>OY728127.1:1698650812-1703650812 GCA_963277665.1 Viscum album
TCTGGGGATCAATGGAAAGTGCCACAATTACTTTTTGTGGAATGCGGGATGGTGTTCCATCAGATTTTGACTTCCAGCGGGATATGCCACATTTTATATAATCATTTTGTTCAGCGGTTTCCTCCCAGAATAAACTGCAATCTTTCGGGCAAGCATGAATTTTGTTTCTTAAAAATCCAAGTTCCTCAACTAACTTCCCTGACATATAGTGGTTTGAGGGAATATCTGCATCATCTGGAAGTAAATCCTTCAAGAGGGTAAGAATGTAATCGATTACTGTATTAGAAATCCCCATACATAGTTTTTCCCATGAAACAATCAGATTAAAAATTCTAGCTTTTTCATTTTATCGCATTGTCGATATACTGGAGTCGTGGTAGCATCATTCAATTTTTCCACCCTATCAATATCATCATTTTTACTAGATGCATTAGCTGTCCTCATATTGAAGTCTTCTTGAGTCGAAATCCTTTCTTTTTCATGATGACTAATAAATGGAAACCGATCATCTAACAAATTCTCCATTCCAGTCCTTTAATTTCGATCATCACCAATTTGAGATTTCATTTTCTCCCCATTGTGATACCACACAAAGTAGTTTGCTTGAATTTTTTTTAGGTTATGTGGTAGCTGACTTCTTCATGGCTCAACCAAGGTCTACCAACACAATTGGAACATGGGCAGTGTATGCGACCACTATCTGAAGCATTGTGAAATGAAAAATCTATAAATCTCTCCAAATTGTTTTGAAAATCGCTTGAGATCCGATCGGTTTCATACATCCAACTTCTGTACATTCTATAAAAAGAATTTATATAAGTCATTTTGTCATAAACAATTCAATAGGATTGAACTTTAATAGAAAATATATTTAAGTAAATGATAAAGGAAGGAGTTTCTAGTTGATGTAGTGAACTATTAAAACAATGTAAAGATATACTAATTAATTCAGTTATGTGTGCCTAGATTTGAGGTGAGATGTGTTTTGTAATTTTTTCATTTATCACATACAAAGAAGACACCATAGACCTGATAAAACATTGTTCAAGATATTACAAAGTGAAGGATTTTCATGAAAGATGCAGAATGTGTAAAGAGAGTTTTTTTTAAATAATTTATTGATTTTAAAAAATGTAAATATTGTGAAAAGTTAGTACATTTCATAACACCCAAACTAAAGTCCACAGAAAGTACCATATCACCCCACTAAAAAAAAAAAGGAAAACCACCTACCCCACTACCCCAACCATGTCAATTACCTCAATGAGGGCTTCTATGTCTGTATTTGGGAAGAGGTTTAAGGAGTCTAACCTGGATGGAGGAGTTGCAACCGATCAGATGGAAGACCTCAGGTTAGGGTTCACCTGCGCGGGGGCTTTTGGAAATCGGGGGAAATGTAGAGTTATTTGCTTCTGTGTAATAGGGGGTAGGCTGTCCATGGGGGTGGCGGGGTTGTCCAGGGGGTACGGGGTGTCCAGGGGGTGGGTTGGGCTATCCACGAGGGTGGCAGGGCTGTCTAGGGGGGGAGGGGGTGTCCATGGGGGTGGGCGGGCTATCCATGAGGGTGGGGGTGGGGGTGGGGTTTTCCAGGGGTACAAGGTGTCCAGGGGGTGGGGGTGTTCGGGGGGGGTGGGGGTGGGGGGGGGGGAGTGTCCAGGGGGTGGGCAGGCTGTCCATAGGGTTGGGGGGGCTGTCCAGGGAGTAGGGGGTGTCCAGGGGGTGGGCAGGCTTTCCACAGGGGTGGCGGGGTTGTCCAGGGGGTACAATGTGTCCAGGGGGGTGGGCGGACTGTCCACGAGGGTGGCAGGGCTGTCCAGGGGGTAGAGGGTGTCCAGGGGGGTGGGCGAGCTATCCACAAGGGTGTGACTGAGAGCTATGAGATTTATTTGGGTTTTCATTCATGTTATGAAAAACAAAATATGGGTGTTAAGGATTATAATAGTATTTTTTAGTGAAAATCCAATTTGGTAGGATTAGTGACTTGATAACATGATGGTATCAAGTTTGAAATTGGAAAATGTTGGCGCATTGGGATTCTAAAAGGCTCCCACAACCTTCCAAGGATATATTATTTCTAAAAAAATGTGTTGTGGGAGAAGGAATTCAACCTATATAGTTGATGTCACTTTTAGATCATGTGATTCCTTACTCATCAAGATGAATAGACAAGAACCAAAACCAAAGAGGCCTCAAAACTATCCAAATCTCTAGAAGTTGATGAATTCACCATGCTTATTGGTGAACTATGTAGGTGATGACTTCCCCACCTGCACAACCCCCCCCTCCCCACCTCACCCCCAACAGACTCCCCCCTGCACAACACCCCTCCCATCCACCGACTGCACAACCCCCCCCCCCCACCTGCACCCCCAACTTGCAACAACCCCCCTCCCCCAACCCCACCACCTGCACAAACCCCCTCCCATCCACCCACTGAAAAACCCCCTCCCACCTCACCCCCCCAACATAATCCCACATGCCTAGCCCACCCCCAACCTACACACTCCCTCCTCCCCCCCACCCACTTGCACAACCCACCCCCACCCTACACCCCCCACTTGCACAACCCCCCTCCCCCACCCCCACCTGCACAGCCCCCTCCCCCCCCACCACCACCTGTACACCCGACCCCTAAACTCACCCCCAACAGACTCCCACCTGCCCAGCCAACCCCCCAACCTACACACTCCCCCCACCTACTTGCACAACACCCCTCCACTTTCACCCCCCACTTGAATAGCCCCCCCCTCCCCCACCCCCACCTACACAACCCACTCCCACCCCCACCTCACCCCCCAAGACTCTGACCTGCCCAGCCCACCCCCCAACCTGCACACTCCCCTCCCCCCCACCCACTTTCACAACAACCCCCCTCTACTTGCACCCCCACCTGCACAACCCACCCCCTCCCCCTACCCCCACCTACACAACCCACCCCACCCCCACCTGTACAACCCCCACCTCAACACCCCACCAGCACACCCCCTCCCCCCACCTACTAAACCCCCAACACCTCCCACCAGAACAAAAATAGAAAACAAAAACAGAACAAAAAATTGATTCACACATGACACCAGAACAAAAATAGAAAAAAAGTAAAAAATAAAATTGAAATTGTTGGGTATACTATACTGCACAAACCTTAGGTTTAATACAAATCAAAACAGAAAAGAAAAAAAATTAGATGCAAAACATTAAACATAACGTACTACTTACAGATTTGAAGTATAGAACAAAATAACCTTATGATTGAGTATGGATCTGGTGGAATGATTTTCCAAGTGAGAGAGATATTAGGTCTCAATTTTAGCAGTTCAATCGCGTGGATGGGATCTCAGGTTTGCTGGGATTTTAGGGGAAAACTTTCCCAACAGTTTTTTAAAACCGTTGGGAAAGGTGAGCTTTACCAATTATTTACACAAACCATTGGGAAAGCCTTCCTAAGTCAGGGTCTTTACCAACGGTTTTACAAAACCGTTGGTAAATGGAGAAAAAATTTTTAGATTTCCCAACGGTTTCTTCAAACCGTTGGGAAATACTTGTTTTTATACCCTTATACCAACAGTTCAACAGAACCGTTGGAAAAAAAGCGTCAGGAAATCCTGCATTTCAAGTAGTGTTTTTTATATTTAATTTATTTTTTTCAACTTAGGATATAGTTTATTGTATTATATTTTTTTAAACTATGTTTCATTTAATATTTTTCTTATAGTTTAGGGCTATATAGGACTGAAAGTGTTAATATCCTTTGGTATTTAGTAATTTTCTATATAGAAATATCAATAATTTTAATTTTTTTAGTAGACTATTTTTTCAAAGATAGTCTATATTATAGTTTCTATACATCTTTATTTATTTGATTATGTTTAAGATTTTAGATTGGATGATAGTCTTGTTTTTTGTAAAATTTATATATAGATTAAATGGAATTCACTAAACATGAAAATTAGGATATAATTTTTTATTTTCTTGTTTTACACTAGGATTATGATTTTTTCAAAAAATCATAATTAGTTTTCAATGTAATTTTCCATAATCTAAACAATACCATTTTTACAATACTTTTAATGAGTTTTTGACTATATTTTTCCAAATCTTCATGGTATTAATTTGGATTTGAATTTATTTTTCAAGAATATAAATAATAATTTTGGGTTATATACATGTTACTAGTGTCTTCCCCTACCCACTTAGGTGAAAGGGATTTTATATTCTTACAATCCCTATCCCTAATATTGAAATTAACTAGAGATATTGAGATAATTACTCTAGGATAGATACCAAAAGTTTCATGAATTACATTAGGTTCTAATTCAATATCAAGTTGTGATGGTAAACCATTTATATGTTTAATTAAAGAGGAATTTAATATTTATATAGTTTACCATAAACATATACTTATAGAAAATTTTAGTATGTATTTTATGCTTATTGATATATTTGAGAGACGTATTAATTCATCATGGGGTTTACAAAATATAGTGTTTGTGGAGCTTCTAGATCCATGTTGTATCCATATCATTTTAAAAATGGATGCGTATTTTTTATTGTCTTAGTTGAGAGAACTATGATTATTCAAAAATAAAAGATTATTTTTTTGACATAAAAAAGAATTTTCCCAAAAACCTAGGATTCTAATTTCATGGTTTTGTGTCTTATTATTCCTTAGCTATCATTGTCATTCCAGAACCCATTAATCATAGAGGTTATTGGTAATCAACTCCGTAGGTTACTTCATGCTAATGCGTATACTAAATATATTAAACACCCTATCTAAGTATGTATTTGTATTAATTTTTGTGATACTATAGGTATGAAATATATAAAGGGTGATAAAAAAGTGTTTATTTTTGTATATATTTCTTAAATAATTTTAATCATTAAGATTAATATATCAATATTAATAGTTTTTTTTATAATAATTTATTCTATTTTTTCCCAACAATTATAGCTCATTGGTTAGTATTTGTGTTCAATTCCATTATATTCCAATGTATTACTCAATATAAAATAGTACATACGTGGTATCAAAATTTAAAATTTATAATATGATGTAATTAGTATCAGATATAAATGTTCAATAAATCTAGATCATTAATGTGTGTGTGTATTTGTGTGTGTGTTGTCTATGACTTAAGTAATATTTATGTTGTCAATGAATTTTTTAATATTTATATTTGTTATTAGAATCACTTATGTAGGTATAATTAAGATATATGTTTTTTTTATTCTTAATGTTTTACATAGATTGAAAAATTTATTTTAGTTTTCTAGTTGAATCATAAGTTTATTTTTTATATTCTTTTTGATATTTTATAAATTTATTTATTATTATTTGAAAAGGGATAATGGTGGTGAATGATACTTTCTAAAATAAGAATAAAATTATTTCAAGAATATGTAGTAAATAATAGACTTAGGTTAAGACTATACACGCACACTCACACTCACATGGGTATTTGTATTTTTGATTAGTAACAACGGTGTTGTTTTAAAAAACCTTATAATTATTATAAAAAATGATTTTTGTTGCTATGTTTTTATTGTATAGAATGATAGTCTACCATTTTTGAGTTTGAGTCTTGGTTCAAATAGTGAGATTAATCCTTTAAATAATTTAGTAATTTTTTAATAAATATATTTATCACCACTTTTATGATACCATTAGCTATTAAAAAATTTGTAATTTATCATTACAAGATCTTTCTCAACCTGTGCAGTTCAAATCTCATAATGTTATTTCATGTGAAGATATTGGTGAATTTTATTTAAGGGAGTGTTAAGAAGATATTATTTCAAAACATAATTTCTTAAAGGGAGTGATTTAGATCTTGAAGACGTTCTTTCCATGCACAAAATGAATTTTATTTGTTTGATTTTTTATTTTTTTTATTTTCAAGTTATAGTGACTCTTTTTTATTATGGTTGATGATGTTTTATTGTTGAAAGGATAATGTTTTTATAGGAATTTTTGATTATTAATTTAATTATTTTTGAAAGTTCTTTAAATTTGGAATGTTATGGTTAAAAATATTAATTTAATTATACTTATATTTTGAATAACTGAGCTCGATTTTGATCTCAAGATATGAAAAAATCTATCTAATTTCATTAGTCATGATTTATCAATTGAGCTTGAGTATCTCATTCCAAAAATCAAGTCTATTTCAAGATTTTGAATTCAAACTCATATCAAGTCAAGTCGAGTATCAAATATGAAAATTTATGCTTGATCTTGATTAATATTCTATATTATCTTTACTCAAATAAATTACACCCTGAGTGAGGTCTTGTATCATATTGAAACTCTTCATCAACAATATTACCATCACAACACAACCACAACCATAATTTCATTATGTACTTAAACTCATAAAATCTTTAATCCTTGTATCTTCATATAACTCTAAAGAGTCTCCAAATCATCCATGAACATTCTTTTAGTATATATAACAATAAAAAAAAATACAAAACCCATGAATGAATTTATGTAATAAACTATTCATAATAGGCCTCTAATGTGAAGGTTATACACACAAAACATCATAAGATAAAATGTTGTTTGAGAGAGTACTATAACTCTTAGTGTAATAATGATTCAATTTTGACCACGTGTCAATTAAGATAAAATCATAACCCATTTTTTTAGTTTACTTCATGAGGAGATTCTCTAAACTCAAACACTCAACTACTACCCCCAATAATTAAATACTCTTAAATATCCATAGGTAACTTCACCCTCATTTATTATTTTGTAATGATCTACTTCAAATTAGTTGTTAAAAACAACATATTTAGAGATTAAAAATTTCTTGATATTGATTTCTATTATTATTTATTTTACTCTTATAATTGTATTCTTAAACAATTCCAAATTGAATATTCATTTTGTATTTCTTCTAAGTGAATACGACTTATTAAAAATAATATGTATGAAATTATATTTTTCTTCATAAATGTAAAATAATATAATTTTTTATAGACTTAAGAAAAAATAAAACTGTAATGATTACAATGTGTGAGTTGAATTTATTTATTAGGTTTTTAAATATTAAAAATATTTTTTATAATTTTTAAACCAATTAAAATAAATAAAGAAAAATTTAAATTTTTTTGGCATTGATAATGGTAAACTATACACTTTTATAATTTTTTACCTCTTTTTATAAATAAATTATTTTCTAAAAAGTCAAAAGGTCTTTATCAGAGTTTTATAGACCTATCGATATCTTCCTTTAGTTACATGTTAAACACATAATCCATATATGTATTCATATCCTTAAGATTATTCCTACCCACATGAGTTAAAAATACTTATGAAGGCTCACCACTTCAAGTGGAAACCCGACCCAATAATCTCATCTCAACACCAACCTCTTTTAAGAAGTAAAGGTGACTTTGTATCCTAGTGGAAGCCCAATCTAATTATCAAAAGTGGTCATAATTCATCCTCCAATGATAGTATCTAAAACTTCTTCTCAAGTGGTCTAATCACAAAAGAGATAAAGGTTACTCTTTCAAAGTAGCAATGATGACTTATCAAATTGGCCTTAACTCGACAGTGAGATTCCTAATTTAAAGTTAAGTGAAGATTTATTAAGAATTATTAATAGTGGATTCTTTACCTACTATACTCATTCATTTAGTGTGGCTAAAATTCTTTATTTATTTGGTTTTATGATTACTAATGTTTCTTAATAATTAATAATAATCCTTTCAAGTCATTTTAAACAAAGAGTCTCCTTAGAAAGAATGTGTCGGTGTACACCTACATCATTAAGAAAATTTATTTTTTGGATATTGAATAAGAATATCTATTTGTGAATCCTTGATAAAAATAAATTATTTATTATTTTAAAAGAAAAGTTATAGTTTGTATAGAAATATGAGAAGAAAATAACTCTATATTTTCTTCACATGACTTGTTATTTTCATATGTCTTAAATTAGTTGATTTACCCATGTCTTATACAATTATAGTGGAAGTATTTGAATTTATCCAAAAGGAAGTTATGGTTAATTTCTAACATGATACCATCACCAATTATTTGAATAAATAATTTATCATATTATATTTCTGAATTTTTTCCTAAATACCCAATTCAAAACTCTATTTTTGAAAGCCACAAAATAGATAAACATAAGAACTGAGTTTTCTTACCTTTTATACTAAAATAAATCAGGGTCAATAATTATAAAAGGGACCATTATAAATGTTTTTAATTGTATATAATTATGTTACTCATGATTTATTTTACCATATTAATTCAAATTTATCATTTCTTTCTTGACCTAGTGGCTTACACCTATGTTAATTAGATATCAATTCCTTTGTTTGGTAATTATTTTTTAAAAACATTATATAAGAAAAAATATATTTTGTGACAATGAGTGTATCCAATGATTATAGATTATATCATTTTAATTACTTAGTATATCCATATAACCAATATTATTGGTTCATGAAATCATATATTTTAATATAAGGAGTTAATTAATGAAAAAATTGTGAAATAAAATCACATATTACATAAGAAAAAAGATGATTTAAATTACAACAGTGGAACCTCCAACATTATTCACAACCCAATGAAATAGGGGATTATTTAAACATAACGGGGGATAATATTATAATCCTCACAATACAAAAATTTATATAATAAGAAATGGGGGTAGAAGAAAAATAATAAAATTCAAGAACATACTCTTATTTTATCTAGATAAAAGACAAATATCACTCTTTAATACTTCCTATAAGTTCTTATTTATCTAAAAAGTGTGAATTTCCAAAATTAAGTTAGATCCAAACATTAGGAATCATATTATAGACCCTCAGGTCTACTAAGTGATTTTGATTGATATAAATGTTCACTAAAACCAAACAATGGCATGGTGGTTTAAACTACATAGAGGTTTGTGATGGTGTAAAATACAATATAATTAAGGTCAACATGCCATGGTTTAGTAGATAAAATTTCATACATTATGATATAATGATTTACTTTTTTGGTTCATGCCCACTTAAAATTTCATGTTTGGTTGGATCATCATGTGATGATGATTTTTGTAGTTTAAAAATATTTATTTATTATTTAAATGTTAAATAGTCAATATAAAAAATGAACAGTGAGTTATAATGAGATGTAATTTTTTTGAAAAATTTAAACAATATGCTAAAAATTTGAGATCCTTGGAGACCCATATAATTTTTTTAATCCTAATGAAATCTGTTTCATTTAAATAAAATATTCATGTGGAAAAATTTATCAAATATAAATCTCTCTCTCTCTATCTCTATATAACGTTTCTTATATATCGAGAGGAATAAATGATTCGTACTAATTATTGGGAGTACTCAACTCATTGAAACCCTAAGATCGAGGAGTTAATTGGATGCCTCTCATTTCTCCTTATCGATCTTGTGTGGATGAAACTTGGATAGATCAGATCATTAGAGATTTTTTTCATCTTATATTTATTTTATTAAATTAAAATACATGGATGAATATTATTTAAAAAATTGTTTTTGTTTTATTGTTTTCACTATGTTAGGATGAGTGATTTCCCCACCAAATCACTTTAGTGGAATTTAAGCCACATCTATTATATTTATATTGAGTTTTAGATTGATGAAGAAATTGGGAATTGAGTTTTTCTAGAGCCATGATGATTTTTTTTAAAATATGATTTTTTTCATAACTATGATGTGTTTTAAATAAAAAATTATAATGGTTTTATAATAGTTATAAAACGAAATCATGGATTAAAAAATATCCATGAAAACAGATTCTTGAAAATAGAGAATAAAAAATGGTAATATGATTCCATGGGTTTCTAAAAAACAATCACAGTTAGTATCAAAATTTGTTTTCCATAAGAAAACTATGACTTAGTTGAGTAAAAACATTTCTTGGTTTTAATATTAGTACTGTTGAAGGATTCACCTAAAATTAATTCACCATTGAAAAAACACAGTGCCTTTTCCCTGGAAAGTGTTTTCACTTAGCAAAACCACACCATGTTATATTAGAAATATATCAGTCGTTTTAGTTTTTATTGATTTTTTTTCTTAAAATTCCAAAAAACTTTTATAGGAATGATACCAAAATTATTTCAATAAATCCATGGGGTGGGGAATTTAAACCATACTAAAAAGGTTTTGGTGGATGTAGTCTAGGTGTAAGGTGGATCTACATGATGAATTTATAAAGTGTTTAAAAATTATAAAATAAGTATTGATTTATAAAATTTGCATATTAAAAGTCATTATTTTGAAACTATTTAAACCTTGTTATAAAGAGTTTTAGAAAATTTGATTAAGTTTTAGATTAAATAAAACTTGTGATATTTAGTTTAAATAGATTTTTTACATAAAATATAAAATTTTTATATGATTATATTTTTTTTCATAAATATAATATATTTTTAATATTAAAGAGTTCATATTAAAATAAATATAAAATTTTCATGTTTATTTATTTATAGAATACCAAAAAATAATTTTTAATTATAAAGTGTTTATAATATATTTATTAATGAAATGTGTATAAGTTTTTTCTTCTATATTTTTATTCATTAATATAAAATTTTTATATTATGAATAGATGTAGTCTTTTGTTTAAAATATTTAACTATTTATTATAAATGTAATACTATGAATATCAGATTTTACATGCTAGGCACGACATAACATTTAACTACATTCACCCTTGATAATGATTTTTTTAGATTATGAGTATTAAAGTAAATGTTGGTTACAATATAAATATATATATATACTAGGTGTTAGGATTATATTATAATTTAGGTATCTCTTGAGTAGTTATCCATGGATAGTGGTATTTTGGATCAAATTTTCAACAGTTTGGGGACTTAGCCTCTGTCTAGAAAAGTGGGGTTGACTACCTATCGAACCATGGTTTCCCTTATGGTGATTTTAGTTTCGTATAATTTTAATAATTTTCATTAAAAGGTTTCATTTACCTTATTCATGGGATGTATTGAGATATATGTTAATATAATGATCTATTATATTTGGATAAGTAACATAAATCATGAATATTATAAGGAATTATACATTAATATGTTTTGAACATGTTAATTTGGTTGAATTTATAGGATATTAAAAAAAAATTATATACATGAATAAATAATGGGAGTACTAAGATAATATGTTGAGATTTTAAATACCATTAAAAATAATAAGTGTTTGTTTCCTTATAAAGTAAACACTTTTCAAGACCTCAATTTTATAAACTAGTAGGTTCAATTAAAGAGGGCTTCCCATGGATTATGCAATTTAATACAAAAAATTTATTGGCGATATCAATGGGATTAAGTGCTCATATTTGGAATAATATTTAGGTTAAATTTAAGTGGGAAACCCTAAAGGTTTGGATACAAAAGGAATTGAGTTGGGATAATCCATATTTGTATTGGAAAAGTAATTTTCAACTCAACTATCCAAGTTTCATATATATGATTGACATAGTAAATCTAAATAGTTATGTAAAGGGAGTGATTCTAAAGAGACCTAAATATTAGTGAAATGTTTAACTTGGAACACAATTGTATATGATTTAATTTTAAATGGATCATTATTTTATTAGAATAACTTTTGATAAAATTCCTTATTAAATTATTTTAAAAAATGACACTCATCTGGTAAAAAATTTCATTTTGGAAAAAATGGATTTATTATCATCAAACTTGACTTTAAGATTGATTATTGAAAATGTGAATCTTAATGGAATCATTTTTTTAGACTAGTATAGGAATTTAATAAATGTTCTTGAATAAGAAGGAAAATTTTATGCATTATATCAAAAAGTTCATTTGAAATCTCATACTAATAAAGTTAGTAAATCAGAGAGAAATTATTATTATAATAATATTAAAGATTATATTGAAATTAATAATTTTTTTATTATTTATATGGATCCTAATATTCAAAAAAAAAATTAAAAAAATGGATGCTTTTGGGAGGATAAACAACCTGAAAAAGTACTATCAAGAACTAACTAGACATGAGAGATATGAAGTTTCAAAATCACTCTTTAAATATAAGATGGATATGGTTAATTTATTTTTAACTCATGCAATCAATTTGAATAGTTATTTAAATTGCATGTAGAGATTGAGTTCACCACCTGATCTTGATCTAGCCATGGAATTCAATCTGCAATCACTACAATAATGGTTTCAAAAGTTTTATTTAAATAAAAACTTGAATGAGTTCAATATAAGTTTATGAAAAATCCTCAATATGTTAAGGAATTGTAAGTATAACATGAGAGGTCTAAGATCTTTTTCTATAATTTATTGAATCACAAATTTATAGATAAGTTTTTATCTTTAAATTTAGTTATTTAATTTATTTTTGGGTATAATTTTGATGTTGAAGAAGAATTAAAGGTATTGGAAAAATAATGAAAAAAGGATAAAATGGTTTAAAATTATGGGACAATAATGGGTAACTAGTGGAATTATACTAGGTACCCAGTGGTACTTAGTTTACTACATCACCATAGTCATATATACCAAGTACTCGGTGGAATTGTATCAGGTACCCATTAGTACCACCATTGTTTTTTTAAATGTGATGAAAAAATGATATTTCCACAATAAAATTTATCCCCTAAATTTCATTTTACATGGAATTTCATCCCATTTCACCAATATGGCCACCTAATTTGAGAATTCCTTCCCATGCCTTATATCTTAAGAAACTCCACCTTTAATCTTGGCCTGAATTTCCTCTGAGGGGATATGGAATCTCATCTTTAGAAATGTGATGGCATAAAATCCCTCTAATCCCTATTTTCTCCTTATTTTTTTATATAAGTGAATTAAATATTTTATTCTATTATTAAAAATATTGTGAATATATTTTATTTCTTTGTATTTATTTATATTTACAAACTATAGAATTTTTTTATAGGTGAATCCTAAGTAATCAAGTGGTTTCATATTCCAAAATATCTCTTATTTGTTGGAAGTGACTAGTCCCTATAATTATATCATGTTAGGATGGTTTAATCATTATAGTTTTGGAAAATATATTATCTTTATACCGTAATGGAGAATTCTAAATTGATGTTGGAATGTGAAACTCTCTTCTTATAGCATCCCTCAATCCATAACTCTCTCACGTGGCCAAATTAGGTTTGTTACTGGACCTCAATAATGCCTCCATGTATACCGGATGCTTCCAACTAGCAGTGAGGGTGTAAAGATCATATTGGGGAGACTATAAATATGGGTATAGAGTTAAAATATAACATAAATAAAAAAATATCATGTAAATATTATAGTAATAGATATAATGAAAATTGTACAACATACTACTAGAAAGTAAAGGAAGAACTAATAAAACAATTAATAGTGAACCATCTAATCTCAGGCTGAAATGTTACTATATGAAATACTGGATGTTAAAAGAATAAAAGAACATGATCACATAAATAGATCAAATACCTAAGTCCAAAACCCCATGTTAGTCCCTCCTCCATACTTTAACCCATCCAGTAATAAATAATCAAAAACAAGGCCCCTTGTCCTATTCTAATCCCGCATCCATGTAATCTGCTTGGGTACCAAATGATGACATGAATAGGGTGTAAGTAAAAATCAATTGGTTGATACCACTATTTCTAAACAAAACTAGTCTGATTATAAGTTCATGAAATAAAATGGTAAACATGTGTATTAATTTATCAACTTAATATAATAAAACAATCAACCATCTTTAGCACTATGCTTGGATATCTCTGAGCATGCAACACAACCATGCTATCCATAACCAAAAGTCTATTGTATAATCACATAATTAGGCAAAGCCCTATATATAATAATTTCAACATCTGGGCCAATCCATCTATATAATCATTTTAACATAACTAGGCTAGGCCCTCTATATAATAATTTTAGCATCTGATCTAATCCCTTTATATAAGAATTTCATCATAACCAATACAATCCCTGTATATAATCATTTCAAAATCCAGGCGAATCCCTATATATAAGAATTTCAACATGACCATGACAAACCCTCTATATATACATTTCATCATAACCAAGACAATCCATCTTTATAATAATTTTATCATCAATCAAAACCCAAATCATAATGATAGAAAAAACACAACATCATATCATATTCCACAATGTATAATTATTCCAATTACCATTTTTCTTTCAATTAACCATTTATTCATTAACTTATATCTTAAGCTATTTCCATTCCAGTTTTAACACCCAAATATTATCAAATCATCACTAACCATTTCAAAAATCAATTTAACCGTTTTTTAAGGTGAATCTATCACAATAAATCATCTAAGGTATCATGTCATGATAAAACATACTTTAAGAGATTTTCTAATTCATTATTTTTCCAAGGTAGGCTCACCCTATGGGTATCCAAAATCTAGGTGTCAACATCATTGAATCTAAAGGGATCCAAAAAATAATCCAACATAAGATTTATTATCATACATTATTCAATTATTTAATGATCATGTTGTATTAGTGAAATTGAATGACATACTTGAACAATAGAAATAAAACATATAGTTTGGTTTTAGACCACCTACCTTTATCTAGTGATCAAAAAATGATTCCAATAGGAAACTAAAACAATAAAAAAGGTAAATAAGATCCCAATAAGAAACCTATATCATGAAACATCAAGATCAAAACCTAGAACAACCGCGGTCAAGTTATTCCACCATTAAATCAGAGAACAAGATCATGAGAGGTGAAAACCTGAGAAAAACAACTCACTGAGAATCAAATGCTTGATCAAGATGTCTATAAGGGAATAAAGAACTCCAAAATCACCTAGAGTTTCTATAGGGTTATATATATATAGGTATGCATGGTGGATGAAGAATGAATCAATTTCATGGTGTGTCTTTAAAACCACTGAGCCCAATAAATTCATGGCGTGTAATACTTTCACATTGAAAATTTATAAAATTATGAGTTGCATCAAAAAATGTGTCACCTTGGGTTGAAATAACCCTAATAAACCATTTAATACCATGTAATATTTTCATAGTGTGTAACCACTTCATATTCTAAACTAGTTCATGACATCTTCCTGAAAACATTTACACATCATGTAACAAGCTCATGACATGTAAATATCCAACTGACAGATCTCTTCCCAGTTTCTGCAGAAAATCATGAACCACCTCTGAATCCTTCTAAATTCATGGAGAACCCTCGTAAGACCCTTTGAAATGTTTCTTTACCAACTTAGTTAATTAAAAGAAACATACATCCCCAAATATTAGACTATTTTTCCCAGAAAAATATCTCCAACCTCAAAAGGAACTCGACAACTATGGTTCTATGATGAAGGAAAAAACAAAATAGGTTTAATGAAAAACTCAATGAAGGATATACCTAGAAAAATATGGTATCCTAAAACCCCCCAATATATAAAAGATCATTCCCGAGCTACTCCAAGAATAATTATGGGGTCACGGAAAACATGTATGGACACTATGCTCATATATTAGACTCCCTCTTCTAGGCCTCCTCTTGAATATTACCATGTTTAACTTCACTGAAACTATAGGTATAGTCCTTCCCTTGAGATATTTCTCACTAATTTCTATAATACTTATTGGATTCTCCTCAAAGGATGCATTTACACCTATCTTGATGTCCTCAATGTTGTCTAAATTAGAAGGGTATTGATGATATCTCTAAATATGTTACATGTGAACCACATTGTTCATGGAACTATAGCATTGTGGAAGGGATAATTGGTAAGAAACTAGAACAACCCTTTTCATTATCTTGAATAGCCTAATAAAACTAGGCACTTAATTTACCTATTTCTGGATATAATATTTCCCTAAACTTGGAGACACAAGAAGGAAAACATGATTACCAACCTCAAACTCAAGAGGTCATCTCTGATGGTCATTATAAGATTTCTGCCTACTCTATAAAATCACCAACCACCTCCTAATCAACTGAACCTGCTCAGATATCTCATGTATTAGAATAGGTCCAATAAGACCTGAATCACCTACCTCTAACCAAAAATAGGTTAACAACATGTTCTCACAAAGAAATCCTCAAAAGGTTCCATTTTAATCAATGTATGGAAGATGTTATTATATGAAAAATCTACGAGTTCCATATATTTCTCCCAAAAACCACTAAAATACAAATCATAGTCTCAAAAGATATCCTATATAATTTTGATATCTCACTCATATTGGCCTTAAATCTATGGATGATAGGATTTTATAAGAATAATATGTGACCCCAGATCCTTCTGAAGACCCTGCCAGTACCAAGACATGAAATGAGGATATCTATGAGAAACAATGCTCCTTGGAACTCCATGAAACCAAACTATCTACTACTTATAAATACTACCTAGATAATTAACAATGATGGTATCCATAATAGGAATAAGTGGGATACCTTTTTCAATTGATCTAAAATCACCCATATTTCATCATTCTTGCAGGGTGTCCTAGGTAACCCTATCAAAAAATCCATAGTTACAATATACCATTTTCATTCCAGAATGGGAAAAGGATGAAAAATACTAGATGTCCTCTGATGCTCCTCTTTTACCTGCTAGCAGGTAATTTTTTTTACCTTGAATCCTGCTACCTCCTTCTTTATTCTTTAACACAAAAAATATCTATAAATATCATAATACATCATTTTCAAACCATGATGTACAACCCATATAGAATCATGAATCTATATCATTATCTCCTCACACAAACCCATAAGAACCCATATTTGGCCATATAAAAAAGAGAATTGTTGCTACCAAGAAACTATCATGATGGTGGATTCCCACTATACAACCTGTCCCTAAGAATTAATACCTCCATATTAGATAATTTCTTGATCTAGATTTGATCTAAAAGCATGGGTATGATAGATTTCAAAGATAAGGCTACTCATCCTTGGGACTCCTGAACATCTAGATGAAATTTTTCAAAGAGTTCCATCAACCACCGCTCATTGCAAGACTCATGTACTACCTCTATATATATCTTCCAACTCAAGGAATCAACAATGAAATTTCCCTTACCTGGTGTATAAGACAACCTGAAGTTAAAAGGCTATAAATACTCAACCCATATCCTCTACTGAAGGTTTAGGTCCCACTAAGAAAATATGTACTTAAGGCTCTTATAGTCTGTGTACACTAACAAAATCTCACCCATAAGATAGTGTCTCTAGCATCTCAAGGAATTTACCACTGTGACTAACTTCAGTTCATGAGTAGGGTAATTATACTCATGCAATATCATATTCATGGATCCATAAGCAACCATTCAATCCTACTTCATTAGAACTACTTCAATTCTAACTCTAGATGTGTCATAGTACATGGTATATGCCTTACCCAACACATGTAAAGTGAGGATAGTTGATGAGGTTAACCTGATCTTCACATCTTGAAAATATCTCTCACAAGCATCCAACCAAAAAAAATCAACACCTTCTTAGTTAGCCTAAACATCAGTGTTTTCAGATAGTAGAAGTCATGGATAAAGTGCCGATAATATCCTAATAAACCCATAAATCTCTAAGTCATTATTTGGTCCCTCCTAGGATACCATGGGTACAACTTTCACTAGGTCCACCAAAACTCCATCCTATAATATAATATGGACCAAGAAGTGAAATTTATAATTACAAAAACTAAATGTGGTTACATTGGAACAAATCCAATTATCTCTCAATATAATCCAGATTATGTCAATATGTTGGGCATGATCATCTATTGAATGGGAGTAAACTATTATGTCATTGAAAAAAAATACCAAAAACTGGATTCAATTCATCAAGTCCAAGAATAATGCTAGTGTATTCATCAAAATAAATGACATCACTATGAAATTATACAAGCCATATCTGATCCTAAAAGAATTTTGAGGTATGTCCAATGGTATCAACCACGTATGGTGGTATCTTGATCTCAAATTGATCTTGGATGAGATCTTATCACCCCTCATCTGGTCAAATAGATCATCGATGCATGGAAGGGGATACCAGTTCTTTTCCTTCATCTAGTTCAATCTACAATAATCCACACATAAGCATATAATACCATAAGAATTCTTGGTGAAGAGAACCAGAGAAACCCATGAAGGTGTACTAGTCTATATAAAACCTTTTTATTCTAGAACTTCCAACTCATCCTTCAACTATTAAAGTTTCATTAATTCCATCCTATAAAGCATAATATAAATTGTCTTTGTTTCCAACACCAACTCAATCGTGAACTCGATATACCACTTTGGTGGTAATCCACAAATTTCTTCAGGAAAGACATCCTTGAAAAAGTATATCATTAGAGTAAAAGTATTCTACTTCACTCCACCATCATCTAGAGAAATAAATTTTATCTGATCCATGATATAATCCAATATACATTGAATTGGTCCTACATAACCTACTTTAATATCCCACTCACCCTAATGAAAATAGTTGCCTCCTTATTGAGATATAAAGGTAAATCTTCTATGGTAATAGTTGATATGATATTGGTATAGAACTAACCAATATATACCAAGATCAAATCAAAACTTGTCATTTCCAGCATAAAATATTCCCTAAATAAATGAAAACATCAAATTTTTAGAGAACACGCCTTGAAACATTTGATATTCTCTGACTGCACTCCAAACAACATGTCGATGGTCAAAAAACCAAAAAATATTTCCACAAAAAATACCAAAAAATTTTAAAACAAAGAAGATAAAATGGAATAAAATTATCTTGTATCAAACATAATGTAAGCAAGTTTAGATAATATAAGAATCATACCTATAGTGGTACAAGGTCCTGGATCCACACTAGCTGGAGTTGAATGCATAGCATGAAGCTGACTAGAACATATATCATGAGTTCTAGTATGACTCCCCTAGGATATTTCCTCTACCTAGTACTCCCACTCCTATGCTGGGGTACCACATCACCTGCCTCGACCTGAACATCTAGTGGAACTCCCGCTATCTATCTGTTGAGGGATAGCTAAGTCCTTCCATGAATTTGGTTCCTATAATGATCCCCTTCTACTGCTATATTGTTGAATGTCCCTATAAAAACTTTGCAGGTGACCCAACCCACTACAATCTTGAAACTCAAAAACAGGGTAAGGACAGTGAAGTCTCTTTTAGCCTAACTTTCAATACTAAGAGAACTACAACAGAACAAGTTTTTGATATGGTTTAACACTTCCCTAACTGATTTACCCACTATTTAATTGGAAATAACTATCATAGTGAATCTTCTTGCCACAGGAAAAAGAGATACTAATTCACCCTACTAAAACCACTTGGATGATGCTCAGGGCCTCTCTTATATTTCCTTCCATGATGAGTTCATGATTCATTACATCTGAAAAGATAATCAATAGAAATATGGTCACCTATGAAATGATCTTATAGTGAATTAATTCCTAAAAACTTCTTACCCTAGAGATTTCATCAACAGATAAAGATAACACAAAATACTACAAGTCAGTGAAGTATCCGGTGTATTCCCTGTAATGGTCTGTGCTCTCCCAGTCTATTACATTGCTGATTTTGGTTGTTCAAGGTGTTCAAGGGAGGTTATGGGAGTTTTCATAGGAGATGGAGGTGAAACAGAGATGGGTTAGGAAATAAACATTGTGTAAGAGTATGAAATGACATGAAAGTTTGTTTCATGGATTGTACAAGGTTGGTTCATAACATACAATCAATCGAGGTTAAATAATAAAAATGTGATGCATTTTTCCACGGAACCTACAATCCTAGGATTTCACGATGTGAAAGGGGATTAAACATTGTGTAATTCCTAGATACTGTACATTTTTAAAGGTTTCAGGTGATCTGGTTTTCTCCAAACCTTATGGTCAACAAATTTTCTCTCATTCTAGGTGTCCTTCAACCTTCTCCTTCCAAGTTTGGAGATTCCTTTCGATAGATATTGATCTTTGGGATTTTGTATTCAATCCATGGTGATTTCTCCTCTCATTCTCATCTATTCCATTCAATTATTCTTTAGGGTTCTGCTTTAGTGGAGTTTCTTTGGTTTGGGGTGTTTTTACGTTGTGTTTTTGAAAAACCTTTGGTGTGGTGTAGGTTGATCTCCAATTTTCTTGTGAAATAGTGGTTTTCAGGTGGTCTCTTCTTCACCCTACAGTGCGTAGTGAGTTAAAAAGCTTGTTTGAGGTAGGGATTCCCTCATTTCTCCTTATTGTGTATCATCCACGAGGGGTTTACTTTTCTTTATCTATGGGTTATGGTTGTGTCAGATTAATCAAAGATAAATAATTTGTTAATTTAATTGAAAGGGGAAATTGGGTTTGATCCACATTATTTTACAACTTTGATATTATTTTTGATATTGTGATTTTTTTGGATTGATGTCCCACTGAAATTTGTTTCCATTAGGGGGTTTGTTTATGCTGGATATATATACTATGATTGCTTCTTTTGTTGTGATTATTTTGATATAATATTAAATGGAAATTGGTTAATTACTTATAATTTTCTAATCAAATGAATGGGCCAAGATTTTGTCTTGTATGATAACACCCCTAAATGAATGTGGGATATGATAAAAGCCCATTTTTGAATCTGTAATATGATCTTGATGTGATGTGATGTGTGGACATGATTGTGGGATGGAAATGTGTGGTTGGGGCATGTGGGGATGATAGTTTTTTTGTCCGTGATTTTTGGGCATTGTAGAGGTAGTTTGTTGGGACATTATTTTTTAGAGGCGAGGTGATGGTTTCTTTGTTCTAGATGCTCAAGTAGTGATGGAATAAATAAATAAATGATTAATAATGTTTGAAATTTCTTGGGTTTGTGGGTTTGGTTAATGGGATAGAAATGGTTAATTAATAATTAAATTATGGGTTGTGTGGTTAAATGTGGTTGATTCTAAATAATGAAATGAATGAAAAGATTAAATGAAATTGGTTGGAAATGTGAAATAGGGTTTGTGGCTTGATGTGTGGTGTTATTCATTTAGAGGTGGTAGAAAATGTAGAGGTGTTGTGAGTTGGTTAGTTTTTTTAGAGCCCATCAGTTGGGCTTGTGTGTGTGATTATATATACATATATAGTTGTATTTTCTTTGTGATTTCTATATTCATCCCACCCACATTGAGCACTATGTGATGAACACCCGCATATTCATACATAGGGTGTCTTTCCCAACATCCTAGGGGGAGGATGGATGGTTGGACACCCTATTTTCCCTTATACCTCTTCCTAGAGATGATGACCCAAGATTCTTTAGGTGAGTTGTGATGTGGTGTCCTAGGTGTCTTCAGGATGGGTTGTGATGTGGTGTATTAGGTGTGTTCAGAATGAGTTGTGATGCACTTTCCTAGGTGTCTTCAGGATGAGATGTGATGTGCTATTTTGTGTGGACTAAGAGTGTGTGGGCGGGATGTGCTGTGGTGTGTGGCTCAGGTGTGTGTGGCCGGGATGTGCTGTGGTGTGTGGCCTATGTGTATTCAGGTGGGATGTGATGTGGTATATTCAAAAGAGGTGGGAGTGACAGGTTGTTTTCCATTAGGGCATGAGAGAGGCTAACAAGTGGGAAAGTGTTGTGGGTCACCCTATCATTGATGTACTTTACTTTATATTATATTACATGGTTCAAATTATTTAGTGAGTGTGCCGTGGTGAGGTTGGAATGGTTAGTATACCTTTATAGGTGTTGTTTGGTTCTACTATTTTCTCACAGGTGCATTAGTATGGTCCTTTCACATGTGCATGAGAGACTTTGGTTTTATTACCGTGTATACTTGTATTCTCACCCTATGTATATAAAATTGTTTTCAGGTTTTTAGGACTATGTGAACTATACTGAAAATTACTAGATCGAATCCTCGATAGTTTCTGTGGCACTGCTTTAGATTTACTTTCGGGTATTTACTCTGTATAATTTATTGTATTTGTATCAGTTATTTTTACACATGCATTGTGGTATGGTTTTTTGGTTTTCTTATATTCATGTCTTGGAGTTTTTTTTGGACGATTGATCTTATCTACCA
Source organism: Viscum album (assembly GCA_963277665.1). Taxonomy (NCBI): domain Eukaryota; kingdom Viridiplantae; phylum Streptophyta; class Magnoliopsida; order Santalales; family Viscaceae; genus Viscum; species Viscum album. The sequence goes on from OY728127.1 coordinate 1,698,672,865, forward strand.
ATATTTTTTTCTTATAAAAGGTAAATTCACCCAATATTGTGAGATTTGTACACCCTTGGTGCTAGTCGCCTACCCAGGGCCTACTGGAGTCGGGACTTAGGGGTCATTATCTCTCCCCCTCATTGTGGTATATTTGGATGGAGGGGGTCATGACATAGTGGTATCAACAGTGATGGTTGAGAGATAGGATGGGGTTTGGAGTTAGGAACAATGAGGATTACCTAGGGTGGTATGGAAATAGTTCTAGCTGACCTTGGTGCATGACATAGGCTAGGTAGAACATCTAGGAAATGATATTTTAGGGTCCTCATGATCCAGTGCACAGACTCTGAGCTTATTGAAAAACCATGTGAGATGGACTTAATTTCAGGGTAGTGACCTAGTAAAGGTACATGCATCATAATGAATTGTGTTCTTGTTTGAATTGAGTTGTTTTTTTAAAGTTTAAATGGACAAAAAAATGAATTAAATTATTTAAAATGAATCTTAATGAAATTACATACTACTCTATATTTGGAAATCATTATTGACCTTTCATACATGGATCTTGTTCATCATGAATGTGTGGCTCAGGGAGTTGAGGTTTAGTAGGCTGATCTAGTTGATCATCATAGGGTTGAGATGGTTGAGGAGGATGATCATTGGTAGAGGAAATTGCATTCTTTACAATGGTAGGGTTTGGGAATGTACAAGGGTAGTGTTTTAAATGTGGAGATAGAGTTATGGATGGATGATCTCAAGATCACTTTCAGTTTGATCCAGGCCTCGATGGAGTACTAAATCCCTTTGTAAGTCATTGAGATACGAGGAATAATGCGTCAGTGGTGGATGCTATATCTGGAAGAGTGGAATGAGGCATATGTTTTATTGGTCGAATTTCATAAGGAGTTATGAGTAGAGTTCCTTTCTTCGTCCATGAAGGAAGTAAAGATGCATGAGATTCTTTCTCTTTAGTAGGGGAGCATTTTAGTGTGGCAGTTTGGAATTAGGTTCAAGGATCTTCTTCATTTTTCCCCGAATCTTTTTCCAGACAAGGAGTCTCATGTGATACGTCTTGAGGAGGACCTCCATCATTCTATCCAGTCTACAGTCACTCATTTTACATTTCCAAAATAACTCTAGGTTTATAAGAAGACCAAGATGATCAAGAGAATGCACACATGAGGAGGTTTTCTATAGTAAGGGATCTAGTAGGGTTCCTCTAGGGGTAGAGTTGTCAGTGGAAGGTCTCAGGCTCTAGGACCTTTGAGGTTTCAACTAACCGGGAGCCGACCTCAACAACTTCACTTTTGACCTTATAGTTTCCATGAATTTCCTATGGGGTTGGGGATGAAGTGTTTCTTCTATGGGGTTTGTAACCATATTTATGAACCATTCATAGTGGATTACCAAGCTTAGTTTGGCCAAGGCAGACATGATTAACACCAGCCTCAGTAGCAGTTGTTAGCAATTTTATTTTAGCAGTAGGGTTAGCAAGTTTTTAATCCACTAAGGGGAGATGGAGTAGGTAGAGGCCAACCTTAAGATATTCCTCTTATTTAGGAACCATGACCCGAGTGTGTCCATAGAGGTGGTCATCAGAAGAGAGGTTAAGGAGTTGGGAATTGTCAGTCGTACATATTGGAGGCAATAGTTCCAGAGGTGCCATATATTTTCAAATGTATGATCATTTTTTTAGTACTATTGTTTGTGACTTATTTTCTTCTTAAGATGCATACACCTTTGTTTCACCTGCTCTAACCCATGCTCTGGGACTAGATGTATAGAGAATTCCCATACCCCTGGTGTTTACTATGTTAGTTGGAGGTCAAACCAGCTTGTTTGATGTGTGATGGGGGTGTACACTAATGATGGGGCCGCATTGGTCCCGTGGGGATATTTTCTTGATACAGATGCAACCATATGATTTCATCCTTAGCATAGAATGGTTGTATCCCATACATGTTGTTATCTATTTTTCCTAGCAGATATTCATGTTCATGGATGTGTATATCCAATGAGTGGTTTTCATTGGTGAGAAGGGTTTTTAGGTGGGCTGTCAGTGTGTAGAGCCCCTTATTTCATTTTTGGATAAGTTTTCGATAAAATTAGTGGACGTTGAGATAGTAGAGGTTCCCAGGGTCATTGGGGAGTTCCTATATGTTTTACCTGAGGAGGTTTTGATACTATCCCCTCGACGTGATTTTGAGTTTAAGATAGTCTTACAACCCAATGCTTCTATGATTTTTATGGATCCTTATTTATTTACACCATCTGAGTTGTGGGAGTTAGGGATTCAAGTAGAATATCTAATAGAGAAGGGTTTTATCCGACCCAGTGTGTCACCATAGGGTTCTCCAGTGTTGTTTGAAAAGGAGGATGGTTATATGAGGTTATGTATAGACTACCAGAGGTTGAATCAGGTGATGGAAAAAATACATTATCCTCTTCCAAGGATAGAAAATATTTTCGACTATCTAATAGGGGAGATTTTGTTTTCTATGATTGATCTACGGTCTAGATATCACCAATTGAGGGTAATGAAAGGTGATATCCTGAAGACTACCTTCAGATGTAGGTATGGGTACTTTGAGTTTGTAGTTATGTCATTCGGTGTTACAAACACACTAGTGGTGTTCATGGGGCTTAAGAACTCTGTGTTACATGAGTTCATTGATTGGTTCATCATTGTATTCATCGATGATATCCTAATCCACTCGAAGTAATAGGAGGATCACGCCGAGAATATCCGAACTATCTTTAATGTTCTTCAACACCACCAGTTTTATGGAAAGTTTTCCAAGTTTACATTCTGGACACGAGAAGTGAAATTCATCAGGAATGTGGTGTCTCATAAGGGTGTGGAAGTTGACTCATCAAAGTTTGAAGCTATGTTTTCTTAGGTAGAACCCAAGAACATAGAAAATGTTCACATTTTAATTGGTCTTGCAGGATATTATTAGTGGTTTGTGCCCGATTTATCTCAAGTTGCAACCCCATTGACAAATTTGACAAGGGAAGACCACACTTTTGTTTGGATTGATCAGTGCCAAGCATTGTTCAGTTACCTGAAAGGGAAGTAGGTTAGTGATTAGTGCTCTAGTTTCCTGAGGAAGGGGTGATGTTTGAGGTGTTTTGTGTCACTTCCCATTTGGGATTAGGATGAATACTAATTTAGAAATGGTAGTTGATCTCTTATGGGTATAAGAAGTTATGTCCCCATGAGTTTAACTATTCCACCAATGATATAGAGATAGAAACAGTTGTGTTTGCGCTGAATTTATGGTGACATTAGATAATTGGGGAGCACTTTGTGGTCTTCACATATCACAAGATCTTGGAGTATATCTTTTCTCAAGGTGATCTTAAATTTTAGTAATGGAGGGGGATAGAGTTTCTTCAGGATTATGATTTTTATATCTCCCACAACTTAGTAAAGGGAAATGTTTTGGCTGATGCTTTGAGAATTAATTTGTGGAAGGGTGCTGTTTGGGAGTCCGAGGATGCTTGGAGAGTAATGGAGGAGTTGGAAGCCTTTCACTTAGATACAAGGGTTTATGGTGGTTGAGGTTGTTTGTTTCAGATGATGGTGTAATATTTTAGGATGCAGTAGGCAGGTTCTTAGTGGGGAGACTCATAGGAAGAGGTGATGTGCGATCATGTTGGCCATGGTGGTACTCTAGAGCCATTGTCAAAGGATGGTTAGAACCAGATGTTTTTTGTGAAAGGATATTTATTCTAGTAGAAATGAATTATGGATTCCTTATTTTGTTTTATATATCAAATTTTGAAGTACACATAGGAGTTTCCAAAAAATGTACCATGGCTCAATCACATAGTTTTGTTGGTCCGAGATGAAATGGGAAGTGGTGGAGTTTGTGGAAAAGTGATTGGTTTTCCAGCAAGTATAGTTTGAACATCATTTTTCTGGTGGTTTGTTAGAGCCATTAGATGCACCCAGTTGAAAATAGGATGAAATATAGATGGATTACATCATAAGGTTACCCAGAACTCAGGGAGGTTGTGATGCTATCTGGGTGATAGTGGATTAACTGATGAAATTAGACCACTTCTTAGTGATCAAGGAGTTAGTCACAGTGGATGATTTGGATAAGAGGTATGTGGATGAGGTGGTGTTGTTACATAGATTTCCTAGTTCCATTGTCTTAGATAGAGATGCATGGTTTACTTAATGAGTCTGGAGGGGATTGCATCATGATTTTGGCACTCAGTTACACCTTAGAACTGCTTTCCAAACACAGATAGATTGGAAGATGGAACAGACTATCTAGACATTGGAGGATATGTTACACGCATGCATCTTGTAATTTGGTGGTTCTTTGGTGAAACACATTCCCTTGGTTGAGTTTTCTTATAACAATAGTTGTTACTCTCCATTGGAATGGAACCATTTGAAGATTTTTATAGATGACTATGTCATTTTCCATTGTACTAGATAGAGGTTGGGGAGACAACCATTCTTGGTCTTGATGTGGTGCAGAGAATGAAAAAGAAAGTTTATGTCATGACCCGTCCTCGGGGCCCGTGCTGTGACTACCCCAAGCCCACCTTCCATAGGCCAGAGGCTAGTGACTAGCACCAAAGGCGTAAATACTGATAAAAGGGAAGACATTTCCTTTATATAAGTAAACAAACACATCAGAGTACACAATCTAAAGTAAACACTATGTAAATTGAGTACAAAAGTAAGTGCTGGAAAGTAAATGGGCCAGAATACAAACCCAACTGAAAGTACAGTACAACTGAAAAGAAAGTACAACAGCAGTAAAGTAATCAGCAACCACCGAGTCATCCTCCAGCTATCCCACCTGAAGGGTGGGTATAGATGGTCTCCTCAACTCCTTGGGTCCGGATGTACACTCCGTGTACGTCCCACCAAGTGGTCCACCTCCAGGTACTGTCCTGATCCACAATTCTCATCCACGATCAGTGCTGTCTGTCGTCTACATCCAACACAACGTAGTGCGGGTATAGCCCGTGCAGGGGTGAGTATACGATACTCAGTAGGGACCCAGAGACCCCGGAAGGTCTCAAAAATCCACAAAGGATAAGCCACAAAGGAAAAATACAAATACGAAGTATCAAACAAATCTACTTAGGTATATGCCCATACATATACCTAAGTCATCAATTCCAGTTCGGCTCCAACTCATGAGCCCAAGTACAACCCAGTTCACACAGGAAAGCACAACCCAGTCCACACAGGAAAGAAAGTCAATCACATCGATGATAATGATTGAAAGTCAAGACTCAACTCACATAGGTATACTACTCACGAAGAGGGGTGGAGATGATAGATGTATCCTCTGAATCATCTCCCCTACCGAACCCACAAAGGATACAAGTACATAAGTCATCGCTGCCGAACCAACGTAGGATCCTAGTATAGTAATCATCTCTGCCAAACCCACGTAGGATACATGTACATTCGTCCTCGCTGCCGAACCCACGTAGGATCCAAGTATAGTCTTCATCATTGTCAAACCCATGGAGGATCCCAGCACGGTAGTCATCACAGTCGCAGCCAGCTCTAGGGTTCCCGCACACAACATACTCGATTCCGGGATGGTCCGCTCCTAGAGTCAAAGTGGTGGATACATCAACCATAATGAAGACCAGAGATGATGTATCCCAATGTTACGTCCCACATCATAGGGGAAAAACTAATCAGAACGTGTCCATGACACAGAGAAAAAGATGACCAAGTCATTTCCCTAAAAGTACATGGTATGTAGGTAAAAGGCACACGTCGTGTTATCAGACACCAGGTACTACCCGTGTAAGCGGCCCGTGTCATGGGGCTGGTCGTGTAAATAAGTAAGTACACAACGTGTGGTATGGTTACACGCCATGTCTTTAGTCCATGGGTACTACCTGTGTACCACAACCCATGTCGAAGGGCTGTTCATGTAAAAAGTAAGTACACAATGTGTGGTATGGTTACACATCGTGTCCAAACTTCTGGGGTCGGCTCCGTGTACACTGGCCATGCCTGGCCGTGTGGTGGAGTGCATTCTCATGTACTCCACCCTGTGTTCGTGTATTCTCTAAATACACGCTGAGTCATCATGAAGCCGCTTCTGCCATGGTGAAGGAAGTACACGCCGTGCCTCTTGGCCGCGTGGTTCTTCCCATGTCTGTGTATCTCCTGGATTACACGCCGAGTCATCACAAAGCCACTTCTACCATGGTGAAGGAAGTACACGCCGTGCCTCTTGGCCATGTGTTTCTATCCATGTCCGTGTATTTTCCTTGAATACATGCCATGCCCATCGATGTATCCTCTGTTAAACTGTGTTGAGAGTACACGCCATGTGTCTAGAGTCACACGCCGTGTGTTACTTTTCTAACCTCTGAAACGGAAGCCACAATATGCTTTTACTACACGACGTGTGCTTCTGGAGTACACACCGTGTATTCTGGAATTTTCCAAAAATGATGCCTCTAGCCAGCACGCCTCCCAAGGCATCTTTTTTTCGTTCCGATGATTCGATTTCTACGAAACTTCTGCTTCTAGGTTGCCCTGATGCTCTAAGGTCGTTTATGATGTTTTCGGGCCTCCGATCGGCTCCAAAAACATAACTTGATTCACCGCTCAAGAATAGTTGAAGGTCTCCACTTATTCACAAGAACGGCGGAAGAATCGTACCATGTTAGTTTGGTCCGGTCCCTCCCGCATTAGTATGATAAAAAGTGGTTTAAGAGGAATGAAAACATGGAAGGAAAACCAATATTTATCAATCCAAAATACACCCCTACCTCGAAGAAAGTTCGCGGTTGTCAAGCACCGCGGATGATGGAATCGTTTCCCTCGTCGTCGTTGTCTCGTCCCTTGTCGCGGAGGAAGAAGAGGATGGAGAAACCAGGGCCTCCGATTTGATGTTCTTCGTCGGAGAGTTAGCGTTCTTCGTTGAAGATGAAGTTCTTCAAAAGGGACTAGAGATATCTCCTCCAATTCTCAACACAACAAGCTAACTAAAATAAAATAAGCTTCCCCTTATTTTATTTTACTTTGTCATGCATTCAAATTTACAAATTCAAACATATAATTCAATTAATTGATTAAGTGTGTGTTGGCATGAATTAATGTGGGAGAGTGGGGAGAGGAAGAGTTAACCAATTAAATACAAGGGGTTTAATGGGGGGGGGGGGGGGTTAGGAAAAGTGAAGAGTTGGGGCTCGTGCGGGCCCCAACTCACATTTATCCTCACATGGGTAGTTAGGATGCTAGTGGGTCCCACCCTAACTCCCCCATGTAGGATTAAATCACCTTAGTTAGAAATAAAATTGTACCACAATTTTATTCACTCTTTAATTAAACCACTTTTTTTAACATCTCCTCCCGAGCAAATGCATCTTTGGTAAAGGTCCTCTTAAGCAATTGTCGGTGCTATGGTTTCATCGATGCCCTCAGATTTCAATTCTGAGCACCAGTTCAAAAGATAGAAAAACCCACTCATTCGTTCACTGAACGTACCCGAGCTAAACAACGAAAATTGATTCCGGGCACACCGGGCCTCGGAATCAGGTTTCATCAGAAACTGCGTACTCGTAAAATCCCAAATAATTTAAGAAAAAAAATTTCCTTGAAATTTATGGGTCTTTACATTACTACCACCTCAAGGATTTACATCCCCGTAAAGCTACATCATAAACTTGGGAAATAAATGGGGGTACTGTGCATGCATCTGAGCCTCCCTCTCCCATGTGATCTCCTGGAGATTTCCATACTGCCACCTGATGCACACTAGAGTAATCGACCGTCCACATAGGAACCTCTCCTGTCGATCCTCGATCTCCATTGGGACCTATGTAAAAGCCGCGCCATCATCGATATCCAGCTCCCTGTGATCAATTATATGTGTCGGGTCGTGCACGTATCTCCTCAGCTGAGATACGTGGAAGACGTCATGCACCTGGTGCAACTGAGGTAGAAGGGAGAGGTGGTAGGCCACCTCACCTATCCTACTGAGGACCTGAAATGGTCTGATGAAGCACATAGATAACTTGCTTCCCTAGCCAAATCTCCATAATCCACGTCGAGGTGAGACCCGTAAGAAAACGTGGTCGCCATCCTCAAACTCTAGTGGTCTCCGCTTCCTGTCAGCATAGGACTTCTGTCTACTCTATGCATTCCTCATCTACTCCTGGATGATCTGCACCTTCTCCGTCGTATCCTAGACCATCTCTGGTCCTACAAGTACTGACTCCCCAGGGTCAGTCCAAAATAGAGTTGATCTGGATGGTTGGCCGTACAATGCCTCGTATGGTGCCATCCCGATGGTGGAGTGGCAACTGTTGTTGTATGAAAACTCCACCAAGGGTAGGTGATCCTCCTAGCTGCGACCAAAGTCGAGAACACATGCATGGAGCATGTCCTAGAGAGTCTGAATGGTCCTCTCCATCTGGCCATCTGTCTGAGGATGAAAGGTGGCGCTCAGGCGTAGCTGCATCCAAAAAGCCTCCTACAACCCTTTCCAAATCCGGGAAGTAAAGTGAGTGTCTCGATCAGAGACGATAGATGATGGAACACCATGAAGCCGTATGATCTCCTGAACATAGATGCGTCCCAAGCTCTCCACTGAGCCCTGCTCTCTGATAGGTAGGAAGTGGGACGACTTGGTGAGTCGGTCAACAATTACCCAGATGGAGTCATGTCCTTTGGAAGTACGAGGGAGTCCCTTTACGAAATCCATGGATATCCCATCCCACTTCCACTCTGGGACCTCTAAGGGCTACACCAAGTCTGCCGGTACCTGGTGCTCTTCCTTCACCTGTTGGCAGGTAAGGCATTGTGAAACGAACTCTACCACAACCTTCTTCATACCCAGACACCAGTGCTGTCGTCTGAGATCCTGGCACATCTTCGCTACTACAGGATGTACTGCCAAAGGGGAAGTGTGAAACTCCCTTATCACCTCCTCCTGTAATGAAACTGGTACCATGGTATGTCCCCTGAAGAGGATGATGTGCTCTCCTCCTACAGAAAATCCATCAGGTGCCTATCTTGTGGATATCTGTGCACGTCACGTCTCACAGTCAACGTCCCCACGCTGTACCTCCCTGAACTGCTGAAGTAGTGGAGGAGTGACTGTGAGCGACTATAGAAAGGCTTTTCCATATCTATCGACGAAGGATATCTGCAACGCAACTAGTTGATCTATTGCCTCTCCAAGTAGCTGAATGCCCGATCTCCTGCTGAGTGCATCAACTACTACGTTCCCCTTACCAGGAGTATAGACTATCTTAAAGTCATATTCCTGTAGGAACTCGAGCCATCACCACTGTCTTAGGTTCAGGTCCTTCGATGAGAAGATATAATTGAGACTCTGGTGGTCAGAGTAGACTGTAAAGTGCTCTCCCATAAGATAGTGCCACCACATCTTCAAGGCGAAGACCACTACTTCTAACTCCAGGTCATGGGTAGTGTAGTTATACTCGTGTTGCCTCAACTGTCGTGATCCATAAGCGATCACTGCCAGCTCCTACATCAGGACACACCCGAGTCTGGTCCCTAATATATCGTAGTAAACTACGTACCCTATGCCCTCCTTCGATAGCCTCAAGATGGGCGCACTGGTCAATCTCTGTCTTAGCTCCTAGAAGCTCTACTGACATCTATCTGACCACACGAAGGGTTTCCCCTTCTTCTTCAAAGCTGGAAGTAGTGATGCAACTTTGGAGAAGTCTTTCACAAATCTTCGATAGTACCCAGCCAGACCTAGGAAACTCCGCACCTCTATCACGCTCGTGGGTGGCTCCCAAGCAAGTACTGCCTCGATCTTTGCAGGATCCACCGCAACTCCCACCACAGAGATTACGTGCCCCAATAAGTGGACCTATCGAATCCAGAACTGAAACTTCAAGAGATTACCATAAAGCTGGTGCTCTCATAGTGTGTCTAGTACAACCCGCAAGTGGTAGGCAAGATCCTCCTCAGTAGTCGAGTAAATCAGTATGTCGTCGATGAAGACTACGACAAATCGATTGAGGTAAGGCTGGATGATCATTTTCATGAGACTCAGGAACACTTCTGGAGTTTTGGTTATGCCGAAATGCATAACCAATAACTCATAGTGTCCATATTGACACCTGTAGGCTGTCTTCTGCACATCCTCATCTCGAACTCTGAGTTGATGATAGCCAAACCCGAGGTCTATCTTCGAGAACCAGCGTGATCCCTTGAGCTGATCAAACAGGTCATCAATCCTTGGAAGTGGATACTTGTTATTCATGGTCACCTGGTTCAGGATACGGTAGTCGACACACAGTCTCAAGCTCCCATCCGCCTTCTTGGCGAACAAAATCAGGGAAGCCCAGGGTGAAACACTGGGTCGAATGAATCCCTTGCCCTGAAAGTCCTCCAGCTGTACCCGCAGCTCACAAAGATCAGCGGGAGCCATCCGATATGCTGGTGTACATATCGGGGATGTCCCGGGGTATAAGTCAATATAGAAGTCTACCTCTCTATGAGGAGGTAGTCCTGGAACATTGTCAGTAAAAACGTCCGCATACTGATCCACCACATCAAGAAAACTTGGACTCCACACATCAACTGCTCCTAGGATGAGGCTAGCCAACTGATGAGTGATCAGCTATCCTCTTCTCTTTTTAAGTCCATCCTGTGCTGCAAAGGCTTCCTTCTCGCCGGTGAAGGTGAAACTGCTCCCATCTGTGTGGACAAACCGCACTTTGCGCCTAATACAGTCGATCTGAGCATGGACTGTAGATAACCAGTCCATACCTAAGATGTCGTCGTAAGGCCTCGACGCCGCTACAAGAAGATCCTAGCCGAAGATATCACCTCCTAGAGTAAGCTCACACTGCCGGAACCAGTGTGTAATCATCAAGTCTGATCCCGTAGGAGTCTCTAGCCGTAAGGATCGAGCCAACGACACTGTCAGAATCTCTGAGCTCCGAACAAGGGCAACAACAATGAAAGAATGACTCACTCCTGTGTCTATAAGAACTGCAGAAAGGGTGGAGTAGACACAGATAGTACCTTGAATCATCTCAGGTGCGCCGTGGTCATAATCCTCCACTGCCTGAAGCTGAGCCTGCCTCTGTCCGCCAGCTCCCTGTGGTCGGGGTGGACCTCCTTTGGTGGTGGTGGTAGAGCCTCAAAGCGTCGTCCACCACCTGCTGCTTGGCCAGATCCTCTACCTTGTCCACCTACTCCCTGCGAACCTCCAAGGTCGAACCTCTACCTCTGCCTGGGTGGTCCCTCAACCATCTGCTACTCCTCTGTATGGTGGGTCGGGCAGTCACGAGCCTTGTGGACCTGCCCGCCGCATGCATAGCACTGCCTGCCTCTCGTATGACTGGCTCTGCTGCGTGTGTCCCGCACCTCCGAACCAGTATCCTGAGGTCTCCCACCTGATGGCCTGGTCTGCTTGGACCTCTGTGACATCTATATACTATCAGCTACAGAAGACTCTTCCATGTGTCGCCCTGCGGTAGGCCTCACTGCTGGCGTAGGCTCATCAAGGAATCTCTCCATAAGTAAGGCTTGCTCCAGTACTCCTGCCTATGTTAGAATGCTAAGGGATATCATCAAATCTCTGATCTCATGCCTCAGTCCCTGCTTGAAGGTCCATGCCCGGAATAATGGGTCTTGTACCATGTCTATGGAGTAGTGCGAGAGGTCGGTAAATCTCGCCGAGTACTGGGCTACTGTCATGCTGCCCTGCCACAGTTGTAGTAACTCCTGGATGCGCACCGCATAGAGGGTGGCTGGAACGAACTCCAATAGAAAGAGGCTCTCAAAGTCCGTCCAAAGTAGTGATGCTTCGTCGTGAACCTGGAGAATCAGGCTCCACCATCTACCTGCTGCTGCAAGCAGGAGACTCACCATAAGGATCACCATGAGGTCAGATGGTGTCCCTACTAATTTGAAGACTCGGACGATATCCTCCAGCCAATCCTCGGCTGCCTGAGGGTCTGTCTCTCTGCGGAACCTGGGCAGACTCTGACGCTAAAACTCGTGCAGTGCACTCAGGCGACGTGCACTCTCAGCTGCTGGGGCTGGTGGCATCGGTGGCTCAGCAGGTAGAGGTACCATCGATGCCTCTGCTATAATAGGGCCCTGCACTGAGGCCTCGTCACTCGGTGGGCTGCCATCTCTCACAAATCTTGGAACCCTAGATGGATGCCATCATGGGGCCATCCTGAAAGAAACAGGTGCGCCATGGTTAATAAAGTATACCTGGTGAGCTGACACAAATTAATCACAAAGAAAACTTATAAAACACACATGAAATCAATGTTTTCATGCATTGAGTCGGAAATCAGAAGTCAGGGTCCTGGTGTATGGATACGTCGGCCGCCGCACCAACACTTGACTCCTTGGACTGATAACCACACTCAATTCCCTAAACACTATTGCTTCACATAGAAGAATTTATCATATTCCTAAGTTCTACAGTAGAACCGACTCCACTGATACCAATTTGTCGTGACCCGTCCTCGAGGCCCGTGCCGTGACTACCCCAAGCCCATCTTCCATAGTCCAGGGGCTGACGACTAGCACCAAAGGCGTAAATCCTGATAAAAGGGAAGGCATTGCCTTTATATAAGTAAACAAACACAACAGAGTACGCAAGCTGAAGTCAACACCAAGTAAACTGAGTACAAAAGTTAGTGTTGGAAAGTAAATGGTCCAGAATACAAACCCAACTGAAAGTACAGTACAACTGAAAAGAAAGTATAACAACAGTAAAGTAATCAGCAACCACTGAGTCTTCCTCTGGATATCCCACCTAAAAAGTGGGTACAGATGGTCTCCTCAGCTCCTTGGGTCCGCCCGTCCGCTCCATGTATGTCCTGCCAAGTGGTCCACCTCCAGGTATTGTCCCACTCCACAAGTCTCAACCATGATTAGTGCTGTCCGTCATCTGCATCCAACACAACGTAGTGCGAGCATAGCCCATGTAGGGGTGAGTATACGATACTCAGTTGGGACCCCGAGAACCTCGAAGGTCTCAAAAATCCACAAAGGATAAACCACAAAGGAAAAATACAAATACGAAGTATCAACCAACTCTACTTAGGTATATGCCCATACATATACCTAAGTCATCAATTCCAGTTGGGCTCCAACTCACGAGCCCAAGTACAACCCAGTCCACACATGAAAGCACAACCCATTCCACACAGGAAATCAAGTCAATCACATCGATGATAATGATTGAAAGTCAAGACTCAACTCACACAGGTATACTACTCACAAAGATGGGGGGAGATGATATATGTAGCCTCTAAATCATCTCCCATGCCGAACCCACGTAGGATCCAAGTACAGAAGTCATCACTGCCGAACCCACGTAGGATCCTAGTACAGTAACCATCACTGTCGAACCCACATAGGATCCAAGTATAGTCGTCCTCACTGCCAAACCCACATAGGATCCAAGTATAGTTGTCGTCATCATCAAACCCACGGAGGATCCCAGCATGGTAGTCGTCACAGTCGCAACCAGCTCTAGGGTTCTCGCACACAACATACTTGATTCTGGGAGGGTCTACTTCTCGAGTCAAAGGGGTGGATACATCAACCATCATGAAGACCAGAGATGATGTATCCCAACGTTCTGTCCCACGTCATAGGGGAAAAACCAAGAAGAACTTGTCCATGACATAGAGAAAAATATGACCAAGTCATTTCCCTAAAAGTACACAACATATAGGTAAAAGGTACACACCGTGTTATCATACACCGGGTACTGCCCGTGTAAGAGGCCTGTGTCATGGGGCTGTTCGTGTAAATAAGTAAGTACACTATGTGTGGTATGGTTACACACCATGTCTTCAGTCCATGGGTACTGTCCGTGTACCACAAACCGTGTCGAAGGGCTGTTTGTGTAAAAATACACGGCGTGTGGTATGGTTACACGTCGTGTCCAAACTTCTAGGGTCAGCTCCGTGTACGCTGGCCAGGCCTGGCCATGTGGTGGAGTACATGCTTGTGTACTCCACCCCGAGTACGTGTATTCCCAGAATACACGTCGAGTCATCACGAAGCCAATTATTCCATGGTGAAGGAAGTACACACCGTGCCTCTCAGCCGTGTGGTTCTGTCCATGTCCGTGTATCTCCCGGATTACACGCTGAGTCATCACGAAGCCGCTTCTACCATGGTGAAGGAAGTACACGCCGTGCCTCTTGGCCGTGTGTTGCTGTCTGTGTCTGTAACGCCCCAACCCCAGTTACCCAGAGTCGGTGCATTATATTAATACATTGGCATGATTACAAGGAATCAAGTCCTGAAGGAACAATATGTTTAGCAGTCTTGGAAAAATAGATCACATACATGAATGTTACATTTGCACTTTCTGACATAAAAAACAACATAAATAATCTTTGTGAATGCCATTATTCCCATGGATTAACCCTTCATATCAATCACATTACACTTCTTGGAATCCTGGGAAAAATAAAACATAGAAAGGGGTGAGCTCAAATGCTCAGTAAGGGTAAGCAATATAGCGGAAACTTTCAAAAATAAGCATAAACATTTAAGGCAATGTATAAAACTAAAAAAAAATCCTTTTAAACTTGAACTTCAGCATAATATGGTAGAAATAAAATGAAATAATTCCATTTACTTATTCATATGGATATTCTACTAATTGAATAATCACATGAAATATCACTAACAACTTTCATAATGATGGAATGCATGATGCCGAACTTTAATTTCTGTGTCGAGGCCTCATGCCAAGACCTAAGGGATAACTATAACCGGAACCCAACCCAAAGAGCCTCTGTAACTGGACTCCATCCTGGAGTACCTCTAATAACCGGAAACCAACCCGGAGTGCCTCTAATAACCGGACACCAACCCGGAGTGCCTCTAATAACCAGACACCAACCCGGAGGGCTTACTTTTACCGGTTCCCAACCCGGAACATACTAGTCCAACACATTCATCTTAAGAAGAGGATGAAATATAACATAAACATTCGTATTAAAACTAACATAAAAAATGTCAAAACTTTAATCATAAACCATTAATGGCCTAAAAATAACTCATCCATAGTCAAAAATATCACAAAACCTTAAATACAATATGGATGATTTGTATCATAATAAATCAACTTGAAACAAGTTTAAATTTTTTCAAAGGATGTTGACATAGATGAAATCAATACTATTTGAGAGAAATATCTCTTTTTTTGAAATCATTTAAAAGTCGCATAATTATAAAGAAAACCTTTATTTTGAAAATATATTTATAAGCTTGTGAAGGAAGCTTCAAAGGTGTAATAACGGTGGAGAATAACCGCACCCACCGTATAAGTTAAAAAAAGACATTCTTACCTTAATTTTGTCAAAAGGTTAAAAAGGACCTTGTTTGAAAACGACGGAAAGATTCCTTTATAAAACTCTTATAAAAAGTCAAACAAGGGTATAAATGTATTTAACCCATATTCTTGTAAATAGTAAAAATGTTTTGAAATAAATTTTTAAGAAACATGGATGTGGATGATAAAGAGATCCCAGTAGATTATTACGTATATACAATCTTGGATAATGAAGAGATTACAAAATAAACCCTTACCAATTTGGTAACTTACAAAACGTACAACCCATGAAAGAGGTATCATACAATGAATATTTAAATACACATAAATTAAAGTGTATTACACAATGAATATAATTATGGGCAGTACATACACCACACAAAAGGTAATGGTGGCAATATGGAATGAATCTCACGGGAATAAGGAGTGAGATGAAAACCCCTTACCTTGCACTTTACTTTAGTCGAGGGTACGTTTAACCTCCTGTACGAAGATCATAGTATGTTATTAAATTATACCAGAACCATATTAATATTTATGATATCATACATGATTCATTTATGACATTATATTAACCTTTTAATAATAATTTCCATGTTAAGTTAACATTTCGGGTAATAATCACTTTCTTTATCGTACGTGTTTTAACTTGTCACTCTTGGTTGTATCACTTAGATCATGATTTAAATACTTCCAGAATATAAAACATGATAAATATATCATATATATTTAAAATATAAATATGTATAATAGACATATATATGAAATGGAAAACACCGTTTATGGAGACGGTAGTCCGTACGTACGCATAAACGTTGTTTCTGTTTTCATATAGTATTGAACGGAAGTAAGTGAATAAGATATATGTAAGTACATAAATCCTTATATATATATATATATATCCAGTAGCATTATTATGTCATATATTACATACTTATTAGTAATATATATTTTTATAATCTTCGATGAATGGTGAACTTGGAAATGAATCTCATCGCGTCGTGGAGACGGTAATCCGTACGTACGCACGAGCGAAAATATCATTCTTTTGATATTAAAATAATATATAATTGGATGTTATATCATATATAAAGAATCATTATCATGTTATATTTATTATTTAAATTAATTAAAAATTATTATTATATCCATCCAAATAATAATATATTGAATAACAATTACACCACGACGTGGAGGCGGTTAGCCGTACTTACGCACGTATGGTGAAATGTCATTAAAAGGATGGATAAAATAATGAATATGGTTTTACCATATTTATAATAATATTACAGTATATAGGAGATACTGGATTCATTATTTTAGAATGGTAATAACAAATAAAGAAGAAGTGGAAGAAGAAAGGAACTTTAAAAAGGGTGGTGAAATCATTACCTCTTCTTTGGGTTCTTCCTTTTGATTTGATCAAAAGGGCTCCTTAGGATGGATTTCTGACTAAAGGAAGGCCTCTAGGATGAAGTGAGGGAAGTTGATAGAGTATTTGGGCAGGGTTTGGCCGAACCAAAAGTCTTTTAAGGTGTGAATTAATGAGAAGGGTGAGTGTCCTTTTATAAGAGGGGTGAGGGCCACCTTTGTAAAATCTAGAAATATTATTTTATAATAAATTCATATTCGGTTTATAATGGCTCCAAAGTAGATTATTTAATGGTTAAGGTGGGTATGGGTTGAAAAATACTCAACCAGTAGAATTTATATAGGTTTGAGTCATTATATTAACCTTATCTTTTTGTTTTAACACTTAGTTAATTAGTTTGACACTTACCATGTCACTTTGTATTTTTATATTATATAGTTAATAAACTTAAAATATACATCCAAGAGACCCCCAAGTGGTCCATTAATGATACAAATATCATGATATAAGTCTATTGGCATAAACTTAGATTTTTAGGAATTTAATATCAATTAATAATATAATATTTGTTTTAAAAACTCTTTTATGTCAATTTTGACACTATTCAATAATTGACTTTTGTAAAAAATATAACAGAATGATTACTTCGAAAAAAGTCAATTAAATAAATAATAATATGTCATATTATCCTATAAAATTAATTTAATTCCTTAAAAGTCTCAAATTTTATTTATTTGGGTATTTATAATATCAATTATTTTAATTTTTCACTATTATGGTAATTACTGCATCATCATTGTGTCATAAATAAATTAAAATATTTAATGTCTAAAAATTATAAATAAAATACCATTATGTAGTAAATCTTTTTATATTTCTAATTAATATTCATAGTCTAAAATCCAACATATATAACCCTATGTAAAAATTGTTTTTCTAAAAGATATATGCTTATGTCATTTTTGTATTTATTTTAACTTAATTAATATAAAGTGTCATTATCACCTACAAGTGGCTCCATGGGGTCCAAAAATCGACCCAAAGATTCCCATGGTCGGAAATGTATCAACCAATAAGGTTAGGACACATTTTAGGGTAATTTCGTATTGTTATAATATTAGTTTTTAACCATTATTTTCCAAATTTACCCTTTAACCATGGTAAATAAAATATTTACCGAAGTAATTATTCAAAATGTATAAAAATAAAAGTTACCTATTTACACAATTTGAACAACCTGATTACAAATATGGAATTCATTTTTCCAAATTCAAAACACAGAAGTGGCAGAAATTAATTTAAAATTAATTCCCGTTGTTAAAACAAAAAGCGTGTTTTTAACAGATAATAACTATCAAAAGATTGACACTTGTTTATGTCTGGTTTAATTGTGAAATTATGTCCAATGACAAACATTGAATTAAATGGTAAAAATATATTCTAAATATACTTTAAAAACACTCAAATTCATAATTTATCAATATTAATTATTTCGATTAAAAAGTAGTTTTTTTAATTAAAATTTAGTAATTTGCCCTATTCATCAAAATATGAAAGTTATCCGAAAAGTACCAAAATTTCACCCTAGGATAATTTCGATATTCCGAATCCAAAAATGAAGTCCATTTTGAGAGATAGAATTTATAAAATTTCAAAAAGTATGTATTACTATTCATAATGGCTAGTTTGATTGGTTATGGTGTGTTAGAACTCGACGTTGCGTACAACACACGCTATCACATTATTCAAAGAGAAGCATACCGTAGAAGATTGGGGTGTTACATTGTAAATTTTTTTTATGTCCCCATTCTAAAGAATAAATTTATTTAGTCAAATTGAATATATAAAAGTTTAAAATATTGGATTTAAAATGGAATCACTATTAAAGTTGGTAAAAGTGCATTTTTGAAAAATACTTCTTTTATCCGAAAAAAAGGAAATTTTTCTTAAATTATGTCTAAGAAACTCATAATATGTATTCTAAAATTATAAGGATTATATAAAGTTTAAAATTTAGTTAATAATATTCATAACCTCTTTTAAATGTCTTGTTTGGTAAGTCATGGTGCGCTTTGACTCGGTGTTGCGTGTAGTGAAAGTTATTGAATTATTTTGAAGAAATAACACACTATGAAATCTTGGGGTGTTACATTCTCCCCTCCTTCAATAAATTGCGTCCTCGTAATTTGAAATTGTTCTTCGAAAATAAATGGTTGAAAATAGAAAATATCTTTGTGGGAAAACCCACATCGGAAATTGGGTTACTAAAATTTAGTCTTAATATGAGGAAAAGAAAAATGAAAGGGTCACCACCAAATTATGATCACGATTAGGAGAACATTGGTGGAAATTAGAGACATATAATTGGAGGAAAAATGTAAATATTTATAGGTAGCGATTGAGGTCATCAATCACAAACAAGTGTAAAATTGAGGTCCTTAAATTCATCAATCTATGATGATTTGAAATACCATCGGTTCAACAAAACATAGGGTATTAGGATAACACATTTTTGGTTTTAGGATTCCTTAAGTAAAGTATAAGAATTAATTTCTTCATACAATAAGAGAAGAATAAAAATATATTCTTGACAAGTAGAGTTCCATCCTTTAACTAATTTCTACCACAAACTCATCTTTCACTCTAAAAGATAATGGAACGTAAAAAATATATTCTATTTATCCTATTCGTATAGGGCTCCAAAAAAAAAATTTATAATTAATCTACCAGATCTTTTAAAAAAAACTACATTATTTAATCCCGGACATTACGTGGGCTAGTGGTAGGTGATACACCCTTGTCGCCCTTCGGTTGTGGGTTCAAGTCTCGCGGCCTTGCCGGACGCGACAGGTTTCCACCCAACCTCCGGGTTGTCCTTTTATGGAAATCCAAAAATAATACAAACTAGAACTATCCAAAATTCTTTAGTCCAAAAATGAAGATCCTTTTTGCTGCGTAATAACATGTGAACACCTTCATCATGTATTATTTTATAACACTACAACATCCTGAATTACCATAAAACCTTATTGATTACATTCATGATCCCTTATTCCTTAAATAATAATGGATATACTCCTTCAATTCAAAAATGTTGTAAACCCCAACAATGATGGAATATACAAGTCATTAATCAGTTTCAAGGTAGTCAAGAATATCCAATATAATTTATCCAAATCAATCATGTATTATTCCAAAATCACCACCTCGGTATCAGAACTATATTATGGTTTATCATTCTCTCAACCATATATTTTCCAAAAATTTATCCTGCTATTGAGTCACTTTTCTTTGTTCCACACAATCTCAAGTCCTTAATGAAATAGTACTGTAGTACAATCCTTATATACTCCATAATTATTATAAAAAGTACATTGTTGATACAACACTCAAATGACATAATCAACATAAGAACTCTAATCATTCCTCTTCATCTGTGGTAGTATCATAACTTGATTATTATCCAATAGAATCATTTGCGGCATAGTCTAATGACTGAGACATAGGTTCGCGCAGTGTCCAAACTCCTTGAAAATGAAGCATTGTACATTTGAAACCATTTTCTTACCCTTATAGTCACGTACTTTGTGCCCTTTTTCTCCACACTTATAACAAACTATCATTCCTTTCTAGAAATTTCCAGGGTGTTTCTTCCCACAGTTATCACATATGGGGAAATTATTCTTTTCCCTCTTCCCTTTATCCATCTTTCTCTCTTCCATCCTTTTCTTCTCTTGCTTCCCTTCAAAGCCATAGGACTCAGTAAACTCTTTATTTATCTTATCCACACATGATACTATTTCTTCATATGATGATAATACATGGGAGACTATTTCCCTTCTAAATGATGTCTTAATACCATGAAAGATACGATCCTTCTTACTCTTTGGATCATATGTATTACTGGAGTTCACATTCCTTCTACTGGGCGCCATTTCTATACAATAGCATAAACTAGGTCGGTTTATGAATTGAAATAAATAATTCCTAATGCAAATTGAACAGTTTATGGATATAATCCATAATCATAAAAAATCTTTTCTTTAAGTAAGTATATACTCATGATCCCTTCATAATGGTTTGTAAATAAAATGAGAATTATCCTAAGCATATCCCCCGGGAGTGTCGTAACCAAGAGTGCAGCAGGGCCCGTTATCGTGCACTAGTTCCCGTTCGAGTCTAGCTCAAAGCGGTGTTTTCAGGTTTTACCCCTAGGTACATCTATGCCAGAGCCGCCTCTACCTGATCGTATCCAGACATGGATGTATTTCTCGGAAAACTCACAAAATCTCTACAATACCAAAATTCTAGGAAGTTCTTCTATACTAACCCTCAAATTCTATTTTAGGGCTATGTTCTCTAATCAGAGTTTATCTAAATCTAGTTTCCAAGGTTATTGCTAAACTTCCTCTGATACTAACTGTAACACCCCGAACCCAGTTACCCAGAGTCGGTGCATTATTTTAATACATTGGAATGATTACAAGGAATCAAGTCCCGAAGGACCGATCAGTTTACCAGTCTTGGAAAAATAGATCACATACAGGAATGTTACATTTTCACTTTATGATGTACAAAACAACATAAATAATCTTTATGAACGCCATTATTCCCTTGGCTTAACCCTTCATATCAATCACATTACACTTCTTGGAATCCTGGGAAAAATAAAACATAGAAAGGGGTGAGCTCAAATGCTCAGTAAGGGTAAGAAATACAACGGAAACTTTCAAAAATAAGCATAAACATTTAAGGAAATGTATAAAACTAAAACAAAATCCTTTTAAACTTGAACTTCAGCATAATATGGCAGAAATAAAATGAAATAATGGCATTTACTTATTCACATGGATATTCTACTAATCGAATAATAACATGCAATATCACTAACCACTTTAATAATGATGGAATGCATGATGCCAAACTTTAATTTCTGTGTTGAGGCCTCGTGCCAAGACCTAAGGGATAACTGTAACCGGAACCCAACCCGGAGAGCCTTTGTAACTGGACTCCATCCCGGAGTGCCTCTAATAACCGGACACCAACCCAGAGTGACTCTAATAACCGGACACCAACCCGGAGTGCCTCTAATAACTGGAAAACAACCCGGAGGGCTTACTTTTACCGGTCCCCAACCCGGAACATACTAGTCAAACACATTCATCTTAAGAAGAAGATGAAATATAACATAAACATTCGTATTAAAACTAACATACAGAATGTCAAAAATTTAATCATAAACCATTAATGTAATAAAAATAACTCATCCATAGTCAAAAATATCACAAAACCTTAAATACAATATGGATGATTTGTATCATAATAAATCAACTTTAAACAAGTTTAAAATTTATCAAAGTATGTTGACATAGATGAAATCAATACTATTTGAGAGAAATATCTCTTTTTTTGAAATCATTTAAAAGTCGCATAATTGTAGAGAAAAACTTTATTTTGAAAATATCTTTATAAGATTGTGAAGGAAGCTTCAAAGGTGTAATAACGGCAGAGAATAACCGCACCCGCCGTATAAGTTAAAAAAAGGCATTCTTACCTTAATTTTGCCAAAAGGTTAAAAAGGACCTTGTTTGAAAACGATGGAAAGATTCCTTTATAAACCTCTTATAAAAATTCAAACAAGGGTATAAATGTCTTTAACTCATATTCTTGTAAATAATAAAAATGTTTTGAAATAAATTTTTAAGAAACATGGATGTGGATGATAAAGAGATCCCAGTAGATTATTACGTATATACAACCTCGGATAATGAAGAGATTGCGAAATAAACCCTTACCAATTTGGTAACTTACGAAACATACAACCCATGAAAGAGGTATCATACAATGAATATTTAAATACACATAAATTAAAGTGTATTACACAAATAATATAATTATGGGCAGTACATACACCACACAAAAGGTAATGGTGGAAATATGGCATGAATCTCACGGGAATAAGGAGTGAGATGAAAACCGCTTACCTTGCACTTTCCTTTAGTCGAGGGTACGTTTAACCTCCTGTATGGAGATCGTAGTATGTTATTAAATTATACCAGAACCATATTAATATTTATGATATCATACATGATTCATTTATGACATTATATTAACCATTTAATAATAATTTCCATGTTAAGTTAACATTTCGGGTAATAATCACTTTCTTTATCGTACGTGTTTTAACTTGTCACTCTTGGTTGTATCACTTAGATCATGATTTAAATACTTCAAGAATATAAAACATGATAAATATATCATATATATTTAAAATATAAATATGTATAATAGAAATATATATGAAATGGAAAACACCGTTTATGGAGACGGTAGTCCGTACGTATGCATAAACGCTGTTTCTGTTTTCATATAGTATTGAACAGAAGTAAGTGAATAAGATATATGTAAGTACATAAATCCTTATATATATATATATATATATCTCTAGTAGCATTATTATTTCATATATTACATACTTGTTAGTAATATATATTTTTATAATCATCGATGAATGGTGAACTTGGAAATGAATCTCATCGCGTCGTGGAGACGGTAATCCGTACGTACGCACGAGCGAAAATATCATTCTTTTGATATTAAAATAATATATAATTGGATGTTATATCATATATACAGAATCATTATCATGTTATATTTATTATTTACATGAATTACAAATCATTATTATATCCATCCAAATAATAATATATTGAATAACAATTACACCACGACGTGGAGACGGTAAGCCGTACGTACACACGTATGGTGAAATGTCATTCAAAGGATGGATAGAATAATGAATATGGTTGTACCATATTTATAATAATATTACATTATATAGTAGATACTGTATTCATTATTTTAGAATGGTAATAACAAAGAAAGAAGAAGTGGAAGAAGAAAGGAACTTGAAAAAGGGTGGTGAAATCATTACCTTTTCTTCAGGTTCTTCCTTTTGATTTGATCAAAAGGGCTCCTTAGGATGGCTTTAGGACTAAAGGAAGGCCTCTAGTATGAATTGAGGGAAGTTGAGAGAGTATTTCGGCAGGTTTTTGCTGGACCAAAAGGATTTGAAGGTGTGAATTAATGAGAAGGGTGAGTGTCCTTTTATAAGAGGGGTGAGGGGCACCTTTGGAAAAGCTAGAAATATTATTTTATAATAAATTCATATTCGGTTTATAATGGCTCCAAATTGGATTATTTAAAGGTTAAGGTGGGTATAGGTCGAAAACTACTCAACCAATAGAATTTAGACAGGTTTGGGTCATTATATTAACCTTATATTTTAGTTTTAACACTTAGTTAATTAGTTTGACACTTACCATGTCAGTTTGTATTTTTATATTATATAGTTAATAAACTTACAATATACATCCAAGAGACCCCCAAGTGGTCCATTAATGATACAAATATCATGATAAAAGTCTCTTGGACGAACCTTATATTTTTAGGAATTTAATATCAATTAATAATATAATATTTGTTTTAAAAACTCTTTTATGTCAATTTTGACACTATTCAATAATTGACTTTTTTAAAAAACATAACATAATAATTTGATTAGTAATTGAAAGTGGCTAATATTAATTGTTAATATCTTTATATTCATTTTTCTAAAGTCCATAAACATTTTTTTAGTGCATTACATAAATAGAACTTCATTTCTCATCTAAAATGAAATTCATGTTTAAAATGCAAATATGGACCCAATCATTAATTTGTTTTTGGACAACATTATATTCATTTTATTAATTTGAAATTTTGGGATATGATTTATCACTTTGTTTGGAACACTTTATCTTTTAGGTCCGATGGATGAATCCCAAAGTAAGATGGAGAATTTTGCGCCTGAACGCATAAACTTTCTGGAAAAAGCATAATGGGCCTAAGGCCCATCAAACAAATGTGGGGCCCAAAAACTAAGCCCAATGAAGCTCAAATTTATACAGTATAAGGATAAAAATATTAGTATCATTTTATTCAACTGTGGTCGGAGCTAATTCTGATGTTATCATGATGATAAAGGGATCTGATGTTGAGATTTAAATGGTGGACACGACATTAATGCACAGAAATCCGTCCCACCATTTCGACCATAACTTACAAAATGATGAGAGAAATTTCCTGAAATCTTTACAGATCATAGAGGACATATGTAAGAAGATATTTCTCTTCTACAACCCCTACTGATTCGGCATTCTTAAATTTATAATTCACACGTCAATATGGTGGACGAATCTGGACAGTTTTCCGGGTCAAATTCGAAACATCAATTTCCTTTTAATTATTCACCCTCCATTTGACTCTATTAATTGTTGGGGGATGTACCTAAGGATCCTAATATGCCTATATAAGGATCTAGTGGTGAAGGGAATAGGGGTGGATATTTTTCATATCATCTTTTGTTGCTTATTTCATTGTAAGGTTATGCTTCCAAATTTCCTTTGTAATGTTTTCCATTTCCATGTAAGTTTCTTTTTTGTATATTTATGTTCTTAATCAACTTCATTCACTTCTATATTTTCCATTTCTTTTATTAAAACGTTATTATCACAAAGCACAATGATATCTCTATGTTGTTGTGAATTAGTTCACACATAGGTGTGAATTTCATTCACACACACAGAGGAGTGCTCGTTATTTCCGCGGTTTTAATTTCTTCAATCCAATTATTGTTAGCCATCTTCCACCCACCATTGAGAGTATACCATCAATGGAGGGATAAAACCTTAATGGGATGATCTTAGGAGGATTCAAAGGCTGGATTGAATGTTATTTTATGAACGAATTGTTGTTAATTGGATAATTAATTTAAGACATCCATTCTTCAATTATTTCTACTCTTCATATTTACTATGTTTGAGAAAACTAAATTCAATTAATAAATGACCATATAACTCGGAGAGATCATTAATTTGGTTATCTAAGTTTATACGGGATTAGTAATTGTGTTTAGTAAGCACCAAACCAGAAAATGATGAATGTAATGTTATTTTTGAAGAATGGATTCATCAAAAATTAATAAAACCAAAATTGTCTAATGAAGTAAAATTCATTCAATCCACCCCGAGCATAATCCTAAGATAAAACCATTTACATTTAATTGAATTAACTTAGGTTTATTAGTGTTCTTTAAAAACCATACAAAATAAAACCCAAAGTCAGCTACTTCATAGCCCATCCTTCACACAATCATAGCGTCTCAAGGTTACTTCTTCGGTCCCTGTGGATTCGACCCCTACATGTACTACATCGATTGCTTTTACCAGTAGGGTAAATTTGGGTGCAACCAAATTTTGGCGTCGTTTCCGGGGACCCAAGTAAGTAACTTAGACACTCATCTTCTTTTCTCACCCCAAATTCTCTATTCTCACCTTAATTTCTCTTCTCTATTCCCCTTTCTATTTCTGCGTGTCCAATGAATCCCAAAGACAACTTTAAATCAACTCCAATGGATTATCTTCAACAATAACCATTAATATACCAAGGATATAA
Source organism: Viscum album (assembly GCA_963277665.1). NCBI lineage: Eukaryota > Viridiplantae > Streptophyta > Magnoliopsida > Santalales > Viscaceae > Viscum > Viscum album. Next base: position 1,698,699,034 of record OY728127.1, read on the forward strand.
TCATCTGGAAAATCAATATTTTGAATCACCTCACATAGAAAATTTCATTGACTAATCCTTAATTGAATACACCACACCAGATGAGATGTACAATCAATGGGATGCTGAATGTTTACAAGATCAATTTCCATACCTATCAAGAATGATTGAAAAGATAAATAATGAGGAAGTCCAGGATGTAAAAACATATATCAACCCTAATCCTGAAAAAATTATTGAACAATTGTGTGAACAAATGGATAAAATGAATTCAGAAGTTTCATCTTTCAGATTAGAATTACAAAGCTTTAAGACTTTTGAGTAACCCGTTCCCACTCAAGATGTTCTTTCCTCATCATTGATAGATGAATCTTTTATCCCAAAAACCTCCCATGAATTGAAAAAAGAACTAACCTTTGGATATAGTATAACTGAACAAGATCAAGGAAATGTTGAAGGGTATTTAAATCAGGAGGAAATTAATTTTTTTGATTCACAAGGGGAAAATTTGTCTTCATTGATTGAGTGTTCGGAATATTGCTCCAATAACAATTTTTTAGAATCACCGATCATTGAACCATTGAGAGATATAACGAATAGTGAGTCCATACCCACTCATGAAATTTAAATGGAAAATTTTATGGATGAATCATATTTTCAAAAGGAACAAATTCTTTCAAAATGTTTTGTAAAAGAAACAAATTTGGATTCAAATTTCCATTCATCTTTGGGAAAATTCAATGAAACTGAACTCAACATTATAATCCTTCCTTCCCCACTAAATAATCTCTCTATTTATGAAAACCTAGACCATTCAATTATAATCCATTTTCATCAAGAATCTCACAAAGTAGTAATTAACCTTGAAATCATAGGAAATACTCCAAATGAAACTCAATCAACCATTACTAAAATTCCTTGGAATTTCACACTCATTGTTAAGCATGGCATTTCACGTGGAAAAAATTATAAAAAAAGACATAATCTAAATCTTTTTGAGGTGGAGAAATATGGGTTCATTAAAAATTTTAAAGTTGGAATTGGATAAGTTGGGGGGGTTCAAGTCGAGCTAACGACGTTAAACAAAAGCGCTGCATGGGAGGCAACCCATGGTTTTCATGTTTCTAATCATTTTAAATAATTTTATTTTTCATATAATAAATTACCATAGACTGTTTACATGTTATTATTTTATGAGTAAGGATGGGTATGAAAGGGGAGCACCGTATTCATCCGTGTCACGCGGTGTGATCCCTGAGTAATACCTTACCCAGAAAATATAAAGAAGACAATGTATCATCAGTTTATTTTATTTATGTTTTTGTAGGTTAAAAAAAAATTAGACTCTTGACCTGTTCTTATTTTATGAGTATGGATGGGTATGAAAGGGGAGCACCATATTCATCCGTGTCACGTGGTGTGATCCCTGAGTAATACCTTACCCAGAAATTTAAAAGAAGGCAATGTATCATTAGTTTGATTTAAAAAAAACATGGAAAACCATAAAAATGATGGTACTTGGAATTAAATAAATCATTGTGTTGTTTGTTTTGTCTGCTTTGTCCTTCTTTTTATGGTTCATGAACTATTTTGGGTGATACATGTTCAATCAAGGAGGTGCCTACATCCCCCAAGAGATCAAAGGAGTAATCTGGAGCATCATGAACTTCAACTTTAAAAACCAGGTGAATTTGTTCCATGTTTATCATTCTCAATTTCATTTTTAAACTCCTCTCCTACCCCTTCTAACTTTTCTTTTCTTTAAACACTGGGGACAGTGTTATTCTAAGTTGGGGGGAGATAAAAAATTATTATTTTTTATTTTGTGAATAAAAACATGCATGAAAAGAAAAATTCCATTAACCATAAACATGATAACACACATTTCAAACTCTGATATCAAATAAATTTTTCATGCCTTGATTCTGATTTTAATGCAAGTTTAAGTTCATGAGCATAGTTTTTGGAAAGTGTGGTTGTCCGATGTGATTTTTCAATGTTTACATTTTCATCCTCTTAATAAAAATGCCACAATGCACGTCTACTGGATCGTGGGTGTAAATTTGAGTTCTTAGGTCCCTTTCATTATATCATAGGGTTCTGGGGTCACTTTTAGTTTAATTTGAGTATCCAAAAAAAAAACTTGACCACATAGAGCAATGTTTTGTCCAAATACGTGGCATCCGGAACTTGGGGATCGTGACTCCATAGTTGTCTTGCCCATAGTTTGGCTTTATATCTCTATTGTAGAGCATGAAATTGACAATATGTGTGGCGTTCGACACTTGGGGATCGTGACTCTATAGTTGTCTTTCCCAGAGTTAGTCTTTTCATATCTATTGTGGTTAAAAAAATAATAAAAAAAAAATAAAAAAAAATGGATACTCATCTTAAGGTTTAATGTGATTCCCACCTAGAGCTTCCATTTTTCCCCTTGAACAATAAAATGGGCCCCATATCGTTTATGATTCACAACACTTTACATGCTTAATTGGAATTGGATGAAATTTAGCAATGAATTTGAACAAAGGAATGGGCTTGGGCTTGGGATATTCTTATGGACCTAGCTTGTTTTTAATTATTTTGATGGGTTTTCATAATTTTTTTTTGTATTAGATATTTGGGTGAGCAATGTGTATTAAAATGTTTTTGGAAAAGGGGATTTCAATTTCATATTTGTAATTTATTTTTCTTGGGACTAGAAAAACTCAAGTTGGGGGGTGTGATTAGTTAATTAAAGTGGCTAATATTAATTGTTAATATCTTTATATTCATTTTTCTAAAGTGCATAAAAATTGTTTTAGTGAATTACATAAATAGAACTTCATTTCTCATCTAAAATGCAATTCATGTTTAAAATGAAAATTTGGGCCCAATCATTAATTTGTTTGTGGAAAACATTATATTCATTTTATGAATTTTATAGTTTGGGATATGATTGATCAATTTATTTGGAACACTTTATCTTTTAGGTCTGATGGATGAATCCCAAAGGAAGATGGATAATTTTGCGCCTAAAGGCAGAAACTTTCTGGAAAAAGCATAATGGGCCTAAGGCCCATCAAAGAAATGTGGGGCCCACAAACTAAGCCCAATGAATCTAAAATTTATACAGTAGAAAGATAAAAATATTAGAATCATTTTATTAAACTTTGTCCTGAGCTAATTCTGATGTTATCATGATGATAAAGGGATCTGAAGTTGAGATTCAAATGGTGGACACGACATTAATGCACATAAATCCGTCCCACCATTTCGACCATAACTTCCAAACGGCTGGGTGAAATTTCCTGAAATCTTTACAGATCATAGAGGACAGATGGAAGAAGATATTTCTCTTCTAAAACCCCTCCTGATTCGGCCTTAGTAAATTTATAATTCACACGTCAATATAGTGGATGAATCCAGACAGTTTTCCGGGTCAAATTCAAAACATCAATTTCCTTTTGATTATTCACCCTCCATTTGACTCTATTAATTGTTGGGGAGTGAATTAATTGTTGGGGGATGTACCTAAGGCTCATAATATTCCTATATAAGGAGATAGTGGTGAAGGGAACAGGGGTGGATATTTTTCATATCATCTTTTGTTGCTTGTTTCAATGTAAGGTTATGCTTCCAAATTTCCTTTGTAATGTTTTCCATTTCCATGTAAGCTTCTTTTTTGTATCTTTATGTTCTTAATCAACTTCATTCACTTATATATTTTCCATTTATTTTATTAAAACTTTATTATCACAAAGAACAGTGATATATCTGTGTTTTTGTGAATTAGTTCACACATAGGTGTGAATTTCATTCACACACACGAAAGAGTGCTCGTTATTTCCGCGGTTTTAATTTCTTCAATCCAATTCTTGTTATCCATCTTCCACCCACCATTGAGAGTATACCATCAATGGAGGGCTAAAACCTTAATGGGATGATCTTAGAAGGATGCAAAGGCTGGATTGAATGTTATTTTATGAACGAATTGTTGTTAATTGGATCTTTAATTTAAGACATCCATTCTTCAATTATTTCTACCTTCATCTTTACTGTGTTTGAGCAAACTAAATTCAATTACCAAATTACCATATACCTCGGAGAGATCATGAATTTGGTTATCTAAGTGTATACGGGATTATTAATTGTGTTTAGTAAGCACCAAACCAGAAAATGATGAATGTAATGTTATTTTTGAAGAATGGATTCATCAAAAATTAATAAAACCAAAATTGTGTAATGAAGTAAAATTCATTCAATCCACCCTGAGCATAATCCTAAGATCAACCCATTTCCATTTAATTGAATTCACTTAGGTTTATTAGTGTTATTTAAAAACCATCCAAAATCAAACCCAAAGTCGGATACTTCATAGCCCATCCTTCACACAATCATAGCATCTCAAGGTAACTTCTTCGGTCCCTGTGGATTCGACCCCTACATGTACTACATCGATCGCTTTTACCAGTAGGGTAAATTTGGGCGCAACCATGATTACTTCGAAAAAATTTAATTAAATAAATCCTAATATGTCATATTATCCTAGAAAATTAGTTTAATTCATTAAAAGTCTCAAATTTTATTTATTTGGGTATTTATAATATCAATTATTTTAATTTTTCACTATTATGGTAATTACTGCATCATCATTGTGTCATAAATAAATTAAATTATTTAATGTCTAAAAATTATAAATAAAATACCATTATGTAGGAATTTTTTTTATCTTTCTAATGAATATTCATAGTCGAAAATCCAACATATATAACCCTATGTAAAAATTGTTTTTCTAAAAGATATATGCTTATGTCATTTTTGTATTTATTTTAACTTAATTATAATAATGTGTCATTATCACTTACAAGTGGCTCCATGGGGTCCAAAAATCGACCCAAAGATTCCCATGGTCGGAAATGTATCAACCAATAAGGTTAGGACACGTTTTAGGGTAATTTAGTATTATTATAATATTATTTATTAACCATTATTTTCCAGATTTACCCTTTAACCATGGTAAATAATATATTTACTGAAGTAATTATTCAAAATGTCTAAAAATAAAAGTTACCTATTTAAAAAATTTAAACAACCTGATTCCAAATATGGAATCCATTTTTCCAAATTCAAAATACAGAAGTGGCAGAAATTATTTTAAAATTAATTCCCGTTGTTAAAACAAAAAGCGTGTTTTTAAGAGATAATAACTATCAAAAGATTGACACTTGTTTATGTCTGGTTTAATTGTGAAATTATGTCCAATTACAAAAATTTAATTAAATAGTAAAAATATATTCTAAATTTACATTAAAAACACTCAAATTCATAATTTATCAATATTAATTATTTCGATTAAAAAGTAGTTTTTTAATTAAATTTAGTAATTTTCACTATTCATCAAAATATGAAAGTTATCCGAAAAGTACCAAAATTTCACCCTAGGCTAATTTCGATATTCCAAATCCAAAAATGAAGTCCATTTTGAGAGATAGAATTTATAAAATTTCAAAAAGTAGGTATTACTATTCATAATGGCTAGTTTGATTGGTTATGGTGTGTTAGAACTCGAAGTTGCGTACAACACACACTATCGCATTATTCAAAGAGAAGCGTACCGTAGAAGCTTGGGGTGTTACATTGTAAATTTTTTTATGTCCCTATTCTAAAGAATAAATTTATTTAGTCAAATTGAATATATAAAAGTTTAAAATATTGGATTTAAAATGGAATCACTATTAAAGTTGGTAAAAGTGCATTTTTGAAAAATACTTCTTTTATTTGAAAAAAAGGAATTTGTTCTTACATTATGTCTAAGAAACTCATAATATGGATTCTAAAATTATAAGGATTATATAAAATTTAAAATTTAGTTAATACTATTCATAACCTCTTTTGAATGGCTTGTTTGGTAAGTCATGGTGCACTTTGACTCGGTGTTGCATGTAGTGAAAGTTATTGAATTATTTTGAAGAAATAACACAGTATGAAATCTTGGGGTGTTACAGTGTCCATGTATTTTCCCCGAATACATGCCATTCCCATCGATGTCTCCTCTGTCAAACTGTGTGGAGAGTACACGCCGTGTGTTTAGAGTCACATGCCGTGTGTTACTTTTCTAACATCTAAAACGGAAGACACAATACGCTTTTACTACATGGCGTGTTCTTCTGTAGTACACACTGTGTATTTTGGAATTTTCCAGAAATGACGCCTCTGGGTAGTACGCCTCCCGAGGCGTCCGTTATTCATTCCAATGATCCGATTTCTACGAAACTTCTGCTTCTAGGTCACCCCGATGATCTGAGGCCGTTTACGATGTTTTCGGGCCTCCGATCGGCTCCAAAAACACAACTTGATTCACTGCTCAAGAATAGATGAAGGTCTCCACTTATTCACAAGAATGACGGAGGAATCAGACCATGTTAGTTTGGTTCGGTCCCTTCCACATTAGTTCGATAACAAGTGGTTTAATAGGAACGACAACATGGAAGGAAAACCAATATTTCTCAATCCAAAACACACCCCTACCTCAAAGAAAGTTCGCGGTTGTCAAGCACCATGGATGATGACGTCTTTTCCATCATTGTCGGTGTCTCCTCCCTTGTTGCGGAGGAAGAAGAGGATGGAGAAACCGGGGCCGCTGAGCCGACATTCTTCATCAGATAGTTGGCGTTCTTCATTGAAGATGAAGTTATTCGAACGGGACTAGAGCTCTCTCCTCCAATTCTCAACACAACAAGCTAAACAAAATAAAATAAGCTTCCCCTTATTTTATTTTACTTTTCCTTGCATTCAAATTTACAAATTCAAACACTTAATTCAATTAATTGATTAAGTGTGTGTTGGCATGAATTAATGTGGGAGAGTGGGGAGAGGAAGAGTTACCCAATTAAATACAAGGGGTTTAATGGGGGGGGGGTTTAAGGGGTTTAGGAAAAGTGAAGAGTTGGGGATCGTGCAGGACCCACCTCACATTTATCCTCACATGGGTAGTTAGGATGCTAGTGGGTCTCACCCAAACTCCCCCATGTAGGATTAAACCACCTTATTTAGAAATAAAATTGTACCACAATTTTATTCACTCTTTAATTAAACCACTTTTTTTAACATCTCCTCCCGAGCAAACGCATCTTCAGTAATGGTCCTCATAAGAAATTACCGGTGCTGCGGTTTCATCGGTGCCCTTGGATTTCAATTCCGAGCACCGGTTCAAAAGATATAAAAACCCGCTCGTTCATTCACTGAACGTACCCGAGCTAAACTTAGGAAATTGATTTTAGGCACAACAAGTCTCAGAATCAGGTGCTGTCAGAAACTGCGTACTCGTAAAATCCCAAAGAATTTAAGAAAAAAAAATTTCCTTGAAATTTACTGGTCTTTATAGTTTATATCATTCTTGAGAGGATGGACATAGTGAAAGACTGAAAAAAGTCTTATGACGATCACAGAAGGATCCCCTTGGAATTTGAGTTTAGGGACCATGTGTTCTTGAAGGTTTCCCCTCAACGTCGGAAGTGGAGTTTTGGAAGAGGGAGTAAGTTTTTCCCCAAGTTTGTTGGGCCATTTGAGGTGTTGGGGAATGTTGTCAAGGTGGCATAACGGTTGGAGTCTCCACTATGGTTATATAAGATCCACAACATATTCTAAATCTCTTAACATTATCAGTATCTTCACAATGACTCCCATGTCATTGATTGGGGAGAGTTTGATATCAAGGATGATGTGACGTATGTGGAGTTTCTAGTAGAGATCTTGGATTGCCAAGAGAAGATACTATTTGGACAAACCATTCCTTTGGTTCATGTGTTGTGGAGTCATGTGGTCCAGGAATAGAGTACATGGGAGTAAGAAACACAGATGCATGCCCAGTACTTGGAGTTGTTTTAAGTTTTTATTTGCTATGTTTTTCTTTTTAATGTGATATTTGAACCTTGTTTTATAAAATGTAATGTTTTCCTTGATTTTTTATGTGTGTGGTGTGATGCATGATAAATTACTGACATATTAAAAGGGGAGGACCTGGCTTCTAATTGTGACACATTAATAGCGATGTAATAAAACCCATGTGGGTGAGTCTGTGCTACCCAGAGTGGATATTATCTTGACGTGGAGGATGGAATTCCCTGATTAGTGTGTTTAGGATGCTTCTGTTTATTGGTTGTGAAGTGGTTGTGTGGCGGTGTGGTTTTGTGAGAGGATATGGTTTGTAGTATTGATTTTATGGTGATGGATTTGTGCGAGATGATTATTGTCATTTGGTTTGGTGTGTCTGGTTGGTGGTAATGTTTGACGTATGAAAAGATCATTTAGAGATATATTGTGGGGTGGTTGTTTGAACCCCTTTCCTTTTTGGGATTGGTTTTGTATTCTCAAGGGTGATAATCATTTGAGAGGTGTTTTATGTTATAGTCCATGCCCTCTTGGTCCATTTCTTTTCTAGTTTTGGTTGTTGGAGGTGTTCAAGGAAGGTATTGAAAGTTTTTGTTGGAGTTGGAGGTGAAGCAGAACTGCTGTAGGAAATAAAAATTGTGTAAGTGTATTACATGATGTGAAATTTTGTTTCACAACTTATCTAGAGATAGTCCATGACGTGTAATAAATCAGGATTTAAACAATAAAAAGGTGACACATTTTTCAATAGAACCTAGAATCCAGATATTATGCGATGTGAAAGGGGATTACACGTCGTTTAATTCCCCGATTCTATATAGGTTTAAAGGTTTCATCCACTTGGTTTTTCTACAAACCTTACTTCCATCAACTTTTCTCTCATTCTAGGTGTCCAAAAACATTCTACTTCTTCTTTTGGAGATTCCTTTTGATAGATATCAATACTTGTGCTTTCGTCTTTGATCCTTGGTGAGTTATCCTCTCATTCTAATCCATTCCCTTACATTCTTCTTTAGGGTTCCACTAATGTGGTATTTCTTTGGGTTGGGGTGTGTTTGGGATGCGTTTTTGACCACCCTTTGGTGTGGTGTAGGTTGGTCCACAAATTTCTTGTGCAACGAGGGTTTCTGGGTGGTTTCTTCTTTGTCCTACAATACAAAGTGAGTTGAAAAGCTTATTTGAGGTAGGGATTCTCTCTTTTATCATTATTGTGTATCATGTGGGAGGGGTTTACTTTTTTTATCAATTGGTTATAGTTATGTTGAATTAATCAAAGATAAAGAATTTTTTAATTTAATTGAAATGGTAAATGGGGTTTGATTCACATGGTTTTAGACCTTTGATATTATTTGTGATATTTTGATTGTTTGGGATTGATTCCCCACTAAAAATTGTGCCCGTTGGGGGATTTTTTGTGTGATGGATATATCTACTATGATTTCTTCTTTGATTTTTATTATTGTGATATCACCCTAAATAGAAATTGGTTAATTACTTATACTTGTCTAATAAAATGGTTGAACACGATTTTTTATTGTGTGATAGAACCCCTAAAATAAAGTAAAATGTGATAAAATACCCTTTTTAAATATATAAAATGATCTTGATGTGATGTGATGTGTGACCGTTCTTGTGGGATGATGAGGTGTGGTTGGGGATTTTGGGGATAATAGTTTGTTTGTCCATGATTCTAGGGGCAGTAGCTTTTTTGGCCATTATTTTGGGGCGGTGAGGTGATGGTTGCTTTGTACTAGATGCCTGAGTAGCAATTGAATAAATAAATAAATGATTAATTATGTTTGAAATGGCTTGGGTTGGATTGTTTGGTTAATGAGATGTAAATATTTAATGAATAATTAAATTATGGGTTGTGTGGTTAAATGTGGTTGATGCTAAACAATGAAATGAATGAGGTGATTAAATGAAATTGGTTAGAAATGTGAAATGAGGTTTGTGGCTTGATGTGTGGTGTTATGCATTTTGAGGTGACAACAAAGGTTGAGGTATTGTGGGTTGGTTAATTTGTTTGAAAACCCATAGATTTTTCATGAGTGTTTGATACTATATATATATACAAACTTGTATCTTTCTTGTGATTTCTATATGCACCCAACCCAAATTGAGAACTATATGCCAAACACCCACATAGTCACATGGGGGTGTCTTTCCTAATATCCTGGTGGGGGGATGTATGGCTGGCCACCCGATCTTCCCCGCTCCCTCTTCCAGGCGATGATGGCCCAAGATTCTTTAGGCGTGTTGTGATGTGGTGTCCCAGGTGTCTTTAGGATGAGTTTGGATGTGGTGTCCCAAGTGACTTTTGGATGAGTTGTGATGTGATTTCCTAGATGTATTTGAGATGAGATGTGATGTGATGTGTTGTGGTGTGTGGCCTAGTTGTGTGCGGGTGGGATGTGCTGTGGTGTGTGGCCCAGGTATGTGAGGGAGGAATGTGCTATGTTGTATGGACCAAGTGTGTTTGGGTGGGATGTGATGTGGTATATTCGGAACATGAGACCCCAGGACACCTTGAGAGGGGAGGGGTGAATTAGGGTGATAACTTTTTCTTTTAAAGTGATGGATCCTGTTCCCACATTGGTAAGAACTCATTAAACCTGTATGATGGATAAGAACAGTAATCAAGTAATCACACACAAAGAGATCACACAAAACTTTTACTTGGTTCACCACTAAGGGATATTCCCAAGGAGCATATGCCAATTGTGCATTAGTTATAACAAAATCCACTAATCTTCACTAGATGTAGAATAAAAAGTTTCGGTCACAGTCACTCTGTACCAGGCTCACTGCCTTTACAAAGGTTCAGGGATAGCTCACTAATTCCCTCAGAACACTTCCATCGACTCCCCTAAGCTCACTACTTTTAGATAATTCTTACTCACTTTATCAACTTGAAGGTTTATTCAATTATTTTGCAATAATTTTTTTGTATCTATTCAGCACGAGACTCTTCTTGCATCTAAAACCTGATTTGATGCACACTAAAAACCCTATTCACTTAAAAATGATATTCAAAAACCACCTATCACAAACCTCCTTTGATAAGTTCATTAACAAAGCTCACTCCTTTACAAAGCTCACTCCTTTTTAATGCCCACTCCTTTGTAATACTAACTCCTTCTCAAAGAACAAAATTTCACAAAGCTCTTTCTCCTCTGTGGAACAACCTACCATCATGAATCACACTGCCTTCGTGGAACAACCTTCCTTCATAAAGCTCACCGAGCCAACATGGAACATCCCATATTCATGACGCACTCAATACATAGAAGCATTGACTTCAATCAAGAATAGAATAGTATTTTTTCGAAGCTCAAGCTCACATAGAATCCCAGTTTCATAGAGCTCCCCTTTCTTCGCAAAATCAGAGTGATTTTGTATTTTCTATAAAATATTTCTTAACAAATGAAGAGGGGGTAGCCTATTATTTATAGGCATGATTTATTAAAAAGCTCCACCAACTCCAGTGCATTTCCAGATTAGTCAAAAATATCTTCACGATGCTCCTCCCTTCACAAAGCATAATTAAAATTTGACATAGTTGTGATTCTCCCTGTCAAACCCTTTACGCCGCTATAATTCTCCACTCACAATGCTCCTTGCCTTTTCCATTAGCAAAGATCATCATACTCATAGAGATCACTGTCAGAATTATTCATGTCTTTATAAACTCACTTCATGAAGCCCATCTCTGAGAAACTCATTCCTTTTCCATATTTTCGTAAGGCCTTCAAGAAAAACTACTTTTCACAATGCTTTCTATTCTCCAAATTTTGAACCACAAAAATTTGGAAAACATTGGGAAATGAATCCACCTTCAATAATAATTACAGCTTGAACTTTATGATCCCTTTCCTTATAATCTCCCTGAAAATCCATGTGAGGATTGGAAACAAACATAAACCATGCTCCATTTTTAGTAGATAATCAACAGACTTGGTTACATCATAGAAGAGTTGGGAGCGCTAGGACATTTACCATTGGGGTGTGAGAGAGGCTAATTAGTGGGAAAGTGGTGCAGGGTACCATATAATCAATGTTATTTACTTTATATTATATTACCTGGTTCGCGTTATTCAGTATGCAAGCCTTAGTGAGGTTGGGATGGTTAGTATACCTTTATAGGTGCTTTTTTGGTTTTTCTATTTTCTCATAGGTTCATCATTATGCTCCTTTCACATATGCACAAGAGAATTTGGTTTTACTACTATGTATACTTTTATTCTCACCCTATGTATATAAAACTATTTTTAGGTTTCTAGGAGGACTATGTGGACTGTGCTGGACATTACTAGCTCAAATCCTTGATAGTTTCTATGTCACTTCTTTAGATTTGCTTTTTGGTATTTAAATTGGATACTTTATTGTATCTGTATCAGTTTTTTACACATGTATCATGGAATTTTTTTTGGTTTTCTTATATTCATGTCTTGGAGTTGCTTGTGGATGATAAATCTTATCTCTTGATATTGTTTCCTTATAAAATGATAATACCTCCCATATTGTGATATTTATACACCCTTAGTGCTAGTTACTAACCTGGGGCCTACTGGAGGTGGGGCTCAAGGGTCATTATCTCTATCCACTCATTAAGGAATATTTAGAGGGAGGGGATCATGAAAATTACATCACTGACATATCCTCATATGTGAGATTCATGGACTCACGAGCCTTCTCATCCCTAAACGTATTTGGGTAGAAGTGGCTCAGGAACTTATCCTCAAAGTCCTTATAGGAATACTCCTCTTACTGCTCTGATTTCTCTAGAATATACCACCAATGATTGGTAGGTCCATGAATCATGTATACATCAAGATTAACCCTCTTATCTATGTGTATCTTTAGGTTCTTTAAGATCATCTAGAATGAATCAATCCAGAACTCAGCTACCTAGGAACTCTCTCCCTAGTGAACATGGGTGGATGCTACAACATAAACTCACTCATTAGATTAGACATCGAAGGCATGATGTAAACAATCACCCTTTTCATAGATCTCAGAACTATCAATAAGCTTTCGTGAAGTTGAAAATCCATATGATCCTTAGGAGCTATAGGAAGCTCTGACTCATCTGTGTTAGGAGCATTTTAATTACCACTCTCCTGCTGATCAACATAAATATTAAGAGGAGTCATGTTCTCTATAAGACAAACACACTCCTTAGAACATTGGTTATAAATAAGGCCAACCTCTATAGGTGACAATAATAGAGAACCACAGGATCATGGTCTCTCTTACATGGCTTACAAGTGTTTTAGAATGTCATAATAGTTCTTTAATTTCATTTATGATATATAACATGTATCTCATTTTATAGTTCATATAGGAAAATATATCACATTCAATAAATATGTACCTATCAAGAACAATGCATGTTAATATATATCCCTATATGCCTATCATGATGCATGCTACAGATATTCTTCCAACTAGTCCATGAGTAGAATTATCAATAACTATAACATCAAACAATATATGAATCACCTAAGGTAGAATAAAATCAAACATAATAAGAAAACATCATGAACAACAATCCCATCACTAGGCACTCAAAATTTCCCCCATACATGGGTTAGCTACTCCCATGCACAAGATCATTACTAAGTCCCAACACATCCTATTCTCCTTTATACCCTTCCAAAATAGTAAGGAAACATAAAAGAAACATCTCTATAATATCACATTATAATGACCTCTGATTTGGTACTCTCTCAAGTTGAAAAAATCATGTTGGTTACTGGACCTCAAGTGTGCCTCCCCATATTCAATATGCTACCGACTAGAATCAGGGGTGTAAATAGAATTGTGGAAAAACTATACCCCTTGGTTTATATTTAGAATAAAATTGAAATAAACAATAGTAAGTAAATATCAGAGTAATAGATATAGTGGAAACAATACAACATACCAATGGAAAGTAAAGGAAGAACCAATAAACTGAATAATAGTAAACTATGTAATGTAAGGATAAAATGTAACTATATAACATGATGGAAATCAAAAGAATAAAATAACACGGTCACACAAATAACTCAAAGACCCTATTCTTGAAACACATGTTAGTCCCGGCTCCATGCTCCAACCCAACCAGCAAGCAACAATCAACAACAAGATCCCTTTCCCTTTTCTAAACCTATATCCATGTAATCCACTCAGGTACAAAATGGAATCCTGAATAGGGTGTGAGTAAAAATTATTAGGTTGAAACCACTGCATCTATAAAAACTAGTATGATAATAAGTGAATGAAATAAAGATATATAGTGGTGTATTAATTAATGAACTTAATATACTAAAAAAATCAACCCGCTTCAACATAATGCAAGAATTTATCTAAGCATGTAGAAAAACTATGCTATCTATAACCACAAGTCCATGGTATAACCACATAACTAGGTGAAGCTCTCTGTATAAGAATTTCATCATCTAGGACAAGCCCTCTATATAATAATTTCAGCATAACCAGGACATGCCCTCTATATAAGCATTTCATCATCCAAACAAGCCCTATATATAAGCATTTCAGTATAACTGGGCCAAGTCCACTTTATAATAATTTCAGCATAATCAGGACAAACCCTCTATATGAAAATTTTAGTATAATTGGGAAAATCCCTCTATATAAGCATTTTAGCATAAATCAGAATCCAAATCATAATTCCAGAAAAAACACAACATCATATCATAATCAATAATGGTTAATTATTCAAATTACCATTTGTCTTTCAATTACCCATTTATTAATTAACTTATATCTTAAACCATTTACATTCCAGTTTTCACACACAAATAATATCAAATCATCACCCACCATTTAAAAAATCAATTTAACCATTTTCCAACATGAATCTATCACAAGAAATCATACGAGGTCTAATGTCATTATAAAATATACTTTAATCCATTTTCCAATTCATTATTATTCTAGGGTAGGCTCACCCTATGGGTAGCCTCAAGCCAAGTCTCGACATCATTGAATCCAAAGGTATCCATCAAATAATCCAACACAAGATCTTTCATCATCCATTATTTAATTAATCAATTTTCATATTGTTCCAGCACAATCACATAATATTTCACATAATTTAACAATAGAAATAGACCATAGAGTATAGTTTTAGACCACCTACCATTATCTATAGATCAAAAAAATGCTTCCAATAGGTAACTCTAACAAGAAAAATGGTGAAGAATATCCCAATAATAAAATGAGATCACACAACATCAAGATAAAAACCTAGAGAAACCGCTGTCAAGAGATTTCACTACTAAATTGGAGAATAAGTGGAAGATAGGGTAATACCTAATAAAAACAACTCACATAGGATTAGAAACTTGATCTATACATCTATAATAGAATAAATCACTCCAAAACCACATATATTTTCTATAGGGTTCAAGAGATAGAGAGAAATGAATGGTGGATAAAGAATGAATCAAAATCAAAATGTGGATTTAAAACCACTAAGACCAAGAAATTAATGACATATAATCCTTTCACATCATGTATTAATAAAATTATGAGTTATTTAAAAAGGCATGTTTCCTCAGGTTGAAATAACCCTAATTGACCATTTCTCATCATGTAATAGTTTCACGGTGTGTAACCAGTTGACACACTAAACTAGTTCACGATATCTACTTAGAAACATTTACATATACTGAAACATGTTCATGATGTCTAAATTTCCAGCAGACATCTCTCAGATAAGTTTCTACCAAAAATCCTAAAACACCTACGAAGCCTTCCAAAATCACAAAGAACCCACATAAACCCCTTTAACACATTTCTATCCAAAATACATTAATTCAAACAAACATACACCCCCAAAATTTTTCATTTTCCCCAGAAAAATTTTTCCACCCTCAAAAGGAACTCAACCACCAAGGTTCAAAGTCAAAGTAAAAAAACAAAATAGGTTTAATGAAAAACTCAAATATGGGTGTACATGAAAAAATACGGGATCTTAATCTTTCTATCATACACATAAAGAGTTAGTATAATAGTGTCATGGGGTTGAGTGAATTTAATTAAAATGAAGTGTTTTTAATAAATAATTATTTTCATAAATTGTGTATATGATACCTAGATACCAATAGGTATTAGGATCATCAAGAATTTATCAGGGGGGGGGGTAAATCATTGAATCATCTTTCCTTTTACATTACACCATTGAGGGAACTTCATAAATGGTTAAATTAATTAACTTATATTATTTTATCACCTTCTTACCTCTTTAAGAAACATAAACAAAATGGACATAATGAATTTACAAGGTCTACCACTCATAAATAATGGTTATACCTTTGGTATGATCTGAGAAACCTGATATCTCATGACCCGCTAATCATTATGGATTAAAAATGATGAAGTATTATCCTTGTACTCATGTTACATAAAAAATGTATCCTAACCTATGTACCTTTATCCCTCACAATAATATAAACATTCTTCAAAATTATAGCAATAAGAATATTCATCCATTTATATAGACTCCACTTTTCTATAGATGAGTTCCATATTTACATTTCTTCTTAAAACACTAAATTTATCATCAAATAGTTAATGAAACTTTTCATTAGAAACCTAAAAAATATCCTCTATATCACAGAGTAATCTTAATGAAATAGAAATCACTTAACTTAAATCAATTATAAAGAACATAGAATATCAATATATAAAGTCAATCAATCTTCATTCTATTTGAGGAGAAATCCAAACATCAGATTCCAATTATTCCTACTCTAAGAAATTAAAGGATGAATATTCTATGAACTTATTTGACATCTTCCTCTCCATCTTATTATGTTATAAACATATTTAATCTAAAAAATTATTCTCATATCTTTATACACTCTCTAATTTTTATCACTCTCCATCATCCAAAAAAGGTACACAACAAAAACATTTATTCATTAAAATTTTATTCTCAAATTAAAATTCAAGAAAATAACTTCTTCTTAAAAATATATCAACTCATTTTGATCCATTTAGATATATTCATATCTTTTTGTCACTCTATATGTGTTTTTGTGGACTTGAAGATTGAGTTTGAGTAGCTCATGGATCATCAAATGAGTCACATAACCAAATCACTTGAATATGGAAATTATCACTCACTATGACATTAATGACGTCATCCTAACATAAATAATTTTATTTTTTTTCAAACACTTTGGATGAATTTGAAACTACTCAAAAAAACATACATTTGAATATTACCTCAATATGTATGGATATTGTTTAATTTCTAAAGAAAAAGGTCTATTCCAAATCTATAATGATACAGTCTACCCCATTTCAGTTTTCCATACACATAACACTTATAAAAAATCTATTTCCACTATCCTAGAGAAAGCTTTCTCAACATTTTCACTATTCTCAAAATGGAATGTACTATATGAACACAATATAGGTAGTTCTTTTTTGTTTCCCAGATAATCACCATGTGTTCCTCACCATTTTAAATCATCTTATTATCTATATAACCATTTTATTCAATAGAATACATCTAAATTTTCTAGGCATCTAAATATTACCCATTTTAGACAAGGAAATATGTAAACTAAAATGACTTTTGTAATACTCATTTCATAATTTGTCTCTCTATTTTTCTATGAGTCATACACTATAGAATGTTTAATGGCACACAATTTCATAGTCAAGTCCACTTCCACTATATACAAAACACAACTAAAAAACCTATTTCTATCTCCAGTTAAGTTTTTTTATCCTAGTTCAATCCTTAACCATTTCATCCTATAGATAATGTCCAAATATTTACGAAATAACGATATTTTCTATTTTATATGGGGAATTTGTAAAATGAACTTGATTGTATAATTTTCATTTCAGAATCAACCAAACTGTTCTACATTTGTGACCTATACCATGGTTTTTTTGGAGAATAGACATGACATAATGAGTATTTATTCACTTAATCCAACTCCAAACACCAATTTTATACTTAAAAATTTCTTCCATTTATTTATAAACTTACAAATGAAATTTAACTCAACTAAAATATCATGAATAACCTAAGTTTGAATATTATTCATTTATTGATGAATTGATCGATAAAAAATTCCAATACCAAGTTATAAACCATATCCACTTTGATTTCAAATTCCCCAAAAAATCTATAGGAATAATAAATTAATTCTCTTGGGGTAACCATAAACCTCAAAAAACCTTCTAGACTCAATAAACTAACCCAACTTTCTAGTATCAACAATATTTCTATTTGGATTTTTTTTTCAATCATTGAAAATAAATCACCCTTTAAACTTAGAAATGATTCATCATTAAATAATTCCATGACTATTTGAGTATACTTAGTGTAAGAAATAATAAGTATGTATAAAAATATCAAATATATCAAGTAGGTAAACCTACACCCACTTTTAGTAGAAATATTATACACAATTCCACATCTCTTTTCGCATATCTTATCAAAATATTCCTATACATTTGGTAAAAAAACTTCTAGCGCACATACTAAATAAAATCATTAGAATAGTTCACACATCTCTAACACACTCATATTGAGCTAAAAAATTTCCCCTTTGAAAAAATCCCCCTAAATATACACTATCTCTTAAAAATATATTTCTTCCCCTTTTAGAAAAAATATATACCCTTGGATTTATGTTTCTATCTTCTCCCCCTTTAAAAATAACATCCAAAGAACAAGTGAGAGAGGGAAAGAACCATTGTACCTTATTCTTGTGTGTAATGAGGTTGAACTCCCATCATTAACCTCAACCTTTGAAATATATCCTTTGGAAATGGATTAGTAAACACATCCACCACTTTGTACTTGGTATAACAAACTCAAACTTGTACATATCTTTCTTAACCATTTATTTTAAAAAGTGATAATTGATATCTATATGATTTAGTCCAGAATATTTAACTTATTTATTTAAAATATTGACCACACTTTGGTTATCACAGCCTAAAAGTAATGGAAACTTCAATTCTACCTTAAATTTTTTATGTTGAGTTCTCATCCACATTAATTGGACTTTTTCTTGAGTTATATAAATATACTCACTTTACACCATACTCAATGTAATAAAACTTTTCTTCTTTATAATATATGTTCTGCACCTATCTCCCAACAAGAATAATCTACCATATGTCAATTTATTATCATCAAAACTTCCATCCCAATCAAAATTGCTAAATCTATATATATATAACTTTACTTTTCAATGATATATATGTCCAAAGTGAAGAGTACCTTTTTTATACTTTATAATAATTTTAGTTTCAATGAAATTTGATTCCTTCAATGCACTTTGATAACTTGAATATAATATAAAAATATATATGATATTTATCCTTGATGCAATCAAATAGAGTAAACTTATGATGAGTTTTCTGAACTCCAATTGATTTACCAGTTTACCTTTATCATCCTTTAAATGTTCTTTCCCAATGTAATCACTCTATAAAATACATTTTAATCTTCTATACCAAATTTATTCATTAACTCCTAAACATAATTATCTTAAGAAAGGAAAATATAACCCTTCTCTTGAGAAATTTAAAGATCCAAAAATCACTTTATTTCTCCCAACACTAACAACACAAACATATTATTTATTTTATTGAATACTCCTTGAAATCACTTTCATCATTTATAGAAAATATAATTTCATTAACATAGAAAATAACAATAATAGATACGTATTCATTTTATTAGGTGTAGAGGTTTCTTTCCACTCTTTTCTTCCTAAAATTTAAAACCTTTAAACATGATTCATGCTCTATGTTCCATGTACTTAGATACTATTTTAACCCCTACAATGAATTTTTCAACCCATAAACTCTTCTTTTATCTTCCATAAGAAATAGTAATTTTGGTTTCTTTATGTACACTTCCACTTCAAGATAAATATTGAGGAATTATTTTTTGAAATCCATTTGGAAGACCCTTTATTACATTTTAGAATTAATAGAAATGAAAATCCTTATGATATCAAGTATCACAATTAGGTAAAATGTGTCATCAAATTAAATACCTCTAACTTCAGAATAAATTTGTTATATGAGTCTTGATTCATTATATACCACTTTACATTTTTCATGAACCTTTTTATAAGAAATACACTTTTTGACAATAATAATATTATTAATATGAATAGGTACCAAATCCTTAATTTTTTTCCCTTAATATGATCTAATTCTTCATTAATAGTATCCACACATTCTTGATATTTTAATTATTCATCCACACCTCTTGATTTGAACCTTGTTAACAATGAGGCATGTGAACTTTTACTCAAAGTAATAATTGTTTAAACTACTTTATCTTGATTGAAAAATATATTTTGAATCTTCACCCATTTTATCAATGTTGGATGAGATGAATTTGGTTTTTATTTATCACTTTATAAGTTTGAATCATCATATTCATGGTGAACATTAAATGAATCTTCTATATTTCCATATTTTTTATTGTGCTTACCAATGATGTAAACATCATCTATAACACTTATAAAAATTATAATTTTCAAACCACACTCATTTTATGATTGTTCTAACTCTTTAAAATTATAACTATCAACAATATTCCCTATATTCTTTTTAAAACAACGATCTCCTCTTTTATTTGGAGTATAACTAAGGAAAATTTCAACAAAACCTATTTTATTTAACTTTACAATGTTTTATAACTTTACCTTGATAACACAAGGGATATTAAATACCCTTAGGTTCTTTAATATAGATTTATTCTTATAATATATTTTAAATAGAGACATATCTAAATTTTTTTGATATAAAAAATAGTTTTGGATATACCCCACTATTATTATTTCTTATCTCCAAAATAATAGTAAAGTACTATGCTCCAACAATATTGTTTGATCCATCTTCACCAAGCTTATATTCATAAATATGGTGAAACCATTTTGTTATGGGATGTATGGTTCATTAGTCTGAGGGCAGATACCTTTCTTTTCCAGTTAAGACTCAAATTTTACACATGTGTACTTCGCTTCATCACCTATTCATATTTTCATTAATGAGAAACCATACTCCTTTTCATAATTTATTCTGAAATTTTTAATAATATTAAAGGCATCTAATTTATGTTTCATAAACATAATTCATGTGATAAAAGTAAATTAATCAATAAAATATATACAGTACCTATCTCCATTTATCAATTTCTTCCTCATAGGCCCAAAAACATCCAATTGAATAAGTTACAATATATGTGAAGTTTGATGCTCTAATTTATTATATGGGGAGTTAAAAATATTTCATCTTTAGCATGTATAATAAATCCAATATCTTTATTTATTTAGTATAGTAACATCATGAACATTTTCTCCATGAGTAATCTTATTTATGTTCCTTTGACAAAGATGGAAAATTATTTGATGAGACATTTTTTTCTCCTATTTTATACTTACAATTGAAATATGTTACCTCTTATTTGATGTAATATATTTATCCTATTCACCATGAAACTATACTTTTGAAAAATCACTTCATTCACTTCATCATAGGGTTGATAAAACCTACTAATGTTATACTGGAATCCATAACCATGGATTATATTCTTTGACTTTATCATGTTATCACCAATAACTGTTAGGCCAACATGTTTGAATTTGAGTAACCCATTATTCTCTAATGATATTGAACCATAAATTAATTTTTAAAAATCTTTGAGAAGATTCATATAAACTATCACAAGTGATAAGCACTCACTATAAAGAATCTTGATGTGTTACTTTTGTGAATCATTCAATGAAAATTCCACAACCAAATATTTATTCTTACTTTTCTCCTTTTTCATATGAATATTTTGGGAATTAATCTTTATACTAAATAGATATAGGAATATAGTGAGATAATTATTTTCTTCATGACCCAGTTGGTCACACCTTCTTAGAGTTATTTTAGTATTTGAAATTGATTCCTCATATTCATCTCTTGAATTTATACTTTTCTCTGAATTTTTCTTCTTTGAGAGGTCCAAATATCCCACAATTACTACCATAAATATATTCTAGGAGCATATAAATACCATTAATTGAACTAGTATCTTATCAATACATTTTTAAAACCACCAAAATACCAAAAATAGCTATAAAATATGAATATTATTTGAAAAACTCTTTGTTACCTAGACTGGGTCACTTATATTTTATCATACATTTTCACTCTAATTTAATCAATCTTTAATAATTTTTTTTTAAATTCTCAAATTTTTTTATTTATCATCAGATATTTAAATTAAAATTTTCAACATGATATTTAAGTATATTTTTCCTTCAAGTTAGAACTTTTAGAATTTCATGATTTCTAAAACTTGCTTTATTTTCCCAGAAACTTCACATAAAAATTTTATTTCTATATTTATAAAACCTTTTACTCTTAATGAGTGTGGTATTTAATTATTATCACAACTTTTGGTCGGAGTGGATACTCAATAGGGGGGGGGGGGTGAATTGAGTTACAATTAAAAATTTCTTTTTAAAATAATTATATTTAAATCCCCCAATTAATAAAACAAGTTAAACTGTAGTGAATTTATAAAGATTGTAAGTGTTCAATTAGTTTCTCAAAGATTGATTATTTCTCAGTTAACTTAATATGAGGATTAAGTTAGATTTTTAAACTAACTTAATGATTCACGATAATTACAAAAACTTTCTAGTTCAACTATCAGAGTTATTTTAAAAGATATTTGAATTTCAAAGTAATTAGCACCAGAATAAAAAAAATTAAACTAAAATAAAATGCATAGCAGTTTTAACCAAGAGGTTTAGTCTCAAGTTGAGAATTAGTCCTCTCAAATAGTTTATATAAAACTTTGATCCATATCCTAGATCGGGGTTTACAAGAGTACTCAGACTGTCCAGGTTCTCAGACCTCTACCACAGTTCTACGTGGGAAAGCAATAAAAAGAGAACACAGGCTGTCTAGGTCCTCAGACCTCTACCACAGTTCTACGTGGGGTACAAAAAGATATAATGAGTTTGGTATGAGGATTTAGTATCCTATAGTTCATCTTAGGAGTCAGTGTGTGTCCAAACAGATAGAAGCACACACTTCTCATAATGTAAAGAAAAGTATGATCACAGTAGATAAAGAATATAGAGATGAGTTTAGAATGCTCTTGTGTAATGTCAATGCAGCTCTAGAATCCTTTTAATTGAAGCAGATGAAGCTTTGATTCCTTCTATGAAAATTGTGTGGAAAACAGAGTGTCTCAATTCTGCTTGTGTTCTTCATGAGGTTCAGTCAAGCGAAGATGTTCTTTAGGTTTCAAATATGCTTCGTGTGTTCAGAAATGTCGAGTTGTATGCAGTGTGCATTTCTTTCAAAAAACTTCCTCCAAAATTCTTCTTCATTCTTATTCTCATGGGCCTTCCTTTTTTTTTGTTTTTTTGTTGTATTTGTATCACCTATCTAATTCTTGGTCACACTTCTCTTTTAACTTGGAATTCACATGTTAGAGCCGACATGTTGCTTGTGTTCTGCACCTCGTACCTCATACTATCTGATGATATGTCTACAAAGAAACATAATTATGTCAGTGCATTAAAGTCATAAAATATGATCGTTAGAAATTAAATTAAAATATGACAAAATATTTTAAGAAATAGTGTCACAGTAAGTCATGAAAATTGTGTCTCCTTCACACGGTGTCTAGATTGATCATGGTGTCTCAATGTCACGGTGTCTCATGGCCACGGTGTCTCACAGTCACGGTGTCTTACTTCACTGTGTCTAGCCTCACAGTGTCTGTCTTCACGGTGTCTTTCTTCACGGTGTCTTTCTTCACAGTGTCTTTCTTCATGGTGTCTAGCTTCATGGTGTCTTGCTTCATGGTGTCTTGCTTCACGGTGTCTGGCTTCACGGTGTCTTGGAATTTTTAAAGTAACTGTGTTCAGACTTAAATAATGATGATAATAGAAGGGATTAAACTTAATAATGTATAAAAGAGGGTATTATGAGAGTAGATCAAAGATAGTATAAAGTAAACTTAATATAGAGCAATTAATATCTTGAATTACTCTTCTTAAAGCATGCGACTAATTTAAACATTAATACACATGATTGGATATAATTTATAGGATTTAATAGGATTTAATAAGATTTGTGATCATTAAAACATTATTAATACACGAGGAGTCCAAAAATATCCCCCTTTTTGATGATCACAAATCATGTACAGTTAAAGTGTATATTGGATGCAATGATAGAGATAAATTTCTAACATATAGAAACTTCTCCCCCTTTTGGTATGATAAAAAAGATGAAATAAGAGATGTAAAAAAAATTCACATTCCAGTAAGAGTAAACAAATTTCAATACAAAACAAAAGAGTAATACAAAATCAATAACATCCATATCAAAAAGAGTAATCACTGATCTTCTTCATAGTCTGGCCTTCTCTTTGCCTTTAGAAGCAGTGGCAGAAGAGGAATCCATAGGGGCAGAGGTCGAGGTAGAATAAGGAAGAGATGTGGCTGATAAAGAGGGTAATGGTAGGCCTTCAAAGACTGAGGGAGCCAAGGTAGGAGTAGTAAAGGATCGAGGAAATTGCTGATCAAGAATCACATGCCTGATCTGACTGAGTGCTTATCCAACAAACATGGTGGTTGAGGCTAGAGCAGAGGTGAAGATAGGCAGCCCAGGTTTGAGAGGTGCAGCCGCTGGAGCAACAATGGCTATACTCTGGACATTAAGATAGGGCCTCAGGAGTTTAATGAAATCTGTAATGATCTCTCCACCATACTACATGGCTTTCTCAAAATCATCCTTGTTCTCCATAAATTTGTCCAATAATCGAGTAAACTCTATAAGCTTCTAGACTTGGTTCTTGAAATCTTGAGTCATAGGAGGAATACACATATTTTCTATAAGGTACTTGAAATGGTTTGTCATATCAGTCTTGGAGACAATTCTGTTGAATTAGAAATCCACTTTCTTGGCAATCTCTTACTAAGAATCATTAGCAATTTTGGAGTGGATTTGTACTAGGTCAAGAACTCTATCACTATTTTTGACCACTTCAGATAAAGAAGTTATATTCAAGCCACTGAGTTCATTCTGAAGCTCTTCTTTGACTATCATTATGAGTAGATCACTATCCAAGGAGGGTTTAGAGGATTAACTGGATGCTTTGACAGATGTGGTCAGGGATTTTAGTTGATTCAACACCTTTTTAAGACACCCTGTGTACTCATCAGTGAGTTTATTCAGATTGGAAACAAGCTATTTCATTTCCTTCAAATTTTTTTTGTTCATTTCAGAAATCTTTTCATCTAAGGATGCTAGATAATGTTGAATCTGAGACACACCAACTTGTGGGATTTGAGGAGCATTAGGTTCTATAAGAGGAGCAACAGACTCAGATCTTGAATGTAGCTCTCTCTGTATGTATTAAAACATACTTATTAGGGTCTTAACTTCATTACTGATCATCTTATTTTCAACTCTTACTTCTTTAATCTCATGGAGCATATTAGGTTGTATTTTCCAGATAATTTTATCCAATAACAGTGACACATCTCTCTCAATTAAATTTGTCACAGGACAAGGTTGGGTATTCCTGAGTTTCTCAACTCTGGATAAGAGAGTATCTCTAAATTCCTTCAGATCATCCTTACTCACAAAGGATGGTTGTTCAGATATTGGTTCAGGTGTAGGAACTAGTACATGATTAGGTTCCTTCTTAGGTGTAAAATTGGAGACTGATTTCAACTGAAATAGGGAGGAAATATCAAGGCTGGTTGCTGTAACCTGCTGAGAATCATTCACATCATAGAAACTAGGAAATTTATACTGAGTTTCTACAAGAATTGAATTAGTTGTATGTGAGGCTTCAACAGACTCAAGATTTGGGGTTTTCTACCCCTCAAAAAGTGCCTCCTTTTCAGGACCGAGAGGCTTAGGATCTCGGTCTAATTCCACAGACTCATCTATGAGTTCCTCACTCATTTCCTATCTAGCCAGCTGAAAGGCTATCTCCATCCGCTCTTCAGCTGTAGGTATTATTTTAGGAACAAATTGTTCCACAGGGAGTTCCTCAAGATTTAACTCTTTCAGAATAGGTATCTCTTCCACTATAGGCTCTTCTATTGTCGGTTCTTCCAAGGCATTATTTTCTAATTCTTTGGAAACTGATTCTGTTTCAGCCTCAGGTTGAATTTCCAAACTGACAGCTTCCTTAGGAGTAGGGAATTCTTCTTCAAGAACTACATGAGGACCAATAGTCCTGTATTCCTCAATAACAATAGCTTTCCTAGGTGGAACTTCAGCCTCTTCTTCCTCTTCTTCAGGATACTCAATAATCTCATCTGGTTCCAAACCAGGATCAGAAATGTCTTTTGGTATTGAGGGATAATCCACCGGATTGAATTTCTCATAAAACTCATCATTGTCTTCCACCCATTCCTTTTTCCAAGGATTCTAGTTTATCTTCATTCTTTTGATAGTGGATTTCGATAGACAATACTCACAGTCCATAATTATTTCCTCATTAGGTCCAACCACACCTTTTTCAAGAAGCATGGATGATATTAGCCAAGATTAGAACAGAGAAGTTGACTTGGATGTGACTTTGATCAACTCACACATATGGTGTATAATATACTTTCACATGTTGATCTTATGCCCATTTTTCATGAGGTGAATCAAAAACACATCTTGATATTTTAAAACAGCAAAATCACCTTTTCTTAGACTGAACAAATTCTATACAAACTTGAACAAAATCCTTATTTCACCATCTAATTTAGCAGAAATGGATCTTATTTGGGTTCCATTTCCAATTAGGGTTTTCAGGGAATCTTATAAATCAAAGAAATTGGTTGAAGGTGGAGGTACCCTCTGATAATCCTCATAGATTCCTTCATGAGGTATCCTAAGGCATGCATCCCATAACCTCGAAGAGAATGAGCATCTTTGGCCATTAACCCAGCTTCTTACAACATAAATCTCACCAAAATAAAATGAGAACTGAACATATTGGTAGAATTGATCTATTAACCTAGGATATATGGTTCTAACCTCCTTCGAGAACCATTCTAACCAACATTGTTGTTTTAACACTTTCAATACCAGAGACTTACTAGGAATAAGCCATTTGGGGAAAATATCTTTTCCAGGTACAACAATGTGGTTTACCAGATTCAGATTTAAAGGTCCTTTGGGTGTCAGCTTCGGTGAAATATTCTTCTTCTTCGAGCTGCACTTCTCAGGTGATGATGATGACAGACATTTCATTCTTGGCATTCACTAAAGGTTCAATCGAGAAAAAGGTTTCAGGGATGAATAAGGGTTCGAAAATATTAAGTAGAAGAAACCCAAAGTGAAGAAGCTAGTGATACTTACTTTGTTTTATCATTTAGGAATACCAAACGTTGCAAAAAATAAATACACGAGAAGTTAAAAAGGTGAAAAGAATAATTACCGTGACATGGGTTAAAAAAAATAAAGAATTTTCACAGTGGGATCATGAGTGGTCATTACGGTGAGATAGTGAGTGAACTTTTCAGTGCGCGTTACGGTGAGACAGTAAACGTCAGACCGTAAGTAAAAAATGCTAACGCTGAAACCATAAACATGAAACTTTACGGTGAGATAGTAAACATGAGAGAAAATAACTGAGAAACCGTAATCACGAAACAATAAAGTATAAAACAATAAGATATTGAACAGTAAGACCTGAAATAATAGTAAGGTATCTATTTGAGATTTATCATGCCTAGTTCATGTATGATATAGTCTATTATCTCAGAATTTAATGGTCTAGTGAATATATCAGAAAGTTGATATTCATTACTAATGAATTCTAAAGTTATATCACCTTTCTGATAATGATCTCTTAAAAAGTGATGTCTTAAATCAATATGATTTGTCCTGGAATGTGAAACAAGATTTTTTAAGATGTTAATAGCACTTGTGTTGTCACAATTTATAGGTAAATGTCTGAATTGATATCCATAATCTAGTAATGTGTGTTTCATCGACAAAATTTGTGCACAAAAACTGCCAGCAACTATGTATTCAGCTTCTACAGTAGATAATGCAAAAAATTTTGTTTCTTACCGCACCATGATACTAGTGACTTTCCTAAAAGGTGACATGTTCTAGAGGTTCTTTTTCTATCTAAATTGTATCCACTGAAGCCAGCATCAGAATAACTAAATAATTAAAATTATTTTCCTTTAGGATAAAATAGTCCCAGATTGGGTGTATTCTTGAGGTATTTTAAAATTCTATTTGCAACATTTAAATGATATTCCTTAGGGTTTTCTTGAAAACAATCACACATACACACACTAAACATAATGTTAGGAAGACTAGTAGTTAAGTAAAGTAAACTTCCAATCATTCCTCTATAAGTGGTTTGATCAACATATTTTCCATCTTCATCAAGATCTAACTTACAAGTGGTACTCATGGGAGTGTCATTACTTTTAGTGCTATCCAATCCAAAAAATTTTAGAAGATCCTTTGTATATTTACTTTGATTTAAAATAATACCATTTTCATTTTGAAAAACATGAAATCCAAGAAATTTTTTGAGTTCTCCCATTAAACTCTTTTCAAATTTGTTTTTCATAATTTTAGAAAAATCAACACATAAAAAATTCTTTGAATATCCAAAAATAATGTCATCTATATAGATTTGAGAAACTAAAATATCATTAGAAATTCGTTTTATAAAAAGGGTAGGATCAGTTATTCCTTTTGTATAACCTTTGGAAATAAGAAAAGTACTCAATCTGTCATACCAAGCTCTTGGAGCTTTCTTTAAACCTTATAAATATTTTGATAGTTTAAAAATATGATTTGGATAATGAGGGTTTGTAAATCCATGGGGTTTTTTAACAAAAACATCCTCAGCTATATACCCATTTAAGAATGCACTCTTAACATCCATTTGATATAGTTTGAAATTCAAATGTGCAGCATAGGCAAGAAGGATTCTGATGGAAACTAGCCTGGATACTGGTGTAAAGGTCTCCTCATAGTCAATTCCTTCTTCTTGACTATATCCCTGTTCCACTAGTCTAGCCTTGTTTCTAACTATGTTACCAGATTCATCAACTTTATTCCTAAAAACCCATTTAGTCCCTATGGTCAAAGTGTCCTTAGTTCTATCTACTAATTCCCAGAATTTATTGATTTCAAATTGATTGAATTCTTCTTGCATAGACATCACCCAAAATTCATAATTTATAACATCATTGATATTTTTAGGTTCCAACTATGAAAGAAAATCTTGATGTTCAACCTGATTTCTTAGAGAAGCTCTAGTTTGTGTCCCTCTATCTAAATATCCTACTACAACATCTAAAGGATGATTTTTAAGGGTCCTAGTTGGTCTAGAAAAGACATGGCTAGATATTTCAGGTTCATTTACAGGTTTGGGTTCTATAGAAGCGGATTCTGGAACATTTCCAGAATTGGTTGTCTTAACAACAGGTTCACTGTTCTTGTCATTAAGATTTAGAATGGACATATCTTCTTTAATATTTTCAAGAGGGGTCTTAGGTTCATGTGGATCAGTTTCATCAAATTTGATGTGTACAGATTATTCCAAACATTTGGTTCTCTTATTGAATACTCTATAGGCTTTACTTGATATTGAGTAACCTGGGAAAATTCCTTCATCACTTTTGGAAGCAAATTTGTCAAGATTGTCTTTAGTATTAAGAATAAAGACTTTGCAACCAAAAAATTTAAAGTAATTAACCTTAGGCTTCCTATTATTCCATATCTCATAAGGGGTATTTTTGAGAATTGGTCTAATTAAGACTCTATTGATAACTTAACAAGTTGTATTGATAGCTTCAGTCCAAAAGTAAATTGGTAAATCATATTCATTGAACATTTTCCTAGAAATCTCTTGAAGAGTCCTATTTCTTATTTCAACTACACCATTCTGTTGAGGTGTTCTAGGAGCAGAGAAATTGTGACTATAGACATTGTATGAGCAATAAGATTCAAACTCTTGATTTTTAAACTCACGACCATGATCACCTCTCAAGGTCTTGATCCTAAGTCCACTAAGGTTTTCTATAGACTTTTAATATTTGATAAAATAAGAACAAGCTTCACTTTTGTGAGCTAGAAAGTATACCCAAGTGTATCTAGAAAAATCATTTACAAGAACATAAACATAGTGCTTCCCATTTAAGCTAGAAACTCTAAATGGTCCAAATAAATCCATGTGAAGCAATTCGAGAGGTTGAGAAGTTGAAAATTATTTCTTTGATTTGAAAGAAACTTTGTGTTGCTTTCCCTTTTGACAGGGATTACAAACTTTGTCAAGTAGGAATTCAAGTTTAGGTAGGTCTCTAACTAAGTTCTTACTAGTTAGTTTTCTAAGTGAGTGTATATTGTAGTGTCCTAATATTCTGTATAGCATCCCACCTTTTTATCACATAAACTTTCATTACATTTTACAAAACCGAGGATCTTTAAGGTTTAGTGTCTTGGAAACGAGGAACATAATAAATGAAACAAAAAAAAAACATTCTTCTTAAACACTTGAAAGGATTCTCCTCAAGTTCATCCTAGGTTCATTACTGCATCTCATAACCTGGGGACATACATCAAAAGAAAGGGTGAGCAGAAGGCCCAGTAAGAGAAACCAGAGAAACATTTTACATGTGAACTTGAGATACTTCAATAAGGTCATGAAAATAACATTAAGGCATGAGAATGAAATCATGAGATACATCATAATAAAAAATAACATTTTTTTTAACTTGAAGATGTGGCTACAACATTTAATATTGACAATCGTTTCGTTTCACCAAGGTCCATCCCCAAGGTGTCGTTAAAATTACCAAGGTTATTCACCAAGGCGTCGTTAAAATGGTCATCTCTAGAGATTAAGTCTTTACCCAATGCATTGGAGCTCTATCAAGGCGCACCCTTAAATTTGCCTTTATTATAATGTGATACACATATATCATCATCAAACATTTCATAAATAACCCATATAGCATAAAATAAATGGGTTTCATTTCATAATCATAACATTTTAAAAACTGCTTTAAAGACATGATCTTTACGTCACTTTAAACCCACGGAAAGGGAAAGAGGGTTTCATTTATGTAATTCCCAGAATTTAAAATAGAAAATTTTGATATATATGTGAATACCACTATAGAAATAAGAGCTTTGAGTATTCACTTTATAACATAAAATAATTTTTAGAAAAGAGAGAGAGACATTTTGAGACGAAAATTCTGCAGCATAACAGCTATGTTACAAGGTTTTAGAAAACATTGAGAAGAGAGGGGACATGGGTCAAACATTCATAAATGACCCATCAAACCGTAGAGGGACAAAATATAAGGGATTTAAGAACATGGTAATGAAATTTGAAAATATACCATATGAAATGAAGAACATGAAAGGAAGAAAAAAAAAATTTCTCTTGTGAGAATTCGGCAGCCTAACGTCGTCACTTAAACTTCAACAAAATTGAATTGACAAGGTCAAATAAGGTCTCTCATCATATGAACATAAGAGTCCAGTATGATAGATATAGAGGTCATACCCCAACATAATAGAAATGAACTTGAAAGAATTGACATGAGAGTAGAACTTCAAAATGAGAATGGTGAAGAACCACTTAAAAATTCGGCAGCCTAACGGTGCCACTCAAACTTCAACAAAATACTGAATTGAAGAGATCAAATGGGGTCTCTCATCATATGAACATAAGAGTCCAGTATGATAGATATAGATATCATACCCCAACATAACAAAAAGGAACTTGAAAGAATTGACATGAGAGTAGAACTTCAAAACGAGAATGGTGAAGAACCACTTAAAAATTCGGCAGCCTAACGGCGCCACTTAAACTTCAACAAAATACTGAATTGAAGAGATCAAATGGGGTCTCTCATCATATGAACATAAGAGTCCAGTATGATAGATATAGAGATCATACCCCAACATAACAAAAAGGAACTTGAAAGAATTGACATGAAAGTAGAACTTCAAAACGAGAAGGGTGAAGAACCACTTAAAAATTCGGCAGCCTAACGACGCCACTTAAAACTTCAAAATACTGAATTGAAGAGATCAAATGGGGTCTCTCATAATATGATCATAAAATATCAGTATGATAAATTTAGAGATCATACCCCAACATAATAAAAAAAAGGAACATGAAATACTTTACATGAAAATAGATCTTGAAAAATGAGAAGGGAGAAAGAATCCGTTACAAAAATTTCGGCAGCCTAACGGCGCCACTTAAAACATCATAAAACGAAATAATGAGAGTAAGAGGGGATCTCTCATTATATGAACATGAAAAGGGCAGTAAGAGGAGTATAAAAGAACATCCTCCAACATAAGAACATGGAGCATAAATGGAATGACATAAAAGAGGTTACTTGAAATGAAAGAGAGAGGTCGGATCCCTTACCTTAAAATGTAACTCTTAAACCTCAATGGTTGGGACCCTGAGGGCTTGGGGGCACCTTGGGAGGACTCCTTGGGAGGTAATGAGACCAGAACTTCGTTGGGGAAGAGTGGGGAGTCGAATTGATGAGAGGAGGGCTTGGTATTTATAGGGAAAGTGAGGGGACAAGGCATTAATGGCCAAGGGACACCTCACATGTGCTTTTCTCAAACCCATGTGCTCTCCCTTGGCATTTACCATGGAGTTAGGCCACATGGGGCCCCCACAACAATAATTAATCACCCTTGGCCGGCCAACCCTTAAAATATCTCATGACATCATCATGACACAACTATGATGTCATTAAACATACCGAAACCCTAAAACTGCATTTTTACTATTCACTGAAAAATTCATCTTTCTCAGAAAAATCCCAAAATTTCACCTTAACTAAATATCAAAGCTCTGATTTCAAAAATGAACTCCATTTTATAAAAATAATTTTCTAAGTATTTTTAAATTTATTTTTAAATAAAAACACTATTCACCGAAAATTCATTTTTTCAGAAAAAACCCCAAAAATTACCATAACATAATATCGATGCTCCGAGTTCAAAAATAAAGTCCTTTTTATAAAAATAATTTTATAATTATTTTTAATTAAATTTTTAATTAAAAAACACTATTCACCCGAAAAAACTAATACTTGAATAATAATTTATGAAACCGTTATTTAACCATTTTATTGAATCACATTACTTAATCAAGGTGCCTAGATTATTTTAAAACTTTCTTTAAGTGAGGTTACTAATCCATTTGGTCATATTACTAATCCTAATCATAAAATCACTATTCATAATTTACTATTCATCAAAAATCAAGTTGATCTTATTAGACTCTAAATTTCGTACTGGACATAATTGTAGAAGACCATTTTTTGAGAATCATTACACATTTTAAATTATTTAAGGTTTACACAAACACATTTTTTTTAAAATATCCTTTTGAAAATTCATCAAAAATATGCATACTATTTTTATCCAGTCATTTGAAAATTCATAAACATCATCATAATAAGAAATCCCAATTTTTATTTAAAACAAGGATTACACAAGGCAGTTATGGTCTCATTACATAGCCCCTTATAATACCAGCATAGGACCTAAGAGTAAGGTGTGCTAGGGTGATATAATCTTGGGGCGGCTCAGTCAACATTGCCCGAGTAGTAATTTCTATCAGTTTGAACTTCTCGCGAAGACGATTCCGTTCTAGCTTCACATGATGAAGTTCAGCTTGGATTTGGTCCAGAGCAAAGCCCAATGGTGCTACCTCCTTCCCAAGCTCTATTAGATGGGCTTCGATCGGTCCAAGACTACTAGGTGAGGCCATCAAATCTTCTTTCTATAATAGTTAACCAAGATTACTTATATTTGGAGACAATAATCAAAACATTTTGTTCACAGTGGTCATATTGACCGATGGTCATATAACAGTCAAAACCCACTGGTCTCATTTTAATTATAATCATGTTTATCAAATAAAACATTTTTGTTGAGTATAAAAATAAAATAAAATAACACATGAAATTAGGGAACAAGATTTATTCAAAATTTCGGGCCGTTACATTCTGTGCCAAAGGAAAGATTCTTTATGAAAAGCATTTAAACAGGTAATATTTTTCTTAGCTAAAGAATTCAAATTTACAGCATAAACATTTTCATTTCTTAATGCATTAAATACCAAAGCATTTTTAGAATCAAATACATTACAAGCATCATTTTTAAATTTAACATTGAAACCATCATCACAAAATTGAGAAATTCTTAATAGATTATACTTTAGTCCATCAACAAATAAAGCTTTAGAAATTAAAATTGAATCAGTGTTACCAATCTGGCATAAGCCGATGATCTTTCCTTTTGAGTTATCCCCAAAGGTGACATATCCTCCCTCAAAGTTGACTAAGATTTTAAAACATGAAAAGTCACCTATCATATGTCTTGAACATCCACTATCCAAGTACCATGTCTGTAACACCCCAAGCTTCCACGGTACGTTTCCCTTTGAATAATGCAATGACTTGCATTGTACGCAACTTCGAGATTATAACACAGCACAACCAATCAAACTAGCCGTTATGAATAGTAATACCTAATTTTTGAAATTTTATAAATTTTATCTTTCAAAATGGACTTCATTTTTGGATTCATAATATCTAAATTATCTTAGGGTGAAATTTTGGTACTTTTCGGAAAACTTTCATATTTTGATGAATAGTGAAAATTACTAAATTTTAATTAAAAACTACTTTTTTAATAGAAATAATTAATAGTGATAAATTATGAATTTGAGTGGTTTTAAAGTATATTTAGAATATATTTTTACCATTTAATACAATTTTGGTCATTGGATGTAATTTCACATTTAAACCAGACATAAACAAGTATCAATCTTTTGATAGTTATTATTTTTTAAAAACACGTTATTTGTTTTGACAACGGGAATTAATTTTTAAATTAATTAATGAAACTTATATGTTTTTAATTTGGTAAAATAGACATAATATCTGAATTCATAATATCAAATATAGCTTAGACCGAATTTTTTGTATTTTTCTGGAAACTTTCAATTTTTGATGAATAGTGAAAAATACTGAGTTATAGTTTAAAACAGAATTTTTATTTAAATAATTATTTACTTTATTTAAATTTAATTGTGGTCAAAATAGATAGATAATACCTATATAAGTTCAATTTAATTCATTGAAGTTATTTTAGAATAATTTTAGATATATAAAAATTTTATTGAATTTTTCGCCGTCTTTTACCCACCTCCTAGGAGAATTTGGAAATTTACATAAAACTTAATTTTACCGCTTCTGTGAGTGGAATTTCAAAAATCCTAGAGACACGGTTAATATCAAGGAGTAAAATGTGGTTCAATAAGATAAAAATAATTTTTTGTGAATAGTAACTTTTTACTTTTATTTACCACGGTTAAAAGTAAATAGGGTAATTAAGGGTAAAAATGATATTAATATTACCCTAACACATGTCCTAATTCTACTGGACAAGTGTATCTCGACCAAAAAAAACCTTAGGAATAAAATATTATCATTTAGGTCCACTTGAATTAGATTTGGACATTTATTATTATTTAATTAAAAGAAGAGTTAAAAGAGTTAAAATCAAAGTTTAATTAATAAAACATTTTTAATATAGGGTTATACATAAGATAAATTCGATTGTAAATATTAATTAGAAAAATAAAAATATTTCCTACATAATGGTATTTTATTTATAATTTTTAGACATTAAATAATTTAATTTATGTATGAAACAATGGTGATGAAGTAATTACTGAATTAATGAAATATTAAAATAATTTATATTTTAGATATCCAAATAAATGTAATTTGATACTTTTATGAATTACACTCATTTTTTAGGATAATATGACATGTTAGGATTGATTTAATTAACTTTATTCGAAGTAATCTGTAAAGACCCGGAAATTTCAAGGAATTTTTTTCTTAATTTCTTTGGAATTTTGTGAGTGTGCGGTTTTAGACGGCACCTGATTCTGAGGCTCGGTGTGCTCGGAATAATTTTCTGAAGTTTTGTTAAGCTTAAATTAACGCGCATAAGCAGTTTTACTGAAAAAGTGTAATAACTCACAAACGGTAGCTCGAATTAAAAATCCAAGACAACCGCTGAACTCGTGAGGGAATGATTTATTTAAGCAGATACTAACTTTGGCCGGCACAGGCCACCAGAAAAAGTTAGTTTTTGGCCGCAAATAAAATAATTAAATGACAATTATTTTATTGTAAAATTCGTATCTTTTAAATGGTAACTCGGATTGAAAATCCAAGAGTACCGTTGGATTTGTTGGGGCATTTTTCACTTAGGAAGAGCCTAACCTTGACCGGTGTGGGTCAAGGGTGACTGATAATAATTTTCCGAACTTTTTTTTGGGTACGTTCAGTGAACGAACGAGCGGGTTTTTCTATCTTTTAAACCAGTGCTTAGAATTGAAATCTGAGGGCACCGATGAACTCACGGCGCCGATATTCGCTTAAGGGGACCTTGACCGCAGTTGCGTTTTGACGTATGTGGTAGTTAAAAATTGGGGATTCAATAAAAATTAAATATAATTGTTGTGAAACAATTTTATTTAAGTGGAAGTTTTTCCCTCTAAAAGGAAGTTGGAGGTGGGGCTCACACCCCACCTAACTTCCCATGGAAAAATATCTATGGTTGGTGGAGCCCACACGATCCCCCAACTTTTCACATTCCCTCAACACCTTGAAACCCCTCTTTAACTCCCCTTGTAATTAATTGTGGAAACTCTTCCTCTCCCTCTCTCTTCCACTTTAATGTTGCCAACACATGTTAATCAATGAATTCTAACTATTTAATTAATTAATTAAGTTGTTTGAATTTTGAATAACTTGGGTGAATAAAATAATAGCTTGGCCATTATATTATTTTGGCACTTGTTGTGTTGGGATTTTGGGGGAAGCTCTAGTGAAATTGAGAAGGGTGTTCGTCTCTTAAAACAAAGAACACCGACCATCCAATGAGGAACACTTCTCCCGGTGAAGAATGCTTCACGCCTTCAACTCTTCTTCTTCCTCCGCGTCAAGGGAGAAGACACAGTTAGTGAGGAGAATCGTCTACAACAACGACTCCTACTTCGACAATGATGGAATCGACACCATTCTACCGCGACGTTCGACTTCCGCGACTCGACGACGTGCGACGTGAATTTCGAGGTAGGGGTTTTTATATATGATTGAATTCATTTTATTGATTCTTCATATCTTAAATTAATGATGATGATGACCAAATGAACATGGTCATTGTCCCGCACATAAACCATTCTCCTTTTTCTTTTTATTCTTCACGTGTTCTTCGTGCGTTCTTCAATGTCCAAATATTTATTGGCACTGGAAACACGGAGTTTGTTGAGTGCAATATATAGATGCGAAGCCCTCGACGCAAGGATCACAAATATGCGATCGTTTAATTTTTCGGGCTAGGAATGAAAACGCAATGGCTCGTGGAAGGAGGCGTCCAGATATTTATTGACGCTGGAAACTCAATGTTTCCCTGAGCGCGACATACGGACACAAAGATCTCGACCCGAGGATCAAGGATATGCGTTCGTATCTTTTTTCCGAGTTAAATCGAAGTCGAAATGGAGTGCGGAAGGATCTGGAGGTGCAGCTGGGCGGGCAGTGAAAGGTGGTGGCCATACGTAAAGAAGGGTGGTGTGTGAAGAAGGGTGGTGCGTGACATGGGGTATTTGAAAGAAATCAATTAAAATTAATAATATAATAACGGTATTATTAATTTTGATGATAAAACACTTTTTTGTCTGTAACTTCTTCGTGCGATCTCGGTTTCACGAACCGTTAGTGGCAGTGTGACCATGACTTCGAGACGGAATTTATGAGTCCAATATTGGATGTCTTTTTCGGGTTTTTGGATCGGGTACCTGAAACACTTGAAAAATAATAGATTTAATATTATTATTAAATCTTCGACCCACCATAACTCATGCGTGCGACGTCCGATTGGCTTGCTGTCAGTGGCGATATAATCCCGTCATTAATACGGTAAATTCAAGTCTAATGTTGGATACTAAATTCTAGTTCGTGATGCGGGGCCACGAAACACCGAATAATAATAATAATAATATTATTATTATTATGGGATCTTGTATCAGACATATCTCTCTCATATGGTGTCGGAATGACGAACCATCTGCGACGTTGCGACCCTGGAATCACGACGGATATTTCAAGACTAATTTTTGATATTTAAGTCGAGGTTGAGGCGCGGGCCCCATGAGGCCCGGTTCGCGCATGATGCGGTGAAATGAAACTTTTTCACCGGCTATCCGTTTGGGACTAATGGGTAGTCCATCTCGTGTGTTTTTCCATATGGATCGCAATGGTGTGACCGGTTTGGTTAACCGGTGTCATTTGAAGTACGAATGGGTTTGATCGAATATGAATCCAACTGGGCCCTCGGAGCGGAAACACTTATAACTTGAGCTCCGGACGTCCGATTGACGTGCCATCAACTTTGTTGGATTCCTCTTGATGAGACGGAACTTTTGGTATAATTCGCCTGAGGTTTGGACATTGTTGGAATATGGCCGGGTTGGATTGTACCCGAAATCCAATCGGGCCCCTGGAACTGAAAAGCTGATAACTTTGAGACTGGACGTCCGTTTGACGAACCGTCAGCGGCATTAGTGATCTTGTTGAGAAACGGTCTCTTTGAGTATACCCTATGAGAATTTGGGGTACAGTTGAGATACACCCGGGTTGGTTCGTACACGAAACCAACCAGGCCCCTGGGACGAAAAGGCTAATAACTCACATACCAGGCGTCTGATTGACGCGCGTCTGTTGCGTTGAGACCCCTATGACGAGGCGGTCCTTTGAGATACTTCTTCGTTGGACTTTGAGATACTTGGAGTGTAGACCTGTAGCTCATGGAGTGGACCCTCCCGGAGACGAGCGTTCGGAGTACGAAGACTATGTACCCGGTTGAGACTTGACGACTGCTTGACCAACTCGACTTGGAGTGAGTCGACTAGCCCCGTGGACGGAGCACTACTTTGTTGGGTGCAGACCCATGGCGGACGGAGCACTACCTGTGTGACAGTGCAGACACACGGTACTCGTCCGGAGAGTACCTCTGCAGGCTATTAGGGGGTGTGCACTACTGTGTTTGGGTGGCACATCCCGGTGGGAAGCACTACTGTCTTTGGGTGGCTGGCACGCGGTACTCGACAGGAGGAGTACCTCAGCAGTCTTAGGTTAGTGAGTAGTACCTTGGAGTCATGACAGGACCACTGTACACTCCAGAGACGGGGCTCTTCAGCAGTTACGGTTTCGATAATGAAAATCCTGGTTTGAGCTGAGTCTATGACCTTTGTGTTTACCTCATGATTGAGATGGGTCACTTGATAACTTAGGTATATGTATGGGAATATACCTAGGTAGTTGTTATCCGTTGATTTCATAATCTTTGTGTTTCCTCATGATTGAGATGGGTTACTTGATAACTTAGGTATATGTATGGGCATATACCTAAGTAGAGGTTATCTATTGAGATCTTCTTTGTGGTTATCCTTGTTGGTTTTAGTGAGACCTTGAGGGTCTCGGGGTCCCTACTGAGTATCGTTATACTCACCCCTGCACGGGCTATGCCCGCACCTCATTGTGTTGGTTGCAGAGGACGAGCAGTGCTGACGGAGGCCGAGTGTTCGAAGACTGGACGATACCCAGAGGTGGACCTCACGGAAAGTCAGTATCAGGAGGTGGACTTCACAACGAGACGATTCTTGGAGGAGATTGAAGGGCAAGAGCATTTTGGAGGCTATCTGTACCTACCCTTCAGGTAGGATCCGTGGTGGACGATCCAGAAGCTGCGCTATCTGTACCTACCCTTCAGGTAGGATCCGAGGAGGACGACCCAAGAGCTGCTTCCTTTCTTCCAACTGTTGTCTTTTTCTGTTTTACTTCCATTCAGTTGTATCTGTACTTTTCAGTTGGGTTTGTATTCTGTCCCTTTTTCCTTTTCATCACTTCTTTTGTACTTAGTGTTTACTTCTGCTTGTACTCTGTGGTGTTTTGTTTACTTTTATAAAGGCAATGCCTTCCCAGTTATCAGGATTTACGCCTTTGGTGCTAGTCTCCAGCCCCTGGCCTATGGAAGGCAGGATTGGGGTAGTCACGACACGAGCCCCGAGGATGGGTCGTGAAAAATTGGTATCAGAGGAGTCGGTTCTACTGCAGAACTTATAACTCTGATATTCCCTTTCTATGAAACAATAGTGTTAAGGGTACTGAGTGTGGTTTTCAGTTCAAGGAGTCTAGTGTTGGTGCGGTGGCCAACGTATCCGTACACCGGGACCCTGACTACTGATTTCCGACTTTGTGCATGAAAACACTGATTGCGTGTGTGTTTCCAAGAGTTTTAAGGTCAGCTCAAACCAGGTCAGCTCACCAGGTATAAATCGTTTGACCGTGTCGTATCTGTTCAGGATGTCTCCATGCAGACAGTCAGTTGGTGTTCTAAGATAGTACACGATGACGGCCCACCGAACGACGAGGCTCCGGTGCAGGGCCCTTTTTACTATGTTGGCACCCTCGGGTGGTGTACCAGCAACACCACCACCTGTTGGGCAGCAGATGCTACCAGCCGTATTAGTGGACGGTGCACGCTGGCAGAGCGCGTTACACGAGTTCCAGCAGCAGAGGCCTCCGAGGTTACGAGGCGAGACAGATTCCCAGATAGCAGAGCATTAGCTGGAGGCGATTTCTAGAGTTTTCCGCATAGCTGAGACATCAGTAGAGTGGATGGTGGACTTGGCCACTAGTGTTTTCCAGTGAATGACCATGAGGATGGTCCACATAGTGATGAGGCTTCGGTACGTGGACTGATGCCTGAGATAGTGCCTTCGGGTAGTGTGTCATCTATACATCACTACCTGTTGGTCAGCAGTTACAACCGGTGGTACCGGTAGGTGAAACATGTAAGCTTACTGCCTTACACGTGTTCTAACATCAGATACCCTCAAGTTCCGAGGCGAACCTGACTCATAGGCGGCTGAGGACTGGCTTGAGGATGTGGCTGAGAGTTTTTTAGAGCTTATACAGCTTTGGCAGGATGACATGTCGGTAGCTGAGTATTCATCGAGGTGTACCGATCGTTCCTGGTACTTGATGACTACGATAAGATCAGCGCTTTAGAGCTCAGACCTCAGAGCTAGAGAATACCTTTGTGGTTGAATGTTCTTGGCTGAATGGATACAGCTAGATAATGTTAGCAGTAGAAGAGCATGGAATTGGCGCCAGTCTCAGAGACTTGGGTGTGTAAAATGTTTCAAGAAGAGGAAGTGTTAAGGAAAGATGAATCTGCAGAGTAACAGATGTGGAAGCAGAGCTAAGAGTGCAGCATGAGGTGGGGTACATTTCGACATGTTACAACCACCCACCTTTGTAGTCCCCACCAGGCTCAGGGAGATGGAGGGTAGGGGAAGAGAATAGTTGCATGCGGTCACGGAGTGTGACCCAAGGGCTCTAAGAATGATTTGAGGTACGTTCTGTGTCTACTACGAGCTCCCATATCAATATACATAGGTACCAATCATTACTTCCTTCCACGAATCTTGTCCCAGACCTAGAGTTTCCGGTTAAAACCGTTGACTTGACCCTCACGTATAGAGATACCATTGAGAGGAGACTCGATAAACACACTTACACCGACAGGTGTGATCTGACCCTTGAGGCGAGAGTTTCAGTTGGAACCTCTTGGTGACAGCGTCGAGGCCTTACGATGTTAGTTTGGGTATGGACTGGGCAATCATAGTTCATACAAAGATTGACAGTATTAGGCAAAAAGGTTGTGGTTTACTTACAACGATGGGATGAGTTTTCCTTGGTCGGCAAAAAGGAAACGTCAGGCAGTACAGGAACCTCCAGGGGAGCACATGGGAGCGGAAGGCTCAGATGCGTGCTTAGTACCACTTTTTGTTTCCCCTAGTGCGTGTTGAAGCTTTACGGGGACGTAAAGCCCTGAGGTGAGAGTAATGTAAAGACCCGGAAATTTCAAGGAATTTTTTTTCTTAATTTCTTTGGAATTTTGTGAGTGCGTGGTTTTAGACGGCACCTGATTCTGAGGCTCGGTGTGCCCGGAATAATTTTCCGAAGTTTTGTTAAGCTTTAATTAACGCGCGTAAGCAGTTTTACTGAAAAAGTGTAATAACTCACAAACGGTAGCTCGGATTAAAAATCCAAGACAACCGCTGAACTCGTGAGGGCATGATTTATTTAAGCAGATACTAACTTTGGCCGGCGTGGGCCACCAGAAAAAGTTAGCTTTTGGCCGCAAATA
This sequence comes from Viscum album, assembly GCA_963277665.1. Classification (NCBI taxonomy): domain Eukaryota; kingdom Viridiplantae; phylum Streptophyta; class Magnoliopsida; order Santalales; family Viscaceae; genus Viscum; species Viscum album. The sequence goes on from OY728127.1 coordinate 1,698,741,238, forward strand.
AAATAATTAAATGACAATTATTTTATTGTAAAATTATTATCTTTTAAACGGTAACTCGGATTGAAAATCCGAGAGTACCGTTGGATTCGTTGGGGCATTTTTCACTTAGTCAGAGCCTAACCTTGACCGGTGTGGGTCGAGGGTGACTGATAATAATTTTCCGAACTTTTTTTCGGGTACGTTCAGTGAACGAATGAGCGGGTTTTTCTATCTTTTAAACCGGTGCTCGGAATTGAAATCCGAAGGCACCGATGAAATCGCGGCGCCGATATTCGCTTAAGGGGAACTTTACCGCAGTTGTGTTTTGACGTATGTGGTAGTTAACAATTGGGGATTCAATAAGAATTAAATATAATTGTTGTGAAACAATTTTATTTAAGTGGAAGTTTTTCCCTCTAAAAGGAAGTTGGAGGTGGGGCTCACACCCCACCTAACTTCCCATGGAAAAATATCTAAGGTTGGTGGAGCCCACACGATCCCCCAACTTTTCACATTCCCTCAACACCTTGAAAACCCTCTTTAACTCCCCTTGTAATTAATTGTGGAAACTCTTCCTCTCCCTCTCTCTTCCACTTTAATGTTGCCAACACATGTTAATCAATGAATTCTAACTATTTAATTAATTAATTAAGTTGTTTGAATTTTGAATAACTTGGGTGAATAAAATAATAGCTTGGCCATTATATTATTTTGGCACTTGTTGTGTTGGTATTTGGAGGGAAGCTCTAGTGAAATTGAGAAGGGTGTTCGTCTCTTAAAACTAAGAACACCGACCATCCAATGAGGAACATCTTCTCCCGGCAAAGAATGCTTCACGCCTTCAACTCTTCTTCTTCCTCTGCGTCAAGGGAGAATACACCGTTAGTGAGGAGCATCATCTACAACAACGACTCCTCCTTCCACAATGACGGAATCAACACCATTCTACCGTGATGTTCGACTTCCGCGACTCGACGACGTGCGACGTAAAGTTAGAGGTAGGGGTTTTTATATATGATTGAATTCGTTTTATTGATTCTTCATATCTTAAATTCACGATGATGATGACCAAATGAACATGGTCATCATCCCACACATAAACCATTCTCCTTTTTCTTTTTATTCTTCACGTGTTCTTCATGCCTTCTTCAATGTCCAAATATTTATTGGCGCTGGAAACATGGAGTTTTGTTGAGCGCAATATATAGATGCGAAGCCCTCGATGAAAGGATCACAAATATGTGATCGTTTAATTTTTCGGGCTTGGAACGAAAATGCAATGGCTCGCGGAAGGAGGCGTCCAAATATTTATTGACGCTGGAAACTCAATGTTTCCCTGAGCGCGACATACGGACATGAAGATCTCGACCTGAGGATCAAGGATATGCGTTCATATCTTTTTTCCGAGTTAAATTGAAGTCGAAATGGAGCGCAGAAGGATCTGGAGGTGTAGCTAGGCGGGCAACGAAAGGTGGTGTCCATTCGTAAAGAAGGGTGGTGGGTGAAGAAGGGTGGTGCATGACATGGGGTATTTTAAAGAAATCAATTAAAATTAATAATATAATAATGGTATTATTAATTTTGATGATAAAACACTTTTTTGTCCATAATTTCTTCGTGCGATCTCGGTTTCACGAACCATCAGTGGCAATGCGATCATGACTTCGAGACGGAATTTATGAGTCCAATATTGGATGTCTTTTTTGGGTTTTTGGATCAGGTACCTGAAGCGCTCAAAAAATAATAGATTTAATATTATTATTAAATCTTCGACCAAACATAACTCATGCGTGCAACGTCCGATTGGCTTGCCATCAGTGTCGATATAATCCCGCCATTAATACGGTCAATTCAAGTCTAATGTTGGATACTAAACTCTAGTTCGTGGTGCAGGGCCACGAAACACTGAATAATAATAATATTATTATTATTATGGGATCTTGTATCAGACATATCTCTCTCATATGGTGTTGGAATGATGAATCGTCTACGACGTTGCAACCCTGGAATTACGACGGATGTTTAAAGACTAATTTTGGATATTTAAGTCGAGGTTGAGGCGCGGGCCCCACGAGGCCCGGTTCGCGCATGATGCGGTGAAATGCAACTTTTTCACCGGCTATCCGTTTGGGACCAATGGGTAGTCCATCTCTTGTGTTTTTCCGTATGGATCACAATGGTGTGACCAGTTTGGTTAACCGGTGTCATTTGAAGTACGACTGGGTTGGATCGAACATGAATCCAACCGGGCCCTCGGAGTGGAAACACTTATAACTTGAGCTTCAGACGTACAATTGACATGCCATCGACTTTGTTGGATTACTCTTGATGAGACAGAACTTTTGGTATACTTCGCCTGAGGTTTGGATGTTGTTGGAATATGGACGGGTTGGATTGTACCCGAAATCCAACCGGTCCCCTGGAACGGAAAAGCTGATAACTTTTAGACTGGACGTCCGTTTGACGAACCGTCAGTGGTATTAGTGATCTTGTTGAGAAAAGGTCCCTTTGAGTATACCCTATGAGAGTTCGGGGTACAGTTGAGATACGGCCGGGTTGGTTCGCACACGAAACCAACCGGGCCCCTGGGATGAAAAGGCTAATAACTCACAGACCAGGCGTCCGATTGACGCGCCGTCTGTTGCGTTGAGACCCCTATGACGAGGTGGTCCTTTGAGATACTTCTTCGTTGGACTTTGAGATACTTGGAGTGTCGACCTATAGCTCATGGAGCGGACCCTCCCGGAGACGAGCGTTTGGAGTACGGAGACCATGTAGCCAGCTGAGACCTGACGACTGCTTGACCGACTCGACTTGGAGTGAGTCGACTAGCCCAGTGGATGGAGCACTACTTTGTTGGGTGCAAAACCATGGAGGACGGAGCACTACTTGTGTGACAGTGCAGACACGCGGTACTCGTCCGGAGAGTACCTATGCAGGCTATTAGAGGGTATGCACTACTGTGTTTGGGTGGCATACCCCGACGGGAAGAACTACTGTGTTTGGGTGGCTAGCCCGTGGTACTCGACAGGAGGAGTACCTCAGCAGCCTTAGGTTAGTGAGCAGTACCTTGGAGTCGTGACAGGACCAATGTACACTCCAGAGACGGGGCTCTTCAGCAGTTACAGTTTCGATAATGAAAATCCTGGTTTGAGCTGAGTCTAAGACCTTTGTGTTTACCTCATGATTGAGATGGGTCACTTGATAACTTAGGTATATGTATGGGCATATACCTGGGTAGTGGTTATCCGTTGATTTCATAATCTTTGTGTTTCCTCATGATTGAGATGGGTTACTTGATAACTTAGGTATATGTATGGGCATATACCTAAGTAGAGGTTATCTGTTGAGATATTATTTGTGGTTATCCTTGTTGGTTTTAGTGAGAACTTGAGGGTCTCGGGGTCCCTACTGAGTATCGTTATACTCACCCCTGCACAGGCTATGCCCGCACCTCGTTGTGTTGGTTGCAGACGACAGACAGTGCTGACGGAGGCCGAGTGTTCGAAGACTGGACGATACCTGGAGGTGGACCTCACGACGAGTCATTATCAGGAGGTGGACTTCACAGTGAGACGATTCTCGAAGGATATTGAAGGGAAAGAGCGTTTTGGAGGCTATCTATACCTACCCTTCCTGTAGGATCCGTGGTGGATGATCCAGGAGCTGCACTATCTGTACCTACCCTTCAGGTAGGATTCGAGGAGGACGACCCGGGAGCTGCTTCCTTTCTTCCAGCTGTTGTCTTTTTTTGTTGTACTTCCATTCAGTTATAGCTGTACTTTTCAGTTGGGTTTGTATTCTGGCTCTTTTTCTTTTTCAGCACTTCTTTTGTACTTAGTGTTTACTTCCGCTTGTACTCTGTGCTGTTTTGTTTACTTTTATAAAGGCAATGCCTTCTTAGTTATCGGGATTTATGCCTTTGGTGATAGTCGCCAGCCCCTGGCCTATGGAAGGCGGGCTTGGGGTAGTCACAACACGATCCCCGAGGAAGGGTCGTGACATAATCATTCTGTTATGAGTTTCAGAAAAATCAAATTCCAAATAGTGTCAAAATTGACATAAAAGAGTTTTTAAAACAAATATTATATTATTAATTCAGATTATATTCCTAAAAATATAAGGATAGGCCAAGAGACTTATATCATGATAGGTGTATCATTAATGGACCACATGGGGGTTGCTTGGATGTATATATTAAGTTTATTAACTATATAATATAAAAATACAAAGTGACATGGTAAATGTTAAACTAATTACTAAGAGTTAAAACTAAAAGATAAGGTTAATATAGTGACCCAAACCTATCTAAAACCTATTGGTTGAGTGGTTTTCGAACTATCCCCACCTTAAAATTTAAATAATTCACTTTGGAGCCATTAGAAACTGAATATTAATTTATTATAAAATAATATTTCTAGCTTTTCCAAAGGTGCCCCTCACCCCTCTTATAAAAGGGCACTCCCCCTTCTCACTAATTCACACATTCAAAGCCTTTTTGCTCCGCCAACACCTAACTAAATACTCTCACAACTTCCCTAACTTGAACCTAGAGGCCTTAGTTTGATCAGAAAGCTAACCTAAGGATCCCTTTTGATCAAATCAAAAGAAGAACCCGAAGAAGAGGTAATGTTTTCACCACCCTCTTTCAAGTTCCTTTCTTCTTCAACTTCTTCTTTCTTTGTTATTTATATTATAAAATAATAACTCCAGTATATTCTATATACTGTGATGTTATTATAAATATGGAACAAACAAATTAATTATTCTATCCATCCCTTTAATGACATGTCACCATACGTGCGTACGTACGGCCTACCGTCTCCACGTTGTGGTGTCATTGTTATTCAATATATTATTATTTAGATGGGTATAATAATGATGTATAATTCATTTAAATAATAAATATAACCTGATAATGATTCTTTGTATATGATATACCATCTAATTATATATTATTTTAATATCAAAAGAATGATATTGTCGCTCGAGCGTATGTACAGACCACCGTCTCCACGAACACGATGAGATTCATTCCCCATCATATCCATTTGATTTTAATTATCAATTAATGATTAAAAATAATGTTTAAGGAATTGATATAATTCTGTATATGAATAAGATATGACCTATCCATAACAAACACGGCTCACGTAACAAAGAATATAAAGGAAAACGAGTAAGTTAACACCCGAAATGACGATAATACTAAGATATTATTAACAAATCAATGTTAAAAGATCATATATGATATCATATTAATGTAAATGATTCTTGTATAATTAAATAACAATTATTTCAGCATTATACAGGAGTTTAACCTACCGTCGACCAAGGAAAAAGTACAAAGTAAGGGGTTTCTTATCTCACTCTTTATTTCGTGAGAATTCCATTGTTCACCACTTATTTATTGCATGTGGTGTATGTGTACTGCCCATGATTGTATTCATTGTATAATATACTTTAATTTATGGGTATTTACATCATCATTGTATGATCCTTCTTTCATGGGTGTATGTTTCGTAAGTTACCTAATCGATAAGGGAATTTGAAATTTCAATTTCCACTCATTCGGCTTTAAGCATACTTCATTGATTATTTTACTCCAAGATTATGTGTGGAATCACTATTAATTTGATTATGTCATAATTTCCACTCCCATTTATGTGGATATACCTTTGATACACATAATCAATCCATTGATAAATTCTCATGTCATCAATTTGAACTTGATAAGAGTAATTTTAACTCAATCTCTATTTGTTGAGTTAAATATCCAATTCATTGGTGTTGTTTTTACAAGAATATGTGTGAATGTCCTCTGATTGATTTACACTGAATACCCAATAATATTGAGTGTATTTATATTTTTCACTCATAATTATGTCATTGATTTATCCTTAACCTAATGATATGATCTTTATAATAGAATTCATCTCAATTTACATTCCATTGAGACTTCTTTGTTGTTATACACCAAATCACTTTTATATGGTGTATATAATGTACTTTGACCTAGTATATCATGAATCCCTTTATTCTCATGATATTACAAAGTTTTTATTACCTCAAGTATTTTTATTCAAGTGTCTCTCTTTTGGTTAGTAACTCTAACTAAAATATCATTTTAAAATGTTTTAAAGATTTATTATTCTAAATCTTTCTCATTAATGTCCATGTTTTAAAAATGGTTTTAAGGATTTATTTATATGGTCATTAATGTTTTAAAATTAAAATTCATTTTCATAGTTTCAAAGTGGTATGGGACACTTTTATTCAAAAATCTATTTAAAATGGCTTCTTGATAAATAGTGATACTTTTAATTGTTTTCAATAAAAAGGGTGATATTTCTCTCAAATAGTTTTGATGATTATTTTCATCTGTCTAAATATCCTTTATTATTATCGATTGAGGTTAATCTGATACAATAAAATCTTCCATATTGTATTGATAGAGTTATGTTTGACTGTGGATGTGCTATTTTTTATACCATTCATGGTTTGTGGATAAAGTATTGACATTTCATATGCTAGTTTCAATACGAATGTTTATGTTATGTTTCAAAATTTTCATATAAGGAATGCATTGGACTTAGTAAGTGACGGGTGGAGCCCTCTTGTCACACCCCGCCCACGGACACCCATGTTTTTTTTATTCTTTTCTAGGTCCCGCGACGTTGGGAAGAGTTGTGTTGGGTCCAAGTTGGAACTTTCTTTGAAGCGTTGACGTTTTCGGTGGGTTTCAGGATAGTGCGTAGTCACCGCACTGCTAGCGGTCACTGCGCATTCGGTCCGGGAGGGTGCGCGGTCACCGCACCGCTAGCGACGGTCGTACGTTCGGACCCGGTGAGTGCGCGGTTGACCAAATGTTTAGATAAATAATAAAATTAAATGAATAAATTAAATTTAAAAAAATTTTATAAATTGTTTAATAATAATAATAACACTAATTTATAATATTGTTGTTATTATTATTATTATTGTTGTTATTATTATTATTATTGTTATTATTATTATTATTGGATTATTATTATTATTATTATTATTATTATTATTATTATTATTATGTACTAATATTAATATTAGTATTATTGTTATTTTTATTTATTTACTTTTTTATTTTATTTTATTTCATTTTTTTCTTCTTCTTTATTCTTTTCTTTTCCCTCTTTATTCTTTCTTTTCTTTCTTTTTTTTCCTCCACGCATTGTCCCCTTGTCTCCTGGTCCTGCGGGCGACCCGCTCCCCTGCTCCCTCTCTTCTTCGCGTAGCAGCACCCAGCAGCCCCATCACCCTTCCGCTGCAGCAGCCCCGTCGCCCGCCGGTCGCCCTCCTTGGCCGCTGCTGCCCGACGCCTCAGCCCGACTCCTCTCCTCCAACTAGTGAAACCAGCGCGATCTCCTGCTGCCGCTCCCCTGTCCGCCTCCGCCCCTCCCACTGTACAGCGATCCAGTGCACTTTGACTTCCCAGATCCCCTCTTCCCAGCATCCCAGCCAGCCCGCAGCCATCCTCCGCCCAACAGCCCTACACCGCGCCCTTCTCCGACACGCCCCCTATTGAGCCGCACCCCAGCCGCCTGCTCCCAGTGCCCCGCTAGCACCGCGCCACCCTCCTGCTCCTCGCACTGCAGCCCGCGCAGGCCCCTTCTCCCTCCCTATCCAGCTCACGTCACTCTTCGTTCGCCCCAACATCCACCATCCCTGCTGCATCCTGGCCTTCCGACCTCTCCCCAGCCGTGTTCTAGCCTCCCATGTAGCCCTCCTTTAGCAGCGCCCTCATCTACCCCTGTGAGTCCCGCGTCCAGCCCTCCGCAAGCCTTCTCCAGGCCTCCGCTAGCTCTGGATCACCCTCGACGGCGCGCCCGTGTCCCAACATCGTGCCACCCTCTTGCTACCCCAGTCCAGCCACTTTCCACCAGCCCCCTCCTTCAGGTTGGATGCCTCTGTCGCGCGCCCCGCTCAGCCGCCCTGTCGCGTGCCCTCCATAGCCCTTGCCGTGATCTAGCCCTAGTGGCGCTGCCTCTCCTACGCTTGAGCAGCCGGCTGACGACCTGCCCTCCTCGAACCTCCCTGCTCCAGCCGATCGGCCCTCAACCTCCCCCATTGTAGCGCTGCCTTGCACTGCAGCTGCTCGGCACCCCTGCTCGGCCCCGGCTCCCACCGCTGCCCGCCACTGCCTGGCTCACTCGCACCCTTCCCATCGGCCACCTCGCATTACTGATGTCCAGCCCTTTCTGCACCCCCTGGTATGACCGCGTCCAGCTGCGCGCCTTCCGCTGTTCCGGTGCGACGCCCTCCGGCGGTCCGTTTCTTGTCGCAACCCCCCGATGGGTATACCCTTTTATTTGATGCTCCATTTGATATTTTTATTTGATATATATATATATATATTACCCTAGTTTAATTAGAATTTTTTATTAATTAAATGTTATTTAGGTCGGTTTGACTTTCTAGGACCCGCGTGGGGCGTTTTCGAGTGAGTGTTATCGCCACACCTTGTTTCCGAGCTTGCGCCATCGTTGCATCATCTTGAGGTAGGTCCACCACTGCACTCACCTTTAGATTTTGAATTTATTAACTGCTTGGTGTTTTATTAATTTTAATAAATAGAAAATAATGTAAGATAATTAATTTTTAAATGACCATTTGGTGTAAAAAAGAGCCGTTTATTTTATACACATCTCTTGAAATATTTTCTTGAAGAGCGGACACCCAGTAGTGAAAGAATTATTGTTTGGACTTTAAACATAATTCAAGGAATTTCAAATGCGGTTCTGGTTTTAAAGATAAATGGTTTCTTCTGAACAAGCATTTTGGGTTTTCTTGAGAAATGAGGTTTTTCTTTAAAATTAGTGAAGGCCCGCTTGGAAATTTAATAAAATAAATTATTTTGGAAAACCCATTCTGGGGTGATCTTTGGTGTTAGTTGATTTCGTGAGCTGTATGTGATGTTTGAGCATCGTGACTGATTGACTTACATTGTGGACGCACCCCTTTTTATTGCTTGTGTTGACATGGGAACCTGGAATAGTGAGTGAATCTTCTGAGAACGATTGCTGCACTAGTTTAGATTATGCACTGGCTAGTGGACCCATAGTAGGGGAATAATGAGTTATTGCTGCTATGGGGATTGAGCCCCTCGGTTAGGCCATGCAGGGCTATGCCGAGCGTTAGGGCGTTATGACGTCATCGAGTTAGGGCATGACTTCAGGATGAGTCAGATGTATAGTACATCCTAGATTGTTCATGATCTCCTAGGTTTGACCCATGTTTCTATTAGTGTTTATTTTTATGTGGTGGACAGTTGAGAAGACTAGTTCGGTTGCTGGCCCCTGTGTGCCACTTTTTCCATTGCCCTTGGCGTGTGTTGTGTGATATGTGTGGTTTTTTACTTTTTGGCTAATAAATGAAGTTTGTATTTCTAAATGGTTCACAGAAAATGTTTTAAAAAGAAATAAAAATATTCCTTTCAGACATTAAACTTGTTTTAAAATTAAAAAGGGCAATGGACTAATACTTGTTTTAGAAATGAATTGTGTGTGTGTGTGAAAACCAATATTTTTTAATTTAGTTCAAACTTGGAATTGGTAGATTCTTTATTTAGAGGTAGTGCATTGGGAATAGATATCGGACTATCCAACTGAGTTTTAATACTCACGCCTATAGTGTTTTCCTGTTTTTTAGTTTTGTTGCAGGTTGGCTCGAGCTTGCTCGCTGTGGGCGAGAGTTGGTTGTGGTCTGGTGAGCGACTCTCGGAGTCGCGAGGAGATTTTGATCGAGACCAGGTTAGTGTGTTTTGTTGGCCGCTCTTTCTTTTCAGTGTCATTTATTTACTTTGTGTTTTATTTCTTTCCACTGCTCTATTTATTTTCATTGGGCGAAATTGTTCCCACTTGCTCCCTGTTGATGCCCTGGTGCTTGTCGCCAGCCAGGGAGGATCGGGAACGCCTCTCGGGTCATGTCGCGGACCGACTCATGTGACCAGTTCAGGGTTGACCCAGGTTGGTTCGTGACAAAATGGTATCATAGCAGGTCATCTCTTAGCGGACCTTGATTTTCAGAGTGCCCTTTGTTATTTGGGATGTCCAGTAGATGGAGATTAGGACTATCGAAGCTCAGGAGGTAGGTTACGGGTCTGTTCCTGATCACCACCACTCGTGACAAGACCTGGGTTACCAGGGTTAGTCTGGGATTTAAATCTTTTATCTTTGTTTGTTTTGGATTGAGGAATGACAATGGGGGAAAATCGGTTCACTTTGCGGCCTCACGTGGGGTGGTGACCCATGTGGAGTCCAAGTGCCCGGTTTCAGGTCCTCTTAGTGTTATGCCTTACTTGGGGCATGGTTCACCACCATGTCACTGGGTCATACATATGCACTAGTTTCTCATTCTAGTGGGTTATTACTGCTTGTGTTTTGTTTTAATCTCGGTTGATTTGAGTGCGTTAAAAGTAAAACTGGTTTTGAAATGGAAAAGTGTTTCTTCTAAATTATTTTCGAAATTACTAAATTGGGTTTTTAAAGAGGTGTATCGGTTTGGAAAAACTTGGTATGTGTTTGGATTTGGTAAAGAAAATAAGTGTTTTAACCATGGCACTCCTTATTGAGGGTCACACGTGCGTGGGTATGTGTGGAAAGTGCGTGGAGGCACTTGTTCGCAGAAGATGTGAGCGATATTGAATAAATGCACATGTGACGGTTCATAAGGTGACATAGGTGAGTTTTTAAAATTGTAAAGAGATAATGGTTTTGGAAAAGTGATTTCTCCTTGTGTTGTATATGTTTGGATTATGGGCCTATTGCCCTTAGCTTGTGTTGTTGCTTTGATTGAGTTTTGGCTTGATGCCGGTTTCGATGGTGTTTTTCATGTTGTCATGAGTATGCCACCCAGAAAGCCTCCCAAAGTTGTCAATAATTTATTCTTAGTTCTCAGTTCCTTTTGTGTGTTTCTTGCTTATCGAGGTAGTCAAAGTCTATTAGAGGTAGTTGTATAGTTCTGAAAGATAGTGTGTCTTTAGGTTGTTGGGAAATCCCAGGATAGTTAAGGTTTGTACCACCCTAGAGTTATTTGAGGGTTCAGTTTTGGACTAGTAAAGATGAAATGTCTCATCATCGTTAGAGTTTTGGGTGTGATTAACGGTGGTCGACTTCCGTGAAGGTTCCTCATCTGGGAAGGAGTGCGGGCTGGTGGAACCTATCTCCAAGAAACTATCATCGTCGGTACCGGCTCCTAGTTCTTTGGGCTGCTCTCTTGTGCGCCACCAGTATGGCATGTTCGGACATTCTAAGTCGTCATGTTGCATCCCTTTGAAAATGTACGACCATCGTGGTTGTTGGAATCATCGAACGGAAGAAGGAGTTAGAAACCAGGAGGTGAAAATGCCTGACTGTGAGGCAGGAGATGCTTCAACCATCAGGGCCCCAGCCACAGGTCTCGGGGTGAAGCTCGCGTGTAGTCAGGAGTTGCCAAGGGTGTGTGGAACCTCGGTCTAGATAATGTCTTTGGATTTGGAATGGAAATATCCAAAATTTCCCTTGTTCTATTCTCGTCGCTATTGTAACATCATCCTTTGTCTCGGTGGCATGATGAGCTCTTTTCCCCACAATCCAAGAGGTCTTGTCTACCCTCAGTGTGGTTTTTAAGTTGTTTGGTCTCTTTGAATGGTGTGGGCCCATAAATAAACGGACCTGTTCTGTCTCTGAGTTGGTCCTAGCTGTGTTCGATAGGGGAATGTTCATTTTGTAAAGTTGATGGGGGGGGGGTGTTGAGTTAATTTCTCATCCTCAAGTTGCTGGATTGTTCCGTGACAAGCTTTTCATCAAGTCTCAGGTGTGTTGTTCGGTACATATGGGAAAAATGAATGAGTTTGGTTGGGAGTTCCCGTGTTTCCCCCCCAAGGGATAGTTTGTTCGAGTTTCAAGGGTTTTTGTATTTGTGAATTCTTGTGGTGGGGAGAACCCCCTCACGTTCTCCCCTCAATCTCGGGCGGTGGTTTTTCTTGATTTGGTCGGGTGTGACGTTTGTTGGGAATGGTTACCCTGAATCTCTCGGTCCTCTATGATTTTGTGTTGGAATGAACGCAAGTTGTGTCAACTGTTGGCTTGGTGACTTTCTGGGGGCAGAAAGTGTCTGTGGTGGGGAGAATTGTCACACCCCGCCCACGGACACCCATGTCTTTTTATTCTTTTCTCGGTCCCGTGATGTTGGTCAGAGTTGAGTTGGGTCCAAGTTGGAACTTTCTTTGAAGCGTTGACGTTTTCGGTGGGTTTCAGGATAATGCGAAGTCACCGCACTGCTTGCGGTCACTGCACATTCGGTCCGGGTGGGTGCGCGGTCACCGCACCGCTAGCGATGGTCGTGTGTTTGGACCCGGTGAGTGCACAGTTTCCCAACTGTTTAGATAAATAATAAAATTAAAAGAATCATTAAATTGAAAATAATTTTATAAATATTTTAATAATAATAATAACAATAATTTATAACATTGTTGTTATTATTATTATTATTTTTTTTATTATTATTATTGTTATTATTATTATTATTGGATTATTATTATTATTATTATTAATATTATTAATATGTACTAATAATAATATTAGTATTATTGTTATTTTTATTTATTTACTTTTTTATTATATTTTATTTCATTTTTTTCTTCTTCTTTATTCTTTTCTTTTCCCTCTTTCTTCTTTCTTTTCTTTCTTTTTTTCCTCCACGCATTGTCCGCTTATCTCCTGGTCCTGCGTGCGACCCGCTCCCTTGCTCCCTCTCTTCTTCGCGTAGCAGCCCTGTCACCCTTCCGCTGCAGCAGCCCCGTCGCCCGCTGGTCGCCCTCCTTGGCCGCTACTGCCCGATGCCTCAGCCCGACTCCTCTCCTCTAACCAGTGCAACCAGCACGATATCCTGTTGTCGCTCCCCTGTCCGCCTCCGCCCCTCCCACTGTACAGCGATCCAGTGCACTCTGACCGCCCAGATCCCCTCTTCCCAGCATCCCAGCCAGCTCGCAGCCATCCTCCGCCCAACTGCCCTGCACCGCGCCCTGCTCCGATATGCCCCCCTGTTGAGCCGCACCCCAGCCGCCTGCTCCCAGCACCCCGCTAGCGCCGCGCCACCCTCCTATTCCTCTCACTACAGCCCGCGCAGGCCCCTGCTCCCTCCCTATCCAGCTCACATCACCGCTTCATTCGCCCCAACATCCGCCATCCCCACTGCATCCCGGCCTGCCGACCTCGCCCCAGCCGTGTGATAGCCACCCATGTAGCCCTACTTTAGTAGCACCCTCATCTACCCTTGTGAGTCCCGCGTCCAGCCCTCCTCCAGCTCTGGATCACCCTCGACGGCGCGCCCGTGTCCTAACCTCGTGCCAACCTCTTGCTACCCCGGTCCGACCTCTTTCTAGCAGCCCCCTCCTTCGGGTTGGATGCCTCTGTCGCGCGCCCCGCTCAGCCGCCCCGTCGCGTGCCCTCCACAGCCCCTATCGCGATCCAGCCCTAGCGGCGCTGCCTCGCCTGCACTCGAGCATCCCACTGACGACCTGCCCTCCTCGGACCTCCCTACTCCAGCCGATCGGCCCTCAGCCCCCCCTTGTAGCACCGCCTTGCACTGCAGCTGCTCGGAACCCCTGCTCGGCCCCAGCTCCCACCACTGCCCGGCTCACTCGCACCCTGCCCATCGGCCGCCTCGCATTGCTGATGTCCGGTGGCCCTTGCCGCACCCCCTGGTCGGACCGCGTCCAGCTGCGCGCCTTCCGTTGTTCCAGTGCGATGCCCTCCGGCGGTCTGTTTCTTGTCGCAACCCCCCGATGGGTATACCCTTTTATTTGATGCTCCATTTGATATTTTTATTTGATATATATATATATATATATATATATTACCCTGGTTTAATTAGAATTTTTTATTAATTAAATGTTATTTAGGTCGGTTTGACTTTCTAGGACCCGCGTGGGGCGTTTTCAAGTGAGCGCTATCGCCGCGCCTTGTTTCTGAGCTTGCGCCATCGTTGCGTCGTCTTGAGGTAGGTCCCCCACTGAACTCACCTTTAGATTTAGAATTTATTAACTGATTGGTGTTTTATTAATTTTAATAAATAGAAAATAATATAAGATAATTAATTTTTAAATGACCATTTGGTGTAAAAAAGAGCCGTTTATTTTATACACATCTCTTGAAATATTTTCTTGACGAGCGGACACCCAGTAGTGAAAGAATGCCCATTTGGACTTTAAACATAATTCACGGAATTTCAAATGCGGTTCTAGTTTTAAAGATAAATGGTTTCTTCTGAACAAGCGTTTTGGGTTTTCTTGAGAAATGAGGTTTTTCTTTAAAATTAGTAAAGGCCCGTTTGGAACTTTAATAAAATAGATTATTTTGGAAAACCCATTCTAGGGTGATATTTGGTGTGCGTTGATTTCGTGAGCTGTATGTGATGTTTGAGCATCGTGACTGATTGAATTACATTGTGGACGCACCCCTTTTTATTACTTGTGTTGACATGGGAACCTGGAATAGTGAGTGAATCTTCTGAGAACGATTGCTACACTAGTTTATATTACGCACTGGCTCATGGCCCCATAGCAGGGGAATACTGATTTATTGCTGCTATGGGGATTGAGCCCCTCGGTTAAGCCATGCAAGGCTATTCCGGGCGTTAGGGCGTTATGACGTCATCGAGTTAGGGCATGCCTTCAGGATGAGTCAGATGTATAGTACGTTCTGGATTGTTCATGATCTCCTAGGTTTGACCCATGTTTCTATTAGTGTTTATTTGTATGTGGTGGATGGTTGAGAGGACTAGTTCAGTTGCTGGCCCCTGTGTGCCACTTTTTCCATTGCCCGTGGCGTGTGTTGTGTGATATGTGTGGTTTTTCCTTTTTGGCTAATAACTGAAGTTTGGATTTCTAAATGGTTCACAGAAAATGTTTTAAAAATAAATAAAACTATTCCTTTCAGACATTAAACTTGTTTTAAAATTAAAAAGGGAAATAGACTGATACTTGTTTTAGAAATGAAAGTGTGTGTGTGTGTGAAAACCAATATTTTGTAATTTAGTTCAAACTTGGAATTGGTAGATTCTTTATTTAGAGGTAGTGCATTGGGAATAGATATCGAGCTAGCCTACTGAGTCTTAATACTCACGCCTATAGTGTTTTCCTGTTTTTTGTTTTGTTGCAGGTTGGATCGAGCTTGCTCGCCGTGGGCGAGAGTTAGTTGTGGTCTGGTGAGAGACTCTCGGAGTCGCGAGGAGTTTTTGATCGAGACCAGGTTAGTGTGTTTTGTTGGCCGCTCTTTCTTTTTAGTGTCATTTATTTACTCTGTGTTTTATTTCTTTCCACTGCTCTATTTATTTTCATTGGGAGAAATCGTTCCCACTTTCTCCCTGTTGATTCCCTGGTGCTTGTGCTAGCCTGGGAGGATCAGGAACGCCTCTCGGGTCATGTCGCGGACCGACTCGTGTGACCAGTTCAGGGTTGAACCGGGTTGGTTCGTGACACCGCTATAGCTCCTCGATGCATCGGTAGGTCTAATGAGACAAACTAGGTTCTTGGAATGAGGCCTTGACAAAATATTATTTGTATTCTTGGCACGAGGCCTTGGCTACGTGATTATGATAGTCTGACATTATGCAGTCCATCATTATGAAAGTGGTTATTGATATTTTCATGTGATTATTCGAGTAGTAGAATATCCATGTGAATAAGTAAATGGAATTATTTCATTTTATCCTTTCCATATTATGTTGAAGTTCAAGTTTAAAAGGCTTTTGTTTTAGTTATACATTGCCTTAAATGTTTATGTTTATTTATGAAAGTTTCCGCTATATTGTTATCCTTACTGAGCATCTGAGCTCACCCCTTTCAATGTTTTATTTTTCCCAGGATGTGAAGAAGTATTTTATAAATGACCTGCAAGGATAGTATGAGGGGATATGAAGACAATATGTTGTTGTAAAGTAAACTTTATAAATATATCTAGTGTTTCCAAGGCTACTAAACTAATCGGTCTTTCAAGACTTGATTTTTTGTGATCATCCCAATGTTATGTAATAATGCACGGACTTTGGGTAACTGGGGTCGGTGCGTTACAGTTGGTATCATAGGAAATTTAGTACAAACCTTGGGAGCTAGATTTAGATAAACTATGATTAGAGCACATAGCCCTAAGATAGACTTTGAGGATTAGTATAGAAGAACTTCCTAGAATTTTGGTATTGTAGAGATTTTGTGAGTTTTCCGAGCAATACATCCCTATCTGGATATGAGCAGGTAGAGGCGGCTCTGGCACAAATGTACCTAGGGGTGAAACCCGAAAACATCGCTTTGATCTAGACTCGAACGGGAACTGGTGCATGACAACGGGCCTTGTTGCACTCATGTTTACGACACTCCTGGGGGATATTCTTAGGATAATTTACATTTTCTTTACAAACCGATTTGAAGTATTATATATAAGATGAGATTAAATGACCTTGGTTAATCCTAATGTGTTTCAAATTGAGAATATGGTGACATGATATTATCTAAATGATTTTATGACTACTGCTACTCACACAATGCTTTCTAGTTTTAGTCAATGGCTGGATTCCAAGGAAGTCATAATGACTTTGAGAATGATGTACAAGGTGGGAACGGTGGTGGAAATGAGCAGCAAAATGGAATGTTGATAGGTGTAAAAGATATTGTCTTCATTCCAAATCAATTTTCCAAAAATATGATCAACAATATATATATTAACCAATTCCCAGACTCAATAAATAATAGAAAGGTGATGAATGACAAGATCTCCAGCAGTGGAGACCATGGATAAAGGAATCCTCAATTTCCATCATGTAGGAAACGTGGAAGGAGAAACCCAGGAAAGTGTCTCAATGGGACAAAGAAATGCTTTACTTGCGGGAAGGAAAGACATAAAGTGATGAATTGCCGAAGAAAAATGAAGAGTACTATGGAAGAAGATAAAAATGGTCCCAAGAATCCTTTTACAGTCATTTGACGTAAATGTAGGGGACCTGGCCATTACCCGAGTGAATTCCCTATTCTATAGGATATTTTCTTGGTCAAAGAAGAATCTTTGTGGAAATAAATGGTTGGAGAAATTTTTAAAAAGTATTAGTGCTCCTTGTTGATGGGTTTAATTTGGAATAATTTTCTCTTGTATTTGTAACCCTGCAATTTGCCATGTGAGAATGATATTTGAGGAAGAATTATCTTTTCTCTTGTGGATATAGTTATAAATAACCATTTGGTTTTATATGAACATTGGGTTTGAGGCAATTACAAGTTATTATAATTTGGGATGAAAATGCAAGGTATGAGATAAAATTTGTGGTTAAATTATGTTATGGTCATTTTGAGGAATTTAGCTTATTTTGGAAACGTTATAAAATATAGTTTTTGAAAAAGGACAACACGCAGACTGTGTGACATCCCGTTGTGTCGGACAAAGCTGTGGGAATCGAACCCACAACCAAAGTTCGATTGGGATTTATCACCTACCATTAGACTACATGAAGTCCCTGGTTAGTGTGACTATTATTTTTAGTTAAATGATTTTATTGATCAATAATAATTTTATTTGGGATCTTATGTCTTATCAAATGAATACCCTTAGTATAGGAAAATGATTTGGTGATTAAGTGATAAATGTTATTTTGGAAGATGTTCGCTTTTTTGGGAACACTATATGCCCAAGAAAAATAGAATACTATGGGATTTCATTTTAAGAGTAATGGTGTATTTTTATCTATGTTTTTATTTTGGATTTATAGTGATTTGGATTATTTATGGAAATGATTAACCTATAATAAAGAATATGTGATTATGTTAATTATTTTTAAGTATGTGACTTTAAGAGTATTTGATGTCATTTGGAGATACAATTTAACATGGAAGAATACATAACCAAATTCTTATAAGTTGTGGGTTTCAATATTAGTTTGGATTATATTGAAGGATTTTAAGGACAATTGATTATTGAATGGTATTTATTTAACTTTGGGGTATTGTTGGTTTAATTTTAGAAATTAAGATTAGTGTTTTTTTTCTCTAATGGAATATCCATTTGGGGGATCATCAGATCTTATACTGACCGTTTTGGTTTTGATTAATCTCTAAAGACAAGGTAAATATATAGTTTATCCTATGTGGATCATGTTATTCTATAGAAGTTTATTCTAGCTCTTCTAGTGTGACCAAGTCTTCTTGAATACTAATTGTTCAAAAAAAAAAACGAGTTAGTGGTAGAAATTTATTAAAGAATGAAAATATACTTAAAAAGTAAGTATATCTCTTTATGTTCTTAGTCAATATCATAAATGAATTCCTCATCCTTATTTAATATAACTTAAAACAAAAAATGTTGTCCGTTTACTTTTCCTACTGGGAGACTAATGACCGTTTGTCCCAACACAATTTTGTGGTTTTCTTGTTGTTAACTTTATCCTGATCATGTTTTCTATCCCTGTCCATCAGAACTTGACACTTAGTTCATCATCCATATCCATGTTTTCCTACATGGAATCCTAGTATGGGTTATCTTGGGTGACCTTTATACATCTCTTTCTTTCATTTAAAGTGATAGTTTTATTGACTCTTTTTCCGATGTGGAACTTTCCATTATATTCTCAAGCCCAATTTTAAAAAATTGTGAGGACGAAATTTATTGAATGAGGGGAGAATGTAACACCCCAAGATTCCACGATACGTTTCCCTTTGAATAATGCAATGGCTTACATTGTACGCAACTTCGAGATTCTAACACACCACAACCAATCAAACTAGCCGTTATGAATAGTAATACCTACTTTTTGAAATTTTATAAATTTTATCTTTCAAAATGGACTTCATTTTTGGATTCGTAATATCAAAATTATATTAGGGTGAAATTTTGGTACTTTTCGAAAAACTTTCATATTTTGATGAATAGTGAAAATTACTAAATTTTAATTAAAAACAGCTTTTTTAATCGAAATAATTAATAGTGATAAATTATGAATTTGAGTGGTTTTAAAGTATATTTAGAATATATTTTTACCATTTAATACAATTTTGGTCATTGGATGTAATTTCACATTTAAACCAGACATAAACAAGTGTCAATCTTTTGATAGTTATTATTTCTTAAAAACACACTATTTGTTTTGACAATGAGAATTAATTTTTAAATTAATTAATGAAAATTATATGTTTTGAATTTGGTAAAATAGAAATATTTTTTGAATTCATAATATCAAATATAGTGTAGGCCGAATTTTTTGTATTTTTCTGAAAACTTTCAATTTTTTATGAATAGTGAAAAATACCGAGTTATAGTTTAAAACCAAATTTTTATTTAAATAATTATTTATTTTATTTAAATTTATTTAAGTTCAAAATAGATAGATAATAACTATATAACTTCAATGTAATTCAGTGAAGTAATTTTAGAATAATTTTAGATATATAAAAATTTTATTGAATTTTTCACTGTCTTTTACCCACCTCCTAGGAGAATTTGGAAATTTACATAAAACTTAATTTTACCACTTCTGTGAGTGGAATTTCAAAAATCTGAGAGACACGGTTAATATAAAGGAGTAAAATGTGGTTCAATAAGATAAAAATAATTTTTTTTGTGAATATTAACTTTTTACTTTTATTTACCACGGTTAAAAGTAAATAGGGTAATTAAGGGTAAAATGATATTAATATTACCCTAACACATGTCCTAATTCTATTGGAAAAGTGTATCTCGACCAAAAACAAACTTAGGAATAAAATATTATCATTTAGGTCCACTTGGATAGATTAGGACATTTATTATTATTTAATTCAAAGAAGAGTTAAAATAGTTAAAAACAAAGTTTAATTAATAAAACATTTTTAATATAGGGTTATAAATAATATAAATTCGATTGTAAATATTCATTAGAAAGATAAAAATATTTCCTACATAATGGTATTTTATTTATAATTTTTAGACATTAAATACTTTAATTTATGTATGACACAATGGTGATGCAGTAATTACTGAATTAATGAAATATTAAAATTATTGATATTTTAAATATGAAAATAAATGTAATTTGAGACTTTTATGAATTACACTATTTTTTAGTATAATATGACATTTTAGTATTTATTTAATTAACTTTGTTCAAAGTAATAATTCTTTTATGATTTTCACAAAAATAAAATTCCAAATAGTGTCAAGATTGACATAAAAGAGTTTTTAAAACAAATATTATATTATTAATTCATATTATATTCATAAAAATCTAAGGTTAGGAAAAGGGACTTATATCATGATAGGTGTTTCATTAATGGATCACTTGGGGGTCGTTTAGATGTATATAGTATGTTTATTAACTATATAATATAAAAATACAAAGTGACATGGTAAATGTTAAACTAATTAACTAAGAGTTAAAACTAAAAGATAAGGTTAATATTGTGACCCAAATCTGTCTAAAACCTATTGGTTGGGTGGTTTTAGACCTATCCCCACCTTAAACTTTAAATAATACACTTTGGAGCTGTTAGAAACCGAATATTAATTTGTTATAAAATAATACTTCTAGCTTTTCCATAGGTTCCCCTCACCCCTCTTATAAATGGGCACTCCCACTTATCTCTAATTCACCCATTCAAAGCCTTTTGGATCGTCCAAACCCTGAAAAAATACTCTAAAAACTTCTCTTAATTCAACCTATAGGCCTTAGTTGGATCATAAAGCCAACCTAAGGAGCCCTTTTGATCAAATCAAAAGGAAGAACCCGAAGAAGAGGTAATGTTTTCACCACCCTCTTTCAAGTTCCTTTCTTCTTCAACTTCTTATTTTTTTGTTATTTCTATTCTAAAATAATAAATCCATTATCTTCTATATAATGTGATGTTATTATAAATATGTAACAAACACATTCATTATTCTATCCATCCCTTGAATGACATGTCACCATACGTGCGTACGTACGACCTACCGTCTCCACGTTGCGGTGTAATTATTATTCAATATATTATTATTTATATGGGTATAATAATGATGTATAATTCATGTAAATAATAAATATAACATGATAATTATTCTGTATATATGATATACCATCCAGTTATATATTATTTTAATATCAAAAGAATGATATTGTCACTCGAGCGTATGTACGGACCACCGTCTCCACGAACGCGATGAGATTCATTCCCCATCATATCAATTTGAGTCTAATTCTCATTTAATTATTTAAAATAATGTTTAAGGAATTTATATAATTCTGTATATGAATAATATATGACCTATCGATAACAAACACGACTTACATAACAAAGAATATAAAGGAAAATGAGTAAGTTAACACCCGAAATGACGATAATACTAAGATATTATTAACAAGTAAATGTTAAAAGATAATATATGATATCATATTAATTTAAATGATTCTTGTATAATTAAATAAAAATTATTTCACCATTATACAGGAGGTCAAACTACCGTCGACCAAGGAAAAAGTACAAAGTAAGGGGTTTCTTATCTCACTCTTAATTTCGTGAGAATTCCATTGTTCACCACTTATTTATTGCATGTGGTGTATGTGTACTGCCCATGATTGTATTAATTGTGTAATATATTTTAATTTATGGGTATTTATATCATCATTGTATGATCCTTCGTTCATGGGTGTATGTTTCGTAAGTTACCTAATCGATAAGGGAATTTGAAATTTCAATTTCCACTCATTCGACTTTAAGCATACTTCATTGATTATTTTAATCCAAGATTATGTGTGGAATCACTATTAATTTGATTATGTCATAATTTCCACTCCCATTTATGTGTATATACCTTTGATACACATAATCACTCCATTGATAAATTCTCATGTCATCAATTTGAACTTGATAAGAGTAATTTTAACTCAATCTCTATTTGTTGAGTTAAATATCCAATTCATTGGTGTTGTTTTTACAAGAATATGTGTGAATGTCCTCTGATTTATTTACACTGAATACCCAATCATATTGAGGGTATTTATATTTTTCACACATAATTATGTCATTGATTTATCCTTAACCTAAGGATATGGTCTTTATAAGAGAATTCATCTCAATTTACATTCCATTGAAACTTCGTTGTTGTTATACACCAAATCACTTTTATATGGTGTATATAATGTACTTTGACATATTATATCATGAATCCATTTATTCTCATGATATTACAAAGTTTTTATTACCTCAATTATTTGTATTCAAGTGTCTCTCTTTTGGTTAGTAACTCTAACTAAAATATCATTTTAGAATGTTTTAAAGATTTATT
Organism: Viscum album; assembly: GCA_963277665.1. Taxonomy (NCBI): domain Eukaryota; kingdom Viridiplantae; phylum Streptophyta; class Magnoliopsida; order Santalales; family Viscaceae; genus Viscum; species Viscum album. Next base: position 1,698,763,506 of record OY728127.1, read on the forward strand.
ATTCTAAATATTTCTCATTAATGTACATTTTTTAAAAATGGTTTTAAGGATTTATTTATATGGACATTAATGTTTTAAAATTAAAATTCATTTTCAAAGTTTCAAAGTGGTATGGGAAACTTTTATTAAAAAATCTATTTAAAATGGATTCTTGATAAATAGTGATACTTTTAATTGTTTTCAAGAAAAAGGGTGATATTTCTCTCAAATAAGTTTGATGATTATTTTAATCTATCTCAATATCCTTAATTATTCTTGATTGAGGTTAATCTGATATAATAAAATCTTCCATATTGTATCTAATGAGTTTTGTTTAACTACGGATGTGCTATTTTTTATACCATTCATGGTTTGTGGATAAAGTATTGACATTTCATATGCTAGTTTCAATACGAATGTTTATGTTATGTTTCAAAATTTTCATATGAGGAATGAATTGGACTTAGTAAGTGACGGGTGGAGCCTGCTATAGCTCCTCGATGCATCGGTAGGTCTCATGAGACAAACTAGTGTCTTGGAACGAGGCCTTGAAAAAATATTATTTGTAGTCTTGGCACGAGGCTTTGGCTACGTGGTTATGATAGTCTGGAATTATGCATTCCATCATTATGAAAGTGGTTATTGATATTTTCATGTGATTATTCGACTAGTAGAATATCCATGTAAATAAATAAATGGAATTATTTCATTTTATCCTTTCCATATTATGCTAAAGTTAAAGTTTAAAAGGATTTTGTTTTAGTTATACATTGCCTTAAATTTTTATGTTTATTTATGAAATTTTCCACTATATTTTTATCCTTACTGAGCATCTGAGCTCACCCCTTTCAATGTTTTATTTTTCCTAGGATGTGAAGAAGTATTTTATGAATGACCTACAGGGATAGTATGAGGGGATATTAAGAAAATATGTTGTTGTAGTTTTTCACTTATTGTTGTAATGTAAACTTTATGAATATATCTAGTGTTTCCAAGGCTACTAAACTAATCGGTGTTTCGAGACTTGATCTTTTGTGATCATGAAAATGTTATGTAATAATGAACTGACTTTGGGTAACTAGGGTTGGGGTGTTACAATGTATTCCTACAGGATCTTTTTAAGAAGGTTTCCTACAACACAATTTTAGATAGAAAATGATTTTGGTACCCGGATTTTCTTGGGTCCAGAAAGGTTAGCAAGATGAACTTTTGGTACCCAGATTTGTCTAATGTATTTCATATAATAAATAGTTTTAAGATATTTTGAAAGATAAACTTTGTTTGATCTATAACTATGTGAGTAGCTAGTTGAGACATAAGAATTTCTAGAACTAGAACTAGCAGCATACCGTCCATATTTAGGAATAAATCTATTCTTTGTAATCTGTCTCTGTCCAGGCTGATAGCCAAAACCAGTAGTATATTTTGGTGCTACTTGTTTTCCTAGAATTTGTGTAGGAGTGACCTTTCCATTAGTAAATTTTTCTAAATCTTTCCAAAGTTTCTCATTTGAAAATTTCAGTTCAGTATTCTCTTTGAGTAGTTGAGCATTCTTTTCCTTTTCTACTTCTAGTTCAAATTTGACAGTGTTATTTAGAGCATGCAATTTCTTTAAGGCTTTATACTTGTCTTTGATCTCATTGCAGGTATCCTCTATCATGTTATAGTATTCAAATAATTTTTTACTAGACATGTTTTCAGAATCAGAATCAGAATCAGAATCATCTCTAGAATAATAAGAGTTTAAAGAAGAAGTATCCAATGTTACCTCAGATGTGTTTGTCATGAAACACATTTTAGATTTTTGATATTTTTCATCCTGAGTGGAATCAAAATCACTTGAACTATCTTCTGAATCACTCCAGGTTTCTTTCATAGCTTTCTTATATTTTTTTCCTTGTACTCATATTTCTTCTTGTACTTTAACTTGATATAATCAGCTTTCACATGTCCTTTCCTCTTTCATTCGTAGCAGACTATTTCATCACTTTTATCAGCCCTTTTCTAATCTTTCTTCCAATAACCTTTATTATCATACTTTACCTTGTAATTGGATTTTCTGAAAAAATTATTTTTCCTATAAAACTTCTTAAATCGTCTGGATATCTGAGCCATTTCGGCATCACTGTCTGATGCACTCTTTTCACTACTTGAACTATCACTTGAATCTTGAATTTTCTCTTTGTCCTTGATTTTTGAAGTAGAGGTCTTGAAGGCTACTGATTGCTTTCTTAGTTCATTATCTTATTCTTTGTTTACCTTAATATCTTATTCATACATCATCAACTTACCTATCAAATATTTAACAGGTAGTGAACTTATGTCACATGATTATCTTATTGAAACTGATGTGCCTCTCTATCTTTCTGGCAGGCATCTGAGTATTCTCATGATTTTCTCTTTTTCTAGAACAACTTTTCCCAGCGAGCCCATAGTGTTAAAAATTTCATTGAACTTGAGATAAATGTTAGAAATAGGTTCATCAGGACTAATTTTGAAATTATCATATTTAATAGTGTAATTGTTTAATCTCATCTCTTTCACATTGGTTGTTCCTTCATGAGAAACAACCAAGGTATCCCAGATTTCATAAGCAGTCTTATAAGCAGATGTTCGATTAAATTCTTCATCTCGTAAATCACAATACATAGCATTCATTACTTTATAATTATTATTGTAAGAAGCTTTTTTAGGTTCATCCTAAGTAGTTCTAACAATTTCTGGAATCTTATACTGAGTCTCTATAGCAGTCCAAATGTCAAATCCCAAACATTCTAAATGAATTTTCATTTTTATTTTCCATTGAGCATAATTTACACCATTAAAGAAAGGTGTCCTGTTGGTAGCTACACCTTCTAATCTGTTATCCATAATTATATTTTAGAAAATATATTTAAAGAGATAAAATTTATAAATAACAGAAATTTGAGATCTTTAAGATACAACTAAAATCACATTTGAAAACTCTTCACAAACAGAGTATTAAAAAAATATTTTATCAACAACCTCTGATAAAAAATGTTGGTCGGAGTGAATACTCAAGAGGGGGGGGGGGGGGGGGTTAACTGAGTTCCAATTAAAAATTTCTGTTTAAAAGATTTATATTGAAATCCCCCAATTAATAAAACAAGTTAAACTTTATTGAATTTATAAAGATTGTAAGTGTTCAATTAGTTTCTCAAAGATTGATTATTTCTTAGTTAACTTAATCTAAGGATTAATTTACCTTTTGAATCTAACTTACTGATTCACAATAATTACAAACACTTGCTAGTTCAACTATCAAGGTTATTTTCAAACAGATTTGAATTTCAAAGTAATTAGCAGTGGAATAAAAAAAAATTTAAACTAAAATAAAATGCACAACAGTTTTAACCAAGAGGTTCAGTCTCAAGATGATATTTAGTCCTCTCAAACAGTTTATATAAAACTTTTATCCACACCATGGATCGGGGTTTATAATAGTACTCATACTGTCCAGGTTCTCATACATCTACCACAGTTCTTCATGGGAAATCAATAACAACATCACACAGGCTTTCCAGGTCCTCAGACCTCTACCACAGTTCTACGTGGGATACACAAAGATATAAGGTGTTTGGTATGAGGATTTCAGTATCCTCTAGTTCAAATTAGGAGTCAGTTTGTGTCCAAATAGATAGAAGCACACACTGCTCATAATGTAAAGAAAATGATGATCACAGTAGAGCAAGAATATAAAGATGAGTCTATAATGCTCTTGTGTGATGTCAATATAGCTCTAGACTCCTTTGGATTGAATTAGATGAAGCTTTGAGTCCTTCTCTAAAAATTGTGTGGAAAACAGAGTGTTGCAATTGTGCTTGTGTTCTTCATGAGGTTCCGTCAAGCAAAGATGTTCTATAGGTTTCAAATATTATTCGTGTGTTCAGTAGTGTCGAGTTGTATGCAGTGTGCCTTTATTTCGAAAAACTTCCTCCAAAAATCTTCTCCGTTCTAATTCTCTTGGGCCTTCATTTTTTTTGTTTTTGTTCTTGTATTTCTATCACCCGTCTGATTCTTGGTCACACTTCGCTTTTTACTTGGAATGCATGTGTTGGAGCCAAAAAGTTGCATGTGTTCTGCACCTCATACCTCATACTATATGATGATATGTCTACAAAGAAACATAATTATGTTAGTTCATTAAAGTCATCAAATATGACCATTAGAAATTAAATTGAAAGACAACAAAATAGTTTAAGAAATGATGTCATATTAAGTAATGAAAACGGTGTCTCCTTCACACGATGTCTAGATTGATCACGGTTTCTGAGTGTCATGGTGTCTCATGGTCATGGTGTCTTGCGGTCACGGTTTCTTGCTTCACAGTTTCTGGCTTCACGGTGTCTGGCTTCACGATGTCTTTCTTCACGACGTCTTGCTTCACGACGTCTTTCTTCATGGTGTCTTGCTTCATGGCGTCTGGCTTCACGGTGTCTTAGACTTTTTACAGTAACTGTGTTCAAACTTAAATAATAATGATAATAGAAGGGATTAATCTTAATCATGTGTCAAAGATGGTATTATGAGAGTAGATCAAAGATAGTATAAAGTAAGTAAACTGAATATAGATCAATTAAGATCTTGAATGGCTCTTATTAAATCATGAGACTACTTTAAACATTAATACACATGATTGGATATAATTTATAGGAGTTAACAAAATTGAATAAGATTTGTGATCATTAAAACATGATTAATACATGAGGAGTCCAACAACAACCATCACACATGAAATTTCTCTTTGAATATTTTAAAAATTCTTGAATGGAATTCTCAAAGTTAACCCTGATTTTTTTCCTTAACTTTTTATTTCCAATAGATTTTACTAAACACCTTCTAACTCATTCTTTATCTCTTTCAAATTTTCTTATATATCCTATTTTTTATTCTTCTATATAGTGATTCATACCTTAAAATATTTAATCTACCTTTATAACATATATTCTTTTTTAACATGAGAATAATCAAAATTATTAGAGGATTGGGAGTCTATTAATTTTTTTATTTTATTTATCTAGATTTGAGATCTTTAAAATACACTCCTTTAGGTAATTATTCAACATTAATTCCATCCCATATTCTTCCTCATTTTATTTACTAACATATTCATCACTATCTAACTCATCATCACTCACTTTAGTCATACCTTTTCCTTTGGAGGTAAACTTATGTTTATTAAATTTTAATGTTTTATTATTTGAAGAAATCCATGATGATTCATCTTCATCATCATTTTATTATTACTTTAGTTTTATAGAATTGGATATTGAATTTCTAATAGCTCCATGTTGGAAACATTTTAGTGAAATATTTTCCAGATACTTCAATTCTTATTTCCAAACACTTCTTGAGATAAATGAAATATATTTATTAACCTTTAACTCCATATGTTCATTATCCTAAAAATTATATTCTTATTCTTATAATTTTTTTTAACACTTATTGAACTTCATAAAAATAAAATATATTTCCCTTTCAACATTACTCTTATAATTAAAATCAATTCATTTCATTATTTTATAATTTATAGATATGTTATGTAGATCATATAATGTAAGTGTGTTAGATTCATAATCTTCAAGTTACGATACCTTTTCATTAAATTTTTCAAGCAATATGTATAGTAAATTTTTAGTTACCATTGAATCTTTGTGTGTCTCACTAAAACCTATAATGTTTCTCACCACTTCAATATCACTTTTCAAGACTTAGTTAAAAAATTTATCATTATAAATTCAAATATCTTCATACTTAATGTGATAAATATATATTTTTTATTCTTTCACCTTGAAATTTTCTTTCATAAATATACTCTAATTTCTACCAAATACCTTTTACTATTGAAATCCTCATGAATTTAATGAACATCTTCTCTAGTAGTGATAATGGAATTGCATTATAATCTCAACCATCATTCTTAATGTTATTTTAATAAACTTATGACAATACAACATTTTCATCCTGAGGGATATACCCATTTTTGAATTCAAGTTTATACAAACCAAGGGATAATAAGTATGGAAGAATTATATCTTAAAAAATATGACAATTTTCCATGAAACATTTGAACCCTTATAATATTCATTGAATTAATACCATCCATTATGTCCATAAAACTAGCGTGACTTAAAAAAAGAGAAATTTTCTTTTAAAAACTTTAAAAAATTGTCTCCTTTTAAGGAAACATGTAACAATGAATTTATAACAATCATATAAGTTAACTAGATACCAATTAGTATTAGGATCATCATGAATTCACTGAGAGGGGTGGGGGTTAATTACTGAATCTTCCTTCCTTTTGTGTTCAACCACTAAAAAATCTTTAATAATAAATAAATTATTTGACTTATATGAAATTATCCCTTTCTTACCTATTAAAGAAACAAAAACATAGTTGGAACAATAAAATAACAAGTGCTACCACTCAAAATGAATGGCTATATTCTTGGAATAATTTGGAAAACCAAATATCACAAAATACACTTACGATCATGTATTAAAAAAGATTATAAATTATCCTTGAAATTGTGTTATATACAAATGTTTTTGAATGATGTAACATAATCCCACATAATCAAATAAATGATCTTTAAAATTATAACATAAAGACTCCTTAACCTCCTTTAAATACTCTACTCTTATATATATATGAGTTTGACCTTTATTATTCTTATTCAAACATAGAATTTATCATCAAACAGTAAATGAAACATTTCTCTGAAAACACAACATAATATCCTCTACATCACTAATAAATCCTTATGGGAAAGAAATAATTGAACCTAGATCAATAAGAAAGAACTTGGAACATAAAAATATAAACCAAATAATCCTAAATTCTCTTCAAGAATAACTCCAAATTTTATATTCCATGAATTTAAAGGATAAATATTCTCTAAAATTATTGAGTTTCTTCTTTTTCCTATTCTTCTGTTACACAAAAAAATTATACAAAAAACTTATTATCATCTATCTATACAATCTCTACCTTTTATCTCTTTATCATCAACAGAAGTTCACATAATAAACACTTCTTCATTAAAATTTTATTTTTAAATTCAAATTCAAATGAATAACTTTCTATTCAATTTCACCCACTTAATTTAAATACATTATAAAAATTTAGGTCTTTAGTCAACATTTATTTATTTTTGGGGAATTTAAGATAAATTTTGAGTATACCATAGATCACCAAATGATTCATATTATAGAATCACTATAATTCATGAAATTATCACTCACTATAAAATTAATGAGGTCACCATGGCATAGATAAATCAATTTTTGTTTGATTATTTGAAACTTCCCCTAAAACATTCCTATTCATATCTCACCATGACTTGTATGGATTAAATTTTAGTTCAAAATACAAATGAACATGAAAATTTCTAATAGAATATTCCACCCAATTATTTTTTTCCAAACACAAAAAACATCTAAAAAATACATTTAAACTATCCTAAAATAAGTTTTCTTGAAGTTTTGACTCTTATTAAAATAGAATATACTATCTTACCCTATCATAGATGATGCAGTTTTGGTTCCTATATAAGAACCATATGTTTCTCACTTTTTTCACTCTCCATTTTCTCTATCTCACAATTTTGTTCTATAGACAATTTTTAACCTTCCAAAGAATAAAAACCTTCCCCATTTTAGACAAGGAAATTTATAATCTTATATAACTTTAGAAATTCCTATTTCAGATTTGATCTCCCCATTTTCCTTGGATTCATTTCCTTTTGTATGTCTATTAGTGTTCCAATGCATAGTTTGGTCCACATACACTATACATACAAAATAAGAAAAATTCCCATCAATAAGTTCAACCAAGTTATTTTTCTTATCCTGGTGCACAACTCTATAATTTTATCCTATAGACCGTGTCTAAATATTCACAACATATAGAGATACCTTATTTGATATAGAGATATTTGTAAACTTAAATGGATTATGAGATTATCATTTCAAAATAAAATAAGCTATTTTACTTATATGATATACTCCATAATCATTTTAGATATTATACATGACATAATGAGTCTATATTTACTTAAACAAACCTCAAACACTATATTTCAACATAAAAACTTCTTCCATTTATTTCCAAGATTCTCAAAGGAATTTCACCACAAATGAAACATCATAAATCATATGAGTTTTAATGTGATTAATTTATTTAATAATTAATTGAAAATAAAATCCAACAACAAGTCATACATCATATGTACTTCACTTTAAAAATCTCTAATAATCTATATCATTAAAAAAATCCTCTCTTGAGGTTACCATAAAAATTAAACAACCTCTTGGTCTTAAAAAACTCTCCATACTTTTTGGTCTCAACAAATTATTTTATGAATGATGTACTTGTTTTGGTTAATTTAATTCATGTTAATAGTATTGTCATAGATTGTCTGTCATATACTTGTCTTGATTCATACTTAAATGATTTTTTTAAATTCCTTATATGTTATTCATGTTAAGAAGCATATATAATAGATGAAGATATTGATTTTTTCTGATATTCACCATATCCTTAATTGTGATTTCAACCTATAATAAAAACTATATTAGTATAAGTAAGGAATAATGATAGATTATTTTATGTTTGGTTTTGTTTCCGTAGTGTAACTATTGATTTTTGTTTTATGATCATGTTAAAATTGGTACATAATTATTATATAATCATGAGAAGGTTATTATGATGGTGATAGATAGGTAGATGAATTGGGATGGGCTCACAACTCCTTAACTTGGTATACCCTTTCCCCTATTCCCCAAGGGAGGGTCTACATGATTCCGTCAAATTTTTATACATGATCCCATTTCCAATGGTATGTATATTGTATCATGAATTAATTATATTCATTCATCTTAGATTCAAATCTTAGGCTAAAATCAGGTAAATAGGTATATACCCTCACTGTATTGGGGGTTACATTTCATAACATATATTCATATCAAATATCTCTGATAAATCGTTCCAAATAATTATTTTTCATATTCCTTTATATTTTTATTATTGTAGAATACACCTTATTTTATGATATGTATATAGGGTTTGGGTGGTGACTGCATAATGGTTATATCATACTCACTCCCTATACATATCCCACCTTGGGTTGTGTGTAGACCATTTTGTATGAGATCTAGGTAAATAAATGACCCCAGATCATGGAAGTGAGTAAAATGTGGAGTATGAAATTTGGGTGGTGTCTTTTGAAGTTTTGGATAGATAGAACATGAGGATAACCAAGTATTATATAAATAAATATTACATATTTTTATATGAATATTCAATACATCTCATTATAATACATTATTGAGGTCTATAAATTTTTAGTGTCTTTGAAGACTAGATACATAATTTTTTTTAGAAAATACCCTTCTTAGACATAACCTATATAAAACCTTTCTTCACAACCTTATAAAATGGAAGCATAAAAAAGGGTGAGCTAAGATGATTAGTAAGGATAAATATAGGAGATATCAATCAATGATCATAAGTAAGGATAAGATAAACATTAATGCATGAGAACATGATCAAAACTTATGAAATTCATACCCAATTAGTCAAAGATCATAAATCATGAGACATGATAGAAGGATTTTTCATAACAAAATACATAATTTATAAGTGTACATAATCATAAATAATCAATCATTAGTAATGAGATCATATCGTAATCCTAAGACATAAGTTTTTTGGCATAAAAATTAGCATAAAAAATAATTTATTTCATAAAGTATTATTTAATATAATTTTATAGTAGAAAAAGTACCATAGTGGACCGGATTCACTCACTATTATATCATTTCCTTCATCAAGTTTCACTAACAATAATATTATAGTGGAAAAATACTTTACTGAACTCGGTTGACTCCCCATTTAGTTCATATTATCTTAGAAGATATCAATCATCACCCAATTCATTTAAGATCTATATAATTATGATACCACCCATCACATAATTAAAACCATGAATAAGTGTTCCATAAGATCATAAAAACATTCATCATAACATAACCCATGGAAAAGAAATAGGTTTCATATTGATTTCAGTATAACATAATTAACCCATGTAAAAGTAATGAGTTTCATCGAATCATCTATAAATAATCATCATAGGACATTCAAGAAACAAAATTGGATGATATAATAATATCATGTACCCAATGAATCATAAAAATCATTAAATAATGTTAACATGAATGAAAAATATCTTTTATAAAAGTATTTAAAATACACTTTTAAAATAAAGAGAAAACATCCATTTTTAATTTGGTTACTTTAATAACTAATATTACTAGAGAATTGGGAATAGTATTTTTTTTGTAAAAAAATTGAAAATTTTAAAGGATGCTTCATGAATAAAGAAGGACATGATGGCAGGAAAATTCATTCATTCCACATATATTAAAAGATAATTCTTTTCACATTTTTGTAAAATAGTATAAAGTGAGACATATGAAAAAGTTTCAAAATAGTCATTTGAATCATTTTTAAATAAAGTCAAATGTGGTAAAAAGATACATGTTTTTAAACTTTTAAGTATAGATAAAAACATTTATAAAACATTTTAAAGGACATGGTCATTGAGGAGTGTTGTGAAAAAATCTCTCAAGGTGTCTTCTTAGTATGTTTTGGGTGTGATTGTGTTTGTTGACAAATCCAGATGACTACGAATAAGCATGAATTGTATTTTTTGAAGTATATTTTTAAGGTGGTGCAATTTACCAGTGTTTGAAAAATTTTTGGGCCTCAAAATTAGAAGTTTGGTTTTTGGAAAAATGAGATTTCTGTGTAGAAGTGAATAGTACACAGACCATGAAGTACAGTTCACGGAAGTTAAAGAGTTCGCAAAAACAGTTTGTGGAAGGTATGCGGTACACGGAAGGCTTGCGGTACGCGGGAAAAATTTTCATTAGCTGAAACGAGGTGATGATTTGAGAATCCATAAAGGATTTTGTTGGAAAAAACGTGATGGTGATATTGGCCACTATGAAGAAAGAGAGGCGGTATATGGACGACATAGGGAAAATGGTTTGCGGGATGATTGTAGTTCACAGAAGGAGCATGCTATGTGGTCAAGGCGGTACCACATTAAAGATTTGGTAAATCTCAGATTAGTGGATTTTTTGGATCTATTTTTCTATATAAGGAGCACTAATCCCATCAATACTTAGAGTGATTTTCATAAGAAAATATAGTTTCTCTAGGAATTCGGTGAAGTCCGAAAGAGGTTCACGAAGGAGAATTATGTGAAGGGTGAAGTGGTTCACACAAAATAAATTACGCCAAAGGTTTTTGAAGGTAACTATGGACCACAAAAAACATGGAATGTGGAAGCAAAGATGGTATGTAGAATCTAGAAGTGGTATGTGGAAGGAGAATGGTGTGCGGAAGGTGGAATCGGTATGCGGAAGGAGGCGATACGCGGAAGTGGAGGTAGTACTTAGAAGAGCTATCCACGTTGCATACATACTATACAGTTCATGGAGCAAGAAAGATGATTCACATATGACTCTTAGAATCTTGAGAAAGAACTAAAATAGTTCTCAAAAACAATTTATAATAACCTAATAGTACACAAAAAAGTGTATTTCCTCAACAGGTGTAAAAGGGACTTCAACAAAGCATCTACCTATAGTTGAGGATGCGTTTATTTCATGAAAATAAAAGGACCTAAAAGTCGATAAATTATGGGTGGATCCCTTCCAAGAGTAGTGAGATAAGGAAGAGGAATATGGTGATCCTTTCCATCAGAAGTAAGACAAAGAAAGAGACATAGGGAGTGACCTTGGGAATGAAGTGAGAAGATCCTAAACCTTTTAAAGGAAGTGAGTCTAGGCATAGAAGATCTAGACCTAGCGTTATAGTTTAGCAGTGAGATTTAGTGTATTTGGTACATTGGCACATCACCCTTGTATGGTACCTGGACATAGATCAGTGATGGTGAACCACATAAAATCGTTTTGTCGTGTGCATGATTTCATTTTTGTTTTTATATTTCTATGGGATAAAGTGAGAAGTGTGTTTTTTTAATGATTAAACAAGATCCAAAGGGGAAATATTTTTTAAACTATCATACCCTGATTCACCCCCCTCTTAGGGTATTTAACCAAGTGGACCTAACAATTGGTATCATATAAAAGGTTAAAAGTTAGTGGTTCTATCTTTGTAGAAGAAATGGAGGTGGTCAATCACAAAGGAATTCTAATCTTTGAAAGAAACAATTTTCCACTATTGAAGAACTGGATGCATCACTGCTTCCGATCATTAGGAATGAATGTCTTTAGAGTATCTATGCACGGAATATCAAACGATATCAATAGTGGTGCTTTATCAGAAGCTGAAAGAAGAGAATTAGATGCCTATTCTAAAGGCATCAATGCTTTAGGGGTATCCCTATCAAAAGAAATTTATATGAAGGTGATGTCATATAAAATATCACATGATTTGTGGGAAAAGCTATTGAATATCTATGAACGAGATTCAATGGTTAGAGAGGAAAAGCTGCAGGTTTTGTGGAACAGTTATGGAGATCTGAGAATGAACCCAAATGAATATATTGATGCATTCTTTGATAGGGTGAATGTTGTAGTGGAATACATGCATGGTCTTGGAGAATTCATTAAATATGTAAAGATTATGAAGTGAATCTTGAGAAAACTTCCACCTCCATTTAATCTGAAAGTTTCAGTATTATAGGATAAATATATGAAGGAGATGATGCTAGATAAATTTCATAATACTCTCATTGCATATGGAATGAGAAATAATGATAACGATGGATTAAAAAAGGGGAATTCCAAAGAAGTGGAATCCAAGGCCATAAATAATCTCTCTATTGAATATAGTCATGAGGAAGACAATTTGGATGATGTCATGTCATTTCTCTCCTCAAATCTATAAAGAGGAAAATGAAATTTCAAAGGTAAACTTCCATTAGCACACATTCAATGAAAAAAGATTGGGTTTTTTGTACAAAAATGCCCTAAGAATATTAAAGATGATAATAAAGACAATGATGAAAATACCCAAAAGAAGTATTGATCCAATGTTAAAGGTATGATAAGTAATAAGATAAAATTAATCAAAAAGAATAATTTGCTTTCAAAAGAAGATGAAATTTTAGGAGAATTTGAGGAAGAATAGTTATAGGACTGTAGGGATCATGAATTGGATTATTTGGTGGTAATTGTTATAAATTCTTTAACAAAATAAGAAAGAAATAATGAAGAAGGAGAAGTTTAAGTAAGAATTGATTTTCAGGCTGAACTAGAAGCTGCTTTTAAAGAGATAGATATTTAGAGATCCAAAAAAAAGAAAGCTAACAAAATGGTTTATGATGCACAAATCTATATACAATAGTAGTTAGAAGAGAAGTCTGAGATAAATGAAGAAATTAAAAAATAGAAGTATTTGACATTATAAATCTCAGAAAATGTGGTTGATTACAAAATCAAAATTGAATAAAAAAAGAGAGATTGATAGTTTGAATGAAACTGGAAGAGATGAAATCAAATATATCCAAGAACATGAAGTGGAATTAATTGGTCTATGATGGAGTGTGAAGGATCAAGAAAATTTGTTGACTGATATAACAACATCAATAAAATAGACAACACAGACAATAAAAAAGATGAAAGTGGAGAATGGTTTTCTAGAAGAATAAAAGAAATAGTCATATTCAAATGATAAGGCTAGTATGATGCTTGATCTAAAATATAAAAGAGTAATAGTTAAAGCCAGAACAAAAGAACTTACTCTAATATTGAAGATTGATTTGGGTATGAATAAGAATTAGAAGATTCAGAGAACCCAAGGGATAACCAGTGGTGCAGTATTTCCACACAGGAATGTACCCCGTATAAGATGATATTGTTGCAGCCAGATGAGACACGCATAAAATTTTTGTTCCACAACAAAGTAGTACTGAAGGGAACAAGACCAACAAAGGCAGTCATAAAGAGATCAATTTTTTAGGTCATCATTTGATGGTCACTATTTCATGTGTGGTGGATTCAGACACATGGATTTATATTTCTCATCAACAATATAGAGGAATGTGCCAAAGGAGGCTGCGGTTCATTATAAGTAGCAGAACAATGTATCATCAAATGATATGAAAATGAAAAATCAATTTTAATCTCTAAAAGATGAAGTTGTTCTATTATATTCTTAGGAATTTCAAGAGTATTAATCCATACTGTTTATGAAGTCAGAAACATGGATAAAAAATAAAGGATATGAGCAAGAAGTGGTTGCAGAAACTGTGTTCAAGGCATCAAATCACACTTGGATATGGATCATTGATAGCGGATGAACCTCCCAAATGTCATGAAATAAGGATCTGGTGATGGGAATTAAGTATGATAAATAAGATATTGTAAGATTCTTCAATGATGAAGGATTGAAAATTATTGTCTCTCAGAAAGAAAAGTTTGGGGGAAAAGACATGAGACGTGAAAATGTCTTTGTTTTTGAAGGTATTAGTCACAAATTATTAAGTATAAGTCAATTGTGTGACTCAATACATGCCATAATCTTTTCTAATAAATTATGTATCCTTAAAGGAAAAATATGTTGCTGTTGTATTATAGGGAAAACATACAAAATGGAATGCCTACCTCATGAGTGGATAAGAAGACACGAGCTTTCTGTCCAAGGAAGAAGAAAATAGGTTGTGGCATAAATTTATTGGACACGTATTCCAAACATCCTTGGAATATCTGGTGAAATTTTATGCTTCTCGAGATCTCCCTATATTATCATGTGATTGTACACATACGTGTGATGCCTGTCAACAAGGGAATATCATTTGAAAGACATATAAGGAAAAATAGAAAAGGTAAACAATATTTCTTGATTTGGTTCATATTGATGTGTGTGGACCAATTTCACCAATATATATTTATGGGAGGATATAATATGTTCTATTAATTGATGATTATAGGATAATGGAATGGGTTTAAATCATTACCTACAAGTCTGAGGTGTTCAGTTTCATTACAAGATATCGACAGGAAGTTAAAAATTTTCTAGGTCAAAAAACCTGGAAGATATAAACAGATAATGGAACAGAGTTTAAAAATATCCAAGTGAAGGATTATCTTGAAAAAAATGGGATAGGGCATCAAGTTTTAGTGGTATGAACTCCACATTATAATGTATTAGTTGAGAGGATAAATTGGATTTTCAATAACATGGATAGAACAATGCTCATTGAGAAAGGCCTTATAAGGAAATTTTGGAAAGAAGCAATGATGACATCAGTTTACACATCAAATAGAGTGTTACTATGTTTGAAAGAATATAAGACTCCATATGAGAAATGTTATGGAAAGAATCCATCATTGAAATAATTTCTAATATTTGGAAGTAAGTGTTTCATTCTCAATAAGGAGAAACATATGAAGTTTGAATCCTGTAGAGATGAAGGGATATTTCATGGCTACTCAATGAAAATAAAATCATATAAATGCTTTAAAAAGAGTCTAAGAAAGATTATTTAAATCCATGATGTAACCATAGTGGAGAATGAGAATAATCTTCAGAAAATGCATGATCATTATAAGGAGGATAGTGATGAAGTAATAAGAAGATTGGATGATGCTCCAGTTCTAGAGGATGATTCAGAAGAAGACTCAGATGTTGAGAATAAACCAGTATCTTCACAGAGACCATCAAGAAGAGATGAAATTGATAGAAAAAACATAATTGGTGATTATATAACATCAGTTCAAACAAAGATAATGAAAACTCTATAGCAATAATTATACTTATCACAGGTTGAGCCCAAATGTTTTAGTGAAGTACCTGGAGAGGATAATTGGATTCAAGCTATGAATGAAGAGCTTGACCAAATTTAGAGATTGTTTCAAGGACAACAGATAAGAATTTCATCAGGAAAAAATGGGTCTTTCGCAACAAAATTAATGAATATGGTGTTGTGATTTGAAACAAATCACGATTAGTGTGAAAAGGGTACACCCAAATAGAGGGAATTAATGTTGATGATACATTTTCACCTATTATAAGGATATATAGAATCAGATTATTTTGGACATAATAGTGAAAATAAAGTTCAAGGTTTTCCAGATGGACGTCAAATCATCATTTCTAAATGAGGTTCTAGAAGAATAATTTTATATTGAGAAGTTATATTTTTTTCTCATTCATGAAGATGAGAAAAAAAAATTTCATATAAATAAGGATTTATATTGTTTGAAGAAATCACCAAGATCAGGGTATAAAGGCTAGATCAGTTTCTGAAAAATATCAGTTTTTAGTGAGGTGGAGTTGATTACAATCTATATGTCATCCATGATAGTAATCAAAGAATGATGGTGCTGTTATATGTTGATGAAATAATCTTTAGCGGATCAGATGAAGCATAATGTAGATAATTTTCTGAATTCTTGAAAAGTGAGTTTGAAATGTCAATGATTAGTGAACTAACATTTTTATTTGGTTTATAAGTAAAACAAGGAAAGAATTAAAAATTCATTTCTCTATCTAAATATTCCAAGGATGTTCTGAGAAGGTTTGGAATGGATAACTCGAAGAATATGGAGTCTCTAGTGTCTACTCGGATGAAACTATCTCGATGAGATGAAGTTAAAGTGGTCAATGTCATAGAATACAAGTAGATCATTAGAAGCCTATTGTACTTAACAGTGACATGACTAGATATTGTTTTTTACACATTTCAAGCAACAAGGTATCAAATTAATCCCATGGAAATCCACTTGCTTGTAGTAAAAATAATACTTCATTATATCAATGGAACGTTGGATTTTAGTTTAACGTACAATGAAAAATATCAAAAAGAGTTATTAGGATATACAAATGCTGATTGGGCCCGATCAGTAGATGACATGAAATCAATGTCAGGAGGTTATTTTTATCTTGGTGGAATATGTATTTCTTGGATGAGTAGGAAACACGATTTAATTTCACTGATTACCATAGAAGTTGAGTATATTGTGGCCACTCAAGCACGCACATAGTTATTATGGATGAATCAGCAACTTAAGGATATGGGGATTGAAGTGAAGTCTCCGATCAGAATCTATTTTTATAATTCGAGTTCTATAAATCTTAGCAAAAATCCAGTCCATCACTCAAGGAAAAATAAAATTGAAATAAATTATCATTTTATCAAGGAGAAGGTGGAGCAAGGTCTTGTGAAGTTGGATTATGTGCTTATAGAATAACAAGTTTCTAATATTCTAACAAAGGATTTACTCAAAGAATCATTTGAAAGGAATCAAATAGATCTAGAAGTTCAGTCAAATCCCCGTACTTTAAAAAGTGTGGATGTAGAACCCCCTCTCCCCGTGGTATGGTTTATTTTTCTGTAATGTTTTAATATGTGTTCTTTAACCTATTTCAGATCTAAAAGAAATGGACTTTGGGTTTATTGACAAAGCGGTAGAAATTGTTCTGTTAAAAGGGAGAAAACTTCTTAGTCAAGTCATGGGGAGAATTTTCTAGGTGGAGTAGCGAGATAATACAAGTTGAAGATGTTAGGAGGAGCAGTAATGTAGGGGGAGTATTAAATCTCAACATGGTAGATGTGATCGATCGAAGGATACATATCATGATAGCTTAGGTTCGTTATGAAAATAGAAGAATAGTTTTTGGAATGGAATGAAGTGAGTCATTGATAAAATTTTCATTATACTCTTGTTTCTCACGCCGATCATGGATCATATGGGCATAGATTATGTGTTGAGTAAATCCTTGATCACCATCTTAATCATAAGAAGAGAATGATGATATAATATTGAAGGATATTTAATGAGGTATCAATTTTAGAATAATGGTCAACAAAACCAAAGGGGTATATTGTTAGGAAAAAATCCCTCAAGGTTTCTTCTCAATATGTTTTGGGTGTGATTGTGTTTGTTGACAAAGCCAGATTACCACGAATGAGCATGAATGGTATTTTTCGAAGAAAGTGTTTAAGGTGGAATAATTTCCTAGTATTTTCCAAATTTTTGGTCCTAAAAATTTGGAGTTTTGTTTTTGGAAAAATAATATTTCCACATAGGAGTGAAAAATACACGGACCAGGAAGTATAGTTTACAGAAGGTTAAGAGTTTGCAAAAATGGTTGACAGAAGGCATGCAGTACATGGAAGGCTTGTGGTATGTTGGATATATTGTCATTCATTGAAACAAAGTGGTAATTTGAGATGTTTTGAAGGGAATAATTAGTGAAAATGTGATTGTGATTTGTGCCTCCATGAAGGAAGGGAGGCGGTATGTGGACCGCATAGAGAAAATGGTTCACATGATGATTATTGTTTGTGGTAGGAGAATGGTATCCAGTGAAGGCTATATCACATTGAATATTTGGTAAATCATGGATTAGAGGATTTTTTTGGATATATTTTCTTATATAAGGAGCGCTAATTACATCATTACTTAGAGCGGTTTTCATAAGAAAATATCTTTGCTTTGGGAATTCAGTGAAATCCGAAAGAGGTTCACGAGGGAGAGTTTCGTGAAGGGTGAAGTGGTTCACACAGAAGAAATTCCACCAAATGTTTTTTATGAGAAAATATAGATCATTAAGAAAGAATTATAAAGAACCAAATAAGGTACGTGGAGGCTAGAATTGGTATACATAACGAGAATGGTACGTGAAAGCTGGAAGCTGTACACGGAAGGAGGCCGTATGTAGAAGCAATATGCGAAAGTGGAGGCAGTAAATAGAAGATAAATCCATGTAGAATACCCTCTAAATAGTTCACAAAGGATTGAAAATAGTTCATAGAGGACTCAAATAAGCTTTATAAATCACTAAAATAGTTTGCAAAATCAATTTACACTAACCTAACAGTATGCAGAAAAGTGGATTTCATCTTTGGGTGAAAAAGGGACTTCAATAGAGCATATAACTATAGTTGAGGATGATTTATTTCATGAAAATTAAGGGGCCTACAAGTCTATAAATTGTGAGTGGATCCATTCCAAGAATAGTGAGCAAAGGAAGAGAGAGACAATGGTCTTTTTCCACCAGTAGTGATCTAGAGAAAGAGACATAGGGAGTGACCCTTGGGAATGCAGTAAGCATATCCTAAACCTTGTAAAGGTAGTGAGACTAGACATAGAATATCTATCCCAAATGATGTAATTTGAAAGTGAGGTTTATTGGATTTGGTGCATTGTCACATCACTATTTTATGATCCTTGGACATGTCACAGTGAGGGTGAACCAAGTAAAATCACTATGTCTGGTGAATGATTTCATTTATGTTCATATATTTCTTTAAGAGAAAGAGATAAATGTGTTTTATTTAATGACAAAACAAGATCTGAAGGGGTAGTAGTTTTAATCTATCATACCCTGATTCACCTCCCTCTTAGGGTATTTGACATATTGGACCCAACAAGGAGAAATATTACTTACCCAAAAAGAATAATTAAGTTTGGATTTTCTTAAAAACATTTTCCCAAACATTTTGAGTTCCAAAAATAAGATAATGGTACAAGTAATTGAAAATCCTAAAAATAACCAGAGGATAATAAAATATATGGGTTTTAAAAGATAAGGATCATATAATTTCTCTCAAGGAAAATTTAAAAAATAAAATCCTAAAAAATAAATTATATGGTAACATAAAACCTTACCTTAAGTTATATCTTACTTCGTACATGTTCAAACTTCATCTTCTTTAGGTATCCTCCTTTTAAAATCACCTTAAGGATTCATGGATGGGTTTTTTTGTAAATAATAGAACCTCAAGTTCATGGATAAGTATGTTGGGTGGGTATTTGGTTAGAGTTTTCTTGAACTAAAGAGTTCAAGTAGTGTGGACAATTAAGGATAAAAGGTTTCCTTTTATCGGTGAGATGGGTGGAAAAAACGTGAATACTAGGAATATTAAAATATAATAAAGTCAAACTCATTGGAAGGTGGATAAAAATTATTTTTCTTTTTAATATAATAATGTTAAGGTATAAATCCAATTAACCAATCAAATTAAATCAAGTGTTTTGTCATATTTTAAACCTTATCTCTCAGGTTAACCCCTCTTTTAACCCTTTTAACCCTTACCATGATAATAATATTTTTACTATGGTAAATATTAATTATGAATAAAAATGAAGTTTACATTATTACCAAATATTAATCATGATAATTAAAAATATGGAATCCATTTTACAAGATTATATTTATAAAATTGGTAGAAAATTATTATAATGTAAATGCACAAAATTCAACAAAACATTTTTTTTAGAAAAATGAATTTTTCAATGATAAAGTGGATTTATTTTCATTATATTACTAGTTACCACAAATAGAATAATTTAAATTTTTTTAATTAAATACATGATATAAATATTACATCAAAATAAATCATAAATACTGATTAATTTAATTTAATAAGATAAAAATACATTGTGCACATAAAAATAGTTTTCTAAAAAATATCTCTTTTTACATTCAAATGATTTTATCTTCACCTATAACCAATTAATAATCAATTTATGGATTATTATTCATTTTTTACATTGAATAATAATAAATTTCATCAAAATCCTAGTTAATTAGTGATTAAGATACATAATATATAGAAAAATACAATGCTTTGAAAAATTGATCTTTTAAAATAAAATGATATTATTTTTAATATTTAAAATTGAGTACTTATTTATTTAGAATTAATAAATAAATTTTCATTAATGAAAAATTTTATACATATTTTTCAAAATTTATCTTGTCATATTCATACCCTCCAATCTAAAGAATATACGATAACAATCATATTTAATAATAATATTTAAATAGTATATTACAATTCATTTAAGACTGTGTCGCATATAAAGAAAGTTATTGAACAAAAAAAAACCTTTTATAGAGAATTTATAATAAAATATTAGGGTGTTAAATTCTACCCCCTTATAAGAATTCTTTTTTCAAAATTCCATTACCCTGATACAAATAAACAAGGATACTTCTACCTCACCACATCCTTGAGTTCCCCACAGCTTCTTCAAATTTATGATTTCACTAAAACAAATTGATTAGGTGAGTGGTATTTTTCTATATCACTTTCTCACTATAATATATATTCTCCATTTCTTTATCCTCATTAAAAATGACATTATCTAATGGTATAACCTTTGTGTTTTATATATATGAAGGATCAGGTATGTACTTCCTCTAAAGTGATACATGGAACAAATCATGAACTTGATATAGATTTAGTGGAATAAACAAGAAATAATAAACCATCTAAATACATTTAAGAATTTAAAATGGGCTGATATATCCACGGATTATATTTCTATTCCTTCTAAATTTTATAAGTTTATTCCAAGTAAATATTTATAAGAATACCTTGTCACTAACTCTGAACTCTAGATCTCAATGAATATTACCATGATAAATCTTTTATCGACTATAAGATGCCCTAATGTACTAACTAATTACTCTAGAGTTCTATTCCATTTACTAATTGAGATCAATTCCCAATAGGATTATTTATTCATCTAAATCCCATCACATTGGAGTTAAGAACTTCCTGCCATAGAGGGCTTCATAATGAGCCATCTGAATGCTTGAGTAAAAGCTATTATTTTAAGAAAATTTTACAAGAGGAAGGTATTTATCCCAACCACCTTTGAAATATATATAATAATATCTCAAAATATCTTTTTGGGTTTGAATTTTCCTCCCATATTAACCATATATATATGTATGATATATAATGACAAGGTTCAACTCCATATTCAAAGCTTGCTGAAGGCTTCTCTAGAACTTCAAGGTAAACCTTAGAACTTGATATGATATAATAGAACGTAGTACCCCATGAAACCTTACCACTTCCTTAATGTATATCCATGAAATATGATAATGATAAAAATATTATCTGGTAGAAATGAAATGTGATGAATTCATAAGGTGATCAATAACAACCCAAATAACATTATGACCTTTAGATATTTTGGGGAGTCCATCGATAAAATCCATGGCGAGGTTTCCCATTTAGATTCTGGTATGGATAATGGTTGTAATATTCCCTTATAATTATATCTCTAAACCTTAATTTTTTGACATACCAGGAATCATGATACATAATCTTCTATATCATTTTTCATGTTTCCCCATAAGAAATACTCTTTCAAATCAATATACATTTTTCATACATTCAGGATGGATAGATAATAATGAACTATGAGATTTATCCAATAAAATATTTTTGAAATATAGTATTTTCAAGGCACATAATAATTTTCTAAACCTTATCATTCCTTTATAATCATGGTTGAGCTCAAGAACATTATTCACCATATTATACAGTTCCACTTCCTCCTTCTGTGCCTATTTTATCCTCACAACGATGGATGGTTCAAAAATCATTAGAGAAATATATGATATGTCCTCTTTACTCATGATTTCAAGATTCATATTTTAGAAATCCATAAGTATTGGTTCTATTTCAATACTCATCAAAGAAAAACTAGCATTGTCCTTCCGACATAGAGCATCGTCCAACTTGTTTTCCTTCCCAAGGTGGTAGTGTATTAAGCAATCATAATCTTTAATCAGATCAACCATATCCTTTAGAGAATATTAAACTATTTTGGTGTGAATATATACTTAACTATTTTATTATCAATATATATATATCATAACTTTCACCATATAGATAATTTACCTATATTTTTAATGGAAAAATTACCGCTATTTTATCTAAATCATGAGTTGGGTAATTTTTCCCATGAACCTTTAATTGTAATGAGTAATATGATACTACCAGTTCATTTTACATAAGAAAACATCCTAGTCCCTTATTTGATGCATCACTATAGATCAAAAAACCTTTCCTTACTATAGGTTAGTGTGATTACAGGTGTACTGGCCAACCTTTTTTTAGTTTCTTGAAATTTTTCTCACATTCCTATATCTAAAGGAAATTTAATCCCTTTCATGTAAAATTGGTTATTAAATTATATATCCATGATAAATTTCTAAAAAATAATCGGTAACATATATCTAAACCAATATAATTATAGATCATGGTCATCATGGATGGTCTGGTCCATTTCTCAATAACTTCCATATTTTAAGGATCCACCAATATACCCTCGATTGAGATTATATGACATAAGAATGAAACTTTCTATATAAGAAATTTACACTTGGTAAATTTTTCATACAATTTATAATTTTTAAGGGTCTTCAAAAATCCTCATACATTATTTATTATCTTCCTTTATATTTTAATATTTAACAATATAATTTAAAAATACTACCAAAAACTAATCAATGTAATCCCTAAAGACTCTATTAATTAGATATATGAAGATAGCGGGGGAATTGGTAAGTCCAAATTGAATCAATATGAATTTATAATGACCATACCTTGTACATAAGGTTGTATTAGGTATATATTCTTTTTTGAACCTCAATTGATGATATCTATAATGAAATTAAATATAAAGAACATATTGATCTCCACACAGTTGATCAATTGGAGGATACTTATTCTTGATTGTGATCATGTTATGTTACTGATAATCAATGAAAAAATGTATTTAATCATCCATCTTCTTAAAAAAAAAGTTATGGTTCACCCCATGGAGATGAAACCGATTGTATGAATCCATTTTCTAGATTTTATTAGAGTTTCTTATTAGATTAATTTTAATAAATTTAGTCAATACTATAGTGATTCTTTTAAATAGGTGTAACATGATTTTTGAGTTATATTGAAAACTCAAATTCAAGATTTGGGGTAAGTATAGGAAAATATTCAATAAATACATAAAAATATTCCTAAACAATTTTCATATCATCAATGTTTAGTTTTTCCCTAACCATTTGAGATAAATATCCCTATTAATAGGTAGTAAGATCTATACAATGGATGTAATATACCTTTGAATTTCATATTAATACTCACACTAATAAACAATCATAATTTGATTCAAAATATCAAATGTGATTCCCTATTGTTAGCAATTGATATGTAATCTATATAGAGAAAGACTATCAATACCCAAAATAACATCAAATTCATCTATAGGGAGAATTATAAGATTTAAAAGAAGCACATTCCCACAAACTTCTATTGAAGTGGAGTTGTATACTTGATATGTAATCATCATACCATTAGAATCATTCAATTCTAACTCAATTTTTTTATGGATATTAATTAACATTCCTAGAGAATTTTTATGATATAAAAGAATTAATATAACTAAGATCAAATAAGATACTTAAATATTTAAGAATAATCATCCCCATATAAACTACATCATTATATCATCAATATATTTATAAAACATTAATTGGTTAGTGTTTTCATTAAGCATCATTAATCAAAGTTAACAATCATATAATTAGAAAATTCATTGCTAAGATGTTCTAAATTATGAAACCTTATTATCAACCCATGAAAATTATTGTTTATACAATATAATTTTGGTTTATCATAGTATATTATATATTATATTCTCTCATTTAACATAATAGTTTATAAAGAAAATGTGAATTAACAAAAGTATATCACTTGAGAGTTTCAAAACAAGTGTGTAGTTAGGCCTCTTTTTCATGAAGCCGGAGAAGATTGAGTTAATACCCAACTAGTATTTTTAGGGTTATTACAACTAGGTGCATCTATGACAGTGCCTGAATCCACTTGTTTATATATATACATGGATTTAATTTCTAGGAAACCATACAATATCTATCTTACTAAAACATTCAGTCATTATACTATACTTATACTTATCCCTAGGTTTTCAATTTTTTTCTAATCATAATCTAAAAAAATAACTAAAACCTTATCTGATACCAACTGAAGTGGCCCAAGAATTACATAAATAAATATTACATCTTTTTAGATGAATATTAAATACATCTCATAATAATTCATTCTCAAGGGCCATAAAGTTTTATTTTATCTGTAGATGAGATTTATAAAAAACTTATTTCATGAAAGATCTTAAACATATACCATATATTCCTTCTCAAAAAAGTACCCTTCTTAGACATAACCTAGTTAAAACCTCTCTTAATAACCTAAGAAAATTTAAATATAATAAAGGGTGATATTAGATGCTTAGTAAGGTTAAATATAAGAGATATCAATCAAATATCATATGTGATCATTAGATAAGCATATGGGTTTGAGAATATGATAAAAACATATAAAAGTCATAGAGAATTAGTTAAAGATCATTAATTACAAGTCATGACATAATACTTTATCATAATAAAATACATAAGTTATAAGAGTAAAAAATCATAAATAATGAATCATGATCCATGAAAACATATCATAATAATACGACATAAGTTTTTGGAATAAAAAAACATAGATAAAATCATTTCCTTGTCAAGGATCACTTCTAAGAATTTCATAGTAAAAAAATTCCCATAGTGGAAACAGTAACATGGTGAATTGGGTTCACTTCCCATTCTATAATTTCCCTTATCATGTCTCACTAGTAAGACTATCATAGTGTACATAGTCCATTACTAAACTATGTTCACTCCCCATTCTAGTTCATATTACCTCATGAGATATTAATATTTATACATTGCATTGGGGGGATATATAATTATATACCAACCCATAACATAATGAAAACCAAATATAAGTGCACTATAATATCATAAAAACATTAATTATAGAATAACCCATGGAAAAGAAATAGGTTTCACAAATATTTTATCATAACTTTATTAACTTGTATAAAAGTTACAAGTTTCATAGAATCATCCGCAAAACATCATAATTATAGGAAATCCAGGGAAACAAAGTTGATGGTATCATAATATCATATCCACAATGAATAATAATAGTCCTTAAAGTATTTTGACAGAGATTAATAGTATATTTTATAAAATCATTTAAAATATTCTTTGAAAATCAAGAGAAAACATCCCTTTTATTTTGGTGACTTTTAAAAATAAAATTACTTGGGAATTGGGGATAATATTTTCTTTATAAAACCTTTAAAACATGTAAAGTAAGCTTCATAAATAAGAAGTATATGACTATATAAAAATCCATTCATATTTTATATGTTAAAATAGAACATTATTTTCACAATTTTTTGTAAAAAATTCAAAGGTGAGTTGTATTATTTTTAAAAAATATTTTTTAATCATTTGAAAAGAAAGTAAAATGTTGTAAACATAACCCTTATAAAAAATTTATGTATAGATACAAAATTTCATAAAACATTTTCAAGAACATTTTCATGGAGGAGAAATATTCCCAACCCAAAAATAAAATAATAAGGCCAGATTTTCATAAAAATGTTTTCTCGATCATTTTGAGTTCCAAATAGAAGAGAATGATAAAAATACTTGAAAAACACATAAATAAAAAATAGGAGAAAAAAATATACATGGTTTAAAATAAAAGTACAATATAATTTATCTCAATGGAAATTTAATATATATTATCTTCAAAAAATCAGATTATAATATAAACCCTTACCTCAAGTCTTGCCTTGCATCAAATGCATTCAAACCTTATCTTCTTCGGTTGTATGAATTTGAAAAGAACATTAATGATTATAATATGGGAATTTTGGGAATAAAAACACCTCAAGGTAATGGATAATTATTTTTAAGGGTATTTGGAAGGATTTTGGTCAAGCTAAATGGCTCAAGTGGTGTGGATAAGTGAGAAGGCATGGCAACCTTTTATAAGTGAGGTGGGGGGAAAACTAATAAATACTAAGAACATTAACATATTGTAAAGTAAATATCATGGGAAAGTTGCTACAAATAGAAAAAGATTAAAATATAATAAGTTTAGGATCTAAATACAATCAACTACTAAAATTAAGAATGTTTTTTGTGATATTTTAAACATTATATCTTAGGTTAACCCCTCTTATAACCCTTCTAACCCTTATTGCGATGACATGATTTTTACAATTGTAACTATTCAGTAAATATAAAAATTTAGTTGAAATTATTACCTAAAATTAATTATACTAATTCCAAATTTTAAATCCATTTTATAATATTCAATTCCTAAATGTGGTATAAATTAATTCTAATGTAAATGTGAAAAATGTGATAAATTTTTTTTAGGAAGATTGAATTTTTCAATAATAAATTGAATTTCCTTCCATTATGTGATAGTAACCACCATTAAATGAATTTTAATTTATTTAATTGAATAAACAATCAATAAATTATATTAAAATAATTAATCAATAGAGATAAATTTAACTTAATAAGATAAAAATACATTGTGAACAAAAAATTGTTTTTCACAAATAGATCTTTTTACCTTAAAATGATTCTATATTCACTTATAACCACTTAATAATCATTTTATGAATTATTATTCATTTTTTTAAATTATATACATTTATATTTCATCAAAATAGTAGTTTTTTAATGATGAAGATATATAATATATAGAAAAATAAACTACATTGAAAAATTGATCTTTTAAAATAAAATGATATTATTTTTAACATTTAAAACTGAGTATTTATTTCCAAGGAATTAATCATTAAATTTTCATTTTGAAAAACTTTTATACATATTTTTAATAATTTATTTAGGCTTATTTATTACTTCCAATACAACGTCCATGTAATAATAATCACATTTAATAAAAATATTTAAACAATATATCACAGTTTGTTTAAGCTCAACTTTGTGTATAAATAAAGCTACCAAAAACATAAAATTTATTTATATAGAAATATATTATAAAATATTTTGGTGTTACAAACTTGATGAGAAAATAAGGGTAGGATTAATATGTCTATACGAGGGTTTTCAATCATAGTAATTTCTATTATTTTCTATTTAGGGTATATTCGACTCACTTTGTATGTATATAAACCATTTTATATAGTTTTAATTATTTCAAGGACTGTGTGTATGTTTTATATTTTGGTTTTATGACTACTGGTGATCCATTTTGGAGAATAATGGACACCTTGTAATTATAGAGATAAAATCCTAGATAAGTCAACAGAAATTCACCTAGTCCATTTAATTTTGGTTAGGGTATTCACTTAGGCCCTTGGAATGTGGCCGTGGTCATTAAACCAAGTCCACTTTCATTCCAATCTTTCCACACCCAAGTTCACCTACATGACCATATTTCCACACCCAATTACTCCAATATTCCAAGGATTTCCCCCCAAATACACCTTTTTACCCATCCTATTGTGCCCATATCTCCTAGACTAGTTACCTAAAATTGTCTATAAATAGGTCCATAAGGGTTCCTCATTTTAACCATTTTTAAGATGAGGAGAAACCCCAGAGCTATACTCTCCCTAGTATCCATCTACCTTTAGGTATATTTATTAAGCCTAAAACTAAGGGAAATTAATCTAAAAGAAGGATAATTGTATTAACCAAAGGTTTATGACATTTAAAAATAAAAAAAACCACATCGAAGACCGATTTATCAATAGTTATTTAACACTATAGAGAATAACCTTTACCAAGAAACACCATAGAGTCCATTTTTTCAAACTCATACATGGAGACCCTTAGAAATTAAGGTGAAGCATCACCCATGTTTCATCACTAAGGATACCACTTAATCCTAGCACCAAAAGGGAAGACACTTATCCCATGCATCACTATGGAGACCCCTTCACCCTAACATCACTAGATTTGACACTTCTCCCTAGAATATCTAGGGAAACCACTTTTACCTATGATCCTTAGGGTAACTACTTCTCCCTAGTATCGCAATGATGATCAGTTCACCAAAGCATCACCAGGGAGTCCAATTTACCCAAACATCACCAAGGTGCATATCCCTACCTTGACCCAACTAGGGTAAAATCCTTTCCCCAACTATAAAATTTAGTGAAGCTACAACTATGTTATTCACTTGGGTGAACCCATTTATTTTACTCCCAGAATAAGGTATTGTGTACACCCTAATTTTAGTTATAGAAGTCCCTTTACTTAGGTCTATTACCTAAGAAACCATTTATCAACACCTCCTCCAAAATAACTAGATGCACATTATCATGTCACTTGGAATGCCAGAGTGTCTTATTTAAATCATGTATTACCTTGATAAAAGGATTCTATGAGATTTTCCTCCTAGATAGATATAACCCCTAGGGTGATCAAAACCAGTATCCATAAGATAATTAGGGTCTTTACTATGAGGACACAAAATAAGTCTCTCATGGTATAGAATATCCATATTGGTCTCCAAAGTATCAACTTTCCCAATATTCCATTTAACGAGCCACGAGAGACCAGACTTCCTTCCTAGGTTTAATCCCCAATAATGTTCCCATTGATTAATTGATTACCAAGGGACATCAATGAGATAGGTAAATCTATACAAGGTAAACCCATTAGTAAGACCAAATATCATTCTCATGGGGCCCTATTCCCTATGGGTATAGTCATAATTTAGTTTAATAATCAATTGATGGGAGTCAAATTTATCATGAAATCATATATTCCAACATAATACCCTCTCATGATCTCTCTTATCTTATGAAACAACAAGGGCCTCCTCCTAATAGGTGTAACCCACAACTAATTCCTCAAAGGGACATATTACCTATGAGTATTATCATATGGGATAAATATGTGTAATACTCACTTAATCCTATGTTTTTACCCATTTCATGACATGAAAATATTTATCACATGATATACAACTACATGAAAAAATCCTTAATACATGATGTTAAACTACATGGAATTATCCTATCTAATGGAATTTAACCATGAAACTCGAACTATATTGGAATTGATTATAGTTAATCCGGATATATTGTATTCCTATACAAGGTTTAAACATAATATCCCAAATAATATTTCCATTGGTCTATACTCCCTGTATAATCGAACATCCAAAACTACACCATTATTAGGAATATATTCCATGTAAAACCATCTTCATAGTTTGACATTCCTCAAAAAAATTCCTACATCCTTCCTCACCAGTATATATTTCCCATGAGGATAAATTTCCATTCATTAAGGTAATATTCCTTGATAAACTTTATCATTATTTTATATTGATGATGAGTCCACAATATGCTCAATGGTATATATACCTACTAGCCAAACCAAACACAAATATCACGATTCCATATTCCATATGAAACAAGCCCATACTCATTGGAAAAAATTCCCTTTGAGGTAAAATAGAAATGGCCACCCATACATAAATCTCACACTAAAAGTTTCTCAACATATTTTAACTTGTAGTCTATAGATCTTAAACACACATAATAAAAGGTAATTCACTTATAAATGGTTGTAAAACATTTAAAAGAACTACATATGTACTTATCATATGACCTTAAATGGGATGGCGTGTCCTACTAAGTGGCACCGAACTAGATGGGTTCTGATTTACATCATAGGGATATGTAGGAATCCATTCTCAAGGGCTCTATCCCAATGATATAAAAACCCATGATCTCTCTGGATAGAAAACAAATCTAGTGTTTTTATCCATTTGACTTTAGACAACATCATAATCAATAAAAAAAGAAAGATATAGAACGTATAATATATATAGATGGATTTAATTATAGAGAAACTCTAATACATATAAATTCTCACATTTATGGAGAATATAATATATATATATATATTCACATCGATGCATGTCAATGAACAATTGTTAGTATAAAGGTAACCAGTATTATATTAGGATTTTTGAAGGGTTCAATAAAAAATCATAAATATATAATATAGTCTTAGAGAAGGAAATAATTTCCATTTTTGAAGGTGTGATGAGAACAACATACCATAATCTAAACTAATAAACAAATAAATTGTTTATGGTAAAGTACCATCAATCAAATACCTTTAAAAATAATATTTTCATCAACTCAAAACAAAATGCAGGAGATTTGTGTGTTGGAAATAGAATGGTGAAATTGACATGAATCCTTTAACTATTAAGGTGATCAGTCAAATGTACTATTAATTAGGAAGATATATTTATGGGTTTTATTATTTGTGTTTTTTAATCCTTTTAGTTTTTTTAGAACAATCATACCCTTCAATACAAATGAGAATGAAATCATATAAATTTCAGGAATACAAATCATCTACCATGAAATCTGCAGTCCATTTGATTAGAAGGGAATTTTCATTGACATAGGGCCTCTAAATAAACATGTCCATTAGGAAGTAAAACTTAAGTTTTACTATTCCAACCTTAATGTGGATCAAGATATATTCCACAAGATAAATTTACATAGGTCACCTCATCAATAAAAGAACATGTTGATGTTGATGAAACCTTCCATCACCTATAATCACTTTAGAGGCATATCTTTAGAGTATGAAAACTACCATATTACCTACCTTAGGGAGATATAGAATTAGTATGGTCTCACTCTCAATAATATTCATGGGATTCCTAGTAGGGATCCTGTTGACTACCATCTTTATTAATGTCATGCATCCCCAACCCCTCAGGAGTGTACAAAAGAGTTCTCCTAGGAGATCCCCACCCTATCCATCTAGGTTAGGGAACCTAGGAAGATATCTCACTATAGGTTAAAAATCACAGATGTTGGGGATCATGCCTACATTAAAAACCTTATGGAATAAACACATTAGTATACTATAAATGTAGTTACATATTAGTCCTATATTCCCACTCCAATTATTTAATCCTCCCAAAAAAATATTGAAACATTAGAAGTGAGGAAACCTAAGAAAAATGCACATATACATTTCATAATTTTTGATGAAAACATAATATATTTCACAATAAATATTTCCCCAGAACCATAAAGGTTTAGTGTATTTAGATACTATATATACAATAAGATTATTTCATGAAATATCATTAAAATATCTGACAAAGTTCTTCTCTCATTATACCCTTATTAAACATATCCTACTTATAAACTTTCTTCTTAACTTGGGGAAAATGGAAAGATAATAAAGGGTGACCTCAGATGTTCAGTAAGGGTAAAATTGGGAGATATAATTTGATGATCATTTTTAATAATAATATAATAATATGGGTATGATATCATGATCATGACTTACAAAGTTCATACATAATCAATCATAGATCATAAATCACAAGTCATGGAATAAACCCTTTGTTTTCTCAAAATACATGAGTCATAAGAGTGAGGATTCATCATTAATCAATCATGATACATGAGAGAATATCATAATAATAATAATATTGTATAGGAACTTCAGCACAATCATATGTATAAAAAATCATTTCATTAGTCATGGATCATTTTCAAGACCATCATTACAAAGCAGACAAAGTCCCATAATTGATTAGATTCACTCCCCATCCTCTTTTCACTATTAGAATGGGTTAAATCTCCATCCACCTTTATATTATATTTTTAGATATCATGTAACACCCCAAGCTTCCACAGTATGTTTCCTTTGAATAATGCAGTAGCTTGCGTTGTAAGAAACTTGGAGTTTTAACACACCACGACCAATCAAAGTAGCCATTATGAATAGTAATACCCAATTTTTGAAATTTTAAAAATTTTATCATTCAAAATGGACATCATTTTTGGATTCAGAATATTAAAATTAGCTTCAAGTGAATTTTTGGTATTTTTCTGAAAACTTTCAATTTTTGATGAATAGTGAAAACCACCGAGTTATTATTTAAAACTGAACTTTTATTTAAATAATTATTTATTTTATTTAAATTTATTTTAGGTCAAAATAGATACATAATACCTATATAAGTTCAATGTAATTCATTGGAGTCATTTTATAATAAGTTTAGATATATAAAAATTTTATTGAACTTTTTATCGTCTTTTACCCACCTCCTAGGAGCATTTGAAAATTTGCATAAAAATTAATTTTACCACTTTTGTGAGTTGAATTTTAAAACTCTAAGAGAGACGGTTGAAATCAGAAAGTAAAATTTGGTTCAATAAGATGAAAATAATTTTTTATGAATAGTAACTTTTTTACTTTCATTTACCATGGTTAAAAGTAAATAGGGTAATTAAGGGTAAAAATGATTTTTTTTGGTCTTTTATCCTTTCTAGTAAAGATGGTTTGGCAACCATTTCAAAAATCATTGATGTTTCACCTTGAAATAAAGATGTGAATGATGGGATATTGATCGACTTTGTATATGAAGATGGAATTTTGAAATTTTGGAAGAGAATTTATGTTCCAGATTTACCTAATCTAAAAAGGGAATTGTTGGATGACGCTCATAGATCCAATTTCTCAATACACCCTGGTAGCATTAAGATGTATAGAGATTTGAAAGAAATTTTTTGGTGGGACAACATGAAGAGAGAGATTTCTGATTTTGTGTCAAGATGTATAGTTTTCCAACAAGTGAAAGATAGAAGAAAATATCCTAGATGAGTCATGCAACCACTTCCCATACCTGAGTGGAAATGGGATGATATTATGATGGAATTTGTCATGGGACTACAAAAGAATCCTAGAAGAAATCTTGCAATATGAGTCATTTTTTACCATCTTACCAAGTCAGCACATTTTCTTGCTATAATAAAATATTTACCACTTGAACGTTTAGAAAGACTATATATTAATGAAGTTGTAAGACTTCACGGAGTACCTCTATTGATTGTTTCTGATCATGATCCCCATTTTAAATCAATATTTTGGAAAAGTATTCATAAAACCATGGATACTGAACATCATTTGAGCACTGCCTACCGCCCTCAAACCGATGGAAAATATTAAAGGCATATTCAAACCTTAGAAGAAATATTGAGATCTTTATCACTTAAATCTCAAGTTATGTGGGATCAATATTTACCTTTGGTAGAATTTTGCTATAACTATAGCCTCCATTAAAGTATTCAGATGGAACCATATAAAGATTTATATGGAAAGAGAAGTCGCACACCAATTTGTTGGGATGATGTTGGTGAAAGAAAACTCGTAGGCCCAGAACATTTTGAGGAAACAATGTAAAAGGTGAAGATTATCCAAACCCACATCAAAGCAGCCCAAAGTAGGCAAAAGAGCTATGCCGATAACCGAAGGAAGGATTTGGAATTTCAAGTAGGAGACCATGTTTTCTTGAAGGTATCTCCATGGAAGGGTGTTATACATTTCGGTAAGAAGGGTAAATTCAGTCCCAGTTACATCGGACCTTTCGAAATTTTAGAACGAATTGGAGTAGTAGCTTATCGTTTGGCAATGCCTCCAAGCCTCTCTAAAGTTCATGATGTGTTCCATATATCACTTTTGAGAAAATACATGCCTGACCCAACACATGTACTCACCTATGAGGAAATTGAATTGGAACCTGATATTTCTTATTGTTAAGAGCCTATTAAAATTATTAATACCAGAGAACAAGTGCTGAGAAACCGGACGACTCATTTGATAAAAGTTCTCTAAAGAAACCATAAGATAGAAGAGGAAACGTGGGAACCTAAGGAACTTATGATGAAAAATCACTCAAATATTTTTATGAAATAAAATTCTAGAAATTTCGATGATGAAATTATTTTAAGGAGGAGAGAATGTAACACACCATGACCAATCAAAGTAGCCATTATGAATAGTAATACCCAATTTTTGAAATTTTAAAAATTTTATCATTCAAAATGGACTTTATTTTTGGATTCAGAATATTAAAATTAGCTTCAAGTGAATTTTTGGTATTTTTCTGAAAACTTTGAATTTTTGATGAATAGTGAAAACCACCGAGTTATTATTTAAAACTGACCTTTTATTTAAATAATTATTTATTTTATTTAAATTTATTTTAGGTCAAAATAGATACATAATACCTATATAAGTTCAATGTAATTCATTGGAGTCATTTTATAATAAGTTTAGATATATAAAAATTTTATTGAACTTTTTATCGTCTTTTACCCACCTCCTAGGAGCATTTGAAAATTTGCATAAAAATTAATTTTACCACTTTTGTGAGTGGAATTTTAAAAATCTAAGAGAGACAGTTGACATCAGAAAGTAAAATTTGGTTCAATAAGATGAAAATAATTTTTGATGAATAGTAACTTTTTTACTTTCATTTACCATGGTTAAAAGTAAATAGGGTAATTAAGGGTAAAAATGATATTATAATTACCCTAACACATGTCCTAATTCTATTTTATAAGTGTACTTAGACCAAAAAAACCTTAGGAATAAAATATGACCCCTTTTGGTCCACTTGGATTAGATTAGGACATTTATTATTATTTTATTTAAAGAAGAGTAAAAAGTGTTAAATTCAATGTTTAATATATAACCATTTATAATATAGGGTTATACATAAGATAAATTAGACTATAAATATTAATTATAAAGATAAAAATATTTCCTACATAATGATATTTTATTTATAATTTTTAGATATTATATAATTTAATTAATTAATGACACAATGTTGATGTAGTAATTACCTTATTAATGAAATATTAAAATAATTGATATTATAAATATCTAAATAAATGTAAATTGAGACTTCTGATGAATACCACTAATTTTATAGTTTAAAATTACATGTCAGGGTTGTTTAAATAAATTTTATTCGAATTTATAATGTTTTTGTGGCTTTCAAAAAAATCAAATACTAAATAGTGTCAAAATTGGGATAATTGAGTTTTTAAAACAAATACTATATTATTAATTGATATAATTTTCATAAAATTGAAGATTCATCCAAAGGACTTAGATAAGGTTATATATATTAATAATTAACCACATTTGGTTCTATTGTATTGTTATAGTAAGTTTATTAAGCATGTAATATAAAAAATACAAAGAGACATGGTAAATGTCAAACTATTTAACTAAGAGTTAAATCTAAAGGATAAGGTTAATATGATGACATAAACCTGTATAAAACCTATTTTTTGAGAGTTTATGGACCCATACCCACCTTATCCTCTAAATAATTCATCTTGGATCCATTATAAACCTAAAATTATTTTATTATAAAATAATATTTCAAGATTTTCCTAAAGTGACCCTCACCTCTCTTATAAAAGGGTACTTCCACTTCTCTTAATTTAACACCTCCATAGCCATTTTTAATAGCCAAAACCTGAACAAATATCCTCCCAACTTTCCTCCCTTCATCCTATAAGCCTTAATTTGGTCATAAAGCCACCCTAAGGAGCTATTTTGATCAAATCAAAATGAAACACCCGAAGTAGAGGTAATAATTTCATCACCTCTTTCAAGTTGTTTTCTTCTCCCGCTACCCCTTTCATTGTTGTTTCCATTATAAAATAATAAATCCAGTATCTTCTATATATTGTGATGTTATTATAAAAATGTTACAGCCATATTAACTATTATATCCATCATATGAATGACAAAGTCACCATACATGCGTACGTACGACTTACCGTCTCCACGTCGTGGTGTAGTTTGTCATTCAAACACTTAATTATTTGGATGGCTATAATAATGAGTATAACTGATGTAAATAATAAATATAACATGTTAATTATTCTTTATATATGATATACTATCCAATTATATACTATTTCACCATAAATATAATGATATTTTCGTTCCTGCGTACGTAGAGATTACCGTCTCCACGAACGCGATGAGATTCATTCCCCATCATAATAATTCGAGAATAATTTTTATTTTATGATTAAAAATAATCTTTAAGAACTTATTATCATTATGGATATGAATAAAATACATCCTATCCATAATAAACTTGTATTACGTAACCAATCATATAAAGTAAAACGAATCAGTTAACACCCGAAACGATGATACTACTGAAATATTATTAACAAAGAAATATTAGAGGATCATATATGATATCATATTTATGTATATAGTTATTTTAAAATTTAATAACAATGTTTTAGCTATTATACAGGAGGTTAACATACCATCAACTAAGGAAAAGTACAAGGTAAGGGTTAATTTCACAATCTCTTTATTTTCTGAGGTTGTTTTTACGTAAGTATCTACTGGGACCTCTTTATCATCCACATCCGTGTTTCCTAAAAATATAATTCAAATTTTTTTTTAATATTTCCAGGACTACAGGTTAAAGTCATTTATACCCTTGTTTTACTTTTTATAAAATGTTTATAAAGTAATCTTTCCTTCGTTTTCCAAACAAGGACCTTTACGACCTTTTCAAAAAAATTAAGGAAATAATGTTTTTTAACTTATACGACAGATGTGGCTATTTTACGCCATTATAACACATTCTAAGATTCCCTTAGAATATTATAAGAATATTTTTAAAATAAATTTTTTCTTTTATAATTACACGACTTCTAAATTATTTCAAAATAGAAAGAGATATTTCTCTTAAAAAGTTTTGATTTCATCTATGTCAACATCCTTTGATGGATTATAAACTTGTTTGAAGTTGATTTATTATAATACAAATCTTTCATATTGTATTGAAGGTTTTTTGATATGTTTGACTGTGGATGTGTTATTTTTACACCAATCATGGTTTATGGATAATGTATTGACATTTCTTATGCTAGTTTTAATACGAATGTTTATGTTATATTTAAAAATTTTCATATGAGAAATACATTGGACTTAGTAAGTGACGGGTGGAGCCTGCTATAGCTCCTCGATGAATCGGTAGGTTTCTTGAGACAAACTAGTGTCTTGGAACAAGGACTTGACAAAATCTTATTTGTAGTCTTGGCACACGACCTTGACTCTGTGGTTACGAAGTCTGGCATTACGCATTCCATCATTTTGAAAGTGGCTATTAATATTGTAAGTGATTATTCGACTAGTAGAATATCCATGTGAATAAGTAAATGGAATTATTTTATTTTATCTTTTCCATATTATGCTGAAGTTTAAGTTTAAAAGACTTTTGTTTTAGTCTTATACATTGCGTTAAATGTTTATGCTTATTTATGAAAGTTTCCGCTATATTTTTATCCTTACTGACCATCTGAACTCACCCCTTTATATGTTTTATTTTTACCAGGATGTGATGAATTATTTTATGGTTGACCTGTGGGATAGGATAAGGATATAAGTGTGGTCAAAAGGGGAGAAAATGTTGCTGATGTTTTTATTTCATGATGTAATGTAAAACTTATGAATATATGTTGTACTTCCAAGGCAACTAAACTGATCGGTCTTTCGGGACATGGTTCATTGTATCATGACAATGTTATATAATAATTCACCAACTCTGGGTAACTAGGTTTAGGGTGTTACAGTTGGTATCAGAGGAATTTTAGTACAAGCCTTAGAAACTAGATTTAGAAAAACTATGATTAGAGAACACTACCCAATGATAGACTTTGAGTATTAGTATAGAAGAACTTCCTAGAATTTTGGTACTGTAGAGATTTTGTGAGTTTTCCAAGAAATAAATCCCTATCTGGATACGAGCTAGTAGAGGCGGCTTTGGAACAAATGTACATAGGGGTAAAACACTAAAACACCGCTTTGAGATAGACTCGAATGAGAACTGGTGCACACCAATAGGTCTTGCTGCACTCTTTGTAACAACACTCCCAGGGGATACACTAAGGATAATTCTCATTTTCTTTAGAAACTATTATGAAGGGCTTATGAGTATATATTTCCTCAAAGAAAACATTTTTATGATAATGGATTATATCCATAAACTGTTTAATTTATGTTATGTATTTTACTAGTTTGGAATTATGTATTGCGATTCATAAACAAATCTAGTTTATGCCATTTTTTAGAAATAGTTCCTAGTTGAAGGGATGGAAACCGTATAAAAGAACATAATCCATTTAGGTATTTCTCTCCTAATAAAAGTAATTAAAAATAATTATAGTGGAGCTAGTGATGCAACTGGTACTGATCAGCTTATCACTATACTTGGACAACTCACTCAGGTTATGAATAATAACCTTACTCATATGGATCACCCTGATCCACAACGTGGAGGATCAATGTTAGACCGCTTCATGAGGCAATAAACACCAAAATTCAATGGGAGTAAAAATCTATTAGTAGCTGATAAATGGATAAGTTCCTTAGAGAAAATATTTCATGCTTTGGGGAGTAGTGAAAGAGAAATAGTTTCCATGGAAGTTTATCACCTCACAGGAGATGCAGATCAATGATGGTCATTAATCCAAAACACAAAGGAAGATGAAGAAGTATCAAACATGGAATGGAGGGAGTTTAGATATATTTTCTTAGAAAAATAATTTCCTCATGACCATTGAGTATATATGGAAAGACAATTTCTGAGTCTGAGGCAAACAGAGGATGAAAATGTCACAAAGTATGAGTCTAACTTTACAAGGTTACCAAGGCATGCCGCAAATTATATACATAACCCAAGGAGAAATATTGATTGATTCTTTGATGGGTTAAAACCATTTCTCTGTTGAGAATTAGTCTCATAATCTTTCTCATTGTAAGAAGATATTTCCTCAGGCACTATCAAGACAGAAAATAATTCTCTATGTCTTATGAATTTAAAGAAAAGAAAGAGAAAAAGAGATCTACTGAACACTATAGAAATGGAAATAAGGGGAATAAAGGGAAAAGTTGAATATCCATCCTATAGTAAATGTGGGAAGAAACACCTCGGTACTTTCCTGAACGGAATGAGATTCTGTTACAAGTGTGGTTAAAAAGGACACCAAGCTTGTGATGGAAATGGGAAGAAAGAGGTTATCAATGTCGAATGCTACAATTATAGAGAAAAGGGGCATTATGCAAATGAATTTCCAAAGCTCTAAGGAAACTTACCTCAGAAAAGGCCAAGGGAGAAAGTTTAAATTTATGAAATCACTACTGCTGAGGTTGAAGCTCCGAAATATGTGTGTGGTAGGTAATTTAATGGTTTCCTCAAGTTTAGACAATGATTTATTTGATTCTGGATCATAACATTGTTTTATATCTTCCCAGTTTTCTAAGAAAATTAGATATTTTCAATTTGACTTAACAAGGAAGTTGTCAGTTAAAACACGTAAGGGAATTCCATCACAACAAAATTTTGTGAATTAGTTCCCATTAGGGAATATAAATGTTTTTTATCTGCTGATCTCATCATCATAACCATTATTGAACTTGATATAATCCTCAGAATGGATTGGATTTTGGACCATTATGTGAACATTTATTGTAAGAAGAACGAGGTTACAATTTTCGATGATGATAAGGAGTACCTTATCTTTAGAGCAGAAATGTCACCACCTGATTCTTATCTAGATCCACTCCCAGAATCTCTACTAAATTCAATTATTGGGGAGGAAGAGAATGAAATAACTATGGGTGAGGAAAAGAATATTTGAATAGAGTATGTACCTATTGTTCAAGAATATGTTGATGTGTTTCCATAATATTTACCTGGACATTTTATAGAATGAGAAATTGAGTTTTTCATTGATTTAATTCCTAGTTCAAGGCCCATGTCGAAGTCCCCTTATAGAATTTCCATTTTGGAATTAGTGGAAATAAATAAATAACTAGAGGAAATGAGTAACATGGGATTTATTCACCCTAGTGTTTCTCTATGGGGAGCCCCTATCCTTTTTGTTAATAAGAAAGATGGATCTATGAGGTTGTACATTTACTACAGGGAGATCAATGCTATAATAATAAAGAACAAGTATCTCCTACCTCACATTGTTGATTTATTTGACCAACTTAATGGAGATCAATATTTTTCAAAGATCTACCTTCGACCTGGATATCATCAGTTGTGTGTGAAGAAGGAATACATTCTGAAAACAACATTTCAAACCAGGTATAAGCATTACGAGTTTATAGTAATGCCTTTTGGATTGACTAATGCACCCTCTGTTTTAGTGGATCTAATGAATAGAGATTTCAAGGAATATATTGATGACTTTGTAGTGGTATTTATTGATGATATCTTGGTATACTCCAAAAGATACAAAGATCATGAAAATCACTTTCACATTATTCTAAAGACTCTTAGAAGAAATGAATTATATGGGAAGTTTAGCAAGTGTGAATTTTGGCTTCATGAGATTTATATTATTGTCCATATTGTCTCTAAGGATAGAATTTATGTTGATCCTTCAAAGACCAAGGCAATCCAAGAATGGCCAGCACAGACGAGTATTCTGAGGTACACAGTTTTATTGGTTTACCAGGTTATTATCAACGTTTCGTCCAGAATTTTTCCTGGTGGGCTAACCCATTAACCAAGATCACATGTAAAGGGGTTAATGTTTTTTGGACAAAAGAGTGTAAAGAATGTTTTGAAGAACCGAAGAGAAGATTAACCAATGCTCCTATCTTGACTCTACCATTAGGGAATAATGGGTTTGTTATTTATAGTGATGCTTCAAAGAAAGGACAGGGTTGTGTCCTTATGTAGAATGATAGAGTTATTGACTATGCATCACGACAGTTAAAAATTCATGATCAAAACTATAATACTCATGATCTTGAGTTAGAAGCTGCAATCTTTTCTCTGAAAATATGGAGACACTATCTCTATGGTGTAAAATACGAGATTTATATTGATCACGGGAGTTTGAAGTATATTTTCTCACAGAAAGGACTCAACATGAGGCACAAAAGATTGCTTGAAATACTCAAGGATTATGATTTCACTATACACTACCACTCGGGGATCCAATATACATGGATCTATTAAATATGGATATGGTAATAACCATGTAAGGTGAAACATAAATTCCCTATCAAATGGTTTACAAACTATATTTATCAGAAAGGATAAAATGTTCTCAGACAGATGATGAGGAATTTCAAAAGAAAATTAAAGCTATGAACGATGAGTGATTGATCGAATTCATATATGAAGATGAAATTTTTAAATTTGGGAAGAGACATTGTGTTCCCGATATAAATGATCTAAAAAGGGAATTGTTGGATGATGCTCAGAGATCCAATTTCTCTATAAACCCTGGTAGCACTAAGATGTATAGAGATTTGAAAGAATATTTTTGGTGGGACAACATGAAGAGAGATATTGTTGATTTTGTGTGGAGATATATGGTTTTCCAACAAGTGAAAGCTGGAAGAAAACATCCTAGAGGAGTCATGAAACCTCTTACCATACCTAAGTGGAAATGGGATGATATTACAATGGAAATTTTCATGGGACTACCAAATACTCATAGAAGAAATAATGAAATATGGGTCATTGTTGATCGTCTAACTAAGTCAGCAGATTTTCTTTTGATAAGATAAGATTTACCACTTGAACTTTTATCAAGACTATATATTAATGAAGTTGTAAGACTTTATGGAGTACCCCTATCGATTGTTTCTGATCGTGATCCCTATTTTACTTCAAGATTCCGAAGAAGTCTTTAGAAAGCCATGGATACTGAACTTCGTTTGAGCATTTCCTACCACCCTCAAACCAATAGACAATCAGAACATATTATTCAAATCTTAGAAGACATGTTGAGAACTTGATCACTTAACTTTCAAGGTATGTGGGATCAATATTTACCTCTGGTAGAATTTTCCTATAATAATATCTTTCATTCAAGTATTCGGATGGCACCATATGAAGCGTTATATGGAAAGAGATGTCACACACCAACTTATTGGGATGATGTTGGTAAAAGAAAACTCGAAGGAACAATACTTGTTGAGGAAACAATGGAAAAAGTGAAGATTATCCAAACCCACATTAAAGCATCCCAAAATAGGAAAAAGTGCTATGTCGATAACTGAAGGATTTGGAATTTCAAGTAGGAGACCATGTTTTCTTGAAGTTATCTCCATGGAAGGGTGTTATACATTTCAATAAGAAAGGTAAATTGAGTCCCAGGTATATCAGACCATTTGAAATTCTAGAATGAATTGAATTTGTAGCTTATCATTTGGAAATGCCTCCAATTCTCTCCAAAGTTCATGATGTGTTCCACATATCACTATTGAGAAAATACATGCATGAACCAACGCATGTACTCACATATGTGGAAATTGAATTGGAACCTGACCTGTCTTGTTGTGAAGA
Source organism: Viscum album (assembly GCA_963277665.1). Lineage (NCBI taxonomy): Eukaryota > Viridiplantae > Streptophyta > Magnoliopsida > Santalales > Viscaceae > Viscum > Viscum album. The sequence goes on from OY728127.1 coordinate 1,698,806,402, forward strand.
GCCTTTCAAAATTCTTGATACCAGAGAACAAGTGCTGAGAAACCAGACGACCTGTCTGGTAAAAGTTCTATGGAGAAACCATAAGATGGAAGACGCAACGTGGAAACTCGAGGAAATTATGAAGAAAAACCACCCGAATATTTTTATGAAATGATACTCTAGAAATTTCAAGGATGAAATTATTTTACTAAGGGGATAATGTAACACCCCAGTCTTCCACAGTACATTTCCCTTTGAATAATGCAGTAGCTTGTGTTGTACGCAACTTGGAGTTTTAACACACCACAACCAATCAAAGTAGCTGATATGAATAATAATGCCCACTTTTTGAGATTTTATAAATTTTATCTTTCAAAATGGACTTCATTTTTGGATTCGGAATATCTAAATTAGCTTAGGGTGATTTTTTGGTATTTTTCTAAAAAGTTTTAATTTTTGATGAATAGTGAAAAACATTGAGTTATTTTTTAAAACTGACTTTTTATTTAAATAATTACTTATTTTATTTAAATTTATTTTTGGTCAAAATAGATACATAATACCTATATAAGTTAAATGTAATTCATTGGAGTTATTTTATAATAAGTTTAGATATATAAAAATTTTATTGAACTTTTTACCGTCTTTTACCCACCTCCTAGGAGCATTTGCAAATTTTCATAAAACATAATTTTACCACTTTTGTGATTTGAATTTCGAAAATCCAAGAGACATGTTTGAAATCAGTAAGTAAAATGTGGTTCAATAAGATGAAAATAATTTTTGGTGAATAGTAACTTTTTTACTTTTATTTACAATGGTTAAAAGTAAATAGGGCAATTAAGGGTAAAATTGATATTATAATTACCCTAACACATGTCCTAATTCTATTGGATAAGTTTAATTCGACCAAAAATAACCTTAGGAATAAAATATGACCCCCTTTGGTCCACTTGGATTAGATTAGGACATTTATTATTATTTTATTTAAAGAAGAGTTAAAAGTGTTAAATTCAAATTTTAATAACTAAACCATTTTTAATATAGGGTTATAAATAACCTCTTTCTTCCCATTGATAACCTCTTTCTTCCCATTTCCATCACAAGCTTGGTGTCCTTTTTAACCACACTTGTAACAGAATCTCATTCCGTTCAGGAAAGTACCGAGGTGTTTCTTCCCACATTTACTATAGGATGGATATTCAACTTTTCCCTTTATTCCCCTTATTTCCATTTCTATAGTGTTCAGTAGATCTCTTTTTCTCTTTCTTTTCTTTAAATTCATAAGACATAGAGAATTATTTTCTGTCTTGATAGTGCCTGAGGAAATATCTTCTTACGATGAGAAAGATTATGAGACTAATTCTCAACAGAGAAATGGTTTTAACCCATCAAAGAATCAATCAATATTTCTCCTTGGGTTATGTATATAATTTGCGGCATGCCTTGGTAACCTTGTAAAGTTAGACTCATACTTTGTGACATTTTCATCCTCAGTTTGCCTCAGAATCAGAAATTGTCTTTCCATATATACTCAATGGTCATGAGGAAATTATTTTTCTACGAAAATCTATCTAAACTCCCTCCATTCCATGTTTGATACTTCTTCATCTTCCTTTGTGTTTTGGATTAATGACCATCATTGATCTGCATCTCCTGTGAGGTGATAAACTTCCATGGAAACTATTTCTCTTTCACTACTCCCCAAAGCATGAAATATTTTCTCTAAGGAACTTATCCATTTATCAGCTACTAATAGATTTTTACTCCCATTGAATTTTGGTGTTTATTGCCTCATGAAGCGGTCTAACATTGATCCTCCACGTTGTGGATCAGGGTGATCCATATGAGTAAGGTTATTATTCATAACCTGAGTGAGTTGTCCCAGTATAGTGATAAGCTGATCAGTACCAGTTGCATCACTAGCTCCACTATAATTATTTTTAATTACTTTTAGTAGGAGAGAAATACCTAAATGTATTATGTTCTTTTATACGGTTTCCATCCCTTCAACTAGGCACTATTTCTAAAAAATGGCATAAACTAGATTTGTTTATGAATCGCAATACATAATTCCAAACTAGTAAAATACATAACATAAATTGAACAGTTTATGGATATAATACATTATCATAAAAATGTTTTCTTTGAGGAAATATATACTCATAAGCCCTTCATAATAGTTTCTAAAGAAAATGAGAATTATCCTTAGTGTATCCCCTGGGAGTGTTGTTACAAAGAGTGCAGCAAGACCTATTGGTGTGCACCAGTTCTCATTCGAGTCTATCTCAAAGCGGTGTTTTAGTGTTTTACCCCTATGTACATTTGTTCCAAAGCCGCCTCTACTAGCTCGTATCCAGATAGGGATTTATTTCTTGGAAAACTCACAAAATCTCTACAGTACCAAAATTCTAGGAAGTTCTTCTATACTAATACTCAAAGTCTATCATTGGGTAGTGTTCTCTAATCATAGTTTTTCTAAATCTAGTTTCTAAGGCTTGTACTAAAATTCCTCTAATACCAACTGTAACACCCTAAACCTAGTTACCCAGAGTTGGTGAATTATTATATAACATTGTCATGATACAATGAACCATGTCCCGAAAGACCGATCAGTTTAGTTGCCTTGGAAGTACAACATATATTCATAAGTTTTACATTACATCATGAAATAAAAACATCAGCAACATTTTATCCCCTTTTGACCACACTTATATCCTTATCCTATCCCACAGGTCAACCATAAAATAATTCATCACATCCTGGTAAAAATAAAACATATAAAGGGGTGAGCTCAGATGGTCAGTAAGGATAAAAATATAGCGGAAACTTTCATAAATAAGCATAAACATTTAACGCAATGTATAAGACTAAAACAAAAGCCTTTTAAACTTAAACTTAAGCATAATATGGAAAAGATAAAATAAAATAATTCCATTTACTTATTCACATGGATATTCTACTAGTCGAATAATCACGTACAATATTAATAGCCACTTTCAAAATGATGGAATGCGTAATGCCAGACTTCGTAACCACAGAGTCAAGGTCGTGTGCCAAGACTACAAATAAGATTTTGTCAAGTCCTTGTTCCAAGACACTAGTTTTTCTCAAGAAACCTACCGATTAATCGAGGAGCTATAGCAGGCTCCACCCGTCACTTACTAAGTCCAATGTATTTCTCATATGAAAAGGTTTAAACATACCATAAACATTCGTATTAAAACTAGCATAAGAAATGTCAATACTTTATCCATAAACCATGATTGGTGTAAAAATAACACATCCACAATCAAACATATCAAAAAACCTTCAATACAATATGAAAGATTTGTATCATAATAAATCAACTTCAAACAAGTTTATAATCTATCAAAGGATGTTGACATAGATGAAATCAAAACTTTTTAAGAGAAATATCTCTTTCTATTTTGAAATAATTTAGAAGTCGTGTAATTATAAAAGAAAAAATTTATTTTAAAAATATTCTTATAATATTCTAAGGGAATCTTAGAATGTGTTATAATGGCGTAAAATAGCCACATCTGTCGTATAAGTTAAAAAACATTATTTCCTTAATTTTTTTGAAAAGGTCGTAAAGGTCCTTGTTTGGAAAACGAAGGAAAGATTACTTTATAAACATTTTATAAAAAGTAAAACAAGGGTATAAATGACTTTAACCTGTAGTCCTGGAAATATTAAAAAATGTTTTGAATTATATTTTTAGGAAACACGGATGTGGATGATAAAGAGGTCCCAGTAGATACTTACGTAAAAACAACCTCAGAAAATAAAGAGATTGTGAAATTAACCCTTACCTTGTACTTTTCCTTAGTTGATGGTATGTTAACCTCCTGTATAATAGCTAAAACATTGTTATTAAATTTTAAAATAACTATATACATAAATATGATATCATATATGATCCTCTAATATTTCTTTGTTAATAATATTTCAGTAGTATCATCGTTTCGGGTGTTAACTGATTCGTTTTACTTTATATGATTGGTTACGTAATACAAGTTTATTATGGATAGGATGTATTTTATTCATATCCATAATGATAATAAGTTCTTAAAGATTATTTTTAATCATAAAATAAAAATTATTCTCGAATTATTATGATGGGGAATGAATCTCATCACGTTCGTGGAGACGGTAATCTCTACGTACGCACGAGCGACAATATCATTATATTTATGGTGAAATAGTATATAATTGGATAGTATATCATATATAAAGAATAATTAACATGTTATATTTATTATTTACATCAGTTATACACATTATTATAGCCATCCAAATAATTAAGTGTTTGAATGACAAACTACACCACGACGTGGAGACGGTAAGTCGTACGTACGCATGTATGGTGACTTTGTCATTCATATGATGGATATAATAGTTAATATGGCTGTAACATTTTTATAATAACATCACAATATATAGAAGATACTGGATTTATTATTTTATAATGGAAACAACAATGAAAGGGGTAGCGGGAGAAGAAAACAACTTGAAAGAGGTGATGAAATTATTACCTCTACTTCAGGTGTTTCATTTTGATTTGATCAAAATAGCTCCTTAGGGTGGCTTTATGACCAAAGTAAGGCTTATATGATGAAGGGAGGAAAGTTTGGAGGATATTTGTTCAGGTTTTGGCTATTAAAAATGGCTATGGAGGTGTTAAATTAAGAGAAGTGGAAGTACCCTTTTATAAGAGAGGTGAGGGTCACTTTAGGAAAATCTTGAAATATTATTTTATAATAAAATAATTTTAGGTTTATAATGGATCCAAGATGAATTATTTATAGGATAAGGTGGGTATGGGTCCATAAACTCTCAAAAAATAGGTTTTATACAGGTTTATGTCATCATATTAACCTTATCCTTTAGATTTAACTCTTAGTTAAATAGTTTGACATTTACCATGTCTCTTTGTATTTTTTATATTACATGCTTAATAAACTTACTATAACAAGACAATAGAACCAAATGTTGTTAATTATTAATATATATAACCTTATCTAAGTCCTTTGGATGAATCTTCAATTTTATGAAAATTATATCAATTAATAATATAGTATTTGTTTTAAAAACTCAATTATCCCAATTTTGACACTATTTAGTATTTGATTTTTTTGAAAGCCACAAAAACATTATAAATTCGAATAAAATTTGTTTAAACAACCCTGACATGTAATTTTAAACTATAAAATTAGTGGTATTCATCAGAAGTCTCAATTTACATTTATTTAGATATTTATAATATCAATTATTTTAATATTTCATTAATAAGGTAATTACTACATCAACATTGTGTCATTAATTAATTAAATTATATAATATCTAAAAATTATAAATAAAATATCATTATGTAGGAAATATTTTTATCTTTATAATTAATATTTATAGTCTAATTTATCTTATGTATAACCCTATATTATAAATGGTTATATATTAAACATTGAATTTAACACTTTTTACTCTTCTTTAAATAAAATAATAATAAATGTCCTAATCTAATCCAAGTGGACCAAAGGGGGTCATATTTTATTCCTAAGGTTTTTTTTGGTCTAAGTACACTTATAAAATAGAATTAGGACATGTGTTAGGGTAATTATAATATCATTTTTACCCTTAATTACCCTATTTACTTTTAACCATGGTAAATGAAAGTAAAAAAGTTACTATTCATCAAAAATTATTTTCATCTTATTGAACCAAATTTTACTTTCTGATGTCAACCGTCTCTCTTAGATTTTTAAAATTCAACTCACAAAAGTGGTAAAATTAATTTTTATGCAAATTTTCAAATGCTCCTAGGAGGTGGGTAAAAGACGATAAAAAGTTCAATAAAATTTTTATATATCTAAACTTATTATAAAATGACTCCAATGAATTACATTGAACTTATATAGGTATTATGTATCTATTTTGACCTAAAATAAATTTAAATAAAATAAATAATTATTTAAATAAAAGGTCAGTTTTAAATAATAACTCGGTGGTTTTCACTATTCATCAAAAATTGAAAGTTTTCAGAAAAATACCAAAAATTCACTTGAAGCTAATTTTAATATTCTGAATCCAAAAATGAAGTCCATTTTGAATGATAAAATTTTTAAAATTTCAAAAATTGGGTATTACTATTCATAATGGCTACTTTGATTGGTCGTGGTGTGTTAAAACTCCAAGTTTCTTACAACGCAAGCTACTGCATTATTCAAAGGAAACATACTGTGGAAGATTGGGGTGTTACATGATATCTAAAAATATAATATAAAGGTGGATGGAGATTTAACCCATTCCAATAGTGAAAAGAGGATGGGGAGTGAATCTAATCAATTATGGGACTTTGTCTGCTTTGTAATGATGGTCTTGAAAATGATCCATGACTAATGAAATGATTTTTTATACATATGATTGTGCTGAAGTTCCTATACAATATTATTATTATTATGATATTCTCTCATGTATCATGATTGATTAATGATGAATCCTCACTCTTATGACTCATGTATTTTGAGAAAACAAAGGGTTTATTCCATGACTTGTGATTTATGATCTATGATTGATTATGTATGAACTTTGTAAGTCATGATCATGATATCATACCCATATTATTACACCCTGGTAGCATTAAGATGTATAGAGATTTGAAAGAAAATTTTTGGCGGGACAACATGAAGAGAGAGATTTCTGATTTTGTGTCAAGATGTATAGTTTTCCAACAAGTGAAAGATAGAAGAAAATATCCTAGATGAGTCATGCAACCACTTCCCATACCTGAGTGGAAATGGGATGATATTATGATGGAATTTTTCATGGGACTAAAAAAGAATCCTAGAAGAAATCTTGCAATATGAGTCATTTTTTACCATCTTACCAAGTCAGCACATTTTCTTGCTATAATAAAATATTTACCACTTGAACGTTTAGAAAGACTATATATTAATGAAGTTGTAAGACTTCACGGAGTACCTCTATTGATTGTTTCTAATCATGATCCCCATTTTAAATCAAGATTTTGGAAAAGTATTCATAAAACCATGGATACTGAACATCATTTGAGCACTGCCTACCGCCCTCAAACCGATGGAAAATATTAAAGGCATATTCAAACCTTAGAAGAAATATTGAGATCTTTCTCACTTAAATCTCAAGTTATGTGGGATTAATATTTACCTTTGGTAGAATTTTCCTATAACTATAGCCTCCATTAAAGTATTCAGATGGAACCATATAAAGATTTATATGGAAAGAGAAGTCGCACACCAATTTGTTGGGATGATGTTGGTGAAAGAAAACTCGTAGGCCCAGAACATTTTGAGGAAACAATGTAAAAGGTGAAGATTATCCAAACCCACATCAAAGCAGCCCAAAGTAGGCAAAAGAGCTATGCCGATAACCGAAGGAAGGATTTGGAATTTCAAGTAGGAGACCATGTTTTCTTGAAGGTATCTCCATGGAAGGGTGTTATACATTTCGGTAAGAAGGGTAAATTCAGTCCCAGTTACATCAGACCTTTCGAAATTTTAGAACGAATTGGAGTAGTCGCTTATCGTTTGGCAATGCCTCCAAGCCTCTCTAAAGTTCATGATGTGTTCCATATATCACTTTTGAGAAAATACATGCCTGACCCAACACATGTACTCACCTATGAGGAAATTGAATTGGAACCTGATATTTCTTATTGTTAAGAGCCTATTAAAATTATTAATACCAGAGAACAAGTGCTGAGAAACCGGACGACTCATTTGATAAAAGTTCTCTAAAGAAACCATAAGATAGAAGAGGAAACGTGGGAACCTAAGGAACTTATGATGAAAAATCACTCAAATATTTTTATGAAATAAAATTCTAGAAATTTCGATGATGAAATTATTTTAAGGAGGAGATAATGTAATACCCCAAGCTTCTACGATACGTTTCCCTTTGAATAATGCGGTTGCTTGCGTTGTACGCAACTTGGAGTTTTAACACACCACAACCAATCAAAGTAATCATTATGAATAGTAATACCCACTTTTTGAAATTTTATTAATTTTATCTTTCAAAATGGACTTCATTTTTTGATTTGGAATATTGAAATTATCTTAGGGCGAATTTTTGGTATTTTTCTGAAAAACTTTTAATTTTTGATGAATAGTGAAAAACACTGAGTTATTTTTTAAAACCGACTTTTTATTTAAATAATTATTTATTTTATTTAAATTTATTTTATGTAAAAATTGACACATAATACCTATATAACTTTAATTTAATTCATTGGAGTCATTTTATAATAAGTTTATATATATAAAAATTTTATTGAACTTTTTACCGTCTTTTACACACCTCCTAGGAGCATTTGCAAATTTGCATAAAAATTAATTTTACCACTTTTATGAGTTGAATTTAAAAAATACTAGAGACACTGTTGACATCATTAACTAAAATGTGGTTCAATAAGATGAAAATAATTTTTGGTGAATAATAACTTTTTACTTTTATTTACCACAGTTACTAGTAAATAGGGTAATTGAGGGTAAAAATGATATTATAATTAACCTAAAACAAGTAATAATTATATTGGATAAGTGTAATTCGACCAAAAACAACCTTAGAAATAAAATATGACCCCCTTTGTTCCACTTGTATTAGATTAGGACATTTATTATTATTTTATTTATAGAAGAGTTAAAAGTGTTAAATTCAAAGTTTAATAACTAAACCATTTTTAATATAGGGTTATACATAAGATAAATTTGACTATAAATATTTATAAGAAAGATACAAATATTTCCTACATAATTGTATTTTATTTATAATTTTTAGACATTAAATAATTTAATTTATTTATTACACAATGATGATGTAGTGATTACATTATTAATGAAATATTAAAATAATTGATATTATAAATATACAAATAAATGTAAATTGAGACTTGTGATGAATTAAAATAATTTTATAGGTTAATATGAAATTTTAGGGTTGGTTAAATAAATTTTATTCTAACTGATAAAGTTTTATGGCTTTCAAAAAAATCAAATACTAAATAGTGTCAAAATTGATAAAATTGAGTTTTTAAAACAAATACTATATTATTATTGATATAATATTCCAAGAAATTCTAAGGTTCGGAAAAAGGGATTAGATAAGGTTATATATATTAATAATTAACTACATGGGGTTCTATTGTCTTGTTATAGTATGTTTATTAACCATATAATATAAAAATACAAAGAGACATGGTAAATGTCAAACTATTTAACTTGGAGTTGAATCTAAAAGATAAGGTTAATATGATCACCTAGACCTGTCTAAAACCTATTGGTTGAGAGGTTTTGGACCCATACCCACCTTATCCTCTAAATAATTCATTTTTGAGCCATTATAAACCGAAAATGAATTTATTATAAAATAATATTTCAAGCTTTTCCAAAAGTGACCCTCACCTCTCTTATAAAAGGGTACTTCCTCTTCTCTTAATTTCACACCTCCAAAGCCATTTGGCTCGGCCAAACCCTACCCAAATATCCTATAAAAATTTCTCCCTTAATACTAGAGGCATTATTTTGGTTATAAAGCCAACCTAAGGAGATATTTTGATCAAATCAAAAGGAAACACCTGAAGTAGAGGAAATAATTTCATCACCTCTTTCAAGTTCTTTTCTTCTTCCACTACCTCTTTCTTTGTTGTTTCCATTATAAAATAATAACTGCAATATATTCTATATAATTTGATGTTTTTATAAAAATATTACAACCATATTCATTGTTCTATCCATCATATTAATGAAAAAGTCACCATACGTGCGTACGTACAACTTACCGTCTCCACGTCGTGGTGTAGTTTGTCATTCAAACACTTCATTATTTGGTTGGGTATAATAAAGAGTATAACTGATTTAAATAATAAATATAACATTTTAATTATTCTGTATATATGATATAACCTCCAATTACATATGATTTCACCATCAATATAATGATATCGTCGCTAGTGCATACGTACAGATTACCATCTCCATGAACGCGATGAGATTCATTCCCTATCGTAATCATTCAAGAATAATTTTCATTTTATAATAAACAATAATGTTTAAGAACTTAATATAATTATGGATATGAATAAAATACATCCTATCCATAACAAACATGGCTTACATAACCAATCATATAAATGAAAATGAATCAGTTAACACCCGAAACGATGATACTTCAGAAATATTATTAACAAACCAATATTAGAGGATCATATATGATATCATATTTATGTATATAGTTCTTATATAATTTAATAAAAATGTTTTAACTATCATATATGAGGTTAACATACCATCTACTAAGGAAAATTACAAGGTAAGGGTTAATTTCACAATCTCTTTATTATCCGAGGTTGTTTTTACATAAGTATCTACTGAGACCTCTTTATCATCCACATCCATGTTTCTTAAAAATATATTTCAATTTTTTTTACTATTTCCTAGAATATAGGTTAAATTCATTTATACCCTTGTTTTCCTTTTTATAAAATTTTTATAAAGGAATCTTTCTATTGTTTTCCAAATAAGGTCCTTTACGACATTTTCGACAAAATTAAGGAAAGAATGTTTTTTTAACTTATACGACGGGTGCAGCTATGTTCTGTCGTTATGACACCTTCAAAGCTTCCCTTACAATATTATAAGAATATTTTGAAAATAAATGTTTTCTTTTATAATTATATTAATTCAAAATTATTTAAAAATATAAAGAGATATTTCTCTAAAAAAGTTTTTATTTCATCTATGTCAACATCCTTTGATAGATTTAAACTTGTTTGAAGTTGATTTATTATGATAAAAATCTTCCATATTGTATTGAAGGTTTTGTGATATGTTTGACTGTGGATGTATTATTTTTACACCATTCATGGTTTGTGGATAAAGTGTTTACATTTCATATGATTGTTTTAATATGAATATTTATGTTATGTTTAAACCTTTTCATATGAGGAATGCATTGGACTTAGTAAGTGACGGGTGGAGCCCGTTATTACTCTTTGATGAATCAGTAGGTCTCATGAGACAAAATAGTGTCTTGGAATAAGGCCTTGAAAAAATCTTATTTTTATTCTTGGCACAAGGTCTTGACTATGTGGTTATGAAGTCTGACATTATGTATTCCATCATTATGAAAGTAGCTATTGATATTTAATGTGATTATTCGACTAGTAGAATATTCATGTGAGTAAATAAATGGAATTATTTTATTTTATCTTTTCCATATTATGAAAAATCTTAAGTTTAAAAGGTTTTTTTTTATTCTTATACATCGCCTTCAATGTTTATGCTTATTTATGAAAGTTTCCGCTATATTGTTATCCTTACTGAGCATCTTATCTCACCCCTTTCTATGTTTTATTTTTCATAGGATGTGAAGAAGTATTTTATAGTTGACCTGTAGGGATAGACTCGGGATATAAGTGTGTTAAAAAGGGGAAAAAATGTTGTTGATGTTTTTATTTCATGATGTAATTTAAAACTTATGAATGTATCTAGTACTTACAAGGTTACAAAACTGATCGATCTTTCGGGACATGATTCCTTGTATCATGCCAATATTTTGTAATAATGCACTGACTTTGGGTAATTGGGTTCGGGGTGTTACATATCAATTATCACCCAATTCATTGGAGTGATATATATTTCTGGGCCCACCCATCACATAATGGAAACCATACATACATGTTCCATAATACCATAGTGACATTCATCATTCCATCATAACATAACCCTTGGAAGATAAACTAGTTTCATAAAAAAATTTCATCATCACATAATAACAAGGATTACAAATAAAGTACATGGATGGTATCATTAGATTAAATCCATAGTGTATCATAAGAAATAATATAGGATGTTTCCATAGAAGAAAAATCCCTTTAAAATAATATTAAAACCTTTCCTTAAAAACCAGGAAAACATATCCATTTCTTATGGTAAAATTTCAAATAAAAATTCCTAGAATATTGGGAAAAAGTTTTTATTGGAAAATAACCATGGAAAATTGTATAATAATCTTGAAAACAAAGAAAAATCATGAAATTGGTAAAATATATTTATGCAGTAAATGTTAAAATAAATATTCCTTTCATACTTTTTATAAAAATTTATAAATAACCTATTTAGAATAAAATTGTAAAAATTGATTTTTAATAATTTTAAATGGAAGTAAAATATGGTGGAAAAATAATTTAAATAATCATTGGATAATAGAAAATAAAATTCATGTATTTTTTTTAATGAACACAAACATGGAAGAAAAAATTCACCAAACAACGATAAAAAAGTTTACTTTTCTCAAAAACATTTTCCTAATCATTTTAAGTAAAAAAATGGATAATAAACGGAAAACATGAAACTATAGAAATAACTACAGAATAAGAAAATATATGAGGTTTAAAGGATAAGGATTATACAATTTAACTTAATGTAAATTTAACATAGATAATCCTAAAATGAAAAGAGTTTTCAATATAAAACCTTACCTCAGGTCTTGAATTTCTTCATACACATTCCTAAGATCCTATATAATAAATTTAGATTTATTACACATAATTACCAGAAATATATTCATTTTTATATTATAATATAACATTAAATTATAATTTAAAACAAATCATTTATTAGAAATTCTTCATTAAAATAAATATTTAGTTGTTAATTGTTCTATTTCTCATGCATGTTTTGGTTTGAAAGTTTCGATCCTTACACCTTGGTCATGATTTAATTGAGGTGATATGATCATTTCATACATATATATTACATCATTTCAGATAAATATTCAGTATATATCATAAAAATGAATTCCCTAGAACTTTAAAGGTTTGGTGTATTTGGAGAGTAGATACATAATCGTCTTATTTAGTTAAAGATCTTCAACATCTCCCACAAAGTTCTTCTCACATATTAAACATCTTAGACATACCCTAATTAAAAATATTCTTCATAATATATGGAAAGGAAAAATAATAAAGGGTTATCTCAAAAGGTTAATAAGGGTAAACATAATAGATATCAATCAATGATCATAAGTGAGCATAAGAGAAGCATACAGGTATGAGAACATGATGATAAATTTTGAAAATCATGCCTAATCAGTCAATGATCATTAATCATAAATCATGGAATAATGTTTTTTATAAAAAAAATAAAAAAGTCATAAGTGTTCAGAATCATCAATAATAAATCACGATCTATGATAACATATAATAACCATAATAAAACGTCCCATAATAGAAATGACCACCTAATCATTCTAAAAATTATATTTGTAGAAAATTACATCTTAATAAATTCATCATCTATTAGAAGTAAGTGGATAGTATAATAAGATAAAATCCCTAGTAAAGTATAAAAATTCTTAAAGGATGTCGATATAGATGAAAAATATCTTTGAAGTATCATTTTAAACTTTTTTTGAAAAAAATTATAAAAGATCATTTTCTATTCATAAAGTTTTAACTAAATATTTCTAGAATATTGATAAAATCATTTTATTTCAAGGTAAAAAAAATAAAATTTTAAAGTAATATTCAACTAAAATAATGGTCATAACTTTGGAAGAATCCATTCATGAAATATATGTTAAAAGAAAACTTTCCTTTCACACCTTTGTAAAAAGTCAAAAATGACTTGTTTGGGGAAAAAATATTTAAAAAGACTCATTTAAAAAAAATTATAAATAAAATAAAATGTAGTGAAAATGAAAAATTTAAAAAATTTCAATTATAGGTAAGAATATTAATAAATCAATTTTAAATAGTATAAATACGAAATAATAAGTTCATCGACTAAAGAGAAAATAAGGTCGATTTTTTTAAAGACATTTTCTCTATCATTTTAAGTAAAAAAGAGAGGAAAAAAGTACCAATACATAAAAAATATAGAAATAAATAGATTAAAAAAATTGTTAGTGTTTAAAGTATAATATACATTTAATTTTCTTTAATGGGAATTTAGTATAGATAATCTCAAAAAGAAATGAGATTGTAACATAAACCCTTACCTCAAGTCCCATATTGTTTTGTATAAGTTCAAATATTTCATATAATAAATATAAATTTATTATATATATATATATATAAAGAAAAATTTTACATGAATAAATAAATATTTATCATTCCTTTATAATTTTCAATTATCCTTTTATTAATAATATCTTCATTAAAATGAAAATTTAGGGTGAAAATTGTCTATTTTCCATGCCTGTTTCGATTCGATGGTACTGATACTTTCACCTTGATCATGGTTTCATTATATAAAAAGTATTAAACATGAAATAAGTATCATATTTATTGATCATATACAATTTCATAATTATTTGTATAATGTGGTGATGAAAAATGAATCATATCACTGTAAGGAAGTGGTAGTCCACACATATACATGAGAGACGTTATCATTTTACAAATGATGGAAAGGAAAGAAGATTGATAATATATTATAATTATTGAATAATAATTTTGTCATAGATATCATATATAGACATTAAATCCATCAAAATAACTATTCCTGAATCATGGTATTTGAAAATGAATAATATCTCTACGTTTAGGCGGTAGTCTACACGTATGCACAAGTGATAGTTTCTTTTCCCATTTGATGGTAAGGAGGTGGAAAATGGTTTTTACATTATCATTATAACAATTAATTATATTTAAGATACTTAATTAATTTTTTTTCTAATAAATAATATATATTTATAGTAGGAAGAGGAATAAATAAAATTAAAAGTACTCAATTAAGTATTATACCTCTTCGTTGAAAAACTGTAACGACCCAGGTATTTATAGAATAATAATTTCTCATATATAATAATTTTTATGAATAAGATATTAATTTTATTTTAAATAGTACACTTTTTTCGATAGCATACTCAACACGCAACAATGGGTTTTTTTTGAAAATCTTATGTTGCACACAACTTTGAGTTATATCGAAAATAATTTAATTATATTATTATTTTAAATGGTAGTTAACACATAGCTATTGTATTGACGAGAATTAAAATAAATAAATAAATTGTTATTACACATGTTTTTTAAATTTCTTTATCTCTATCCAATAAATTTTATAGGCTTAAAATAAGAATGAATCCGATTTTAAGCATGAAATACTCTAATATTCTTTAAAAGGTTGATTTACCGCCTTTTGATGGTGAAACCTTTTTAAATATAGTTTTTATCAATTTTATATATTCAATTTTACAAAATAAACTTCTTCATTTGAATAGGGACATCAAAATTTACTTTGGATATATTTCTGGTATTTTTCTGATAAAGTTCATTTTTTAATGAATAATAAAAAATACTCCATTTTAATTCAAAACCACCTTTTAATATAATATATTTATATAGTTATATTGTCATTTTAATTGGTTTTAAAGTGTAATTGGATTATATTTTTAAAATTTAATCCAATTATGGTAATTGGAAGTAATTTTATATTTTAATTGGACATAAACACATGCCAATCTTTTGGTAGTTTTTAGTTCTTAAAGAAACGCTTTTTGGTTTTGCCAAAGGGAATTAATTTTAAATTAATTTCTTCAATTTATATGTTTTGAATTTGGAAAAAAGGATTCCATATTGGGAATTAGGAGGTCCAAATTTTTTAAATACGTACCTTTTATTTTTAGACATTATGAATAGTAATTTAAATAAATATTTTATTTACCATGGTTAAAAGGTAAATCTGGTAAATAAGGGTAAAATAATAATATTATAATAACATTAAATTACCCTAACACATGTACTCACCATTTTCTATGAGATATTTCTGACCATTTACATCCTTGGGTCGATTTTAGGACCCCATGAAGAGAGTTGTGTGTGAAAATGAAATTTAATTACTTTTAATTTAAAGTTAAGGAAAATATAACCTAAACATGTATATTTTAATAAAAAAAATTTTATATGGGGTTATATAAGTGATATATTAGACTATAAATAGTCATTATATATATACAAAAATTTACTATATCATGTTATTTTATTTATAATTTTAGACATCAAATAAATAAATTTATTTATGACACAATGGTGATGTAGTGATTACTTTATTAATGAAAGATTTAATCAAATGAGATTATAAATATTAAAATAAATTTATTTTGAGACTTTTTATGAAATACACTAATTTTATTGATTATTATTACTTGTTATATTTTAATTAATGAAGTTTTTTTGAATGAATCAAGTTGTTATGGATTTTTAAAAAGTCATGATATGAATAGTATAAAAATTGACATAAATGAGTTAAAAAATAATATTTTATTAAATGATATAATAGTCCTAAAAAAATAATATTCGTCCAAATGACTTATATAATGTTTTAAATGTCATTAATGAACCACTTTATATTTTATTGACATTTTATGGTAACTATATTAACCGTATAGTACGAATATACAAGAAGACACGGTAATAGTTAAATTAGTTAACTAAGGGTTAAAGCTAAATGATAAGGTTAAATTTGAGACCAAAACTTGTCTAAAACGCATTGTCCGAGATGATTTCTAAACATACTCATATGATATTAGAAATATATCACTTGGGTATTAGTATAATTCAAAAATAAATTAACAATAAAATAATACTTTCAAACTTTCTTAAAGTGCCTCTCCTCCCACTTATAAAAGGACACCATCTCTAACCCTTACTCATACCTCTCAATCCCCCCTTGTATCATCCAACCTCTTCCCAAATAATCTCCCAACATCCCTATTTTCCTCATAGAAGCCTTATATTGCTCATAAGGCTTTTAAAGAAGGCCTTTTAGCTTAAATCAAAAGGAGTTACCCGATTTGAGGAAGAACAAGGAACATATGTGATGATTCAGACTCAAGGTAAGGGGATTAATATCAATATACTTTCATTGAGACATATTTTTATAATATAAATCTTCTTCTTTGACATGGTTTATAATAAACCCCTTTTACTTTTACTTTCATTCAAAGGGAATATTTTTTCTCCGAATCATTTTACAACAAAAGGAATGTTTTTAATGTATGCTGCGACAATGACCTTTCTTCCACCATGAACATTATTTTATATTTGGATTCATTAACAAGCCATGATTTTTTTAAATGGAAAATAAATACCATATAGCTTTTTTTACTTATTTTGGTATTGAAAATGGGTTTTAAAGTGGATTTACTATTTCAATATCTTGAAATTTTTTCTTGCGATTGTAAATGAAATTTTATGATTTAAATGTTGATATTTTCAATCTTTTATGTGTGATGATCATATAATGGTACTTGGACATTTTATGGGTGGTTATGTGATAAACCAAATGATGGGTGGTTCCATTATAAACCATGGATGGGTGGTTACATTATAACCTCCAATACATTGGGTATGGAAGTCAGCCATATGGCTATTCCATTTGTAAGAATGATTTGTGAAAGTCGACCATATTGTTGTTCTATTTAAGTATGATTATTTCCCAAGTTCAACTTTTATATGCTCTATGTTGCTATCTATGGGTTTTATGGTAATTTATTGGTTACAAAAAGGGCAAGTAATGAGCTTATATTAATGAAGTGTTTTTGCTACTTCTTTAAGGTGAAAAGTATTGCTTTATGATAAAGTATTCATGGTTTACATGATATTTTGAAAATTAAAAGTTTTCCTTATTTATTTATCCCTTGTTGTCTATGGGTTTTATGGTAATCTATGGATTATTTTTTAGCTGATGTCTTGAAATTATTGAATCATAGGATATGATTCATGATTTTGTTTGTAGGAAATAATTATTATGGAACAAGTTGGAAAAGAATTTTTAATGGAACATTAAGAATGTTTAATGAGTAATAAGTATACATATAAGGGATTCAATAGTTATGGTAGATTTTAGGTTGATGAAATGATTAAAAGAATTAAGGCTCTTTTTATGACGAGATTACTTTGGAATACTTTTTTTAGTATGTATAACCCTGAAGTTTGATATGTGTAAATATTATTCAAGAAATAATTATGTTTTCTTGTGTTGACATAATGGAAAACCTTAGGTGTTCATACGATCTTTTGTTTTTTGAGGTGATAAATGGTTGTTAAATTTTGGGATGCAAAATGAAAGGTATTGGATAACCTTTGAGGATAAAATAGGTCATAGTTATTTTTGAGGAAATGTTATTATTTTTGAGAATGTTATAAGAATGATATGGTTCTAGAAAAAGGAAATCCTACAGGATGGGTGACAACCCATCACGTCTGGCAAGGCCATGAGAATAAAACCCATAACCAAAGTGTGACCAGGATTTATCACCTACCATTAGACTATGTGAAGTCCCTGGTTAGTATGACCAATTCTTTTTAGTTAAATTATTTTATGGATCAATAATAAGTTGATTTTGGGAACATATGTTTTATCAAATGGATATCCTTAGTATAGGAAAATGATTTGGTGATTAAGTGATAAAGGTTATTTTAGAAGACATTCTCTCTTTCAGGAACACTATATGACTAATGAAAATAGAATAATATGGGATTTCATTTGTGGATTAATGGTTGAAATTTTATTTTGGAAGAATCTTGTTTTTATTGTTGACATATGGTGATTTGGGTTATTTATGAAAATGATTAACCTATCATAGAGAATATATGATTAGGTTAATTACATTTCAGTATGAGACTTTAAGATTGGTTGATTTTATTTGGAGATAAATGTTAAGATTTATTGTGGAAGACAATGTGATTAAATTCTTCTGAGTTTTGGGTTTCAATATTAGTTTGGATTATATTGAACAATTTTTAGGACAATTGTGTATTGAATGTTATTTGTTGAACTTTGGGTACTATTTGTTGAATTTTGGAGATTGATAGTAGTATTTATTTTTATAAAGGATTATCCTTTTAGGGATTATATGATCTTGTACTAACCATTTTAGTTTTGTTTAATGTATAAAGATAGGGGAAATATATGGTTCATATTTTTTGGATCATGTTATTCTATAAAAGTCAATTCTATCACTTCAGGTGTGACCAAGTCATCTTAAATACTCATCCTTTGGAGAAAAGTTGAGTTTTTGGTATAAACTCATTAAAGGATGAAACTATACTTGAAAAGTAAGTATATTTATTTAGGTTCTTATTAAATATCATTTATAAGTTCTCAAAATTTATGAAAGGGAACTTAAAACAAAAAATTTTGTTCGTTTAATTTTCCTACTGGTGAATCAAAGACCATTTAACCTATCACAAGTTTGTGGTTTTCTAATGGTTAACTTTCTCCTGATCATGTTTTCTATCACTCTCCATTAGAACTTGATGGTTAGTTTTCTCTTCCATATCCATGTTTTCCTACATGGAATCCTAGTATTGGTTATATCGGGTGACCATTATGCTTCTATTTATTTCTTTTAAAGTGATAGTTTTATTGACTCGTTTTCCGATGTAGGACTTTCAATGATGTTTCCAAGCCCAATTTTAAAATTGCGAGGATGCAATTTCCCAAAGGGGGGAAGGATTTAACGATCCAGATATTTATAGAATTACACTTTTTCATATATATTAATATTTATGAGTAATATATTAATTTTATGTTAAATATGGAACTTTTTTTGATAGCACACTCAACACGCAACAACGGGTTCATTTAAAAATATTCTGTTGCACACAACTTTGAGTTATACCGAAAAATAATATAATAATAATATTATTTTAAATAGTAGTTAACGCATAACCATTGTATTGCTGGGAATGAACATAACTAAATACATTATGATTAAAAATGTTTTTTTAAATGTCTTTATAATTATCCAATAAATTTTAGAGTCTTAAAATAAGAATAAATTTGATTTTAAGCATGAAATACTCTAATATTTTTTAAAAGGTCGATTTACCACCTTTGAATGGAAAAACCTTTTTAAATATAGTTTTTTTCACTATTATATGTTTAATTTGACAAAATAAACTTATTATTTAGAATTAGGATATCAAAATTTACTTTGGGTAAATTTTTGATATTTTTCTTATAAAGTTCATTTTTAACGAATAGTGAAAAATACTGCATTTTAATTCAAAACTGGCTTTTCATCTGATTTATTTATATAGTTAGATTGTATTTTTTAATTGGGTTTAAAGTATAATTGAATTATATTTTTATCATTTAATACAATTATGGATTTTTTTTTGTAATTTCATATTTTAATTGGACATAAACCCATGTTAATCTTTTAGTAGTTTTTACTTCTTAAAAACACGATTTTTGGTTTTGACAACAAGAATTAATTTTAAATAATTTTTTGAAATTTATATGTTTTGAATTTGAAAAATGGATTCCATATTTGGAATTAGGAGGTCCAAATTTTGTAAATAATTACCTTTTATTTTTAGACATCATGAATAGTAACTTCAATAAATATTTTATTTACCATTGTTAAAAGGAAAATCTGGTAAATTAGGGTAAAAAAATAATATTAAAATAATATTAAATCACCCTAAAACATTTTATAACCCTATTGTATGAGATATATCTGACCATGGTCATCCTTGGGTCGATTTTAGGACCCCATGGAGCCACTTGTGTGTGAAAATGACATTTAATTACTTTTAATTTAAAGTTAAGGAAAATATAACCTAAACATGTATATTTCACTAAAAAAATATTTATATGGGGTTATATAAATGGTATCTTAGACTATAAATATTAATTATAAATTTAAAAAGATTTAATTCATCATGGTATTTTATTTATAATTTTTAGATGTCAAATAAATAAATTTATATATGACACAATAGTGATGTAGTGATTACCTTATTAATAAAATATTTAATTAAATGAGATTTTAAATATTAAAATAAATTTATTTTGAAACTTTATATGCCATAAAAGAATTTTATGGATGATTATTACTTATTATATTTGAATTTATGAATACTTTTTGAGTGAATATAGTCGTTATGGATTTTTAAAAAGTCATGATACAAATCATATAAAAATTGACATAAATGAGTTTTAAAAAAAAAATACTATTTTATTAAATGATATAATAGTAATAAAAAACTAATATTCCTCCAAATTACTTATATAATATTTTAAATGTCATTAATGAACAACTATAGGTTCTATTGGCATTTTATGGTAACTATATTAACCATATAGTATGAATATACAGGAAGACATGGTAATAATTAAATTAGTTAACTAAGGGTTAAAGCTAAATGATAAGGTTAAATTTGACACCAAAACTTATCTAAAACCCATTTTATTATAGGATTAAAATCCATACTCATCTTGTCTTCTAAATGTATCACTTTGGTGATTTTAGAATTCAAAAATAAATTAATAATAAAATAATACTTTCAAACTTTCCTAAAGTTCCCCTCCTCACTGTTATAAAAGGACACCACCTCTAACCCTTACTCACACCACTCAATCCCCCTTTTATCATCCAAAATATTCCAAAATAAGCTCCCAAAATCCGTTTATTCCTCCTAGAATCTTTAAATTGGACAAAAGGAAATTAATGAAGTCCTTTTAGCTTAAATCAAAAAGAGTTACTCGATTTGAAGAAGAAAAAGGAACATACATAACGATTCAGACTCAAGGTAAGGGAATTCGTTTGAATCTTGAGGCATATTTTGATAATATATAACTCATTATTTTACACGGTGTATAATAAACCCCTTTTAATTGTACTTTCATTCAAAGGGAATCTTTTTTCTATGAAGCATTTTACTAAATGAAGAAAGGAATGTTTTTAATGTATGTGGTGACAATAACCTTTCCTCCACCGCGAGCATTATTTGATATTTGGATTTCTTAACAATCCATGATATTTTTAAATGAAAAATAAATACCATATAAATTTTTTACATATTTTGGTATTGAAAATGGTTTTAAAAGTGGATTTACTATTTCAGTATCTTGAAATTATTTCTTGTGATTGAAAATGAAATTTTATGATTGAAATGTTGATATTTTCAGTCTTTTATGTGTGATGATTATATAATGGTACATGGATATTTGTTGGGTGGTTATATGATAAACCAAATAACGGATGGTTCTATGATAAACCAATTATGGGTCGTTATGTTATAATCTCCAATGCATTGGGTATAGAAGTCGGCCGTATGACTATTCCATTTGTAAGAATGATTTGTGGAAGTCGAATATATGGTTATTCCATTTAAGTAGGATTATGTCGCAAGTTTATATTTTATATTATATATGTCACTTTAAATAGGTTTTATGGTAATCTTTTGGTTACAAAAAAGGGTAAGCAATGATCTTATATTCAGTGAAGTGTTTTTTCTACTTATTTAAGGTGTAAAGGATTACTTTACGATAAAGTATTAATGGTTTACATGATGTTTTAAAAAATAAAAATTTTCCTTCTTTAAATATGACTTAATAATATTTTTATGCTCATCCCAAGTTTTTAAATTGTTTTTTAACTGGACTTAAACTGGAATATGGTCATGTATAGGATCATGGAAAAGTCACGCCATTTAAAACATGGAACTAAACATATTTCATTGTTTTTAAGTGTATTTATTTTATGACAAAAATGGATACTGTTTCGAAGTGTATACATGTAATATTCAAGTTGTTATGTATAATTTATGGCCTAATTCTGTAAATATATAAACCTTAAAATATCATTAACATGAATTATTAACTTAATTCAAGATTATGTAAAGTTTAAGGCCAGGTCCTTATAGATTCCTCCTTTAGCATACATCTTATGCCCTGAAAGGATGGTATTGTGATCAAACCAGGACATATAGGACATGGCGAGTGATGTTAGGAATGGATTAGGGTGGATATTATTCAATAAATAAGGTTCATGATGTGTGAGGAAGAGATGAGAAGTGGTATCCTTTTATAAGGGAGGGATATGAAATAGTTGTAAATTTTCAAAAGATTAAAATACATTATTGTATTAATCAAGTATTGTGGATAAAAATGGAAAATATTAAAATATAAGTACTATATGGTCAAAATACCCCTAAAGAATCAAATTTATTTATCTTTTTTGTGATATTTTTAACCTTATCCTGTAGGTTACACCTGGTAAACCCATTTACCCTTAATCAAAATAACCTGTTTTTATGTTTTTACATTTCATTATAACCAAAATTTAAGTTAAAATTATTACATAATATTAGTATTCTAATTCCCAATATGGAATTAGTTTTACAAGATTAAAAAAAATTTAATTTTCATAATTTAATTTTAAAATAAACCTGTAATACGTAATGAAAAACAATTTTCTAGAAATATTCATTTGTAGGTATAATTTTTTTTATAAAAAAATTAAACATATTATAAATTAAAATAAAATTAATTTGATTTTTTTTAATTAAAAGTAACTAATGAAATTTTAAAATCAATTAAAATATGGTACCTTTTAAATACTGGATTGGAAAAGATAGTTTTCTATAAAATTAATATATTTTTTACTATTCATTGAAAAATTAATCTTTTTATAAAAAATAAACAATTTTACTTTAAGATAATTTCAATATGATGATTTAAAAAATGTTATCATTTTAAAAAAATAAAATTTATAAAATTGTGATAAATTAATTATAAAATCTACACATAAAATGTAATAAAAACCATTTTTGATGAAAAGATATTTTGAATCATACAATAACATTACTGAAAATGTATTACTTATTTATTGTGAATTAATCCGTAAATTTTCATTATATAAAACCTTTATACATAATTTTCATAATGTGGTTATTCCTATTCATACTACGAATTTAATAGCTAGGTTATAATAGTATATTATATCATAGATCATTTAGCCAAGGGGTTGTGTATAAAGAAAGCTATCAGATGAATTAAATTTATTTAGAGAGAAATATATCATAATATATCTAGGTGTTACATCTACACCCCTTATAATAATTTTTTCACTCAAAATTTTTTACTAATTTTTTTTCACTTGGATAAAAATCAATTAGGATAATTCTACCTCATAATATCTTCTAGTTCCCTTGTAACTTCCTAAAATTTATTAGTAGTGTAGTTTTGTAGCACTTTATCTATTCAATACAGAATCTCCAATGTTTTTTCTTTATAATAATGATCATGCTATAATGGCATGAATTCTATCTTCAGTACATGTTAAGGATTGGGTATGTACTTCCTTAGGAGAGATTAGTGGAACTCATCTTGAACTTGAGAGAGATTTTGAGGAAGTGCTAAATGATAAGAAAATTCCCTGATATGATCAATAATTTTTGAGTTATTAATATATAAATGGATTAATCTTCCATTTTTTACAAATCACATAACCATATTCTAAGGATATGTTCATTAGAATACCTTATCACCAAATTCGAACTCTAGATCTGGAAGACGATTAATAAAATAACTTCTATGTTGACTCTAATATTACCTGATGTGTTGTTGAATTATTATAACCTTTTATACTATTATTTTTTCTAAATCACATCCCAATAACTTTCTTTCTCTAACTTCATCCTAATATTTTGGAGTTATACACTTCCTTCCATAGAGGGATTATAAAGGATCCATTTGTATGCTCGAGTGAAAGCTATTTTTGTAAGAAACTTTTACTAAAGGAAGGTGTTGATCCTAAACACCTTATAAATCTATAGAGTAAGATATCAACATGTATTCTAGAGTTTTAATGGACCCATTAGACTGAACATATGTAGAAGGATGATATGCATCACTGGAACTCAACTCTACATCTAGATCCCACTGAATAATTATTTATAACTTTGAGGTAAACCTTGGATCTTGATCAAATTTAAAAGAATGTGGTATTATATAAAACCATTCCACTTACTTAATGTGTATCCTGTAAATATGATCAAGAGATAAATATTATCTAATGTTAATTAAATGTGCTGATTTTATAAGGTGATCGACTATAACCCAAATAGTATTATGCCTATTTGATTCCTTGGGGAGTCCAATGATGAAATCTGTGGTAATGTTATTCCATTTACATTTTGGTATGACTAATGGTTGTAACATACCATTATAATTTTATCTCATAGACTTAATTTGATGAAATACCAAGCATCATGATACCCACTCTACAATATATATTTTCATATTATCCCCCTAGAAATACTCTTTAAAATCTATATATATCATCATACTTCTGGGATGAATAGAGCATAATGAACTATGTGCTTAATCTAACAACTCCTTTTTATGTTTGGTATTGATGAGATACATAATTGGTTTCTTAACCATATCATTCCATCATAATCATGATTGAACATAGGAACATTTATCACCTTTTTAACACTTCCACATCCTCCTTCTGTGCCTCGTTAATCCTCACATGGATGGATGGTTAAAAATTTATCTATAAAAGTTATGATCTTTACCATTTCATAATTATTTCAAGATCCATGTTCTGAAAATCCATATATATTGGATCACATTCAATCCTCTTCATAAAAAAACTAACATGGTCTTTCTAACTTACAACATTAGTCACCTTGTTCCCTTTTCTAGGGTGGAAGTGTATTAAACAATCATAATCTTTAATCAACTCCAACCATATCCTTTATAACATATTCAACTCTTTATACAAGAACATATACTAAAATATTTTATGACCAGAATATATATAACACTATAAAACATAAAGATAATGGATCCATTTTTCCAGTGCAAAAATTACTGTTTCTAACTCTAAATCATGATTTGGGTAATTATTATGATGAATTATCAATTTTATTGAGGCATAAGCTATCACTATATCACTATACATGAGGATTAATTCTAGTCCCTTATTTGATTCATCAATAAATATCACAAACCCTTCTCCACTATATGTTAGTGTAAGTATTGACATGCTGACTGTCATGACCCAACCGAAGATGGGGCTCGAGATGCAACTACCCCAAGCCCACCTCTATAGGTCAGGGGTTGGAAACCAGTGCTGAAGGCATAATTAATATGGGGAGACCTTTTCCTATGTACCTAGACACACACACACACACACACACACACACACACACACACAAACATCTGTCTTGATGCAGAAGTGTAGAAAAAAACAATAAAATATGTAAAACACTAGGGAAATAACCATGCATGTAAAACCTCTATATAGTATAAGAGTATGGTAGTGTAAAATAAAAAGTGAAGGAAAAAAAATACAAAAACAAATAGAAAGATTTAAGGACCTGAAAAAAAACTAGGAAAGTAAACTATTAAGATAGACCTGCTCCTAATCTCCAAGCTATGACCACTGTACATAGTCCTAAGCACCAAGTATCCCTAAGCTCCTTTGATGTCACAACTGATCTAACCATTATTTGCATAAGACATGATATGTGTGGGAAAATCCCATAAAGGGGTGAGTATATGCATACCCTATAGAATTACTTGAAAGATGAAGGGGGAGAAGCAATAGTTACAACATGAATATAAATACTATAGATAACACAAGATGTCAAAAGTAGTGAAAGAGAATAGATCAACACAAACCAAGAAGGAATGTAACGTCATCCAAAAAAAAGGGGATCAACACGGTGTATAGATAAACTACATGTTCAGTATTTTCCACCTGTAGTAGGAGAGTAAACTCATCTAACCATGAGAATCTAAACACAGAAAGAATGTTCCATGCCCCATGTGTCTTTTCATCTCATGGAAAGAGAGTAACCAAATCCAAAGGTATGTATACAAAAGTATATATATGTATGCTTAGTCGAAATAATCCCAAATGAGAGAGTAAGGGGATCTCCATCTCATAGCTCATCCCAGGAAGAAGAGTCTCCAATAGTTCCAAAAGTCCATCAATGATGCCCAAAATCTCACGCATCTTCCAAAAAAGTATCTATCCAAGTGAAACCATGACTTTTAATTATGATTCACAGTTTTGGGGCCACAATCTCTAGGTAGAGGACCCATGCCCTGGTATGATAGCAGGGTTCCACTATGATAGTCAATGGAGGACCCATTACTTATCTAGTATGAGAGTTCCACATTGATTTTTGATAGTGGACCCATGCCCTACCTAGTAAGAGGGTTCCACTCTGATAGTATAGGAACCATGCCCAGTCCAGCTGTAGGGTTCCACTATAGAAGTCATCAGGGACCCATGCCCAGATTGAATGGAGGGTTCCACTCGTGAAGTTGTTAATGACCCATGCCCAGCTTGACCAGAGGGTTCCAATCAGGAATCAGTAGAGGAACCATGCCTAGCCCAACTGTAGAGTTTCAATATATGAGTATATAGGTGGCCCATTACCTCTCCTGAGAGGAGGGTTCAAATCTAGTCATCGAGGACCCATGCCTAGCTCGACCAGAGGGTTCCCATTGGGAAGTCTATAGAGGACCCATGCCCTGTGCTGATAGGTTGGTTACACTCTTAGTACCAGTAGAGGACCCATGCCTAATACAGCTGGAGGGTTCCAATCTAAATGTTTTTGAGGACCCATGCCCACCTAGAAGGAGGGTTCCACATGGGAATCATTAGAGGACCCATGCCTCGACCTGTAGGAGGGTTCTCCTCTAGAAGTATCTAGTGATCTTGCACGACCACTATCATTGTTGAGCATCGCCTAACTAAGCGTCTTGATTGGAACATTTCACATTATATCCTAAAATCTATAACCGAGGACACTATTTCATTTTATGTGAAAAACACTTAGGATAGGATACTCATGGGCTAAAATACGAGTTCAAATGAAGGAGATAAGAAACCTTGAAGCTTCCTCACGAGGAATAAAATAGTACATGGTGTGTGAGGGGACCCACAGATTGTGTGGTCCCTCTCCACCACTTGGCCATATCCCTGACTAGCACACAAATCCTAATCCATGTAGTATTACAAAATGTTAAGGTGGACTACATGGTGTGTCCAAGCTATTTGGGACTAGGCTGTGTCCTTCTGGTCATGTCCGTGTACTTGAACTCGTGTCTATGTACTTTAGTGCAAGTATTCCTCTTCACATGGGGTGCCACCTGTGTGCTCTAGCCGGGTCCATGTACTTAAGAACATGGCATGTGACTGGACGTGTGCTCCTTCACATGTCTCATCCACACAAGGATGGGGGTATATGGCATGTTGGATGGATACACACTGTTCCATCCTTATAAATTTATGAAACCCTAGCCACCACATCCAAGGGGATACAAGTCGTGTGTTCATAGAGACACACAGTATATAGTCAGAATTTTCATATATTTCTAGATCTGTGACCCACATACCTAATGTGGTCTTTTTTACTTCCGATCTAGCCTCAAATCCACCTAAAAATATTGGATCTATCCATGGATCATAGTTTTTGGCCATCGTTCTCTGTAAATTTGATTCTGGTGATCCTCATAGATACGTCGCACATTCTGCATGCCCCTGAACATTATTTAATTGATGATTTGGCTACCAATCATTGAGATGATCTTCCAAAACCAAAAACCTATCAAGATATGTGTTTTATTCAATGATCTATACCTTATATTTGAATCCATCATGATTTCAGGGGTTCGATCGGGCTCGGTACCACCCAGAAATGTCGAATTAGGACCGCTGGGTCCTACCAGTGAATAACACAAAGAAATTGAGGAAGAAGAAAACAATAAAAAAGTTTTAATTATAATTTCCAAGAATTATTGTCCAAAAATCAAGAATAGTGATAACAAGGGTTAGAAAAAAATTGAGATAATCAATTTAATCGATACATGGGTGCATGAAAGGGTCGAAAAATTGGGGAAGATCATAAAAAGAATGATTCTTCTCAATCAATTTAATCAAACAGTATGTAAACCAAAAATTGAAGAAGACTACCAAGAAATTGGATTTTTATCCATTATAAAACGTTCTTAACAATGATTGATGATATTTGTTGCATTCGATGCGTTCTAATCTACTCTGATCCGGTGTTTTGTCATCATCAGTTGTGATTCACCTACATTGGGAGAAAGGAGAAGCTCTCAATAGATCTTAGAATTTTGAGGCTAACCCTGGGAATATATCCATTGAATTATTCTTATAGAATTTCAATTTAGGTTAAAATTAGTTAATGAAATAAATAAATAAATAAATAAATAATTAATCCATTGAATGTACTTCAAACGAGCAAGGTGTCCGATCACCCTGCACCGACAAATTTTAGGTCACTCCTAGGGTAAACACCACATCCAGACTCAACCGTAGTTTCATATTTCTAATATTATATTCCATTTAATATCTATCCAATTTTATTTAACACACTACATAAGAGTAATATAAAATATATTTAATATTTTTATGAAATTAATTCCAGGAACACCAGACCTCAGAATCACATGTCGTCTCAACGTCTGGCACTAACTATATATATATATATAAATATTTAAATGTCTTTTAAGTAAAAAACAGGTCTCTACATCATTATCTCCTTCAATATTTTTGTCCCTAAAAAGAAAAACTAAGAAAACAACTCAAGATACTCAGCCCGTATCTGGCTCTCCCGCACCTAGGAGCTCTCCTACACATTCATGTGCATCCAAAACATGTGAACATAGGGGATTTTTTGTCCATGTAGGGTCCTCTACTATAAATCCTTGATCTACATTAGGTTATTAGAAAATGTGGCTCCATAATTTATGTCCATATCACCCCAGTCGATAACATTCATATGGTCATGAACGTATCTCCTCAGCTGCAACATGTGGAATATGTCGTGCACCTATTCCAGTTGTGGGGGTTGGGTGAGGTAGTAAGAAACCTCACCAACCCTCTACATGATCTTGAATATCCCGATGAAACTTGAGGATAACTTTACTCCCTATCAAATCCTCCACAATAATCACCATGAGGAGACTCTTAGTAAAATATGGTTTCCCTTCTCGAACTATAAGGGACTACAGTAGTGATATGCACAAGATTTCTTCCTACTCTAGGATATCTTCATCCGCTCATAGATGACTTGGAACTTCTTTATCATTTTCTGCAACTACTATGGATCCACAAGAGACGTCTCTCCAATATCTATCCAGCATAAGGCTGATCTGTAGGGTCTCTCGTACAAGGCCTCAAAAGGTTCCATACCAATGGTGGAGTGGTAGATATTTTTGTACGCAAACTCTACCAAAATAAAGTGATCCTCCTATCTTTGGATAAATTTTAACATGCAGGATCTCAATATATCCTCCAACACTTAGATAATACGCTCAGTCTTCCCCATCATTATGGGTGTTAAAGGTTATAATAATCTTTATTTGGGTCCCAAATTCCTCCTACAGGACTCTCCATATCCATAATGTAAACCATGCATCATGATCAAAGATATTGTCGAGGGAAACCCATGAAAGAGAATGATCTCCCATATGCACAATATTCTCAAACTCCCCATCGAACTATATTCTCTAACTGTAATGAATTTTTCCAACTTTGAGAGTTAATAAACTATCAACCAGATGGTGTAATGGAAGTTTTCTGTATGCGGAAGCCCTATAACAAAGTCCATGGATATTCAATCCCATTTCCACCCCATGATCTCAAGGGGCTACAACAAACCTATCAAAACTTGGTACCAATCCTTCACCTGTTGATAGTTGAGGCACTAATAAATGAACTCAACTATGCTTCCTCTCATGCCAGACCACCAAATTTTCCACTAAAGGTCTCTGTACATATTTACCACACCGATATTTACAAATATGGGAGAAGAGTGTAACTATAACATTACCTCCTCCCACATCATGATTGGAACAACCATCCATCCCTAGAAAAAGATGACATGACTCACTTATTAAGAATATCCATCTGGTAAATCCCCTATGGATATCTAGTCATATAAGACCTCACAATCAATTTATCCCATCTAGGAATCTCTCACACACTCGAGAAGTGGATGATTCAACACCATCGACTATAGAAATGATGTATCTTCTTACTCCAACAAGGTCAGCTTTAAGGAAGACAACTACTATAAATCCTATAGCTCTAGGAGATCATGATAATTTTTTATAAGGGAATATAATACCAAATTTTTCTTCCCTAAAGTATATATTATCTCGAATTCATAGTCCTTTAGGAACTCTAACTAGGACCAATGTCTCAGTTTTAAGTCTCTTTGAGTGAAGGCGTACCTAAGACTTTGATGGTCTAAGTAAACCTCAAAGCACTATCCTAAAAGGATCTTCCTCTACATCCTTAGGGAGAAGACTATCACTGATAACTCTATGTTCTGAGTTGCATAGTTCTAGTCATGGGGTCTCAACTGCCTTAACTCGTATGCGATAACTTCCTAATGTTGCATCAACATGAATATGAGCCCAACTCCTGAGGCCTCACAACACACTACATACTCCAAACCATCTTATAATAGTCTTAACATAGTACCACTCATCATAATCATCCTTAAATCATTGAATTACCTCTGAAATTTCTCATTCTAGGTAAAAAAATACCCTTTCTGCATCAGGATGGTCAAAGGGGATGTGATTCTAGAGAAGTATACCACAAAACTCCTGTAGTATCCTTCCAATCCAAGAAATCTACGCATCTCTAAATTTTTTTTGGGTGGATCCCAAGTAAGAACTATGGATAAAACATGCTTATAAATGACATGCCCCAGAAAGTGAACCTCATGAATCCAGAACTAGAACCTCAATAGCTTTCAATAAAGTTGGTGCTCTCAAAGAAAATATAGAACCCTAATCAAGTGATCTTTATGATCCTCCTCTAATGTTGAGTATATGAGTATGTCATCAATGAAGACTATTGAAAAATGGTCTAAGTATGTCTTGAAAATCTGGTTCATCAAATCCATAAACATGACTGGGGCATTCATCACACCAAAAGGCATCACTATGAACTCATAGTGTATATAGAGACATTAGAAAGCCAGCTTTAGAATATCAGCCTCATAAACCCTCAATTGGTAGTAACTAGACCAAAGATCAATCTTCAAGAACCATCTCATGCCTCACAACTAGTTAAAGAGGTCTTAAATCCTATGCAAGGGGTACTTGTTCTTTATTGTGTCCTAGTTATGGAGATAATAATCCATGCAATGCTGTAAACTCATGTCCACATTTTTCATGAACAAAAATAGATCTGCCGTGGAGGACATAATGGACCCAATGAAACTCTTATCTCAAAGGTACTCCTACTAAAACTGCATATCTTGGATCTTGGTAGGGGTTATCTGATATTCCACATAAGATATTGGAGCGGTTCTGAGATGCAAGTAGTTACAAAAGTCCATATCTCATCTCAGAGGTAGTCCTGGAATGTCTTTGGGGAATATGTCTATATAATTATCTACAAATGAAGGAATACAAATGATTGAAGATCTTGTTGCACCAAGGGGTACACTCATTAACTAATGGGTGATGAGATGCATCCTCCTACTCACATAACCTAATCCTCATGCCATGAGATCTCTCTTGTCCACAAAGGAGAATTTCATCCCATCAGTGTGTAGGCAAATAAATCATCTGCGATGATAGTCAATCTGGGCTCAGACCATGGAAAAAAAATCCATACCCAATATGACTTCATAGGTTTCATAATGATGAACAAAATTCCCCATGTGAACCTCTCTTCACCAAGTGAAAATTTTCATTATCAGAAGATAAAAGATACAGAAGAAGCATTCTCTGTAGGAACCTCAAGATGAAGATACTAACTAGAAGCTCAACTAGGAGATAAATCTCTCAAAACATGATTATAGAGATGAAGGAATGAATGGAACCTATGTGTTATAATATTGAATACGGTGTAGAATAAACACATATCACACCTCTAATCATCTCATGTGCTATGAGGTTATAAGCCTCCAAATTATGTAGTTGTTCATGACTTGACTGCCGGATCCCTAATCTTGACATCTGATGCTTGGGGGTGGTGGTGTAAGGATCTCATAATGTCATCCACCACCCATAGATCATGTTCTCCTATACCAGATCTTCCTCACTAGGGACCACCCCACCCTCTCCTGGGAGATCCCTAATCACGATGTTGCCTCTACCGTGGAAGTCTGTCAGCTGCCTACCTGTACTCATCAGCGCCTATGGTTAAGTATTCATGTGATATGTGGCCTATCCCATCACAAGAATAAAATAGATCCTCTCTAGGATTATTTGGTTCTCTATGATGTTCCTACACTGCATGTCTAGGCGCCTGAGTCTGATCGTGAAATGATCTCCTATATCGAGACCCCACCGACCGATTCCTGCTAGTTACTACAGAAGACTCGTATCTGTGACTCCCACTGAAATCTATATCTATTTGACATCCTTTTGATATAAATATCTCTATCACTAGTACCCACTCCAACACCCCGACATAGGTGGGGATGTACAAGGGTACCACATTAGCACTGATCTCTTCGCGGAGTCCCTACTCAAACTTTTGTACTCAGAAGTAGCCACAGAGGATCATGATAAGGGAGTATAAAGTAAGGAATTTGAACCTTGATATGTGAGAACCCCCCAAAAACTCCCTATTATATATCCATAAGATCTTGAATCTAAACCAAGTGCAAGTAGGAGGGGTAGTACGCCTAATGGAAGAGTTATTGGAAGTCAAGCCACGAGAGTGTCAATTCATCATGCATTTGTGTAACAAGACTCCACCATCACCCAAATGATCTATGGAAAAGTCTAGATTCTAGTGCAACTACCTAATTTTTTAGTTTCCTAATGATCCTGACGATATAGAACATTGACTCTAGCCAATACTCTGCTACCCAAAGATCTCGCTCACTATAGAACCTCAACGGCCTCTGGTGCTGAAACTCACAGAGCGTGATAAGCCTACACACATCCTTAGACTCATATTCTCGGATGATCTTCTACTCAAAAGGTGTAGGTGAATCTATATGTCCACCTAGAGGAGTTAGCTCTCAGGATGGACCCTGAAATGAGGCCTTGTCGCTCCTTAGATCATCATTATGATAAAAAACTGTTATCTTGGCTGGCTGTCATCATGGAGGTATCCTTAAATTTTAATCAAGACATACCACAATCATATGATCATATTTATATAATAATAATGGGGATATAACTCAAGAAGGGAATTAAAAGACTCAATCCTATAAAATGCATGTACCATTGATCCCTATAACCAATTTCTTGGTATGTCTAGTTGAAAATCAGGTAGTCAAGGTCCTGGTGAATGGATACATCAGATGATCACACCAACACTATATTATTTGGACCAATATCCACACTCAAGACACTATGACACTATTTTCCTAATCCTAACCAAATCCTTATAATGGTACTACTCCAAACACCATCCCAAGGATCAAAACACCCATGATACCAATATTTCATGACCGAACCAAGATGGGGCTCGAGCTGTAACTACCCCAGGCTCACCTACATAGGATATGGGATAGAGACCAGTGCTGATGGAATAAATAACATGGGGAGGCCTTTTCCTATGTACCTGTACACACACACATAACCATCTTGATGCATAAGTGAAGAGGAAAAAAGAGTAAAATATATAAAACTAATAAATTTTTTTTTGAATATTTTATTAATAATAAATGAAAAAGTTTCCTCACATTATGTTAAATATGTTTATTTTTAAAATATTTGGGATTAGATCATTCTTTTGAAAATTTGATGAAAATTCTAATTTTACCCTTTAAAATGAACTGTAGTAATTAAGACATAAATATTTTAATATGAAATATTTAATTTTGAAATTTTTTAACTATGTTACTAACTTAATGGACTAAAACTTTTTTTAGGAAATTAGAGCTAAATCAGGCATGTGATTGGACGAAATGGACCATGAAGTCAAAGATGGACTGGACCCTCCATATTGGAAATCACTATAGTGTTTGGGCCATATCTTCTTCAATCATTCATGGAGTAAGCCCAAATATTTAGGGGAGATCGAAAACCCAATTTCTCAAAAATTATCCTTCTGGAAGGATAGATAATTCATGATTTTTTGTGTTCAAGAAGGTAGTGAAAGTGGGATTAAAATATTTCACTACTGGAAATTTGACCTTTCCCAATGCTTCTATACCAACGGTTTGTAAAAACCGTTGGTATAGGTCCCCTTTCCAAACAGTTTGGCCAAACCGTTGGGAAAGCCCACTTTGAGGTCACTTTTCCCAACAGTTTTCCAAAACTGTTGGGAAAGGGTATGGATTTCCTAATGGTTTGACCAAACCTGTAACGCCCCGACCCCAGTTACCCAGAGTCGGTGCATTATTACATAACATTGGAATGATCACAAGAAAGATAAAATCTCAAAAGACCGATTGGTTTAGTAGCCTTGGAAACACTAGATATATTCATAAGTTTTACATTACATAATAAAATGAAAAACTACTACAACAACATAATGTTTCCACAGTCCACACTATAATCCCCTCATAATATCCCTGCAGGTCATTCATAACTTACATCTTCACTTCTTGGGAAAAATAAAACATAGAAAAGGGGTGAGCTCAAATGCCCAGTAAGGATAACAATATAGCAGAAACTTTCATAAATAAGAATAAACATTTAAGGCAATGTATAACTAAAACAAAAGCCTTTTAAACTTGAACTTTCAACATGGTATGGCATAAATAAAATGAAATAATGCCATTTACTTATTCACATGGATATTCTACTAATCGAATAATCACATGCAAAAATCAATAACCACTTTCATAATGTTGGAATGCATAATGCCAGACTATCATATCCACATAGCCAAGGCCTCGTGCCAAGACGACAAATAAGATTTTATCAAGGCCTTGTGCCAAGACACTAGTTTGTCTCATGAGACCTACCGATGCATCGAGGAGCTATAGCGGGCTCCACCCGTCACTTATTAAGTCCAATGTATTCCCATATGAAAAGGTTTAAACATAACATAAACATTCGTATTAAAACAAGCATACGAAATGTCAATACTTTCACCATAAACTATGAATGGTATAAAATATCACATCCACAGTCAAACATATCACAAAACCTTCAACACAATATATAAGTTTTTTATCATAATAAATCAACTTCAAATAATCTTGAAATCCATCAAAGGATGTTGACATAGATGAAATCAAAATTCTTTTAAAAGAAATATCTCCTTTATTTTGAAATCATTTAAGATCCATATAAAATAAAACAATTTCTTTGAAAATATTCTTATAAGCTTGTAAGGAAAGATTTGAAGATTTTATAACGGCGTAAAATAACCGCACCCGCCGTATAAGTTAAAAAAAACATTCTTACCTCAATTCTGTCGAAAAGGTTAAAAAGGACCTTGTTTTGAAAACGACGGAAAGATTCCTTTATAAACCTCTTATAAAAAGTCAAACAAGTGTATAAATGACTTTAACCCATATTCTTGTAAATATTAAAAATGTTTTGAAATACATTTCGAAGAAACATGGATGTGGATGATAATGAAATCCCAGTAGATTATTACGTATAAACAACCTCGGATAATGAAGAGATTGTGAAATAACCCTTACCCTGTACTTTTCCTTGGTTGGGGTAGGTTAACCTCCTGTATAATGGTGAAATAGTTGTTATTAAATTATACAAGAATCATATATATTAATATGATATCATATATGATCTTTTAACATTGATTTGTTAATAATATCTTAGAATTATCGTCGTTTCGGGAGTTAACTTACTCATTTTCTTTTATATGTTTTGTTACATAAGCCATGGTTGTTGTATCTTATTCATATCCAGAATGATATCCAGTCCTTAAACATCATTTTTAAATCATCAAATGATAATTATACTTGAATGGATACGATGGAGAATGAATCTCATCGCGTTCGTGGAGACGGTAGTCCGTACGTACGCACGAGCGACAATATCATTCTTTTGATATTAAAATAATATATAAATGGATGGTATATCATATATACAGAATCATTAACATGTTATATTTATTATTTACATGAGTTACACATCATTATTATACCCATCCAAATAATATTATATTGAATAACAATTACACCACGACGTGGAGACGGTAAGCCGTACGTACGCACGTATGGTGACATGTTATTCAAAGGGTGGATAGAATACTGAATATTATTGTACCATATTTATAATAACATCACAGTATATGTGAGATACTGGAGTTATTATTTTAGAATGGTAAGAACAAAGGAAGAAGAAGTGGAAGAAGAAATGAACTTGGAGAAGGGTGGTGAAATCATTACCTCTTCTTCGGGTTCTTCCTTTTGATTTGATCAAAAGGGATCCTTAGGTTGGCTTTCTGATCAAACTAAGGCCTCTAGGTTGTAGTGAGGGATGTTGGGAGAGTATTTGGGAAGATTTTGGCCGAACCAAAAGGCTTGGAAGGTGTGAAGAAATGAGAAGGAGGAGTGCCCTTTTATAAGAGGGGTGAGGGGCACCTTTGGAAAAGCTAGAAATATTAATTTATAATAAATTCATATTCGGTTTCTAATGGCTCCAAAGTTGATTATTCAAAGGTTAAGGTGGGGATAGGTCGAACACCACTCAACCAATATAATTTGGACAGGTTTGGGTACTTATATTAACCTTATCTTTAAGTATTAACTCTAAGTTAATTAGTTTCACTTTTACAATGTCTCTTTGTATTTTTATATAATATGGTTAATAAACTTACTAAATACATCCAAGAGACCCCCAAGTGGTCCATTAATGATGAACCTATCATGAAATAAGTCTCTTGGCCGAACCTTAGATTTTTAGGAATTTAATATAAATTAATAATATAATATTTGTTTTAAGAACTCTTTTATGTCAATTTTGACACTATTCAATAGTTGATTTTTGTGAAACTCATAACAGATTGATTACTTCGAACAAAGTCAATTAAATCAATCCTAATATATCATATTATCCTAGAAAATTAGTTTAATTCATTAAAATTTTCATATTATATTTATTTGGGTATTTATAATATCAATTATTTTAATTTTTCACTATTATAGTAATTACTGCATCATCATTGTGTCATATATAAAATAAATTATTTAATGTCTAAAAATTATAAATAAAATATCATTATGTATTAAATCTTTTTAGATTTCTAATGAATATTTATAATCGAAAATCCAACATGTATAACCATATGTAAAAATTGTTCTTCTAAAAGATGTAAGCTTATGCCATTTTTATTTTTATTTTAACTTTATTAATATAAAGTGTCCCTACCACATACAAGTGGCTCCAAGGGGTCCCCAAATTGACCCAAGAATTCTCATGGTCGGGTATGTGTCCACCAATAAGGTTAGGACACGTTTTAGGGTAATTTTTTATTATTATAATATTATTTTTTAACCCTTATTTACCGGATTTACCCTTAACCATGGTAAATAAAATATTTACCACAGTAATTATTCAAAATGTCTAAAAATAAAAGTTACCTATTTCCACAATTTGGACATCCTGATTCCAAATATGGAATCCATTTTTCTAAATTCAAAACACAGAAGTGGCAGAAATTAATTTAAAATTAATTCCCGCTGTCAAAACAAAAAGCGTGTTTTTAAGAGGTAATAACTATCAAAAGATTGACACTTGTTTATGTTCGGTTTAATTGTAAAATTATGTCCAATGACCAACATTATATTAAACGGTAAAAATATATTCTAAATATACTTTAAAACCACTCAAATTCATAATTTATCACTATTAATTATTTTGATTAAAAAAGTTGTTTTTAATTAAAATTTAGTAATTTTTACTATTCATCAAAATATGAAAGTTATCCGAAATGTACCAAAATTTCACCTTAGGCTAAATTCGATATTCCGAATCCAAAAATGAAGTCCATTTTCAAATATAATATATATATAATTTCAAAAATTAGGTATTACTATTCATAACGGCTAGTTTGATCGGTTGTGGTGTGTGTTAAAACTCGACGTTGCGTACAACACACGCTACTGTTTTATTCAAAGGAAAGCATACCGTGGAAGCTTGGTATGTTTAATTTTAAATTTTTTGATGTCTCCATTTAGTCAAAAAGTTTAAAATATTGTATTTAAAAAGGTTTCACTATCAAAAGTTGATAAAAGTGCAATACTGAAAATGAATCTGTTCTTGCATTATGACTAAGAAACTCATAATATGGATTCTAAAATTATAAGGATTATATAAAGTTAAAAATGTAGTTAATGCTATTCATGACCTCTTTTAATGGCTTTTTTTTGGTAAGTCATGGTGCAATTGAACTCGGTGTTTCTTGTAGTGCAAGTTATTGAATTATTTTGAAGAAATAACACACTATGAAATCTTAGGGTGTTACATTCTCCCCTCCTTCAATAAATTGCGTCCTCGCAATTTGAAATTGTTCTTAGAAAATAAAAGGTTGAAAATAGATAATATATTTTTGGGAAAATCCACATCGGAAATTGGGTTACTAAAATTTAGTCTTAATATGAGGAAAAGAGAAATGAAAGGGTCACCACCAAATTATGATCTCGATTAGGAGAACATTGGTGGCAATTAGAGATATCTAATTGGAGGAAAAACGTAAATATTTATAGGTAGTGATTGAGGTCATCAATCACAAACAAGTGTATAATTGAGGTCCTTAAACTCATCAATCTATGATGATTTGAAGTACCATCGGTTCAACAAAATATAGGGTATTGGGATAACACATTTTTGACGTTTCAAAATATCTTAGTTGAAATCCCACATCGAAAAATGAATTAACGAGGCCTCTATTTAAAATAAAGAGTCGAAAGTATGAAGATTACCGAAAATAACACATACTAGGGTTCCATGTAGGAAAATATGGATATGGAAGAGAAATCTAACCATCAATTATCTGATGGAGAGTGGTAGAGAACATGGCTATGAAAAGTCCAACAATCCCAAAGCCATAAATTAGTGATGATTTAAGGTATCATCTAGGAAAACATTTTTGTTCTAAGTTGCTTTTCTTAATGTTGAAGAATTTATTTATGAG
This sequence comes from Viscum album, assembly GCA_963277665.1. Taxonomy (NCBI): domain Eukaryota; kingdom Viridiplantae; phylum Streptophyta; class Magnoliopsida; order Santalales; family Viscaceae; genus Viscum; species Viscum album. The sequence continues at coordinate 1,698,846,257 of OY728127.1, forward strand.
ATTGGCTAAGATCATAAGGAGATATACTTACTTTATAATTAGAGTTTTATCCATTAATAAATTTCAACCACAAACTCATCTTTCACTCGTAAAAAAAAAATTCTATTTATACTATTCATATAGGGTTCCAAAATAAACGAATTTATAATTCATCTACCAGATCTTTTAAAAAAACTACATTATTTAATCCAGGACATTTCTTGGGACAGTGGTAGGTGATACACCCTTTTCGCCCTTCGGTTGCGGGTTCAAGTCTCGTAGCCTTGCCGGACGCGACAGGTTGCCGCCCGACCTCCGGGTTGTCCTTTTAGGGCAATCCAAAATAATCCAAACTAGAACTATCCAAAATACTTCTATCCAAACTCACAGTCCAACATTTATAAGTGAGGTAAACATATTGTAGAACCTTTTTACCCCGTAATAGCATATGAATACCTTCATCATGTATTCTTTTAATACACTGAAACATCCTGAATTACCATATTCCTTATTGATTACATTCATGCTCCCTTATTCCATATAGAAAGCTGGATATACTTCATTAATCCAAAAATGGTTTAAAACCCAACAATGATGGAATATACAAATCATTAATCAGTTCCAAGGTAGTCAAGAATATCCAATATAATTTATCCAAAACAATCACATATTATTCCAAAATCACTACCTTAGTATCAGAACTATATTATGATTTATCATTCTCTCAACCATATATTTTCCAAAAAGTTATCCTGCTATTGAGTCACTTTTATTTGTTCCACACAATCTCAAGTCCTTAATGAAATAGTACTGCAGTACAATCCTTATATACTCCATAATTATTATAACAAGTACATTGTTGATACAACACTCAATTGACATAATCAACATAAGAACTCTAATCATTCCTCTTCATCTGTGGTAGTATCATAACTTGATTATTATCCAATAGCATCATTTGCGGCATAGTCTGATGACTGGGACATAGGTTCGCGTAGTGTCCAAACTCCTTGCAAATGAAGCATTGTACATTTGAAACCATTTTCTTACCCTTGCAGTCACGTACTTTGTGCCCTTTTCCTCCACACTTATAACAAACTCCCATTCCTTTCAGGCAAGTTCCAGGGTGTTTCTTTCCACAGTTACCACATATGGGAAAATTCTTCTTTTCCCTTTTCCCTTTATCAATCTTTCTCTCTTCCATCCTTTTCTTCTCTTGATTCCCTTCAAAGCCATAGGACTCAGTAAACTCTTTACTTATCTTATCAACACATGATATTATTTCTTCATATGATGATAATACATGGGAGACTATTTCTCTTATAAATTCTAGCTTAAGACCATGAAAGATATGATTCTTCCTTCTCTTTGAATCATGTGTATTTCTGGAGTTCTCATTCCTTCTACTGGGCACCATTTCTAAACAATGGCATAAACTAGATCAGTTTATGAATCAAAATACATAATCCCATACTTATAAAACACTTAACATAAATTGAACTATTTATGGATATAATCCATAATCATAAGAATGTTTTATTTGAGGAAGTATATACTCATAATCCCTTCAAAATGATTTGTAAAGAAAATGAGAGTTATCCTAAGCATATCCCCCGGGAGTGTCGTAACCAAGAGTGCAGCAAGGCCCGTTGTCGTGCACCAGTTCCCGTTCGAGTCTAGCTCAAAGCGGTGTTTTCGGGTTTTACCCCTAGGTACATCTGTGCCAGAGCCGCCTCTACCTGCTCGTATCCAGACATGGATGTATTTCTCGGAAAACTTACAAAATCTCTACAATACCAAAATTCTAGGAAGTTCTTCTATACTAATCCTCAAAGTTCATCTTAGGTCTACGTGCTCTAATCAGAGTTTATCTAAATCTAGCTTCCAAGGTTTGTACTAAACTTCCTCTGATACCAACTGTAACGCCCCGAACCCAGTTACCCAGAGTCGGTGCATTATTACATAACATTGGCATGATCACAAGAAAGATCAAATCTCGAAAGACCGATTGGTTTAGTAGCCTTGGAAACACTAGATATATTCATAAGTTTTACATTACATCATAAAATGAAAAACTACTACAACAACATAATGTTTCCACAGTCCACACTATAATCCCCTCATAATATCCCTGCAGGTCATTCATAACTTACATCTTCACTTCTTGGGAAAAATAAAACATAGAAAAGGGGTGAGCTCAAATGCCCAGTAAGGATAACAATAGAGCGGAAACTTTCATAAATAAGAATAAACATTTAAGGCAATGTATAACTAAAACAAAAGCCTTTTAAACTTGAACTTTCAACATGGTATGACATAAATAAAATGAAATAATGCCATTTACTTATTCACATGGATATTCTACTAATCGAATAATCACATGCAAAAATCAACAAACCACTTTCATAATGTTGGAATGCATAATGCCAGACTATCATATCCACATAGCCAAGGCCTCGTGCCAAGACTACAAATAAGATTTTGTCAAGGTCTTGTGCCAAGACACTAGTTTGTCTCATGAGACCTACCGATGCATCGAGGAGCTATAGCGGGCTCCACCCGTCACTTATTAAGTCCAATGCATTCCCATATGAAAAGGTTTAAACATAACATAAACATTCGTATTAAAACTAGCATACGAAATGTCAATACTTTCACCATAAACTATGAATGGTATAAAATAGCACATCCACAGTCAAACATATCACAAAACCTTCAACACAATATATAAGTTTTGTATCATAATAAATCAACTTCAAATAATCTTGAAATCCATCAAAGGATGTTGACATAGATGAAATCAAAATTCTTTTAAAAGAAATATCTCCTTTATTTTGAAATCATTTAAGATCCATATAAAATAAAACAATTTATTTGAAAATATTCTTATAAGCTTGTAAGGAAAGCTTTGAAGATTTTATAACGGCGTAAAATAACCGCACCCGCCGTATAAGTTAAAAAAAACATTCTTACCTCAATTCTGTCGAAAAGGTTAAAAAGGACCTTGTTTTGAAAACGACGGAAAGATTCCTTTATAAACCTCTTATAAAAAGTCAAACAAGGGTATAAATGACTTTAACCCATATTCTTGTAAATAGTAAAAATGTTTTGAAATACATTTCGAAGAAACATGGATGTGGATGATAAAGAAATCCCAGTAGATTATTACGTATAAACAACCTCGGATAATGAAGAGATTGTGAAATAACCCTTACCCTGTACTTTTCCTTGGTTGGGGTAGGTTAACCTCCTGTATAATGGTGAAATAGTTGTTATTAAATTATACAAGAATCATATATATTAATATGATATCATATATGATCTTTTAACATTGATTTTTTAATAATATCTTAGAATTATCGTCGTTTCGGGAGTTAACTTACTCATTTTATTTTATATGTTTTGTTACATAAGCCATGGTTGTTGTATCTTATTCATATCCAGAATGATATCCAGTCCTTAAACATCATTTTTAAATCATCAAATGATAATTATACTTGAATGGATACGATGGAGAATGAATCTCATCGCGTTCGTGGAGACGGTAGTCCGTACGTACGCACGAGTGACAATATCATTCTTTTGATATTAAAATAATATATAAATGGATGGTATATCATATATACAGAATCATTAACATGTTATATTTATTATTTACATGAGTTACACATCATTATTATACCCATCCAAATAATATTATATTGAATAACAATTACACCACGACGTGGAGACGGTAAGCCGTACGTACGCACATATGGTGACATGTTATTCAAAGGGTGGATAGAATACTGAATATGATTGTACCATATTTATAATAACATCACAGTATATGTGAGATACTGGAGTTATTATTTTAGAATGGTAAGAACAAAGGAAGAAGAAGTGGAAGAAGAAATGAACATGGAGAAGGGTGGTGAAATCATTACCTCTTCTTCGGGTTCTTCCTTTTGATTTGATCAAAAGGGCTCCTTAGGTTGGCTTTCTGATCAAACTAAGGACTCTAGGTTGTAGTGAGGGATGTTGGGAGAGTATTTGGGAAGATTTTGGCCGAACCAAAAGGCTTGGAAGGTGTGAAGAAATGAGAAGGAGGAGTGCCCTTTTATAAGAGGGGTGAGGGGCACCTTTGGAAAAGCTAGAAATATTAATTTATAATAAATTCATATTCGGTTTCTAATGGCTCCAAAGTTGATTATTCAAAGGTTAAGGTGGGTATAGGTCGCAAACCACTCAACCAATAGAATTTGGACAGGTTTGAGTACTTATATTAACCTTATCTTTAAGTATTAACTCTAAGTTAATTAGTTTCACTTTTACAATGTCTCTTTGTATTTTTATATAATATGGTTAATAAACTTACTAAATACATCCAAGCGACCCCCAAGTGGTCCATTAATGATGAACCTATCATGAAATAAGTCTCTTGGCCGAACCTTAGATTTTTAGGAATTTAATATCAATTAATAATGTAATATTTGTTTTAAGAACTCTTTTATGTCAATTTTGACACTATTCAATAGTTGATTTTTGTGAAACTCATAACAGATTGATTACTTCGAAAAAAGTCAATTAAATCAATACTAATATATCATATTATCCTAGAAAATTAGTTTAATTCATTAAAATTTTCATATTATATTTATTTGGGTATTTATAATATCAATTATTTTAATTTTTCACTATTATAGTAATTACTGCATCATCATTGTGTCATATATAAAATAAATTATTTAATGTCTAAAAATTATAAATAAAATATCATTATGTATGAAATCTTTTTAGATTTATAATGAATATTTATAATCTAAAATCCAACATGTATAACCATATGTAAAAATTGTTCTTCTAAAAGATGTAAGCTTATGCCATTTTTATTTTTATTTTAACTTTATTAATATAAAGTGTCCCTACCACATACAAGTGGCTCCAAGGGGTCCCCAAATTGACCCAAGAATTCTCATGGTCGGGTATGTGTCCACCAATAAGGTTAGGACACGTTTTAGGGTAATTTTGTATTATTATAATATTATTTTTTAACCCTTATTTACCGGATTTACCCTTAACCATGGTAAATAAAATATTTACCACAGTAATTATTCAAAATGTCTAAAAATAAAAGTTACCTATTTACACAATTTGGACATCCTGATTCCAAATATGGAATCCATTTTTCTAAATTCAAAACACAGAAGTGGCAGAAATTAATTTAAAATTAATTCCCGCTGTCAAAACAAAAAGCGTGTTTTTAAGAGGTAATAACTATCAAAAGATTGACACTTGTTTATGTTCGGTTTAATTGTAAAATTATGTCCAATGACCAACATTATATTAAACGGTAAAAATATATTCTAAATATACTTTAAAACCACTCAAATTCATAATTTATCACTATTAATTATTTTGATTAAAAAAGTTGTTTTTAATTAAAATTTAGCAATTTTTAATATTCATCAAAATATGAAAGTTATCCGAAATGTACCAAAATTTCACCTTAGGCTAAATTCGATATTCCGAATCCAAAAATGAAGTCCATTTTCAAATATAAAATATATATAATTTCAAAAATTAGGTATTACTATTCATAACGGCTAGTTTGATCGGTTGTGGTGTGTGTTAAAACTCGACGTTGCGTACAACACACGCTACTATTTTATTCAAAGGAAAGCGTACCGTGGAAGCTTGGGATGTTTAATTTTAAATTTTTTGATGTCTCCATTTAGTCAAAAAGTTTAAAATATTGTATTTAAAAAGGTTTCACTATCAAAAGTTGATAAAAGTGCAATACTGAAAATGAATCTGTTCTTGCATTATGACTAAGAAACTCATAATATGGATTCTAAAATTATAAGGATTATATAAAGTTAAAAATGTAGTTAATGCTATTCATGACCTCTTTTAATGGCTTTTTTTTTGGGTAAGTCATGGTGAAATTGAACTCGGTGTTGCTTGTAGTGCAAGTTATTGAATTATTTTGAAGAAATAACACACTTTGAAATCTTGGGGTGTTACAAAACCATTGGAAAAATTCCACTTTATGGCCACTTTTCCCAACGGTTTGGCCAAACCGTTGGGAAAGGGTATGAGGTCAAGAATTGTGTGAATTGTGAGAGCGCAAAATTAATCGGTAATATAAAACCACATGGGTTCAATTTGTAGAGTTAAAACATAATCCCTAAACTCAATTAGTACCCATTTAAAGAATTTATATGTGCCTTAATTTAACAATGAATGTAATATATCCCCAGAACATCAATCAAACCAGGGTGTTGCAATTGCATGTTCCGAAGATAGCCTTGGGTTTAATTCACTTCAACTTTGTGGTAAAGTTAAGTCTCATAGGGTTCAGGGGTTAACAAGTAGGGGATCATAATTAAGTGGATGTTAATATAAATGATAATGATAAATAATTGAGTGAATAGGTAGAGTTATATCAATAACTCATTTTACAATATTTTCTAAAAAAACATCTTCTTGTTCTGTATTTTTAATAGAACTTCATTTCAAAAACAAAAACTAAAAAATGAAATATTATTCTAAAAAAATATTCTACTTTTATAAAATATAAAAAACCCCATCCTTTCAAGTAGTATGATTTAGTTACTTAATTTTATTTTCAAAATACCTTTATAAAGTTTTAATTATTGCCTATTTGAGAGATGACCTAGGTTATCCACCCTACTGCACCTAAAAACCCCAAACATAACATCATTTGAGAGATCCCATGACATCGAATTTTAAATTAGCACCACTTCTAGGGAGGTAAGTAATTATTTCAACTAATTAAAGGCTTTCCTTTTATTTTTAATTTTATTCTCTTATCTTCTTTATTCATTCTGTACCCAATTGTAATTTTTTCTTCTTTTGTTTTCTTCTTATTTTTCATTTTAGACCATCAAATCAAACTTATCATTTTTATTTTATTATGGTACAATTTTATTATTTTTATTTTTATTTGATTTATGAAAAAAAAATCTTGAATATCTCTTAGATCTTGACCCTGATATTGAACGCAACCTTAGGGCTCGAATCAAACATTCTCAGTCTATGGGAAGTTTCAACATTCAACAAGTTGGAGAATTTATCCATTCTAGGAACATGAAAATAGGAAAAACTTCTAAATCAATATTAAAACAAGAAAAAATGACTAAAAACAACAAAAATGAACTTAATAGAACCATTCTAGAATTTTCTGCCCCCAACATTAATTATCAACCAAATTGAATTTCTTACCCAAATCTTGAATCAGAATTTGAACTGAAATCTAGGTTAATTAACCTTCTTTCAAAATTTCATGGCTTATCTGGTAAGGACCCATAAAACACCTTAAATAATTTAATGTTCTTTTCTCAACCCTGAAACCAAGAAATGCATCTTAAGATCAAATAAAACTAAGAGCATTCCCATTCTCACTTGATGGAGCTGCGAAAGATTGGATGTATTATTTACAACCTGAAGATGTAACTTTTTGGAACAATTTGAAATGTATTTTATTACAGATATTTTTTCCATCATAAAGGATCAAATCCATTTGAAAAGATATCTATAGGATAAAGAAAGCACAAGGGGAGTCAATGTATGAGTATTGGTAATGATTCAAGAAGTTGTGTGCAAGCTGTCCGTATCAACAAATCAGCGAGAAAATACTAATACAATAATTATATGAAGGTATCACACCTATAGAGAGAATCATGATGGATGCCATAGTTGGAGGGGAATTGGTAAAAAAACTAGTAGCTGCACGTGCTTTGATAAAAAAAATGACACAAAACTCCCAACAATTTGGTGATTGAGGACACCACATGTTAGAGGAGTACATCAGGTAAGTACTTCCTCTCTTGAAAATCATTTGATTGATACTAAGTTAGAAGAATTGACCAATATGTAAAGGTATATTTCTTTGGATCAAAATACATCCCAACCCACACCTATGTGGCCATGTGGTATTTTTACTGAAATAGACCACCCAACTGACTATTTCCCCCAATTACAAGAGTCAAAGGATTGTGCAGCGGTATTCCCTAGGAGACCATATAAAAAAAAACAACAACCACATCCCCAAAATAATTATGATTCCTTTGAAACAACACACAACCAAGGGTGGATGGATCAATCATAAATGAGGTATGGCTCTGGAAAACAATAAATCCCCCTTTTAAACAAAACTTCTTGCAGCCTCTGCCTTACCAAAAGGGTTTCCAACAACCCCAAAGAAGTTTTGAAGCCCATGAATAAAAAATCCAAAAACAAGGGACTTATAAAACAAAGGTAGATTCTAATACTAATGATATTTTGAAACAAATTGTTCTTAATCAATATAATGAGATAAAGAGTCAAGGTTCGGAGCTGAGGGAGTTGAAGACTCAAATGAGCCAAATTTCCACTACCCTCCATGAACTGGTAAGTAAGAACTCCAAAAATATTCCTTCCCAACCTATTCCAAATCCCAAGGGAAATTTTAGTTCCATCACATTAAGAAGTGGAAAGTAAATGAATGATACATATGTACCTACCATTCCACCAGGATTCACATCAACTCTAGAAAATCCCCATTCCACACCAATTGTTGAGAAACCCAAGGAGAAAGATAATGGTAAGAAAAATATTGATGATATTCCAATTAAAACCCTTCCTTTTCCAAATAGAGTTGTTCAAAAAAAAGGCTGAAGAGGTGTTGCAAAAAGAAGTTTTGGATACATTCATGTGTGTAGATATAAACACCCCCCTATTGAATACATTAAGAAAATCCCAAGGTATTCAAAATTATTAAAAGAACTTTGTACCAATCAATGAGGGCTCGAGGGAAAGGATAGGATAAATCATGGAAGGAATGTGTCAGCATTCATTACACCAACTCAAGCAATACCAACAAAGTGAAAGGATCCAAGGACATTCACCATACCATGCACTATAGGGGAGTTAAACATTTCTGATACTTTATGTGATTTTGGATCTTCTATAAATGAGATGACTCACTCTATATTATTTTCTTTACATGTTGGTGAGTTGAAGCTGAAAGGAGTAATGGTGCGGTTGGAAAATAGAGCTACAATATATCCAATGGGATTCCTTGAGGATGTATTTGTTCAGGTAAGAGACATGATCTTTCCAACATATTTCTACGTGCTTAAAATGCTGGATGGTCAGGTAAGTTCATGTGATCCCATTATCTTAGGTAGTCCCTTCCTCAAAACTACTAAAACGGTCATAAATATCCATGAAGGTACACTTTCCATGGAGTTTGGAGATAAATTTGTCATATTTAATGTTATGGAATCCATAAAATACCCCTTATAGGACCATTTTTCTTTTGTTATCTCCCATTTTGAATCACCAAGTAAAAACCCAATAGATTTTGTTGTCTTATGCTTAGGGATATTATGAGCGTTTTTTCTAGTTTGATGTCTAAGAGTAATTCCACACCTATTTATAATGCACAAGAATCTCTTATATTTTATTTTTAAATGGATTCATATTTTTATTTTGATCATGTTCAATCTAATTATGACATGACTACTGAGTATGCTAATGGATTTGATGAATTATTCTCTGATTTTTATAATGATTTTTCTGATACTGATGATATTTGTGCACATATTTCAGTTACTTCAATGTATCCATCCATATATCACCCCCTTCATTGGAGCTCAATCCATTTCCACCAAATCACAAATACTCATACTTTTAAAGTGGCGAGAGATTACTTGTTATAATTTCCAATAATATTTCTTTTGAACATGAAGACAAACTTTTGAATCTTTTGAGAGAGAACATTAAGGAAATCGGGTGGACCTTGGTTGACATATCAAGTAATAGCCCCTCCATTTTCATGCATAGGATTATTTTGGAGGATGGGGATAAACCAATTAGGTAGCCCCAAAGGAGACTGAATCTAACACATTTGGAGGTTGTTAAAAAATAGGCTGAAAATTGCTCAAGCTAGTTAAAATCTATCCCATTTTTGATTCCCAATGGGGGTAAGTCCTATTCATGTAGTGCTTAAGAAAAGTGGTGTTACTATTTTTAAAAATGATAAAGGTAGTTAGTTATAATTAGGGTGAAAAATAGTTGGTGTGTGTGTATTGATTATAGGAAACTAAATCAGTCCACTCACAAGGAGAATTTCCCCTCCCATTTATTGATAAAATGCTTGAGAGGATAGCTTGTAAAACACACTATTTTTTCTTGGATGGATTTTCTGGATATTTTAAGGTTCCTATTGCTCTGGAGGTTCAGGAGAAGACAACATTAACTTGTCATTTCAGTACGTTTTCCTACCGATAGATTCCATTTAGACTTTCCAATGCCCCAGTTACCTTCTAGAGATGCATGGTGAGTATTTTCTTTGATTTTATTGAGAACTGTATGGAGGTATTTATGGATGATATTTATAGTGTATGGTTCTTCATTTGATTATTATATATCTAGTTTGGTTAAGGTGTTGAATTGTTGTATTGATAAGAATCTAGTCTTAAACTTTGAAAAGTTTCATTGTTTGGTAGAGAATGTCATTTTATTAGGTAATATAGTGTCAAAACATGGAATATAGGTTGATAATCTAAGGTAGATATTATTTTATCCTTACCCTATCCTTCATGTGTGTGCAGAGTTAGATATTTCCTAGGTAATGTAGGATTTTATTGACGTTTCATCAAATATTTCAATAAGATTTCTCTTCCTATGTTGCGATTACTCCAAAACAATTCTAAGTTTGTGTTTGATGATTCTTCACTACTGGAAATTAAGGATATAGACATAGTTTGAAAATGTGTCTATAAGCCTAAAATATGTGGCTATAGGTTATATCCACAATTCATTGGGTCATGGATGATATTGGTGTGGCTATAGTGAAAGACCCATAACCATGGTTTTAAACCATGGATATATACCTTTGGTCACAATTTGAAACTGTGACAGAATAATAAGCCACACAAGGTTTATTTCCATGGTTGAAAACCATGGCTATATGGCTATATCCATGGTTTAAAACCGTGTAAATAAGCCTACAACCATGGTTTAAAACTGTGGCTATAGGCCTTACCATTTCATAAAGAAACACGCCAAACCCCTCCTTGAACACCCCATACACCCCCATGCTCCCCTGGACAGCCACCCCTATATAGCCCCCTTGAACCCCCTTGGACATCCCCTTGCACCCCCTAGACATCCCCCTACACCCCCATTCCCCCTGGGCAGCCCCCTTGTACCCTCCTTGCACCCCCTTGAACACCCCCTGCACCCCCATTCTCCCTGGATAGCCCCCTTGCACCACCATGCCTTGCACCCCATGGATAGCCCCCTTTCACCCCTTGGATAGCCCCTTTCACCCCCTTAAACACCCCTTCACCCCTATGCCCCCTGGACAACCCCCTTTCACCCCCTAAACAACCCCCCTTGCACCCCCTTGAACACCCCCTTGAACCCCCATGCCCCACTAGACAGCCCCTTGCACCCCCTAGACAGCCCCCTTTCACCCCCTTGAACTCCCTCCTGCTCCCCATTCCCCCTGGACAACCCCCTTGCACCCCTTGGACATCCCCCTTGCACCCCCTTGAACACCCCCTGCACCCCATGCCCCTGACCCCCACCACCTGGACACCCCCTACACACCCAATCCGCCTTTAAACCCCTCTCGGACACCCCCTTTCACCCCCTAGAGAACCCCTTTCCCCCCTTGAACACCCTATAACCCCTATAGTAGCCTTCCCCCTTACACCCCCTTGAAAACCCCCTCCTAGAGACCCCCTTGCACCCCCTAGATAGCCCCTTTCCCCCTTAAACACCCCCGAAACCCCCCTGTAGTAGCCCACCCTCTACACCCCCTTGAACAACCCCTTTCACCCCCTATAGTAGCCCACCCCCTTGCACCCCCATCCCTACAGTATCCCACCCCCTACAAAGCCCCCCTGGACAGCCCCTGACCCCCCTCCTGGACACCCCCTCCCACCCGGACACGCCCCACCTAGACACCCCTAGACACCCCACCTCCTGGACACCCCCATGGACAACCCCCTCCCAGACACCCCCCTCCCAGACACCCCCTTTCTCCCCCTGGACAACCCCCTTACACCTCCTTGAACACCCCCTGAAGTAACCCACCCCCTAGACAACCCCTTGCACCCCCCTGGACATCCCCCTTTCACCCCACCCCTGGAGTAGCCCCCCTTCTGGACACCCCCTCCCACCTGGACACCTCTTCCCCTTGGAAACCCCCCCTGGACAGCTCCCCCAACTTGGATATCCCCCCACAAACAACCCCCTAGTACCCCCTAGACAACCCCCTTGAACACCCCCTTCATGTTGCAAACCTAACCTATATCTATGTGGAAATTGGATAAAATAACTATCAATTTTTTCATAGGTTTACTAAGAATGGTTTGAAAATAGGATTCCTTATGGGAGATTATGGATTGGATCTCAAAGTCATCTCACTTTATACTTATTCATGAATACAATATAGTGGAAGACTTACCAAACCGTTTGGCGCAATTCTGTGGATCATAGGTTGATATCTAGTGTCATGACATCCAATTAAACTTTTGAAAGGATGCATAACCATAACATAATTCACTACATGAGGCATTACCTCTCATGTACCAAGTTAACCATTCTCATTTTCATTCAACTCAATCAATTCATTAATTTAACCTTGCTCCCCCTAGACATCCCCCTTGAACACCCCCCTACACACCCATGCCCTCTTCCACCCCCTCCCCCCTCCTAGAAAAACCCTTCCCCTTCCCCTCCCCCTTGAACCACCACCTACCCCTCCCCCCAACACACCCCCATGTACCCTACCCCTTGCAAAAGAACCCAACACACCCCTGGACCCCTCAGCACACCCCTTGGACCCCCCAGCATGCCTCCCTTAGCACACCCCTACCCCCTCACCTTGCACACCCTCTGTCCCCTTCCCCCGCACACCCCCTACCCACCCCATTCACCCCTTTCCCATTGCAACAAAATCCAGCACCCCCACCCCTAATAGCTTGAGTTTTTGGTCCTTGGAAGGGGTATTGTTAGTGAGGTTTGCTGATAGGACCCGTTTGGATCAGCAGTTGAGTAGTGGTGTATGAGAAGCCATAGGAACCATGTATGGGAAGACATAGTGTGGGGAGTGCACTATTGACTATCCTTGGGTGGCATGGATGATCTATGGTGATACAAGAGTCTTTGGCAATGGATATTTCATATTGTAATTTAGGGATAAGAAGTTCAGACACATCTAGTCACTTCATTTAGTGATGTATAGAACAAGGGATACAGAGACTAGGTGTTTGGTTTGGAAGTTCAATCATAATGATACTCCTATGGCGGGGAGAATAATATTAGTTGTGGGTTAATGACCCTCATGTCATATGGGTCATTGTTTCAGTGAGTCCGATCATTGAACTATTGAGGTTAAAAAGTGATTCTAGTGTGAGGGAAGATCCTTTTTTTGGTTCCTTGGGTAATACTATATTTGAAGTTCATACATGGTGTTGAGTGGAGTTATTGAATTGGAATCACACTCAGTATGGTTTTTGAGTGATTTGAGGGTTAATCACATCAGAGGTGAGTCGGTGCTTAGAGTGGGAGCATGATGGAGGAAGAAAATAGTTGGTGATCCAACCATGAAATTACACTGGGAGTCAGGGATCAGACTTAGGTGTAGGAATTATATGATCTCATTATGCCTAAAGAGGTGAACTCATCTTGATTGAGAGATGTGATTGAACACCAGCAGGTGAAACCAAGAAATTTCATGAAAATTCATCCAGAGGAGAACATACTGGTGTTTTTTGTGGGGTTAGATGTAGTGATATAAAAACTACATTGAGATCATTTTTCAAAATCAAGTTACCAGGTTGATAGAACATTGTAAGATCATTCTTAGTTGGAAATTCATATGGTTAATAGCACCATGATGTTTAGTCAACCTTCATAAGAATATTAGTATGGTGGGGATAACCATAAGATTTAGGATGAATCAATTTAATACACCGAGGAGTGTCCAAATATATGAGTGTAGTGGGATCCTTATTGGTGTTAGTGTTTTTAGTGAGTGAGTGGCTTGAATTATGGTGAAAAGTGTGCCTTGATGTTTGGATTTGTGTAATAGAAACATGTTTAGAATTTAGAGATGGATAATAGTGAGTTCTCAGGGAATTGACAACCATAGTAGTTTGTGAGACATGTTTTGATGAATACCATGGATTCTAGGGGATGAGAAATGTTAATATGGGGAGTTTTAAATACCCCATAGGTTTCCAATTCATTATTTTGGAGGAAATTTGTGTTTTTAATATGAAGCATGGGTTGTTTCTTAAATTGGAATTTGGATTAGAAATCTGAACATTAGATTTTCCTAAATGGTATTTTTGGATTTGGTTTTAGTACCCTATTGGTACCTCTGAGGTTTGGGTGGAAGTTGGTGGAGGTTCAGGGTGAAAAATAACTAAAATTTAAGCTATTGTATCATTTCATGATGTGACCCATCAGGTTTATGCATTGAATGGGGTTGGTTTAGGGGTGAACCCCCTATCTCGAACATTTCCAGCTATGAACCTTAGTTCAAGGCATGAAATTCCCAAGGGTAGGGATTCATGGTATGAAACCCCTGGCCACACCGTGAATCATGGTTAGGTGGATTTATTTTAATAGGTTAAATTCTGTCTTTTTTTGTGTCAAGTGTTTCATAGTGATGTTACTGAATAAAGTGTCAAGTTTTCAAGGCCATTTTTTTGTGTTTGATGAAATGAAAACAAATATTTTCTTTATGTTTTAGATTTTTATGAGAATTCTTGGTTCATGTTCTCTCAAAATGAGGGCATTGTCATATCTAAAGTGAAGGAAATTTCATTTTCTAATATTTAGTTGGCTGAAACTTTATACCAGTCCATGTTGAAGGATTAGGAAAATCATGTAAAATAGATAAAAATATAATTTCAAAGAGCCACAACCAATTTTCATAGCATATAAACATTATATAATAATGAAAACAAGTTTTTAAAATACTCAAAAAATTATATAATTCGAATTAATGGGTTTGGTAGAGGGAAATTATGTCAAACTCAAGGCACACTGCTTTTGACTACAATAACTTGAATATTTCTTTTTTCCACATGCATGCATATGAAACTTCAAGGAAAACATCAATGCAATAATTTCAAGAAAAATATATAAGCATAAACTACCACTGTAAGTTTTTGTAGACAATGAACCTCTATTGGAGGAGTTTTATTACAAAACCTTGACTTATTTATCAAACAAAACAATTATCTTAACAAACAATTGACCAAGAATTGCAATTTAATATAAACAAAAATATTTAAGAATATAGTTAAATGAAATTTAAAAAATTATTTAATTAAAGAGGGTAAGAGAGGGACCCTACCACCTAAAGGATGATCAACACGCTATAATAAAATTACCAAGGGATCTAAAATTACAAAACCCCAAATTATAAACTAAGAGACATCGAATAACGAAGGAAAAATTAACCTTAAAACATTGGTGGTGAACCCAATTGGGCTGAACTTCTTCGCCTTCGGTGACGGTTTCCGCAACACAAAAGAACAAGTCCCGAGAGACTTCACAAAAATGCCAGTGATCTAATGAATCATCATTAATTGAACCTAAAAATTTAAGTTGGAGGAAAATTATTAGTGATAAAGTAAATAATATAACAGGTGATGATGAACAATTTTTAAAGTAAATTAATGAACTATATAGTTTAAGTGCAAACCATAGGGGTTCCATCCACTCTAGATAACCAAATTCATGAATTTTAAAACTCCACTATTACAACATGAGGTTCCAATAAAGACATGAACCTGGTAATAATTAAAAGATACCATAAAAATAATTAGCATGGTTAGATCTATAAAAAAAATATATAAGAAAAATAGAATACAAAAATTGGGTGCATCATACATGAATCAAGATGCCGTACTATAAGGATAATGTGGTTGGATAAACTGACGATTCTATAATCTGGAGAAAATAATTCTCCTATTATAAAATTCATGAACTCTTAGAGAGTCGATTCTACTCATATAAAAGAATAAATATTGATATTTTCCACCTACAATACATCAATGTGATTACATCAAAGATAAAAATAAGCCTCAAAGATATATAATTTCACTCTACATGAACCATCCAATCAATATCACCCCACTAACACCCCATAAATTTGAATCAATGTCACTATATTACATGAGTAGCATCAAGTGAAAAAAATAATATTGTATATGAATGTTACCCCCCCTGCCCCCACCCACCCCCACCATCCCACCAACCCCCACCAACCCACCCACCTCCCCCACCCTGCCGACCCCTCATCATACCTACAACATCCCCCCTGCACCAACACCCCCAACCACTAGTCCCCCCACCACACACCCCCAACACCAGCACCCCCCCCCCCCGCACCGGCCCCCTCCCTTGTACATCATCCCACCCACCAGCCACCAACTTTCTCTAATAACTGTAGGACAAATCAAAAAACATAGGCACATCCATGAACAACTTAGAAAATAGAATTTTCCATTAATATACATATATACCTATAAGGTTAATAGATTAATAGATATTACATGTAGTTAAGAAGAAGAAGAAGGGGATGGTTATACATAATATATTCTAAGAGATTATTTTATTTCTTACTTTGACCATAATTCCATATATTAAAAGAAATTAAAACTATTTGAAAAGAAGAAAAAAAGTGTAAATGTGAAGTAGAATGATCTCATAGAAGAGATAAAAATGTCCACAATGAAATGTGTGTAATAAGATAGGATACCAGAATATCTTAATACAAAATTGGTTGCTAAATAAAAGGAACTTCATGAGGCAAAATATAGGTATCTTAAATTTGGAAACACCTTAAATAATATTATATAAGTCTATGAAAAAGTGGTGGATATTCAAGCTGAACCATCCAAGGATGATTGGAAAACCAGCCCCGTGAAAAGGGTACAACATTTTTCTAAATTATCATTTGATACTAAATCTGTTTCCTTTAATTATAAAGATTATGAAACATAATTTGAGTATTTTTAGAATGATGAATGGTGTAAAAATTTTCCACCTATGGATGAATTGATAATGGAAAAACCCTAAGGAAATGGGAAAATAAAGGCTGTAGGATGCCCAAAAAACAAGCAGAATTTTATAATCAAAATCATCAATATAAAAGAAGATCAAGTTTCAAGGGATATTAATACTGTTTTAGAAGTTTTGGGTATAAATATTTTGAGTACTGGTACAATATGTCATTTCATTGGAACTGGGATGAAAAAAGGGAGAGAAGACCTAAGAAGAATAGAAGTAGTTGTATTAGAAGTAGGAATACTCTTAGTAAGAAAAATTTACAGCCTGAAAAAACTAATGGAAATGTATCACCTCTTTATTCCCATTCATTTTATGTATAATTTCCAATGAATAATTAAAGAAAACAATTGGGGAGATGATGAATGTTGTATTATTTGGGTATAATAATAATGAAGTATCCTTCCTAGAATACCATTGAAGTTAGATTTTCCATGATGAAGAAAGTGAGACCTTCCCTAAAGGGGTGAAAAGAATAATTAACATTTTCAATAATGGGAAACTTTATGGAATCTCAAAATCAGGAAAACCTAATTCTAATTGGTCATTGAGGTTATGTTGAACAACCCTAATATTAATTTTTATATTGGAATCACATGATCATTGATTTATGTACTGCATTGATCACTTTGTTTATAAAATATTGTTTTATAAAGGTTTTTTTCATCATAGACTTATAGTTGAATATCTCAAGTCTGTTTTCCAATAATATCATGTGATTCTATCCTTCTCTTACAAGTGGATAAGTTTTACACTTAAAATATATGGAGGAGAAGAATATTTCATGATGGGAGTGCTCGGAATCCAGGACCACTATCAGCGAGTTATAAAAATCCATTCCCACTGACCCTATAACCATTTTGTAACTCTAAACTAGGGGGTACACTAATTCAGATCACCCATTATCTCCCTAGGACTTGTCTAACACAACCACTAGACCAATAAATGAAAAAATCATATCAATATCAGTTCCAAATCCAGATCTAGTAATATTCCAAAGTTATCATCCTATTTCCAGTACCTGATCAAGGAACTTCCACAACCATCTTTGGTATAAGGTATAAAACACTGACCCTATTAGGGTTAATACAACATGGGGCACCCATGGTCCCCTATATCACGTCTATCAAATCATGATCCAATCTAGATAGGGAAACCTCATTTGGTAACTCTGAAAACTAACCCATCCATAATCATCACCTCAGAAACAATGGAATCCTCAAGAAACACCACACCCATAAGAAATTTCCCAAGGCTTACTTAGAGCCATCTCAAACCTAATCTCAGTGACACCCAGCCTTAACCAACACCCAGTGGTGTCGGCCCAACCTAAAGGTATCAATTAGATTAAACCTCCAGCAAGAAGTTACAAAACTTGAACAACTCAAACCCCAAGAAATTGGTACAAACATCCAATAAACATAAAAAATAATACTTTTTCATGCCTTCTGAGAGATGTAAAAACACCTAAAATTATACCCCTTATAATACCCATGGAATGTTCCTATGAACTTTAAAATAATCCCATTATAATCACCTGTGGTAAGTTATCCAAAAAATGTACAACCCCCACTTGGGTATCACACCACACCTCAATTTTATGAACTCTTAAACCAAAACCATTATGGAAAACCACTCTATACACTACTCACTTTGAGGGTTTTAGATCCAAAAAATTGAGGGGAACCTACCATCTAACCTAGAATAAAACAAAACATATCACAAAATTCCTCTAACTCCTTGAGGGTTCTAACACCACACCCCGTATAGAAAGCACCATGGATAAACCACTCACAAGTCCAAACTCAAATCCAAAGGAAAGAAGTATATTCATGTTTCTCCCCTTTCCAACCCTTATGCATCACCTAAGTACATGTGGGGTTTTCTCTTAAATCAAAAACCAAGAGAGAGGGTTTATGAACAAAACCCCTATATGAGACAACCGAGACCCTCACTTCTCAAAGATGACTCACAAAGGTTCTCAAGGGGATCCCAGAAAACCAATAGTCAATTAATAACTAAATAAATTAATAAACAACTCTTGATTAGGGAAATATAACAAATATAGAACACCCAACCTACCTTATGATGAAAACACTAAAGCTAAAAACCTGAAACTATGATTTAGAAAAGTCCTAGGAACCTATCTCGTGCCATGAAATAGAAAAGATTAATTATAAAAATTTACAATTAATTATTTTAAAAAACCAAATAGGAATAAATTCCTAAAATATTATTGTGGTACTTCCACATTCTAAAACCACAACCAACTGCCTAAAAGAGTCCTTGAATATACCTATGAAATTAATCTAGGAAAAATTCCTAACAAGAAACACTTTATTACCATGAAATTCCAATAAATTTAAATAAAAGTTTAAATAAAATCCATTAGGCCTCATACCATCTCCAAAATGATGAGTGACAACATGCATTCTATATCAGAAGACATTTAATATCTAAGACACAGTAAAGAACCAATATTCTTGGTCAATTCTAACATGTTATGGTGGAATAAGCACAGAAAACCTTGACGGGAACCATTAAAATTAGAGAGGACAAAATAAGAGTAATAAAAAAGGTAATATATGAATATTACAACCTCAAATCATCATGTAGGAGGTGCTATAGAGGAGGAGGTAGGGAGGAAGCCTCAGAGTAGCGTCGACAGGGAGGTGAGGTGACTAAAGGGAGGTGGGTAGGTTTTGTCGGTGGGGAGGTGGGCTGGAAGTGCCAGAACTGCATCAGAAGGGAGGTGTCAGAGTCACATCAGAGCCGACATGGAGGTTTCCTGGCTGCTTCAGAGCTAAAGTGGGAGGAGGAATTGTGAGGGTAGGAGGAATAACAAGGGGAGGATGGCAGGAGGAATAGAGAGGGAGTGGGAGGGGATGAGGAACAATAAGGACGACGATGGAGGAGGAATCAAAATGCGGGAGGGAGAAGTTGTGTGTGGGAGAAGTTGCGAGAGGGGGAGGAAAGCCTGATTGAAATAAGATTCAGATAACCTATTTCCATGCCCAGCTATTTGGGTGTGTCTATATATTACCTATAGTCGTGGATAATTTAAACCGTGTCTATAGATCTGTGTCTATAGATCATTTTTTAGTAGTGCTTGTATGACTTCCATTGATGAGTTGAAGAATCATTTGACCACTCCACTGATCATAAAACCCCCATGGTGGGACATTATATTTGAGATTATGTGTGATGATTTCAACTTTGCAGTTGGAGTAGTCTTATCACAGAGGGTGGAGGGACGTTCACATGTTATTTCATATGCATCAAGGAAATTGAATTCAACCCAATAAAACTACACAACCATATAAATGGAGTTTCTTACTATCATATTCACTTTTGATAAATTCTGTTCATATTTATTGGGCTATAAAGTAGGTGTTCTATATGACCATGAAACTTTGAGGTACCTATTGAAGAATCCATATGAAAATCACAGACTCATCCTATGGATGTTCCTTCTTCAAGAAATCAATATTGAGATAAAGGAAAAGAATGTGTCAGAAAACTTGGTGGCAGACCACATGAGTAGGATAACTCACACACTTAAGGCTGACACCTTGGACTAGGTACCACTT
Source organism: Viscum album (assembly GCA_963277665.1). Taxonomy (NCBI): domain Eukaryota; kingdom Viridiplantae; phylum Streptophyta; class Magnoliopsida; order Santalales; family Viscaceae; genus Viscum; species Viscum album. Next base: position 1,698,866,914 of record OY728127.1, read on the forward strand.
CATGACAATTTTCACGATTAGAATATTTATGCAATCTTAGGTACACATCTATGGTATGCTGATTTAGTTAACTACCTCGTGGCTTTTGAAATTCCTTCAAGTTTAAAGAAACATCAATTCCAAAAATTAAAGTGTCATTCTCAGTTTTATGTGTGGGATAACCCCTACCTCTGGTGCATGTGTTGTGATCAAGTTATTAGGAGGTGTGTTCCTAATCTTGATTTTGAGTCTATTATGAATTTATTCTACACACTTTCATGTGGAGGAAACTTTGGACCACAACAGACATCTAGAAAAGTCATTGACTCTGGATTATATTGCCCTAGCTTATTCAGTGATGCTCATATATTTTTTAAGTCATGCTCATGTTGCCACCAATTGGGAAATATTTCTAGGAGATATGAGATGCCTCAACAACCCATATTATTTTGTGAGATTTTTTTTTGTGTGGGGAATTGAAGTTTTGGGTCCTTTTCTAAGTTCTTTTGGTTTCTTGTACATTTTGGTTGCTGTTGATTATGTGAGTAAATGGGTGGAGGATAAGGCCACCAAGACTGATGATTCTCATGTTGTAGTGGACTTTGTCAAGAAATAGATTTTTTTAGGTTTGGAGTACGGAAAGACATCATCAGTGACCAAGGGACACAGTTCTACAATCGTAATTTAGATTCCCTCCTTCATAAGTATGGGGTGACTCACAAAACATCAACACCATACCACCCCAATCAAATGGTCAAGCTAAAGTTTTAAATCATGAGTTGAAACAAATTTTGGAGAAAACTGTGCAGCTGAATAGGAAGGTTTGGGAAAGTGATTTGATGATGCACTTTGGGCTTATAGGACAACATACAAGACACCAATTGGTATGTCCTCATTTCATATTGTTTTTGGGAAAGCATGTCATCTCCTTGTGGAAGTTGAGCATCAGGCTTAATTGGCTATAAAGAAATGAAACATGGATTTGGCCTAAGTTGGAATCCAAAGAAAGATGAAAATTCAAGAGCTTTATGAGATTATATTGTCTTCATATGAGATCTCAAGGCTCTATAAGGAAAGGTAAAAATTTACTCATGATAGAATGATCCAACAAAGAGAGTTTCATGTTAGAGAGAAAGTCCTTCTCTATAGTTCATGATAGAAGCTAATTCCTGGTAAGTTGCATTACAGATAGTTAGGTCCTTATGTTTTATCTATTTTTTTCCTATATGGTGCAATGGAGATCACACAAGAGGACACTAGAAGGATATTTACATTCAATGGGAAATGTTTGAAGAAATGCACTGAGGGACTTCCTACCGATGTAGTGGATTTCATCACACTTCATGACCCTATAATTACTTGATCGTATCAGGATTTTCCTAACCCTTTAACTTTTATATTCTTTATCCTATTTTGAATTATACATTTCATGTTCATATATCATCTCATAGGTTCAAAATTGAGGACAATGCAATATTTTAAGTGTGGGGTAGGGGACAACATTTTGGGGTAGATATTTAAGATTTTCATTTGTGTGTTTTGTGTGTATTTTCAATTAAGTTTTTGGTTAAAATTTTCACCAAAAAAAAAACAAATAACAAAAAAAATCGATAAAAAATAAATATATCATGTAACATTATCATGTCTAACGTATAAAAAATGCATGTTTTAATAATTCATTGGTATAATTATAAGCATGATTAAGATTTCATCATCAAGGGTTGATTTTTATAAAAATTGAATTCATTGATGATATGAATGATTGTGTCATTATAAAACCTTTTAGATTTTGAAATCATTATTTGTGATATTTGTTCATGGTAAATTGCGTCATTGATTTCTCTACACAATTTTTGACTCAACCATGAATTTTGAAATTTTTTCTACTCAATTGAATGTATAGTCAAGTTTGGTAAAAGAATTCATTGGTTGATCTATATATCCGTTTCTCTTCCAATCAGTTTCATTGCAATAATGAATTTACCTATGCGTGTGTACTTGTTATTTGAATGTTGTATGCCCTAAAAAAAATATGGGTTATGTCTTGGATAGGTAATAAACCACTCTTCATTGACCTTTGATCTATTTATAACTATTACAATTAGTGTCACGAGGATATCAAACACGGGTTGAGAGTTGAGTGTGATATTTTTTCCATGTGAAACTTAAAAAAAACAAAATAATAAATAATAAATGAGAGGAGTGATGAAATGTACAACATATGAGGATATCTAGGTGTGGAGATTAAGGTTTGTCATTTGGGAATGCTTAAGTGAATGTGTCTTGCAATTTTATTACAAAGGAATGTAGAACTAGTTTGGTGAATTAAACCAGGTAAGAATAATTATTTTACTTGACCTGAATATACTTAATAAAGGGTGGATTTATGAGCTTGGAATGGTTATCACACACACATGTGGGGAATTTGTGGCATGGTAGACCCACGACTTGTTTTGCTATGATTAGTGTTACGAATCTAACTGGATTTTGTTTTGACACAATTTATGAGACAATGAATTTAAAATTTATTGATATTGACTCTTGATGTGATTATTACTTTTCCTATATTTTCACTGTGAATTGAGAAATATGAATATGCATATCTTGTCATAATTTTTTTTGGAATACATGATTTGAGGTTTTTCCCAAGAGTGAAAAAGGGTAAGTGTGGGGGATGTGATAAAACACAATTTTTTTGAAAATTTTATTGATAATAAATGACAAAATTTCCTCACATTATGTTAAATATTTTTATTTATAAAATATTTGGGATTAGATCATTATTTTTAAAATTCGATGAAAATTCTAGTTTTACCCTTTAAAGTGAACTATAGTAATTAAGATATATATATATATATTTATTTAAATATTAATTATTTTAATTTTAAATTTTATAAATGTGTTCCTAACTTAATGGACTGCAACTTTTGTTCAGGACATTGGAGCTAAATCATGCATTTGGTTGGACTAAATGGACCATGAAGTCAAAGATGGACTAGACCCTCTAGATTAGACATCACTATAGTGTTTGGGACATATCTTCTTCATCCATGCATCTATTGAACCCAAAATTTTAGATGAAATTGATAAAACAATTTCTCAAAAATTATACTCCCAAAATGACAGCTAATACATGCGTTTTAGTGGTCAAGAAGGTGGTTCAAGTGGGATTAAAATATTTGGAAGAATATCCCCATTCACACTTGAAACCACTTTCAACCTAGCCTCCCCTCCACTATATAAATATGTATTTCTCTCATTTAGAGGGGTTGGGACGTGCATTAGGAGATTGAAGGTAGAGTATAACTGGTTTCAATCAAACTCTCCAACCATTGTAATAGGGGTAGCTCTTGAACCAAAGATCCCCTCATCGAAGACTTCTTTTTCTTCTTCATGTTCTAATGTTTTAATTTGGAAAATAAACATCTTTTTTCTTATTTTATTTCTTATATTATATTCTGTTTTGTTAAAATTTATTCTTCTATTAATCTTCCTAATTGGGATAGAATCAAGATTATAATTGAGATTGGTTTCTAACCTTTCTAAACCTTTGCACATGAAAAACATTTCTACGATTACTACACCACTTATGGAAGAGTAGTTATTTTTAGTAATAAAAGTACCTCTAACCTCCTTTATTCATTTATTTTGAATCAATGAGCTACAATAATTCACATAATATGGTCTATTAATTTACTTTTTAATTTAAATTAAACTAAGAAATCAATTGAACAATAAAAACAAAAAAAGTGAGGTCAATAATTGTGTTAATTGTGAGAGCGCGAACTTAATCGGTAATTCAAAACCACACATGATCAATTTGTAGAGTCAAAACATAATACCTAAACCCAATTAGTCCTCATTTATAGAATGAATATGTTCTTTAAGTTACCACTGACTATAATATATCCCTAGAACATCGATCAAAGCATGGTTTTGTGATTTAATGTTCCAAAGATAGCCTAGGGTTTAATTTACTCCATATTTGTGGTAAAGGTAAGTATCATAGGGTTCAAGGGTTAAAAAGTTAGGGATCATAATTAAGTGGATTTTAATTTAAATGATTATGATAAATAATTGAGTGAAGAGGTATAGTTAGATCGATTATTCCTTTAAAATATTTTCTAAAAACACATCTTCTTATTGGGTATTTTTAATGGAACTTCATTAAAAAAAATGAAATATTCTTCCAGAAAATTTCTTCTAGTTTTATAAATGATAAAAAAACCCTATCCTTTCATGTAGTGTGTTTGAGTTACTTAATTTAATTTTCCAAATACCTTTATAAAGTTGTTTTAATTACTGCCTCTTTGAGATACGACCTAGGTCATCCACCCTAATGTACCTAAATAACACCAAACTTAACATTATTTGAGAGTTCCCATGACAAAAACTTTAAAAAAAACTAATTAAACAACCATGAATGTAAAATATTCTAGACATTACAAGAGTACGGTAGTGTAAAATGGAAATTAAAGGGGAATAATACATTCCCAAATAGAAATATCTCCCAACATTAAAAAAAATTGGAAAAGAAAGCTTCTGAGAGAGACAAGCTCCTTATATCCAAGCTGTGACCACCATGTGTAGTCCTAAGTACCAGGTGTCTATATGCTTCTCTAAAGTCACCTCTGACCAGACCATGATCCATATAAGACATGACATTTTTAGGAAAAGACCATGTGTTTGAGCATATATACATACATAGTAAAATTCCCAAAAGATGAAGGGGGGGGGGGGTTAGTAAGATATACAACATGAATAGAAAGACTATAGATAATATAAGATGCTGAAAGAAATGAATGAGAAAAGATCAAACCAAACAAAGAGGTAAAGTTATATCATCTAAACACAAGGGTCTCAACATGGTGTTTAGATGAACTACATGTTGATTATTTTCCACATATAATAGGAAATTAGACTCATACAACCATGAGAATCTAAATACAGGAAGCATGTGGAATACCCCATTCATCTTCACATCATATGGAAATAGAGAAACCAAATACAAAGTTATAGATATAGATGTATATATTGGCTCAGTCAAAATAATACCAAATGAGAGAGTAAGGGGATATCCATATCAGAGTTCAGTTCATAAAGAAAATTCACCGATAGTTCTAAATGTCCATCAATGATTCCCATCATCTCACATTTCTACCTATAAGTAACCATACAAGTAAAGAAACACCTCTTCAATATGCCACACGGTTAAAGGGTCACAATCTCTAGGTAGAGGACCCATTCCCGAGTATAATAGGATAATTCCACACTAATAGTCAATAGAGGACCCATGAAATGACCAACAAGAGTGTTCTTCTCTGATAGTCAATGGAGGACCCATTCCCTACCCATTAGGAGGGTTCCACTCTGGTAGTGAAGGACCCATGCCCAGCTGAGCTAGAGGGTTCCACTCTAGAAGTTTTCAAGGACCCATTCCCAACTCAATTAGAGGGTTACACTCAGGAAGTCATAAAGGATACATTCCTAGCTTGATTTGATGTTTCCACTCAGGAATTAGTAGAGGACCCATGCCCATCCCAGCTAGAGGGTTCCACTCTAGAAGTTTTTAGAGAACCAATTCCCTATCCTGAAAGGAGGGTTCCACTCTAGTCACCAAGGATCCATTCCCATCTTGACTGGAGGGCTCCACTCAGGAATTCTACAAAAAACCCATTCCCTATGATGATAAGAGGGTTCCAATATAGGTACCAGTAGAGGACCCATGACAAGCCCAGTTGGAGGGTTACATTCTAAAATTTTCCATGGAACCATGACCTACTGAGAAATTACATTCCACTTAAGAATTAATAGAGGAACCATGCCCTACCTAGTGGGAGGGTTCCACTCTATACGCCTTTAGTGATCCTATACAATAAATATCATTGTTGAGAGCCACCTAACCAATAATTCTACCTAGAAAATTACACATCATATCCTAAAATCCAAAACCAAGGGTACCATTGCGTTCTACATGAAACAATGCCTAGGATATGCTACTCATGGGAAAACATATGAGTTCAAATGAAGGAGATACGAATCCATGAAGTTTACTCAAAAGGAACCATGTAGTACACAATGTGTGAGGGGACCCACATGGCTTGTGGTCCCAATCTACAGCCTGGCCATGTCCCTGGCTAGTAAACATCTCCCAATCCATGTATAAGTACACAACCTATAGGTGGACTACATGTTATGTCCAAGATATCCTGGACTTTGTCATTTTCTTCTAGCTGTATCCATGTACATAAACCCATGTCTCTATACTTTAGTACATAACATGCCACTTCACACAGGGTTATGCCCATGTGCTCAAGTCGTGTCCGTATACTCAGATACATGGCGTGTTCTTGGCTATGTACTCTGTCAAATGGCTCATCCACATGGGGAAGGGGGTACATGACATGTAGGATGGCTACACGTCATGCTATCCTTATATATTTCTGAAACCATAGCCACCATATCCAAGGGTCTACACACTGTGTGTTCATCATGATACATGGCGTGTAATTAGGATTTTCAAATATTTCCAAATCCATGATCTGCACTCCTAATATGGTCCTTTTCCTTTAGACCAGACATTGAATCCACCTAAAAATATTAGATCTTTCCATGGATCATAGTTTTCGACCATCATTCAACGAAAATAGGATTCTAGTGATCCTTAAAGATATAGCACTTATTTTTTGCACCCCAAACCTTCCGCCACTGATGATTTGGCTCTTGATCATTGAAATGATCTTCCACAACCTACAACCTATCCAGATTTGAGCTCGATTAATCAATCCATCACTCATACATGAATCTGTCACAATTCCGGGGGTCCAATCATGTTCAGTACCATCGGGCAATGTCAAACTGGGGCCACTAGGTCCTACTGGTTAAGAACAAAAAGAAATTGATGGATAAAAGAACAAGAAAATTTTTAAGGCTCTTTTCCAAGAATTCTTGGACAATGATCATGAATAGGGACAAATAGGGTTATAAAAAATTTTAAAAAAAAATTTAACTGATAAATGAGCACATGAAATAGTCCAAAAATTGGAGAAGATCATAAAAAGAATGATTTTTCTCAATCAATTTAACCAAAGAGGGTGTAAAAAAATTAAAATCCATACCTAGAGATTGGATTGTTCATCATCAAATAATGTTCTCATAGATGATAAAAGGAAGTAAATTCATTCGATGCATCCCAATCTGATCTGATCTGGAATTTATTTACAATTAGTTGTGATTCACCAATAGAGGGAGAAATGAGAATATCTTAGAAGATATTAGGATTATGAGGTTAAACCTGGGAATATATCTATGGTAGTATTATTATATAATTTTTGTTTAGGTTAAAATTAATGAATGAATGAATTAAATAATTAATTAATCCACTAAACAAATAACCAATGAGTGAGGTGTCCGAACACCTTGTTCTGATGTATTTTAGGTCACACCTAGGGTAAACATGGCATTATAGACTCAAACCTAGTTTTGGAATTCTGATCCAAGATACCATTTATGAGTTATCCCATTTTATTTAGGAAATTATATGAACATAATATAAAATATATTTAATATTTTTATAAAATTAATTCTGGGCACATAGGGCCTCAGAATCATATACCATCCTAGTGCCTAGATCGGAATATATATTGAAATATTTAAAATTATTTTAAGGAAAAAATTAGGCATCTACACTAATCAAACATCTTTTAATATCCTTGATATTTTATTAACATTCATCTATCAATAAAAACATGGATCCTTTCTGAGTCAACATTTTCATTAGATTATATAGCCATGAGAAATCCATAAAAAAGAACCAGTATTATCTCACCAACCTAAGGGAACTATAGATATCAGTTAATATGGTTGGTCTAGGTCATTGGTCAAGAACTCTTTAATTTTAAGGATCCACATATATACCATCACCAGAGATTATATGATCGAAGAATGAAAATTTTTCAAGCCAAAATTCACACTTGGTAAATATAGCCTACAAATTTTCCTTCCTCTAGGACTTTAGTGAAATCCTAAAATTTTATTCACGACCTTCCTTACTCTTAGAATATATAAGAATATCAACAAAAAATACTACCAAAAACCAATTAAGGTAATATATAAAGTATATATTTATTAAATCCATGAAGATAATTGGATCACCGGTAAGTTTAAATTGAATTACTATAAATTCATAATGACCATACCTCATAAATAAGGCTACTTGGGTATATACTTCTTCTTAAACCTTAGACGATGATATCTAGATCGAAGATTAATATTGAAAAAATATTTATCTAATCACAATTGATCAAACATATCATCAATATGGGGTATAAGTTACTTATTCTTAATAGAGACCTTGTTAAGTTCCTAATAATAAATGCAATGACACATTGAACCATCTTTCTTTTTAATAAAAAGAATAGTTTCACCCCATGGTGAACACTAGGGAATATTAATACCTTATAAAAATTATCTTGGAGTTTCTTATTTAATTCCCTCAACTCAATAAATCCTATTTGATATAGAGTCTTTGAAATAGGTGAAGCACTAGTAATGAGTTCTGTTGAAAAATCAACTTCATAATTCAGGGGAAGACTAGGAAAGTATTTAGTAAATAAATCAGTATAATCCTGAACAATTAGAATATCTTCAGTTTTGAATTTATCCCCATCCATTTAATATAAATACCCCTCATGAATAGGTAGTAATACTAATTCAAGAGAAGTAACTTCCATTGGAATTTCATATTAATCCTCACAATGAAAGATGATCATAGGTTGATTTGGAATATCAAACATGACTTTAATTCTCTAAAAATTGATATGGGATATAAATAAATAAATATATATATATATATATATATATAGTGAGTTAATACATTCCCAAAATCACATAAAATTAAACTAGAGAGATAATCAAGATATTTACATGAAGTAAATTTCTACAAACTTCTATCAGAGAGGACCTACAGACTTGATATGAGATTATTGTACCATTATAAGTTTTTACTTCTAACTCAACATATAATAATTTAGGTGGTGATTTGATTCCATCTGAAAATTATTTATATATAAAAGGGGTTAATATAGAAAAAAATCATTTTTAGTACTATAGTGGATTTTAAGTGTACCTTTTACCACTTCATTCTCATGAACCACTTCAGTAGTTGTGATCACATGATAATTCCTTTTGCCTTTTGGATTCAGAGTTCCTAACACTAATTTTCATCATTAACCATAAAAATGATGCACTAATTTGTTTAACTTACTAACTCCTTTTAATTATAGAATTAGAGTGTGGATGGAACATTAAATTGATCATTTTCATCATTCCATTCATTGATTGTCCTCTTCACATCACTTTGACATTATTTTTCTCAATGGAATTCCTTTCCAAACATAAAAAATTTATTATAACTCATAATAATATTTCTTCTATTCTGACTTCCACACCTCAAACATGAAGTTATATTAATTTTATTTACATTATGGATTTTATTACTGGAATTTCCTTAAAATACCATCTTTCTCATTTTTCACCAAAATCAAAAGAACTTTGAGAGTCTATAATTTCTATTTCTTTCTTGATTTCACATATCATGATTTATTTATAGCTATAAAAGTCTCTTATAGAAAATTCCTTTTAGATACTTGGTCTCAATACACTAAATAATCCTTCAACTTTCTTTCATATTCAACGATAAAACTGAAAGCATACCTTGCATGTTTTGTGCAATATACCTCATAGGTACTAATGGATTCATTATATTTTTGCATTAGTTTTAAGAATTCCATTTCAATTTTAATATTAAGAGTTTGGGGAAAATATTTTTTGAAAAATACCTTATTAAACTCTTTTTATGTAATCAAGTAAATTTCCTCCTCATGTATCATGTTCTTGATAAGATTCAAGCATTGATATTCTTTATCTTAATAATGACACACTTCAAATATTTTTTTTCATTTTTTGAACATTGGAGATTAGAAAATATCATTTTAGTGATACTGATTCATTTCTAAACAATTAGTAGATCATAAGAACCATTGAAGTAAGTTGGAAGTTTCCACATAAAAGACTCAATGATGATTTGTTCCTTCCTTTAAAAGTTTTTTTTATTAGCATAATTCTTAATAATATTCATAGATTAAGAGATTTGGGTGATAATAGTCATAATATTTCACATCCAAACTCCTATTTCATTTATTTTCTCATGAGGAAATTAATTTAATTACTTTTTAGATTAATCATTAACATGATTCTTCCTAGGTAAAACCATTGAATAAAACCCAAAAGCATAGTGTGAGAAACAATAATCACAGTGAGTAATCATGTAACCATTAAAAATCATTCTTAGGATGTCTAAATCATGAAACCTTATGTTTAATTTATGACATTAATGGTCATAATCTATTCAAATACTTTATAATGGTTTATAAAAAATATTAATTAACCCTAGTATATCCCAAGGGAGTGTCTATTTTGGTGTTCAATATTAGTCCCACTAATCATGCACTAGCGATGATCAATTTAATACAAAATCTTCCCATTTCACTGTTGCTACTCCTAGGTGAATCTATTCTATAACTACATCTACTTATCAGTATCTATAAAGGGATTTATTTTCTAGGAAAACCACAGAATCTCTACTTTTCCCAAACTTTTAGGATATTATCCTATACCTATACTTATATCCATGGTTTTTAAAAAATTTCTCTAACCCTAATATTGATAAACTAACTAAAAACTACTCTCATACCAATTGATGCGACCTAATAATTTTATTTATAGATATTACACCATCTTAAATTAATATTCATTACATATCATAACAACACATTCCCAAGTAACATAAATGTTTAGTGTCGTTGGATACTAGATATATAATCATCTTATTTCATGAAAAATATACAACATCCCCAAAAATTTATTGTCATATAGTACACTTATTATATATACCATAATTAAAACCTTTCTTCATAACATGGGGAATGGAAACATAAAAAAGGTTAGCTCAAATGCACAATAAGGTTAAACATAAAATAAATCAATCAATGATAATAATTGAGTATAAAATAATCATAAGGGTATGATAACATGATCATAAAATATGAAAACCATACCCAATTAGTCCAATATCATTAATAATAAATCATGGAATAAGTATTTTTCATAACAAATGACATAATTCATAAGTGTTAACAATCCTCAATAATCAATCATGAGCCATGAGAACATATCATAACCATAAGGAATAAGTTTTTGGCATACAAGTAAGCATATAAAACCAATTTATTAGTCAAGGTTCATTCCCAATGCTATCATTTTGGACAATGTCTCATAATTGAAATTCATACCTGGTTATTTACTACATTCTATTAGGTGTAACTTTCATCCATTTAACTCTATAATCTCTTAGAAGTTTATTAACTCTTTGATCTATTAGTTTATTCTCAAATCCATCATCATTACCCAAAGCATTGGAGGGATATATAATTCTGATCCCACACACCACATAATTAAAACCACACATATTTATGTCAAAATATTATAAAAAATTCATAATTTCATCATATAATAACCCAAAGAAAGGAAATGGGTTTTATAAACCTAACATCATTCCATCATAGCATAACCCATAGAAAAGAAAAGGTTTTCTTTAAGGCTTTATCATAACATAATTAACCTATGAGAAAGAAAATATTTTCATAGAATCATATTTAAATTATCACCATCATAATAAATCTAAAGAAAGAGAGTAAATGGTATTATAAGATCATATACCTAGTGAGGAATAATAATACTTAAAGGATGTTGAAATAGATGAAAAAAACCTTTAAAAGATCATTTGAAACTTGATAGAGATTTTTTTTTCAATTAATTTATATTGAATATCATTGTTTTAAACCCAAAAAAGTGATCCTTTAAGATTAATTGTTTCATTTTTATGATATTGGTGTTATTTTGAGCTGAATAGTAAAAATAGGCCATTTTGGATTTTTAATAGTTTTAAATTATTTCTGTAGTTTGGACATAACATTATCTACACTGATCCAAATTGAAAAATTCTTTCTTTTCCAGATTCTGTACATCTAGGGATTTATTTACTATTTTTGGACTAAAAGCTGAATCGTCCATATGGAAGCTCAAAATAAGCTCAGATTTGTGAGAAAGAAAACTATTTTAAGTTCTACCTAGTTTTTGTGTGGCCTTCATAACTCATCCATGGTAAGCCCAAATGTTGTGAAATTTCGGTGGGTGGATGTGGAAGAGGTTTTGGAACATCTTTTATGAAGTACGTACTACGTGTATTGGCCGTTTATAGGGCCATTAAATCATCCTAATCCGGAGGATTGTGTTTTGGAGAGTCTATCTGAATAGAATAAATTCTCAGAGTAAAATGGCCATGAATCTCGGAATATATGTCCAAAGCCGCTGAGATTTTTAGGGTAAATGGACAAGAAAATTATGAACAACATTAAAGAAGGTCTCAACGCATGAAGATGTCATTTAATGGGCCTAAAATGCGTCACCATACGGGGGAAAAATGCTGTCTATAAAAGGAGGAGAGCTCCACCCTCTCAAAGCATCCCATTCTCCATCTCATTCCTTCTGGGACACCAAGAAGAAGATCTTTTCAGATATATTTTTTATTTCTTTTCTTTTTCATAGTTTTATTATTCCTTCTTCTTCCCCTTTCATCTCGATTACCCATACAATGGTGGGGTAAACTTTTGGAGTGATTGGGGAATGGATGGTTTTCTATATTGTAATGCTTGAGATCTTAGACGCAATTGAATAAATCTATTTCTTCTTCAAAGTTGTTTTCAATTTATTATAGTGTATTTTATTATCAAGTGAAATCGTTATTGAATATTAAATCCGTTATTTATTTTTCCCTTGGTAAAATAATCATAATCTCCCTTCACTAATTTCTGGTTTATATACGATGGAATAAAATAGGAATTAGTGGTGAAGTACTCGACGATCGTTAGTACGTGTAAAAGGTGTAGTGAATGTTCATGATTGTTTGGGATAAATAAAACCCGAATGGGTATTTCCTATTTCAATTAAGGATATTCAATACAACTATTTTACACATGGAAGAAGAGTTGACCAAACGAAGATCTTAGTAAGGATTTCCTTCACAATAATAATTTCACCAAGGAAGTGAGAGGAAACAATTGTGGAAACTCACTTTAATAAACTAAGAAGAAGAGGTTTGAATTAAATTGAACAAGGATAGCATTAAAATTAAGAAACTGACCCCGACCTAATCACCATTTTAATATCATAGTTTTTCAATCATTTTAATTTCAAATTTCATTTAAAAAACACAACATTTTTACCCTCATTTTAAAGTGACAACTCGTTTTGTGTGCACTCCTCTTCGTGAGACATCCTAGGTCAAACACTTTACTACATTTACTCTTAAGAAATAATTTTTTCCCACGCCCTATGATAGGCGTGCGTTAAAAATTTATTTGAAAACCAGAGAAAATAGCCATTTCCTTTTATAACATTTTAACTAAAAATTACCAGAATATTAAGAAAAAAATATTATATAAAAATTAATAAGGAAAATTTTAAATGATTATTCAAAGAAAATAACAGTCATCATAGTGGTAAAATCCATTCATACCATATATGTTAAAAGAAAATATTCCTTTCATGCCACTGTAAAAATTCAAAAATGAACTATTCTGAAACATATTTATTTAAAAAGATAAATTTTGAATCCTTTGTAAATAAAATCAAAGTTAGTAAAAATGATCTTTTTAAAACATTTAATGAAAATTTTTAAACTTTAATAAATCAATTTTTATGTGTATGGACATGGAAGAAAAATTTTGTCATCTAAAGAGAAAATAAGGTTGGATTTTATTTAAAGACATTTTCTTAATCATTTTAATCACCAAAGTGATGAAAATGATACTCATACATAATATATCCAAAAATAACCATAATATATAATATTATATGGTGTTTATAGGATAATATTCATATAATTTCCTTTATTATCAATTTAGTTTTGGAAATCCTGAAAATAAATGAGATTGTAATATAAACCCTTACTTAATTCCCCATCATACTTTGTACAAATTAAAATGTACTCTATAATAAATAAATATTTATTATAAATATATTATAGAACCATTTTAATTAATAACATAACAATTATCATTCCATTATAACTTTTAATTATTTATTTATTAACAACTTCTTCATTAAAATGAACATTCAGGTGGAAACTAATCCGTTTTCCATGCATGTTTCAGTTTAATGGTTCTAGTGATTGCACCTTGGTCATGGTTTATAATATATAGAAGATTAATAATTAAATAATTATCATATTAATTCATTATATACACTTTAATAATTATTCCTTTAAATTGGTGTTGAAAATCGAATCACATAGCTATGTAGAGGTTGTAGTCCACACGTACACACGAGCGACATTATCATTTTACAACAGATGGAATGGAAAGAAGGAAGATAATATTTTACAATTTAAAAAAATATTTATTTCTTAAATATAATATTAAAACATTAAATCCATCATAATAACCAACCATTAATTATGGTGATGAAAAATTAATTATATTGCTATATGGGGTGGTAGTACATACATACACACAAGAGATACTTTCAATTTACATTTGATGGAAATGAGGTGTAAAATGGTTATACATCATAATAATAATTAATTATATTTAATATAATTAATAAAATGTTTTATAATATCTAACACATATTTGAATGAGGTATAAGAAGAAATAAAATTGTAATTACACTGTTAAGAGTTAACCTCTTCATTGTGACCTCATTCTGCTTACACCTTAAGCCTTGAAAGGATAGAATTATAGTAAAACTAGAACCTCTAGAACTTGGTGTGGGATGTTAAGAAGGGATTATGAAAATTATTTAATGATCTTGAAGTCTCATGAAGTGTTAATAATAGGGGATAAGTGGAATCCTTTTAAAAGGGAGGGAGATGACACACTTCAATTTTTTTAAAAGATTAAAATATATTAATGTATTACTCAAGTGAAGTGGCTCCAAAATTTAAAATATTCAATAATAATAATGTTATGATTTAAATAAAATAAACTAAAAAAATTAGATAAAGTGTTTTGTGATATTTTAAAAGTCATCTCTTAGGTTAACCCCATGAAAAACACGTTTCAACATTAATTGTGGTAACTATTTTTTTATTGTTTTTACTATTTTTATGACAAAAAATTATGTTAAAATTGTTAAAAAAATATTAATTATGATGATTAAAATATGGAATCAATTTTAAATGATTAAATTTCTATATTTATTAAAAATAAATTTTAAAATAAACCTATAAAACTCGACTGTGATTACCCATGTCGTCACGGGTTGTGAAAATATGGGGAAATCTAAACCTTCTTATTATTTAATGTTTTAGGGAAAAAGGTAATTTATCCTCTAACATGATCTTATATAGTTTTTATAACAACTTTTTTGGTCCCAAAATAGGTTTTTTACCCTAGGACATAAATCCTAGTTGTTTTAATTTTCACGGAAAATTTAATATTCAATTAATTCAATATTAATTTACGAGCGCATGTTTGTTTAGTTGTATATTTTAAATAAAATATATAATTGAGATTATGACTATGTGGTTGAGTCCAGAATGGGGGATTTTTCCTAGGAGAGGCATAACCTTACATCAGGTGCTAGGGTAGGGCTCATGCCTACCTTTTTTTGTTTCTTTTATTTTTATTTTTTATTTTTCTTTTTATTTATTCATTATTTTCCCTTGGATTTACAAGTACACACGATGGGATCCACCCATTAGGGTCTTCAGTTGAGAGAGGGAGTGAGAGATATGAGAGGTAGATGGAAATAAGGTGGTGCCACAGTGGAGCTCAGGTCACGCCATATCATCGTGCAACAACTACAGACTGTAGATCAGACCAAATCATCAATGGTTTCCAACAGGTGTTAGGAAAATTTTATGTTTAATTCAAAAAATCCATTTAATTTACGTGTTTTTAAGTATTAAATCATGTTTTGGGATGTTGGGGACCCATAGTGGGTCAATATAGGCTTAATCAGGGAGAAATGGTGGTTTCAAGCCATCATGAGGGGTTTCCATTTAGGAAAACCCATGTATAAAGTTCATGGTTCAAAGAAAATATGTTACATGTTCTTACTATTTAGGGAAGATGACGTTTTTGGCACTACACTCCATGTAATTGAGGGTACATGCTGTGTAGTGGGCTTTTGGGGAGTGGTTGAGTACTCATCCAGACACCCCATGTGGGGGGTACTTAGCTATGTAGGGTACATGACCAGTGCCCATGTGGGGTACACAATGTATAAACATACACACCCAGGATGGGTTCTTGGAAAAGTACATGGGTGGGTACCCATGTGGGGTTACACACCATGTACAAGCTGTACATGTTGTGTTCTAAGGTGTGTTACATGGTGAGTGGGGATGAGGTACATAAGAAGGTACCCATGCTATGATACACACCATGTACAGGGTCCACATGAAATTTAATTTGAAAAATTACACACTGAGTGTCTGAGGCACACAACAAGGGAGGACCTATGTGTGTACACGCCATGTACCCAAAGTGTACGACATGTGTGTTTTCCTACCTTGGCCAATTTTTCCTATTTGCATACTATTTCCATAATTGAAATTTTGAGTAGTCTATTATGAGAAATTTTCATCATATATCATGATGATGATTTTATTTTAGTGTTTAGAGACCATTGATATGGTGTTTTTGAGTGTGAAAGTTCAGTATAAGGATTTAATTAAGGTTTTATTTCAGAATCCTCTAGTGGGATGGGTTGTGAGCTATGAGGATTGGGCGAGGTTTGTGATATTTCTAGTTGGTTGTGGATTGTGGATATTGGAAAATGTTCTTTGAGGTTATTTGTATAGAATTCAGTATTCATAATCAAATATTATCTCTGTGGAGATCTTGGTTTTTCCTTGTATGTTAGGGACAATTGCTTGAGGTTAGAGGTGCTAAGTTATAGAACTTTGGTTTAGCTATCAGAGCTATTGGATCCTTTGGGATGGGTTAATTACCTTGGATAACAGTTACAACTGGGTTCTATTGAGCTTCTAACACAAGTCTGAGGAACTCTTGAGGATTCCCTTGTGGGCTAGTTTTTGATAAAGTGATTAGTGGTTTCTATTGTTGGATGTTGAGGTTTCCCATATGGATTTTTGTTTTGTTTTGTATTATGTTTGGGAACCCTTAAGAGGGTCTCTTGATTTTGAGTTCATGATGAGGACCATTGATAATTCCCCTATTGGTGGTTTTATTCTTTTGTATTCCCCTTTGGGTGTGTTTTTGATCGAGGATTAGTTATAGGTCACTAAGGGTCATTTGGGCTGTTTCTACACTGGGTGTTTCCCATGCTCTTAGATGAGATATAAGAAGAAATCGTAGGGTGTCCTACACTTATTATGGCCTTGGGGATTATTTAGGATGTTTTTATGTGCATGGCAAGAGTGCTTGGGTGAAACAAGGTATTCTCTAGTAGGACGTTGCATTATGTTGTAGCCCCAATGACTGTGAGAGCCCCGAGTTTTGGTTTGGCCTAAAGGTGGATTTTTGATATCCTATTGTGTATGTTTATTGGATACTGAGATCTCGGGTTTCATGATACAACAAGTTATTAGTTTTCCGAGAGTTGATCCATGCTGCTAGTTTAGCTATTTAGAAAATGGCTTCAAGGTTGGATTATCCCAAGTTTAGTTGGCCTTTGGCCACAATATTTGACGTAGTATCTACTCAGGACTATGGTTTTAGGAGGAGACACTTGGGATATCTTAGATTGATAATTTTACTTGATTTTATATTAGGTTATCTCCTCCATTGAATGGTTTTGGTTAGACGAGCTTAGGAATTTAATAAACAATACGGACGAGTGAAACCCCCATCTAGTTGATTGTTATCCCTAACTAGTGTTTTTTTTGATTTTTAGGTTCCGAGGCACTAAAAGAGTGGGATTTATTTGTATTTTTATTATTTTATGATCATGGGGATTTGGAATATATGTGTTTTTTGATTTTTATGGATCCCATGTCATATCTGTTCAGGTCCACAACTCGTTCCTGATTTATTATGCCATATATTTATGACTGAAGGGTTCTCTAGTTATGTCAACCTATATGTTACTTATTCCAGTTTAGATCATGCTATTGGACTCCCAGATCCCTAAATATGTGTGTTGTTTTCATGGATGCCTATGGTTATGTATTGGGAGTCGACATTCATTCGTTTTGTATTTAGATTCCTTGGAGATACTGTGTAGATCTAGCAGATGTTCCAGTTGTCATGTGGCTGTGTAAGACAAGTGCTATAAATCCTCTAGTAGGGGATAGAGAAGGGGTATATTTACCATGGGTTTTAGAATAGAACCCCCTGGTCAGCTACTTTATTGTGTTTATTTTCCCACTTTTTTAAGATGTTGTTTTGTTGGGCCAACTGTAGGTAATTTTTTTGGCTAGGAAAAACATATCACATGTTCATGAACTTATTATGATAGAAGATTTATAGGTTCAAAATTAGGGGTAGCCTACTAAGATTTATTTCTCACCCCCTATATGCACACCTTAGTTTGTGTTTGTAGACCTGATGCCTAATTTCAGGTTAAAGAACAGGTTGTACGATGGATGGGGCCATATACCAGTGTTTCTTTATTGAGTGGGGTGATTATGTAGATTATTAGGATTACGATGGTGTAGCCCGTGCATTTTGGATATCAGCTATTTGGTTTTGATTTACATTGGAAGTAGATAGTATTGTATTTACTTTCAATTTTTTTATTTTGTGTTTATAGTTATCCCAGTGGGTGGATAACTACTGTATGTTTTGTATCCTTTGAATATTTATGACTTCGTACCAAATTTCATTTTTTATAGAATGTTTTTTTTTCATTTTATTTATTTTTCTTACTCTAATGTTGATCCCTTTGTATTTATTTTCCACTATTATTACACTCTAACCATAGGGTATAGTTTCCACACTACACATTTTAGACCCTCGATGCTTATTGGTAACCTATGGAATTTGGGGAGGCATGCTTGAGGCCTTATAGTAAGCTAGATTAGGTAATGTGATAGGTCATCAATGTATGGTTTGTTATAGTAATGAAAACTAGTTTTCTAGAAAAATGTTTTTTTTAAGTGTAAAAACTTTTATACCAAAATTAAGAAGAGTGTAAATTCAATACTTCTAAGTTTGAATCTTGATGAGTTCTTCAATCCTGCTGATGTTGTTATCGACTACTCGAAGAAGGATGGAACTGTGTCTGGACCTATATGTGATGTAAATCCTACTGTGGATCTGATGAAACCATCTAATTTGGGTGGGCTTGTTAGTTCTTTCGTTGATTTTTGACTTAAGAGAACCGAATGATTTTTCTCTTGCTCTCAGGATGGTGAACTCTCCACTTACAATCAGATTTAGAAAGACAATACCCTTGAGGTCATTGAATCAAACCCTAGGTTTTTTGAGTAAATAATTGAGGTGTGAAAACATTTGATCATATCCTGGATCAGCTCGCAAACATGTCAATCTTGGAATCTTGAAAACCTAAGGTTACGTCTTGTATAAATTTAGGGTTTTAGTGAATGGAATATTGTTTCTCTTGGTATGAAATAATTTTATATTTACTTTCAGTCGAATGAGTTAAAATTAAGGGTGTGTAGTATGGTATTTATTAATCTCAAACCATGGATCCTTTGGTTTCAGAACTGGGACCCCTGGTTTGACCCTTCTCAATCCAAGAATATTGCTATATAATCCTAGATCTATATCAAAGGGTTGAATTGGGTCTTTTGGAATCCCAATATCCTTTGAGATGTATCCATGGATATTTTAACTCCAATTTAGATTGACAAGGAGACTAGATCAGTCAGGTATGATCATTTTCACACCTACTGATCGAATTTGAACTTTCTTTTACTCTTATTGAGACTATTTACTTAATTGTAGATGAATTTAAATTTGAACCTGAGATAGAGTTTGAATATATCTCTGAATTTTGCATCAATTGTTCATTCATTGGACATACTAAGGATAATTGTCATCAAGGGAGTAAATTATATAATTATAGATGATATGGACACTTAGTTGACAAATATAAATTTAAAATTCCATCTGTTGGTAAGAATGATTCCTCTATTGGTGTGAAATATGATACTTGGCCTTAAAATTCGAAGGTTTATATGGTTAATGGTTCTAGAAAAGGGAGAAGATACCTTTTTGGATGAGGTTGTGGTTGAGAAATTTGGACACTCTCCTCATAAGTGTCAAGTTGATGGTAATGTTGGTGTTCCATTGGTTTCTTTAGGGTCTTCCCTAGTGTCTAACGTTCTAGTTTTACCCCAAGGGGAAGATTCCCTCTTGAAATGGGGTTATGTGTCCAATGATGAACCCTAAAGTGATGCTGAGATTGACCATGTGACACTATTTGAGGATCAGTTCCTCTTAAAAGGGAAGTTGATCTTGGGTTTTACACATGTTACTACTAATGTGGATAATATGGGAACTTCTTTGGTGATTGCTTTAGTTGCGACCACTGTTAATGATTTTGGATGAACTGGAAATGTGCAGCTATCTGCTCATGATGACTTTGAACCCATTGTGGTTAATCCTATGGCTACTAATTTGAATCATGTTGCACATGTGAATGTTGATAGTAGGAATTCCACTAGGATTCCTCATCCTACTTGTCCTGCTTCATTGGAAGTTATTGTTTCTACTGGGCACTTGGAGGCCACAATTCTTTGTAATGAATATGGGCAGGATGGCAACTTTCTACTACATGCTCATGCATGTGATCAACCTATTTTGAGTTTTGTTATGGCTGAGAAGACTCATGTTGTTACACAAGCTAAAGCTTATGTAAAATCCAACTTCTTCTCCATGATGGAGTCAATTAATTCTATAGATTTTGACAAACTCTAAATGGAGAGACGAGAGAGAAAAGGTTCTAAATCCTTGATATATTATGTTGATAATTATTTTTCTTTGGATCAGGATGAGAAATAGGATCTGTTGATTGGGAAATCCTCAAGTGCGTATTTGACAGCCAATAGGGACATTGTAGATGATAATTCTCCTATAATAGATTCCCAAGCTAGTGATCATGTTGTGGATGAGGATGCTGATGATCAAGGTACTGACTAGTAGACCCCAAATAAAGAGACCTGGCCTTTTATTACATTACTATTAAATCATTTAAAATATAAACAACATAATAGTATTACACATAGAGGATCCAAAGGTTTAGTGTCTTGGGAAAACTAGGACCATACATAACAATTACAACATCAAGCATAAACATGTATTTAATTTCTTCTTCTCTAGCTTCTTATTGGCATTTTTCCTCTCCTTAGTACATGTATCCACCTAAGGATATACATAAAAAGGGGTGAGCTAAAATCCCAGTAAGAGGATATATAAGAAGAATATAGCATGGGGGGAGTATAATCATGACATAGGTAAAAGATCATGAACATGAGAGGAGCATAAATAAAAGACTTGAAATGTGGAAATGCATAAAAATGAAACATCATGTATTAGTGGTTAAATACCACACATACTTTTGAACCAAGATATAATCTTGTTCACACATCATTTCACATTTACTCATGACATTCATCACTTTACCCAATGCATTGGAGTGCTGTATAATTTTTGGCGCACCCGTCACATTCAAACATTCCTATTGTGCTATATAATTCCAGGCACACACATCACATCATAACAATATCATTATCATGCTTTCCACATGGAACATATATCAAAATTAAAAATAACTAACCCATGGAAATAATGTGTTACATATCATAAGAACTCATTCATAAACTTTGGGTTCCCAAAAGATAGAGGGAATAACATACATGTTACAAGAACCGTCCACTTTGAGAGAGAATTATAAAGTGGGTTCTTAAAAGAAGAGTTATTTTGGAAAATATTTAGTTTGACATACAAACTAGTGAAAAAGATGTATATCATATAAAGGAAATACAATGATGAAAAAATGATCTTTAAGGAGTAACTATATAAAAAAATGGAGTGCAAGAGGGAGAACCCGAAGGATGAAAGTTGGGTTTGAGAATTTCCCCTTACCTTGTATCTGAATGATTCCTTCTCTTTAATGTCCTGTATAATAAAATTATATTCATTAATTAGAAATTACATGACCTTTTATACATTAATATGGTTTATTATGGTTTCATTATGTCATTTTATGTTCCTTTGGATGACTTATAGAGTTTAAAAACATTGTTTGGGGATGTTTGTTTTTATGGTTATTCTTGGGTGGTTCACTTATATTCATAAATTGAAATTCGGGTAGAACATGGGTAAACATACAGAACTAATATTACATGTTATTAATGAAATTCAAGAATTTAAAATGATCTTATAATGAGTTATATCATATATCATGTTGATGAATCATTAGATAAAAAATAAATGAAGATTTTTTGGGTTAATTTGGGCGGTTTTTCGATCACAATGAAGTTGTTTTAATTTATCACTTAGTAATATATTCATAAGTCAGTTAAAGAACTTTAAATATGACATAATACATATAAAATATTCTGGTTCAACCATAAAAATGGTTTCATGACCAGATCTGAAGGTAGAAATGGAAGAAGAAAGCATGTCATTCTTGAAGGTGATAAATTAACACCTCACGAACAATATTCTCTTTAATAAAATAAAAGGAAGAGGGAAAGGGGTTTGGATGATATAATATCCCATTAGAATCATAAAATTACATTATATGTATAATAATGTAGTTACAATACCATTTTGATGAATATAGGTGGGGAGAGATCAAGAAATGAACTTGAACTTGAAAGGAAATTAAAGGAGAAGTGTGAGAGAAATACCTCTTAAATCCTCCTTTTGAGATCCTCCTTAAGGAATATAGGCATGGTCTTTTGATGAGAAAATCAGCTCTTGAACGTGTGAGAGTGACTAGGTAAGATGTTTTGGCAGAGTTTAGAGAAGGCTTGGAGCTTGAGAGGTGTGAGGAAATGAGGGTGTGAAGAGTGGATTTTATAGTGGAGGGGAGAGGGGTTTCCTTAATATAAAATTCATTAGTTTATTATTTATTCAAAAGACAAGTAATAGTGATTATTCCATGACCAAGAATAGTATTTTTATCATGTTATACCTAACCAAGTGGGCTTACATCATCAGAACATCACACATGACTCTATAATTAGCTTATTTAGCTTATTTTTGTAAATTACAGTATTTCACTATTTATAAAAAATTCAAGTAATTCAGAAAAATCCCAAAATTTACCCCAACCATTTTGACGTGTAGAATCCAAAAATGAATTCCATTTTTTCAAAAATAATTTTATAAATATTATTAATTTAATATTTAATTAAAATCATAATTTACTTAAAAAAAACAGTTTTTAAAAATTAAAACTGATTTTATAGTGCTTTCAAAAATTACGTAGGGTCTTATAAAATTATCTAAAAACTATAATAAATTGATTCAATAATTTATGAATAAATTTTAGGGAAATATAGTTTCTTTTAAATTAATTAATTAATTATAATTAAATATTTATGACTTACAAAATGCCAAAACATTTACTAAGGTAAAATTGCCACTTTCTAAGATGTCTAAATTTTAATTAATTATTCATGGGTAAGGTTACTATTATGTTGGATGATTTATTATTCATAAGGGTCATAATACTATTCATAAGGGTATGTTACTATTCACAAGGGTACATTACTATTCACTAAAAATTATTTTTGTTTCATTAGACTCCAAAAATCATCTTGAACACAGCCATGTATGTCGGATTTTAGAAATTCAAAACATATAAGTGATAAACTTATGTTTAAAGGTCACTTATCACATAGTAGTTCATTATGTTGTGTTTTTAGGACATAAATATAAGAATGGAATTTCTATTGAAAAACTTTGGGTCATTACACCGAAGCAGTGAAGGAGGGGAAGGCATTCAAGAGGATGCGGTGGATGTTATGGGAGTGTTATAAAAAGAGGTTGAATGTTGTGTATCTTCTCTTTTTTGGTGGCCTGTTTATCCACATTGACCCCGTCTCCCTTTTTCTCGCCTGTATAACTATTTTTTATTATAACAATTTTAGGGGTAAATGGAGTATTCCATGGTATGCACTATTTTAGTATATTAAAAAAAATAGTTCTATTTAAATAATTGAATGGAAAAAATAATTTTCAATAAAATTGATATTTTTTCTATTTACTGAAAAATTAATCTTTTTTAAAAAAATTCAAAATTTCACCTTAAACTAATTTTGATATGATAATTTCAAAAATGTTATAATTTTTTATAAAATAAAATTTCTAAAATTTCCAGAAATTAGTAATAATATCTTCTAAAAAAATGTAATAAAATCAATTTTTTATGAAAACATATTTATTAATCATAAAATTACTTTACTTATAATTGAGTACTTATTTATTATTAATTAATCACTACATATGAATTATATAGAACCTTTACACATATTTTTTCAGAAATTTTTAATTCCTATTCATACAGCTAATTAAATGGATAGTTTATAATGGTATACTATGTTGTGGTTCATTTAAACCTAGGGTTGCATGTATAGAAAGATATTGAATAAATTAAATTTATTTAAAGGGAAATATATCATAAAATATCAGGGTATTACATTCATAATATATATAGTATTAATCATGTTATAAGTATCATATTTATTCATTATGTAAACTTTTATAACCATTCAAATATGGAAGTGATGAAAAATTAATTACATCACTTCGTTAAGATGGTAGTCACTACGTATGCACGGGTAATGTTTTATTTTTACAATGAATAAAAATAAAGAAAATTAAATAATAATATATCCTTATATAGAATCATAACAATATTATAAATATTATATATATTCATTAAATCTCTCCATATTACCAGCCATTTATTGCATAAATTACAAATGAATCACATGGCTTTGTGGTGGTGGTAGTCCACACGTACACACAAATGACATTGTCATTTATCATAGGATGTAAAGGAGGTAGAAAATTATTATACAATTAAAATAAAAAAATTTATTTATATTAATGATAATTATTTCATCATGTTAATTTAGTTATATAATATTTATAGTAATTTAAAGAATAAATAAACTTAAAAAAAATTGATAAATACAATTACCTATTCTTTGAGAACCCTCCATTGGATTAAACCTCAAGCCTTAAAAGGCTAGTATTTTGGAAAAAACATAAGCTCTAGTACATGGGAATAGAAATTAAGAAGATATTTGGGTAGGTCTTGGATAATCTATAAGGCTCAATGTGAGTGAATAAGTAAAGGTATGAGGTTCAATTTTATAAGTGAGGTGGGTAGCACTCCTGTAAATACGTAAAACATTAAAATATAATTACTTCATATTCAAGTGAATGTGAAACTAGAGAAACCTAAATTAAAATATAAGATATGTTATGGTCTAAATATATTCAAAAAATAAAATGAAGACAAGTGTAAGTGATATTGTAAACCTTATATTTTAGTTTATCCCCCTCATTGTCCCTTTTTAATCATAACAAAGGTGATTATTTTTCTATAGTTACTATTTACTATGACAAAAAATGAAAGTGGCCTCATAATTTTTTTTATAAATGATGATATAAAAAATAAAAAACATTTTATGAAATTAAATTTCTAAAATTTATAGAAATTATTTTTAAAATAAGTTCAAAAAATGAAATGAAAACTCTTTTTAGAAAAATGAATTTTTTAGCAAAACACTAAATTTAATCTAATTCCTCTCCTAGTAAAAACAGTTACATGAATGAAAAATTATTTTATTGGATATATTATCTAATAACTTCATTAAAATCATTGATAAATAGTTATTAATTTAATTTATTAATATTAAAACACATTCCAATCATAAAAGTAGTTTTTTATAAAAACATATCCTTTTCACCTTCAATTTATTTTATTTTCATTGATAACTAATTTATAACCAATGAATTCATTTTATACATATATAAAAAATAATTATTCATATATATAATAATATTAATAAGTTTTAAGTAAAACATATATGACATAAATAATTATAAGAAAATGATTTTTAAAAAGTACTATAATATTTTATTTTATAAAGTATTCAAATTATTCACATAATGTGATTTATTTTATAATATGGAAGCATTATTCAAATAATTTAATGGTTACATGCTTCAAAATATATTTAACACTTAAAATTTATTAAAGGTAGATATATTATAAAATCTTATGGAGTTACATTATACCCCCTTATAGGAATTTTTCCTTTAATATTCTATCACCCCGATAAAAACAACCGAGGATATGTCCACCTCATCACAAACTTAGGTTACTACATTTCTTCCTCAAAATTATAATTCTACTAAAGAACGTTAACTAGGTGATTATCCTAGTTTCATATCACTTTATCTTCTTGATCTAAAATTTTTATTGGTTGTTCTTCATAAGAAAGATCATGCTCTAGTGGTATAAGCTATGAATTTAGTACATATTAAGGACCTAGTATATTCTTTCTCAACAGAGAAACTGAAAACACATTGTGAACATGGGAAAGGTTTGGAGGATGAACCAAGTAATGAGATACCATATTGATGTGATTAATAATATTATGATTAATGATATATCTGGGGCTTAGCTTTTCCTTATTTCCAAATTTGATAACCTTCTTTAAAGGATATATCCAAAGGAACACCTTATCACCCACTTTTAACTCTAAATATTGATGATGGTATTAAGTATAAGTCTTATATTTACTTTGAGATACTTTGATATACGGTTGAACGAATCTATCTTTCTCTACCATGTCATCAACTAGCTCAGGTCCCAATAGATTTTGTTATGAAATATCCTCCCAACATGTTTGATTAATACACTTATTTCCATAGATGGGTTCATAAGGAGCCATTTAAATTCTTGATTAAAAGATATTTTTATTAGAAAATTAAACTACAATATGGTATTGATCACAAAATACTTTGAAATACATAGAGAAATCACTCAATATATCTTCCTATGATTTAGTAGTCCTCTTATAATGACCATCTATATGAGCATAATATACAGTGCTAAAGCTCAAATCTATATTCAAATATTTCTGGATACTTCTCCATGACTTCGAAGTAAACCTTAGATCTTGATCAGACATGATTGAGAGTGGTACTCAAAACAACCTTACCACTTTCATAATATATACCCTAACTATATTAACAAGAGATAAATATTATCTGATAGTAATAAAATGTGTTGTTTCATATGGTTAATGACTACAACCCAAATAGCATTGTTCCATTTATAAGTCTTGGGGAGTACCACAAAAAAAAATACATGGGGTTATTTTCCCATTTACAAAAAGGTATAAGTAATGGTATTAACATCCCCTTATAATTATGTCACTCATCCTTAACTTTCCAACATACTAAGAATCTAGATAAATACTCTGCAATATCTCTATTCATGTTATCACAAAAAAATTCCCTTTATAATCCCTATACATATTCATACTTCCATTAATAATATAGAATTATAAACTATGAGATTCATAATACCAATCCTTCTTCAATTTTGGTATTTAAGAGACATATACTATATTCTTGAACCTTTTATTCTATAATTATCATAACTAAACTCAAAAATATTCTATATTTTATTTTTTAGCTCTACATTTGTAGCTATTTAATCTTTACATGAAAAGATGATTTAATATTAATTTGGGAAATATTGTATCTTTATCCTTTCCATATGATTTTAAGGTCCATCCTCTATAAATTCATTAGTATTGGATCTGTTTCAATCCTCATCAGGGATAAACATTCGTGGTCCTTACGACTCTGAGAATTATCCACCTTGTTCCCATTCCCAGAGTGGTAATTTATTGAGTTTTCATGATATTTAATTAGTAATAACCATATAATTTGGATCATATTCAAATCTTTATATATTAATATATTATTTAAGATTTTATAATTGGTATATATGTCACAACTTTCACCATAAAGATAATGACTACATAGATTTAAAACAAAATTACCGCTACTAGTTCCAAATCATGAGTTGAGTAATTTTACTCATGATCCTTAAATTGGAATGAGGAATAAGATACTGACAAGTCATTCTACATGAGAACACATCCCAATACAATCTTTTATGCACCATTATAGATAAAAGACCCTTCTCCACTACATGATAGTCTTAGAAAGTGTGCACTAACCAACCTTCTCTTTAGCTCCTTGAAATTTTCTTCAAATGAATCAATACAAAGGAACTTGGCTCCCTTACACATAAACTTGGTTAGTGTATTTGATAATCATAAGAAATTTCTCAAAAAGTATCACTAGTATCCATAAAAACCAAGGAAACTATGAATCTTAATTAGCATGGTTGGTTTGGGACATTGTTTAATAAGTTTCATCTTTAAGGTATCCAATGATATAACCTCATTTGTAATTATGTGACCCAATAATGATACTTTTTGTAGCCATAATTAACATTTACTAAATTTTATATATAGATTATCTTCCATTAAGTAATTTAACACAATACCCAAATGATATTCATTCTCTTAATTGATATCGGAATATAAAAGAATATATCCTATAAAGACTTCCACAAACTGATCAATGTAATATCTATATACTCTTTTTATTATATCAATGATGATAGATTGGGTGTTGGTAAGTCCAAATGTCATCACTATATATTTATAGTGTCCATACCTCAGAGGAAAGACTATATTGGATATTTAATCCATTTTTACATTTAACTAATGATATCCATACTAGAGGTTAATCTTTGAAAAGTATTCATCTTCTCATGGTTGATCAAGAAAATCATCTGTAGAGGGTAGAAGATCTTGGTTCATGATTGTAATCTTGTTAGTTTCTTGATAATCTAAGAAAATATGCATTAACTCATCTTTATTCTTAACAAAAAAATAGGTTCACCCCATGGTGATGCACATGGTTGAATAAATCAATTTTCAAGATTCTTTTGGACTTCCTTCTTAAATTCCCTAAACTCAATTGGGACCATTCTATAAGGAGTCTTTGAAATAGGTGTAACACCAGGTATGAGTTCTATTTAAAACTCAAATTTTTGATTTTGGGGGATACTAGGAAACTATTAAGGAAATACATCAGCATATTCCTATATAATATGCATATATTCATTTTTGAGATTCTCCCCAACCAATTTATATAGAAACCACTTATGAATAGGTAATAATTCCCTTACAATGGAATTATTTTCTTTTGAATGATCATTTTCATCCTCACACTGATAGACAATCATTTGTTCATTCAGAATATAAAATGTGATTTCATTTCCTCAAAAATTGATGTGAACTCAATATAAATAAATCAAATACATTCCCAAAAGCACATCAAATTAAACTAGAGGAATATTCACAATATTTTCAAGAAGTAAATTCCCAAAAACTTATATTAGAGAGGATCTATATACTTGAGATGTGGTCATCGTATCATTATTATTTTTCATAGATAATTTAAAATATAATCATTGTGGTGGTTATATAATACTCATAGAAAGTTCTTCAAATATAAAAGAGTGGGTAGAATGAGAATAAAATAATACATTTTTATTTCTATAGTGGTTGATAAGTGTAACTTTCACCATTTAGTTCTCGTAATCCACTTCAATAGTTATGATTGCATGATATTTCACATTACCTACTATCTTAAGAGTTTTTATGCTGATTTTCATCATTAAACCTTATATTCATGCATTGGTTGACATAATTCCCTTACTTCTTGTAGTTATATCATTGGAGTGTGTATGGTGCATTTAGTTGAGTTTTCCCCATTATTTTCATTATCTTCCCTCTTTACATCTATTAAAAATTCACTTTCTTGATGGCCTTCCTTTACCAAATTGAAGAATTTAACAGTCCCTTGGTGAAAATTTTCCACATACTTATTTCAATTATTTTGGCATGAAAGAATATTCATTTTTGTTCCTCCATGGGTTTTATTATTATAATTTCCTTAAAAAAATTTCTATCTCTTATTAGAAAAACCATGAGAATTATGGGAATATCCACTCCCCATTTCTACCTTGAGATCACATCAAATTATTTCTTTATATCTACTAATGTCCCCTACAGACAACACATTTCAATGATTTTGTTTCAATCTACTAAAGAAATGAAATTTTTTCCTTTTAGTGATGATGATAAACATAGAAGCATACCTCAAAATTCATATAAAGGATTCCTCATAAGTACCAATATATTCATCATACTTATACTTAAGCTAAAAGAATTCCCTTTCAATTTTTAATGGAAAGAGTTTAGGGAAAGTAATTATTTAAAAATACCCTCTTAGTCTCATCCCATTTAACATAAACCATTACCTTAGGCCCTAAATTTATTTATAAAAATTATTAAGATCATGTATAATAAATTTAGATTTATTATAAATTAATACCAAAACAATATTCATAATTATATTATAATATAAAAGTTCATTATAATTTAAAATTACCCATTTATGAATAATTATTCATTAAAATCAATATTTGTGTGTTAATTGTTCCGTTCCCCATGAATATTTTACTTTTGTGGTTCTAATAATTGAAACTTAGTCATGGATTAATAATATAAAAAATATTAACCATCTTATATATTTTTTGTATTTATTCTTTATATACACTTTTATGACCATTCATATAAGTTGGTAATGAAAAATTAATCATATCACTGCATGAAGATGGTTGTCTATATGTATGCATGAGTGATTTTAATTTTCCCAAAGAATGGAAATAAAGAAAGTTAAATAATATATATATATATAAATAATCATAATAATATCATAAATATAGTATATATTCATTAAATACATTTATATGACCAACCACATATGGAAGACATGAAAAACAAATCACATTTATTTATGGAGGTTGTAGTCCAAACGTACGCATGAATGATGTTACCATATCTAATATGATATAAAGGAGGTATAAAATGGATACAAAATTAACATAAAAACATTTAATAATAGTTTTAATATTTATTTCATTATATTAATATGATTATATAATATTTATAGGAGCTTAAGTAGGAAAGAAACATGAAATAGACCGGTAAAGAAAATTACCTCTTCTTTTGGAATCCTCTTTTGTATTACACCTAATTCCATTAAAGGATGGACTTTTGGGATGAAAAAAATATGTAGGAACAGGGGAGGGAAGTTATTATGATATTTTTGAAAGTATTCTCTAAACTACAAGACTTAATGTGAGCGAATAAGTGATGGGAGGATGTTCCATTTTATGATTGAGATGTGTGGCACTCTATTAAATACATAAAATGTTAAAATATAATAAATAAATATTCAAGTGAAAGTGGTTAAATGGTAACCAAAATTATAATATAATATAAATTAATGTCTAAATATCTTTAATAAATCAAATATATATATGTTTAAGTGATATTTTAAACCATATATTTTAGTTTAACCCCCTTGTTAACCCTTTTTAACCTTAATCGAGGAGATAATTTCTTTGCCATAGTTAATCTTAATTACGAAAAAAATGAAAGTGGTATCATTAAGAAAAATTTACATAATGATTTAAAATATGAGAATAATTTTATAAAATTCAAATTTTAATATATATATATATAAATTAATTTTAAAATAAGAATGAAGAATGCTATAAAAATAGTTTATAGAAAAATCCATTTTTGAGAATAACACTAAATTAATCCAATTCCTTGCCTAGTAAAAACCAGTAGATGAATGTTAAAATATTTTATTGATTATATAATTAAAAATTTTCATTAAAATCATTCATTAAAAGTTATTAATTTAATTTATCAAGATAAAACACATTGTGTGTATAAAATAGGGTTTTCATACTGACATATCTTTTTTTACCTTCGAATGTGTTTATTTTCATTTATAACCAATTAATAAAAAATGAATTCATTTAATACATTTATAAAAAATAAATTTTCATATGTTTAATACTCTGAATAAAGTTTTATGTAAAATATATGTGAAATAAATAATTTCCAAGGACATTATATTTCAAAATAGTTATTTAGGATCAATAAGAATTCCGAAGTGAATTTGAAATTATTTTTAAAAATTATATTTCATTAAAATACCATAAAATGTGATTTTATTTTATAATGCATGATAATTATTCACATATCTTCATGTTTTCTTTCTATATAAGCTATCAAAAAATAAAATTTATTAAATATAAATATATTATATATTCTTGGGTTGTTATAAGGAGGATAAAACCAGTTCATTCCAACAAAAATCAGGGAGACAACCTACAATTTTCTCCCACCTATAAAGATCATAAACATATCATAATTAAAAATAGAGGAATTTATTAGGTTCATACCCCCACTCCCACTAAGTATTGGGTCTATATTCCAGTTCCAATGTAAGAATCCCATCAATATATTCTAGTTCTGATCAAAGGGAAGGCTTATATCCCTGTTCATTCCTTACAGAATTGTTAGCATAACCTATAATGGATAGTATAAGGAAATTGTTGGAATATCCTAATGATATATTGGTAGAAGGGTTATATTTCCTCCCCAAAAATAATAGGATATCCTCAATATAATTTGGTAACTACTCATGAGATATATCGTACTCCTACTCTAATCTAAGAGGATTGTTGGTGTGTCTTAGTGAAGAAAATAGATCAAGAATCAGGACCACATACCTATTATGACTAAAGTTCATTGGAATATTCATAAATCTACTTCATGGTAGTCCCATATACCTTCCAAAATCCTAATAACTCATTAGTATATTGGGATTTTAACTCAAAAGTATTCCTATATTCCTCAAACTATTTAGTGTAAGGATTTTTGTCAGTATATATTGAAAGAAAAAATTAGGATAAAACACACTCCTACTAATTTTAAAGAAACTAATTAGTATATTATGATTATGATCAAAGGAAATATCACATTCTTTTCTAGAATAAATAATTCCATTGGTATATCTTAATGGAAACTTGGGAGTTACCATAGAGGACTTTTACCTTTGAAGGTAGTTAATCACACTGCACCACACCTACTTATCGACAAAGAACATCAAATAATATGTAACACTGATAGAAATATACAACCCAATATAAGGATTATATCCTTACTCTGGTCAATGATGGTGTTCTTAATGAACTTCAAATTCTCTCGATAATAGCTCAAGAATCTACCATCACTTCACTACAAAGAGAAAGAAGCTATAGTTGTAGAGGTATTACCAATAGTATTGTGATAAGAAAATCTAGAAGTTCTCCCCAGAGTGTTAAAAATGAATATAACCCCATAGAAATATAAAGATCGATCATGAGAACATTTCTAATGATAATAATTGTGTAAATCATCATTGCATCTAGAATTTCAATTAAAAATAAGGTCTTCCCTGGTAACCATAAAGATACTTCCTATAGAATCTAGGTCCACCACTAAAAAGGTACTCCCTAAGGAATATATTAAAAAAATATTAATTACATTGGACATTGATCCATAACACTATTAGAAGTTTTACTATTTGTGATGGGCTATTTACGAAGGGATACTGTCGCAAAAACCCTTTTGCAACAAGGGCCTGTTGCAGAAAATGGCATCGCAAATAGATGTCTGATTAAATACATTATATATACAAGAACATTTTTTGATGGTCCCATCACAAATATTTCTTGCAATGGGATACCAATCCATTGCAAATAACATATATGTTATAAAAATTTTGCGATGGGCTCATTGCAAAAAAGTTATTGCGACGGTAAAAAAAACCATCACAAAAAACTTTTAAAAAATATATATAGTCTATTTTCGATGGGCCCCCCATCAAAAAAGGCCCCGTCGCAAATAATTAATAAAATATAAAAATATTAATATTTTAAAATAATAAAAAAATAAAAAATATTAAAATTTTCAGTATTCAGAAAAAATATATTAAAAAATCATAAATTATTATTATTATTATTATTAGTAAAATAAACAAATATTAAAAAATATAATACTAATAATAAATAATAAAATAATAAAATATTAAAAATACTAAAAAAAATTATTCCATATTTGCAACAATATAAAATAAAAAAACTATAAATAGTTTATATTACAATAAATGTTCAATTCAAATGTTTTTAATAGAACAAAAAAATAATGGGGGGGATAGTCTTCTGGAGGAGCTGGAGGAGATGGAGGAGATGCTGGACGAAACTCCATCCCTAAACTACGAGTCAGACGACGTATGTACTCCATTTACTCGTGCTGTTGCTGCTGCCATCGATGCATGTCCTCATTGTGTTGTTGACACATCTCTTCCTACTGCTTCTGCAAACTCTCTATAAGCTCAGTTTGATCTCACAACTACTCCTGATACTGTGAGCCAAAAGATGATGCCTCTCTATGAGCTCCTCTCGAGCTAGACACTGACATCGCAACAGTACCATAATAAATTCTAGAAGTCCAATGAGAGCTGATACCAACTACTCAGCCCTTCTTGAAGGCATACTGGGTCTCCTGTATCCATATCACCTCATCGAAATGGTGGGAACTAGTCTGATCAGCTATCTTAGTCTGACTCCCAGCCTATGTATGAGAGGTCGCATCCCCATATGACTCCTTCAGTCTCAATTTGAAATTAAAAATAGTGAAAATATTATATACAGTTAATTTTCAAACTAAAAAAGAAATAATACTGACCATAATATGACATTGGTGATCACCTCTAATCTCACTAGTGGCTGGATCACTGTACGCCCTCTAATAAACATTGTACTCTGTAATATCGGGATACCCTACTACTTATATGAATATAAAGTAAACTATTTGTATGTAATGATATATAAAGTATTTAAAAAAGATACTTACCATATGTTCTCTATGGGTACTGAATGTACGACTACTTGCTCGATGTGTCACCTCCTGTCTCCCCCAGTTCTGCCGGCCCAATAAAGATATCCTCTGAAATCAACTACTCAACAAGTGTAAACATAATCCATACCACACGTGAGATGAAATGTACTATGGATGGTGGGCTCTACATGACTCATCAAATACTGTCGCTCCTGCTTTCTTAATGGCTGTCCCTCTCAAATTGTGCAAAAACTGATAGAAATGCTCACACATAGACTGCTCCCATGGCTCGTGGATAGTACCACGCATCCTATCGTCAATGGGATACCATAAACCCTACAAATAATTTATAATAACAAGTTATGAATGAAATAAATTTCTAAATAAATATTATTTATTTATGTACCAGCCAATGAGTGAACATTCCAAGCCGTACATCAATGAGAATATGTTCCCATGTGATCTATGGCTGAGAAAAATAATTGCACAAGATAGAACTCCCCTGTCTAACAACTATATGCACAAAACTATGAAAAAAGAACAAATAATCAAACAATTATTATATAAATAAATTAATGAAATCTAACTAAATTACACAGGTTATCGTAACTCTACATGCGTGGATCAAAACCAAGATGTGGACGCCGCTTGGGGATAAGGTCAAGAATAATAAGTCTTGCAAGACCACACCCCCTCCAAGTACCCCCTAAACCGCCAGTATCCTGAGGGTTAGATGATCCCAAATCCTCCTCATCTAAAGGTAGCTCAACATCCTCTAACTCATGAAGTAGATCAAGGTCCATCTGAAACACAAAATGATTGTTGTTAGCAGATGGTTGAAAATAACTATTACATATAGATATATATTAGTTATGATTATAACCAATATTTAACTGTGTCAATGTTCACCTTTATCCTCATCTTCATATATGATGATGTCAATGTCTTCATATTCATCATCAACGTCATCAATATTCATATGAGTTTCGATTTCATCATCTTTTCCATTTCAAATTATTTTCTAACATCATTAACATAATCGTCACCATCGACCCTTAATTTTGGGGTTTCATCATCGATATTCATGCCTCTTTGTGAAAAGGGTGGATTTTGAGTAGTCTTTTGAAAAATTTCAATTCCTTGTACTTCATCGGAACCACATTCAGTTTGAGTAAACTGATTTTCCTAAGATTTCATTTTTATTATGCTCCACCAATCATTCAGGTATCTTGAAGTTTCATAGTACTTTGTGTAATATATTTGATTTTCCTGTTGATCTAGTAAAATGGTTCATTAACTGCAAGAAGACTTTTATTTTTAATATCGACGATTCCATGAATCAGATGAACACGTAAGCCTCTCTCAGTATCTGACCCCCGAAATTTAGACATTGTTATGTAATTTTTTCCTAGATAATAGAGTTCAATAATTTCATCCAACATGCCGTAAAAGTCAAATTTAGTTTCTATATGATGTGATCCTCTCAAGAAAATCCACTATTCATTGTTTTTTTGATTCCCTATATGCACATGTATAAAATCGAAAAACATTAACCACATATGAATTATAAGATTTAACCATTTTGGATGGTGGGTTACACAATATACACAGTCACTTATCAATTTTATCAGCATGTTTAGACACCTAAAAATTAGTAAAAAAATTATCAATATAATAAATAATAAACCAAATTGATATGTTAAACCATCAATAATTTATGTTACCAGTTTTTGAAACCATTGAGAATTTTTTTTCTGTTGGCGTTCTTCAAGACCAGCTGCTGTAATTTGTGGAATCTTTTTCTTGATATGATTATCATATAACCTACACATAAAATAAGTTTACTTACTGTAACATCAATTATAGAATAAGTGATAGAAGCACTCATAGTACAAATGATGTCATTTCTTCACAGTTGAGCAGAACATATGTATGAGCTATGTGATGTTCATCATCTGAAATCCATCATTCATGAACTCCATCAAATCCAAGCTCCAGCTGATTAAAAACTGATAATTTATTGTTCATTTCATCATCATCATTATCATCATTCCATCCTATGTTGTTGTGTTTTTAGGGACATTCAGATTCAAAATAACGAGAATAGAAAAAGCAATTTCCTCTTGCAAATAAGCTTTAGAAATTGAGCCTTCCACTAATGATTTGTTATGTACTTTTTTCTTCAATTTCAGAATTCGTCTCTCAAATGGGTACATCCATCGAAACTATACCGGGCCTAGACATTTAGATTCATGTGGAAAATGTAATATAAGATGTTCCATTGAGTCAATGAAAGCTGGTAGAAATATTTTTTCTAGTTTACATATAATAACAACAACATCTTCTACCAATTTACTTAGTGCATCATAGTCTGTCTTCACTGCAAAAATGCCTTGAAAAAAATATGATATATTTGTTATAGAATCCCAAATCACAGAATTCAACAAACCTCTGAATCCAATCATCATAAGTCTTTCCATTATAACATGACAATCATGACTTTTTAATCTAGTAATATGACTGTTCTTAACACATCTACCCAAATTGGAAGCATATGCATATGGAAGTCTCAAATCTGGAATCCAATGACAAAATAATAAGAGACTATCTTTGGACAGTGTATAAGTTACTTTTGGATTCATTAAGCTCTATGATCTGACATTTTGAAACAGTTTAAGTTTCGGTCGTCTACAAATTTGGGAAAGATCTAATCGCGCCTCTACATTATCTTTGGTCTTACCTAGTGTATCCAAAACTGTATGAAATAAATTATCAAAATAATTATTCTCAATATGCATGACATCCAACATGTGTAAGACCAAAAAATCAGACCAAAATGGAAGATCCCAAAAAATTATCCATTTTATCCAATTATGCTCTTTCCCAAAGTCATGAATTTTCTGTTGGTTTACTATTGGCCCAAATGTGATGGGGGGTAATGAAAATACAACTGACTTTAACTCTGTACCTAAGATCATTTTTGGAGGTTCATCCCTTTCAACTGTGCCTTTTCTGAAATGAGATTTGTTCCTCTGAAAAGGATGATTGGTTGGAAGAAATCTATGATGACCATCAAAATAGCAAGGTTTTTTTCCATTGATGAGCATAAAGGCTTTGTTGTCTTTCATACAGTAAGGACATGATTTCGGACCATGTGTACTCCATCCAAGTAACATGCCATATTCCGGGAAGTCACTAATCATCCACATCAATGCAGCTTTTAATATGAAATTTTGTTTCACAACAACATCATATGTAATAACACTATTACTCCATAATGAATTTAACTCATCAATCAATGGTTTAAAATAAACATCAATATTCTTTTTCATATGTCCTGGAATTAATATGGTAAAAAAGATATAGGGATCCTTTATCAACATCCATGGAGATAAATTGTACAGAGTTATAAAGACAGGACAACATGAATACTGACTACCCTAAGAACCAAACAGACAAAAACCTTCAGTAGAAAGACCCAATCACACATTTCGAGCTTCTAAAGAAAAATACGAATGTAGTCAGTCAAAATGCTTCCATGAATCACCATCAGATATATGATTCAAGCTTTTATCAGTTGAAATATTGGTTTTGTGTCATTATATCATTGACGCTGTGTTCAAAGACATAAACAAATGCTGCAACCTATGTGTAAGGGGGGAATATCTCAACTATTTCACAAGAATTGATCCAGAATTCCCAAGTTGATCTTCTTTATACCTTGATTTTCTATTTATGGGACAACTATCCAATGAATCATGTTCACTAGAATATAAGATGCAATCATTTTTACATGCATGAATCTTATGATAACTAAGGTCCAGATTACAAACCATCCTCTTTAACTTATAATAATTTACAAGCAACACATTTCCTTTAGGTAACAGTGTTTTAACCAAAGAAAATATCTGATCAAAAAGTTGTTTGACATTGCATTATATGATTTAATAGCCATAATTTTTTCAACCACTTCTAATTTTCTTATCTTGCAACCAAGATATAATGCATCCTCAGCAAACCTCAAAAACTCATAAAAGTCAGATGGTGAAAACTCAAGAGTTAAATCAATAACATCTTGAGTTTTAGTTTGTTGAATAGATGAACCTGCAACATCATGTACTAAATTTTGAAATTTTGATGGATCTGGAATCAAGTTATTAGTATTTTCTCTGGAACTATGTTCACCATTTTGATACCAAAAAATATAATCTAGTTGAAAACCAAACCGCAAGAGATGTCCCCCAACGTTTTCAAATGTTCCCAGAGAACATTTTTTACAAGGACACTTAATTGTGCCTTCTGAAACAAATTATGGTTTTGATGATGAAAATGATAAAAAAACATCAAAACCCTCAATATATATAGGATTTAAACTAGAACCGTTTCGATTTCTACACTGATTTATCCAAGTGCGATCATCTAATTATGACTATTGTCGACTTTTTTTGTTCCATATTTTTCTACATAATATAAAATCATTACTTTTTCTGAATAGTTTGAAATCAAAAAAACCCTATCCAAAAAAAGAAGATAAATAATTACAACTACTTCTTAATAATTACCATTAATTACGGATGACACAATTTCCAGTGGATTGAAGGATACTCTTTTGTCCAACGCCTCATTTACTTGCAACTTTCTCACACTGAAATCACAATGAAAATTCTTCTCCGAGGTACGCTTATTCATTCTCGTGCATACGAGAATGCATAAGCATACATCTAAGAAGATTCTACTTTGTGATTTCAATGTGATAAAGATGCAAGTAAATGAGCCGTCAGACAAAAGAGCCCCTTTTCATTGATGAATCTACTTCTTGCAACTATCACTGCCTGAAAATATTATGAAAAATATGTTCCTACGAATGCATATTCAAACTTGGGTATACGAGATTTGATATGCTCAAATAGAAGAATACTTTTCATAATGTTTTGATTCAGTGAGAGTTGAAAGGAGAAGAGTCATTGAGCAAAACGAGTACCGTCAATCCACTGAAAATTGCGCTAAGTTATTAAAATTTCTATTTATTTCTAATTATTGATAATTATTACTAATTATTGCTAATTATTGCTAATTATTTCTAATTATTGCTAATTATTGCTAATTATTGCTAATTATTGCAATTTATTGCAAATTATTCATATTTATTGCTAATTATTGCAAATTATTACTAATTATTTCTAATAATTGCTAATTATTGTTAATTATTTCTAATTATTGCTAATTATTTATAATTATTGCTAATTATTACTAATTATTACTAATTATTAGTATTTATTAATATTTACTACTATTTATTTGTATTTATTACTATTTATTACTATTTATTAGTGTTTATTACTATTTACTAGCATTTATTACTATTTATTACTATTTATTAAAATTTATTTCTATTTATTAGTATTTATTACTATTTATTACTATTTATTACTATTTATTAGTACTTATTAGTATTTATTAGTATTTATTTGTATTTATTAG
Source organism: Viscum album (assembly GCA_963277665.1). NCBI lineage: Eukaryota > Viridiplantae > Streptophyta > Magnoliopsida > Santalales > Viscaceae > Viscum > Viscum album. The sequence goes on from OY728127.1 coordinate 1,698,907,298, forward strand.
TATTTATTAGTATTTATTAATATTTATTCCTATTTATTACTATTTATTCCTATTTAATCCAATTTATTTCTATTTATTACTATTTATTACTAATTATTACTAATTATTACTAATTATTACTAATTATTAGTATTTATTACTATTTATTACTATTTATTTCTATTTATTAGTATCTATTACTAATTATTACTACTTATTACAAATTATTACTATTTATTCCTATTTATTAATATATATTACCAATTATTACCAATTATTACTAATTATTACTAATTATTACTAATTATTACTAATTATTACTAATTATTACTAATTGTTACTAATTATTACTAATTATTACTAATTGTTACTACTTATTACTAATTATTACTAATTATTTCTAATTATTAATAATTATTAGTATTTATTACTGTTTATTACAATTTATTACTATTATTACTAATTATTACTAATTATTACTAATTATTACTAATTATTAGTATTTATTAGTATTTACTACTATTTATTTCTATTTATAACTATTTTTATTTATTACTATTTATTAGTATTTATTACTATTTATTAGAATTTATTACCATTTATTAGTATTTATTACTATTTATTACTCTTTATTACTATTTATTACAATTTATTAGTATTTATTACTATATATTTTTTTATTTCTATTTATTAGTATTTATTAGTATTTTTTTCTATTTATTACTATTTATTACCAATTATTAATAATTATTACTAATTATTACTAATTATTACTAATTATTAATAATTATTACTAATTATTAATAATTATTACAAATTATTACTATTTATTACTATTTATTAGTATTTATTAGTATTTTTTACTACTTATTAGTATTTATTAGTATTTATTAGTATTTATTAGTTTTTATTACAATTTATTACTATTTATTAGTATTTATTAGTATTTATTACTATTTATTAGTAATTATTACTATTTATTACTATTTATTTATATTTATTAGTATTTATTTATATTTATTACTATTTATTTTTATTTATTACTATTTATTACTATTTATTTTTATTTATTTTTATTTTTTACTATTTGTTGCTATTTATTAGTATTTATTACTATTTATTACTATTTATTGGTATTTATTAATATTATTAGTAATTATTACAAATTATTACTATTTATTACTAATTATTCCTATTTATTAATATTTATTACTATTAATTAGTATTTATTACTAATTATTAGTATTTATGACTATTTATAACTATTTATTACTATTTATTTTTATTTATTACTATTTATTAGCATTTCTTACTAATTATTACTAATTAATACTATTTATTACTAATTGTTAATATTTATAACGATTTTTTCTAATTATTACTAATTAGTGTTAATTACTATTAATTAATACAAAATACAGCTATTAATTACTAATTACCACTAATTATTTATGTAAACTACCAATTATCGTTAACAATGATTAATTATTTCTAATTAAAAAGAATTAATACAAATAATTTATTTTTTTTATTACAAATAAATATTGATGAAAAAACAATTTAAATCTAACTTAATTACAACTAATCAACAATAATTAAAATTAATATAACCAAAGAAATATATACTAAATTAAATAAAACATAAATACCTTCAAATTTGATCTCTTATAATTGTAGGTAGCTTCACAACTTCTTTGTTAAAAAAAACTAACTCTCAAAAAATTTCACTCTAAAATTAGAGATTACAGAAGCAGAGGAACAAGAAATTCGGGCAGAGAGATGAAAAAACGAAGGGGGGGGGGTATATAAGTTAGATTAGTTGTGACGGGACATTTTGCGACAATATTCCTATCGCAAAAGGTACCTTTTGCGACGGGCCCCATCACAATTACCTTCGACTGCATTAATTAACGTCGGCAGTTAAAAGGTTATTTGTGAGGGGCCCCGTCACAAAAAGTGACCTGCCGACACACTTTTTGCGACGGGACAACATCCTGTCACAAATATGTTTTTACCGCTGCTGGTTATTTGCGATGAGTCTCATCGCAAATAACCTTCAGGGGTCGAACTAGTTGAGACGGGGGATCCCCCCATCGCAACTAGGTCTTACCGCCTCCTAGTTTTTACGACGGGCGGTGCCAACCCATCAAATACTCTTTCGCGTGGTTTGGTGCGTTTTGCGCACGAAACCGCACGTAACTTTTTGCTACAGGGAGCCTATTCCCGTCGTAAATAATTGACTATTTGCGACGGGTTGACCAACTCTTCAAAAATAATCTCTTCAACAAACTATTTGCGACGAGATTTATTCCCGTCGCAAATAACCCGTCACAAATAATGGTTTTTCCTGTAGTGTAATGGAATTCATCCCCATAATGGAAAGCATGAAAATGACCATGGAGGCCCCCATGGAATTCACTACAACATTCCTCTATGATGTGGCATCTTACCATGATAAGAAAGTCATCCCCTTATCTAAATCACTTTGAGAATTACCTCATATTGAGAGGCACTTGAGAGAACCTGGATGGATACACTCAGAATATCACCCCTAATTAGTTATATATCTTCTCAAACAAAGGATAATATAAGAAAATAGTCATCTTCTAGGACATTCTTAGACCACCTAGAATTTGATTAAAGTGATAATATTCTGAACAACCCCACTCCCCTTGATAAGTTAGCTCAAAAGTGAATACTCTGGTTAGATCAAGTGAAGGAATATCTCTCTAATGGTGAGGAGAGTGATATGGTTTTGAGTAATTATCTGAAGGAAATATATCATTTATGATCTAAACCATATCCACATCTTAGTATGACATTTCAGAGATATTGAATGAGGAGTTAATATAGTACCTTCTCCTATGTTTGTGGATAACTCATCATCATCTCATGGTGAAACATTTGACTGATATGGAGTAGCCTTACCATATCATGGTGATCAGTGAACTCTGCCATCAAATCATCTTGGATGTCATTTTAGTTGCATGAAATCCAAAATTAGGAAGGTAGTACAAATATTTTTAACTGGTGTACCTTAGTGATTTGAAGACTATATAAAAGTTTATTTTTGTTTCCCTATCTGATTTACACATCAAAGGATTGGGGTATCATGGAACCCCACATTTTACCCCACTCCACAACCAGAAGATTCTTATAATAATGGTTTTATGAAATGTCATTACCTAGGGCTAAGTCTCAACCTCATATTCTACATATTCTAGTAGTTTTGTCTAGTAGAATTTTGTTATCTCTAATGCTAACAAATGGACTACTCAGGGATAAAGGGCTATCAATAAGCTCTTACACCAAGTTTTTTTTTAAAAATTGACCAAGACTCCCATATGAGGGAAGTTAATTCCTCAGCTATAAGGAAACCCTTGGTGGAAGGTATATAACACTTAGAAAACCTTCTATATCTATCCTATGATCAGACTAAAATATATAAAATCAATATGGAATCCAAAATATCCACCTCAATCGTGATATGAGAGTAACCCCATTCTGTAGATATGGGGGTATTTTAAGAGCACAAATACTCCATGGATCATAAAATCCTTAGTGGGTCAAAGATATAACAGTCATATAATTATGCTAATCCTATCCCAAAGGTTGTGGAAATTTATATTACAACCTATAACTATTCCATTTGGACATGGATTATCTTGATTAGGGTAATATTTATAGGGATGGACTTCATAGTTTCTTCTATTACGTTACCCATCCTTCTGTTTAGGGATGTGATAAGTTATGATATCCCAAACTCAGTTCACTCATAAGTAGCTGAACTCAGTCAGCCATATAGACTCAAGCATGCCTCCCTATATGCCAGAGGTTTCTGACTAGAAGGGAGGGTCGATGATAGTACAGTGGGGATACAATACCCTCATGGATAGAGTGTATCAAAATAGTATACAATAAAAGTAAGTAGTGTAAATAGTATAAATAAATAAATGAAAAATCATAAGTTTTCTAGATATAATAAACCTGAAGAAATAATACAAATATTGTATACAAAATGATGGTAGGTAGGTATGCTATACAAAAATGGGAATATATAAGATCCTAACCTTTTCTAGAGATGTCTCAAGACCATTTAGAGGTATTATTTTTCCATTTTAATTAAAACTTGTTTGGGTATTAACTTGGGTGTGTTTGGGTGAAAATTAGATAATTTTGGAAGGAGGATAGCCTTTTCATGGTTTACGCATGGTTTTTTCATGATTAGAAAAAGTGTGCAAGGGGGTTTCAGGGTTTGTTCATGGTTTTTGAATAGTTAAAAAAAGTGTGCAGGGGGGTTGCAAAGTTTGAACAAGGTTAAATTAAGTGTGAAACCTAAGGGTGCAATGAGTGCTTTGTTAGGCCCATGGTTAGTACTAACCATGTGACTTGACCTAAGAAATTGTGCAAACAGTAATTAAAGTCATGAAATTGGGTTTTAAAATTACCCAACCCCATACTAACCCCAAATCGACCCCAGCTCAACCCAAATAATATTATATCATTTTTAGAGGCTCCTAGATGCATTCCAAGGGCTCTCTAACTCCATTGTTAGTGAATCAAAAGGAAGATTAAAGGTCCACACCTCTCTCAGTAAGTGAATATCATCCTGGTTGGTTTCCGATTCTTCTAACATTCTTCTCTATTTAATTAAGGGAAGTTATCCACTATTTAATTAGATATAAATCTACTTTGTAGGATCTAGATCTAGGCCTATAAGATCTAGATCTATGTTTAGTATATCATGATTCATTTTTTCAAAGATCTAGGATTCAGATCAAGATAATGTTATTTGTTGCATTCTTGATTGACTCACTTCAAATTGGGGATTTCCGTGGGCAATCGCTTGTCAAAGAATTGAGGTTGGTGGCCAATAATTCAAATCTCAAAGACTTGATTTCAATTATGTGTATGTAATTTAATAATTTATATTAAATGATCAGAAATTTAGTTTCTTAGATTGAATTAATTAATTTTGTGAATTAATTAATATAGGGAATTGTGAAATTGGGGATATTGGGATTATGAGTTTGAAATAATTAATTATTGAATTAATTAAGGAGTTATTGGCATTATGAAACTTGATTAATTAATTATTCAATAAATTAATGAGAATGTTTTGGATTATAGAATTAATTAATTTGGAATAATTAATTTGTGAATTAATTATTGTTATATTGAAATTATTGAATTGGAATAATTAATTATTGAATTAATTATAGGAGATTGTTGTGATTATTAAATTGATTGAGATGATTAATTAATTATTGAATTAATTATTAGGGTTGATATGATTAGTTAATTTTTGAATTAATTAGTTTAATTGAATTTGATTAATTAGTTGTTGAATTAATTAATGTAGTATTGTGATTGTGAAATTAGGATAATTAAATAACGAATTAATTATTGAGATATTGGGATTGTAAAATTGGAATAATTAATTATTGTAATATTGTGATTGTGAAACTGGGATAATCAATTGATGAATTAATTATTGAGATATTGGGATTGTGAAATCAGAATAATTAACAATTTAACTAATTATTATAATATTATGATTTTGAAATTGATATAATTAAACTCTAAATTAATTATTAGGAATTTTTGTGATTATAAATTTGTTTAAAATGGAATAATTAATTGATGAATTAATTAAAATATTGTTGTGTTGATGAAATTGAATGTGATTAATTAATTGTGGAATTAATTAATAGAATTGGCATGAATAATTAATTAGTAAATTAATTGAAGGTATAGAATGAGATTAATTAATTGTGGAATTAATTAATTAATGGAATTGCTGTGAACTGTTAATTACTAAATTAATTGAAGGGATGGAATATGATTAGTTAATTTTGTAATTAATTAATCAAAGGAATCAACGTGAATAATTTATTGGTAAATTAATTGAAGGGATTGAATGTGATTAATTAATTATGGAATTAATTAATGGAATTGATGTGAAAAATTAATTGTTGAATTAATTGAAGGGATTGATGTGATAAATTAATTTTGGAATTAATTAATGGAATTTATGTGAACAGTTAATTGGTGAATTAATTGAAGGGATTGAATGTGATTAATTAATTTTATAATTAATTAATTAATGGAATTTATGTGAATAATTAATTAGTAAATTAATTGAAATAATTCGATGTGATTAATTAATTAGGGAAATAATTAATGAAATCTGTATGGACAATTAATTGGTGAATCAATTTAAGGGATCAAATGTGATTAATTAATTATATAATTAATTAATATAATTGATAAAAATAATTAATTGGTGAATTAATTGGAGGGATTAAAGGTGATTAAATAATTTTTGAATTAATTAATGGAATTTATTTGATTAATTAAATTTTCAATTAATTAATGTTATTGATGAGATTAATTAATTTTCGAATTAATTAATGTTACTTATCTGATTAGTTAATTGTTGAATTCACTAAAGGAATTGATGTGATTAATTAATTAATTAATTAATTAATCTTATTGATGTGTTTAATTAATTTTTTAATTGACTAATAGAAATGATGTAATATATTAATTATTGAATTAATTAATGTTATTGATGTAATTAGTTAATTGTTGAATTAACTAATGAAATTGATATGATTAATTAATTTTTGAATTAATTAATGTTATTAATGTGATTAATTAATTATCAAATTAATTATTTTTATGGATGTTATTAGTTAATTATTTAATTAACTAAAGGAATTTATGTGATTAATTAATTGTTGAATTAATTAATTTTATTGAAGTGATTAGTTAATTGGTGAATTAATTAATGGAATTGATGTGAAAAATTAATTGTTAAATTAATTAATGTTATTGATGTATTTAGATACTTGTTGAATTAGCTCATGGAATTGATGTGGTTAATTTGTTGTTGAATTAATTAATGTTTTTGATGTGATTAGTTAATTATTGAATTAACTAATAGAAATTTTTTTGATTAGTTAACTGGAGAATTAATTAATGAAAATAATGTGAATAATTAATTGGTGAATTAATTAAGGAAATAACGTGAGTATGAAATTATTGAGTTGATTAATTAATTGGTGAATTAATTAGTGTACTATTATGATGTATGTGTTATATGTGTGATTTATTGATTTACATGTGCGGGACATGGTCTACTGCATCCAAAACTTGTTGTGATAAACTAATTGATTAATGTGTGTGGGAGAGATCTGTTGCATAAAAATCCCATAGTGTGATAATAAATAATGAATGGTAATAATTACATTCATACGTGATACTCATGTGTAGGACATGGTTTGTTGCATCAAAATCACATAGTGTGAACTAAAATGATGAATGGTAACAATGGAATTCATATGTTAAAATAAATGATGAACGGTAATAGTGACATTCATATGTGATAATTTTGTGCAGGACATGGTCAATTACATCAAAATCCCATAGTTTGAAAAAAAATAGTGAATGGTAATAATGAAATTCACATGAAACTTGAGATATTGAATGGTTGAAATGGAAATCAGTTATATGATATCCCTTGGGGGTTTCTTAGGCTTTGGAATGGGCCGAAGCAGGTATTGAGAGTTTCGATGTCCTTAGGAAACCTATGGGTTTATGTGGTTAAATAAAAAGTAATTGAATAAATTTAAACTATTTACTTTATTGATGGTATTTATTTTTTATACAAATTAATACACTTTTTTTAACTGGATACTATTTTAGAAACTGTTTGTAGTGGCCTACTGAGTTGTACTCACACTCTACTCGGGCATCTTGATAGGTACCTAAATAGTCTTCATGTTTTCAAGACAAGATAAAGGAAAAAGAAATGTGTCAGATGAATGATTTTATATGTATCATGAATGGGGGAAGTAGATATGGTTGGGAACCTCTTGGGAGTAGAAAATGTGTTTAATTTTAGGATTCCATTTTGAAACATGGCACATACTTTAACATGGAATGTCTACAGTTCAGTTTTGATATTGTATTTATAGCTTTGGTCATCTTGTTCTAATGGTATTCTTTGGCTTATGAGTATATGTCATTTGGTTATTGATTCTTTATTTCCACTATGGTATTACACTGATAAAGAGGGTATAGTCTCCCCATGATCAACATGAGACCCTCACTGCTAGTCAACAGCCTATGACATACAGGGAGGCGTGCTTGATGTTATGTTGCTAACTGGATTGGGGAACCGGTGTGTGGCACTCAGGTCGGGATGTCACAAAGTGGTATCAAAGTAGTTTTATTCTCTTTTTATTTTTTCATTACTATTTGGTGAATGGTTAACTGGAGACTAGGAAGATTCAAGCATTGGTTAAGAGCTCATTCATTGGAGTAGCTAACCCATGTTTGAGGGTAAAAGCAAAGTACCCAACGTGGGATTGTGTTATTGATGTGTGCTATTATAGTTGGTTGTTATTTCTCCTTGGATAATTCAATTTTTGTGTGATATGACTATTATTATTGATATTTTCTAAGATTTTACATGTGGCCCAGTATGAAATGAGATTTGAGTTTTCATGCAACATTTTAGTCACTCAAGATTATGTTGTGACATGCATCATTTTACGCATGTATGGAAAATGAGTTTTTGGATAAGTTTTTGATCATGGATTTTTTTCTTGTATGTTTTAAATGAAAAGGTGCCTAATATGAACTTTAAAATTGTAAAAATGATACAAGATGTGAATAAATGGGTGTCTAATGAAACATGAATGACGAGAATGAGTTTACCCTTTGTTAACAATGACCTAGATGTAGGATGGTTAAGGGTAGTAATAACACCTTAGTTTTGACCATGTGGAGGGGTTTGGGAAAAAATATTTATTGTTGATTTTTTCCACAGTCAGAGGTAAGATCAGTGATGGAGGGTTTTTAGTGGTGTCCACAAATGAATTCTTAAGAATACTTTCAATTAACAATGATCATGTCCACTACCTTAACGTAGTCCCAGGTACATTGAGAAAGATTTGGATTTATGCCTAGCTATCTAAATATGTTTTGGTTGGATATGGGGCCCCTTAGAGGTTGTGGTTATAAATTGATATATTTGGAGCTAGATGGTGGAAGGTACACCATCAAAATTTTATAGAATAGGTTCTTAGGATGATCCATAGGTTGATGAATACGATGGGTTCTACACTTAGAAGCTAGGCATAGGTAGTGATTGATGTTATTTTCTTGTCCTATGAATGGCTAGAAGGACACATACATGTTTTAGGGTTTAACTTGTGTTTGAATCATGGGATTTGGTGGTTGGACTACTTGAAAGAGCAGTGTTAACAATTCTCCAAAGGTGGGGAGAGATGTGTTAGTAGTAGGTGCGTGGAGAAAGACCACGGGTTACAAGTGGTGGCATCTGAATGCCAATAAAGAACCTGTATGGTGCATGATTAAATTTCTTAGGGAAAGGCCATGTGGGCCTTTAATGTGGTGGATTTATGTCCCTTACATGTGGTTTTTATGTCAACACTAAGTTCCAATTTTGGATGGTGTTCTTGTAGTCATTGGGAATGGTGAGTTGGGAAACACATTAGGTATGTTGATGATGTTGAGATTGAGATGGATGAATCCTTTAAGAAGATTTAAATAAGTGTGTTGGATAGTAGTGAGAAAGTGTTAGGGGTAAATACCGTGTTGATAGTTCTTGTATTTCAATAACATTGACATGTTGAAGAGGAAAAATGGAAGCGGGAAGTAGATATGAGTGCTCAATTTCCGAATCTTTTTAACTCGTAATCTTATTGATGCATGGGAGTACAACTTGAGGATGAGCTGTTATAAGGTGGAGAGACTGTAAGATCCTGAATTTTATGGATATGTATCAGGATTGTTTAGAGGTATTCTTTTTCCTTGTTTTGAGTATAACTGTTTTGGGTCTTAACAGGGGGCGTTTGGGTGAAAATTGGAAAATTTTGGTATGAGGATAGGATTTTCATTGATTGTTCATGGTTACAGAAAGTATTCAAGGGGGTTGAATGGTTGGTGCATGGTCAAACAAAGTGTGGAAGGGGGTCACACAATTTTTACATGGTTAAACTAAGTGTGCAGTCTAAGTGTACAATGGGTGCATGATTAGGTTAATGGTTAGTACTAGCCATTCAACCTGAACCAGGAAACCATGTGAATGATAATTAGAGTTACAAAATTTGGTTTTAAAATTACTGAACCCCCATATTGACCCCAAATCGAACGAAGCATGACCAAAATAAAATTATGTCATTTTTGGAGGCTCCCAATCACATTCATAGGGATCCCAACATCAATTATTTTTCAATCTAAAGGCGTATTAAAGATATCCACCTCTCTCATTAAGTGAATCACATCCTGGATGGTTTCCCGTTCTTCTCCCATTCTTATATCTTTCTTTAAGGGAATTTATCCTCTGTTTTATTAGATCTAGATCTTGTTTTGCAGGATCTAGATCTAGGATCTATATATCTAGATCTTGATTCATTATATCTTGATATATTTGATCTAGGATCTAGGATTAAGATATAGATCATATTCTTCATCATGTTCTTGATTGACTCTCTTCAAACTTGGGATTTCTGTAGGGAAATCGCTCATCAAAAAATTGAGGTTGGTGGTCTATAATTCATATCCCAAAGTCTTGATTTCAATTACATGTATGTTATTGTATAATTTATATTATATTATTGGAAATTGAGTTTCTTAGATTGAATTAATTAATTTTTTGAATCAATAAATTAATATAATTCTGAAATTGGGGATGTTGGGATTGATAATTTGAAATAATTAATTTTTGAATTAATTATGGAGTTATTGGGATTATATAACTTGATTAATTAATTTTTTAATTAATTAATGGGAATGGTTGGGATTATAAAATTAGTTTATTTTTAATAATTAATTATTTATTTAATTATTTTCATATTGAGATTATTGGAATGTAATAATTAATTGTTCAATTAATTATTAGAGATTGTTGTGATTATTAAATTGATTGATATGATTAATTAATTGTTGAATTAATTAATAAGGTTGAGATGATTAGTTAACGATTTAATTAATTAGTACAATTAATATGGATTAATTATTTTTTCAATTAATTAAAAAGTATTATGATTGTGAAACTGGGATAATTAATTGGTGAATCAATTACTGAGATATTGGGATGGTGAAATTAGAATAATTAATTATTTAATAAATTATTGTAATATTGTGATTGTGAAATTAGGACAATTAATTGATGAATTAATTATTGAGATATCGAGACTGTGAAATTGGAATAATTAATTATTGAATTAATTATTACAATATTGTGATTATGAAATTGATATAATTAAATATTTAGTTAATTATTGGGAATTGTTTTGATTATAGATTTGATTGAAATGGATTAATTAATTGAAGATTTAATTAAGAGATTTTTGTGTTGATGAAATTGAATGTCATTAATTAACTATGGAATTAATTAATAGAATTTATGTGAATAATTAATTTGGAAATTAATTTAAGGGATTCAATGTCAATAATTAATTGTGGGATTAATTAATTAATTTAATTTACATGAATAATTAATCGCTAAATTAACTGAAGGGATTGAATATAATTAATTAATTGTGGAATTAATTAATAGATGAAATTGATGTGAACAATTAATTGGTAAATTAATTGATAGTATTAAATGTGATTAATTAATTGTGTAATTAATTTATTAAATTATCACAAATAATTATTTGGTGAATTAATTGAATGGATTGATGTGATTAATTGATTATGGAATTAATTAATGGAATTGTCAAGAATAATTAATTGTTGATTTAATCATAGTTATTAGATGTGATTAATTAATTAATGGAATTGATGTGAATAATTAATTGATAAATAAATTAAAAGGATTTAATGCGATTAATTAATTGTGGAATTAATTAATGAAATTTACATAAACAATTAATTGGTTAATTAATTAATAGGATATAATGTGATTAATTAATTGTAGAATTAATTAATAGAATTGATGTGAATAATTAAATGATTAATTAATTGAGGGGATTAAACATTATTAATTAATTGTTGAATTAATTAATGGAATCAGTGTGATTAATTAATTGTTGAATTAGTTAATTTTATTATTGTGATTAATTAATTATTTAATTAATTAATATTATTGATGTGATTAGTTAATTTTTTAATTAACTAAAGGAATTGATGTGATTAATTAATTGTTTAATTAATTAATGTTAATGATGCGATTAATTAATTTTTTAATTAAATAATGGAATTAATGTGATATATTAATATTTGAATTAATTAAGGTTATTGATATAATTAGTTAATTATTGAAAAACAAAGGGAATTGATGTGATTAATTAATTATTGAATCAATTAATTTATTGATGTGATTAATTAATAGTTGAATTAATTAATGTTATGGATATGATTATTTAATGGTTGAATTAACTAAAGAAATGGATATGATTGATTAATTCATGAATTAATTAATGTTATTAATGTGATTAGTTAATTATTTAATTAACTAATGTAATTGATATGATAAATTAATTATTAAATCAGTTACTATTATTTATGTAATTACTTAATTATTGAATTGACTAATGGAATTGATGTGATTAATTAATTACTGAATTAATTAATGTTATTACTATAATTAGTTAATTTTTGAATTAACTAATAGAGATTGTTGTTATTGGTTAATTGGTGAATTAATTAATGATAATGGCGTGCTTTTTTAATTGGCAGATTAATTAAAGAAATAGTGTTAGTACAAAATTATTAAGTTGATTAATCAATTAGTGAATTAATTAATGTTATATTGTGATATATATGGTATATGTGTGAATGATTGATTAAGATGTGCAGGACATGGTCTACTTCTTCTAAATCCTATAGTGATACACTGATTGATTAAAGTGTGTGGGACATGGTATATTGCGTCAAAAGCGCATAGTGTGATAAGAAATGACGAATGATAATAATGACATTCATTTGTGATAATCGTGTGTGGGATAGGGTCTACTATATCAAAATCCCATAATATGAATTGAAATCATGAATGGTGACAATGAAATTCATAGGTGAAAATAAATTATGAATGGTAATAATGGAATTCATATGTGTTAATCACGCGTGGGACATGGTATATTGCATCAAAATCCCATAGTTTGAACTAAAATGGTGAACGGTAACAATGGAATTCACATGTAACATGAGATAATGAATGGTAATAATGGAATTTAGTTATATGATATCCCTTAGGGATAGTTTAGACTCCGGTATGGGCTGAAGAAAGTATTGAGAGTTCGAGTGTCCTGAGGGAACTTGGGGGTTTATGTGGTTAAATAAAGAGTAATTGAATAAATGTAAATTGTTTACTTTATTATCATTATCTATTCTTTATATAACTGCATACATTAGTTTTTGACTGGATATTGTTTTACACACCATTGGTGGTGGCCTAATGAGTTGTTCTCACACCCTACTTGGGCTGCTTGAATGATACCCAAATAGACTTCATGTTTTCAAGACATGATAAGGGAAAAGTATATGTATTAGATGGATGATTTGGGATGGAGCATGTATGAGGGAACCATACGTGGTTCATGACTCTCTTGGGAGTAAACGATGTCTTTACTTTGGTTTTTCATTTTGAAACTTGTCACACACTTTAGCATGACATGTATCCTCCTTAGTTTTGATATTATATTTCTAGTTTTTTTATCTTGTGATACTAGTATTTTCCTAGTTATTATTATATGTCATTTGGTGATTGATTCTTTATTTATGATGTGGTTTTACTATGATAAAGAGGTGATAGTCTTTCTATTATCGATATTAGACCCTTGCTACTAGTCAGCGGCCTCTGGTGTACAAGAAGGCACGCCTAAGGTCACGTGGCCAACCAGCTTGGGGCACTGGTGCATGGAACCAGGGTCAGGACGTCATAGAAAACATGGAATTTGAGTATCAAGCATATTCATCATGATATAGAAACAAAAAAAAAATCAAAATCTATCTCCAATAGCATCACAATCCAAACATTATTCCTATACTCCTATACTCTATGCTAGTATAGACAATCAAGCATCCATAGTCGGAACCTTTCCCTTATCCATCAACCTATAACCATGAAGTCAATTTGGGTGCCAATCATTAACCCCAACAAGGTGTGAGATATACATAGTAGTCCATCACCAAAAACATCAATTATAATCAAACTAGTGTACACAAAATGGTATTATGAAGATATAATAATGTAAAAAAGAAATGTAAACTGTAAATGAGTTAGCTATGGTTCCTAAAGGACACCAGGATGACACTACTTACTTCGGTATAAGCCAGGATATCTCTAAATATGCGTCACCATTTATATATTTATCTAAGTATATGTATATATATGTAGATAGTTATGTATATATATTCAATATATATATAGTAACATATATATCCATATATATAGATACATAGTTATATCCATGGACCAAGGCGTAACTCAGGCATCCATGCATAGTCACAAGAGTCTCATAGGATAGTAAGGGATTGTTTCGTCAGAAAGTGCTCACACATGGTTGAAAAAAATGGTTCAATGAATTTATTACGGGGGGTTTATGTCTATAAAATCATTCATTTTGGATTCACCGTTTATTTTTTTCTTCCATAGAAACTCCTAATTGTTCCCACATCCACAACAAAGTACAAAACTTCTTTCTAAAGGTAGGCGTTCAATTGGGGTTTTAGACCCAATAGAACATAGGAACTCACATTAGTTGAGAGGATGGGAGGTCAATATCATCACACCTTTTAGGGGGAATTATAACCTACTATGAGACTCTCTTATATATTTAAGGTTTTTCTATGAATATCTTTATAATCCCAATATAGAACTAGTAACCCTAACAAAATGATAAAGTTATTAATACCTCATATGTACAAAGGTAGGTCTATTAATGAGTCCATCTGTATGTATCTGAGGTTCTTAATCCATTTCCAATTACTGAGTAAATGATTGAACATTGAAGCCACATAATAAAATTCTCTTGAATTTAATTTCATCCAATGAGGCGATTAATATTCGTGGGTGGGATTGAACCTGTATGAGGAATCCTCTGAATCCTTCTTATCACATGAATAAAAAAATAGGTAGTTATTTAAACCAATATAGTTTAAAATCATGTATAAATGAAATATATGGGGTCATTTAGGCATCAGGTATTAAGATTGAGTCTCAGGTAGGCATCCTACATATCCTAGATATTGTAGGAATCAGAGTCATCATTGTTTGATCATGCACTTGGGACATACCCTAAGGTGGATTCCCTTGTACGGGGTAAATCATGTCATGACATTGATCGAGGCGTAAACACTGAGGTTTCCATGTTTATTGGAGGTTCACGATGCAAATTATATGACCATCTCAAGTCTCTAATGCCCCATGATCCATCCTTAATGTAATAAATAAGGGATAGAAAGTAAGCAGTCTCAATACATTTGGATGTAGGACTTATGTGCTAGGATATCCCTTTGGGTGTTTAATATGGACATCGAGCCGTGGGAAGGCTTCCTACGTATCTTGGTTAGGGTAGGAATTAGATTCATCATAGTTCATTTCTCTTATCAGTTTACTAATGGATGAGGAACAATGATTATCACATGAGTGGAATTGGGCCCTGGTGATTGAAATTTCATAGGCATGGGGGAAACATGCACCGAAGTGGATACCGATTTGATCTAGGGCCTTAGAAAAGCATCATATGTATCCTAGTTATATAATTAAATTTAGTTCTTATATTTTAGTTTGATCGAGGCTTAAACAATGAGGTTGACCTAATATATCCACTGGACAAGGTTATCATGTCCTAGGATGTCTACATGACATAACTTGATTATCTTCTTAAAATGTTTTTATTTTCCACTTGAAATGTATGAGGATGTCTGGACACGGCTAGTTTCATAGAGAACATGTCCTAATACAATCACATGATTCAGTTTACTTTTCATAATGACTTCACATAATCTGAATGGCATGTATGGAGGCCATCAAATGATCAAGTATGACTTTGCTGAAGGAAATCATAAGACCTAGATGAATTGTCTTGGATTTTTGACTGATGTGTCTAAGGATGTCTGTACATGTCTAAAGATAGTTGTATGATCTGGGAATACATGTTCTAAGGACGCCGCATAATCTTAATGGCATGTCTGGAGGCTATCGCATGATTTGATCTCACTTGTCCGAAGGACATTGTGAGACCTAGATGACATGTCTTGGTTGTCTTCCTAACATGTATGAGGATGTATGTACATGTCTAATGATAATTGAATAATCCAGTTTGACATTTCTAAATGATATTTCATGAGATGTATGGAATGTATGGAGTACATGACTTGATGTATGATGACTTGTCTGGAGGGCATCACCTGATCTGGCTGACTTGTCTAGAGGGTCTTGAATGATCTAGATAGATTTCTTGGAGGATTATTTAACTCCCATCTAATATTTCCTAGTGTTGATGCATAACTTGGATGACATGTCTAAGGACATTGAAATATTAGGCTGGAAAGCCCGAAGAACCTCTCAAGACTTGGGTGACATGCCCAGTGGGCATAGCGTGATTTATTTAACATGTCCAAAGGAGATCATATTATCTAAATTTCATGTGAGGAGAATGTCACATGACTTGACTAACGTGTCTCGATGCTGTCACATGATTTGGGAAAGTCATACGAAGTGTATGAAGATCAAAAAATCTTTCTTTTTTTAAGTCTCTTGTATTTTTAATCTTTATTCCATATTTTTATTACATATGCGACTCAAGTTTTTCTAGTGTTAGCTTATTTTAGGGTTCTCATGACCCAACAGACATGCAGGACAACCTTGGCATAAATTTTTTAACATTACAAAATTTCTTCATAAGATCTATCAGTTGGTTACACAAAGTTTCTATGCATACTGCATGATCCATTAGATCATTCAATGGATTTTACCTAGTATATGAACTTTGTAATTGTTTGACTGATTTTATAGAGAATTCTACTTTTGTGCTCCCAAGTGTGAGGGATTTCAGGTGGGTCAGTTGGTGGTTGCTTTTTTTTATGAGGGGGAGGGATTCATAGGAATCACTTCCCTAGTTACATGTCACCTTGTGTGGTGCATATATCATGGATTCAAGATATATTTGATGTATTTATTTAGTGTCAAGAACTTTACATGATCCTTCCATGGGTCATTTAGGGGGGGCTCCACATGATTTTCTATTACGAAAAGAGTGTTTTTCCTTTACCATTTTTATTAGACCTAGGCTGATCAAAGTGAATTTTCATGACCATGTGGACATGTCAAGGGACTTCCATAAGGATAGGAGACATGTCCATGAGTCTTCATGAAATTAGTATGCGTATAAGAAGACTTTTGTGTGTTCAAAGATGATTTGTATGGGGTTTTCAATGAGATAAAGGTGACCTATTAGGGGAATTTTGTGAGATCATGATGGATTATCAAGGGGGGCCTCGTGTGATCAATAGTGACCACCTGAAGAAAATGAACACTTTTGTGTGAAGTTCAGCATATCCTATCTCTTCAATAATCTTCCATATATTCCCCTCTTATTTTATTCTTTATTTTACAGGGGCTGGGGATTTCATAATATTTGTGTGAGTGTTGTTGAAGAAAATCACTCTTTTTATCTATAATACATTGTGTGACCAATAATGGGTCTTGAAGTGATGTGTGAGAATTATCATGGGAAACCCCTATGCTTTACTATGGTGAAAATGGGGAGATTTCATAATCAAATGGACATGTTTGAGACCCTTTTCATAATGAAGGTGACATTCTAGTTCGATTTTGAATGACAAGGTAGACATGTCACCAGGGATCCGTGGTGTCTTGTAGACTTTATGAGCACATCACATAAAGATCAATGACAACATAAGGTCTCCTCCTTATATATATTTCACCCTTTATTTTACAAGGGTTTTGGATTATTTCCATGATTCTTATGATTGAGAATTCAAATGGAATGAAAGAACTTATTTGGCATCCTCCACATGATAAATGGCTATGTCAGATCCCTTCATAAGAATATGGGGATTGTCAATGGGGTTCTGTGTGATATCAAGCAAGACATTTGATATGCATGGCCCATTCTTATGACTATATGAAGGTCAGGAGATTGCATTTCATGCAGGTTTTTATGCGATTCGTGTGATTTTGGACACCTTCTCTTTATTTGTTTTGTGGAGAAAATAATACCTATTTTTCAGTTATTTCTCCCCTTATAGATTTTTTATGCTCATTTTGAAGTAATAAATAAATTCCCCCATCGATAACGTCATATGTGTGGACAAGGTTTTTATTATAAGGATGGTAAATGTCCACATGGGTCCTTGGGGTTGCTTCCAATTAGTGTCTTGGGTGTCGTTTAGTCTCCCGGGTGACTGTGGGCATTAAAGAGAGTTTCCTATAAATAGGAAAGAAAAGGGAAAATCATTACCTAGATAATTAAAATCAACAAATATCTTGTGATTTCTTCCATCACATGACCCCTTCATAGATAATTCCATAATAATTGATCGTGTGACCTATACACAAGAACCAATTCACAAGACCTCTCCACAAGGGCTGTTCATGAGACATATTTTGAGAGATCTACAATGAATCAACACTTTCTCGAACCAATAAGAAATAAAATCTCATTAATTTCTTGAGACTTTGACTATGTCCTTGGAAATATGGACATCCTATATGTTTTTCTGAATCCGCTAGTTTGGTCACCTGATCACATGACTATCATGCAGACCGTGTGACCAAGTTAGGGTCTTGTGATTGTGAGTCTCATGACTATTCATGCAATCATGAGATGTCCTATGGGTTATGTGGTCTATGAGATCTCCACGTGTCATGTGGTTCGTGATACTTATATCAGGTCATTAGATCATGAATCCATTCATGGTTTATGTGATTCGCATGATGCTTCTAGAGTTATGCATCTTTTTTGATGATATTTCTATCTCATCCAACTATCAGTTCTTGATTTTGTACATATGGATTCCAGATCATGTGAATCTTCCACTATAGATCTATTGAGGGTCATGATTGATAGGAATCATAATACTAACCCTTGATATCATTTTCATTTTGACAATGAGGTTTTTAAGTGGATTCTATCATTCTAAATTCAAAAGCTATCCTTTATCACACCATCATACCCTATATGGGTTAAACATGGTAGATGATGTTTCAATTCATTCTCCTAAATAAAATTTTCCATATTTATGGGTATTAAAGTCCCTTAATTTTATTCATATGATGTAATCTGATGATGGATAACTGGTTGTAGTGTGGTCCTAGGGGTTGTTCTATATGCTGGAGAACTCCCCTACGGGTCCATACTGCTATGATTATCCCACCATCCAATTGATCAAAGATATTTGGTCAAATTTTTCTCTTCCTCGAAAAATATGAGAAATGGTTAGATCTCAAAATGGGACATTCATCCTGGTGGAAATTTTTATAATGTATTGGCATTACCATTTTGGGTTAGACAGAGTTGTTCAGAATTTTCTGACCAGTTACACGCTATCCATCTTTAGGAGTCCATATGGGTTTCCTAGTTCATTATCCACCATTAGTATGATATTATTAGATAACTAATTATCCATTAGTTCTCTAGTACTAGTTCTTTCCAAATATCCCATGGTGATGTAGGAATCAACCATTTGGATATCTACCGACTAGGTGGGATATCCCCTCTTAGGTAAATGAATGATGAGTTCCTTCCTGCTATAAATGTCGGGGAAGACCCCCCCCCCCATAGACTCGATTATGGTCAAGGTATATGATAAAAATGTTGAAGGAGATGTTAAGTAAGGATATGAAGATGTTCTCACTTATCTCTTTTAAAGTTTGGATCAACATTTTCTTCTATCTCCACAGAGTTTGGAAAACTACTATATGCCATCACTGATACCCTTATTAATAGGTCCATGATAGAATCAAATCATATTAGAAAATCTAAGAATCCATAGAATATAACTTATGGGATGATTGGGTGAGGTTGAAGATATAACCAAGCCTTAGGAAGCAGGTCTCATGGACATGCTCTTGAACGGGTGGATTTTCCCAGTTGGGAAAACACACTCAGGAATCTATGATAGCATGCTTGTAATGAAGGCTTGGTTAGTAGAGGGATGGTCTCTCAATATAGATGTTTTTAATATTTCATGACTTTACCAGCTTATGGGCCATATTTATTAGGTAAAATCACTTATAGAATTAGAGGTCCTTTTAAATTTTTATTCGGCTCGATTGGGGAAAATTTTCACTACTATAAATACAAAAACACTATCAGGATCCCTGGTGACTCATTCCACCCCAGGATACTGAACATTTCTAAGGTTGAATTAATGATGTTATGTAATGATGAGGTGGATAACATGGTAATTTATTCAGATTGTTTTTATTTCATTCCTTATCCTACACCTACTGGGCCAATTGTAGATAAGGGAAATAGTTCTTTTGATGAATTGGAAAACAAAATATCTCTTCAGAATGAGGTTATCATGATTTGGGTTGATGAACTGGTTATTTATGATCCACATACCTCTTACCTATTTTCTCTCCAATTCACCTATTTCTGAAGGGTTTCTCTCCTCCCCTCAGCTGGCGTGTACAGAGAATGAAATCCCATGATTATTCGCCAGTTATGGATTATATTGGAACATGAGGATACCACTGATGAGATTACCCTTTTTCCTATTGGAACCCCTATATTCCTAGTTATTGATTATGCATTGGCTTTTTCGGAGGGTAACTCAGGTGGGATGCTAAGAATACTGGTCCATCAAGTGGATAGACTATGTGCCTCACTGAACCCTTTGTATATATCCATAATGGAACTGATTCAAGATTTGGGAAAATATTTGAGGATGTGTCCTTTAAGAACCTGGACTTTCCTAAATATGTATCAAGCTCATTTATAAGTACTTATTTTCCTTTTATGGAGTACTTCTCATTTGGGTTTTACCTTAGGGTGTGTTTTGGTGATTTTTTTTGAATTTAAAATAAGTTTGGTCCGTGCACGGTCAGCACACGGGTTTCCCAAACTATGCGCCCTAGCCCAGAAAAAAATACCACCAAAGACATAGAGGTTTTGTATGCCTGGAACATGGTTTTTTAAACCATGAAACCTTAAAGGAGATACTATGCATCCCCATAAAATAGGTTCATGGTTAATGTGCACGGTTAGGGGAAACCACAGACTTCTTCCCACAAAGTTGTGTGTGGGATTTAAGTTAACCTGAAAATTAGTTTTTTAATCTCCTAAACCACTATATTAACCCCAAATAGACCACCACCAACCCCTAATGATTACTATCAATTTGGAGGCTCCTAAATGATTTTATAGGGCTCATGACCTTCATTCTTGGTGATTCATTTTTCAAATTAATGATATACACCTTCCCTTGTAAGAGGATCTAATCCTGTGTGGTTTCGTTATTCCCTCATGTATCTCACTCATATTTTGGGGGAAGATAACCTCTATATTTTTGGATATCGATATAGAATTTTGGGATTTTTTATCTATAATTAGGGGTTTTAGATCTAGATCTTGTTCTTCATCAAGTTCTTGATTAATCCACTTCAAATCAGAGATTATCCCATTGGCGAGCATTCATCATCAAAAGAATTGAGGTAGGTGGTATATAATTAAAATCTTAAAGTATTGATTTCAATTACATGTATTTAATTGAAGAATTCATATTATATGTTTATAAATTGAGTTATTGATTAAATTAATTAATTTGGTGAATTAATTAACTGAGGAAAATAAGAAATTAGGGATAATGGGATTATAGATGTTGGATAATTAATTATTCAATTAATTATAATGGAATTACGATTATTGAGTTGAATAATTAATTGTTGAATTAAATATGAGGAATTATGAATGTTCAACTTTATTAAATAATTATTTCATTAATTAATGGTAATGGGTGAGATTATGAAATTATGATTTGGAATAATTAATTATTGAATTAATTATAATAAGATTGTGATTGTTCAAATTGAGTAATTAATTATCAAATTAATTATTATTATATTGAATTTATTGAATTGGAATAATTAATTATAGGATTAATTATTGGATATTTTCATGATCCCCTCTCCTAAAACTGTACCCCCCCTGGGCCAGCAATGGAAGAAGAGAGATAGTGACCCCCATGTCCCACATCCAGTAGGCACCAGATTAGCAACTAGCACCGAGGGTATAGTAAACACACAGATGAGAGGAATTTACCTCTAAGAGAACACATGAGATAGAGGAAGATAAGATAGAAAAAATACAACTCCTATTTAGACCATAAAGTAAAAGAAACCCAAGTTCACATATTCAATTTCTTGCAAGGAATACTACAACAGAAAGGAAAAACTGCAAGTACCAAGAGAAAGGTAAAGACGACAATGAACATGAAGTCCAAACAACTCCTTCAACCCACAAGACAGTAGTAACCAAATTGATCTCCAACCTGCTCTATATGACCTAAACAATAGTTTATATAATGTAGGTGGAGTATAATAGTATACTCAATAGGATCCTCCCCAGAGCCTCTTGTGTAAAAGTAATGAAATCATGCTAAAGAACAGTGAAAAACAAGTGTAACTAACTCATCACCTAAACATGTATACTAATTTACCATATTTACCATGGATAATATAACCATGTATTGTATACCAATCATATTATATAATAAATAATATCAAGGGTACTCCGCTACCACTTCCCCACTAGTTTACCACTTTTCCCCAATGTCGCACGCCCTAAGCATCTCTGTCCAAAAAGGCCAGAACATAGACACCTGGGTGAAGCACCACAACATGAATCTCCTAAAACAACCTAAAGTAACTACGTATTTTCTAAGATCCAACACATATCATACATATTATATCAAATTTCGGGTTTTATACCTCAAGCCATCACAACCCATAAACCATGTTAGGATCCTCAAGCCATCAAAACCTATGCATGTTGTACCTATAGTATCCATTAGGAAGCTATATCCAGAATATATGTGTGTGAATAACCACAAGATTTTAATAACCTCTACACACATATATTTGGAAAACTAACCATTTTTCATAGCAGCACAAGTAACTACCAATAGAAGAGAGAAGGGACAAAGGGGGAAGTCATCCATCAATCCTCCCATCAGGATGTTGGGGAAAACACCCCAAAGGATCAAAATACCCAAGGTGTCAGTTTCCCTAACCACTAGGGTGGAGTATCATATAGATACAAAAAAAGTAGATGACATAATATAGCTCACAACCATACTATGGGCACAACCTAGTCTTAGGATCAACTACAACTAATGTCTCTCAGACTTCCGACTGCTACTACTAAGACTAGATATCCTATAAGCACACAACCATTTAAAGAGATACATTAAGTTACTTTATCCTTTTTTATCAGCTTCACTTTACATTAATTAATTCTTCTAACATTAATTAACCATTATAATTTCACATTACATTTCATTAGCATCACAACAACGTCCCATGCCCTCCATCCATAAAAAAACTGAGTCCATGACTTCTCATAATCAGAACCTCATAATTGCATCCCAGTACGCTCCAACCCCATGGGTTAAATAATGTTTCATTCATTAACAACATTAACACTTTCCAAATTTCCATATTTCTAGGTATTCTGGGAAAACATTTTAAGCTATGAAACATAGGGGGCTCAATATGGTGAGTAGATGAGATACCCATTGAGTCTTTTCCACCTATAACAGGAGCGTAGACCCATCCACCATAAAAAATATAAACATAGAAAGAATGTGGGATAACCCGCATGCATTTTCCTATTTTGGATGGAAGTTAAGAAAGACCACCTGCCTCAAGAAGTTTGGAAAGTAAAGAAGATAAAAAAAAAAGATTCAATAAGAATACAAATTTACTAAAAATGGTCAAGCCCTACTTCATCCCATTACATCATATATGTTGCCTTTCCCAATGCCCACATGCATAAAACGATGCCTCTCGCCACTCTAGGTGTCAACTACTACCACAAAAAATTGGTCCTCTCTACCCCACATACCCAAATAGCCCTCCTAGATGAGCCATCCCTGGATCCCGTCACATCCAAGCCTCCCTGCCCCACATTCCATAAGTCTCATATCCAGATCACATCACAAGTATCATGAAAAAACACAACAATGGGCCCTCAGCCCCAAAGAATGGAATTCAAACTTTACACAGAATGAGCTTTCACAGATCCAAAACATAAGGCATAAGGGCTTCACAAGAAAGTGGGAAACTCAGGCCCTAAAAAGGAATTATCTTTATCACACAACTGGTTCTTATTCCATCATGAATTAACAAATTCATTATTCATAGTTTCCAACTTCGGGTAACCTAAGATACAAGCTATCACAAGATATCATAAATTAATTAAACAGTTAATTTAATATGAATTTAATTCCTTTATCAATAAGAATTAACATGATTCACATTCATTGACCCATTTCAATTAAACATGCATATCAGCATCAACTTTATTAATGTCAAATTACAACAACAACAACCAGATTTATTAAACACGTATCTTTATCAATTAGCCAATTAATTACCAATTAATTCCAGATTTACGTTATTTATCAATTTCCATCAAGAAAGAAATTATAAATCAAGAAATTAATATATATCACACCAACTTGAAAATAAAGAGGCAAAACATTATCATGGTATAATGAAACAACATCACTATGCGATCGATATCAATTCTTTAATCCAGTTCAAGTATTTAATTAAGCTAATTCCATTACGATCCAAGGTCTAAATCATGATATATTTATGACTTCACGCAAATAAATAGAGAAGAAATAAATCCATTACCTAAAAAATTATTGATGTTCTTTGTACGAGAATAGATCAAAGCAATGGATAATGATCACCTATCCCACAATAACTACATCTACCTAAGGATGTCGTGGCACAACTGTACCAACCAATCACCAAGAAAACTCATTTAGAAACATGGAGATCATGTTTAATAACATGGAATGATAAATATGAGGAAATGTATTGAATAAACCACAAGAACTGACATATATAATACCTTATATCGAAGATGTATTACTATGGATCGAAGGAGGGATCTAGGAATCGTTCCATGATGAAGGTATCCCCAAAACGATGAAGAGAGGGTCATTGGCTCACCCGGGGTTGAGGGAGAGATCATTTATCCATAGAATTTGACAAAAACCAAGTTGTTGGAAAACAAATATAACATACAAAATCAGGATATTACATGATGTGTAATCCCCTTTCACATTGTGTAATGCCTTGAGGTCCAGTTCTGCCGAAAAACACATCACCTCTTGATTTTATTTTATTTTTGAAACCCGAGAGTGTTTCATGCCATGAATCCCTATTTCATGCCATGTAAAAGTTTTCACATCGTGAAGCTTTCTAGGAAAGCCCGTGAAACAGGATTTCATGTCATGTAATATAGTTACACAATGTGTAATCCCCCCTTTATAGCTTTTACTTAACTGAAATCCTCCAAAATTATTTCAAAACACCTCTAAGCACTTTGATCTTCAAAAACATAGAAAGGGTTGATCCACGAGGATCCATTCCCTTACATTAGATACCTCAAAAAAAATTATCATCCTCGAGAATCCAAAACCAACCCAGAGAGGAAATAGAAAGGGGTCATCCAAACAACCACCCTGTGAGATACCTCCCAAGATTTCTCCACCATAGGAGATCACCATATAACTAGAAGAACATGTGAAAAAACCATGAAAAACCCACAAAAATCTCCTAAAAACTCTCTCAAGGGAGATACATCTCAAAAGAGAGAAATCCACAACAAGAAACAAGAGAAAACATTCTCATAAATAGGAAGGGTCTACAACTATCATACGAGAAATGTTAGAAGAGAAGAGATAAGAATCAAAAAACTTGGGGTACTAAGCACATATTTATGACTCTCATTCCCAGGTAATCTCCTCCATTCCACTGTACCTCCACAAGACATGATCCAAGGGGATAACACACCCACAAAAAACCTTATCCTTGCAGTCCTGGAGATCTATAGGCTTCTCCTTGAATGTTGAATCATCATAAACAGAATGAAAATCGTTCCCCTAATCAACACTCAGTGTTGTCCATATTTAGACCAACCATTAAGGGCCTCACCACAAACAACTCAGTCTCTCCAGACCTCCACCTCAAGATCCCCCAACTGGGACTCTTCCACCAACTGCACTAGAGAAGACTGCACCATCATCTGAAAAAGACAACCTCTTCCCCCAACTTCTCCCATATCTAAGTTCAATGCCGAATGTTCTTCCATCACTCTCCTTGAATCAACTGATTCACACACTACATCACTACGTGACTTACTACTCAAGGCATCAGGTATAAAATTTCCCTTTCTAGGTGTATAATTTTTTTTGAAGTTGTAATTCTATAAGAACTCCATTCACCGATGTTTTCCCAAGTTCAAGTCATGTAGGAAGAAAACATAACTCAGGATTTTATGATCAGTAAAGACTAAAAAATGGTCACTAATGAGGTAATTTCTCCAAAACATTAAGGTAAACAACACTTCCACTGACTAGAGATTGTGGGTGGCATAGTTACATTTTGGGGGACACAACTATTGAGACCCATAAGAAATGACCGATCTATGATGCATCAGAACGCAGTCCAACCCCCAAACATGAAGCGTCATAGAAAACCTCAAACTCAACTCCTTATACTAACAGATAAAGAACTGCAGTATTGAACCACATTTCCTTTAGATACTCAAAATTCTATTAACACTGATCTTTCCAAAAGAATCCATGATCCATTTTGATCAATTCTTTTAGAGGAGTCACAACCTGAGAGAAATTGGATACAAACCTCTTGTAATAGCTTGTAAGACCATGGAATCTTCATACCTATTCCACTATCTCGGGGGTTGAAAAAGACAAAAATGATTATATATTGTATGGATCCATAGATACTCCCTACTGGGATACAACATGACCTAAGAAACAGACTTATCGATCCCAAAAATCAAACTTTTAAAACTTCCCAAACAACTTCTCACGGTGAAGAACTCCCAAAACAACATGAATATGTCCTATATGATCCTCCTTGGACACTGAGTACACAAGGATGTCATCAATGAAAACCACCAATAACATATCTAGGTACTCATGAAACACAACATTCATCAACCCCATGAACACAGTTGGAGCATTTGTCACACTGAACGACATCACAAGAAACTCATAATGCTCATGATGACAAAAAAATCAGTCTTCAGGATATCCTCATATTTCACACGAATCTAATGACATCTTAAACATAAATAGATATTAGATAACCAACTTAAACCCTTCAGTTTATCGAATAAATCCTCAATCTGTGGAAGAGGATGGAATTTCTTCACATCACTCAGTTAAAGTGAAAATAATCAATACACAACTGAAAACTGCCATCGACCTTCTTCATGAACAAAAATAGTGCACCCCACAATGAAACAATCAACCAAAAAAACCACACCAAAATAGACCATGAATCTGTATACACAGCTCTCTAAACATAGAAAGGGCCATCCTATATGGAGACATTGAGATAGTAGACACGCTTGGTTGTATCTTGATCCAGAACTCGATCTCTCATCGAAAAGGAAAACTAAAACCTCTTATGGAATTAAATAAGGGTACTCTTCTATAACCCTGGGAAATTAAAACTACTAAACGTATGATGAACTCATCATATGGTCATCCATTGAGTATGAAAAGGAAGAAACACAACTCTGACCCATTTGAGGGTCTCACTCATTGACAAAAACTGCTATCTCTCCATCAACATCGAAGAACTCCACCTAGATCTAGAATAAATACACGATAGCCTACTACGAATAAAACTAATCCCTGCCAAGGATGAAATCATATGGTTGAATTCTTAAACATTGGATATCTCTTCTAGAGTGGTGCTTCTTTAACACTAGATCATAATCTCTAAATACTTCAAACAAGTAAGCTCGACCTCCAACTAGCGTAGTCAACGCCAAGGGAATTGGAAGCCTCTCTACCTTAAGTCCAAAAGAATGGAAAAGGGTAGGTGATATGATGGAGTGAATCACTATTGAATCAAATAAGAAATGAACCCAAGTAGAAAACAAGTAAAGAGTACCTCGAATGACATATGGATCACCTAGAGCTAGAAATGCTAAAGAATAAAGCTAACCTAGACCTGCTCCATAGAGTCTATGACACTACTGATGACATCCTCCAAATCCACCCTCTTCTCTATGAGGTTGGGGAGCTTATTAGGGTTGTCGTATACCTGCACCATCTTCTCTGTATTGATATAATTCTAGAGAAACCTTCTACTACTGTCTCGGCTGGAACTGCCTCAACGGAGGAACATGAAATGGAACACTTAGTGTGCAATGAATTCTTAGAAGGGTCAGACACTCTTTCTACTGATGAAATCAACCTCCATAAGAAAAAAAGTGTATGATCCCTTAGTATAGTCTTGAGAGCTTCCACTTCTACATAAACGAGATATAGAGGGCTGGGGCCTACCACTGGCTGACCGAAAGATCTTCTTCCATGAAAATCGGGAACCCCATATCACAGCTCTGCTTCAGTATGAATCCTGGTAACCCTCCTATTATGATAATATGGTTATATCTAACATCCTCTTGAGGAAATCTACTCTACCCATCACCTCAAGATACATCTTTATCATAAAAATCATGACCTAACACTGGATATCTAGATGTAATGCCTCTCCCAAATGCCTCTCCTAGGCCTCCTCATCCAGAAATAGGTCGAAGCATATTACAGAAGGTTCCTAAAATGGATTCAAAACTCACACATAATGGATCTCACCTACCTAAGGGTAATTAGGTCCTGGAGAATTCCTCCTTCATGGTTTATGAAATAAAATCATCTCTGAAATGGTCTCGGAACTCCTCCCATGATCTTGCAGACTACTCACAATCTCTAGGGAATAAAAACCACCCCTGCCATGATGCTCCGTGAAGCATATTTAGAACCAACAACACCCTGTGATCTTTTCGAGAATGGATCAAACTGAATGATATCTCGACCTCCTCCAACTAGTCATTCATTACTGCATCTAAAATGGAGCCCTCATACTTGTCATGACCTGTCCCGCAAGGCCCATTCCGTGACTACCCCAAGCCCGCCTTCCATAGGTCAGGGGCTGGCGACTAGCACCGAAGGCGTAATCCATAAAACTGGGGAGGCATTTCCATTATAAATTGTAACACACACAACCTATCACACAACAAGATACAAAAAAAATTAAACTAAATAGTTAAAGGGTGAGTACAATAAGTAAAAAAGGGGCCATAATACAAGCCCAACTGGAATGTACAAGGAAAACTAGAAAGTACAAGACAACTGAAAGTACAAGTAACTGGAGCAGCTCCTGTGATCACCCGCCAAGGATCCTACCTGAAGGTTAGGTAAAAATCTCTATCGGTCATCTCTGTGGTACGTCTCTTCTAGGTCCACTTTCGAGCGACCTCCAGTCCTGGTACCTACATCCTCAGTCAGCGCTATCTGTCGTCTACATCCAACACAATAAAGTGCATGCATATCCCGTTCAGGGGTGAGTATAAATATACTTTGTAGGGACCCCAATACCCTCAAGGTCTCACAAAATCCACCATGGATAGACCACAAAGTATGAAATCAACATATAACCCTACTTAGGTATATTCCCATACATATACCAAAGTTATCTAGTAATCCATCTCAATCATGAAGGAACATAGAGGTTATGACTCATATCACACCAGGTATATCTTTAGGTACGGTAGTATAGATGATTAGTTATAAATACTGAATCATATTATTCCATTAGGAGGATATTCAGCTAAGCTGTAATGAATCTCTAGAAGCTGACCTGCACATGATAGCTTGGAGCACTCATCTCGTCACAACCAGCTACTGGGTTTCCGCACTAGGCTTGCTCATCTATGGGAGATTCCACTCCCAAAGCCACTGGTCGATTATACAAATTCCACTATGTCCCATGAAGAAGTATCTCAAATTACCTCCATGTTATAGGGGTCACAACGCAATAGACGACACATCATTTGGACGCCCGATCTGTGAGTTATTAATCTTTTAGTCCTGAGGGCCTAGTTGGATTTGTGATTGATCCGACCCGAACATTCGCCAACTTTATCCAAAACTCTAGTGGGGTATACCAGAGGGACCGTCTCACTCCAATATTTACAGCGCCCCTAGCGTTTTTTCAAATGGATGTCTGGTGCCAAAGTTATGGCCAAAAGAATGTAAATGGGTCGTAGTGGGCCTGGGTCCGGTCCGACCCAGTCGGACTGACCTGACCCAACCTGATTGGACTGAACTGGCCAGAACCGGTCTGGGACAACCCGGTTTGGGTCGACCCGGCCTGACCTGTTGGGTCTGGCTTGGCCCACCGTGCGGCCCGGCCCATTGGGTTTAGCCCGGTCCGCTGGGTCCAGACCGGCAGGCCGCAAGGGGCCACGGGTGGCCACGAGGCCGTGGAGGGTGCCGTGAGGGTGTGAGACCACAGAGCGGCTCGCCTAGGGGTTTCTGTGAGGGCGTGAGACCGCGGGGCAGCTCGGCCGGGGTGGTTCAGCCGAAGGGCGGCGGTGACTCGGGTGGCGGCTCGGCCAGGATGGCGGCATGAGCTAGGCCCGGACGGTGGCAGCGACTCAGATGGCGATTGTGGATCGGACGATTGAGGTGGCTCAAAGGGTGGTGGTGTCTCAGATGGAGGTGACAGCTCAGACGATAGTGACGGTTAGGCCCGACGGCGGCGGCTCAGGTCGGCTCGGCTGCGGATGGCATGGAGCAGCGGAGGCCGCGGGGCAACGATGGCCGTTGGGCGGCGAGGGCTGAAAACGAAAGAGCACTGCAGGGCACATAGGCCGTGAGGAGGCGGGGTGTTGTGCCTTAATCAGTGATTGTCGAGTTCCACCGGTGCTGACCACCAGCACCGGTCTCTGTCACCAAATTCTCCTTCTTCCATCGTGAAGGATACACCATTCAAGAAGAACAACGGAGGGGTCGGGCCATGTTTGTTTGGCCTTCACCCTCCACATTAGAGTGGTATCAAGCAGCTCAATAAGAACAATAATGTGTATAGAAAATATTTAAGTACTTCAATCCCCACAACCTTTGTCAATCACAAATCCTATTCCCTCAAAAAAAACTTTTAAGGGAAGAACATGGGAACAAAACCCCTACCTCATTTGATTCGTCGACAGAGATCACGAGGGAGAAGATGACATCATTGGGGATAGATGGATTTCAATGACGTCGGCGTCTCCTCGATCGTTGGTGGAGATGTTCCTCATCAGCGATCCTTCGACAGAGTTTGGAGAATAATTCATCGAAGGTGAATCATTCTTCGTCGGCATTCTTCATTGGAGAGATTTTCTCCCAATTTCCCTTGGCCACCCCTTTCCCCAATTCCACCAAAAAAGTGGGAACATACAACTTATTAATTTAAATTAAATATATTAATTATGTGGGAACAAATTAAATTGGCATGTTGGCTTAATTAATTAGATCAATTAATTTGACAAGTGTAGGCAAGGTTAATGTTGGAGGGAGACCAAGAGGCTCCTCCTCATTAAATAGGGAGTTGAGAGGTTTCTCCCCCTTTAAGAGGGGTTGGGTGGTCCCTGCCTCTAGGAATTCAAATTGGGGGTTTATGCTTGGGTGGTCCCCACCACCATAACCCACACATTAGAGGTTTCAAGAATAAAAATAAAATATTAAATAATTTTATTTTTATTTTCCCACAAAAAGCCCAAAAAGTATCTTTCACCCTGGACCTACTGCAGTTGAGGTGAAGGTCTCCGTAAGCGAATATCGGTGCTATGAGCTCAACGATGCCCTCATATTTCAATTCCATGCACTGGTTCAAAAGTTAGAAATATCCACTCGAACATTTACTGAACATACTAGAACAAAAGTTCATAAATTCATTTTGGGAACTCCATGCCTCAGAATCACGTGCCGTTAATTTTTACAGACTCGTAAAATTCCCATTTAATTAAAAAAAATTACATGGAAATTTTTGGGTCTTTATATTCTTCCCACCTCATGTATTTGCATCCCCATAAGCTAAAACTTAAAATAGGAAAACAAATGGGGGTATTGAGCATGAATTTGATCCTCCCTCTCCCATGTTATCTCTTATAGGTTCCCGTTCTACCAGAGAACGCACACCAAAGGTATCGACAATCCACGAAGGAACCGCTACGGTCAATTCTCAATCTCCAATGGAACCTCTTTAAAAGTCTCCCCATCGTCGACATCCAGCTCACCATGGTCGATGATGTGAGAAGGGTCATGTACGTATATCCTCAGCTGGGATACATGGAAGACGTCGTGAACCCGATGCAACTGAGGTGGAAGAGCTAAGAGGTATTCCACCTCGTTAACTCTACTGAGGACCTGAAAAGGTCTGATGAATCTCAGAGATAACTTGTCACCTCAGCCAAATCTCTGCAAACCTCATCAAGGTGAGACCCGTAAAAAGAAGTGGTCACCATAATCGAACTCTAGAGGTCTCCATATCTTGTCGGCATACAACTTATGCTTTCTCTGTTTAGTCTTAATCCGCTCCTGGATGATCTACACCTTCTCTATGGTAGCCCATACCATCTCTAGTCCCACTAGTGTTGACTCCCCTGGGTCAGTCCAACACAAAGGTCTTCTACAAGGTCGCCCGTACAATGCTTGAAAAGGTTCCATCCCAATGGTGGAGTGATAATTGTTGTTTTATACAAACTAAACCAAAGGCAAGTGATCCACCCATCTGTGACTGAAGTCGAGGATGCAAACACGTAGCATGTCCTAAAGAGTCTGAATGGTTCGCTCAGTCTAGACATCCATCTGATGATGGAAGGTAGTGCTCAAACAAAGATGCATCCCAAAATCCTCCTACAACCCCTTCCATAGCCGGGAAGTAAAACATGTATCATGATTGGAGACAATCGTCGAGGGTACTCCATGTAGCCGCACAATATCCTGCACATTAAGGGTCCCAAGCTCTCTACTTAACCCTGCTCTATGATTGGTAGGAAGTGGGCTGACTTGGTGAGTCAGTCAATGATCACCCATATTGAGTCATGACCCCTGGATGTATGTGGAATTACTATCATGAAGTCCATGGATATCCCATTCCACTTCCACTCTGGGACCTCTAAAGGCTGAACCAAGCCTGCTGGTACCTGATGCTCCACCTTCACTTGCTGACAAGTGAGGCACCGAGAAAAAAACTCTTCTACTTCATTATTCTCTCCTATCCACCACTGCTATCGTCAAAGATCCTGGTACATATTAACCACTCATGGATACACCGCTATAGGGGATGTGTGGAACTCCCTCAACACTTCCTCTTGAAGTGAC
This sequence comes from Viscum album, assembly GCA_963277665.1. Classification (NCBI taxonomy): domain Eukaryota; kingdom Viridiplantae; phylum Streptophyta; class Magnoliopsida; order Santalales; family Viscaceae; genus Viscum; species Viscum album. Next base: position 1,698,940,718 of record OY728127.1, read on the forward strand.
ACTGGTACCATGGTACGTCCTCTGAAGAAGATGAATGGCTCCCCACCTTCAGAAAATCCATCAGGTGCCTGCCCTATGGATATCTGAGCACATAGAGTCTCAGAGTCAGTGTCCCCACACTACACCTCCTTGAATCACTGAATAATTGGGGGAGTGACTATAAGAGACTGAAGGAAAGATTCTTCATCTCTATCCACAATGGATATATACAGAGCAGCCAACTGCTCCGTCACCTCTCCTAGCAGCTATATAACAGACATCCTGCCGAGTGAATCTTCAATTATGTTCCCCTTACCAGGATTATAGACTATCTCAAAGTTATAGTCCTGGAGGAACTCAATCCAACATCGATGTCTCAGGTTCAGGTCCATCTAAAAGAAGATATACCTGAGACTCTTGTGATTAGAGTACACTGCAAAATGTTCTTACATCAGATAATTTCAACACATCTTCAAGGAGAAGACCACTACTGCTAACTCCAGGTCATGGGTAGAGTAGTTCTGCTCATGCTGTCTTATCTTTCGAGAACTATATGCGGTCACCCCTCACTCCTTCATTAGGACACATCCAAGTACGGTCCCTGAAGCATCGCAGTAGACTAGGTACCCTACTCCCTCTTCTGGAATCCTCATAATGGGGGCACTAGTCAGCCTCTGCCTCAACTCCTGAAAAATCTACTAGTATCTCTCTTACCACTTGAAGAGTTTCCCCTTCTTCTTCAACACTGATAGTGGTGCTGCAAATCAAGAGAAATCCGGCCAAAATCTCCAGTAGTATCCAACCAAACCCAGGAAACTCTATACCTCTGTCACACTCCTGGGTGGATCCCAAGAATGTACTGCCTCAATAATTGCTAGATCCACTGCAAATATAGCCTCTGATATGACATGTCACAGTAAATGAACCTCTCGGATCCAAAATTGTCACTTCAAGAGATTACCATAAAGATGGTGCTCTCAGAGTGTGCCTAGTACTACCTTAAAATGATAGGCATGCTCCTCCTCAGTAGCCGATTATATCAGAATGTCATCGATGAAGACTACTATAAAGCGATCAAGGTATGGCTGAAATATCCTATTCATGAGTCCCATGAACACTACTAGAGCATTGGTTACACCGAATGACATAACCAACAACTCGTAATGGTCGTACCAACATCTGAAAGCCGTATTCTGCACATCCTCATCTCATACTCTAAGCTGGTGATAGCCTAATCTGAAGACTATCTTTGAGAACCACCGTGATCCATTTAGCTGATCAAAGAGATCATTAATCCTCAGAAGTGGGTACTTTTTCTTCACGGTCACCTGGTTCAAGAGCCAATAGTCAACAAAAAGTCTCAAGCTCCCATCATCCTTCTTGGCAAACAAAATCAGGGCTGCCCAAGGTGAAACACTGGGCCGAATGAATACTTTCCCCTGGAATCCCTCTAATTGTACCCGCAGCTCACGAAGCTCCGCAGGAGCTATCTGATACGCTGGTGTAGATATCGGTGCCGTCCTAGGGTAAAAGTCAATATTAAAGTCCACCTCTCTGTGAGGAGGTAGACCAGGAATATCATCAGGGAAACCATCCGTGTACTAGTCCACCACTACAGGATAACTCAGACTCTCCACATCAACCACTCCAAGGGTAAGGCTAGCCAACTGACGAGTGATCGGCTACACTCCCCTCTAGGTAAGTCCATCATGTGCTAAAAAGTTTCCCTTCTCACTGGTGATGGTAAAACTAGTCCCATCCATGCGGACACACCACAATTTTCACCTAATACAGTCTATCTAAGCATGAAATGTAGATAACCATTCCATACCCAAGATGACATCGTAAGGCCTTGACACTGCTACTAGAAGATCCTAGCCGAAGCTCTTGCCTCCCAGAGTAAGCTCGCACTGCCGGAACCAGTGTGTAATCATCGAATCCTCTCCCGTAGGAGTCTCTAGCTGTAAGGATCGAGCCAACGACTCTGTCAGAATCCCCAAGCTCCGAACGAGGCCAGTGGAAGTAAAAGAATGACTGGAACTTGTGTCTATAAGAACAAAAACTAAGGTGGAGTAGACACAGATCGTACCTCATATCATCTCCAGAGCACCGTGATCGTAGGCCTCAGTTTCCTGGAGCTGAGCTCACCCCTATTCAACTGCTCCCTACGGTTGGGGTGGACATCCTGGTGGTGGTGGCGGTAACATCTCGAAATGTCACCCACCACCAGCTGCATGACCAGCTCTTCTGCCACGTCTGCCTGCTCCATACAGACCTCCTCGATCAAATCTATGCCTCTTTCTGGGAAGTACTTTGAGCATTTTTTGATAATCCGTATGGTGGGTTGGACAGGCATGATCCATGTTACCCTGCCCGCCACATGTGAAACACTGCCCTCTCCTGGCATGAATGGCTCCGCCTCTGGTGCCCTGCACAACCAATCCTGAGTCATGCGGTCATCCACCTATAGGTCTGGTCATCTTGGACCTCTGTGACATCTGTCTTCTTCTAGCTATAGAAGACTCTGCTACATCTTGAATAGTGGTGTATCTCACTGCTGGAGACTACTCAGTAAGGAAAGTCTCTAGTAGGAGGGCTCTCTCTAACACCCCCACCTCCGTCGGGATGCTGAGTGAGATCATCGAAGCCCTGATCTCCTGCCTGAGCCCCTGCTCGACGGTCTAGGCCCTAAAGAATGGGTCCCGCACCATATATGTGGAGTAACATTAGAGGTCACTGAAGCTTGCTGAGTACTGAGCCACAATCATGATACCGTGCTGTATATGAAGAAGCTATTGTATGTGCATTGCATGATCAGTCACTAGGACAAAATCTGCCCAAAACAGGATCTCGAAGTCTGCCCAGAGAAGCGTCACCTCTTCGTGAACCTAGAGCATCAAGATCCACCATTTTCCCACTGCTAGCTATCGAAGGCTGGCGGCAAGGATCCCCATGAGATTGTATAGTGTCCCTACCAGTCAGAAGACTCTTACTACAACCTCCAACCAATCCTCAGCTTCCTGTGGGTCCATCTCTCCCCTGAACCAGGGTGGCCTCTGGTAGTGGAACTCGTTCAGCATGCTCAAGTGGCACGCACCGTCTGCTACTGGGGCTGGTGGAATCAGTGGACTAATAGGGAAAGGTACTGATGGTGCCTCTGCTGGTGTCTCTTCTGGAAAGGGGCCCTGCACCGAGGCCTCGTCGCTCGATGGGATATCAGTGCGTACAACTCTTGAAACCCTAGTTGGCTATCTCTGCGGAGGCATCCTTTAAAGATACAGGTGCGCCATGGTCAATAAGTTATACCTGGTGAGTTGACTCAAACGATCACAAATAAAACTCTTGAAAACACACACTCAATCAGTGTTTTAGTGCACAACGTTAGAAATCAAAAGTTAGGGTCCTGGTTTATGGATACGTCGGCCGCCACACCAACACTGGATTCCCTAAACTAATAACCACACTCACTACACTTAACACTATTTCCTTTAAAATAAAGATTAGAGTCCTATTTTATTTGGTAAAACTGACTCCTCTAATACCAATTTTTCATTACCTGTCCCCCAGAGCTTGTTCCGTGACTACCCCAAGCCCGCCTTCCATAGGCCAGGGGCTGGCGACTAGCACCAAAAGTGTAATCCCTAAAACCGGGAATGCATTGCCTTTATAACCTATAACACACACAACCAAGCACACATCAAGATAAAAACTCATATAAACAAAATAGTAAATAGAGTGAGTACAATATGTAAAAAGGTGCCATAATACAATCCCAACTGGAAAGTACAAGGAAAACTAGAAAGTACAAGATAGCTGAAAGTACAAGTAATTGGAACAGCTCCTGTGATCACCTACCAAGGATCCTACCTGAAGGGTAGGTACAGATCTCGACCGGTCATCTCTGTGGTATGCCTCGTCTAGGTCCACCTCCGAGATACTTCCTGTCCTGGTACCCTCATCCTCAGTCAGCGTTGTCCGTCGTCTGCATCCAACACAACAAGGTGCTGGCATAACCTATGCAAAGGTGAGTATAACGATCCTCAGTAGGGACCCTGAGACCCTCAAGGTCTCACAAAATCCACCAAGGATAAACCAAAAAGTATGAAATCAACAAATAAACCTACTTAGGTATATGCCCACACATATACCTATGGTATCTAGAAATCCATCTCAATCATGAAGGAACACATAGGTTCTGACTCATCTCACACCAGGTATATCAATAGGTACAGTAGTAGAGATGATTAGTTATAAATACTGAATCATTTTATTCCTTTAAGAGGTTCTACTGCTAACCTGTATAGAATCTCTAGGAGCTGACCCGCACATGATAGCTAGAAGCACTCTCTTCATCACAACCAGCTACTGGGTTTCCGCACTAGGCTTTCTCATCACTGGGAGAGTCCGATCCCCAAGCCACTGGTCGATTCTCCAACTTCTATGACGTCCCATTAAGAATTATCTCAAAGGAACAACACATCATAGGGGTCACAACATAATAGACGACACGTCATTCAGACACCTGGTCTGTGAGTTATTATCCTTTTAGTCCCGAGGGCCCGGTTGGATTCGCGCTCGATCCAACCCGACCGTTACCCAACTTTATCCAAAACTCTAGTGGGGAATACCAAAGTGATCATCTCACTCCAATATTTCTAGTGCCGCTGATGGTTTGTCAAACGGACGTCCGGTGCCAAAGTTAAGGCCAAAAGAATGTAAATGGGTCGTAGTGGGCCCGGGTCCGGTCCGACCCAGTTTGGGTCGACCTTGGACGACCCACTGGGTCTAGGTCGGCCTACTGGGTGGCCCTACCCGTTGGGTTCGGCCCGGCCCACTGGGTAGCCCGGCCCACTGGGTTTGGCCCGACAATCCGCGAGGGGCCGCAGAGGGCCGCGGGTGGCCGCAAGGCCGCGGAGGGTGCCACGAGGGTGCGTGACCGCAGAGCGGCTCAGTTGGGGGTTGTCACGAGGGTGCGAGGCCACGGGGCAGCTCAGCTGGGGTGGTTCGGCCGAAAGGGTGGTGGCAGTTTGGGTGACGGCTCGGCCCGGACGACAGCGACTACTCGGCCCAGACGGCGGCAGGAGCGGCTCAGACGGCGGTAGCGGCTCGGGCAGCTGCGGTGACTCGGACGACGACGGTGGCTCAGCCAGATGGCGGCGGCTCAGGTCGGCTCGACTGCGGACTACGTGGAGCGGTGGAGGTTGTGGAAGGCAGAGCGCTGTGGGGTGGGGGGGCCGTGGGGAGGCGGGGCGCCGTGCCTTCGTCGATAGTTCTCGAGTTCCACCGCTGCCGACCGCTGGCACCCATCACCGTCACCAAAGTCACCTTCTTCCATCGTGAAGGATACACCATTCAAGAAGAATGGTGGAGGGGTCGGGCCATGTTTTTTTGGACCACACCCTCTGTGTTAGAGTGGTATCAAGCGGCTCAACAAGAACAAGAACGTGTATGGAAGATATTTAAGAACTTCAATTCCCACAACCTTCTTCAATCACTAATCCCATTCCCACAAAAGAAACTTTGGAGGGAAGAACATGGAAACAAAACCCCTACCTCGTTTGATTCTTCGATGGAGATCGCGAGGGAGATGACGAAGTCGTTGAGGATAGACGAATGTCAGTGACGTCGATATGTCCTCGATCGTTGGTGGAGATGTTCCTCATTGGCAATCCTTCGACAGAGTTTGGAGAATAATTCATCTAAGGTGAATTGTTCTTCATTGGCGTTCTTCATTGGAGAGCTTTTCTCCCAATTTACCTTTGCCACCCCTTTCCCCAATTCGACCAAAAAGAGGGAATATCCAACTTATTAATTTAAATTAAGTAGATTAATAATGTTGGAAACAATAAAATTGGCATGTTGGCTTAATGAATTAGCTCAGTTAATTTGAAAAGTGTTGGCAAAGTTAATGTTGGAGGGAGTCCAAGAGGCTCCTCCTCATTAAAGAGGGAGTTGAGAGGTTTCTCCCCCATTAACAGGGGTTGGGTGGTCCCTGCCTCTAGGAATTCAAATTGGGGGTTTATGCTCGGGTGGTCCACACCACCATAACCCACACATTGGAAGTTTCAAGAATAAAAATAAAATATTAAATAATTTTATTTTTTATTTTCTCACAAAAATACCAAAAACAATATTTCACCCTTGACCTACTACGGTCGAGGTGAAGGTCTCCTTATGCAAATACCAGTGCTATGAGTTCAACAGTGCCCTCAGATTTCAATTTTGTGCACCGATTCAAAAGTTAGAATAACCCGCTCACACATTTACTGAACGTACCTGAACAAAAGTTCAGAAATTCAGTCCAGGCACTCCAGTCCTTGGAATCACGTGCCGTTAATTTTCGCGGACTCATAAAATTCCAATTTAATTAAAAAAAATTTACATGGAAATTTCTGGGTCTTTACAATACTTCTATTTACTCTTGCACTAAAACCCTCGGATTGTCCTCCTCCAAGTGTTTTCATTGTCATCCTCTGCTCTGTGGTGATCAAATGGAAAAAACTGCTGAACATATTCTATGTGAACTTGACGAGGACATCAACCTAGAGCCATACCTATAAAATAAAAAGCAATTATAACTCTTAAAACTAGAATATGGAAGTCTTAACCTTAATTATTTTTTCCTTTATTCATTTTAGGTTAACCTATCCCAATGTCTACCCATTCAAACACAGGCACAGAAAAGAATGATTCATGATCCTTTCCTAGGTCTCTACCCTGCAACCAGAATCACTTTGTTTAGTAGAAGTTGTAAGCTTAATGGTCTGTGCATCAGATCCCAGGGGGCCCAAAATACCCATGTCTCAACCGGTCTCCCATGTTTACAACACTTGCTAAACTTAGCTGACACTGTTTCCCTACCAACACATGCAACCTCACATGTAACTAACTATAACTCCATCATATCCCTTAACTAAACTTTTGATAACACTCTTTCATGAACCCCTCCCTCAAAGTGTACCCCTCTTGGGCCAGAAATGGGAGAAGAGAGATAGTGACCCCCAAGTCCTACCTCTAGTAGGCCCTAGGTTAGTGACTAGCACCGAGGGTATAGTAAACACATAGATGGGTGGAATTTCCCTTTAATTTAACTCACAAGAAAGAGAGATATAAGATAGACACCAACCAACTCCTACTCATACCACAAAGTAAATTAAACCTAATTTCACATATGTAATGTCATGAAAGAAATACAATAACTGAAAGGAGAAACTACAAGTACCAAGAGAAAGGTAAAGATGATAGTGACCATGACGCCCAACAGCTCTTGTAAACCACAAGCTAGTTGTGACCAACCTAATCTCCATCATACTCCAACTGACCTGAAAAATAGTTTATATAACTTAGGGTGAGTATAATTGTATACTAAGTAGGATCCTCATAGGAGCCTCTCATGAAAAAGTAAAGAATGCATGATAATGCATAGTGAACAAAAAGTTTAACTAACTCTTCACCTAAATAGGTATATTATGTTCCCATCATCTCTATGGATACTCTCATGAAGTATCACATATATAAGTACATTATATAATAAATAATATCAAGGGTAACCCGCTACCACTTCCCCACCGGTTTGTAGATGTACCCCAACATCGCACATCCTGAGCATCTCTCTCCAAAAATGCTAGCCCATAGACACTTAGCCAAAGCACCAAAACATGAACCTCATGTAATACACCACCACTTCCACATACATCAAAGTAACTTGGTAGTTTCTAGGAGCCACCATAGCTTGTACAACTTATATCAAATGTCAGGTATTATACCTCATGCCATCACAACCCATACACCGAGTAACGATTGTCAAGCCATCAAAACCTATGTATGTTGTACCTATAATATAACTTGGTAAACTATATCCAAAATAGATGTGTGTCAGTAACCACTAGCAATTACAACCCTCTACACACATATATAAGAAAAAATAACCATCATGTATACCATCACAAATAACTATTAAGAGAATAGAGTGGGGCTAATGGGGTAGTCATCCATCCATCCTCCCATCAGGAAGTTGGGGGAAACACCCCTGAGATCAGAATCCTAAGGGTTTTAGTTCCCCTAACTGATAGGGTGGAGTAGCATATAGAAAAACAAAAGGTACATGATATAATATAGCTCAAAATCAAACTATGGGAATAACATAGTCTTAGGATCAATTGCACCTAACGTCTCTCAGACTCCTAATTTCCACTATTAATAATAGATATCCTATAAGAACACAATAATTTAAATGGATACATTAAGTTACTTTGTAGCTTTTTATCATTCCAAAATTTATATTAATTAATTATTAAACCATTAATCAACAATTATAATTTCCACATTTAATTTCATTAGCACTAGAAAAGTCCCATTCCCTCTAGGCTTAACAAAACTGAACCCATAGTTTCTCAAAATCATAACCTAAGCATTACATCCCAGCAAGATTCAGACCCTTGGGTTAAATAATTATTAATTTCATAACAACATTACCACTTTCCATATTTCTATATTTCTAGGTATTATAGGAAAACATTCTATGTTACCAAACACAAGGGGATCAACACAGCGAGTTGATGAGATACCCATCGAGTATTTTCCACCTATAAAAAGATTGTAGACCCATCCATCCTCAAGAAACTAAAAAACAGAATTCACATGGAATACCTCATGTATCTTCCCCTATTTGGGAAGAAGGTCAAGCATGACCATCTGCCTCAAGTAGTGGGGAAAGTAAAGCAGATAAATAAACAATAGATTCAATAAGAATCATACGTTCATAAAAATAGTTAATCCCTGATTCAACATGTTCCATCATCTCCAATGCCCTCACTATTGGAAATAAGATCTATACCAACGGTTTTGGGAAAACCGTTGGTATAGGTCACTAATTTGGACACATATCTATGCCAACAGTTTTGGCCAAACCATTGGTATAGGTCCATAATAGAGACCCTATACCAATAGTTTTGGAAAAACCATTGGTTTATGTCCCCTCAAAATCAAAGAATCTATACCAACGGTTCTTAAAACCGTTGGTATAGACCTATACCAACAGTTTTGAGAACCGTTGGTATAGTTACATGTATTTTTTATGGAATCTTCTTACATATAACATTAAATAAATCAAAATTTAAAATATTTATGATAATACATATATATATTTATGAAATTATGTTCAAAAAAGTCAAGTTAGGTTAGTCTTTAGGTCGTTCAGTCATAAAATGGAGGTACTTGGATCAAAACCAACAGAATGATTCTTTTTTGAAATACACATACCAACGGTTTTATGGAACCGTTGGTATAGATTTTTCATATTACTTATACCAATGGTTTTGAGAACCGTTGGTATATACCTATCCCCATGAATTACTAGCCAACGGTTCTCAAAACCGTTGGTATAGGATATATCAACAATTTGGAGGCCTATATCAATGGTTTCAAACCGTTGGTATAGAGTATTTTTCTAGTAGTTCCTCCCCAATACCCACATGCATAAACATATGCATCTCACCACACTAGGCATCAAATGAGGCCACAACAATTGAGCCTCCTGGCCCCACATACCACAACTTCCCTCCAGGCTTAGCCATCATAGGATCACATCACATCAGGGCCTCCCTACACCACATACCACTACAATACTCCAGGATCATCCATCCTAGGCTCATGTCAGATCCAATACTCCCTACCCCACATACCATAAGTCTCATATCTATAGAACATCACAAGCAGTAGGAACACACATAGCAATGGGCACTCAACCCCAAAGTAAGGTATTATGCTTTTACACACAACGAGCTCTCACAACTCCAAAACATAAGTCACTTGACCTTTATTGGAAAGAGGGAAACTCAAGACCTACAATGGAATTGTCTTTATCAAAAAACCAGTTCTGATTCTATCTTGAACTAACTGATTCATTATTCACAGGTTCCATCTACGGGAAACCTAAGCAACATGCTATCACAAGCTATAAAAAATTAATTAACCAATTAAGTTAACATGAATTTAATTCTATTATCAATAATAATTAATATTATTTAGGATTGTTAACCCATTTAAATTAAACATTCATATCTTAATCATTTTTATAAATCTTAAATTACGAAAACAACAACCAGATTCACTAAACATGCCTCTTTAACCAATTACCCAATTAATTATCAACTAATTCTGGCTTTATGTTCATTACCAATTTCCATCAAGAAACACATGTTAAATCAAGAAAATCATAGATATAACACTATCTAGAAAATAAATAGGTAAACCAATATCACGATATAAAGAAACAACATCATTATGTGATTGATACCAATTATTTAATCTGCTTCATGTATTTAATTAGATCTATTACATTTCAATCCAAGGGATAAATCATGCTAGCTTGATGATTTCATGTAAATAAATAGATAAGAAATGGACCCCCTACCTCAAAAGGTCGTTGAAGCTATTTACATGAGAACAAATCAAAGAAATGGATCACAATCACCTCTCCCAAAATAACTTCATCCACCCGAGGGCACCACAACACAACCACACCAACCAACCACCAAGAGATATCCACTAGAAATAAGAAGATAATGTGCCATCACATGAAAAAGAGAAACTGGAGGAAACATATTGAAGAAACCACAATAAATGAGATAGATCATACCTTATATCAAAGATAGATCACTATAGATCGATGGAGGGATCTAGGGATCGTTCCTTGATGAAGGAATCCCCAAAACAATGAAGAGTGGGTTGTTGGGTCACCTAGGGTTGAGGGAGAGCTGTTATAACCATAGGTTTTGGCAAAAACTGAGGGTTTGAAAAACAATTAAAACATATAGCATCGGGGTAGTACACGATGTGTAATCCCTTGTGATTTTGTGTAATGCCTCAAGGTTGAGTTCTGCCGAAAAAGGAGTTGCCTCTTGATTTTATTTTATTTTACAGTCCCCGAAGTATTTCATGATGTGAATCCATATTTCATGCCATGTAAAAGTCTGCACATTGTGAAGATTTACTAAACAACCTTTGAAATAGGATTTCACATCGTGTAATACAGTTACACGATGTGTAATCCCCCCTTTCTGTATTTCTCTTAACCGGATTCCTCTAAACATTATCCGAGCCACATTCGATCACTTAGATCTTCAAAAACACACAATGGGTTGAACTGTGTGAATCTGATCCCTTATAGAGATGTTTGTGATTATGAAATTAGATGAATGTGATTATTTAATTGTTTAATTAAATAATGGAATTGGGGAGATTAATTAATTTATGAATTAATTAATGAGAGTAATGTGATTATTTAATTTTTTAATTAAATAATAGGATGTTTGGGATTAATTAATTGATGAATTAATTAATGAGAGTAATGTGATTATTTAATTATTGAATTAAATAATTTAATTGATGGGATTAATTAAATGATTAATTAATTAATGAGAGTAATGTGATTATTTAATTGTATAATTAAATAATAGAATTAAAGGGATTAATTAATGGATGAATTAATTAAAGGGAGTAGTGTGATAATATAAATATTGAATTAAATAATGGAATTGATGGGATAAATTAATTGATGAATTAATTAATTTGTGTATTGTGATTATTTAAATTTTTAATTAAATAATGGGATTTATGGGATTAATTAATTAATGGTAGTAATGTGACTACATAGTTGTTAAATTAAATAATTGGAATAATGAGATTAATTAATTGATGAATTGATTAATAGGAGTAATCTGATTATTTAATTTTTGAATTAAATAATAGGATTGATAGGATTAATTCATTTATGAATTTATTAATGTGAGTAATGTGATTATTTAATTTTTTAATTAAATAATTAGATTGATGGGATTAATTAATTAATTAATTAATTAATTAATGGGAGTAATTTCATTATTTAATTTATGAATTAAATAATTAAATTGATGGAACTAATTAATTGATAAATTAATTAATCAGAATAATGTGATTATTATATGTTGAATTAAATAATGGGATTAATTAATTGATGAATTAATTACTAGAAGTAATGTGATTATTTAATTGTTGAATTAACTAATGGGATTGATGAGATTAATTCATTGAATAATTAATTAATGGGAGTAGTGTGATGAATTAATTATTGAATTAAATAATGGTATTGATGGGATTGATTAATTGATGAATTAATTAATATGAGTAATTTGATTATTTAATTATTGATTTAAATAATGGGATTTATGAGATTAATTAAGTGATGCATTAATTAATGGAAGTAATATGATTATTTAATTAGTGAATTAAATAATGGAATTGATAGGATTAATGAATTAATTAATTAACTAATATAAGTGATGCAATTAATTAATTGTGGAATGAATTCGAGAAATTGATGTGAAAAATTAATTGGTAAATTAACTAAATGAGTGTAATGTGATTAAATAATTACTAAATTAATTAATGGAATTTACATGAAAAATAATTGGTGAATTAATTTATGGATGAAATATTTTGATTGTGGTTTTAGATAATTAATAGTTGAATTAATTATGAGATATTGAAATTATTGTTTTGGATAATTAATTGTTCATTTTTATGAGATATTTAAATTATTGATTTTGATAATTAATTGTTGAATTAATTATGAGATATTGAATTTATTATTTTGGATAATTATTTTTCAATTATTTATGAGATATTGAGATTTTTGATTTTGATAATTAATTGTTGAATTGATTATGAGAAATTGAGATTATTGTTTTGGATAATTAATTATAGAATCTATTATGAGATATTGAGATTATTGTTTTGAATAATTAATTGTTGAATTAATTGTGAGATATTGAGATTATTGTTTTGGACAATTAATTGTTCTATTAATTATGAAATATTAAGACTATTGTTTTGGATAATTAATTTTTGAATTAATTATGAGATATTGAGATTATTGTTTTGAGGTAATTAGTTGATTGAATTAATTATGGGTTATTGAATTGGGATTTGAGGATAATTAATTGTTGAGTTAATTATGGGAATATTTAATTAGGATTTGAATAATTAACTATTGAATTAATTATGGGATAATGAGAATGTGAAGTGAATAATTAAATTTTTAATTAATTATGGAATATTGAGTTTGTGGATATTGATTAATTAATTGGTGAATTAATTAATGGAATTAATGTGCTTAATTAAATGGGTAATTAATTAAGGGTATTGATGTGATGAACTAATTATTGAATCATTAATGAGAATGAGAAGATTAATTAATTGTTGAATTAATTAATGGGATGATGTGAATATCCAATTGTTGAATTTTATTAATTAATTTGTGAATTAATTAATGTGTTTTGATATAGTTGAATTGTGATAATGAATGGTAAAATGGAAATTCAAATGTAAATTGTAATGTTGAATGGTAACACGGGAATTCATATGTTTTATAGAAAAAATGAATGGAAATAGAAAAATTTGTGTGTTGATTGTGATAATGAATAGAAACATAGAAATTCATATGTGTTATAGAACAATGAATGGTAATAATGACATTAATGTGTTAACTGAGTCAATGAATGGTAAAAATGGAATTCATTTGTTGATTTAGATGAAGAATGGTAAAAATGGAATGATGAGTTATGATATCCCTCAGGGGTAGTTTGGACTCAAGCATGGGCCAAAGTAGGTATTGAGGTACATGTGTCTATGGGAACCCGAGGGTTTATGTGGTTAAATAAATATTAATTGATAATGTGTTAACTATTTACTTATGCATTATTATTATTTATTTATACAACTGTATACACTATTATTTGACATGATATTATTTTAGAAGCCACCGGTGTTGTCCTACTAAATTGTACTCACACCCTACTTGGGTTTCCTGATTAGTACCCAAATAGAATTCATGTTTGTAGGACAAGATAAGGGAAAAGGACCAATGTTTGATGGTTGATTTAGGATGGATCAGAGACGAGGAAATGAGACATGGTTCAGGATCCACTTGGGAGTTATAGGTGTATTTACTTTTGCGTTTGGTTTTGACACTTGGATCATGCTTTATAATGGCATGTCTATTATTCATTTTTGATATTGTATTTCCCATTTTTTCATCCTGTGACCCTAGTATTATCATGTTTATGATTATATGTCATTTAGTTATTATTTATTTATTTCTGATGGTGTATTACTCTGATAAAGAGGGTATTGTCTCCCCATGACTGATGTTAGTTCCTCACTGCTAGTCTGCATACTCTAGTATATGGGGAGGCATAGTTATGGTCATGTGGCGTATCGAATCGGGGCACCAGTGTGTGGAACCTAGGTTGGGATATTGCAAAGTGGTATCATAGGGGTTTTATTTTATTTTATTTTGTCTCACTATTTGGGAAAGGTAGAAAAGAGACTAAGAAGATTCGACGCTTGGTTATGAGCTCATTCATGGGAGTATCTAACCCATGTATGGGGGAGAACCTAAGTACCCATGGTGGGATTATTGTTATTTTTATTTTATTTTTTAGAGTTGATGTTATTTTACCTTGGGGGATACACTTGTGGTGTCATGTGATGATTTTTTTTGAGTTTTGACTCATGGACCGATATGACATGAGAGTTGAGTTGGGATCCATAATTCTAGGCACTCAAGATTATTTTATGACATGCATCATTTTAGGCATGCATGGGAAAATGGGGTATGGTTAGTTTTTTAACATAAATTTTTTCCCAACTTGTGAAATTCAAATTAAAATGGTTCCTAACATGAAATTAATAAATATTGTAAAATTATACAAGATAAGAAAAAATTGGTGTATAAATGAGAAAAAAAATAATGAGATGATTTTACACTTTTTTAACCATGAACTAGATGTAGGAAAGTTAACAGTAATGATAATGCCTCAATTTTGATAGCATGGAAGGGTTTGTGGGAAGAGATACCTGGGGTAAGGAGTGGTCACATAGATGGGATTGTTGTGGGAAATTTTGGTATTAGTGAGCAAAAATTGTGGTTCATTTACAGACTTTAGATGATCATGCCCTAAACCTTAACATCGTCTTGGGTACACCAAGAGAGCAATGATTATACACCAAGATAGTTAAGGTTTTTTTTCTGGTAAGATAAGGGGCCTTATTGAAGGTTTTAACATTGGAGTAATACCATGGGTTGGTGGTGGTGGCATGAGAATTATAATGAAGAATCTATAAGGTTCATGTTTAAATTCCTCAATTAAAGGCCATGTGGGCCTTAGATATGGTGGATTTATATCCATTCTAGGTGGTTTTGATGTCAATAATAATTTCCCATATTGGATGGTGTTCTTATTGTTTTTGGGAATGGTGAGTTGGGAAACACGTCGAGTATTTTGATGATGTCAAGCTTGAGATAGTTGCATCCTTTAAGGAGAATCTGATACATGTGTTGGGTCACAGTGAGAAAGTGTTGTGGGGAAAGACCATGCTAATAGTACAATTCTTATAGAAACATAGGAATGTGTAGGAGGAAACATGAGAGGGTGAAGAAAATATGAGGGATTAATGGCCCAATCTTTTGGGATTAGAAACTTAGAGAGTCTTAGGAGTATAGCTCGAGGATGAGCTATAATAAGGTGGGAAGATTGTATGAACCTGGACTTTTCTACAGATGTCTCAGTCTCATTTACATGTACTATTTTTTCCTTGTATTGAGTAATACTCATATGGGATTTACTTTAGGGTTTATTTGAGTGAAAAAATTTGGAATTTTGGAAGAAGTTTGGGTAGTATATAGTCAGCACACATTTTTCCCAAACCATGTGCCCTGGCCCAACAAATTGTACAACCCTGAATATAAAGATTTTTATGGCTGGAAAATGATTTGTTAAACCATTCACCCTAAAAGGAGAGTCCATGTACCCCCCTAAAATAGGCACATGGTTAAGGTTCAGAGTTAGGGAAAACCATGTGAATCTTCCCAGCAAAACATGTGTTGGATTTAAGTTAACCTGAAAATTAGAATTTTAACTGCACGAACACCTATATTAATCCCAAATTGACCCCCACTCATCCCCTAACGATTCCTCTCTATTTTTAAGGCTCCCATATGATTTTATAGGGCTCAAAACCTACGTTCTTAGTGATTTAATGTCTAGATTAAGGACCTACACCTTCCCTAGTAAGAGGATCTAATACTGTGTGGTTTCTTTATTCTCTCCCATCTCTGCCACATCTTTTATAGGGAAGATATTATATGTCTTGTTGGATCTAGATCTAGAATTGTGGGATCTTTATTATTTGATATTGAATTAGGATTTTCATATCTAGATCATGTTCCACGTCATGTTTTTAATTAATCCACTTTAAATTGGGGATTATTCCATTAGTGAGTGTTCATTCTTAAACAAATTGAGGTAGGTGGTATATAATTCAAATCTCAAAGTCATGAATTTAATTACACATATGTAATTGTGTAATTTATATTATATGCTTATAAATTGAGTTCTTTATTGAATTAATTAATTTGGAGAATTAATTATTTGAAGAAATTCTGATATTGGGTATAATGGGATTATAGATGTTTAATAATTAATTGTTGAATTAATTATGATGGAATTAGGATTGTTGAGTTGAATAATTAATTATTGAATTAATTATAAGGAATTGAGATTGTCGAACATTATTAATTAATTTTTGAATTAATTAATGGGAATGGTTGGGATTAGGATATTGTGATCTGGAATAATTAATTTGTTGAATTAATTTTAGCGAGATTGAGATTGTTGAAATTGAATAATTAATTGTCAAATTAATTATTGCTATATTGAAATTATTGAATTGGAATAATTAATTGTAGAATTTATTATTAGAGATTTTTGTTATTATTAAATTGGTTAAATGTGATTATTTAATTATTGAATTAAATAATTGAATTGATGGGGTCAATTAATTAATGAATTAAATAATGGGGGTAATGTGATTATATAATTATTGAATTAAATAATGGGATTTTTGGAATATTTAATTGATGAAATAATTAATGGGAGTAATGTGATTATTTAATTTTTGAGTTAAATTATGGGATTGATAGGATCAATTAATTGGATATTAATTAATGAGAGTAATTTGATTATTTAATTGTTAAATTAAATAATAGAGTTGATGGGATTAATTTACTGAAAAATTAATTATTGGGAGTAATATGATTATTTAATTTTATAAATAAATAATGGGATTGATGAGATTAATTAATTGATGAATTAATTAATGAAATTAATGTGATTCATTAATTGTTGAATTAAATAATGGAATTTATGAGATTTATTAATTGCTGAATTAATTAATGGGAGTAATGTCTTTATTTAATTTCTTAATTAAATAATGGGATTAATTGGATAAATTAATTGATGAATTAATTAATTGGAGTAATGTGATTATTTAATTGATTAATTAAATTATGGGATTGATGAGATTAATTAATTGATGAACTAATTAATGGGAGTGATGTGATTATTTAATTATTGAATTAAATAATGGGATTTATGTGATTAATTAATTGATAAATTAATTAATTGGAGTAATGTGATTATTTAATTTTTAATTAAATAATGGGATTTATGAGATTAATTAATTGATAAATTAATTAATGGGTGTAATGTGATTATTTAATTATCAAATTAAATATTGGGATTAGTGGTATTAATTAGTGGATGAATTAATTAATGTGAGTAGTGTGATTATATAATTATCGAATTAAATAATGGGATTGATGGGATTAATTAATCAATGAATTAATTAATGGGAGTAATGTGATTATTTAATTATTGAATTAAATAATGGGATTTATGAGATTAATTAATTGATAATTAATTATTGAGAGTAATGTGATTAATTAATTATTTAATTAAATAATGGGATTGATGGGATTAATTAATTGATGATTTAATTAATGGGAGTGACATGATTATTTAGTTTTTGAATTAAAAAATGGGATTGACGGGATTAATTAATTGGAAAATTAATTAACAGAAGTAACATGATTATTTAATTTTTTAATTAAGTAATGGGATGGATGATAGTAACAATTTGATGAAATAATTAATAGAAGTAATGTCATTAATTTATTGTGGAATTAATTAGTGTAATTGATGTGAACAAGTAATTTATGAATTAATTAAAGGAGTTGAATGTGATTAATTAATTGTTGAATTAATTTATAGAATTGATGTGAACAATTAATTGGTGGATTAATTGATGGATGAAATGTTTTGATTTTTAATTTGGATAATTAATTATTGAATTAATTATGAGATATTGATATTATCATTTGAGATAATTAATTATTGAATTAATTATGAGATATTGAGATTGTTGATTTAGATATTTAATTGTTGAATTAGTTATGAGATATTGAGATTATTATTTTGGATAATTAATTTTTGGATTAATTATGAGATATTGAAATTATTGATTTGGATAATTAATTTTTTAATTAATTATGTGATATTGAGGTTATTGTTTTGGATAATTAATTGTTGTATTAATTATGTGATAATAAGATTATTGATATGGATAATTAATTGTTGAATTAATTATTTGATATTGGGGTTATTGTTTTGAGATAATTAATTAATTAAATTAATTATGGGATATTGAATTAGGATTTGAGGATAATTAATTTTTGAGTTAATTATCAGAATATTGAATATTTAATTGAATAATTAATTGTTGAATTAATTATGAGAGAATGAGACTATGAATTGAATAATTAATTATTGAATTAATTATAGAATATTGATTGTGTGAATATTTATTAACCAATAGGTGAATTAATTAATGGAATTGATTTGCTTAATTAATTGTAGAATTAATTAATGGGATAGATGTGAAGAACTAATTGTTGAATTAATAATTTGAATGAAAAGATTAATTAATTGTTGAATTAGTTGATGGGATGATGTGATTATCCAATTGTTTAATTTGATTAATTAATTTTTGAATTAATTACGGTGTTTTAATATATGTGACTTGTGACAATTAATGGTAACATGTAAATTAAAATGTGAATTGTGATAATAAATGGTAACAAGGACATTCATATGTGTTATAGAACAATGAATGGTAAAAATGGAATTCTTGTTTAATTGTGATAATGAATGGTAACATGGAAATTCATATTTGTTATAGAATAATGAATGGTAACAGTGGAATTCATGTGTTAATTGTGATAATTAATGGTAACATGGAAATTTATATGTGCTATAGAACAATCAATGGTAATAGTGAAATTCACGTGTTAATTTATATGATAAATGGTAACAATGACATTCATGTGTTGATTGAGATGAGTGATTGTAAAAATGGAATTCTATGATATGATATCCCTTCAGGATAGTTTGGGATTCGACATGGGCCGAAGCACGTATTGAGGTACGAGTGTCTATGGGAACCTAAGGGGTTATGTGGTTATATTAAGATTAATTGATAATGTGTTAACTATTTACTTATTTATTGTAATTATTTATTTCTACAAGTTTATACACTATGATTTGAAGGGATATTATTTCAGACACCGTTGATGGTGGCCTACTGAGTTGTACTCACACCCTACTCGGGCTGTGTGATTGGTACCCAAATAGACTTCATGTTTTTAGGACCGGATAAGGGAAAAGGCCTTATGTTAGATGGATGATTTGGGATATAGCAAGGATGAGGAAACTAGACGTGGTTCTGGATCCACTTGGGAGTTATCAGTACCTTTACTTTTGAGTTTCATTTTTACACTTAGCACATACTTTAGCATGACATGTCTATTATTCATTGTTGATATTATATTTCCAGTTTTCATCATCCTATGAAAATTTTATTATTTTCTTTATGATTATATATAATTTAGTTGTTGTTCATTTATTTTAGCTGGTGTATTACTCTGATAAAGAGGGTATAATCCCCCCTTGACTGATATTAGACCCTCATTGCTTGTCAGGAGCCTCTGGCATATGGGGAGACGCGTTTAAGGTCATGTGTCCTACTGGATCAGGGCACCAGTGTGTGGTACTCAGGCTGGGATTCTAATCATCCTCATACTAGTAATGAATATCCCATTAGTGGAGAGGAATTTATCAATGAATCTAGTCCTTTAGAGGATTCATCTTTTGAGAGAAGATTATATAGAGCTTCCTCTCTCACTTTTTCATCAAATCGGCTAGTTGTTCCCCATTTTTACATATCTACTCTAGTATTTTTATAGGATTATACATGGAATTGGATAATCTACTATCATATTCACTCTTTGATCACAAAGGCTCCCCTGGAAACATTTTTTTATCAAGAAGAATGTCATTTCTGAATCTTTCATGATTTGGGGGTAGGTGGCTTTGACCACCGACAATTATATGAAATCATGTGACAAATCATCCTGAAATGGAATTAACTATATAATATCAAGAGGTTCTTTTGATATTTTTATGGGATTCCCCTTGTTGAACTAATGAGGTAAGCTTTAGAGGAATTGGAATAAATCCATAAAATCATATCTAAGCTTCATTCCCAAATGGATTTATTGGCATCAAAGATAGAGAGACATGAGGAGATCATAACTCACTCAATGTCTAACCTTTTGCTGTCATCATCCTCATTATAAAATACTCATAAAATAGTTAAGGAGATATATACTCTTGTCTATACTCTTTGACCTCGAGATGTAGTGGATAAAGTGAGGTGGGATGCACTTCGACACTCCATCAACACTTCTTGTTAGACACTTGTTGATTTTTCCAACTCAGTTGATCAAATCTTATTATAGTTTGATCATCAATGTTTTTTTTATTTTTTATTTAATCCATATAGAGGATCTGAAATGTGGCTATCCATCTTTTTTCATTATATCAATGAACATATCTTATGAAACTTCTATATTGATATCTAGTTTTCTTTCTTTCATCATGTGCATGATATTTCATTGATCTGATATTGCATGAACCATTAAGAATACAAATCCTTCTTATAATATCATGAAAATCTGAATTAACATATTTTAATGTTTAAACCATATCATATTTTCTTGATAAATTCTAATGCATTACCACTAAAAGAAGATTCCTCTTTTCTATATTTAGTCCAATTATATTGAGATTACCTGATTCTCAAAAGGATAACTTGGGTAGAATATATGTATTGAATGAAAAATTCTCTATCATTTTCAAAATTCATTGGACTTAGTGAGCATAGTTATATATTTTTTCCAAGGCTATGTGATAGGACTCAAAATATTTTTATCTTATTTATTTCAAATTTTCCTAATTTTTTCAAAAGCTTCATATAGGGGAATACTTAGAAGGCATGGAATTGAATTTTTCCTGGGCTAACCTCTCATGGGTTTTTAACGTGAAAAGATTTATTCCTTTTCTATTTATGAATGATAAATATTACATGGATCACAATAATTATGTGCCTAGTGAGTAAAGACCCAAAATTTTCCCCATATCTAGATTTTAACCTAGGGAGAATTATAACTCTTTTATTCTGGAAAAATAGATTATTACTCTAGTATAGTTTAAGGTCTTTTTAATTAGACCTTCTATTACTATAGTTTAGGGTATTTTATCTTAGACCATCTATCACTGGTAATATTCCATTTTCAAAGTATCATTATTTATAAAATTTATCATTGTGTAGTATGGATATCTACCATGCAGTTTAACGTCATGTGGTAAGGATGTCTACTGCGGAGTTTAATGTTATACAAGAAGGACATAAATATGCTATGCTATTTAAATTCTTGCTTATAGGACTTCAAATACTATGCAGTTTAAAGTCTTTCTTCCAGGACTTGATTGAAGAATATAGAATATAGGGCACACATTCAAAGGATGAACCAAAACACCCTAAGGTGTTGAGTTCCTCCATGGTGCTTCTAGGGCATATGTGGTTTTGGAGTTCCTTTCTGGAAATTTTGAGATGACTATGGTTGGTAGGTCAAATCCCTAATGCATCATAATTATGGTTAAATAGTGGTTTCACCATTTTTTCCAAGGGATATAAAATATTTTTCAGATGGTATGGATAGTTGATTAAATATAGGGAAAATGATTTCACATTGATATTTAGAGTATTGGTTGAGTAATACAAAATATAAATGATTGAGTTGATGAATATGTGATGGGTTAGAGATATCAAGAATGACCCATAACACCATAATGTTCTAGTTTATTCCATGGTGTTATCAGGGCTTACAAGGATTATGATTACTTTCTTTCAATGAAGAAATGCCTCTAGTTGGTTGGTCAAAGACCTTATTCATCGATAGAATGGTCAAACATAGGTTTCCCCACTCTCTTATAAAGGCCATGAAATATTTTAAATAAATCAAACGTTCAAATGATGAAGTTGGGTATGGGGGAAAAGTTTTCTAAGAAGGGTTCTGGAACCCTAGGTCAATTTAAATCTAAATTGTAATGCTCGAGCCCTACACCCTATGGTTTCAAATCATGGGGTGTGGGATGTAAAAAGGTTTTGGAATGAAGTGTCACATTTATTCTTTGAGAAAGGGTACAAAACATGGTGATGTAACACCAAGGATGTTGAATCCTCTCGAGTAGTCAATTTATGGGGATTATTAACCATGGTGCAATGTTCCTGGGTCATGAGGATGGTATGGTATAATCATTTTAAGGATGAACCAAAACATCCTAAGGTTTTTTGTTCCATCCTGGTGACGTTAGGGCTTACAAGGATTGGAAAGCCCCTGTTTTCAAGGTATTCCACATTTGGTTGATGACCAAAAGCTCATATGAAGGAGCCACAGACATACATGAATTGTCAAACAAAGGGTCTCCTGAAGTTGGGAATCCTTTTCCAAGGGCCATGGAAGGTTCATGGTGATCCTAAAAGTTCAAATTATGATGTTTTATTAAAGAAACATATAATATTCAATAAGATTTTTACCACACTATAAGTTGTATCGCCTCCTAGAGAACATGTTTTCACGATGAGGATATGTGACACATCATTACTCTAATTTTTTTCGGGACTAGGGAGTTCAAAGAGCTTGGATTGAATTTTACTAGGTCTATAATTTTGGACTAATAAGATCTATTCCCTATTCATTTATGCTCTATTTTTTTCATAAACTCTAGGGATGAATCGTTTAGAGAGTAGACACTTGAAATTTTCTTAGGCCTCCCTTTACATGTTTTATACTTGAAATTTTTTTCATCTCTTTTACTATAATTTCAGGGTCTTGCAATTTGGACCATAAAAGGATAAAATTTATGGTCATAAACCATTGAAAAAAGTGCATATAGTTTAAGGTCATGACCCACATGGACCTAATATGAGGGGAATGTTACAAAAAATCCTAATTAAGATACCCAGGGTCCAATGTACTCCAACATCCTTCTGAGTGGGAGATGAGAATGTTGTAAATCATAGATTGAGGTTCTCAGGTCATGAGTAATAATATGAGACAATAATACTAAAAATATCCTAGAACACCCTAAGGTGATGAGTTCCACCACAATGACATCAGGATAATAAGATCATAAATCCCTTTTTACTGGGTCAAGATGCCTCTAGTTGGTAGGTCTAAGACCTTATTCAATGATAACCTGGTCAAATAGAGAGATATAGTTTCCTTTCCAAGGGCTATCACGATTTTTTGGTAACTCAAGGTTCTCAATAAAATAAGTGTGATTTATGGGCAGAGAGGCTTAAAAGATGAAAGAAGAACCCCACACTCTGGTTGACTGGGGAAGGGAACTTATGGTCCTCTGATAAGGAATGATGATGGAAAATGGACTTCAAATTTTAAAATAATGTAGTGGGGATGTATCTATTGTAAATTTTTAATTTCATGAAACCATGAAAGTTTCCCTATAGTTTAACATAATGTGGTAAAGATGTTTTCTTTTCCTGGTAATTTAACATCATGCGGTAAGAAAATAGGAACCGATGTGAAAATTTTGTGATATATCCTTGGGGAAACATTGCACTGGTGGGAAGTATTTAGATATAGGGAACACCTATTATCTATAAACATTCTTATTGGTGGATATCCATATTCTAGGGTGCTTCTTATGTATATTTATCACATGCGTAAGAAAGTCGTACATATATCTGACCCATGCATAGAGAAAATGATATTATATAGATCTTATCTCTTAAAAAAGTGTCATATGATACTTTTTTCATATAGTTTAATGTCATTTATCTAGGAAAATCACTTAAGAGGTCTATCGCATATGCAGTTAGGGGGTTCATTTTTATTAGTTCACATGTTGTGGTTGAACCTAGGATTGGGGGTTTGGGTGTTAGTTTGTATCTTGTGATAATAAGAATCAAGAAATACATAGTTCTTGTATAGATGTTCCCTTTGTAGGTCTGACCCATACACAAATATGAGGGGATATTTTTTTTTATCATGGTTGTTCCAAAGAACCATAGATCCAGGCATCAATATGTATCTTATGGTAATAATAATCAAGACACACGTAGTTCTTGGATGGGAAAATATCTACATAGTTATAAACCATATTCCCAGGGGGGGGGATTTTCACATTGATTATTATAGTTGATCCCAGGATTAGTGATCCAGGTTTCACTGTATGTATTGTGATTAAAGGAATCAAGGAACACATAGTTCTTGATAAACCGTATAATTTAACATCATGTGACAAGGAAGTATGATCCATGATGAGAAAAAGGAATATTGTGACTAAGACCAAGGATAAAGGTATGTATGTTAATACGTATTCTATGATGGTAGGAATAAATCCACATACAGTTCTATAATGGGAAACTCTCAATGCAGGTATAAACCATATGCATAGGGGGGCATTGTTTCCATTGATTTCTATAGCTAGGCCTAGGGTTAGAGATCCAAGTGCCACTATGTATCCTATGATGAAAAGAATAAAGACACATGTAGTTCTTTAATAGAGGTGTGGTGGGACAAAAAACTAGTGATAGTGGTCATCTCAAGAGTGGTCCTTGGGAATGTGTAGCTTTATTTCATGAAATATACATCAAACGTGTAGTTTAATAACATGTGGCTAAGACTCATAGTGTTTTTTTAAGGAATTTCATCTTGGACCATGGTAACCATTTCGTGAATTGATATGTATCAATCATGTAGGGAAGCCTATACCAAAATTCATAATCTCACTTGAGTTATGCTTGGTGTGAGAAATAACGAATGAAAAAGGTTACCCTCATGACATAGAGGGAATTAGAGAAATGATAGGGTAATTTTATACCATGTGGTGGATGGTCCAAGATATTGGATCCTACAATATTTAAATATCTCATTTGAATGATAATCAAATTATATTCAGTTCTAAAAACCCATGATGTTTAGTGTCATGCAATAAGGAGACCATCCATGAATTTTAATGTCATGCGGTAATGACAAAGGTGACTCGATGTGAAAAAAGAGTAATATTACAGTTGAGCCCCTAAATAAAGGTATGGGTGTCACTATGTATCATGTCATGGAAAGAATCAATACCCACATAGTTCTAGGAAACTGTGCAGTTTAGTGTCACATAGAGAGGACATCATATGTGCAGTTTAATATCTCGTGGTATGTACGAGGGTCACACAACATGGAAAAGAAGGATTGATCATTTTAACATCGTCTAATGTCTTATGAATGAGGTGAATATATTGTGGTTGGGCCTAGGATTTGAGATCTAGGCATCACTACATAACCTATAATGAAAGGATTCAAGCCATATGTAGTTATTGGATGGGATATTACTTATGTGGATCTAACTCACACACAAGTATGATACACTCCATTTTTATTTGGTATAGGTATAGCTCATGTGCAGTGAGTCATCAGTGAGATGTTGCTTCCCATGAAGTTTAATATCATGCGACGACGACATGTTCTATACAGTTTAATGACATGTGGTTAAGATGTATTTTTTCAGTTTAATGTTATAGGACTATGATGTTTGACACTGTACAATTTTTTGTCTTGCTGCATGGACCTCTTTTATAAATTTTAACATCATGTGGTCAAAACATTCTCTCTATAGTTTAATGTCATATGGTCTGAATATGCTCTGTATGGTTTAATTTCACGTGGTTAGGATGATGCTCTGCATAATTTAATATCAAGTCACCAGGATGAGATATGGTTAAAGGTAGCTATGCAAAGCCTTTATTAAGAAACCTTGCATTGGTGTGGGGTGTGACATGTTCCCCATACATTTTGGCTAGTGATTTGGATCCATTATGATATACCTTATGTATGATATAAGGCCCTTCTCATTCTGGTTCTGGCTTAGGATTCTTCTTTCATGGTATCATTGGGGTTCTTTGAACCAATACCAGTTCTCCATGAAGGTACTAATAGAGGTGGACCATTTTATTGAAGGATCGTGTGATCAAATTTGATTAACATTGAGGTTGTGCAACATAATCAACTTTTTCTCATTGAGCCAATCCAAATCATGCACCCAAATTTTCAATTTATCATCTTCCAAGAGTTGTTTTCAAATGTTTATTCAAAGTGAGGGTAACTGGACTTCTATGAGAAACACTACATTGATCCCGTACACTAATAAATATGGAGTTTATTTCATATAAAAACACATTTTGGTAATATTGACCCATAAATCATAGAGGATCTTGTCCATCCAAGACTTATTGTCATTATTCACCTCTTCTGAAGTATATTTTATAGTGTCTTATTAAAGACCTCTATTCTTCCATTTCACACTACATGATAGTAGGATGAATGATTGGAGTCAATGATGTACTCCTGATACAATTTCTTCAACTCAGTAGAAAAAAATATGGTTTCATTGTCTATCAGTATCATGTGATGGACTCTAAATATAATGATGATATTGGAATTCATGAAGTTGATGGTATTATTCATCCCAAATTCCTTGATGGTTATTACCTCAGCCCATTTGGAAAACAAGTCAATAGCAGTAAGGATGTACTTGAATTGTTTAGATATGAATGTGGGATATGTCCCCATAACATTCATTCCCCATACATAAAATAGATAGGAATATTTAGCTATATGTATAAATTCACGGTTTGATGGATTAATCTTGTATGAATTTTTCATGCATGAAATTTCCGGGTGAATTCCACATGGTCATGTATCATGGTTTTCCAGTAATAACCCAACCTCTTGATTTGGTGGGATATGCTAGCTCCAGACATATGAGCACCATATGATCCTTCATGGACTTATTTCATGATGGTGAGAATATCTACTTATTCTATGAATATAACTAGGATTCCATCGAAGTATTACTTGTGGATGGATTTTTTTCTCATTTGGATTGTCTCAAAGGGTAAAGTTCAATTCTCATCACCGAATCTATTAACTTTTAGCATAGTCTGTTGAGATATCCCATTTGAGAGATAATCATTCATGGGATCTATCCATCTAGGGGTGGACATCAGTTAATCATGATCTGGGGCTATGTTGACCTGATTTATTTCTTAGATGTTATATATAATGATTTATAATAAAATCCTTCAGTGCATAATGTGGAAGATTTCTTCCTCCTAATCAGGGTTGGACAATACTATGGATACATTATCCAATGTGTCAGCATGAGCATTCTATGATCAGGGGACATGATGCATCATGGGATAAAAAGGTAACCCCTCCATTATTCCTCTAATAGATCTAATGAGAGGGGATAATTCTTTCTTTTTTGATGTAATATTCACCATTGATCTACTTTATCACTAACTCTGTATCCCCTTGGATGTTTAGGTAGGCTATTTGTAGTTACAAGGCCAGTTCCAATCCAATTATGATGGCTTGGTATTCTACCTCATTATTTGTGAAGCCTTCATATAGTGAAAAAGAGTAGGTAAACATTTATTTGACTGGAGAAACAAATACAATCCCTATGAAAAACCGAACGAGTTTCAGGTTTTCTAGTATCTTGATAATTGGACTTTAAGAGGTTCCATCAAAATAAATCTCTAATTTTTTTGGAGTTTCATGAGAATAGAAAACCACCTCTTCAAGAAGTTTAGTTTCCACTAGTGTACTTTCTGGGGTAGTATGTGTTGCGAGGAAATCAACCAGGGCCTGCTCTTTCACAAAAATTCTATGACACAAACTGGATGTAATAATATTACTAAATGATCACCCATCAAGCCAAGTTCCCAGTCAGTATGGGATGACCAAATATTTACTCGAGTTGATCAATACGAGAGACCAAGTGTACTTTTTTGTGCTTCTAATAATTCTTCAACTTTTGTACTATAAAGATGAGGAAAAGGTAGTTCTTCTTGACATCAAAATATTGGGTCTCATTTCCTAGAATCATTTGGATGAGGTAGTTGAGTCTGTTCTCATTCACCATATCATTTTTCAATACAAGGAGATTGATAAGTGACCATTCCATAGCATCCACATATAATATGAGTGTATTTCCTTCTACTCAAATCATTATGATTGGTGGGTGCAGTAGGTACTACTTGAGACTCTCAGAGGATTCTTGGCAGTCCTAATTCTATTTATCAGAGATTCTATTATTCATTAGCTTAGTGAAATGGAGAAATTTTCTAGCTAGGCTGGCTTTGAAACATCAGATTTTTTCAAGGTGACCTTAGAGCCCCCCTTGATTATTTGAGATTCTGAGGGGATAACATTTCTAAAATTTCACTAATCTTTTTTAGGTTCGACCTTGATTCCATGGTGGTATAAAAAAATAAAAGGAACTCCCTTGATGTTAGCTGAGAAGCACATTTCAAAAGATTCATCTTCAAACTATGAAGTCACAACTTTTAGAAGACTGTTTGAAGGTCCATGAAGTGATCAGATAACTATTTGGATTTAAGCTCCAGGTTATCAATGTAACATTCAACTACTTTCCCCAATAAGAGATTAAATATATGATGCATGAAATGTTGTTATGTAGTTCCAGTGTTCATTAATCCAAAGTGCTTGACTAGATAGAAAGAGATCCCATAGGGTGCTCTAAAGAGAGTGGATTCCTCATGTTTAGGGGACATATTGTTTGTATTGTACCCTGAGTACTCATCCATGAAGGAAATGTCTTGGAACCTAGTAGTTTCATTGATCAAGAGTTACATGATTGGAATTCGGAATTCATCCTCTGAGAAGTATCGATTAAGGACTCTAAAGTTTATGCATAACCTAATATTCCCATTCATTTTCTTGACAGGGATGATATTGTAAATAAATATTGGGTATTTCACTTCTCATACAAAATTGGATTTGATAAATTTGTATAATTCTGACTCTACCTTAGTATCATGAGAGGGGTGCATCATCCTAGATTCCTGCTTGAATACTCAATGGTATTTGGGTAATCTGACATGGTGCGTAGCTAAATCTGGATTTTATCTAGGAATTACTATATAATTTTAAGAAAATATATTTCGATGTTACTTTAGAAATGCAATATAGATCTATTTCTCTTCAAGAATCCTGAAGACACTAATAATTATAGGCCACAGGTCTTCTTTTGTTCCCAAATTTACCTACCTAATCTCATCAATGGTAGTGGAGATGCCCCCCCTCAAATGTAGTAGGGACATTCCTATGATCATTCTCCTTTTCTTACACCTTTATGTTTGTGGAGGAATTTTTCGATGAGGTCAGAAATATGAGGGAATCTATATCACTATCAGGGTGAGAGGGTCCATGAGAAAAGAAATTATCATACCATACTTTTAGAGTCATTATATAGATATTATATAGCTGATTTTGTTTTACATGGTCAGTGGTGGAAGAAGAAGATTGTACATTTTGGGTTGAGTCTATTGGCTCAACTAGATTTATGGGTAGCATATAATCACTTTAGAGAATACTCCAGGTGTTTTCATGGCTGGTCCCCAAGTAGTTGGAAGATACAATATATATATATATATTTTCCCCCATTGGTTGTTTTCCTTCACTTTTATAGAAACCTTCCTTAGTATATGTGGCTTATCATGAATCAATGGGGGAACCATCACCATGTAGTATACCAACCGTTCCATTGATGGGGTATTTCAAACACTGAGGAAATATTGAAGGTACCATGATGTGGCTATGAAGATAAGGCCTTATGAGAAGAAAATTGAATGATGTGTCTTTCTAGTTAACCATGAACTCAGTGTTATACGTGGAATCCCCAAACAGAGCTTTAATCTTGATCTTAACAAGATTCATTTTATCATTCTTATCATACCCTTGAATTTTAATATTTTTGGTAGATAAGCCCCCCTTGATATATCCAAAATGTTGAAGGGTTCAAATTGGGATAAGTTTGATCCTAGAACAATTTTCAATCATATCTCTCTGGATGTCGACATTATTGATTCTTCCTAAAATATATTGGGGTATGATGTGTCCTTGGATGACCTCTTCCCAATCCTGCTCTGTGAATGAGATGAATACTTGGAATTCTAATGGATTAGTCTCTAATCAATAAAATTAAGCTAAAAAAATTCTATCTTTAAATCTAGTGGGCTCTAGATGGATTTCATGAGTGCCTCTCTAATATCTTTTGAAAGATGAAGATCATACAGGATTGAGAGTTTGGTTGGGAAAAACACAAGCTGTTTCAGAATGTAGTACTTTTGTGCTGGAGGATAGAGTTTCCCAATGTGGGGTTTATTTTTATCATGTGCCTCATAAGTTGTTTAATTTGAGGTGGATGGTCCTAGTTCTTTTATAGAGGTTGATGGAGTACCTATTTCTAGTGGAATAGGTCAATCCAGCCTTCCTCATTGGCAAGGATGATCAGACAATCACACCCCTACCAGGTGGTCATATAGACGATTGGGCATGGACAACTACAAGGGGGTTCTTGGATACCTCTGTGTCCCTATTGGACTTGATGGATCAATTTACCATGGGTTTTGATTTTATATATATCCTCTATGGGGATGTGACATAAACACTGGGATCGATCACACCTGTTTTGTCCACAGTATCCATAGCTCCTTCACATGAGGTTGCCAAATCCCTAGTCAGGTGTGGATAACTCATACTCAGAAGAATATACATCATCAAAAAGGGGTATTCCAAGTGTATTTTATTAAAGAAACAAATATCATCTCTTCGTCTGTTGATGGTTTTGTTTGGTGGGGTGGTGCCTGTGATTCAGATATTACAGGGAAGAAATATGCAAGAGTTAGAGCTTTCATCAAAGATAAATATGAATCTTCTTCTTATGTATCTTTATATGTTTTATGATTAGGTCCACCTTCAATAGGTGTATTTGTTTCACCTCCCCCAGTGAAAGAACTATCATGGGTATGTGAACTTATGATATCAAGGTGGCATGAGCTTAGTCAACTTTCTTTTGAGTCATCCACTTGTTGAACTTTTACCCACACTTGGTCAGAATTTTTTGTAATTCACCTTATTTTTTAGAATAGGAAATGGTTGTAAAGGTTTCATGAATCAAGGAGTTATCCAAAATCACATTCATAGAATTGAACATGCTTTAGAGGAATTATTTGAAGATAAAGAAATATTAGATGTTATAACCCAACCTTATATGGAAAGATCAATAGTCAGGATGGTAAGGGAGGTTGGCCTCATTGGGATTTCTAGACTATGGAAACTTGAGCAGGTTATTATCCATGGATTCAAATAAATAGCAGATGAATTTCTTGTTTCAGACGGAGTATGTTTTCATCATCTATTCCTCAAATATCGGGCAACCTGGATCTCTTTTTTTTTTCTGGATGAGGGATATTTTTTTTTCTACTAGTCGATAAGAGGCACTCGGTAGTTCAGGACCTTCCTGGGTTGTTTAATGGGCACTACTAATGGTTTAGGGTAACAACATAAATCTATGCCTTTTCATGCCTTTTACCCCTATGCTGAGGTCATGCACATGACTTTTCTTGATTGTGCTAAATATAATCTTCCATATATTGTTCTATTTTGGAAAACCCATCGAATCCACCTTGATATTTTATTGGGATCAGAGGTTTTTACAGCTCATCCCTAATATTTTCATTATATATTTCCATCAATTGATACTACGAGAGAGGGATACTGAGGGAATAGGTTAAACCTTTAAATCTAGTTATGAAGTCACAAAACCACTCATTTTAAAATGTCTTGTAGTATGTTAGGTTGAAAATTGTCATTTTACCCTACATGGAGCTAAATTGGTAAAGGAATATGATTAAGGTCTTCTCATCCTACAATGGATCAAGCTAGGAAGTTTGATGTACCAAACTGAGGGTAAACTTATCAGAGTCTATAAAAAACACTTTAGCTTGGTCACCTCCTATTGATATTGAGGGGCCATCATCAAACCACATCAGGACATGAAGTGCATGAGATTATATTCGGGGTCTACTACACTATCAAAGTTGGAGAAGGTAGGATTTATGAAATTGTGTGGTGGAATTTTGTAATCCACCAATTCGGGATATGACTTTTTCGCAGGCTATATATATGCACATTACCCTTCTATGGATTCCATTCATGTAGCTAGGGAATCGATGGAATTGATAATTTCTAGAGTCAATGATGTCTAAGACACCTCCCATATATTGGGAGAATGTGACATTTGATGAGGTGTCCCTTTTATCATCCCCCATTGATTCTCAATTTGATCTATAAATGAATGATCAACCTGGAAGGGGAGAGGATATTTCCACAATGGAGGGAAGACATTATCATTTTCAACTTCATCATTTTTGTAGACTGGATACCTATATCTAGATAAGGTTTGACAATCATATTCCTCTATTTCAGTTGTATCATCTATTTACTAATATATGGGAGGAGGGGTATTAATCTCAGTCTAAATATGATACATAGTGGGAATGTTTCCCTTGAGTAGCTCCTCATTTATTTGTCTAAAAGTTTTAATCTCATTCTCATATTATTCTAAATTCCATAATGTGGAATGAATTGAATCTATTCTGGATGATGAGTGGGATATGACCACTACTTTCCTTTTATCCTTGGAAGTGTTCCACCATAGAGGTGGAAAATCAATATTCAGATGTGCTAAATTTTGGATTCTTTTATAGTTCTTGGTATATGAAGCCTTAGTGGGTGAATTGATATCCTCCCCTTTGGGTATATTTTCCATATTTATTCCCTATACAATTCCATCATGATCCATATTATCTATTGTGTTGAAAATGATGACATTCATAGAGGTATATTAGATAATGGTAGTTTTCCCTTTACTCTCAATGCAATAAGATGATTATGAACCACTTGCATAGGGTAGTTTCTTAAACCCTTGTCCATATTGGACCATTTTGGATTATAACCCTAATGAGGTTTGATTAACTTCACCATAAATTCCTCCCATATTTGTCTATGAATAGAGACATTCAAGGAGTTTCCAATCATGTTTTCCAAGTGGGCTCTAAATAGCAGATGTTCATCTTGTAATGGGTGGAACAGATGGGATGCCGACTATCAATATTTACCTCTCAACATGGAGAAGATTAATTCCCAATATGGTGGTGATGCTGATGAAAATAACCATTTCCCTATAGGATATGGACTATTTGGGGACACAACTGGCATTTGTTGATATTGTTGTTGAGGATTTAATTATTCTAGTTGACGGTTTTTTGACTTTAGAATGAAAATTGAGACACAAATTCCATCATCTCGATGGAAAATGGTTGATCTAAAATCACTGATAATTTCTCCAGGACCCTATTAGGGAGTGATAAATTTGGTGATGGTAATTGAGATATGAATTCACCTAACACAGTGGGCTATGGTTGATTTTCCAGAGCTAAAAATATGTCTTGAATCTTCTCATGTATTGATGATATAAGATATGAAGGTGGTTGTAGATTTCCCCTAGCCTAGTGGGATGAGTTTTCTGCTGGATGACTACTATGACAGCTGCTATTGAAAAATTTCTCATTTTGCACAATTGCGCTCATGTATGAGTTGGGTGAAATAAAATCCCATGAAGGGATTCATTTTATACCTGAAGTTATTGGGCTGAAAATAAAATTAGATTCTGTGTCTGAAATGTGATCCTGTTATGTTGAGGGGTGAAGTTCCAAGATATACTAGAAATTTTATCCCTCCATTTTTAATTCCTTGGAAAATTTAAAGTGGGGGTATTCCATTGTAGTGACTAACTAGATTCCACGTTACCTATTCCCTTAATTTCCTTGGAGGCAATGAAATTATAAGATGCCATATTTGGGGAGTGTGTCTCTTTTAATACTTTCCCCTTCCATGGATATAGATGCATGATGAGGATTTGGTGATCAGTTGTGGAGATTTGTGATGTAATGGAGGTAAGCATTTTGTAGATTTTCATTGTGATTTTCCAATTTTGGGTCTTAGACCATTGAGATAGCAGCCAGGTCTAGCTAAGAATAGTGTATCATGATAGTCTGAAGGTGACCCTCATATCCGGTATAAGGGATGTGTCTATCCATCAACCTTTAATGAGTTGGTCACATATTTTTATTTAGGTAAGGCATTAAATCCTTCTTAATCTCATCGGGGGATCTCATAGTCATAAGTGGAATAGTGACCGAACATGGTTCGAAGGTCGTTTTAGGATGAATCTATCTATATATCAATGTAAGATTCATTTTATTTAGACTTACATGCCTCCATTTGGTCTGAACACATAATTTTCTTCTCATGGTTTCCTAATAACCCTGGTAAAGGGTGGATGGTAGTTGATGGGAAACTGTATATGGTTGAACTCAGTGTTTCGAGAACCTCTCTATATGAATTTGTCTATGTTTTGAGCACATCACTATTCATAGGTGTCTATATGGGAGTATTTCTTTATTTGTGGGAGATATCACTGTGGGGAGGTTAACCATGACATATGATAGGATTAGAGTCCTTGTAATATTTATCCACACTACCCAAAGGATGAATATCATAGTAATGATCTTTTTATGCTTCATTTTAGGAGTCTATAGCCCATTGGGGTGTTGAGAATGCGTCTTTAATAACCTCAAGGACACTAGCATTGAGAAGATTTGATATATGATCCATATTTTGTGTCATGGAAGAAATATTACGACTTACATTTTGGAATTGTGTTGCGATATGATCCTTCTATATGATGGTTTCTAGAATATATTGATCACAATATGGTTCTAGGATAATATGAGCTTGCTGCTGAGAAGCTACAAGAATATTCCAATGAGATTATTCATTATTAGTTTCAATTTGAGCCAACCTATGGGTTTTTTTCTAGAATATTCCAATTAACCTTAGATGAAGTGAGAATATGAGACCAGTCCAAATGTGCATTCCCCACTAGAATATGCCGCTGAACCTCCAAAATGGGAGAAGGAATATGAGCCTCCTCTTATATAGCCTTTTAAGGATACTGGTGTAATCAATTTTCGACATGAGTAGGGATATGATCCTGGCTTCTATATGCTACTATAATATTCCAATTAGTTTCACTGATAAGAATATGAGCATTCCCCGAGGCTGGTGCCACTCTCACCTACTTTTCCTTGGTCATAACTAGAACATGAGTCCAATATTGATCCTTTAAAGTATGAATCCAATCTTTTTTAATAGTAATATAAGAATTTATTAAGGCATGTTCTACTCTCACATGGAGATCCCTAGTTAGAACGGGGATATGATCCCAATACTAAGACTTTGGAGTATGCCTCCGATCTTTTTCGATCAGAAGATGAGCCTATCCAGAGCCATTTTCTGCTATCACTTGGTGTTCCCTAGTTGGAATGGTAATATGATCCTAGTTGGGTGCCTTTTCGTTTACCAAAATATGCCAATAATCCTATTATATTAGAGTAAGCATGTTCACTTTCTCTTATTAAACCACTTATTCATACTGATCAAAGTGTTGTGCTTCCTTGGATATAGGGATAAGAATATGCACCTATCCCTGTATCTATACTAGTGCCAGAATATGTTGGCGGGGTTCTTAAGTTGTTTCTAAGATGTAATGATGCTTTAGAAAAGTGTATATATAAATTTAAGCCTCCACATGTTTTGTCTCCAATATAAACTAAAAGATATCTTCAATTGAAGAGGGGATATGAGCCCACTTCTATCCTCCTTGTTCCATTAGAATATAATGATGATATTCTTGAATGGGGGTTTGGATATACACCTATGCTATGATTAATGCAGGAATATGCCTATAGACTTGTACCAAGTGAGTAGGGATATGAGACTTCCGACAAGATACCTTCAAAATATGATGTATTTATTTATTAGCGAAAGTGGGGATATGAGCCCACTCTTGGTTATCCAGATATTTTCATACTTGATGTGTCTTCCTTGTTTCCCATGCATGGGTGTCAAAGGTGGAATTGTTTTTAGTGGTTCCCTCAGAAGGCAACTGAAAGGTACTAGCGGGATGAGGATGATGACGAAGATTGAAAAGAACCCACCCCATAGGTCCCTAAAATAGAAGGGATCCATAGTGGACCCCTTGGTCTACCTTTATTAGGTAATTAATGTCGTGATTATCATGATCGAAGGATAATATTCTGAAGTGGTTGTCAATGGAGATGAGTTCCACTGGATCTACTGAATATTTCTTTAGATGATGTATACTCATTGGTTCCATCATTCATAGACCCTCACATGCTGCCTCAAGGTTCATGATTATACCATGTCTGTGGTATTCATTGACTAGTTCATTCGCCACCTGATGCTGAAGATGTTGTGAAGGTGAGGTCATTCTATGACCTATAGGGGTTGTAGCCCTAGTGGATTTTACAGAACAATCATTGGATGAAGACATGGTCTTGGGTCAGGTGTTATTTGTGAGCACAATATAAACATTCATGAAAACAACAAGTAATTGGGTAACTAATCAATGAATTATTATAGGCATGATACATTCTTAATTAGATATGCAGAGGTAACACTATGGTCCTTTCTTATTCCCAATCATACCATTCTTCTTGCATGGAATTTTCACAGTGAGGATGTAATTATTTCATGAGAACCCCATCCTCACTGGATCAACCAATAATTTATATCATTTTATAGATTAATTTCAGTTTAACCATTTTTGTTTGTGTAGGATTTTTTAAAAAATGACCTGATTCATGGTAAAATGATCGTTCTGTTGTTTGATAGATTCATGTATAGTTCACCATTTTCATTTCTTCAGATAATTAATAAACATGTTTGGGAAAAAAATGATATAATAATTTGATGTATGGGGTTTTATTTTTGTAAAATTATTTATTTCATATTCACCATTCATGTTTTTCATCCATAGAAACTCCCAATGATTCCCACATCTACAACTAAGTACATACCTTCTTTCCAGTAGGAGGTAGTCAATTGGGGGTTTCAGACCCAATGGAACATATGAACTTACATTGTTTGAGAGGATGACCTATTGGGATCATAATGCCCTATTGGGGGAAATTGTTCCCCACTTTGGGAATCACATAAATATTTATGATATATTTTTGAATATCTTCCTAATCCCAATATGGAACCAGATATCCTAAAATAATAATCATGTTTTGAATTCATCCTATATAAAAAGGGAGGTCTATTAATGAGTTCATTTTTATATATCCAAGGTTATTCATCTATTTACCATTTAGGAGTAGCTATTTTTATTTTTAATCCATATAATCAGTCACTCCAGAATTTATTGTCATCCAAGGAGGCGATTAATACTCTGAGGATGGGATTGAACCTATGTGAGGAATCCTATGTATCCTTCTTATAATAGGAATCAAAACCCAAGTAGTTTTTTAAACCCACATAGTTTAATGTCATGTGGAAATGAAATATATGGGGTCACTTAGGAATTAGGTATCGAGATTGATCCTCAGGGAGGCGTCCAATATATCTTGGTTATTATAGGAATTAGAATCATAATAGTTCGACCACACCCTTAAAAGTTACCATGAGGCCGATTCCATTTTATTGGGGTTTTCATATAATCCCAATGACTAGGGAATACACACCGAGGTTTCCCTGGATGGCAAAGGTTCATGATGCAAATGATATAAACATATAAAGTCCCTAATCCCATGTGATCCATGCTTAGTGTGAGAAATAAAGGATATAAAGTAATCAGTCTCACTACATATAGATACGGGACATATGTTCTAGGAAATCCCTTTGGGTTTTAAATATGGAGCTCAGGACTTGGGAAGTCATCAAATATATCCTTGTTAGGGAAGGAATCAGAGTCATCCTAGATCGTTTTTCTCCTCAGTTTGCTGATGGATGATAAAGAATTATCATCCCATATGAGAGATTGGGTCCTGGTGGTTGAAATATACGAGACATAGGGGGAACTTGCACTGAAGTGGATGACCATTTTAGCCCAGGCGTTAGAAATGTTTCTTATGAATCCTGGTTATAGAAGTAATTAGAGTTCATATAGTTTAGTTTTATTAGGGCCTATACACAGTGGTTTCCCTAATATATACACTAGACAAGGTTATAATGTCCTGGGAAGCTTACTTGATATGACTTTATTTTCTTCCTAACATCTCTTGATTATCTACTTGAAATATATGAGGATGTATGGACATATGTGGTTTCATATAAGACATTTCCAAATATAATCACATGATTCAGTTGACTTGTCCAAAGGACGTCACATAATCTGAATGGCATGTATTGCGACCCTCACATGATCAGTGCAGAATTATCAAGAGGAAATCGCATTACCAGAATGAATTGTCCTGGTTGTCTTCATAACATGTATAATAATGTCTTGAAATGTATTAATATAATATCATGATCAAGGATGACATGTTCTAAGGATGTCACATAATCTGGATGGCATGTTTGGAGTCCATCACTTGATAAGGGATGACTTGTTCGGAGGACATCGTGAGACCTGGATGACTAGTTTTGGTTTTCTTCTTGAAATTTATGAGGATGTTTGGACATGTCTCAAGAAAATCACATGATCTAGGATGACATTTTAGGAGAACATTTCATGACCTGGATGGAATGTTTGGAGGACATCACTTAATGAAGTATGACCTATCTAGAGGGTTTCACATGATCTAGTTGACTTATCTAGAGGGTGTATCATGTTCTGATGACTTTTCCAGAGGATTTCATGAGACCTAGCTGGCATGTTCTAGTGTCACCACATAACTTGGGTGACATGTCTAAGTACATATCAATATATAGATGGAAAGACCAAAGGAGCTCGCAAGACATGGGTTTCATGCCCAGTGGTTATAGTGAGATTTTCCAAACATGTTAGAAGGACAATTAATGATCCAAATGGAATGTCGAGGGAACATAGAATGACTTGAGAAACATGTCCCAATGTTTTCACATGATCTGGGTGAGTCATGCGATGTGTATGAAGATCAATGAATCTATCTTCACATAAGTCTCCTATATTTTTAATATAT
The DNA here is from genome assembly GCA_963277665.1 of Viscum album. Lineage (NCBI taxonomy): Eukaryota > Viridiplantae > Streptophyta > Magnoliopsida > Santalales > Viscaceae > Viscum > Viscum album. Next base: position 1,698,979,952 of record OY728127.1, read on the forward strand.
ATTCATTTTTCTTATTTCATATGTGCTTCATGTTTTTCCAGTGTTAGTTTAATTAAGGTTTCATGTGATCCATCCAACATGCAGGACCTCCTTCGTATATTCCATTTAATTGGATATATGTCTTTTGCGTCATCTTTAGAGACCTGAAGCTTGACGTACATGGAAATTACATTACTTTTGTGGAATACATAGTACATAACAAAAACAGACACTCAAGTACCGTAATAGTTTAGTGTCTTTGTAAACTTGGAACGTAATCTTCTAATCATGGTGAAAGATCTTAAACATCTCCCATAAAGATCTTCCACTTTTTTTTCTTACCTAAAACCTTTCTTTTTTATCCTGGGGAAAAGAAAACATATAAAGGGTGAGCTCAAATTCTCAGTAAGGGTAAGCATGGATAAAATAAAACAAATCATATAAATTTGAACATAAAAACATGAACATAATGTTTAAACATGAAAATCTTGAGCAATGACATAAAACATGGCAGTACATAAGGAATAGATCATAAAGAAACATTAATCATGATAAAATAGCATGGGAAGAAAACATGTGATTGTGGCAACCATTAGGCACATGATATGATTTCCATAGTAGCCAAGGAATTGCTGCCAAGACCATATTAGTGAACAAAGTCCCTTTTTGAATCGAGTTCACTCCTCGTTCCAGTACTGTATTACTAAACCGGTTTAACTTACCATTCCAGCCATGTCTATCTCATGAGATATAAATCATTACCCAATGCATTGGAGGGATATTAGGTCCCACCCATCTCATAATGATACCATTCTTATGTGTGCCACAAAATCAAAAATCATACATCATTGCATAACCCATGTAATAAAAATGGGAATCTTAAACATCATGCCATCATAACATAATACATATAAGATAAAAGGACATCATAAAAATAATTCCATCATAAAATAATCAAATAAATGTAAAAAATAGGGATAGAAACAGAACCCTATATTATCTTAGATGGAAAATAATTTTGATAAAACGCTTGAACTCCATTATTGAGGAAAATATCCTTTCTACTTCAAAAACAATTTTCCTTTATTAAAATGTCATAAAATTTTAAACTAAAAGAAGTTTATTAAAAATAAACTTTAAAACATGTAAAGGAAGCTTCATGGAAATAATGTTCTAAAAATCCATTCATGCTGTATAAGTTAAAAAAAAACATTCTTCCCGTACTTTGGCCGGAAAAGTCAAAAAGTACCTCGTATGAAAAATGACCAAAGATTCCTTTCATATCTTTTACTAAAAACTCACCGAAGGGTAAAATTGGATTTAAAAAATTGTAGGAGGATATAAATAATATTACATATTTAGGAAACATTGATGTGGATGATAACTATTCCCTAGTAAATTCTGAAGTATAAACAATCTCGGATAAAAATTGAGATTGCGAGATTTTCCTTTACCTTAGGTCCGATATGCTTCGTATGGATCCAAACCTCCTGTATAATGATTTAAATATTTTCATTGACTTATTAAATAATCATATTCATTGTTATGATATCATATATGTTTCACTTATGACTTTATATTACCCGTTCTTTTGTAAATTCCTTGTTAAAGTAGCGTTTTGGGTAAAATCATTTCATTTGTCGTATGTGTTTCGAATTTTAGTTCTTGATATTATTACATATATCTTGATTTAAATAATTACAAAATGAAAAACATTATTTATATATAATATATATTCATCATATAAATATTTATTATAGATCGATAAAAGGAAAGAAATACACCGTTCATGGAGACGGTAGGCCGTACGTACGCATGAACGCTGTTTTCGTTTCCTTATTGAGTTGAATGGAATTAAGTAGATGAAATACATATATATATAAATAAATACAGTATAATTATTATGTCATATATTTCATGATTACTTATTATATATACTTTATAATCATTTATGAATGGTTAATCATTGAGACTGAATCTCATCACGTCGTGGAGACGGTAGTCCGTACGTACGCACGAGCGATGATATCGTTCCCATAATTATTGAACTGAATTGGGGTGGATGATACAATATATCAGAATCTGTATGATGTTATAATAATCATATGTATTTATTATTTACACCATTATACCCATCCATGTAAGGTGGTGGTAGAAAAACAGATTACACCACAGTGTGGAGACGGTATTCCGTTCGTACGCACGCGCAGTGATTTCATTTTCTGTAGGATGGATAGAAGGTGAAATGGGGTTGTTTCATATTTATAATAACATATAATTATATTAGTGATACTGATGTTATTAATTTATAATTAAACAACTAAAGAAGAAGAAGTGGAAGAAGAAATAAAGTTGAAAGAATCAGTAACAGACATTACCTCTTCTTTGAAGCGCCTCTTTGAGACCTCCTCTTAGGGCACTAAAATTGGTCTTTGAAGAATACAAGAACCTACAGGGGGCTTCTATGGAAGTTTAGAAGATAAGTTTTCAGGGTTTGGCCGAGCTTGAAGGCTCAAAGTGGTGTGAGGAAGAGAGGGAGGAGGTGCCCTTTTATAATGGAGGAGAGGGGCACCTTTAGAAAAACTAAAAATATTATTTTATTATAAAGTCATATTCAGTTTTTAATAGCTCCAAATTGATTTATTTCGAATATAAGGTGGTGATGGGTATAAATTCTCTCATAAAATAGGATTTATACAAGTTTACGTATCTATTTTAACCTTATCATTTAGATTTAACTTTAAGTTAGATAATTTAACTTTTACCGTGTCTTCTTGTTTTCTTACACTAAAAGGTTAATAAACTTACTATAACAAGCCAAAAGAATCCCAAGTTGTCTGTTATTAATATATATAACCTTATCTAAGTCATTTTACCGAACCATAGATTTTTAGGAAAAAAATTACAATTAGTAATATAATATTTGTTTTAAAAACTATTTTATGTCAATTTTGACACTATTTGGTAATTGATATTTGTGAAAATCATAAAAAACATATTAGTTAGAAAAAAGTCAATTAAATCAATACTAACATGGAATATTAATATATAAAATTATTTTAATTCATAAAAAGTCTCAAATTACATTTATTTGGGTATTTATAACATCAATTATCTCAATATTTCATTAATAATATAATTACTTCATCATTAATGTGTCATAAATAAATTAAATTATTTGAAGTCTAAAAATTACCAATAAAATAACCTTATTTAGGAAATATTTTTATCTTTCTTATGAATATTTATAGTCGAATTTATCTTACGTATAACCCTATATTAAAAATGATTTATTTATTAAACTTTGATTTTAACTATTTTAACCTTTCTTTAAATAAATTAATAATAAATGTCCTAATCTAATCCATGTGGGCCTAAATGGTCATATTTTATTCCTAAGGTTGTTTTTGGTCGAATTACACTTATACAATATAATTAGGACATGTTTTAGGGTAATAATAATATCATTTTTACCCTTAATTACCCTATTTACTTTTAACCGTGGTAAAAAAAGTAAAAAGTTACTATTCACCAAAAATTATTTTCATCTCATTGAACCACATTTTACTTACTGACATCAAACATTTCTCTCAGATTTATGAAATTCCATTCACAAAAGTGGTAAAATTATGTTTTATGTAAATTTGCAAATTCTCCTAGGAGGTGGGTAAAAGACGGTGAAAAGTTCAATAAAATTTTTATATATCTAAAATTATTATAAAATGACTCCAATGAATTGAATTGAACTTATATAGGAATTATATATTAATTTTGACCTAAAATAAATTTAAATAAAATAAATAATTATTTAAATAAAAAGTCGGTTTTTAAATTGTAACCCAGTGTTTTCACTATTCATCAAAAAATTGAAAGTTTTCAGAAAAATACCAAAATTTCACCCTAGGCTAATTTCGATATTCCGAATCCAAAAATGAAGTCCATTTTGAAAGATAAAATTTATAAAATTTCAAAAAGTGGGTATTACTATTCATAACGGCTAGTTCTAATAATATTTTAATAATATATCGTTGTTTAGTAAAACCCGATATTGCGTACAACACACACTATCGAGGAAGGTCGCGATTGTGTGTAATGCAAGCCAAGTCAGGGTTGCGTGTTGTTCAAGACTCTTTTTTTGTTTCGTTATAACAGAATCTGACCATTTTTCATTTATACATTGAATATATATATTTATATATATATACTCAATGTTGCGTAGAATGACTATTATCAAACAAACTTGAAATTGTGTGTAACACAATCTTAGAATAGTGTTGCGTATACTACAAGATAATACGGTGTTGTGTATAGAACATGATAATCTTGTTGTAGCACAAAACACATGACATCAAATAAATTAAAAAGAATACTTATCATAAAATACCGAGTTGTTACATTCTACCCCCCTTAAAATGAATTTCACCCTCAAAATTCGTTGGGGTTATACATGGTTTTATATTTGAAAGTTTATTTAATTGCAACACACATCGTAAAATGAAATACCAAAACATAACTTTAAAAACTAAAGTATGAAACGTAACGGTTACCCAAATTATCTAATCACTGGGTTTCCACATAGGAGAACATTATGTGAAAATATGGATATGGAAGAAAAATATGACCATAATGTTTTGATGGAGAGTGGTAGAGGACATGGCTATGAAAAAGCCAAAAATCCAAAGCCATAAATTTGTGATGATCTAAGGTATCATCTGATTCATCAGATATAAGAGCATTAGGACAACATTTTTGGTTTTCAATATCATTTCCCTAAAGTTGAAAATTTTGAATTAGAAGAAATACTTGCTTGATTTTGGTACAATATCACTGTTGTTCATGCTTTGAACAATTTCCACTTCATCTATTAAAGAAATGAAGTTGAATTTGTTATTCGTGAAGTGTTAATAGATCATGTGATAGAATGATGGGTCATTCCATCTATTTCAAACTAAAGGTTAGCAAAATTTATCAAATATACATACGTCCATCTATGGTTAGGTTAATCATATATTATTCCATAAATGAACTTATACATCATATATCATAACTCTTAATAAAATAAAACTATTTTCTACTAACCAGGGACTTCCTGTAGGCCAGTGGTAGGCGATAAAGGCCAATCACACTTCGGTTGTGGGTTCAATTACCATAGCCTTGTCCGACGCGATGGGTTGTCGCTCGTCCTACAGGTTGTCCTTTTACTAAAATTACATCATTATGACATTCCATCGATAATATCAAAAACAGTTCTATCCTTAAAATAACATATGTTCAATATAATCCATTTCAAATCTTTAGGCTTATCCAAAATACTTCTGTCCAAGCTTATAGTATAAAGGAAACTATTACTAGAAATTTCATCTACCGAGCATGTGATTACCATAATTTATCCTTGATATATCTCTTTTATCACATTCCAATCATGTGAATACCTTAATCATGTAATCTATTGAAAAATGAATACCCATTTAACCTTAGTGAAAACATGAATGATGTCAAAAGTTAAATTTTTCCACATACCAAAATCCCAATATTTCTATATACTCAAACCATGATATCACATTGTCCTTATTTTAGTCATGAGCTCATGATTACTATCATATTATTTTATCCTTATCCCTTCCATACACACATTTCAACTACTTTCCAAAAATATTTCAATCACTTTTTCATGGTTACCAGTACCATATAATAATTGAAAACCAATACATAGATATTCCAAAATTCCACAATACCATAAATGAGATTCCATGATACTATTTTGAAATCCCATTACATAAACAATTAATCATTACACTACATCATTTTCAAACTCAACATCACAAATAGTGATCGCATGAGACTTCCCTTTATCCTTTGCTTTAAGAGGTTGCTCACGTTGATCATCATTAACCCGTGGATTAGGGAATTTATTCACATAATGCCCCATTTCCTTGCACTTGAATCATTGAAGTGTTGGTGGAGAGTTCTCTGTAGTATTTTCTCTATTCACATCATTAGCAACCTTTTTCCCATTACTTTGACAATCAACTACCCAATGACCTTCTTTTCCACACATAAAGCATTTTCTAGTACCTTTTAGGCAATCTCAACCATGCTTATTTCCACACTTTGAGCATAAAGAATCATTCATCTTCTTTTCACCATTGTTCTGAGATTTCACCTTGAACTTCATCTTTCGTTTCTTGTAAAAACCATGAGATGGATATGTTACACCAACTTCTAGTTCTACCTTGATAGCACAACGCACAATTTCTTAATAGCTACTGAAGTCTCTTATTGCTAATGCCCTTCGAAGACTTGGTTTTAAGACACTGAAAAATCAATCAACTTTACTTTCAGGTTGGATGATGAAGCCAGATGCATACCTTGCAAGTCTTGTAAAATTCGCTTCGTATATAACAACATATTTATCATCCTTCTGCTTAAGCTCAAGAAACTCCTTTTCCATCTTTTTTCTAAGAATACGAGGGATGTACTTACTGAAAAAAAGTTCTTGAACTCGTCCCATTCCATGGACTCGATTTCATCTCTTTGCCTCATATTATTGATAAGATTCCACCATTGATCAGCATCACCTTATAACCGATATATTGCTAAGATGAATTTATCATGCTCAGAACATTGTAGAACTGAAAATATCTTTTCAGTGGTACTGATCCATTGTTCAGACACTAAGGGATCAGAAGAACTGTTGAATGAAGGTGGACGCTGCCTCATGAAGGATTCAACAAAATGTTTCTCCTTTCTCTGCTCATTTTGAAGTACAGAATGATTCATAGCTTGTGTAAGTATAGAAATAAGATTGTACACTCCATCTCCCATGACATTGGTTTGGTCAGGAGGACAATCATTTCATTGTCCAATACATTTATCAACACGGTTCCTTAGGCTTCCAGCCATCATCTAAAACCCCAAAAAAATAATAGTGTGAGAGGCAAATACCATGCTAGGGAAAACAACATAATAAAGGGGGATTACCTTCAATATATAACATCTTAGGTTTAATTCTAAGATCGTTAGCGCAATTCTTGGACTATAACCTATATGTATACTTAACCTTAGGGACATCCCTAGACATACCTTAGAAATATCTCTAGGGATTTCACTAAAGTTTTCGCATCCTAGTTTCCAAAGGTTAACTAAACCTTTCCTCTGATACCAACAGTAGAGACCCGAAGCTTGACGTACATGGACATTACATTACTTTTGCAGAATACTTAGTACATAACAAAAACAGACACACAAGGACCATAATAGTTTAGTGTCTTTGGAAACATGGAACGTAATCTTTTAATCGTGGTGAAAGATCTTCAACATCTCCCATAAATATCTTCCACTTTTTTTCTTACCTAAAACCTTTCTTTATATCCTGGGGAAAAGAAAACATATAAAGGGTGAGCTCAAATGCTCAGTAAGGGTAATCATGGATAAAATAAAAAAAATCATATACATTTGAACTTAAAAACATGAACATAATGTTTAAACATCAAAATCTTGAGCAATGAAATAAAATATGGCAGTACATAAGGCATAGATCATAAAGAAACATTAATCATGATAAAATAACATGGGAATAAAACATGTGATTGTAGAAACCATTAAGCACATGATATGATTTCCATATTAGCCAAGGCATTTCTTCCAAGACCATATTAGTGGACAAAGTCCCTTTCTGAATCGAGTTCACTCCTCGTTCCAGTCCTGTATTACTGAACCGGTTTAACTTACCGTTCCAGCCATGTCTATCTCATGAGATATAAATCTTTACCCAATGAATTGGAGGGAGATATAGGTCCCACCCATCTCATAATGATTCCATTCTTATGTGTGCCACAAAATCAAAAATCATACATCATTGCATAACCCATGTAATAAAAATTGGAATCTTAAACATCATGCCATCATAACATAATCCATATAAGATAAAGGACATCATAAAAATAATTCCATCATAACATAATCAAATAAATGTAAAAATAGGGATAGAAATATAACCCTATATTATCTTAGATGGAAAATAATTTTGATAAAACGCTTGAACTCCATTATTGAGGAAAATATCCTTTCTAATTTAAAAACATTTTTCCTTTATTAAAATGTCATAAAATTTTAAACTAAAAGAAGTTGATTAAAAATAATCTTGAAAACTTGTAAATTAAGATTCATGGAAATAATGTTCTAAAAACCCATTCATGGTGTATAAGTTAAAAAAAAACATTCTTCCCGTACTTTGGCCAGAAAAGTCAAAAAGTACGTCATATGAAAAACAACAAAAGATTCGTTTCATATATTTTACTAACAACTCACCGAATGGTAAAATTGGCTTTAAAAAGTTGTAGGAGGATATGAATAATATTACATGTTGAGGAAACATGGATGTGGATGATAAATATTCCCCAGTAAATTCTGAAGTATAAACAATCTCGGATAAAAATTGAGATTGTGAGATTTTCCCATACTTTAGGTCCGATATGCTTCGTATGGATCTGAACCTCCTGTATAATTCTTTAAATAATGTCATTGACTTATTAAATAATCATATTCATTTTTATTATATCATATATGTTTCACTTATGACTTTATATTACCCATTCTTTTGTAAATTCCATGTTAAAGCAGCATTTTGGGTAAAATCATTTCATTTATCGTATGTGTTTCGACTTGTCATTCTTGATATTATTACTTATATATTGATTTACATAATTAAAGAATGTAATAAATGATTTAAATATAATATATATTCATCATATACATATATATTATATATTGATAAAAGGAAAGAAATACACCGTTCATGGAGACGGTAGGTCGTACGTACGCATGAACGATGTTTTCGTTTCCTTATTGAGATGAATGGAATTATGTAGATGACATAAATATATATATACATAAATTCAGTATCATTATTATTTCATATATTTAATTATTACTTATTATATATACTTTATAATCATTCATGAATGGTTAATCATTCAGAATGAATCTCATCGTGTCGTGGAGACGGTAGTCCGTATGTACACACGAGCGATGATATCATTCCCATAATTATTGAATTGAATTGGGGTAGATGATACAATATATCAGAATCCGTATGATGTTATAATAATCATATGTATTTATTCTTTACACCATTATACCCATCCAAGTATGGTGGTGGTGGAAAAACAGATTACACCACGGTGTGGAGACGGTATTCCGTACGTACGCACGCGCAGTGATTTCGTTTTCCGTAGGATGGATAGAAGGTGAAATGGGGTTGTTTAATATTTATAATAACATATCAGTATATTATTGATACTTATGTTGTTAATTTATAATGAAACAACTAAAGAAGAAGAAGTGGAAGAAGAAATAAAGTTGAAAGAATCGGTAATGGACATTACCTCTTCTTTGAAGCGCCTCTTTGAGACCTCCTCCTAAGGCACTACAATTGGTATTTGAAGAATAACAGAACCTCTATGAGGTTTCTAGGGAAGTGGAGAAGAGAATTTGGCAGGGGTTGGCCGATATTGAAGGCTCAAAGTGGTGTGAGGAAGAGAGGGAGGAGGTTCCCTTTTATAAGGGAGGAGAGGGGAACCTTTGGAAAAACTAAAAATATTATTTTATTATAAATTAATATTCGGTTTTTAATAGCTCCAAATTTATTTGTTTAGAATATAAGGTGGGGATGGGTCTAAATACTCTCATCCAATAGAATTTAGACAAGTTTAGGTATCTATTTTAGCCTTATCATTTAGATTTAACTTTAAGTTAGATAATTTAACTTTTACCGTGTCTTCTTTTTTTCTTACACTAAAAGGTTAATAAACATACTATATCAAGACAAAATAATCCCAAGTTGTTTATTATTAATATATATAACCTTATCCAAGTCATTTTTCCAAACATTAGATTTTTAGGAATAAAATAACAATTAATAATATAATATTTTTTTTAAAAACTATTTTATGTCAATTTTGACACTATTTGGTAATTGATTTTTGTGAAAATCATAAAAGAAATATTAGTTCAAGAAAAGTTAATTAAATCAATACTAACATGTCATATTAACATATCAAATTATTTAAATTCATAAAAAGTGTCAAATTACATTTATTTGGGTATTTATAACATCAATTATGTCAATATTTCATTAATAATATTATTATTGCATCATTATTGTGTCATAAATAAATTAAATTATTTAAACTCTAAAAATTAAAAATAAAATAAAATTATGTAGGAAATATTCTTATATTTATAAGAATATTTATAGTCTAATTTATCTTATGTATAACCCTATATTAAAAATGATTTAGTTATTAAACTTTGATTTTAACTATTTTAACCCTTATTTAAATAATTTAATAATAAATGTCCTAATCTAATACACGTGGGTCTAAATGGTCATATTTTATTCCTAAGGTTGTTTTTTGTCGAATTACACTTATCCAATAGAATTAGGACATGTTTTAGGGTAATAATAATATCATTTTTACCCTTAATTACCCTATTTACTTCTAACCGTGGTAAAAAAAGTAAGAAGTTACTATTGACCAAAAATTATTTTCCTCTCATTGAACCACATTTTACATACTGAAATCAACCGTGCCTCTCTGATTTATGAAATTCCATTCACAAAAGTGGTAAAATTAAGTTTTATGTAAAATTGCAAATTCTCCTAGGAGGTGGGTAAAAGACGGTGAAAAGTTCAATAAAATTTTTATATATCTAAAATTATTATAAAATGACTCCACTGAATTGCATTGAACTTATATAGGTATTATGTGTCAATTTTGACCTAAAATAAATTTAAATAAAATAAATAATTATTTAAATAAAAAGTCGGTTTTTAAATAGTAACCCAGTGTTTTCACTATTCATCAAAAATTGAAAGTTTTCAGAAAAATACCAAAATTGCACCCTAGGCTAATTTCGATATTACGAATCCGAAAATGAAGTCCATTTTGAAAGATAAAATTTATAAAATTTCAAAAAGTGGGTATTACTATTCATAACAGCTAGTTCTAATAATATTTTAATAATATATCGCTGTTTAGTAAAATCCGGTATTGCGTACAACACACACTATCGAGGAAGGTCGCGATTGTGTGTAATGAAAGCCAAGTCAGGTTTGCGTGTTGTGCAAGACTCTTTTGTTGTTTCTTTATAACAAAATCCAACCATTTTTCATTTATACATTGAATATATATATATATATATATACTCAATGTTGCGTAGAATGACTATTATCAAACGAACTTGAAATTATGTGTAACACAATCTAAGAATAGTGTTGCGTATACTGAAAGCTAATACAGTGTTGCGTATAACACAAGATAATCTTGTTGTAGCATAAAACACATGACATCAAATAAATTAAAAATAATACTTATCATAAAATATCGGGTTGGTACATCATCTATCAGGGGATAACACAAAGTTCCTATACATGCCACATGACCCCTTAGACCATTCCAGATATTTTACAGAGTGTAGGATCTTTATGATTGCATGACTGGTTTCTGTGATATCTCCTATCCTATGTCCTTGAGTGTGATGGATTGTGGGTTGGTCAGTCAGTAAGTGCATTTTTTGGCTTGAGGGGGGGGGATTTATAGGCCTTGCTGCCCCAGTTATATGATTACACACACCGTGAATATATAGTGTATTCAAGATGTATTTGATGGTGGTATTTGGTGTCACACACTCCACATGATCCTTTCATGGGTTATTCGAGGGGTGTCACATGATTTTTAGTGACCACAAGTGTATTCCTCCTTTTCTATTTTTATTTAAACTAGGCCAATCAAAGGGATTTCAACTCACCATATGGATAGGTAAAAGGACTTACACTAGGCCAGTCTGACATTACTATATATATTTGTGAGATTAAGATTCCCATTATATAACTTTCATACGATCAAAGATGACTTTTTTGGGTATTCTGTGTGACAAATGTGGAATGTCTTGGGGATTTTATGTGATCATGCTAGCTTGTTGAGGGGGTCCACTCATGATCAATGGATTCTGGATGATGAATATAACCCATTTCATGTGAAGGATAGTATATCCTTTCTCCAAAATAATTTTCCTTATTTCAACCATTTATTTCCTTCTATATTTCACAAGGGTTGGGGATCTCATGATGTTATGAGAGTGTTGTTGAAGACAATCACTATCCTCATCATTGAAACCTCATGTGACTAAAAATGGGCCTTGTGGTAATGTACAATCATTGTAATGGGAAACTCATATGCTTTTCTATAGTGCTGATGGGGTGGAATATATTCGAATGGACATGTTAGAGACTCTTCACACATGATTTAGGTGACATTCCATCAGGATTTTGTACAACAAGGTGGACATGCCTCAAGGGATCTGTGGTGTCTTGCAAACCATATAAGAACATCACATGAAGATAAATGACTTCATAAGGTCTCCTACTTCTATATATTTTCTTCCTTTATTTACAATGGTTTTAGATTATTATTAAAAATTATATGGTTGACAAGTTAGATGGCATAGTGGAACTTCTTTGATAGCCTCCGCATAACTAGCAAGTGTCTTGGACACCTACACAAGAACATGGGGGATTTCAAAGGATCTCCATGTGATCTAAAAAAGGTCATGCACTGCACATGACCCATTCACATGAACTTCTAAATTACATGCGATTGCCTGTACTTTGGGGGTTTACATGATCTGCGTGATTTTGGAAACCTTCTCTTCCTTTGTTTTGTGGAGAAAAGAATACCCATGTTTCATGTATTTTTTCCTTATATATTTTATGATTATCATTTAGAAAGATTCAACTGGGATTCCATTCTTGGGTATCATAATCAATAAGGGACACCATGCTCGAGTATCATAAATCATAAGGGACACCATGGCCGAGCATGATGAATCATAAGGGATGCCATTCCCAAGTATCATAAATCCTAAGGGAGACCATTCATGAGTATCCAAATTTATAATATGTACCATTCATGCTTTAATATGAGATAGTATATAGTTTCCAACCATTATTCATTTAATTTTGTTAAGGGTGTAAACAAAAATTTACATAAGAGTCGCATGACATGGTCATACCACTCACCATCCATTAAATTGCAAGAATCCATTAAATTGGGTGGAAAACCAGTACAACTTAAAAGGTAGTCTGGGAAAATCATCATAGAATAATTCAAGGGATTTTATTAAGCACACCCAAGGGGGGTGGAACTAGTATAGGTGGGTTACCTACAATGATAAATAAGGATCTACAAGGGTTCCTCTAACATGGTTAAAAATTTAAATATTGAAATTATTATATTTAAGGAAAATATTGAAAAGTACAGCATGTGGAATAATGGAACATGATATAAAAAAACTTGAATTTCAGGATGAATTAATAGACCACCTACATTACGGTGGTATAAGACTTCACATTAAGTACCAGCTTTAGATTTGAATTAAAATGGGTCAAATATTTAAATTAGAAAAATTTATTGAAAATAGGTCATAATAGCTTATCTAGAAATAGAATTTATAAGGTTGAGATAAATGAGGAAATAAAGGAGGATGATATATGAGCATACCACTATATATATAATGAAACTAACAATGAGTGAAATAGAGTTTTAATTAATGAGAGTCTTCAAATCCTATGTTGAGGTACAAAGGAGATCTCAAGAAGTTAGGGGATACTGTGTGTGGAAGAGAAAGAAAGGAGGCATTAAAAGTTATAAAATAAGTGGGGAAAATGGTAATTTTACCCTTATTTAAAGGGGTTTATGGTTTGGATGCACATTTTTTTCCCAAAACTTTATCTAAATTTGAAAACACAATACCTAAATGGAACTAATCATGTGGGCTAGGAGAATGGTTTGGACAAACCATGCATAAAAAATTTTCCCATCTTCATACTTCTACAACACCCTATACGGTGTTTCCAAACCATATAGCATTAGGTTAATGGTTTAAAAAAACTCTATGGCCCACCCATTTCCTCTAAAATTCAGGGCATGAGGCTCCAAAAAAACCATTGACCCTACCAAAACATTCCTAGTTCTGTTGGTCACCTCGATAATGATAAAAATAAAGGTTGAAACTAAAATTTAAAGGATCTAAACATCATGATAAAAATAAGGATCTTAAAATATCCATTCCTTAAAACAAATCATCCATGAGTTTCTATTCTGAGGATGGGTGAGTGTATCCTGATAATATATCTGGATACTAAACATGTACTTCCTCCTCTTCCCCCTAGGTCTTATCTATTACTCAGATTTGTTTCCATAACACCCATACTATAGGAACTAACCTACATCACAAAGACATAATACTCAGATCCACGATATGAATATGATAATCCTTGAATGAAGCATCAAATTATAATTCAACATCCATAGGATCAAAATTCTGAGACAGGTCTAAATGGTAATGGTTTAACTAAGAAACATGGAAGATGTCGAGAATTGATTAGTACCTCTGAGGGAGAACTATCTGAAACACTTCCATCCCAACTCTCCCCAACATATTGAAATGATCAGTATAAAAAGGTAAAATATTATACTATCTTTGAATCCATATATTCCCTATCATAGGTTAAACAAGTAAGAAGACTTGATCCATGACCTCAAACTCTAGAGGTCATTGACGATGATCAGAATATGACTTGTACCTAGACTAATCTATATCCATATGCTTCCAAATAAGATGTACCTACATCGAGGTCTCTTGTTTGAGATGAGGTACTACTTAGGCCACCTCACCTACCTCTAACCAACATAGGGGTTAATGACATGACATACAATAAAATGAATCATAAGGTGCCATCCATATAGTCACTTGGAATCTATTATTATAATCAAACTCAGTGAAAGTTAATTTTTTATCCTAAGAACCTTTGAAATAAAGGTCACATGAATTCATAATTTAATCAAATATTTAAATCATATTATTAGATTCCCCATTGGTCAGTGGATGATAGGATTTACTAAAGAGTACCTATGAACTGAGTGACCTTATAGAACCATTGGATGAACCGAGACATGAAATGAACATATCTATCTAATATGATAATATGCATAACTATGTGGAGGCACATGATCCTCAAACATATATCTTTCAATGATTATCCACTAAAAATGAATCTATGATAGGTAGAAAGTGTGGGAATTTTTCCAACATGTCGATGGTCACCCATACAACATCACTACCTTGATGGGATCTTGGTAATATAGTCCCAAAATACATTATGATGTTATCCCATTTCTACCCAATAATAGAAAATGTCTATAAAATTATTTCTAGTATTTGGTGTTCAATATTCACCTACTGATAGGTGGAACACCAAGTAATGAAACCAACTATCTCTCTTTTCATCCCCAGTAACCAATTCAGTGGTGTAAGTCAAGTTATATCTTGGTATGACCAGGGTGTACTACCCAAACAGAGGCATGCCACTCCCACATTAATTCCTCTCGAATGTTTGAAGGAACCCAAAAATATCCATGAATGTGTAATAACTCATCCCCATCAATGAACCATCCAAGAGATGGGTTCTCGCATGAAATGATTTCCCATATGACTAGGCCCTTAGGATTAGATAGTTTCCTCACTTTTAGTATACCAAGAAGTAAATAGGTCAATGATAATAATGCTAGTTCCAGATATCCCTAAAGATATTTCATCTCTAGATGAAACTCATAAAAAAAATTCATCAACATCCATTCACCACAGAAATATTGAAATTTGTATGTCTGATTCTTCCATCTTAGAGAATAAACAACGACATTTCCTTTCCAAGGTATATAATAAAGATCAAAATCAAATGAATTTAGGTATTGAACCCATATTCATTTCATGAGATTCTGGTAACACTGTATAAATATTTAATGGAGGATTTTGTGGTCCATGTACACAACAAAACAATCTCCTAGTAAGTAATGTATCCAACAGTGAAAGACAAAAACCACAAATCTTAACTTGAGATCAAGCATCAGGTAATTACGCTCATGAGGCCTTAACTGTTGAGACCAGTATGACATGACTCAATCTCCATACATCAGAATCAATACCATATTAATTCCATAAGAATCATAATAAATTTTATAACTTTTTCCAACCATTGGAAGAATCAGGATCAGTTCTGAAGTCAATCATCCATTGAAATCCTGAAATGATGTTTTAATGGATTCAAACCATAAAACATTATCACCATTTTTAGTCATGGAAATAAGAGGAACTTCTTGGTATGAAAACACCTAAATAAAATTCTTGTAATAGCTAGATAGACCAAAGAAACTCCATATGTCATAGAAATTCATGGGGTGCTCACACGAAACAATATCTCTCAGGTTATCTATGTGAACAGATACTCCTACCTCTAAGATGATGTGACCCATGAAGTTATCCTTTATGATAAAAAAGTGGAATTTGGTGAGATTAGAATAATTTTGTTTCTCTATTAGTGTATATAATATGATATCAATATTTTTGGCATGTTTGTGTCGAGTATGAGAATACACCATGATTTCATACTTGAGGACTACCACAAATGAATCCAGATATAGGAGGAAAACATGACTAATTAGAGGCATGAAAAATACAAGAATGTTCATGAGTTTGAACGACATGGAAAATTACTCATACAAGCCATATCTACTATGGGATATTGTATATGTTATGTAATATGGTCTCACATGCACTTGTTGATAGCCCAGAATAAAGTAAATCTTTAATAAAACCTGATCTCCTCA
Source organism: Viscum album (assembly GCA_963277665.1). Taxonomy (NCBI): domain Eukaryota; kingdom Viridiplantae; phylum Streptophyta; class Magnoliopsida; order Santalales; family Viscaceae; genus Viscum; species Viscum album. The sequence goes on from OY728127.1 coordinate 1,698,996,658, forward strand.
AATCTAGTCAAAGAGGTCATCTATATGTGAAAAAAGATACTATTTCTTCACTATAAGCTGATTCAACCTTTTTTAATCAACCCAAATCATGAGGGTTCCATCTACCTTATTGGTAAAAAGGACAAAAAACCCATGGTGATGTATTGGGTTGTATAAAACCCTTATATACTAAGTCCTCTAACTACTTATTGATTTCATGAAGCTCTATAGGTTCCATCCTAAAATGGGGAATGGATACTAGTGCTGCTCTTGATACTAGCTCAATAGTGAACTCCACCTCTATCACAGGATGTAAACAAAAAAATTCATTAGGGAGGATTTCCATAAAACATTTCACTATAGGAGGGAAATATATACGTCACATTCCTTGATTTCTCATAAAAAGATTAGCAATCTATGCTATCACTCTATTCATCCCATGATTCTGTAGTCTATCTCGAATTTCCTAGACATACGATTCACACTTATGAATATAAGTACCACCCTTGACTGATATAAAGGATTCTCTATGGAGATAATAATCAACTTGAGCATGATATGTTACTAACCAGTGCATCTTGAGTATGATTTTGAAGACCTCCATCTAGAGGAAAATGAAGTTCTACATAAATGGATAACCACCTTCCTCAAGGGGAATTCCTTACATCGACATCTTCTCTCTGATTGGATTCACAATGGTGTTTCGAGAGTCATTATTCCATAGCAACACTATATCTCTTGGCCCAGGCTTTCTATAATTTCAAAAAATATGAAGAAATGTGAGGTGTATATATCTAATAAGTAAGAGATTAAAGTAAAGGCTATTAGAATAATACCTTGAATGGTAGATGTAACAACAATCTACTCCTTTGGTATAATATACACTGCATGTAACATGACTAATTTGTAGCCCTGAGGCACAACCTAAGTACCCTGAGTAAACCCACTCTACAGACACTACATATCTGAAGCCTAACTACCTTAACCACAACTACCTCCTCAGCATGATTGTCCAGTAGTACCCCAGCTACCAACCTTGTGAGGTTCTACTAATCCCTCTCTTGAATTTGAATATGATACAGATCCTCTCCCACTAGGAATAGATGGGATGGTCCTAAATAATGATGAAGATACACCAGCCTACCATAACCTCAACACTCAATGGGGTCCTTGGGACACTGGTTATTCTTATTCCCTGGCTTCCCACACTTGTGTCACACCATGTAACTATTAGTACATGCCCTCTTACTGTCACTGACCCCACAAGAAGGCTCAAAATGAAATTTCTTTCCGCAAGATGAACTAATTCCCTATCTCAGTACTAAACCACCCTAGAACACACTATAAGCTTCTCTAAATCTACGCTTGGTGATGAGGGCATGGTACACTATCTCAAAAAAGGTGGTAAACCAGAAGAAATTCCTCTATGATCAGATGGATTACATGATCCTATCCTCAAATATTCTTGTCATCTCCAACACATCACCATAAGATTTCAATTTTAAGTTCCGAAGCATAGTGAAACATGATTAATACTCCATTATAGAAAAAATACCCAACTATTGGTGTATAAACTCTCCATCTTGGTCCACTATCAGCATATAAAGGAAAAAGTAGTCATATTAGTATGTTTAAAAGTAATCCCATACCAGACCATGATGATGATTGACCTGGGTGATAACATACCACCATTTCTTAGTAAAATCACACACCATATAGGTTTTTATCTTGAACCTCATCTCTAGAGGAATCTCCAGATTTTCAAAAAATAGATAGCATGCCCTTCATCAATGACCCATAATCCTAGGGTCCACAATCCCCTGATAAATTATGTGGTTGATGCAACATGATTTTTTGGGTCGACTCTACTATAGTAGGGGTAGGTCATGAATCTCCCTTTATAGGATTCATAAATCAATGTAATACCTCTCAAAACTAATAATTAGTTACTAGGTTAGGAATAGAAAGATGTTTCATAGGAGGTACCACAAGAGGTACCTGGTGGCTCAGTGCCCACCACCTTCAGTGCAAGATCATTTCCAACCTATTAGAATGAAATTCGATGAAATCATGGTGGAATAACTCAAAAGGTTTCAAGAATATTCCAAAAAATAAAGTAAAAAAACAAGTAGGATCATAGATAATTGAACATATCTCAAGACATAAGAAATGTGTAGGTACATGACCTCTTATATAAAAGTCACACCTCTCTACATGATCCTAATGCTAGGTTTAGGTGACAAAAATAGTCACAAGTGTCACAAAATACACTCCCTACTTCCCACTACTATGGCCAGGTAAGGTTCAAGGTCTCACATCACATAATAGTCGTCTCGGTATGTGGAGTTTTAGTTGCAAGGTATTGAGGAAAACACCCTTTATGCTATAATTGGAAGCATAATTTAACATAAACCTTTTCATCTGAGAAATTGAAATAATCATGTTTTTACACACACACACACAGATATATATATATATATATATGTGTGTGTATATATCATGATATAGTTATATGATTCACCATTATCTTTTTATAAAGCTATAAGATTTATAAATTAAAATTGGAACTTCATTTAACTTCAACCAAAAACATACATCCTGTATCAGTATGTAACAATCCTTTCATGATGAATTGATTAGGTGAATTTACATTCTGAATTTATAAAAGTGAATGATTTATATATTACAATTGGTATAATTGTAATAAAAATCAAATAACTTTTTAGCTCTTGTAACCATGATTTCAGATCTCAAACATTTTATAATTGGTTTAATAAAGTGACACCATCAAGTTATATGGGAAAACACCATTTAGGTTGATGCCGAAACTTTAATTAACCTACTATTTATCTCATTTATCATGCCGAAACATTAGTTAGATAAAAGATATAATATTCAAGGAACAAAAGAATTCCGCAAGTTATACATTTACTAAAATAGAAATGGTATGAAATATACATGAAATTTTAATCCTCAAGTACATATCATGACACATGAATTAATGATTTCTTGCTTTATTGGCCAAGGGTAAAATAAAACTAACAATGATAATAAAATTTACAAATCAAGTGCATCACCCAATGGTGAAATAAATAAAATTATAATAGTCACACTCTATAAAAATAATTTCCATCATAGGTAATTTTTCTTTTCCATGTATGTGGGTTATTTACTTATAAGAACATGCTCATTAACAAATCCCAACATATTCCTAATCTTCGGTATAACAACCCAAATAGAAAGACAAAAGGAAAAGAACCATTTTGATAGAACTTAGTGATGTACTAGAATCTGTTCACTCATATGTAATTGAAGAAGGTTGTCTATACGGCCTCAACTACACCGTACCACATGCCAGAGGTTGCCGAATAGTAGTGAGGCTTGATGATGGTATTGGAGGGAGACTATACTCTCATGGTCAGATTATTGAAAAGTGGTATAAAAAAAAGTAAGCAGAGAAAATATTATAAATGAATAAATACAGAATAACAAGTTATATTGATATAATAAATAGGAAGAAACATAACAAATATCTTAAAAAAATGATGTCATATCGGTATGCTATACAAAAATGGAAATAAATGGAAGAAGAGTAGAATGAATATACATCATGCTATAAAAATGAACAAAAATACCAATGATGAGATCAATAAAATTTTAATAGGAACACTCCAAAACAATAATTCCAATCCCAATTAATTTGGATTTTCCTATATGTGGTTTAGCTACTCATAGGTACATGCTTATTATCAAATACGAAAAGATTCCTAGTATCCTGTATACCAACCCAAATAACATGATGAAAGAAAAAAAAACCATTTTAATACCAATTGTTGATGTACCAGACCTTTTTCATTCATAAGTGTTCGAAAAAAGTTCTCCATATGACCTCAAGTGCACCATGACATATGCCAGATGCTATCAACTAACAGTGATGGTTGATGATGGTATAAGGGGGAGATTATACCCTCATGGTCAGAGTATAGAAAAGTGGTATATAGTAATTGCAAGAATAGAAAATAATATAAATTAATAAACTTTGAATCACAAGTCACCTAGATAGAATAAATAGGAATAAACCAAACCAATATCATAAAAAAAATGATTTCATGTTGGCATGCTACACAAAAATAGAAATACATGGAAGTTGAGTAGAATTCATATACACTATGCTGTAAAAAAGAAAACAATACTGAGATATATCTCTAATATAATCATGAGAATATAATAAATACTTTTCTCTCATGATCCATGCCAGTATAGACAATTAGGAATTCATAGGCAGACCCTTGCCCTTATCCCTACATTCAACAAAGAATTTTGTTTGGGTACCAATAGGCAGCTTAGAAATGGAATGAGATGTAATCAGCAGGACACCACACATTTAATCTAGTATAATAAAACCTTTTTATATAAAATGGAAGAATATTGAAATTACAATGTAAAGTAGAAATATAAATTATTAATGAGTTGTCTCTAGTTCCTAAAGGGCACTAGGCTGACACTACCTGCTTCGACATAAGATGAAATATCGCTAAACACGCATCACCATATATATAAATATATAATTATATATATAGATAAGTATATATATATATACTAACTATATATATTTTAACATATATATCCACATATATAGATATGTAGTGATAGCCAAGACATGAGGTATAATTCAGGCATCTATGCATAGTCATAAGGGTCTCAAAGGGTAGTAGGGTTTCCATGCCTGAGTATCGTAATGAATAATAGAAACCATTCCTGAGTATTATAAATCATAAGTTACATCATACCTAAGTATCATGTATCATAAGGGATTCCATGTCTGATTATCATAAATCATAAGGGATGTGGTGCTCAAGCATAACAATTAATAATTAACACTAATCATGCTTTAATATAATCCAAAATATGCTTTTCAACCAATATACATTTTTTATTGGAATAAACTCTAATTTATATAAGAGTATTATGAAAAGGTCATACCATGAACCTACCATTTAAATATGATAATCCATTCAATTAGGTGGAAATCTAACACCACTTTGGAGGTGGATTGAGACAATCAACATTTAAGAAGTTAAGGTAAATGATTAAGAACATCCAAAGGGGGTGGAAATTATCAAGGTGGGTGAACCCTGATGATAAATAAGTATTTAAATGGGTTACTATAAAAAATTTACTAATTTAAAGAATAAAATTAAAATTTTAAGGCCACTCTGGGACAGTATGACATGCGGAACAAAATATCATGATATAAAATAACTAAAATTTATGGAAACAATATTATACCACCAACCTTATTTTGGTATCCTTATTTAGTGTCAAATTTATATTTGAATTAGAATGTAAAAAATTGGTGAAATAGAAAAATTCCCTGAAAATAGAGAATATAATATTTCCTGGAAATTGTATTCATGAGTGTAATACTAATGAAGAAAGAAAGAATGAGGATCATAGAGATTAACACTAGCTATTAAATGCAACTAACAATGAGTGAAATGGAGTCCAATCCAAGGAGAGGATTAATATCCTATGTTGAGGTCCAATGGGGCTCTCAAGTGGCTGGGAGGTGATTTTCATGGAGGAGAATGAAACTAGGGGTTAAAATAATAATGGAAGTGGGGAAAGGGTAATTTTACAATTATTTAAATGGGAACACAGTTTGCATGCATACTTTGGCCAAACAGGGAGCCAGCCATGCACACCCATTTCATGGAACAAGGTGTATGGGCTAGGTTCATGGCTTGTCCAAACCATGCCCAAATTGTGCACCCCATTCCACCAAATGGATTTCCTAAACTATTATGCCTTACGTGCATTATTTGGACAAACCGTATGACCCATCTATTTCCACTAAAATTTGGTTCTTTGGTCTCTGAACAATTTCTATACACTCCCTAAGCTATCTTTATTTTCTTGGGAACGTCTATAAAGATAAAAAGTAAGGTTTAAAATTAAATTTAAAGGATACATACCTCATAATGAAAACCAAGATCTTACATCAGTAAATAATATTAAGAACTCCCACAACATCACCCTTCATAATTTACTTCCTAGGCAGTATTAGGATTAAAATTCAAGATCTCCCAGGGGTTTCAAGACAAAACAGTCCCAGAGGAAAGAAAATATCAGGGATGACTATAAATTATACCTTGAAAAATACTCAAAAGGTGAATAATCCTCAATTACTTCCATTAAAAAAATGGTTCATATAATATATTATTAATTAATGAATGTTATAAGTATTAACCCACAAGATAAATTAGAGAATGATGTTGGTATATAAGAGTATGATAAAGAAAACCAACATTTATCCTTACGTGGGTCTTAATTAACCTAAAAAATCATCCCATCTAGAATGAGAAGATTCTAATCATATAATAGGTGTTAGAATTAGTAAACGAGTGTATCTAATCCCAGTGGATGTAAGATTTTATGAGTTACCTCTATTGGGGAAGTAGAGAAAGCCATTCCATGAGAGATACCCCAGAAATACTCTATAACAACCATGATAATGTTAATTTTATAGAAATTTCATCCTTTATTAAAATTCATTACATGACTATTTAGTAAAATTTCATTCAAAATGAAAATAATCTTATCCTTACTTGTTTTTTACATGTATTATACAGTATTATTTAAAATGTTAGTTTCCAAATTTTTTAATTTGAATTTAACAAAAATTATATCATTTTTTATATAATAAAGCGACAATTATCTTATAGTGATTTTTTTATAATTTTCTAAAAAAGTTGATTTTTTGGTAAATAGAAGAAAATACCAATTTTAAAGAATACTGTCTTTTCTTTCATGTATTTCTGAAGTCACATTATATTTATGATTGGTTTTAAATTTTCATTTAATATTTTAATTTAAAAATAATACAATAAATTTCATTTTAATCAACATTACACTATTTTTTTTATAAAAACATATTTTTTTTAAAATCATTTTTCATCGCATTTTGGGAGTATATTTTGAAAATAATTTTTCAAAATTATATTAATTTAATTTGATAAAATTGAATCAATATTTTTATTCATAATTTCTAATTTTTTTAATGTGTCCACTTCTATTTTTTTCATTATGTGTAACAACTTTGGTAAAGAAGTCAGTTACCACGGTAAGAGTTAAAATGGGTAAAAACAAAAAAGATAAGGGTTAAATGACCTAAAATATTGTATAAATAAAATTATATAGTGATATTGAAACCCTAATTCATATATTATTCAATTATTAGTTATTTTTATCCTTTTTTTCTTGAGTAATATTTTAATATATTGTAATATTTTGAAAAATTCCAAGTGTGTCCTCACCCTCACTTATAAAAGGGTGTCCCCTATCATCTCTTTCACACACTTCAAGAGCCTATTATCATGGAAAATACCAAACAAAATCCACTCATAATATACTTCCCCACATTATATACTTCCTTATTAGATCCTAATACCATCATAACAAATATTTACATATAAACCTAATGAGGTCATTTGAAGAGTATGTATAATTCTAAAACAAGTGTTTTATTTTTATTACATCTTTTACCTCATCAAAATGTCTCCTAAAATTTTATAAATAATATCATGAGTATATAAAATATACTAAAATTTTATTATGATTATTTTATAACCCCTTTTCCTTTGCTTTTCTATCTTATGTGAAATGAAAACATCCCTTGTGCGTATTTGTGGACCACCACCACCACAAAGCGACGTGTGTGTGAATTGTTTCCATAACCAGATCATATGGTTGGTTAAAATGATGGAATAAATGAATATATATGATATTAATAACATAATTATCACAATTTGAAGATAATATATCATCTATTTTTTTACCTTTCCATCCATTGAAAAATGATAATGTCGTTCGCGCATAAATACAAAATACCACTTACATTAAGCGATGTGTTTCATTTTTCATTTTCAACTTATAAGGATGGTCATAAGGATAAAATTAATGAATAAATATTAAATCTTTAACAAATTTATGTTTTTAAAAATGTAAAATATTATTTACTTTATTCATTGTTCACCTATTAGGAAAATGAAAGTATAATTCATGCAAACATGATAACAATCATCTCCAGGAAACGACATGGTTAATTTTCCATGACTGCCTCACATGGTTTCTTTTAAAAGTATATAAAAAGTATAAATATGATAAATATAAAAATTTTATGATTCTATTGATAATAGAAACACATCCCCTTTGTCTGTGGTCAATGCATTGATGTGGTTTTGAGATTATAAACCAAATGACCAAAAACATCCAACATGAACTTAACCATTTTAGTAACTAAATAAAACATGAAAATAAATAAAATAAAAATAATAATAATGGTTAAATGAAAAATAATAATTTTATTAATCAAGTATAAAACAAAGATAATTTTATTATTCAGTATCTAGATAATGTAATAAGCCAAATGGTGATTATGGTAAGGGATTTTCATTTGAAGCATTGTTTAAATTGTTTTAAACTCTTTCTACTCTATATCATTGTTCTCTTAAATGTTACTAGAATTTTATTATTTATTCATGAAATTTTGTTAAAGTTCATCTTTGAATATATTTTAATTTATTTAAAAATGATTAAAGAATAATATTTTCAACATTTTCTATATAGTTTAATTTTGAATTATTTAGAAAAAGTATAAAAGGAATGGTTTTTTGTAATGTGTACAAGTTGATTTATTTTTCCCTCTATAATAGTGATTATTATTTATCAATTTTCCTTCACAATTTTCAATTATTATTTTCAAATAAAATAATTTTCTTAATATTTTGGGAATTTTTAATTTTTAATTTTTTCTATGTAAATTAATTTTTTTTCTCATCTTTATGAGATAACTAAGAGTTCTTATCTTATGGGTTCAAATTAATTATTCAAGGGTTTAATGATAAAAAGTGAAAGATTATATATTTGTTTTCGTTTTATGGTACTTGAGAATTATATATGATTACATTTAATTTTGATATAGCTTATATGATGGGTGATCGTTATGCAACTTATACAATGGGTGAGCTTGATATAACTATCCATTGCATTGGGTAAGGTTTCTTATCTTCAAAGTAAATATGGAGGTGGTAAAACTAGGAGGTTAATCTTATGATTTAAGTAGGATCCAGTTATTTCTTACAGGAGTGAACACATGTTTTGAATTTAATTTTATTAATTACAAAGTTTCAAATTTGGTTACTATGGGTTTTAAAGGGTTTATTTGATCAAAAACTATTTCCCCCTTATGGATATATTTTATTTTATACACTCAAAGAATTATATGGATAAAGTAAAAATTTAATGGGTTTTCATTATTTTAATCAAAATAATGGATTTATTTCTTTTATAACCCTTACTATGATTTTTTTACTATTCTCACATTTTCTAAATTTTTTCACAGGGTTTATGGATGAGTAGAATTAAAGAATTAATCATGTTAAAAGTCATGAAGTTTTTTTTCTAAAAATCAAATATGTTTCATTATAAATTTTTTTTATTTTTTTTGGAAAAATAGATATTGAGTTGAAGTTTCCAAATTTTAATATGTGGGTTTGTTCTGTAATTTTTATGATATAATTACCTAAAACTCTAAACCTAAATGGTATTCATGAATTCAGGAATGTAAATTTATATTTAAAAACCCAATATTATATAATGATTTAAGGTTGTGTACTTATAGTTGGTATCTGAGAAAAGTTTTAGATAATTTTAGAGGCTATGATGATGTTAATAAAATTACCTTGAGAAATTTTAATTTATGGATACATTTTCATGATATAGAATTTTAATAATACCTTTTTCTTTATCTAATTTATGTCGATTCAGAATAATTTTCCATATAAGAAATTAAAAACATGAAGTGTGAGGTATCAAAAGGAAAATATACTTCAAAATAAGAAGCCTAGAATGGTTGTAATTGGAATAAAGTAGTTTTTTTTCTGAGATGGATCAGTTGACACCAGATATAAATAGTGATGGAATCCATGTTAGAGATAAATTGTATTTACCATAGAGGAACATGTCTATTGTATAAAATTTCATGAAACAACAATCTGAGGGTTTTAGTAGAACCTAAGATATAGTAGTATATTAAGGTTGGATCAATGAACTAGAAAAGATATTCGATGTCATGGTATATTTATAATGTAAAAAGGAAACCCTTTCTATTTACAATTTTAAAGGTAAAGCTGATTGATAGAGGTTATTGGTTAATAATTAAAGAGAGATATATATGTTTTATTCCCTGGAATGGGATACATTAAATATTTTCTTAATTTATAAATATTTCCCTAAGGATATTTCACTCCGAATATATAAAAAAATCTTGGAATCGAGGAAAAGGAGGAGGATTTAGTAGGTGCATATGAAGCATATTTTACAAGATTGGGCAAGTAAGCACTTTATTGCATTAGAGACCATAATAGTAAAATTAATTAATTTTAATCTAGAATAAAACAATGTTTACAAATAAAATTAGAACATTATAATTTAAGAGTTATGAGAAAGTTTTTATTGTGCTGAGAAATTTGAGATTTGGTTTACTAACACTTATATTCCTTATGATGACAAGTGTAATAAGCGATCGAGGTGGTAAGAAAAGGAGAAGCAATAAAATGATAAATTTAGAGGTAAGACCCAACATGTTCAAAGTCTCATAAAATACATATTATGAAATGTTTTGTAGGATCTATAATGTGTTATAGATGTGGTAAGTTTGGTTATATAGATTGTGGATATAATGAAAAGTGTCCTAATCAATCAAAGAATGGAGTAACAGATAGTTATCCAATAATGTGATGTTTCAATTGCAATGAGTTGGAGAATTATTATACATTGTATCAAAATTTGGTTATTATTGGTGTAAATCATCAATATTGAAATAAGAAAGTCAAGGAAGAATAATTATTTACAATTATATTTTATGTTGGGCCATCTAATGAAGTGGTGGAAAGAATGTTACATTTTTATTTGAATTCTACTAATGCCCTGGTTGACCCTGAATATTTTAATTACTTAATTTTTGATAAATTCTCATTTAAAATGGGAATATCACCTCATGAAATCAAGATATAACTTTCGGTGAAAACTCTTGGTGGAAGTATTAAAGTAACAAAGATTTATAGGAATCTTCCCATTGTTATAATTAGGATGGGTTTTCCTACAAATATTTTTAAACATTCCATAGTAGAGTTTGAGGTTATTTAGGTATGAATTGGGTTTTTATCATTCTAACACAGATTAAAGATATAGTAAAGTTAAATTCAATGATTTCATACCTTTGATAACATATCGAAAAGCTGAGAAATCGATTAAAGGTGGCAGTGAATGTTACCATGCCCATATTTTTGTAAAGAATGTAACTATTCAAATTAGCGATGTTCCAATGGGGAATGGAAATACATATATATTTACTAATGATTTTTAGTAGGTTTATTTTACTATTTAATTAGTTCTTTATTCTAAGAGGATTTCAAAACCCCCTTATCAAAGGACGCAAGTAGAACTTTTAGAATTAAAAAACCAGTTACATGAATTGTTTTCATTCATCATATAACTTCAAAATGTGGTTATCCAATTTTATTTTTTATAAATAAATATGGATTAATGAGGCTTTAAATTTATTATTGATCCTTTAATAACATCGCTATTAAGAAAAAGTATCATTTACCTCATATCTATGATTTGTTCGATTAGCTCTAGGGGGTGCAATATTTTTCAAGTATTGATCTCAAGCCAGGACACCGTTAGTTGAAGGTGAAGGTGGAATATATTATGATGATGATGTTTCTAACTAGATATACACATAATGAGTTTCTAGTTATAATTTTTTGAGTTTTCTTATACACCAACTATATTCATGGATCTTATGAATAATTTTTTTAGGACAATTTTGATATGTTTATGGTTGTGAATAATGATGATATTTTGTTATATATTATAAAATTACTTAGGATCCTAAAAGTAACCTAAGGATTGTTTTTAAAACCTTATAATAAAATAAGTTTTTTGGAAAATTTAGTAAATGTAATTTTTGGTTGTAGTATATTTCATTCCTTTGGAATATTGTTTTTAAATATAAAATAACTGGTGACCCTACAAAAATTAAAGTTTTAAAATAATGTCCAAGACCTATAAATTTCATATAGATTCAAAATTTTCTTAAATTAGAATATTAATATTGATATTTTATTGAAACATTATCTCATATATCTAGCCTACTAACTATGTTAACTCAAAAAGGAGTTAAATTTATATGGGTGAAAGAGTTTTATGAATGTTTCTAGTAATTGGAAATAAGATTGGTGAATGCTTTAATTTTGGTCCATCCCTTTTGAAATGGTTAATTTTTTCATCTATAATGATACTTCTTTGAAGGGAATTTATTATGTTCTGATGTAGAATGATCAGAAAATTCCATAAACTTCATTATAATTAAAACTACAAGAGCTAAATTTCCCAACACATGATCTAGAACTAGTTTATATAGTTTTTGATTTAAAAAGTAGGAGAAATAATTTATATTATGTAAAATGTGAAATAAATATTGATAATAAATGTTTTACATATATATTCCCATAAAAAAAGTCGAACATGGGGTAGAGAATATGGATTGGATGAATAAAATAATTATGATTTCATGATTATATACCATCTAGGAATATACAACAAATTATCTGATGATTTTAGTTATAAAGATATTACATTATTAACCATGATTCATTTTGAACATGATCCTTTAGTTAATTATTTAATGAATTATGGCTTAGAAATGTTTCATGTAGGAACATCATTTTTTTGTTTCAGGTGTCAGTGTACTCATAATTGTCAGAAAGAATTATGAAATCTCATAAGGGATACTATAATTTTCAAGAAAAGGTAAAATTGGTAAATAAAGGTAAGATGATTGAATTTAAACTTTACATGGAAGCCATTTTAAGATTTTGAAAATGGTTTCATGTGATACCTATCTCCTAGTTTAAAAAGGAATTTCTAAGTGATTCTCATAGATCTCACTCTTATATTCATCTTAATAGTATCAAGATGTACAAAGGCATTCATGAGTGTTATTGTTGTATGGAATAAAGAAAGATATTTCTAATTTTACCATGAAATTTTTGACTGGACAATATGTTAATGTAGAACAAAAATTACCAAAGGGGATGCTTCATCCTTTTCCAGTTCTAGAGTAGAAATGAGAAAATATATCCCTGGAATTAATTGGGGGATTTCCGGTAAGGTCCCATACTTAAACATTACACAATCTTGAATTGTGTTAATAATTCACGTTGAAGATATTTTCAGGTTTATACCTTTAGAGAATTAGGTCAAAACTTAAACATAAAAACTTGAATATTACAAGTAGACACTTCTACTCACTATCCATTTTTTTTCACAAAACAAAAACTCTTAAAAAAAGAAACTTGTTTAGTTCCTTGTTTTAGAACACATGACTTTTCCTTGATCACATCCTTAAACCTATTTATCTTTAAGTCATGTGAAAAACATTTTAAAACTTGGGATGAGCATAAAAATCTTAGTAAGGGATACATAAATAAAGAAAAAATGTTAGTTTTTGAAAAAAACATGTAATCCCTGAATAATTTACCATAGAGTAATACTTTTCACCTTAAATAAGTATAAAAAACACATCACTAAATATAAGCTCATTTCTTACCATTTTTTTAAGAAAAATATTACTATAAAGACCATATAAAACAACATATAGTATATAATGTTAACATGGGAAATAAACATACTTAATTGGAATAACCATAGGGTAGACTTCCACACACATCACTAAATGGAATAGCCACATGACTGACTTCCATACCCAATTCATTGGAAGTTATAATGTAACCACCCATCCTTGTTTTATCACAAAACCACCCATAATTTGGTTTATCACATAACCACCCATCATTGGTTTATCATGTAACCACCGGTAAAATTTCCAAGTACCATTACATAATCATAACACATAAAATATTTCAAATATCAACCATTCAGTAATAACATTGAATCTATAATAACAAGATATAATTTCAAGATATTGAAATACTCAATCCATTTAAAAAACCAATTTCAATACCAAAACACCAAAAAATGGATTTATTTATTTCTTTTTTTAAAAAAATTAAGGCTTATAGAGGAAGCCAAATAATAATTACGATATTGGAGGGTCATTGTCTCCATAGGTGTTGAAAACATTACTTTTTTCATTTAGTATAATGATTCGTAGAAAAAATATTACCTTTGAATGAATGTAAAAGTAAAAGGGTTTTATTATACACCATGTAAAAGAAGGATGTATATATTATCAAAATATGCCTTAATGAAAGGAGATTCAGACGAAGTCCCTTACATCGTATCCGACTTGACTAGTTTGTTCTTTAACTTCCCTAATAATAAACTTATGTTTCTTTGTACTTGATTTAGAAAATTTTTCATGTTTATTATTCCTTTTATATCTCTTATTATCATTTTATAAAAATAACATAATTATTTAAGTTAATATCAGTCGATTTGTCGATATTGGGTACTTGAGTCGAAAATGATCTTGTTATAATTACAATTTCTCCATGTGGTCAAAATTCAATTATCTCCATAATATAATTCATATATATATATATATCATATATATATATATATATAGTATATATATATTTATAATATTCCATTACATTTGGAGATAAGAAATGAAATGCACTGTTCATGGAGAAGGTAATCCGTACATACGCATGAACGCTACTTTCATTTCTATTTCATATTTAGTGGAATGAAAACACAATGATACATAGGTTTATTATAATTTTAGTATAATATCATATTTTAAAAATTTTACATAATTTCATTAATTCCATCCTTTATACGTTCAATAAATGGCATGAACGGGTCATATCATTTTGAGGGGGCAGTAGTCCGCACATCCTCAAATGAAATTATCATGTTTACACATCATGAAAAGCATAAAGATATGTTGCAAATAAAAATTACATAAGAATAAATATAGTATAAAAATAATATATATCATATAAATACAGTCCCATCATAATTTCCACCATGAGAGGTGGTTGGTAATAATTAAACAATCATTATTTTGTGAGGCTGTAGTTCGCCGTCCACAGAAACAGTTTGTTCTAAATCCATTAGATAGAGGTGTGTGTAAGTGTAGTTTTAATACTTCACATAACAAAATCCTAGTATATTGAGGATACTGGTGTTTTTATTTAATAATATAATAATAATATAATAGGGAGTAGAGAAGTAGAATATTGTAAAGGAACTTTAGAGAAGATGCAACCTCTTAAAATGGGAAACACCCTTTGATTTGAGCCAAAATGATTTATTGAATTTCATTTTGACTAAGTTAAGTATTATAGGAGTAATAAAAGGATTTTGGGAGCTTATTGGAGCAGAGGTTGGATGATCAAAGGTGATTGAGAGGTGTGAGTAAGGGTTTAGAGGTGGTAGCCTTTTATAAAAGGGAGGAGTGGTACTTTAGGAATGTCTTGAAATACTATTTTATTATAAACTGAATTTCGTTTTTCAAAATGTCCAAAACTAATTTAATTAGAATATTAGATGATTATTATTTTAAATACTCTCAACCAATAAGTTTTAGACAAGTTTTGGATTCAAATTTAACCTTATAATTGAGCTTTAACCCTTGGTTAAATAATTTAACTATTACAATGTCTTCTTGTATATTGAAACTATATGGTTAATATATTTACCATAAAATTCCAATATAATATATAGTGGTTCATTAATTACATTTAAAACATTATCTAAGTCATTTTGATGAATCATATATTTTTAGGACTATTATATCATTTAATGAAATAGTATTTGTTTTAAAAACTCATTTATGTCAATTTTTATACTATTCATATCATGAATTTTAAAAAATCTATAATAACATGACTATTTAGAAAAATTCATAAATTTAAAGATAAAAAGTCATAATAATATTTAAAATTCATTTATGTTATAAAAAGATTCAAAATAAATAAATTTTAATATTTATAATGTCATTTATTTAAATCTTTCATTAATAAGGTAATCACTACATCATCATTGTTTCATAAATATATTTATTTATTTGATTCATAAAAATTATAAATAAAAACCCGTGATGTAGGAAATATTTTTATATTTTTTATTACTATTTATAGTCCAAAATATAACTTATATAACCCCATTAAAAAATTGTTTTACTAAAAGATACATGTTTCAGTTATATTTTCCTTAACATTAACTTAAAAGTAATTTAATGTCATTTTCACCCAAAAGTGGCTCCATGGGGTCCTAAAATCTACCCAAGGATTCCCATGGTTGGAAATATATCATCCAATAGGTTTATTACATGTTTTATGGTAATTTAATATTATAATATTATTATTTTTTACCCTTATTTACCAGATTTACCCTTTAACCATGGTAAATAAAATATTTACTGAAGTTACTATTCACAATGTATAAAAATATAAGTTAAGTATTTAAAAAATTTGGACCTCATGATTACAAATATGAAATTAATTTTTTCAAATTCAAAACACCCATGTTGCAAAAATTAATTTATAATTAATTCCCGTTGTCTAAACTAAAAAGCGTGTTTTTAAGAAGTAAAAACTACCAAAATATTGACATGCATTTATGAATAATTTCAAAGTGAAATTACTTAAAATTACTAAAATTGTTTAAAATGATAAAAATATAATCCAATTACACTTAAAAACCAATTAAAAGTACAACATAACTATATAAATAAATTATATTAAAAGTCAGTTTTGAATTCAAATGCCGTATTTTTCCCTATTCATTAAACAATGAACTTTAGCCGAAAAATACCAAAATTTCAACTATAGTAAATTTTTTTGTTCTAGTTCTAATGAAGATGTTTATTTTTTCAAATAAAAAAAATAATGGGGTCAAAAAATATATTTAGAAATGGTTATCCATCAAAAGGTAGTAAAACTGCATTTTTAGAAAAATACTTCTTTTATCTGAAAAAAATGAATTTATCCTTATATCATATATATTAAACATATAAGATGAATTTAAAACATTAAATTGAATATATATCATACAATTTTACTTAAATAAAAATCTATATAGTGATAAGAAAACACAATTATTTTATTTTAAGTAGGTTTTCATACAAACACATCTATTATATTCAATTGCTTTTTTATTTCCATTTACAATAAATTTGGTAATAAATGAATCATCATTTAAATATGTGTAAACTATATTTCAAAATTTTGTTGATACTATTAATTATTTCTATTCCAATGTCTAGGTATTAAATACTATTAAAAATAATAAAAATATTATTATATAATTTTTCTGTATAACTCAATATTGTGTGCAATGTAAGATTTCGAAGAATCCCATTATTGCGTGTCAAGTACGATATAAGAAAAATTGTACCCTTTGAGTTAAAATTAATATCTTATTCATAAGTATTAATAGAAATCAAAAATTATTATTCTATAAATACATGGTTAGTTACATCCTTCCCCATTTTGGAAATTGCATCCTCATAATTTTAAAATTGGTCTTGAAAACATCATTGAAAGTCTCACATCCAAAAAAGAGTCAATAAAACTATCACTTTAAAATAAATGAAGAGAAGTATAAAGTTCACTATAGATTAAACATACTAGGATTCCATGAAAACATGGATATGAAAGAGAAAACTAACCATCATGTTTTGATGGAGAGTGATATAAAACATGATAAGGAGAAAGTTAACCACCATAAAACCACAAACTTATGATAGGTTAAACGGTCATTGATTCCCTAGTAGTAAAAGTAAATAGACACTATTTTTTTAAGTTCCCTTTCATAAATTTGGAGAATTTATTTATGATATTAACTAATAACATAAGAAAATATACTTACTTTTCAAGTATAGTTTCATCCTTTAATAAGTTTATCCAAAAAACTCATCTTTTCTCCAAACGACGAGTATTTAGGAAGACTTGGTCACACCTGAAGAACTAGAATCAAATTATAGAGAATAACAGGATCCAGAAAAGATAAAACACATTTTTTTCTTTCTTTATACATTAACCAAAACCAAAATGCTTAGTGCAATATCAGAAAATACAAATAAAAAATGATAATATTTTATAAAAAGAAATACTACTCTTAATCTCCAAAACTGAACAAAAAATACCCAAATCTCAACAAATACCATTCAACAAAAATTTTTACATAAAATTATTCAAAATAATCCAAACAAAGTTTATAGCCCAAAATTCAGAAGGATTTGACCACATAGTCTTCCACAAAAATCTTAACATTTATCTCCAAATAACATCGGCTGCTCTTAAAGTATTATACTGGAAATTAATTAACCTAATCACATATTCTCTATTAAAAGTTAATCATTTCCATAAATAACCCAAATCACTATATGTCCAAAATAAAAAATATATTCTTACAAAATAAAATTCCACCATTACTCCTCAATTGAATTTCAAAAGTATTCTATTTTCCTTAGACATATAGTATTCCCAAAAGAGTAAAAATCTTCCAAAATAACCATTATCACTTAATCAACAAATCATTTTCCTATACTAAGGATATCCATTTGATAAAACATAAGTTCCCAAATCAACATATTATTGATCAATAAAATCATTTAACTAAAAATAATAAGTAATACTAACCAAGGAATTCTCATAGGCCAGTGCTAGGAGATACCCCCTTGTCACCCTTTGGTTGTGGTTTCAATTCCCATGACCTTGCTAGACGTGATGAGTTGTCACCCATACTATGAGTTTTATTTTTTCTAAAAACATACCATTCTTATAAGATTCAAAAAAAGAAGATAATTTACTAAAAAATAACTATAACCTATTTTGTCCTCAAAGGTTATCGAATACCTTTAATTTGGAATCCCAAAATGTAATAACCATTTATCACCTAAAAAACAAAAGATCATATGAACCCCTAAGGTTATCTATTATGTTGACACAAGAAAATATAATTATTTATAGAATAACCTTTTCACATATCAATCTTCAGGGTTACACATACTAGAAAAAGTATTCCAATTAAATCCCATCATCAATGGAGATTTAATACTTTTAAGAATTTCATCATCCTAAAATATACCATAACTCTTAAATCCCATATATGTATAAATATTACTCATTAAACGTTATTCATGACCCATTAACCATTATTTTCCAACTTATTTTGTAATAATTCTTTCCTACAAACAAAATCATTAATCACATCCTAAGATTAAATAATGTTAAAGCATTAGCTAAGAAATAATCCATACCTTTCATTGGTCATTATCAGTTTCTTCATCCTCAATTGGAATGGAATCAGGTATTGATAAACATATATTTTTACTATCCTACTGATCCCATTCCCAAACCTTCTTCATAGGATATCTATTTGTATAATGACCATGAACACCACATTTAAAACATTCAATTGATCCCTTAGAAATAACTTCTTTCCCTTTCCTAGATTCAACTGGACACTTCCATTTTTCATGGCTGGTTATTACTTTATGACCTTTATTACCACAACTATAGAATATTCCCATCCATTTGAAGCATTTTACTTGGTGTTTCTTTCCCCAACCTTGACACATTATTTTTCTAATATACTTACCTTTATGATTATTACCTGAACTTACATAGGGATTTTTTTCACACGTATATGATGACTTATAAAAATCACCAAGGTTCAAGTGGTTAATCATTAATCTAGATAGATGGTTGTGAATAACCACAAGAGTTACCACTGTAGAACCCATTTAATTCGGTTGATTATTCAAAAAACCATCACAGTTTTCTTCACATCCATTGTTACTTTGGTTCCTGGTAGATCTATCCATTCACTAAAAACAAAAAAGTTCAGTGTTAGTATATTAGTAAAACGATCATATAATATCTTATGAGGAGGGTAAATACTAATATATACTTATTCATGTTATCTTAAAATAATTATATTTATCTAAAATAACTATGACTCCTTCTAATATGCTAACTATTATGGTTATTTCACTTATGCATAAATAACACCCCAGCCTCTATAGTTTTCTAAACCTACATCTGATACCAACTGTAAGGGCCCAACCTTAGACATTACATAATCTGGAATTAAGTTAATAATTCACTGAGGATATTTTTATGTTTAGTGATTTATATAATTTTGTCATAACTTATATATAACAACTTGAATATTACAATTTTACACTTCTACTCCCAATCCATTTTTTCAGAAAACAAATACTCTTAAAAAAAGAAACATGTCTAGTTCAATATTTTTGACAACATGACTTTTCATTGATCCCATCCTTGGACATATTCATATTTAAGTCCTATGAAAATCATTTCAAAACTTGATATGAGCATAAAATCTTATTAATGGATACATAACAAAGGAAAACAATTAGTTTTTTAAAACAACATGTAAACCATGAATACTATATCATAAAGTAATTCTTTTCAACTTAAAGAAGTAGAAAAAACACATCAATGAATATAAGCTCATTTTTTACCCTTTTTTTAACCAAAATATTACCATAAATACCATAGAAAACAATGTATATCATATAAATGTAACTTGAGACATAAATATACTTAAATGGAATAACCATACGGTCGACTTCGACACATATCAATAAATAGAATAGCCATACATCCGACTTCTATACCCAATGCATTGGAGGTTATAACATAACCTCCCATCCATGGTTTATCATGGAACAAACCATTATTTGGTTTATCACGTAACCACCCAAAATTGGTTTATCACGTAACAACTAGTCAAGTGTCCTAGAACTATTACATAATCGTAACACATAAAATATTGAAAATATCAAAATTTTAGTAATATCATTTAATTTTCAATAACAAGATATCATTTCAAGATATTGAAATAATAAATCCATTTCAAATACCATTTCAATACCAAAACACCCTAAAAGGGAATAAGGGATTTATTTTCCTTTTAAAAACATTTAGGCTTATAGAGGAAGCCAAATAACGATTACAAGGGAAGAGAGGTCATTGTCACCACATACGTTAAAAACATTCCTTTTTTTATTTAGTAAAAGAATTTATAGAAAAAATATTCCCCTTGAATGAAATTAATAGTCAATGAGTTCTATTATACACTGTATAAAATAATAAGGTATATATTATTGAAATATGCCTCAATTAAAGAAGATTGAGACGAAGTCCCTTACCTCGTGTCTGATAAAACTCGTTCATTATTTAATTTTATAAATAATAAAATTAATTTAATTTATACTTTATTCAGAACATTTTTCAACTTTATTATTCCTTTTATATATCTTATTTCTATGTTATAAAAATTAGATAATTATTTATGTTAATATCGGTCACTTTGTTGATATTGGGAAGTTGAGTTGAAAATGATCTTATTATAATTAAAATTTTTCCATGTGGTCTAAAGTCCATTATCTCAATAATATTATTCATATATATATATATCATCTATATATCATGTATATATGTATTTATAATATTCCATAAGATTTGGATAGAATAAATGAAATGCACCGTTCATGGAGATGGTAAGTTGTATGTATGCATGAACACTACCTTCATTTCTATTTCATATTTAATGAAATGAAGACTTAATGATACATAGGTATACTATAATTAAATTAAAATATCATATTTTATATATGTTACATAAGTTCATTAACGCCATCCTTTATACATTCCATGTATTGCATGAATGAGTCATATCACTTTGAGGGGGCTGTAGTTCACACTTCCTTGAATGAAATTATTGTGTTTACACATCATGAAAAGCATAAAGCTATGTTTTAAATAAAAATTAAATAATAATAAATACAATATAAACATAATATATATCATATAAATATAGTTCCATCATAATGTTCACCATGATAGGTGGTAGGAGATAATTGAACAATCATTGTTTCGTGAGGCAGTAGTTCACCGTCCACAGAAACAATATGTTCTAAATCCATTAGATGGAGGTGTGTGTAAGTGTATTTAGAATAATTATCATAAAATATTAGTATATTGATGATAATAGTTTTTTATGTAATCAAATAATATTAATAGAATAGGGAGTGAAGAAGTAGAATATTGGAATGGAACTTTAGAGAAGACACTACCTCTTAAAATGGGTAACTCCCTTTTATTTGACTCAAAAGGCTTTATTGAATTTGATTTTGACTAAGATAAGTCCTCTAGGAAAAATATAGGGATGTTGGGATATTATTGTAGCAAAGGATGTAAGATCCAATGGTATTGAGAGGTGTGAACAAGGGGTTAGAGGTGGTAGCCTTTTATAAGAGGGAGGAGTGGTACTTTAGGAATGTCTTGAAAGACTATTCTATTATAAACTGTATTTCATATTTCAAAATGTCCAAACCTCATTTAATTAGAATATAAGATGATTAATTTTCGAAATAATCTCAAACAATATATTTTAGACAAGTTTTGGTTTCAAATTTAACCTTATCATTGAGCTTTAACCCTTGGTTTACTAATTTAAGTATTCCCATGTCTTCTTGTATATTATTACTATATGGTTAATATAGTTACCGTAAAATGACAATAGAATATAAAGTGGTTAATTGACGACATTTAAATAATTATATAAGTCATTTGGATGAATCTTATATTTTTAGGACTATTAAATAATTTAATAAAATAGTATTTGTTTTAATAACTCATTTATGTTAATTTTTATACTATTCATATCATGACTTTTTAAAAATCCATAACAAATTGATTATTTCGAAAAAAATTAATAAATTAAAATATAAAAATCCATAATAATCCATAAAATTCATTTATGGCATAAAAAGTTTCAAAATAAATAAATTTTAGTATTTATAATATAATTTATTTAAATCTTTCATTAATAAGTTAATCACAACATCATCAATATGTCATAAATATATTTATTTATTTGAAGTATAAATTTTTTAAATAAAATGCCATGATGTAATTTTTTTTTTATATTTATAATTAATATTCATAGTCTAAATGATAACTTATATAACCCCATATATAAATTGTTTTACTAAAAGATACATTTTTAGGTTATATTTTCCTTAACTTTAAATTAAAAGTAATTAAATGTCATTTTCACACACAAGCGGTTCCATGGGGTCCTAAAATCGACCCAAGGATGAACATGGTCGGAAATAACTCATAAAATAATGTTATTATATTTTTTAGGGTAATTTAATATTATTATTATATTATTTTTACCCTTATTTATCGGATTTACCCTTTAACAATGGTAAATAAAATATTTACTGAAGTTACTATTTATAATGTATAAAAATAAAAGTTACCTATTTACACAATTTAGACCTCCTCATTCTAAATATGTAATCTATTTTAAAAATTACAAAACACAGAAGTTTCCAAAATTAATTTAAATTTAATCCTCATTGTCAAAACCAAAAAACTTGTTTTTAAGATGTAAAAACGACCAAAAGATTGACATGCGTTTATGTCCAATTTCAAAGTGAAATTAATTAACATGATCACAATTGGATAAAATTATAAAAATATAATGCAATGAAACTTTAAAACAAATTAGAATTACAATCTAAATTTATAAATAAATTATATTAAAAGGTAGGTTTGAATTAAAATGCAGTAATTTTCACTATTCATTAAAAAAATGAACTTTAGCAAAAAAATACCAAAATTTCATCCAAAGTAAATTTTTATGTTCCTATTCTAAATAATAAGTTTATTTTTTCAAATATAACATATAAAGGTGTCAAAAAATATATTCCAAAAGGGTTCTCCATCAAAAGGAGGCAAAAATGCATTTTTTGAAAAATACTTCTTTCATCCAAAAAAATGAATTTATCCTTATATCATATATAGAAAAAATATAAGATTAATTTAAAACATTACATTGAATATATATAATATCTTTTTCATTAAATAAAAATCCATAAAGAGTGATATGAAAACCCAATTATTCTCCTTTAAATAGGTTTTCATAAAAACACATCAATTATATTCAATTGGTTTTTATTTCCATTTCTAATAAATTTGGAAATAAATGAATCATAATTTAATCATATGTGAACTATATCTCAAAATTTAGTTAATACTATTCATTCCTACGATTCCAAGGGCTAGGTTTTAGCTACCATTTAAAATAATAATAATATAATTGTATTGTTTTTCTGTATAACTCAATGTGGTGTGCAATGTAAGATTTTGGGGAAGTCTGTTGTTGCGTGTCGAGTACACTATCAGAAAAATCATCCACTATGACTTAAAATTAATATCATATTCATAATTATTAATATAAATAAAAAAGTATTATTCTCTAAATACCTTTGTTGTTACATTTCCAAATAGATCATTGGGTAATAATTTGATTTTCCATATTGTTGATCAATTTACTAAATCTTCACATTTCATTCATATCTAGGATAATGTATATTTAGGTTGTATTTCTAGACTATATCATAAGGAGATAATTATGTTATAAGGAGTTTATATTTACATTGTATATTACCATGATCTCAATTTTACTTTAATGTTTGAAAATACCTTCAAAAGTTGTTGGGTACTGAATTAAATTTTAGTACAAACTTTTCACCCTAAATATGACAGAAATTTAAAGTGAATGATTTAGACTATGTAATACATTATTTGAGCTTGTTAAATGAATTAAAATAGAATTTGGGATCAATATATTTCATTATTTGATTTGTCTTATAATAACAGTTTTCATTCTATTATGAAAATTGCACCTTTTGAGGCTTTATACGGAAAGTAGTGTCAAACTCCATCTTGTTGGGATGAACTAGGTTAAATGAAGTTATCAAGACCAGAGTTCATAGAATATATGTATGAAAAGGTATATATTATTCAATATTATATAATATAATCTCAGATTAGGAAAAAGAGTTATACATATAATCGGAGGAAAAATATTTTATTTGAGGTAGGCAATCATGTTTTTTAATGTATCACTTTGAAAAAGTGTTATGCATTTTTGAAGAAAGGGAAGGTCATGTCCACAATTCATTGGACTATATGAAATTATTGAGAAATTTTGATCAATTTATTTTGAATTTTTCATGCCACTAAATTTATCCTTGGTACAATAAGTGTTTCATGTTTTATTATTAAGGAAATATGTGCCTGATGCATATCATGCTTTTGAGCTCTAAAGAAGTATAGTTAGAAGATAATGTTTTGAATGAGGAATAATCATTTTAGATTCTATATCATAAATAGTATATTTTATTAAATTGTATTATTATTTAAGTAAATGTTTTTTGAAAAAACCATGTTGTTGAAGAAGCAACATGAGAATCATTAAATTATATAAAAAAATATCCCCAATTGTTTAAGTAATTAATAAAATTTTGAGGATATAATTTACAAAAGGGGAAATAAATTAACAAATTAGGTAATATTAATAGTAAATCAATTTCATGCCTTATTAATATTCATGAATTATATTTTATATATCTACGTTCATTATAATAATATTATATAATTTTTTAATTAAAAAATAAATAGTTTTATTTTTAATAAATTTGTTTGCATGTATTATATTGTTTTATATAAAATATTAATTTCAAAAAATTTATAATTTTAATTTAAAAAAGGATTTAATTTTTATGTACAAAAAAATAAAAATTATCTTATGGAGACTCTTTTGGAATGTTTGGAAATCATTAATTTTTGTGCAGATAGGTGAAAATACTGATTTTTAAGAAAACTATCTTTTCTCTCTGTTGTTTAAAAATTAACATTCTATTTTGGATTGGTTTTAAAATTTAGTTAGTTCATTTTTATTAAAAAAATACAATAAATTTCATTGGAATCATAGTTACACTTTATTTTGGTATGAAAATAATTTTATACTGAAAATGCATGTTTCTGGAAAAATATTTTTTATCTTGTTTTGTAGATTTATTTTAAAATAAATTTATGATATTTATAGAAATTAAATTTGATAAAATAAATTCCATATTAATATAATTTATTTTAAAATTTATTAATGTGTCCACTTTCATTTTTCTTCATAATTATTTTAAATTTGGTGTTAGTTACCACATTAAGAGTTAACACAGGTTAAAAGGGTTAAAACTAAAATGATAAGGGTTAAAATAAACTAAAAGCTTATCTAAATAAAATTTTATGGACATATTTAAACCCTATATGATATATTAATATAATATTATTCATTTTGGATCCATTTTTAATTATTAAGACATTAATATAATTTAATATGTTGAAAAATTCCAAGTGTTTCCTCTCCCTCTCTTATAAAAGAACACCCACTGTCCTCTCTAACCACATGTTAAGATATTTTTATGCCATAAAATATATACCCAAAAACCTTAATAACACCCCTCCCCATTTATTATAGGTATTTTTCTGATCATAATACCATGCTATAAAATCATTAAGTATAAACCTAAGGAGGTTTCCTAAAGACAAGGTATAGTTATTAATAGTGTGTTTTCTATTTTATTTCTTCTTTTAAATCATCCCAAAAATTCCTAAACATTGTGATATAATTTAAAAAGTATCCCCCATTTCTTAAATTTTATTATTTTTATGATTTAAAACTTTTAAATCTCCTATTCTATCTTATGAGAAATGGAAACACCACTTGAGCGTACATGCGAATTACCACCTCCAATAAGGGATGCGTGTCATTTTTCATCACTGGAACATATATATGGTTTAAATTATGGAAAAAATGAATATATATTAATTTAAATTAATAAATATAATTATATAAAGGAAATATATATCATTTCATCTTACCTTAACATATATTGAAAAATGTTAACGTCGTTCACACGTATGCATTGAATACCACCTCTACAAAGCGATGTGATTCCTTTTTTAATTTTAAATTAATAATAATGACCATAAGGATGGAAATAATGAATAAATATTAAATTTAAAACATTTTTATGATTATTTAAAAGTAATATATTTTATACTTTCTTTATTTCTTACCCGTTAGAAAAACAAAAATGTTATTCATGAGTACTTATAAACTATTGTCTCTATGAAATGATGTGGTTAATTTTTCATGAGTAACTTACATAGATGGTTATAAAAGATTATAAAATTAATAAATTTTATAAATATTACATGTTTAATATTCTGGTGATATTTTAAATGTAAACCCTTCAACTATGGTCAACACACTGATGTGGTTTTTGAGGTTATAAACCGAAGAGAACATATGAAATAATAATAATAATAATAATAATAATTAGGTGAACATTAAAATTGTTATTGAGAAATTAGAAAACTAATATAATTTTATTATTATGTAGTTAGAGAACATATGAAGCTAGATAAGACATAAGGTAAGAGTCTTTTCATTAAAACGCTATTTAAAATGTTTTAAACTCTTTCTCCTCCAAATATATATTTATATATATTATTTTAAATGTTTCATGAATGTTATTATATATGATTTAAAGCATGTTAATGGTCATTTTGAATATATTTCCCTTTATTTATAAATTTCTAAATAGGCTATTTTCAATGTTTTCTATATCGGATAATTTTGATTTTTTTAGAAAAGTGGAAGAAGAATTTTTTTTGTACCATATGAATATTGATTATATTTTACCACCATAATATACATTAGTTATTATCAATATCCACTTAAATATTTCCATGTCTATTTTCAAGGAAAATAACTTTCAATGAAAATGTTTTTCATAATTTTTAGGGATGTTTTAATTTTTATAAGTTTTTCTAAAGAATTTTTTTGTCGTCTTTATAAGATAACCAAAAGTTCTTTAATTATGGGTTCAAATGAGTTTTTTTGAGGGTTTAATGATGAAAAGTGAAAGATTAAAGTCGTTTTTTTCATGATATAGTGATTTATCATTATATATAACAATATTTGAGCTAAATAATTTAACAAATTCTATTTTCCCATGCATTGTTTGAGAATATTGTAGGGATTATTTTCAAATTTAGGTAAAGAGATGATGTTATAATCTGAGGCCCGATGTTCCTAGAATTAACTATTAAAATTTATTAAATATTTTAAATACATAAACATGTAGTTTTACTAAAAAATTTGAATAATTTAGAAATAGAGGATCAGATTGTAAATTTAATGCTGACGCTATGTTTAGAGCATGGGTTTTACTCTTGGAGTTAAATAACTATGGAGAACATAGGATTTTTTGGGATGGGAGTGGTCATGGGAGGACATTTAAATGAATTAATTTAATAAATAAATTTAATTAATTAATTACCACAACCTAATTAAATTTATATATAAATGTTTTTTGGTTGATTTGTTGGGTTATCCACATAACCCTATAAATATGTAGGAACCATTAGAGAGCATTAGATAAGCTTACTTAAGCGAGCGATGTCTGGATCATGGATTTCGATCGGTGTGTGATGGAGCCTACGGATATTATCGATGATAATGAAATAGAATCATTATTAACTAGAAATTGATTCTAATCGAGGTAGGATGGTTGTTTTATTTGTATTCTTACTGGTTTGTATATTTTCACAACGAATGTGAATTAATTGACCTATGTATTGATTCATGGATATACCATATTGCGAGTATGAGATTTTCTACTTAGTTTTTTAAGAGAATTGTTTTTTTTGTTTCGGTTCTTCATTAATTGTTCTAACAGAAATGAATTGAGGGAAATCAAACATGGATGAGGATCATTCCTCTTTGATATTTCTTTGGTTTCTCTCAATGCTCTTGTACATTAAACACTGCCATTCTTTTTGACTAGTGGTTCAAAAAAACACAGATAAACAATAGTTTCACACTCGTTTATTGGAATAATGGATTGTTATCACAGATTCGGATTTGGATTGATAGTGGGATCAAGATACGGTGATAGATGATAGATTGATGATGGATTTAGGGACACCATTCTTCACATATTTAGAGTACAATGATAGAAATCATAGGTAGATTATCTTGAAATAGATTTGAAGGGATGGAACTTAGTAATCAATGAAATAAAGGCCTGACATATTGTGTTCCTTATTTTCAACATGGGTGTGGCTAGATTGATGATCAAAGGAGCGGTCGATGATGTGTGAACCAGATCTAGGCTTATAGAAAATTTCATATAACATGGTGTGTAATTCAGGATTACACAACATATAGGGTCTTGGATGCGACGATATGGTTTATAAAATAATGTTAAATATCACACAACATGTGAACTCTATCACACAATGTATGACCCTTACATGGAGTCTCTACGTGTACCTGTGATGGTACATAAGCACAAGCATGAGTATGGATAGCCCTATATAGAGACATAAAACATTATATGAACAAAAGAAAGAATGCATGGACTTAGACATGGTATGTACTCAGGCGTGGACACAAACATGGGAACGAGTTGTGATACATGACCATGACATAGTGGCAAGGGGACACATCATGTAACACTAATACACACCATGTACTCCTTAAAACATGTATTATAGCCCTTGTACTCTTCTTCTTGGAAATAATTCATTAGAGAGAGTTCGCTTGATCCGTTCCCTAAGGGTTAGTATGGAATCACATCCTACAAATAGTATGGGGATCCCTTTATTGGAACTTCTCAGATATATTTATTGTAATCCTTCAATGAATACTTAATTGAGATCCACCATCATCATATTTTAATAGGTGGCGTTCTTAGTATTTTCATGAACAACACTATGCATACACTGATCCTATACTTTGCAGGTTATTCGAGAGTGAGTTGTTGGTATACACCATGGCCTTAGGTGTGATTCTAATCTATGTATAATTCTATTCAAAGATCAAGTATATACTCTTTATGGAGTGACTTGATGAGAAAACCATCTCATATGGACACCAATAGTGCAATTTGACTCATGGATCATGTTATCCCAAACAAGTATTATATAGAATCTTTAAGCAGGATTCCATGGATGGAATTATAGTTGTGACTTTACTTTGAGACTATGTGTATTTTTTGAGTAAATATAAATATTCTTATTATATGTGCTGTAGAAATATACCTGTGATGATATTAATAATATTATTGATGTTATATTCTTATTTATTCACCCTTGCATGGGATTTAACTACATGTGACGTGTCTCATGCATATGATTGAACTTTTTTATGTATTCTTAGAGGGACCAGGACGAGGTGTATCTTAGTGATCCAGACTGACTGAGGTGTTTTATGATGTTTACCTTGATAGCAGTTCAATTATATAATTTCTATTTGAACTTGTTTTCAGACTCTTTTTGGTGGGCTTGTATTACCCCCAATTTTGTTTTCTTGTACTTGTTGTTATACTTTGATAGTGGAATTTATATGTCTACATTCATGGTTTATCAGGTGTTTTATATTTCATCATTTTATGTGCTCAAAGATGTGTGTGTGTATTTAGGTACCTTAGGTTAAGGCCTCCCATGTGAGTGATATGACTACTTGATGCTAGTTTCCAACCCCTATCCTTTTGGAGGAGGATTTGGGGTAGTTTTAATATATGAATCATTGATATGGTTTGTTCCATAGTGTTATCATAGCATCCAGTTATACCTTAGAATTGAAGTATGTGCGATTGGATTGGGGAACTATTGTTAAGTGTTTTGAGTTCAATTTTTAGGCTGGGGAATCCTATTTTTGTGAGGTGACTAACGTATCTATAAACCATGACTCTGATCACCTACATTTCAATTTGGTATATGTAGGCACTGGTTGTAGAGAAAGGGATTTG
This sequence comes from Viscum album, assembly GCA_963277665.1. Taxonomy (NCBI): domain Eukaryota; kingdom Viridiplantae; phylum Streptophyta; class Magnoliopsida; order Santalales; family Viscaceae; genus Viscum; species Viscum album. The sequence goes on from OY728127.1 coordinate 1,699,027,394, forward strand.
TTCATGAATCATATATGAATGGTTTGTGGTTTACATGTCATTGTTGATTCATCTCTTTATATATACTCATTGATCATGATACATCTTTTCTACATTTAGGATGCCTCTGCGATGTATTCCATTTAGGATTAAATATCAAGATCCTGAAGATGATCCCCTCAGTGATGATTCAACAATATAGGGACTTGTTCTGGAGGTGTTACATGCAGGTGGTGCACTAGTTATACCACTACCTGTTGAGAAAAAGATAGTATCCATAGTACCAGAAGATGAGGTGCACAAGATGAGTGTGATTCCTGAGTTTCAAGGATATAGACCATTTAGGTTTCATGGTGAGCCCAAACCAAAGGTATTTGTGGACCAGATTGTGGAGGTGATGTGGGTTTTATGTCTTTTCAGGACCCCAAAAGATAATATGGTGGTACTAACAATGAGCTTTATCCTTGTATATGCAAGATGATGGTTTGGTTTAGTGACATAGTCATATGATAAGGAGAATCTAACAAAGTCAGAGTTTGAGATCCTTTTTAGAGAAGAGTTATCTCCAGCTATATTGAGTGTTTTATGCATCCAGGAGCTTCTATAGATTTTTTAGGGAAGTAGGAAAATGATTGATTATACATAGAGGTTAACAAAACTCTCTAGGTACGAGATTAATATTGTTTGTGATCATTTCATTTAGGATATTATATTTAATAGAAGGCTGTGTAGAGACATTCGATCCATTTTTATATTCCAATGCCTTCCTACGTATGATGGGGTGCTAGAGTGGGATTTTGTGGCCATGTGTTTCCTGGATGAGAAGACATATATTGTTTTTACTGGAAGTGGGAACACAAGAGAATCAAATTTGATAGAAAGAATTCAACATTAGTATTAGGGACTTAGATGTGTGAAATGTTTCAAGAGGTGATCCCAAGATTAAAGTTTTGTAGTTCAGGGCTCATAGGATGGGTCTAGTCAGCCCAAATAGAGGTGGTTTTACTCTTGTGATGAAAGGGGACAACATTCATGCTATTTTACAACCTACTGTATGGATGATAGAGAGATAGTGTATGGTCTACCTAGGTAGAGGTAGTAATAGTAGAAGATAGGTCCATAGGGTGGAATATGTGGAAAATGAATTGGGAGAGTATCTAGATGTGGTATATGTTTTAGCTTTTCCTACACCACCACCCCCAGGTGGTCCACTTCTGGCTTAGGGAGGTGGGGGACATAGGAAAGAGCAGTAGTTGGCGGTGAAGGATAATAACTTAGAGTCTCAAGGGATGATACATGGTAAAATATGTTTCTTTTGTACCTTAGATATAGTACTAATAAACATAGGTGCGAGGCATTACATTATTTTTACTTATCTAGTTTTAGTCATAGAGATTCTGATAGAGCCCTTAGCTCAACAATTGTTCTTGGAGAATCCTACAGGAGGGGACTCAACAATCACACCCTTCTGGTGATAGTGTGACCTGATTTTTGGAGGTGAGAGTTTCTATTTGGACCTTTCTAAAGAATTGTTGAGTTCTTATGATCTCATATTAGGTATTAACTAGTTATCAACAGTTCATTCCTAGATAAAATATTTCATGAAGAGGATATGGTTTGTATATAGGGATGAGAATAAGTTTTCCTTTGTTGGTGAAAAGGGTACTCAGACAGTGCAGGATGGACTCAAGCATATGAGGGTGTATTTTATTACTCATGTGTTTCCTAGAATTACCCTTGGCATAATGGATCCTATGAGTTATCAGTTCCCTATAGTGGTGGTGGAGTATAAGGATTCCTTTCGTGAGCATGTTCCAGGATTACCACACCACCATGATATAGACCTATATATTGATCTAAACCCCAATACAACCCTGATATCATTACCATAATATTGGATGTCTCCTAAAGATCTTCATGAGTTGAGAGTGCAGTTAGAGGACTTTCTAAGTAATGTCCTTGTTAGACCTAGTGTTTCACCCTGGGTAGCCCCAGTATTGTTTGGAAATAAGGATTATGAGAGCTTTAGGTTATGTGTAGACTAATTTCACCTAAACAAGGAGACTATAAAGAATGAGTATCCACTACTAAAGATCTATGACTTCTTTGATCATTTGAGAGGGGAAAAAAGGCTCTTTAACAATGAGCTAAGATTAGGATATCCCCAGCTGCGAGTATGGGACAAGGACATAACAAAGATGGAATTAAGATGATTCTATACTCACTTTGAGTACTTTTTGATTCCCTTTGTAAAAAATAACACCCCAATACTTTTTATACCATTCAAGAACCATATCTTTCAGCCTTTCTTAGATTGATTCAAGGTAGTCTTCTTAAACTATATCCTAGTATACTCGACATCTATGGAGGAGCACATGATAAATTTGAGGATGTTCCTATAAACACTTCTAGAGAACTAGATTTATGAGAAGCTATCTAATTTCCAATTCTAGATTCATAAGGTCCACATTCAAGGACATGTTATCTCAGCAGATGGTTTGGTAGTGGACCTAGTGAAGGTTGAAACCATGTTATCATGGGATCCCCCAAGAGTGTGACAGAGGTATTGGGATTCCATAGTTTGGAAGGATAATATATGATATTAATATCTTAATTATATATTATATCATTTACCTTTACATATTTGACCCAAAAGGGAATCCTTTCATGTGTATAGATAGGTACCAGTAGGATTTCTTTGATTTGAGACAGAGATTTGACGAGTGCTCCCATATTGAGATTTATAGAGGAGTCTATCATGTACATAGTGTTCTACAATGCATCAGGGACCTAACATGTTTGTGTTTTTATATAGAGACAAGTAGTTATTTCTTATGGTCCACATTAGTGGAGACCACATGAGTAGAACTACACGACTCATTATCTTGAGTTAGTAGTGGTATTCTTTGTGCTGATGATGTAGGTACACTACCTAATGGGAGAGTGATTTATCTTCTATTATAATGATAAGAGACTAAAGTATATCTTCCCTTATAAGGATATTAACTTGAAATAGAGGTTATAAATAGAGCTTATCTAGTATTATGACTTGAATATAGTTTATAATACTTGGAAGGGGAACTAGATAACAAATTCTCTCAGCAAGAGATCTTGATCACATTTTATGAGTGAGGTGTCAGAGCATTTGGACTTGTTATAGATATTACTTTTGGATGGGTATGGGGAATATCAACACTAGTTTAAGGTTTTTACACCTCTTACCCCTCTAATTTTACAACTAGTTAGGGAGGAACATATGGGGGATACCAACTATGTGACCCTATGTACTCATATATCCACGAGACATGATAATAGTAATGTTGTAGGAGGAGGTCCGGAGATAATTTCATACATAACCTTTGGCAGTACACCTAGGTGTTTAATATATGTACCAAAATATATGACATAAGTTTTTTGGGTCAGAGATGAATAAGGGATTTGTGAAGTTTTTCTATTGATGTATTACTTGTTAAGAAGTGAAGACTAGGCACTGGGTTCTTTCTGGTTTATCTTAACCCCTTGAGGAACCAAAGTAGATGTGAAATGGGATATTTATGGACTTCATGATGGGGTCACCAAAAAAGTCCAGGGGTCATGATTCCATCTAGGTGATCATAAACCACCTAACCAAGTCGGTCCACTTCATAGCTATCTGAGTGCAGAGTTTAATAGAGAGATTGATATGCCTCTATGTTTAGGAGATAGTTTGAATCTATTTATTCCCCTCGATGATTGTTTCTAACCATGAAGATCACTTTACATCTCTGTTATAGAAGACAATTCAAGAGGATTTTGGGAATAAACTACATTTGAGCATGTTTGTTCACCCCCATAATGATGGAAACACTAAGTGGACTATTTAGGACTTAGAGGACATGTTGTGGGATTGAATTTTAGACATCAGCTGTAGTTGGCAGGACCACCTATTATTGGTTGATTTTTCATACAACAACAACTATTACCATTCCTCCATCAGTATGGAACCATTAGAGGCCTTTTACAAGTGACCCTATAGGTAATCAATATCATGGACTGACCTAGGAGAGTTAGTACTTATGGGTGAAATTTCTTTTGATCTACTACAGAGAAGGTGAAGATCATCTAAGAGAAAATTAGGACTAAACAGAGACTACATAAGTCCTATTCAGACTAATGACGTAGGTTGTTTGAGTTCAAGGAGGGAGACAATGTGTTCTTATAGGTCACACCCCTGTGTGGATTACATAGGATTGGATGTGGTAGAAAGTTATCTCCAAGATTCATTAGCCATTTCTAGATACCACGTAGAGTTGGTGAGGTAGAATACTACTTATATCTACCGTTATAGTTAGACCGAGTACGCAACATCCTCCACGTGTTTCGGTTGAGTAGGTATATGCCTGATCCATCACATGTTATTGACTAGGGTGAGTTGGAAATCATGTGTGGAGCTATATTTTATGTGTACTTGGTAGAGATTGAGGATTAGTAGGAGTGGATCCTTCATTGGTGATCGATTTCCCTAGTGTGTGTCCAATGGTAGAATAATAATCTTTAAGAGAGTAGTTGAGAGTGGGAGACCCAAATGTGTGATCAGTAACCACATCTCTTTTTATAGCCTTTTATTTTGGATTTATGGGATGTAATACCCAAGGTGGTAATAATAAAATGAATAAAATGAATCATATTTATCTGTGTATTGTTTTTGAATATTGTATGTATTATTTTAGGTGCTAGGTGTAGATATGATGTGAGATTACGAGGCCCGATGTACCTGTAATTAATTTTTGAAATATATTAAATACACATGTACACATTTTTCCTTAAAAACTATAATAAAAACTAAATAATGGCTTGAATAAGAAATATTTGGCAACCATTGAGTTCAGATCATGAGTTTTACCCTAGTAGAGACATAACTATGGAGCATATTTGATATTCATGTTGGGTGCGGTCATGGGTGGATGTATAAATAAATTAATTTATTAAATTAATTTATTTAATTAAATACCCCGAACTAATAAAATTTCTATATAAATAATCATATGGAATATTTTTAGGGTTAGCCTCATAACCCTACAAATTAGGAGGATACATTGGAGATCATTGGAGGAGCTTCCATTGGTGAGTGATGAACAGATCATGGATCATCCATCAATGTGCGATAAAGCTTGAGGATCTTTCCAATTATAACATTTTTTTTCTTCACCAACAATTGTTTTTAATCAAGGTAGATGGTTGTTATATTTTGGTTCATCCCCATTTTTTTATTTCAATGATGAATGTGAATCGATGAACCAACATATTGATTCACAGATCGATCATATTGTGGGTATGAGATTATTTATGGGGATAATTGAGAGAATTGTTTATTTGTTTGGGTTATTCATTCATCATTATATCAGTAATGGATTGAGGATAACCAAATATGGTAATGTTCTGTTCTATTTAGTTTTAATTATATTTCTCCCACCATTCTGGTGTATTCATCACTGGTATTCATTTTTACTAGTGGTTCAAAAAAAAAACAGGATAAACAATCATTCCTCACCCATTTCATGGAACAAAGGATTATTATCGTAGATATGGGTTTGGATCAATGAAAGGGTCAAGATATGATGATATATTACTGATTAGGGATAGATTTAGGGATATAGTTTTTTATATCTTTGGTTTGGGAAGAATAATGACACGGGTTGACAATATTCAAATAGATTTGAAGGGAAAAACATGGCAGCCGACAATGGAAAATCCTGACCAGTTGTGTTCCTTGATTTCTGGGGTGGAGCCTAGATGGATTGTTAAATAGTGTATCGGATGGAGACTTGTGAACTAGATCTACGATTTAGGAAAATTTTATAGAACATAGTGTGTAATCACGAATTACACAGATTGTGGGTCCCAGAATGTGGTGCTTGGGTTTCAATGAGAAATTTAAATATCACATGGTGTATGAACCCTATCACACAACATGTGACCCTCACTTGGAAGATAAAAATGTACATAGGATGGTACACAAGAATAGTAATTAGCACAAATAACCATACACAGGCATAACCAACCATAAATAGACACAACATGGAGTACACAAGCTCAGACATGTCCTGTACATAGTCATAGACATAGACACGGTGAAGGGCTATGATACAAGGGTAGGACCTTGGGATAAAGGGACATGTCGTGTACTTATAGTAAACAATTTTAAATCCTTCAAAAATAGATTAGATACCCTTTCATCTTAATCTTGTATATGTTTCATTAGGGAGCGTTCCCTTGATCCATTCACTGATGGTTAGTATGTAATCAAATCCTATACATTGGATGGTGATCCATTTAGTGAAAATTCTTGGATAGAGTTATTGGAATACTTTCATGAGGACTGGAGTGAGATCCACTATCATCATATTTTCCTAAGAGGACTTATTGGTATCTCCTTGACCAACACAACAAAGGCATTGATCATCTATATAAAAGTTTATTCCAAAGTGAGTTGTTGGTATACCCCATGGATAAGGGAGTGATCCCCATATGTGTACAATTACCTTTATAATTCCATCATATACTTATTTATTTGAGACCTAATGAGTATTACATCTTGGATATATTCCATCAATGCTATATAAATCGTTGTTTATGTTCCCATGGATGAGTGCTATGTCGAACCATCGGGCATTATTCCAAGGCAGGCATTACAGTTGTTAATTTACTCAGAGATTGTGGGTCTTTGTAGAGTATATCTAGATATTATTATTATATGTTCTATATATACATACCTGTGATGAGATGACTGTTATTCCAGATTTTATATGCTTAGTGATTTTGGGGTGTCCTAATGGGTATTGTTATACCCACCCATACATGGTCTTATCCTACACATGTCATGTTTTATGTATACGACAAATTTTTTTTGGATTCCTAGAGGGACCAAGATGAGGCCGAGCTTAGTGTGCAAGACTGACTGAGGTTTGTTCTCGAATCTACCTTAAAAAAGTCATCTTTTATACTTTCAGGTAGGAATTATTTTTATACTCTTTATGGTGGGCTTGCATTTAGACCCTTTTCAATTTCTAGTAATTTTTTTGTACTTTGATTATTGTATTTAGAGGTATGAATGCATGGTTTATCAGTTTTTTTACATTTCATAATTTTAAGATATTGGATATGTGTGGGTGTGTGTAAAATTACCTTAGTATAAGGCCTCCCATGTGATTTATATTCCTCCTAGACACTAGTTTTTAGCCACTGTCTTATTGGAGGTTGGCTTGGGGTAGTTGTGACAAGGGCCGCATTGGGACATGTCATAACAAATACAACTTATATGATGGGTGAGACAGATACAATTTACATGATGGGTGATCCTAATATATATCCCCAATGAAATGGGTAATGTTCATTATCTTCAAATGAAATATGAAGTGAGTTAACTAAGGGAGTTTCTCTTATCGATTTAACTAAGATCTAGTTATTTATGACACATGTGATAATGGGTTGTGAATATAATTCTCTAAATTTTCTACAACAGTTTCAATTTATTTCTATGAGTTTTAAACTATTTATTTGAGGAAAAAGTTTTTTTCTCATGTGGATATGATTTATTTTACATGATCAAAGAATAATGAGGAAAATTTTAGTATTTTATGGGTTTTCATGTTTTTCATTAGAATAATAGATTTTTTTCTTTTATAACCCTTACTGATATTTTTTATCCTCAACCCATGTTTTTTAAAAAATTCATAGGGTTTATGGATGAGTAGAAACAAAGTAGAAATAAATTTGAAATCCAAGAATATTGTTTTTGAAAAGAAAACATGTTTCGTTTTAATGTTTTATATTGTTGAAAAATGAATACTAATTGGATGTTTCCACTTTTTAATGAGAGTTTTTATGTAATTGCAATGATCTAAATCTCTAGAACTCTAAATCAAATGGTCTGTATAAGTGAAATAATGTGAATTTTTATTTAAAAACTAAATATCATGTAATGATTTAAGGATGTGTCCTTAAAAACTTGTATTGTATACTATAAATAGACATGGGTTAGCTGACCATATCAGGATCCGACCATAACCTATACAAAAGTGTCTACCCAAAAATAAATTCCCCTAGATCTTCTTAACTCCAAAGATACTTATCCACTAAAATTTTGGACATATAAGGGATAAATGTAATAATTAAATTAAAAATCAAGCCGTATTCTGAGTGGGTGAATGCAACTCATCCTACACATAACTTTGGGGACCGACCCTTCTCAATATTCTTTAGAACCAAGGACCTATAGAAAAATATTAAGAACTTTGTGTCTTAGTGTGGCCCTATAATGGGAATCATTGAGTAGAAAAAATATTCCAAATAAATTTAGAAATAAAATAATCCTAGATCTATATAATTTCAATAAGAAATAGAATTATAAGGTCATAGATTTAATTTATATATATAAGGGTACAACCTACTTATGGTGACCCAAGCCTTAAATATATATTTTTTTGGGATTATTATCATTATTTTATAACTAACACACACAAAGGATTGAGAGGTTTTGTGTATTTGGAGGATTAAACATAAAAATACATCAACATAAATATAAATACATCTTATTTATTTAATCCACAATATTCTCGTAACATCCATCGATCTTCTAAAAATGAATACGATATCCTAGGGAAAACACATAAGGAAAAGTATGATCTAGAAATCAAAGTAAGGGAGTAAACATGGAAATATAGAATAACATGAGACTTAATAGGCATAACATGATATCATAAGATGGATGATCATAAGAATGAAAAAATTCCATAAATAAATGATATAATAAGACCATAAATATGTGGGAATAACATAAAATATTAAATCATAAACATAAGTCAATGGTCACTCCCAAGACGATCATCATATAGTGGACAAAGTGCCATAATGGATTATATTAACTCCTTAATCCATTGAATAACATATTATAAGATATAAAACATCACCTAATGAATTGGATGGTAATATAATTATGGTCCCAACAATAAAATCAATTGAAATCATACATATTCCTACAATATGAGTATAATAAACCATACATAAATCATAATCATGATCAAACTCATGAGAAGGAAGTGAGTTTCATAATTGCGATTCAAGGCATAACTGAAGGATAAATAATAATGATTACCCAGAGAAGAAGGAATTAAATAATTTTATGTTCATATTTTAAAATTAAACATAGGTATTGATAATTTAGTTCCAATATAGATATTTCATGATAAATATATAGAATAATAAAGAATAAAAACCTAACACTTTTGTGAAGCTTTATGATATAAGTAAAAGATATTTTTAAAGTAAAGAAATTGTTATTTTCTTTATAACCTAAATTGAAAAAAGATGTTTATCCCTAAAATAATTGGTAATTTATAATTTATCCATTGATTAGAAAAATTTTATGGGTGTTATTCTTAACATGTGACATGAAATAAGAGAGTTCCCTCAACTGAGTTTACTTAAAAGTGGGAATTTTGAAGGGGATTGAAACTTGTATAACTACAAAAACGAAAGGTATATTTGTATAGGTATATATGTAGGGGGAATATATAAAAAAATATATGAGGTTAATGAGAGTAATATTGAATAAAATGGAGAAAAATAAATTGAACATGTAATCAAAAAGCCATGAAGGAGGTATAAATGATCCCTTATAACTGAAGAAACATTCAAATAAAAAACCCTTAAAAGAGAGAGACATTCAATTAAAAGTTAAAATAGTATAAATAAAGATAAATCATGATATTAAATTATCCAATTGGAAGTATACACACAATTTAAAATAAATTATGTGGATTAAACAAAATGTGTCTAAAAGAAGTAAATTTTGAGATGAAACCCCAATGACTTTTTAATTTTCTAACAAAAAGTCATTGGAAGTGTTAAAATAGTATGGTTCTATAAATATAATGAATTATTCCAAGATAAATTATTTTATATAATAGGAAACACTAATGTAAGAAATTGGTTCACAACATTAAAACATGTCACAATAAATAGAAATTGAGACGAGAAACCTTATAGCTGTAGTGATTTTTGAATTGAAAGCCATTAGAAGATTGTAAATGATATGGTTCTATGAATCCTATAAATTAGATCATGTATTATTACAATATTAAGTATTTCAAAATATATACATTATATAATTAATAAGTTCATTCATCACATTAAAACATATCTCAATGAATAGAAATTGAGATAAAAACCATTATGAATTTAGTAATTTTTGAATAAAAAATATTTATAAGATTGAAATTCATGTGGTTATATATATAAAATTAATTAAATCATGTATTATTAAAGAATAAATTATTTTATATTATATAAAACATATAAATAAGAAATTGTTGCATGACATTGAAACATGTTTCAATATAGAGAAATTGAGACGAAAACCAATACAACTTTTGTAATTTCTGAATCAAAATACAATGGAATATTGAAAATAAAATTGTGGTATAAATCACATGCATTAAGAAAATTTATTTTTAGAAAATAAATTCTTATAAATTATATAAACCATATAAATATGAAATTGGTTCATAACATTAAAAAATGACTCAATAAAGAGTAATTGAGATGAAAAACCCTACAACGTTAGTATTTTTTGAATAAAAAAACATTAGAAGATTGAAAATAATAGAGTTCAATAAATACCATGAATTAAATCATTTATTATTCCATAATAAATTCTTGGATAGTATATACATAATAAAAATAATAAATTGGTGCATAACATTAGAACATATCTCAATTAATAGAAATTGAGACGAAAAGCCTTTTGACCATAGTAATTTATGAATCAAAAGTCATTGTAATATTAATAATAATATGGTTCTATAAATAAAATAAATTAAATAATTTAGAACTAATTATTTTATAAAATATATACACAATATAAATAATATATTGGTGCATAACATTCAAAAATTTCTCAATAAAGATAAATTTAGATGAAACACCTTACCTTATTTCAGATTCATTCCATGAAAATCCCTAACATCCTGAATAATAAAATTAAATTTATTATAAAAATTATTAGGAACCTTATTCTTTTTTTATTATGGATAATTTATTTTCATAGTATATTTATTTATTATATAGTTTTCTTACCCATGGTAGTTACTTGCGGTTATTAGTTCAATTTTTCTCTAACTCTTTATTTATGATGACCATGGTAGAAAGTTTCATAATATAGTTTCATATTGTACATAATATTAATAGTTTCATGGATATATTATATATTATATATTATATTATATATATATTAAATATATTTTTAAATCCATAAATGATGGGTGGTGATGGAAAATGAAACTCATTGCTAATGGAGGCGATTTTCAGATATATGCATGATTAACATTTTCATTTATCAATTAATGAGAGGGAATGAAGGTAAATGTTAATTTTGAAATTTCAGAATAATATTTATATTATATATATATCATATTTATTCATCCATTATATCATTTTTATTATCCATTAATGGTGATGATGAAAAAAACAAGACATCTCTTTGGGGAGGCGACCGTCTGCACAATGCAATAACGAAACTTTTTTTCATAGTGAATAGATAGGAATAAATAATAGTTATTCAATTAATATAATTAAATTGTAAGATAATAATTATACTCATATAATTATATTTTTATGTATATAATATATTGGGAAGAGAAATATTAATAAGAAAAAGTTACAAAGAAGGTTATACTTGTGTTGGAGACTGGATATTCTCTTAGATTTTCCCTTAGAAGTGAAAGACTTAAGAAAAATTATAGAGAATAGGGGATTATGGATGAGAAAATGAATTATATTAGATTTATTATAGGAAGATTTTAATTGTAAATTATAATGGGAAGTGTGACCACAGAAGGGAGGAATTGATCCTCTTTTATAAGTGAAGAAAAATAAACTTTTGGGAATACCCTTTACACCTCCATGATATCAATACACTATTCCTTAGTCCATGAATCCAAAATTTCTTAATAATTGATTTTGGGGTGATATTATGGAGATAAAACCTTATAAAATACCTTCCCAAATTTTTTTAAACATGCTTCACATCTTTTACTAGAGTTTTTTTTACATTTTTACGTTTTTATTTTTTACCTTGGTAGCTGCTAATTTTTAGAAAGTAATTTATATTTTATTTTAAAATATAAGCCAACAAATATTACCAATTTTTTTTGAAAATAAATTTAATCACCATTTAATATAATTTAATTTATAAATATTATAAAATCATCTTTTAAATATATAATATATAATATATAATTTTTTTAGAAAAAACTACTAACCATTATGTATTTTTTAATCATAATTAATACTTATTACCAATTGAATGAGTATTAATATAGTTAAATACATGTTTAAACATAATATTAGATTCATAATTTAATTTTTATTAATTTTAATTGTTAATAAAAATTACAAGATATTAATAAAACAATTCATATAGTAAAAATTATTTTACCATTATCGCGACAATTAACAACAATCTTACTATTATTATCTTTAGGCCTAAAAATGAAATTGAAAATTTTAGATCATATTTATATTTTAATTAAAATATGAAATACATATGGTTATATTTATTTTATAATAAGTGATATAGTCTAATTTTTATTATAACTATGTAAAAATGATTTTTATTGTGAAATATTACTTGAGTTTCAAAAATGTCAAACCTACATTTTATAAATTCAATGATGTATTTTTACACGATTTATATTAATTATATAATATATATAATTTTATGTAAAAATTTATTTTTAATATTTTAATTCAATCTTATATTATAAAACTGATAGATTATTTTTCGTAGATTTGGTATTTTTAATATCCACTTCAAAATCATTTTTTTCAGAAAAATATTAACAAACAATTCTAACCTAATTTTTATATATCAAATTAAAAAAATGATGTTTATTTTATTAAATTGAAATTTTAAACATCTATATATTTATCTTTAAAATGAAAATACATATTATGAATAAAACAACTTTAATTAAAAATCAACATTTTTAAACATTATGCATTCATAATATTATTTCATATAAATTTATAATTTAAGTTATGTTAATATATTAGTTCATATATAATAATATTTTAAAATTGCAAATTTAATTTATTATTTCCAAACATATAACACATAATAAAATGGTTCTTTTAAAATAAATATTACTTTTATACTAAATACACCTTAAAAAATATAGTTAATTAATTATTTATGTTCTAAAATTCATCTTTTACTAAACCATTGATATTGAAATATTTATTTTAATTTTATAAAAACAACATATCCTATTTTAATTGTAATAATAATATTTATATTTAATGTGTATATATATATATATAATATTTTAATATAATATTTTTATTTCACCATGTTTTTTATTATTTTAATTTCTATACTTAAAAATACATGACTTTTGTATATATAATGGTTATATAACCAATGACCATATTTACAATGAATATATTTTCAATGACCATATTTGAAATGATGAAATTTCACTCCTATATAAAATATTACTAAACCTATTCCATTCACACATCTCATTTCAATAGTTTTCATTTTAGATATGATAACAAGATTTTAATTTCGTGTAATTATTTATCATTGTAGGTTTTTTAAACTAATGGTTATTATTTAAGGTGGTGGTGGTATATGAGGTTTTCTAGTTCTTAGGAAATTATTCTTTTAAATTTATTGTTCCCTTTAAATTTTTGCAGTTTGAATGGATGTAATCATCCCTAATGTGTAATAATCCATTTTATATGAAACATAGTTTCATATAAATTCATTATAATTTACCATTATAGTTGAATAAAGTGTCATTTTCTTGGTTCAGATAATATGTGACCCAATTTATAACCAAGTATCAATTCTTTTGAAAGAATATAGAAAGGATTTTTTTTATAATTATAGATATATTTAAAAATAATAATAATAATAATGGCTTATAAAACCTAGGGCTTTATATTACCCCCCCTTAAATAAATAGCATACTCTTTATTTAAATTATCACTTAATAAGTATGTTATCTTAGGGTATCCATATGAAGTCTCAATATTTAATTTTTACAGTGATATCAACCTTACAAACTTAGGAAAAAAAGATTTTTCCATAGAATAGTATTATCCCAAATATTGAGTTTCTCTAACCGTTTGAGCAAAGAGTCCATCATTTTTCTGTATCGAGACTCACATTGTATTATTTTCATATAATTTTTTTAATAATCTTCCATTAATACACTATCATATGTTTATATAAATTTAATTTTTCTTACCACCAATAATTTTTCCTTTAAGAGGAGGAAACCAATCTGTCCCTAAAATCTAGTTAAATTTATCTAGAGGAAGGATAATAATATTTTCATAAGACACTTTTTCATAAAATTCAACATGGGATACAATTATCATACCAATAAAAGATTTTATTAATAATTAAAAATATATTCATTGAGGTGATGTTTTGATTTTATTAGAAAACATTCTAGGTATAAAGGAGTGGGATGAGAAAGATAGAAATATAATACTCACATATCTTGAGTGTATGACTGATGTTCCTAATTCCACATCAATTTTAAGACTCACATAAATAGTTTCTATTGAATATGATTTCTCTTATTCTCTTTCCCATGAATGTTTTTAATGATTATCATCCTTATCTTCCTTTAGATTCGGAAATTGAATTAGAAAATGACCAAGTTTTCCACAACTAAGGAATTATACTATTAGTGGTTCTTTTGGATGCATTCTTTCCACTCCCATCATTCAACCATCCTCTTCAATTTATTATTATAATTTTATTCTTTATGAAACCCTATTCTACCATTAAATTATATTACAGTCCCCTTCAAGAAATTCCCTTGGTAATTTACCCACATCTTTGATATGAAGGAAATTGACTATTCTTTAATTCATTATATTCTTCATATGAACATTCATGAGACTCCATTTTTCTTTTATTTGGTTCACTTAGTAATTTGACTATGGTTATGTTGTTAATCATGTTTAGTGATAGTTGGTTTGGCATAATCACCAAATTTTCGAGTCTATCTCTCATTCAAATGGAATGATCACCAAGGTAATCATTTCATTGTTCGTCACACCGAATGTTAACTTAGTACCTTATTGTTATAACAATAACTAATACAAAAAGGTTTAACATGATTTATAAAAGTTTAACAACTAATGGGGATTATCATAATCAAAAACCCAAAAGGTATTCTACCATAAAACCTTTTACCCCTTTAAATAATCATATTATCCCAAAATTCCTTTAGTTAAAACTATAACATTATTAGTTTAAAATATGACACATTAAGTTGGGATATCTTATAATTATTATACTAGTCCCTCAAAGTAACTAAAATATTATTCTTTCTTTGTGGTTTGTAAATAGCATATGATCAACCAATGTATATTCCCAAGGAGTGTCTAGCTAGGTGTGTAGTTAGACATCTTTTTTTGCGCACCACGTCATGGTTGAGTTAATAACAAACACACCATCCTTATAGTTGTTTCCCATAGGTTCAAATATTACAATTACTACATCCACTTTCTAGTATTTATATAGGGATTGAATTTCTTGGAAAACCACATAATTCATACTTTACCCAAATTTAAGGATGTACTCATATACTTAGTTCTATCCTTTAAACTTATACCTTGGGTTTTCACTAAGTTTAAATCATCCCAATCTCAAAAAATATCTAGACCTCCATATGATTCCAACTATGTCTATCCAATCCTTAAATACATATTATTTCATAATTATTGGCATTCTTTTTCAATAAATAGACACTAAGGATAAGGAGTTATAGTGTCTTTAAAATATTATATATTTAAATACATCAACGTGTATCTAAAAAACAATATTTATATGAAACTACACATAGTAACATTAACTCCCATTGATCTTATAAAACTACATATGATATCTTGGGGAAAATACATAAAGAAAAGGCTGATCTAAAAAGACCAGTAAGGGAGTAAACAAGGAAATAAAGTATAACATAAGAGTCAAGATACATATCATGATATCATAAATAGGATAATCATAATAATGAAAAATGGAATAATAAAATTATATCACAAAATCATAAACATGTTTCAACAATAGAAAACATGAAATCATAAAAATAATTCGAGGTTTACTCCCAATACCATCATAATAAAGTGGAAAAAGTACCATGGTAGATTAAGTTCACTCCCTAATCTCCTACATAACATTTCATGAGATATAAATCATAAACATGATAAAAAACATAAGAAGTAATTGGGTTTCATAATTCCAATTCAAGGTATAAAAAAGGATAAACCATAAGGATTCCAATGAAAATAAGAAATTAAATCATTTGAATTTTAAGATTTTAAAATAAAACATAGGTATTTATTACGTAATTACAATATATAAATTTCATGAGAAATATCTAGGAGAATAAAGAATAAAAATGTACCACATGGGTGAAGCTTTATAAAATAAGTGAAGGATATTTTTAAGGAAAGAAAGACCATAATGTCTTCTATAAAACCATAATCATACAAATAGGTTTATCTATAAAATAATACAAACATTTATAATCGATTAATGGTTTAAAAATATTTTATGGGGGTGATGTTCGATATGATACAAGAAATAGGTATGTTCCCTTAACTAGGTTTACATAAAAATCAGAATTCTCAAGGGAACTAAAACATGTATAAAAAAAAATGAACAGTATATTTGAATAAGTATATATATAAGGGAAACATATAGAAAAATATAATTGTTAAATGAGTATAATATTTCATTAAATGGAGAAATATAAGGGGGACTTGTAACCAACAAGTCATGAAGTTGGTATAAAATATCCCTTATGACTTAAGAAAAATTATAATAAATACCAATTGAAAGAGAGTGTTTTAATTTAGAGTTAAAATAACTTGAATAAAGATAATTCATGATATTATGTTAACTAATTGTATTTATTCATCCAAATTTAAAAAAATTATATTCATAAAATTTAATGTATCTTAAAGAAATAGATATTGAGATGAAACCATCACAACTTCAGTAATTTTTGAATGAAAATTCATTGGAATATTGAAATTAATACAACTATATAAATACTATGAATTATTTCATAGAGTTTTATTAAATAAATTAGTGGATAGTATATTCAAAAAATAAATAAGAAATTGATGCATAAAATTAAAACATGTATCAATGAATAGAAATTACGATGAAGACCCATATAAATTTTTTTAATTTTTAATCAAAAATCACTGTAAGTTTTAAATTTATATAGGTATATAAACCCCATTAATTAAATAATGTATTATTCAAAAATAAATTCTTTGAAATTATATGACCTATATAAATAATAAATTGATTCATAATATTAAAACATGTCTCAATGAAGAGAAATTGAGAAGAAAACCATTATGACTTTAGTAATTTTTGAATGAAGTCCTTGAAAGATTGAACATCCTATGGTTATATAAAATATTTGAATTAAATTATCTATTATGCCCAAATAAATCATTATACTCCATATATAACATATAAATTAAAGATTGGTGCATAACATCAACACATGTTTCGATGATGATAAATTTACACAAAAACCCTTATGACTTTAGTAATTTTTTTTAATAAAATGACATTGGAACATTGAAAATCTTATGTTTCTATAAATCACATGAATTAACTTATGTATTATTCCAAAATTAATTCTTATATAGTACATATACCATATAAATAATTAATTTGTGTATTACATTAAAACATGTCTCAACAAAATAGAAGTTGGGATGAGAATCCATACGAACTTATTATTATTTTAATAAAAAGTCATTAGAAACATAAAAATCATATGGTTTTATAAGTTCCATAAATTAAATAATAGTTTCTTTAATTTTTTTGGAAATTATATAAAACATAAAAATAAGAAATTGGTACATAATAATAAAATATATCTCAATGTAGAAAAATTAAGCCGAAAACACTTATGAATTTTATAATTTTAGAAACAAAAGACATTGTAAGATTTAAAATCACATGGTTAAATAAATACTATTAATTAAATCATGTATTATTGAAAAATAAATTATTTAAAACTATATAAACCATATAAATAATAATGTTTTTCATAACATTAAAATATCTCTGAATGAATAAAAATAGAGATGAAAACCCTTACCTTATTCCAGATTCATTTTGCACACAAACCTAATTCCCTGAATAATAAAATCAAATTTATTATATAAATTCATAGGAACCTTATTATTATATATTTAATTTAATATTAACCAATTATTATCATATTTTATTTATTTCTTATATTGTTTTCTTGCCTATACCCATTACTTGAGGTCATTTGGTTGATTTTTCTGTAACTTCTTATATATGATGACCATGGAAGAAAGTATTATAATATTTTTTCATATTATCCATAATATTAATAGTTTCTTGTAAATATTTTATATATATTTCTTATATTATTAAATAAAACTTTATGGGTGGTTATGAAAAATGAATCTTATTTCCCATAGAGGTGATGGTTCTCATGTACACATGATCACTGTTTCAATATCTCAGTGAATGTGAGGGAATAATGGAAAATGATTATTTTGACAATTAATAATCATATTTATATTATATATATATATGATAATTATTAATATTTTACATAATAGTTATCATCTATTAATGATGGTGATTAAAAATAGAAGATGTTGTTTTGTGGATATGGTAGTCCACACAATGTACTAATGATGATTTTATTTTTCATAGGGGATAGAGAGGAATAAATAATTTTTATTAAATTAATATAATAACATAATAGAATAATAATTATAATTTTTTGATTATATTATTATCAATATAATATATTTTTATGTGAAATATCAAGGATAAAAATTCACAAAGAAGGAAATACTTACATTAGAGACTTGATCTTCTCTTAGAGTTTTCCTTTGAAGTGAAGGCCTTAAGATAAAAACTAGAGACTAGGGTATTATAGATTATAAAAGTAATTCTATCAGAATATGTTTGAGTATATTTTAAATGTAAATTATATTGATAAGTGCAACCATGGAGGGGTGTAATTGATCCCATTTTATAAGTGAAGAAAAGGGAACTTTTGGGAATACCCTTTACACTTCTATGATATTAATACACGGTTACTTGATCAATGAATGAAAAATTATATAATAATAGAGTTTAGTGAAATTGGAACAATAAATACTCATAATAGACTCTCTACACAATATTTATTAATGTTTCAATTCTTTTAACATATGTTTTTATATTTTTACATTTTCATTTTTTTATCTTGGTTTCTAATTTTTTAATGAAGTAATTTATATTTTATTTAAAAATATAAGGTAACCAATATTGAAATTTTTTTTATGATATTAATTTTAATTAATCATACATTTAATCTAATTCAACTATTATTTATGATAAAATCAACTTTTAAATTAAAATATATAATACATAAAAAAAAGTTTTGGAAAAAAATGAATTTTTACCACTATGTGTTCTTTATTACTATTTAGTAATGATTATAAATTAAATGATTGTTAATATAGTTATATAAATCATTAAAATTAATATTATAATCATAATATAATTTATATCAACATTATTTATTAAATAAAATTTACATGATATTAATGAAATAATTCTTAAAAATACCCTTTGACAATTATCCCAACAATTAACACGAATCTTATTAATAATAAATTTATTAATAAAAAATAAAATTTAATTATAATCTAATATTTACATTTTCAACTCAAATAGAAAATAAATTTTGTTATATATAATTTTTATAAATTTATATATTCTAATTTTTATTATAAACACATAAAAAGAGTTTTTAGTGTGAAATTGTATTTGAGTTTCATAAATTTTAAACATGTATTTTTTAAATAAAAAATAGTATATTTGAATAATTTATAATAATTATTAAATATATTATTTTAATATAAAATTGGTTTCTTAATATTTTGAGTCATTATTTTATTATAAATGTGATAGTTTTTAGAAAAATCAGTAGCTTTACTATTCACCAAAAAATCAGTTATTTTAGAAAAATATAAAAAATACTACTAAGATAATTTGGATATAATTAATTAAAAATAATTTTTATTTCATTAATTTAAATTATAAAATTTATATATTTATCTTTTGAATAAAAATCAAAATTATAAATAAAGCTAAATTTATTGAAAAATTGATTCTTTAAACATTTTATGATCTTAATAATATTTCTTATTGAATTATAATTTAATTGATGTTGATATACTAGTTTATGTATTATAATATTTTAAAATATTAATTTTATTTATTACTATAAGTTATAAAATACTTAATAAATAATTTCTTTGAAAATAAATATTACTTTTATAATAAATACACTTTAGAAAACACAATTAATTAATTAATTATATTCTAAATTTTATTTATTACTACTACATTTATATTGAAATATTTAATTTAATTTTATATAAGATACATAAACTATTTTAATAATAATAATAATAATAATAATATTTATAACTAACACACACACATATATTTATACTATTTTAATATCATACTTTTATTTCATTATGAGTTATATTATATTAGATTTACTACTTAACAACACATGACCTTCGTATACCTAATAGATATATGTCCAATGACTATATTTACAATGACCATATTTTCAATGACCAGATTCCATTGCTATATATAATATTACTAAACTTATTCTATTCACACTTATCATTTTCATTGTTTTTATTTTAGATTTGATAACATTCAATATTCTTTTGTGGTTTTATTTTTCATTTTACATTTTGTTATACTAATGGTGATTCTTAGTAGTGATGGTTGTCCATGGGGGTTTCCAGTGCTAAAGATATTATTCCTTTGAAATTATTTTCCCCTTTTAATTTTTTTAGTTTTAGTCAATGTAATCATCACTGATGTGTAATAATACATTTTCCGTGATGCATGATTTCATAGACCTTCATTGTCATTCTCTATTATAATTAAATAAATTGTAATTATCTTGGTTCATTTCTTATGTAGACCAATATATAATCATGTATTAATTATTTTGAAATAATAGAAAAAAATATTTATAATTATATACATAATTAATAATAATAATAAGAAAAACAAAAAAAAACAACAAAAACAAAAAATTACAAAAATATTAAAAATCATAATGGATCTTAAAACACAGTGAATTGCAATACTCTTTGAAAATAAAACTTATTTAAGGGAAGATGTTGAATATTTTCATAGATATTTTCTAGTATGAGTTAAAAACCATATTGATTTCTCTAAAATAACCAGGTGGATTTCAAGAGATCAAAGAAGTTTTGTAAAGGTTTTATGATACTATCAAATAATCAAAACCAAATCTTGGCTGATGCTAGTACTTAAAGAAAATAGGGTTGACTAAAACTGAAATGAAAATAGTTATTCTAAATCTACCTATGATTATATCTTTAAAACAAAAAAACATGTAGTATAACACAATACCACCCCGAAAATGATGTAATTAAAACAACATCCCCAATATGGGGGAAGAAAAAAGTAGAGTTATGATGCCTCAGGATCTGTCCTCCTAGATCTAGTGTTAAAAACATATTCCTAACATAATAGATTTTATACCAACTAAAGTGACCCAATTTCCACCATCCATGATTAAAATATCAAAATCCAATATTGATTCACATATATACCCATAAAATTTTAGTTTTTGAGTTTTATATAAGTATAAAAAACCCATTATGTAAAAAAACTCATGTATTTCTCATAAAATGGATATTTTACCCTTATACCTAGATTTTATTATTCCATACGGTGATTTTGTCATCTTTTAAAAAATTATCAACACATGACACCCTTATAGAAATGTCTTACATAATATCATTTGTCATAACCTGGGGAAATTGAAACATAAGAAAGAGAAATATTAGATGTTTAGTAAGGAAAAAATTATGATGTATAAATCCATGATGATATATATGAATAAGATGAGAATAAGGGTATGAGATAAATATCATAACTTAAGAAATTCATACCCAATTAGTCATTGATCATCAATCATTGGTCATAGAACAAAACATTTTTATAATAAGTGTTGGGAGTTATAAGAGTGAAATTTCATAAATAATAAATCATGACCTATGAGATCATATCATGCTTATGAGATATTTTTTTTCACAATAATAATTATATAAAATCATTTCCTTATTCAAGGTTCATTACTAATATTATAAAAGTTCAAAAATTCATGTAGTGGATGGGTTCACTCCCCATTATGATAATTTCCATAGTCAAGGATCACTTCCAAGACTATTATAGTGGGTAGAGTATCTTACTAAACCATATTTACTCATTATTATATTTCATATCATCTCATGAGATATCAATATTTTCAGAGTTTACTTTTGGGATATATAATTCAGATACCACCTTCTATATAATAAAAACCATATATTATTGTTCCACAAGATCACAAAAACATGAATTATTTCATCTTAGTATAACACAAGAAAAAATGGGATTTATAAATATTTAATCATCAGAGAATAATAATCCATCCAATTAAATGAAGTGGTTATTATCATAAAAACATTCATTATTTAATCATAGATTAATTGACCAGTGGAAATAAACGAGTTTCATAAAAACATTGTGAAAACACCATCATCATAATCCATCCATAGAAATAAAGTGTATGAAATCAAAATATAATATCCCTAGTGGAGAATAATATGCATAAAATAATGTTTACATATATGAAAATACCTTTCACAAACATTTAAACATTTATTTGAAAGTAAAGAAAAATATATTTTCTTTTGGTATCTTTACATACTAAGAATTACTAAAATATTGAGTGAAATATTTTATTTGACTATAACCATGTAAAAATTTAAAGGAAGATTCAAATATAATATTGGTTATGAAAATGGGAAAATCCATTCATTTGGTAAAAATTAAAATAAATATTCCTTTCATACTTGGTTGTAAAAATTCATAAATGGGTTATTCCAAAAACATTTTAAAAATTACCTTTTAAAACTTTTAAAAGAATATAAAATAAGGTTAAAATGAATTAAAAAAATAATTATATCTTATGAAATAATTACCTTTGGAAACAATTTAATGAACATGTTCATGGATGATAAATATTCTAAACCAAAAGGAGAAATAGGGTTGTATGTTATTAACAACATTTTATCGATATTTTTAAGTACCTAAGAGAGGAAAAATATAAATTATAATTTAAAAAACCATAAATAACCAAATTATAATAAAATATACTAGGTTTAAAATATAATAATTATATAATTGTCTTCATTGGAAATTTAACATAGAAAATCCTGAAAATAAATGAGATTATAAAATAAACCCTCACTGCTTTGGTAGCTTTTGAGTCATGACCCCCTTGAAATAAATAACTTCAAATGAAAATTTAAATACCATAAATATAAATATATTAATGATATAAAAAATAAAATGGGTAGTATATACACCATATAAACACAAATAAGTTTTTGACATGACAAATGTTTCAATAAACAATATTGTGATAAAGAACCCTTACCATAAGTCCTTACATGATTCATATGTGATCTTAAACTCTTCTTTTGGTATCTTAATTTGAATTACACCTTAACATTTGTTGAGATGATATTTTGGTGAGAACAAGAATTCTTGGTCATGGGAGGAATGTTGGTAAGTGATTCAGGTAGATTCTATTCTAGAAAAGAGACTCAAGTGGTGTAGATAAATGAGACGAGGATTCCCTATTTTATAAGTGCGGTGGGTGAGAAATTTGTAAATACATAAAATTTTACTCTATGATATATGTATTTCTAAAGTCAAGTTTATCCAAAATTTAATAGTTTTAAAGATAATAAGGGTAAGGTTTAAATACAATCAAATGAGATATTTAAGAATTTTTTTGTGTTATTTTAAACATTGTCACATAGGTTAAACTCACATTTAACCCTTTTAACCCATATCACGATAATGAGAAATTTAGTTGTTAAGGATCAATAATTTCATTTTAAAAGGGAAATTGGATCATATGTGCATAATGTTTCATATTATCTACTCTTTACTGTTCACTTGAAAAAAATAATATTTTTATGTTTTTTAAATCAATAAATTAATTATTTGTTGACATAAAATATCATTAAAGTCATTTTTTGGACTATCAAAAAATTTGACTTTAAAAACATCCATATTACCATGGAGTTAGAATTTGAATATTTATAAAATTAATTACCTTTCATTTTGATAAATAAAAATCTTAAAATACTTTAAATTATCCAAAACACGTCACATTATAAAATTTTAAAACTATTTATTTTATTTTTCACCCACCTATATATGTGTTTCATCAGCTATGAATAAGAATTTTACGTAATTATAATAATACAAAAAAAATTACAATCATAAAAATAATTTATTCACATTCAATATATCCATTTATAACTATTCATAACAAATTTTTATTCATATTAAAACGTATTTGAGATAGGAATATAAAGAGAGTGACATTTTTTACATATGTTTATCTTAAAATAATATAATGGTCACTATCAATGGAAAATGGATCCAAATTTCCATATTTCAGAAGATAGTATTAGGTTAGTCTAAATAAATTTATCGAATGAATCAAAGGTAAGTTTTTAACATATTTTGAGACCTTATCCCCTAGTTTTAATCCCATTTTACCCATTTTACCTTTAAGAGGTGTTGAATTATTACCATGGTTAGTATTAATTAGACCTAAAATTAAAATTAAACTCATTACTAAATTAAAAAATTCTATTCCAAAATATAGAATCCAATTTGTAATATTCAATTCCCAAAAGTGGTAAAAATTATTTTTAAAATAATTTCACAAAACACAATTAAATCCCATTTTTAGAAAGATTATCATTTTAATAAAAGAATTATTTTATAAATAATCATGTTTAATGTTGTTTTCTATGAAAATAATTGGATTATTTTTAATTAAATGATAATTATTTGAATTTTTGACCAAACAAAAACATAAAAGATGTAATGCCCTTCCTATTTTTTGTAGTATTTCCCAATTACGTTTTTTATGATCCCTTTGTAACATGCCATGATAGAGTTTTAAAAGGGTTGAGAGGAGCCTCTATAGATTTTAGGGGAGTTTTGGGGAAGAACTGGCCTATTACATAGAAGTAGTAATCCCACCAGTAATCCAGTGGCAAGACCAGTAGAATGTCTCTTGGAAAAGAGCCATCAGAGAGTTTGTGGAGGCTACCAATAAGATGGTGGTCTCCCAGGAATTACATTTAATAGGGAAAACCCAATAATTTCATAGTGGTCACCCCTATTTACATCCCCTTGGGATTTTGGTCCCCTTATAGACTGGATGTGGCCATGGGTTTCCCCTTCTCCTTCCTTTCCTCATGGAAGGACCTCCCTTGATCCTTTATTATTATAGTTGGCGCTAGATGAAATTTGATGATATAAGTAATTCTTCGAGTTCTATTACATCAATTATTAAGTTATATCATTTTTAAAATATCTATCCCCAGTTATTTATGATATTATATATTTCCCAAGATTTTATATGGTTTCTCATTTCCATACATTTTATTCTGAACTGAAGCTTGGTACTAGGTATGTGGAATCCTAAGAGGCGGAGGTTATTGGTCCCTCAAATCAACTGTTAGTATTTATTGATATCCTTGTACATTTTTTGTGTGGTATCAATATTTTTTTTGGTTATGAAATCAAAAATTAATTAAAATAATCCATTATTTTTTTACCATTATTAAATAAATATTTAAATGTTTTATTGATCTATTGTAAAATAAAGTTCCAATGATATGTTTTACTTTGAAATTGTCCTTATTTTTGACTAATGAAAAACTATAAATTCTGAGAATGGAAACATGAAAATATATAATTTCTTATCTTATTACTGTAATATGGGAAATCTTTGTTTAAATGGTTGAAATGGAAATTTGTTTGAGAATGATGATAGTAAACAGAATTTTACAATCATCAATAACATTGTATTAGAATTTGATCATGATTTGGGTCTTGAAATGAAATGTGTAATTTATAAGTTATTGTGGGAATTAATTAAATAATTGATAATTTTTTTTGTGAATATGACCCCATATATTGTTTGGAAAATTGTAATTCTTAATTTTAAAGAGGAGATTACTTGGAAACCTAGTGAATCAATGCCCACTATGTGAGATTGATATATCCATTTATAAATATGGAAGGTTATAATGAGATGATCATGATATTAAATTGTTAAATTACAATAATGGTAATAAGTTTCTTTAAGAAGGTATTATTGTAAATCAATAGGCGATTACATGGAAAGTAAATAATTAATTAAATGTTTGAGAGTCAGGAGATTCTTTTAGTGTAATGATGATTTTATAGGAATGACTGAGATAAATTACACATATTTGATATGGAGTTTATTGGTGTGTAATGTTGTGAGAAATCCATGTATTATAGTAGGGGACACAAATGAACATTAGGGTTTAACGAAACCCTTGGATTCATTGAGGGTCAATTCTAGGGAATGACTTGATAATCCCATTGGATTTCACTTATTTTTTTACCAATATTTACTTGGGGTATCTCCCCCTATATTCGAGTATCATACTATTTATTTAAAGCAACAGATTCAGACTTTGGATTCTTATGGGGCACCCTTAATGAATTCCATGAGACAAGATCCCCATATTCGATCTGATCTATTTTGGTGGAATGCCTCAAGTGTGAGCTATGGATTCCAATTAAACCATTCTTGTGAATTTAAATGATGGTTCCATGAGTTTCAATTAGTTTAATAGATCAGTGTAATTCCAAGGATCAGCCCTTGGACCCCTATCAAATTTTTTTCTAAGAGAATACTCGATTGAGCCTTGTGGATTCCCCATATTGTTATAAATATAGTTTCCTTGGTATCTTTCCTTAGAACTAGTTGATCTATGATTTTAACCATGACCATAGACTCACCATACTTAGACAAAGTATGTATAGACGAATTTTTTGTGTCACCTCAGAGATCGAGAATTAGTGGTTATTTTAAAATATTTTTTATTTAAATTGTGAAATCAATAATTTTTAAATAGAGAACATCAAAACTATATAAATGTTTTTATATAATTATGCATGAACATTATTATATATTGGTTATTTAGGGATTTTATTAGTGGTGGCCTACTGAGTTGTACTAACACCCTACTCAGGATTCTATTGGACTAGGGTACTCGAATGACTATCACTATTTCATTATAGGTTCAGGTGTGGGAAAGAGCCACATATTATTGATTTATTGGTATATAGGATAGAGCATCAAAGTTGGGACTAAATCTGGACTATAGAACATTTTTCTTTGTTTATTCCTATTTTCATAGGATTTTGGGTTAGGATATACCTGAATTGATATTGATGAATGCCATTCCTGACCAATTGTATGCAGTTCATTTGATATAGCATGAGTTTTTTTTATCTTGATTATTTGTCAGCACTTTCATGGATGTCATTTCACAACTTATTTATATAGCTATTGTATTTTATTTCCTTTAATTTCACTTTATCCTTAATTTGATATTCATGTATATTCATCCCACCAAAAAACCTTAGACCATTACTTCTAGTTAGTAACCTATGGAATAAGGAGAGATGCACTTGAGGTTATATGGTGAAATAGCCCTACGTACAATTTCTGTGTATTCTAAGTCAGTGTTACAAAATGGAATCAAGTAATTTTTTATTTTGTATTAATATTTGGGAGAGGTATAAATGGTAGTAGGAGTGTGAAAATACATTCTATGTATCTTTTTCATGGGATTTTCTACCCCACATATGAGGGAATTCCATGATTCCAGGGATGATATTGTTGTTCATGCTTTTAATTTTTATTGTTGATCCAATTTCACCTTGAGTGATGTACTTGATTATGAGGTTATTTATTTATGGGATTTCTTCTATTGGATCGGTATATAAAGAGATAATGTATTCATGAATTATAATAATAACATAGGATTCACATGCCATTTTCATGGTTTCTTATGATGGATTATTTTATTACTAGTACTATGAAATGGTTCAGTTATATAATGTTTATACAACCATTTAAATAGTTTTGTCCTATATGTATGGTGGTGTAATAGCCCAAAGTTTTTGGGTCCATTACATGGTGAAAATCTAATGTTTGGGGTGTTCTAGGTGGTCTGGAAGGCCATCCGAGCTTCTCAGTGAAGCTTAAGACACCTGATGGTAGCCTTGGCCTACTAGTGGCCTTAGCCTATCGGTGGCCTCGGCGTACAGGTCGCTCGGCCTACCGGTGGCCTCAGCCTACCGGTAGCCTCGACCTACGTGTAGCCTCATCCTACCAGTGGCCTCGGCCTACCGGTGGCTAACCGCAGCCTACCGGTCACCTCGGCCTACCGGTAGCCTTAGCCTACCGGTGGCGTCGGCCTACCCGTAGCTTTGTCTACCGGTAGACCTAGCCTACCGGTGATCTCTCCACGGGTTTTCCAGCAGTGCCTCCTTTTTGCACGAATTTGTTTTTAAACCATGTTTTGATCCCTTTATGCCGGGTTTAAACCCCATTAATGGCATTTAATTAAATGATTGATGAGGTAACCTCCTTAAATGAAAGACCAGGCGTTTTGGTCATGCCTTTAACCGAATTTTCAGAAACGCCTCTACCGCATCCTATCAGAAGTCCTTCCTTGGTTAAGGAGGTGTGCGTCAGTTTTAACTGCCCCGAAGGGTGGGGAACTTTTAAGTTGGACGTGTGGGGTGGCCCAACTGTGTGGTCAACCCATGATCCCGCTTCTTCCGCGATTTCAAGTTTTTCTCCATATCTTAACCATCCCGGGAATGCTGTATCTCAGCCTTTATAACCTAAATGATTCTCTTCTCCCTAGGTTTCTTTTTTTTCTCTATCACCATGCGCTCGGAATACCCTTCCTCCTGATGAGTTGTACCCCCACGAATTTTTCCTTGATCGGATTTCGTGGAGTTCATGCTACTCCCGATTTCCAATTTCCACGCAAGGACTTAACATCGATCCTTGATCAATAAGGTAGGGATCTTACCTTTGTCTCTCCTCCTTGTGTATCATGCGGGGTGGGTGTTCTATGGTTCCCACGAGGCAGTTAATCAATTCTGTAATGAAGATAATAACCGGTAAAATAACGGGGA
This sequence comes from Viscum album, assembly GCA_963277665.1. NCBI lineage: Eukaryota > Viridiplantae > Streptophyta > Magnoliopsida > Santalales > Viscaceae > Viscum > Viscum album. The sequence continues at coordinate 1,699,056,618 of OY728127.1, forward strand.
TAAGGAAGTTTTTTAATGTTGTTACATGTTTTTACCGATGATTTGCCTAGGATTTTGTTATGAATTTAATGGGCTTAGGCCTGTTGAAAATCACGGCCGTTGGGGTCCTTCATTTGTGCATCTATGCTATGCTCTGTTTTACGCATCATATGGTGAATGGGAATCATGTATGAATCGGTTAAACACTTAAAATTGGCTATTGAATATGAATTCCCATAACCTTGTGTGATCACCCCAGTGGAACTAAATAATATAAAATAATGAATTATGAACGCTGGGATGGTTCCGTTATGAAATGGGCGAAGAGTTGAATGTGTTTTGTTATGGATGGGTGAACAACGGGGCTGTGAATGGTGTGGTTGGGATGGAATGAGTTGTTGTGTGGCTGTGGTGGTGTTTGGCAGCAGGGCTGTAGGTTGGGTTGTGAACATGAATAAAAGTGAAAAGTTAATAATGAACTGGGTGGAATGGTAATGAATTAATGTGGGGATAATCAATGGGTTGTTGTTTTTTCATTGGTTCCAGTTTTTCAAGGGTTTCCACTGATCCCACTTTGATGTTATTATTTACAACATAACCAGGCGTGAATGCTTAAATTACCCGATGGTTTTCCTTCCATCTTTATTTTTGTTTCATTTATGATTATGCCTGTTAGTTTCCCATTAGTGAATGGATTTACTCATACTGAATTGTTATGAAATGATAACTTGAATAAGGAAACTAGGAACTGTTTGTTGTGTGCCTGCTTTCTGAGGCAGCAGTGCTTGGGCACCTGCTTATATCTGTTTGAGGAGCCATAGGTTGGGCTATGTGTTGATATATATTTGTGTAACTTTATGTTTTCTATTTAGTCGCACCCCACCCATGCAGGGCACTTAGTGTCGGACACCCCATCTCATGGGGAAGGGTGTTTCCCCCTAGTTACTCTCTTTCCTGCTCCCTCTTCCCTAGGCTGTGATGGATGGAGGCGACCTTACACCCAAGGCTCTTCGGGTAGGTTTAGTTTGGTGTGTTGTTATCCCGAGACTCTTCGGGAAGGTTGTTTTCCCAAGAATATTCGGGCAGGTTGTTTTCAAAAGAATCTTCGGGATGAGGCCCTGGTGTTTTTGGGTAGGGGTTCTAGTTACGGTTTGTTTTCCCAGGTGTCTTCAGGATGAGGTCCAGATGTATGCGGGTAGGGATGTGTGGTTGTGAGGCCTAGGTGTGTGTGGGAAGGAAGAGCATGGTAGCGTCTAGAAGTTTTTCGTTAGGGATGAGCAGGTAGCTAGTGGGGGAAATAGTGGTGCAGGGTACCCAAATGTTTTGTTCTTTACTATTCTCTTGCTGCTTGTGTTATTTGGTGAGCATGGCCGGTGAGGTGGGATGGATAAATTCCTTGATATATGATGTTTCTTCTGCTTCTCACGGGACTTTAGGATGTCTCCCCACTTGTGCACGATAGCTTTAGGTTTTCCTACTGAGTATACTTTGTATGCTCACCCTATGTTTACTTTCAGGTTTCCAGGAGTGCTTCGGAGGCTGTGCAGGACCTTACTAGTCTTGACGTTGGAGTATCTTTTTGTCACTATTGGTTCTTCTTAGCCTTTTCCTTTGCTATTTGGTATTGTACTTTGGAGTCCTTGTACCTTGTTCAGTTATTTTTAAAACATTCACGTAGTTTGTTTTTTACTTTGAGTTTTCTATACTTGGTGGTGTTTGGTGTTTACTCAGTATTTCTCCCAATCTTGGTTAACTAAAAAGGGTAATGCCTCCCATTTTGTGAAAATGTTATACCCTTGGTGCTAGTCTCCACTCCGGGACCTACTAGAGGCGGGACTCGAGGGTCATTATCTCGTCTTCGACTAGAGGAAGGAAGGGCGCTGACCCTTGTCGCCCCTTCCATCGTCTTGCCGAAGGTGGGTCATGACAGAATGGCATCAGAGGGAGGTTGATGGATAGGATGGAGTATGGAGTTAGGCACAATGAGGATTGCATGAGATGGTAGGGTAGCAATGTTAGGTGATCTTGGTTTGTGAAATAGACTAGGGAGGACCGGTTAGGACACATGATTTTAGGGCCCCACATGATCCGATGCAAGGACTCTGAGCATATCAAACGACCAAGTGATACTGCATTATTGTAGGGTAGAGACCCTAGGGAAGGTACATGCATCATACTGATTGTGTTTTAAATTGATTTGGGGCACCTTGGGGAGAAAAATTTAATAATAATACTATAATAATAATAATAATAATAATAATAATAATAATAATAATAATAATAATAATAATAATAATAATAATTCCATTGCTATTCTGGCTTAGGCATTCTTTGTTTACCTTGTAGCTATGGCACCTGAACGTTATACACGAGTAACTCAGATGGTTGAGGCCTAGAGGATCAAGTTAGTTGACTAGAAGAGGTTTGACTGAGATGAGGAGGATGACTTGTGGCAGAGGACTCTGTGCTCCTTCCAGCGACAAACCCTCGAGAAGTACGAGGGAAGCGTTTCTGACCCAGTAACGGAGGGATGGATCAAGGATCTAGCCATCTCCTTCTCTTTGATCCATGCTCCGAGGGAGTACTGGGTTCCGTTGGCCATCCGTCAGTTGAGAGGAGCAGCATGTCAGTGGTGAACGCTTTTCCTGGGAGAGAAGATATAGGAAGAGGTTTCGTGGGCCGGTTTCGAGAAGGAATTTCGTGAGGAGTTCCTCTCCTATACGACGAAGGATGGGAAGAGATAGGAGTTTCTCTCCCTTCAGCAGGGAAGCATGTCAGTGAAGGAGCTGGGGATCAAGTTCAAAGATCTCTTGTGCTTTGCCTCAGATCTCTTTTCGGATGAGGAGTCTCTGGAAAGACGATTATAGGAGGCACTCCGTCCTTCTCTTCAGTATGCTTTCACTCCCTTCACCCTTCCGATGTACCTAGTAGTACAAAAGAAGGACAAGATAGTATAGAGGATGCACTCAAATGGAGTCACACCACGAGAGGGGAACCAGATGAGTTTATCAAATGGGAAGGTGGTCAGTAGTAGGTCTCCGGCGATAGGGCCTTCCAGGTTTCGACAAGTAGGGATTATGACTCATCAGTTCTAGTCCCGAGGTCCTGGCCCTCACACTTTTCCACAGGGCCAAGACCGAAGTGTTTCTCTTGCGGAGTTTTCGGGCACATACAAAGTAGGTTTCCGACTTGAGCTCCACCTGGTGGAGGTGCGCAGTTTCAGCACCCAACTCAGCTGCATTCGTTGCAGGCGAGGCCTTTCCATCAGCAGCAGCAGGCCCCTGGCCCTTCGAGGGATGAATTTTTGAGAGGAGACCGACACCAAGGTGCTCCTCATGGACCTCGACCAGGGCGTGGTCAGGGAGGTGGTTGACAACAGTGAGGTAGATGAGCTAGGCGTGGACAGTTGCACGCCGCAGAGTTAGTAGCTCTAGCGGGGACATAGGTCATTCGAGGTATGATAAGTTTATTCAGTACTCTCGTTTATGCCTTGTTTGATTCGGGAGATTCTCACTCCTTTGTTACGCCCAAATTATCCAATTCTCTGGGTCGGGATGCTGAGAGAATTTTTGTGGCCCTATTGTTGAGCACACTAGTTGGGGGTCAGACGAGCATATCTTACTTTTTCCAGGGATGTAGACTGATGTTGGGACCACATTAGTCCAGTGGAGACCTTCTTTCATTGCAGATGCAGCAATACGATGCCATTCTAGGCATTGACTGGTTATTCTCCGTGCATGCCATCATCGACTACTATCGGAGAAGGATTGAATTCTCTAACGAGGATGGACGGTGTGTGGCTTTTTTTGGGGGAGTGGAGTTATCAGGAGGGGATTCGACATGTGGAGCCACTCCTTTATATGCTGGACGGTGTGTCAGTGGAGTCGGGGGACAGAAGAATGATGGATGTCCCAGAGGTCGTAAGAGAATTCCCTGATGTCTTTCCTTATGAGGTTGTGACTCTACCCCCTAGACATGACGTTGAGTTTGGGATATACTTACAGCCTGGTGCCCATCCAATCTCGATGGATCCTTATCGGATGGCAGCTTCTGAGTTGCGGGAGTTGCAGATTCAGACTGACAATCTGATGGAGAAGGGCTTTGTTCGACCAAGCGTGTTTCCATGGGGTGCTCTAGTTTTTTTCATAAAGAAGAAAGATGGTTTTCTACGACTGTGCATAGACTACCAGAGGTTGGATCAGGTGACGGTCAAGAATCGTTACCCCCTCCTGAGGATAAATGATATTTTTGACCAGCTGAGGGGAGCAGGTTGGTTCTCTTAGATTGATCTACGGTTTGGATACCACCATTTGAGAGTGAAGGAAGGTGATATCTTAAAGACGGATTTCAGGTGCAGATATGGCCACCTTGAGTTCTTGGTCATGCCGTTTGGCATTACGAATGCACCAACTATGTTCATGAACCTCATGAACTCTGTCTTTCAAGAGTTTCTGGACCAGTTCATTGTGGTGTTCATCGACGACATCCTTATCTACACAAGATCATAGGAAGAGCACATTGAGCATCTTAGGGAAGTTTTGGGAGTCCTTTGACACCACCATATTTATGGGAAACTATCTAAGTGCAAGTTATTTATGCGAGAAGTACATTTCCTTGGATACTTAGTGTCTCAGAATGGAATAGCAGTAGACCCGTGAAAGTTTGAGGTAGTTGTTTCATGGGAAGAACCAAAAAATGTTACGGAATTTCATAGTTTCTTGGGTTTTGTAGGCTAATACTGGAGGTTTGTGCCCGAATTCTCTGGAGTTGAAGCTCCATTGATAGCTTTGACTAGGAAGGACCAGGCCTTCTTGTGAAGCGACCAGTGCCAGACAACTTTTTTCTACCTAAAGGAGAAGCTGGTTAGTTTTCTAGTACACAGATTACCAGAGGAAGGGGTGTTGTTTGAAGTGTTCTGTGATGCTTCTAGCCTTAGGTTGGGATGTGTGCTGATGTAGTATTGAGGAGTGATCTCTTATGGTTCTAGGCAGTTACGTCCTCATGAACGTAACTATTCCACCCATGATCTGAAGCTTATGGCAGTGGTGTTCGCATTGAAGTTGTGGAGGCATTATCTCATCGGAGAGAGATTTGTGGTCTTCTCATATCACAAGATCATGCGTTAAGTATTTTCCCAGTGGGATATGAACTTATGGCAGCGGAGATGGGTTGATTTCCTCAAAGACTATGACTTTGAGATCTCTTATACTGAGGGCAAGGGTAATGTTGTGGATGATGACCTGAGCAGGAAATTGCAGAAGGAAGTAGTTTGGGAATCTGTAGATTCTTGGAGAGAGATGGAAGACTTAGAGACCGTGCATTTGGATGCAAGGGTGGAAGGTGGAAGAGGATGTCTATTTCAGATGACTGTAGTTTCCTCTTTAGTGGTGTAGGTGGAAGAGTCTCAGTGGGGGGACTTGGAGGTAGAAGTGATGCGAGATTGTGTTTATCAGGGAAATGATCCTGAGGGATGGTCGGAGGATGGTCAGTATTAGATGCTTTTCAATGGAAGTCTTTTTCATACGGAGACGATGCGTAAAGGAGTTCTCCAGGAGTTCCATGGATCGACTTTAGTGGTACATACTGGGGTCTCAATGATGTACCAAGGCCTGAGGGGACAGTTTTGGTGGCCCGGGGTAAAGCGGGTGGAGGCAGAGTTTGTGGCTAAGTGCCCAGTGTGTCGGCAAGTGAAGGATGAACACCGTTTTCCTGGAGGGTTGTTACATCCATTAGATGTTCTTGAGTGGAAGTGGTATGAAATCTCGATGGAATTCATCATAGGGATACCCATGGCTCAGGGAGGCTATGATGTCATATGGGTAGTGGTGGATCGGTTGAAAAAATCAGCTCACTTATTGGCGATTAAGGAGTCGAGCCTGGTGAGTACCTTAGCCCAAAGGTACGTGGATGAGGTGGCATGGTTGCACGGGATTCCAAGATCTATTTTCTCCAATCGAGACATGCGGTTTAACTCACAAGTCTGGAGGGGATTAAAACATGCCTTTGACACCCAGCTACGCCTTATAATTTCTTTCCACCCTCAGACAGATGAGAAAATAGAACGAACAATCCAGACATTGGAAGACATGCTGTGGGCATGTGTTCTGGATTTTGGGGGATCATGGGTATGAAACTTTCCTCTGGTGGAGTTTTCTTATAACAATTTCCTCCACTACACTATCAGCATGACACCATTTTAGGACTTGTATGGAAGGCCATGTCGTTCACATGTTTGCTGGACAGAGATTAGAGAAGCAGCTGTTCTTGGGCCAGAAGTGGTGTAGGGAACCACTGAGAAGGTTCAACTCATGCATGAGAGGATGAAGGAATCGCAGAACTGGTAGAAGTCTTATGCCGATCATAGTAGGAGGCCCTTGGATTTCGAGGTTGGAAATCATGTGTTATTGAAGGTTTCCCATCTACGTGGGCAGAAAAGGTTTGGGAAGGGGAGTAAGATCTCCATGAGGTTCATCGAACCTTTCGAGGTGATGGGAAGAGTTGGTGAGGTGGAGTATCAGCTGGCATTACCACCTCAGTTGGATAAAGTTTACAACATCTTTCATGTCTCCCAGCTTTGTCGATATCTACACGACGACTCCCACGCCATCGATTGGGGAGAGTTAGATGTTGAAACTGATGCGACCTTCATAGAACGACTGATCAAGATCAAGGATCGTAAAGAAAAAGTGCTTCGTGGATGAACCATCCCCTTGGACTGTGGGTTGTGGAGGCATGGTGTCCTGGAGGAGACCACTTGGGAGCGGGAGGTCCAGTTACGCGTTCAGTACCCAGAGCTATTTTGACTTCCTTGTTGTTTTTGTTCTGAGTTTTGTTGATATTTTTCACCTTGTTCATTAATATAAGAAATGCTTATTCTGCTTGTTTTGTGTCTGAATCTTTGATTATGGGAAAACCTGACTGCTAATCAAGGCGCATTAATGTGGATCTGATTAAACCCGTGCAGGCAAGTCAGTGCCACCCAAAGCGGATAATATCCTGACATGTAGGAAGGGACTCCCTAACTTAGGTGTTGGATAGTGTGATCCTTGTGCTTTTTGTGGATGTTTGTGGTTGATAACTCTTGGAATAGTATTCCTGGATGTAGGGGGTTCTGTTCCAGCTTTCAAACAACTAAGGTGTTTTCCCCTGAGAAGTATCTTTAGAGGGTGGTTGTTTGGACCCCACTTTTCTTCTTTCTGGGGTTTTCTTTATTCTTGGGGACGAGAATAGTTTGATATGTATATGATGTAATGGACCAGGGTTTTGGGGTCCATTACTTGGTGAAAATCTTATGTATGGGGTGTTATGGGTTGTCTGGAAGTCCATCCAAGCTTCTCGGTGAAGATTAATACTCCTGACAGTAGCCTTGGCCTACCGGTGGCCTCGACCGACCAGTGGCCTCGGCCTACCAGTAGCTCGGCATACCGGTGGACACTGCCTACCAGTATCCTCAGTGTACTGGTAGCCTCGGCCTACCGGTATCCTCATCCTACCTGTGGCCTCGGCCTACTGGTGGCCTCGACCCACCGGTGGCCTCGGCCTACTGGTGGCCGCGACCTACCGGTAGCCTCGGCCTATGGGTAGCCTCGTCCTACCGGTGGCCCCGGCCTACTGGTAGACCTAGCCTACCGGTGACCTCTCCACAGGTTTTCCAGTAGCACCTCCTTTTTGCGCGAATTGGTTTTTAAACCATGTTTTGACCACTTTAAGCATGTTTTAAAGTCCATTAATGGTGTTCAATTAAATGATTGATGAGGTACCCCCTTTAAATGAAAGACCATGCGTTTTGGTCATGCCTTTAACCATGTTTTCAGAAAATCCTCTACCGTATCCTGTGAGGAGTCCTTCCTTTGTTAAGGAGTTGTGTGTCAGTTTTAAACGCCCCAAAGGGCGGGGACCTTTTAAGTTGGATTTGTGGGGTGGCCCAGTCGCATGGTCAACCCATGATCTTGCTTCTTCTGAGGTTATGAGTTTTTCTCCATATCTTAACCGTCCCAAGAATGATGTATCTCAGCCTTTATAACCTAAATGCTTCTCTTCTCCCTAGGTCTCTTTTTTTTTCTCTATCACCTTACGCTCGGAATACCCTTCCTCCCGACTAGTTGTACCCCCACGAAGTTTTACTTGATCGCATTCCGTGGAGTTCCTACTACTCCTGATTTACAGTTTCCACGCGAGGACTTAATGTCGATCCATGATCAATCAGGTAGTGATCTTACGTTTGTCTCTCCTCCTTGTGTATCATGTGGGGTGGCTGTTCTATGGTTCCCACGAGGCAGTTAATCAATTCTATAATGAAGATAATAACCGGTTAAATAATGGGGATGAGGAAGTTTGTTAATGTTGTTACATATTTTTACCCACGCTTTCCCTATGATGTTGTTACGAATTTAATGGGCTTAGGCCTACTGAAAATCATGGCTATTGGGGGACTTTATTAGAGCATCTATGCTATGATATATTTTACACATCGTCTAGTGAATAGGAATCATGTATGAATCAGTTAAACACTTAAACATGGATGTTGAATATGAATGACCATAACCTTGTGTAATCACCCCAGTTGAACTAAATAATATAAAGGAATGAATTATGAATGCTGGGATGGTTCAGTTATGAAATAGGTGAAGGGTTGAATGTGTTATTTTATGTATGGGTGAACAGGTGGGCTGTGAATGGTGTGGTTGAGATGGCATGAGTTGTTGTGTGGTTGTGGTGGTGTTTGGAAGCAGGGCTGCAGGTTGGGTTGTGAACATGAATAAAAGTGGAATGTTAATAATGAACTAGGTGGAATGGTAATGAATTAATGTGGGGATGACCAATGGGTTGTTTTTTTCATTGGTTCCAGTTTTTCGTGGGTTTCCACTAATCACACTTTGATGTTATTATTTACAAGAGAACTGAGTGTGAATGATTAAATTACCTGATGGTTTTACTTCATTCTTTATTGTTGTTTCATCTGTGATTGTGCCTGTTAGTTTCCCAGTAGTGAAGGGATTAACTCATACTGAACTGTTATGAAATGATAACTTGAATAGGGAAACCAGGAACTATTTGTTGTGTGCCTGTTTTCTGAGCAGTAGTGCTTAGGAACCTACTTGTATCTATTTGAGGAGCCATAGGTTGGGCTATGTGTTGGTATATATATGTGTAACAATATTTTTTATGTTTAGTCACACCCCACCTGCATTGGGAACTTAGTGTCAGACACCCCATCTCATGGGGAAGGGTGTTTCCCCCTAGTTACTCTCCTTCCTACTCCCTCTTCCTTAGGCTGTGATGGAAGGAGGTGACCTTACAACCAAGGCTCTTCGGGTAGGTTTTTTTTGGTGTGTTGTTAGCTCGGGACTCTTTGGGAAGGTTTTATTCCCAATAATCTTTGGGATAAGGCCCCGGTGTTTTTGGGCAGGGGTTCTTGTTACGGTTTTTTTCCCAGGTGTCTTTGGGATGAGGCCCAGGTTTATGCAGGAAGGGATGTGTGGTTGTGAGGCCCAGGTGTATGCGGGAAGGAATATCATGGTAGCATCATGACATTTTCTGTTAGGGATGAGTAGCTATCTAGTAGGGGAAATAGTGGTGTGGGGTACCGAAATGTTTTGTTCTTTACTATTATCTTGCTGCTTGTGTTATTTGGTGAGCGTGGCCGGTGAGGTGGGATGGATATATTCGTTGATAGATGATATTTATTCTGCTTCTAATGATACTTTAGGATGTCTCCAAACTTGTGCATGAGAGATTTAGGTTTTCCTACTGAGTAAACTTTGTATGCTCACCATACATTTACATTCAGGATTCCAGGAGGGATTTGGTGGCCGTGCGGGACCTTACTAGTCTGGAAATTGGAGTTGCTATTGGTCACTATTGGATTCTTCTTAGCCTTTTCCTTTTCTGTTTGGTATTTTACATTGGAGTCCTTGTACCTTGTTCAGTTTTTTTAAAACATGCATGCAGTTTGGTTTTTACTTATATTTTTCTATACTTGGTGGTGTTTGGTGTTGACTCATTCTTTCTTCCAATCAAGGTTAACTAAAAAGGGTAATGCCTCCCATTTTGTGAAAATGTTATACCCTTGGTGCTAGTCGCCACTCCAGGGCCTACTAGAGGCGGGACTCAGGGGTCATTATCTCGTCTTCGACTAGAGAAAGGAAGGGTGGGGACCCTTACCGCCCCTTCCATCTTCTTGCTGAAGGCGGGTCGTGGCAGGTAGAATCATACTTAATTGATATCTTAAATGGATAAAATACATGGTATGTGATCACTAATATTTATTATAATGAGGAATTAGTTAAATAAAATTTCACTTAAAATTTATAGATTGTATTCATATATAACTTGTAATTAATATCTTATTTAACTAAGCTTCAAATATAAAAAGATCTGGTTAAGGTAAGTGGTTAAAATTGTATTAACTGAACTATTTCCTTGATTATTATATAGAATAATCTAAATATAAATCTAATTAAAACTTATAAATCATTTTACTCTATGTATTATACTCTAAATTTCATTTAAATAATCCCTTGTTAAAGAAAATTATGGTTAATATAAAACTAAAATAGGGTAAATTGTGAATCCTATATATATGAAATATGTGGACCTATGGGTAGTTGTTGTGGATCCCTTTCTTGGGTAGTTGGGGCTATTGAGAGAACCCAAGTTATGCTATATTTTTTTTTGAAATTGGTACCTTAAAGTAGAAATGTAGTTTGATGTAGGTAATGGTGTATGCGACACGACCTTGAGGATGGAGAAAAGGGGGATAGATAGAGAGATAGTGGGTTTTGAGGCCTTATGATATAGATTATATGTGATACTGGAATTCCTTACCTATAGTAAGTTTGGATAGAGTTGTGACCTTGGCTTATGATGTGTTTTGGATAATTGTGACCTTGGTAGTTTTGGTTGACTTGAGTGTGGTTATAGAGAACTTGGTTTGAACTGATATGCGAGAATAGGATTATATGACCAAGTGAAAGAGCATAGTGGACATTGAGGCATGACTCAGGATAGTGTTGAGTCGACAGGTTTAGATGATTGAGGGTAACCCAAGAGGGTGGGGGGATGGATTCCAAGGTATTTTTGTTAATTTATATATGAAGAGTATATATAAATACTCACATATGATACTATTGAATGGGAAGTGTAGCTAGTGTGTAGTAGAGGATGGGGAGAATTCTTGGGAGTGTTTGTCCTCATTTTTTCCTATATGTTTGGATTCCCTTGAATGGGTTTGGGAAAGGGAATATGGATACCTTGGGGTGTTTTAGTATTGATATTGGTTTTGTATAGAAGGATCATTTAGATTCATAGCCTTATTTATTTCTTGTGAGGTTATAAGAATTGTTCAAGTATTGAGAAAGGAAAGCATGTTTCAGAACTATAGGTATTGAGATAATGCCCGGGTTATGAATGGTTGTGAGAGTGGCTTATAATGGGGAGATTCTCTAGTTTTTAAAAGTGTAGAGAGTTTTTTCTCTTGAGGAAATTGGTATATGGTGGAGGCATGTCCATTAGTTAAATAATTAATTCTTAGTTTTGATAAAATATTTTTTTTTTGTAGTTTGAGTTAGGTCATCATGACCAGGTTTCATAGGAGTGTAAAACTATTGAGCTTTGATGAGATTAGTAAGGCAATCACGCATCAGAGATGTGTTATGCTATTTTTTTATGGTTTAGGTGGTATGAGAGAATACACCATGGTGTTTATGTGAATAAGAATCCATGCACATGGGATGGGGTTTGATGTGGAATCAATGAGGGGATTATAGGATTTTTGGCCTAGGTCCTTGGTGAAAAGTGTTATATACCTATTATAAAAATGAGAGTGAGGATAGTTCAGTATGTGGTGGAACTACTGATTAAAACCTGAACTGTATTATGGGATAAAAAATGAGGGAGAATGACTCGAGAGGGGAGAGACACCCGAATGGCCCGAAGGCCTTCTTTTTTTATTGATTTTTGATAACCCCCTTTCAAGGGATGAGGTGGAACCCTTACAAGGCCCGTAGGCTTAGAGATTACAAGACTCGTAGGCCTTATAGAAATTATACAGACTATACATGGAACTCCTCCTCCTAGCTTCTTCATCATGATATTATCTCTCTACCTTCACATGGCTATTCGGCTAGGCTTACCACGCATGAATAGGTTGGTCTTGATGGAAATTCCATTCCATCTCATTTTGACAAATCCTCTTAGCTTCCACTCTGGTGAATGCTCCTGCTCTCATATCCATATTGAGTCTACTCCGTGTAGTGTATTTCTGATCGTTAAGCACAATTTCAAGTGTCCTCAGGTCCTTGAGGTGGCCCGAAGGCCTTGAGGTGGCCTGAAATCCTTACTGGATCGAAGGAAATGGGTGGCCCGAAGGCCTTAAAGGACCTGAGGCCAAAACCAGTGGCCTGAAAGCCCAAATGGATGAATAGTTCTGGCTGATACTGTACCAAGCAGTTCCTTCTATAGTTCCTATTACATTTCCTGCTACAGTTTTGCAACAGTTCCTGCTACAATACCCCCAAACAATATGTCTCCACCCAGTTTTGAACTTGGGTCTCTTGGATGCACTTGCTGATTCCTCACCAATTCGGCTGAGGATCTTATGTGAGAGAGAGGAGAGAGACCCACACATTTGTTATAAAACTTGTTAAGGTTGTAATTGAGGGGAAATGCATAAGTACATTTAAAAGGGAATGCACTAATGGATAGACAATGGTGTGTCCCTAATTTTTAATAAAGTTTGGTGGATGTCATGGATAATGTTCTTGGTATGATGTGAGCAGGTGGTGGTTGGTGTTTCATACTGCCACATAGGTACGTGTGGGGTGGTCACATTTGGTCATTTCATGTAGTGAAATATAGAGTATGTACTATATATATTGGAGTTTTGTTTTAATGGAATGATGTTAGGGATACTCGTATAGTGGGGATTATTAGATCAACCATGTGTGTGAGGTTTTATATAGGTCAGATAGTGGATGCAGTGAGACTGGTCAGTGGATAGTTGAAACAACTCTAGGATTCCAGTGTGAAAATGAATATAGGATTATATAGTTTTATAGAGGGTATATATTTTGGAGTTAAAATGTGGAATTGGTGGGAGTCTAAAAATTATTATTAGAATCAAGGTGGATTTTAGTGATCAGAGTGGGAGTTGGATCAGGGACACATTTGTACTCATGATATAGTATAATGGTAATTTTGGATGGTTGGTGATTTGATAATGGAATTAAATCAATATTAAAGTTTTAAATATAGTTTTATTGCTTTTATGGACATGGGAAGACTTATAGATTTATGTCATCATGATCGGGTGTGTTGGAAATGCATCATCTTGGGCCACCAAGTGTTTTGAGGCAGGCCATCTAGAGGTGGTTTGACTTTCTTTCTCTTGTGAAGTTTGATCCAGTGACTTAAAAACCAAATAAATAATTTTTTATTAGATATAATAGATATGTATTGGTGAGTTATAGGCCTAAAAAGAACATCATAGGAGTGATGAAATTGAGTTTGACGTACAATTCTAGAGGTAGCAGGAATTGGTGCTCAGAATTTACCCCGTGGGCTAAGTCGTATGGTGGGGAGAACCATATAATTTTTAGTCAGTTGGTTATGGATTCCATAGTTCCTTGGGGTATATGGGATTTAGTGAGAACTATCTCTATAATTAGTGAAAATTACATGAATTAGATTAGTGTGTGGAAGTGATGTAACTCATGTTCATTTTTCATTTAGTATCTTGTTGGGAATTTGTGAATGGAATGCAGGTGAGTGTTGGTTGATGATATACCAATTAGTTGTAGTGATAAATAAATGAAAATTAAGGGGTGTGGATTAATATTAAAATTATATTTCTGGATGTGGATAATGGGAATAAGATTGGGAGAAATCCAAGCCCATGATACTTCAATGTTCTTTTGTGTTATGCTGATTTGAATGTTTAAAAAAGGGCTCATGTCACAAATTTCTTTGAAGTGAAATAATGCGTTATAAAAAGGATGATTGGGTCATGAAACCAGGTATGTTTATCAATGGTCAGGCTAATTAGTGATCCATGTTTTAATAACTTCAGTGTTATAAGTATCTTGATGGTATGGATGTTTAGGAAGGGCCCTATGATACATGGTCTGTAACAACCTGATATTTTGTGAAATTTTTACGAATAAATTTAATCATTTAAATATTTTATGTTTCATGCAACACTGAATATAACTTGTGTTATATGAAATCACTAAGTAACTATTGAATTGTACATAATACCAACTCAACGATGAGCTCTATGAAACACTTACATTATATTTCAGTACATCTATCACTATGTTTAGATTTTGTTACACATAATGCCGAATTCTTTTAAAAGGATGTGTTACACACAAGTGTTAGTTTTACCAAACTACAATGTAATATTAATATTTGTATAATATTATTACAGTTACAACCTAGAATTTAGAATGGAAATTAAAAATAAGATTATTTAAATTTTTGAAATTTTATTTGAACACTTATATAAAATGAATCTTTTTTTTTCAATTAGATAGAAATTAAATTAACAACTGTTCGAAAGTAAGGAAATTCTTTTTCAAATAAAACTAATTTTATTTGTATAAATAAAATTTTATATCAAAAAAATAAACAAGAAACTATTGATGCTTTTTTAATTAAATTTATATATTACATATTAAATTTTTTTAAACTCATATAATAGATTTTATAGGCAAAAGAAAAGAATAAAACTAATTTTATGAATAAAAAGATGCAATTTTCAGAAGGTTAATTTTACCACCTTTTAATGGAGAACCCATTTTAAATATAATTTTTAATTATTTTATAAATTTTATTTGACAAAATAAACTTCATTTTTGAATGAGTAATATAAAAATCTACTTTGGGTGAACTTTTGTTTTTTTTCTGAGAAGTTTCATGTTTTGATGAATAGTAAAAAACACAGAATTTTAATTGAAAACTATTTTTTCATCTAAGTTATTTATATAGTTAATTTATGTTACGAATTGGTTTTAAAGTATAATTAACAAAATTTTACATCAATTAATCCAATTTAGTCATTTTAACCATTTTCACATTGAAATGGGATATAAAAACATTTCAATCTTCTAATTTTTTCCATTTTAAAACCCTTTGTCTCATCCCATATGCATGAATAATTTAAAATTAATTTATACCACTTATATGAATATCATTTTGAGAAATGGATTCCAGAGTAGGAATTATAATGTAAAAAATTTAGTAAATAGGTCCCTTTAGTTTTGGAAAATATGAATAGTAACATTAGTAGTTTTTATTACCATGGTTAAGGGTTAATCAAGTAATTAAGGGTAGAAATAATATTATAGATATTAAAAAAATTCAATAAATAATTCCCAAATGTCACTAAATGAATTTAATTTGATACATAACACCTAAGGTTATAAATTTAATAATTCGTGGACACTTTTCGAGGAAAATGACTTAGATATTTTTAAAATCAAAGAGAGTGACCAAATATTACCCTCTTACTTTTAATAAGTACAATATTATTAATATGGCGATAAATAGAATATATTCATTGATATAAATTTTAATTTTAAATATAAATGGTTTTTATACATCTTGAAAATTTATTTTAATTTTTTAGTGAAGAAATAATTACCATAAATAATTACACAACGATGATGCAATAATTATTCAATTAATGAAAATGTATATGAAGTGATATTAAAAATATTAAAAGAGATATAATTATAATTAGATAAGGTGATAAAAAATTTTGTTGGTCAGTATGAAATATTATGGGTGTATTATATAAATTCGTTCAATGTTATCATGTTGTATTAATTTTTCTATAGTAAATGTAATGATTAGTGACAAAATGGATATTAATGATATTTTATGAAAACAATATTTTATTAAATTAGTTAAAAATATTAAAAATAATGAATAAAGATAAAATTTATAAATTATGACCTAAAATATCATAAATTTACAATTTATAAATTAAATTACACCTTATAAATAAAAAATAAACCTTTTAA
Source organism: Viscum album (assembly GCA_963277665.1). Taxonomy (NCBI): domain Eukaryota; kingdom Viridiplantae; phylum Streptophyta; class Magnoliopsida; order Santalales; family Viscaceae; genus Viscum; species Viscum album. Next base: position 1,699,072,622 of record OY728127.1, read on the forward strand.
TATTGAAAATGTTGTTTCCATAGTTAAAATTAAAATTTGTTAAGTAAGGTTTAATAAAAAAGAAAAGGATTAAAATGACACCAAAACATGTCTAAAATATATTGTTTTTTGTCATTACCACCCTATCACAAATAATATTCAAATCAATTTCTATTTTGTGGTATTTTTATTGAGATTTAATATATTATAAGTTTAACTTTTGAGGAATTTAAAAGTGCCTCTCACCTTAATTAAAAAAGGAAACCTCCTCCCTCATTTAATTTCACCACATTGAGTCTTATATATCGAAAAAATCAACCAAATTATCTTATAAAATTATTTATCCACATTCTAGAGGTTCTTGGCTTCCTAAAAGGAAAACTATAGAGTTTTTTAGAGGAGATCTAAAGGAGACGTTTCAAAGAAGAGGTAATCGCTCGAAACGATGACTCTCCCTTTATAATCTTAAATTATTCCTATATATTTATGATATTTATAGTATAATAATAAAATAATAATACTAAATATGAGGAATGTTTATTATGATTATAGACACTCCATTATACAATCCCTTTCTCATCAAACAAGAAGTGAAAGTATCGCTCATGCCTACGTACGACTTACCATCTCCACGTAGCTATACATTTCATTTTCCATCACTATTTTTCACTAGTTATAATTATAAAGGGTTTAATATTTATATATGATATTTAAGAAAAAATAATACTTCTGTAATAGTTATATCACACATAACTCTATGATTTATATTTTGTTGGAATATGATAACATCATTCGTGCATATGGCGGATTACCATATCGAAAAACAATATGATTCATTCAAACATTATATGTAATGTTTTATAAATGGTCCTAATAAACATATTTGATGTATATTACATAAAAATTATCATTTAATGATAATATATCTTATAATTTTCTTTTTTTTAACATGAAATGAATATAAAAACAATGTTGATACATATGTTTGGACTACCGTCTCCATGAACGGTGTATTTTCTTTTATATCATTAAATTTTATGAATAAACATAATTACATATATAATGAATATATATATGACATTTATGTCAAGGTTATCATTTCTTAGATTATGAAATCATGATCTATGTAATATGATCAAGAATAACAAGTCAAAACATGCATGAAAAACAAAGGGTTAACTTTAACAGGGATTTTTAATTAAATGAGAAATATAAATTAATAAGTAGATAATATATGGTATTATATATATTAACATGGTTTTTTTTAGATTTATAATAATATTATATTTATTATATAGTTGGATTTAATGTGTATGAAATAATTCAATACTCACAGTAAGTGGATTTCTAGGCTCATTTTTATTTCTGTGAGACTTATTCTATATTCACCATTAATTTATTTTGTGTGGAATATATAATACCCATGAATGAAATATATGATAATATTCTTTAAATTTATGGGTATTTACATATCCATTTGAAGATATATATTTCATGGTAATTAATGTTCAAAAGTTACCAAATTGGGAAGGAAATTTTGTCTCAATTTTTCTTATTTAAGACACGCGTTATCTAATGAACCTATATTATTTTATGAGGTGTATATAATTATATATGAAATATTGTATCATGAATATCCTTATTTTCATGATATTATAAGTATCATTTAATATTATTCTCTCTATGGTTGGAAATTTGTGTTCTTTCAAGGCAATGTTTTCTAAAAATGTTTTAAAAGTGTTTTAAATGATCTTATATGAATTTTCTAGGAAAAAGAGATTAATGATATTTAAAATGGTTTTCAAAAATTCCTTTATAAGTTATTATAATTTATTTTCAATTAAATATTATTTATAAATGTTTTATGATTATTATTTTTTCAAATAAGAAAGGATATTTTCCTCAAGAATTATTTCATGTGATTTTTCAAAATCATTTTCTATGGAAGATAACATTATTTGATATCACTTATGATTTACTAGTTTTATGATTTAGGGATACTATACATATTATTTACATGGTTATTTTATGTTTATGAATGATTTATGTTCTTTTAGCATACATATGTATAGTTTTCATTATTTTATGGGTGGGACCTATATCTCCATCTAATGAATTGGGTAATGATTGATATGTCATGAGATATGAATGAATGAAATGGGGAGTGAATTTGGTTTAGTACAATAAATTTTTGACAAATATGGTATTGGGAATGAAAATTGACTACTAAGATGTTCATGGGAGTGAGCCTTGACTACTAAGAGGGTTTAGGGTGTGAACCCATTCCACTATGATGGTATTAGGAGTAAGCCTTGACTACAATGAAAATCATTTTATATATTTATGTTCATGGAAAAAATTCCATGTCTTATTACAATGTTATATTTTCAAGGCTTATGCTCTCAATTTATTTATGATTCATGCCTTATGGACTACCATTATTTATGCCATGAATCATGTATTTAATCTTTGATATTAAGGGTATGATATTCTAATGACATTCTCATGTTCTCATAAACCTATATTCATGATTATGTTTATGTATCTCCCTTGTTTACCCATATTGAGCATCTATGATAACCCTTTTATCATGTTTTATTTTTACTAGGTTATAAAGAAACATTTTTGATAGGGGTATAAGGGGGAATATATTTATGGTAAAAATTGATGATATTTCACTAGACTATAATTTTCTATTCCAAGTTTCCAAAGGCACTAAACTAATATGGTATTTGGGTGTGTCTTTTTTTATTCCAGAAAAAATTATGTAATTTCTATATATGTTAATATTGGGTCATTATAGTTGTTACTAGAGAAAAGTTTTAGTCAACCTTTGGAAACTTCAATGAGAAAAATTTAGTGACATCCCTAGGAATATTTTTAAGGATATGCCTAGGTATGTCTCTAAGGATAATCCAATGGTTTCATAGATGAAAAAAGGTTTTATAATTTAGACTTCTTATACGTGATTTTTCATATTTTTTTATGATAAGTGTTTCATACTATATGCTTTCTAGTTTTATTCAATATAAGAAGACCGAAGAAAGTACGTTAATGATGAATGTGATGAACATGTTTTTGATGAGTAGTCAAATGGGATGATCACTGGAGTGAAGTACATTGTGATCATGACTAATTAGTTTTCACAGAACATGATTAATAGTGTGTACATTAAAAAACTCTTAGAATCACCTACGAAGAGAAGGAAATAGTTTTTTGAGAATTTTGGAAATGGATACCATAAAAGAAAGGGGATTCAGTTTCCTCTATGTGTAGAATGTGGGAAGAAACATCGAAATGGGTGTCTTAAAGGATTAAGAATATGTTTTTCTTATAGAAAAGGATACAAAGACAGTAACTACAAAGGGAAAATAAAAATTTCAGTTAACACAATGGATGTGAATATTTTCCTCTTTAAGGTACTCTTAATTGATGAATTATTTAAATGTGGAAATAATGGGAATTATACAAATCAATTTCTTAAGTGAGAATCTCATGATGAAAATCAGAAAGGTGGTACAAGTAATGGTTATATAGCTAATGATGATGTTTCCAAAGGTTAAATGTGAGAGGAAATAAGTATTATGTAATAGGATGAGGTAGCCTTATTAATGGATTAATGATAAAGTGAAATAATCCAAGTGTTTATGTATTTGAATTCAAGAATTATGTTATATGAATTGTGAAATATATTTAAGTTTTGTTAAATTTATGTTTTTCAATAAGGATTTATAAGAATACATTGAATAGTTCAAATAGACTAGAAAATTAATTTAATGTAAATGTGATATTCTTGGGAAACACATGATTAAGGGATAAATAACCCTAAATATGTTACACATGTTAAGATAATTATGTTTGGATAAATTAAATTGAATAGTACTGATTACCTTGGAATTTATTAACGACTTTTTAAAAAAGTGTATTATGCTATCTTTGGTCATGTTTACAAAATTTTTGGATTTAACAACTATATCCAATAGTATTTGGAATAAAGAGGAATGCATTATGTCAATAAGGATTATTGGTAAATCAGTTTTTTAAAATTTTTCAAGAGAGTACATGATAAAGGTATTCATAGGTTTGGTATATGAAAAATAAGAGCTACTTTATGATATATGGGGGATCAATGTTAAGATTATTTTTAGAAATTTAGCAACCTTATTTCAAAAGTTATGAACTTATATCTTTCAAAAGGGTTACAAGGTAAAATAATTATGAATTTTTTTATGTAAAAATTCAAATGATGTTTTAGATATTAAATTATTATCTCATTGTATGATGATTTATGAATATTTAATAACTTTTTATAACTATTTTTTTGTGATAATGATATATGGAATGATATGCAAATACTTATAAATTAAAATTTCACCATCATTTCTTGGAATAAGAGATTGAGTGGAAATTTATCAAGGAAAAATAGGGTGAGATTATACTGAAATCAAGTAGGTATATCTACCCATGAATATTTCTCATCTTTAGGAAAATGGTCTTGAAATAAAATTTTGTCCCATTATCTCATTTTTGATGATATCATGAGATTTTTCTTGCCTCTTTTGGCAATGGATTTGTCATAATTAACTTTCTCCTAACCATGTTATCTATCACTATATCAGAACTTGATTGTTATATTTCTCTTACATGTTTTTGTTTTCACTTACCACCTATGTTATCCAATTTGGAAACATAGTTATGAGTTTCTTTGAGTAACCGTTTTTTTCCAGGTTTTCCTTTTAAAATGGATTTTTAGTAATCTTTTTTACGATACAGATTTCTATGAAAGGAACTTTCAATTATTAAACCATTGATAAACCTAAATAATTTCAATTGATAAATTCATTTTAATTGGGGTAGAATGTGACACCCTTCAATTGTGTTAAATATATATATTTTAAATCAATTTACTCTTTTTAGTACTTTGTATTTCATGCAACACTAAATATAACTTGTGTTATATGAAAGCAGCAAGTTATTCTTGAATTATTTGCAACACGAAGTCAATTTTATGCTATATGAAAAACATAGATTATATTTTTTAACATACAACACTATATTTTTCTTGTGTTACACACAATGTTGGATTCTTTTTATAGCCTTCATTACATGAAAGACCTGGTTTTACCAAACTACAATGTACTATTAATATTATTATAATATTATTATGGTTACCACCTATCAGTTGGAATGGTGATTAAAAATAATATTAAATAAATTATTAAAATATTATTTGAACAAGTATATAAAATGAATTTATTTGTTATTCATTAGTTAGAAATTAAATTATGAACTAATCTATAAATAAATTAATTCATTTTCTAAGAAAAAAATCTCTACGTACAAACTTAATTTTATCTAAATAATTTAAACAAGACACTATTGATGATTTTATTTTAATTTTTATATTACTTATTCTATATTTAGTTTTCATTCTAATCTAATAGATTTGATTGGTAGAAGATAATAATATATCCAATTTTATGTATAAAATGATGTATTTTTTAAAAGGGTAATTTTACAGCCTTGTAAGGATCTACCCATTTTAAATCTAATTTTTGAAACTTTTATAACTTTTATATGAAAAATTTGAACTTAATTTTTAGATTATTAATAGAAAAATTTATGTTGGGTGATCTTTTGGTATATTTTAGAGAAGTTTCATGTTCTGATGAATGATGAAAAATAATGAATTTTAATTTTAAAAAATAATTTCATCTAACTTATTTTTATTGTTAAATAATGTTTTGAATTGGATTTAAAGTATAATTAGTAAAATATTACATAAATTAATACAAGTTAGGTTATTAGACCCAAATTCACATTGAAATTGGATATAAAAACATTTTAAACTTTAGAACTTTTCACTTTAAAACTAGTCGTCTCATCCCATCTGCATGATTAATTTAAAATTAATTAATTCCAATTACAAGATTAGAATTTTGGAAAATTTATTCCTTATTTGTAATCCTATGTTTTAACTTTAGTAATTAGGCACCTTTTATTTTTGGACAATATGAATAGTAACCTTTCTAAATTTTATTATAATAGTTACTGGTACATCAGGTAGTTGAGGGTAAAAATAATATTATAAATATTAAAAAACTACCCTAACACTAGGAAAAATGTTATTTGATTAATTTAATTATATTATTTACACCTAAATATTTAAATTAAATTATTTAATGGACAAATTTCCTTGAAAATGAATTAGATATTATTAAAATCATAGAGAGTGGCAAAATGTCACACTATTACTTTTAATAAGTACAATATTTTAAATATGGGGTTAAATAGAAGATATGTTTAAATATATATATTATTATGAAATATGAATTGCCTATATACAACATGGAAATTTATTTTTATTTTTTAGTGAATAAATAATTATCATAAATTGTTACACAATGGTGATGCAGTAATTATTCAATTATTGAAAAAATCAATTAAGTGATATTAAAAATATTAAAAGATATATAATTTTAATTAATTAGGGTTATATACTAATTTTATAGGTTAATATGAAAAATCCATGTTTTATTAAATGAATTGGTTCAAATTAATCTTTCTCAATTGATTTTCTTAAAGTCAATGTAATGAATAGTTCTGAAATTGAAACTAATTATATTTTAGGAAAATAATATTTTATTTACATAGATAAAAATCATAAAAATCATAAATAATGACAAATGGGATAAATTATGGTCTAAAATATCATAAATTTACCATTTATGGTTTAATTTATATCTTATAAGTAAAAATATCAACCTTTTAATATTGAAAATGTTGTTACCATAGTAAAAATTAAAATAGGTTAACTAAGGGTTAATCAAAAGGATAAAGTTTAAAATTACCCCAAAGGATTTATAAAATATATTGGTTTTCGGTATTAATAGCCTATACCAAATTATCTTAAAATAAATTCCCATTTGGAGGTATTTTTATTGAGATTTTATTTATTATAAATTAATCTTTTGAGAAATTCATAGAGCATCCCTCACATTCATTATAAAAGTACACCTCCTCCATCATATAATTTCACCACTTTTAGTAATATATATTGAACAAAATCTGGAAATTTCTCTTATAAACATCCTTAGATAAATTATAGAGGTGATGGTATTCCCAAAATACAAACTCTAGAGTCCTATAGAGGAGATCTAAAGGAGCTATTTTGAAGAAGATGTAATCACTCTAATCGATCACTCCCTTTATCAACACTTATATACACCATATAAATATATGATATATATATAATAGGATAAGAAATTAAAAATCATAAATATTATAAAATATTATTATTATTATTATGAAAATACCATTATAAAACCCCTTTCCCATTGAATAAGAAGTGAAAGCATCGCTCATGCGTAAATACGTCTTACTGTCTCCACGCAACGATACAATTTATTTTCCATCACCATATTTAATGAGTGGAAATTATGTTTTATTTAATATTTATATATTATATTTATGAAATAATTATAATTATTTAATTTTTATATCTCACATAAATCCATGCTTTCCATTTTTTGGGAATACAAGAACATCATTCATGTGTACGACAGACTACCACATCACAAAGCGATGTGATTCATTAACACATTTTATTGAATGTATAGATAATGGTTTGAATAAATATATGTAATATATATGATATAAAAATGTTTTTTTAATTATAATATATTATATAATTTTATTTATTTTAATATAAAAAAATAGAAACAATATTCATGCATATACATGACCCACTGTCTCTGTGAACTGTGTATTTTGTTTTTACATTAAATTTTTATAAATCACAATGAATATATATATATATATATAATGAATATATATATATATATGATACTTATATCATGGTAATAATTATTGAAATGATTAAATCATGATCTATGTAAGATGACAAAAAATAACAAGTCAAAACATATAGAAAAAAAGGGTTAACTTGAACATGGATTTATTAATAATTGAGAAATATAAAGTCATATATAAATCATATATAGTATTATATATATGAATAAAGTTTTTTGGTAGATTTATAATTAAATTATATTTATTATACAAGAGCATTTAATGTGTACAAAAAGAATTCAAGACTTAATGTAATGGGATTTCTTGTCTCACTTTTATTTCAATGATACTTATGCCATATTCACCACAAGTTTGTTTTATATTGTGTATATACATCTCGTGAATGTAATATATTATCATATAACATATATTAATGGGTATTTACATATCCATTTTATGATATCACTTTCATATTATTTACGGTTCAAATGTTTTCCAAATTGGTAAGGGAATTTTTTCTTAATTTTATTTCTTTTAGACACAAGTTATTATATGTACCTATATTGTTTTATGAGGTGTATATAACATTTTAGGCTAGTTCTATCATGAATAAAATTATTTTCATGATATTATAAGTTTAATATAATGTTATTATCTCTTTATTTGGAAATCCGCGTTCCTTCAAAATAATGTCTTCTAAATTTGTTTTACAAGTTTTTTAATGATATTATATGAGTTTTCAAGGAAAATTATTTTAAATATGTATAAAATAGTTTTCAAATTTTCATTTATATGTTTTTCAATTTTATTTTCAACGAAAAAGGTTTGATAAATGTTTTATGATTTAAAACGTGTTTTTCAAAACATAATGGATATTTTCTTCAAGAATTAGTTTAAATGATCTTTGAAAATAAATTTTCATTGAAGATAAAATTATTTGATGTTACTTATACTTTACTAGGGTTATGATTTAGAGATATCATCCTTATTCATTCTATAATTAGTTTATTCATATTAATGATTTATGTTCCTGTAGAACCATTACGTATGATTTTCATTATTTGATTGGTGGGATATATATAACCCTACAATTCATTGGGTAATGATTTATATCTCATGAGATAGACAAGTATTAAATGGGGAGTAAACCCGGTTCAATATAGAAATTTGTCTGCTATGATGGTATTTGGAGTGAACGTTAACTACTAATACAATATTTGAAGTGATCCTCGACTACTAAGATTGTTTGGGGAGTGAAAACATTCCTCTAAGATAGACTTGATAGTAATAATTGATTAATATGGAAATAATTTTATATATTTATGAGTTTTCCATAAATTCCATGCATTATTCTTATATTATGTCTTCATGGATTATGCTCTTGATATTTTCATGATTCATGTATTATAAATTCCCACTATTTATTCCATAACTCATGTATAAGATCTTTGATATATAGGGCATGATATTCTAATGATAAGAACATGTTATTATAACCTTATGTCCATGATTATACATATGTATCTACCTTTTTTACCCTTAATAAGCATCTTAGATCACCATTTTCTTATGTTTTATTTTCCCTAGGTTATAAATAAATGTTTTAGGTAGGGGTACTAAAGGGAAATATATTTGTGGGAAGCATTGAAGATATTTCACCAGACTAGAATTTTGGGTTCCAAGTTTCCAAATTCACTAAACAATGTGGTCATTGGTCTTTTTTTTGTGTATTCCATTAAATAATTATGTAATATCAATGAACATTAATCTCGGGTTTTTATAGTTGGTATGAGATAAAATATTTATTCAATCTTTGGAAACTTTGATGTGAAAACTTTAGTGATATCCCTATAGATATTTATGAGTATATGTCTAAGGATGTATTTAATTATAAGCTTAAGGTTACATAGATTACAGAAGGTGTAATAATTTAGACTTCATATAAGTGAATTTTCATAGTTATGTGATTTTACACTATGATAAGTTTTATTCACACTATGATTTCTTGTTATAGTTAATGGTGGGAACCAAAATAAATTGGGATAATGTTGAATGTGACAAACAATTTTCTAATGAACACTCAAATGGAATTATCACTGGAGTGATGGACATTGTGATCATGCTTAATATGTTTTCACAGAACATGATTAAAAATGTGTACCATAACCAACTCTATGAATCAAAAGAAAGCTAATGAATGAGACTTTTGAGAATTCTGGTAATGGATACCATGGAGTAAAGAAGATTCATTTATATGTGTGTTAAGAATGTTTAAAGAAACACCCAAATAAATGTATTAAATGAACAAGAATATATTTTAGCTATGGAAAACATGGACAAAAAACAAGTAACTATAAAGGGAAATTGAAAAGTCTAGTTAACACAATGGATGTGAATTTGGTCCTCCCAAGGATAATCTCAATTGATAAATTCTTTAATTGTGGAAAGAACTAGATTTATGAAAATCAATGTCAAAAGTTGAAAGCTCATGAAGATAATCAGCAAGGGGGTATAAGTAATTGTTACATTGCTGATGATGATTGTAATATAGGTGAAATGTGAAAGGAAATAAGTATTAAGTAATAAGATGATGTAGGATTGTTAATGGCTTAAAGATGAAGTGAAATAATAGAACTGTTTATGTATTTGGATTCAATAATAATGGTATATGAATTGTGAAATAATTAAGGATTTTTCAATTTATTTTTTAATAAGTATTTACAAGAATTTTATTAATAGTTTTGATGGACTAGAAAAGTGACTTAATGTAAATGTTATTTTTATGGGAGAAACATGTTTAAGGGAATGATTGCCCACAATATATTAATGATGTTAAGAAAATGATTTTTGGATAATGTAAATTGAATGTTAATGATTACCTTGGAATTTATTATTGAATTTTTGAAAAAGGAGATTATGATATCATTGAGGAATTTTTTATATTTTTTTTGGATTTAAGGAATATATACAATAATTTTTTGAATAAGGAAAAATGAATGTTTCCAATAAGGATTTATGGGAATTCAGGTTGTTACCATGTTTTAACAGAGTACATGGTTATGATATTCACATGTTTGGAAAGTGAAAAATAATATTTACATTATGATACACAGTGAATCAAATTTAACATGATTTTGTGAAATTTAGAGACATTCATTATAATGTTTTGGAATTTTATATTTTTTAAGGGTTACAAAGTTAAAAAATTATTAAATAGTTTATGTTAAATTTATAATAAGATTTTAGAGATTAAAGTATTATGTCACCACATGAGAATTTATGCAGATTGGATAAATTGTGATAACCATTATGTTGTGATAAAGACAGATGGACTGACCTATCATTATATTTATGGATCTATTATCTGATACCACTTCAGGAATGACAAACTCATGTTTATTTCATAGAATAATAGATGAAGTGGAAATTGATAAAGTCAAAAAAACAGGTGAGATTGTGATGAAATAAAGTAAGTATATATTCTCACGAAAATTCTTCAACTTTTAGAAAAGGGAATTGAAATAAAATGTTGTCTCCTTATCATCATTTTTTATGGTATCAATGAACTTTTTTCATGGTATTTGGGTTGTCTATTTTTTATTTTTATCTTCCTATAACTAAGTTCCCTATCACTCTCCATCAGAACTTGATAGTTGTATTTCTATTCAATGTCCATGTTTTAAATTTCCACCTATGTTATCCTATACGAAAACCTAGTAACGAGTTAATTTAAATAACCGTCATGTTTCCAAATTTTGTTTTTAAAGGGAGTTTTAGTATTAATTTTTACGATGTGGGTTTCTATGAAAGGAACTTTCTAGTATCAAACCATTGATAAACTAGATGAATTTTCCAGGAGAATTTCATTTTAAGGGGGGTAGAATGTAATACCCTGAGATTTTATGAAATATATATTTTTTCTAATTAATTTAATCTTTTTGATATTTTTAATTTCACAAAACACAGACTATAGATTTTATTATGTGAAAGAATGAAGATATTATTTCATTGTATGAAACACCAAGTCAAGGTTGTGATATATGTAACCATTATATTAACTTTTAGGATAATAAACACTGTTTTTATTGTGTTTCAAACAATGAAAAATTATTTTGAGAGCTTGGGTGACACACTCCAAAATAATTTTTTTTCTATTTTCAAAATCCAATTTAATGATAAGTGTGAACCAAACATTCAATATATATAATCAACCCACCGGCTGGATTACAAAGTTTAGAAATCATGGTACAAAAACCACCCTCTAAAATTTTAAATTAAAAAAAAAATCAAGTCCACACATACCATTACCTAAGGTCACTGAATATCGAGTAGAACACTACCTTGAGTCACACCCCATAATGTTTCCACTTTTCTGTCATTAAAAAACAAACACAGAAACCCCACATCATCATCTCTTCACAATATCCGTCACTAGAAACACAATCATCAGAAACCACCTAGAAAAAACATCAATGACACTAGAAACCCAAAAAGACTAAATGCCAAAGAACCAAATATTCACCAATTTATTTGAGTAAGAAACATAAATAAAATATAAAAATCAAGAAACAATATTCATAGGCTAAAACTAAATCATGAATAATCTGGAGCACCAAATACTACCAAAACACACTTCCCAGGACGACATAGATTCCATTGCTCCAAATCCGGACTGAGAGAGGGGCTGAGGAACTTGAGGTCAGAGAAGGATTGACTGGTTGGGGATCTGAATGATGCCATTATGGAATTAAAAACTAGATTAAGGAAGAACAAAACCAGGACAACAATGGAAGCACCTAGGATCCCATCTACCACCAGAACACATGACCCAAAACCCCTTTGAACTGATGCATTAGCTCTGACCTGGATAAGAACATATGAACATGAGGTTAGAGTGGGTTTTGAATGGATAATGGCATAAAAAAATCTGCCAATGAAGAGATGATCAAAGGATCATTGGGGTAAATCCCCTTGTAGTGAGCCCTAGAGAGAATAAAGGAAATAGACTCTAGATATAAGGAAATAATGGTAATGAAGAAAAACCATAGGGAAGCAAATTGGGATAAAAGAGGTAATAGTGGTACAAGGAAATTCAGTAGAGAAAAATATAAGAAGGAGGAGAGGGGGTGATAGATTTAGATGAATGAAATGGCCTCCCCCATTTGACCTACCACTGAGGAGGTGCCACGGCACCACTTATGTGACACACAAGAACTATTTTTACCAACCAACACTGTACTATTCATATTATTATTGTTACCACCTAGACATTTAATTGTAAATTTCAAATAATTTTAACTAAATTATGAAAATATAATTTAAAAATTTATAAAAAATGAACCCATTTGTTATAAAATATCTAGAAATGAAATTAATAACTATTTGAAAATAATGAGATACATTTTCTAAGAAAAATATTTTTCTATGTAGAACTACAATTTTATCTCAATGAATTAAAAAAACAACTATTTATGAATTTTTTAATAATATTTATATATTACATATTCAATAAATTATTTTGACATAGATTTATTAGATTTTATAGGCATAAGATAAGAATGAATCTAATTTTATGAATAAAAAGATGTATTTTTAAAAAGGGTATTTTTTCCACCTTTTAGAGGAAAAACCCATTTTAAATATAATTTTTTACACTTTTATAAATTTTATGTGAAAGAATAAACATAATTTCTAATTATTAATATCAAAATTTACTTTGGGATAACTTTTGGTATTTTTTTGAGAAGTTTCATGTCTTGATGAATAGTAAAAAATACTGAATTTTAATTGAGAACTTATTTTTCATCTAAATTTTCAAAATATTTTAATTACATTTTGATTTAGTTTTAAAGTATAATTAGAACAATTTTACATAAATTAATCCAATTTTGGTCATTTTAATCAATTTCACCTTGATATTGGATATAAAAACATTTTAAACTTTTGGACTTTTCACTTCAAAAACCCATCATCTCATCCCGTTTGCATGATTAATTTTAATGTAATTTCTAATAATTATAGTATTAGTATTTTGAAAAATGGATTCCATATGTTGAATCATAAGGTCCAAATTTATTAAATATTCCCCTTTTAGTTTTAGACAATATGAATAGTAACTTTAGCAATTTTTATTACTATGGTTAAGAGTAAATATGGTAATTAAGTGTAAAAATAATATTATAAATATTATAAAAGAACCCTAACACTTGTCCAAATGTTATTAGATGAATTTAATTCAATTATTAACAGTCAAGGTTCTACATTTAATTATTTTAATGGACACTTTTCCCTGAAAGTGACATATATTATTAAAATCAAAGAGTGACAAAATGTCACACTCTTAATTTTAATAAGTATAACATTTTTAATATGAGGTTAGATAGAAGATATGATTGAATATAAATATTATTAATTTAAATAAATTGTCTCTATTTATATCATAAAAACTTATTTTTAAATTTTTAGACAGTAAATAATTATCATAAATAATTACACAATGATGATGGAGTAATTATTCAAATAATGAAAAACTCAATTAAGGGATATTAAAAATATTAAAAAGGTATAATTTTAATAAAATAATATTTTTAAAGAATTTTATATGTTAATAGGACATATTAGGGGTATATTAAATTAATTATTTTTAATTTATCTAACTGTATTGATTTTCTTAAAGTCAATTTAATGAATAGTGTCAAAATCATCAGAAATGGTATTTTTTGAAAATAATATTTCATTAATTTAGATAAAATAAAAAGAATCCTAAATAAAGAAAAATTGGTAAAATTATGGTCTAAAATATCATAAATTTACAACTTATGGTTCAATTGAAACCTTATTAGTTAAAATATCAACTTTTTAATATTGAAAAAGTCGTTACCATAGTTCAAACTAAAATAGATTAACTAAGGGTAAATCAAAATGATAAGGGTTAAAATTACATAACAACTTTTATAAAATAGATTGGTTTATTATATTACCACTATATGACACATTATTTTATAATCCCATTCCATTTTAAGTTTTTTTATATAGATTTAAGTTATAATAAAATAATATTTTGGGAAATTCTAAAAGTTCACCTCGCATTCATTATAAAAGTACACCTCATCCATCATATCGTATCACCATGTTGAGTTTTATATACTGAAAAATTTATAAAATTATCTTCTTTGATTGCTTAGAACATTCTATAGCTGGGTTACTTCCCAAACAACCAACTCTAGAGTTCTTTAGAGGAGATCTAAAGGAGCCGTTTCAAAGAAGAGGCAATTGCTCCAACCGATCACTCTATTTTTATGCTCTAATATACCTCCTATAAATATATGATATATATCATAGAATAATATCTTCATAAAAATAAATATTCTTAATTATTATTATTATTATTAACACACTATTATATAACCCCTTTCCCATCGAACAAGAAGTGAATGTTTTTCTTGTTTGTACGTACAACTTACCGTCTCCACACAATGATATAATTAATTTTCCATCACAACATTTCATGAGTAAAAATTATGATGGGTTTAAAATATATATATTATATTTATAAAATAATTATACTTCTGGAATTTTTATATCACACATACCACCATACTTTCAATTTTTGTGGGAATATGATAGCATCGTTCATCTGTATGATGGACTATCGCCTCGTGATGCAATGTGATTCACTCGTAAATTACATGGAAGGTATCAATAATGTATTTAATAAATATATTTGATATATATAAATTAAAAATTATTATGTGATGATAATATATCATAAAATTTTCTTTCTTTTAATATGATAGAAAAATACAAACATCGTTCGTACGTACATACGACCTACCGTCTCAATGAATGATGTATTTTTATTTTATACCTTTAAATTTTATGAATCATCATAACTAAATATACAGTTAATATATATATATATATATAGGATAATTATATCATTTTTATCAGTTTGGATATGATGAAATCATGTTCTATGTAAGATCACCATGAATTACAAGCCAAAACATGTACAAAAACGAAAGGGTTAACTTTAACATGGATTTCTTAATAAATGAGTAATATAAAGTCATAAGTAAATCATATATGGTATTATATATATGAATATGGTTAAATATAGTTGTTTAATAAACTTATTTCTATGATATATGTAGTTTTATCATGTATTAAGGAATTCAAGACTTAATGTAAGGGTATTTTTAGTCTCACATTTGTTTTTGCGAGACTTATGCCATATTCACCACTAATTTCTTTTTGTGTAGTGTATATACTACTAATAAATGTAATATATGATCCTACCCCTTAAATTTATTAGTATTTACATATCCATTTTATGACATCTCTTTCATGGGATTTATAGTTTAGAAGTAACCAAATTTGTAATGTTATTTTGACTTAATTTTTATTCTTTGAGAGATATGTTATGTTATGCACCTATATTATTCTATGAGGTGTATATAATTTCTATTGACATGTTGTATCATGAATCTCTAAAATTTAAAGATATTATATGTTTTATGTAATTTTATTATATCTGCCATCAGAAATCTGTGTTTCTTCAAGAAAATGTTTTCTAAAAATGTTTTAAAATGTTTTTAAAAGATATTATATAAATTTTCAAGTAAAAGGATTTAAAATATGTTTAAAATTGTTTTAAATGTTTTCTTTATTAGTTTTTAATATTTATTTTAATTGAAAAAGGTTTACTAAAATTTTTATGATTTAAAAAGTGTTTTTCAAAGTGAAAAGGATCCTTTTCTCAAGAATTATTTCAAATGATATTTAAAAAAAAATTATATTGAAGATGAAATTATTTGATGTTACTTATGATTTAATGAGGTTGTGATTCAGGGATACTGGTGTTATTATTTATACTGTTAGTTTTTTTGAATTATTTATATCATTATGGTGAACATATGTATGGTTTTCATTATTTGACAGGTGGGACAAATATCTCCCTCTAATGAATTTGGTAATGATTTATATATCATGAGATAGTCATGAATGAAATGTGAAGTAAACCCCATTCATTATAGGACTTTGTCTGATAAGGTGACCTTCAGAGAGAAACTTGAGTACTAAGATGGTCTTGGTAGTGAACATTGGCTACTAATATGGTTTCAGTAGTGAACCCATTCCACTAAGACAATCTTCAAAGTAAGATTTGAATTCTATGGACATAATTTTATATATTTTTTTGTATTCCATAGATTATATGTATTATTACTATTCTATGAATTCATTTATTATGATCTATATATCCCCAATATTCATGTCTTATAAAATTCCATTATTTATTCCATGACTCAGTTAATTTATCTTTGATATGCTGGGCATAATATTCTAATGATATAATCTTGTTATTATACCCTTATTGTTCATGATTATGCTTATATATCTCCCTTTTTTACCCTTACTGATAATATGATCTCACATTTTTCTTATGTTTTGTTTTCCACAGGTTATAAAGAAATGTTTTAGGTAGGGTTACTAAAGGTGAAGACATTTTTGGGAAATAGTGAATATCTTTCAGTAGACTATATGTTTGTGTTTAAAGTTATGGCACTAAAATAATATGGCCTCTAGGTGTGTGATTTTGTATTATAAAAAATGATGTAATAATTATGTATGTTTGGTTTGGGTCATTATAGTTGGTATTATAGAAAAGGTTTAGTCAACCTTTAGACACTCGAATGAAAAAACATTACTGAGATCCCTAGAGATATTTTTAAGGTTATGTATAGGGATGTATATAAGGATAAACATAAGGTGTCATAGACTAAATAAGGTGTCATATTCTAGATATCAAATAAGTTATATTTCGTAGTTATGTGGTATTCCTCTATTATAATTGTTTCTAACAGTAATATTTTTGACTTTAGTTAATGGTGGGAAATAGAAGAAAGTGGGTTTACTTTGAACATGACAAACAATTTTTTAATGAGTAGTGAAATTGGGTGATCACTAGAGTGAAGTATTTTGTGATCATGTCTAATCAGTTTTCATTGAACATTATTAATAATTTATACCTTAATCACCTCTTTAAATAACCTAAGAATAGAATGAATTATTTTTCTGAGATTTATGGAAATGGATACCAAGGAGGATAGAAGATTTAGTTTTCTTTGTTTCAAGAATGTGGAAAGATAAACCCAAATGGATGTATTATAGGAATAAAAAGATGTTTTGACTGTGGAAAATAATGTAACAAAGAATATAACTATGAGAGGAAAATGAAAATTTGAATTAACTCAATGGATGGGAATGTTGGCCTCCATAAGGTACTCTCAATTGATGAATTATTTAAATTTGGAAATAACGGGCATTATAAAAATTGATGTCCTATGTGGAATGATCATAAAGATAATAAGAAAGGTGGTAAAAGTAATAGTTATATTGCTAATTATGATGAGACTACAACTGAAATGTGAATGAAAAGGGGTATTAAGTAATAGTATAAGGTAGAATTGTTAATGAATTAAGGATGAAGTGAAATAATCAAAGTGATTTTCTATATGGATTCAAGAATTATGTTATATGGATTTTGAAATATATTAGGATTATTCAGTTTAGGTTTTTTACTAAGGATTTATAAGAATATGTTAAATATCTAATGGATTAGAAATTTTGGTTTGATGGAAAGTTGATATTCATAGGAAACAGATGACTAAGGGAATGATAATACCTAATATGTTAATGATGTTAAGACAATGACGTTTTGATAAAGTAAATTGAAAGGTATTGATTACCTAGAAATTTATTAACGAATTGTAGGAAAAGTGTATTACGATATCGTTGATGAAGTTAAAAACATTTTTAGATTTATGAAATATATCCAATAAACTTTGAAATAAGGATGTATATAGGTTTCCAAAGAGGATTTATGGTAATTTGGGTTATTAACATGTTTCAAGAGAGTACATGATGAAGGTATTCACATGTTTTGTATGTGACAAACATGATCTACTTTATGATATATGGGGGATCAATGTTAAGATAATTTTTATAAATTTAGTGACCTTATTTATAAAGTTTTATACTTTCATATTTTAGATGGGTTACAAGGTTAAACATTTATGAAATGGATTACGATAAAATTACAATGAGGTTTTAGTGATTAAATTATTATCTCTTAATATAAGAATTTGTTCATATTGGATAACTTGTGATAACCATTTTCTTATGATAGAGACATATGGAATGACCTATAATTCTATTTATGTATATCTTGATCTGTCAATACTTTAGGAATGAAAAATTTACATTCATTTCATGGAATAAAAGATGAATTTTAAATTGGTAAAGACACAACAAAGGGTGAGATTTTTCTAAAATTAGGTAAATATATCTTCTCATGAAAATTATTCAACTTTAAGAATGTGGTTTTTAAATAAAATCTTTTCCCATTATTTTAATTTTTATGATATCAATGAAATTTTTCAACCCTATTTGGGTTATGGATTTGGGATCATTTAGTTTCTCGTAACCATGTTCTATATCACTCTTCATCATAATTTGATAGATAGATTTCTTTTCCATGTCCATGTTTTTTTCCACCTATGTTCTCTTATGTGAAAATCAAGTTATGAGTTACATTGAGTAACTATTTTTTTCCCAACATTCCCTTTTTAAGTAATTATTTATATTTATTTTATGATTTGAGTTTATTTAAAAAGAAAATTTAAAGTATTTAACCATTTATAACCCAGATGAATTTTGGGGGTGAAGTTCATTTTAAGGGATGTATAATGTTACACCCAGATATTTTTTGAAGTATTTTTTGTCAAATTAATTTAATTTTTTCAATATTTTTCATTTCAATCAACAAAAAATATAGCTTGTGTTATATAAAAGCATCATGTTATTCATGAATTATATACGATGCCAAGTCAAGGTTTCACTAAACAAGAAACATAAATCAACTTTCAGAACACGAAAAAATATGTTTTTCTTGTGCTCCACACAACACCAAATTCTTTTGATAGATTTCATTAACTCAAGACCTAGTTTTTCCAAACTATAATGTAATATTAATTTTATTATAATATTATTATAGTTACCACTGAGCTATTAGAATAGAAATTCCAAATAATACTGAATAAATAATTAAAATATTGTTTAAAAGTGTATGTAAAATTAATCATTTAGTTATCAATTATGTATAAATGGAATTAAGAACTATTGGAAAATAAAAAATTCCCTTTCTAAGAAATCTATATTTCTATGTACAAACACCAATTTTTTTAAATAAATTAAATAAGAAACTATTGATGATTTTTTTTAAGAAAATTTATATATTACATATTCAATCAAATTTTATGACACTTGTTTAATATATTTGATGGATGTAATAGAAGAATAAATCCAAATTTAGGAATAAAAACATGTTTTTTCAAAAGGGTAATTTTACCGGCTTTTATTGGAGAACCTATTTAAATTTGTTTTGAAAATTTTATAATTTTTATATGAAAAATAAGTTTCATTTTTTAATTATTAATATAAAAAATTAATTTGGGTGAACATTGCGTATTTTTTCTGAGAAGTTTCATGTTTTGAAACATAATGAAAAATACTAAATTTTAATTGAAAATTACTTTTTTATGCAACTTATTTATATTGGTTAATTATGATTTGAATTGTTTTTAAAGTATAATTAGTAAAATTTTATATACATTAATCCAATCTATGTTATTGGAACCAATTTACCATTGAAATTGGATATAAAAACATTTCAATCTTTTGGTCTTTTAACTTTGAAAACCCATCATCTCATCCCGTCCGTAGGATTACTTTTAAATTTATTTATGAAAATTATATGATTATAATTTTGAAAAAATGATTACAGATTTTTAATACTAAGATAAAAATTTGATAAATAGTTTCCTTTTATTTTTTGATAATATCAATAGTAACTTTAGAAATTTTTATTTCTACGGTGAAGGGTAAATTAGGTAATTATAGGTAAAAATAATATTATAAATATTATAAAACTTCCCTAAAAATTTAAAAAAAGGTATTGGTTAAATTTAATTATATAATTAACATCTAATTATTTTGATTTTATTATTTAATAGACACGTTTACATGATAATGACTTAGATATTATTAAAATCAAAGAGAGTGAAAAAATGTCACAGTCTTAATTTAAATTAGTATAATATTTTTAATATGGGGCTAAATAGAAGTTATAATTGACTATAAATATTATTATAAAATATAAAAGTTTTATATACATTATAAGAAGTCATTTTTAATTTTTTTGTGGAAATAATTATCATGAATAATTACACAATTATGATGTAGTAATTATTAAATTAATTAAAAACTCATTTATGTGTTATTAAAAATAATAAAATAGATATAATTTAAGTTACATAAGGTGATAAAAGAATTTTATAGGTGAATAAGACATATTAGGGGAGTATTGAAATAATTTTATAGAAATTACTTTTCTGTATTGATTTTTCATAATGTCAATGTAATGAATAGTGTCATAATTGACACTTATGATATTTAATGATGTTTTAATTAAATTAGTTAAAAACAATAAAGATACTAAGTAAGGATAAAATGGAATAAATTATGGTTTAGAATATAACAAAGTGACTATTTATGGTTCAATTGACACCTTATAAGTAAAAATATCTACATTTTAATAAGGAAAGATTTATTACCCCAATTAAAATTAAAATAGGTTAACTAAGGGTCAATAAAAATGATAAGGTTTTATATTTTCACCAAAAAATTTATAAAACCTACTGGATAAAGGGATAATAAGACTATCCCAAATTATATTCAAATTAGTTTTTGTTTGGAGGTATTTAGAATTATATATAATTTATTAGAAATTAATCTTTTGATAAATTCCATATGTACCCCTCACCTTCATTATAAAAGGACACCTCCTAACTCATCTCATTTGACCAAATTAATTCATATAGATCGACAACAATATACCAAATTATCATATAAAATTTCTTATACACATTCTAGAGGTGTTGGCATTCTGAAAAGACCAACTCTAGATTCTTTTAGAGGAGATCTAAAGGAGCTGTTTCGAAGAAGAGGTAATCGCTCTAATCAATCAATCTCTTTTTCTACTCCTATATACCTCATATAAATCTATGATATATATAATATAATAACGAATTAATCATAATTAATTTTATTTAATGTTTTTATGACTATGAACACACCATTATACATCCACTTTCCCATCGAACATGAAGTGAACTTATCACTCATGGATACGTACGACTTACCATCTCCACCTAGGGATATAATTAATTTTCCACAACCATATTTATTGAGTGATAATTATGATTTAGTTAATGTTTATATATAATACTTATGAAATAATTATAATTATGGTGTTATTAAATCACACATACCTCCATGATTTCCTTTTTTTTGAAATACGATAACATCATTCATGTGTGTGGTGGACTACCATCTCATGAACAATGTGATTCGTTAACAAATTACATGGAATGTATTAATTTTTTTAATAAAAATATTTGATATATATGACTTAAAAATTATTCTATAACGATAATATATCATATAATTTTATTTCTTTTAATAAGAAAAGAAAATGGAAACAATATTCATGCGTACGTATGACCCACCATCTCCATGAATGGTGTATTTTATTTTCTACCTTTAAATTTTTTAAATGACCATAAATAAATATATAATGAATGTATATATGATATTTATATCATGGTTATCATTATTTATATAATTAAATAATGATGTATGTAATAGTAACCAAAATAACAAGTAAAAAAATGTACGAAAAAATGGTCTTCTTTAACATGGATTTGTTAATAAATGAGGAATATAAATTGATAAGTAAATAATATATGGTATTATATATTTTATGGTTTTTTGGAAGATTTATAATAAAATTATGTCCATTATATATTATATTTTAATGCATATGAAGGAATTCAATATTTAATGTAAGGGGATTTCAAGTATCACTTTTATTTCATTGAGACTTATACTATATTCCATACTCATTTATTTTGCGTGGTGTATATAATGATCATGAATATAATATATGGTACTATTAATTAAATTTATGGATATTTAAATTTCCATTTTATAATATATCTTTCATTGGATTTACGGTTCAAAAGTTACAAAATTGGTTATGGAATTTTGTCTCAATTTTCTTTATTTGAGACACATGTTATGTTATTACCCTATATTATTTTATGAGGTGTATATAATACTCTTTGACATGTTGTATCATGAATCTAATTATTTTCATGGTATTATATTTTTTATGTGATTTTATTCTCTATTCTGTCATAAATCTATGTTCATTTAAAAAATTTATTTATAAAAATGTTTTAAAAGGGTTTTAAATGATATTACATGAATTTTAAAGAAACATGATTTTAATGTTGTTTAAAATGGTTTAAAAAGTTTACTTTATATTTTTTTCTAGTTTATTTTCAATGAAAATGGTTTTTAAATTTTTTTATGATTTAAAAAGTGTTTTTTAAAGTAGAAAGGATATTTTTACTCAAAAATTATTTTTAATGATCTTTCAATACGATTTTCCATTGAAGTTGAAATTATTGGATGTTAATTTGGATTTATTGGGGTTTTGATTTAGTGATTCTATACTTATTATATATTTTTCATAGTTTATTGTTATAAATGATTTATTTTATTATGAAACACATATATATGTTTTTCATTATTTAATGGGTGAGACCTATATATTCCTCCAATGCATTGGGTAATGATTTATATATCACGATATAGACATGTATGAAATGAGGAGTAAACCCGGTACAGTCTTGGGAGTGAATATTGACTAATTATATGGTTTTGGGAGTGCACCTTGACCACTAATAATGTTTAGGGGAGTAAACCCATTCCACTAATATGGCCTTGTAAGTAATCATTGACTAATATGGAAATCATTTTATATATTTATGTGCCTTAAAAAATTCTATGTCTTATTCCTATGTTAAGATTTCATAGATTATTATCCTGATTTTTTCATGATTCATGTCTTATGAACTTCCATTATATATTACATGACTCATATATATGATCTTTGATATGAAGGGTATGATATTATAATGATAGGATCCTGTTCTCATTCCCTTATGTTCATGATTATGCTTATGTATCTCCCAAGTTTACCAATAATGATCATTTGAGCTCACCATTTTCTTATGTTTTATTATCATCAGGTTATAAATAATGTTTTTAGGGTGGGGTAATAAAGGGGAAGTTATTATTAGGAAATAATGAATATAATTCACCAAACTAGAATTTTTTGTTTGATGTTTCCAAAGGAACCAAGCTAATACTGTCTATGAGAGTGTGTTTTTGTATTCTATAAAAACATTATATAATGTCAATGAACATTAATCTTGTGTTGTTATATGGTATTAGGGAAAGGTTTTGAATTTAGTTATACTTTTGAGGGGTAGTTTACAAGGTTGGACTAGTTGAATTGGTCAGTGAGGGGTGAAATACATATTGTTTCAATTAGGGGATGACACAATAATGGGGTAATCATATTGTTTTGGTTGGAATTATCAATGTCACTATATACGAGTTGATGATGATTTATGTGATAGCGTTGGTGAGGGGGGTGTGGGTAGAATTATAATGTCCATAAAAACTAGTATTATTATGTTTGAATCATGGTTCATGGCCCTGTGATGCTTGGGAATTCAGTTCGAGGATGACATGTCATATGTTTAGTATATTATAATACCACACCCTTTTATTTATTACAAGATATATAATGTTTTTGATGAGGTATTTCTAAAATATTCTAATAGAGGTGTAAAAGGGTTATAAAGAGACATAAGATATTTCGAGGGACTCAGATGGAATCTATGGCTTGAAATATGGATGTTTCAGTGCCACTAATTAGTTGATGGCAAGATTAATAGTAGGTCTCTCAACCTGAAGCCGCTGGTCAGCCAATAGACCAGGTATTACTAGATAGTATCCTATTGAAAAGAATTTATATTAATAACATACTCATAATTTTATAGGGGTCACCCTGGTTTCCTTACCCTAAATATTTTGGTCCCCTTACAGACCTGAGGGAGCCATGGGGACCCCCTTCTCCTTCCTTTCATCCTCTAAGGATCACTCTTGATCTATAAATTTTATGGTTACTACCTATACAATTTGAATCTATACGTAATCTTATGATTTCTTTTCAATTTATTCTTAATTTATCACACTTCAATGTGATATCTTTATTATTTAATCTGATATACCCAATTTGTAGGTCTTTTTTCAAGTTTATCATTTCTTTGTATTTTAGGCAAAATAAATTTTTCGTACTTAGTGTATTAACTCCCACGAGGTTGAGGTATGTGTTACCTCAAAATTAACCTATAGTATTTTTTAATTCCTATATGTATAGATTGTTCACCATCACCATTTTTCCTAGAAATGGACAAAAAAATTATCAAGATATTTTTTTTATGTTCTTGTAACTAATTAAGTACCATCTTATAAGGCATATAGACCAACTATGTATATTGGTCACAGTGATAAATTTTACATGGATCTTGAACTTATTTTTTCCAAATGAAATTCCAAACCTTTTATGAATATAAATGTGAGGATATATAATTCCTTTTCATGTTATTGTATAATGTTTAAGCCTTATTTAAATCATTAAAAATGAAATCATGATTAAGATTGATGATAGAAAAATATATTTTCAAAATCATCAATATCCTTGTATTTGAAATAAATCATGAATTGGGTCTTGAAATGAAATTTGGAATTCATAATTTTTTATTGGTATGACTAAAATAATTTTTAAAATGGTCCATGAAGATGACCATAGAGATTTTTTTTGAAAATTGAATTTAAAGATTTGGAAAAAGGATAGTACTTGGTAACCT
Organism: Viscum album; assembly: GCA_963277665.1. Lineage (NCBI taxonomy): Eukaryota > Viridiplantae > Streptophyta > Magnoliopsida > Santalales > Viscaceae > Viscum > Viscum album. The sequence goes on from OY728127.1 coordinate 1,699,098,298, forward strand.
AGTGATGCTATGTGATTTGTATGGGAATTATGTAGCCCTTTAATATGATTGGGCATAATAAAAACCGTGTATTCATTGAGGGGAAATGCTTTGAACTCCATGAGTGACAGATTCCACTAAAATTCATTATTTTATATTACCTTATAGTGGTTCCCCCTTTAATTTGGGTATCATCATACTTATGGAATTCCATAGATTCATATCATGTATTCTTATAGGATACCCTTGTTTAATGTCATATGATGATCTCTTATAATTAAGATTGATTTCATTTGGGGGAATGCCTTTGGTGTGAGTTTTGTATTTCAATCAATTTATACATTTGAATATGATGGATATTTCATTAAATTCAGACTGATTGATTGGATTAGTGGAATTATAAGGATCACCCCTTATACTACCTATGATATTTTTTGGTGTAAATTCCCATTTGAGCCATGTGTATTCCACCAAAGTATTATGAATATGGGTTATATGGTAGTTTACAATGGAATAAGTTAATCCTTGATGTATTACATGATTAGAGAGTAAACAACACTAGCCAAAGTATGTATAGACTCATGTCAAGCACCACTATGGATCTAAAGCATATGTGGTTGTTCTAATATACTATTTATTGAAATTATTAAATTTTTATTAGAAAATTTATAAATTGATAACTATATAATATATTATTTATATACTTTTAAATTTAGTTTATTGTAGACTAATTATTTAGGGATGTCTTTAGTGGTGGCCTATTGATTTTCACTCACACCCAGCTCAGGCCACCATGGTGCTTGGTTACCTGAGAAGTTATCAATATTTCATTTCTGGTTTAGGTATGGTCCAATCCCTAATGTAATTTATTTTTTGGTTTCTAGGATGGATCAAGGATATCTAGGTTGAAACTAAGACCCATGACCATTTTTCATAGTTTCTTTCAATTGTCTTTAGACTTTTAGGATTTGATGTATCTTACAGGACATTGATGTACGCTTTTGCTAACATATTTTACACTATTTATTTTATATAGATTTATTTTTTTCATCTTTATTTTTTTCATCACTTTCCAAGATTTCATTTCACTACTTGTTTATCTGGATGATATATGTGACTTCCTTTACATTAACTGTTTCATTACTCTGATATACAGGTGTAGTATCCTCACCATGCAACCTTAGACCATCATTTATAGTCATCAATATCTACTATATAGGGAGGTGAACCTAAGGCCATATGGTTCACAAGAATAGATGACCAGTTCAATGGATTTATGACTAGGGTGTTACAATGGAACTTTTGAAAACATAATTAAAAGATAAATACTAAAAATAATTATTATTTGAATAAAAGCATTACATAAATTTAATAATTTTCAAACATAGGTATCTAAATTTAATATTATATAATTAAGGAAATTTTATTTCTTCTTAAATATATATTTACTTTATAAAACTGTTTTTATAAAATTCATTTCGTTTTTATGTCATGATAAAGTCTTAAATGTGACATTAATTGTATAATCGATATTTTTCAACATTCACCTGAAAATAAATTTTTTCTAAAAAAACTAAACAATTCACCCTAAAATAATTTTTATATATTGAATACAAAATTGAATTTCTTTTAATCAAATTAAAATTCTAATATTCTAGGATTCATCATTTAATTAAATAATTAAAAATTTAATTAAAATATTCTTTTATAGAAAAATGACCCTTTCAAATATTAACTATTATAAAAATTATGTGATTTAATTATTATCATTAAAAATTTATTTTCTATTTAATAGGAACTTATAAATAGATTTAAATAAGCATTTTTTACATATATTTCTAAATGGAATTACTCTTATTCATACCTTCCGAACCAAAAAATAAGTTATAAAAATCTTATTTAAATAACAATATTTATATATTATATTGTAATTAGTTTATGATTGGTGTTTTATATGGTACACACTATCAAACATAGTATTTATTTTTTAAAAAATACATTATAAAATTTGTAGATTTCATATTTTACAACCTTAAATAAATTTCACCCTTGTAATGTTATATCTTGTATAAAAAAAGGGTTTGTAACATTTTCATAATCAATTATAAGGAGAGGAAGATAAATAAACATAAGTGGAAAGATATACATTTTAATACACATCAATTACTTTCCGTTTGAAAAGGAATTTAATGTCTATGTTGAGACAAAGAAACATATAATTTCTTAAATATTTCTTAAACCATGTATTTTCTATTGTGAGACTCATAATTGTGAATTATTTTCATAAAAAATTCCTTCATAGCAGAGATATAGTTTCCACATTGGACTACAAAGATTTATCTTCCTATTTTCAATTTTGAGTAGTTATTTTACCTTATATATAAATAAAAAAGAGAATATTCTTACATTATTTATTCCTATGATTTTTTAATTTGGTTTTATTTTGAGTAGTCTTCCACCTCTTCTTCATTTCATAAGATAAATAGTCTTGATAAATTTTTCATACTTAAAGCACAAAAATTATCTTTTAACAGATCAAAAGATCCAAAAAGGATGAAAAATTATTCCTCATATTTCTATATATTATCCTAAACCAAAATGGTTATTAAATGTTAATCTAATATCCAATATGAATAAAATTTCATATATAAATATCTAAAACCTCAACAATAACTCCCAATGTTCAAATTAAATATTTATATAAATAATTAACCTTTAAAATCTTCCAAAATATCATTGACAAAATTTGAAACCCAAAATCAGAAACTTTGATTACATATTCTTCCAAGATAAACATAACAATTATAATTAAATAAAAAAAATCACTCATAAATTCACATACAAAAACATTATATACTCAAATCATATATTCTATATAATATAACAATAATTTCTTAAAATAACATGAATCACCCTAAAACCAAAACAAAAAACACATATGAATCTACATGTTAAATAAATATTTATTCCTAAAATAAAATCGAATCTTAGAAAATAATATTCCATTTACCATAATATAGTGAACTTCCTAAAAATAACATTAATCACTTAGTCACCAAATCAATTTTCAATATCATATATTCCCAAAATATGATATCCCATTTATTCCCATTTACCATAATTAGCTCATCATCTTAAAATTTATTAACCATAAAGATTATGTGTTTTATTCTACATATGTACCAAATAACATTCATGTTGAATGAATTCACACAAAATTAAATTCTAAACCTAAGGGTTACATATACCTCAATTATATTTAAAAAAAATAAAATTTCCCCAAAATTTCATCTGTCACCTTAAAATACAATAACATAAAACCTCAAAATGATATCTATACTTTAAAAATTTTTATCATCCTTAAATTTTGAACACATAATGTATTTTTAACTCTTTTATTATCCTAATTTGATAACTATATGAACTATAAATTTATATAAACCCTACTTTGACACCCAATATGATGCATAAAGACTCGTAAAACTAGATATGGTGCTAAAAACCTATTGCTTACATATTGGATTTGATACCAGTTAAAGAGACGCAATTTTAACCATCTATAATTACAATATCAAAATTAAACATTGATTTACTTATATACCTAATATATTTTCTTTTTAGAGCTTTACAGATTAAGGAAAAATAATTTACGTAGGAAAACCCATGTATTTATCATAAAATGGGTATTTTTACCACTATACCAAGATTTTATTATTCTATAAGAGTTATTCAACATTTCTCACATAATAATTCACACATGATACCCTTATATACATATCTTATATAATATCATTTTTCATAACCAGGTGAAATGGTAAAATAATAAATGGTGGGGTCATATGCTCAATAGGGGTAAACATATGAGATATCAATTGATGGTCATATTTAAGAATAATATTAGAATAAGGGTATGCGATCTTGATAATAACTTAATAAATTCATAAATAATCCCCCATCAATCATAAATCTTGAGTCATATCTTAAAACTATGTCATAATAAGAGAAGTGACTCAATAGAATAGATAATCATCGATAATAAGTCATGACCCACAAGATAATATTATAAAAATAATACCCAAGTTTATTTAATACATATAATCAAATAAAATAACTTCATTATTCAAGGATAAATACAAATATTTTCATAGTGTACATAGTATTATAGTGGATTGTGTTTACTCCCCATTCCCATTATTTCATTAGTCAATGTTCACCACTAGGACTATCATAGTGGATATATTCACTCACTAGATTGTATTCAATAGAAATTATAGTTTATATCATCTTAAAATATATAAATATCTAGCTAATTCATTGGAGGGATATATCATTTTTGGTCCAATAATCATATAATGAAAAACGTACATAACCATGCCTTAAGATCACAGAAACATTCATTATTTCATAATATCCAAAACCTAAAAAATAATTGTGTTTCATAAATATTTCATCATCCCATAATCATAAATTATTTATTAAAAGGATTTTTATGGTATTATAAAAAAATTCATTATTTCATCATAACTTAATTGACCCGTGGAAAGAAACTTGTTTCATAAAAACATTATTAAAACATCATCCTCATAATCCATAAAAATAATTTAAGTGGATGGTATCATAAGAATATATCCCATGTTGATCATAAAAAACATAAAATTATTTGGACATAGAAAAAAATTCCTTTAAAAGATCATTTTTTAAATATATTTTAAAATTAGAGAAAAAATATTTCTTCCTATAATATCTATAAAAACTAAAAATTTATAAAGTATTGATACAAATACTTTATTTAAAAAAACCATGAAAAATTATATTTTTAATATTTAAATAAATTTAAGGTAATGAATTTGTGAAAATATATTCATTTATTAAGTTTTAAAATAAATATTCCTTGAACACTTTTTGTAAAAATTAATTAATCGCCTATTCAAAAAATATTATAAAAATTCATTATTAATCCTTTGAAAATAATATAAAATATGATTTCAGATAAATTTAAAAAATCAGTTTATTTTATAAAATATTATTCTTTAATTTTTTTAAAAATATTGGCATGGAGGAAAACAATTCCCGACCAAAAGGAGAAATAAGGCCCTATTTTCTAAAAAATATTTTCTTAATATTTTTGAGTACTAAATTGAGGAAAAATGAAAATAATACATGAAAACCACATAAATAATCAGAGGAGAAGAAAATAGATGTGTTTTAAAAGGTATGGATCCTATAATTTCTCTCATTTTAAATTTAACATATGCAATCCTAAATATAAATGATATTGTAACATAAACCCTTATTAATATGGTAATTTTTTTAAACATAACCCACTTGATAGAAATAATTTCAAATAAAATTTTAAATTCCATAATATAAAGATATTCTTGATATGAAATATAAAATGGGTAGTATATACACTATATAAACAAAATATATTCATGACAAGAAACATGTATCATCAAAAAATTATCGTGACAAGTAACCCTTACCTCAAGTCCTAACTTTCTTCATATGTGATCTTAAGATCCTCTTCTTCAGGTGTCTTACTTTGGTTTAAAACATAAGCATTATTGAGATGATATTTTGGTGAGAAAGAGAATTCTAAGTCATGCATTTTAATATTTTCAATTTATTTAGGTTGATATTGGTCGAGATAAGAGGCTCAAGAGGTGTAAAGAATTGAGAAGAAGTGCTTCCCATTTATAAGTGACGTGGGGGGAATACATGTAAATACATGAAATTTTATTGTATAATATATGCCTTACTCATGCCAAGTGGATCTAAATTTTAATAGTTTTAAATATAATAAGGTTATTATTTAAATCCAATCAATAATGAAATTTAACAAAGTGTTTTTTTAATTTGAAGCCTTAACTCTTAGGTTAACCCCTCTTTAACCCTTTTAACCCATACTATGGTAACATTATACATAGTATTTAAATTCCAATAATGTCATTATAAAATTTAAATTGGATAATAAATATAATATTATCAATATTATTTACTATTAATCATTCAATTTATAGAATGTATATTTTTTTCTTGATTTTTAAAACAATTCATTAAATATAGTTTAAAATAAAATATATTTGAAGTCATTTTAAGAATTATTCACATAATTTTACTTTAAAAAAATCAAGATTATAATGGTGATAGAATTTTAATATTTTAAAAATTACTTCCCTTTAATTTTGATTCATAAAAATAGTTAAAGAGTTTAAATTATCTGAAACACATACTTTTTAAAATTTTAAAACTATTTACTTTGGTTTTCACCCGCTTGTACAAGAATTAAAATAGCGATGCGTAAATATTTTAGGCAATTATAACATAATAAAAATTAAAAATAAGTTATTATCCTAAAAATAATTTAGTCATATTAAATATTACTATTTATAACCATTCATTTCATATTTTTATTCTTATAATTTTTGTTAGCATTATTAAAAGAAAGAGAGTTACATTTTGTACTTATTATTTACTTAAAACAATATGAACACCATTTTAGTCAAAATACCATTATCTAGTTAAATAAAGAAAAGTGTTTGATACATTTTGATACATTATCCCATAGTTTTAACCCAATTTAACCCATTTTATGCTTTATTGAGGTGTCTAACCATTACCTTGATTATTATTAATTAGGAATAAAAATTAAATGTAATTCATTTCCAAACTATAAATTTATAATCCAAAATATGTAATATATTTTTAATATTCATTTTTTGTATTTTTTAAAAACCACTTTTAACGTGTGTTCATAAAACACAATAAAAAACAATTTTTAGTAAAATTCCTATTTTTAGCATAAAAGTTATTTTATACTAAAATCATGTATATTGTTGATTAATATGGAATTAATTGAATTATTTTTAATAAAATGAGACTTATTTTACTTTGAAACAAAATTAAATCAGGAAGGAACCTTATGAAAACCTGATTAAAATAGATGTACTGAACTTTTTTTATTTGAATAAAAACATTACTTAGATTTACAAATTGTCGGAGATAGATATATAAGTTTAAAAATATATTTTTAAATGAATTATATTATTTATTAAATATAAAAATAGTCAATAAAATTTTTTTCATAAAATTTATAGTAATTCTTTTATCCATATAATTTCATTAAATTGACATTATTTATAAAATAAATATTTTTCACTCTTCAAAAAAATAATCTATTTTGAAAAAAATCATAAAGATTAAATCTAAATTAATTTTAATATTTTCAATTAAGAAAATTTAATTTCATCGAATTGAAATTCTAAAATTCATTAATTTTTTTTTAAATTAAAAATGAAAAATATAATGAAAACCGGCTTTTACAGAAAAATAACCCTTTTAAGCTTTAACTTTTCGTAAAAAAATGTTATTTAATTCATATCAGTAAAAATTGAGTACTTATTTCCAAGGAAAAAATTGAAAAATTTGGATAAGGGAAAATTTTCAACATATATTTTATAATTTGGTTACTGATATTAATACCCACCAAACCAAAAATTAGGTTATAACAATAATATTAAAATAATAATATTTACATAGTATATTGTGGTTCATTTATGATTGGTTTTTTGTACATGATATCTAATATAGTATTTATTTTAAATAACATGCATTATTAAATCTCATTCCGTTATAAAATGAATCCATCATATAAAGATTGTAAGAATAATGTGTATTTTTATGAAAAGAATAAGTCATCAGGTACTTCATTGCTACCGTGGGATTGTTTCTGCTAAATTTGAAATCGGATAAGGAACCAAATGAAATTAGTCTTGATGATCACTTTCATTATTACCCCTACCATCAAATTTTGGGTCACAACATCTATGACTACTTGGTATTTAAAGAAATACTCTAGAATAAGGTTGAGTCAAGGATGGTAAAATTGGGAAAAAAATAGATGTATGTAACTTGTGTCTCCATCATCCTGCAAGATGAGGAAAGAAAATGTCTAGAAGTCTTGAGGAGAGGGCATTTTTTTAGAAGACTGGATTACATGGAAATTGGTCAACCGAGCGTATGCTATTGTTAGGGTGAAACTAAATCAACCAGTAATGACCAAATTTCCCTCTATGATAGCCAAAAAATCTCCTTTAACTTCTTTGTCTTTGAAAAGCTATCATAATAAACAGAAAAGGAACAAATAACACAAGAAAGAAACCCTGATAGCACCTATGATGGTCCAACCTCTTCAAGATTTCTTACATCTATCATTGAGAGGATCAACATCACCCCACTAAATAAAAACTTTCATGAGACGAGGACTCATAATTTAGTTCCCTCATTGTGATCTACTTGTTGAATAACTTATCTAATGAATATGATGATTATGAACCTGAATCACCCATCCATAATCAGGGAGCATGGGGATGAATCCATAGTGACTGGGGAGGATAAGGAAGATGAGATCAAAATAGTCCCAATCATTTAGGAACCATCTCTGTTGAATCCATATATGCTTCCAAAATCCATATACATGAACCATAGTGGGATCAAAATGAAATCAATCCACTTTTAGATAAATCGAGACCAATTTAGACATAATTATATTAGATGAATAACTTGTTAATATGCACTTATCTCATCATAATTGAAATATGGGAAGGCCAACTCAACCCAATCCATAGACAAAAAAAGACCTAAATTATGTTCAATGTAAGGACATTATAGTTAATTCAACTTAAAATTTCTTACCTCAAATTTTAGAATATCCTTATAGAGGTGAATTTAGGCCCATATTCAAAAAATATGACATTCTGAAATAAATTTCTATTGTTCTAGCTAAATTCCCAATCATGGATTCCTGTAATCTTTTTAAGGATCTTTGAGAATAAATAATTAATTCCATTTTAATCTCTAAAGGGTTTGATTACTATGAATAAATTGTATCACCTAGAGACCGATCCTTATAAGCACTATACAATAATTTATTTCACAAAGAAAATCCATAATGTTGTTATACAAGGACATATCAAAACTCTATTTATAACTGTAAAATTTAATGATGTCGACATTTGTTGGGCCCTTATTTATAATGGATTTGGAATAAATTTTATACCAGTCTGGTCCCTTATATATTTAGGTTATAATAAATCAAACTTTTCTCCATCCAGTCTGAAAAAAAGGGTATGATAAGAGTTTTAAAAATAATCCCATACAAATTAAGCTCATATGCCAATTTGGAGACGTTGTCTCAAACTCTGAGGTCATGGTTGTTTACCAAGATAAAAATTTCAATTTTCTTCTAGGATTATTTTGGATTTATATGAATAGGGAGGTACTTACTTCATACAATATGTGTCTCATGTACTTTTTCAAAGAATAATTAAAAGTTATATATGGTGATATTTACCCTTTGAGTCTCATGAATCCCAATATATAGATGTAGTATTATACCCAAGGGATGGAATGAAGCTACTGATAGATGATGTCATCTAGATCACTACCCCAATATTTTAGAAATGGATTCTATCAACCCATTCAATGAACTTGTTAAAAAATAAGTATTTCCCATTATTTAGATTGAGGAAACCACTCTAGATTTGGAAAGATACTTGGTCATTAAAATAACATTGGTTATTATTATATTAAATGTGTTGGATGGGCCTCTCTATATGGAAGAGGGTTGTGATTATAGTAAATATAATAATTTCCTTTTGAAAATACTCCCTCAATGTATCCAGTGAGGAAAATTAAGCATTTCATCCATAAATATTACATCTTAATAGGAAAATATTCATTATATATCAACATTATTAATGAGAGAACTATAAATTCATAGTGTATTTGGAAACTTGGATACAAAAAAAATGAGTACATAAAATATTTACATCACCACCCACTAATTTCTTCACAAACAGAACCATTTTTAGAGACATCACACTTAAAAACTTTCTTCCTATCCAAGGGAAATGGGTACATAATAAAGGGTGAGTGAAAATTACATGTAAGGGAAAACAAAGAATATATCAATGGACATTTAATCATATCATGAATATAATGGTAGGAAAACTAGTGATTGATATTTGAAAACCATAACCAACAATTCATAGATCATAATCAAGAATCATGGAATAACGCTTGGAAGTTCATAAGACATGAGTCATAATGGAATGAAATAACATGATCCATGAGAGAATAATAACCATCTAAGATAATTTCATAAAATAGTTTCATAATCATACTCATATAAATATTTTTCCAATTCTACACACAAATAAATTCATCCCATGTTAAGCTTGGTATATCCATTCATATACCTACTACATGCACATGATAACCTCCCATGTACCCTCTATTGGGATTGGGATAGCTTAAATTTTACCCATTGAACTCTTAAAAAATCAATCTTTACCAAACTAATTGAAGGGATTTTATGGACACACCTTTCACATAATCATATTCAATTCATATGTATTCAAAAATATCGTGAAATTATTAGTATTTATCACAAAATAAACTATGGAAATGAGAAAATGTTTCATCAATATTTCATCATCATAAAGAGAAGCCATCCATATGATGAATAATTATATTATTATAGAATCATATCCCCAATGATTCATAAGTAACATTAATGGATATGTGAAAAATTATTTTAAAAGATCACTGGAAAATTTCTTGGGGAAAATAAAATGTTTATTTTGAAATCAGAGGTTTAAAATATAAAAATATTAACAAAAATAAAGAAACAATTTTCATTGAAATTAAATATTAAAAACTAAAAAGGAATCTTCATTGAAAATTATATTCAATATGTATGGAAAATCCATTCCTAGGGGATATGTTAAAACTTAGATTATATTCAAACATTTGGTAAAAAGTACCTCATTCATAAAATGATAAGAATATTAATTTTAATCATTTTTATATAAATTAAAACATGGGAAAAAAATAATTAAAAAAAAATCATATAATATTAAAAACATTCTTCAAAACATTTTAAAAAATATGTACATTAATGAAAAATATTCCCGACTAAATAGAAAAGAAAAGTCATTATTCCTTATAAACATTCATCCAGCATATTAAGTAATTAAATAGGGGAAGATGAAAGGAAAAAATTTTATATCTATAAATAATAACATAATTATAAAGTATATATTTTTTCAAGATATAGATCATATAATTTTGTTATAAAAAATTTCTACATAAAAAATCCTGATACAAATGAGATTGTAATGTAAAACCCTTACCTCAAGTTAGAAATGCTTCATAAGCACTATAACCTCCTGTATAAAAAATAATTTTTTAAAAATATATACTAATAAAAAATTCATACATACAATATAATATTTTATCCACTTATAATATTTTATCACCATTTTATTAATAATACTTTATTTAAATCATAATTTTCCGTGTTAACAGTTTCATTTTCATTAATGTTAATGTTCAGAATATCTGGTACTTGTATATTGATCATGGTTACAATATCACCATTATATTAATAGTGATATAAATATCACATATATTCATTATAAACATATTTATAATCATTCATTGAAGTTATATATAGAAAAATGAATTACACTATTCATGGAGATGGTAATAAGTATAAACACATGAACACTATTTTCATTTTCTAACAAAAAGAAGGAAAGAAATATGACTAATATTTTTTCATTATATATTTATTATTGCATAATAAATATTATATATATTTATTAAATACTTAATTATAAATATCTATGTATATTTGTGATTGAAAATGAATGATATCGATATGTGGAGGCAGTAGACCACACATACATATGAGTGTTATTTTCATTTCCCATTTGATGGAAAAAGGGTGGGAAACGGTTGTTAAATCATCTTATGAACATATTAGTATATTTATGATAATTTATTAAATATTTTATTATAGATATAATAGGTTTAGAAAAGGTGGATGAAGATATAGAATTGAAATTACTAGGTTAATATTTATTCCACTTTAGGGAGAAACCTTCTTTGGATTAGAACTTATTCCTTGAAAGGATGGTATTATGATTAAATGAGAACAAAAATGATGTGTGAAGGGATTTTATTAAATTATTTTAAAATTAATTTTTCAATATAAGTTTCTATTTATGTGTATATAAGAGAGAAGAGGAGATGTCCTTTTACAATTGAGGGAGAGGAAAGACTTGGAATTTCATAAAATATTAAAATGAATTATTGGATTACTCAATAATAAGGGATAAAATATGAATCATATTAAAATTTGAGATGATATAGTGTTTAAATTTGGATATAAAATAGTATTTGGACAATTTTATGAGGAAATAATACCCTTATCTCTTAGTTTAGCCCTCAGTAAACCTGTTTTACACTTAACCAAGGAAATATAATTTTAATGTTTTTACTATTAATTATGATTAAAATGAAAGGAGAATCATTATTAAAATTTTAAATTATGATTAAAAATATTTATATTTTTTCAAATTCAATTTCTATAAGTCATATAAATTACTTTTAAAATAATCCTCTAAAAAAGCGATGGAAAGAGTTTCTAGAAAAATGCATTTTAAAGTATAAAAACACATTTATACAAAAATTAAATATAATTTAAATAAAAATTTCATTGATTGGATTTTTTTAATAAAATTTAACTAATGAAATTTTAAAATCAATTCAAAAATAGAAAATTTTAAATACTTGAGTTGAATAAACAGTTTTTTATACAATTAGAATTTGTCAACTATTCACTATAAAATTAATCTATTCAGAAAAACCATGAAATTTCACCTGAAGATAATTTTTATATTATGATATTAGAAATTATATCCTTTTAATAACAAAAAATTTCTAATGGTGGTATAAATTAATTATAATATCTATGTAGAAAATCATGTAAAAATAATTTTTGATGAAAACATATTTTTGAAGTAAAAAATGATTTTACTGAAAATTTATAACTAATTTATTATGAATTAATCAATAAATTTTCATTATAAAAACTTTTTATAAATATTTTACATAATATGATAATTATTATTGATACCCAAAATTTAATATCTAAGTTATAGTTATAAAAACCTTGTACTTTATTTCAAATTTAGACATGATTTATTAAATAAAATTTCACTTAATACAACCCAGAAGATCAAGAGTTCTAGTTTCTTTGGTGATTAGGAACATTAAATTACAACTTAAGAGATAAAATAAAAAATATTTATTGAAAAAGTCATTTACATGAACACAAAATTACTTCGTACTTAGAATTGCATGGGATAACCTGAGGATATACATAAGAAAAGGGTGATCTATAAATCCCATTAAGCGAGTAAACAAGGAATAACATGAATAATACAATACATGTTAGGAAATAGACATATCAATGGATCATAATAGAGACATGAACATAAATACATGATATAACATGATCATCATAACATGGAAATATGGAAACAACTTAAAACACTTCATCATTAACATATTGGAATCAGGTAAACCCATGTCATAACATGATGGAAAAAAGTACTATAAAGTAATAAGGTAAACCCATATACCAACAAGATTTATTATTATAGTTAACATTACCCAATGCATTAGAATGCAATTAGGGTGCAATCTTCATAATCTTTTCAATATAATGCTTAAGTGTGCCATATATATCATATAGCATGGATTCATTCAACATCATCATTTATTCCAAGATAAAGGAATGTGGAATACATATATGAATTTTCATAATCAATAATTATATTTGTATAAAGTTTAATACCCTTAATAGATAAATGAACATGGTATTCACTACATGAAGATTTGGCATGGAAAATCGCTTTGCAATTTTTGTAGCCTAATAGTGTGATATAAAAATTAATAAAAATTTTTAATGAGAGAGAAAAGAGTATATCATCATATATAAATGAAATTTAAAGAAATGGGTTCACATAAATTCACATAACAACATATGTAATTTGGAAATAGAAGGCGTAACAAAATAAAGAAACATGAAGAAAGAAGACAAATTTAATAACTCTTACGAAATTTTGGCTTTGTAACAGGTGTACATGGGAGGGATTAATGAGAGATAAAGAGGTATTCTATCATAAAAAGATAATAAAATAATTTTTGGGGATGTGATAAACATAACCCATCATTTTTAATTTAAAATAAAATGGTGTAACAATATAAGGAAACATGGATAAAAATGAGAAAGGAAGGAAATCCTTACTTGGATGTGTTATCCCAAAGGCTTAGGATAGGCTTCTTGGGAGCTTGGAATCACCTTGGGAGGAATCTAGGGACTGGAGTGAATATATTGAAAGATACTAAAGGAGTTTTATTGAAGATTAATTGGTTATTTTTTGGGTTTATATAGTAAATGAGAGGAGAATACATTAATATTTCACAAACATTGGTTTTGGAATCTATATAATTAAATATGCAATACCACAAACATTAACATTGTTTTTTCCCATCCTTTTTTCCAAAATAAGAGTGGAAGAAATTATTTTATAAGGCCGATGTATAAAAATATTAAAATATTAGTCTTTCTTATGTGAAGGTGAGTCTTATTATTAATGAAATGAATTTAAAATCATAAAATATATTATATATTTTAGAGGATTCACTAAGGCTTTATAAAATAAGTAAAACAAATATAAAATCAAATTATTTTAATCATAAAACATATATTAGGCTGATAATAACCATTGTAGTATTTATTTCATCATTTTGGGGTCATTATGATGTCATAAATCACATATTTTATTTATATGGTATATTATTTTTACCCAAAAATTAGACTGTCTAAGAAAATTATGAAAGATTCACTATTAGATAATTTTGACATCCTGATTCCAAAAATAATATTCATTTTATCTAAATAATTTTATAAATATATAATGTTTCAATTTTAAAATGAATACCTACTTTTATTGAAAATTCTCAGGTTTTGACAAAACCAGTTTTGAAACCTTAATAAAAAATAAAATTGACTTCATAAAAATTATATACTCATTTATTTTTAATAAAAGTAATTTGATAATAATATTTCACTAAAATATTATTTATTATAAAAATTCATTAATTCCTAAAAATAAATTCTTTAAAAATACACATTCTATTTTATCATATAAAGATTTAACACTTATTAAACTGATTACCTAATAATTTATAGATAAGGAACTGATATAATGATAATTTAAAAGATTTTTTTATAATATTATTAACAAAAACTTCAGTTTAGAATAATAATAAATATATTTCTAAAAAGTACCATTTTTTCTTGAAGAATCAATTTATCAAATTCATCATTTTTTAAGAAATACAATTCTCATTAAGTAACAGATAGAATAATACTTTTAATTATAGAAAGGGATTAAACAATAAGTATCTATTACCTTGTTTAATAACCCCATATAAAACCCTCATAAGACTTGAGGGTTAGGTGTGCGATGATGATAGACTCTGGGGTGGCTCAAATAACATTTATTAGGTGGTAATCTCTATTAACATGAACTTCTCTCATAGGCGATTCCATTCAAGATTAACGTATTGAATCTCATCTTGGGAATGGTTAAGAGTGAAGCCCAGTGACACTACCCCCATTAGAAGCTCTGAAAAATGAGTTTCATATGGTCTAAGTCTACTGGATGAGGTTGTCCTTTCCTTTGTCTATGTCAAAAGGATTTTTTTTAAAACATTATATTTATATCCATTGTGTAATCACTGTTCAATGACTATATTATCAATGGTAATGATACTTAATGATCATTTAAACAAAATAATAAAAAAAAGAATTCATGTGTTTTATATATCCATAATACATTAAAAGAAATGGAATTTAATTCATAAATAACGATTCATTACAACCTTCCTCCCTTAAGAAACATCACCCTTGAAATTTTATTTTTCCTCACTAAAAAAGATGAGGGTAAATATGCCTCATCACTTCCTCTGGTTCCCATATTTCGTCTTCAAATTTTTGGTTTTTCTATAACACCTTAATATGGGGAATCATCTTATTTCATAGATATTTTTCTCTACAATATGATATCTTCACGAAATTCTCTTCATAGGATTTTTCATTCTCCAATGTTACCTCCTCTAGATTGAGAACATGTGATGGTTCGGGTATGTACTTCATGAAGAGTGATACATGGAATACATCATGTACTTGAGACATGTTTGGTGAGAGTTCTAGTCGTTTGACCATTGCTCCAATATGATCAAGGATCTCAAAAGGTCCGATATAACTTGAATTATTATTTAACTTCTTCCCAAATGTTATCACACTCTTCCATGGAGATATGTGGAGGAAAACCATATCTACAAAAATCAAACTATAGGTCTTTCTGATTGTTGTCAGCAAATCTATTTTGTTTACTCGGAGCAGCTTTGATGTTCTCCTGGATGGTATCAACCTTCTTCACCATTTCTTTGAAACATTTTGGACCTAGAAATTTTCACTCCCCAACATTATCCCAACATGCGTTGTTCTTCAACTCTTTCTATAAAGGGATTCATAAGGATAAATTTGGATGCTTGGGTGGAAACTGTTGTTATTAGAGAACTCAACCAGAAGAAGATGTTGATCCCAAACTCCTTTGAAGTCTATTGAGAAAGCTCCCAACATGTCCTCAAGAGCTTGGATAGTCCTATCAGATTAGCTATCAGTTTGAGGATGATAAGACATATTGATGTTCAGCTCAGTATTTAGAATATGTTTGAGACTCTTCCAGAACATAGAGTTGAATCATAGATCTTGATCAGATACAATAGATAGTGTTACACCATACAGGCTTACCACTTTTCTAATATATATCCATCCTAGTTTATCTAATGAGAAATCCTCTCAAATTGAAATTAAGTATGTATTATTTTAAAGATGATCCAAAAAAACCAAGATATCATTATTTCCTTTGGATGTCTTCGGTAGTCTGATGGAAAAGTCCATGGGGATGTTCTCTCATTTCTATGTTGGTATGGGTAATAGTTGCATCATCCACTTATAATTATACCTCTCAGACTTCACTTTCCTAGATACCAATAGCTTTGATGTATATTCATATATCTTTTTATTTATGTTATCCCACCAATAATTATCTCAGATATCCCGATACATATTTGTGTTTCCTGAGTGAATGGAGAAATTCAAACAATGTGCATCATCAAAAAGATCATTATTTAACTTCAGTTTTGATGGAACACATAGTCTTGAACCAAATCTCACAATTTTTTCTTTATTAACATTGAATTATGAAGATTTTAATTTTATGATAGTTTCCACTTTCTTTTGAATTCCCCCATCATCTCTTTGAGCATCCTTTAACATCTCTTGAAGAGATGGTTGAGAAATCATTTGTGAGAGGATTGATAATGTTCATTCCTTTATTATTACCATGTCTATACTATTCAATTATAAGAATATTGTATCCTTATAAATTCTTATCAATGAAAGAGGTACTAGATCCTTTCTACTTAGAGCATCTTCCACTTTATTCGCTTTCCCCGAATAGTAATGAATTGAGAAGTCCTTGTCTTTGATCAAATCCAACCATATTCTTTGGTTCATATTCAAATCTTTCTATGTGAATATATACTTGAGTTTTTTTTTCTTATAGATTTCACACTTCTCCCCAAAGAGGTATTTTATCTAGAATTTCAAATTGAAGATCACTACATCCAAATCCAGATCATGTGTTGGATAGTTCTACTCATGAAATTTCAATTTCCATGAATCATAGGCATTGAATTTTTCATTTTTCATCAACAAAAAACCCATTACCTTCTTCTAAGAATCACTCAATACCATGAAAGGTTCTCCAATTTTGGGAAGTGTGATAAGGAGTGCAGTGATAAGCCTCATTTTCAACTCCATGAAGCTTTATTCACAGTTATCATTCCAAGAAAAATTGAACCCCTTATGAGTGATCTTGGTAAGAGGGTTTGGCAATTGTGAGAAATATCTCACAGATCAGTAATAATATCTAGCTAACCCTTATAAGTTAGATATATCCATCATAGATGTTAGTCATGACCATCCCTCAATTTCTTTTTTTGGAAGAATCCATAGATATTCCATTGCTTTTGATGATATTCACCAAGAATGAAACTTCATTCAACCAGAACTCACACTTGATGTAATTTTTGTAGAGATTATCCTTTTATTAGGTCCCTATTATAGTGATTATATTATCATCATTCTCCTCTTTGGTTATAGAGTATATTATAATATTGTCTATAAATACTACCACAAATTTTTCGAGGTAATATCTTCAGAAACTATTCATAAATTCTTTGAAGACTGCTAGAGAATTAGTGAGTTCTAAAGGCATTACTATGAATTAAAAATGCCTGTAACTTGTTCAAAAATCAGTCTTGGGTATATCCTCCTTCTTCACCCTTACTTGGTAATATCGTGATTGCAGATCCACCATGTATAAATACTATGCTCAACGTATCCAATTGAATAAGTCATCAATTCATGGAAAATGATACTTGTTCTTTATCATGATTTTGTTGATCTCATGATAACAAATGAAAAGGCCTGTTGACCCATCCTTATTCTTGACAAAGAGGACTGGTGCACCCCATGGTCGTGCACATGTATGTATAAACCCTTTTTCTTGATTATCCTATGTTTTTTATTTAGATCTTTAATCTCCACAACATCCATTCTATATGGATTCTTGGATATTGGCAATCCGCAGGTACAAGATCAATAGAGAATTCAACACCTCCACTAGGAGGAAAAACATAAATTTTTTTTGGAAACACATCATTGAGTTCCCTCACAATAGACATGTCTTCAAGGATGGTTCCTTCCTTAGACTCAATCATCTGAGCAAGATACACATGATCATAGGGCAGTAATGACCATGCTTGGATTGATGGTTCTTAGGGAGATTTTGTAACAACTCGAGATTTTATAAGAGTTATTCATTTTAATTTCATTTATGTCTTGTGTTGTATGCTACTCCAAAATTATCTTGTGCTATATGCAACACTGCATTAGCTTGTAGTATACACAACACTATTCTTGGCTCGTGTTACACACAATTTCAAGTTTGTTTTGTAGAAATTATTCTACACACCATTATGTATATATTTTGTTTAATGTATAAATGAAATAAGTTTTGATTATGTTATACGCAATAATAAAGGGAGTTTTCACTACACGCAACCTTGTCTTGGCTTGAATTTCACCCAATCACGACCTTCCTCGATAGCGTGTGTAGTACACAATACCTGGTTTCACTAAACAACATTATATTGTTATAATATTATTATGATCTATAAGTTATGAAAATTAGTATCTAAATTTTGAATTTTATGACATTATAATTCATCTTACACATTTTATATAACATTGTATGAGAACAAAATAAATTTTTCGGGTAAAATAAGTATTTTAAAAAAAATGTAGTTTTTCCGCCTTTTAATGGAGAACCGACATTAAATTTAGTTTTTGACATGTTTATAAGTTCAATTTAGAAAAATAAAATTCTTTTTTGGAATCAGGATATAAAAATTTACTTCGGATAAATTTTTCATATTATTCAGATAATTTTCATATTTTAATGAATAGTAAAAACACACTATATTTTAATTAAAAAAAGCTTTTTTCATCGTAATAATTTATATGGTTAAATTATAATATTGAAATGTTTTAAAGTATAAATATAACATATTTTTACCATTTAATATAATTTATGTCATTACCTTTAATTTTACATTGAATTCATATGTAAAAACATTTCAATCTTTGGCAATATTTTAACTTTTAAAACCTGTTTTCTTAACAACGGGATAAATTTTAATTTAATTACTGCAAGGTCTGTGTTTTGAATTTTGAAAAATGGATCCCACATTTGGATTAATTTGGTCCAAATTATGTTAATAGGTTACTTTTATTTTTTTTGATATTATGAATAGTAACTATGGTAAGTTTTATTTACTTCAGTTAAAGATAAATCAGGTAATTAAGGGTAAAACTTTGATTATAAAATTACCCTAACACATTCAAAAATTCTATTGGATGACTAAAAGTTGACCCACATGACCTAAGGGTTGTATTATATTCATTTTATGGACTTTTGACCATGAAAATAATTTAATTATTATTAAAACCAAAGAAAGTGACAACATGCCACTCTCTTAAATCTTATAAGTATAATAATTTTAATTTAGTGATAAAATTCATGAAACTTATAAAATTAATAGTCTCTATAAATATAATAAAATTATATAAATCATTTAGATTTATTTATAATTTTTAGGGAATAAATAATTATCATTAAAGGTGACACAATAGTGATGATGAAATTATTATTTTTGATTGAAATATCAAATAAATGGTTTTAAATATATTAAAATTAATATTTTATGAACTATTTAATGTGCTCCACTAATTATCTAGATAAATATGACATGTTATGAATCTATAATATCTTTTAGTTCAAACATATCTTCAGTGAGTATTTTATTTAAATTCAAATAAATGAATAGTGTCAAAATTGACACTATTGTTATTTTATAAAAAAAACATAATATAAAATTGTTTAAAAATCACAAAAATATTAAACAATTATAAATTAAAATTTATATGTTTTAAAATTTCATAAATAATCCAATTATGGAATATTCACAACACATAAGTAATTATTTATAATAATTTAAAATTTAGAATCTTATAACTACAAATAAAATTAAATAGATTATATAAGGATAAATCAAGTTGATAATGTTTAAAATAAATAAACAACATGTATAAATTTTATTGGTTGATGATATTACAACTATATCTCATCTAAGTTCGTATTTGAGTCATTTTGTAAGTTTTTAAGTGGGGTTTTAATTTATTATAAATTATATTTTTGAGGTTTCCAAAGGTGCCCCTCTCCTCCCTTATAAAAGGGCTCCTTCTCCCTCTTCTATTTACACAATTTTGAGCCTTAAATCTCAGAAAACCCCTGCCCATTTACCTTATAAACTTCCCTAGAAACATTATAGAGGTTCGGGTCTCCCCAAAAGACCAACTCTAGTGCCTTAAGAAGAGGTTAAGAAGAGGCGCGTCAAAGAAGAGGTAATATCCTTTACCAATTCTTTCCAATTTATTTCTTCTTCAACATATTCTTATTTATTTGTTTCATCATAAATTAATAACATCAGTATCACTCATATAATGATATGTTATTATAAATATGAAACAGCCCTATTTCATCTTCTATCCATCCTACGAAAAATGAAATCACTACGCGTGCGTATGTAGGAAATACCATCTCCACGACGTGGGGTAATCTATTTTCCACCACCACCATATTTGGATGGGTATAATGGTGTAAATAAATAACTATATATTATTATTTTAAAGTGATATTGTTTCTGAAATATTATACATACACTTCAATACAATTCCATGATCATGGGAATGATATCATCGCTCGTGCGTGCGTACGGACTACCATCTCCACAAACCCGATGAGATTCATTTTCCATGATTAACCATTAAAGTATGAATATAAAGTATATATAATAAATAATCATAAATGATATTACATAATAATGATACTGGATTTATGTACATATATGTTTCATTTACTTAATTCTATTTAATTCAATAAGGAAACGAAAACAACGTTAATGAGTAAGTACGACCTACCGTCTCCTTGAACGGTGTATTTCATTCCATTTATCGATCTATCATATATATTTATATTCTGTATATATATTATATATAAATAATTTCTTTACATTATAGAATTATGTAAATCATGATATAAGTAAAATTATCAAGAACAACATGTCCAAACACGTACGATAAATGAAACGATTTTACCCAGAACGCTGCTTTAACATGGAACTTACAAAAGAATGGGTAATATAAAGTCATAAGTGAACCATATATGTTATCATAACAATTAATATGATTCTGTAATAAGTGAATAAAATTATTTAAATCATTATATAGGAGTTTCAGATACATACAAAGCCTATCAGAAATAAGGTAAGGGAAAACATTTCCAATCTCATTTTTATCCGAGATTGTTTATTCGTAAGTATTTACTAGGGTTATATTTATCGTCCCTGTACATGTTTTATAAAAGGTGTTTCATGTATTTTTAAAGTCATTTTTACCCATTTTTTACTTTTACTACATGGTATGTAAGGACTCTTTCTTTTTTACCATTCGAGGTACTTTTTGACTTTTCCAGCAAAAGTATGAGAAGAATATTTTTTTAACTTATACGACATGAATATATTTTTACGGTTTCATAACGCCTAATTTTCATGAATATTCCACTAAAAAATATCATGTTTATTTTCAACAAAATCCTTTTATTTTAAAATTTGATGACAATTTGTGAAAACAAAATGATTTTTGAAGAAGAAAAGATATTTTCCTCAAGAATTCATTTCAAGTGTTTTATCAAAACCATTTTCCACCTAAGATGACATTATTTCATATGTGTATGTTTCAATTATAATGTATTTATGATTTACATGGTTTTAATTTTCTTATGATGAAATTATATCCATTTTTTTTATATGGATTATGTTAAGATGGGATTATGTTTATGAAACCCTTTTTATTCTTTGGGTTATGATGAATGATTTATGATTGTTTTGTGGCACATGAAATAATGATGTCAATATGAGATGGGTGGGACCTATATCTCCCTCCAATGCATTGAGGAAAGATTTATATCTCATGAGATAGACATGGCTGGAATGGTAAGTTAATCCGGTTCAGTGATACAGGACTGGAACGAGGAGTGAACTCGATTCAGAAAGGGACTTTTTCAACTAAGATGGTCTTGGTTGCAATGCCTTGGATACTATGGAAATCATATCATGTTCTTAATGGTTTTCCACAATTACATGTTTTCTTCCCATTCTATGTTATCATGATTGATGTTCTATTATGATATATGCCTTATGTACTTCCAAGATTTATCTCTTTGCTCAAGATTTTGATGTTTAGATTTATGTTCATGTTTTTGCATTCAAATGTTTATGGCTTGTTTTATGTTCTCTATGTTTACCCTTACCGAGCATTTGAGATCACCCTTTTTATGTTTTCATTTCCCCAGGATATAAAGAAAGGTTTTAGGTAAGAAAACAGAAGGTGAAGATCTTTATTGGAGATGTTGAAGATCTCTAACCATGATTAGAAGATTATGTTCCAAGTTTCCAAAGACACTAAACTATTATAGTCCTTTAGTGTCTGTTTTTGTTATGTATTAAGTATTACACAAAAGTAATGTATTGTCTATGTATGTCAAGATCTGGGTCTCTAATGTTGGTATCGGAGGAAATGTTTAGTTAACCTTTGAAACTAGGATGCAAGAACTTTAGTGAGATCCCTAGAGGTATTTCTTAGTTAGTTCTAGGGATTTCCCTAAGGTTAAGTATAAGTATCAGTTATATTACTAGAATTACGGTAAAGATATTATAATTAAACCTAAGATGTTGAATATTGAAGGTACTAACCCTTTGTTATGTTGTTTTCCTAGCATTTTTTTCCGCTCACACTATTCTTTTTGGGTTTTAGAAAATGGCTAGAAACAGGAAGATTCACGATAATGGAGGATATGATGGACAATGGAATGATATTCTTTGTGAGCAACCAAATGAAATGGTATTTTTAATTCCGAACATTGTAATTATGAATAATCAAAAATCTCATAATATGATCAACAATCTCAACTTTGGTAAGTATCCCGACTCAGCTAATAAGAGAAAGATGGAGTTTCATGATGATCATAGAGGAATGAAAGTTCAATTTCCCTCATGTAAATCATGTGGGAAGAGGAATTAGGGAGAATTTTTCAAAGGAACTGAAAGATGATTTGGGTGTGGGAAAGAAGGACAGAAATCCAGTTATTTCAAAGGAAAAGGTTTAGTTAACACCATGGACAAGGATACTGGTATTGCTAAGACATCTAAAATGGTTAAATGTTTTAAATGTGGAATGCAGATCCATTATGAAAACCAATGACCTAAGTGAAAGTCTCATGAAGAGAATCATCATGGTTGTATGGGTGGTATTTATGTTGACGATGATGAAGAGACTAAAAATGATATATGAGATGAAAGAAATGATGAATCTCAGTCAGTGGTTTAAGAAGGTAGTGAAATGATTGTATGTTTATCAAGAATAATGTATAGTACTGTGGAATAAAGAAAAATCTAAGGATTGTTACACTGTTGTCTTTCAGTGAGTTTTTGAAAGTATATGATGAATGGTACTGATAACCATGAAAGGTTATTCAAATATTTTTAGAAGGTATATGATATGTGAATAATGAAAGGATAAGAAGAAAATGATATGTTTGACAGTATTAATGAGCTCATGACTAGTATAAGGACAATGTGATATCAAGGTTTGAGTATACAGATTTTTGGGATTTTGTTATGTGGAAAGAAATAACTTTTCACAACATTCATATTTTCACTAAGGCTCAATGGGTATTCATTTTTCAAGAGAATACATGATTAAGGAATTCACTTGTTTGGAATGTGACCAACAAGATATATATATCTTATGATATACGAGAGATAAATGATTGTATTCAATGCTTGGTAGATGAAATTTCTAGTAATAGTCATAGTTATACAATGAGATTGGACAGAAGTATTTTGGATAAACCTAAAGATTGGAATATATTAAGTTCGACATCAGATAGTATTGTTTAAGGCTATAAATTTTTGTTATGTTATAATAGTATAGTTTTAGAAAAAGGACAACCCATAGGACGAGCGAAAACCCATCGCGTCAGACAAGGTTGTGGGAATATAACCCACAACCGAAGTGTGACAGGCCTTTATCTCATACCGCTGGCCTATAGAAAGTCCCTGGTTAGTAGAAAATAGTTTTATTTTATTAAGCAAGATGATAGATGATGTATAAGTCCATTTTGGAACCATATCCGATTAATCTCACCATATATGGACTTATGTATATAAATTTTGCTAACTTATGTTTGAGATAGATAGAATGACCTAAAATTATATCGCATGATAGGCTAAAACATCGCAAGAGACAAATTCAACTTTATTTCTTTAAGAGATGAAGTGGAAATTGTTTGAGGCATGGGCAACATTGAGATTGTACCAAAATAAATTAACTATTTCTTTTAATTCAATAATTCTTCAACATTTGGGAAATGATCTTGAAGACCAAAAATGTTTTCCTAGTGCTCTAATATCTGATGAATCAGATGGAACCATAGATCATCACAAATTTAAGGCATTGTGACTGTTGGTTTTTTTCGTAGCCCTGTTCTCTACCACTCTCCATCAGGACTTGACGATTAGATTTCTCTTCCATATCCATATTTTCACATTTGTTCTCCTATGTGGGAACCCAAGTGATGAGTTACTTTGGGTATCCATTTTGTTTCTAATGTTCATTTTTTAAAATTACTTTTTAGTATTACTTTTTATGATGTGGGTTTATATGAAAGAAAATTTCAAGTAGTAAACCATTTATAACCCCGATTAATTTTGTGGGAAAAATTCATTTTAAGGGGGGTAGAATATAACAACCAGATATTTTATTAGAATTATTATTTTTAATTTCATTTATGTCTTGTGTTGTATGATACACCAAAATTAGCTTGTTCTATACGCAACACCGTATTAGCTTGCAGTATACGCAACACTATTCTTGGCTCGTGTTACACACAATTTAATGTTTGTCTTGTAGACATTATTCTACGAAAAATTATGTATAATTTTTTTTAATTTATAAATGAAATATATTTTTATTATGTTATACGCAACAAAAAATGGAGCTTGCACTACACACAACCTTGACTTGGCTTGCATTACATGCAATTGTGACCTTCCTCGATAGCGTGTGTAGTATGCAATACCGGGTTTCACTAAACAACGATATATTGTTATAATATTATTATGATCTAGCTGTTATGAATAGTAGTATCTGCATTTTAAATTTAATGACATTATAATTCATCTTACACATTTTATATAACATGGTATGAGAAAAAAATAAAATTTTCAGGTAAAATAAGTATTTTAGAAAAAATGCAATTTTTCCGCCTTTTGATGGTACACCCACATTAATTTTATTTTTTTACATGTTTTTAAGTTCAATTTGGAAAAATAAAATTCTTATTTATAATCAGGATATAAAAATTTACTTTGGATAAAATTTTTATATTATTCTGATAACTTTCATATTTTAATGAATAGTAAAAACAATCTATATTTTAAATAATTTTTTTTCATCAAAATACTTTATATGGTTAAATTATAAAATTTAATGGTTTTAAAGTATAAATAGAATATATTTTTACCACTTAATATAATTTATGTCATTAACATTAATTTTACATTGAATTCATAGGTAAAAACATTTCAATCTTTGCCAAACTTTAAACTTTTAAAACCCGTTTTCTTAAAAACAGGATAAATTTTAATTTAATTACTGTAACTTCTGTGTTTTGAATTTTGAAAAATGGATCCCATATTTAGATTCATTGGGTCCAAATTACTTTAATAGGTTACTTTTATTTTTTTTGATATTATGAATAGTAACTATGATAATTTTTATTTACTTCAGTTAAAGATAAATCAGGTAATTAAGGGTAAACCTATGATTATAAAATTACCCTAACACATGAAAAAATTCTATTTGATGACTAAAGGAATACCCATATCTCCTAAGGGTAGTATTAAATTCATTTTATGGGCTTTTGACAATGAATATAATTTAATGATTATTAAAACCAAAGAAAGTGACAATATGTCACTCTCTTAAATCTTATAAGTATAATAATTTTAATTTAGTGGTAAACGTCATGAAACATCAATCATGAATAGTCTCCAGAAATATAATAAAATTATATACATCATGAGGATTTATTTAGAATTTTTAGAGATTAAATAATTATCATTAAAGGTGACACAATAGTGATTTTAAAATTATTTTATTGATTTAAATATCAAATAAATGGTTCTAAAAATATTAAAATAAATATTATATGACCTATTTAATGTGATAAACTAATTTTATAGGAAAATATGACATGTTATGAATCTATTAAATCTTTTATTTTGAACATATATTCTGTGAATATTTTATTTAAATTCAAATAAATGAATAGTGTCAAAATTGACACTATTTTTATTTTATAAAAATAACATAATATAAAATTGTTTATAAATCACAAAAATATTTAAAAATTATAAATTAAAATTTATATGGTCTAAAATATTTTAAATAATCTAATTGTGGAAGATTCAAAACACATAAGTAATTATTTATAACAATTCAAAATTTAGAATCTTATAACCACAAATAAAATTAAATAGATTAAAAAAAGGATAAATCAAGTTGATAATGTTTAAAATAAATTAACAACATGTATAAATTTTATTTGTTTATTATATTACAAACCTATCTCATATAGGTTTGTATTTGAGTCATTTTGGATGTTTTTAGGTGGGGTTTGAATTTATTATAAATTAATATTTTTGAAGTTTCCAAAGGTGCCCCTCTCCTCCCTTATAAAAGGGAACCTCATCCCTCTTCTCTTTACAAAATTTTGAGCCTTCAAGCTTGAAAAAAACCTGAAAATTTCCCTTATCAACTTCCCTATAAACATTATAGAGGTTCTGTTCTCCTCAAAAGACCAACTCTAGTGCCTTAAGAGGAGGTTAAGAAGAGGCGCGCCAAGTAAGAGGTAATATCCATTACCGATTCTTTCCAATTTATTTCTTCTTCTACATATTCTTATTTATTTTTTCCATAATAAATTAATAAAATAAGTATCAATAATGTACTGATATGTTATTATAAATATGAAACAACCCTATTTCATCTTTAATCTATCCTATGAAAAATGAAATCACCGCGCGTGCGTACGTACGGAATACCCTCTCCACGCTGTGGTGTAATCTGTTTTCCAACACCACCTTACTTGGATGGGTATAATGGTGTAAATAAATAACTATATATGATTATTTTAAATTTATATTGATTTTGAAATATTATACATACACTTCAATACAGTTCCATGATCATGGGAATGATATCATCACGATTGCGTACGTACGGACTACCGTCTCCACGAAGGCGATGAGATTCATTTTCCATGATTAACCATTAAAGTATGACTATAAAGTATATATAATAAATAATCATGAAAGATATTACATAACAATGATACTGGATTTATGTACATATATGTTTCATTTACTTAATTTCATTTAATTCAATAAGGAAACGAAAACAACGTTCATGCGTACGTACGACCTACCATCTCCATGAACGGTGTATTTCATTCCATTTATTGATCTATCATATATATTTATATGATGAATATATATTATATATAAATCACGTTTTACATTATGTAATTATGTAAATCAGGATATAATTAATATTATCAAGAACAACATGTCGAAACACATATGATAAATGAAACGATTTTACCCAAAACGCAACTTTAACATTGAATTTACAAAAGAACGGGTAATATAAAGTCATAAGTGAACCATATATGATATCATAACAATGAATATGATTCATTAATAAGTCAATGAAATTATTTAAATCATTATATAGGAGGCTCATATACCTATGAAGCATATTAGACATAAGGTAAGGGATAACTTTTCCAATGTCATTTTTATCTGAGATTGTTTATTCATAAGTATTTACTGGGGTTATATTTATCATTCATGTCCCTATTTTATAAAAAGAGTTTCAGGTATGTTTAAAGTCATTTTTACCCATTTTTTACTTTTACTACATGTTATGTAAGGAATATTTCTTTTTTTACCATACAGGGTAATTTTTGAATTTTCCAGGAAAAGTACGAGAAGAATGTTTTTTAAATTATACGACATGAATAGATTTTCCTCAAGAATTCATTTAAAATGTTTTATCCAAACCATTTTCCATATAATATGACATTATTTAATATGTGTATTATTCAAGTATAATGTCTCTATGATTTACATGGTTTCACTTTTCTTATGATGAAATGATGTCCATTTGTTTTATATGTATTATGTTAAGATGGGATGATGTTTATGAATCCCATTTTATTCTTTGGGTTATGATGAATGATTTATGATTTTTTTGTGGCACATGAAAGAAAGATTTCAATTTTAGATGGGTGAGACCTATATCTCCCACAAATGCATTGGGTAAAGATTCATATATCATGAGATAGACATGGCTGGAATGGTAAGTTAATCCGGTTCAGTGATACAAGACTAGAATGAGGAGTGAACTCGATTCAAAAAGGGACTTCATCCAATAAGATGGTTTTGGCAGCAATGCCTTGGCTACTATGGAAATAATATCATGTGCTTAATGGTTTTCCATAATTACATGTTTTCTTCCCATGATATGTTATCATGATTGATGTTCCATTATGATATATTCCTTACATACTTCCAAGATTTATGTCTTTGATCAAGATTTTTATGTTTAGATGTATGTTCAAGTTTTTGCATTCAAATGTTTATAGATTGTTTTATGTTCTCTATGTTTACCCTTACTGAGCATTTGAGCTCAATATTTTTATGTTTTATTTTCCCCAGGATATAAAGAACAGTTTTATGTAAGAAAAAAAGGGGAAGATATTTATTTGAGATGCTGAAGATCTTTCACCATGATTAGAATATTTTGATCATAGTTTCCAAAGACACTAACCTATTATGGTCCTTTGTTGTTTGTTTTTTGTTATGTATTAATTATTCCACAAAAGTAATGTAATTTTTATTTACATCACACTTTGGGTCTCTACAGATCCATCCTCCACCTTGCACCTCTATAGAATTGGTGGTCGATTCTCTATATATAGAGTGATTTCCCTATCCCTGCAATTTATGTTGGATCTACATAGAGAAATCCAATCGATGCCAATAATTGCATCATGTTCCACCAGAGGGAGTATTAAGAGGTTAACCAGGGAGTTCAATCCAAAAATATTGACACGATAAGAGTTATATTCATGGGATGCAATACTTACCCCATTTGTTATTTTAACTGAAATCTATACTTTCATTATTTGTAGTGTTGTTTGGAATATTCTACTAAACTTCCGGGATATAAAATAATGTGTAAAACCATGATTAAAAAGTAAATTCACTATCCTTGAATGAATAACTTGCGTGCCTTTGACAACATCATTTTCAGGATTCTCTTCAGCAGTAGGGATGGAAAACACTCGCCCATTGTTCCCTTGGTGGTTGTTGGTTGCCTCCAATTACCCTTGGCTGAGGGCACTGATTCACAAAGTTCCCAGTTTCCTTGTAGCTATAGCAATGAGAAAAACACTGGGGGTCAACTGAAGCGTTCCTTTTCTCTATCACATGGTCAGGTTTCCCCTATCAGTATTAACTTTCTAGGTGTCCTCCCTTCCCACACCTAAATAATTTCCTCGTCCCCTTCATGCAATTTTCATGGTGATTTTTTCTACACCATTTGAAAATGGGGTGATGGAATTTTTTTTCACTATTGTATTTATCCATCAGACTTCCAGAATTAAAGTCCACTTTCCAATTCTTAACCCCTTGACAACCCTGAGATTCTACGATCTATATCTCAACTTTGTGATCACATCAAACAATTTCCTCATATCTATCAATGTCATAGATCAATGTGGATTTTTAGGGGCTAGGTATTATCCCACCAATGAAGTGGTCAACCTTACATTTAGGGGTAATACAAATGCATATCGTGCAAGCCTTTTAATGGTTTCCTCATACGATATGATGGGTTCACCATATTTTTTCTTGAGGGAAAAGAAGTCCCTTTCCATCTTTAGTTAGAGGATTTGAGGAACATATTTATTGAAAAACATTTTCCAAAACTCCTTCAATTTCAACACCTCGATATCTTCCTCAGGCTTCGTATTTGTGATCAATGTCCAACATTGATCATATTAAACCTCCATATGGTAAGAATATAGAATAAAGTTATCTTGTTTGGAACATTAAAGGATAGAGAATATCTTCTCAATGTAGTTGATCCATTGTTCGGAGATTGGGGGATCAGGTGATACATTGAAAGTAGGAGGCGTTTTTCTCATGGAGATCTCGATTGGGACTTGTTCTTTTTTAATGGGGGGTTGGATGTTGATCTAGAATGCATATCATGCAAGCCTTGTGAAGGTTTACTCATACGATCTGATCGATTAATCACCTTTTTTTCTTGATGGAAAGGAAGTCCATTTCCATCTTAAGTTAGAGGATGTGGGGAAAATATTTTTTGAATTTTTTTTCCAAAAATCCTTCCATTTCAACACCTCGACATCTTTCTCAGGCTTCATATTTGTTATCAATTTACAAAATTGATTAGTTTCAACCTCCATACGATAATCATCTAGAAGAATGTTCTCTTGTTTGGCACATTGAAGTATAGAGAAGATCTTCCCAATGTATTTGATCTATTAAAGGATAAAGAAGATCTTCTCAATTGCGACTTGTTCTTTAAATTTGAAAATCAACCATTATTATGGGATTTTTTTGTTCCCATAATAATGGTTCATACTAATATTATGAATTTACCAAATCATATCCCTCTTTTGTGTCAAACCAAGAGTGTAGAAATGCCCGTTTTCATAAACCAGTTCCCATTCGATTCTATCTCAAAGCGATGTTTTTTGGTTTTTACCATAGATACATCTATTCTAGAGCCACCTCTTCTTGTTCTTATCCAGATAGAGGTGTATTTTAAAGACAAACCACTTACTCTATAATCAAAAAAAATTATGTATTTTTTTCTTATACTTAGTATTTTCCCTAAGGCTTTCACCAAGGTCTTCTAATCCTAGTCCCAAAAATAACTCAACCTATCCTCTAATACAAACTATAACAACCCTTCACATTATTTCATATTTATACATGATTTATTACTTAAAATTTCACTTAATAAAACCCCAATGATCGAGAGGTCTAGTGTATTTTGGGATTAGGAACATTACATGACAACTTAAGACATAAAATAAAACATCTTTATTGAAAACTTCTTTTACATGACCACTACATTACTTTGTACTTAGCATTGAATTGAATAACCTGAGGACATACATAAGAAAATGGTGAGATATAAAGCCCAGTAAGGGAGTAAAAAATGAATAAAATGAAGAATACAATACATGTTAGGCCATAGACATATTAATGAATCATAATATAAACATGAACATAAAGGCATGATATAACATGATCATCATAACATGGAAATGCGGAACAACTTAAAATAGTATATCATTAACATAAAGGGATTAGGTAAACCCTATCCCAACATGATGAAAAAAATTTATTATAGAGGAATCAGGTAAAAACCTATCCCCACATTATGTATCATGATATTGAACATTACCCAATGTGTTGGAGCACTATCATGGTTCACACTTCATAATCATTTTAATCTCATGCTTAAATGTGCCACATATATCATATAGCATGGATTAATTCCACATCATCATTTATTACACAATAAAGAAATGTGGAATAAATAAATGAATTTTATAATAAATAAGTATATGTTCATAAAGGTGAATACCCTTGGTAGATAATGAAGGACCCTGGGAAACCCTGAGAGGGGAGGGGTGAATCAGGGTGACAACTTTTTCTTTTAATGTGATGGATCTTGTTCCCACATTGGTAGGAACTCATTGAACCTGTATGATGAATATAATCAAAAAGTAAACACTCACATGCACAGAGAAGACACAACACTCTTTACTTGGTTCACCACTAAGGGCTACGTCCAAGGAGCATACACCGACAAGTTGTCGGTCATACCAAATTACACTAATCTTCACTAGATGTGGATTAAAAAGGTTTGGGCACAATCACTCTGTCCCAGGGTCACTACCTTTACAATGGTTCAGGGATAGCTCACTGCTTCCCTCGGGTCACACCCGTTGACTCCCTCTGGCTTACTTCCCTTAGGTGAAGTCCCACTCAGTTTATAGACGTGAAGGTCTCGTCATCATTGCATAAGAATGCATCCTTTGTCGTATCTAGATGCTCTATTGAAGTCCAACTCTCACCAGAAGATGAATCTCACTTTGCTCTGAGGGTACCGGGAAATCTTCCAGCTTTCGTGCAGCTTCAAAAGGACAGATGAACTTTAACAACCCCGGTGTGCTTATCCAAGCCCGGCGCGCAAGTCACAATCCCGGCGCGCAAGTCACTTGCACGGTAGAAAATCAGCGTGTAGGTGACACCAAACAACTTGTGCGACACTGCCTCCTTTAACACCAAACTTGCGCGACATTGCGCCTTTAACTCCCCAACTGCCTTGGTCGCGCAACCAATAATTGGAGCGCAAAATCTACTTGCGCGACCCAACAACCACTTGCGCGACTCAACCACTTGCGCGAAGAGAGATTGAAAAATATATAAGTCTTGAACTTCGTTACCAATGAGAAGGGGTGGTCATCTATTTATAGGCAAACTAGACCCCCTGCGCGGTGGAACACAAGTCTTCCCTCGATGCGCAGGTTCCAGTGCGCAGCTCATCCTCCCTAGCCTCTATCACGCTAATCACTTGCGCGACCACACAAATACTTGAATGAAATTCTTTAATTTTCCATATTTTGAAGTTATAATCTTGAAAAACAATAGATGCACAAGTTTCCAATCCTCCTAGGTATCAGTGTGCAAGTCTCTTCATGGCACGCAGGTCACTTGCGCGACCAGCCCAAAACTTTCGCTTCCCTTATCCCTTTGCCATTTTCCGATATTCTAATCTTGAAAAACATATGGCGTGCAAGTTTCCTCTCCTTCAAGTAAACGTCGCACAAGTCTCTTTTCCAAAAATACTTTTCTCCATTTTTTGATTTTTAGACCCAAAAATTTGGCAAACACTGGGAAACGGCGCCACCTTCAATACTGTTGTCTGCTTGAACTGTATGATCTCTTTTCTGGTACACATTCTGAACATCCACTGAGGATTGAAAAAAAACACAAAAAATACTCCAAATCATGCATAAATACAATGGTTCCAACAGATAATTGGGCATGGTATTCACTACATGATTATTTTCGCATGGAAAATCACAGTGCAATTTCGGGTGCCTAACAGCATGACATAAATATTTATAAAAATGGTTGATGAGATATAAAAGGGTATAAAATCGAATATAAATGAAATTTAATGGAAGGGGGTTATATAAATAATTTCCCAACACAAGGAATTTGTAAATAGAAGTCATACTATAATAATGAAACTTGAAGGAAGAGGAGAAATGGAATAACTCTTATAAAATTTCGGTATTGTAACAGGTGTAAATGGGAGGGATTAATGGGAGTTAAAGAGGTATCCCAAAATAAAAAAAATAATCAGGGATATATGTGGGAGGTGTATAAACATACCCCATCATTTTTAATTTAAAATAAAATGGTGCAACAATATAATGAATCATGGATAAAAACGAGAATGGAAGGAAACCCTTACTTGGATGTGTGATCCCAAAGTCTTGGGAGAAGATTATTGGGAGCTTGGGTATTCCTTGGGATAAATCTAGGGAGTTTAGAGAAGAGTAATAAGAGATTAATTTAGTTTGAGTGAATAATAATGGGTGATTATATGGGTTTAAATATGAAATGGGACAAGAATTCAATAGTATTTCATAAAATCAGGTTTTGTAATCTTTATAATTAAATATTCCAAACCACAAACCATCCCATGGGGTTTCCCATGGTTTTTTCCAAATAGGAGAGGAAAAAATTATTTTATAAGGAAAATGGCCATGAACATTAAAATATTACCCTTTATTAGGTGGAGCTGAATCACATTATTAAATAAATGAATTTAAAACCATAAAATATATTATACATTTTGGAGGTTTCACTAAGGCTTTATAAAATAAGTAAAAAAATCTAAAATAAAATTATTTTAATGTTGAAACATATATTGTTTTGATAATACCCATTATAGTATTTATTATAACATTTTTGGTCATTATGACGTCATAAAATACATATTTTATTTATACAATATTTAATTTTTACCAAAAAAATTCGAATGTATCAGAAATTTATGAAAAATTAAATGTTGGATAATTTCTACATCCTGATTCCAAAAAATAAGATTTCATTATCTAAGTAATTTTTCAATTATGTGAATTTTCACTTTAAAAATGAAAACCGACATTTATCGAAAATTAACGCGTTTTGAAAAAAACAATTTCCATACCATAATAAAAATTATGTTTGAAATAATTAAAATTATATACACATTTATTATTAATAAATGTAATTTGATATTAATATTTTATTAAAATAATAATTATTTCAAAAATTCATTAATTCCTTAAAAATATTCTATAAAAATACACATTCTATTTTATCATATAAAAATATAACTCTTATCGAACTAATTACCTAATCATTTACAGATAAGAAACTTATATAATCATCATTTAAAATAATTTTTTTATTATATTATTAAAAAATATTTAGTTTAATATAATAATGAATATATTTCTCAAAAGTTCCCTTTTTACCGGAAGAATAAATTTATCAAATTCAACATTTTTTAAGAAATACTATTATCATAAAGGAATTGATGGAATAAGGCTTTTGTTTATAGAAATGGATTAAAAAATAAGTCACAAATACCTTGTAAAATAACCCCTTATAACACCCACATAAGTCCTAAGGGTAAGGTGTGCAATCATGATAGACTCTTGGGGTGACTCAGATAAAATATCCTGGGTGGTAATATCTATTAACTTCAACCTCTACCTTAATCAATTACATTTAAGATTAATGTGTTGAAGCTCAGATTGGGATTGGTCAAGAGAAAATCCCATTGATGTTATCTCCTTTTTGAGATCCAACAAATGAACTTCATATGACCTGAGTCTATAAGAGGAGGCCATCATCTCCTTTTTGTATGACGAACAGATTTCTTAAAAAACATTATATTTATATCAGTTGGGTGATCACTGTTCAATTAGTATATTATCAATGGTAATGATTCTTATTAGTCATTTAAACCCAATAATAAGAAAACTGATCATGTGTTTTCTAATTCCATAGGACATCAAAATAATGGGAATTTTATTAATAAATGATCAGGTTGTTATGATAATGATCAAATTTAACAGATCATAATTTAGTAGTATATCATGGGTTGTTTAAACACAACATTACTTTTAAAGAAAAATGTTGAGTACATAAAGTTTAATTTAAATGAAATTAAAATAAATTCTTGGGGTGTTACATTCTGCCACATAAAACTTAATTTCTCTATCGAAATTCTATCACTTAAATACAAAAAATTATGATATCTAAATTTTATCACATCCTCTGGTTCTTATGTTGCTTTTTAGAATTTATTATTTCTCTAGAGAACTTTAACCCGATGTGATGGCATGTTCCATATCACTTTATATCTATGATAAAATGTTTTTAAAGGTTTTCTTGATAGGAAATATCATATTCCATTGATATGACCTCTAATTTTAGTAAATGTGAAGGATTAGGTATGTACTTTCTCAGGATTGATACATGTAACACATCGTGAACCTGAGAGAGGTTTTTTAGAAGTGAAAAGTGATAATATACCATCTCTACTCGATTAAAAATATAAAATGGGACGATATAAATAATTCCCATAATTCCATTAATTTTTAATATCATAACCTTTTTCCAAGGAGAAATTCAGAGGAATACCTTCTCACCAACATCAAAATCTAGATCTACCTGAAGACTACTAACATAAATTTTCTATCAATTTTGAGTTTCCATGATGTGCTGATGAATGGATCAAATATTATCTTTAATTTCCTCAGCTATCCCAGGTTTCAGTAGCATTTTTTCTCGAACTTAAACCCAAAATTTCAAATTTTTTCACTTCGTTCCATAGAGGGATTCATAAGGACCCACTTCAATTATTAAGTGAAACCTATTATTGTAAGAAAACATTTCTAGAGGAAGGTATTCATCTCAACTACATTTGAAATATATAGAATATGTTCTCAAAATATCCTCTAGGTTTTTAATAGTCCCCTCAGACTGACCTTCTTTCTAAGGATGATAGGTAGGACTGAAACAAAACTTCATATATAGATTTTACTGACGATTTTTCCAGAACATCAATGCAAATCTTAGATCTCAATCAGATAGAATAGAAGAGGGTACTTTATGAAATCTTATTACTTCCATAATGAATATCTTAAAAATATTATCAAGATATAAATTTTTTTATAGAATTGAAATGTACTAACTTCTTAAAGAGAATAACTATAACCCAAATAACATTATAACCTTTAGATTTTTTTGAATTCTAGTGATGAAATCCATGAGGATGTTTTCCAATTTAAAATCTTGTATGAGTAATGGTTGTAACATCCCCTTATAATTCTATCTCTAATCCACAACTTGTGGAAATAATAAGGAAAAAGATTCATGTTACACTATATCTCCCTTCAGGTTATCCTACCATAAATACTCTTTTAGATCTCTATAAGTCTTTTTTACTTCTAGGATTATCATAGAATGATGAGATTTGAGCTCCTCACAATAACTCTTTCTTCATTTCTAGTTTGTAAGAGACACATACTCTATTCCTAAACCTTATAATTACATAATAATCAAGGTTGAACATAGGTAAATTTATCACCTTCTTTTTCATCCTTTCATCTTCCTTTTTTTCCTCTTTAATCAACACATGGATAGATGAATGGACATTAATTTTAGAAAGATTAGATTCATTCGCTTCCTTAAATATTTATAGATATATCATTTCAAAATATATAAATATTATATACTTTTTTTATCATTATCCTATATAATCTAGCATCATCCTTTTGACTTAGAGTGTCATCCACCTTATTCTCTTTCCACAGGTGGTAATGTATTGAGTATTCATAATCTTCAATCAAATCCAATAATATTTTCTGGTGCATATTCAAATATATATAGGTGAATATATAAATTAAACTTTAATGACCATTATATATGTCACAAATTTCTATGTAAAGATAATCAATTCATATCATTAATACAAAAAGTGCCAAAGCTAACTCCAAATCAGAAGTCAGATAATTTTTCCCATGAACCTTTAATTAGAGAGAGGAATAAGTTACCACCACATCATTCTTCTTGGGTATGAATCCTAGTACCTTCTTAAATGTATCATTAAAGATCATAAAACCTTCTCTAAAATATATTAGTGTGAGAAAATGTGAACTAACCAACCTTCTAATTAGTTCCTTTAAATATTAATCACACCCATTATTCCAATAGAACATGAATTCCTTCCAAGTTAACTTTGTGAGTGGGTTATTTAACAAGGATAAATTCTTTAAAAAGTGTCTATAATATAAATAAAAAATATAAAAATATGATTCTCAGTTATTATGGTTGGTATAGGCCAATTTTCTATTACTTCTATCTTTTATGTATCCACCAATAAAGCCTCTCTTATGGTTATATAAAAAAAATGAAACTTTATATAGAAAAAATTCACACATAGAATTTTTTTATACAGATTACCCTTTATTAGGGTATTTAATATAATCCTAAAGTTATAATCATGGTATTCATTACCCTTGAAATATATAAAAATATCACATATAATGACTATGATAAACTGATCGAGGTAATCTCTAATGACTCTATTCAATAAATTCATGAATATAGAGGGGGAATTGGTAATATAAAATGGAATCACTATAAATTCATTATTTGCATACATATTAAATAATGATATATTAGATATTAAATCACTTTTGACACTCAATTGATAAAATCCAATTCAAATATAAATCATGGAAAAATATTTAGGTCCTTATAATTGATAAATGAATTAATAATACAGGGTAGAGGCTACTTATTATTGATTTTGATCTTGTTATATTCCCAATAAAAAATATAGAGCCTCATTGATCCATATTATTTTATTAACAAAAAGATTAGGTTCATTCTATGGTGACACAATTAGCCGAATTAATAGATTATCATGATTCTATGAGAGTTTCTTCTTTAATTCATGTGACTCAATTAGATCCATTCTATATAGAGTATTTGAAATAGATGTTTCACCAGTTATGGGTTATATTTAAAACTCAACATCAAAATTAAGAGGTATACTTGTAATATATTTTATAAAGACATACAAAAACTCCCATAAAATAATAATTTATTTAATTTTGAGTTTACCCCAACAATCTGAGAAAAATACCCCCTTTGAATAAGAATCTAGACCCATAAAATGGATACAATTTCTATAGAAATATCATATTTATATTCACACTTATAGACTAGCATAGTTTGTTTAAAAATATCAAATGGGTGTAACCTTCCTTAGTAATTGATTTGGAATTAATATAAATATATCTAATCAATGCCCAAAATAATATCAAATTCAGTTATAAGGATAATAATGAGATTTCTAGGAAGCACATTACTATAAAATTTAGTCAAAGAAACATCATAGACTTTATTTGTGATCATTATACCATTAGAAGTTTTGAAATATAATTTAATGTATAATAATTTATGTGGTATAATGATATCGTTATCAAATTCTTTATATTTAAAAGTGGGGGTAGATCCAAAATCAAATAAGAAATTAGCAGTTTTAGAGTGGATAATAAATGTATGTTTTACCACTTCATTTTCATACCCTACATCAGAAATAGTGATCACATTAGATATATATTTCAATCTAGTAATAGTATGTTTTTTATGTCAATCATTATCATTAACCCTCAATTTTGATCACTAGTTAGTTGAATTCCCAACCACCTTTCATGTGAAACACTAGAGTGTGAATGGTTTATTCTTTGGAGATTTATCTCCATCTTCATTATTTGCTAACTTCTTACTATAAATTCAACATTTGATTTCATAATGAACTTATTTTCCACATTTAATTAATTTACTAGTCCAATTTAGATAATTTAGTCCATGTTAATTTCCATAGTTTTGGCATAATGGAAGATTCATCTTCTTTCCTCTAGGATTTCTGTTATTATAATTTACATTAAATTCCATATTTACATTCTTATCAAAACCATGTGATTGATTTGTGACTCAAATATCTATTTTTACCTAGATAACACATTCAATTATTTATTTATTTACACTAAATTCACTTATGGATAAAAATATTTGGAAATATTATTTTAATCCACAAAATAATTGATCCATATTTCCTTTAGGGTGGATGATAATACCAAAAATGTATATCACATGTGTTTTTCAATTTATCAAATAGTTATTGATAGATTCATCATCCTTCTACTTTAGATTAAATAACTCATTCTATATTTTTTATAAAGAATATGAGGAAAGTAATTATTGAAAAACATCATTCTAAAACCATCCAACACTATAGTATCAATTTATTCATATTTTTTCATGTTCTTGACAAGATCATACTATTGATATTATTATCCTTCTAAAAAATAAACAAACAAGAATAATTTTTTTATTATACAATAATTTGATAAAGGAAAATATATTTTTAGTGTTATTGATCTATTACTCTGTAATTAATAAATCAGTAGACTGACTAAAATAAGGTTTATATTTCCTCATGAATGACAAAACATAACATTGTTCCCCCATTTTATTGTTTGAAATCATAGAATGATTCATGGATTAAGAAATATATATATGAATATAAATTAGGTTTTATATTATAAATATTATAAAATTTGGTTTCTCATGTGAAAATCCAATATAATATCCATCACATTCAAATTTAATATAGTTCCTTTGTGTTCCATGCTTTTAATAAAACCAAAAAACATAGTGCGAGAAATAATAATTATATTGATAAACCATATAATCATGAAAATAATATATACTATGTCTGAATA
The DNA here is from genome assembly GCA_963277665.1 of Viscum album. Lineage (NCBI taxonomy): Eukaryota > Viridiplantae > Streptophyta > Magnoliopsida > Santalales > Viscaceae > Viscum > Viscum album. Next base: position 1,699,139,046 of record OY728127.1, read on the forward strand.
ATGACACCTTATTTTAAGTCTATGATAGCTTAGGATTAGCCTAGATCATCATTGGTCATCATCTATTAAAATCATTTATAACATATTGTAAAGGAAATTTGAATTATCCCAAGAATATCCCCAATATATGTTTATGAAAGGTATTCGGTCTTAGGAACAATCATCATGCATCTATGACAATCGAGTTAATACCCAATCCACCACATTCATGGGTTTTACCCCTATGTGTTTCTATTCGAAATCCATATCAACTTTCTAGTTTCCCTACATGGATGTATTTATTGGAAAATGAAAGTCTATTGATTATTATATCCTATGATGTTATCCTATAATCATGATTATTAGATGAATATTCATTAAATATCATTAAAATCCATGCAATAACTATAAAGGATTAGTGTCTTTGGAAACATGAATACATAAAAAATTGGTTTATAAAATATCTACATCATCTCCCACTATGTTCTTCAAAATTATCACCCTTCCTAATCACATCATACCTAAAACATTTCTTTATACCCAAGGTAATAAGAAAAATAATAAAGGAAGAGTGGAAATTAATAGTAAGGGTAAACAAGAGATATATAAATGATCATTTAAGAATAATATGGACATAACCGTATGAAAATATGATATAAAAAATTGGAAACCATATCGAGTAATTCATAGATCATAATCAGGGGTCATGATTAAAATCCTGGTAGTTCATAAGACATTAATCATAAAGGAATCAAATAACACGAGACATGGAAACATAACATTGGAATATGATAATTTCATAAAAGAGTTGAATAAAGTGTGGAATAATCACAATCATAGAAATATTATTTCAAAGATACCAACCAAGACATTCATCACATGTTAGGCTTGGTCTTACCACCTCTGTACTTGCTTCAGGATTGTGATAAACTCACATATACCCCTATTTGGGTTTGTTATAACCTCCCATGCACCCTATTTTTTGCATGGGATAACATACCATGTAAATTTTGAGATCATAAATCATTAATATTTACCCATTACATCAGAGGGATAAAACGGACCCACCTATCACATAATCATAATCCATTCATATATATGACACAAGATTATGAAAACATTTACAATTCATCACATGTTAACCCATTGAAGAGAAAATGGGTTTTATGAATATTTAATTATAATAACTATAAACCATCCAACAAAAATATAATGATGATATAATAGAATCATATACTTATTGAATCATAACTAACATTAATTGATAGATAAAAATTTCATTTAAAATATTATTGGAATATTTCTTGAGGAAAATAACATTTTGATTTGGAAATAAATTATTTAAAATATAAAAATTTGGAAATTATCCAGGGGAAAATTTTCATTGAAAATAACCTTGGAAACAAGTAATGTAAAATAAAAAAATATTAGTCATGATTGAGGGAAAATCCATTTGTGGAGTATATGTTAAAATGGATATTTTGTTCACACCTTTAGTAAATATTACCTCATTCAAAAATGATAAAAAATACCATTTAAATTTTTTAATCGAATGAAAAACATGGGTAAAAATATTCTAAATTAATATTTAGATAATACTAATTATTTTCTTATAAAATTTTTAATGAAAATATTAACATTGAAGAAAAATATTCCCAAATGAATAGAAAATCAATGTCTGTTTTCCTTAAAAATATTATTTCTGTCTCCTGAGTACTTAAATAGAGAAAAATGAATTGAAAATAATGAAATCTATAGAAATAAATGTATGAGAATATAATACATAATATTGGTTATAGATAGACCTTATAATTTCATCATCAGAAATTTATGCATAAACAATCTTAGTTAAAGTGAGATTATAATGTAAAACCATTACCTCAATTTCAAATTTCTTAGTAAGTGATATAACCTCATTTATAATAAATAAAAATTATTATAATTATATAATTTAACCATATATATACTAATAAAATCATATATTATCCACTTATAATGTTTTAATACATATTTAGTAGCAATTCTTTTTTAATATCACAATTTCTAAGTGGTAACTGTTTCTTTATGCATAAAAGTTTTAGTTTGGAACTTCTTGTCCTTATACTTTGAACATGGTTCTATCATCCAATTTTTTTAATAATTATAATTATAATATATATTAATTATATACATATTTAGAATCATTTAGAAAACATTGATATAGAAAAATGAATTACATCATTCATGGAGACGATAATCTGTGGATACACATAATCTATTATAAATTTCTAATGAAAATATTGAAATAAAGATAAATAATATGTCATGACCCCATCCTACAAAGGGTAACCCTCCTAGGATTATTATTGAAGAAGTTAGATAATGAAAATTGAGTCCTTCTTTCAGTAGGGACCAAGTTGGAGACTAACACCAAGGCTAGAAAAAATATCACAAATGGAAGGCATTACCCTAAATAAATAAAGTTATACTGGGAGGGATGATATCACCACCAAGATACAACATGATTTAAATAAGATAGGAAACTGAAAAAAATCCCAATATTCATGTATAAAATCAATTAATAAAATGAATATCTAAATAAATACCCTCATAAAAATCTTAAGGAAGAAAGACAACAAAAACTCCAATTTCTGAAATTGTAATGTCCAGCATGGTCCATGAGCCCTTCTATAGACCTAAAAAATATTTGTATATACAATCAGTGAACATAGCATGTATAATAAGGATCATACACAAAGTCTCTCATGAATGTGGAAAAATATCACAATAATACACTATTGAGAAAATAACCGAACCAAGAACACATAAGTTGGTAAATTAACCAATACCATCATCACTATGATATTCTCACCAAATAACACATCCAATTATAATAAAATAATAAGGATTATATAACATCATAAGTCTCCACTCTCCTATATCTTCCATAAAATCCAACCACAAGATTCCTGGGAAAATACATCAGGACAATAAGTGTACATGCAACAAGTCATCACATCCCAAATGAAGACACTTGATCTATCACATCACATATTTCCTAAAGAAAAATAGACCATCACATAACATCTCTACTAAAACCATAACCAGAAAATAATCATATCATGAACATGAAGGACATAAAACTCATAACCTCCTCCCATTATGAATTGCCCCCACTATAGACCATCTCATCATCTCATCAAAAATCACCACTAGTTCACTTTTGAATTTGGCTATTATAACCCACGAAAATCAAACTTGTCGGGAAGATAGGGTTGGGAAGAGGGGGTAACTATCCATAAATCCCCACCATCTGAATGTTAGAAAAAACATTCCAAAAAACATTTGTGTCTTTTCACATGGTGATCAATTCTAGTGGGCTGAGAACATAAAATACAATGAAAAAAATGTATATATTATAGTCACACACATAATACCAACATATTGGTTAGGAATATGTCTACCATACAAAATCAAAACAGCACTACATGGCCTCACAACTTAAACTACATTCACTACCACCTCTAAATTCACAACACCACACAAGAAATCCACACCAGTATCCATATTCCATGTTTATTTTCAAGTTAAGACAATTTATATATTTTCACATTAAAAATCAATTTAATCTATACAACCTATTAATTTCATAATAAATAACAACCACATTATCCACACTTACCATTTTAATTCAAGAGTTCATTAGTCATTCCAACCCATGCTGTTTTAATCTCACCATTAACAATTTATTCCATTGATATTGGGAAACTAGAGAAACACAAACACAACACACAAAACCCCCTCCTCCTCATGCCTATAATCCCCAATTTGACACCACACACATCATAACCACTTCCTCCTCACAACCACCACCTATCATCACAACTGCATCTCACTAAAACCCTCACATAAAAACCACTTTCCATTACAACTAACACATATCACAACCAGAAAACACAACCAATTTTAAAAGATTATTTCAACTCAATTTAACAAAAATGGATTTGATCACATTCACTTATTTATTTAAAGGAATTATCACCAAAACCAAGATTTTCCATGGGAAACCAATTAATAATATGAATATAATTTATTATCCATTTAATTATGGTGATATTAAAAAATCACACAATCAAGGGTTCCTTGAACATATCAAATCCAACAAAAACTAAGCTCCCAATAGACATTGTTTCTTTTGATACATCAAGCATGTGTAATGAAAATTACACCAAAATTGGTAAAACACATGTTTAAAACCACATAAAATATAATTCTAGTTAAATTAATTCAATATATTCATTAGTAAAGTGAATATTTCATACAAAAAGAAAAAAAATCATGATACCTCCCTCATGTACAACTATAAGAAAAATGAAGAATATTGTACCCCAAATAAAGATTTTCAAACCTCTGCCCAAGGGTGGAAAAAGAGTAAGACAATATATGAGCACAAAAATGAATGTAAACACCCTGATCAACCTAGAGAACAATATCCCATAATAGTCATTTACCAAGGAGTCACTAAAACCAATGGTTACCTTGATATCAGCCATCTCTTTATGAAGAATGGGAGAAAAAAGAGAATTTGAATGAGAGGAATTCACTTACAACCTCCAAGGAACATTCTCCTAAGGATGGGGTTGATGTCTAAGGAATAAGGGCTGAGTTACCTCATAGGGATACACTTGGGTCACTAAAGAATTGAGATAAAATCTATATGATTATTGGGATTTGAGGGGATTTGAGATTTTATAGGCAGACTTGAAAGCATAACACCATGGAACAACACCCCCCTCCATAGTGAATAATAATTAAAAAAGGATAAGAACATAGAATGAGTGGAGATATTATTCTATTGTGGGGTTGGTCAAATCCATGCCCAAGAAACACGAATAAGTGCACATTATAGTTCAATGAAATTAGGAGAGGAACTACAATGTAATCAAGACCACCACATTGCAGAACCCACCATCCAAGAAGTATGCCATACCATAACCTAGTTACATGATGCATCTACCCCAAAATCAACCAAACCACCAAATACACCCCTTAAGACTCCTTACTATAACTAGGTGACCATACCAAAACCATGTGGAATTTGGAAAAATCACCAATAATCAATCCTGATAATCTACATCACAATTGACCTATCAAAATACTAGTAACAACTATCCATGGTACATATCAATATTCCATTCTGCAAAAGAAAGGAAAAATTAGATGAATAAGGAAATCCCACCACCTATACACAAAATAGGGGTTCTATATGTGGGTAACATTTTTTTATCCTTATACAATGCAATAGAAGGGATCATATTAGGTTTCCTTGAGCTTACACTTACACACACCTTGAAAATACTAATTCATATCTCAATTACATAGCTAGCCTCACTACGCCTCAACTATACCCATTACGGTTATGTATAAGCCTATATACTTTAGAACAATCCTCAACTAAAATTTTAGCTAAAACTAAACCATTTACCCTGCAACTTCCATTAAAATTCTCCCAAAAACCTCCACCAAATGAATTACTATAAATTCATGGGTCATAAGGTCCATATTGTTACATAAGGTACCACTAAAATAAATATCATTCTTGAGGATTAAATTGAACCTGAATCATAGAAATGAAAAAAAGGGACTGAAGAACCATCCCACTAGATACCTCTTAAAGATATCATAACAAATGAAACACTTCCACCGAGAAAATACAATAATCCAATATGAAAAAATATAAAAAATTACACATAGCCACATCACCATATTATTTTACACCAGTCGCAAGACACTATATTTTTCACAAAACCATTTTATCCACTATTCCAACCGTTACTTGGACTAATCCAACAACCACTATAGCCACCAAAAAACATGGCCCCAATCACAAAAAAATTTGGAATTACACCTTCTATATCAATATATTATCCACTTCTGGGTGCGTTGAGTCACCCATAATGTTTTAAAACATGTTCTAATATAAAACTTTTTGATTAGGTAGGGTTTTAACATATTCATATATCAAAATATTTAACAAAAAACATATCATGGGAAATGAACATTTTATAAACCTATAAAATACAAACATCACATCATAAAGGGAATAAAATTAAACAAAACATAAAATAACTTTGGGTACTAGGTACACGTCTGTTTCTCATGAGTAATATCCTGCAAAGCACCATCCCTCCACTCTACTATGCTATAAGAACCACTGAGAAATTATTTTGATATGACCATAGCTTCCATAGTTGAATCAAACTTGCCTAAATCCCCCATGAAAACCATAAAAACCAATGACCATATAAATATGAAAAAGAAGTTGTTGCAGTCAAAGCCCCATTATATAAATCATCTAAGTCCCTAATGACTATGATATTTCACCAAATAATATACTCCTTGAGGAACCCTAATGGATCCCTCTCATTGTAAACATGCATGAGTGTTTTTTTGATTAATCACTTCCTAATACTTTTGAACCTTCAAATACATTGGAAACATAAAAAAACTGACTACATACTTTATTTAATAGTGGAGTGCCTCTTCAAGATGCTACACACTAGAATCCTCATCTGAAAAAATATTGGGAGAGAGATGTAAAGGAACGTTGCACTTGATCCCATGCTACCACACATACATGATCCCCTACTAAAGAGTAGTTAGATCCTTCCTCTTCACTGCCTTCTAGGTTAATGATAGAAACTCCAAGAAGAAATCCCTTTGAAATACTACAAATGAAATATTCTTTTATTTTCCCTCACCAAGATACAATATCAACCAATGATGTGCTACACCTCTCATCTTACAAACTAACAATAAGAACCCGTGGTCTTTCGAGGTTTGATTCAGAAAGAAGGTGATCTCGATCTCCTCCAACTAGTGATCAATCTATAGATAAAAGACTTATCCACCATACATTACTAAAGTTTTCCAATTAAAGGTACATAACATACTCTTCCCCAAACCATCATCCTCAACCGAGTCAACCCTCTAGTGGTCAATTGGGTATTCCTATTGAACCTATCCTTCCTAAATCAAATGCATATAACTTGTCAAAGCCATAATTGAAATATAAAACCAAGATATAATTTTCCTAATAGTGTGTAATATTAACAATAATCATTTAATTCATTTTAAATTTCTAGAACCACCCAATTTAGATAAGAAAACAGAAAATAATGATGAATGTACGTCTTCTAGGTGTCTACCTTTTAGGAGGTCCCACTTCACTTGGCAGTTTAGTAGACTCAGAGTCCTTTCATCAGATAACAGGGGTAAATTTCAGGTCCTAGATGGTATTCTATAGATTATGTCTTCCACTATATCAAATTACACCATTTCTCTACCGAGCCATACAATCATTACATTTCCTAAATTGAAACAACATCCTATACCTCAACCAATACTTTGATACCAATATGTTATGACCCCCTCCAGCCCAAGGTAAACTAGGTGAGCCAAAAATAGTGTAGGAGAGTTAATGACTACTGATTACCACCTTCAGAAGGCCGTAACTTGGCTACTAGAACCAAGGCAATAAAAATTACTGAAATGGAAGGCATTAATCTCAATAGATAAATTCGGATCATGGGATAGGATATAATCTAACAAGAAACCCCATGACATAAAAAAAGCTGAAACCAAAACCATCCCAATTTGAATGTGTAAAATAAACTAATAGAAAGAATATCTAAATAAATACCCATAAGAAATTCTTAAGGAAATAAGAAAGACAAATATCCAAATTATGAACTAGTAATGTCAATAATGGTCCACGAAGACCTCTTGGAAACATAAAAATAGTTTTCTATATGTGGGGTGAGCATAACATTTATACTAATTATTATTATACCTAATGTATCTCATGAACATGTGAAAAGAGAATATTGACGAACCTATGATAAAATAGTGTAACCTATAACACCAATGTAGGTTAACTAAAAAAATCACATCCTCACTATAATACATTTACCATAAAATACATCCATGTATATTAACATAATAAGATGAATATCAATAAAAGGGTTCCCCATACCACTTTCCCACTGATTTTCCACTTCTATTACCCAATGTCGTATGTACTGACACTGCCATATATTTTTTATAATCCTACTAAATGACACCTAGGAAACTAAATCATTCCATACACCCCACTTGAAACTGACCATCAAATCCCACCTAAAGACACCTAAGCTGTTATATAACATATCCCCAAAAGAAACCTATTCTATCACATCACATCTCTACTGTATCCATAACCAAAATAGTTGGGTATCATGAACTTAAAGGACATCAAGCTCATTACATCCTCCCACTATGAACGACCCCCACCCTGAACTAAATCATCATCTCATTTAAGATCACCACTAGTTAAATTTTGAAATCTTGATATCATAAAATGTGTATATAAAACTTTATGGGATGAGAGAGTGGGGAAGAGGGGGTAGCTAACCATTCATAATCACTATTTAGATGATGGAGAAAACCCCAAAAATATTTGGGTGTTGGCACATTATACTTGTTTTTGGGGTTCATATATAGGATAGAACAAAAATAAAATTTATATATAATAGTGATATGAGGCCAAATTTAAAATTATTTCTCTATTATTCATTATAGATACCCAGAATTTAATCTCATTATATAGTGGATTTACATTTTGGAAACTATTTCATAAGATGAGCATAATTAGTAAATCGATTTAGATTGGATTTTATTGAATTAATTTTGTGAAAGCCAAAAAAATTTCATCATGTTCAATTTAATCTTTCACTTTTAGAAGCATGTTTTTACTATGAAGGCTTCCAAACATGAAAAGGGTTGGATAAACTATAGGGCGATGTTGGACCAACCATAATTTATCTTCTCACCATAGATTTAATTTTCAAAATACGGTAAATGAATTAATAAACTACGAATTCCCTTATTATAGTCAATTCAACCATCAAAAGATAGGGTGAAGATGGATCAACCAAACCTATAAAAGAAAGATAGTTAATTTACCCCACTCGAGTCCCAAACTATATAGACACACTGGTCGAGTACCAAATCCAATATCAATGGAATATGGTAGAGATCTACCAAGATAATGAAATCCCTAAAAATTACACCCTTATCGATGCCATTGAAGATAGTTCTGGCTAATAACCGAAGCTCTATTTGATGATACGACTTCACTATAACATTACAACCCATTATACACCCTGATAGATGAGGAATTACACCCGAGGATGGTTCTAGAAGATTTATGAGGATGGATCCGTTAAATGCCCACGACCGAATTCCACCTCCCTATTGCATAGAAAATATAAATCATGCCTCCCATGGTCCCAAAAATTCCCATAGAATATCCATGGTACTATAGGAACTTAAATTACCTCTAAATATATAGTTATGCATGAGGTGTGTAAATTTTTAACCTCACCAAATAATGTTCATTAGAGAAGAAACGATACTAGATATTACCACACAAATGATTCATGATTTGTAAAACTATTTAGAAGGATAATAATTTGAAAATAAAATGATGAAATATAGAAAATACCTACATTTCAGAATATTTCAATGTTGGGAGATAGGGAAAAAATCATAATGGAAATAGTGTTACTCAAAACTAAGTATATAATGAGACCCACAAAAGGCCCATTATCATTATATTAAAACTAAAGAAGATATTTGAGTCTGTAGGCCCATCACATGCTCTCACATTTTTCTTCCATCTTCCTCCCATTCCATATAGTTGTAGATAATTTCTATACCAAAAAGTATGAAGCTCGGTCATGGAAGGGACTTGTTTTTTAAATTTTAAGTGTGCTAAAATGAGGACCCTCAAATTTTAAAAAAGAAAAAAATTTAATAAAGTGGGAGTGGGTTCAAATGTTTAGATAAAAATTGTGTACCTTGGGTTCATTGAAATATTAATTGATGTATTTCAAAGGAAATATATAAAATATTGAAAATAGGTATGAAAATAAGAAATTATAATTGGTGGATCAACTATATTTTTTTACAAATTTTTTTAAGTATATTTAATTTCATTATATAGTGATGAAACACTAATATAATAGTGTTCAAGGAAAGGATATTTCTCCCAAACCTATGATAAATTCCAGTTTTCAATAAAAAATTATCCACTATTTAAATCATAGGAAGTGTTTAGATGTATTCATTTTCAGAGATTATTATCATTTAAATATTATTCTTTCTTTTTTCACTGGGGTTTCACATTAGAACTTTATAATTTAATTAATTATGAAACTAAAATATTTGGGGAACTCAAGGGTGATTGGTGATATCTAATCACTAGGCCAGGTAAGGGAAGAGAATATAATGCTCATTTAATTTCATTATTAAAAACAAAAATCTCTAAGAGTTGATGTTCTAGTATATTTTTTTTGATTAGATGAATAAAATGGAGGAAAATTTGAATAATTATCCTAGGTAATTAAGGGTAGTAATCTGAGGGATGACCACTATGTTTTAAACATCAAATTTTTAATCAATTAATTTCAACACCAATTTTCAAATTTAGAACAAAAAAAACAAGATTAAAACACCTTCAAAGAACTGTCTTCTACGAAGAAAACTCGAGTACGACTATTACTTCATTTTTCATGGGTTAATTTATTTTTGTTGAGTTCCTCAAGATAGAAATGAATAAAACCTAGATCATTTTTCCTGGTATACTTATTTTTATTTTAATTTGGTATTAAATTATTTTCAATGAACAAATCCATGTCTACCAACATCATTTTTTTGATCAGGAGTTTGAGAGACCTATAATGGCTAGATATAGAACTCTAAAAACTAGTAAATAATTAGAAATATAGTTTTCAACCATTCCATTGGATAAATATCCCTCTTTGTCATCATCCTTCAAAACTTTACACTAGATAGTGAGAAAATGATAAATAATATTGATCAAGTCAATTAGATTATAAGGGAAATGTATGACCTGAATTTCCAAATTAATAATAGACAATTAAAAATAAATGAAAAAATGTGAACACAAAACTAGAATTTTTGGAATAATATGTAAAATTCAAGGATTACTAGGTAAAGATGACAATAATAACTTTACCACATTTTAATAACTATGAAATTAATTTAGAACTAGAGGAGTCATTGAGGCCCCAATTACCTGGAATGCTTTCCCCTTATCCCTTGATGGGGTTGCCACGGAATGGATCCATAATCTATATCTTGGATAAGTCACATGATGGGATGATCTATAGTGGAAATTAATCCAAAAAGTATTCCATTTTTCAAGAAGTAATCAGCTAAGGAAGGATACTTATAGAATAAAATAAGAAACTGGAGAAACTCAATATGAGTTTTGGGAATAGTTCATGAAACCAACAACATCCTTCCCACACCTTCTCTATAAATAACAAAAACTTTTTGTAATAATTTAACATGTATTGAGTAGAAATGACTAGAAACTATTTCATTATTCTTTGTGAGGATCCTTGATTGATAATTCACCAGTTAAAGTTGGAGAATATATTGAGTGAATATCCAAAAATTCCTAAAAAATTGGTATGAGAACTAAAAATAGAGGTGTGAATGAGGTAAAAAGATCTAACAAAAATTTAACAAAAATTAAAATTTAATAACTAACATCTCTTACGATACAACTACTTATGAACTAGGTAAAGGAGTCCTCACCCACAACACCCCCTCAGGTTTTCTAGTTCTACTTTTCTTAGGGGAATTTTACTGATGGGTTCACTCAAGTTAAATGGATTAAAAGAAATGATGCCTTGTTCTAAAGGAAATTCCTAACCCAACCAAATGATAATCAATGATTTAATTATTTTCTCACTTATCAATATAGAAATTGGAATTAGGAGAAAAAAGACCACCATTCCAATAGGATTCTCATCTACTTTACCTACCCTCTACATTCCAGAGAAGTATCTTCCAAAATTTGATAAGTTACCAACAAAGGAAATCTCATGAAATTTCTTTGAAGGACATGCTGAGGAAGGTAATATAATCTCAAAATGTTTAGTTAACTACTATCACTACTAATTTATTAGATCTAAATGAATGAAAATGATATATTAGTCAAATCATGTACACTATTAATAAAATTGTAAATCAATACTCAGTTGGGATATGTACTTAAGAAATTCCTAACCCTAAAGTAAATATCAGTGACATTACATCATAGAGTGGAACTAAACTAGAAAATAGTGAAAAATAATTCATGTATGTTAGAAATGGAAATGAAAATAAACATATACATGATGAATCTACCCAAGAAAATGATGTTGAGGAGGAATATGTAAAAACTCCCCTATGCAGGAAGATTAAGGATAATATTTGATGGAATGTCCAAAATAACACGAAATACCCTTTTATGTAAGGATGAAACCCCCAATCAATCCAAAGAAGAATCACTACAATACATGATGTTGAAAGTATTCTAGAAAGTAGAGATTAATATCCTACATTGGAATCCATCCACCAAATTCCAAGGAATGAAAAATTCATTAATGATATGCTCATTGGGAGTTGAATATTATGAGAAAATGATGATACAATAATGGTTAGGAACATGTTGGCCCTTTTTATCCCCCAAACACACCAAAAATATTGATTTTAGGTACTCTCTTTATCCCCTACCTGATTGTTAAGATAAAATTTTCCAACACATTTTGTGATTTAGGATCTTAAATTAATGTAATGACTTATCCAATTTATTCTTCTATATATATAAGAGAAATGAAACTTACCCATGTGGTTATAAAACTTGTTATTCAGGACACTGCCTACCCAGTAGGTGTCCTTGATGGTGCCTTGGTATGTGTACAATATTACCCATCCCCTAACCACTTAAAAATTATCAACATGGAAGAAGGAAAAGGTAAAGATAAATCTCCCACCATTCTAGGTAGTTCATTACTCAAAACTTATAAAACCATAATAAATTAAAAATAAGGAACCATTTCCATGACTTTTGGTGATGGAACTCTATATTTCAACATCCATGAATCAATGAAACACCCACATTAAGAAATATTTATTTTTAACATTAATACATTTTGAATTACCATGTTCTTCGTGGGAGGAAATTCAAATTTTTGATGATATAATTATATTAGGAAATTCTTTAGAAAAAAATCTAATTAAGAAATATATTTTTGTAAATGAACTGAATCTGGAGATAGTATTATTTTTTAAAAAATTTAAAGAAATTGATGAAAGTTATTTTGATGAGTTAGTCAGATTTCATACTAATACTTATTACTTTATTGTAAAATGTTTCTAATAAAGAGAACTCTCACAAAAAAAATCTAGAAAACTCCTTGAACATGAACTTATGTTATTGTAATAAAATATAAAATATGGATTTTTTAGGTAAAATTAGAAACATCCGATCATAATCTCAAAAAGTGTAGAGTCCAGCCTAGAACACCAAATTTTTAAAAGTATAAAACATATTGGTATAGAAATAGGAGGTACATTAGGATAAATCCCTAGGATTTAATCTACCAATTTTATGGATACAATTCTACTATTAGATGAAACCAATCCTCTAAGATAAACCAGAAATAGGATCAAAAAAACTCATCTAGAAGTATTAAAAATAGAGGGAGAAATTAGTTTAGGAGATGGAATAACATATCCCATATGGAACTCTCAATTGGTGAGTCCCATACAAATTTTTCAATGAAAAATTGATAAAAAATTGTTTAAAATGAGAACAATGAGTTAGTACCCAACAGGATTAAGAACAATTGGAGAGTTTTCATAGATTATAGTGGATTAGCCCATGTGACCAGAAAGGACTAATTACCCATACCATTTTATAGACTAAATGTTATAGGGATTTTCTAGAAAAGGGAATTATTGTTTCTTATTCATCATTTAAAGATATTTATAGGTTCAAATATATCCTGAGGACCATGAAAATACCATATGTCTCTTAGATAAGTTTTCCTATTGAGTTATTACTTTTGGTCTTTGCAATGCCTTATGAAACTTTTAGTTATGCATGTTTAGTATCTTCTTAGAACCTATTGAGAACTTAATAGAGGTATAACTTGATGACTTTACTATGTATGGAAGTTTCCGTAAAATTTTTCTATGAAATATAAAAAGCTTTTTAAAAATACTTATTGATAAAAATGTTGTTTAAACTTTTGAAAAATCAAATTTTATTGTAATAAAGGAAATGTTTTGGAGCATTTAATTTCTAAAAACAAAATTGAAGTTGATAAATACAAAGTTGATTGTATATATATGTTGTCTTACTAAGCCACTGTGAGACACAATAGATCATTTATAAGTTATTTTGGATTCTATTAAATGATTATTAGGGACATTAACAAAAATATTCCCTCTAACTAATCTATTTAGAATTGAAAGTAAATTTGTTATTGATGATTCGTGTAGAATTGATTTTGAAAAAATTAAATAATACTTTCCCACTTCTCCTGTAATATATCCAAAAAACTGGAGTTACCCCCTATGAGATTATGTGTGATGACTCCAAAATATTTTTAGGGGGTTATATTTCATAAATTATAGATACAATTACACAAGTGATATCCTACACGTCATAGAGCTTAGATACTAGCTAGTTCAACTACACTATAACACGAAAGGAATTTTTTTCTATAGTTGTAGCCTTAGATAAATTTTACTCTTATATTTTATGATGTAAAATAACTATTTATTTTGATCATACAAAATTGAAATATTTAATTAAGAAATATTTCAAAAATCTATGTCTGGTGAGATAAATGTTTCTGCTGTAAATTAAAGATGAAAAGGGACGTGAAAACATGGTGGCAGACCACAAGATCTAAATAACTCACACTTTCAAGGTATAACAAATCCCTAAGACCAAATTATATGATTCATTTCCCAATGAGAACCTCTACAACCTCACCCCTGTTCCTTGGTATGCTGGCATCGTAAATTTTCTAGTCATAACAAAGGTAAACTATTTTACTTTTTAAACACCAAATTTATAAATTTAAATCTAAATCAAAATATTATTTTTTAGGAACCTCATTTATGGAAAATTATCAATTAAAATTTCATTTTAAGGTTTTTCCCTAAAAAGGAAATGATCTATGTTCTTTAGTTTTTATCATACACTTGCAAGTAGAGTCTAGTTTGGACCTCAAAGAATTGTTAATTTTTTTTGGAAACATGATTTTTTGGAAAATCAATTTTTAAAAATTCATATTATTTTTTAGAAAATGTCCAAAATTATAGTTTACTGGGGTAATTTACAAAGTTCATGAGATTCCTGAAGAAACATTTATTTTTTGTGAGATATTCCATGTTCGAGGAATTAACTTCTTGGGCTCATTTCCTCTATCTTTTTTAATTTCTTACATTTTGTTTGTAGTGGAATATTTTTCTATGTGTACTAAATAATGTTATACACAAACTAATTATTCAATAAATATGATATAATTTCCCCGGACAATCATTTTTTGTAGGTTTGGAATAAATCAAGAAATAATCAGTGACCATGGAACCCACTTCTGAAACAATAACATGGAATCCTTCATGAAAACATTTGGGGTAAAACATTAGAATTACACTACCTAACAATAGTAAAAAATGGATTATTATAATTATACAACTAATAAGTCAAAATAATTTGGTATAAAGTAGTGTAACCCAATCAAAAGTCTAGAGTAAGAAATTAGAAGATCTACTGTGGGCATATAGAAATACAAACAAAAAACTATTAGGTATGTCATCATATATAATTTTCTATGGAAGACATTGTAACCTTATTATTTATATATAGAAAAAATCCCACTCGGCTATCAAAATATTAATAATTTTTTTTGGAAATGTCGAGAATACAGAAATCTATAAATGATTGATTTGTAGGAATTGAGAAGTGTGTCATATGAGAGATCACTGTTTTACAAGGAGTAAACTAAATATTCCCAAAAAGAAAATTCAATATTGGAGAAAAATTGTTGTTATTATATTCAAGGATGAATATCTTCCCTGTTAATCTTAATTCCAAGTGGAATGGGCCATACATAGTAAAAAATAAATTCCCTTTTGGTAATGTTGAGATTAAAGGAGAAGGTTCGAAGTAGCCATTAAAAATGAATGATAAATAACTAAATAAGTACTAGTATGATTTATAAAAGCAATATTTTGAAAAGTATAGACTCCTCCATACTTCTGATAAATATAACAATGTTCGGTTATCTCCATCCCTCATAATTATTCTAGCTACTTTCTTTATGTTTTGAACTATTATACCTAAAAAAATACATATTGAATTTAAATATAAGTATTAATGATGAAACTGTGTGTGGGGAGGTGGGGGGAATTCAAACTGATTAAATTATTTCTTAAATTAATTTCATTTAATTTCATAAGAAGAAAAAAATATTTTTAAATTTGTAATGATTATACATAGAATTTTGTATGGTTTTAATTATTTATTTTTCATTATTTTCTGGAACATCATTATTGTCCTTCCAAAATACCATTCTAGGAATTGGGGATTATTAGGATTCTAAATTTATTAATTTGAATTATTTCTAAGTGAAAATAACCTTTATTTTATGGAAATTTTATTTGAAGACTAGTAAAATTGAGTTATAACAGAAAATATAATTGTCGAATCAAAATTATAACATGTAGTAACTAGAATTTCTGATTAAATATTGAGTGGAATTATATTTATTATTTTATAACACCTAGGTAAGAATCTTTAAATGAAATTCATATATTCTTTTTTAACTGGGACTAAAAATAGGTAATTGGGATCCCAAAATGAATACCAAATACAATCTTATAGTTTGTGTGAAAAATGATATATATAAATTTCAATAAGTAATTTTGAATTTATTTTGACATACATAGATGAGAAAAATAAAAAATAAAAAAATAAAAATAATAAAGTTCTCACATTTAAAAAATGAATTCAATTATGTGAGGGGAATATTGAACCCATAAAGTGGGTAATTGAATTATAAAATATCATTTAAAGAGTATCAATGAATTTTAATTGTTAAATTTGGTTTAGATTATTTTGTAATAAGTAAATGATAGAAGATATACTTGTTATAATTTTAATTCCACATAAATCTATCAAATTCACACTTGGAACAACAATTTGAATCAAAGTTGAAGTAAAATACTCTGTAGAAGTCATATAGAAGGCATGATCATTCACTGGAATGAGTTCATTGATTGCATTCAATTTTGGATATGTAATTATTGTTAGCTAGGATAATTAGAAATTTTAATAACTTGGTGATATAATTTCTCAGGAGTGAACTAATTTCAAGTGTGGGGGAGTGATGTAAGACAAAATTTTCAAATATTTTAATATAGATAATTTAATCCAATTACCTTATTGATTTATTATTTTTTAAAAATCTTTGGTAATACCAGATTAATCTGGAAATTGATGTAGATAATATTTTGTTGATTTATTTTTTAAAAAAGAAAAAACATTTTTCCTCATGTTGATTTTAATCCTTCACATTGAAAATAATGTTTTTACTATGTAGTATTTAAAACCTGGTAAATGGTTGGAATTACCATAAGAAAAATTTGGATCGACCATGACTTGTCTTCATACAGTCATTCCAGTTTTCAAAAGATAGAAAAGGATTGCATCGACCATGACTTTCCTTCTCACAGTCAATATGGACATCGAGATATGGGGAGCTTCTAAATAAAAGGAAATTGATAATGAGAGAAATACTCTTATGGTAAATCATTATACTCAAGAAAATCCACAATTTATCTATGAAAAGTAATAGTAGAAGAGTCAATCGACTATAGAGAAAAGATGGATTGATTATACCTGTAAAAGAATTATGGGAAATTTTAAGCTCAAATAAACAATTTCATGAAAAAAATGATTAAATGTACCCACACATTTAAAATAGGAATAGATATACCATTCAATAAAAAGTGAATCAACTCTCTCTTCTATTTAATGACTAATGATAAAAACAATGAATAAAAAATTTATAAGCATAAAATTACATAAAAATATATATGGGAGGAATCCACACAACTTTCCATGGTTAATTAGACAAATATAATGCTCCACCATCATCCTCGGATGTAGAAACAAAGGATTTTCTTGATGTAGAGAGGATGAATTTAACCCCACTAGGGTCCCAAAATATTTTTCCATGTTGTTCAATTTTGAATGCCAAGAACTCAAAACCATGATAGAGATCCAATAAGGTATTGAACTCCCTAAAAATTATTCCCTTCTACGTTCCACTGAAGGTAGTCATGGTTTCTAGTAGAATATTGATTTGAATATATTAATGCACTAAATTTTTTTACCCCATTACATACCCTTGGATAATGAGATCTATTCCCAGTGAAGGTTTCAGATTATTTTTGATGACTACACCATTAATGTTTTATGACCAAACACTACCACCCGTGTGAATAGAAAAATTAAATCGCAGTGCCCATGGTCACTAAAATGCAATCATGGAGAAGATATACTATTGGGGGATGTTACCATACCTCCTAATATATATTCATTCATGGGGATAATGAATTTAAAACCTATCAAGATCATGTTCATTATAGAATACACCATAATACTGATTTTGATTCGAATGACTCATGATGATTTGAATTCACCAAAAAAATAATTAGCTCAAAATCAAATGAAAAATAGCTGAGAGACATGTTTTTTTTGATACTTTAAATGCGTTGATTTATAAAACATAACATGATGGATGTGTTGGTACCAAAAACTAAGTAATTAATTTGTCCTAACAACAATGTCCAAAGCCCATTCAATTAAAACCTGAGAAGATATTTGAGTCCCCAATTACATGCTCTCACATGAAACTTTTGTCTTCAAAACAATCCATGGAGTTGAAAGTAATTTCTCCACCCTAAAATATATATCTCGATCATGGAAGGGAGATGATTTTTTGATTTTAAGTGCTTTGACCTGATGGTTGTCAACATTTGTTTTCATGGAAACAATCAAATAAGTATATATAGTCTCATAATTCTGGATAGAAAAGAACACTTTGTTTATTGTAATATAAACTAATTAATGTCAGAGGAGAAACATAAAATATTTAATATGGTAGAAAAATTTGAGACTATTAGTGGTTGATCAATTGGAGTTATTTTAAAATTTTCATTTTAATTTCTTTAATTTCATTATTTATTCATATAAAAATATTCTAATAGTTGTCAAGATAAATATATTTATCCTACCCCTATGAGGAATTCCAGTTTTGAATAATAAATGATCTTATATTTCACTCTCAAGAAGTGATTGGATACATAACTTTTAATAGAGTCTTCTTCAACAATTCATTTAAATGTTATTACATTATTATTCACTGGTTTTATACACCAGACACTTCATAATTTCACTGATTTTGATCATTGAATAGTGGGGTAAATCAATTGTGATTGGTGATATCCAATCACTAGACCAGGTGATGGAATAACATACCATAACCATTGACTTTTTATATTCCAAACTGATATTTCAGGGAGAGGATAATCTCAGTGATTTAATTTAATTAATGAAAAGAAAGGGAGGCCAATTTGATTAAATATTCATAGGTAAGTGAGTAGAATAATTTGAGTTTAGACCACTATGTTTTAATGATTTAATTCTTAATCAATTAATTTCATCACTATTTTTCAAATTTCAAACAAAATAAATAATAGTAAAAGACCTTTGAATCATTGTCTACTCTGTAGAAAATCTGAGTCCCACTATTACTATATTTTTTATTTTGTTTATTTTTTTGTAGAGAACCTAATGATTGGAACACACACATAATATCACACACATTCCCAACATATGGGTTGAAAACAAGAGTACCACCCCAACTCACAAAATCATTAAAAGGACTCAAAACCTCTTCCAATATCACTACTAGCACTAAATTTTAAAAATATATAATCAATTCACACAAAAGACACATTAAAACTTTCTTTTCATGCTATTATAATTTCCAAATTTTCTCATTACCAACCAATTTAATTTATCTATCCCATTCATTTCATATAAAAAATCACTTTAACTAAAAATACCATTTTAATTAAAGATATCATTAGCCATTCTAAACCATTCCATTTCAGTTTCACTATTAAAAATTTATTCCATTAATATTGGGAAACTAAAACAACATAAATGAAAAAAACACATCCTCCCCATGCCTATAAGCCCCCCATTGACCCTAATCACATAAAAATTACTTCATCTTCACAATAAATATATATCATCACAACAACTTCTCACCAAAATCACCACATCGCAAAAAATTACCATTACAACTATCACATATCATTAACAAACAATACAACCACTTTTCCCACATTATTTCAGTTCAATTTAGTAAAAACAGATTTCAACACATTTAGTTCTTCAATTCAAGGGTATTCTATCACAAAACAAAACTTTCCATGGGAAAAAAATTTATTAGACATAGACAATTGATTATACGTTTATTCAAGTTGATATAAAAAAATCATATAATAAAGGGTTCCAAAAATATATAAATTCTAACACATGAAATGATCCCAAAAGTGATGATTTTCAATGATGAATTAAGCCTATGTAATTAAAATACAATTAAAATTAATAAAACATGTGTTTAATTTCCTTTCAATAATAATTTCAATTAAAACAATTTAATATATTAATTAGGAAGATAATACTAACTCCATAATAGAAAATAAAAGTATGGTCCATCTTGGGTGTATAATAATAAGAAAGATGAATGATCCCATACCTTAAATAAAACTTCCCAAATTTTTTCCCAAGGTTGGAAAAAGTGGAAGAAAACCTATAAGAACCAAAATAAAGGTAAACACCATGATCAACTAATAACACCACATTAAACATAATTAACTAATCAAAGTATCACATAAAACAATTGTTCCCTTGAAGAGATCCTTCTCTAGTTGATTAATGGGATAAACCTTGGAAGAGGAAAGAATGGAAATCGCTTGGTACCATTGAGGATCAATATCCTAAGGATAAGGATACAATCCAATGAAAAGGGACATATATATCTCTTAATTATAAACATGGGAATCCCAAGAACTGAGATAAAAACAAGATCAATAATGGGGTTTGATATTTTATTGGAAGCCTGGAAAACATAACACCATGGACCAACACCACCCTACATGATGTATAATTTTTAAAAAATGGTTGGACCATGATACAAGGGGAGAGGAAAAACATAGTACAGTTGGTCAAATATACACTATAAAAACAAGGGGAGTTCCACACTATAGATATAAGAATCAAAGAGAGGGACTATGACGCTGTCGGTACCACCATTCTATAGAACCCATCAACCATGATGGTGGCCATTCCATATCCTGGATCCATGATGAAGCTACACCAAAAGTTAAAGATGATCCAAATCTACTTCCAAAACTCTATGGTGAAACTAGGTGACCTTTCTGTTGCCATGAAAAATTTGGAAGATTCACTAAAATTCCACCATGAGCCTGTATGTCATAGTTAACACCTCCACAGTGTAAAACTCCCCACAAAAGTGTAGCTCAAGACTCCACACTTTTGAAGAACATGAAAATTAAACAAAAAATTAAATAATTTTAACTATATGTAGGATATGGGATCTTCACATGGGTAACTTTCCTTACCCTTACACATCGATATGGAAGGGATTATATAAGGGTAGCATAAGCATACCCTTTCACATGATTTGAAACACCTCCTTCAAGCCTCTATTCTATATCAATCCTCCCATCACTAAAATACATCTCATATAGTTTTGTATAATCCAACATTCAAAAAAAAACTTCATTGCTTAAATTTTAGATATAACTCTATATTATACTCTATAACTTCCTTAGAACATTCCTCAGAAAACCTCCACCACCATAATTCCCTTAAAGTAATAGATCATAAGGTCTGGACTGTTATATAATATTTTATCATTAAATAATAATTTTGACATCATAAATCATATATAATCAAAAAATACATCATTATTATTATCCATGTGATGTGGTTATGGAAATAGAATCATATTGCTAAGTGGAAGCAATAGTCCACCCGCATGAACAAGCAATATTTGATTTCCAATTTGATGGAAAGAAATTGAAAATGGTTGTGAAATAATCATAATAAAATATAATTATTTTTATGATACAGTATTAATCATGTTATAATGGATATAACAAATTTATAAAAGGTTGAGGAAGAGATAAAATTGAAAGCACTCAGTTAAGAATTATACCTCTTCAATGGGAAACCTCCTTTGGATTACACCTTATTCCTTGGAAGGATGATATTATGATTAAAGAAGGAACTCTATAAAATGGAGAGATATTTTAGAAATTTATTTGTGTAATGATATTATGAGATAACAGTCATTTGAAGTATGGAGAAGAGATAATATGTGGTGTCCTTTTATAAGTGTGGGATATGACACACTTGATATTTACTAAAAGATTAAAATATACTAATTACTTATTAAATAGTATTTTCTCAAAAATTAATCAAATTAAAATATGAAATTTGATATGGTTAAAATATGGAGATAAAATTAGATTTAAAAAATTTTATGTGGAATTATTACCCTTATCGCTTAGTTTAACCCCTGGTAAACTCATTTTAAACCTCACCATGCTAACAAAATATTATTGTTTTTACAATTTATTATGACTGAAAATGAAAGTGAATTCATTACCAAATTTGGAAATATGGATTCCAATTATGGATTCCATTTAATCAAATTCAATTTATATAAGTGGCATAAATCACTTTTTAAATAAACCCACTAAATGTGATGAAAAAACTTTCTAGAAAATATAATTTTTAAGTATAAAAATTTTTATATAAAAATGAAGAATAATGATGATTATAATGAAATTTATTGGATGATATATAATAAAATAGAACTAATTAAAATTTTAAATCAAATAAAAATAAATATGAACTTTTTAAATACATTAATGGAAGATACAATTTTCTAGAAAATAATAATTATTTTTTCACAATTTACTAAAAATCTAATCTATTTAAAAAAATCCAAAAAATTTCACCATGATATTATTTTTATATAATAATTTCTAAAAAATTATCCCTTTTATAAAATAAAATTTATAAGTGTTAGAAATTATTTAAAATGTGTATGAAAAAAATAAAATAAAAACCATTTTTGGAGAAAAATTATATTGGAATCATAGAATGATTTTACAAAAAATTTGAGTACTTATTTATTATGAATTTATAAATTAATTTTAATTATATAATAAAATAATAAATATTTATCATAATTTTATTATTCTTATACATAACTATAATTTAATAGCTTTGTTATAATGGTCACATTTAAATAATCCTAATTCAATAATATATGACGGTTAATTTAAACTCAATATTTCTTGTAAAATTAACTATCATATAGTTCAAGTATATTTCAAATTCAATACATGTAAAATATTGGGGTGTTACATTCAGGGTTCAAATATTCCACAACATCATAATTTTTCTAGACCCAAAGACACCATTGTCATTATAAGGATTAGATAATGTCCCATATTATCTCCTAAGTAGAATGATGTTTGAAAATCTTCTTCCCCTGATGATAGTCGAGAGGAAATAGAAAGTATTTAAGATTTTTTTACAATAATGACCCTATATCAACACCTAAGAGATCTAGATGTGTATCCCTATCATTAAAAAGATATTAAAAGGTCCCTATGTCATCTTCTAGATCAAAATATATCCATTTGCTTCCCACTTTTGATGATAATGAGGTAGAGATGAGAGATTAAGAAGACCTCAAACATACCCCTCTAGAATTTGAGGAATGAATCTATACCACAATATTTGAACTTAGAAAAGTGAATCTGAGTATAGAGGAGGATCTGTGGCCCTCA
The DNA here is from genome assembly GCA_963277665.1 of Viscum album. NCBI lineage: Eukaryota > Viridiplantae > Streptophyta > Magnoliopsida > Santalales > Viscaceae > Viscum > Viscum album. Next base: position 1,699,162,887 of record OY728127.1, read on the forward strand.
TTGATTAGATCTTCCATATCTCCCAATTGGAAAGATACTTACATCTACTTCCTAAAGCAACATCAGGATTTCCACACTTGAAGTTAAATAGAAATTCTTAAACATGAAATTTATATGTATTACTATAATTTGGGTTTTTTAGATGATCACTAAGGGTATAAGTGCAATGACCCATGATTTTACAATATACCTCTCTTTCAAAATAAATATAATGTGTTTAGAAAATTTCCCCACCTCCAACACCAAACTAAAATTATCAATGACATATAAGATGAATATAATTAAGAAAATTAAATAAATAATAATAACTCTTATAAATAAAAAGATAACAGTAAACTAAAATTCTTATATTTAATGAATAATTAATTAATAATATTTAATATTATAAAGGATTTCCCTTTCTTAAAAAAATATTTTTTTTGTTTTCTATATTTTATCATTAAAAGTTAAATTTACCAATATCAAAATTTTATATTACCAGTATTTAAATTATAATTTGACCTGAAATAATATTAAGAACCTTTTAAAACACCATTTTCAATAATAACATTTTTATATATTTTTTTATTTTAAATTTAATGATTTTTTTTGAATTTTCAAATTTTAGTTTTATTAAATAAAATTAATATTTTGAATTATTCATGTAATAATTATCATAGGATTATTTTTTTTTTCTAAAAGAATTTATTTTTAGGTGGATAGTGAAAAATAATGTTTTTACTTAAATAATATAGTTTATGCTTATAAAAGTGGTAAGAATAAGTTGAAAAATTATCACAAAATTAACCATCAAAGATGTATTTAAGGGTAAAAAATATAAATTTTTAAATATAATTATGAATTTATAGAATCTATTCTTATCATTTTATTACCTTAAGTACTATTTTCCAATAAAAAACATTTTTTGGTCTTTGATTTTAATAATATTTTATCATGGTAAAATTAGTTTTTCCATGATTTCACAGCGATATAAATTTTATTTATTTTATTAAAAAAAAACTATTTCTGGAAAATAAGAATCATTGATAATTTTATCCCACACATAGTTTTTTCCTAAAATTACAGTTGTTCTAAAAACAATTATTTTACATGCTAAATGCATTTATGTTAAAATTAAATATCCATATAAATATAAATTTTATTTAATAAAATTTTTATAATATTTGGAATCAATCGGTTTAATTTTTTTAATAAAGACCATTTTATTTTTATTCATTAAAAGTAAGTACATAGGTGAAAATTAATTAATAATATAAACACTAAACTTTGTAAAATATAAATATTTAATAGTAAAAGACTCAAAAAAATGTTTAAAAACTATTTAAAAATGAATGGCTTATATATTATCATTCCTAAATAATCACCCAATATTTTATGGTCCACATTTAAACCTTTAATAGTGACTTTACCTTTTATATAATTAACAAAACAATCTAGTCCCTCCACTTATAAAAGGAGCCTTCACCACACCATTTTTACTCATAATAAAGCTAACTAGTTCAACTTGAAATATCCCCAATTCCATACCAAAAATTCTGTGACACATCCTAGTTGTTCTTATTTTCTTTAAAATACCACCCTTCTGAGGCGTAATCATATTTTCAAAGGAGTTTTCTAAAGAGTAAGGTAAAAAATTCTTAATTACTCATTTTACACTTTAATTTTTTATATCTTGTTCCACATAAATTATATATATTTTATCCATTATATTATAACTAAATAAGAATTATTATTATACATAAATTTTATTATTATTATGGAATATTCATTAACTACCCTTTCCCGTTTACATAGAAAAATGAAAACATCATCATGCGTAAATGTAGACTAGTTCCTCCATGAATGGCGTGATTAATTTTTTACCAGAAACATGAATAGATGTTTAAAAAGGGGTATTTAAAAGATTTATATTATATTTATAAAACTATAAAATTTCTAAAATTTTAAACGAGTCCCTATATTCCTCCCAATCTATTGAAAATAAGCGTGTTTACCAGACATATGTGCAAAGTACCTCCTCCATGAATGTGACATATCTGATTTTTCTTATATTATTTTGTTCTATATATAAATATATTAAAAGATAATTAACTACCTTAAAAACAACTAAATAGTATCATTAATATTCTTTAATAAGGATATTATATGAAAATAATCACATTCTTAACCATAATCACCCATAGATTATAATTTGTTTATGTTTGGGTTGGTTTCCCCACATACATGAACAATGATACAAAATTATATCATGGATGAATTTAGAATCTTAGGTAAAAGTATAATTATAAATTAATGTGAAAATAATTTTTGTTCTGTGGTTTTATATTGGTTATATTAATATTGAAATTATAATTATTATACCACCCTTTTTTTTGTTAAAAATTACCAGAACAAGCTCATCATAATCTCCATCATGATGAAATATAAAACATTTATTATTAAATGAAATTAAAACATTTTAAATAATTAATAAAAATATATTAAAATATATATAATTATCTCAAAATGTTTAACTTTTGATATATATTCAACAATTTACATTGCTATTATGAAACTATTACTAAAAAAACAATCGAAGCAAATAACATCTGATGATAAAAATAAAATATAACTAAAAATTATATTTTGTAATAAATTATCATAAATTATCATAAATAATGTTTATAAAAAGTTATATTTATGAATAAATATCTTAAATATTTGATTAAAATTCTTATTTTTTATATAGGAGGTTAGTACATGTTTAGATAAACAATATTAAAGGTACTAGTGTTTCATATGAATTTCTTTTATTTGAGACATGTTTTGGTTTAAAAACATAATTTATTTTAAATGGTGTGAATTATAAATATTGGATATATATTATTATGTATTATATTTTATCCATAGTAATTTAAGTTTTATTTTAAGTTCCCACTTTCAATGGGTTTCTATTAAAGTGTAATGTTAGCCACTAGGGTTTTCTTGGGAAAACATATTTTGTTGAGTCATAATGATTTCCTATTTGTATATGGTTTTACAAGATTTGTTTCATATGTTATACGATGATATTGTAACGTATTTACACATTCATTTCTAGGTAATTAAATTTGGGGATTTAATTAGTTTTAAAACTTTATGTCGTTAAAAATAATTCTCATCCTCTCTAAATGAGCTCTTATTATTCCATGTCTATCTTCACACTTGCCTCTAATGTTATCCTGTATTATTTTTAATTATTATTTTTAATTATAAAAAACATTAAAATTTTCCTTTAACTATTTTAAAATTATTAATTTATCAAACTATTTATGATTTAGGTTTCAATAAAGGAAAACATTATGGACTTCCTATTCAAGTTCATATTTTTATTTTTCACTCAAAATTTCTTATTTAAAACCTTTATGAATTTTTCATGTTTACATTATTGGAAATTTTTTAAAAATGAATTATTAAAATATAATTCAATTCACTTTTTTATAAAATGACTTTTTACTATGACCCATAACTTTATCTTTTATGACTATGATAAAAAGATTTTCAAAAAACACTTTTACTATTCCATTGAATGTTATGATCATTATTCATTATAGATATTTATTCCAATATTTTAAAATGGTGTTCAAAATGAATTTAATTAATTATAATTTTTAAAATATAAAGAAATTTTTTAATATTTTTCAAAAGTAATTGTTTCATTTTTAAAAAGGAATTCTTTATTTTTGGAAGGTATTTTAAATAACTGTATTTTTTAGAAACAAATATTTTGTGGTTTTTATTTATTCTTAGAGAATTATTTTGAAAAAATATATTCTTTATAATTTTTTTCTGTGAAACAATATTTCTAAATATTAATTTTGAAATTTTTTATCAATGTCAAGTGTTTCATTTTAAAAAATAATTTTTTAAATTTTTTCAAGAATTCCAAGAAAGGTATTTCTTATTATTTTTCAAAATATTTTTTAAAAAAATAATTAAGTTTGTTTTATATCTATATCAATATCATTGATGTTCCTTATATTACACTTGGTATTATTTCAGATGATACTACCCACATTCTTTCTCTAGAAGGATTATGAAATATTTTTTGAATATCTTCATGAGACCAATCTCTTTTCTATGTGTTAATTAAGTGATTCTTGGAATATTAATGATCGATTTATAGTGGAATAAATATGTATGGATGATTTATGAACATGGAACTATATCTATCCCTAATTAATTAGTAGATGTTTTATATCTCATGAGATCTAAAAGGGTGCACAGGTTGTTTTCCCAAGTCCAAAAGGGTACATGGTTTCTCATCCTAATACTAAGAAGGTACACAAGTTTTCAACTCAGAAAAAAAGAGATACAAGGGTTGTTATTATAGATACCAATAATTTTCATATTTAGATATTACATCTCATTATATGAGCATTAATTACATGGAATAATGATCCAATCTATAATTTTATAGGTCTAGTATCCTTGGAAACATGTATATATAAACAAATGATACATATGTGAACTATATCATATCCCAATAAGTTATTCATAACATGAACCATTCTTATACATATTATACATAATACATTTCTTTATAACTTTTGCAATGGAAACATAATAAATGGTGAGCTGAGATGATCAGTAAATGTAAATAAGGGATATATTTATGATCACTTAAACATAACATGAGCATAAGGGTATGATAACATGAGAATAACATTTTATAACCAAACACTCTATATAATAGATCATGATATTGAGTTGTGACATAAATATTGACAATTCATAAGACATTAATAATAAATTAATCAAAGAACATGAACCATGAGAACATAATATTTGCATTAGACATTGATTTTTTGAATACACATGAGAATATAAAATAATTTACTTACTAGTAAAGGCTCTTTTCAAATACTATCACAGTGTAATGGGTTCACTCCCCAAACCATCATAATAGTCAATGTTCACTCCCAAGAGTATCATAGTGGACACATTATCTTTTTGACCATGGTTCACTCCCCATTATATTCTTCTTTATCTCATGAGATATAAATATTTACCCAATATAATTGAGGGATATATAATTCTGGGATGCACCATCACCTACTAAAAATAATATAGATGGTTACCAAAATATCATAAAACATTAGTCATATTATATACCATTATAAATAAATGATTTTTATAAACATTTCACCCTGGCATAACCTGTGGAATAGAAAAGACTTACATAAACATTTCATTAATTCATCATAGCCTTACCCATAGAAAAGAATGAGTTTCAAAATCATATTGTCATCAAAATAATAGAACATAAAGATAAATAATAAGTATTTTATCATTTTGTCTTGTCCTTATTAAGGATTATGAAAAATAAAATTATGTCAATGTATATAGAAAATGATTTTACAAATATCACTAGGAACATTTCTTGAGAAAAATCACTTTTGGACTTTGAAATTGATTATTTAAATACTAGGAAATTTCCAAATATTAATGAGAAGAAATTATTTTAATAAATACTTATAAACAATTAAATTATTATTCAATGAATATATTGGTTATGACAATGTAAAATATCATTCATGTTGTGTGGGTTAAAATAAAATTCCGCTCACATTTTCATTGAATAGTCAAATGTATAACAAGAATATTCCCATTGAACAATTTTGTAAAAATTAAAACATGGGTAAAAATTAATTTAAATAATATTATGATAACTTTAAAAACATTCTGGATAATATTTTTAGAAAATAAGGACATGGAAGAGAAATGATTTTTGACAGAAGAGAGAAATAAAGTAGATTTCCTTAAAAACGTTCCTTTGGACTCTTGAGTACATAAAGAGAGAAAATGTAAAGTAAAAAAATTATTTTAAATAAAAAACAAATTGATAATAAAAGTAATGTGTTTTTTATAGAAATATCATAATATTTCATTATTGGATCATAACTATAAACCCCCATAAACAATGATATTTTAAAATAAAACACTAACTAATTTCTTAATGTTTAAATAAAATAATCATGAATTATATAACCATAAATGGATATAAATATCCACATAATTTTCATGATAATAATCATAAAATATTTTCAGTGGAATAATATTAACCACTTAATAAAAACATTTGGGGAATATGGAATGTGCCTTAGAGAAGTAAAATCAAGATGAGGATCTCTTACCTCATGTATAGAGCTTGTTCCTACACATTTAAACCACATATAAAATAAATATCGATCTGTTAAAAATATTTTTTAAAACCAAAATAATATATATATAATACAATATATTATTTACTTATAACTCTTCAACACCTATTTGTTAACAATTGTTTACTAAAATCAATATTCATTGTGATAACTTCTTTGTTTTTCATGAATGTTTTGTTTTGGTAGTTCATTTAATTTTAAAATAATTATAGTTCCATAATATTTTATTTATAATTATATAAATATAATATAAACAGAATATAATCATATTGTACACATCCATAAATCCATATATATATATAAATGAATTACACCGTTCATGGATATGGTAGGTCATACATACGAATGAATATTATTTCCATTTTTTAAAGATTTAATGAAATAAAGGTAAATAATAATTAAACTTCACAGAAATTTTTTTATATAATATATATAACATATGTTCATTAAGTATATCCTTACAACCATCCAGTTAAAAATAAAATGAAAAATATATCATATTGCTTTGTGGAGGCATTAGTCCATACATACGCAAGATAGATGTTATAGTTTTTAAAATATTTAAATGTAAGAATATAGATGTGATATTATAATTAAAAAAATACAATTATGTCATAATTATCATATTTATTCTTTTAATATATCATTGTATCCATATTTTTTTAGGAAATTATGGAAAAATAATTACATCATTTTGTGAGATCGCAGTCCGCCGTACACATGATTAATGGATTCATTTCCCATTTGATAGATGATGAGATAGATAAAGGTTATGAAATTAGCATAATAAAATATCAATATATGTAAGATATTGGTTTTATTTTTGCAAAATATTTTTAGGTGATTTTATTGATGTGTAAGAAGGAACAAAACAAAAACGCTCAGTTAAGAATGATACTAACTCTCAGAAAACCTGTTTAGGATTAAAGCAGAAGGATTCCTAGGTCTGTTTATCGATCAAAACATTACTCATGGAAATGGGGAGGAATGTATGGAAGTTATTTGGATGTTTTTTGGTTGAAAAATTTCCTTTTATGTGTGAATAATATTGTAGAGAAGGTTCCCTTTTATAAGATAAGGGAGGGAAACTTTTCAAATTTTATAGAGTATTAAATTAATATCAATTAATAATAACATTCATATTGATTAAAATTTATATTATTCAAGTAATTGTGTAAAAATACTCTCATCTAATCAAAATTGGAATATTTTAGGTAATTATTTAACCATTAACTTTTTGTTTTACCCCCCATTAACCATTTTATAAAATTAATATAGTAATAATGTTTTTAATCTTTAGGGTCCCAGAAACATCCTATAAAAGGAAAAAACAACCCAGAAATGGAACATGGGTGATATTAAAAACCATTTATAATTCGCATGTATGGAAACACGTTTTTTATTAATGTTAAAGAATTTATTAAAACATTAATTATTATAAAATGTCATTAATGTCAATTTTGAAACTATTCATTTAATTTGACTCTAAGAACATTAATACAAAGACTGATTTAGAATATAATCATTTTAAAAACATTGAATATGTTATAATCACATAATCTATTTCTAGAATGAAATTACTCACTCAAATTATATTACTTTTATGATATTTATAATAATTTATTATATTTTTCTTTTAATTAAAAATATATTGGGTTGGCATTGCGTGAGAAATATAGGAAATTATATGATTACTAAAAATTAAAATTAAATTACCATGATAAATAAAAATTATTTACACTTAAAATTAATATTTATAAATGAAAATATCTTGTTTTTATCCATATTTTAACACCTATGATATTTTTAAAAGTAGGAGAGTGACATTTTTCCTTTTCATTACTTAAATTATAATAATGGTTATAATCTTGGATATATTTCTTAAAAATAGGAAATATTTGGAACTCAAGTGATATTGGTTAAAAATATGGAAATAAATTATAAATTATCCATGGTTTATGGTAATTATAACCATTATCGCATTAGTGTAACCCTCAGTGAACCTGTTTTACCCTTAATTATGGTAACTAATTTTTATTATATTTACAATTTTTTAAGACCAAAAATCAAGTGGACCATGTAACCTAAATTAAATTATTATGATTAAAAATATGGAATAAATATAATTAAATTCAATTAATATAATTTAAAATTTTAATTTAAAATTAATCCTATATAATGGGTCGAAAAATAGTTTTTCAAGGAATGCATTTTTCTAGCGTAAGGTGACCTTACATTAACTATATAACCAATGGTCACCATTATATGAATTTAAATTATTAGATTTAGATATATAATCTATAAATTCCATTTATATTATTCATTAATAAATATTATATTAATTAATTAAAATGGAAAGACATTATGAATTGAAATGTAATTTTAAATAAAAAGATATATTTTTCACTATTTGTTGAAAAATCAAATTTTAAGAAAAATCATAAAAAATAACAAAAATATAATTTTACCACATAATTTTTTGAAATAAATTTTCTAAAAGTGGGAAAATTAATTATATAATTTTTTAACAAAAATGAGTAAAAATAATTTTTGAAGAAACCAATTTTTTTATGAATTAAATGATTTTTCTAAAAATTGATTGATTATATAAAAATAAATTAGAAACACAATTACATTAAGTAGGACATTTAAATATATTTCATAAATTAGTTATTACTATTCATACATACAATTTTAATGACTAGGTTATAATGAACAAATTTTAATATTATATCTCATGGGTCTTTTAAACTCATTATTGCATACTGTATATAATATAAAATGTAATGTTATTTTAAAATATTAGGGTGTTACATTGTACACCATTAATAAGTTATGTCCTCATAATTTTAACATTATAATTATAATAATTTTTTTTATATTTGAAAATAATTTTGTTGGAAACCCACATTATAAAAAGTGTTAATAAAATTTTCTCTTGATAAGAGGGAAAGGGTTGTATGAAGGTTATATAAAATAAAACATAACTAGGTTTAAAAGTTGGAAAACATTAGTGGGAAGTAAAAATATGTAAATTTAATAAAACCATAATACCCAAGTAATGATGGGGTGTGATGGAGATCATTGATCACAAGAAAGTGAATGTTCTTGAGAAAGTTAACAACCAAAAAAACATAAACCAATGTGGGGTAAAAAAGACTATTGATTCATCAGGAATGAAGGTAATAGGATAAAATTTTAATTTCAAGGTCCTTTCAATAATGTTGATAGATTCATTTAACACTATAAAATATAATTACATGACATATTTTTATTTCATAACATAATTTAATCCTTTGATTGTTATTTTATCAATTTCCACTTCCTTTATAACTCTATGATATTAATATTCGGGATGAATTATTTTATTACAAAATCACTCAAATTAACAACTAACATATCAAATAATCCATAAAATGACAAAAATATGTTCCTATAATCTTATTACCTTAACCAAGCCAAAATGGTTACCACAAGATAATTTTCAAACTGAATAAAACACCATATGAATACAAAATCATTAATATCGAAATCCCCAATAATAACACGCAAAGTTTAACTTAGATCATTCAATAATGAAAAAAACCTAAAATTCATCAAAATATACTAGACTAAGATTAAAACCCAAATATTAGAATTATTTTATCATAGATTTTTCCAAGAAAAATTTAACATTTTTATCCAAATAACTGCAATATATCTTAATGTCACATACAAAAAATGCATATTCTATAATCATATAATCTCTTTGATATGATAATTACTTCCATAAATTACTTAAATCACCAAAATACACATTAAAATCACATATGATTCCAAAATAAAATTCAACCATTATTCCTAAAATTAAAACCCATAATGTTCTATTTATCTTAATCATATATGGTTCCCCGAATAGTGAAATTTTACCCAAATAACATTAATCACTGAATCGCTTTTCAATCCCACAGTTATCTATATAATAAATAATATGTTCCTAGAAATAAATATATCATTATATATCAAGTATTTTTTTAAATATCATACTAAGCAAGACATCACATAGGCCAGTGGTAGGCAATTCACCCATATCATCCTTCGATTGCGGGTTCAGGCCCTGCAACCATGTTGTATGTGATATTCCATACATTTGAATAATCATGTACTAATATAATTTAAATAACATCCAATAAAGATCCTTAAAAAATAAAAATAATCATCTAAGATCCTATAAACCCTAAAGGTAATCAATAACTTTAAACATATGAAAAGATAATTCTTCTTAAATATTATGTCATATTTTACTTAAGGGTTACATATACCTTATCCCAATAAAAATTATCTCCAAATGTTATTAATCACATTAAATTAACATTACATAAAATTTAAAAAGTGTTTTCAAGTAATTGAACTTATGATCAACCTTAAAATGATAAACCCATGATGGTATTTATAATTGTTAAGTTAATCTTTCATGAAGATATATATGCTTCCAAAATTAAAAAAATCCTTATATGTTTCATGATTCTTATAGATAAAATAGATTTTGTAAAAAAAATTATAAAATATAAATCTTAAATCCCAATACATAAATACTTATATACTTCTACTTTAATGATTTTCATGGCATAGGTTCATACTTGGTCTAGGAGTTAACCTATAAAAGAGGCCATTGACTTGAATAATGTCCATATCCCCCACATATAAGGAATTAAACTAATCATAAATTCACTTCTCTATATCCTTAATTCCCACATAGAAAACATTTAACCATTATTTTGAGACATTCCATGGGGTGTCTCTTTCTACATTTATGACATGCATGAAATTGAAATTTCTTCCCTCTGAGTTCAATATCACATGAACATTCATAAAATTTAATATTTATCTGATTTTATTAATTAATAATCTCACCAAAGTTCATGTTTTTAATAAAAAATAAAGATAAATGATTATGAATAATCACAATATATTTCTCTCCATTACTCTTCCAATTTGGTTACTCATAATCTCCACATTTTGTATCAAATTCATTATTAACATGATTCATCTAGTTCCAACCATTGACTAAAACAAAAAATCATACAATTAGAAATTATAATCATAGTGTAAAACAACATAATCATGAAAAAAATTACATTATGTAAAAATACTAACCCCTACTTTTCAATATATGACACATTAGGTTTATCCTAGTTCATTTATGGTCGTCATCTATTCAAATCCATCATGATGGTTCATAATGTTTTTTGGAATTTCCAAAATATAACCCCTGTGAGATTCAAACTAGGTTCATAGAAAGGTACATTATATGAACCAGGTAGTGATCAATTCAAATCCCAATACATCCTTTTTTGATTTATTACCCAGTGGGACAACTATTCTAGTGCCACATAGACTTATAGTATCCAGAAATAGATGTAATGTCTTGGAAACCAATCAATCCATTCTTAACCTAAATTTTAGGAAATTCTCTTGTAGTTTTACTCACCCTTAAGGTTCTCACTAAGGTCTTATTATCATAGTTTATAATGTTTAACTAAAACTATCATTGATAACATGTATTACGACCTATACATTTTATATATAGATATTACGTCTTATTGGATGAATATTCATTACATGACATAATGATCCACATTATAATAGTATATGTCTTGTATAATTAGAAAAATGAATACATAAACATATTGTTCAAAGGTGAAATAAATAATTTCCCTGTAAGGTCATCATAACTAGAACTATTCTTAGACATATCATACAAATTAACTTTCTTCATAACCTGGGTAAATGAAACATAACAAACGGTAAGATCAAATTCTTAGTAAAGGTAAATAAGGGAGATATCAATGATCACATAAACATAACATGAGAAAAATGGCCTGAGAACCTGAGAATATAATTTTAAAACCATTCACTTTATATCTTGGATCATAATATTAAGTCCTAGAAAAACTATTAGTAGTTCATAAGACATGAATCATAAATGAATCAAAGAATGCGATCCATGAGGACATGAAATTGGAATAAGGCATTGATTCTTGGAATACACATAAGAATAAAAAAAATAATTTCCTTAGTAGTTTAGTCTAATTTCTATGAATATTATAGTGTAATGGGTTAAGTCCCAAAACTATCATTGGGGTCAAGTTTCTCTCCCAAGACTATCATAGTGGGATATTTTTTTACCAAACTGGGTTCAGTCCCCATTCCCCACTTATTTGTCTAAGGATATATTAATATTTACCCAAATAACTAGAGGGACATTTAATTCTGATCCCACCCATAAAATAATAAAAATAAAATATATGTGAACCACCAGATCATAAAAAATTCATCATATTATAACCTGTGAAAAAGAAATGGATTTCATAAACATATCATTATGGTATAACCTATGGAAAATAAATGGGTTTTATAAAAATTTCACCAATTCTTAAAAGCATTACTCATGTAATGGAATGAGTATCATAAATATCATTTCATAATAATGATATAATATCCATAGAATGAATAACGATGGTGTCATTGGGTCATATCCATATTAAAGACAAGGAAACATCAAAGGATGTCATCTTAGATGGAAAATACATTTAAAAATAAATCATGGAACATTTATTGAGTAAAATATACTTTCCAATTTGAAATTGCTTATTTAAAATTTATGAATTTCAAAAATATTAAAGAAAAAAATTTATTTGAAAATAATCTTATAAAATTTCAATGGAATATTAAAATATTTTAGTGGCCATGATGGCATAAAATTACATTAATTCCATGTAGACATTAAAACAAAGATTCATTTCACATTTTTAGTAAAAAATAAAATATAATATTACAATAATATTACTTTAATCACTTTTTTAAAAATTATAACATGGGTAAAAATGAATTTAAACAATATTTTGAGAATAGTAAAATATTATTTAAAATATTTTTAGAAATCATAGATATGGAAGAGAAATAATTTTCATTTAAAGGGAGATATAAAGTAAATTTTTCCTTAAAAACATTCTTTTGGAATATTGAGTACATAAAGATAAGAATATAAAAGGAAAATATGAATTAAAGTATGGGTTTCTAGAGAGATAGATCATAATATTTCATTATCAGATGTTAGTCATATATTATCCTAGTGAAAAATGAGATTGAAATATAAAAACCTTACAATTTTGGTAACCTTTGAATAAAAAACTCATGAAAGAGAGACTCACAGATGGTTATGACTATTTTAATTAGTTTAATTACAATCATCATAAGATATATTCATGGGAATAATATACAACTCATAAATGAAGCAAGTGGTGAATATGACATCAGTCCAGTAGAAATTAACGTGATAAGAATATCCCATACCATAAGTCTTGACATTATTAATACATGTTAGAACCTCATTTATAATTAATATAGGTATATATTACATATTTTTCAGTAATATATATTGGGACCACTTTTTGTATAAAGATTGTACTTGTTGTAAATGGTTGTCAATGCTGGCCAAAATGAAGAAGGAGATGGAGAAGAAATCCAAAGTCAATGGAGATCGGATGAAGTGAGGATTCCTAGAGAATAGTTATGCAATCATAGCATTGGATTTCATGTTTGGGAAACTCTCCATGAAGACAATTTAGATGATTGTTGAACAAATCCTATGATCAAAGAACTTATGTCAAAGGTGTCACATTTTTTACAACAATGAATAATGATGAGTTATCATCCATCTGAGGATGATTGAAGAAGAATGAGGATTTAAAGAAGACCATGCAATGCTTCGCGATTGCATGAGAACAATGCAAGAGCTTACTTATAGAAAAGAATCATATGATTTGAATGAAGTAGGGAATGATGGATGAAAAAGAAGAGAGAGTGTGGAAGGGCTTGGAATTCTAAGAAGGTCATGAATTATCCATTTCCTTGAAATTAGATGATTGTTGCACTGTTCTTAACACTTCAAAAGGCATTGACGATTTGAAGTGAGGATAAAGAATTACTTTGGAATTCATATTCCCAAAATAATGGAAGAAACCAGAAGATGCTTTGCTAATATTTATTTCACATATATCATAATCTAGGAGAACTTGTGATGCAAGCCTTATGAAGGAAATAGGGAGAAATGATGATGCCAGTCATATACAGTTTTGATTGGAAGGAATGATGCTGCTGGAAGATATGGAATGTTCAGTACTTTCCATTGTAACTATGACAATGCTAAATCTGGGCAATCAAAGCATATAGATCATGATATTGGAGTTCATGATAAAAGTTGAAGAATTGTTATGGGAAGCAGTGAAGAGAGAAATGAAAATGCAAAGGACAATATGGGGGCAGCATAAAAGCACAGATTAAGGTGGTTCCATTTTCCAGTGTTTGCCTAATTTTAGAGCCTAAAAATCAGGAGATGAAGATGTGTTTTTGGAAATGGATGTAGCGTGCAAGATTTAAGATAGTTTATATTTTTGAGTTCAAGGCATGATTCAAGGTCAAAACATCGAAATATGATAAAGGCATGGAGTGTGTGGAAATTTAGGAAAGCTGCGTGAAAAATAAATGTGGCGAGAGAAATAGTAGTGGGATGGGTGAAATATTAGTGGGATGCACGAAATAACAGCGGGATGTGCGAAATAGGAGCTGGTTGTGCGAAATACCAGCGCGATGCGTGAAAAATAGAGGTTGCACAAAATATCGGCGCGTTGCACGAAATAGAGGAATGTAGTTTTTCACGCAAGAGGTTTTTCAAGATTAGAAGCTTGAAATTGGAAAAGGCATGAGGTGCATGAAAAGTTGGATCATTGCGTGAAATACGATGTCACGTGAAAGGCTGGGTTTACGGGAAATATGGAACATGGTGTAGAATTTTATGCGTAATTGGTCCTTCATGCTTAGAATGTTGAAAAATGGAAAAGTCATGAGGTGCGCGAAATATCTAGGTGGTGTGCGAAAATAAAGGAAGGTGCACGTAATTAGTGAATTGAGAGATAGTTTTATGCGCTAGAAGGATTTTTACGTGCAGGAAGGGGTTTTACGCACAGGGTCAAAAATGCCTATAAATATGAGGTGACCCCCTATCATTAGAAGAGACTCAACACTAAGAAAAATCTCGAGCTCTGACGCGTGGAAAAATTAAAGTATAGAGTATTGCCCGAAAAGAAGAACTGTTGCGTGAAAAAGGAAGTGCTGCGCAAAAAAGGGATGTTCTGTGTGAAAAAGAAGAGTTGCACGATAAGGGTTTTTTCATGCCAAGTGGTGTTTTTACCCGCAAGGTTTGAATTTTATGTTCAATCCACCAAGAAGGGTGCGGTAAAAAGTTGGGGGTCCCACGGGCATTTGATAGATGCATAACACTCTGGAAGCAGCTTTGCGAAGAAGAGAGAACTGTGAACCATTCAGTTTCAGAAAGAGAAGTTGAACCGCACTCACACGACTGATGTTTACCACCCTCGTTGTACTTTGCGAAGTAAAGAAGAAATAGACTAGCAATCGAACTCACATCTGCACAAAGGAAGAAGGTAGTATACAGACGCACTTACGTTTTGGTATTGAGAACTGAATAAAGAGAATAAGACACTGCAGTACCATTCCATATTCTACCATGTCAAAGAAAAGAGAGAGAAGAAGAATAATAACAGAGTATGCCCAATTGAATGCTGAAAATTCTTCAGGGTAGTTAGATTCAGATGATTCCAAGTGAACCGATATTCACTACCTGATTAATCACATTGGTATATATGATTCTAGCGAAGAAGATAGAAGATGTTTTAGTGTTGTTGGTTGTTGCACTAAGAGAAGAAAGAAGAAGTCTTGTTCAGTTGGTGTTGCACTAGCAAAGGAAGAGAAGGAAAGAAGGAATAATTTCTTGCCTACTTCTTTGCAAGTAATCAAGTGAAGAGCACTAAAGAAGACCAAGAACATAACCTACCTTATCAAGAAGGAAGAAGACTGTCTCCATAGGCAGTATAAAGAACCAGCTAGAGGCTGAAAGTTGGACTAGGACATCACCAGTCCAGGGAAGAGGATTTTTTACCACCACCCCCCTAAGTGTAGGGACTAACACTGGCTAGAGGATTGTTTTCCTAGCCACTCCATTGTAATATAATAACACATTATAGTGGAGAATCCATGAACTGGTCATACCCATGTATGGAAAGGACGTAGCTACTCTTATTGAGTGGTGAGCATTGAAAAAATATTGTGTGCATATTTTTTACTGCTTTCTATTATTGCATGAAAAAATAAAAAGAGAATAAGAGAATCAAGATCCTAACCGGTCAAGAGGTACAGGGATAAAAGTTTTAATTGGTTTAAAAAGTCCCCAACACTGATTCACCCTCCTCTCAGTGTTAGTTATATCCCAAACTGGTCGTATCAATTGGTATCAGAGGGAGGTTCACCTCTGTTGGATTCTCTACAGTGAAGTTATTCTCTTTCGAAGACCGGATTTTCTTTCCTATGTTATCAATGAAGTGCAATTTTAGTGAAGATTCAGTTATCTATGAGCAGAAGGCTATATCTACCAAGACCATTATGAAGAGGAAAAAGAAGGAGAAGAGAAATTTGATGAACATTTCCCTCTTATCTAAATAAGAGGAAGCATATAGTTCTCCATGTCTTGATGACATTGAAGAGACACCTGACATGGAAAGTAATGAGAAGGTGGCTCAAGTACCCACCAAGAATATGGAAAACCTTCCTACCTCAACTTATCAAGAGGTATGTGTTAGTAGATTCATAAATTAATCTCATGATGAAAATGCCAGCACATGTGGTGATGATCAATCAACAACATCTCAAGAAATATCTGTTGAAAGATTAAGAATGATTCTGCATGGTATTCCTGAAGAAAGTACATCCCTGGTTTGTGGAGTATTTCAATGCATGTAGGAAAATATCACTCAGTTGGAAGAAGAAACTGATGTTTTGAAGAAAGGATTACAAGAAAAAATTGTAGAATGTCTAAAGCTCTGCAGACAAGTTGGAGCATTTGAAGCAACAAAAAGGGGATTTCAAGAATGTTCTTCAAAGTGGCTCAAAGATGTTGAAGAAAATGAGGGAGTCAACAAGACTCTGTAAGAGAAGATCCTTGCACTTAAAGATGAGATGAAAAGGGTCATTGAAGTAAATAAGTTATATTTGGAAGATAACTCCAAGAAGATCAATGAACTTGACTATTTATTACAAAAAAAATAAATATGTGTGAAGATGAGGTTGAATGATTGAAGAAGGCTTGTGAAGATAAAATTTCTAGGATTGAATACCAAAATTTCATCCTCAATATTAGATTTCTAGAGTTGGAAGATCAGTTTACCAATGTTGAGAAGACACATATTGAGTCTTCACAGAAGAAGGGAATAGTTTCTACTAGTAGCCAATGTTCACTGGAGGATTATACTATCAAAATTCCTCGAAAATGTGATAAGAAGATCATGACTTAACTCATTGATTCATCACAAGCATATGAGAAAGCAACATTATCATCCATAACAACTTGTATTAATGTTTCTAAAGTTGTTTCTATAAAAAATATAGGTTGGAAGAAAAATTCTAAACAAGTATAGATTAAGAAAGGTGAGAAAAACCTTCCACCATGGCTATTGTGGATAATGGAAAGGGTGTGGAAGATTTGTCCCCACAAAAAGCACAACATACCAAGAAGAATATTCCACATCCTTATAAAGAATATGGAAAGAAGTCAAGGTTTGTTGGTCAATGATGGTGCTATAATAGATATGGGCATTGTGCACTCGATTATTGGTACAATCCCTTAAATGAAAAAGAATAGAGAAATCCCATCTCAAGGGGGAGAATTCTAGATAATAATAAGCAACATACACAGATCCAGAAGCATCTGTATACAGAAAATAGAGATGGAATGTTAGATAACATCTGTGATGTTTGCAATGGGAGGGGACATATGAATGGGGCATGTTTATTTGAACAGGTACCCAATGCTGATAAGAAAAGATGACCACAGAAGCATGGTAATAAAGAAGAAGCATCCTTGGGAATAAATTAGATGAATAATTTGAAAACAAACTCTCCCAAGAAGATTTCAAGAAGGAAAGATGAGAAGTCCAGGTATTCTAAATCCGAGAAGTTGAAGGGTGGTGCATCCAAAAGAACTAATAAGAAGGATGAAACTTTGATGAAGTCATGCAGAACATCCAATCTTGATGCCTCAATCCCAAATGATATATTGGTGGTTTGGCCAGAAGATTGGGAAAGAATGAGAACAATGGAAGATGCACATGCTAAAAATTGCGCTAAAAGCAAAAAGAAGATTCTACATGAAGATAAATAAGTTTTGTGTGTGAGGTGCAACAAGGCTGGACATCCTGTTAGAAAATTCTTTGAATTTACTCCCTCCTAACAAGAATTCCTCAAAAAGATGAAAGTTGCGCTAGAAGACTCTAGTGCTTGGAAATTTCATGAAGAAAGGAGATTCACACAAAAATAGATGGAAGAAGTATTGAGATCCACACAGTAACATTCAAAAATAAATATCAAATGTAAAAGTGTGAGGAGTGGAGAAAATGGATCATCTTGGTTGAGAAAATCATCTCAGCCATCCTTCTCGCATTGAAGAAGCATGGAGAATCCCCCTTATTCACTTAAATCTTTGTGTGTTGTATTTGTTCCATAAATAAAGTGAATTGAAGGAGATGCAAGATCTCAGGGGGATAACCTGAGATTTAGAGATGAGATGTGCTCTCTTTAGAGGGAGACACACAAAGAAGCTTCCAGATTCATTATATCAATAAGTATCAACTTCAGTTGGTACTAAATTCAACTACTCTAAACATTGTCTGAGGACTATGTCATTGGAAAAGGTATTTAATTTCTTAATCTCTCATCCATGGTTACTCAAAATAAAGATAATTTTACAAAGGGGAATTAACTAAGTCAATCGGTGACATAAGAATAATGAAAGTGTCCCAAGTCTACTTATCCTGCCAATTGCACTTGAATATTTTTGATCCGTTTGTTAATGTGAGTACAGGAATTTCAGGTTGATTATTTCTTATCACATTCAATATATTCAGCCTAGAATAAAAGTGGAAAACCCTTAAAGACAAGTGTATGAGTTCTCATCTCATGAGGTGTCATATTCAGTGGGTAATGGACAACTATGTTGTGTAAATAAAATCCTCTTTTTTTCTACACCGAGCATTGCTCAAGTAGACTTAGAGTGAAATGATTGATGGCACATTGCTTAATTATGGAATGAGACCCACTCTACCGTGAAATTTTTATTTCGTGTCAATAAGGGGGAGAGAAAGTGAAATGAATGTTTGAAAAGTAAAGGGGAGATAAAGATTCTCATATTGATATTGACATATTCATTTGAGGAGAACTATAAGGTATTGACAAAAAATACAAAGGGGGAGATTATTGGGACCAATTTTTGTATGAAGATTGTATTTTTTTCCACAGTTGTCAATTCTAGTCAAAATGAAGATGAAGATGGAGAATAACTCCAAAGTTAATGGAGATCAGCTAAAGTGAGGATGTCTGGAGAATTGTTATGCAATCATAGCATTGGATGTCATGTTTGGGAAACTCTCCATGAAGACAATTCAGACGATTTTTGAACTAATCCTAAGATCAAAGAACTTGTGTCAAAGGTGATACATTGTTTACAACAATGAATAATGATGAGGTATCATCCATCTGAGGATGATTGAAGAATAATGAGGATTTAAAGAAGACAATGCAATGCTTCACAATGGAATGAGAACCATGCAAGAGATTACTTGTAGAAAATAATCATATGATTTGAATGAAGTAGAGAATGATGGCTGAAGAAGAAGAGAGTGTGTGGAAGGGCTTGGAATTATAAGAAGGTCATGAATTACATATTTCCTTGAAATCAGATTATTGTTATACTATTCTTAACACTTAAAAAGGCATTGAGGATTTGAAGTGAGGATGAATAATTACTTTGGATTTCATATTCGAAAAAATGGATGAGACCATACGATTCTTTTCTGATATATATTTCATATATATCATAATGTATGAGAACTTGTGATGCAAGACTTATGAAGGAAAGGGGGAAAAATGATGATGCCAGTCATATGTAGTTTTGATTGGAAGGAATGATGGTGCTGGAAGATATGGAAGGTTTAGTACATTCCATTGTATTTCTAACGATGCTAAATCTGGTCAATCAAAGGATATAGATCACAATAGTGGAGTTCGTGATAAAAGTTGAAGAATGGTTATGGGAAGCAGTGAAGAGAGAAATGAAAATGAAATGGAAAATATGGGGGCGGCATAAAAGCACAGTTTAAGGTGGCGCCGTTTTCCAGTGTTTGCCTAATTTTAGGGCCTGAAAATCGGGAGATGAAGATGTGTTTTTGGAAATTGATGTAGCGTGCAAGATTAAAGATGGTTTAGATTTTTGCGTGCAAGGCATGATTCAAGGTCATAACATGGAAAAATACCAATGGCATGGAGTGCACAAACATTTAGGAAAGCTGCGTGAAAAAATAATGTGGCATGCGAAATAGTAGCGGGATGCGGGAAATATCCGCGGGATGCGCAAGATAACAATGGGATGTGAAAAAGAGGAGCTGGTTGCGCGAAATGTCAGCGGGATTCATGAAAAATAGAGGTTTCATGAAATATCGGCACGTTGCGCGATATAGAGGAATGAAGTTTTTCGCGCAAGAGGTGTTTCAAGAATAGAAGATCGAAAATTGGAAAAGGCATGAGGTGCATGAAAAATTGGATCATTGCATGAAATATGATGCCACATGAAAGGCTGGGTTTACGCGCAATATGCAACGCGGTGTGGAATTTTGCATTTTATTAGTCTTTCATGGTTAGAATGTTGAAAAATGGAAAAGTTATGAGGTGCACGAAAAATCCAGGTGGTGCGTGAAAATAAAGGAAGGTTATCATAATTAAAGAAGTGAGAGATAGTTTTATGCGCTAGAAGGAGTTTTACGCGCAGGAAGGGGTTTTACATGCAGGGCCAAAAATGCCTATAAATATGAGGTGACCACCTCTCGTTAGAAGAGATTCAACACTTAGACAAATCCCGAGCTCTGACATGCGGAAAAATTTATGTGTAGAGTATTGCGTGAAAAGAATAACTGATGCGCAAAAAAGGAAGTGCTGTGCAAAAAAGGGATGTTTTGTGAGAAAAATAAGAGTTGCACGACAAGGGTTTTTTCGTGCCAAGTGGTGTTTTTACCCTCAAGGTTTGAATTTTATGTGCAAGACACCTAGAAGGGTGTGGCAAAAATTTGGGGGCCCCGTGGGCATTTGATAGGTGCATAACACTCTCGAAGCAACTTTGCGAAGAAGAAATAACTGTGAACCATTTGGTTTCACAAATAGAAGTTGAACCACACGCACATGACTGGTGTTTATCACTCTTGTTGTACTTTCTGAAGTAAAAAAGAAATAAACTTGCAATTTAACTCAAATCTGCACAAAGGAAGAAGGTAGTATACAGACACACTTACATGTTGGCATTGAGAACTGAAGAAAGAGATTAAGACACTGCAGTACCATTCCATATTCTACCATGTCAAAGAAAAGGGAGAGAAGAAGAAGAATAATAGAGTATGCCCAATTGAATGCTGAAAATTGTTCAGGGCAGTTAGATTTAGATGATTCCAAGTGAACTGATCTTCACTACCTGATTAATCATATTGGTATATGTGATTCTAGCGAAGAAGTTAGAAGAAGTTTTAGTGGAGTTGGTTGTTTCACTAAGAGAAGAAAGAAGAAGTCTTGTGTAGTTGGAGTTGCACTAGAAAAGAAGGAGAAGGAAAGAAGGAATAATTTATTTGCTACTATTATGCAACTAATCTAGTGAACAACACTAAAGAAGACCAAGAGAAGAACCTACCTTATCAAGAAGGAAGAAGACTGTCTCCATAGGCAGTATAAAGAACCAACTAGAGGCTGCAAGTGGGACTAGGACATCACCAGTCCAGGGAAGAGGTTTTTTTCCCACCACCCCCCAAAGTGTAGGGACTCACACTGGCTTGAGGATTGTTTTCTTATCCACTCCATTGTAAAAGAATATCACATTATATTGGAGAATCCACGAACTGGTCATACTCATGCATGGAAAGGACATAGCTACTCTTATTGAGTGGCGAGCATTGAAGAAAATATCATGTGCATATTTTTTACTTCTTTCTATTATTGCATGCAACAAAGAAAAGAGAATAAGAGAATCAAGATCCTAACAGGTCAATAGGTATAGGGATAAAAGTTGTAATTGGTTTAAAATGTCCCCAAAACTGATTCACCCCCTCTAAGTGTTAGTTATATCCCAAACTAGTCCTATCAATTGGTATCAGAGGGAGGTTCACCTCGGTTGGATTCTCTATAGTGAAGTTATTATCTTTGGAAGACCTGAGTTTCATTCCTATGTTATCAATGAAGTGAAAGTTTAGTGAAGATTCAGTTATCTATGAGCATAAGGCTATATCTTCCAGGACCATGATGAACAAGAAAAATAAGGAGAAAAGAAAGTTGAATAATAATTCTCTCTTATCTAAAGAAGAGGAAGCATATTGTTCTCCATATCTAGATGACATTGAAGACACACCCGACATGTAATGTAATGAGAAGGTGGCTTAGGTACCCACCAAGAATATGGAAAACCTTCATACCTCAAATGATCAAGAGGTATGTGTTAGTACATTCAGAAATTATTCTCATGATGAAAATTCTAGCACAAGTGGTGATGATCAATCTATAACATCTCAAGAAATATCAGTTGATAGATTAAGAATGATTCTTCATGGTATTCCTGAAGAAATTACATCCCTGGTTTGTGGAGTATTTCAATGCATGCAGGAAAATATCACTCAGCTGGAAGAAGAAACTGATGTTTTGGAGAAAGGATTATAAGAAAAAATTGTTGAATGTCTAAAGCTCTCTAGACAAGTTGGTGCATTTGAAGTAAAAAAGAGGGGATTTCCAGAATGCTCTTCAGAAAGGCTCAATGATGTTGAAGAAAAGGATGGATTCAACAAGACTCTGAAAGAGAAGATCCATGCACTTGAAGATGAGATGAAAAGGGGCATTGAAGTCAATAAGTTATATTTGGAAGATAACTCCAATAAGATCAATGAACTTGACTCTTTATTACAAAAAAATTTAAAGATTCATGAATATGAAGCTTCAAGATTGAAGAAGGCTTGTGAAGATAAGATCACTATAATTGAAGACCAAAAGGTCATCCTCAATATCTGATTTCTAGAGTTGGGAGATCAGTTGACCAATGTTGAGAAGACACATATTGAGTCTTCACAGAAGAAGGAAACCGTTTCTACTTGTACCCAATGTTCACTGGAGGATTATACTGTTAAAAGTCCTAAAAAATGTGATAATAAGATCATCACTTCACTCATTGATCCATCACAAGCATGTGATAAAGTAAAGATATCATCCATAACAACTTTAATTAATGTTTCTAAAATTGTTTCTATAAAAAATACAGGTTGGAAGAAAAATTCTAAACATGTATCGATGAATAAAGGAGAGAAGAAACCTACCACCATGGCTACGGTGGATATGGGAAAGAGTGTGGAAGATATGTACCCACAAAAAGCAAAACATACCAAGAAGAATATTCCATAACATTATAAAGAAGATGGAAATAAGTCAAGGTTTGTTGGTCAATACTGGTGCTGTAATAGATATGGGCATTGTGCACTGGATTGTTCGTGCAATCCCTTAAATGTAAAAGCACAGAGAAATCCCATCTCAAGGGGGAGAAATATAGAGAATAAAATGAAACATACACAGATCCAGAAGCATCTGTATACTAAAAATAGATTTTGAATGTTAGATAACATCTGGGATGTATGAAATGGGAGTGGTCATATGAATGGGGCATGTTTATTTGAACAGGTACCCAAAGCTGATAAGAAAAGAAGACCACAGAAGCATGGTAAGAATGAAGAAGCATCCTTGGGAATAAATCAGATGAATAATTTCAAAACAAACTCTCCCAAGAATATTCCAAGATGGAAAGATAAGAAGTCCTGAGATTCTAAATCTGAGAAGGTGAAGGGTGGTTCATCCAAAAGAACTAATAAGAAGGATGAAACATTGAAGAAGTCATGTAAAAGATCCAATCTTGATGCCTCAATCCTTAATGATATATTGGTGGTTTGTCCAAAAGATTTGGAAAGAATTAGAATGATGGAAGATGCACATGCTAAAAATTGTGCTAAAAGAAGATTCTACATGAAGATAAAGAAGTTCTGTGTGTGTGGTGCAACAAGGATGGTCATCCTGTTAGAAAATTCATTGAATTTACTCCCTCCCAATAGTAATTCCTAAAAAAGATGAAAGTTGCACCAGAAGACTCTAGTGCTTAGAAATTTCTTGAAGAAAGGAGATTCACACACAAAGAGATGGAAGAAGTATTGAGATCGACACAACCACATTCAAAAATAAATATCAAATGTAAAAGTGTTATGAGTAGAGAAAATGGATCATCTTGGTTGAGAAAATCATCTCAGCCATCTTGCTCGCATTGAAGAAGCATGGAGAATCCACCTTATTCCCTTAAATCATTGTGTATTGTATTTGTTCATTAAATACAGGGAATTTAAGGTGTTGCAAGATCTAAGGGGGAGAACTTGATATTCAGAGATGATAAGTGTTCTCTTCAAAGGGAGACACATGAAAAAGCTTCCAGAGTCATTATATCAATAAGTATCTACATTAGTTGGTACAAAATTAAACTACTCTGAAGATTGCCTATGGAATATGTCATTGGAAAAAGGTATTTCATTTCTTAATCTCTCATCCCGGGTTAATCAAAATAAAGATATTTTTACAAAGGGGGATTAACTACGTCAATCGGTGACATAAGAATAATGAAAGTGTCCCGAGTCCACTTATCCTTCCAATTGCACTTGAATGTTTTTGATCCGTTTGTTAAAGTGAGTGCATGAATTTTAGGTTGATTATTTGTTATCACAGTCAATATATTCGACCTGGAATAAAATTGGAAAACCCTTGAAGACAAGTGTATGAGTTCTCATCTCATGAGGTGTCATATTTAGTCGGTAATGGACAACTTTGTTGTCTAAATAAAATCTTCTTGTTTTCTACACTGAGCATTGCTCAAGTAGTCTTAGAGTGAAATGATTGATGGCACATTGCTTAATTATGGAATGATAGCCACTCTACCATGAACATTGCATTTATTTTCAATGGGGGGGAGAGAAAGTGAAATGAATGTTTTAAAAGTAAAGGGGAGATAATGATTCTCATTTTGATATTGACATATTCATTTGAGGAGAACATTAAGGTATTGACAACAAATACAAAGGGGGAGATTGTAGGGACCACATTGTGTATGAAGATTGTATTTTTTGTCCACAGTTGTCAATGCTGGTCAAAATGAATAAGTAGACGGAGAAGAACTCTAAAGTTAATGGAGATCGGCTGAAGTGAGGATGTCTGGAGAATTGTTATGCAATTATAGCATTGGATGTCATGTTTGGGGAACTCTCCATGAAGACAATTCAGACGATTGTTGAACTAATCCTATGATCAAAGAACTTGTGTACAAGGTGACACACTGTTTACCACAATGAATAATGACGAGGTATCATCCATATGAGGATTATTAAAGAATAATGAGTATTTGAAGAAGACCATGCAATGCTTCATGATTGCATGAGAACCATGCAAGAGATTACTTGTAGAAAATAATCATATGATTTGAATGAGGTAGAAAATGATGACTGAAGAAGAGAGAGAGTGTGGAAGGGCTTGGAATTCTATGAAGGTCATGAATTACACATTTCCTTGAAATCAGATTATTGTTGCACTATACGTAACACTTCAAAAGGAATTGAGTATTTGAAGTGAGGATGAAGTATTACTTTGGAATTCATATTCCAAAATGAATGGATGAAACCAGACGATGCTTTGCTGATATGTATTTCAAATATATCATAATCTTGGAGAACTTGTGATGCAAGCCTTATGAATTAAAGGGGGATAAATGATGATGCCAATCATATATAGTTTTGATTGGAAGGAATGATGCTGCTGGAAGATATGGAAGGTTTAGTAATTTCCATTGTAACTCTGACAATGCTAAATCTGGTCAATCAAAGGATATAGATCACGATAGTGGCGTTCATGATAAATGCTGAAGAATGGTTATGGGAAGAAGTAAAGAGAGAAATGAAAATGCAATGGAAAATATGGGGGCGGCATAAAATCACAGTTTAAGGTGGCGCCGTTTTCCAGTGTTTGCCTAATTTTAGGGCCTGAAAATCGGGAGATGAAGATGTGTTTTTGAAAATGGATGTAGCGTGCAAGATTGATGATGGTTTAGATTTTTGCGTGCAAGGCCTGATTCAAGGTCAGAGCATCAAAAAATACCAAAGGCATTGAGTGCACATAAATTTATGAAGGTTTCGTGAAAAAATAATATGGCGCGCGAAATAGTAGCAGGATGCGGGAAATATCAGCGGGATGCGCGAAATAACAACGGGATGCGCAAAATAGGAGCTGGTTGCACGAAATATCAGTGGGAAGCATTAAAAATAGAGGTTGCATGAAATATCGGCGCGTTGCATGAAATAGAGGAATGAATTTTTTCGCGTAAGAGGTGTTTCAAGATTAGAAGCATGAAAATTGGCAAAGGCATGATGTGCGCAAAAAATTGGATCATTGCGCGATATACAATATCACGGGAAAGGCTGGGTTTATGCGCAATATGGAACACGGTGTGGAATTTTGCACGTAATTGGTGCTTCATGCTTAAAATGTTGAAAAATGGAAAAGTCATGATGTGCATGAAAAATCTAGGTGGTGTGTGAAAATAAAGGAAGGTGCACGTAATTAATGAAGTGAGAGACAATTTTATACGCTTGAATGAGTTTTACGCGCAGGAAGGGGTTTTATGCGCAGGGTCAAAAATGCCTATAAATATGAGGTGACCCCCTCTCATTAGAAGAGACTCGACACTTAGACAAATCACAAGCTCTGACACGCAAAAAAATAGAAGTATAGTGTATTGCGCGAAAAGAAGAACTACTGTGTGAAAAAGGAAGTGCTGTGCAAAAAAGGTAAGTTTTACGCGAAATAGAAGAGTTGCGCGACAAGGGTCTTTTTGTGCCAAGTGGGGTTTTTACCCGCAAGGTTTTAATTTTACGTGCAAGCCACCTATAAGGGTGCGCCAAAAATTTGTGGGTCCCACGGGCCTTTGCTAGGTGCATAACACTCTCGAAGTATCTTTGACAAGAAGAAAGAACTGTGAACCATTTGGTTTCACAAAGAGAGGTTCAACTGCACTCACACGACTGGTGTTTATCACCCTAGTTTTACTTTGCAATGTAAAGAAGAACTAAACTTGTAATAGAACTCACATATGCACAAAGGAAGAAGGTAGTATACCTACACACTTACATTTTGGTATTTAGAACTGAAGAAAGAGATTTAGACACTGTAGTACCATTCCATATTCTACCGCGTCAAAGAAAATGGGGAGAAGAAGAAGAATAACAGAGTATGCCCAATTGAGTGTTGAAAATTGTTCAAGACAGTTAGATTTAGATGATTCCAAGTGAACTGATATTCACTACCTAATTAATCACATTGTTATATGTGATTCTATTGAAGAATATAGAATAAGTTTTAGTGTAGTTGGTTGTTGCACTAAGAGAAGAAAGAAGAAGACTTGTGCAGTTGGTGTTGCACTAGAAAAGGAAGATAAGTAAAGAAGGAAGAATTTCTTGCCTTCTGCTTTGCAATTAATCAAGTAAAGAGCACTAAAGAAGACCAAGGGCAGTACCTACCTTATCAAGAAAGAAGAAGACTATCTCCATAGGTAGTATAAAGAACCAGCTAGAGGCTGCACTTTGGACTTGGACATCACCAGTCTAGGGAAGAGGATTGTTTCCCAACCCGCTCCAAAGTGTAGGGACTCACACTGGCTAGAGGATTGTTTTCCTAGCCACTCCATTGTAAAATAATATCACATTGTAGCGGAGAATCCATGAACTATTCATACCCATGCATGGAAAGGACGTAGCTACTCTTATTGAGTGGTGAACCTTGTAAAAATATCATGTGCATATTTTTTTACTTCTTTCTATTATTGCATGCGATAAGGAAAAGAGAATAAGAGAATCAAGATTCTAACAGGTCAAGAAGTATATGGATAAAAGTGGAAATTGGTTTAAAAAGTCCCCAACACTCATTCACCCCCCTCTCAGTGTTAGGTATACCCCAAACTGATCCTATCAATATAATCATATATATCATAACATATATTATTTACTAATAACATTTTACCATCATCTTATTAATAATTTTTCACTAATATCCTTGTTATGGGGGATAATTGATTATTTTTTCAAGTATATTTTGGTTGTGTAGTTTTGTTCCTTGAACTTGGATTATAGTTACATAATCTATAATATTTTAATCCTGATATAAATATCTTTTAATTTCATTATATACATATTTATAGTCATCAATAAAAGTATATATATATATATAAATATGTTGTTCACGGAGACAGTAAGCCGTACGTACGTATGAACGAAGATTTAATTTTTTGACAGATGGGATGAAATAAATTTAAATAATAATTCCCCATTCCAGAATTATTTTCATATATTATATATAATATATGTTCATTAATTATATCCTTATTTCCAACAATGTCAAAATAAATTGAGAAATTTATCACATTGCTTTGTGGAGGTGGTAGTCCACACATATGTTCCAACGACATTATCATTTTTAAATAGATTTGAAAACAAGATGGTAGATATGATATTATAATTATATAAGTATATTTGTCTCATAAATATCATCTATATACTTTAAATCCATTATTATATCCATCTGTGATAGGCGGTGGTGGAAAACAAATTACATCAGTTTTCAAGGTAGTAGTCTTGCAAACACATGATCAATTGTTTCATTTCCCATTTGATTGGGGAGGATATGGATATAGGTTATGAAATAAAAATAATAAAATATTTTTATATGGAATATAATGGTATTTTTATTTTATTATATTTGGATGATATCTTGAGGAGGTGGATGAATAATAAAACAAAAATGTTTGATTAACAATGATAACATTTATTCAGACAACCAGATTAGGTTTCTACCAAAATCTTCCTTAGGTTGGTTTTGGGATTTAAAAAATACTCTAGGACATGGTTAGTGATGTATTTAAGGGATTTTTATAGGGATTTTGTGAACCAGAATAAAATTAAAGTGTGATTAAAAGTGGAGATGAGGAGGCTATTTATTAGAGAGTGGAGGGTCACTCTTAGAATTTATTCGAGTATTAAAATATTATAATTTACATCTCATATTCAAATAGATACAAATAAAGAATATTATAGTAAAACACAAGTACTATTCAAAATTATATCTTAAAATAAATATTGTAAAATTTTATTTGATGTTTTTACCCTTATATTTTTATTTTAACCCCATTGAACCCTTTTGGAAAATTACTGTGTTAATAACGTTTTTCCTATTTAGTGGCCAATAAACATATAGTAAAAGGATAAACAACCAATAATTGGATTACGATTGATATTGTAAATTAATAAAAATTAAATTGGTTGAATGTTTGTTTTTTTATGAAATCTAAATCATTTAATAAAACATTATTTATTGTAAAATATCATTAATGTCTATTTGGACAATATTCTTTTAATTTGATTATAAAAACATCACGAAAAATATGGATATATAATATAAACCTTTAAAAGATCCTAAATATTCCATAAATATATTAATTTTTTAATATAATTAATCTCTCAAATTATTTTATTTATAATATTTTTAAAATCAATTTTTTTTATTTTTACTAAATAATTATTTTGTCGTCATTGTGTAAGAATTTAAGGTTATTATATAATTACTAAAAATAATAAATAAATTACCATGATAAATAAATATGATTTATTCTTAAAATTAATATTAATAACCACACATATATCCTTTTTATCCATAAGTGAATAGACATTATTATTTTTATAATCAAAGGAGTGACATTTATCCTTTTCATTACTTAAATTATTATAAAGGTCATAATTATGGCCATATAGATAAAAAAATGAGATGTTTCCAAAACTTAGTTGACATAGGGTATAAATATAACCATAAATTATTAATTATCAATGTTTTTTTGTGATTATAACCCTTATATCTTTAGTTTTACCCTGTATTAAACTTACATTACCCTTAACAGTGGTAACTAATTTTTACTTTTTTACTATTCATTGTGAAAAATATTAAGATGAAATTATTACCTAATATTAGTTATTATGATTAATAATATAGAATCCATTTTTTAAATTAAATTCATATAATTGGAATAATTTAATTTCAAATTAAACCCACAATATGTGTTAAAGAATGTGTTTTCAAGGAATGCATTTTTGAAGCATAAGATGAACTTACATGAACTATATAACTAGTGATAAACATTATATGAATTAAAATTCAAATAGATAGATATATAATATATAAATTTAATTTAAATTATTCATTATTAAATAATATTTTAATTAATTAAAATATAAATACCTTATGCATTTAAAAATAATTTTCAATAAAAAGAAGTGTTTTCACTATTCATTAAAAAATTAAACTTTAATAAAATTCCAAAAAAATAACTCTAAGATAATTTCCCTAAATTGATGTGAAAAATTAATTTCATTATTTCAAATATATATTCCAATAGTGGAAAAAATAAATTATAATATTCTCTCCGAAAAAAGTAAAATTCATTTATGAAGAAAACATATTTTTCTTCAATAATTTGACTTTACTAAACATTGGGTGATTATATAATAAGAATTTATAAATAAATTTATATTTATTAAGAACATTATATATATTTCATAAATTATTTAATCCTATTGAAACTCATAAATTTAATATTTAGGTTATGAAAATTATATTTAAATAATATATTTCATGGGTCATTTAAGGTTGATGTTTCATATTGTATACACTATTGAACATAGTGATCCTATTTAAAAATATTGGGGTGTTATAATTATCTAATGAGTATGTAAATATATTGGTTATTATCTAAATATGTATATATTATGAAAATCATGAATTAATGAATTTTCCACTAGGTTAGGATTTCCTATACTTTTACTTATTCCTTATTTCTATGTTATATGTTTATGTTATAATACGTTGGATCTTGATTGTTATATCATGCTTCTAAACTCCTATTATGTGGTATATGATTATAATTTTATTTTACATTCCATTATATTATGTCTAGTGGATAAAGTTTACTATTCCATGTTCTGACTAAGATATTCCTCTTATGAACATGATTTGTTATATACCTTTGATCTAACCCTTGACGTTATATTTTTGAGATTTTCCATTACTGAGTATTTTATCTCACCAAATTCTTATGATTCCATTACATATATTATGAAGAATAGTATAACTTATGAGGTGTCTATAAGTGGATCTATTGTGGTTCAATTATGACGAAGTATTCTTCTGTATCCTAATATAAGTTTCTTATATAGCCAATCCTTAAAGACATTATACCTAATATTATTGGGAATATGTTATTCTTTCTATTATGATATGATAGAATTGCGAAAATTATGTAAAATAAATATTGGTTTATATCACTTTCTATCAATTATTTTTTTATCACTAGATCTTGGGGTGTGAGTCTCGGGTGCCGTAATAATTTGGTGTCCAATAAAATGCATCATACCAATACTACAAGGGTGAAAGGCAATGTTTATATGATCATAAAATAAAACTTCATCCATGAGTTAAAATACACTTAATGGAACCCTAATATTATCCCCAATAATAAGAATAATGACATACCAGGGTTTCTATTGAATTTAGGGATCTCAATGAACACTACTCTAAGGATGATTTTACAGTCCCAATCATGAAACTTGTGATTGAGGACATGACTAGTTTTCAAGAATTATGCTTAAGGGAGAGATACTATGAATAAAAATAGGTCTAGATGGACCAAAAAGATAAGGATTCTACTAATTTTAGGGAACACAAAGGGGTATATTTATATTGTGTAATGACCTTTGGATTGAAGAATATTGATTCTTTATTATGGTGTTCCAGCATGGTATCAAAGTCAAATATAAAAATAACAATGAAATACATAACATTCCATCTCTAGGAAAACTAAAATAGATTATAGGATTTTGGGGATTCCACACATAAATGAGATGTTTATAGATAATATTTTGGGAAAGTGTCTACACTTTAAAAAATAATAAAGTATAAATACAATATTTCATTGGATTAATATTATTAGAAAGTATTTTAAAATCTTAAAAAGTATATTTTGATCCTACCGGTATTAATGCCACTCATAAATGGAAAACTGATCATTTTATTTATAGAGAAATTAGAGTGACTATTTAGTCCCATTTTTGGTACTTTTCAAATAACTTTCATATTTTGATGAATAGTAAAGATTACTAAATTTTAATTAAAAACAACTTTTTTAATCGAAATAATTAATAGTGATAAATTATGAATTTTGGTGGTTTAAAATTATATTTAGATTATATTTTTACAATTTAATCCAATGTTGGTCATTGGACATAATTTCACATTTAAACCAGACATAAACAAGTGTCAGTATTTTGATAGTTATTATTTCTTAAAAACATGCTTTTTGTTTTGACAGCGGGAATTAATATTAAATTAATAAATGCAACTTCTATGTTTTAAATTTATTAAAATAGACTTCATTATTGAATTCTGAATATCAAAATTATCCTAGGGTGAAATTTTGGTATTTTTATGAAAACTTTCAATTTTTGATGAATAGTGAAAAAATAGTGAGTTATAGTTTAAAACCAAATTTTTATTTAAATAATTTTTTATTTTATTTAAAATTAATTATGGTAAAAATAGATACATAATACCTATATATTTTCAATGTAATTAATTAAAGTTAGTTTATAATAATTTTATAAATATAAAAATTTTATTGAACTTTTCACCATCTTTTAGCCACCTCCTAGGAGAATTTGGAAATTCACATAAAACAATATTTTACCGCTTCTGTGAGTGGAATTTCGAAAATCTGAGAGACATAGTTAATATCAAGGAGTAAAATGTGGTTCAATGAGATGAAAATAATTATTGTTGAATAGTAACTTTTTACTTTTATTTACCACGAATAAAAGTAAATAGGGTAATTAAGGGTAAAATGATATTAATATTCCCCTAACACATGTCCTAATTCTATTGTACAAGTGTATCTTGACTAAAAACTACCTTAGTAATAAAATATTATCATTTAGGTCCACTTGTATTCGATTAGGACATTTATTATTATTTAATTCAAAGAAGAGTTAAAAGAGTTAAAATCAAAGTTTATTTACAAAAACATTTTTAATATAGGGTTATACAAAAGTTAAATTCGATTTTAAATATTAATTATAAATATAAAAATATTTCCTACATAATGGTATTTTATTTATATTTTTTAGACATTAAATAATATAATTTATTTATGACATAATGGTGATGAAGTAATTACCTAATTAATGAAATATTAAAATAATTGATATTATAAATAACAAAATAAATGTAATTTGAGACTTTTTATGAAGTATACTAATTTTCTAGGTTAATATGACATATTATTAATTGTTATATAATTTTTTTCTTAGTAATAATGCTGTTATGAAATTATCAAAAACAAAATACCCAATAGTGTCAAAATTGACATAAAAGAGTTTTTTAAACGAATATTATATTATTAATTTATATTCTATTCCTAAAAATCTAAGGTTCAGCCAAAAAACACGTATCATGATAGGTGTATCATTAATGGACCACTTGGGGGTCTCTTGGATATATATAGTATGTTTATTAACTATATAATATAAAAATACAAAGTGACATGGTAAATGTCAATCTAATTAACCAAGAGTTAAAATTGAAAGATAAGGTTAATATAATGACCCAAACCTATCTAAAATATATTGGTTGAAAGGATTTGGACCCATACCCCCTTATAATTTGAATAATCCACTTTGTAGCCATTAGAAACCGAATATTAATTTATTATAAATTAATACTTTATGTTTTTCCTAAAGAGCCCTTTCTCCCCCTTATAAAAGGACCCAACTTATAACCCATTATTTACACCTTAAAAGCCTTTTGGTTAGGCCAAAACCTGCCAAAATACTCTATCAACTTCCCTAACTTCCACATATATGCCTTATTTTGATCATAAAGCCATCCTAAGGAGCCCTTTTGATCAAATCAAAAGGAAGAACCCGAAGAAGAGGTAATGTTTTCACCACCCTCTTTCAAGTTCCTATCTTCTTCAACTTCTTATATCTTTGTTATTTATATTCTAAAATAATAACTCCAGTATCTCCTATATAATTTTATGTTATTATAAATATGGTACAACCATATTCAGTATTCTATCCATCCTTTGAATTACATGTCACCATACGTGCGTACGTACGGCTTACCGTCTCCACGTCTTGGTGTAATTGTTATTCAAAACATTATTACTTGGATGGGTATAATAATGATGTGTATTTTATGTAAATAATAAATATAAATTTATAAGGATTCTTTATATATGATATAACATCCAATTATATATTATTTTAATATCAAAAGAATGATATTTTCGCTCGTGTGTACGTACAGATTACCGCCTCCACGACGCGATGAGATTCATTTCTAAGTTCACCATTCATCGACGATTATACAAATATATATTACTAATAAGTATGTAATATATGAAATAATAATTCTACTGAAGAGATATATATATTTATATATATAAGTATTTGTGTACTTACATATATCTTATTCACTTACTTCCGTTCAATACTATATGAAAACAGAAAAAACTTTTTTGTGTACGTACGGACTACCGTCTCCATAAATGGTGTTTTCCATTTCATATATATGTCTATTAAACATATTTATATTCTAAATATATATGATATATTTATCATGTTTTATATTATGGAAGTATTTAAATCATGATCTAAGTGATACAACCAAGAGTAACAAGTTAAAACACGTACGATAAAAAAGGCGATTATTACTCGAAATGTTAATTTAACATGGAGATTATTATTAAATGGGTAATATAAAGTCATAAATGAATCATATATGATATCATAAATATTAATATGGTTCTGGTATAATTTAATAACATACTATGATCTTCGTACATGAGGTTAAACGTACCCTCGACTAAAGGAAAGTGCAAGGTAAGGGGTTTTCATCTCACTCCTTATTCCCTTGAGAGTCATGCCATATTGCCACTATTACCTTTTGTGTGGTGTATGTACTACCCATAATTGTATTTTTTATGTAAATCAATTTTGTTTTTGTTTATTTACACATTAATTGTACCATACCTCTTTCACGGGGTGTATGTTTCGTAAGTTACCAAATTGGTAAGGGGTTTTCATATCACTCCTTATTCCCGTGAGATTCATGTCATATTTCAACTATTACATTTTGTGTGGTGTATGTACTTCCCATAATTGTATTATTTATGTAATACAATTTAATTTATGTGTATTTACATATTCATTGTATGAAACCTCTTTCACGAGGTGTATGTTTCGTAAGTTACCAAATTAGTAAGGGGTTCTCATCTCACTCCTTATTCCCATGAGATTCATGCCAATGTATTAAAATAATGTACCGAAGATGGGTAACTGGGGACGGGGAGTTACAGTTGGTATTAGAGAAAGTTTATAAATAACCTTGGAAACTAGATTTAGATAAACTCTGATTAGAGCACATATCCCTAAGATAGACTTTGAGTATTAGTATAGAAGAACTTTCTAGAATTTTGGTATTGTAGAGATTTTGTGAGTTTTCCAAGAAATACATCCCTATCTAGATATGAGCATGTAGAGGCGGCTCTAGAACAGATGTACCTAGGGGTAAAATCCAAAAACACCTCTTTGATCTACAGTCGAATGGGAACTGGTGCACGAAAACAGGCCTTGCTGCACTCTTGGTTACGACACTCCCATGGGAATTTTAAGATAATTCTCATTTTCTTTACAAACCATTTTGAAGGGATCATGAGTATATACTTACTCAAAGATTTTTTTATGATTATGGATTATATCCATAAACTGTTCAATTTGTGTTAGGTATTTTACATGTTTGGAATTATTCATTGCAATTCATAAACTGACCTAGTTTTTGCTGTTGTATAGAAATGGCACCCAGTAGATGGAATGTGAACTCTAGTAATACGTATGATCCAAAGAGTAAGAAGGATCATATATTTCATGGTCCTAAGCCAGGATTTAGAAGGGAAATAGTCTCCCACATATTATCATCATATGAAGAAATAGTATCATGTGTTGAAAAGATAAGTAGATAATTCTCAGAGTCCTATGGCTTTGAAGGGAATCCAGAGAAGAAAAGGATGGTAGAGAGAAGGACAGATAAAGGGAAGAAGGTAAAGAAGGGTTTTCCCCTATTTGATAACTGTAGAAAGAATCACCTTGGAAAATTATTGAAGGGAATGAGAGTAAGATATAAGTGTGGAGAAAAAGGACTCCAAGAACATGACTGCAAGTGTAAGAAAAAGGTTTCAAATGTACAATGCTTCATCTGCAAGGAGTTAGGACACTACGCGAACCAATGTCCCAGTCATCAGACTATGCCACAAATGATGCTATTGGCTAATAATCAAGTTAATATACTACCACAGATGAAGAGGAATGACTACTGTTCTTATATTGTTATTTTAGAATTATTTCATTTAAGTGTTGTATCAATGATGTTCTGGAAATAAATAAGGATTGTACTGCAGTAATATTTCATTAAGGATTTGAGATTTTATGGTACTAAGAAAAGTGACTCTACAACGAGTTAAAACTTTTGTAAATTACATGGTTTAAGGGAAGATAAACCTTAATATGGTCCTAATATTGAGGTAGTGATTTTGGAATAAGAGATGGTTGATTTTGGTAATTCAGGATGTTGCAGTGTTATAAAAGAATATACGAGGAAGACATTCACATGTTATTACATGGAAAAAAGGATCCTCATTATGTTTAACTTCCTTGTAAATTTTGGACTGTGAGTTTGGATAGTAGTATTTTGGATAAGTCTAAAGGTTGGAATGGATTAAGTTTGGAAGGTTATTTTTGGATTTTTATATATGGAAAACACGCAGACCGTGTGACAACCCATCGCGTCGGACAAAGCTATGGGAATCGAACCCACAACCATAGTGCAATTGGGATTTATGGCCTACCACTGGACTATGTGAAGTCCCTAGATTCTATAATGTAGTTTCTTTTTTTAAAAGGGTTTGATTTGTGAATTATAAATTCATCATATTTGGAACCCTATAAAATTAGGATAAATAGAGTATTTTTGAGTTGTATTATGTTTTGGAGTGAAAGATGAGTTTGTGGTAGAAATTTAGTAATGGATAAAACTTTAATTATAAAATAAGAATATATCCTTATGATTTTATCCAATCTCATAAATAAATTCTTCAACATTAAGAAAAGGAACTTAGAACAAAAACGTTGACCTAGATAGTACCTTAGATCAGAAAAAATTTATGGCTTTGTGATTGTTGGACTTTTCATAGCCATGTCCTCTACCACTCTCCATCAGATACTGATGGTTAGATTTCTCTTTCATATCCATGTTTTCCTATATGGAACCCAAGTATGTGTTATTTTCAGTACCCTTCATACTTACCACTCTTTATTTTAAATAGAGACCCCATTAATCCATTTTTCGATGTGGGATTTCAACTAAGATATTTTGAAATGTCAACCCCAAGTTTCCAATACCGAGCAAAAATTGCGAGGACGCAATTTATTGAAGGAGAGGAGAATGTAACACCCTAAGCTTCCATGCTGCGTTTCTCTTTGAATAATACAGTAGTGTGTGTTGTACGCAACTTCAAGTTCTAACACACACCACAACCAATCAAACTAGACATTATGAATAGTAGTACCCACTTTTTGAAATTTTAGACATCTTATCTTTCAAAATGGACTTCATTTTTGGATTCAGAATATTGAAATTATCATAGGGTGAATTTTTGGTACTTTTATGAAAAATTTCATATTTTGATGAATAATGAAGATTACTAAATTTTTATTAAAAAAAACCTTTTTAATCGAAATAATTAATAGTGATAAATTATGAATTTTAGTGGTTTCAAATTACATTTAGAATATATTTTTACAATTAAATCCATTGTTGGTCATTGGACATAATTTCACATTTAAACCAAACATAAACAAGTGTCAATCTTTTGATAGTTATTGTTTCTTAAAAACATGCTTTTTGTTTTGACAACGGGAATTAATTTGAAATTAATAAATGCAACTTATATGTTTTGAATTTGGTAAAATATACTTCATTATTGAATTCGGAATATCATAATTATCCTAGGGCGAAATTTTGGTATTTTTCTGAAAACTTTCAATTTTTGATAAATAGTGAAAAAAACTGAGTTATAGTTTAAAACCGAATTTTTATTTAAATAATTATTTATTTTAATTAAATTTAATTAACATAAAAATAGATACATAAAACCTATATAAGTTCAATGTAATTAATTGGAGTTAGTTTAGAATAATTTTAGAAATATAAAAGTTTTATTGAACTTTTCACCGTCTTTTACCCACATCCTAGGAGAATTTGGAAATTCACATAAAACATAATTTTACCGATTTTGTGAGTGGAATTTTGAAAATCCAAGAGACACAGTTAATATCAAAGAGTAAAATTTGGTTCAATGAGATGAAAATAATTTTTGGTGAATAGTAACTTTTTACTTTTATTTACCACGGTTAAAAGTAAAAAGGGTAATTAAGGGTAAAAATGATATTAATATTACCTTAATACATGTCCAAATTCTATTGGATAAGTGTATCTCTACTAAAAAAACCGTAGGAATAAAATATTATCATTTAGGTCCACTTGGATTAGATTAGGACATTTATTATTATTTAATTCAATGAAGAGTTAAAAGAGTTAAAATGAAAGTTTATTTACTAAAACATTTTTAATATAGGGTTATACATAAGATAAATTCGATTATAAATATTCATTAGAAAGATAAAAGGAGTTCCTACATAATGGTATTTTATTTATATTTTTTAGACAATAAATAATATAATTTATATATGACACAATGGTGATGCAGTAATTACCTAATTAATGAAATATTAAAATAATTGATATTATAAATATCAAAATAAATGTAATTTGAGACTTTTTATGAAGTATACTAATTTTCTAGGTTAATATGACATATTAGTAATTGTTATATAATTTTTTTTTCTAAGTAATAATGCTGTTATGAAATTATCAAAAAAACAATCCAATAGTGACAAAATTGACATAAAAGAGTTTTTAAAAAAAATATTATATTATTAATTTATATTCTATTCCTAAAAATATAAGGTTCAGAAAAAGGACTTGTATCATGATAGGTTTAAAATTAATGGACCACTTGGGGGTCTCTTGGATGTATATAGTAAGTTTATTAACTATATAATATAAAAATACAAAGTGACATGGTAAATGTCAATCTAATTAACCAAGAGTTAAAATTAAAATATAAGATTAATATAATAACCCAAACCTGTCTAAAATCTATTGGTTGAAAGGATTTCGATCCATACCCACCTTAGAATTTGAATAATCCACTTTGGAGCCTTTATAAACCGAATATGAATTTATTATAAATTAATACTTTATGTTTTTCCTAAAGAGCCCCTCCTCCCCCTTATAAAAGGACCCAACTTCTATCCAATTATTCACACCTTGAAAGCCTTTTGGTTCAGCCAAACCCTGCCAAAATACTCTCCCAACTTCCCTCAATTCAACATAGTGGCCTTATTTTTATCATAAAGCCAACCTATGGAGCCCTTTTGATCAAATGAAAAGGAAGAACACGAAGAGGAGGTAATGTTTTCACCACCCTCTTTCAAGTTCCTTTCTTCTTCAAATTCTTATTTCTTTGATATTTCTATTCTAAAATAATAACTCCAGTATATCCTATGTACTTTGATGTTATTATAAATATGGTACAACCATATTCAGTATTCTATCCATCCTTTGAAGGACATGTCACCATACATGCATAGGTACGGCTTACCGTCTCCACGTCATGGTGTAATTGTTATTCAATACATTATTATTTGGATGGGTATAATAATGATGTGTATTTGATATAAATAATAAATATAAAATTATAAGGATTATTTATATATGATATACCATCCAATTATATATTATTTTAATATCAAAATAATGATATTTTCGCTCGTGTGTACATATGGATTACCGTCTCCATGACGCGTTGAGATTCATTTCCAAGTTCACCATTCATCGATGATTATAAAAATATATATTACTAATAAGTATGAAATTTATGATGTAATAATGCTACTAGAGATATATATATTTATATATATAAGGATTTATGTACTTACATATATCTTATTCACTTACTTCCGTTCAATACTATATGAAAACAAAAACAACGTTTATGCGTACGTACGGACTACCATCTCCATAAACTGTGTTTTCCATTTCATATATATGTCAATTATAAATATTTATATTCTAAATATATATGATATATTTATCATGTATTATATTCTAGAAGTATTTA
Source organism: Viscum album (assembly GCA_963277665.1). NCBI lineage: Eukaryota > Viridiplantae > Streptophyta > Magnoliopsida > Santalales > Viscaceae > Viscum > Viscum album. Next base: position 1,699,203,723 of record OY728127.1, read on the forward strand.
AATCATGATCTAAGTGATACAACTAAGAGTAACAAGTTAAAAAACGTGCGATAAAGAAGGCGATTATTACCCAAAATGTTAATTTAACATGGAAATTATTATTAAATGGGTAATATAAAGTAATAAATGAATCATTTATGATATCATAAATATTAATATGGTTCTGGTATAATTTAATAACATACTACGATCTTCGTACAGGAGGTTAAACGTACCCTTGACTAAAGGAAAGTGCAAGGTAAGGGGTTTTCATCTCACTCCTTATTTTCAAGAGATTCATGCCATATTGCCACTATTACCTTTTGTGTGGCGTATGTACTGCCCATAATTGTATTCATTATGTAATACACTTTAATTTATGTATATTTACATATTGATTGTATGATACCTCTTTCACGGGGTGTATGTTTCATAAGTTACCAAATTGGTAGGGGGTTTTCATCTCACTCCTTATTCCCGTGAGATTCATGCCATATTGCAACTATTACCTTTTGTGTGGTGTATGTACTGCCCATAATTGTATTCTTTATGTAATACACTTTAATTTATGTGTATTTACATATTCATTGTATGATACCTCTTTCACGAGGTGAATGTTTCGTAAGTTACCAAATTAGTAAGGGGTTTTCATCTCACTCCTTATTCCTGTGAGATTCATGCCATTGTATTAAAATAATGCACCGACTCTGGGTAACTGGGGTCGGGGTGTTATAGTTGGTATCAGAGCATGTTTTTCAATAACCTTGGAAACTATATTTAGATAAACTCTGATTAGAGAACATAGCCCTAAGATAGACTTTGAGGATTAGTATAGAAGAAATTTCTAGAATTTTGGTATTGTAGAGATTTTGTGAGTTTTCCGAGAAATACATCCCTCTATGGATACGAGAAGGTAGAGGCAACTCTGGAACAGATGTACCTTGGGGTAAAACCTGAAAACAGCTCTTTTTCCTACACTTGAACGAGAACTGGTGCACCACAACGGGCCTTAGTTCACTCTTAGTTACGACACTCCCAAGGGATATGCTTAGGATAATTCTCATTGTCTTTACAAACCATTTTGAAGGGCTCATGAGTATATACTTACCCAAGGAAAACATTTTTATGATTATGGATTATATCCATAAACTGTTCAATTTTCGTTAGGTATTTTACAAGTCTGCAATTATTCATTGCAATTCATAAACTGACCGAGTTTATGCTATTGTATAAAAATGGAACCCAGTAGAAGAAATTTGAACTCCAGTAATACGTATGATCCAAAGAGTAAGAAGGATCATATATTTCATGGTACTAAGAAAGAATTTAGAAGAGGAATATTCTCCCACTTATTATAATTATATAAAGAAATAGTATCATGTGTTTATAAGATAAGTAAAGAATTCTCAGAGTCATATGTCTTTGAAGGGAATCCAGAGAAGAGAAGGATGGTAGAGAGAAGGACAGATAAAGGGAAGAATGTAAAGAAGGGTTTTCCCATATGTGATAACTATGGAAAGAATCACCTTGGAAGATGCTTGAAGGGAATGAGAGTAAGTTATAAGTGTGGAGAAAAAGGACACCAAGTACGTGAATGAAAGTGTAAGAAAATGGTTTCAAATGTACAATGCTTCATCTGCAAGGAGTTTGGACACTACGAGAACCAATGTCCCAGTCATCAGACTATGCCGCAAATGATGCTATTGGATAATAATCAAGTTATGATACAACCACAGATGAAGAGGAATGACTAGTGTTCTTATGTTGTTATTTTAGAATTATTTCATTTAAGTGTTGTATCAATGATGTTCTGGAAATAAATAAGGATTGTACTGCAATACTATTTCATTAGGGATTTGAGATTTTATGGTATTAAGAAAAGTGACGCTACAGCGAGTTAAAACTTTTAGAAATTATATGGTCGAAGGAAAGATAAACCTTAATATGGTCCTAATATTGAGGTAGTGATTTTGGAATAAGAGATGGTTGATTTTGGTAATTCAGGATGTTGCGGTGTTGTAAAAGAATATATGAGGAAGGTGTTCAAATGTTATTACCTAGAAAAAAGGATCCTCATCATGTTTAACTTCTTTGTAAATTTTGGACTGTGAGTTTGGATAGTAGTATTTTGGATAAGTCTTAAGGTTGGAATGAATTAAGTTTGAATGTTTTTTTTGGATTTTTATAAAAGGACTAGAAGCAGACTGTGTGACAACCCGTCGCGTCAGACAAAGCTGCAGGAATCGAACCCAGAACCATAGTACGATTGGGATTTATCGTCTACCACTGGACTACATGAAGTCCCTGGATTTCATAATGTAGATTCTTTTTTTAAAAGGGTCTGATATGTGAATTATAAATTCATTATATTTGGAACCCTATACGATTAGGATAAATAGAGTATTTTTGAGTTGTATTATGTTTTGGAGTGAAAGATGAGTTTGTGGTAGAAATTTAGTAATGGATAAAACTATTATTATAAAGTAAGAATATCTCTATATGATTTTATACAATCTCATAAATAAATTCCTCAGTATTAAGAAAAGGAACTTAGAACAAAAACGTTGACCTAGATAGTACCTTAGATCATCAAGAATTTATGGCTTTGTGATTGTTGGCCTTTTCATAGCCATGTACTCTACCACTCTCTATCAGATATTGATGGTTAGATTTCTCTTTCAAATCCATGTTTTCCGACATGGAACCCATGTATGTGTTATTTTCGGTAACCTTCATACTTACCACTCATTATTTTAAATAGAGGCCTCATTATTCCATTTTTCGATGTGGGATTTCAACTAAGATATTTTGAAATGTCAACCCCATGTTTCCAATACCGAGCATAAATTGCGAGGACACAATATATTGAAGGAGGGGAGACTGTAACACCCCAAGATTCCATGCTACATATCTATTTGAATTATACAGTAGTGTGTGTTGTACGCAAACTTCGAGTTCTAACACACACCACAACCAATCAAATTAGCTGTTATGAATAGTAATACCCACTTTTTGAAGTTTTATACATCTTATCATTCAAAATGAACTTCATTTTGGGATTCAGAATATTGAAATTATATTAGGATGAATTTTTGGTACCTTTCTGATAACTTTCATATTTTTATGAATAGTGAAGATTACTAAATTTTAATTAAAAACAAATTTTTTAATAGAAATAATTAATAGTGATAAATTATGAATTTGAGTGGTTTCAAATTATATTTATAATATATTTTTTCAATTTAATCCAATTTTGGTCATTGGACATAATTTCACTTTTAAACCAGACATAAACAAGTGTCAATCTTTTGATAGTTATTGTTTCCTAAAAACATGCTTTTTGTTTTGATAGCTGGAATTAATTTTAAACTAATAAATGAAACTTCTATGTTTTGAATTTGGTAAAATAGACTTCATTATTGAATTCTTAATATCAAAATTAGCCTAGGGTGAAATTTTGGTATTTTTCTGAAAACATTCAATTTTTGATGAATAGTGAAAAAACACTAAGTTATAGTTTAAAACCAAATTTTTATTTAAATAATTATTTATTTTATTTAAATTTAATTAAGGTCAAAATAGATACATAATACCTATATAAGTTCAATGTAATTCATTGGAGTTAGTTTAGAATAATTTTAGAAATATAAAAATTTTATTGGACTTTTCACCGTCTTTTACCCACCTCCTAGGAGAATTTTGAAATTCACATAAAACATAATTTTACCGCTTCTGTGAGTGGAATTTCAAAAATCCGAAAGACAAGGTTAATATCAAGGAGTAAAATGTGGTTCAATGAGATGAAAATAATTTTTGGTGAATAGTAACTTTTTACTTTTATTTACCATGGTTAAAAGTAAATAGTGTAATTAAAGGTAAAAATGATATTAATATTACCCTAACACATGTCATAATTCTATTATACAAGTTTATATCTACTAAAAACAACCTTAGGAATAAAATATTATCATTTTGGTCCACTTGTATTAGATTAGGACATTTATTATTATTTAATTCAAAGAAGAGTTAAAAGAGTTAATGTCAAATATTATTTACTAAAACCCTTTTAATATATGGTTATACATAAGATAAATTTGATTTTAAATATTCATTAGAAAGATAAAATGATTTAAGACATAATTTTATTTTACTTATATTTTTTAGACATTAAATAATTTAATTTATTTATGACACAATGGTGATGCAGTAATTACCTAATTAATGAAATATTAAAATAATTGATATTATAAATATCAAAATAAATGTAATTTGAGACTTGTTATGAATTATAAAAATATTTTGGTTAATATGACATATTAGTATTGGTTATATAAATTTTATTCTAATTAATAATGCTGTTATGAAATTATCAAAAACAAAATACCCAATAGTGTCAAAATTAACATAAAAGAGTTTTTTAAACGAATATTATATTATTAATTTATATTCTATTCCTAAAAATCTAAGGTTCGGCCAAAGGACTTGTATCATGATAGGTGTATCATTAATGGACCACTTGGGGGTCGCTTGGATTTATATAGTAAGTTTATTAACTATATAATAAAAAATACAAAGTGACATGGTAAATGTCAATCTAATTAACCAAGAGTTACAATTGAAAGATAAGGTTAATATAATGACCCAAACCTATCTAAAATCTAATTGTTGAAATTATTTCAACCCTTACCCTCCTTAGACATTTAATAATACAATTTGGAGCCATTAGAAATCGAATATGAATTTATTATAAATTAATAATTTATGTTTTTCCTAAAGAGCCCCTTCTCCCCCTTATAAAAGGACCCAACTTCTAACCAATTCTTCACACCTTTAAAGCCTTTCGTTTCGGCCAAAACCTACCAAAATACTCTCTCAACTTTCCCCAATTCAACATAGATGCCTTATTTTGATCATAAACCCAACCTAAGGAGCCCTTTTGATCAAATCAAAAGGAAGAACACGAAGAATAGGTAATGTTTTCACCACCCTCTTTCATGTTCCTTTCTTCTTCAACTTCTTCATTCTTTGTTATTTCTATTCTAAAATAAAAACTCCAGTATCTACTATATAATTTGATTTTATTATAAATATGGTTCAACCATATTTAGTATTCTATCCATCCTTTTAATGATATGTCACCATACGTGCGTACGTACGGCTTACCATCTCCACGTCGTGGTGTAATTGTTATTCAATACATTATTATTTGGATGGGTATAATAATGATGTGTATTTGATGTAAATAATAAATATAACATTATAAGGATTCTGTATATATGATATACCATCCAATTATATATTATTTTAATATCAAAAGAATGATATTTTCTCTCATGCGTATGTACGGATTACCGTCTCCACGACGCGATGAGATTCATTTCCATGTTCACCATTCATCGACGGTTATAAAAATATATATTTCTAATAAGTATGTAATATATTAAATAATAATTCTACTCGAGATATATACATTTATATATATAATAATTTATGTACTTACATATATCTTATTCACTTACTTCCGTTCAATACTATATGAAACCAGAAACATCGCTTATGCGTACGTACGGACTCCCGTCTCCATAAACGGTGTTTTTCATTTCATATATATGTCTATTATACATATTTATATTATAAATATGTATGATATATTTATCCTGATTTATATTCTGGATGTATTTAAATCATGATCTAAGTGATACAACCAAGAGTAACAAGTTAAAACACGTACGATTAAGAAGGCGATTGTTACCTGAAATGTTAATTTAACATGGAAATTATTATTAAATGTGTAATATAAAGTCATAAATGAATCATGTATGATATCATAAATTTTAATATGGTTCTGGTATAATTTAATAACATACTAAGATCTTCGTACAAGAGGTTAAATGTACACTCAACTAAAGGAAAGTGTAAGGTAAGGGGTTTTCATCTCACTCCTTATTCCTGTGAGATTCATTCCATATTTCCACTATTAAATTTTATGTGGTGTATGTACTTCCCATAATTGTATTATTTATATAATACACTTTAATTTATGTTTATTTACATATTCATTGTATGATACCTCTTTCACGGGGTGTATGTTTCGTAGGATACCAAATTGGTAAGGGGTTTTCATATCACTCCTTATTCCTCTGATATTAATGCCATATTGCCACTATTACCTTTTATGTGGTGTATGTATAGCCCATAATTGTATTATTTATGTAATACACTTTAATTTATTTTTATTTACATATTCATTGTATGATACCTCTTTCACGGGGTGTATGTTTCGTAAGTTACTATATTAGTAAGGGGTTTTCATCTAACTCCTTATTCCCGTGAGATTCATTCCAATGTAATAAAATAATACACCGACTCTGGGTAAATGGGTTCGGGGAGTTACAACAATGCTAGATACGGTAACATGATACTATATCCTTGAGAATAATTTCTGTACATATATCTTCATCGTGTAGAATATGTGACACCACCTAAAAAACTAAATTATTCTCCTAGTCTCTCACATTAAACTACTCAAATATATCAGTATTCATCAAAGCCTAACCGATATTCTAGAATAATGGTGGGGGGGTATCTTGAAGTAGATTGATATTCAGTTTATGTCTCAAATTTATATTAAGGGATATAACTTGTAGAATTTATAGCATAGAAAACAATCCTTAAAATCGAATCAGTGAATACCAAACTTCCTAATAATGTTTTTTTTTCTATTCATGACACCCCCCAAATATGGAGATGTATTTTAAAGGTTCCTATAGAATCATGAATAGAATAAAAATGGAAAATTCAAAACTCAAAAGAATTTCCTTGAGAATTTTCCTTATCTCTCTAGTGATATTATTTCTCCCACTTTATTTCTCCCAATCTAAAGGTATTTGAATAATTAATCAGAATACCACAATATCATTGTAGGCCTGAAAGTGGTCTTGTTGATACCAGTGGCTTGATTGAGTAATAAAGGAGACTAAATGTTTGTGTTGAAGAAGATTAATGGTGAATATACCATTAAGAAAGAAAAATTATGCCAAATCAATGATATCTCCCTTTTTATATTCTTAGAATGATCACATTAATATATTAGATAATTTAAACAAGACTCTAGAATATCCAAACCACAAAAAGAGAACAATCGACATCATATACTATAGGTTGGTCTCTCCATTCATTGGAAATGATATGGACGAAATCAATAAGATCAACACCAACCCAAGAATATCCATAATCCCTAATAAATGATATAACTACTATATTGATTTACTCATAAAGTATTTCCTATAATTTATAATTATTCCACCCAAAATAATCTAAGAGTGTGTAGATCTAATGGAGAGTAGTGAATTTCATCCATTATAATGAACTGAAACATAAAAAAAATCTTCTAAAAATGAGGCTTTGATGGAATCCTCTTTAGATTTAGTAAATTATGAGAAACTATAACTATTATATTGGAAGTATATATAGGAAAATATGGTTCTCATTAGTTAGGATCCATATTATCCAATAAAACAAATAGAAATAGATACTTCTATTCAAATACAAGAAATGATTTCAGAGAGTTCAACAAGAAGTTCCATGATTTCTAAATACATGCCAATTTCATTTATCAGCCTCTAGAATTATTTATTACTTCTAAATAATCTAGGAAATTTTCTATATGGGGATTAGTTTTCATGGGGTCATATACCCCTATGATAACAAGTCCATTCAATAACATCTTTACTAACACCAACTTCTTCTATAAATGGGTCAAGGCTATATTTTTCAAGGTGGTCATAAAAAATGCTATCATAACATTCATTAAGTCCAACATCATTACAAAATTTTATATCCCTCAAACAATATTGAAGGAAAAAATACTAATTTATATTCAAATAAATTAAAATGGTTTTTATTAAAAATAAAACATTCAATCCAACCACTCATCTCGCAACCATGTAGTGATAAATGTACCGATATAGGATTTCAACTAGAAGATATCTAATATCCTTAAAAATATCATTGATAGAGACATGAAATATGACCCATAAGACACATGCATGATTTATTTTCTTATCAAACTACAACTCATATTTCTACTGATGTGATTGTCATTGACATGCTCAAAATATCATTTATAAAAATCTATTAACAATATCTTAGTAACAAGACATGAAAAAATATAACAGAAGGGTGTGAATAGTTATAAGGGGTAACTAAAAACCTATTATTGTAATGCCCCGACTCCAGTTACCTAGATTTGGTGCATTATTACATAACATTGGCATGACCACAAAAGATCATGTCTCGAAAGACCAATTAGTTTAGTAGCCTTGGAAACACTAGATATATTCATAAACTTTACATTACAACAATAACTGAAAAACTACAACAACATATTGTCTTCATATCCCCTCATACTATCCCTACAGGTCATTCATAAAATACTTCTTCACATCCTGGAAAAAATAAAACATTGAAAGGGGTGAGCCCAGATGCCTAGTATGGATAACAATATAGCGGAAACTTTCATAAATAATCATAAAATTTAAGGCATTGTATAACTAAAACAAAAACCTTTTAAACTTGAACTTCAACATAATATGGCAAGGATAAAATGAAATTATTCCATTTATTTATTCACATTGATATTATACTAGTCGAATAATCACATGAAAATATCAATAACCACTTTCATAATGACGGAATGCAGAATGCCAGACTATCAAAACCACGTAGCCAAGGCCTCGTGCCAAGACTACAAATAAGATTTTATCAAGGCCTCGTTACAAGACACTAGTTTATCTCATGAGACCTACCAATGCATCGAGGAGCTATAGCGGGCTCCACCCATCACTTACTAAGTCCAATTCATTCCTCATATGAAAATTTTGAAAAGTAACATAAACATTCATATTGAAACTAGCATAAGAAATGTCAATACTTTATCCACAAACCATGAATGGTATAAAAAATAGCACATCCACAGTCAAATATAACTAATTCAATAAAAAATGGAAGATTTTATTTTATCAGATTAACCTCAATTGAGAATAATGAAGGATATTGAGATAGATGAAAATAATCATGAAAACTATTTGAGAGAAATATCACCCTTTTTCTTGAAAACAATTAAAAGTATCACTATTTATCAAGAAGCCATTTTAAATAGATTTTTGAATCAAAGTGTCCCATACAAATTTGAAACTTTGAAAATGAATTTTAATTTTAAAACATTAATGTCCATATAAATAAATCCTTAAAAACTTTTTTAAAACATGGAGATTAATGAGAAATATTTAGAATAATAAACATTTAAAACATTTAAAAATGATATTTTAGTTAGAGTTTCTAACCAAAAGAGAGACACTTCAATAAAAATAATTGAGGTAATTAAAACTTTGTAATATCATGAGAATAAAGGTATTCATGATATACTATGTCAAAGTACATTATATACAACATATAAAAGTGATTTGGTGTATAACAACAAATAAGTCTCAATGGAATGTAAATTGAGATGAATTCTATTATAAAGACCATATCCTTAGGTTAAGGATAAATCAATGACATAATTATGTGTGATAAATATAAATAAAATAAATATGATTGGGTATTTAGTGTAAATCAATCAGAGGACATTCACACATATTCTTGTAAAAAGAACACCAATGAGTTGGATATTTAACTCAACATATAGAGATTGAGTTAAAATTACTTTTTTCAAGTTCAAATTGATGACATGAGAATTTATCAATGGAGTGATTATGTGTATCAAAGGTATATCCACAGAAAGTGGAGTGGAAATTATGACATAATCAAATGAATAGTTATTGCACATAAAATCTTGGAGTAAAATAATCAATGAAGTATGCTTAAAGCAGAATGAGTGGAAATTGAAATTTCAAATTCCCTTATCGATTAGGTAACTTACGAAACATATACCCATGGAAGAAGGATCATAAAATGATGATGTAAATACCCATAAATTAAATTATATTACACAATTAATACAATCATGGTCAGTACAAATACACCACATACAATAAATAAGTGGTGAAAAATGGAATTCTCACGAAATTAAGAGTGAGATAAGAAACCCCTTACTTTGTACTTTTTCCTTGGTCAACAGTAGTTTAACCTCCTTTATAATGTTGAAATAATTTTTATTTAAATTTAAAAGAATCATTTACATTAATATGATATCATATATGATCTTTTAACATTGATTTGTTAATAATATCTCAGTATTATCGTCATTTCAGGTGTTAAATTACTCATTTTCCTTTATATTCTTTGTTACGTAAGCCGTGTTTGTTATGGATAGGTCGTATTTTATTCATATACAGAATGATATCAATTACTTAAAAATTATTTTTAATCATTAAATGAGAATTAGACTCAAATGGATATGATGGGGAGTGAATCTCATCGCATTCGTGGAGACGGTAGTCTGTACGTACGCTCGAGCGACAGTATCATTCTTTTGATATTAAAATAATATATAATTGGATGGTATATAATATATAAAGAATAATTATCATGTTATATTTATTATTTACATGAATTATACATCATTATTATACCCATTTAATAATAATATATTGAATAACAATTACACCACAACATGGAGACGGTAGGCCGTACGTACGCACATATGGTGACATGTCATTCCAGGGATGGATAAAATAATGATTTTTTTTGATCCATATTTATAATAACATCACAATATATAGAAGATACTAGATTTATTATTTTAGAATAGAAATAACAAAGAAAAAAGAAGTTTAAGATGAAAGGAACTTGAAAGAGGGTGGTGAAAACATTACCTCTTCTTCGGGTTCTTCATTTTGATTTGATCAAAAGGGATCATTAGGTTGGATTTATGATCAAACTAAGGCCTCTAAGTTTAATTGAGGGATGTTGTGAGAGTATTTGGTCTGGGTTTGGCCGAGTCAAAAGGCCTTGAATGTGTGAATTAGTAAGAAGGGGTAGTGCCCTTTTATAAGAGGGGTGAGGTGCACCTTTGGAACAGCTAGAAATATTATTTTATAATAAATTCTTATTCAGCTTCTAATGGCTCAAAAGTGGATTATTTACAGGTTTAGGTGGGGATAGGTCTAAAAACACTCAACCAATAGGTTGTATACAGATATGGTGCACAATATTAACCATATCTTTTAGTTTTAACTCTTAGTTAATTAGTTTAACATTTACCATGTCACTTTGTATTTTTATATTATATAGTTAATAAACATACTATATACATCCAAGCGACCCCAAAGTGGTCAATTAATGATACAACTATAATTATATAAGTCTCTTGTCCTGACCTTATATTTTTAGGAATAGAATATGAATTAATAATATAATATTTGTTTTAAAAACTCTTTTATGTCAATTTTGACACTATTTGGAATTTGATTTTTGTGAAAATCATAATAAAATTATTACTTCTAAAAAAGATAATTAAATCAATCATAACATGTCATATTATCCTAAAAAATTTGTGTAATTCATAAAATTCTCAAATTACATTTATTTGGATATTTAAAATAACAATTATTTTAATATTTCATTAATATAGTAATTACTGCATCACCATTGTGTCATACTTAAATTAAACTATTTAATGTCTAAAAATTATAAATAAAATACCATTATATAGGAAATATATTTTTATTTCTAATTAATATTTAAAATCTAATTTATCTTATATTTAACCCTATATTAAAAATGTCTTATTAATTAACAATTGATTTTTAACTCTTTTAACTCTTCTTTGAATTAAAAAATAATAAATGTCCGAATCTAATCCAAGTGGACCTAAATGATAAATTTTATTCCTAATGTTGTTTTTGGTCGAGATACACTTGTCCAATATAATTAGGGCATGTGTTAGGGTAATATTAATATCATTTTTACCCTTAATTACCGTATTTAGTTTTAACCGTGGTAAATAAAAGTAAAAAGTAACTATTAAATTTTTTTATCTTATTGAACCAAATTTTACTCCTTGATATTAACCTTGTCTCTCATATTTTTGAAATTCCACTCACCGAAGCAGTAAAATTAAGTTTTATGTAAATTTCCAAATTCTCCTAGGAGGTGGGAAAAAGACGGTGAAGAATTCAATAAAATTTTTATATATCTAAAATTATTCTAAAACAAATTCAATGAATTAAATTGAACTTATATAGGTATTATCTATCTATTTTTACATAATTAAATTTAAATAAAATAAATAAAAATTTAAATAAAAATTCGGTTTTAAACTATAACTCAGTATTTTTCACTATTCATCAAAAATTGAATGTTTTCAGAAAGATACAAAACATTCGGCCTAAAATATATTTGATATTATGAATTAAAAAATGATGTCTATTTTACCAAATTAAAAACATATAAGTTTCATTAATTAATTTAAAAATTAATTCCTGTTGTCAAAACAAATAGCATGTTTTTAAGAAATAATAACAATCAAAAGATTGACACTTGTTTATGTCTGGTTTAAATGTGAAATTACGTCCAATGACCAAAATTGTATTAAATGGTAAAAATATATTCTAAATATACTTTAAAACAATTAAAATTCATAATTTATCAATATTAATTATTTCGATTAAAATAGTTGTTTTTAATTAAAATTTAGTAATTTTCACTATTCATCAAAATATGAAAGTTTTCCGAAAAGTACCCAAATTTATCCCAAATCCAATTTCGATATTAAGGATCCAAAAATGAAGTCCATTTTTAAAGATAAAATTTATAAAATTTTAAAAAGTAGTTATTATTATTCATTACGGCTAGTTTGATTGGTTGTGGTGTGTTAGAATCTCGAAGTTACATATAATGCAAGCCATTGCATTATTCAAAGGGAAACGTACCGTAGAAGATTGGGGTGTTACAATTTTAATGAATATATGAAATATAAATATGATTAATAAAAGATAATAGTTTTTTAAATGAAATAGAATGTTTTAATTATGTTAGAAATAAATTCTGTTAAGGGAGAAGGAGGTATACCTAAGATAATTAAAATGAAATTTTTCTAAGAAAACTTGCTAACAATGTGATATTCAAAAGAAAAGATTCTAAACTCAACTAGTAAACCATAACTCTTAAAATTACTAAAATATCTATAAATATTTATATCTACTCTTAAATTTAAACACAATGCTTTAAAATATAGTTTTTCTCACAACTGTGATAAATGAAGTGATCACAAGGTCATTCAAGAAATAAAAGATCATTTTTCCAAAATTTACGCTCTTAAATTTCCTAGTAATCAATATTTTTATGTTTGATAGAATATCTAAAAATTCAAAATAATTTTTGATGTTATTTTCAATAATCATTACATCAATCAGAAATATGATTGAATCAAATTAAAAATGTTGAGATTAATGAATTATAGCTAATATGGAAGAAGTCAAGAACCTGAAATACTTTAACAAACAATATAAATCAAATAACCCTAAATAATCCTATAAAATTTCATGTCTATAGAAATGTAAAAGATAAGCATAATGAATTGAGAAAAAAATAAGGAAAAGTAAAGTGAAAATAGAAAATCTATTTTATGGAGTCGAAGTTCATCTCAACTTATTTTATATTTACCTCTACCCAATTATTTGGATCTCCAACCCATGCTCCTAAGAAGTATCATACTCCACTTTGAAGGGTATTATTGGTTTTAATATTATTATAGTCAGTGGGGAATGATTAATTAGTGTTGGATCAATCATTTTTCAATTGACCCTATAAAATGTTCCTTCAGTAAAAGAGGAATCTATAGCTACTTTCTTATAGCCACCATCTCATCTTATTTAATCCCCACACTCCATGTGGAAGTGAATCACTATTTATTATCTTACTCATAGTTAATCTAATAAATACCTCTAACAGAATGTATTTTCCCCACATGGATTTTCTTTGGATCCACAGAAGATGTAATTTCACATGAATCCCATTTGGGTTTATAACTCTCAGATTCCGCTTAAAATATCAATAAACAACCCCATACGACATCATCATCATGATTGGATCCCCATTGATTGTCTTTGATTTCCCACATGTGAATTTAGGGAACCAGATACTATTATCTTTTGTATCACCTTGATGCAGCCTTCATTAAAAAATGTGACCTTGATCTATTATTTATTTAGTGTAGTGGAACTTTATACCGGTAACCATAGTAATCATTACATAGAATATATTAACCATGGAATACCTTGAAGAAATTTTCAATCTACATTGATGCAACAATTATGTTCAATACTTCCCATAAGTATATTTTGAGTCTCCATAGTGATTTGAAACAACTTAAAACCTCATATGCACCCAGATGTGAGATCCCAGATGACCCATTTGCAAGCACTAAAGCAAAAATAACCATTATACTGTATTGTATAGGAAATTTTCATCAGTCCTAAAGCATTTTATGACCCTTATATAGGTCTTATAAATTAACTTTATATAAGTTTGGATCTCAAGAATGACCCTAATTTAGTGAGCCACTAACCTTTATGCAGCTTGGGTTAAACTTTTACTAAATATAACACATGTCACTACCTTCAATTTTTTTTTTGAACATCAATGAGAGTTTTCAAAAAAAATTAATTCTAATCCCATAAAATATCCAACCTTATTTGAATATTAAATTCCATAATTTAATAGATAATATTCGAAATAGCCCCCATAAAATATAATCAAGATAAAATCCATGCAACATGATAATAATATTTCAATTAGAATTTCATAGAAAATATTTTTTCTATAAATATATGGATGTTAAAACTATGAACATTTAACAAATTATGATATAAAAATATTCATTTTCATAAATATATTCAAATAATTATAATAAACACTACAAAATTATATGGATTTAAATTAATAAAAATCAATCCACATTCTGAAATCAAAACAATGTGATTTCCATGTAAATAATGTGGAAAATATTTACTCAAAATAGTCCACATCAAATTATCTCATACATAAGATATTTATTATCCATAAGAAACCAACTATACATATACGACCATAAAAAAGTATTCTAAATAATTAAAAATTGATGTGCCAATAAAGAGTTGGTTTTCAAATGTATTTCCCCCATAGACTTTCTTATACAGTAATGATATATTCTCTATTCAAATAAAATGGTTTGGTGAAAAGTTTTTTTCCAATTTTAAAAAATTTATTTAATTTTAAAAATTTCTATGTATTTAAATAATCTTAACATTGAATCCATATATTCTTCCAATATTATCATTTCTCCTAGAGAAAAGACTGATATAATTTTACAAATAATAATTGGACAAAACCAATTGATTTGTCAGTTTAATAAATAATAGGAATCGTAAATATTTTAAGAAAGGTGATGACATGAATTGGTTTCCTGATCCACGCCCCATAGGGAATTTATTAAAACACTAAAAATTCTAAATTAATCCAGAAACCAATCAATTTTGAAAAATTATGAGGGTATTTTTTTATTTGTATTTAATGAATGTTTAATTCATCACAATTAATGACTCCATCCTACACACCTGAAACCCATCATTTCCACTATTATGGAACCTAAAAGATGAAAAAGAATTTAAATAATTATGGTTCAAACTATTTAAAATTTTAGAAGTTCTAAAATAATTTTAAAGCATTTCAATGAGATTAAATCTCATATTTCCGACAAAAAGAATCCAAATAAAGTTTATATTGTGCAATATATATTCCCGCGAGAAATACATCAAACTTTCAATGAAAAATAAAAAATTTAAAAAGAATTAATTCTCAAAAATTAAATGTTAAAAATGGATTGAAATAATAAAAAAATCATTTTTTAAAAGCATTAATCCATACATAAGAACAATCAAAATAGTAGAGGTATCTTAATCTTTTTTTCAAAAATTTTGGCATGAATTAAAACACATCCAAATAAACTTTCAAAATTAAATTTCATATAAACACAAGAAATAGTTTTGAGATATTTAATAAGAATTAAATGTATAAAAAATTAAATCAATAAATCCCTTCATAGTGGAAGCATTATTAATTTTAGTTCATTAAAAATAATTACCTTATTTACATTGAGTAAGTCACTCTAGTTACTCAAGTTTAAACTCCAATGAATTGAAATAAATTAGAAGTAGATTTAAAAAATATATGGTCAAAATATCATTAATCTAGAGTTTGAATTAAAGGGTATGAGATTCATCATTTTTAGAAGGCATACCCCCTTAGTAATTTTAAAAATAAAGACGTTTCTTCTTAATGTAAAAGGGAAAATTCCAAAGTAAAAATTGAAGTGTACATCTATTTATTAGTAGATAGAAAAGAAAAATTATAAAAATATCTAATAATGTAGAATTATGAGTATTTTCTTATTCAACATACATATTAAAACAGAAAATTTTTTAGGGTTTTAACAAGTTTTGAATTATGTTTACGAAGGGATTATAAATAATATAGTTTTAAGAAATGAATACCATTTTGCTTCAAAATTTATGTAGCTCATAAAAATATTTCAATAAGTCAAACCCCCCCTAATGTAGTTTACAATATGAAGTATATTTAAAACACAACTCCCAAATAGACCAATAATAATTTCAATTCACTATTAGGGATACATGAACTAGTTTGAATAGTTAATATTAAACATTAAATATAATGATGAATACCTTGATAGTTTGTGGTATCCTTTGTAAAAACCATAATTAGAATCTCTCTTGACCAATTCACACCCATTTGGTTTCCATTAAGGTGGATACCAGAGTGAAACAAATCAAAATTAAACCTAAACATTAAAAGTAATAAAATAGAAACCATGAAAAATTAGGGGAAAGGAAAAATTAGCTCAGTTTATTTTGTAATGGGAGATTAGGGAAATATGGGTTGTAAAATAAAATGTTGAGAGGAATTTATTTAAATTTTAAAAAAATAAATAATTTTTTATTAGAATAATGGGTTTTCACCCATGAAATACTGGGTTTTATGTCCCAAACCTGACTTTCCTAATAGATTTGTTAATAATAACTCAATGGGTGATTATTTATATCCATAAATCACCACATGTTTATGGAATTTTCTTTTTTATTGAGACATAGATTTCATGGGCTTCAATAATTCTTCGAAAACAACCTATTACCCTTACTTCAGGAAATCACCCCTTGGAAACACCCCTTAATAGTGACTAAATTTTTAAATAAATATCCCATATAAATAGAAGCAAACTCGCAATTTTTTTCTAATAAGTTGATCCAATACACCCTAAAATAAGTGTAAAATAACATAATCCCTCATGATATTCAAAAAATCTATTAATATAATCAACATAAAATATATCCCCATAATGAATATTGAATGTAGAAACAAGTCTATTGTAAACTTCAAGAATTAATTAAAATATGATAAATTTCTTTTTTTGATAAAGGTAAAATAATGTGGAAGGGGTTACTAGTGGTGTGAAATTATACTCAGAACTATATTCCATATTTTCTACTTCTAAATTCACAAAAAATGATGAAATCTGATAAATTTTACCCAATAGATTTATGAATACGATTTTAAAATTTTTATGAATTGTTTTTGAATCATTATAATTGAAAAATAAATCCTCTTCCAAGGTACTATCATAACATAAATAAATTTCAACACCTAAATCAGTAGTCATTTCATGAAAAATAATAATTTATACATAGTTTCAAAAGATTGTTATCATATTTTCTTTCATGTTCAAATTCTGTGACATCATTCTTTAAAGAAAAATCATTTTAGTGGTACAACTAAATTTTAGGTGGGAATATTTTCATTTTAGTTCTAAGAAATTCATATTCAATATATTTTCAATTAAAATATTTTTATTCAAAGTCATCAACATTAATTTCCATTCCTTCAATAAAAGATCTATATGAATTAATCATGGGAGGATAAGGGAGTGAATGTTTAGCAATTAATCTCTCCTCAAGTTTCATTCACTCAACCCCAAATAAAAAAACCAAATTAAAATTTTTATGTTTACATTTTATGAAAAAGAGTTATTAAATTAAAAATTATTTTCAAATTTTACAAAATCAACTAAACCTTGTTTTTTATTTTATCCACAAAACTCTCCAACATCAAGACTATTTGATGATTTTTTATAATTTAAATTTTCATTTTCACATTTCATCTCAATCCAAGATGAAATTTCATAAAATATACAATTTTTTTATTTAGGTAGGAATATAACAATTACACATTCTTTTTTCATGAAACTTAGAAACCTCTTGATTTTATTGAAAAGATATTTATTTAAAAATTCCATTATAGTTGATTGATTATTCAATAATTTTATAATATTTTTTTAAATTTCTATACAACTATCTTTCTAAATGTTCACAAATTTATTTTCTTTATAAATTATTTCAAAATTTTCGTGATCCTCTAATGTTTTCCCTTATTCTAAAAACTATTTATGAAACTTTTCAAGGATCTCCTGGTCTTGATCAAGATTATCTATGATTTACATTAACATTAGTTTAATGGTTGAATTATTCTAAAGTTATCACTCATAAAATTTTGTTTTTATTTAAAAATTTGGAGCTACTATGGATGATTTTATGCACACTTCTGAGATGTATTGACAGTAAAAAATATATATAAAAACAATATGAAGTTGATGATTATAACCTAATTGAAAATTAATTATTAAACCAGAAAAGAATTTTATAGTTATGTTTGAAAAAAAAACAGTCAAATATATATTTTAACATAGTAAAGGTAATCTCAAAATCCATTCACACCATGTTGATTTTTTTTCGTGAAGTTCATTAAGAAGAAGTAAAATATATTTTCAGTTCAGACACACATTAAAAGTAGAATATTTTTAAATACAGTAATCATAATTAGTGAATATTTCAGAATATTTTTTTATTCCTTTGTTTTTTCTCGATTTCCATAACCCTAAGACACTCAATATGAACCTTACCCAGAAATGATGTATGTTTTTTGGTAGTTCATATTTGAAACTAATAAATTTTGAATTTTTAAACTCCAAATTACTCTAGCTTAATGGAAATACAAGTCAAACAAAAGGTAAGGGGATGAGTTTTTCTAAGGTCATATTAAAAACCTATTTTACTAAATATTGGGACAAGATAAATATATAATTGAAAATAAAATTGTGTGAAATGGAATATTAGTTGTAATTTTAATTAGAGATAAACTATGTTAAGTACCAAGTGGTGCACCTACGATAATTATGAGGGAAGTCAACTGAGAAAACCTTTTAACATAGTGATAATCAATATAATATTTGTTCAAATGAAACAGAAAACCAGGAAACTATAAATTCCAAAAATCTATTTATAAAGTTATAGTTACTGTCAAATTTTAATTTTTTTCAAGATAGTGTTTTCTTATAGTAATAATAAATGAAGTGATGACATGGTCATTCAAAAAAAAACTATTTCCTTCTCATGAATTTAAATTCATTAAATTTTTACTACTCTATCTGTTGTTGATTTATAGAAGTTAAAATATTTCAAAATATCCATGATGTTATTTCAACAGTTTTTACATCAATCAAAACAATAATTAGACAATGTAAAAAGGATGAGATGAATTAATTGTATGTAAGATTGAAGAAGTCAAGAACATGTAATTCATTAACAAAAATAATTAATCTAGAATCTATGAAGAATTTAAGTACATTACAGGAATATAAAAAATGAAATCAGAAAAGAATAATGAATTGAGAAAAAATGGGCAATTGAATGAGAAATAGAAAATATTTACTATCGAGGTGTAGTTCATCTCTCATCACTTCATCTTCAACTCTCTCTCTATTATTGAAGCTTCTAATAATGCTTCAAAAGAATACTATTTATTTTCTCCATTGAATAATACCAGTTATCATCTTTTTAGAGTCAGTTTTGGTGAATTGATCAGCGGTATATCGATCAGTGTTCAATTTCCCCCATCAATCTATTATTTCAAAAAAGGGGAATATCTAGATATTTTCCCACAGCCACCAATATTCCAGCTTCAATCCCAATAGTATAAAAAGTTTTCAATCACTATTTATTATATTCCTCATAATAAATCCAACAAATCCCATTGACATAATTTTCTTCCCCCTTATGGGTTGGCTTTGGATCCACATAAGATACAACTAGATTGAATTTGAGTTCAGATCGTAACTCTTGGATTCCATTGAAAATAACTAGATGCTTCCCCAAGACACACCATTAGTTATCTCTACTCATCCTTTCTTTTCTTTGATTTATTGTTTTAGAATTTTTGGAACCCAATATTAAACTCATTTTCTACACCTTGATAGGGCCTTTGTTAAAATTCTGATCCTTGGTATAAGCTGAATTTAGTATTGTGAAAATTTACTCTAGTCACCATATTTACCTTTATTTTGCCTCTATTTACCACAAGATAGCATAAAATAAGTTTCTATATACCTCACCTTAGTCATGAGGCATTAAACTAAACTTATATAGATTTTGAGTATACATAGTGACACTAAAACAACTGAAAACATCAGATACAGAGTGAAATGAGATCTTAGATGACCCGTACACAAGAATTGAATCACATATGAACATTACACAAGGCTGAATATTTCTATTATAAAGGTTTTGAAGCATTGGAATGCACAGATATATGCGTTTCAAATATCCTTTATATATGTAAATCTCATGAATGGACCTAATGAAATATCCAGTTATCTTGACACATCCGACAACATTTCCTAACCATTATGTAGGTCACTACCTTCAAAATATATTTAAAATATATAAGAAATTATTTTAAAAATATAAAATGAATTCTAAATATATAAAACTTCTAACCATATTAGAAAATTAATTAATATAATTCAAAAAATAATATTCAAAATATATCCCATAAAATTGAGATAAAATAAATTCAATATGAAAATAATATTTCAACTCGACTTTCAAAAAAAATAATTTTTTCTACAAATAAATTGATTTTAAAACAAAAAAATTCTTGTAATTAAGCTCTTGAAATACACATTTCGTGATGATAATCAAATAATTATAATAATCTCTAGAAAATAATGAGGATTAAAAATATTAATAATTAAAAAAAATTATGAGAGGGAAATAGTGATATTTTTAGGTAAATTATTTCATAAAATATACTCAAAATAGGAAACATCAGCTATATTTGAAACCCTGTATTTTCTTATATTTGAAAAAATATATCATACACATCAATCTGAAGTTTCATTTATTTTTCATCACAATTTTTAATTGGATCTCTGAAGATGATGAATATTAGAATCATTAAGATATGTTCGAACATCATGATGAGAAAAGGTTGAAGATACTGTACAACATTGAAATCCTTTAAAACTATACCACAAAATAATACAAAATGAAAATTTTCCTCTACTAATTTCTCTATGGTGAACTAGTTCCATCCATAATAACTCCATTGATACCACTGAGTATATCTCCAAAACTCAATCTAAAGATAGAGGTAAATTACAAAAAAACACTACTCAATTAGATCCTAATCCCTAATCATGATGGATGGAGGGAACATAATTCCAACCAAAAATGAAATTTTTATTGTAAATTAATTTTCATAACTTTTCATTTGGTTGAAAGTATCACATTCACCTAATATTAAACTGCATAGCCTGAATTCCACACTATAAGATATTATATTGTATGGACCATGTTTGAGTTGTATGACATTAAAATAAATTAAACATATGTCATAGTAACATTATGTTAATCTAGATAACAATATTTCCTTACCGCATTATTTAAAACCATAATAAAACATTCACCCTTGACACATGATCTCATGTGACATGGACAATCACTAAATTGAATCTTGTTTCTCACATCAATCCAAGATCACATGATCTTCTAGATTTTGGTTAATCACTGAAATTATTATAATTGATATGCATTATGTATAAATATTGTGGGTTTAAACCATGTCCCATGATGTAGAACTAAAAAATTTATGGCCCATCGTAATTAATATCTTAGATATTCTTGGAAGGTATATGAAGCATATCCCCATCATGTGAGAGATAAATTAGCATAGGAATTTTTACTTTCCATTCCTTTATATATGTTATCCAACATTGAAATGTAATTAACCTTATAAAAACTATTCATAAGTTGATTCCTATTGTTACATGATATGTAGAAATGTCTAAACTACCAAATCTATCCACAAACATAATTTTTAAAAAGTCCCCCACTCTGTCTTTGTACCATTATCCTCATTCTATTTATGATGGGTTATATTTCCTTACTAAGACTAGGTGATCCAATTTTTACCATATTATAAGAACAACATGTGCCTTGATTAATGTTATTACTGGATACATAGTGAAACATGGTTCTCATATCCTGATCCTAGTAGAAAATCTAAACTCAAACCCCTCTATTCATCTTGGTGATTGAATTTCTTCATTCATGTTATATATTTCTCTATAGGGTTTGTTCCAAGATTAATCTATTTCATTTTATGTATGAGTAATATCTGAATAAAACCTTAAATAATAAGGTTCTCACTATAATATCCTAAATAATAGAGAATATCAATCCTTTTAGCTTAATGTTAAAATCAATGATGCATGGTCCATTATTTAAGACTTTAAACTGATTAGGGTGGTCCACCCCATGAGATCTAGTCTCCTCAATGTATGATCCAAATCTATATATGTATCTTGAGAATTTTGTTTATCTATAAGACTAAGCTAGTAAAAAATTTCCCCACCCCTCTGAAAGAGCGTGGTCTGCATAAGTGGTATTTTACAAGAACTATATGTGGATTGATTCCCAATATCTCATGATATATATTTATTCCTAGATTTTATATGAAAGGATAAACCCTATATTCTTCTAGAATTGATTATGAAAAGGTTGTCAGACCCTTTCCAATCTGTATTTGGTTATATACTTCCTTCTCTCTTCTAGGTTCCCATTTCAAACCAATATCCATGCACACAAACATTATCAGTACAAAGAGACCCATATCATTTGAACTATGTGTTGCAAGATTCCTATTTTAATAGGATTTTTAGTGATTTCAAGATCTATTATTCTATTCCTAGGAACAAGTTATCACAAAGTTTTTTCCCCTTATCCTTGCACAAGATCCTGATTTCTGTAAGAGATCACAATGCATATTCTGTTAGTATCCATTAGTTTTACACGAAGTATAAAATTCCCCTTTCATCTTCATCATAACCACATTATATTAAACAAAACAATATAAAATTACATAATACACAAACTATTATTTCTTGGGATGAAATTTTTGTGTGATATAATCTCCTTGCATGAGATTCAGATCCATGTAATAAGTCTTAGGGTGTTTTCTGATTTAGACTATGATTAAATTCCCTACAAATATCAAAACAATGTGTGTCTTTTTTCCTAATGTGATATGACTCATAGTGACACCGAGAGATTATATGATAGGTCCAGTCACAAATATCCCAATTTTTTATTGTCTCTTAGTATATAGACTTATCATCCACATCATGTCTAGTGGTATTATGCTCTACATAGATACAAAACATCCTTTATACATAAGAACTATGTGTTTCTTGATTCTTCTTATCAAAGGATACATATCAATGATTAAGCCACTTATCTTAGGGACAACCACAAATCTAAACCCAATCCATTCCTCATCTCACTACTTGAATCACCTTTATTCACATTAGACATCCCCTTAATGAGTCTATCCTTGAGATGAGGTCATCCTATTCTTCACATAAGAAAAATTTGTGAATGACATTCAATGTATAGTTTTATATCTATAAACTTATTATTGAATAAAAATCACCATATCTTATGAATAAACTAGAACAATGTAGAAGCCTACAATATTGAGTCTTTTATCTGTAAACCTAAGCTATAAAAATGCATCCATCTACAAAAACTCTCTTTCTATGAAGACACTATATTTATTGTTTCATTATTTCCAATATATTCCATGGTTTATTTAATCTATGACGTAAAAAATTCCGCCATATCATGTTCCTATAAACTCACGAGGAATAAAAAAACATCATTGTTGAATGATGTTAAACTACGTGGTACATGTACTCATCATTATAATTTAAACTATATAATAACTTCATTCTTATGGTATGATGATAAAATTCATGTCATATGGTCCATAATCTATGAAAATATACTATATAGAGTGGAACATGGTCTACGAACCAGCTTACCTATAATAGATCCATATCAATGTAAGGGTGGATGGCACATGGACCCCTACCCTTGGTTAAAATGACCATTTATCCTTAAATTCCTTGGTGTTTGGAATCAACATATTCCTATTTGGAAATACACTAGGGAATTTTCCTAGAAAAAACAATGGAATAATAGTTGGTTCCAACCAATG
Source organism: Viscum album (assembly GCA_963277665.1). Taxonomy (NCBI): domain Eukaryota; kingdom Viridiplantae; phylum Streptophyta; class Magnoliopsida; order Santalales; family Viscaceae; genus Viscum; species Viscum album. The sequence continues at coordinate 1,699,228,092 of OY728127.1, forward strand.
ATATGACTAATTTTCTATCTGTTACAACATATATAGATCTATATTGGGACCACATATGAACTATGTGGGGTTTGATATATGATATTTAAGGATATGTAGTGATATATGAACTACATATTTCATACCTATACCCAATTCAACTTCTATATCCACTCTTTCATTATCCCCAATTATCATAATGGTGGTTAGTTTAGGGTTAGGATTCTATGACCACATCCTGGGTGTTTCCTTCTATGAATAACACTTAGAGCCTTTATAATTCGAATCACCACAAATATTTCCTCGATATCAATAATGGTTGTATCTAAACACTAGTGTCACCTATATTTGTTAATTATCTTTGGTGCCACCAAATTTAACCCTACTGACCAAATGAAACTTTATCCTAAAGAGAAGACACTCTAATCTTCATATGTCTATGATGAAATTTCAATAGACCTAACATACAAATTTTGGTCAGTGTTCATTGTTGGCATACTTTTACCTTATCATCCTTTGATTAATATACATTATACAATGATTTAAAAATTTTCTATTACTCATATAAAGGGGTCAGTATGTTATTTGATCTTGAGTCCCATGTGGGTTATAATATAACACCCCCTTTTATTGGTATCAAAAACATAACCTTAAATTGTTTGAACGCCCTTTAGATATATATTATAGTTTCCATGGATTCTTCAATTTATTTCAGGTTTTTCATATCCCTAGATATGTATTTTATCTCGATTCTTTAGGGAAAAATAAATATAGACTTTAAATATGGGAAACATCTTTCTTAGATGGTTTATATAAGCATGAGATCATAATTCATAGTGGGTTTCCTCATTCCCTTGGTAGTTAGACTACAAAATATATCTAAATAGGACTACATGATTCTAAAATCAATAGGCATTTTTTAAAAAATGGGTGACCATAAAATCTTTCCCTCAATGGTCTAAACTATATTTTACTTAAATTAATGTTAAAAAATGTGTATAAAAAACTTTTTAGCTAAAAAATACATAATGGGAATCCTAAGAAAAATTCATATGTCCACTTTTAAAATCAATTTATTTCATGGATTATGAAATGGTAAGATATTTTACAAAATGAAAAAGGCATAAAGCTTACAGGGTCTACTATATAATCTTAGTAAAAGTTGAGTTCACTCTCACATGATGTTGTGAACCGTCCCCTGGGGCCCATGCTGTGACTACCACAAGACAGCCTCCCGAAGGCTAGGGGATGGAGAATAGCACTAATGGTATCAATCTGTAAGTGGGATACATTTTCCCAAGTACTTGTACATAAACCAATTGCCTACCATGTCCTAGAAACTGAAAGTGGAAAACCAGTATACTGAAACATGTTCCAAGTACAAGTACAACTGAAAACATGTGGTCAAGAATAAAAAACCAAAAAAATAACTGAAAATCAAAAAGTACAAAGGGACTTGGGTAGCCATATACTGAAAACCCCACCTAATGGTAAGAGTAGTGAAACTACTAGAAGCTAAATTAGTACATCTTATCTACATGATCCTTCTAGACCTCTCTCAATCCTAATCCACTATATCCTCCATCGAAGCATCGATCATCTACACCAGACACAACATGTGCAGTTGAAGCCCATGTAGGGGTGAGTAACAAAATACTCAGTAGGAGACCTTGAAACCCAAAGTAAATACCACAAAGTAATCCTCAAATAAAAGCATGAATCACAAGAACGAATCAAGAGAAAAACGAACAAGCACAGAGATCAGGCACGAAGAAAAAGACGACTGACACCATGTATACATATATGGTAGTGAGAGAAGAATTATCAATCACATCATCAAACACCTCATATTCTAGAGAAGACCTCCACTATGAGTATATTTTTCCAGCTGGGTCACTTAGAATCCACTTCCCACTAACCTTAGACTAATGAGGTACATCTCCCCATTACGTATCGTGGGTCTTCCGAGTCAAATAGTCTCCCTCACACCGTGGGCCTAAAAAGTCAAATAGTGGTGCTTCCTACCTTAGCCAACTGAGGTAATTCTTCCCATCTCGTACCATGGGTCTGTCGAGTCAAATAAAATCACTCCCACTTTGGGCCTACAAAGTCACAAAGAGGTGATTCTCACTGGTCCATAGTCGAGTCACACAGAGTCTCTTGTTTGTAGTCTTCAGGTCAAATGCAGGGTTTCGTACACAGTTCTCTTGGGAGAATCTCTCCTCAATCCATTATTTTCTTATAAACATCCATGAGAGTCTCCTTAGAGCATACCAAAATATCCTCCTCCTCGAGAGGGTCCCAATGCCGAAATAAGCTCTTCAATTGGATGCCCATTTTGTAAGTTATTAGCATTTTTGTAACTAGGGGTGGGTTACATTTGGGCCAGGTCTGACCCAGTCAGACCAACCTGAAAAACATAGTCCTGGGGTCCCACAAACCCCAGTTTGATTCGACTGACCTGACCTGAACTGGTTTTCATCAGGGAAGGTTCGGTCAGGCCATGCCCAATGGACCTCTCTAGACTTGGCCAGATTTTACTGAGGGTACAGCTTTCCGGGTCACCTGGCGACCTTGTCTCATCCGGCCCGACCCACCAATGTGAGTCTGGCCCGCTGGAAATTGGACCGACCTACTAGGCATAAGACCTATCACGACCCGTCCCCCAGGGCCTATGCCGTGACTACTCCATGCCCGCCTTCCATAGGCCAGGTGCTAGTGACTAGCACCGAAAGGAGTATTCCCTAAAATGGGAAGGCATTTCCTATAAACCTGTACAAACATATGGTCTTAGAACACAACAAGAAGAAACTGTGAAGTAAACTGCTATAGAAAAAGGAGTTTTGAAAGTAAAATAGGCCAGAATACAAGCCCAACTGAATGTACTAGGACAACTAAAGAGTACAGATACAACTAAAAGGAACAATACAACTAAAAAAGGGAAAACAACTACCGAGTCATCTTCTGAGGATCCTACCTGAACGGTAGGTATATATCACCACCTCAACACTCCTCGTTCTCCTGTATCCTTTGTGTGCTACCTAGTCCTAGCTTCCTCCAGCCTCAGTCCAGCTGCTAGTTGTCTGCAAAAGACACAACAAGGTGTAGGCGTAGCCCATGCAAGGGTGAGTATATAAATACTCAGTTGGGACCCAGAGACCCCAGAAGGTCTCTTAGAATTCCACAGGGAAAACGAAAAATCATGATCTCAATCACAAATCACAACGAAATAGACAAATCTCAATTAGAGTCTTATCTCAAACTGGGTATACAACTCAGAGAAACATGATTATGATGCTGACCCACACAGGATCATTATGAGTGATGACAGCTAGCCATAGATTATCTAGGGCTAGGAACATGTAACATTACCAATCACAATGTTGAACACCTCAGCTACTGGATAACTCCTCTATCAAGTACAGTGGGCCTGCCGCGTCACACAGAGGCGCTTCACACTAACCTTGAACTGCTGAGGTACTCCTCCCCATTGTGTATCGTGGGTTTTCCGGGTCACAGAGAGACACTTCCCCACTGTGGACTGCTGAGGTAATCCTCCTTATTGCATATGGTGGCCTCTCCCCATGGTTTCCTTCTAAGGTACTCCTCCCCATAGGGTACCGTGGCCTTCGAGTCACTCCAAGTCAAAAAGTCAACAGTCGTCAGGTCTCATCCAGTCATAGGGTTCCGTATGTAGTGTGCTTGGGAGAACTGCTCCCCCAGCCATCAGTTGTAATTTAACCTGCACTATGTTTCAAAAAGAAGTAAACTAATGATATGTTGTGTCACAAGGGTTCCAACGCCACAAACAACACATCAACCAGATGGTTGGTCTATGCATTATTGGCCTTTCAATGCTGATGGCCCGGTTGGATTCATGTTCGATTAAACCTGGCCATACTTCATGCTTCTCCAAAACTCTCATGGAGTAAGTGAAAAGGACTTCCTCTCTCCAAGTATCCCAACACTGTATATGGTTTTTCAAACAGACGTCCAGTTCTCGTGATAAGGCCCTTTAAGTGTTTCTCGGCCCATTTGGGCCCATGTCTGGTATGACACCATCAAACCCACCTGGCTCGACCCAGTCTATGCTGGGTGGTAGAAAACTCATCACACTAGGCTAAGGTCCATCCTATCCCACAAAAGGGGTGGCCCATAAGGGCATCCCAACCCGTATAGGCAGGGGGCCGCAAAGGGGCTGCCCGACCCACAGTGGGGTGCTGCCCGACCGGTGGGGCACGACTTAGACAGTGGGGTGCAGCCCGAACAGCTGGGTAGGCGGCCCAGCTTGCGGAAAGCGGCTCAGCCCACAAGAGGGTGGTCTGACCATGAAAGGTGTGGCATGTAGTGCTTTCTCCAGGTGGCTTGGGGGATCCTCTACCCCGAGATCTCAAACAACCAAAGGTCGTTTAACCTTTAAAGCGATGGCACCACATGGGCGACGCCTGGTCACCGTGAAACCCACTGGAGGCACGAGTCCCCCCTTCCCCACCACGACTTCGGACTCGGTCTCCAGCTAACTAGTGCCATGCGATGACACATTTCCATTCTCTTATAAAGCCGACTGATAAGATGACTGCCTTCTACATCTGCAGCAGGTGACGAGCTGTGGCCCCTTTTCACACTTGCAGTGCGCGGTGGCTCACCACACCTATCCCATGGCCGGACAGTGCTGTCCGTTCTAATTTCTGCCACAACTTCATGCCGCAACCCACTCTAGCAGCATGTGTTGGTGTGTCGCCTCCTTCATAACCAGTTGGTGTTATCGCGCCGACGGTATTCCATAGAAGGCGCAAGGGTAACAAAGTTGCGGAGGGTTCATGATGGGTTTGTTATTCCCATTCCCTTCAAATTTTCTCGTGGTCAAATGGAGGATAAAATGGGTTTAATAATTTCTTGTATTAAGAATGAAACAAAACCCCCCAAGGATACCCCATAACAACCTCCCGCAAAATGAATGATTCGAGGATCAACCTATTAGTCAGTTGACCAGCGTTCTTCATATAATTTTCAAGAATGGGAAAAGGGAATCTTTTAAGGAAACATAAAAAATAACCCCCCTACCTCAAATATTTAGGGAAATTCTAGCGCTTGAAGTTGGGTCAGTGTTCTTCATTCCCACAGTAGGCTTCTAACAATGCCACTCGCACGTCTTCCTCTGGTTCGTGGTTTCAAGTCACCCATCACCTCCCGTTGGGTTCAGCTCTATCTTCTAAGGGTCTAGAATCATGGTTCTCTTTTAGAACAATGTTTCTTGGTGAAGCTGTGCCGATACCACTCCCGATGTTCCATATATATATGAGAGGGTGAGGGTAAGTGACGACCTTAGAATTTAATGGGGCTCATCATGTAAGAATATTCTTAATTCCCCAACAATGTCGTTACTTAGGGTTGGTAGGTCAAGCCATTTATTGGCTTGATATGTCGCTGGTACCAACCCTTTACCTGTCTTTTGGAGGATATGAAATAAAATAATAAAATTATTTTATTTTATTTCTTTTAAGAAGTCTCAAAACATAACTTTTTTTCCTGAACCTACTGTGGTCAAAGTAAAGCCTCCCTTAAGAGAATCCCAACACTGTGAATTCAACGGTGCCCTCATATTTTTAATCTGAGCAATGGTTTAGAAGTTAGAAAATCCCCCTTGTGTGTTTAATAAACATACCTAAAAAAAGTTCAATAAATTATTAGCGTTCACCCTCAAATCAATTCGGTCGAGGTTAGGCTCCTCCTAAAGAGAAAACACCCCAAAAGCCAACATTACTATTGTATTTTCAATCTGAGTTACTGTTTAGAAGTTATGGAGTTTACAGTAAAATAATTGCCACTTAATTATTTTATTTATGTCTAAAAACTAACTATCACTTGTGGCTCGCACCAACCAATGTTAGTATCAACCTAAAGAAAACATACCCTCGTGAGTTTAGTAGTGGTCTCAGATTTTCAATCCGAGTTACCATTCCCGAGTTATAAGTATTTGAAATATAACAAATTTTATTTAATAATTTTATTTACAGTTATTCCATTTTCGGGTTTTCACATAGGAGGTCCGTGCCGATTAAACTTAAGTCGTTAAAAGGGTAAACCCGCCATCTTGAGCACAATGATGCCCTCAGATTTCTGATCTAGGGAAATGTTTAAGAGTTATTGTAATTTTTTAGTAAAACTACTTATGCGTGCTATTTAACGTTTAACAAAACTTCACCAGATCATTCTGGGCACTCCGGGCCTCAGAATCATGTGCTATCAGATTTCACAGTCTCAAAATAATTCAATATAATAAAACAAAATACATAGACAAAATCCAGGTCTTTATATTATCCCAACCTTAGGTATTTTCGTCACCAAAATCCATAACATAGACTATAAAAACAATTGGGGGGTACTTAGCTAAATTCTGAGCCCCCCGCTCCCATGTGATCTTCTGGAGTTTCTCGTGCTTCCAGCGAACGTGCACCAGAGGTATCTACCACCCATGAAGAGACCACTCCTATCGATCCTCAATCTCTACTAGAGCCTCCATAAACGTCTCCCCATCATCTAAGTCTATCTCACCATGGTCTATGATGTGAGATGGGTCATGCACGTATATCCTTAGCTGGGATATTGGGAAGACGTCGTGCACCATCTTCAACTGCGGTTGAAGTTCCAAGTGGTATGCCACCTCACCAATCCTATTAAGTGTCAGAAATTTCCTGATAATCCTCGATGATAACTGGATACCCTGATCAAATCTCTGTAGTCCCCATCGAGGAGAGGCTCGTAGGAAAACGTAGTTCCCCTCTTGGAATTAAAGAGGTCTGCATCTCTTATCAACACATGACTTCTGTCTGCTCTGTGCAGTCTTCATCCGCTCCTAGATGGTCTGTACCTCCATAGTGGTAGCTCATACCATCTTTGGACCCGTAAGTGCTGACCCCCTGGGTCTTTCCAGCATATTGGTGATCTGCAAGGTCAACCGTATATGTCATCGAATGGTGCCATACCGATGGTGGAGTGATAAATGTTTTTATATTCGAACTCTACCATGGGAAAGTGATCCTCCAAACTGCGGAAAAAATCTAGGACACATGAATGTAGAATTTCCTTAAGTGTTTGAATGGTCCGCTCCATCAGACCATCCATATGAGGATGAAAGTTGGTGCTCAAATGCAGCTGACTCCTGAACGCCTCCAACAATCCCCTCCATAAATAGGATGTGAAATGTGTGTCACAGTCAGAGATGATCGTCGATGTCACCCCATGATGTCACAAAATATCATGCACGTAGAGGCGTCCCAATCCCTCTTCTAATCAATACTCTCAGATAGGTAAGAAGTTTGAAGACTTGGTGAGTTGGTCAATGATCACCCACATAGAATCATGTCCCATTGATGTTCGTGGAAGCCCTATCAAATAGACTATGGAGATCCCATCCCACTTCCACTCTCGCACCTCTAGTGGCTGATCTATGCCAACTAGAACCTGATGCTTGACCTCCACTTGATGACAAGGGAGGAATCATGAAAACAACTGTCTTACTTCCTTCTTTATCCCGGGCCACCAGTGCTGACGTTGGAGGTCCTGGTAGATCTTCGCCACACTAGGATGTACCACTAGAGGGGATGTATTGAAATCCATAAACACCTCCTCTCATAGTGCCATCAGTACCACGATACTCCCTCTGAAGAGGAAGACGTGCTCCCCTCATTCATAAAATACATGAGGTTCCTTCCTTGAGCATATCTGAGCACGTCGAGACTCACAGTCACTGTCCCCAAGCTGTGCCTCCATGATTGACTGATGGAGTGTGGGAGTGACTGTCATAGACTAGAGGTATGATGATCCATCACTATCCAAGAAGGATATCTAAAATGCAGATAGCTACTCTATCACCCCACTCCGCATCTACAGACAAGAACTCCTATTGAGTGAATCTACTACCATGTTCCACTTTACAAAAGTATAGACTATCTCAAAGTCATAGTCCTGGAAGAAATCTAGCCACCCCCACTGTCTCAGGACCAGGTTCTTTAGAGAGAGGATATACCTGAGACTCTAGTGATTAGAGTAGATTTTAAAATTTTCACCCATCAAGCAATGTCGCAACATCATCAAGGTGAACACCACTACTGCTAACTCCAGGTCATGGGTGGCGTAGTTCTTCTCATGTTTTCTCATTTGTCGTGATCCATAAGTGATCACTACTAGCTCCAACATCAGGACACACCCAAGCCTGGTCCCTAATGTATCATAGTAGAATAAATACCCGACACCATCTTCTGGTTTCCTCAATATGGGGGAGCTATTCAGTCTCCAACTTAGCTCCTAGAAACTCTATTGGCATCCCTCTATCCATACGAAGGGCTGACCCTTCTTCGTCAAATTTGATAAGGGTGCCGAAACTCTGGAAAAGTCAGGTACGAACCTCACGTAGTACCCAGACAACCCCAGGAAGCTCTGCACCTCCGTCACACTCCTAGGTGTCTCCCAAGAAAGCACATCCTCTATCTTCACGGGATCCACTACAACTCCATCCACTGAGATAATGTGTCCGAGAAAGTGGACCTCTCATACAGATAACTAGAACTTCAAGAGTTTACCATAACACTAGTGCTCTTGGAGTGTATCCAGAACTACTTTCAAATGATAGGCATGATCCTCCTCCAATTTTGAGTATACCAAGATGTCATCGATGAAAACCACCATGAAGTTATGATGGTATATCTGAAATATCCTTTTCATGAGTCCCATGAACACTATTAGGGCATTAGTCATGGCAAAATGCATAACCAAGAACTCATAATGGCCATACCGACATCTGAAGACCATCTTCTTCACATACTCATCTTGTATCCTAAGCAGATGATATCCTGATATGAGGTCTATCTTCTAAAACCAATGATCTACCTTCAGCTGATCGAAAATATCATCAATCCATGGAAGTGGAAAACCATTCTTAACGTTCACCTAGTTCAGGTGTCGGTAGTCCACATAGAGTCTCAAACTCCCATCTGCCTTCCTGGCTAACAGAATCGGGGCTGCCCATGAAGAAACACTGGGTCTTATGAACCCATTTCCCTGCAAGTCCTCCATCAGTACCCATAACTCACGATACTCTATGAGAGCCATCTAATATGCTAGGGTAGATATTGGTGTCTTCCTAGGGTACATGTCGATGTAAAAGTATACATCTCTGCGTGGAGGTAGTCCGAGAACATCATCAGGAATACATCCGCATACTGGCCCACCACTACAGGATAACTCAGACTCTCAACATCAGCAGCTCGAAGGCTAAGGCTAGTCAACTAATGAGTAATCGATTGCACCTTATTCTGGTTATGTCCATCCTATGCTACAAGGGTTCCCTTCTCACCGGTAAAGGAAATCCTGGTCCCATTCGTGTAGACACACCACACTTTGTGCCTAATACTGTCAATCTAAGCATGTATTGTAGATAACCAGTCCATACCGAAAATGACATCGTAAGGCCTCGATGCCTCTACTAGGAGATCCCAGCCGAAGCTCTCTCCTCTTAGAGTAAGCTCACACTACCAACACCAATGTGTAATTGTCAAATCTGCTTCCATAAGAGTCTATAGTTGTTAGGATCGAGCTGACGACTCTACTGAAATCTCCGAGCTCTAAATGAGGGTCGTGGAAATAAAAGAGTGACTGGAACCTGTGTCTATAAGTACTGTAGATAATGTGGATTAGACACAGATCATACGTATAATCATCTATGGAGTGCCATGGTAGTAGGCCTCACCTACCTGGAGTTAAGATCGTCCCTATCCTCTTGCTACCTATGGTCAAGGTGGAACACCTAGAGATGGTGGTGGTAGAACCTCGAAATTCCTCCCACCACCTGCTGCATGACCAGCTCCTCTGCCACATCATCCACCCTATGGACCTCCTCGTTCGAGCCTCTACCTCTGCCTCAGTGGTCCCTCGACTGTCTGCTAGTGGTCCGTACGTCCGGTTGGGTAGTGGTGAGCCATGTGACCTTGTCCTCCACACGTGTAACACTATGTGTCCCTCTCCTATCTTCCACTACCTCACAAACCATGCACCTCTGACCCTACATCCTGGGGTCATCCACCAGAAGGTCTGGTCCACTTGGACCTCTGTTCATTCTACCCGCTGCCTGCTGTAGATGACTCTACTACCTAACATCTGGTGGTGGCTCTCGCTGTGGGTGCCTGCTCAGCTAGGAAGCTCTCCACCAATAGTACTCACTCTAGCACCCCAGCCTGAGTTGGTATGATGAGAGAAACCATTGATTCTCGTATCTCTCATTAGAGACCCTACTCAAAGGTCCGTGCCCTGGGGAAGGGGTCCCATACCATGTCAGTGGAGTAGAAGGAGAGACCAGTGAACCTCGCCAAGTACTAGTCCACTGCCATGTTTCCCTACTTTAAGTGAAACAACTCCTCTGTACGCACAAAGCGTAAGGTTGTTGGGATGAAATATGCCATAAAAATTCCCTCGAAGTCTGCTCAGATGAGGGTTGCCTCATCGCATATCTTGAGAATCAGGATTCACTATCTCCCTTCAATTTCTTGAAAAAGGATGGTTTCTAAGATCAACATAAAATCATATGGTATCCCAACCATGCAGAAAACTCTGGCCACAACCTCTATCCAGTCCTCTGCCTCCTGTGGGTCCATCTCGCCTCAGAACCTCAAAGGCCTATGCTACTGGAACTCTTGAAACATGCTCAGTCAATGTCCTTCCTCTACTGTTGGAGCTAGTGTTAACGACATTCCAATGGGTAGTGGTGCTGCTGGTACACCAATCGAAGGTGCCAACGCTGTAAGAGGGCCTTGAACTGAGGCCTCATCACTCGGTGGGCCGTCATCACATACAATATTGGGAATCCTAGTTGGCTATCTACATGGTGGCATCATGAAAGAAGATAGGTGTGCGATGTTCAATAAGTTATACCTTGTGAGATGAATCAAGAGATCAAAAAGGAATATTTTTAAAACACATGCAATCAGTTTTTTCGTGCGCTGAGTTTGAAATCAGAATTCTGGGTGCTGGTGTATTGATACATCAGCTGCCACCCCAACACTGGACCCCCCAAACTGAAAACTACACTCAAAACACTTAACAATATTGCTTCAACGATATGATCAGAGTCCATTTTCGTTAGTAGAACTGAAATCCTATGATACCACTTTCTCAGGACCCGTCCCCCAGGGCCTGTGCTGTGACTACCCCAAGCCCACCTTCCATAGGCCAAGGGCTAGTGACTAGCACCGAAAGGAATATTTCCTAAACCATGATGGAATTAACTTTAATCCTATACAAACATATGGTTTGAGAACACAACAAGAAGACAATGTAATGTAAAATACTATAGAAAAAGGAGTGTTGAAAGTAAAAGGCAGCGAAATACAAGCCCAACTAAAAGTACGTGTACAACTGAAGAGAACAAATAAAACTGAAATAAAAAATACAACTATAAAAGGGTAAACAGCTACAGAGTCGTCCTCATAGGATCCTACCTGAAGGGTAGGTATAGATCGCCTCCTTAGCACTCCACGTCCTCCTATCTCATCTGCGTACCGCCTAGTCCTCGCTCCCTCCAGCCTCAGCCTAACTACTCAACATCTGCACAAGACACAACAAGGTGCAGACATAGCACGTGTTGTGGTGAGTATTACGATACTTATTAGGGACCCAAAGACCTATTAAGGACTCTTATAATTGCACAAGGAAAACCCAAAAGCATTATCTCAATCAAAAAGTACAAAGCAATAGATGCAATTCAATTTGAGTCTCAGCTCAAACCAATTATACAACTCAAAGAAATAGTATTATGATGCTAACCTACACAGGATCACTATGAATGCTGATAGACAACCACAGATTATCTAGGCCTAAGAACTTGAAATATTCCCAGTCACAACGGAGACCACCTCAGCTGCTGGAGAACTCCTCCTGTATTGAGTATAGTGGGCCTACCATGTCACACAGAGGCGTATCCCACTAACCATGAACTACTGAGGTACTCCTCTCTATCATGTACTATGGGTTTGTTGGGTCACATAGAGCCGCTCTCCCACCGTGTCCAGCTGAGGTAATCCTCCCAAACATGTAACGTGGCTATTTACCACCATGTCTTGTTGAGGTACTCCTCCCCATCACGTACTGTGTCCGTCGAGTCACTCTGAGTCAAGAAGTCAGGAGTCGTCAGGTCTCAACTAGTCGTAGGGTTCCGTACGTAGGGCCCTCGGGAGAACAATTCCCTAATCCATCAGTTATTTTTCAACCAGCACTAATTCTCACAAAAAAGTAACCCAATGATCCATTGTTTCCCAATGGTTCAAATTCAATAGAAAACGCACCAAATGGATGCCTAGTTTGGGCGTTATTAGCATTTCAGTGCCGAGGGCCTGGCTAAATTTGGGTACGATCCAGCCAAGCCATACTCCAAGATTTTCCTAAACTCTCATGAAGTAATTCCAAAATACTGTCTTTCTCCAAGGATCCCAACGAAAAATATATTTTGTCAAATGGACGTTTGGTTCTCGAGATTAGGCGCTTTAAGTGCTTCTGGGCTCAGGTCCGGTCCGACCCGGTTGGACCATCCCGATCTGCCAAAAATGGAAGACTGGAAGGGAAACCTGACCAGTGTAGGTAGGGGCCCACAAAGGGGCATACCGTCCCATGGTAGGGTAAGGCTCGGCCGGTGGGCCGTGGCCCGACCCGTGGTCAGCCACCCATTGGGAAGGAGGCCCAACCCACTGGCAGTGGCCCATTGGAGGGCGGTCTGGCCGCGAAGGGTGCGACCCACTGTGCTTCTCCCTAGAATCTAGGGGGAGATGCTCTCCCAAGATCTCGAATAGCCAAAGGACTTTCGACCTTAAAGTAGAAGCACCACGGGGGTACTGCCCGATCACCACGGAACCCACCAGAAGCGCAGGTTCTGCCTCCTCTGCCGCAACTTCAGTTGTGGTCTCCTGCTCACCGACAACGCTTAACGGCACACCAAACTTCCCTTCCGCAACCAGCCAATGAGCTGACCGAATTCTACGTCTGCCACAACTGGTGATCCATGACCCTTTGCACCCCGGTGGTGCACGAAAGTGCACCACACCTCATCTATGGCCGACTGGTGCCAGACGCTCCAATGTCCTCCGCGACTTTGTGTCATGGCCTTCTCTAGCGGTGTGAGTTAGCTTATCGCCACCTTCGTAGCGGGTTGGTGTTGTTGTGTGGGTGGTCTTCCATGGAAGGAGAAAGTGTAACAAAGTTGCAGAGGGTTCGGGCAGGGTTCATAAGGCCCACGCCCTCTGCATTAGATCAGGATTGAAGGGTGGATAAAATGGGTTTAACAATTTCTTATGTTAAACAAAAAACAAAACCCCACTACGATACCCCATAAAAACCTCCCGCAAAATGATTGATTCATAGATCCACCCGTTAGTTGGTTGACCCACGTTCTACATATAATTTTCAAAAACGGGGAAGAAGAAATATTATAAGGAAATGTAAATCAATAAACCCCCTACCTTGAATCATCGATGAAAAGCCCGAACAAGAATGATGGTCGGTGTTCTTCATTCCCGCAACAGGATTCCAACGATGGCGCTCACATGTCGTACTTTGGTTCCTGGTTCAGTGTCTCCCATCACCTCCCATTGGGATCAGCTCCGTCTTCTAGGGGTCCGGCGTCGCGGTGCTCCTTAAGCACTTCATTTCTTGGCAAAGCTGTGCCAATACCACTCCCCAATCTCCATATATATAGGAGAGGGGGAGGGTAAGTAAAAACATTAGAATTAAATGGGGCTCATTAAGAAGGAAGCTTCCTAATTCCCCAATAATCCAAATGGTACACTTGGATTTTCAATCTGAGTTACCTTTTAGAAGTTAATGATTTTACAATAAAATAATTTCCACTTAATTATTTTATTTTTGGCCAAAAAAGAACATTCACTAGTGACCCACACCGACCAATGTTAGTATCATCCAAATGAAAACATACCCTCATGAGTTCAGTGATGGTCTCAAATTTTCAATCCACATTACCATTCGTGATTTCTAGGAATTTTAAAAATAAAATTAAATAATTTTATTATTTTATTTGTAGTTATGCCATTTTTGGGTTTTCTCACAGGAGGCCCACGTCGACTAATAATAAGTCGCGCCTAGGGTAAAATCGCCATTCTGATTATAATGGTGCCCTTGGATTTATGATCTGGGACACCTTTTAAGAGTTATTTATCTTTTTCAAGAAAACTGCTTACATGTGGTATTTAATGATTAACAAAACTTAGATGGATCATTCCAAGCACTTTGGGCCTCAGAATCACCCATCGTCAGATTTAGCAGTATCGGAATAATTCCATATAAATAAAAAAAATTACACAGGAAAAAAATCTCTTACTTTACTAGACTGGGCCAATGGGCACAGGACTGGCCCACCCCATTGGCGGGGGGCGTGACCCGCTAGTTAAAGCCTTGCCACACGTGCGGCCGGTGGTGTGCACAAGTGAAGAGACACCTGCTGCCGTCTCTCATCCTTTTGTCTAAAAGTGACCGAAAGGAGTGGGTTGCTCCTCCTACATGGTGCCCTCCTAGCACCGTTTCCATTACCTGCTGCAGTTGATGGGCCACGACCTCCCCTCTACAATGGTCGAGTGACTGTAGCTCACCCGGTCACCTGGGTGGCCTTGACGTGGGCCAACACCTCCATGTGGTGATAGTCAGCACCACTCCTCCATGCCGCCATAGCCAACTTGCCGCGTCCTACTTCAACTATGGTGTGCCACCTCCCTCCACCCATGACCGCCGCTGTGGGCCACCATCAGCTGTCATTAGCACCAACGTTCCATCAGTTTATTTTGAGAGCTACTAGAGTTACCCCAGTGGTTTTTTTCTAGATCTACCAACACCTACGGGTTTCATAGGGTGTCACTATCACCACAATGGATTAAGATGTTCTTTTTCACCATCTGGGAAAATCCGTTCACAATGAGCGCACATACAGAGGTACGCGGGCCTTGTTCGTGTGGGCCAGTGCCCTCTGCGTTAGAAGTTTTATATCCAGGGGGAGTTTCTAAGAAGATGTTAAATCCATGATAATTTAGTCTGATGTTGAATCCCAAAAATATTACCCTCCCACAAGAAAGAGTGAAACATTTATCAATATGTTCATGGATTGATCTGCATTCTTCATTTAGAAAAAAGGGTTTGGAAGAATTCAAAATAAAACCCCTACCTTGATGACGTTTATTGATGTATCCCTTCATCCTCAATGGTCCAAGAGGGAAATGGTGTTCATCATTCTTTGAGGCACATCATAGTCAATGATATCCCATTGGAATTCATCATTTTTCTATGGAGGTGAAATCTGTCCATGGTTTATTAGATAATCCACATAGTTTAATACTCATTCCACCAACACGTCAAACTATTTAAAAGAAAACATGTCGCAACATTTTTGTTACACTGCGACGTCACATCATGTTTCATTTATGAAATAATGTCGTTGTTACGCTCCATTTAATGTGTCAATATACTGTGAGTTTATGAGCCATTAATGAGTTCCATTAATGCACCTTGTCATCACCTCATCAGCGTAACATAGCATCGCCACATCGCCTCTTGTCAGTTGAGGAAAAGAAATAAAATATCTAAGTAATTTTATTTTTTTCAAGATGTTTTGAAAATGAAATTTTCCATTTGTCCCTTAATGGTTGAAGTTAAGTCCTTTATGGCGAATCTCGATGTTTTGAGTTAAACGGAGTCCTCAGATTTCCAATCCTAGCACCAGTTCAAATGTTAGAAAAACCCTCTTACACGTTTAATAAACGTACCTTATAAAAAGTTAAACATTCCGTCCGGGCTCACTAGGCCTCATAATCATGTTTTATCAGAGTGTCTAGTCTCAAAATAATTCCATACAATATTAAAAAAATTACAAAAAAACTCTAAGACATTAAATTCTCCCCACTATAGGGCTTTATTTCTTTGAAAGCCAAAACATAGGATAACAAAAAAATGGGGGTACTGAGCATGAATCTGAGCCTCCCACTCCCATGTTCTCTCTTAAATATTCTCATGCTGCCATCAAACACACACTAGAGGAATCGACCACCCAAGAAGGACCCACTCTAATTGATCCTCTATCTCCACTAGGAACTCTGCAATCTAGGTGCCATCATCAATGTCCAGCTTTCCCCAGTCGATGATGTTCAATGGATCATTCATGTATCCCCTCATCTGCGACACATGGAAAAAATAATTCACGTAGTACATATGAGGGGGAAGAGCTAGGTTATATTCCACCTCTCCCACTCTACTCAAGATTTGAAAATATTTGATGAACATCGAAGATAACTTGTCGCCCCTACCAAATCTCTACAATCCTCATCTGGGTGAGAGCCAAAGGAACAAATGGTCTCCCTCCTCAAACTCCAAGTGTCATAACCTCCTATAAAAATATGATTTCTACCTACTCTATGAAGTCCTCATCTACTCTTGGATGATCTTAAGCATCTCAATGGTAGCCCTTACAAACTCGGGAACCATGAGGGCTGACCCCCCAGGGTCTTTCCAGCATAGGGGGGATCTGCAAGCCTGCCCATACAAAGCCTGTAATGGTTCCATGCCAATGGTTGAGTGATAGAGGTTGTTGTATGAGAACACCACCAGTGGTAGGTCATCATCCCAACTATGACCAAAATCATGGATGCAAGCATGAAGTATGTCCTCTAAGGTTTGAATGGTGCACTCTGTCGGACCATCCATCTAGGGATGAAAGGATATGCTCAACCGCAACTGTGTCCTGAACACCTCCTACAATCCATTCCAAAACCAGGATGTGAAGCGTTCATCAATGTCTAAGACGATCACCGAAGGAACCCCATGAACCTACACTATCTCTTGGACATAGAGGCATCCCAATACCTCTACCGATATCTACTCTCAGATGGGTAATAAGTGAGCTGACTTGGTGAGTCTGTCAATGATCACCCATATAGAATCATCGCCTTTAGAGGTAAGTGGGAACCCCATCTTGAAGTCCATTGAGAGATTGTCCCATTTCCACTCTGATACCTCTAGTGGCTGATCTGAGTCTGTTGTAACCCGATGCTTGTCTTTCACTTACTGAAAAGTGAGATTTCATGAGAGGAACTCATCCACTAATTTCTTCATTCTTGGTTACTAGTACTAACATCATAGGTCCTGGTACATCTATGCCACCCTAGAATGTACCACCAACTGGGATGTATATAATTTCTTTAACACATCCTTCCTCAATGACACTGGTTCTATGGTGTACCCTTTGAAAAGGATGACATTCTCCCCACCTATCAAAAATCCATCAGGAGCATGCCTTAAGGATAACTAAGCACATCAGGCCTCATAGTCAACATCCACTAGCTGTGCCTCCCTAACTTTATCTAAAATTGGGGGAGTAATAGTCATCGACTGAATGTAAGATTCTCTATCATCATCCACAAAGTATATCTGCATCGTGGCTAGCTTCTCTGTCGCCTCACTCAGTAGCTGCAAACTGGTCCTCCTGCTAAGCGCGTCTGCTACCATCTTCCCTTTCACATGAGTACAGACTATCTCAAAGTCATAGCCCTAGAAGAACTCTATCCATCACTACTGTCTCAGGTTCAGGTCCTTCCAGGAGAAGATATACCTGATACTTCTATGGATAGAGTAAACCATAAACCGCTCACCCATCAAGTAGTTCCACCACACAATCAAGGAAAAGACCACTACTACAAACTCTATATCATGGGTCGTGTAGTTCTACCCATTCTTCTTCAATTGGCATGAGCTGTAAGAGATCTCTACTTGATCCTTCATCAATTCACATCCTAGACCTATCCCTGATGCATCATAGAAATCCACGTACTAAATACCCTCCTCTAGTAGTCTCATGATGGGGTCACTAGTCAGTCTCTGCCTCAGCTCCTAGAAACTATGATGGAATTTATCTGTACACACGAAGGGGTTTCCCTTCTGTGTAAAGGTAGATATTGGTGATACAACTCTAAAAAAGTCAGTCGTGAACCTATGATAGTAAACACCCATCCCCAAAATCTCCACACCACAGTCACACTCCAGGGTGGTTTCTAAGAGAGTTGTACCCATATCATCACCAGATCCACTACATCTCCAGCCTCTGAGATGACATGTCCTAGAAAGTGGACCTCCCATATCCCGAAATGGAACTACAAGATCCTACAATAAGGTTGGTGCACTTGGAGTGTATCCAAGACTATCCACATGTGTGTAACGTGTTCCTCCACCTACTCCGAGTACACCAAGATGTCTTCGATGAAGACCATGAAAAACCGATCATGGTAAGGATAGAAAATCCTATTCATGAGCCCAAGAAAATTTTTGGGGTGTTGTTCATATCGAAAGGCATCACCACGAACTCATAGTGGGTACACCGGCACCTAAAGGTTGTATTTAGTATGTCCTCACTGCATACCCGAAGCTAGTGATATGATGATCCGATGTCTATCTTAGAGAACCATATCACTCCCTTTATCTGATCAAAGAGGTCATCAATTCTCATAAGAGGATGCATGTTCTTCACGGTTACCTAGTTCAGGTGTCGGAAGTCCGCACACAACCTCAAAATCATTTCTTCCTTATGGGAAAACAACACTAGTGCAAGCCATGTGGAAACACTAGGACATACGAACCACTTCTATTGCAATTCCTCCAGCTATACCCTCAGCTTTCAAAGCTTTGAGAGAGCCATCCGATATGCCGGTGTGGATATTGGTGCCATACTAGGATAAAATTTGTTGAAAAATTCTATATCTCTACGAGGAGGTAGTCCTGGAACATCTTCAGGAAAAACATCCTCAAACTCATCCACCACTACAGGAAAACAAGGATTCCTCTTATCAACTACACCTAGGGTGAGGCTACCTAACTGGTGAGTGATCGATTGCACCCCCTTCAAGAAATTCCATCCTATGATGCAAGGGATTCCTTCTCATCGACGAAGGAAAACCTGGTCCCATATTCACAGACACACTGCATTGTACACCTAAAATAGTCGATTTGAGCATGGACTATGGATAAACAGTCTATATTGAAGATGACTTCATAAAGACTCAACGTTGCTACTAGGAGATCCCATCCAATTCTCTCTTCTCCTACAGCAAGCTCACACTACTGGTAATAGTGTGTAATCATCGAATCCCCTCTCGTAGGAGTCACTCTCTATAAGAATCAAGCCAATGACTCCACTAGAATCTCAGAGCTCCAAATGATAGTTATGGAAAGGAAAGAGTGACTAGAACCTATGTATATTAGAACATCATCTAGGGTGGTGGAGACATAGATCATATCTCAAATATTCTATGGCGCACTATGGTTATATGTTTCCACTGCCTAAAGCAGAGATTTCCCCTCTCCTCATGCTCCCTAAGTTCAGGGTGGACATCCTGGGGGTGGTGGTGGTAGTACCTCAAACCGTCGGCCACCGCCTACTAGTAGGCCTACTCCCTTTCCACATCCACTGCCCTGAGGACCTCCTCGCTTGAACCTATGCCTCTGTCTCAGTGGTCCTTTGACCATATTCTAGTCATCTACATGGTGGTTCGGGTAGTCTTGTGCCATGTGTCCCTGCCCACTGCACGCGAAACAATGTCTGGCTCCCAGTTGACTCCCTCTTGTCTGGGATCCCTACATTACTAACACTATGTCCTGGGGTCATCCCCAAAAAGGCACAACTCTATTGGGCCCTCGTGTTAGCAGCCTACTACCTACTTAAGACCCCATAGCCTGGGGTCTACTGGTTTCTCTGGTTGCCGGTGCTTGCTCGCAAAGAATCTCTCCACAATAAGGGATCACTCCAGTACTATAGCATGAGTGGGGATCCTGAGAGATACCATTGATGCCCGGGTATCCCATATGAGTCCCTAGTCAAAGGTATAGGCCCTAAAGAAAGGGTCCTACACCATGTTTGTGAAGTATCAAGAGAGTTATTTACACCTTGCAGAGTAATCAGCCACTAACAGGATTTCCTACTATAGGTGAAGCAGCTCCTCGATGTGAAAAAAGCACATGGTTGTTTGAAATAACTCCTCTTGTAGAATACAATTAATGTTATCCCAAGTGAGGGTCACCTCATCATGAGTATGAATTTTAGGACTCCACCATATTCCTACTTATCCCTGAAGAAGGCTCATAGCTACGATTGTCATCTGGTCAAGTAGTGTACTCACAAAGTGGAAGACCCACATCACTATCTCCAGCCATTCCTATGAAACCTGAGGATGTGGCTCTACACAGAATCTAGGTGGTATTTGTCTCTAGAACACATGAAAGGTGATTAGTATGTACATGTCCTCTACCAGTACTAGCTGTAGTAACTACTGATCAATGGGTGGTGGCAACACCAGTGCACCACTCGGTGGGGCCATCTCTAGCACTAGTCCCTGAACCGACACCTCATCACTTGGTGGGCTATCTACACGTTCACTTATTAAGATCCTAGATAGTTGTACACATGGTGTGATCCTGAGATATATCAATATGTACTTAGTTAATAATGTTATACCTGTTGAAAACACATTTTCAAGCTTAGAGACGAAAAGCCAAATTCAATGTCTTGATGTATGGATAAGTCGGCTGCCGCACCAACACTGGACACACTGAATCTGAAATTCAGACCTGATACACTTAACACTATTTCCCAAAAAACAAAAAACTAGACTCCCAGTCTTAGCGGTGGATTTGAACGCCCTATGATACCACTTTTTTCATGAGCCATCCCTTGGGGCCCATGTCGTGACTACCCCAAGCCTGATTCTTGAAGGCTAGTGGCTGGTGACTAGCACTGAAGGCATCAACCTGCAAGTGGGAGGCATTTTACTAAGTACCTGTACGCACACACATGCTCAAAAATCTCCCACAAAATGAAACTAGAAAACGAATACACTTAAACAAGTGATCAATACAAGTACAACTGAACCCAAGTGGGCCAGAATACAAAGCCAACAAAAAGAATTGAAAACAAGAAGTACAAAGGGACTCTTATAGCCATCCACAGAAAACCCCACCTGATGGTAAGAGTAGTGTAGCTATTGGAAGCTGATGTAGTATGTCCTATCCAACTAATCCTACTGGGACTCGCCTTGTCCTAGGCCACCAATTCCTCCATCAATGTGTCGATTGTTGACACCACACACAACACGTTCAAGCAAATATTTAGAGGGGTGAAATACAAATTACTCAGTAGGGAACCCCAAAACAAAAAGGAAAGACCACAATGCAATCCCCAAATAAAATCATGAATCACATGATTGAATAAAGAGTACAATGAAAAAGACTTAAGCTCAAGCACGAAGTACAAGAAATATAACATGAGGTATATATCTGTGGTAGTGATAGTAGAATCATTAGTCACATCATCGAACACCCGAAATGCTGGAGAAATCCTCCACTGTGAGTACAATGGGAATTCTAAATCACACAGAAGCCACATTCCACCAACTATGGACTACTAAGGTACACCTCCCCATCATGTACCATGGGTCTGCCGAGTCACACAGTCTCACTCACACCGTGGGCCTACAAAGTCACATAGAGGTGCTTCCAACCCTGGCCAACTGAGGTACTCCTCCCCATCGAATACCATGGGTCTACCGAGTCACATATAATTTCTCCCAATATGGGCCTACAAATTCAAATAGAATTTCATCCCAATGGTCCATAGTCGAGTCACATAGCGTCTCTTGTTAGTAGTATTCAGGTCTCAGCCAACCATAGGGTTCTTTACACAGCACACTTGGGAGAACCGATCCTCAAGTAATTTGCTGCATCTCATGGTTCTTTAAAGTCACCTTGGATAATAAAAAATGATCTTCCTCGTTGAGAGGGTCCCAAAACCACAAACAGCTCATCAATTAGATTCTTGGTTTGAAAGTTATTAGTGTTTTTGTAACTAGGGGCTAGTTGTGTCTCGGCCTGGTCCGACCCAGTCAGGCAGACCCGAAAATCCCAGCCCAGGGGTCCTACATAATTCAATTTGATTCGACTCACCCGAAATTACTTTTTTTAGGTCAGGGTAGGTCTGGTTCGGCCTGGCCATTGGTCCAGGCCCAATGGACCTTGCTGGAATCAGCCCAGTTTGGCCGAGGGTCCAGCCTGCCAGGTCGCCTAGCGACCCGGTCTAGTCTAGCCCAACCTGAAGTGTGCTGGTCCGGCCTGCCAATGAATGTCCGGCCAGTTTTCTAGGGTTTTGGTCCACTAACTGAAGACCGGTCGGACATGTATCCAGTGCTGTGCACCTAGGACAAGGAAACCACCTTCGTGATCCCTCCTCTATCAGAACGCAGCCCGCGAAGAGAGGCTTGCTCCTCCTAAGTGGTTCCATCCCGGAGACACATCTAGCACCTACTGCAACCGATGGGCTGCTGACTCACCTCTGATGCTGTCGAGATATCATGGTCCTCCAGGTCACCTGGGCGGCCATGATGTAGGTTGTAGCCCCCACACGGCACCGGTTGGCACTGCTCCTCCATTCTGCCGCAACCAGTTGGCTTTTTCTTCCTACCACCGATGCATGACCGTTTCCACGGGCCCCAGCTAGCATCCTTCATCGGCACTGGTGCACTAGTTATTGCTTCTATGGGCTACTAGAGTTTCTATGGTGGCCCATTTCTCGATCCGCCTACACCTATGAGATTCGTAGGGTGTCACCATCACCACGATGGGCTCAGATTATCCTTGCCTCTATCATGGACAATCCGTTCACAATGAGAGCACATGTGGAGGGTCTCAGGCCTTGTTCATGTCGCCGCACACCCTTCATATAGAAAGTTTTAAAACTAGGGGGGTCGGGGGAGATAACCAAGCCATGATAATTCAGCCCGACGTTGAACCCCAAAAAGAGTACCCTCCGACAAGAACAAGCGACCCTCAGATCAACCTATTCATGGGTTGATCCGCATTTTTTTTTGAAAAAAAGGACGGTGAAGACATCAAAATAAAACCCATACCTCGTTGATGTTTGTATCAATAACGATTCCTCCTCGAGGGTCCAAGAGGTTAGTGGAATTCGTCATTCTTCAAGATTCATCAAAGTTAATGATGTCCCACTGAAGTTCGTCATTCTTCTTTTGGGAGGGAATCCATTAGAGGATCATCAGAGAATCCTCATAGTTTAATCACTGTTCCACCAACACATCAAATTATTAAAAAGAAAACATGTGGCAACATTTCTATTAAACTGAGACATCGTATCGTTACACTGTTTCATTTTTGAAACAATTTTTCTTTTACATGTCATTTAATGTGTTGTTACAATGTGGTTTTACAAGCCATTAATGAGTTCCATTAATGATCCTTATCATCGCCTTTTTTCCACACCGTAGCATCACTGCATCACCACTTTTCGATTGAGGAAAAGAAATAAAATATATATTTAAAGTAATTTTATTTTTTTCCAAATGGTCTGAAAATTAACTTTTCCATTCAGCCCTTTACAGCTGAAGTTACGTCGTTTCTATTAGAATCCCAACATTTTGAGTTCAACGGTGCCCTTATATTTTCAATCGTTGTGCTGGTTCAAAAGTTAGGATAATGCACTCGCACGTTTACAGAACATACCTTAAAAAAGATCAAAATTCTATTCCAGGCACCCCATTCCTCAGAATCATCTAACATCTGAGCATGAAATATCGAAATAATTCCATATAATTTTAAAAAATTATACCGAAATTATGAGACATGACATAGGACCCAATGGTATAGGAATCATTTAGAAAAATTTCATGTTATGACCATTATCACTAAATATAATTTCGATACATGGTCATGTTACTATGAGGATTCCCAATACCTTCTTTATTTATATTTTATACTAAAACCAACTTCATATAAAATGTTATTAAATCCTCCCAAACATTTTATGAATACCGATAATGAGTTTATCTAGCTCGAAGAATAAGGCCCCAACCTTAAACATTACATAATCTTGAGTTAAATAAATAATTGGACTTATAATTCACATCCTGGATAATTTTTGGTTTAGATATTTAGAGAATTAGGTCATAATTTGTACATAAAAACTTATATAATACAAGTAGAAACTCCTACTCACTATCCATATTTTTCATAAAAGAATAACTCTTTAAAAAGAAAAATGTTTAGTTCCATGTTTTAAATTACATGACTTTTCCTTGATCCAATCCATAACTCTATTCTTCTTTACGTCCAGTGAAAACCATTTTATAAAAAGGAATGATCATAAAAATATTAGTAAGGAACACACATTGAAATGAAATTGTTAGTCTTGTGATAACATGAATACAATGAATACTTTATCATAATGTAATACTTTTCACCTTTAAGAAGTAGTAAATAATGTTTACGGAATATAAGGTCATTGCATACCCTTTATGTAACCATAATATTACCATAAATCCCATAGAAAGAAACATATATCAAATAAAGGTATCTTTCGACATAAACATACTTAAATGGAATAACCATACAACGAACTTCCACACGTATCACTTAATGAAATAGCCATATGGACAACTTCCATACCCAGTGCATTGGAGGTTATAACATAACCACCTGTCTTTGGTTTATCATGGAAGCACCAGTCATTTGGTTTATCACATAACCACACATCATTGGTTTATAAGGTATCCACCTATCAAATTTCCAAGTACCATTATATAATCATAACTCATAAAATATTTCAAATATAAATATTTCACTAATTACATTTCATTTTCAATCACATGAAATAATTTCAAGATATTGAAATAATCAATAAATTTAAAATATAAATTTCAATACAAAAACTCCCAAAAAGGGAATAATGGATTTATTTTCCTTTCAAAAACATTAAGGCTTATAGAGGATGTGAAATAACAAATAACTATTATGAGTTAGAGTGATTGTTTTTACCTCAAACATTAAAAAACATTACTTTTTTTTAATTTAGTAAAACAATTCAAAGAAACAATATTCCCTTGTAATGAAATTAAAAGTAAATGGGGTTTATAATATACCATATAAAATAAGGAGGTGTGTATTATCAAAATATGTTTCAATAAAAGATGATTCAGATGAAGAACCGTACCTTGAGTCTAAATTGTCACATATGTTCCTTGTTCTTCCTGAATTATAAACATAAGTTAATTTATACATTCTATAAAACCTTTTTCATGTTTATTATTTCTTTTATATCACTTATTTCCACATTATGAAAATTCCATAATTATTTATGTTAATATCAGTCGTTTTATCGATATTTGGTACTTCAGTCGAAAACGAACTTGTTTTGATATAAATTGTACATGTAGTCAAAATTGCATCATATATAGAATGATATTCATGATTTAAATATCATATATATCCAGTATTAATTTATTTATAATAGTCCATAACATTTGGAGATAAGAAATGAAATGCACTATTCATGGAGACGGTATGCGGTACGTATGGATGAACGCTACTTTCAATTTTTTTATACTAAAAGAATAATAATAAAATTATATAAATATATATTATAATACAAGTATTATATTTATGTAATTTATGCCTCATAGGTTTAATAATACCATCCTTTATATATTCCATGTATATCAAGAACGAGCCATATCACTTTGCTGGGGTGGTAGTCCACACTTCCTCAAATGAAATTATTGTATTTACAAATCAGGGAAAGCCAAAAGGTATGTTGTAAATAAAAATTACAGAATCATATAGAAAATATAAATATAATATATATCATATATAAATATATTTCCATCATATTTTCCACCATGAGTGGTGGTAGGGGAAAATCGAACAATCATCGTTTCATGAGGTAGTAGTTTGTCGTACACAGAAACAGTATGTTCGTATCCATTAGATAGAGGTGTGTGTTAGTGTATTTTGAATCCTTCTCATAAAAACGTCATAATATATTTAGGATATAGATTTTTTTATTTAATAAAACAATATTAAGATAATTTTTAGTGGAAAAGGAACATAATTGAATGAAACATGAGATAAGATGTAACCTCTAATTCGAGTAACTTCTATTTATTTGAGCCAAAAGGATTCTTGAATGTCGGTATCCCCAAGGTAAGGATTCTAGGAGGAAGGTGTGGATATTAGGATCTTATTTGAGTATAATTTGGATGATTCAAGGGTATTTTAAAGTGTGATTAAATGGGTAGATGTGGTGGCCTTTTATAAGAGGGAGGATGGTCACTTTAGATATGTTTGAAATATTTATTTATTATAAATTTAATTTATATTAAAAATGGTCCAAATATCATTTCATTCTTAGATAAGATGATTTTGGTTTGAATACCCATCATCCAATATTTTTTATACATGTTTTTAACATTTTTATATCCTTATATTTTTGGTTTAACTATTTTTTACCCTTTTAATCTTACAGTGATATAATGTTATTTACACATTGTGAGTTATTTTAATTGTCATATCATGTAAATTGACCCAAAAAAAGTTATTTATGAAATATTTGTACTTATTTTAACTATTACACTAAATCATATATTTTTAAGAATTTAATATCATTTAATAAACTATTTTATATTTTAAGTTCTGAATTATGTCATTTTTTGGAAACTATTCATACTTGACTTATTTAAAAATTCATAAAAACATGATTCTTTAGAACCAAAGGCATTAAAAAGAATATAATATGTCAATATAATCCATAAAATTCATGGATGTCATGAAAATAACCAAATTACATTTATCATAACCTCTTTAATATCATTTATATGAACACTTTATTAATGAAGCAATCACTACATCATCATTGTGTCATAATTAAATTTATTTATCTAATTTATTAAAATTATAAATAAAATATCACGATATAGAATTATCTTCAGAAATATAATTAATATTCATAGTCAATTATATCATTTATATAACCCCATATAATTTTTTTTAATAAAAGATAGATGTTTATGTTATACTTCTCTTTACTTTAAATTAATTAATATAACACGTCATTATCACTCTAAAGTGGATCCATGGGGTTCCAAAATAGACTCAAGGATGCCCATCGTAGGAAAAATATTATACAATAGGATTAGGATATGTGTTATGGTATATTAATATTACTATAATATTATTTTTTACCCTTATTTACCAGATTTACCCATTAACCATGGTAAATAAAATAATTACTGAAGTTGCTATTAATATTGTGAAAAAATAAAATGTACTATTTTCAAAATTTGGGCCTTATGATTCTGAATAAGGAATCCATATTTCAAAATTCAAAATAAATAATTTTAAAAAATTAATTTAAAAATAATTCTTATTATCAAAACCAGAAAGCACGTTTTTAAGATGTAATAACTATCAGAATATTGACACGTGTTTTTGTCCAATTTCAATGGGAAATTAGTTCCAATGAAAAAAATTGGATTAAATGATAAAAAATAATTAAATTACACTTTAAAACCAATTAAAAGTATAATATTGGTATATAAAAAATTAGATGAAAAGACAGCTTTGAATTAAAATGCAGTATTTTTCACTATTCATATAAGTATGAATTTTATCTGAAAAATACCAAAATTTAATCCCAAGTAAATTTTGATGTTTAAATTATTGATAAGAAATTTATTTTTTCAAATAGAACATATAAAATTGAAAAAACAATATTTAAAAAGGCTTCTCAGTCAAAAGGCATTAAAGGGGTATTTTAAAGATATTCGGGTATTTTATGATTAAAACTAGATTCATTCTCATTTTAATCCACTAATATTGATTAGATAAATTTAAAAACATTTAAAAAACATTTTTAACAATAATTTAGTTAGTTATTTTCATCACCGCCATTAAAACGACTTGGCATTAACTACCATTTAATATAATTATATTATTATCATATTACTTTTCGGTATAATTCATCATTGTGTGCAATGTATGATTTTGGAGAAAAAGTTGTTGCATGTCAAGTAAGATATTAAAAAAATAGTCATATCTATCATGTAATCAATATATCCTTTGTAAATTTTAATAGATATGAAATAGTATTATTCTATAAATACCAAGGATGCTACATCATTCCCCATTTTGGAAATTGCATCCCCTCAATTTTATTTAATTATCAAATAAGTGAGGGTATTTCTCCCTCATTGAATTTTAAGACTCTCACCTTGCCTCTCCAACCATATGGTTTTAACAAAAAATCATTACCTGATGAATCACCTTATTCCATAATACTTTCTCTCTACGGTTAAAAATTTGTACTGGCTGTTCCTAATAAGAAAGATTCTCTTCCAACTGAACTACCTTTGGACTAAAAACGTGAGATGGATCTGGAATATATTTTCTCAAAATTGAAACATGAAAAACATTGTGTACATGGGATAAAAATAGAGGTAAATTCACCTTATAGGAAAATAATTCAACTTTCTCAAAGATTTATTAGGGTCTATTGAACCATAGAGTCAACTTTCCTTTCTTACCAAAATGCATCACACTTTTCCATAGAGATTTTTTGAGAAAGATATGATCACCTAAATAGAATGATATATCCTTATTTTAGTTTTTTGCATTACTTTTCTTCTTTCTCTGTGCTATCCTCACATGATTTATAATCAATTGAATTTTTTATTCCATCACCTGTACCAATTCTATTCCCATGAAATTTCTTTCATCTACTTCATCCCAAAAAGTAGAAGTTTGACACCACATTCCATATAATGATTCAAATGGTACCATCTGTATACTGGAATGAAAATTATTATTATAAAAAAACTCAACCAAAGAAATATGTTGATCCCAACTTCCCTAGTAATCCCTTTCCAAATAATGTTGCATATCCGCCAAGGTCTGATTTTTTCATTTCAAATTCCCATCTAATTGAGGATGGAAAGCTGTAAAGAAATTTAATTAAGTTCCCAATGACTTCTGAAGGCCTTTACAAAAGATAGAAGTGAACCATGGATCACAATCAGATATAATGGAGATGATAACTCCTTGTAACCTGATTATCTCTTTAATATACAATA
Organism: Viscum album; assembly: GCA_963277665.1. NCBI lineage: Eukaryota > Viridiplantae > Streptophyta > Magnoliopsida > Santalales > Viscaceae > Viscum > Viscum album. The sequence goes on from OY728127.1 coordinate 1,699,257,062, forward strand.
GAGATAGTTGATCTAGAGGAAAATTATCTTGAATAGGAATAAAATGAGAAGGTTTAGTTAGTTGATAAAAAATAACCCATATTTCATTGTTAAGTAGAGATGTTTTTGGTAACCCCACTACAAAATCAATGGACACATTTTTCCATTTACACTATGCCATTGGAAAATGATGAAACATCACTTTTAGTAACTACCGCTATGTTTTATCCTGCTGAAAAATAAAAATATTCACAGTAAAGTTAGAAATATCTCTTTTCATTCCATTCCACTAGAAATACTCCCTAAGATCACTATACATATTATTACTACTAGGATGAACTCAGAATGGATAACTATGAGCATCACATAAAAACTCTTTCTTCAATTATGAATCACAAGGCACACACATTCTCTTTTGAAACCTCAAAAAAAAATCTATATTAATGTTAAATTCTGGTAACTTACCCTTCTGAATCAATTCTACCTTTCTCTGAAACTCACAGTCTTCTTTCGACACTTGATTAATTTTGTCTGATAGTGATGAAATCACTTCCAACTGAAACAAAAAAGAGTAATTCCCAGCACAAACAACATCCAATCCAATATTCATTAAATCTGAAACCAAATGATCTCGTTCTAAACATAACATGGTTAATATAGAATTAATCTTTGGACTAAATGAATTAAACACTTTATTTTTCTTTCCTAGATTGTAATGGATTGTGCAATCATAATACTTGATTAATTCTATCCATCTCCTCTATCTCTGGTTTAATTGTTTCTGAGTGAATATATACTTCAAAATTTTGTGATTAGTAAATATTTCACACTTTATGCCATAAATATTATGACTCAATATTTTTAATGAAAAAAACAACAACAAATTTCAGCTCATGTGTATTGTAAATTATCTCATGAGGTTTCACTTGAAGTTAAGAATAAGAAATCACCTAATCATTCTTCATTAGTGCACAACCATATCCTTTTAATGATAAATCACTGTAGATAACAAATTCACCATTAACAGAAGGCAATGCCAAAACAAGAGAATTTACTAATCTTCTTTTCAGTTCCTAAACACAATTATCACATAATTTTTTCCAGATGAACTTAACTCCTTTACGTGTTAGCTTAGTTAATGGATTAGATAATGAAGAAAAATTTTCCACAATCGTTTAGTAATATCTGACTAATCCAAGAAAACTACAAATCTTTGTGATTTTGGTAGGTCTCGACCAATAATCGACAAATTTTGTTTTAGAAGGGTTATCATTTATGCCATCTTTAGAAACAATATGAAAAAGGAATTCAATTTTTTGCAACCAAAACTCACAATTTCTAAATTTCCCATACAGTTTCTTTTCTTTTATGGTTTCCAAGACAAACCTTAAATGACTTTCATGCTCCTATTTAATTTTAGAATATACCAAAATATCATCAATAAACACAACAAAAAAATTATCCAAAAATTTGTGAAATAATAAATTTCTACCTTCTCAACATATCAAAAACGTATCTCATAACTTTTGAACTAATGACAAGGTAACACAATTCAATATTTCAGCTTCAATCCTCAGTAAAAACGATTTATCTTACCATAAATATCACAGATACAATTTGGGATGCACCCTGACAAACAAGTGAAATTTTCTTCATATGAAACCACATAATCTACCTACTTTTGTCTCAATTACAAGAATTTACTTTCCATCCAATGTAGAACAGCCTTAGGAAAATATTTCTCATGGAAGATATTCTTAAATTAGTCTCATTACATGGCATAAATATCTTCACTTCCTTTGATATTTTTAATCATTGAACACAAGTGATTGGCATCACCTTGAAAACAATAAATAGTATGACTAACCTTTTGATTGTATGAACAAACCATTACATATATTTTCCAATTATTTAATCCACCCATGATCTTGCATAGGGTCAGATGATCCTCTGAATGATGGGGTAAATTTCTCCATGAAATTCTCAACAATCAACATCTGCCTCTATGGTTGATCTATTTGATCTCATGAAGGGACACCAACACTATTTATCACTAGATACAACTGATCCATTACTTCAAAAAACTATTTAGTTCTAATTATGACCATCTTGGGATATTTATTTGGAAGGTTATTTCCCTATGTATTCCCTTCAATCACAAATCCCCTGTTTCCTATGTAGAAAATCATTCTAAACAAACATATCTTAGATGGAGCAATGTGGTAATCTTAAAATTCTACATAATTTCAACTTCACCATAAATTAAAATTCTCTAATTGATGTTCTATTAAAAATATTATAACTCTTAAAGTTATCTAAACCAACATTTGATACCAACTATAAGGCCCCAACCTTAAACATTATATAATAAAGAGTTAAGTCAATAATTTGAATTTTAATTTACTTCGAGGATATTTTCTAGTTTAGAGATTTAGATAATTAGTTCATAACATATACATAAAAACTTGAATATTTAAAGTATACACTTCTACTCACTATCCATTTTTTCATTAAAAAACTCTTAAAAAAGAATCATTTTTATTTCCATTTTTTAAATTGAATGACTTGTCCTTGATCCCATCATTGACTCCATTTTTCTTTATGTTATATGAAAAATATTTCAAAACATGGGATGATCATAAAAACCTTAGTAAGGGATACACAATGAAATAAAACTATTCGTCTTGGGATAACATGAAAACCCTGAATAATTTATCATAAATTAATACTTTTCACCATTAAGAAGTAGTAAATATACTTTACTAAGTGTAAGGTCATTTATTACCCTTTTTTAACCAAGATATTACCATAAATATCAAAGAAAGAAAAATATAGCATATAAAGGTAACTTTGTATATAAACATACCTAAATGGAATAACCATACTGTCAACTTCCACACATATCAGTAAATGGAATAGATATTCGACCGAACTCTATACCCAATACATTAGAGGTTATAACGTAACCACCCATCCATGGTTTATCGTAGAACCACATGTCATTTGGTTTATCATGTAACCACCTGTCATTGGTTTATCACGTAACTACCCATAAAATGTCTAAGTACCATTATATAATCACAACATATAAAATATTTCAAATATCCACATATCACTAGTAAAATTTCATTTTAAATAATAAGAAATCATTTCAAGATATTGATATACTGAATCCATTTCAAAAACCATTTTAAATACAAAAATTCCCAAAAATGAAATAAGGTATCTCTTTTCTTTTTAAAAACATTAAGGCTTATAGAGGATGCCAAATATCTAATAACTATTACAACGACATAGAGGTTGTTTTCGCCTCATACGTTAAAAAAGATTACTTTTTTCATTTATTAAAACACTTCGTAGAAAAAACATTCCCTTTGAATGATATTAAAATTCAATGGGGTTTATTATACATAATATAAAATAAAGAGGTGTATATTATTTACATATGTCTCAATGAAAGGAGATTAAGACAAAGTTCCATACCTTGAGTCCGAATCATCACATATGTTCCTTTTTATTACTATATAATAAACATAAGTTAATTTCTACTTACTTCATTACATTTTTCAAGTTTATTATTCCTTTAATATAACTTATTACTAGGTTATAAAAATTACATAATTATTTAAGTTAATATCGGCCATTTTATCAATATTCAGTACTTGAGTAGAAAATGAACCTGGTTTGATATAAATTGTACATGTAGTAAAAATTAAATCATCTCCAAAATGATATTCAAGATTTAAATATCATATATACCCAATATATATGTATTTATAATATTCATAAAATTTTGGGAGAAGAAATGAAACACACCGTTCCTGGAGATGGTAGGCTGAACATATGCATGAATGCTACATTCATTTATTTTTCAGAATAAAAGAATAATAATCAATTGATATAAATTTATATTATAATTCTACTGTTATATTTTTTTAATGTATGTCGCATAGTTTTAACAAAACCATCATTTATATGTTCCATGTATAGAATGAATGAGTCGTATCACATTAAGGGGGTGGTTGTCCACACTTCCTCGAATAAAATTATCATATTTACACATCATGGAAAGCATAAAGGTGTGTTGTAAATAAAATTTACAGAATCATAGAGACAATATAAATATAATATATATCATATATAAATACAGTTCCATCATAATATCCATAATGAGAGGTGTTCGGGGAAAAGAAAACAATCATCGTTTGATGAGGCAATAGTTTTCCGTACATAGAAAAAGTAAGTTCGTATCCATTAGATGAAGGCGTGAGTATGTATATTTTGAATACTACTCAAAACAACATCCTAGTATATTAATGATACTGGTGTTGTTATGTAATCAAAGAATAAGAAGAGTATAGGGAGTGGATAAGGAAAATAAATAAAATAATCGAAATGGTTTCTTGAATTACCTTCTTCCCTAGGTAAGGATTCTAGGTGGAAGGGATGGATATTGTGATCTTATATTATCAAAATTAGGATAATCCAAGGGGATTGAGAAGAATTATTAAATGGGTAGAGTTGGTGGCCTTTTATAAGAGGGAGGAGGGGCACTTTAGGAATGTTTGAAATATTAATTTATTATAAATTCAATTTTAATTAAAAATGGTCCAAAACTCATTTAATTCTAAGGTAATATGATTTTAGTTCGAATACCCATCATCCAACAATTTTTTGACAAGTGTTGAATATTTTTTTATCCTTATATATTTGGTTTAACCATTATTTTACCCTTTATAATAATACTAAGATATCATGTTATTTACACATTTTAGGTTAATGTAATTACCATATAATTTAAAATGGCCCAAAAAAGGAATTTATGCCATATTTGGACATATCTTAACTACTTTTCTGAATCTCATACTTTTGGAATTTAATATCATTTAATAATCTATTTTATATTTTATGTTATGAATTTTGTTCATTTTGGACATAATTCATACTTGAATTTTTTAAAGATTCATAACAACATAATTCCTTCAATAAAAAGGCATTAAATCAAAATAATATTTCAATATCATATAGAAAATTCTTCCATGACCTCAAAATAACCTAATTACATTTATTTTATCATTTATAATATCATTTATTTGAATCCTTTATTAAGGAAGCACTCACTCCATCATTATTATGTCATAATTAAAATTATATATTTAAATTATAAAAATTATAAATAAAGTATCATGATATGGGAAATTATTTTAGCTTTATAATTAATATTTATATTCAAATATATCACATATATAACAATATATAAAATTGTTTTATTTAAAGATACATGTTTATATTATATTTCTCTTTAGTTTAAATTAATTAATATAACATGTCCTTATCAGTCCCATGTGGATCAATGGAGTCCAAAAATCAACTCAAGGATACCGATGTTCATACATATCTCATAAAATATGATTAGGACACATGTTAGGGTAGTTAAATATTATTATAGTATTATTTTTTACCCTTGTTTACCAGATTTACCGTTTAGCCATGTTAAATAAAATAATTAATGAAGTTACTATTCATAATGTGAAAAAATAAAAGGTCATTATATACACAATTTGAAACTTATAATTACAAATATGGAATTCATTTTTATAAATTCAAAATAAAAAATTATTTGAAATTAATTTTAAATTAATTCCTATTGTCAAAACCAAAAAGTGGGGTTTTAAGAAGTAATATCTATTAAAAGATTAACAAGTTTTTATGTCCAATTTCAATTGGAAATTATTTCTAATGACGAAAATTGTATTAAATGATAAAAAAGTAATCCAATTAAACATTAATACCAATTAAAAGGAAAATATTGTTATATAAATAAATTATATGTAAAGACTACTTTGAATTAAACTGCTGTATTTTCACTATTTATTAAAATATTTATTTTATCAGAAAAATACAAAAATTTCATCCAATGTAAATTTTGATATTTCACTTAAAAATAAGAAATATATTTTTTCAAATTGAACATATAAAAGTGAGAAAAAATATATTTAAAAAGGATTCACCATCAAAAGAAGTTAAACAACCTTTTAAAAACATTAGAGTGTTTTATGCTTAAAACTGGCTTCATTCTTATTTTAAGATTCTAAAATTTATTAGATAAATGTAAAATCCTTTAACAAAAATGTATAATAATATTTTATTTAGTTATATACATCCCCTCCAATACAACAACTAGGCGTTAACTACCATTTAAAATAATTATATTATTATTATAATATTTCTTTTGTATAATTCACTATTGTGTGTAATGTAAGATTGCAGAGAATCCTGTTTTTGTGTGTCAAGTACACTATCAGATAAAGTATCCTATTTAATGTAAAATTAATATATTCTTTGAAAATATTAATGGATAATAAAAATTATTATTCTATAAATACCTAAGATGCTACACCAAGGGAACCTCTATTTGGTAATGATCATTAGTGTCACCATATTCGACCCTAAAAACCAGATGTATCTTCATTTTTAGGATATGGTCTTCTATTATCTATATTCAAAAATAGTATTGAAATTTAAACCGTAATTTTAATTTGGTTAGTGATAATCTCATGTTTACATGTCCCGAACCATCATATTCTAATTTAAATCTCTTGAGTTATGGTTTACCAAACTCATAATCCTACCATTCTAGTCGGCTTGAATACCTATGATATTATACATCAGTTCATTATAATCATGTTCAATGTGATAATATGACATTAAAACCATGAATCATTTTTGATCCTCATCATGTTACCCAAAACCACATGAAATAATAGTTTAATACCCATGACATTAATCTATGTACACTTTCATGTGTGATAATGCAAACTAGCATGGGGATCTCATTGACATCGAGTTTGTTTCATACATATTTCTATATATGTAGCCATATTTTTATGGAAATGACGTCTAAAATTGAATACCAACAAACTGGTCACACTTTCAAAACCTTAAACTTTTTTAGGAAAGAGATATATCAATCACCCATTTGAAAAACTACAGTGGGAGGGTTGGGAAAAAAATCATCTCATCACTAGTTGGGGTTGATTCTTGCCTGAATTGAAAAAATAAGCATTAGGTTGAAAAAGTGTAACGGGAGGGAATTTGTTTTTGAGTTCCTTCCCACTAAGTCTCCTCATATGAGTCTTATAAAAAAATTGTGATAATAATGAAAATATATAAATATTATGGGGCTCACTATATGAACTTAGAAAAATTTATGTCATGCTCACTAGACCCCTTGGATTAAGAAAATAATATAGAACTCCTCATCCTAAATAAAATTGGTTCATTTATTTATGAGAAGCTAAAAAATGCGATTCTATTGTTCTTAAACCATTCTAATCATTATAATCATCATTCCACGATCCCTCTTACAGATTGAAATCTCACTGATTCAACCATTTATATATCCTAATAAAAAAACTACTGTTTACAATGATATCAAATATGATTTTAATCATCAATGAGAACACTATTATAAAAAAACCATTCTCTATATCTAAATAGAACATCTCCAGTGTACAGTGATTGTATATAAACATATACCCATCCGTGATCGCACAGACATGAGGAAACATTCATAATAACAAAAGTTGTTGGAGATCATGAATAACCTTGTTCATTCACATTCAATATTTCTAGGGATTAAATTATTAGATTAACACTCTTATGGATCTTCATTGATTATCATAAATTGGTGATCATGATAGAATAAGAATCAGAAAACTGACAGTGATATGAAATAATATCTTATCATTCATTGATTAGAAGAGGATGAGAGAAACTTCCATAGGTTGGAGTTTCTATAACCATGGATTGTACATGATATTATCCAATGTTTATTGTATTTAATTAAGTAATTTTTAGGATTCATTTAAATCAAATTGATGTTTGGAAATCTCTTAATCTCAAATTCTTTGAAAGGGATGATCTTCTATGTCTCAATAGCATTACTTCTCTCTATAGTCTTGGTTTCTTCAAACACTATTTAATGATATTCTAATCTCTATATATTGGATTATAACTATAATGAGACGAAATACACCACAATAGATTAATAGTGTGAGAAAATAGTCATTTTTACTATTTCCCCCTTATTGATAAAGGCACCTTTTGAAGAAACATTAGCCCCACCTATCATAGTGTACATTATAAACTAGAAGAATGAAATGTTATAATCTTGTTTAATGGTGATGAAATATATCAAACTCTAATGCTTTAATAATGGTATGATCTTAAAGGATGCGTATCCTTGAGGATATTTTTGTAAAATACTTACGAGACACGTAATTAATTATTCACAGTAGTTATGATAGCCCGATCAGAGGATCTCAAACTTTTAAAAGATTCTAGCAGCAACTAGAACATTTTAAGTATTGATTATAGTATGATACATTGTGTTCATGAAATTAATATAAATGGTTTCTTAGAAGTATAAATTAATAATTTCATATAAGTCACTAAGATAAAATAAATCTAATCTTATATCTAACGGGTTAAAATTTTTATAAAGTATAAAATGTTTTTCCCATGTATTTTCATACTATTCCCTTTCCAATCTATTTTCTAATAGTTAATTCACCGAAAAAATCACCTAAATAATTTACCACATGTTGAAAGGGAATAAAAAGCTAGAACACCCTACCTTATAACACATAGGTAAAGGATAAATTGAATGGAAAGTCAGTTACCTTATGTAGTGTAAGTAACACTGGAGTATTCCTGTAGAGATTTGGAAAGAAAAGCATGTGGAAGTGGGAGAAACTATTTAAAAGTAGTGAAAAATGGTTCATCTAGGTATGGAAATAAACCATTAAGCATGAATAGGACCAGAATCCCAATGCATAAAACACCTATTCACACCTTATTTTCTCTTGTTCAACAAGGGTGCAAATTTTCCCCTTTTAAAGAGCCTGTTTTGCTGGTGTTACATTGAAATCATAATTAGATCCTCTTTTTTATAGTTGGATATAATTTTTAGTTGAGATTCTTATATTAATGAATTTGGGAAAATCATAGAAACATTGGAATTATGGATATGAAATATCTAGTAAAACACCATAAATTTTCCTAGGTCTACTGATGTTTTCTTAAGCCATTTCACCTAGGACCATGAAATGTACCCCAGGTTGTTCACCCTAGTCCACTTGTGTTACCATTTTTTTATAACAATTACTACCTATGTGCCCATATTTTCCAACCGAAATTCCATTTATATGCCTCGATCTCTTGAAAATAACTATTTTATTCCATGGTCACTATTTTTTTTTAAAAATACGATCCAAGGGGTTCCTCATTTCAACCACTTATAAGATGAAATAAAACCCTAGATCTCTGATAATCCTAGTATCTAGATCCCATAAATTAGGTGTATTGAGTTTAAATAATTTTTTAATGAAGACACAAATGATATTAATTAGGTTAACCAAAGGCTTAACACATTTAAAAATAATTGAAACCTTCATGGTAGACCACTTCCTCCATAGTTCATCAATACTAAGGATAAGAACCCATACTAGGTGACACCTTAGTGCTCCATTTTTTCAAAGTCATATGTGGATACCCACAAAAATTATGGTAAATCCTCACCCATGTTTATTCATTAGGGTGACCAATTCACCCTACACTCACTAGGGAGAACACTTTTCTCTATAATAACTAGAGAGACTACATTTACCTTACATAACTAGGGACATCATTTCACTCTAGAAGCAGTAGGGAAACCACTTATCCTTAGAATCATTATGGTTACCAATTAAGTATAGTGTAACTAGGGAGAAAATTTTTCCATAAAATAACTAGGGAGACCACTTTGACCAAGAATCATTAAGGTGAGCCTCCTTTCCCTACACCCTACATGGGTGAAATTTTACACCCAAATCAACACTAAGGAAAATATGTACACTTTTCCTTCACATAAGAATACTCATTTATTTCACTCCCATACTAGGTTACTATGTATGCCCTAATTTCAAGGGTTTAAAATCTATTTACCAAGGCCTCATATCTAGGATGATAATAATCAAGTCCTCCTCTAAAACCACAAAATATACATGATCTAATTGTTATATAAGAAAATGCACCTTATTTTGAACATTTATTTTGTTTGTAAATAGTTTCTATGAGATTATAAACATATATTGATGAATCCCTGAGATTTATAATACAATTTTATCCCCATTATAATGAGTATAATTACCATGAAAAAATCTGAGAGGTTTCTCTTGGATTAGGCAGTCCATCTTGGCTATTGAAGTGTTAGAGTTTTCGACCCATTTCCAATCAATGAACTATGAGATCATGTACATTTTTCAAAGCTATCATACCCACCCATGTTCCCATTGATGAATTCATCACTAAATTAAATAAAATGGAAAGTTTAATCCATACCAGGTTAGCCCATGAATAAGCCCCAATTTCCTTCTCATTCGGCTATATTCCCCATGGGTCAAGTCATCATTTTTTTAACCATCAACTAGCAAGAGGCTGATGCACCAAAGAATTAAATATTCATGTATATTCCCCTCTCAGGTCCCCTGATCCTAAGAAAAGCCATGGTCCTATTTCTGATAAGGTTAATCCCCAAATAATTCCTTAAAGGGACATATTCTTGGTGAGGCTTATCATTTTGGATACCCATGTGTAAGCCCCACTTAATCCTATATTATATCTCCATTAATGATGATAATGTACTACTTTCATAATGAAAAACTATATAAATATTTCCTTACAAGATGATGTTAAACAATATGGTATGACCTTATCATAAAAACATAAAAATTACATCTCAAATTGTACAGGATTTTATTCTTAATAATCAGGATAGATAGTCTTCCTCTCTGAGGTTTAAATCAAACATTAGAAATCATATTCCCATCGGGCTATACACTTTAAGGAACTAAACGTCCAAATCTACACACTCATTGAGGCCACATTGCACATAAACCCATATTCATTGGGATTTATTCCTCAATAAATATCCTTTATACTTCCTTATAAATATATATTCTCTATGATCTTAAATTTCCTTTCTCTGGTTCCATATTCCCTGGGAACCTTTCTTATAAGGACACATTCTTATTGAAGCCATAATCCTGCTCACTGGTATATAAAACTACATTCCAAACAAACCACATATCTAATAAAGCCTTATTACCTTTGAAAAAAACCAATACTCATCAAACCACATTCCATTTGTGTTCAAGGACTTGATTTTCATAGGGTGGTACAAAATATTATTTATATTTTTATTGGGGCACCATCACGGTCAAATAATGTCATCTATATTTAGGAAAATTTTTAGTCAATCATGCACTGCTCCAAAACACTTAATTATTTATATTTCATTAATGAAATAAGAAAATGTAGTTTTAATATGGATTAAAACATGAAATGAGATTAAATAAATTAAAATATAATTTAGAGTTGAATGAAATTACTTGGTGAAAGGGTTAGTCACTAAGGATACTTCATTACACATCTGTATAATCTAAATTATATTTAATATACCATTTAATAATATATTAACTAATACCCCATACTTTGAGTGTTGGGAAATTTCATGGCTTGAATATATCATCATTACACCAAACCTCACCTCCTACAATAGTCAAATTTGATGAACACACTCCATCATATGTGTGAGACCATCCATGAACTAACTATATCATAAGTCATTTAATCCCTGTAATAGACTTAACTCTATCATATAAAGAAAAACACTAAGATAAGGGAGTGAAAAAATATTTATTATAGAATGAAATTAATTTTATAATAATGTCAAGGATATATAGGCAATCACCATATCAAATCCTAACTAACCTCTCTCCCAAACCATAAAAAAATTAAAACATAATAAATTTAAAAAAATGAATAATAGGACATTGGGAAAAACCTCCCAAAATTTAAAAGCATCAATTTAATCATGCACCAAAGAGTATGTAATTCATTGAAATAAAAAAATGTTAAGAGAGAGAGAGAGATAGAAATGAGAGAGTAAGGAAACCATTAGGAACCCAAATAGTTATAATTAAAATATGATATTTTAGAATTATAATATGAAATAAATGATGAAAGAATAAAAAATCATAATCTACCATAGTATATACACTCCATAATCCCTGAATCATCCTCTAAAAAGTTGAATAATATATATTTATAGAGTGTAATAGAGGCTAGGATTAAAAATGTTGTAAAATGTAATGTTGAAAATAGATAGAAAATGAATCTTTATTATTGTGATGTATCAATGACCTTAAGCAACAATTACCAGATGTACCTCTAGTTAAATGAAATATTTGGTTAAAATTCATATAAATTGAGTAAATATTTCATCCTAACCTATATAAATATGTTAAATTTATTGTCCAATTATTGAAGTGATATCCTGATTTAAAAAAAGAATTACAATGAATTTGATGACCATTATCTGCATGAGAATGTGTCATACATATCTTGGGTTTTTGGGAAGAAATATATCCTATTTTTTGTAATATTATTAAAAAACATTTCAAATTCATATTTAACACATAGAATATTTTATGATAAAAATACTAGAGATCGATCAAAAGGATAAAACTAGAATTTACATCAAATTTAAAATTCATTGTATAATTAAAAATTCATATTAAATAATCACTCAAAAATCTATACAAGATCAAAAAATCCTTAAAATAAAAAGATAAATTTACCAAAATATTATCTCTTTCAATTTACCACACTTAAAAATTTCACACATGGGTAATCATATAATGTTCATATCAACTCCCCACAAGAATTAATAATGATATAATTTCCACGATCTCATAAAAAATAGTATTTATCATATAGAACATATGAATAACTATTAAATTTTATTTTACTCTCACATATTTACACTTTTTAAACCTAAAATATATATCCATGACCCAATCATAACTTACCTCACATTGAAATTCATGCCACTCTTCACTCAAGAGTAATGTAATATAGAGTTATGACCATACCTATAAAATGGTGTTATAACTCACTCTGATTGGTTGTTTGATTGGTCATAAAGTCATAATTATGTTTATAATTTTTTTCTTGATTTATTTTAGAGTTTATTTTTTTTACATTTTTATGAAGTTCTCAGACCAAAAAAAGGGATTGAGAAGCCTGTCGAAGACATTTTTGGATTCCTACACTCACAAGAACAAACGACCACCTAGTAGAGTACATATGATGTCTGATGGACTACACTAGCTAGCCAATGTGAACATGATAAACAAACAGTTCTATATATGTCCCACCATCTAGCTAGTGGTACCCACTCACTACCCATTGGTCCATAAATAGAGAAAAACTGTCCATTTTTGGTGGACCCAAAAAATTGATTAGCTCCCAATGACTCTCTATGACCATTCGAGGTTCTATAATGGCCATAAATTATTTGGAGTCTATAAATACACCTCTTAAGTACCTCTAATGGGACTTATTACCTTTAAGATCATTTTAGGGCTCCATTATTTAAATCATTCTCTCGTTTTCTTAGTCTCATACAATTTTCTCACATACTCGCTCTATTTTTAGTTCTATTTTTTGGACTAGTTCCAGTGTTCTTCTAAGGGTTTTCACAAGGAGACATCTTATTTTTTCATTTTCATGGGTGCTCACTACCATTGAGTGAATGGTTTGGGTGTTCACTACCATTTCGTGTGAGGAAGCTAGTGGACACTACAATTAAAAGTTTTATAATTGATTTTCTAGACACAGCTACTAATAGTCTAGTGTCATAAATATTTCTATTGTCACAATAAAAAAAAGAAAATATTTGTACATCATGTAAATTTGTTTATTTCATACCACTAAACCCAAGGGGTAATGGGAAATACCAATAAATTCAGATGATGAGACATAGTGAACCATATTGGATTATTACAAAACTCCTTTATCAATGTGTTGGGAATTGACTTATAATTTTCTATTTCCAATGCACATTAACTATAATACTTTAGTTTATCAGTATAATTGTTTTTATTTCATCTAGTTTAGTTTAAATTTATAATATGGATTAAAAGGAAATTTACCCATTTTTTTCCATCCTTACACATATCAAAAATTGGTATCAAATCCTACATTGATTTGAAAACCTAATCGAATTTAGAGGAATGATCATTTATGGATGGACTATACCTAGAATTCCCAAATTTATCCAAAAGTAAACTCTATGGAAATTAACCCTTATTTTTATGGAACCAATTATGATTATTAGAAAACTAGGTTTTCCATATTTCTTATCTGAATAGGATATTAGTTTTATAAAAATGTTTTATGCATTGTTATACCCCAACTCATGAAAAAGAAGGTAAATTGACACTTCAATGATCCAAAATCATTTGATCTTGACTGTAAATCCTTGAGTTCTCTATATTATAGGTTTAATATGAATTAATTTAAAAAATTCCATGTATAAATCTTCTCATGAAGTATTGAAATAATTTTATGTTAATCATGGGGGTACCAATAATGTAATAGATACCAGGCTCGATATGTGTCTCTAATACTTTCAAAGAATTAGTATTACTAATAAAAATTCTATAAATAATTTTTTACCCATTTCACTAATATTTGTAACTGTTAAAAGTGTTTAGATGATAAGATTACAATAGATGCACTTTTTAAGAATATCATTTGGGTATTGAATAGTTCTTGGGAATCAAAAGTGAAGACAATATAATAAGAAAAGGACATCAAGAATATTTTGGTTAAAGAACTCATTGTGTCACTCACAACATATGAGATTACATTGAGGAGAAAAGCTAAGTAGGAATCCAAAGAGTCCATGGAGAAAAATATTACCATATTCAAATCCAAAAATGAGGACACATCCACAAGAAATGGTGATATTTCTAATATTTTGAATATTATTAAAAAATTATTTAATAAGAATAATTAATTACACTATGAGAAAAAGGAAAAAGGAATATGGTAAACTAGAGGTAGTATTCTATTAGTGCAATAAAAAGGGTTACATAAAACCAAAGTGACCCACTCTAAAAAAGAAGAAAAAAGAGAATAATAAAAGCAAGAAATCATTGAAGGTGTAAACATAGAGTTCTAGTGGTGACTCCTTCTAATCGTTAGATTGATGTGATGGAAATAAAAAGTTACTATTGGATGAAATTGAGGTAAATGAAGAGTTTAATTCTTTCAGTTCATCTTTATCTTCAATAAATTTAAATTATGATGTTTTACAATATGATAGAGTTAAATTATAAGTAAAAGGAACCGAGATTAAAACAGTACATAATCTTGAATTTGGTTAATAATTCACATTGAGGATCTTTTCAGGTTTATAGTTTTAGAGAATTAGGATGTAATTATTACATTTAATCTCATAAAATTACAATGTAGACACTTCTACTCAGTTTTCATTTTTTTATAAAATAAAAACTCTTGAAAACAAGAGTCATGTATAGTTTCAGGTTCTAGACAACATGAATTTTCCTTGATCCCAGCTTTGACCCTATACATATTTAAGTCCTATGGAAAACATTTCCAAAAAATATTTGATGAGAAGAAAAAGCTCATTAAGGGTTATAAAATAAAGAAAGAAAACATTATTTCATCAACACATAAGATTTTTAACAAACCTCACGAAATCATAAAATTTATGAATAACACATAGAAAACATAAATCATAAAGGTAACTTGTGGCATCCATAACATACTTACGTTGTAGCTTTCACATAAATGTAGGGAGTTATATTTGGAATACCCATTATAGTATATTCCATAAATATATTAGGAGAAAAATTCCCATTTACCTCTATCATGTTACCCAATGCATTGGAGAGCTATCTCAAGATCACCCACCCTAGGTTTTTTATGGAACCACCGATATACGTAACAATGCCTAGGAACCATAATATATTCATCACTCATAAAACAAATATAATTTAAAGATAACATTTACACATTTCAATCACAATATATCATTTAAATATATTGACCTTAAAAATCCATTTTCAAAACCATTTTCAATACCAAAATACGTAAAATGGTATATTGTATTTATTTTCCTTTTAATTTTTTTTGGCTTGTTACGGAAGACATAGATCAAATAATACTCGCGGTGGTGGAAAGGTCATTGTCACTACCTATGTTAAAAAGAAAAATTCCTTTTTTTCATTTAGTAAAATGATTTATAGAAAAATATTCCCTTTGAGTGAAATGAAAAGTCAAAGGGGTTTATACACCGTATAAAATAATGTCATGTATAAAACAAAATATGACTCAATGAAAGGAGATTGAGACGAAGTCTGTTACCTCATGTCCTACTTGAACAGTTCATTCTTTAATATCCTGAATAACAAACTAATGTTAATTTATAATTTATTAAGAACATTTTACAAGTTTATTATTCTTTTTATATCACTTATTACCAGGTTATAAACAATATGTAATCATTTAAGTTAATAATGGTCATTTTGTTGATATTTGGTACTTGAGTAAAAATGAACTTCTTATAATTACAAGTTGTTCATGAGGTGAAATGTGTATTATCTCCAGAACGATATTCATTTTGTAGATATCATATATATCATATATATCTAGTATATATATATATATATATATTTATTTATAATCGTACATAACATTTGGAGATAAGAAATGAAATTCACCATTCATGGAGACGGTATGTCGTACGTACACATGAATGCCACTTTCATTTTAATTTCATATTTAATGGAATGAAAATATAATGATAAATAAGTAAATTATAATTATTGTATAATATATTATATAATTTTGTTAACTCTATCCTTTATATGTTCCACGTATGGAATGAACAAGTCATATCATTTTGAGGGGCCGGTAGTCCGCACTTCCTCAAATGAAATTGTCATATTTACCCACTATGGAAACCATAAAGGTATTCTATATATGAAAAATACAGAAACAAAGAAAAAATATAAATATAATATATATAACATGTAAATATAGTGCCATCTTAATGGATACCATACAAAGCGGTAGGATAAGATTGAACAATCATCGTTTCATGAGGCAATAGTTTTCCGTCCATAGAAACAGTATGTTCTTTACCCATTAGATGGAGGTGTGTGTAACTGTAATTTGAATAATTCTCAAAAAACATCCTAGTATATTGAATATACTGGTGTTTTTATAAAATAATGGAATAAACAATGGTTTGGGGGTTGGATAAGTAAAATACAAGAAAAGAACCTAAGAGAAGATGTTACCTTTAAATAGTGTAACTCCCTTTGGTTTGAACAAAAAGTATTTCTTGAAATGACTTATGTATAAGGTAAGGCTTCTAGGAGGAATATAGGGATTTATGAAGCTTAATTGGGTTGATGTTGGACGATCCAAGGGGCTTGAGAGGTATTTGTAATGGGTTAGAGGTGGGGGCTTTTTATAAGGGGAATGAGGGGTTCTTTAGGAAAGTTTGAAAATATTATTTTATTATATAGTGATTCTCAGTTTATAAAGGTCCAAACACATTAAAGTTGAATATATGATGACTATTGTTAGAAATAGAATCATTCAATAAGAATTGGATAGGATTTAGATATTGTTTTTATTTTTTATAATCTTATTTATTTAAATCGTTCATTAATGATGTAAACACTACATCATTGTTGTGTCATAAATAATTTTATTTATTTGACTTATAAAAATTATAAAAAATACCATTATTTAGGAAATATTTTTATATTTAAAATTAATTTTTATACTTTAAGAGATAAATTATATAACCCCATGTAAAAATTTATTTAATAAAATATATATGTTTATGTCATTTTGTCTTTACTTTAAAATAATTAATATGAAGCGCGATTATCACACTTAAGTGGCTTCATGGGGTCCCAAAATCTACCAAAGGATTCCCATGGTCAGGAATTTGTAAACCAATAGGATTAGGACACATGTTAGGGTAATTTAATAAAATTATAATATCAATTGTTTACCCTTATTTACCATATTTATCCTTTAACCATGGTAAATAAAATATTTACTGAAGTAAATATTAATAATGATTAAAAATAAAATTTACCTATTTACACAATTTGGACCTCCTGATTACAAATATGGATTCTGTTTTTCAAAATTCAAAACATATATGTGTCATAAATTAATTTAAAATTAATTCCCGTTGTCAAAACAAATAGCGTGTATTTAAGAAATAATAACAATCAAAAGATTGACACTTGTTTTTGTCAAATTTTAAAGTGAAATTAAATCCATTGGGAAAATTGGATTAGTTGGTAAAAATATAATATAATTACACTTTAAAACCAATTAAAATGATAATGTAACCATATTAATAAATTAGATTAAAAGGTAGTTTTAAATCAAAATAGAGAATTTTTCACTATTCAATAAAAAAAATTTATCAGAAAAAACAAAAAATTACCCAAAGCAAATTTTGGTGTCCCAATTCTAAAGAAGAAATTTATTTGGTCAAACATAACATATAAAAGTTTCCAGAACTATATTTTAAGAGGGGTCTCCATCAAAAGGAAGTAAATTGACCTTTAAATGAATATTAGAGTATTTTTGCTTGAAATTAGATTCTTCCATATTTTAAGCCTCTAAAATTTATTGGAGAAATGTAACAATATTTAACAAACATGTATATTCATATTATTGTTAATTATTTAATTTACCTTCAATACAACGGCTGGGAGTTAACTACCTTTTAAAATAATATTTTATTATTATTTTTCAGTATGACCCAACGTTGTGTACAATGTAAGATTTCAAAGAAACATGCTGTTGTGTATTAGGTACACCATAGAAAATAGAATCCCCTTTAAATTTAAATTTATATTTAATTAAAAAATATTAAAAAATATGAAAATATAATATTTCTTTATTTACCTGGGATCTTACAATAAGAAGGTTTTTGTGAACATAATATGAAATAAAAATACCTTAAAATAAAACTATGATGATGTTGATTTTGAAAAAGGTGAACAAACCAAATAGAAATTGAAACTAAAGGAGGAAAATGAAATTTCAAAATATTTTATTTTAAATAATGATAAAGATTTAGGAGGATTCAATTTATTTTGGGAGAAAAATGAAATCTTAAAAAATTAAATAAATAAATTTTAAAATATAAGTGTTTGTTTATGGGATCAAACTAATGTTTAAAGATTATAAAATACAATTAAAGTGATTAAAGAATCTCTTTCCACATTAACTAAAGGTGATAAAAATTTAGGTATTAATTTGGTTTTTTAAAGGCATGGAAAAGATAATTATTTGTATGGTTATAATGAATGATACACAATAAATATCAAAAATATTACTTTTATAAAAGGCATCTCTCAATATAAATTTTTAAATTTGTTTTAGAAAACCTAGAACCTTATTTATGAGTGTGATTATAAAAACAAGATATGGTAAGACTAAATATATTCATAATTTTTCAAATGTTGTTTTCTAGAAAGTCCTTTTTGAAACATATATGGATTTCTAAATAACATTCATCTTACATTAGTGGTGCCCATTTTTTGGTACCAAAATCTTTTGTCCCTTGATTATTTTATAGAAAAAATGTATCAAATACGAAGAATATATATGATACATGGATACAGGTCCATGAAACATATATGTGTTGATGACACTGTATTCAACCAACTTGAAGAGCTTAGTTGAGTTAAGGATACTTTTTGGGAAAACTCCCGGAGTAATATAATTAGTATAGTGACCATATGTTTATCATATTTAAATATAATTAAGTATTTTTTAAATTTTAGTGTCTTGAAATATAATTTTCTTAATTTTAGACAATTATTTGATAGTTGTTTTGTAGTCTCATTTGAAAATGTTGTTTTTTAAATATTGTGATTCCCATAGAAAGAATTAATTTTATTTTCTAGATTTAAAAATATTTACATCATTGATTTAAAATACCTTTCTAGAAGTAATATGAAAATCTTGAGTTCACAAGCTATTGAGTCATGGATATTAAATAGATACAATGGTGATTATAGAATTCACTCAAATGTTAAAATTAACTTGAAATATCTCATATGAGTTTTTTTGAAATTTCCTTTAAAAAATGATATTTTGTGTTAGCTTTTACAACATGGCAAGTAAAAATATTTATATTTGAAATATGAAAAATGAATTTCTAACCCTATGTACCTTGAGATTATACACCTATATGTTTTTATCCCAACCCATGTTTAAAGTAATGAAGTAAAATCTTACACCTGTGTAACTATCGAGGATTATATGACTCACTTTGGATTATTTATTAGCCCAAAAAAGTGAGGCTTGTAAATTTTTCATTTAATATACCAAGAAGTTTTAGAAATAAAAAATGTTTAAGATCATTTCAATTTAGATTCGGAATTTGGGATATTTTGAAAATATATATTTTGATGATTTTTGTTTTTTATAAGGTTATGAAATTTATTTTTCAACACCTAGAACTTCCTAATTTTTTTGGAAGATATAACATAAATTTTCAAGAACATTCACAAACTCTCCTTAATTTATTTAACCACTGTCACCACTTTTAGGTTGAGGCGTTCATCAACACATGCTATACCATTAGCTATGTACCTGTAAAAACCATTACTAAAAATACACCTTTTGAGATCTGGAAAGGTAAATTACATGAGGTAGGTTATTTTAAGGTTCTATTTTATTAATGTTTTATTATTAACACTAAAAATAATACAGAAATATTTTATCCTAAATTAGATGAAGATTTATATCTTGGATATTCTAACTCAATAATGGTTACTATGTTTTCCTTATAAGGACCAAGACCATTGAAGAGTTAATTCACAGAAATTTTGATGATACATTTCCTAAACCTCATCATGAGATTGATGATGTTAATGTGTTCCTATATAATTTAACCTTAAATAATACTACATCATATAATTAAATTTATTTTTAAAAATAACCTAGGCCTTTACCCAAGGCATCGGTTAAATCTAAATACCATCCTATTGAAAATGATATTAGTTATTTTCAAGTAAACACTCCTACTAGGAGGTCTATTTGAGTGAAGTAGAACATCATGGTTTTCTGTCACATCTAGAGATCCAAAATATTGATGATTACATTAAATATGTAAATGGGTTATTTCAATTAAATATGAAATAAATCAATTTTCTTGGATAAAAGTTTGACTCTTGTATAATATCCCAATGATCATCCCATTATTGGCATCGAACGATCCTTTAAAAATAAGTTAAATGAGTAGGGTAATAACACCTATAATAAGTACCAACTTGTAGATAAACAATATAATCAAGAAGAAGGAATTGATTATGGTATTCCCTTTTCTTCGGTCATTAGGAAATAATACATTAGTAGGTTTTTTATATTTTTTCTATTATTTAAATTGTTTTGATTTTTCAAATGGATTTTAAAAGTGATTTTTAAATAGTTTTATTTATGAAAACGTATTTGTATAATAATAAAATGGTTTGATGGATTCTATATTTTTGGATAATTTTTACAATATAAACAAATAAATTTATGGTCTGAAACAATAACCCCAAGATTTGTATTAATAGTTAATAGAATTATTTTAGAAAATTATTTCATGATGGGCAATGATTATTACACATTGTTTTTAATGCATATATCAAATGATCTTTTAATTGTTAAAATTTATGTTGAGGATTTTATATTTTGGTCATATAAATAATTTATTTGATATGAATTTTCTAATTTAATGAGTAATGAAGTTGAAATGAGTTTTATTAGAGAACTCAATTTTTTATTTTTTTTTCAAATTTCAAAAATTTGGATAATAATTTTCTTATCCAAATAAAAAACACAAAATATATTTTGAAGAATTATGGAACGGGTCATGTTAAGGAGATTAATACTTCATTGAGTATTTATTGAAATATTACTTTGGATAAATCTAGTAATCTGGTGGGTAATAAGATTTATTGAGGTATTTTTTGGAGTCTTATCTATCTTGTCATGACCTATCCATAAATCATGTTTACTATATGCCTATATTTCCATTTCTAATAAAATATAAATGAAATCATTTAAAATCATTCAAATTAATAATTAATTATTTAAAGGGATCTAGAAAATTAATTTTTAACCAAAAAGACACAAATTTTTAAGTAACAAGTTTTTTAGGAAGATTTTGGTTCTTTACAATTAGATAGGAAAAGTACATGTGGGATATTCAACCTACTTGTAAAATCCATTTTCTTGAGGAGTATTAAGAAGAAATATTTAGTTTCTATTTCTATAAGAAAATAAGAATATATTTCCATAAGAATTTTTTACTCCCATATTGTTTTGATAAAACATAAAGATATTGATTATGGATTAAATTATTATAATGTTTTAACTAAATGTGAAATTAGTAGGGAAATTTTTATTTCTAAAAATCCATTTTGAAGTTCCCAGATTAGTGTGAATCGTTGAGAGGGGAAGGGGGTGAATTGGCTATCCATTT
Organism: Viscum album; assembly: GCA_963277665.1. Classification (NCBI taxonomy): domain Eukaryota; kingdom Viridiplantae; phylum Streptophyta; class Magnoliopsida; order Santalales; family Viscaceae; genus Viscum; species Viscum album. The sequence continues at coordinate 1,699,279,479 of OY728127.1, forward strand.
AAACTTTTTTACAAATATATTCTTTTAAATTAATCCTATATGTATGGTTAAAGCCTCTATCTAATATTCTTGTGTCTCTCAGCCTTCCCTCGAATGACGCTGTAAATGTAAATCCACCTAACACAAGGATTTACAACATTCAGTTCAAAGACCTATTCCTTGTTGTGTTGGTTATTCTCCCCAACACATATTCTCCACTATAATCTTATTATAAATTAAAATGGCTAATAAAATGTCACATTGTATATCTCCTGAGACCCAGAATAGGTTCTTTATAATGCTTCCCATAGTGTTATCAGGGTCCCACTAGCCTACTATAGTGTCTCACTAAAATATTGTTCTCCTCCCTAAATCTCAAATGGTTTTTCCATCACTCGAGTCACACAATCAACTTCCTTCATTGTCCTCTCGATTTACTAAAGATTAATCTTATTCTATTCCTACAGAGGGATGATGAATCATACTTTCTTATATATCTCTTCAAGAATCCTCAACAACCTATGGTATGGTCTGTTGTCCTTGCTTAATATTTCTGATCACTTTTGTTGATTAGTACTTGGTCTCAACAATGATGAGGAATTCTTTCTTCTTTATATGAAGACCCAACCTCACTTATGTGTGTACAAATGATGCACAAAAATTCTTCAAGAATATTTATTGGCATGAATAACCTTGCACAATATTATCTCTGTCTTTATTCTTGGATGAATAGACACTATCAACTTAGATATAAAATCTTCTTTAAATTCTGTCTAGATCTAGTCTCAGTTATCATTCTCTTTATTTATGGATTTCATGGCATCCAAACTTCCTGTTTTGTATATCTCAAAACATTTCACATGTGTATGTGTTTATTCATGTATGCATGCATCTACGATGTGTTTCTTGTAAACCCAAGAACACACTACTCTCTTATATCAATATTTTTGATTCAAGGTGTGTGAGTCATTCAACTACACATGCATTGTCTTCTTTCTCAGTATGCACACAATCAATTCTTCTTTATGTATTGAACACACACACACACAATTCATCTTTTAATTTTTTCTTCATTGTTTGTTATATTTGTGAATTTATTACTTACTTGGTGAAACTCACTATCTCTTCTTTATATTCTTATCTTTCTCTTTCTTTTCATGGACATGGTTTGGGTGTCTTTAGGATTTTTGTATGTTTTTCTTCAAAACTGAATGGGTATTGGATTTAGAACATGTTCTCATCCTTCATATGTATACACATAACTCAGCCTTCTTTAGATTCTTTCCCACATAACCCTAATGTGTATAACTTGGGTGTGCATTGGTTTTTCTTCTCAAATGAAAGTGTATATTCACACTGCCTCAAAAATTCCTCAAGCACTCTGCCTCATGTGCTCAAAACCCGAATGGGTATATGATCTATATGTGAAAATGGTGTTTCCTTCTTGCATGAAAATACCAATTCTTATTAATTAAAACCACAGGATCAAGGAATATTCTTCTATAAATAAAGGGTTATTGTTGATATCCTTCATAGAACACATGGTGGTTCCTGTGTTTGTCCTTGAAATGCACAACAGGTTGGCATGCACCGGCTTTGTACCCAACGATTCTTCTTTATGCATGAAGAATGATAAGGGTTTGAGTAAAACCAGCCGTATTTCTGTGGTTCGTTATTCACATAGAGGTGAGGTTCTTCTTTGAGATGATGTTTCAAGAGTGCGTTGATCTTTTTGAATGCCTTTGGATCTCTTCTCCTTCACAATGAATATCTCCATGAAATCTCTTGATCAGTGCTATGTTTCTACAGAGAAACAAAAGCTTTTCTCTCAATAGATTCAACAACTAAAAACTAAGTCAGGGGCTCTTTATTATTTGGGGAGGATCACTGTGTCGTACCATGTTCAAATCCCATAAGACATTCCATGATATTGGGGATTTTAATTCATGAGATCTTTGGCTTAAAAAAATTCAAATGCTGGTTAAAAGATAAGCCAATAATTGTTGGATATTATTTTTGAACATGGAATTCTTCTTTCTAGTATAATCCTCACCTACATGCACTTAGAGTTTCATCCAAATCTACATCACGAACCCCCGAGCTCTGTGGCCTCTGAAAACTTCATTTTCCTCATCCAATTGAGTGTTATTTATTATATTCTCATACATGAAAATGTAATTTAATGCATGAGTTCATAACTTCAAAAAGATACTAATGTTCTGGAATTTATTGACAATGGTGGAAAAAATACAATCAAGGAGGCGTGGATTCATATCTGGAGAACTATGATTTTGGGAGGTTCAATGGTTGAGGACGATGCAGTTCGTGATCATTAGATGGTTGAAGTTCAAACAGATGCAACATAGATGGATAGACGACCCTGATTATATCATGTGACGTGGGATGAACCTTGTGGTTGTGATCTCATGTGAGATCAGATGGAAAACAAGGATTGAATCTACATTTTATAAAATGGTGTCCCGCATTGAAATGGAGACATGACTTCATTGCAGATTAAATATTAAGTCACCTCGACCCACCCCTAGATTACTCCTCTCCCCCCTACGGTGCTGCCCTACACCGGTTCTCGAGGGAACACTCTGCGCCCAACCTATGATCAGCCCCCAGGCTACCCCGTACGGTGGTGATGTTGACATTTTACCATGTGCCCATATGGGCATGCACTTTTGTGTCCCATGAATGATCATGGTTAGCCATGCCACCTACTGGATGAGGTGAATATCAGTCTCCCATAACTTGTAGTGCGAGCTGCTTCTATGGTTGGATTGCTGACTGGCTAGACATGGTCACAATTTTTTTTATTAAAGCCTCCTAAAATACTTGTTTAGAAACTAAATTATATATATAATTAATTTAAAATAAAATTCACCTTACATAAAATTCCAATTCATCCTTATCTATATACCTCTCTAAATCTTCTATTATCTTTGGCACGCCCCTTAAGCAATCTCGATTAGCTCAATATTCTCAGGCACTTCAGACAATACTAAACTAGTAGATGGATCTTCCAATTGTATCATAAAATCATGCATTGAATTTCTTTCTTCAAATGGTGTAACAATGGTTTTTTAGTGACACGTGTCTTAGAACATAAGATTAGTTTAATCAATCATCTGAATTTGAAAATATGGAGAATTTACCAAGCATGAAATCTAATGCTATGAATACCTAAAAATTCTTCATGAATCATTATCTTAATAACAACCTCATTATTTTGATATCAATGAGATATTCCCATCTCCTTCATTAATATTACCAACCAACAAATATTGACGGTACTTTTCAGATAATACAATTCATAATCAAAGTGCTCTTTTCCCCTAGTCAATAACATCACTTTAAGAATCACAACTACAATCAACATCACAATATCAATCATGAACATTCCATACAAAAATTAAAACCTTTTAAAAATAAATGAAACACTATTATCAACACATTTTAACACTCTCGCATAAATTACATTGAACATAGGAACAAATTTTTATGAGATTATTTAAAACAAGTTTATATCATTTTAAATTTCATTTACAATAATTTTATATTAAATGGTATTCTAATGGAATCCCATATGGTTGATCATATTTATTTTATTAACGGGGTGTTAGGAATGACATGATTATAATAATTTCATTTAATTTTGGAAAGCATAAGGATTTTTCTCTAATTTTATTTTCACCTTGATCTTTATTGAATTAGATGTTTTGTTTTATATCATTATTTGAACTCATTTATCATGAAAATAAAAGATCAATTTATTTATTTTTTTGGACATTTATCCAATTATATATTTTATCTAAATCTTAAATTTATTGACTAATTTTTTTTATTCCTTTAAGTGAGGTTTTTCTTCTTCTTTTGTTTAACTAGTTATTTAAATGTTTTTGGTGCTAACTTATACTTTTAAAAGTATGGATCAACTTAGGGGGAGAGAAAACATTTTAAATATGAAATTTTCTATAAGAATGAATTGTTTTAAAATTAAATTTTAGTATTTTGGAGCCCAAATATATATATATTTTAGGAAGATAACTTATGGTGTGTAGTTTTTGGTTTGGAAAAGTCTATTTTGAAATTTTGAAATTTTTAGGTTTTGAAATTTCTATTTAAAGTATTAGTATTTATAAATCTATGTTTTATTCTTATAAATGAATGATGATTTTGTATCACTCAAATAAACATTAATAATGGTCTTATTAAAATCCAATAGGTATTTTTTTCTCATATATAGATCTCCTATCAAGAATGAAATTCCCTTTCTCATATGAACCTTATCCTTGATATCTTTATAATATCAATGGTGGGGTCTTATGATAATATTATGATAATGTTTATTATAAAATGTATGTTGTTTCAATAACATATTTATTGTATAAAATTTTTCAAAATTATTTTCCCTTGAAACATTAAGTGTTTTATTCACTTTCACTTTGAAAGTGATTTAAAATATCTTTTTTTCTTTTATGTTCATATGGATTTTTGATAATCACAAAGGGGGAGAAGTTATTAGAAAAATTATTAAGGGTATAATTATTTTTTAATGAAAATGGGGAAGAATTATTTCAAATTGGTAAAAGATTTCAAATATAATTTAGACTTAAATACATTAAAAATATTTTTGAACTTAATTCATTTTGAACATAAAAATTAAAAATCTTCGTAAAATTATGGATGAACTTTATTATAAAATATCGAAATTATTTATAGTTATATTTGTGTAAAATTAACCTTACATATATTTGTATTGAAAATTATTTTAGTGTTTGTGATCATCAAAAGGGGAATTATTATATCTCGGACTCGTATGTTATTTTAATGATCAAAAATTTATTTTATATCACTTTTATTTTCCTAGATTTCAATATTTATATTTAGAATCTTTATTATGAAGTTGTTGGACAAAAAAAGGGTTTTAGAGGATTATGGAGGTCATTTGGGGAGTCCTCCACCTATTAGTACCATTGCCTACCCAGTGGAGTATATAGGATAGATGAAGGAAACTACATAGAATTACGGTTCTTTTTAGGTTCCACTAGCTAGACGGTGGACCACACTTGATAGAACACATGTTCTATCTGGGTTCCACCACCTAGCGGGTGACACCCATTTGCTACCCAACAATCTTCTTATAATTAAAAAAACTTGTCATTTTTGGTATACCCTAGTGCCTTAAATATCCTCTCTATGAATTTCTAGGAGCCTCATAGGTTCTAGAATTTATATAAAGGATTCAATGGCTATAAATACAATTTGTAGGACCCTTAGATGGAATTGATTACATTTAAGATCAATTTAAGGTTGTATTATCTCATAAATTATTAAATTATCTTGATCTCTTAAATTTCTCTCATATCCTCTCTCTCTCATTCTTATTCTAAGCTATTGTTTGATGATTGTGATTTTTCATTAAAGGGGTTTCATTAGAAAACCTCTTATTTTGTCATTTTTAGGTGATCACCAAAACATAGTGTGATGTTTTGGGTTCTAATTACAATTGAGTGTTAGGGGGATGGTTCAATATACCCTTAAAAGCATGTGGAATGGATTTCTAGACACAACCACTAAAATCATAGTTTTGTAATTAGGTTTCTTACTATAAAAAAATAAAGTTTATAACTTATTGTCATTTAACATTAGTTAAGAAATAAATGTAATGAATGATTTAATAAAAATTCTCAATTTTTTCATATTATTATTTGGACATGAGATAACAAGGAATATACCAAAGGAATGATATATCATGCCCTTTAATTTTTTAGAGGGGTATGAATCTTGAAAGTAAGAACTATGAATAATTAAATCTAATTAACATTATATATATATATATCATGTTTTTAAATTTTATATTTTTTCTAGAGAAAAGGATAAGAATAAATGAAGTATAATGATAACAAATACTTGTTCCCAATCCTTTTCCAAATTCCTTTTACCGGGACACACCACACATACCCAATATTGAGCTACTTCTCAAAGAACATAGATGAAAGAACCTTCCACCCCACTCAAGTATGAGATTTTGATGAAAAGATATTAACATTGAAGGAAGGTAAGGAAATATAATTTTGTAATGTGGGTTAAACCTATAATGGAATTTATGTATTCTAAGGGATAAATAAGGGTATATATAATATGTAGGTATCATGTTTAAAAATGCATCTTTCCAAACAGGTTACTCAATCATTTCAAAAAAAATTCATGAACACCAAATCATTAAAAGATAAATTATCATAACATTATTTTCTCACATGAAATCCCAGATTATATTTTTAAAGTGAGGATAATATTAATAATATTTAAAAAATGGTTTAGAGTAACACACATGAAGGAAAAATTAATTGAGGTTAATGTTTTATGGGCATAAGTTGTAAAAATAGGTCAAACTCGTAAAGATGTTAGAAAAAATACCAAAAAATATTTTCTATATCATAAATTATATAAATATCCATTTCATTAAAAATCAATAAAAAAAATTTAACTTCTATTTAAGTAGGAAAAATGAGAATGAATATTCAGTGAAGATCAAAAGTTCTTAAAAACATTCATAAAAATTATAATAGAAAACAAAAAAATAATTAATAAAATAATTAATAACAACTCCCCCACACATAGACAGTTTCTACCAACTTTTTTATTAAAAAAATATCACAATAACTTTTCAAAAAAAAATTGGTAGAAAAAAATGGATTAATACAACTAGAATTTTTGATAGTGTAAGATTTATGTTAATCTCATAGCTAATGACCAATAAAGAACTACATGAAAAAGAATAAAACATTATAAATTTGTTAAAAATAATAAAAAAAATAATGATAAAAGAAAATAGATATGATAAATCTTGTATTGTACCCTAGGTGGGAAATTGGGTTTTACTAACCCTAGAAAAGTAGTTATAGTTGATATCTAAAATAAGATGGTTGGTTAGGTTTGTGTTATTTGAACCACATCGGTGATCTTGTTCCTTTATTTTTTGATTTTTACTACTTGTAGATTATACCATAGATAGATTATTATTGATACTCACCATAGATATAAATAATAACATATCTGTTTTGGGTAGGAAAATAATGGGTTCCCTCCTTATCTTCAATAAAAACATATTTATCCACTTCATCTACAACATTAGGGGTTTCTTATGACATGAATCAATAAAAAATTATCAAAGGAAAGTTCAAGGAATAATTCTATTTGAATAAAATTGAATCAAAATGAGCCAATATTAAAATATTACCCCTATAAAAAGATAGCTTTTGACTTATTTTATTTATGAGAAGCCCCTGAAAATTATAATTTATTTTAGTAAAAAACATAAAATGGGATCTAAGAGCTTCATATGTTCATTATGATTTAAATTTTATATTTATTCTTTATTCTATACTGTAAAACATAATTTGGATGAGTATGAAAAGTGTAAATAATGGGAGGTAATTATCAATTTAGTTTCTATAAAATTAGAAAGAAATAAATTCATGAAAATATTATCTCCTTATATAGGATTGGATTCTAACTCTTTCTCATGAATGAATAATTTTTAAAGGATATATATTGGATTGGTAAATGAGTAATCATTAAATTATAACCCAAACTCTTAAATATATTCTTCTAATTTGAGAGGTAATTAAAAATACACTTCTAGTTCATTTTTCAATTGATTTTAAAACTCTAGTATGTAGTAAAAGAATTCATTTTTTCCATGACCAAAGATTCAAGAATGTGGTGATCATGGTCCTCTTTAAGAACTTTGATGAGATAAAAAATACCTCTTCCTTAAAAAATGATATTAGAGATCCCCATTAGCCATGTAAAAATGAATTAAACAATCTCATCCACGGGTGATAGTGAGTTAAATAATGATTCAATATTTTTTATATTTGTTTATAAAAACTAAGATAATTATTTTAAAAACAATAAAAGTAATAGTATGTGATTAACTAACTTGGATAAAAATTCCCAAGGAGGTGGAAAATATATTCAATAAAATTATAAAAATTTATTTAGAGTAGAAACCAATGGTTTTCTATAGAGATGGGTGATCAAAAATTAGGTGTCACTAAAATTAAAAAAATGGGGTGTTTTGGTTACATTAGTTTTGAAAATAGGTGATATAAAAAAAACAATGAGAATAAAATTACTATGAAAAAAGTTATTAGAAATAATTTTGATGTGAAATTATTGGGTTAGGGTTGATTTTCTAATTATATTGTTATCACATCTTAAAAGGTTGGATTTTATTTTTATTAAATTATGAAGGAGTGCTTTCATAATTTATTCACCTCTCACCCTTAGATGAATTGTTTTGGTAAGGATTAAGTTAAATAGTATATATTTTTGGTATATCCTCTCTCTTAAGTCTATAAGTTATATAGTCAATAACTCCTAGCATATTTTAGAAGTTCCCAATTAGGTCTTTTTTTCCCTAAGAAATCTATGATTAATCACTTCACCTTTCACATGTGCCAACGGTCATCGATAAATTCACCACTCAACCTTTAATATTCAATATTATATAGGATAAAATGATTGGATATGGATAATAGATCCTCAATTAATATATTAGCAAATAAATTTAAATAATTCAAACATAATATCATTTGAAATTATAAACTACTATACACATTAACATTCATTAATAGAATAAATATATTTTTATTCATTCATATATGTGACACAATAATTACAATATGACCTACATCCCTTCCTCGGCTAGTAAAGTATTACCCCTACATGGGAGGTGTATAATTTTTTCAGGAGGATGAATAATTAATTAAATTACAATAAAATTTGGAAATAAAAAAATAAAACCTTTAAAAAAAATTAGTAATGATGTAGGACTCTTAGATGAATTGATCTCAGATTAAAAGTTTAGATATTATCTTATTTATTAGAAATTCTTCCTCCAAATTTATTTTTCCTATAGTCATAACTCTAATATTCTTTTATACATATAAATTAATTAATATTTCAATATTTTTCAAGGGTCCCCTTCAAAACCTCAATTTCAACCTCTAAAAAACCTACACATCCTATTTAAGAATAAAATGATTCCATAGATTCACAAAATTTCATAGTCCTTGTGGCCAACTGTGGTTAGATAGATTAATGCTGATGTGGTACCATAGAGTTTGGGGATGTAATTCAGATGACAATTATAATGATTAAGGTATAATTATGGGGTTATATTCAGCCTTATGAATCTTATAAAAAACATCTATTTATTTCAAATTAAAACATGATTTATTACATAAAATAACATATAACAAGAACCAATAGATCAAGTATTATAGTGTATTTGGGAATTAGGTACATATCATAACAACTTGAAAATGGGTTATAACAACATTAATTTTTTTTCTTAACATGCTTTTAAAATTCCATGGCTTTTGAAAATGAAATGGATAACCTAGGAATAAACATAAGAAAGGGGTGAGATATAAATCCTAGTAAGGGAATAAACATGAAATATGTTGATACACATTATTAAATAGGAATCTCAATGGGGAATAAAAATTCAAAATCATAACATGAACAATGATATATGATATAGAATGATAATCATAACATGAGAAATGTGGAAACAACAGAAAACATTGAATCATAAACATAGTTCAAGGCTAAACCCACTATGACATCATGGTGGAAAATGTCCCATAATATAATTAGGTTAAATCCATATCACAATGTGATGTATCAATATACTATGCAATACCCAATTTATTGGAGAGTAATCTGGGCGCACACATCATATACATTACATTCTCATGCTTAAGTATTCCACATAGACTATACAACATGGATTAATTTATCATCGTAATTCATTATGTGATCTAGGAGTTTTCAATAAATACTTTTAATTCCCCAATAAATAATTATATTTTCATTGAGGTGAACATCCTTCAAAGTAAATGGTACGGTATTCACTATACTATTTGATTGGCATGCAAATTCATGGTGATATTTTGATAGCATAAAGATATCACTTAAATATTTCTAAAAATTTGTTCTTAAGAGAGAAACAGGTTTATTATCACATAGAAATAAAATGGGAAGTAATAAGGAAATGTATAAACATATCCAAATATTATAAGGTGAAAATATAAAGAATAAGGTAATGAAGAAAAATGAATAGAGAATAGAATTATAACTATATTTCGGTATGGTAACATGTGTACATAATCGACCACATGAGGCTTAATGAGAGAGAAAGGGGCTATAATAATTTATAAATTGAATGGATAGTAAGGGGAATAATGAAGAATATATTACAAAATTATAAAATGTAATTTATGAGACATAACATTATAGATGTTCTTGAATAGAAATGAGAAAGGATAAGCCCCTAACAAAATTTCAACAGGGTAATGGGTGTACATAAAGGATCATGGGAGGATTAGTGAGGGTGAAAAAATTTTATAATCATATAGACATAAAAATGAAATTATGTGGGAAATTTAAGAACATATACCAACTTGGAAGAAAGGATATTAAGAAGTATATCCTAAAATAAGTTCTTGAATAAAAAAAGAGTTGAAGATCCCATATTTGAGTGTGTGACACCAAAAGATTGGGAGGGGCTTCTTGAGAGTTGGGATGCACACCAGTTGGACTCTAGGTAGTGGAGTGAAGAGTAGGGACATTCTCCAATTATTTTTAGTGAAGAGAAATGAGATCATGGGAGGGTCTATATAGGAAATGAAGGGGGTTTCCATTATAATTTTGGTTTTTGACTCTACATAATAAAATAAACAAAACCTATACCATGGTTTTTCCCATGGTTTCATATAAATTGTTTTGTATTAAATTATTTTACAAGTAAAAATACCAAAAACAATCAAATAATTCCCTTTCTTATGTGGAGGTGAGTCATACTCCAAAATATATTATTATAAAACCTTAAAATATATTACACATTTTGGAGCATTCATAATGGATTTATAAAATAAATCAAATAAACATAAAAATAACATAATTTTAAAAGGAACCATTTTTTTTCTTTTATACCCTTTATAGTATTTATTACATAACTTTTGTGTCATTATGATATCATAAAACAAAAATTATATTTATACGATATTTATTTTTTACCTAAAAATTTGACTATCTCAGAAATTTTTGGAAACATCACTATTGGATAGTTTTTATGTCATAATTACAAAATAATATTCATTTATTCTAAGAAATTTTAAAAATATTTTAATAATCACTTTTAAAATAAAATCGACATTTATTATGAAATGATCATTTTTTGACAAATTTTTCTTTTAAACCCTTATAAAAATTACATATGACTTCATAAAAATTATATAGTCATTTATATTTGATAAAAATTATTTAATAATAGTATTTCAAAACAATATTATTTATTTTCAAAAATCCATCAAGTCATCAAAATAAACACCTTAATTGAATTTGAATATTACCCAAAACAATTTGTATTTTATTATATCAAAATATAATATTTAAAAAACGAATTACTTAATAATTTATAAATAAGAACAATAAGAATAAATATAATCATAATTTCAAATAAAAATAAAAATAAAAATTAGTTTTTATTTTTTTATTTTCTTTTTTAATATATTTTTACCCATAATTAACCTATTTTAGTTTTATCATGTTAATTAATATTTTCTATATTTACTTTTTATATTGTACAAAAATATAGATAAAATTATTAACTAATATAAATTATTATGAGTCCAAAAATGTAATGAATTTTATAAATCTCAATTGAAATAGGTGGAATAATTTCATTTAATATAAAACCTGAAAACAAGATGAAAATCATTTTTTCCAAAAAAATACATTTTTTAAGGAAGAAATGATTTCACATCAACTCTATAAATAGTATTACTATTTATATGAATTTCACTTCATAAAGAGAGAAATATAATCTAAACATTTCATTTATATTATTTATCATTAAAATCCATTTTAATTAATTATAATGGGTATATATTATGAATTTTAAAACAATTTTCCTAAAAATGTGATTTAATCATAATAATAAACTTATAAAAAATTATATTATAAAGATTATTAAAAATTTATTAATTTAATTAAATATAGATAAATAATACTTTTTTTAAAATAAAATTAAAAAGCTAATTTTATTTTCAAATTAATCAATTGGACAAAAGAAATGAAAATTTTATATAAAAAATGTGTTTTTTTATATTTACTACGAACTCAATATTTTTTTGAAACATTAAAAAAAATCCATAAGTTATTTTCGATACAGTGATTTAAAAATTGGATTTTATTTACCAAAAGAAATATCCAAGTGATCAATAAAATAATTACAGTTTTTTAAAAAAATAAAAAAATTACATTTTTGAAGAAAACATATTTTGATGAACAAAAAGTCATTACCAAAAAATTGATTGATTAATAAATATTTTTATCAATATATTTAGGACACACACACATATATATATATTATACTCTATTTAATACTAAAAATATCCATAGATCTAACGGAAAGGTTGAGATGTTCATATTTAAATTCATTGTTTTTAAGTCGTAGTTTTCTCTTTTGAAAATTTGTCGTGTTACATTCCACCACGCTTTAAAAAATTTCATCCACACAATTTAAAATTTAACTCAATAATAAATTTTTTGTACACTTTAAAGTATCTCTATTATTCACTCAAGTCACAATTTTTTTTAATAAAACAAACACTTTAAAAATATAAACATAAGTATAATGGTTGTCACATAACAATGTTTCCAAGTTGGAGAAAATTTGTGGGAAATAATAAAAATAGATATGGATGAGAAAAATAATACCAAATATATGACAAAAAGTTCTAGATAACATAGTTAGGAGTTAGTAAATGACTACACAACCATAAATTTATAATTAATAAAATTACCACCAATTCATTAAAAGTGATCATAATACGATTTTTTTTGTTAATATTCTTTTCTTTGTTTTAAGGATTTAATTTTCCATTTGAAATAGGATCACAAAGGAATATGCTTTCATAAAAAGTATAATTTCACCTTTAAAAAAATTCCTCTACAATCACATCTCTTCTCCAAATTATGGGAAATCCAAAAATAATTTTCTGCCTAAGGCACTAGAATATACTTTAAAAGGATCACGTAATCTACCAAAGAATAACAAGCTATACTTCCAATATTCACTAAATCCAAAATGGTTCTCAAAAATTAATATTATACATAAAATTAATAAACCAAACTAGATTAATATGAAAATATCCAAAAATTATCCCAAGGGTTTTACATAGATCCTTCCTCAAATATATACCCATATATAACACTAATAACCAAAAAATAAAATAAATAGTTTACCTCAAAGGTAGTATTATAAACTTCATCTTACAATTTTAAAAACATAATATAATCCCTATAAAATAATAAAAATGTAAATATATACATTAATAGAATAATAATTCTCCCAAAATAGCCTCAATCACCTAAAAATAAAATGTATTTTACCCTATAATATGTTTCTTTAATATCATATTAGACGTCCATAACATAAATCATAAAAAGTTGAATCAATTCCTTTAAAAATAATTTATCCTTAGAAATATCATCCTAAAAAGAATTAGGTTTGTCCCAACATAATTCACATGTTAAGGTTTATCAATCCCTCTATCATGTGCTTTATAAAATATCACATTTTCACTAAATCAAATTTATAGGTTATTAGTACAATTCAAAATAAATTTCAAGTCATTAAATAAAAAAACTATAAAAAAATACATAGATATTTCAAGATTATTTTATCTAAAATTTCATTGATATATAAATTTTACAACATTAATATCAAATACCCATACTTAGACACTTTAATCATTAAAATTAAACAATTTTCGTAGAACATTTCCTTCCTTAGTACCAAAAATTTGAGATAGACATGATTTATAAATAATATTCATCCTCTAATATGTAATTTTGTAGAAATGAAAGGTTATTCATGGTACAAATGATGAATTCCATCTCCCAAAAAATTTTATTGGAATTATAATTGGACAACCATTCCATAACTAGGAATAAATAAAATTACACTAAATTAAGGCTGATAATATTTCCAATAAGAACATTCCCAAAAACAAAATCATGTTTTACATAGTTATAGATGCTTTTTTGATGACGTCAAATCATTTTGTGGGGGGAATCAATGTTATTGGAAAACATACAAGAATTAAAATAGATAATGAATTTAAATAAAACATTACAAACACTAATATATAGTAGATATTACAAGTAAATATGCCATCATGATCCGTTAAGATAATACTTTCCTTATTGTATTATTTTTGGAGATTGTTGAATCTCATCATGCTTCTCATATATTGGAATAGGGAATTGTCTTGGATAAATCCCAACTTCTCTAAATTTATGACAGAGAAAAATAAAAGGTACATTATATTTAACCTTATTTCTATTCACAAAATTTACCACTTTTCCATGAAATTACTTTATTCCCCATCTTCCCATACTTAAAAACATTTCCTAGATCCAGTGTGAAAATTTACTTTGTGTCTCTTTCAACATTTTGTTCAAAAAGAAAATTGTGTCTTCATTCCCTTATCACAATTATTGGATGAACTTGCATGATATGCTATCCTCCTATTCCTTGACTTATTAGGGGATTAAACAATGATCCTATTGTTAATTGTGATTTTTTATAACATGTTTGGAATAATAAAAATATGTCTAACTTGAGCTCTAATAAATTTGGACATCTATTTTGAGTAGCCATCAAGTTTCTATTCACGTTGAGTGATTTCCTAATTCTTCCAATTTTGGACCATTGGATAGAATTAATAGAAAATTAGGGATGAGTATTTTTAAACTATTAAACACCTAAATGGGGAATCTAATGGAATTAAAGGGATAACTTATAAATTACATTTATTTTATTATCTTTTGAATTTATAGTATTCAATATATGTTATTCTTGATATAAATTCTAACATATATATTTTATAGGAATTTTTGTCTTCCACTGATAAGGTTTTATAATGATATTATGAATTTACCAAAGTATATTGCTTGAGATTGTCAAACTAAATGTGCATTAAGGCCTATTATCGTGTATTAGGATACCCTGAGTTAGGTTCAGGACACCTTGTCAGAGTTTTTACCCCTAGAAACATCTATTCCACAACCAAATCCACTCTTAGTATCTCGATATAAATCTATTTTCATGATAAAAAACATAATCTATTCTTATCAAAATTTTGATATTTTTTCTTATACTTAGTCTTTTATATAAGTATCTCTCTAGAGTTTTCTAATTATAATCCAAACAATAACTTAACATTTTCTCTAATATTAATTATAACAACCCTTCTCTTTATTTTACATTAACACATGATTTAATATATATAATTACAGTTAACACAACAAAAAACATTGACAATTCCTATGTCTTTGGGAATCAGGTACTTAGAGAAATAGCTTGAATATTTGATAAAATAATATTATTTAAAACATCCTTAATATGCTTTTACAATTACATTCCTTTTCAAACTGAAATAGATAAATTTGGGGAAAACATAAGAAATTGGTGAGATATTAATCCCAATAAGTGAATAATAATAGAATAAGGTGATAGATTATAAAATATTGATATCAATAGGGAATAAAAAATTATGAATCATAAACATGAAAAATGAGACCTTATATGGAATGATAATCATAACATGGGAAATTTGGAGCAACTTAAAACACTGAATCATAAACACATGTCAAGGATAAACCCGCAAAAAAATCATGGTGGAAAATATACCATAAAGGAATCAAGTTCACTCCCTATCCCACTATAAAATATCATGATACTATACATTACCCAATGTAATGTAGCACTAACTATGTGAAACCATTATATTTATTTCCTTCTCATGCTTAACTATATGAAATAGATCATACAACATGGATTCATTTATCATAATAATTTATTCTATGATCAAGGAGTGTGGAATAAATAAATGTAAGTCCCAAATCAAATGTAAATTTTCATAAGGGTGATTACCATTGATAAAAAATGGGTACTGTATTCACTAAAAAATTGGTTTATCATGGTAAATCATGGAGATATTTTGGTACCATTACATAATCACTTAAATATTAATAAAAATGGTTTTATAAGAGATAAAGTGGTGTATTATCACATATAAATAAAATGGGTAGTAATAGGTACATGGATAAACATATCTCAATATTAGAATATGTAAATAAAAGGCATAAGGTAATGAAGAAGCATGAATAGGAAAAATAATTCTATTTAAATTTTTAGCATGGAAATAGGTTTTAAATAAATGATCATGGGAGGAATAATGGGAGGAAAAGGGTATATCATCATTTAAATATTAAACTGAAAATAATATTATCACATAAGAATATATTCCAACATAATGGTAATGGGTTTATATATATGATCATGGGAGGTTTAATGAGTGTGAAATGGGTATATCAAAATGTATAAATAAAATCGTCTATATTTGGGGTATGGAAGAACATATCCCATCATTATGAAATGGAAATTAAGAATCATAACATAAAATAAGTTCTTGAATAAAACGGAGAGTAGAAGATCCCTTACTTGAGTGCGTGACTCCAAAAGCTTGGGAAGGGATTCATGATAGGTTGGGAGAACAATGGGCGGACTCTAGGTAGTGTATGGAAGAGTATGTACATTCTACATGTATTTTTAGAGAAGAGAAATAGGATATTAGGGGGGTTTATATAAGAAATTAGGGGGACTTTTATTATTATTTTGGTTTTGGACTCAACAATATAAAATATCCAAAAAACAATCAAATTGTTTTTTCCCATGGTTTATTCAAAATGGTAGGGGTTTAAATTATTTTATAATTTCATGGTCTGAACATAACAAAATAATTACCTTTCATATGTGAAGGTGAGCCATACTATTAAATAAATTATTTTAAAACACTAAAATATATTACATGTTTTGACGAATTCATAATGGCTTTATAAAATTAACAAAATAAATAAAATAAACTTAGAAAAATTATTTTAAATTAAAAACATATATTTAGTTTTGGAAACACTTTATAGTGTTTATTACACCACTTTTGGGTCATTATTATTCCATAAAAGACAATGTTTATTTATATGATATTTAATTTCTACCAGAAAATTCCGCTATCTCAGAAAATTATGAAAAATTCACCATTGGTAAATTTTGATTTTATGATTCCAAAAATAATAGATTTTTTTCTAAGTAATTTTATTAATATTTTAATTTCCTCTTTTATTATAAAATTTACATTTATTAATAAATTTTGGGTTTTTTTGAGAATAATAGTTTTCAAACCCTTATAAAAATACATTTGAATTCATTAAAATAATATGATCATTTATATTTGAGAAAGATTATTTAATAATAATATTTCTATAAAATATTATTTATTTTAAAGGAAAAATTAATTCATCAAAATAAATTACAATAATTTTTGATGGAATAATATTTATTTCCATAAAATATTATTTATTTTAACATATTTTACTTTTACCATGGAAATTAATTTTTATAGCTTTTATTATTCATATTGTATAAGAATTAAGTTAAACATGTTACCTAATATTAATTTTGATGATTCCAAATATATAATCAATTCTTTCAAAATCTATTCACATAGGTGGAATAATTTAATTTAATATAAAATCCACATGTATGATGAAAAGTTGTTTTTTCAGAAAAATATATTTTTTAATGAAGATATGATTTCACATCAACTATATAAGTAATATTATTCTATATATGAATATAATTTATTATATATATATATAATATAAAAATTTATTTTTTGGTATTTCAAAATTAGAGATTATTTTAATTATTTAAAATTGAGATACATTATTCATTTTAAAATAGTTTTAGTAATTATTTTTCATCCTAAAAGTAAACGGTTTCTAAATTCTAGTATAAAGAAGCTTAAAACGTACTTAATTGAATTAAATATATATAAATAATTTTTATTTTTCTCTGAAATAAATTCAAAAATAATTATTAGATAATTAAAATAATTAATTTAAAAAAAATAAAAGAAAATTTTAAATAAAAATGTAATTTTTCATATTCCCAGGAAAATAATTATTTTTGAAAAATTAAAAAATTTCCCCTTATGTTAATTTTGATCTGATGATATAAAAATTGGTTTTTTTTATAAAATAAACTTTCTAGATATTATATAAAATAATTAAAATATTTTTTTTCAAAAAATAAATTAAAAACATTTTTGAAGGAATCATATTTTGAAGAAAAAAATGGCATTAAGAAAAATTAATTGATTATGTAAAAAGAGTTTATCAATATATTTATTACATAAAAATAGAAATATATATCATAATTTAGTATATACTATAGCTATCCAAAGATCTATTGGAATGGTTGAAGTGGTCATATTTAAATAATCGTTGTTTTTATTGCATAATTTTATTTTTTAAATAATTAGGGTGTTACAAAGCTCATTGATTATACTTATGAAGATTTTAAATTCATGCTTACGTAAGGGGAAGCCATTCATATTCAAATAAAGACTGTACCTATGGGGTAAAAAATTATATTAAGTAATAATTCTAACACACATTTTTATCCTTATGAGAATCATCATTACTAGGCCAGGATTGATCCATAATGGAATTTATCTTTATGTAATCTCATACCTAAAAGAGTACATTCTTATAAGAATTAATCCTTTCAGGCATTCATGCTTATGGGAATCCATGAATACATGAATTCTTTTTTCTGGGATGAACTTGGTGTTCCAACCATAGATCATTAAAGATTCTAATTTCATTTATGGAATATATAATAAATTACTCCAATGATATTAAATGAATAATTCATAATTACTAGGAAAATATATCAATTTCCATTTAGTATTCCATTAATCATGTTATTTTTGAGGTTGAATCAATAAAAATACCTCCAAATTCACCCATTTCATTAATTGCCACCTTATCCGGCATTAAATCAAATATTGAACTCCATGATTTAATCCTTCAAAATATATAGATAAAGATTAATTAGTAGCTAGGTATTCTTTTTACTAAAAAAATAAATTAAGAAACCAAAATTACAAATTTTTCCATTTTAAAAAATACTTTAAAATTCTAATGAGTTAACACATTAATTTAAAAAATTACATTAAACTAATTTAATTGATAACGTTATGGTAATAAAATTAATTTAATATTATTAAAATATAATTAAATAATTGATTCTTTTAATTCCCCTAGAAATAATGCTTGGTATCCCAGACAAGTGAAAATAAAAAAATTACCCACAAAAATATCAGAACACTAGCTAATGTGAGTTTACTTCTCAACACCATGTTTATAAATATTATCATTCCACCTTACTGATATTGATTCTATATTATTTAAGAATATCACTTAATTTGAGCACACCTCTTTCATCTTCTCAAGATCACTAATAACTAACTTCCTAGAAATATCTTTCTCAACTCTCAAGTGTAAATTACAATAATTTTTTTATTTCATTATTATAAAAGTTTTAACACATTCTTGGTTAATTTCTACACACCCAATAGATTATTCCATTAATTTTCCATATCACGATGATTTTTCTTATTTTTTTGTGGCTAAATGGTTGGTAGATTAAATTTATAGAATTCATAGGATGAATATGATATTTTGATATTTATTGAAGAAAAATACATTATTTTCAGTTTTCTTAAAGAATGTAATACCCCTTATATTCCTCTTCCTTTGATTCATCTCCACCACTTTGAATTTTTAGGGAAGTATAAACTTTTTGACTTTAATTAGTAACAAATATATTATATATTTTTTACATAAAAAAGTCTCAATTTGTTTTACTTTTATTTTTATCTTAAATATAGAGAGGTACTTTTCATTATTTATTTGGTTTTTATTCTACTTTATCCCATAATATGATATATTTCACTATGTACTCTTTTTTTATAGTGTCTTTCCGCAAACAATTCAAAAAATCTTTCTATAATTGAATAGTTTCCACAATTTTCCTCCCCCTTTTATCCTTTTTAGTAGTTTGTATAGTTTTTTAGATTTATGATTCAATGTAGTTTTTTTTATTTTTTTAGAGAAAGAGGGGATTATTTCACATAAAATTTGTTATTAAATTCCATTTTGATATTTTAATTATATCTATGATATTATTCAATTCACCCCAAAATGATTTTACCCCAAAAAAGAATCATATATGATGTAATAATTCATCACATATGCTTAATAAACCTCACCAACACTATTTTTTATTGATCACTTTTTCTATCCTCAAATGAAGTCAACCTAAATCGTGAATAAGCTTCAACAGAATGAAAAAAAGGAATTTTGGGATTGTAATTTTGATTCCGAAAAATGAAATACAAGGTTTATAAGGGATAAAATTATAATAACAATGTATTCTGAAATAAAGATTTATTGTAATATATGATTTTTATCCAAAATAATTCCTTAATCATGTATATCACATGATCCTCAATTCTCGAAGGATTTGAATACAATACTCAATAAATTATTGTTATTCAAATATGAATTGGTTCTCTCATGAAATGTGGTCACAATATGAAGATTTAAAAATAGGTTTAGAAGCCACTCAAGTAAGTGATTTTAATGAAGGGTTTGATACCATGGTATGAGTTTCAAAAATTAATAATAGTTACATAAATTTCCCTAAGAATTTGAAATCAAGTTCATTAAAATATTTTTTTAGGATTAGTAAATGATTTTAATTATTTATCAACCTTGGAATTGGATTAAAAAATATTAAAGGTCATTTAAATTGATCTCATAAATATTTAAAACACTCAAAATAAAAATGAAAAACACAGTTTTTTTGAAAAATACAAAAAAAAAGAAAAAGAAAAAATGAAAATCCTTAACTAAAAAGGTTATCTCCCCACAATTAAATGGTGCAGTGTCCCAAACATGTTCTAATTTATTTAGATTATTAAATAGACTTAAAAGGGATCATAATAATAAATTAATAGTAAATGAGAGGTACAAAATTGGGGTTCACATTGATAGATATAATTTAGGAGTACGATCACTTTCACATGTGTTTATGGAAAATTTTATAAAATTTATTCATCTCATGCCCAATAACAGTAAATCAGTTCTTATCTCATTCTTTATCGAACAACAAAAGACCAAAATTCTATACATGATTGATAATTAAGGGTCATTACCATTAATAAAAATGTCTATATTTCTACAGTATGGGTATTGAATTATAAAGTTAAACATTGTCCCCACTATAGGTTTCTTTTTCATAGGTCAGTTTCTCATGAGCCAATCTAACTTTTCCATATAAGTTATTGAGTTCAAAAAAATTTCTATCAAACTTTTTTGAGCTCTAAATACATTAATTTTATTTATTTCATGATAATTCCTAGAACAAGATTCATCTCTCCAACTACCCAGTAAGACTTATTCTCTAGTTCAAGAGGTAAGTGAAAAATATCCCCATTAATCAAACTATATGGAATCATTACAATGGATATTTTATAAGTTATATTATAAGATAACAAGGAATATTATAATATTTATATCAAATCTTTATTTTAGGTATTGATATTTTTCTCTACAATATCCTTTATTTATTTGTTTAAAACCTTAACCTGACAATTTTTTTGGTGGTCAGGTTTTGATGTACTCTAATGAACAATACACTTTATCATAAAATAATCTATAATATTATCAAAAAAATGAGTCCCCTAAACAATTATTGAGGAACTTGTAATTACAAACCTTGAACAATTATAAAACTCGCAAAATCATACACTATATTGAATCATCAGTTTTGTAGCATTATCTTCTATCCATTTGAGATATTATCTACTTATAGAGAGTTTTAATAGTTAAAAACTGACTTGGGAATGGGTCCCATGAATTATATTCCCCATAATTAAGTGATATAAAAAATATATTATTTGTATTTGTGGAATTTCTCAACTATTTAAGATGTTTCCAATAAACTGGTATTTATCCCATCATTTACAAAAATCATGAGAATCCATAAACAATGTTGGAAAATACATTCATTATTTTAGAACATTTTATTTTTCCTTTGAGGTATAAAGTGACCCCTAAAAGCTATCATATGAAAAATGTTCAATTATATCTTGAATTTCACTTTCAAGAAAACATTTTATTATCATTTTGTTATTATAAATTTATATAGATATAGCTATTCCCAAATATAAATTTTAAATAAATTTTTTTTCTTAAAAACTTCTTGTGGGTGTATATGATATGAGACTTGAAAGGTTACCAATATTTTGATCATATATGTATACCAAGATACATATCTATCTAGTATATCAAAATGATCTCCTAGAATTAAGTCATCCACTAGTTCATGATCTGGAATTTCCACTTCAAGGGTTTTAGAAAGACTACTTAAGAAAACATCCACATGGTTTGCAGCTCTTTTCTTATTCTTAATCTCAAAATTTTACTATTTGTGAAGCAATTTATAACCCACCAACATTGGTTCAACCTATAATTTCACCATTATGTACCTAAGGGATTCATAATTAGAAAATAATATGAATTTAGTTCTAAAAATACAAGACTAAAACATATCCAAAAAATACTATTTGATATTTTTAAGGGTTTTGAAATGAGAGAATGATGTATCCAATGTTATTGAAGAATAATCTATAAATTTAGGGTTTTCATTAATAATTTTTTACAAAAATTATTCCATAGAATGTTTTGAAGAATTATAGTGTAGTTTAAATTGGATTCCCAGTTAGGTGGTTCCATTATTGGTAGTGTGATAAACATATTCATTAATTCATTAAAATCTTCCATATAATCATTAAAAAAATGATGTCATAATCTTTCAAAAGTAACTATGTAATTGGAAGAGAAATATTGTTGAAATCTTTTATGAACCTACCATAAGACACTATATATTGTTGAAATGATTTAACATATTTCACATAAGTTTGTTAAGAAAATTATTGTGTCTCATAAATTTTAAAATTATACACATCAATCCATATTTGTGAAATAACATGAGCAAGGACTATTACTATCTCCACCATGAAATTACACATTTTAAATTTTTAAAAAAGGTTATTTTCAATATATGTTTTCAGAAAAGTACTGAAAATTTGCAAACCATAACAATGAAATTTCTAAAAATAGTGATGTAATCTAAGAACACCTCTAGGATTTCATTCATATATTCTAAAAGGATACTTACCTTGTTCCTATGGAATGATAATAGGGAAATAAATAAACTGAATGACATCCTTCTATATGTAAATGTGTCATATGGATATGTAATGGTTATATTATCATGATATTTAGGTGAAATGGTCAAATGAAATTAACTTGAAAATCCATACAATAAATAATAAGTACTTCACCATTCCAACCTTCCTAACACATGGTCAATATAAGGAATGTGTAAATAGTATTTTTTAGTGATATAGTTCAACATCCTATAATCTATATACACTATCAACCTATTCTGGATTCTATCTAGTATTAATTTATCACCCTTATTCCTTACTATGGTAAACAAAGTTTTTTTAAGAGCTACGTGAATGAGTATAGCCCACTAGGAATATTATATGGGGATTATTTTTCCCACCATAAGAAAATTCTATATATTTTTGTTTTCAACATCCATCATTGAATTATTTATCCTTTTTAGGGAAACCTCATAGGTTTCTAGTTATTTTCAAGATGAAATATTGGATGATTTTTTTTGAGTTTGTTATTATTATTGGCCCTAGACTCTAGATAATTTCCCGGACTTCTTCATTTAAAAGTTTAATCAGACTATTTAATTAGTCTAAAGTTAAGTTATTACTATTTATTACTAGTAATTCATTTTCTTCTATAGAGTATAAATAGTTAATATTAGTGGTTAATTATTTTAGTTAAATATTTTTCTGTTTTTAAAATGATGAAATAAGACTGGGGTTCCTCAATTAAAAAGAATTATTTTTCCTTATTCCAAACTATGAATAAATTTTATAGATTTATGATCACCCCTTTCTCCATATATTTTTCCATCCTTAATTTTTTCCCATAAAATTTCATTCATGATCGCTATAAATTTCCTAAACTTAGCCTCATTCATGCTTGATAGCGTGAAGAGTAATTTCTGCACGTAGGGGTAATTCATAGTGTGAAATATGTTGATGTCAGAAAGGTTGTCTATAAAATATATGGTTAGAGTTCCTTCAAGAATATTGACTATGACCTTTATTTTTATTAAAAAATTTATAATCAAAATGATGGGTGAAAGAAATTAAGTTATATGTTCCTACATGGTCAATGCATAGAAGTCACTAAGGAAAATAAAAAATTATGTGTTTGACTAAAACATATTCTATAGATCATACTAGAAATATAGTATATATTTCTACAAGATATACCAAAAACTTCACAATATCTAATTCTTTTATCTAAAAGGAATCCAAAAATTAGCGAGTCATTACATTTATAGATGAACCTAAATAACATAAATCATATGAAAAAGACATGGATCCAATTGTGAATGGAATAGAGAATGTCTCTAAATTATATCATTGAACTAGAAAATATAGAGTAAATAGGGAAGATAAACACCTTCTAAAATTAATCGTCTATTTCTTTTAGATATTCATCTTTTTATTGAAAAATTACTTAAGGATCTTAGCATACTTTTGAATTTTTTATGGGATTATAAAAATGGAATATTGAAATCAACTATATGAAATGATTAAAAAATTTATCTTTGAATTTATTCCTATCATATATTCTTTGATTGGATCATCATTAATGGGGATGAGAGTGAGAGATATTTGTTCTCCCTCTTCCTATTTTTAAGGGTGTTTCTGAATTCTATCTTCTTCTTCCACCTTTATATTTCACATATCTATATCTTCTTCCTAGTAATGGAACACAATATTCATCTTATTTTTTTATATTTAAATTTATCATCTTCTGGTTGATTTTATTCAAACAGAAGTATGTTGGTATGGTTAACATCCTTTTAAAATCTTTAAGTAACTATGACAAAATTTTCATTTAGATTTAGGACTGGTTGGGTTGATAGTTTCATAGGATTTTGAATAGAATTTTAATAATACTTATAACATAGTTCCTTAACTCTTCCATTTTTTTCATATATTTAAATTTATAAAAAAAATTCTATTGTAATGGGGATTATCACACTAGTTTAAGGTTTTTTAGAGGGGCTCTTTTACTATTATAGCGGGGGTTGATAATCGGGTTAGTTATAGGCATATTTTTCTGGTTGTGAAAAGATTGATATTACTAGTGTTTTTGAAGGTAAGTTTATTTATTGCTAGAATTGGTTATTATAGGGTTTCTAACCTTGTTTTTTGAATTATAAAATTAATATTTAATATCGTAATTATATATCTACCATTGGGAAGGTTTCTGAAATTTCATTTGTTAGTATACAATTGTAAAAAATTCAATTCATCTTATCTAAATGCACTAAAAGGTATAATGATTAGGGGATGTAAAAAATGTGTATACCTTCATTAGTTCTTTATTCTCGCTTGGTTAATTTTTTCTATTTTTCTAACATGGTTAGTTTGATGCTCATGTTTCTATTATTATAGTGGGTTTGAGATAGAAGACCTTACCTTATGTAAACCTATATTACCATTAAATCTTATAAAAAATTAAAAGTATTTATGGGCTATCTTCTCAATTAGTCATTTTTTCTCCATTGGTGGTTTACCTACAAAATATCCTTCTAAATATGAATCTAGAAGGTTCTTATCAGGGTCAAGTAATCCATGATAGAAGAATAAAAGGGAAAACTGTCCCTAAATGGATTGAAGTGGTAAACTCACACATATATTCATGCTTCTCTCCTAATAATAGTAAAGAGTCTCAAAAGAATAATGTATGACATAATAAATCTCTTTTCCAATACATTTGATCATTAATTTAGGTAAAAATATTTATATAAAAATAAATGCAGATTATCCCCATCATTTAATAATATTGGTTTTAGATTGTATAACCACTCATTTTATGATCCTACAAGTGAAAAAAGGTAGTAATCTCCACTTTAATGGGTATTTTTCCACTCCATGAGGATTCAATGTTTAACAAACTATAGTGAACTCCTTAATGGGGTTATTGGCATCTTCACATGTAAGACCACCGAACTAAGGAATTAATTAGATTATGAAATTTTGTAATTCAAAATCATTATTGTTAATAGGCCTACCAATTTGGTTGTATTTGATTATAAAATTAGGGGAACAAATATCTCCTAAATTTTGATTAAGATTACCTACTATTGGAATAGGATAACATTAAACAGTTGAAGTATAACTTGAGACTATTAGGGTTATTTCATCAAATTCAGACTATAAGTTTTATTTTCTATGCCTCATTGATAGGGTTCTATTTCTCTTAGTGTTAGGAATGATAAATTGGTTATGCTTAGTCCCAGGCATGTAATTTAAATTTAGCATTTTTAAAACCTCTTCAATGATAATGATATCATATTTGAATGCATGTTTCATGGCATGGTATAAAAATTATTTATGTTTTTTCAAATACTTCACCACGGATAAGTAGATCATTCTCTATTTTTTATTTAATCACTAAATACTATTAAACAGTAGTTGTATTGTTTTTATAAATTAAATGTGAACATTGGGAGTTTGAATATTGATATGAACATGAAAATATAAAAAATAAATAAAAATACAAATAATTATTAGAAATAATGATCTTGGTCCTAGGTTTAGTTACTCGAGATATATCATTATTCATTTTAATTTTCTAAATTATAAATGATTATCTATCCATTCATATATAAACTACAACCCCTAATTTGTGTTTGAAGATTCTAATCCCTGGAAATCTTTTAAACACACCAATCCTATTCACCTCTTGTAGTCAAGGTTAACGAACATACTCCAATGTATTTGGGATAGTTTCCAAGACCTGATTTCATTATATGTTACTTTACCACTCAAGCACACTAAAATCCATATTATGAAGATATTTAAAAAGATAGGAGAGAATATATATTTTTTACTTAAATGAATGAAATTCAGGATCATATAATGTAGAGGTGGATGATCAACACACCAAACCCTGATAATCCTCTGTCCCTCACCACAATTTAAATAAAAATATAATCATTAAAAATCATGAATTTTATAACATTGAGAATCCTTCCCAAAAAATAATCATGAAGTAAATATATTTACATCATGATTTTAATAGATTACAATTAATATAGAGTAAGATATATAAATATATATAATGTAATTGGAGAGACTAAAGAAAATGGTAGGGATCATAAATAGTTTTATTTCAAATATGAAATGAAAAAATTAAAAATATTGAGAAATGAAAAAATATATAGAAAAAAATAATATCCCATTGGACCAAAACTCACCAATAAATGAAACATTCCTTACAAAGGTAAATAATACATATATTTATAGCATTGGGGAGGTTATGATTAAATATTTTTAAAATGGAATGCTGAAAATCATGTCAAAATAAATGATTATTTTTGTGTAACATTATTGTCCCTCAAAATTTCAAACTAGAAATAGATTTAGTTGAAATGAATATTTGGTTTCAATTCCTCTAACTTGTTTAAAATTTTCATCCCAATTCATGGAAGAACATAAGAGTTATGGGTTAATCATTAGAGTGATATCCAGATTGATGAATGATGTCCAATATTGAATTTAGGGACCATTATCACCCTAAAACATTATAATCTGAATATTGGTATTAAAAAAATATACAACCAAATATATTTAATTCTACTTAATAAAATTAAAATTATAATTTGACAGATATATATTTATGGGCTAAAAATAAAAAAGTGAAATTGAAAGGGGAAAACTGCAATTTATATGCAATTTAAAAATTCATGCTATATTTAAAAATTTGTATTAAATAATCTCTTAAACTTAAATATTGCATTATTGAAAATAATAGATGTACTATTCAAACACAAAGAGACTACGATGCGTAATTCCCACAAAAACACTTTTTTGGTATGATTCATCTAGTAGTCTGCACGTCTTGGATAAATAACCTTAAAAGGAACTTTAAGTATTCAAAGATTTATAAAATTAAATGGAACCTCATAATCCCTTTACACATTAATTTAAAAGTTAATATATTTCCTAAAAAGTGGAATTTTACTATACGGTTTATGATTTAATATTTAGGGATATGTACGAATCCCTTCTCAGGAGACCGATCCCAACAACATGAACATCTTCTTCCTATCTAGATAGAGATAAACATCAAATTGTATGACTATATATATTTAAACAACAAAATAATCAATATAAATGAAATTATGAAGAATATTTGATACATATATATGGTATTGTCAATGAATAACATATAATACATACATATAATCACATTGACTTGTGTCGATGATCAATCATTAACAAGAAGGTAACTAGTCAGGCACCAATATCTGGTAAGGATTTATGAATATATCATAAATTTATAAAAGATTCAAATTGTAGGTAATAATTATACCCTTAATGTGTTGGATGTGACCTACCTCACATCCTATTAGGCATTACACAACCCAAGTGTCATGGTTAAAATCTCATCACCTGCATGCCTTTAAAGACCAGGTCCACATTGAATTAAAATAGGATACAAGAAAAATGTGCATCAAAAATAATGAAATTGAATGTAAATATAGTTATTGAATCTATTAATATATAGGTATCTCAATGAATAAGTACTTTAGTGGCATAAAATTTGATCTTATTAGATATTACTTACCTCCATGGATCATACTGAAATTTCAGTGTTTTTATTTAATGAAGTAGTTTAGTCTAAAAGATGGGAAACCATCCCCCAAATTAACTTTATTCTTACCTTGTCACTTACAACAAACTGTAGATATTTTTAGGTGAAATTGATGTGTTACGCGAAATTTATCTAGTTTTGTTTAGGTTTATTGACCATTTTAAATAAAAATTCGTATAAAAATGATTAGAACTTTGGGTATAATATTTGAGAGTAATATGGGGATATGACCATCGAGACCAAAAAATCGACCCATAAATTGTCCTAGACCCCTTAATTATGAAGGTAAACTATATTAAAAAGGATATTTTAGGGATTATTTTATTTCTCCCTTAGGTCAGTCCTATAAGATCAAGTCTCATGCATCTTGGATTGACATAAATATATAGGTACACAAAGAGTATCATTCCATATTGTATGGATTACTTCAGAGGGTTATTAATTTTATTATTGGAATCAACTAAGGGTATCTAATAATAAAAAATCAATAATAAGTTAATAAAAGTTTCATTTTTATTTATTAGTGATGACTAGTTTAATATGTACAAAAAATTTATTAAAGAACATTATATACCAGATTTTTTATTTTTATTAGTTCAAATTTTCCTTTATATATTCTCCAAAGTATTTTATAAAAGAATTTAGAGTATAAAATGTTCCAAGAAAGAAGTTGAAATGGGAGAGAGAAGGTATGGTGTAGAAATAAATTTAATAGTGCACTTATAGATCATTAGTTCCCATTCATGGAGGAATATTAAAATTACATTCTTTATTTTTTTATTGAATATACACCCAAATGACCACCTCTTTCTATGTAGGAGAGATCAGATGAACATTAGGTTCCATATTTACCAATGGTTAAAACATAGGTTTTAGATATGGTTTATCATTTATTTTAGGACACTGATCAAGGATTTCCTCAGAGGGATCCCACAACAACTGTTATTATGAGGATTTTCCAAATATAGCATCCCCCATAATTTTAGGTATATTATATATTTAATTAGAGTAATGGTGGATTAATATCCTACACCACATATTTGAGAGAATTTATACACTATAGAAACACTATTTATAGTTATTTACATTCATGTTAAAAGGGTAATCTTTTCAGTGCATGGATATATTCTTGAGGATAACAATGACTAGGTTCTTACCTAAAATAAATTTGAGGAATTATTCTTTAACATGTTCTGTCCTTCTAATTTTTGGTGGGAAATATCTCAAGAGTCCATGGATATTAATCAATGGTTTATTGATATGATAAAATATTATTGTAAATCTATATACTTACTTCAATTTTTTTCCATACATGAGTGAAGATGATGATTTAAAGGAAATTATCATTAAAATTGGGTTATAGGGGATATTACAGACTCAAATTATTCTAATTAATTTTAATATCATTTTGGAAAGGGTAAATATGGTTATTCATTCTATGAAGAGATATAAGATATTATTGGGTGTGGTATGCTCATTACATGGAACAAACACATGTGATAGTTCATCCATTAGCTAAAAGTGAATGTGGGATGTGATTAGTAGAGGTTTCTCTTTCTAGGGACGTTAGGGAAGTGGTGTTCCATTATATCCATACTCTAGGAGACCTACTATATAATTTAATCACGATGGATGTTTAGTATATATTAAAAAATTTAACTTTCATAGAATAATGGTGATATTCATGTGTTTAGTATGGAAATATTTATAGATTTTTCCAGATAATTTTATCATCAACAATTGGGAAAAAACCCCAAATTGAAAAAATATCATATGGATAATCAATTACAAAATTTAATAGTGTTCACCAACTTCCATTTGGTAGATTATGTCTAGGGTGTCAACCATCTTGTTAGAGTTATCATGTAATAATGAATTCATATGACCATGGATTACCTCCTCAGGGTTAGTGTGAGCTATCAGGAAATGTGTATGTCATGTAACTATATACTATCAATGCTAGAGAGGGTAATTCCACTATTATAGGTGATATTGTTTTTAATTTTTAGCTAATATTTTTCCTTATTTGATACAAGGGCTTTTCATTCTTCTATCTAGGAACAATTGTAACATCTTCTTTTACATAAAGTAGAAATATCATATCTATTTAAGATTATTGAAACCCTTTTTGAGAAAATAATATAGTAGTCCAAGAGATTTCCATTATTCACATTAGTAATTCAATCTTATTGTAATTTTTGTGATTTAATGATTTAAAATAAAAAATATGTTTATGTTATATTAGGAATGGTACGGTAAAACTAGTTCTATGTTTGTGTTGACTATTATAATTCATTATAGACTTTATCATTTCTGTTTAGTATTTAAATATACAATTTATGGGGAGTAAGAGTTTCAAGCTAGTAATGTAGAGGATAATCTAGTTTAAGTGAGAGATATTACCACTAAAATGTCTAACTATAATGACCCATACTTTACATACATTGTTAATACTTCAAAATTGAAGCATACTTATTACAACATATAACAAAACCACGAAAGGACCGTATAGGTATAGTGTCTTTAGAAACTGGGAAACATAAACAACTGGTTCATAAAGCATCAACTTTGCCTCCCACTTATTTCATCATATCTAGAGTCCCTTTTTGGCATATCCTACTTAATAACCTTATTCCTGACCTGGGGAAAGAAAACATACAAAAGGGTGAGCTCAAATGCTCATTAAGGGTAAACAAAAGAAATATCAATCACATCGTATACACAAGCACATAACTTTTGGAAATCTTAACCTGCAAAAGAGATCATAATTTCATAACATGGGATAAATCATGGCAGTGAAATGTAATCACAATAATCATATCTTAAAACATGAAACTTTGTGTCATACACACATTATCATAGAGAATCATTTCTTGTTAGTCAAGACTCATTGCCAAGACTATCTTAGTGGAAAAAGTCCCTTTCTGAACCGAGTCACCCTCGTTTCAGTCCTGTTTCACTGAACCGGTATAACCTACTGTTCCAGCCATGTCTATCTCATGAGATATAAAATCTTTACCCAATGCATTGGAGGGAGATATAGGTCCCACCCATCTCATAATGATACCATTCTTATGTGTGCCACAAAATCATAAATCATACATCATTGTATAACCCATGTAATACAAATGGGAATCTTAAACATCATGACATCATAAAACAATTCATATAAGATAATGTAATTCATAAAAATAATTCCATCACAACATAATAAAATCAGTGTAATAATAGGGATAAAAAAGAACCCTTTATTATCTTAGATGGAAAATATTTTTGATAAAACACTTGAACTCCATTCTTGAGGAAAATATTCTTTCTTCTTCAAAAACATTTTTTCCTTTCTTAACATGTCATAAAATTTTAATCTAAAAGAAGTTGATTAAAAATAAACTTGAAAACTTGTAAAGGAAGCTTCTTAGAAATAATGTTTTAAAAATCCATTCATGCAGTATAAGTTAAAAAAAACATTCTTCACGTACTTTTGTTGGAAAAGTCAAAAAGTTCCTCGTAAGAAAAACAAAAAATAATTCCTTTCATATATTTTACTAAAAACTCACCAAAGGGTAAAATTGGATTTAAAATATTTTAGGTGGATGGAAATAATATTACATATTGAGGAAACATGGATGTGGATGATAAAATACACCCCAGTAAATACTAAAGTATAAACAATCTTGGATAAAAATGAGATTGTGATATTTCCCTTACCTTAGGTCCGACTTGCTTTGTAAGTATCCGAACCTCCTGTATAATGATTTAAATAATGTTATTGACTTATTCTAGAATCATAATTATTTTTATGATATCATATATAGTTATATTCTTAGCTTCTTAGTGATAATATTTCATTGCTACTTCTTATTCGGGTGTTTATAACTTTTTGTTCTTATGCGTGTTTTGTCGAATCAATTCTTATTATTTTCTTTAGGTTATAGATACCTCATTTCCAGAATGGTATTAGTGTAATATATATCATATTCATTCATTCAATTCATTTATATAATCATTATTAAATGAATATCATGTAGAACAGTCACATCACATCGTGTAGACGGTATTCCGTACATACGCACGAGTGATGATATCGTTCCTATGATCGAGGAATTGTATTGGAGTATATGTATACTATTTCAGAATCAATATCACTTTATAATAGTCATATATAGTTATTATTTATACCATTATACCCATCCAAGTAAGGTGGTGGTGGAAAATAGATTACACCATGACGTGGAGACGATATTCCGTACGTACGGACGCGTGGTGATTTCTTTTTCTGTAGGATGGATAGATGGTGAAATAGGATTGTTTCATACTTATAATAACATATCAGTATATGAGTGATACTGATTTTATTACTTCATAATGAAACAACTAAAGAAGAAGAAGTGGAAGAAGAAATAAAGAAGAAAGAATCGGTAACAGACATTACCTCTTCTTTGAAGTGCTTCTTTGAGACCTTCTTTTAGGGCACTAAAATTGGTCTTTGAAGAAGACCAGAATCTCTAAGATGTCTCTAGGGAAGTGGGTATGAGAAAGTGGCAGGGTTTGGCCGATCTTGAAGGCTCAAAGAGGTGTGAGGAAGAGGGGGAGGAGGTGCCTTTTTATAAGGGAGGAGAGGGGCACCTTTGGAATAACTAAAAATATTATTTTATTATAAAGTCAAGTTCAGTTTTAAATAGCTC
This sequence comes from Viscum album, assembly GCA_963277665.1. Lineage (NCBI taxonomy): Eukaryota > Viridiplantae > Streptophyta > Magnoliopsida > Santalales > Viscaceae > Viscum > Viscum album. The sequence goes on from OY728127.1 coordinate 1,699,312,979, forward strand.
CAAATTGATATATTTCGAAGCTAAGGTAAGTATGGGTCGAAATACTCTCATCCAATATAATTTATAAAAGTTTAGGTTCCTATTTTAACCTTATCATTTAGATTTAACATTAAGTTAAATAATTTTACTTTTACCATGTCTTCTTGTGTTCTTATACTATAAGGTTAATAAACTTACTATAAGCAGACAAACGAACCCCAAGTTGTTTATTATTAATATATATAACCTTATCTAAGTCATTTGGCTGAACCTTAGATTTTTAAGAATAATATAACAATTACCAATATAATATTTGTTTTAAAAACTATTTTATGTCAATTTTGACACTATTTAGTAATTGATTTTTGTGAAAATCATAACAGAATTATTAGTTCGAACCAAGTTAATTAAATCAATAATAACATGTCATATTAACCTATAAAATTAGTGGTATTCATAGAAAGTCTCAAATTACATTTATTTTGGTGTTTATAACATCAATTATGTCAACATTTCATTAATAAGATAATTAGTGCATCATCATTGTGTCATAAATAAATTAAATTATTTAATGTTTAAAAATTACAAATAAAATACCATTATGTAGGAAATATTTTTATATTTCTAATGAATATTTATAGTCAAATTTATCTTATGTATAACCCCATATTAAACATTATTTACTTATTAAACATTGATTTTAACTATTTTAAGTCTTCTTTAAATAAATTAATAATAAATGTCCTAATCTAATCCAAGTGGCCTAAATGGTCATATTTTATTCCTAAGTTTGTTTTTGGTCGAATTACACTTATCCAATAGAATTAGGACATGTGTTAGGGTAATAATAATATCATCTTTACCCTTAATTACCCTATATACTATTTACCGCGGTAAAAAAAGTAAAAAGTTACTATTCACCAACAAATTATTTTCATCTCATTGAACCACATTTTATTTATTGAAATCAACCGTGTCTCTAGGATTTTTGAAATTCCCCTCACAGAAGCGGTAAAATTAAGTTTTTTTGAAAAATTCAGTTTTTTAACTACCACTTAGTGGTTTCACTATTCATCAAAAATTGAATGTTTTTAGAAAAATACCAAAACTTCACCCTAGGCTAATTTCGATATTCCGATTCCAAAAATGAAGTCCATTTTGAAACATAAAATTTATAAAATTTCAAAAAGTGGTTATTACTATTCATAACGGCTAGTTTTAATAATATTTTAATAGCATATCGTTGTTTAGTGAAACTCGGTATTGCGTACGACGTAAGCTATCGAGGAAGGTCGCGATTTCTTGTAAAGCAAGCCAAGCAAGTGTTGTGTAGAAAAAGATTCCTTTGACGATTTATATAACATAAAAGTCTCGGGTGTTGCAATAAATCATACACAATCTCTGAAAATAGGGTATTAAATCCTAAAATGAATTAAATTCAAAAGGGGATAGATTAAAGGAATAAAGGAGGAGGATAGACTCAAAGACATGCCATTGGGATTTAATCACCTTAAATAGTAATCAAAATGGAGGATGATCATGGAATATCTTCCATGATTGTAGGATAAGGAGAGGGGAGATCAGTGTGGGCCATTGAAACACACCAGAAATTTGTTTTATAATTTTAAAAACATTATGTTACGAGAAAATTATAATTTCTAATTATGTGTTTTAATTAATAATATTACTTATAAATAATTATATTTCAAATATATGGCTTTCAATTAATTTTATATTAATGTTCTAAAAACAAATAATATTTTATAGTATTTTTTTAAAAGAATATTTTAATATGAATATATTTCTTTGATTATTTTAATAATAATTAAAGGATATTAATTGAAAAATTCATTTTTATCAAAAGATTATTTAATTAAATATTTTTAATGAATAACTGAAATATATATATTGGCTGTTATATTTATTTTGATAAATTATATTATGAATATATTCTGAATAAATATTCATATTTTAATATATGGTAACTTTGATTTAATCTGACATAAGTAATAAATTATATTTCTTATATGAATATAATAAAAAAATTATAAATTATTATTTCAAAAAAAAAAGATTTATATATATATATATTCTATCTATTGTGAAATATAAAAAAAATTATTATGAATGATGTTTTTTAAAACTCATAATAAATATTAAATACTATAACTATTTTAATAAAGTTTTTAGATTATAATTGTATTTTTTAAATTTATTTAGGTAAAAATGTGATAAAAATGAAAAATTGATTTTAAAAAAAGACAAAAAACCAGTTTTTGTGGTATTCGGGTCTGAGGGGTTCTAGTTGTGGGGTTTCACAGGAGTTATGAGGGATTTGATCAAGAGACAACGAGTCAGGAACATTGTCCATCGAGCTCATTTGAGGGAGGTCGAGGTGAGAACCTGGTTCAGATGAGGGTGAGTGTGACTATGGAGACTGAGCCACTCGTGTTCAATCAAGGATGGGAAGGAGTTGAGGGCGATGCATGAACCATGACCAAGGAAGGGGACTGAGAATTGTTGAAGATCCAGGCCTTATCAATGGAGTCTTGGTTTGTGGTTAGGGATTGACTGGGATCTAGATCCTAGGGTTCGGGTCTTGTTCAACCTACTGAGTTTAGTTTCCTATTTTCCTTTTTAGGTGACTAAAACATAATTGTAGTGTCGATTTTTTATAACTAAGATACTTATCACTGTTTTTTGTCTATCTTCTATTCATTGTGGACTATTTTTGGTCCGCTTATTACTACTCTATTTTTGAATATGGACATCACAAATTTATTTTTTTCTACAAAAGTCTCTTTAGTGATATTTTATACCAAATATGACCATATTAGAATCATTCTATATTTTTTATATCAATATTTTAACAGGTTTTAATTAGATATCTCTACAGTATTAAATTTATTTATTTTTTGTTTTTGTTTTTTAGATGGTTTTATTCGAATGAATCTGTTACAATATATATAAATTAATTATTATTTTAGATTTATCAGTCTATAATACCATATTTTTCTAAAATCATGAATCTATCATTGGTATAGCTGTAAAATCTTTAAATAAATATGAAAATAAAATTGGGAAACCCTATTTAAGTCCTTGACTTAAGCAGTGGATGGAATATTTGTTTTCTCCTCTTCAAATAAGGAAAATTTATTTATTTCACATTTTCATTCTATAAGGGTGAAATTATGTTTTAAAATTATGGGTTTTCATTTCCAAATTAGTAATTAATTATACTTATTTTTATGAAAGTTATGTCCTTCCATAAGTAATTTATCCTCTTGATTTTATGATCACTATTATAATTATAATTATAAATAATTTCATATAATAATATCTACATGAAAAGTTTAGTTTTCCATATTTCAAAAAGGTATTCTTGATTTTATTTTTTCATTTTAATGATAAGTAATCAAATTATTAAATTTAAATTATGATAATTATATTCTCATTAATGCGAAATTTACTACAACATATACCATTACCTATTCTTCAATATGTATATTATTTAAGTCTTTATGGATGTAATATATATACATATATACACATAAATATTTATTTATAAATTGTGGTATTTTAATATATTTATTACTGATTTGTTCAAATTTATTTTGTAAAATTCAAGTTGTAACACATGGTTGTGTAATAAGATTATTTATGGTCTTATGGAAGTGATATTTTTATGTTTATCAAAACTATTATTTAATTATTATTTATAATTGAAATTTTAATTTATTTATTTATGTTTTGTGAAATGTTAATTTATTCTGTGATTATGATTATCATAAATTCCATGCAATATATATATATATATGGATGGAATGTTTTTTATCAAGTTTATAATTGTATGGTAATATTTATAATTTTATTTTCATGTTTTCGAAATAATGTTCATAGAAAATTTTGAATGTAATCATGTTATATTAATGAAATCACATTTTCATTAAGGTCGTCACATTTTCATATAGTAATGTCCATCCAAAAATTTATAACGTAAGTGATTTATTACATAATTTTAAGGGATTGATTTTAATTTCAATTTATCAAACTATGTTTGACTTATATATATACAGATATATATATATATATCTTCAAATTTTCATTTGTTTTAATGATTCAAAATAGTTTCTAACCTTATCATTTTATGTAAGAGGATTTTTTATTTCTATTTTTCAATGGGTTTTTAAATTGATTTCAATCCAACTATTTCTGTTTTATTTACAAATAAATATACATATATCTTTCCAAATTAAATAATTTTATATAATATATATATATATATATACACAATCAACATCATTATATATGTATGTATGTGTATATGTCATTTTAGGTAAAAGCATTTTTATTTTTAACATCGATATGCAAATAATGTTTTATAGAAATTTATATAAATAAATGGATATATGTATGTTCATTTTATGTAAAAGTATTATATAAATATATAGGTATTGTTTTATTCAAAATTATTCTTAATGACACATTATTATCCAAGTAATATTTTTTTCGAAATGGACATCGAAGCACAAAAATTTAAAGAAACACCATAGACCTTGGGATGAAAAATGGAAGTTATAATGTTTTAAATTCCAAAGCACAACACCAAGATATTACAAATTTAGGGTATGTGGATTCAACCCAAGACCATTAATGGACTTTTTCCAATTACAAGGGGGCACCTAGATTGCACCAAAATGCATTGGGTAATGTGTTACTGTCATGATATGTTATGTATGGTGCACGAGAGGTCTATCCAAATCACATTTTCGTGTCCGGGAGGATTATTCTAATCACATTATGGGATTATGGAGTGAACCTAATACATCAAGGGACTATGTCAACCATGTAACAAGAGTGAACTGAGAATATATGTTGTGATCTAAGGCTCCTTTTTCAATTAATGCCTATATGTTTTCAAGTGAATTTACAATAATTTTACAAATTAATGAAGTTGATTTTTCGAATGTTATATATATCGAAATCCAATGAATTGTTTTAAAATGTACCCATTTTTGAAAATTATAGTTTTCATAATTTTATGTAAATTATTATTACTTTTTAATGATATGAAAACTCACTTCTAAGCAATATTTTCGAAAATGAAATGTTTTAAATGTATTCTTTCAAATTATATTTTAAAAATCATATGTGGGAAATCAAATTCTCACCCCTTGTTTTAAATTTTATTTCTACTGGTTTAGTAGAGTTATAATGGGGTTCCCATCAAATATGGATTTAGCTCTTGAAAATTCTTTTATGTATATCTGATTTTTATTTGAAACTATTTTTGTTATGTTCCAAAGGTTGTATCAAATCTTCTTAATCCCATGTTGGTAAAAATTCCTTGTGTGTAATAGATGTTATTGAATTATTTTGTTTCTTTTTATAAAAAAACAATATACAACATTGATATAACCAGAGTCTAAAAATGTGAACTCAAGTGTTTATAGTTGGTATCAGAGAAACAACATTGAAATATTTATAGATTAGATATTATTTTTTAATAGGTAGACTCCAAAAGTCTAGTTGTTTTAGTGTTTCATAATTATGAAGATTGAAATGTTGAACACTCTAGAGTCTGAAGAACAAATTACAAGGATGTAATTCTTTTGAGGGGTGAATAATGTAACACCCTAGTTATTAATTTTATAATTTTAAATATTTTATGTTTTCAAGAAACAATGATTTTAAATTTAGTTTTTTAATTAATAACAATATTTATAAATAATTATATTTTAAATTTATATCTTACAAATTAATTAAAAATTAATTTTATAAAAACAAATTATATTTTTTAGAATTATTTTTTGTAAAAGAATATTTTATATTGAGTATATGTATTTGATTATTTTTATACTAATAAGAGATTTTGAATTTCAAGATTTAATTTAATCAAAATATTTTTCAAATAAATATTTTAAATGAATATTACCAATATATATATGTTGTCTATTATAATTATTTTTGATAAATTATGTAAAAAATATATTCACTATTAATATTCATATTTTAACATACAATTACTATGATTTAATTTTACAAAATGAATAAATTATATTATCATAAGAATATAATTAATTTGGTTCTATAAATTTTTATTTTAAAAAAATGATATATATATATATATATACATTCAATTATGAATTATGATGAAATTATTTTTATTGTAAATTTTTTTTTATAAAATTCATAATTAAGATTATATATTATAACTTTATTAATAAAATATCAAAATTATAATTGTAATATTTGAATTTATTTAATTGAATATGCGATAAAAATTATTAAACAATATTTAAAAAAATTAAAAACGTAGTTTAGGGGCATTGGGGTGTGAGGGGTTCACATTGTGGGGTTTCACTGGAGTCGGGAGGGCTTTGAGCCAGAGACTGGGAGTTAAGAGCGTCAACCATAGACCTCATCTGTGGTATGTCAAGCTGAGTGCTAGGTTGATCTAAGGGAGAGTGTGACTATGGATATTGAGCCAACAATGTCTGATTATGGTTTGTGAGGAACTTGGTGTGAGTTATCAACCATGGTCAAGGAAGGGGACTAAGTGTCATTGATGATCTAGGCTTCGTTGATGGAGTCCCACTTTGTAGTCAGGGTTCGACTGAGATCTAGATCCAAGGGTTTCAGATCTTCTTCATACTACTGAGGTAGCTTTCCTTTTTGCATTTTAGGTGTCCAAAAATTCATTGTAGTGTAGATTTTGGATTTTCTAGATGCTTGAATTCTCTTAATTTGTCTATATTCTATTCATTTTTTACTCTTTTTGGTCTACTATTACTTCTCTTCTTTTGAATATAAAAATCAGAAAAAATGGTCTATAATTTTCTATTTATGTGTATTATTATATCGCTTTTGTCTATATTCGAATCATTTTACATTCTTTTTATCAATGTTTTTACATTTTTTATTCATATTTTCTTATAGTAGTCAATTTATATTGACTCTATCTTTGTTTTTGAGAAGGATTTATTCAGATGAATCTATTAAAGTATATGTAAATGAAATAATATATTAGTTGTCTTCATATATAATCTCATCTTGTTCTATATTCATGAATCTATCATTGTTATTGCTATAAAATATTTGTTTCAATGTGTAAATGAAATTGGTGACCCAAATTTCTATCCTTGACCTATGTAGAGGATGGCCTCTTTACAGTCTTCTCCTAAAGTAATGAAAATTTATTTATTTTCAATCATTTATTTATATAAAATATTACTTCTTTAAGGGTGAAATTATATATTCAAATTATGGTTTTTGATTTCCAAATTAGAAATGAATTTTATTTATTTTAATTAATGTTATGTTTTGCTGTAAGGGATTTATCATCCAAATTTTATAATCATTATTAGATTAATAATTATGAATAATTTATTAGAGTTTTTTTCTTCCTAAAAATAGTAGTATTTCTATATTTTAACATGGGATTATTGATTATATATATGCATTTTAATGATATGGAATCAAATTATTAATTTAAATTTATGAAAATTATGATTTCATTGATGCTAAATATGTTGTAACATATAACTTTACCTATGCATAGCTAATTATTTTTTACGTTACTATGGCTATAATATATATATATATATATATATATTATAACTTTGTGGGAACTAAGAGATTTATTATTTATATGTTAAAATTTATTTTGTAAGAATCGTGTTTTAACACATGGTGGTTAAATAAGATTATTTATGTCCTTATTGACATGATATTTTTCTATTTATCGAATAAAATATTTTCATTCTTTTTTAGAGTGAATAAATTTATTTACTTATTGAAATTTTGTTAAAAATTAATTTTTTCTATGATTATGAGTGTTATAAATTTCATGTTATATATATATACAAGGATGAAATGTTTATTATCATGTTTATAATTGTATTGTCTTGTTTACAATTTTATTGAAATTTTTCTAAATGAATTCTCATAGAAAATTAGGCATGCCATTATGTTATATTAAGGGCGTCGCATATTCATTAAGGACATCGTGTTTTCATATAGTAATGGGAATTTAAATATATATAATGTTATCTATTTATTACTTAATTTTAAGGGTTTGATTTTAATTTTAATTTATCAAACTATGTTTGCTTTACAAATATATGTGGATATATATATATATATATTTATTTATATTAATGTACATATATATACCTATTTTCATTTGTTTTATGGATTTGAAATCATTTCTAAGATTCCAGTTTTATGCAAGAGGATTGTTTATTTCTATTTATCAATGGTTATTGAAATTGTTTTCAATCCATACATTTATGATTTATTTTGAAAGAAATATACATATCTTCTTCCAAATAAAACAGTTTTATTTAGGACATATGTGTGTGTGTGTCATTTTGTGTAAAAGAATTATTATTTTTAACATCGATATGAAAATCATTTTTTGTTAATATTTATGTGAAAAAATTAATATAAGTATGTTTTTTATGTAAAACTGTTATATACATATATTGGTATGATTTCATGAAAAAATACTTTTTTTGTGGCACATGTTTAGCCAACTAATTTCTTTTCACAAAATGGACATAGAAGCCCAAAAATTAAAGAATCTTCATGGACCATTGGATGAAAAATTAAAGTTATATTTTTGTAATTCCAAATAATTCCACCTGGATATTATGATATTATGGTACATGGATTGAACCCAAAACCCTTATGTGAATTGTTTCAAAATACAATTGGTGCACCCCTGTAGCACCCCAATTCATTGGGTAATGTGTTAGTCTCATGATAATTTATGTATAGTTCATATGAGGTATCTCCTAAGAAAATTATTGTGTGAGGGAGTTTTATAAAAATCACATTATTGTGTGCAGGAGGTTTATCCTAAACACATTATGGCATTAGGGAGTGACCCTAATTCATCAAGAGAATATGTTCTCCATGTCTCAATAATGAACTGAGAATCCATGTAGTGATCCAAGGTTCCTTTGAGAATTAATTAAAATAAGTTTTCAAGTGAATTTTTTGTGATTTTATGTATGAATGAATTCAGTTTTCCAAATTTTATATGTATCAAAATCCAATGAAGTGTTTTATAATGTTAATATTTTTGGAAAATTTTAGTTCTATTACTTGTACTAAAATTATTATTATTATTCAATGAATTGAAAACACCCTTCTAAGTATTCATTTATAGAATTGAATATTTTAAAAGTATTATCTCCAATGATATTTTAAAACTTCTTAATGGGAAATCAAATAATCACCCGTTTTTTTAAAAATATATATATGTTTAGTGGAGTTTTGATGGTGTTCCCTTCACTTGTTGAGTTAGAGCTTCTAAAGTCTTTTTTTATTATGTTTTTATTTTAATAGTTTTGTTATTTTGTAAGGGTTGTATCTAATCCTCCTAAACCTAGAGTGGTAAAAGCTTATAGTATTTAATAAATGCTGATTAATGGTTTTTATTTCATTTTATAATGAAATTCATATGATTTTTATTATTTGAGTCCATAAGTGTGGGATTAGGTCTTTATAGCCCCTATTTGAATAGTAGGGGATCAATTTAGAGTCTAGTGGTAAGATGGGAAAAATTTTAATTTCCTTATTTCTTAACTGGGTTTATTGTTTGGCAGCATGGTTAGATAATTTTTTTACAAACACAAGTATTGAACTGTGTGGATACTCCACACATGTCAAGGTTAGGTTCTTGGTTAGACAAACTATGTGACAACCTTATGGAATGCCTGTATAAAAAATTATTTTTTAATGGTTTCCATTACCCGTTAATATGGTTTAACAAACCTTACTTTCCCATTTTAAAACCCCACTATTGTGATGCAAAGATAGAACAAACCCTGTTCTATCTTTGCGCCTTGTTCTACATGCCAAAAAATATGAAATTTGGATCCCCAAATGCCTGAGACACCCCTGACACATCCTATACTACCTTAAACACTACACTTTGTAAACATTTAGGGAATCTACACAAGAGAGAATGGATTTTTTTACCCCAAAAATGGGTGGGGTACTACACTTGTCATTGATATCTTATGAAATATGGGGAATGGTGTTTGAATTTATAGTGTTGTCAACCCATCTCATTCCATCAAACTATCTATCACCATCATAATATTTTTCTCTTATTTTACCAAAAAATGATTTACTATTTGTAGAATTCTCATAAATCACTAATCAATGGCTACCTCATGAAAAATTATAAACATAATCTGACCAATCACCATTCCCTAGAATATGTAAATAAAATAAATTTGGTAAGAAAAACCTTTATTAAAATTGTAGTGTATGACAAAAAAATCTAATGAATCCATCTATTCTATAATCCTCTAATAATGAATAAAATATGACGAGTGTAAAAAAATAAACCAAGTATGAATTACAGTAGGTATATGACTTTCAAGGAATTCCAATTTGATCAATATAAATCACATTGTTTATAAAATTTAAGAAAACTATAAGAAAAAATCATATTTAGAAGTGGTTTTCAAAATCACCACAAAATGTTTTATTTTATTTGTTTTAATTGATGTTTTAGAAAACCATCACTAATTCAAAATATTTTACTAAAATTCTATCAAGAAATAGTGGCCATTATAACTGCCATGAAATCTAGTTTTTATCCTTTTTATTTTAGTGGTGGTTTCTAGAAAATCACTACAAATTAAATAATTTTTATTAATTTTTATTAATAAATAATTAAAATTATAATTTCTTATTAGTAATTAATATTTAATATTTATTTATCTAATAATATTCATTTATTAAAATTTAATAATTAATAATTATTAATTTACAATTATTAATTAAAAACTACTAATTTATAATCATAAATTAAAAATTATTTGCTTAATTATTATTAATTATTAATTATTTATTTTTATATATTTGTATAAAAATATACACACATATACATATATATAGGTATTTACACTTAATATTTAATAGAATGAATGAAAAATGGTTTATAAACTAATGTTATATTAATATTGATTAACAATTTAAAATTATTCTTGAATAATAAATATTTAATAACATTTCTATGATACAAAAAATAATAAATTAGTTAATGTCTTAAGATAAGTTGAAAACATGACTGAAACATAATTTTCTTTTATAAAATAGGAAACATGAGGCATGAAACAAAAGGAAAAAAAGAAATCATGGGGGACGAAAATAGTGGAGCCTGAGGGCATCACCAATAAAAATACCTACACTTGTGAGGGGTAGATTTGGGATAGTGGAAAACACTAATTCACTCAATAGATATTGAATGAATCATTATGGCATCGACAACAATGTTCCCTTCTCTCATTGTCTGTCTAACCTCAATGGCTTGATTCAACATAAATTTTCAATCCTGGATAATATAGAAAAGGACTCTTGGGATTTCTGAATTGTTTCTGAGAAAACTAGCATGAAACGAGGATTTAGATTCCACCATAACAATATTAAGATTATAAAGATCACAAAAAATAATACCTCTATAAAAATCCCTCACCTACACAATAATAGAATTACCTAGGCCATAAAAGTTTTTTAATCCAATAAGCATAGAGCATATGTTGTCATAAACTAGACATCTAATTCTCACCTGAACCCCCTAAACTTATCATTAACTCCAACTTTGGTGGTGACCATCAATCCCATCTCCCCCAACGTTAGATTCCCCAACCCAAAAAAGGAGAATGAGTCCTCAACAAGAGCTCCCTTAAGGAGCCCAAAGTCCCTCCTCTAGGAAATTGAGATTTAGTGTTCACCACCAAATATTTATAACAAACAATAATACCTAATATAAAGGTATTTTTACAATTATTTATGGTGTTCCTATTATCCTAAATTATCTAGTACACCACTATAAGAACCGCTACACAAATGTTAATCTTTAAACGAGCCAGACCACCACCCTTAAACCAGAGAGAAAGAAATCACGGGTTGGATTTTCTTTAAGGGGTGATTACTATTCAATTCTTGATAAGTCTCTACAATAATAGATTTAAATACTCTCAAAAAAAATTCCAAATATTTTTTGTGTTTTTAGGTGTTTTTTTTAATTTCTGAATTTTAAAAAAAATTAAATTATTAAGGAAAGGTGGCAGACCCACTACCGCCTTTTGGTTATGTTGAAAGATGGTAGAGGGAATGCTGCCTTTCAGGATAAATAAACAAATATTTAATAATGTGTTATTGAATTTATAAATATATATATTTTTATATTATGATATATATATATATTGTTTTTTTAAAATCTGGTTGGTTTCTATTACCATAGTAGCCCACCACAAAATTTTTATAACATGACCTATTTTGGTTTTAATAATCTATTATTATATTCTCAATTTTACCAAGAAAATCATATGAATTTCATTCCATGACATGGAATGATTTATTTTAATGTTTTAAAATATCGAATGCTACTTTTATAATAATAACATTTTTCATGGTATATCACATTATATTGATTTCTAGAATTGGTACAAATTGATTTCAATTATTAGTGATTGAATTATTTTATTATCCTTTTAGTGGAATTAATTACAAATTCCAACATACACACTAAAACTTTTTCCCACCATATTTCCAAATGCTATCCCATACCAGTTACAAGTGTATTGGAAAGGATGTTGTTTTCTTAAACCTGCATGCATGTAGAATTTAGACTATTTTTAAGGACTTAACTAGAAAAAAAGTAGTCCCCAAAGGCATGAAGTTTATATTTATAGGATATTATATGAAAACAAAAATATATTATATATAAAACTCTTTAGATAAAATACTTGGGGTAACCAAAGATGGTGACTTGTTAATGGTAGAAAATAATGAGCCAATTTTCTAAGAAGAGACAATAGAGGGATAACATGATTCGAGATGAATGAATCCACGAATTGAAAAAATAGACTCTTGGTATTATAACTAAGTATGGGATTGGTGGATCTTCATGTTCTTATAAATATCATTGAGTGAAAATGGGTCTTTAAGAGAAAAATGGTGATGGATGTTAAAGTGAATAAATATATTGAAAGACTAATGAATAATGGGTTTAAAAATAATAAAGAATTGGATTCAATGAAAACTTCTCTCCAATTTCCATTTTTAAATGCCTCATAATTACAATTTCCATAGATAGTATTCATATTAGAAGTGTTCAATATCTAGGGTTATTTTGGATCTATAATGTTCCAACATCATCAATATTTTTTTGAAAATAAATTTTAGTTTTGTTTTAAACCATTATAATAGAATTTATTTTTATTTTTAAATTTCTTTAATTTTCAATGATTTATTATATTTATGAAATTCATTTTACTATTGACAACCTTTTATATGTTTAAGAATATTTTAAAATATTATTTAGATTGTTTTTGTTGTGTATCTTTTAAAATAATTTAATATTACCAACTTGAAACTTAATAAGTTCTCCTATGTTTCAAGTAGTCAACTTTGAGATCTTCTAAAATATAAATTGTTACTAAAATATAATTAAAAATTGATGCTCTAGTTAACCATATAAAAAATAATTTTAAAAATAATTTTATCATTTTAATAGAAATAAAACTAATACATGAAGGAGTAATGTCAATTTATATGGGGAGGAGATTATGTCTCACATGGTGGTCTATGAATCTGATGTCCATATTTAGATCACTATGTTCAATGTTGGGGTGGATAATATTGACCTGGAGAGGGATAATCCTTGTTCAGTTGAATGTCAGTTGTCACATGCTCTGTATATGTGTCAGGAATATTTGTAAACTGGATTTAATATTATTCACCATATCCATCACCCACAATTTCATAGGAGGACCCATCATCGTCACATGGGGGAACCATATTGGCTGTGAAGGATCAGTACCCCAAGCTAGTGATGGATCTAGACCCCAAGCCTATGGTGGATCTAGACCCCAAGTCTATGATGGATCTAGACCCCAAGATTTAGAGAAATGTGGAAATCATATCAATAAATATAGATCACATACCTCATGATGGACATCCATGATTAGTTGATGTTGGACTACATGGGGGTCAACCTATGCCTACATAACAGGTGAGGTATCACATTATGGATGACGCGGTATACAAATTTTTTTTCCTGACTCCTCAACATCATCATCTTCTAGAAGATGTTCTTGAGCAAGAACCTCCACTTCCGTGGTAGGAACCTCCACTTTCTAGGTTGGACTCTCAAAGATACTCTCAAGAATCACAATATAAGATGACCTTAGCACCGAAACTACAGCAAGTACCACAACCATGGTGTGGAACTCCTCCACCTCTAGATCACTATTGAAAATAATATTCTCTATGTTATTACATTTTAAAGATAGTGAAAATTAATTAGAATATAGTTTAGTAAAAAATCTAATGGAAATCAATTGACTTACCATGTTATGAAGCTCTTTATCATGTTAGGTAAGTTGCAGTATAGACTTCATTCTATATCATGGATCATAAATGACCTGATTTTAAAAATAGAATCACATCATTGGTACACCCTGGATATGAAACTCTACACATCTTCCCCAGCGGTTGATAAAATCAGTATATACACTATGCCAGTCCTCATCCTGCCTCCCTATCAACTTCAAGTGATGAAGCTCACAGGTTTTTGTCAGTTGTAATGGAATCATCTGGACATATCCAACCATGTGCATGACTATATCATACTACTATCACTAAATAATATTAAAGTTAATTAGTTGAACTACAACCATTGCATCATGAAGTCCAACAATGTGGTATGCTTGAAACTGGTCTAGTATAGCTTCGTATGGCATCCATAAAACCTAAAATGAAATGTGACCAATTTAAAAAAAAATCCCCTTACTAAAAACCAAAATTGATTCTAAAATGAAATTTGTTAGATGGTGATAGATCGTATATACTTACTTGGTCAGGTTGGAGACTGTCTAACTTGAGGCGGCATGTATACAAAAGTTGGGTCAGAACCATGATGAATTGGCGTCTCAGACTGCACCTATCCAATACAACACAAAATGCGATAAAAAATAACAAATTAAATTCAATAACTCATACCAGCATCATAAACTAATAGAGAAGAGTGATTTTACCATCATTCACATAGATCATCATCCAGCAACTCTAGGGGAAACAGCGGACCAACAAGCATAGGGAAGAATGAAGGGATGTGCTCCCATTCCCACATCTGAAGAATGATAATGCACCACCCAAGATATGTGTGGTCAAAGTGGAATACTGTGCATAATTCTATGTATGTGTTTACCAAGCAGTCCAATCCCTAGCATTATAGTCTATCCTGATCAAATTCTACCAGTATGGCATGATAAATCATGTGCACGTGCATCACCAAGTGATCAGCAAAAAGGATCCATCCAATGAGATTTAATATATATTCTTGGGAATAATGTGTTATAGTTTAGTCATCAGCATCATCATGTATTGGTCAAAAAATTTCCAAACTGCTCGTCAATCCAGATTATAGATGTAAACCCACAATATCTTGCACTATGCTCATTGAAAATGTCGACACCTAAAAATCCCTGAACAAGGCCTGGCCAATATGCATGGATGGATCCAAAAATGGCTTCCCATGGATAGGAATACTAAGAAGCATTGTCACTTCCATAAGTTTAATGATAATATCTACCCCAACTGTGAGGAATTTGGGTGTCTCTATTCTCCACCTCTCCCTGAGGGCAGCAAGCAGGTGATGGTGAACAAAAGTGAAATCTAATACTATAATGATGTAGAATCTAGTATGACACATGTGTGGTATAATGGTAGGGGGAGGTTTCCTATGATGAAAACATTGAGATTGAATCACACTAATCTCCTAAACATTACCACCATCTATAATAGCCTCAGAACCATGTTTAGCCTACTGAGAGAGTAGTATGGTATCATCCATCTTTAGGTAAAAAAATGAAATGAGTCGTAAGTGTAAAATGTGAGTATAACATGATGTTCTACATAATTTTATGACTTGTATAATGTAAGATATGACTTTTTCATTCTCATTATTTCATTATTTTATTTCTTACCAAAAAAAGGGTATGACTTCATGTTTTTTAATCCATATTACTAAAGTGATTTTGTTATATGTTTTTACTTAGAAAATATTGTTTTGTAAGATATGGTATTATATATATATATATATATATATATATATATAAATTTTGTCTTAGTTATCTAAAATTTTACAAGAAAATAGTGTGCTTCATAATTTATATAAGATTTCCCACATCATGGTATGTTTCATAATTATTTTATCACATGTTTTATGTATGGTTTAGCAATGGATAAATTTATTATGCTTTAATTTCAACTCAAATGCACTTATCATATTCTATTTAATGTGAATATGAATGGACAATATTTATTTAATATTAAAAGGTTTTGTTGATGGAAGAGAATTCAAAAAAACATTAGAATCTTATAATAACACTATATAATTAACAATATTAAAATATCACATAATAGACAGTACATCATTGTGGTAGAGAGTGTGAACTTCATGCAGAAAAGTTAGGGAATCGTTTCTAGTTATAACCATATTGATGATATATGGTGAATATCAAAATTTTCCCTTGTTCTTGAGCCCATTCCATCCCATTTTGTATCCTGGTGGACTTTGGTATCCCTTGTTTACACGACATGTTGATATCATGTATCACTATTGGCTGACCTTTGGGCATTGGTAAATATTGAAACTCCCCAATAGGTTTCCATGGTGCAGCATAATAGTTAGCAATTGTATCCATATGGAACACTATATCAACATATGCTTCCAATGATACATTTACATATGCACACGTTGTGATGATGGGTGATCATGGTAGATGTAAGGCCTAGATGTTTCCAAACTGGCATTTCATCGCTTCCTATAATACCGCATTTTTATAACCAATTCAATTTGTGATGGGTTACAAATTCTCTTGAACTTTATATTGAGATTCTTCTTATTGGAAAAGATAGACAAGATAACTAGAAGCTTACTCAATATTATTTTAAGTCTCTCGTTGAAACTGTCTTCCATAACTTATCCCCTTCTAAGTCCCCTCTGAAGCTAGTTTTTTACTATCAATGAAGTACTTCATGCACCAATACAATGTATCCAAAACTTGGGTAGTTATAGGTAACTGGTGAAGCCCCTTGAAGACGACACATTTGATGATCTCTGTAATTTTTTTTCATTTCTATATACCTCTTCACCCCATCATATTCTAATTTCCATTTTTCTTTTGGAATCTGCATCATATAATCATACAATTCTTGATTATCATTGCGGATTTGTTCAAAATTTTCTTCAACCACTGCTGATTCGGATCATATGATACATATATATGATCATATTTCACATAAAATGATTTTATATTTAGGATGAAATAATAAAAAATAACATAGAAATTGCATACCTATCCTCATGATTACCTTCTTCATAAGTTCATTAAGGAATGTTTTTATCAAATTTTTAGAAATGTGACTAATGTAGTACTGATGATGTGCATTTGAGGGTCTCTATATATTAGGGACCACATTGATTTTCTCAATTATTTCTTTATGCTGATCAAATATCAAATGAATTCCATGAATGTAAGTGAAATGGTTACTGATACATGATAAAAACCAACTCCATGATTCATAGTTTTCCTTCTCCACAATAGAAATGTCAAGCAGAATAGGTAAACGATTTCCATATTGGGTTTCCAAAATCAACAATACACCCTTTAATTTCATTATATAAACATTCCATCAATCTAAATAAACTATTTTCTAAAACAAAATGTGGAGATATAGAGGAGGAATGCCTAGAAAAGCTCATGAAATTGAACATGAATTGGATCAAGATGGTTTTCTTGAGACAGATTTTAATTTTTTTCAAGATGGAAAAAAACATAGTTGATGTGCTTCAATATGGCTATAAATTGTGGTAACATTCAATACGAGTCATCCTAATACCCATAGACCTTCACAATTGCCTTATATGTTTTCATCCATGCCTTATTATAGGAAATATTATAACCACTTTTTTGTTGTATCCTCTCTGGAACAAGGGATATGGGAACATCTTGGAATGTCCTAATCATCTAAACAATAATGGATGATACAAATTCAACATCCAATTATGTATGGTCTTGTTTCAGGCTTGGCCGAATGCAAGTGTGAGCTACTTCAATGATCGAGATTCTCTAACCACCAAATAAAATGTTCAAAATTGTCCTCAAATGAAATATACAATCATCCGCATACTTCCCACAAATTATAATATATTTATTACAGCTTCATTTTAAAGTATATATATGTAGTTCCTCTTGATGTTAAATATCTTTAGCATGATTTTTAATGCATCTTTACTTAGATAATTCCTTCCAACATATAAGGTTATTTCCAACTCACTAAACCTAACTGATATTACTCTATGAAACACAGTTGTGGGTGTGAGAACATTGTAGTCGAATTTAGGCACATGTTTCATTTCTTCCAACCAAGATTCAAAAAGTGGTGGATTTTTTTGCCAGTAGAAGCTATTATAAAACTAATGAATCTTTAAAAAAATCCTCCCCAACATCTGTTTCTCTTTCATCAGAAGTATTGTTGTCACCATCTATTCCATCATTATAAAAATCCTCATCAAATGTTGGGTTTTCTTTTATATTTAGGATATCATCTAGGTTTGCCTCTTCGGTATCATTTAAAATAGGATTAATTTCTGGGGACAGACCATCTTCCACCACTTATGTAAGTATATGTATTCATATTGTACAATAGAAACATCATCATATGACTCCATCATAGCACCATTTGAAATCTAAGAAAATAAATTTATTGCTTGTACCCACTGTGCATCAGCAACCAATGGACGAGCTAGATGCCACAGTGTAGATGGTTATTGAAAATGTCTATTGCTCATAGGCTTGATCTCTTTATCGTGTCCGTAATTTAAGGAACTAAAAATTCTATCTTCAATCTCACTTAGGGTTACAAAATCAGTTTTACTAACCACTATTTTTGGTTTTTTACTATTAGAATCTCTTTTTTCAGTTTGAGTAACCTCCCTTTAGTAGTACACATAAGAAACAAGAATCTGTATGTCCAAAATTTGTTTGTATCTATACCTCCATAGTGTAAGTAATATTGAAATTGATGGTTCACCATATAATATTTATTATAATAAAATATTAGAAGATCATTTTATACCCTAAAATATGATACTAATGTTTTGTTATATAAGATTTAATAGAATGTAAGTCACATAATGTCTTTAAAATTGAGAAAAAAAGAGATAAAATCAAATAAATTGAATTACCATTCATAAAATGAAAATTATGATCATATAAAGTGAAATGGATAAGAGAAAACACATTATATAACACAAGAATTATTTAAAACATACAAAAAATACCAAGAAATTTTTAAATAAAATATGGTTTGGATGAGTTGAGTGTGACTTCAAAAGTTAGGTAAAAGCCTGTTTATTTGTATTTGGTATCTTAGTAACATCATAGAAAGAAATGTAATTAACCTCATAATTTTGAAAAAAATTCATCCTTCTAATAAACTATCTTAGAATTTATTAGAAGGATCAAAGATTTTCAAAATTCCCAAGCTAAGTACATTTATTTAGAATATGTTATTAAGAAACAAAATAAAAATAAACTATATTTTACCTCACTTCTAAAGTCACACTCATCTCATCCAAACCATGTTTAACTGATAAATGTGTATGTATTTCTTGTATATTATAAAACGTTAATGTGTTATTTAATGTGTTTTTTATTATGATTTTCACTTTATATGATCATAATTTTTATTTTATCAATTATAATTAAATTGATTTGTTGGTCCCTTCTTTTACCTCACTTTTCAAAACATTGTTTGAGTACTATTGACATTGAGGGTTGACCATATAATATTTGTGATTCTAAAATTTTAGAACATCTTCTTATAACCTAAAATATTATACAAATATTTCTTAGTACAGTTTTTAATCTTCCAAAAGGTATTTAGTATTTTATAAATTAAATGTGAATCATCTAAAGAATTTCCCCGAGGAGTGTCTAATCAGGATGTGGTATGTACTGTTTTCATGTACCTGGTTACCCGAAGTCAAGACTAGAACGCCTTATCTGAGTTTTAATCCTAGGTACATTTGTGCCAGAGCCACTTCCACTTTTTTGTATCCAAAAAGTGATTTTATTTCGTATATAACCACATAATCATTATTCTACCAAAATTTTAGAATTTTTTCTTTTATCCTAAGAGATGAAACTAATAACTACTTATCCATTAGTTAATTATTAGTTAAGCATTAGTTCATAATCAGTTAACCATTATTTAATGATTAGTTAATAATTTTTTTACCATTATTTAAACAATGGTTAATCACTCATTTATCATTCTTTAATAATCCCTTAGTGATCCCATAATAAACCATTAATCATCCCTTAATCATCCCTTAATCAACCATGAATCATCCCTTAATCAACCTTTAATCAAACCTTTATCATTTATTATTCAATAATTAATAATTAGATAATTATTATTTCTTTATTCTTTTCTTAATTGAATATTTAATCATCACATAATCTTATTTTAATCAATAATTAATCAATAATTAACCATTATATAATCATAAAATAATCATAACAGAATCTATACTTAATCATTAATAATAATAACTATTATTTCTTAACTATATATAACAAACTAAACAATATAATAAAAAATATATATTAAACTAACTAAAATTAATTCAATTCCAAATCTAACAAACTTTAAATTAAATAATAAAAAATACCTATAAATGATGCTTCACAAAAAATTCAAACTTTTTTAGGCCACTAGATCCACCATGCATAATGAAAAAATCTTCTAAAGAGAAGAGAGATCAAAATGTATAGAGAAGGGTGAATTTAAAATTGAGAGGGATGGGTTGTGGATTTGGAAGTGAGGAGGATGGGGGGATTCCCTTTTATATACCTTTAATTGAAAGGTGTACTTGGGTGAAACAACTTTTTATTTTACTATTGGAGAATGGAACACAACCATCTTCCACTTTTCTCTTTCTTTATTTAGGTGAAAGGAACGCCTCCCCCGGTCTCCTTGCCACATCACTGATCCATGGCAAGAGGATGGGAGGGGAAATACTCCCCGAACTTCCTTTCATGCATACTTTTAAAAAAATTAACCTGCACACAATTAAAAGTTTTTAAAAACTAATTAAAAAACTCAACAATTTAATCTTTAAGAGAAATAAAACACGGACAATGTGATTTCAAACAATGTCTTCTGCCTAATATTTCCTAAAGATAATCCAGCCTTTATCATAAGTTTATCAAATCAACTCTTAGTGAGGAACATAATTCTTTACATATGAGTATTCATTCCCCCAGATCTTGGCAGCATCATGATCATTATCAAACTGTGTATTAATCCACATAAGAGAAGCCTTGTTAAAAAATAATCTGGACTAAGTATCTAAATACACAAACCAATCAGGTTTTTTCCTAGATGAATTCCCACATGTAAAGAATTTTGTTTCTCATTGAGAGTAGAGTTGACAAACACATAATATAGGCCAGATTCTTTGTAGGAAATATTAGTGATGAGAAACTCCGAAAAAATAGTGGATCAATGCCTACCTAGGTATCCTTCTAAAACCAGAGGCCACCACAACCCACCACCCATCCCACCTTCTCTATCAAAAGATCAAACTGATCAATCATGTATCTCTAAGAGTTAGAAGCTTTCTAGGACCCTTGGACCATCTCCACTAGTCTCCACCATATTTCGATCTCATGAATCACTCACATTAATTGTGAATATATCTATGAATTTTGGTATTGAATTAATCTTATATTGTATTTTTCTTGATTAAAAGGGCATAGAAGGCCTCTAAAATTGAGGATTTAGTTGGATAACCTATTTTTAATCATTAGATGAAATTCCAAATTCATTTAAGATAATAAAATTATCTTTTTTCAATTGTGACTGAATTTATTCCAAGGGATTAAATTCATATAGATATTTTGAGGTTTAAATTTTAAAATTTAATTTTTATAGTGTTATTTATAAATTTATATAAAAATAATTTCATCTGAAAAAATATTTGTATAAATAAATATTATATGGGTTTATGAGTGTGTGTGAGTGTCTTTCTATGTGTATTTGTCTTTATGTATCATTATATGTTTTTATGTCTTTATATAAATTCACACTTATATTTATATTTGTATTTGTATTTATATTTATATTTTTATTTTTATTTATATTTTTATTTATATTTATATTTATATTTATATTTATGTTTATATTTATATTTATATTTATATTTATATTTATATTTATATTTATATTTATATTTATATTTAAATTTTTATTTGTATTTATATTTATATTTATATTTATATTTATATTTATATTTATATTTATATTTATATTTATATTTATATTTATATTTATATTTATATTTATATTTATATTTATATTTATATTTATATTTATATTTATATTTATATTTATATTTATATTTATATTTATATTTATATTTATATTTATATTTATATTTATATTTAT
This sequence comes from Viscum album, assembly GCA_963277665.1. Lineage (NCBI taxonomy): Eukaryota > Viridiplantae > Streptophyta > Magnoliopsida > Santalales > Viscaceae > Viscum > Viscum album. Next base: position 1,699,335,509 of record OY728127.1, read on the forward strand.
ATTTATATTTATATTTATATTTATATTTATATTTATATTTGTATTTATATTTATATTTATATTTATATTTATATTTATATTTATATTTATATTTATATTTATATTTATATTTATATTTATATTTATATTTCACTGAACTGGTATAACCTACCGTTCCAGCCATGTCTATCTCATGAGATATAAAATCTTTTCCCAATGCATTGAAGGGAGATATAGGTCCCACCCTTCTCATAATGATACCATTCTTATGTGTGCCACAAAATCATAAATCATACATCATTGTATAACCCATGTAATACAAATGGGAATATTAAATATAAATATATATATAAATATAAATATATATATAAATATAAATATAAATATAAATATATACATAAATATAAATATAAATATAAATATAAATATAAATATAAATATAAATAAAAATATAAATAAAAATATAAATAAAAATAAAAATAAAAATATAAATACAAATACAAATATAAATATAAGTGTGAATTTATATAAATACATAAAAAACATATAATGATACATAAAGACACATACACATAGAACGACACTCACACACACTCATAAACCCATATAATATTTATTTATACAAATATTTTTTCAGATGAAATTATTTTTATATAAATTTATAAATAACACTATAAAAATTAAATTTTAAAATTTAAACCTCAAAATATCTATATGAATTTAATCCCTTGGAATAAATTCAGTCACCACTGAAAAAAGATAATTTTACTATCTTAAATGAATTTGGAATTTCATCTAATGATTAAAAATTGGTTATACAACTAAATCCTCAATTTTAGAGGCCTTCTATGCCCTTTTAATCAAGAAAAATACAATATAAGATTAATTCAATACCAAAATTCATAGATATATTCACAATTAATGTGAGCGATTCATGAGATCGAAATATGGTGGAGACTAGTGGAGATGGTCCAAGGGTCCTAGAAAGCTTCTAACTCTTAGAGATACATGATTGATCAGTTTGATCTATTAATAGAGAAGGTGGGATGGGTGGTGGGTTGTGGTGGCCTCTGGTTTTGGAAGGATACCTAGGTAGGCATTGATCCCCTATTTTTTCAGAGTTTCTCATCACTAATATTTCCTATAAAGAATCTGGCCTATATTCTGTGTTTGTCAACTCTACTCTCAATGAGAAACAAAATGCTTTACATGTGGGAATTCATCTAGATAAAAAACCTGATTGGTTTGTGTATTTAGATACTTAGTCAAGATTATTTTTTAACAAGGCTTATCTTATGTGGATTAATACACAGTTTGATAATGATCATGATGCTGCCAAGACCTGGGGGAATGAATACTCATATGTAAAGAATTATGTTCCTCACTGAGAGTAGATTTGATAAACTTATGATAAAGTATGGATTATCTTTAGGAAATATTAGGTACAAGACATTTTTTGAAATCACATTGTCCGTGTTTTATTTCTCTTAAAGATGAAATTGTTGAGTTTTTTAATTAGTTTTTAAAAACTTTTAATTGTGTGCAGGTTAATTTTTTTAAAAGTATGCATGAAAGGAAGTTCGGGGAGTATTTCCCCTCCCATCCTCTTGCCATGGATCAGTGATGTGGCAAGGAGACCGCGGGAGGCGTTCCATTCACCTAAATAAAGAAAGAGAAAAGTGGAAGATGGTTGTGTTCCATTCGCCAATAGTAAAATAAAAAGGTGTTGCACCCTAGGCCACGTTTCAATTAAAGGTACATAAAATGGAATCCCCCCATCCTCCTCACTTCCTAATCCACAACCCAACCCTCTCAATTTTAAATTCACCCTTCTCTATACATTTTGATATCTCTTCTCTTTAGAAGATTTTTTCATTATGCATGGTGGATCTAGTGGCCTAAAAAAGTCTACATTTTTTGTGAAGCATCATTTATAGGTATTTTTCATTATTTAATTTAAAGATAGTTAGATTTGGAATTGAATTAATTTTAGTTAGTTTAATATATTTTATTTATTATGTTGTTTAGTTTGTTATATATAGTTAAGAAATAATAGTTATTATTATTAATGATTAAGTATAGATTATGTTATGATTATATAATGGTTAATGATTGATTATGTATTGATTAAAATAAGATTATGTGATGATTAACTATTCAATTAAGAAAACAATAAAGAAATAATAATTATCTAATTATTAATTATTGAATAATAAATGATAAAGGTTTGATTAAAGGTTGATTAAGGGATGATTCAAGGTTGATTAAGGGATGATTAATGGATGATTAATGGTTTATTATGGGATCACTAAGGGATTATTAAAGAATAATAAAGGAGTTATTAACCATTGTTTAAATAATGGTAAAAAAATTATTAACTAATGATTAAATAATGGTTAACTAATTATGAACTTATGCTTAACTAATAATTAACTAATGGATAAGTAGTTATTAGTTTCATCTCATAGGATAAAAGAAAAAATTCTAAAATTTTGGTAGAATAATGATTATGTGGTTATATACGAAATAAAATCACTTTTTTGATACAAAAAAGTGGAAGTGGCTCTGGCACAAATGTACCTAGGATTAAAACTCAGATAAGGCATTCTAGTCTTGACATTGGGTAACCAGGTACATGAAAACAGGACATACCACATCCTGATTAGACACTCCTTGGGGAAATTCTTTAGATGATTCACATTTAATTTATAAACTACTAAATACCTTTTGGAAGATTAAAAACTGTACGACGAAATATTTGTATAATATTTTAGGTTATAAGAAGATGTTCTAAAATTTTAGAATCACAAATATTATATGGTCAACCCTCAATGTCAATAGTACTCAAAAAATGTTTTGAAAAGTGAGGTAAAAGAAGGGACCAACAAATCAATTTAATTATAATTGATAAAATTAAAATTATGATCATATAAAGTGAAAATCATAATAAAAAACACATTAAATAACACATTAACGTTTTACAATATACAAGAAATACATACACATTTTTCAGTTAAACATGGTTTGGATGAGATGAGTGTGACTTTAGAAGTGAGGTAAAATATAGTTTATTTTTATTTTTTTTGCTTAATAACATATTCTAAATAAATGTACTTAACTTGGTAATTTTGAAAATCTTTGATCCTTCTAATAAATTCTACGATAGTTTATTAGAAGGATGAAATATTTCCAAAATTATGAGGTTAATTACATTTCTTTCTATGATGTTACTAAGATACCAAATAAAAATAAACAGGCTTTTACCTAACTTGCGAAGTCACACTCATCTCATCCAAACCATATTTTATTTAAAAATTTCTTGGTATTTTTTGTATGTTTTAAATAATTATTGTGTTATATAATGTGTTTTCTCTTATCCATTTCACTTTATATGATCATAATTTTCATTTTAGGAATGGTAATTCAATTTATTTGATTTTAACTCTTTTTTTCTCAGTTTTAAAGACATTATGTGACTTACATTATATTAAATCTTATATAACAAAACATTAGTATCATATTTTAGGGTATAAAATGATGTTCGAATATTTTATTATAATAAATATTATATTGTGAACCATCAACTTCAATATTATTTACACTATGAAAGTATAGATACAAACAAATTTTGGACATACAGATTCATGTTTCTTATGTGTACTACTACAGGGAGGTTACTCAAACTGAGAAAGGAGATTCTAATAGTAAAAAACCAAAAATAGTGGTTAGTAAAACTGATTTTGTAACCCTAAGTGAGATTGAAGATAGAATTTTTAGTTCCTTAAATTAAGGACACGATAAAGAGATCAAGCCTATGAGCAATAGACATTTTCAATAACCATCTTCACTATGGCATCTAGCTTGTCCATTGGTTGCTGATGCACAGTGGGTACAAGCAATAAATTTATTTTCTTAGATTTCAAATGGTGCCATGATGGAGTTATATGATGATGTTTCTATTGTACAATACGAAGACATATACTTACATAAGTGGTGGAAGATGGTATGTCCCTAGAAATTAATCCTATTTTAAATGATACAGAAGAGGAAAACCTAGATGATATCCAAAATATGAATGAAAATCCAACATTTGATGAGGATTTTTATAATGATGGAATGGATGGTGACAACAATACTTCTGATGAGAGAGAAACAGATGTTGGGGAGGATTTTTTTAAAGATTCATTAGTGGTACAATAGCTTCTACTGACAAAAAAAAATCCACCACTTTTTGAATCTTGGTTGGAAGCAATGAAACATGTGCCTAAATTCGACTACAATGTTCTCACACCCGCAACTGTGTTTCATAGAGTAATATCAGTTAGGTTTAGTGAGCTGGAAATAACCTTATATGTTGGAAGGAATTCTCTAAGTAAAGATTCATTAAAAATCATGCTAAAGATATTTAACATCGAGAGTAACTATATATATATACTTTAAAATGAAGGTGTAATAAATATATTATAATTTGTGGGAAGTATTCGGATGATTGTATATTTCATTTGAGGAAAATTTTGAACATTTTATTTGGTGGTTAGAGAATCTCGATCATTGAAGTAGCTCACACTTGCATTCGGCCAAGCCTGAAACAAGACCATACATAATTGGATGTTGAATTTTTATCATCCATTATTGTTTAGATGATTAGGACATTCCGAGATGTTCCCATATCCCTTGTTCCAGAGAGGATACAACAAATAAGTGGTTATAATATTTCCTATAATAAGGCATGGATGAAAAAATATAAGGCAATTGTGAAGGTCTATGGGTATTAGGATGACTCATATTGGATGTTACCACAATTTATAGCTATATTGAAGCACATCAACTATGTTTTTTCCATCTTGAAAAAAATTAAAATGTGTCTCAAGAAAACCATCTTGATCCAATTCATGTTCAATTTCATGATTTTTTCTAGGCATTCCTCCTCTATATCTCCACATTGTGTTTTAGAAAATAGTTTATTTAGATTGATGCAATGTTTATATAATGAAATTAAAGGTTGTATTGTTGATTTTGGAAACCCAATATGGAAATCGTTCACCTATTCCGCTTGACATTTCCATTGTGGAGAAGGAAAACTATGAATCATGGAGTTGGTTTTTATAATGTATCAGTAACCATTTCACCTAAATTCATGGAATTAATTTGATATTTGATCAGTATCAAGAAATAATTGAGAAAATCAATGTGGTCCGTAATATATAGAGACCCCCAAATGCACATCATCAGTACTACATTAGACACATTTCTAAAAATTTGATAAAAACATTCCATAATGAACTTATGAAGAAGGTAATCATGAGGATAGGTATGCAATTTATTTGTTATTTTTTATTATTTCATCCTAAAGATAAAATCATTTTATGTGAAATATGATCATATATATGTAGCATATGATTTGAATCAGCAGTGGTTGAAGAAAATTTTGAACAAATCCGCAATGATAATCAAGAATTGTATGATTATATGATGCAGATTCCAAAAGAAAAATGGACTTTAGAATATGATGGGGTGAAGAGGTATATAGAAATGAAAAAAAAATTACAGAGATCATCAAATGTGTCATCTTCAAGGGGCTTCACCAGTTACCTATAACTACCCATGTTTTGGATACATTGTATTGGTGCGTGAAGTACTTCATTGACAGTAAAAAACTAGCTTCAGAGGGGACTTAGAAGGGGATAAGTTATGGAAGAAAGATTCAACGAGAGACTTAAAATAATATTGAGTAAGCTTCTAGTTATCTTGTCTGACTTTTCCAATAAGAAGAATCTCAATATAAAGTTCAAGAGAATTTGTAACCCATCACAAATTGAATTGGTTATAAAAATGCGGTATTACAGGAAGTGATGAAATGCCAATTTAGAAACATAATATGTTTTCCAAAAGAACACTTCTTTCAACTCACCTTTTACTAATCGAGACTGTTTCATCTTCACTCAAGGTTGATGATTATTATATCATGTATGTTAATACATCTTTAATTAGGGGACAAAAATTTTATGAGTTTATGATTTTTGAAATGAATCCATTTTTTTCAATGTGTTATTTAATATTATATATTGATGCATGTTCTATGTGTAATGAATGATAATGTAAATGTTATGATGTGATGGATTTGATTAGAAATATATAGTGCAATGTAAATGTTATGATGTGGCTGGTGAACCCAAAATTATATAGCGATCCAATTTATTGGGTAATGTGATTAATCTCACGATTTTATGTGAAATATATATGAAAATTATTCTATCTTTGTTCAAAATTATGTATTTTAGTTATCCACTAAGACAAGATGCTTCATTTTTATGCATTTACACATATAAATCATTTTCTTAATGCTTCCTCTAAGGTTTATGATCCTAGGACTATGTCACTATGATTTTATGATTATGATAGAGCCATATTTTATTGTCTCGTGTTCTTATCAATCTTCTTACTGTAATTTTATCTCACCCCTCTTTGATGTATATCCTCATGTGACTACATATACTAAGGATTATTCATGAGACAATAAGAATATAGAAAAGATGGTATTAAATAAAAATTTATTTTTTAAATTGTAAATTTTATGTATGATCCTTGTTTTTCAAAGATATTAAAAATTGGATCATGATCATGTAATTATTTTATGTTTTTTTACCTTTAAAATGATGTAATAGTAATGTAAGAAAATAAAGGGTCTCTATACCAGAAGTTAAGGCCAATCATTCCCTGACCGTTGATGCCATTCACCATGGAAGACCAGAGTACCCCCATTGGGTTCATAAAAGGTTACTCTCTAGTGAGAAAAATAAACAAGTTCTATGAAATGTATTATATATTCACATCAAGGATAACATAAGAAATATCCATTTCCAAAACTAGAAATCCCCATTCTAGAAAAATCCTAGACATAGTGAGAGAAATGGATGGAAACATAAAACCCTATTATCTCTTCTTGCCAAGAAGGACAACCAAAATCCATGGTATACAGAATAATCTCTGTAAGTAATTTATAAAGTCCCACAAGACTATGAAATGATAGAGTTAAAATCTCCCATATCAAATAAAGAAACAATAATAGATAATGAAAGGAAAATTATCTCAAACTATTGTAGGCCGTACATCTGATTCTATGATCAACTAATCTATAAAATGAAGGTGATTTATCTCAAATAATGAATATATTTGATTATTGGATTGTGGATCTACCCTAAGTTGAATTTGGAAATAATAGGATCCAACATTTCCACCTCGACTAGCAGTCCAAGAACATCTATCCATAGATTCATCAGACTAAGCAGGTATTTCAATGTGCAACGGGGATCCTAAACTGGTTTGAGTGGGTGGGACATGTTTATAAAACCTTTTAACATTACCCAAACTCTAAAATTGATGATAATGGTTATCTGAAGTTGGAAATGGAGATTTCATATGCCCATATTTTCAGTACTAGTTTAACACAACCAATCCAACACATGAGGCTACTAACATAGATGTTTGGGAGGGGTAACTAGTACTTCCCCATTCATTATTCCCTACTCCTCACACTACCTCTTCCTTTGATACATGTCATTTACACCTCAAAATATAGGTAGATATGTCATACAAAATACCAACTTACATGCCTCATCAATTTACACAATTGGATCTCAGTCCACCACCTCAACATACATATTCAACTTAAATGGGAAGACATCAGATAAAATATCTGACTGCAACACAATTTGAAAATTTAGAGCCTTTAACATCCCATTAGAAACTATGACAGGTGCAAAATTGATTAATTTTAAAAAATAGTTGGCATATTCCAACATGGTTTGATCACCATAATGGAAGTACAAAAACTCCTAGATCATATTGAGGGATAAGTTATTTGGGAAGTACATCTCATTGTAAACAACTTTGAACCACTTTCAACCCAACTGCTCATGCTTCCCATCTTGGACCACTAAGTCCCAACACCTGTGACTGGGGCCTACCAACATAAATGAATCACATTTCACCTTGACCACTTTAGGAGTATCAAGAAATTTGGAAATACTCTCAACCTTTCCAATCCACTCCCCATATTCTTAGGGGTCCATGAAACCCAAGAAGGAAGAAGAATTTTTCTCAAAGAAATCCTAAGATTTATAATTTTTTTATGTAGTTTGGCTTCCTTATAATATAATGAACTAGATACCGTTCCCTGATCCAGATACCGGATAACCCTAAACACTACTTCAACTAATATATGATCAACTGGTGATGGACAATTGAATCTAGCCTCTTCCTATGGTTTCACAAGTAGTCTCCATGGAGGCATGATGCTAAAAAATTAACAAGACCAAAGAAAACATCATCACTACACAAGGATAAACTTTTAGGAATAATAAATTCCAAACATTTCCATACGCCAAAACAAAACCATAATAAACACAATAACAAGTAGAACACTCCACCCTAACCATGTGCCCATTTATTGGCTTAATAATATACAACCCAAATGAAGGATTGGTCAAACCAAATCTCGAACATCCCATAGTGACCCAATGCATTTCATTAGATGTTTTTATAGACACCCCACTTGCAACCAGAACCTCAAGACCCAACACTTCTAGCTCTGGTATATCCAGATTTTCCTAAATAACATGACCTAAGGAAAGGAAAAAACTACTCTAATATAATTTTTTTGTGAACTAGGAAATACTTATATCCCACATGACACCCTTTCTAACCCATGGAATGAACCAATAGGCATTCTCAATCCCCATAGTCTAGAAACTATTTCTTGGGCATTGAGTAACACCTTTGGGAATGATTTCTCCATTAAAAATCATCTATAAAAAATCCATGAAATTAATCCATCAAATCAAAATGAATAATATTAATAAAACAAATCAAAGGAAACATTATGATCATGGTACATGCATTTAGAATTTACCACCAAAAAATAAAATTACCAAAAAAGGTTAGTGGGATGACTAGCCAAAGAATCCTCCAATGCAATATGTGGGATGACCCCCTCATACCATCACCACTAACACCTATCCAAGGATAGGACACTAGAACATATAAACACTATCAGCACTATGATAAGTTCTACCCTTACCTAAAAAAATATTACATACACCTGATTGTTTATGTTGGGTGTGATCTGACATGAAAAATAAGATACCACTAGATGATTCCATGCGTATTCTTTAAAAAAAAAACATGGCTGTTTCTAAATGAAATTTATCAATATAGTTGAAATAATGCCTTTTTACATAATAAAATGAGTAATGGAAATAAGAAAACAATTTATAAGAACCATGATAATTATCTAGGTAAATAATGTTTGTGGGGACCTAGAACTATCATATTCTAAATGAAGAAACCAAGATGTGAATTTTCATCTACTTATTGAGAAAACAAATACTCATTATAAATTTTTAGATAGTGTTTTATCACGAAACATCTTGGTAGCATGGTTCATACCTAGTGTACTTTTCCAATTCTTCCCACCAAGAGACTGAAGATTCCCATGTGATTTCCCCCTTCCTAGTATATGAAATGAGTTTATTTCACAAGACACAGCATTACATAACAACACATATTATTAACAAGGGGTTCCATATTCATTAAAACCATAAACACACCCAAAATCCTATGTTAATCTTTTTCACACACAACAAGTCAATTTTTGAAATTATTTAAGAAGAAATAAATCATATCTAAATCACTGAACCATAGCGGAGGATAAAACAAACTTACCTTTCCTTGAAGTCATCACAAATTTGGGTGGAAACCACCAATTTCACCAAGAATAGATCCTATAACTGAAAATGCACACCAAGACCAACATGATTTTACACAATATAAAAAATAATGGACCCAAATTTTGTCAAACTATTCACTATAAAAAAGGGAACTCAAAAAAGAAGGTAGAAGAGACTAAGAAAAATTAAGGGAAAAGGGTAGGAGAAGCATAATCAAATTTTTATTGAATATTTCTAGCCAAAAAACCCTACAATTGAAGACTAAGGGAGAAGAATAGAAGAGGTAGGTGCACCTAGGGTAGAGGGGGTCAAATGGGGGGAGATAGGAGAGTTAGGGTATAATAATCAAGGATTATTTGTTTAGGAATATAAAAAACTATAAATGTTCTTATAGGCCACATGGTTTGCTCACATGGTCTACCATACCATTCATGAAACGTGTGACACCATTGTCCAATAGGAAAACTAGACAAATGATTTTTATAGAGGCGAAGAACACCTATGCGCGAATCCATGCATCCTCGATAGTTCCATTATCCTAGTTACATTATTTTCTCAAAGTGGGATACACACTCGAGATCTAGGCTATGCGACTTGGATAGTTCCACTATCCTAGATAATAAATCTATAATAGGAAGGGTCATGGTTTCTACATATAGTTCACCAACCATGTATCTCCTTAGGTCTAGACTAAATACTACAATTCTTCTCATAACCTCCCAAAATTTGAAAGCACTGCAGATAATACTAAAATTAAAAGAAAGCATACCTCAAAATAACACTATGATTGGGTGAGAGATGATATCCTTGGATTCAATTTGAGATATTATTCTACATAAGTTTGAATATTTGTATGGGTCCTTGGATTCCATTTGGTGCATGAGTCATGAATTCTAGGGAAATATCTATGCTAAATGAATGGTAATTTTTAATCGTGTAGGTTTAACTCGGGTTTCATCACTAAGCCCGAGGATCAAGGTTATGGTTTCAAAATAAACTTTTATCACCCAACATTGCGAAATACATCTTCATACACTCTATTGGATAATATATATATATTTTTAGGAATTTTTGTGGTTTCCTACTTATTCTTACGTACACCTTATTTATTCTTCTATTTGGTACTCATGAAGACTTTAAAGATGTAGTATTAGAAAATGGAAAACACCCAATGAAAAATGATTGAACTTGGATGGGATGAAGCTAAGAGGTGGGTAATAAGATAGTACTCAGTCCTCATGGGATGTTTGGGATATTTTTATATCACTTTTTTATTTATTTTTTATTTGGTGAATTTTATATATGATTATGAAATGTATGACTTGATGAATAGTGAACAAAAAATTTCGTAATAGTGTGGGTAACTGATTTTATGATACCTTCTTTATTCCTTGTTTTATTTATTTATCTCTAGTTGGATGTTACCTACATTATTCATGTCCATGTTTTAAAATCTGTTTAAGAAGTCATAGTATCTCTATATTAATCTCATAGTCCCTATCCAATAGTCAACAATCTCTATGATACAAGGAGGTGTGCTTGAAGCCATGTGGTGCATCATTATAGAGCACCATTTTTGTATAATTAATTAAGGGAAAATACAAAGTGGTATTAGAGGTTTCCCTTTTATTTTCCACATTTTTGGGTTTTTATATAGTATAGTAAGATATTTTGAGTCATGGTAAATAACTAAAGCATGTTATTAGTTAACCCAAGTATGATGAAAAATCCATGTCCTCAAGGATTAGATTGCTTTTAATTCTTTCTGATTTTATGGTTAATTTATTTCACCTCGAGTGGTGAAATTGAGTTTGAATTTACTGATTTATGGATTTTTCACTCTTTTCCTTATATATAAATTAGAGTATGATCATTCATCATTAAATAACACATGGATTCCTAATATCAGCATCCTTCCTTAACGTTGTTAACATTTTAAATATATTGGGGCCAGTTATTTAAAGTGTCTACATAAATCTATATGAGATTTTAATATAAATTCATTGTTGAATTATATATAGTTGATCCTTTAAATTTTTGAATGAGTTTTAATTTTTATAACATAAATTCATTAAAAATATTATGTTTATTATTAAATTGGGTGAAATTTACAACTTATAATGTGTTTTCCTTTATAACATGTTGCCAAAACTCAATATTACTATCCCTTAGTTTGGAAATATCTATATTTTATAATTTAAAATTTTACATATATGAAGACTGAAATGGTAAAGTAACATGTACCATAATTTTTGGGACTTTTCCTTAATATGGGTAGATGGGGCTCGAGAAAAAGAGGAAATAAATGTTTTTCTTCTATTGTATGGACCAAATAGTTTTTGTACATTTTTATTAATTTTCAAATTCTGTAATGTTAATAACTAATATGTTGTGTTGATGTGGGACATGTTTTCATAATTTTTGAGGAATTCCTCCACTTTATCCTATAGTTGAGCTCTAGGAGGGTGCATATGAGCACATCCATGATGGGACCAGGCTAGGTGATACTATGGGTCCATGTGTATTTGTACATGATAAAATTCCATTGACCCTGATATGAGTGGTAAATGTGTTAGAGAGAGTCTCATTGATCTTTTATTTCTATGTCAAGGCTAATTAGGGAGTCACAGCTCTAGCATCCATTAGTGTTCACAGGGGAGGGGGCCCTAGGTAGTTGTTCTAATAATCGAGTCCATTTAGACTATGAAACCTCATAATAGGAGAGTAATGTTGTTAGTTTTTCAGATGTTGAGTTCAATGAGAAGGTGTTGGGACATCTTAGACTGGGATTAATAGCACATAGGATTATCTTGAAAGGACTTTGAGATCTAATTCTTCGATCATTTCATCATGGAGACCCTGATGGCTGATTGGACCAGAGAATTCAAATGCCTTATATAAGAAATTTTTTCTATTATTGAATATACTGACTAATTTATATACTTTAAGTGAATATCCCCAATGATAGTAAGGAATTATTCTACTAGAGAAAGAAATTTTGAGGATTGGCTGAGGTATGTAATCCATGTAAAAATGAATTTCTTTTAGATTACCACCATTTTCATAGTGGTGTACCAAGTGCATATATCTTAGTGGAACATGAACGAGGGAATTTATACAAGGTAGTTTATATCCATAGGGACTGTCAGGGAGTTATCTAGATATTGAATGTAATGTTATGTAGGTACTTTCTCTACTAGTAGTATACAGGGTTTCCAGGGAGATAGTTCACCATGGTGTCAATAATAAGGTTGATGGGGTCACATTAAACCTCTTCATGATCATAATCCCATGGAGTTCCAAGAATGAAGAAATATGTGACACCATAAGAGGTTCTATAGGATTGTTCATCATTCATTGAGTGACTAGGGTTATAGAGTAATACATGGTTTTGTGGTCAGTTAGGCTATGCCCCAATATGTAGGTGGATGGAGTTCCATGTGACAATCAGGGTGATAAATATGGAATAGAGTGTTGGGTCAGTAGTATCAGTTATAGTAGGATATTGATGGGTAGGGAAGCCAAGATAGATCTTAGGGTTATGGCTCAATATAGTTAAATGTGGTGTATCTTACACCCATAGATAAGTATTTTGGGCCATCTATAGTCTGTGGAATGATCTTGGTAGCATTGATTATAGCATGTGAACTCTTTGATATAAGTTATTCTCACTCCTTTATAACATAATGTTTTAATGAATGAATTTGTTTATCTATGTTGTACCTATATGTGGTTATGTCCATTGACACCCCACTAGGAGTGTGGTCAGAGGGTATTCATCATTTTTGAGAGCGTGACTTTGAAATTAAAGGTTATAAGTTCATGTGGGATATCTTATCTTAGAGATAATTTGTTTTAACCTAATTATTTATATGGATTGGATGGTGGCAAACCAAGATCATAATAATTACTACTATAATATGGTGATATTCACATCTCCTCATTACTGTCAGAACATACATGTTATGGAATAGGACATATAAAAAGGTTGTACCAAACTAGATTACCAATAGAAAAGAGAGGTGACTATCTTGGCCACCGATATGATGTTAGATGATTATGAGATTTAGAATAACATATTTACTCTTGTGATAGACTAGTTCCAATATATAAATCAATATGAATTCAAATGAATACCACCCAATTGGTCAATTGAGTTCACAGTAATGATTTTTTCAGGCACATAGACTATTTAAATAATACATTATAAGATAACTCTAAACAGGATATGGGAACTTAATAATAAGACATTTGAGTTAGAATTAAATTAGTCTATCAGGTAGAGTATCTCCCCTCAAGATTATCTGCTCATTTTTATAAATATTATGATGGTTCCTTATGATTATATATTGATAATATGAAGCTAAATCAATAGACAATAATGTATTAGTACCCACTACATATGATTTTGACTATACTAACCATTTAATTAGAACCAAGGTGTTTTCCAATCATGATATGATGTAGGGATATCACTGGGTAAGGTTGAAACCACAAAATATACCTCATAAAAATTTTAGATGTAGGTATTATTCGTATGAGTACTTGTTTATACAATTTGGTACAAGAAATAATCCGACGGTTTTTATGGACATAATGAATCGATTGATCCACCCATTATAGGATTATTTCATCGAAATTTTCATTGCTGATATCCTTGTATAATCAAAGTAAAAATTGGAACACTCTCAAAAATTAGGGGTTGTGTTGAGAATACTGAGGGAGTATCAACACTATGCCAAATTCTTTAATTGTTTTTTCTGGATGGATCATGTATAATTTCAATCTAATATTATCTCTGAGTAATGTGAAAATATTGATCCGAAGAAGGATAGATATATGTGAACTTGGTATCTTCTTAAGAACATGTTTGACATATATAGATTCCTAGGATAGGAAGGACACTATCAGATCTTTATTTAAGACCTATCCTACCTTGCAATGCCTTTGACAGACTTAACAAAAGTGAATATATTTTGTATGGTTTAATTAATGTGCGGATAAATTTAATGTGATTAATAAGTGACTAACCATTGAATAAATATTGAAAACACACAATCAAGATAGGGATTATAATATATAATATTATTCCTGAGGGATTGATCTTGGAAATGTTCTGATGTAAGTAGGTAATGTTGTGGCATATAGATCCCGATAGTTGAGTCTTCATGAATGAATCAATCTGAAAAATTACATGTATATGGAAGTAGTAGTTCATACATTGATATTTTGGTGAAATTATCTATTGGGTGAGATTTTTGTAGTTTTTACTTACCCTAGAAGACTAAAATATATATTACATCCATGGGTTTTTAACCTGATGTAAATAAGGTAAATTGAACACCTGAAATATTTTGATTTTGATTTTTTATATACCCTTGGAATAGGTATTCTAGTTGATTATTACTTAAGTAGGAAGACTCTGACTCATGTTTTTTGGGAATCTTTTAGTAAATGTTGGTTGATGGATCTCTTCATAACATAAATTTTGCAGAACATTAATTTTAGTGTAATGAATCCCTTACATCCTTACCTATTATTCCTTCACTTTTGAATCAAATTAAGAGGATGGAATTATTTGATCCATAGTGCATGGCCTTGTGTGACAAAATTTATCATGGGGAACATCCACATGAATTTTTTCTCGATTTGGATCGAATCCATCATTTCTCTAGGCATGTACTGGTTACGATAGACATACAATAAGAGATAATAAGGGAGTATCATAGTTCTATGTGGGATGTGCATCCTATATCTACCAAAAATTGTTAGGATATATGATGATATTAATGGTGAATAATAATGAAGAAGGATTTAGCAAGTATTTTAATGATGTTCTCTTACTGTCAGTAGGTGAAGGAAAAGCATCAATGGATCGATAGCCTCCCATTTTCATTGGTTATTATAAAGTGAAAGTGGGATGATTTTATGATATTTTTTTGATCGGGTTTCCAAAGATGCCTTGGGGTAGTGAAACCGTGTGGGTAACCGTGGATCACCTAACCAAGCTTTTTTATTTATTTCATATCGAGGAGGACTTCTTATTGGATAATCTGGGTAGACTTTATATCTATGAAATTATGGGGTTACATGGAGTTTCTCATAACATATCTTTATAATTAGATTCTTGTTTTATATAATTATTTTGGTAGGGGTTATATAAAGGAAAACATATACAAGTGATTCTAAGAACTGTATACTATCAATATTGATGAGTATTAAAAATAGACTACATAGATCACAGAGGAAATTATAAAATCCCATTTCCATGACTTTGGTGGATGTTGGGAGAAGGACATGCCCATATTATAATTTTCCTACAATAACAGCGACCACATGACCGCTTAGTTTGTTCCTTATGAGAGTTTATATGAAAGATCATATAATGTACACCTATAATAGAAAGAGATGGGTAAGGTGATGATGATTGAATAAAATATCATATAAGAGAAGGTAGGGAATGTGTAGTTGATTTGTAATAAGATAATGATTGGGAAGAGTTGGAAAAAATATTACATAGATTAGAATCATCGACCACTTGAGTTTTAGATAGGTGAGTGGGTATTCCTATGGGTTTCACCCAGATTGAGAAACCATTTCCTATGGAGGTAGGGGGAAATATCACATAGATATGTATAGTTGATTGATATTGTTTAAAGGGTTGGACAAGTATGATACAAATTTTCCCATCCTTAGCTTTTTAGTGCCATTTATGATGTGTTTAACATAACTCATATATGATAGTACTTTACTGGAACATATAATGTCTGAGATACTAATGATATTGATCATGGGATCGATGCATCAATCGAATAGGATCTAGTCTGTATTTTGGAACACATTGAGAAGAAACTCTTAGGTAAATATGTCCTTATGGAACATAAACTATAAAATTAGATGCATTTTTAGGGGGAAACATGTGAGTAGGGGTTAGATTTATGGACTCAAGGTTCAAAACACATCATCAAGGAAACATTAGGTGTGTAACAGTACAACTCAAGGAAAATCTATCAAATGTGGGGGAGATTATAAGACCTCACACCTTTGTAGAGGTAAAAACACTTTTTCTGGAAATCCCCTTAATTTTTAACTTTGTCGTGTGATCAGGGGAGTGGGGGAAATATTTTTAAGAAGAAATAACCAACATAAAGAAGTGATGTAGGAAAACATATTTTAGCAGGACACTATTACACAACTAAATGATACACATATAACAAGAACATCTAAATTTATTTTAAATATTTTGTCTAATCTGGCCACACAATAATATTATTCCTTTAGCCTTTTTTGGGTTTCTATGTTCAAAAACTAAATCATGAGTGGCATGCATTAGTGCTATCAGACCATATGGAAAATTTCAACCATGAAAAGATATGTACTATCATTTTATGACTATAGGTTATAACATTGGATGGATATACCTTTATATGGAAGGAGGTTCTAATACTAAGTTGAAATGGTATGAGGTGCTATGACTAGGGTGAAATTTTGAGAGGTCACACCATTGAAATTTTACTTCCATGGTGATATTGTTGTAGTGAGATAGTAGAAGTTTCTACCACAATGGTGTGTAGGTAAGAGGTACTACCATTGGGGTATAGTGGTAAGAGGTGATACTATTGGGGGTTAATATTATGATATGTTACCTTTAAGGGAATCCATGTTCTTCACATGATTAGAGAATCTTCCATGCATATGTGTCAAGACAAATGTGTGTTCTCATCCACCATTTACATAATTTTCTACCCATTGATTCATGTCATGTTCAAAGGTTTTCATCTAGATTTCATGGAGCATATGTATCCATGATGACCAATTTTCAAGAAATCAATTTAGATGTTAATTGAACTGGTTTTAAACATGTATTTTTATTGAAATCGTGTATCATGCATGTGGTGTTTCTTTTAAGCATCAAATTTGAATTTGATAAAAAAATAAATGACATCCATTGGTATTTCATTCAAGGAATGGAATATTCATGTCATGCATCGGTGACTCATGAATATGGTCCTGTATGAACTTGAAAAAGAATATTCCATGCCCAATTCTATGTGAAATATTGAATGATTGAGATAATGAAGTGGAAATTTTGTTGTTATTACAAAATATGTGATGAAACAAGAATACTAATACACAAGTAATATGGGATATTTAAATGAGGAGCTATATAATAATACATAATGATGATGAAAATGATCCATCATTTCAATGAATTATATCATGATATTTTCATCAGGATTAATGATTCATTGATGAAGAATAATTCTGGTATATTTTAGAAATAATATCCAAAATTAATGACATGTTAATTAAGGTTTTAAATATAGTTTAACTAAAATTAAGAATAACTACAATGTGATTATGTGATATTATGAATATGAAATCGTGGAAGATCATGTGAAGGATAGTATACACATAAAATTATTGTTATAATTTTTTTTATTATTTTAATCCAATAATCTCCATGTTTTCAATTAAAATTGTAGTATTGGGTTGAGTTTTTTATCTTATAAAAAATATAAAGAAAATATCTAATGGAATTGAAGAAGAATATAGAGACCCAACTTCGATCACTCACATATATCCTAGAGAGTCAATGATGAAGACAAAGATCTAGTGAAACCTGTGATGAACTCAAGAATAAGGATAAAATAATAAATAAATAAATAAAATACTATTAATATCTATTTTCACATGATGTATAAGAATAAGGAGAAGAGTTTGTTGTGATGTTATCATGGAAAATAATAGATCTTTACACTCTTGCTTTCATAGAAGAATAATAAAATTAGAAGAAATAATATTATAATAATAAGTATTATCTTATCATTTTGACATTGTGAAGATAAAAAGAAGAGGTTACGTGCATTGCAGTGAATAAAAAAAGAATAAGAGACTTACTACTATGAAAGTGAAGAATTATTATAAGAAACACTTCAATAATAAGGCAATATTTTATATTGTTTTGAAAAATACTTATTGTTTTCTCTAGATTACTTTGAAGTGGTACATGTTGAACTTGAGTGTGGGATGAACCAAAGAAGTGTGTAAGAGAGAGACTATATACATCATCTAGTGATAATAGTGTAATTCTCATAGGAGTTTACTAATGGGTTATGGGACCATGAGTATTATTGAATCACACTAATGATTATCCTTCCCATAAAAATAGGCAAACCACGTAAATAATTATGCCTCTTCTGTGTATGTGTATGTGTGTTTGATTTAAATACCTGAAATAATGAAAGTGAGAAGAGAGAGAGAACAATAGAATTAATTTACCTTAACCTGTGAAAGGGGTTTAAAGAAAACGGGATAAAAATAGAAATGTTATTTTAAAAGGACCTACACTAATTACCCCCCCATTAGTTTCAACCATATACCACCATGGATTGTAAAAATGGTATTAGAGGGAGGTATACATTTTTCGATTGACAATATGATATTATTCTCTTTAATGATATCAATTTTCATTCCTACAATTATAATGGAGCATAGTTTTGGATATGTTATTTTTGTTTCAGATGAGAATTAAATTCCTACCAATTTGTTTTTAAATAGGGAAAATTAAGAGAATTATAATATGAAGTAGTTATACCTCTTTTCAAAAGTGTTTGAAGTTCATGGTTCTCCAAAAAGGAAAAGAAATTTATCTTTTAAGGAGAAGTACTTTTTTTCGTGTACCACTATGGATTTGGAAAACAATTATACCTCAAAGGGATCAAGCGATTCATGTGATCTTATGATATGTGAAAATTCATACTTAAAATTTCCTCATGAATAAGAATCATGTGAGTGTGATCATATTTCAATATATTTTACTATTGAATAATTAATGGATATTTAACATTCTATACCTTAATAATATGTATCTATTATTTTTTTGAATTGTGGAAATCATATAGGAAGATATCAATCTACTTGAAGGAGAGATATTAAACCTGAAAGAATTTTTAAGAGAAACAACTCTTACAAGAATTAACATCTAAAAATAAGTGTCTATAAAGGATGATTATTATTAGGATATTATGGTGAGATGATCTAAATTTTATAAAGAGTCTCTCAGAACAATCCAAGAGAAATATGTCTCCATTAAATAATTATAGAATAAGTTCAATTCATTTGAAGATAACATAAAAAAATTATAATTAATAATTCAAATTGGATATTAAAACCATATGGATCAAGGAACTTGATACATCACTATAATAAAATTGTATAATGAATAATAAATAAGGTAGGAGAATGAGGAAGGACTGTGAAGATATAGTGAAATTTAAATAAGATCAACAAAATGACCACAATGTGAGAAATCTTGTATTAGATATAAAATTGAGTAATCTTGAAATATCCCATGGTGTGACCTCAAAATCAAAGTAGTGCGGAGATTATGAAACAAATTTTTATTTAGAGGATTCGAATGAAAAAATATCACCATCATATGGTAAGAAGAACATTTCATAGCCTAATAATTTCACTCATTTACCTATGAATAAAGTGGTATAATTCATAAATTTAGTAATATTTTATCCATATTTGTTTTTATGAATAGTGTATAATTATTAAACAACCATCACAAGTATGGATGAATAAAAATTATTGGGTATATACCATTATATCCCTGGTGGATAGAAGTATATGTGTAGCATATGGTTCCCCAAGAAGATCCCAACAGGTGGTGAATAAGATCCAAAAAATGTGTATTGATTATGTTTTAAATTATGAAAAACATTAATAATTTAAAATAATATCATAGTTTTTGATAAAATTTTGGTCCTACAACAGATTTTCTCATTTTATATTAAAATTTTAGAACAATCCTTTAAATGTTAACTTGAAAAGGAATTATATTCTAGAGAGGAGAACATTGGTGAGGCTATAACTATTAGGGCCTTTAAAAATATATCTACATCAATAATATTTGATTAAATTAATGATCATAGTGATGTTTCTAGAGGTTGGTGTCACTGTAGTGGTTCATGATCATCTCAACATGTATTAAATTAAAATAATTAGAGAGTAACAAAACGTTTTTGAATAATGTTTCACCGTCCTAGGGAAAAAGGTTAATTAAGCAATAGACTATAAATATCCCAACTAGTCTAAGAAGATCGGTGGAAGATCAATGGAACACTAGTTCAATGAAATTGAGATTCAAAATAATTCATGGAATACTAATAATATTTTACCATATAAAAGGTATTCTATGAAGAACAATTATGAGAAAACATGTAAAATCAACAAAAATATTCTAGTTTACCAAAATACATTCTTTTTATATGGCTAAAATAATTTGGGAGAGAATGAATGTTGGAAGAAGAAATCAAAAAGGAATGTGAAAAAGTAAAAGATAATATTCGGTATAAATAAGATGAAATTTTTGATAAGTTGTCAATATTGTGTTAGAGTAGTTTTTTGTGAGTGATGAAATAAATATAGACACTTTCCCAAAGTATGATTAATAACTATTATAGCACAAGAAGAATTATTTTTCTGAGTAACAACTACATTAGGATATGACTGTGATTTTATGGGAAAAAATAATAATCATATCACAAAAAGAAATGGATACTGTGTTGAGATCCATGCTACGAAAGGAAAACCAGATTTGGAAAATAGGTTGAGAAGTATGAATACTATATGAAATAGAGAAACATGGTTGAGAGAGTCTCAAACATTATATTCACATTTAAAGATGGAGATTAAACTGATTCCTCTAATATTTATTATGATATATTTTCACCACAAATGCAGGGAATTGATTGTGATACATGGTATCAGGGGGAGTGGTAATTAATCAATATGGTCTATCATTTCTGGATTTCAATGATTTTGTTGATTTTATCATAGAATGATTTATCAATTTGTATTTAAATGTAAATATAATGAAGAATCATCCTTGATGTAGTTTATGTAGGTGTTATCAACATTGGATAAGAAGAAGATAAAGATTCCAACCAAGAGTGATCTATCTTTTATTAGAATTATGTATTAAATAAGGTCATCATTGGAGAAGATATAGACGTTTTCAAACCTAGACATCCACATGAAATAATCCACATATGTTTATTTTCTAGATTGAAGCATCTTGAACTTCACTCTTATATAGATTCATGATTATGAATGTGCTGAGGAATTATTCCCTTGTGTGGTAGATAAAGAGTAGGATAATGATTATTCTAGAATAATTCGTCTTATACACATATGATTATTATAGAAAGTGTATTAAGAGAATTTCATTAGATATATTAGTTTTATTTTTCCCAAATCTAAGATAAACAATATCAGAATATAAATCAAAGGTATGTGGAAGATTTTTATCAATGAAATGGAAAAGGGAAGGATGAGGAAGTGATAAGGTTGTTTTCAAATAATTCTATCGATACATGAATGTTTTTTACATTTCTGTTGGACCTATTATAAAAGTTTCATGTTTAAAATTATTATAAAATTTCATTTAAATTAGAATAGATAATATATATTTTCCAATAATATAGTTGGATAATCCTTGAAGAATTTTTCCAATACTCAAGCCATTTAGTGTCATTTTTAATGGACCACATTGAGTTATTGACCAAACCCTCTTCTTTTTTTACACCAAGAATGACTCATGCAGACTTATAGTGGAATGGTTTTTGGAACTTTTTATTCATTAATTTTTACCAGTTTTCCCAATAACATTATATTTCTTGTCAATAGGGGGGAGGTAAATTGAAATTAATGATTGATAGGAAATGTGGAGAGCATGAAAAAAATTGATGTATCGATTCTACATTCGTGTTGACCATCAAATAAAAATGGTGATATTTTTGTGTCCATTGAGTGTAATTTTTATTATTTTCAAGGAAATATTGAATTTCATGGAATGTAAATAAGTTAGGAAGAACTAGGATATTAAATAAGGGAACCTAAGAAGCTATTTCGTTCCTATAAAACACACATGGTAGATTCTGTTTGAAGTAGTTCTTCCCTTTTTGTATCACCAGACATGGAAATATACATGGGTGAAGAAGAATATTTTGGGAAGATAACATGTAAAATTATTTATAATTTTTTTATGAGAATATTTCAGGTTTCTATGAATGATGTAGAAATATTTACTGAATACTTTTACAAGATTTTTTTAATAATCATTTCCATCCCTGATAATTCCAAGGATCTTGTTAAACCTTACATGTGGGATCAAAGATCACAATGCGAGAGAAAGCTCAAATGACTAGACTAAGGAGATAGGGAGGCAGAGCACCTACATATGTATGGTGGACCATTTTCACAGCACACATAAGAGTGGGTAGAATAGTCTTGTAGGTTTGTATACCAATCTAGGTAGAGGAATCCAAAAGAAGATTCAATTACAAGCATCAAGAGACTATACGAATGGGAACACTTATTAAGAAGTAGTAAGCCACATTCATAACTTATGTGGGGAAACTGTAGAGACCCGAAGCTTGACGTACGTGGACATTATATTACTTTTGCGGAATACATAGTACATAACAAAAACACACACACAAGGATCGTAATAGTTTAATGTCTTTGGAAACTCGGAATATAATCTTCTAATCGTGGTGAAAGATCATCAACATCTCCCAAAAAGATCTTATTTTTTTTACCTAAAACGATTCTTTATATCTTGGGGAAAAGAAAACATAAAATGGTGAGCTCAAATGATCAGTAAGGGTAAACAAAATAAATATCAATCACATCATATTCATAAGAACATAACATTTTGGAAATATTAACCTGCAAAAGAGAGCATAATTTCATAACATGGGATAAATCATAGTAGTGAAATGAAATCACAATATTTATAACATAAAACATGAAACTTTCTGGCATACAAACATAATCATAGAGAATCATATCTTATTAGTCAAGACTCATTTCCAAGACTATCTTAGGGGAAAAAGTCCATTTCTGAACCGAGTCACCCCCGTTTCAGTCCTATTTCACTGAACCGGTATAACCTACCGTTCCAGCCATGTCTATATCATGAGATAT
Source organism: Viscum album (assembly GCA_963277665.1). Classification (NCBI taxonomy): domain Eukaryota; kingdom Viridiplantae; phylum Streptophyta; class Magnoliopsida; order Santalales; family Viscaceae; genus Viscum; species Viscum album. The sequence goes on from OY728127.1 coordinate 1,699,359,217, forward strand.
AAAATCATTACCCAATGCATTGGAGGGAGATATAGGTCTCAACCATCTCATAATGATACCATTCTTATGTGTGCCACAAAATCATAAACCATACATCAAAGAATAACCCATGTAATAAAAATGGGATTCTTAAACATCGTGACATCATCAAACAATTCATATAAGAAAAAGGAATTCATAAAAATAATTCCATCACAACATAATCAAATCAATGTAATAATAGGGATAAAAACAGAACCCTTTTAATATCTTAGATGGAAAATAATTTTGATAAAACACTTGAACTCCATTCTTGAGGAAAATATCCTTTCAAATTCAAAAACATTTTCCTTTCCTAACATGTCATCAAATTTTTAATCTAAAAGAAGTTGGTTAAAAATAAACAAGAAAACTTGTAAAGGAAGCTTCTTGGAAATAATGTTTTAAAAATCCATTCATGCCGTATAAGTTAAAAAAACATTCTTCGTACTTTTGTCGGAAAAGTCAAAAAGTACCTCGTACGAAAAACGACAAAAGATTCCTTTCAAATCCATTACTAAAAACTCACCAAAGGGTAAAATTGGATTTAAACAATTGTATGTGGATGGAAATAATATTACATATTGAGGAAACATGGATGTGGATAATAAAATACATCCCAGTAAATACTAAAGTATAAACAATCTCGGATAAAAATGAGATTGTGATATCTCCCTTACCTTAGGTCCGATTTGCTTCGTAAGTGTCCGAAACTCATGTATAATGATTTAAATAATGTCATTGACTTATTACAGAATCATATTAATTGTTATGATATCATATATGGTTCACTTATGACTTTATATTACCCGTTCTTTTGTAAATTCCATGTTAAAGAGCGTTTTGGGTAAAATTGTTTCATTTGTCGCCCGTGTTTTGAATTGTAATTATTCATATGATTACTTAGATCATGATTAAATAATTCCAGAATATAAAACATGATTTATATATAATATATATTCAGAATATACATATATATAATAAATAAGTAAATGGAATGAAATACACCGTTCGTGGAGACGGTAGGCCGTACGTACACATGAACGCTGTTTTCGTTTCCTTATTGAGTTGAATGGAATTAAGTAGATGAAATACATATATATACACATAAATCCAGTATCATTATTATTTCATATATTTCATGATTACTTATTATATATACTTTATAATCATTCATGAATGGTTAAAGTGGAGAATGAATCTCATCGCGTCGTGGAGACGGTAGTCCGTACGTACGCATGAGCGATGATATCGTTCTCATGATCGTGGGACTGTATTGGAGTGTATGTATACAATTTCATAATCAATATAGATTTAAATTAATCATATATTGTTATTATTTACACCATTATACCCATCCGAGTAAGGTGGTGGTGGAAAATAGATTACACCACGGCGTGGAGACGGTATTCCGTATGTACGCACGCGCGGTGATTTCCTTTTTCCGTAGGATGGATAAAAGGTTTATTAGAGTTGTTTCATATTTATAATAACATACTAGTATATAAGAAATACTGATGTTATTACTTTATCATGAAACAACGAAAGAAGAAGAAGTTGAAGAAGAAAGAAATTGAAAAAGATCGGTAATGGATATTACCTCTTTTTGAGGCGCCTTCACTTAACATCCACTTAAAGAACTAATAATGGTCTTTGAAGAAGACCAGGACCTCTAGGATGATACTAGGGAAGTGTAGAAGAGATTTTGGTAGGGGTTGGACGATCTTGAATGCTCAAATTGGTGTGAGGAGGAGAGGGAGGAGGTGCCCTTTTATAAGGGAGGAGAGGGGAACCTTAAGAAAATCTCAAAATATTATTTTATATTAAGGTCAAATTCGGTTTATAATGGTTTCAAAGGGTCTTATTTTGAAGATAAAGTGGGGATGGGTCGAAATCATCTCATCCAATATTATTTGGACAAGTTTAGGTTATTATTTTAACCATATCAATTAGATTTAACTCTAAGTTAAATAATCTAACTTTTACCGTGTCTTTTTGTTTTCATACACTATATTGTTAATAATCTTACCATAAAAAGACAAAAGAACCCCAAGTTGTTTATTATTAATATATCTATCCTTATATAAGTCATTTGGCCGAACATTAGATGTTTAGGAATTAAATAACAATTAATAATATAATATATTTTTTAAAAACAAATTTATGTCAATTTTGACACCATTTGGTACATAATTTTTATGAAATTCATAACAGAATGATAAGTTCGAACCAAGTTACTTATATCAACGATAAAATGTCATATTAACCTATATAATTAATGTAAGTCATAAAAAGCCTCAAATTACATTTATTTGGGCATTTATAACATCAATTATGTCAATATTTCATTAATAAGACAATTACTGCATCATCTTTGTGTCATAATAAATGATAATTATTTAATCCCTAAAAATTCTAAATAAATTACTATGATGTATATAATTGTATTATATTTTTGGATACTATTCATGTTTGAAGTTTCATTAAGTTTATCACTAATTTTAAATTATTATACTTATAAGATTTAAGAAAGTGACATGTTGTCACATTGTTTGGTTTTAATAATAATTAAATTCTTTTCATGGACAAAATTCCATAAAATGAATATAATCCGACACTTAGGTTATATGGGTATACTTATAGTCATCCAATAGGATTTTTCCAAGTGTTAGGGAAATTTTATAATCTTATATTTACCCTTAATTACCCGATTTACCTTTAACTATAGTAAATAAAATTTACCGTAGTTACTATTCACAATGCCCAAAAATAAAAAGTAGCTTATTAACATAATTTGGACCCACTGATTCCAAATATGGAATCCATTTTTCCAAATTCAATACACAAAAGATGCAGAAATTAAATTAAAATTAATCCCATTGTCGAAAGAAAACGTGTTTTTCTTTAAAACATTGCAAAAGATTGAATTGATTTAACCTACGAATTCAAGGTAAAATCAATGCTAATGACATACATTATATTAAATGGAAAAAATATATTCTATTTATAATTTAAAACCATTCAATATTATAATTTAACCACATAAGATATTACGATGAAAAAAGTTGTTTTTAATTAAAATATAGCGTGTTTTTACTATTCATTAAAATATGAAAGTTATCGGAAAAATATCAAAACTTTATCTAATGTAAATTTTAATATCCTTATTCAAAAGAAGAATTATATTTTGTCAAATTGAACTTATAAACATTTCAAAAACTAGATTTCAAGTGGGTGCGCCATCAAAAGGCGACAAAACTGCATTTTTTGAAAAATACTTATTTTACCCGAAAAATTTATTTTGTTCTTATACCATGTTATAGAAATGTGTAAGATGAATAATAATGTTATAAAATTCAAAATTTAGTAAACAATATTCATAACGGCTAGTTCAAAACAATATTATAATAATATATCTTTGTTTAGTAAAACCCGGTACTGTGTACAAGACACGCTATCAAGGAAGGTCACGATTGCGTATACTGCAAGCTAATACAGTGTTGAGTATAGTGAAAGATAATCATGGTGTGTCGTACAACAGAAGATATGAATGAAATTAAAATGAATGTATCTTATAAAATCTCGGGTTGTTACATTCTACCCCCCTTAAAATGAATTTCGCCCTCGAAATTCGTCGGGGTTATAAATGGTTTACTACTCGAAAGTTTCTTTAATAGAAACCCACATCGTAAAAAGGAATACCAAAACCAATATTTAAAAACAAAAGCATGAAACGTAACGTTTACCCAAATAAACTAATCACTGGGTTTCCACATAGTTGAAAATATGGATATGGAAGAGAAATCTAACCATCATGTTCTGATAGAGAGTGGTAGAGAACATGGCTATGGAAAAGCCAGCAATCACGAAGCCATAAATTTGTGACGATCTAAGGTACCATCTGATTAATCAGATATAAGAGCACTAGGACAACATTTTTGGTTTTCAAGATCATTTCCCTAAAGTTGATGAAATTTGAATTAGAAGAAATACTTTCGTGATTTTGGTATAGTCTCACCATTTGTCATTCTTTGGACAATTTCCACTTCATCTCTTAAATAAATGAAGTTGAATTTGTCATTCGTGATGTGTTAGCAGATCATGTGATAGAATGATGGGTCATTCCATCTATCTCAAACAAAAGGTTAGAAAAGTTATCAAAAAAAAAAAATACATAAGTCCATCTATAGTGAGATTAATCTTATATAGTTCCTAAAATGGACTTATACTACTTAATATAATAAAACTAGTTTCTACTAAATAGGGAATTCTTGTAGGCCAGTGGTAGGCAAAAAAGGCCAGTCGCACTTCGGTTGTGGGTTCGATTCCCACAGCATTGTCCGACGCGACGGGTTGTCACCCGTCCAACAGGTTGTCCTTTTTCTAAAACTACATTACTATAAAATCCCATCAGTAATATCGAAAAAAGTTCTATCCTGAAACAATACTTAGCATATGTCCAACATAATCCATTCCAATATTTAGGCTTATCTAAAATACTTCGGTCCAAGCTCATAGTATAATGAAAATGATTACTTGAAATGTCATCAACCAAGCATGTGAATACCATCATTTATCCCCCATATATATATATTATTGGTCACCTTCCAATCATGTGAATACCTTAATCATGTATTCTCTTGGAAAAAATGAATACCCATTGGACCGTAGTGAAAACATGAATGCAGTTAAAAGTTAACACTTTCCACATACCAAAATCCTCAAAATTCTATATACTCAAACCATGATATCACTTAGTCCTTATATCAATCATTAGCTCAGGAAAACTGTTAAACATTTCATTTTCTCGTTTTCCCTTCATTATGCGCATATCATCTGATTTCCAAAAATATCTCAATCACTTTGAATACCACATTAAACCAATACATAAATATTCCAATACTCCATGATACAACATTATTTTGGAATCCCATTACATAAACACTTAATCATTCCACCATATCATTGTCATATTCAACATCGCCAATAGTGATCGCATGTGACTTCCCTTTGTCCTTTGACTTAAGCGGTTGCTCATGTCGATCATCACTAACCCTTGGATTAGGGCATTTATTAGCATAATGCCCCATTTCCTTGCACTTGAAGCATTGAAGTGTTGGTGGTGCGTTCTCTGCAGTCTTTGATTTATTCACATCATTAGAAACCCTTTTTCCATTACTTCGACACTCAGCTAATCGATGACCTTCTTTTCCACACTTAAAACATTTTCTAGTCCCTTTAAGACAATCTCCACCATGCTTCTTTCCACACTTAGTGCATAAGGAAACATTCATCTTCTTTTCACCATTATTCTGAGATTTCTCCTTGAACTCCATCTTTCGTTTCTTGTCAAAACCATGAGATGGATATGTAACACCAACATCCATTTCTACCTTGATAGCACAACGCACAATTTCTTCATAGCTACTGAAGTCTCTTATAGCTAATGCCCTTTGAAGACTTGGTTTTAAGCCACTGAGAAATCGATCAAATTTACTTTCAGGTTGGATGATAATGCCAGATGCATACCTTTCAAGTCTTGTAAAATTCACTTCGTATATACCAATAGATTCATCATCCTTCTGCTTCAGCTCAAGAAACTCCTTTTCCATCTTTGTTCGAAGAATAAGAGGGAAGTACTTACTGAAAAACAAGTTCTTGAACTCGTCCCATTCCATGGACACAATTTCATCTCTTGGCCTCGTATTCTTGATAATATTCCACCATTGATCAGCTTTACCTTCCAAATGATATACTACTAAGATGACTTTATCATTTTCAGAACATTGAAGAACTGAAAATATCTTTTCAGTGGTACTGATCCATTGTTCAGCAACAAGTGGATCAGAAGACCCACTGAAAGAAGGTGGACGTTGCCTCATGAAGGACTCAATAGAATATTGTTCCCTTCTCTGCTCATTTGGATGTCCAGAATGATTCATAGTTTGTGTAAGTATAGCAATAAGATTTTTCACTCCATCTCCCATAACATTTGTTTGTTCAGGAGGACAATCATTACATTTTCCATTGTATTGATCAACACGGTTCCTTCGGGTTCCAACCATCATCTAAAACCCAAAAATAATAGTGTGAGAGGAAAAAATCATGATAGGGAAAACAACATAATAAAGGGGGAGTACCTTCAATATCTAACATCTTAGGTTTAATTCTATGATCGTTAGCATAGTCCTAGTACTATAACCTATACGTATACATAACCTTAGGGACATCCCTAGACATACCTTAGAAATATCTCTAGGGATCTCACTAACGTTTTCGCATCCTAGTTTCCAAAGGTTGACTAAACCTTTCCTCTGATACCAACTGTAGAGACCCGAAGCTTGACGTACATGGAAATTACATTACTTTTGCGGAATACTTAGTACATAACAAAAACACACACACAAGGATCGTAATAGTTTAGTGTCTTTGGAAACACGGAATATAATCTTCTAATTGTGGTGAAAGATCGTCAACATCTCCCATAAAGATATTATTTTTTTACCTAAAACCTTTCTTTATATCCTAGGGAAAATAAAACCTAAAAGGGTGAGCTCAAATTCTCAGTAAGGGTAAACAAAATAAATATCAATCACATCATATTCATAAGAACATAACATTTTGGAAATCTTAACCTGCAGAAGAGAGCATAATTTCATAACATGGGATAAATCATAGTAGTGAAATGAAATCCCAATAATCATAACTTAAAACATGAAACTTTGTGGCATACACACATAATCATATAGAATCATATCTTATTAGTCAAGACTCATTTCCAAGACTATCTTAGTGGACAAAGTCCATTTCTTAACTGAGTCACCCTCGTTTCAGTCCTATTTCACTGAACCGGTATAACCTACCATTCCAGCCATGTCTATCTCATGAGATATAAAATCTTTACCCAATTAATTGGAGGGAGATATAGGTCCCACCCATCTCATAATGATACCATTCTTATGTGTGCCACAAAATCATAAACCATACATCATAGAATAACCCATGTAATAAAAATGGGATTCTTAAACATCGTGACATCATAAAACAATTCATATAAGATAAAGGAGTTAATAAAAAAAATTCCATCACAACATAATCAAATCAGTGTAATAATAGGGATAAAAATATAACCCTTTTATTATCTTAGATGGAAAATAATTTTGGATAAAACACTTGAACTCCATTCTTCAGGAAAATATCCTTTCAAATTCAAAAACATTTTCCTTTCTTAACATGTCATCCAATTTTTAATCTAAAATAAGTTGGTTAAAAATAAACTTCAATTCTTTTAAAGGAATATTCTTGGAAATAATGTTTTAAAAATCCATTCATGCCGTATAAGTTAAAAAAACATTCTTCGTACTTTTTTAGGAAAAGTCAAAAAGTACCTCGTATGAAAAACGACAAAAGATTCCTTTCATATACTTTACTAAAAACTCACCGAAGGGTAAAATTAGATTTAAACAATTGTATGTGGATGGAAATAATATTACATATTGAGGGAACATGGATATGGATGATAAAATACACCCCATTAAATACTAATGTATAGACAATCTCGGATAAAAATGAGATTGTGATATTTCCCTTACCTTAGGTCCGAATTGCTTCATAAGTGTCCGAACCTACTATATAATGACATAAATAATGTCATTTACTTATTACAGAATCATATTAATTGTTATGGTATCATATATGGTTCACTTATGACTTTATATTACCCATTCTTTTGTAAATTCCATGTTAAAGAGCGTTTTGGGTAAAATTGTTTCATTTATCGCCCGTGTTTTGACTTGTAATTATTCATTTGATTAATTAGAAAATGATTACTTAATTATAGAATATAAAACATGATTTATATATAATATATATTCATAATATACATATATATAATAAATCAGTAAATGGAGAGTGATACACCGTTCATGGAGACGGTAGGCCGTACGTACGCATGAACGCTGTTTTCGTTTCCTTATTGAGTTGAATGGAATTAAGTAGATGACATACATATATATACACATAAATAAAGTATCATTATTATATCATATATTTCATGATTACTTATTATATATACTTTATAATAATTCATGAATGGTTAAAGTGGAGAATGAATCTCATCGCGTCGTGGAGACGGTAGTCCGTATGTACGCACGAGCGATGATATCGTTCTCATGATCATGGAACTGTATTGGAGTGTATTTATACTATTTCAGAATCAATATCACTTTACATTAATCATATATAGTTATTATTTACACCATTATACCCATCCAAGTAAGGTGGGGGTGGAAAATAGATTACACCACGGCATGGAGACGGTATTCCGTACGTACGCACGCGCGGTGATTTCCATTTTCCGTAGGATGGATAGAAGGTTAATTAGAGTTGTTTCATATTTATAATAACATATAATTATATAAGAAATACTTATGATATTACTTTATCATGAAACAACTAAAGAAGAAGAAGTTGAAGAAGAAAGAAATTGAAAAAGATCGGTAATGGATATTACCTCTTTTTGACGCGCCTTCACTTAACCTCCACATAAAGAACTAAGGATGGTCTTTGAAGAAGAAAAGGACCTCTAAGATGATATTAGGGAAGTGGAGAAGATATTTTGGCAGGGGTTGGCCGAGCTTGAATGCTCAAATTAGTGTGAGGAGGATATGGAGGAGGTGCCCTTTTATAAGGGAGGAGAGGGGCACCTTAGGAAAATCTCAAAATATTATTTTATATTAAGGTAAAATTCGGTTTATAATGGTTCAAAAGGGTCTTATTTCTAAGATAAAGTGGGGATGGTCCGCAATCATCTCATCCAATATAATTTAGACAAGTTTAGGTTATTATTTTAACCTTATCAATTAGATTTAACTCTAAGTTAAATAATTTAACTTTTACCGTGTCTTTTCATTTTCTTACACTATATGTTTAATAACCTTACCATAACAATCAAAACGAACCACAAGTTGTTTATTATTAATATATATATACTTATCTAAGTCATTTGGCCGAACCTTAGATTTTTAGGAATTAAATAACAATTAATAATATAATATTTGTTTTAAAAACTAATTTATGTAAATTTTGACACTATTTGGTACATGATTTTTATGAAATTCATAACAGAATGATAAGTTCTAACCAAGTTACTTATATCAACAATAACATGTCATATTAACCTATAAAATTAATTTAAGTCATCAAAAGTCTCAAATTACTTTTATTTGGTCATTTATAACATCAATTATGTCAATATTTCATTAATAAGACAATTACTGCATCATTTTTGTGTCATAATAAATGATAATTATTTAATCCCTAAAAATTATAAATAAATTCCTATGATGTAGATAATTGTATTAGCTTTCTGGATACTATTCATGTTCGAAGTTTCATGAAGTTTATCACAAAATTAAAATTATTATACTTATAAGATTTAAGAAAGTGACATGTTGTCACATTATTTGGTTTTAATAATAATTAAATTATTTTCATGGAACAAAGTCCATAAAATTAATCTAATCCGACCCTTAGGTTATATGGGTCTACTTTTAGCCATCAAATAGGATTTTTCCAAGTGTTAGGGTAATTTTATAATCTTATATTTACCATTAATTACCCGATTTACCTTTAACTATAGTAAATAAAATTTACCGTAGTTACTATTCACAATGCCCAAAAATAAAAAGTAGCTTATTAACATAATTTGGACCCACTGATTCCAAATATGGAATCCATTTTTCCAAATTCAATACACAAAAAATTCATAAATTAAATTAAAATTAATCCCGTTGTGGAAAGAAAACGGGTTTTTGTTTAAAACATTGCAAAAGATTGAATTGATTTAACCTACGAATTCAAGGTAAAATAAATGCTAATGACATAAATTATAATAAATGGTAAAAATATATTATATTTATACTTTAAAACCATTCAATATTATAATTTAACCACATAAGGTATTACGATGAAAAACGTTGTTTTTAATTAAAATATAGCATGTTTTTACTATTCATTAAAATATGAAAGTTATCGGAAAAATATCAAAACATTATCTAATGTAAATTTTTATATCCTGATTCAAAAGAAGAATTTTATTTTGTAAAATTAAACTTATAAACATGTCAAAAAACTAGATTTAAAGTGGGTGCGCCATCAAAAGGTTGCAAAACTGCATTTTTTGAAAAATACTTATTTTACCTGAAAAATTTATTTTGTTCTTATACAATATTCTAGAAATGTGTAAGATGAATAATAATGTTATAAAATTCAGAATTTAGTTAACACTATTCATAAAGGCTAGTTCAAAATAATATTATAATAATATATCGTTGTTTAGTAAAACCCGGTATTGCGTACAAGACACGCAATCGAGGAAGGTCACGATTGCCTATACTGCAAGCTAATACAGTGTTGCGTATAGCGCAAGATAATCTTGTTGTGTTGTACAATAGATGATATGAATGAAGTTAAAAAGAATGTATCTTATAAAATCTCAGGTTGTTACAGAAACCTATCATAGTGAAGGACTGTTACATTAATAAATGATAAAGATATAACTAGTTTCCAAAGATTGATTTTATATACATCATATTATTTGGAAAAAAATCACCTTCTACCATAAATATTTTAAGGAGTTTCTAAATTCAAAAACTCAATCATCAATGAATTACATTAGTTCTGTGTGACCATAGAGAACTCTTTGACTATTAGAAGAGATGATTTACTATTTGATGATAAGAGGTACTGCCATTTGAATGTTATACCACTTAATGGTAATAGGTAATACCATTAGTGTGTGATGATTAGAGGTTCCATAACTAGGGTTCATTTTTAGGATGTGATATAATTAATATGATATCGATTAGGTGCTTCATTGGACTACGGTGGTTAGAGGTTCTACTGTTGGGGTACGACAGCAGGAGGCACAACCTCTAGGGTATTACGGTAGAAGGTGCTTCCATTTTGGTGTAGTAGTAATAGATACTACCATTATGAGATTCCATGAGCGTCACATAATTGGAGGAGATTCTATTCATATGTGATGAGAACAATGTACGTTATCATCCACAATTTATGAGGTTTTCACCCCCTGAGTCATTCTATGTTGAATGATTATGATTTTGATTTATAGGAGCTCATGATGCCATTCCCATATATTCTTAAGAAGTTAATTTTTATAATAAAAATGTTCATTATTTTATAATAATATATTATTTATTACACAAAATTTCACCAAATACAACCCATAATATATATAAGACTATTTTTATTCTGAATTAGGGACAATACATGATAATTTAAAATAATAAAAACACAATATTTTTTTAAAACATCCTTAACATGCATTTTAGAGACCCAAATCTTAACGTACATGGAAATTACATTACATTTTCAGAATACATAATACATGAAAAAAACAAACGCCCAATGACGGTATTAGTTTAGTGTCTTTGGAAACTCAGAACATAATATTCTAATCATGGTGAAAGATCTTCAACATCTCCCAAAAAGATCTTCCCCTTTGGTTTTCTTACCTAAAACCTTTCTTTATATCCTGGGGAAAATAAAACATAAATAGGGTGAGATCAAATGCTCAGTAAGGGTAAACATGGAGAACTTAAACACCATCCAAAAACATTTGAACCTAAAAACATGAACATAAAACATCAAAATCTAGAGCCACAACATAAATCTTGGAAGTACGTAAGGCATAGATCATAAAGTAACATTAATCATGACAAAATAAAACATGTAATTGTGGAAAACCATTATCCACATGATTTTATTTCCATAGTATCCAAGTCATTGCTTCCAAGACCATCATATTGGACAAAGTCCATTAATGAACTAGGTTTACTTGCCTTTCTAGCCCTGTATTACTAAACTGGATTCACTTGCGGTTCCAGCCATGTCTATCTCATTAGATATAAATCTTTACACAATGCATTGGAGGGAGATATAGGTCCCACCCATCTCATAATGAAATCATTCTTATGTGAGCCACAATATAAACATAAATCATTCATTATAACCCAATGAATAAAATGGGTTTCATAATCATCATCCCGTCATAAAATAATCCATATAAAACAAATGGATATAATTTCATCAAAATAAAAGGGAAGCCATGTAAATCATAGAGTCATTATAATTTAAATATACACATATGAAATAATGTCATCTTATATGGAAAATGGTTTTGATAAAACACTTGAAATTAATTCTTGAGGAAAATATCCTTTCTTCTTCAAAATCAATTTCTTTTCACAAAATGACATGCAATTTTAAAAGAAAAGGATTTTTATGAAAATAGTCATGAAATATTGTTGAGTAATATTCATGAAAATAAGGCGTTATGAAACCATAAAAATCCGTTCATGCCGTATAAATTTAAAAAAACATTCTCCTCACACTTTTAATGAAAAAGTAAAAAACTACCACGTATGGTTAACAAAAGAAATAGTCCTTCCATAACAAAATGTAATAGTTAAAGAGGGGTAAAATTGACTTTAAAAATACATGTAAGAATATTAAACACTTTAAGAAAAAAATTTTAATGGACATGGATGAAAAATATAACCTCAGTAAATACTTATGTATAAGAAATCTCAAATAAAAATGATATTGCAATGTTATCCCTTACCTTATGTCCAATTTCTTCTATATGTGTCCGAGACTCCTATATAGTGGGTTTGAACATATAATTAACTTTTAACATAACCATAATAATATTTATGATATCATATATGATTCACTTACGACATTATATTATCCGTTCATTTGCCAATTCCATGTTAAAGCAGCGTTTTGTGTAAAATAGTTTCATTTATCGTCCGTGTTTTGAATTGTAATTATTAATATGATTACTTAGGTCATGATTACTTTATTCCATAATTTAAAACATTATTTATATATAATCTATATTCAGAATATACATATATATAATAGATCTATAAATAGAAAGAAATACACCGTTCATGGGGACGGTAGGCCGTACGTACGCATGAACGTTGTTTTCATTTCCTTATTAAATTGAATGGAAGAAAGTTAATAACATATACATAAATCCATTATAATTAATATTTCATATATATCATGATTGTTTATTATATATAATTTATAATCATTCTTGAATGGTTATAATGAAGAATTAATCTCATCACGTCATGGAGACAGTAATCCATACGTACGCACGAGCGATGATATCATTATCATAATTATTGAATGGAATTATGGTGGGTGATATAATATCTCAGAATTAGTATCATGATATAATAACCATATATTGTTACTCTTTACAACATTATACCCATCCAAGTAAGGTGGTGGTGGAAAAACAGATTACACCACAGCTTGGAGACGATATTCCGTACGTACAGACGCGCGGTGATTTCATTTTCCAAAGGATGGATATAAAGTGAAATGGGGTTGGTTAATATTTATAATAACATATCAGTATATGAGTGATACTGATGTTATTAATTTATTTTTAAACAACAAAATAAGAGGAAGTATAACAAGAAATTAATTTGAAAGAATCGGTAAAGGATATTACCTCTTCTTCGACGCGCCTCTTCTAAACCTCCTCTTAGGGAACTAATGTTGGTATTTGAAGAATACAAGGACCTATAGTATGATTCTAAGGAAGTGGAGAAGTGAAATGGGTAGGGTGTGACCGATATTGAAGGCTCAAAGTGTTGTGTAGAGGAGAGGGAGGAGGTGGCCTTTTATAAGGGAAGAGAGGGACACTTTTTCCAACCTCTAAAATATTAATTTATAATAAACTAAAACCCCACTTAACAACCACAAAAAATGACTCAAAAACAAATATGAGATGATATAGGGTTTTAATCTCATCATAAAATAAAATTTAGACATGTTGGGATTTTATTTTAAACATTATCAACTTGATTTAACCTTATTTAATCTATTTAATTTTATTTGTGGTGATAATATTCTAAATTTTAAATTGTTATAAATATTTACCTCTGTATTGTTATTTGTCCATAATTGGGTACATTATGACATTTTAGACCATATAAATTTCCATTTATAATTTTTTAATATTTTTGTGATTTTTTAACAATTTAATAATATGTTATTTTTATAAAATAACCATAGTGTCAATTTTGAAACTATCCATTTATTTGAATTTAAATAAAATCCACATAGAGGATATATTCTAAAAAAATATTTAGTAGATTTATAACAAGTCATATTAATCTAAAAAATTAATGTAGAACATTAATTTCTTCATATAAAATTTATTTTAATATTTTTGATACCATTTATTTGATATTTCCCTTAATAAAATAACTACTACAACATTTTTGTATAATTATTTATTTTAATTATTTTTTGCATAAAAATTAAAAAGAAAATACTGGGATGCAGATAAATCTAATATCTTTCATAATAATACTTTTACTCAAATTTATCATCTTAAAATCACTACATTTAAATTGTTATATTTATTAAATCATGAAGGTAATAACTTTGAAAACATTTAAAATAAAATAATATATGTGTCGTAATCGATTTTATAAGGATCCAAATGGTCAAATATTCAACCATTGGATGGTAATAGTTTACATGTACATGACCAATAAGTTTTTGTCAGGTTTTTATGCCTTTTATGGTCACTATTAGTCTAATAAAAACTTTATTATTGATTTTTCACTAAATAATCAATTTATGTATCACTATTGTGTCACCATTAATGATAATTACTTAATCCAAAAAAATTATTAATAAATAATCATGATGTAGATAATTTTATTATATTTTTTTAGAATATTTATATTATAGGTTTTATGATGTTTATCACTAATTTAAAATTATTACACTTATAAGATATAAGAGAGTGACATGTTGTCACTTTCTTTGGTTTTAATAATAATTACAACATTTTTATGGTCAAAAGTCCATTAAATGAATCTATTTAGACCCTTAGGTTATATGGGTCGACTTTTATTCATCCAATAGAATTTTGGAAGGTGTTAGGGTAATTTTTTAATCTTATTTTTACCCTTAATTACCTGATTTCCCTTTAAATGTAGTAATTAAAATTTACCGTAATTACTATTCATAATGACTAAAAATAAAAAGTATCCTATTAACATAATTTGGACCTACTGATTCAAAATACAGAATCCATTTTTCAAAATTCAAAACACATAAGTTGCAGTAATTAATTTAAAATTAATCCCATTGCTAAGAAAATGAGTTTTAAAAGTTAAAATGTTGCAAAAGATTGAAATGTTTTTTCCTATGAATTCAGTGTAAAATTAATTCTAATGACTTAAATTATATTAAATGGTAAAAATATATTCTATTTATACTTTAAAAACATTCAATATTATAATTTAACCATATAATTTATCTCGATGAAAAAATTTGTTTTTAATTAAAATTTAACGTATTTTTTCTATTCATCAAAATATGAAGGTTATCAAAAAAGTATCAAAAATTTATCCTATGTAAATTTTTATATCCTTATTCAAAATAATAAGATTTTTTTTGTAAAATTGAAATAATAAACTTGTAAAAAATTATATTAAAAATGGGTGTTCCATCAAAAGGCGTTAAAACTGCACTTTTTGAAAAATACTACTTTTATCGAAAAATTGATTTTGTTTTCATATATCATTCTATAAAATGTGTATAATGAATTATAATGTTAAAAAATTAAAAATTCAGTTAATACTATTCATAACGGCTAGTTCATAATATTATAATAATATATCATTGTTTAGTAAAACTAGGTATTTCGTACAACACTTTCTACAGAGGAAGGTCACTCTTGCATGCAACACAAGCCAAGAATAGTGTTTTAGTATACTACAACATAATACGGTGTTGCGTATAGTGAAAAATAATCATGGTGTAACATACAACACAAGACATCAACAAAATTTAAAATAATATTTCTCATAAAATCTCAGGGTGTTACATTCTTCCCCCGTTAAAATAAATTTCGCCCTCAAAATTCGTCGAGGTTATAAATGGTTTTCTACTTGAATGTTTCTTTCATAGAAATACACATCATAAAAGGAATACTAAAACAGAATTTAAAAAAGGATTGTTAGAAACATAACCAATAACCAAATTAAATCATCACTATGTTTTCACATAGGAGAATATAGGTGAAAATATGGATATAGAAGAGAAATCTAACCATAAACATCTGATGAAGAGCGGTAGAGGACATGGCTATGAAAATATCAACAATCAAAAAGCCATAAATTTGTGATGATCTAAGGTACCATCTGATTCATCAGATATGAGGGCACTAGGACAACATTTTTTGTTGTCAAGATCATTTCCCTAATGTTGAAGAATTTTTGAATTAAAATAAATACTTACTTGGTTTTTGTACAATCACACTATTTTTTGTGCCTTGAAGAATTTCAACGTCATCTCTTAAAGAAATGAAGTTGAATTTGTCTTCCATGAAGTGTTAGAAGATCATACGATAGAATGATAGGTCATTCCATCCATCTCAAACATAAGGTTAGCAAACATTATATACATAAATCCATCTTAAGGTGAGATGAATCGTATGTGGTTCAAAAATGGACTTATATTTCATCTATCATACCGTTTAATAAAATAAAACTAGTTTATACTGACCATGGACTTCCTGTAGGGCAGTGGTAGGTGATAAAGGCCTATCTCACTTCGGTTCTGGGTTCAATTCCTGCAACCCTGTCCGACGCGACGGGTTTTCCCCCATCCTGTAGGTTTTCTTTTTTCTAAAACTACACTATTATAACCATCCAGAAATAATATCGAAAAAAGGTTATATCCTTAAAAAATATTTTCTTATGTTCAACATAATCCATTTCAGATCAATAGACATATCCAAAATACTTCTATCCATGCTCATTGTATAAATAAAATTATTACTATAAATTTCATCAACCAAGCATGTGAATACCATCATTTATCTCTCATATATCGTAAGATATATCTTGTTGGTTACATTCCAAAAATCTGAATACCTTAATCATGTATTCGATTGAAACATGAATTACCATAGAATCATTGTGAAAACGTGAATGATGTCAAAATTCAACTCTTTCCACATACCAAAATCAAAAAATTTCTATATACTCAAACCATGATATCACTTTGTCCTTATATGAGATCATTAATACTATCAAACATTTCATTATCTCTTTATCCCCTTATTATGCACATATCATCTACTTTCCAAAAATATCTGAATAACCTTTCATGGTTACCAATACCATTCCGCTTATAATTTCAAAAAAAACTTAAGTAAAAACAATAGTGTTACAATCCTTAGATGTTTCTTTATTCCATAGTACCGTGAAATTACTTATAGAACATTACTATTGATAAACATGTAATCATTCAAATAACTGCTTAAACCATTGACCGAGCTTCATCATTTTATTCCTCAACACTTATTTCATCTCATATCTGATTTATAATCTCTCCATCATCATCAACATAAATACTACCCATAAGACCATGAAGATTCTATTCCAAAGATTTTCCCTTAGGGAACTAGTTTTCATAATTCCCATATGTTCCACATTTAAAACAATTAACCATTGTTGATGTCTTAGTAATACCGTTATCCTGGTAAAATGTGTTAACTAATCCTTTTCCTTTGCATTTACTGGATTTGTGTCCTTCATTTCCACACCCAAAGCATCTTCCAGTTCCTTTTAAACATTCTCCTTGATGCCTCTTCCCACATTATTTACATGAGGGAAATTAAACATTATTTCCTCTATTATCATCATGAAACTCCATATTTCTCTTATTAGCTGAGTTAGGATACTTACCAAAGTTGACATTATTGATCAAATTATGAGATTCTTGATTTGGATTAATAACGATATGTGGACTTCTAGTTCCAATTTTTTATGGTTTCTCACAAAAAATATCATTCCACTGTCCATCATATTCTCCATTATCATGAATCTTCATGTTTCCTGACATTTTTCTAAATCCCAGAAAGAATTGTGTGAGAGGAAAAAATCATGCTAGGAAAAAAAATAATAAAGGGGGAGTACCTTCAATATATAACATGTTAGGTTTAATTCTAAGATCGTTACTGTAATTCTAGGACTATATACTATACTTATACCTAACCTTAGAGACATCCCTAGACATACCATAGAAATATCTCTAGAGATTTCACTAATGTTTTCGCATCCTAGTTTCCAAAGGTTAATCAAACCTTCTCTCTAATACCAACTGTAGCGGTCTGGACTTATTTTAAGTGGACTAGAATTGATACCTATCAGAGCACTCCATGGGAAGCTACACCCGCTAGGTGGGACACACCACCATCCCCAGTGGCAGCCATTTACTCATGAAGCCCTTAGGCGGAGAGACATGCTTCATCCAACGCTCACATGTGAGAGTTCCCAAGGATTGGATTCATTACTACCTCATTTGGTCTGATACCAACTTTAGAGACCCAAATCTTGACGTACATGGGCATTACGTTACTTTTGAAAACTACATAATACATGACAAAATCAGACACCCAGAGACCGTATTAGTTTAGTGTATTTGGAAACTCAGAACATAATATTCTAATCATAGTGAAAGATCTTCAACATCTCCTAAAAAGATCTCCCCCTTTGTTTGTCTTACCTAAAACCTTTCTTTATATCATGGGGAAAAGAAAACATAATAAGGGTGAGATAAAATGCTCAGTAAGGGTAAACATGGAGAACTTAAAAACAATCCGTAAACATTTGATCGTAAGAACATGAACATAAAACAACAAAATCTTGAGAAATAAGAAAAATCTTGGCAGTATGTAAGGCATAGATCATAAAGGAACATTAATCATGATAAAATAAATCATGTTACTATGGAAAACCATTAAGCACATGATATGATTTCCATAGTAGCCATGGCATTGCTACCAAGACCGTCATATTGGACAAAGTCCATTACTGAACCGGGTTTACTTGTCGTTCCAGCCTGGTATTACTGAACCAGATTCACTTTCCGTTCCAGCCATGTCTATCTTATGAGATATAAATCGTTACCCAATTAATTGGAGGTAGATATAGGTCCCACCCATCTCATAATGGAATCATTCTTACGTGTTCCACAACATAAACAAAAATCATTCATCATAACCCAAAGAATAAAATGGGTTTCATAAACATCATCCCATCATAACATAATCCATATAAAACAAATGGATATCATTTCATCATAATAAAAGTGATACCATGTAAATCATAGAGACATTATACTTGAATCATACACATATGAAATAATTTCATCTTAGATGGAAAATAGTTTTGATAAAACACTATAAATGAATTCTTGAGGAAAATATCCTTTCTTCTTCAAAATCATTTTCTTTTCACAAAATACCATGAAATTTTAAAAGAAAAGGATTTTTTTGAAAATAGTCAGGACATCTTGTAGAGTAAGATTAATGAAAATAAGGTGTTATGAAACTATAAAAATCCATTCACGCTGTATAAGTTAAAAAAACATTCTCCTCGTACTTTTAATGGAAAATTCAAAAAGTACCACGTATGGTAAAAAAAAGAAATATTCGTTCCATAAAAAAAGTAAAAGTAGAAGAGGGGTAAAAATGAATTTAAGAATACATGGATGAATATTACACACATTATGAAAAACATTTTTATGGACATGGATGAAAAATATAACCCCAGTAAATACTTACGTATAACAATCTCGGATAAAAATGAGATTGAAAAATTATCCCTTACCATATGTCCAATTTCATCCATATGTGTCCGAGACTCTTGTATAGTGGGTTTAAACATATTATTAACTTGTAACAGAACCATAATAATATTTATGATATCATATATGATTCACTTATGACTTTATATTACCCATTCCTTTGTCAATTCCATGTTAAAGTAGTATTTTGGGTAAAATCATTTCATTTATCGTCCGTGTTTTGACTTTTAATTATTCATATGATTACTTAGGTCATTATTACTTACTTATAGAATTTAATACATTATTTATATATAATATATATTCAGAATATACATTTATATAATAGATCGATAAATTGAAAGAAATACATCGTTCATGGAGATGGTAGGCCGTACGTACGCATGGACACTGTTTTGGTCTCCTTATTAAATTGAATGGAAGTAAGTAAATAACATATACATAAATATAGTATAATAATTATGTCATATATATCATGATTATTTATTATATATACTTTATTATTGTAACACCCGAGACTTTTATGTTATATAAATCATCAAAGGAATCTTTTTCTACACAACACTTGCTTGGCTTGCTTTACACGCAATCGCGACCTTCCTCGATAGCTTGCGTCGTACGCAATACCGAGTTTCACTAAACAACAATATGCTATTAAAACTAGCCGTTATGAATAGTAATAACCACTTTTTGAAATTTTATAAATTTTATTTTTCAAAATGGACTTCATTTTTGGACTCAGAATATCGAAATTAGCCTAGGGTGAAATTTTGGTATTTTTCTGAAAACTTTCAATTTTTGATGAATAGTGAAACCACTAAGTGGTAGGTTAAAAACTGAATTTTGCATAAAACTTAATTTTACCGCTTCTGTGAATGGAATTTCAAAAATCCGAGAGACACAGTTAATATCAAGGACTAAAATGTGGTTCAATGAGATGAAAATAATTTTTTGGTTAATAGTAAATAGGGTAACTAAGGGTAAATATGATATTAATATTACCCTAACACATGTCCTAATTCTATTGGACAAGTGTAATTCGACCAAAAACAAACTTAGGAATAAAATATGACCATTTAGGCCCACTTGGATTAGATTAGGACATTTATTATTAATTTATTTAAAGAAGGGTTAAAATAGTTAAAATCAAAGTTTAATAAGTAAATCATTTTTAATATGGTGTTATACATAAGATAAATTCGATTGTAAATATTAATTAGAAAGCTAAAAAGATTTCCTACATGATGGTATTTTATTTGTAATTTTTAGACATCAAATAATTTAATTTATATATGACACAAAGATGATGCAGTAATTATCTTATTAATGAAATATTGACAAAATTGATAATATAAATACCAAAATAAATGTAATTTAAGACTTTTTATGAATTCCACTAATTTTCTAGGTTACTATGATATATTAGTATTGATTTAATCAACTTGTTTCGAACATATAATTCTGTTATGACTTTCACAAAAATCATATATCAAATAGTGTCAAAATTGACACAAAATAGTTTTTAAATCAAATATTATATTATTAATTGTTATTTTATTCCTAAAAATCTAAGGTTCGGCCAAATGACTTAGATAAGTATATATATATTAATAATAAACAATTTGGGGTTCGTTTGGCATGTTATAGTAAGTGTATTAACCATATAGTGAAAGAAAACAAAAAGACACGGTAAAAGTTAAATTAATTAACTTAGAGTTAAATCTAATTGATAAGGTTAAAATAATACCCTAAACTTGTTTAAATCCTATTGGTTGATAGGATTTCGACCCATCCCCACTTTAGCTTCGAAATAAGACCCTTTGGAACCATTATAAACCGATTTTGACTTTAATATAAAATAATATTTTGAGATATTCCTAAGGTGCCCCTCTCCTCCCTTATAAAAGGGCACCTCCTCCCCCTCCTCCTCACACCAATTTGAGCACTCAAGCTCGGCCAACCCCTGCCATTTTCCCGTCTCCACGCCGTGGTGTAATCTATTTTCCACCATCACCTTACAAGGATGGGTATAATGGTGTAATGAGTAACTATATATGATTATTATTAAGTAATATTGATACTGAGATAATATATATATATACTCCAATACAATTCCACGATCATAGGAACGATATCATCACTCGTGCGTACGTACGGAATACCGTCTCCACGATGTGATGCGACTCGTTCTACATTATCTTCATTTCATAATGATTATATAAATGAATTTAATGAATGAATATGGTATATACTACACTAATACCATTCTGGAAATGAATTATCTATAACCTAAAGATAAGAATAAGAATTTATTCGACAAAACACGCATAAGAACAAAAAGTTATAAAGACCCAAGTAACAAGTAACAATGAAATATTACTAACAAGAAGATAATAATATGACCATATATGATCTCATATCAATATGTATGATTCTGGAATAAGTCAATAACATTATTTAAACCATTATACAGGAGCTTCGGACACGAACAAAGCAAATCGGACCTAAGGTAAGGGAAATATCACAATCTCATTTTTATCTGAGATTGTTTATACGTAAGTATTTACTGGGGTGTATTTTATCATCCACATCCATGTTCCCTCTATATGTAATATTGTTTCCATCCACTTGAAATAGTTTAAATCCAATTTTACCCTTAGGTGAGTTTTTAGTAAAGAATATGAAAGGAATCTTTTGTCGTTTTTCCGTACGAGGTACTTTTTGACTTTTCCGACAAAAGTACGAAGAATGTTTTTTTTAACTTATACGGCATGAATGGATTTTTAAAACATTACTTCAAAGAAGCTTCCTTTACAAGTTTTCAAGTTTATTTTTAATCAACTTCTTTTATTTTAATGTTGTATGACATGTTATGAAAGGAAAAATGTTTTTGAAGAAGAAAGGATATTTTCCTCAAGAATTCAATTCAAGTGTTTTATCAAAATTATTTTCCATCTAAGATAATAAAGGGTTCTGTTTCTATCCATATTTTTACATTGGTTTGACTATGTTGTGATGGAATTATGTTTATGAATTCCTTTATCATATATGAATTGATTTATGATGTCATGATGTTTCAAGAATCCCATTTTTGTTACATGTGTTATGCGATGATGCATGTTTTATGATTATGTGGCACACATAAGAAAGGATTCATTATAAGATGGGTGGGACCTATATCTCCCTCCAATGCATTGGGTAATGATTTTATATCTCATGAGATAGACATGGCTGGAACGGAAGGTTATTTCGGTTCAGTGATACAAGACTGAAACGAGGAGTGAACTCGGTTCAGAAAGGGACTTTGTCCACTAAGATAGTCTTGGCAATGAGTCATGACTAACAAGAAATGATTTTCCATGATTATGTGTGCATGCCACAAAGATTCAAGTTTTATGTTATGATTATGGGGATCTCATTTTCACTTCTAGGATTTATTCCGTGTTAAGATATTATGATCTCTTTTGCAGGTTTTGATTTTCATAAAGATATGATATGATTTTTATTTCCTTTATTGGCCCTTGCTGAGCATTTGAGCTCACCCTTTTATGTTTTCTTTTCCCCAGGTCAGGAAGAGGGATATTAAGTAGAATATGCTAAAAGGGACCCTAGATATGATGAAATAAATGGGAGACACTGTAGAAGATTTATGAACCAGTTGTTTATGTTTCCCCAGTTTCTAAAGACACTATACCTATACGGTCCTTTGTGGTTTTGTCATATGTTGTAATAAGAGTGCTTCAATTTTTAAGTATTAACAATGTATGTAAAGTGTGGGTCGTTATAGTTGGTATCAGAGGAACGGTATAGTCAACCTTTGGAAACTAGGATGTGAAATCCTTAGTAAGAACCCTAAGGATAAGTCTAAGCATAGAACACAATCTTAGAAATGGCCATGAATAACCTAGGATAAGACCATAAGCATGAAAATTTTATTCTTGAATTATGTGGTTTCCTATTATAATTAGTGTTGCTCACACTATTCTTCTTGGTTTTAGTCAATGGCTGGAACCCGAAGGAACCGTGTTAATGCGGAATGCGATGGGCAATGCAATGATTGTCCCCCTGAGCAACCAAACGATATGGGAGCTGGAATGCAAAATCTTGTAGCCATGCTCACACAACTTTCTCAAGCTATGAATCATGCAGGATTTCCAAACGAACAAAGGAGGGAGCAACATTCTATTGAATCCTTCATGAGGCAGCGTCCACCATCTTTCAGCGGGTCTACTGATCCATTAGTTGCTGAACAATGGATTAGTACTACTGAAAAGATATTTTCAGTTCTTCAATGTTCTGAGCATGATAATGTCATCCTAGCAGTGTATCGTTTGGAAGGAGATGCTGATCAATGGTGGAATCTTGTTAAGAATACAAGGCAAAGGGATGAAATTGAGTCTATGGAATGGGACGAGTTCAAGAACTTATTTTTCAATAAGTACTTCCCTCGTATTCTCCGAACAAAGATGGAGAAAGAGTTCCTTGAACTGAAGCAAAGGTATGATGAATCTGTTGGTACCTATGAAGCAAATTTTACCAGACTTGCAAGGTACGCTTCTGGTATTATTATCCAACCTGAGAGTAAGATCGATCGATTCTTTAGTGGCTTAAAACCAAGTCTTCGAAGGGCGTTAGCCATAAGGGACTTCAATAGCTACGAGGAAATCGTTCGATGTGCTCTCAAAGTCGAGATGGAGATTGGAGTAACCCATCAGTCACATGGGTTTGATAAGAAGAGGAAGATGGAATTCAAATAAAAATCTAAAGAGCACACGGAAAAGAAGATGAACTTTCCCTTATGCTCAAAGTGTGGAAAGAAACATGGAGGGAGTTGTCTTAAAGGGACAAGTAAATGTTTTAAATGTGTAAAGGAAGGTCATCGGGCATTTGAATGCCGTGATAATGGGAAGAAGATGTCTAATGATGCAAACAAAGGAAGGGATACACAGAATGAACCTGCTACACTTCAATGTTTCAAGTGCAAGGAGATGGGGCATTATGCCAATCAATGCCCAAATCCAAGGGTTGATGATGATGGTCGACGTCAACAAACTCTTAAGGCTAAAGACAAAGGAAAGTCACATGCAATTTCTATCAGTGATGTGGAGTACGATAACGATGTGGTGAAAGGTACACTTACCATCCACTCTAAAGTAGCAAATGTTTTATTTGATTCTGGATCCACCCACTCTTTTATTTCTGAAAAATTTTCTAAGGGTATCACCGTATTACCTCAACAATTAGATGTTGAGTTAGCTGTGACAACACCTAATGGCACATCAATCGCATCAGAAGTTTATAATTCTTCTCCGATCGAAGTTTGTGGGAAAGTGCTTCCTGCAAATCTTGTGATCCTTCCTTTAGTGGAATTTGATGTGATTCTTGGCATGGATTGGCTTTCTCTACATGGAGCTCATATCAATTTCCAAAGAAGGGAAGTCACATTTCATATTCCAGATCAACCTACGATCGTCTATCAATGCAAGGATGAACATAACCTTCCAGTGGAAATTTCTTCCATCTTATGGGTATTGATTCCACTAAATGAAGGTTATTTATCTCAAATGGTTGGTGAGAAACTCACGATTAAGAATATGCCCATTGTACGGGAGTTTGATGATGTCTTTCCGGAAGAATTACCGGGTCTTCCACCAAATCGTGAAGTTGAGTTTTCAATAGAACTCATACCGGGTGCTTTGCCTATTTCAAAGACACCTTATAGAATGGCCCCAATTGAGTTGCAGGAATTGAAGAAGCAACTCCAAGAGAATCTTGATAAGGGATTCATACGCCCTAGTGCGTCACCTTGGGGAGCACCTGTTCTATTTGTTAAGAAGAAAGATGGATCAATGAGACTCTGCATTGATTATCGAGAACTTAACAAGATCACTATCAAGAACAAATATCCTCTCCCACGCATTGATGACTTATTTGACCAACTACGCAGAGCTCAATACTTTTCCAAGATTGATCTTCGTTCAGGGTATCATCAATTAAGGGTCAAAAGGGAGGATATACCAAAGACGGCTTTCCGTACAAGGTATGGACACTATGAATTTATAGTGATGCCATTTGGTCTTACTAATGCCCCTGCTATCTTCATGGATCTAATGAATAGAGTCTTTAGAGACTATCTTGATCAATTTGTGGTAGTCTTTATAGACGATATTCTTGTCTATTCAAAGAGCAAGGAAGAGCATGAAGATCACTTGAGAATTATATTGAAGACCCTGAGAAAAGAGAAGCTTTATGCCAAATTTACCAAGTGTGAATTTTGGCTTCAAAAAGTTGCATTTTTGGGTCATTTAATCTCAAAAGAGGGGATATCTGTGGATCCAGCAAAAACAGAGGTTATTGAAAGATGGTCAAGACCAACAACAGTAACTGAGATCCGAAGTTTTCTTGGTTTGGCTGGATATTATCGACGTTTTGTAAAAGATTTTTCACGGTTATCTAATCCAATCACCAAGTTGACTCGGAAAGGAGTTAAGTTTGTCTGGACAGAGGAATGTGAAGAGAATTTCAAGGAGTTGAAAAGAAGGTTATCCAGTGCACCTGTGCTCACACTGCCTTGTAGTGGAGAAAGGTTTGTGATCTATAGTGATGCATCCAAGAAGGGATTGGGGTGTGTTCTTATGCAAAATGATATGGTGATAGCTTATGCCTCACGACAGTTGAAAATCCATGAGCAAAATTACCCAACACATGATTTGGAGTTGGCTGCGGTAATCTTTGCATTAAAGATTTGGAGTCATTACCTTTATGGTGAAAGGTGTGATATTTATACTGATCATAAAAGTTTAAAGTATATTTTCACACAAAAGGAGTTGAATATGCGCCAAAGAAGATGGTTGGAGCTGATTAAGGATTATGACTGCTCAATCCATTACCACCCTGGGAAAGCAAACAAGGTGGCAGATGCATTAAGTCGACAAGACCATGCTAGTTTATCCATGATGAGGATCACAAAAGATCCAATATTTATGGATTTACAAAGGATGGATCTTGGAATTATAATGGAAGGGGAAAAATCTTATCTTTCTCAAATGAATGTTCAACCATCTATACATGTGAAGATTAAAGAGGCACAGAAAGAAGATGTCGAGTTACAAAAGAAGGTGAGAAATGTTCCTGAATTCATCCTTGATTGTGATGGGATAATAAAGTTCAGGAATCAGGTTTGTGTTCCTCCCATCCCTGAATTAAAGAAAGAGCTGCTGGATGAGGCTCATAGTTCTTCATTCTCTATTCATCCTGGAAGCACGAAGATGTATAGGGACCTGAAAGAGTACTTCTAGTGGGATGGCATGAAAAGAGATGTTGCTGAATATGTCTCTCGATGCTTGGTTTGTCAACAAGTTAAAGCTGAGAGACAGAAGTCTAAGGGGATGTTACAACCATTACCCATACCCGAATGGAAATGGGAAAACATCACTATGGACTTTGTCACAGGACTTCCTAAAACATCCAAAGGCAATAATGCTATCTGGGTCATAGTTGATCATCTTACAAAGTCTGCACACTTCATTGCTATTAGAGAGGATTTCTCTCTAGATCAGCTTGCCAGGATATATGTAAAGGAAGTGGTAAGATTGCATGGAGTACCACTTTCTATTATATCTGATCGAGATCCGAGATTTACCTCGAAGTTCTAGTGAAGTCTTCAGCATACTCTGGATACAGAGTTGAGTTTCAGCACTGCTTATCATCCCCAGACAGACGGTCAGTCTGAGAGAACAATTCAAACCCTAGAAGATATGTTGAGAGCTTGCTCTATGGATTTCAAAGGAGGTTGGGATCAACACCTACCTTTGGTGGAATTTTCTTATAATAATATCTTTCACTCCAGTATTCAGATGGCTCCTTATGAAGCTCTCTATGGAAAGAAATGCAGGACTCCAACTTGCTGGGATGAAGTTGGGGAAAGAAAGCTATTAGGACCTGATCTCGTTGATGAAATGGCAGAAAAGGTCAGATCTATTCAACAACACATAAGAGTAGCTCAGAGTCGACAGAAAAGTTATGCCGACAACCGAAGAAAAGACCTAGAGTTTGAAGTGGGTGATAAAGTGTTCTTACGAATATCTCCCTGGAAGAGGGTTATGAGATTTGGAAAGAAGGGGAAGTTGAGCCCTAGATATATCGGTCCTTTTGAAATACTGGATCGTGTTGGGAAGGTAGCTTACCGATTGGCGCTTCCACCGAATCTCTCTCAAGTTCACGATGTGTTCCACGTATCTCTCCTGAGAAAGTACATACCAGATCCTTCACATGTACTCAGCTCAGAAGTTGTACCGTTGGAGCAAGATCTTTCTTATGAAGAACAGCAGATAGAGATTCTGGATCGTAGCGAAAAAGTCCTACGAAACAAGACCACTCGCTTGGTGAAAGTTTTATGGAGAAACCACCAACTTGAAGAAGCTACATGGGAGCTTGAGGATATGATGAGGGAGAATTATCCTCATTTGTTTGTTAAGTGACAAATTTCGAGGGTGAAATTCTTTTTAAGGGGGGTAGAATGTAACACCCGAGACTTTTATGTTATATAAATCATCAAAGGAATCTTTTTCTACACAACACTTGCTTGGCTTGATTTACACGCAATCACGACCTTCCTTGATAGCTTGCGTCGTACGCAATACCGAGTTTCACTAAACAACAATATGCTATTAAAACTAGCCGTTATGAATAGTAATAACCACTTTTTGAAATTTTATAAATTTTATTTTTCAAAATGGACTTGATTTTTGGACTCAGAATATCGAAATTAGCCTAGGGTGAAATTTTGGTATTTTTCTAAAAAATTTCAATTTTTGATGAATAGTGAAACCACTAA
This sequence comes from Viscum album, assembly GCA_963277665.1. Classification (NCBI taxonomy): domain Eukaryota; kingdom Viridiplantae; phylum Streptophyta; class Magnoliopsida; order Santalales; family Viscaceae; genus Viscum; species Viscum album. The sequence goes on from OY728127.1 coordinate 1,699,387,796, forward strand.
GTGGTAGGTTAAAAACTGAATTTTGCATAAAACTTAATTTTACCGCTTCTGTGAATGGAATTTCAAAAATCCGAGAGACACGGTTAATATCAAGGACTAAAATGTGGTTCAATGAGATGAAAATAATTTTTTGGTTAATAGTAAATAGGGTAACTAAGGGTAAATATGATATTAATATTACCCTAACACATGTCCTAATTCTATTGGACAAGTGTAATTCGACCAAAAACAAACTTAGGAATAAAATATGACCATTTAGGCCCACTTGGATTAGATTAGGACATTTATTATTAATTTATTTAAAGAAGGGTTAAAATAGTTAAAATCAAAGTTTAATAAGTAAATAATTTTTAATATGGGGTTATACATAAGATAAATTCGATTGTAAATATTCATTAGAAAGCTAAAAAGATTTCCTACATGATGGTATTTTATTTGTAATTTTTAGACATCAAATAATTTAATTTATATATGACACAAAGATGATGCAGTAATTATCTTATTAATGAAATATTGACAAAATTGATAATATAAATACCAAAATAAATGTAATTTAAGACTTTTTATGAATTACACTAATTTTCTAGGTTACTATGATATATTAGTATTGATTTAATCAACTTGGTTTGAACATATAATTCTGTTATGACTTTCACAAAAATCATATATCAAATAGTGTCAAAATTGACACAAAATAGTTTTTAAATCAAATATTATATTATTAATTGTTATTTTATTCCTGAAAATCTACGGTTCGGCCAAATGACTTATATAAGGATATATATATTAATAATAAACAATTTGGGGTTCGTTGGGCATGTTATAGTAAGTGTATTAACCATATAGTGAAAGAAAACAAAAAGACACGGTAAAAGTTAAATTAATTAACTTAGAGTTAAATCTAATTGATAAGGTTAAAATAATACCCTAACCTTGTTTAAATCCTATTGGTTGATAGGATTTCGACCCATCCCCACTTTAGCTTCGAAATAAGACCCTTTGGAACCATTATAAACCGATTTTGAGTTTAATATAAAATAATATTTTGAGATATTCCTAAGGTGCCCCTCTCCTCCCTTATAAAAGGGCACCTCCTCCCCCTCCTCCTCACACCAATTTGAGCACTCAAGCTCGGCCAAACCCTGCCATTTTCCCTTATCCACTTCCCTAGAATAATCCTAGAGGTCCTGGTCTTCTCCAAAGACCAATCTTAGTTCCTTAAGTGGAGGATTCAAAAAGGCGTTCCAAAGAAGAGGTAATATCCATTACCGATCTTTTCAATTTCTTTCTTCTTCAACTTCTTCTTCTTTAGTTGTTTCATGATAAAGTAATAACATCAGTATTACTTACATACTGATATGTTATTATAAATATTAAACAACCCTAATTCACCTTCTATCCATCCTACGGAAAAAATGAAATCACCGCGCGTGGGTACGTACGGAATACCGTCTCCACGCCGTGGTGTAATCTATTTTCCACCATCACCTTACAAGGATGGGTATAATGGTGTAATGAGTAACTATATATGATTATTATTAAGTAATATTGATACTGAGATAATATATATATATACTCCAATACAATTCAACGATCATAGGAACGATATCATCACTCGTGCGTACGTACGGAATACCGTCTCCACGATGTGATGCGACTCGTTCTACATGATCTTCATTTCATAATGATTATATAAATGAATTGAATGAATGAATATGGTATATACTACACTAATACCATTCTGGAAATGAATTATCTATAACCTAAAGATAAGAATAAGAATTTATTCGACAAAACACGCATAAGAACAAAAAGTTATAAAGACCCAAGTAACAAGTAACAATGAAATATTACTAACAAGAAGCTAATAATATGACCATATATGATCTCATATCAATATGTATGATTCTGGAATAAGTCAATAACATTATTTAAACCATTATACAGGAGCTTCGGACACAAACAAAGCAAATCGGACCTAAGGTAAGGGAAATATCACAATCTCATTTTTATCCGAGATTGTTTATTCGTAAGTATTTACTGGGGTGTATTTTATCATCCAAATCCATGTTCCCTCTATATGTAATATTGTTTCCATCCACTTGAAATAGTTTAAATCCAATTTTACCCTTAGGTGAGTTTTTAGTAAAGAATATGAAAGGAATCTTTTGTTGTTTTTCCGTACGAGGTACTTTTTGACTTTTCCGACAAAAGTACGAAGAATGTTTTTTTTAACTTATACGGCATGAATGGATTTTTAAAACATTACTTCATAGAAGCTTCCTTTACAAGTTTTCAAGTTTATTTTTAATCAACTTCTTTTATTTTAAAGTTGTATGACATGTTATGAAAGGAAAAATGTTTTTGAAGAAGAAAGGATATTTTCCTCAAGAATTCAATTCAAGTGTTTTATCAAAATTATTTTCCATCTAAGATAATAAAGGGTTCTGTTTCTATCCATATTTTTACATTGGTTTGACTATGTTGTGATGTAATTATGTTTATGAATTCCTTTATCATATATGAATTTATTTATGATGTCATGATGTTTCAAGAATCCCATTTTTGTTACATGTGTTATGCGATGATGCATGTTTTATGATTATGTGGCACACATAAGAAAGGATTCATTATAAGATGGGTGGGACCTATATCTCCCTCCAATGCATTGGGTAATGATTTTATATCTCATGAGATAGACATGGCTGGAACGGAAGGTTATTTCGGTTCAGTGATACAGGACTGAAACGAGGAGTGAACTCGGTTCAGAAAGGGACTTTGTCCACTAAGATAGTCTTGGCAATGAGTCATGACTAACAAGAAATGATTTTCCATGATTATGTGTTCATTCCACAAAGATTCAAGTTTTATGTTATGATTATGGGGATCTCATTTTCACTTCTATGATTTATTCCATGTTAAGATATTATGATCTCTTTTGCTGGTTTTGATTTTCATAAAGATATGATATGATTTTTATTTCCTTTATTTGCCCTTGCTGAGCATTTGAGCTCACCCTTTTATGTTTTCTTTTCCCCAGGTCAGGAAGAGGGATATTAAGTAGAATATGCTAAAAGGGACCCTAGATATGATGAAATAAATGGGAGACATTGTAGAAGATTTATGAACCAGTTGTTTATGTTTCCCCAGTTTCTAAAGACACTATACCTATACGGTCCTTTGTGGTTTTGTCATATGTTGTAATAAGAGTGCTTCAATTTTGAAGTATTAACAATGTATGTAAAGTGTGGGTCGTTATAATTATCATTTTTGAATGGTTAACAGGGAGAATGAATCTCATCACGTCGTGGAGACAATAATCCGTACGTACGCACAGGCAATGATATTGTTCCCATAATTATTGAATAGAATTAGAGTGGATGATATAATATATAAGAATTAATATCATGTTATAATAACCATATATAGATATTATTTACACCATTATACTTATCCAAGTAAGGTGGTGGTAGAAAAAAAGATTACACCACTGCGTGGGGACGGCATTCCGTACGTACGCACATGCGGTGATTTCATTTTTCGTAGGATGGATAGAAGGTGAAATAGGGTTGGTTAATATTTATAATAACATATCAGTATATGAGTGATACTGATGTTATTAATTTATTATTATAGAAAAAAATAATAGGAAGTAGAAGAAGAAATCAATTTGAAAGAATCGGTAATGGATATTACCTCTTCTTCGACGCGCCTATTCTAAACCTCCTCTTAGGGAAATAATGTTTGTCTTTAAGGAATACCAGGATCCCTAGTATGATAATAGGGAAGTGGAGAAGGTAAATGGTAAGGGTTTATCCAGGCTTGAAGGCTCAAAGTGTTGTGTAGAGGAGAGATAGGACGTTCCCTTTCATATGGGAAGAGAGAAGCATTTTTGGAAACCTCTAAAATATTAAATTATATTAAACTCAAAAACCACATAAAAACCACAAAAAATGAATCCAATAAAAATACGAGATGAGATAGGGTTTTAATCTCATCATCCAATAAAAGTTATACATTTTGGGAATTTACTTTAAACCTTATCAACAAGATTTATCCTTATTTAATCTATTTAATTTTATTTGTGGTGATAATATTCTAAATTTAAAATTACTATAAATAATTACTTATGTGTTATGATTTGACAATAATTGGATACTTTATGAAAGTTTAGATCATATAAATTTTAATTTATAATATTTAAAGATATTTGTGATTTTTAAACAATTTAATAATATGTTATTTTTATAAAATAACAATAGTGTCAATTTTGACACTATTTATTTATTTGAATTCAAATAAAATCCACAGAGAAGATATATTCGAAAAAAAATATTTAATAGATTTATATCATGTCATATTATTCTTAAAAATTGATGAATCACATTAATTTTTTGTTATATCATTTATTTTAATATTTTTAAAACCATTTATTTGATATGTCCCTTAATAAAATAATTGCTACAACATTTTTGTGTAATTATTTAATATAATTATTTTGATGCATAAAAATTTAAAATAAAATACTTTAATGAATATAAATACAATATCTTTCATAATAATACTTTTACCTGAATTTTTTATCTTATAATCACAACATTTAAATTGTTATATTTATTAAATCATGGAAGTGACAACTTTGATATCATTTAAATTAAAATAATATAAGTGTCATAATGGCTCTTATAAGGCTAAAAATGGTCTAATATTCTACCATTTTATTTTTATGGTTTTCATGTACATTTCAAATAAGTTTTGGTCGGTTTTTTTGCATTTTATAGTCACTATTAATTTAATAAAAACTGTATTATTGATTTTTCACTGAATAATCAATTTCTGCATCACTATTGTGTCACCATTAATGATAATTATTTAGTCCCTAGAAATTATAAATAATCTATCATGAGGTAGATAATTTTATTATCTTTATGTATACTATTTATATTTTAGGTTTTATGATGTTTAACACTAAATTAAAATTATTACACTTATAAGATATAAGAGAGTGACATGTTGTCACATTCTTTGATTTTAATAATAATTACATCATTTTTATGGTAAAAATACATGAAATGAATCTATTTTCGACCCATAGGTTATATGGGTCGACTTTTATTCATGCAATAGAATTTTAGAAGGTGTTATGGTAATTTTAAAATCATATTTTTACCCTTAATTACCCGATTTACCATTAATAGTTGTAAATAAAATTTACCGTAGTTAATATTCATAATGTCAAAGAATAAAATGTAGCCTACTGACATTATTTGGAACTACTGATTCCAAATATAGAATCCATTTTTCAAAATCCAAAACATAGAAGTTGCAGTAATTGATTTAAAATTAATCTCGTTGTTAAGAAACCGGGTTTTAAAAGTTAAAACGTTGCAAAATATTGCAATGTTTTTATCTATGAATTCTCTGTAAAATTAATGATAATTACTTACATTATATTAAAGGGTAAAAATATATTCTATTTATACTTTAAAAACATTAAATATTATAATTTAACCATATAATTTATCTCTATGAAAAAAGTTGTTTTTAATTCAAATTTAGCATATTTTTACTATTCATCAAAATAAGAAGATTATCAGAAAAGTATGAAAAATTTATCCAATGTAAATTTTTCGATCTTGATTAAATAGAAGAAGTTTATTTTGTAAAATTGATCTTATAAACTTGTCAAAAAGTATTTTTAAAATGGGTGCGCCATCAAAAGGCGGTAAAACTACATTTTTTTAGGAATACTTCTTTTATCAAAAATTTGATTTTTTTTTTCATATCTCATTCTAGAAAATGTGCAAGATGAATTATAATGTTATAAAATTAAAAATTTAGTTAATAATATTTATGACGGCTAGTTCATAATATTATTATAATATATCATTGTTTAGTGAAACTCGGTATTGCGTACAACACTTGCTATGGAGGAAGGTTTGCTCTTGCGTGCAACACAAGCCAATAATAGTGTTTGCGTATACTACAAGCGAATATGGTGTTGCATATAGTTAAAACTAATCATGGTGTAGAGTGAAATACTAGACATCAATGAAATTAAAAATAATATTACTCATACAATCTTGGGGTGTTACATACATGCACTAAAAATTTCATGGGATAACTTTGGGACATACACAAGATAGGGGTGAGATATAAATCATAGTAAGGGAATAATAATAGAACAATTTAATACATGTTATAAAATAGGAATATAAATTGGTAATAAAAAGAACATGAAAAATAAGGAATGATATATCATGATAATCATAACATGGGAAATGTGGTTACAATATAAAATACTAAATAAAAAACATAGGTCAAGGATAACTTCAATGAAACCATGATGGAAAAAGTCCCATAATGGGATAAAGTTCACTCCTTTTCCTGAAATTATGTCTCATGAGACTAAATATTACCCAATTCATTGGAGTGCTATACAATTCCTGGTGAACTCAACACTTTCATTTCAATCTGATTCTTAAGTCTTCCACATATATCATTCATCATGGATTAATTTATCATCATATTTTATTCAAAAACTAAGGAGTGAAAAATAAATACGTATAAATCCAAATTCAACAAACTATAATTGTAAAAAGGTGAATACCCGTGATAATAAATGGTTATGGTATTCACTAAACAATTTTTTTTGGGATGGAATATCTGGGGGAAATTTTCACATCATAACAACATCCCGTAAAAATTCATAAAATTTGTTAATGAGAGAGAAAGGTGTCTGTCATAATTTGGATATATATTTTAATGTAAGGTGTATATGGTATAACATATCCAATAATATTTAAATGAATATATATGAAAAAAATATAAAAGCATACTTGAGTAAATAATAGAATAGAAAAGATCTCTTGCTACATTTCAGTATGGTAATGAGTGTACATAAAGGTTCATGGGTGGTAATAATTAATTTGAGTGTGAAATCTAATAATTTTTAAATAAAATGGAAATTAAGGGGGTTTTAGTAAAACATACCCTAACAAACAGAACATAAAACTAATAATCATAACATAAAAGATGTTCTTGAATGTAAATGAGAAGTGAAAATCCATTACTTTAGTGTGTGACTCCAAATGTTTGTGAGGGGATTCATGAGGATAATGGGATTACTTGGATTTAATATAGAGATGATAGAAAAAACAAGGATGTTATCTATGGATTTTGAGTTAAGATAAATGGGTTTGTGGTGGGGGGGGGGTAATATCGAAAAAGTGTGAGTGTTTCTTCTATATATCCCAAAAATAGGTTTTGGAATCAATATAATAAAATAAAAAAAACCACAAACCCAAGCATGGATTTATCCAAAGAGAAGTGGTTTTAATTATTTTATATGTCCATGTGCCTAACATTATATAATAACAACATTTCTTATGTATATGTGAGTTGTACTTGTAAAGAAATTATTTTAAAACATTAAAATAAATTCATTGGTTTGGAGGATTCAAAATGGCTATATAAAATTAATCAAATAGACATAAAATATAATTATTTTAAATATAAGAAATATATTTTTTCATTTAAACCCTTTACAATATTTATTACAACACATTAGGGTCATTATGAAATCATAATACACAAAGTATATTTATACGATATTTATTTTTTAACCGAAAGTTTTACTATCTCAGAAAATTATGAAAAATTAACCATCGGAAAATTTCTATGATATGATTTAAAATATAATATTAAATATACCTAAATAAATTTATAAATATTTTGATATTAAATTTTGTAAAAAGATTCAACATATACTACAAAATGTTGGGTTTTTTTGACAATAACAGTTTTGCATCCCTTATAAAAATTACATTTGACTTCATAAAAATCCTATGATAATTTATATTTTATAAAAATTATATATTAATAATATTTTATAAAAATATTATTTATTAAAAAAATAAATTAGTTCATCAAAATAAATTCATTAATTGAATTTGAATATTACCCCAAAATAGTATTTTTTTATTGTTGTATCAAAATAAAAATAATTTTTTAGTAACAATTATAGGATGAAAATATATTAAGTATTTTTTAAAAAATATTTACATAATCATATTGCTAAAGTCTTGATACCTATCTATTTAGTACACTAGAAAAGACCCTTAGAGTATAGTGCATGACAACTAGATTATAATGGGGTGGATCGACAAACAAGGTTTGGGGTGTCATCTCAATGAGCTTGAAAATCTCCCATAAATGGTTTTTCTCATGCTTAAATTGGTAGATTATAGCTTGGGTTTGGTCAAGGGAAAATCCCAGTGGTTCCATCTCTGGTAGAATATCCAATAAATGAACTTTATAGGGAAAAGTCCATTAGTTGTGGCCATATATTCCTTTGTCTTTTCCATTTGGGTTTTTTAAAACTTAATATTTAAACTAATCAAGTGATCAATATTCAAAGAATATATTTTTTCAATGGTAAAGATAATTCATGGTCATTTAAATACAATTGGATATAATAAAACTGAACAAGTTCATGTGTTTTATATAACCATATTATATAGTAATACATTTAATTAAATCATAAAGGTAATATTATTTATAACAGTTCAGGTCTATATAATATCCCCCCATTTAGAAATTTCAACCTAGAAATTTTAATTTCCCACACTAATAAATATGTGGATAACTCAGTTTCATCATCTCCTCGAGTTCACACTATTCTTCTAAAAACATACGATTTCTCTATAGCACATTGAAAATGTTCATTATCTTATTTTGGAGAACATTTTCTCTAGGAAATAATATCTTCACAATATTATCTTCATAAGAAAGGTTATTTTCTAATGGAACCACCTCTACATTGAGTACATGTGATGGGTTTGGTATATACATTCTCAAGAGGGATACATGGAAAACAACATGCATTTGAGATAGGTTTGGAAAAAGTGATATTCAATAGGCCACCACTCAAATGCAATCAATTATATTCAAGGGGATGATGTATCTTGTCCTAAGATTTCCCTTATTCACAAATATCAGCACTTAATTCCATGGAGATATGTAGAGAAAAATCATTTCTATAACATCAAATAATAATTATCATTGACTATTATCATTATATCTATTATGTTAACACTGTGTAGGCTTGATGTGATGAAAAATAGTCTCAATATATTCCACCATTTCATAGAAAATTTCAATACCAAGATGTTTTAGTTCCAAAAATCCATGCTATCATGAAAATGTTTTACACCTATTCCAATAAATGGATTTATAGGGATCTATTTGGATTCTTGAGTGGAAATGATTATTGTATGATAAATCTATCAGAGGAAGATTTTGGTCCCATCATCTTTTGAATTCAATTAAGAATGACCCAAATATGTACTAAATGTTTTAGATAGTCCACTCAAATTACACATAAGTTTGTGAATGATAGGCCATAGTGATGTTTAACTCAGTTTTTAGAGCGCATTGGATATTTTTTCATAACATGGTGGGGAATCTCAAATATCAATAAAATACAATTTATAGTAGTATGACATGTATCCTTACCACTAATCTGATGTATATCCAATCAAGTTGATCTAATGAGAAATCATCTCGAATAAAAATAAAGTGACATGCCTTTGTAATATGATCCAAAACAAACCATATATCAATGATTCCTCTGGATGTGTTCAGAATTCCAGTGACAAAATCCAGGGTGATGTTTTTCCATTTTCATTTTACTATGTGTAATGGTTCCATCACCCCTTATACTTTTTTCCTTTCATCCTTAACATGAAAACAAAACAGACACTTGGATGTATATTCAATGATCTCCTTCTTCATATTGTCCCTCCACTATTTTTCCTGGATATCTTGATCCATATACATGCTTCGAGGATGGATATAGAAGGTTAAACGATATACATCATCTAATAGATCCATCTTTTACTCAGGATTTGACTATATACATAGTATTAACCCAAATCTAACAAAACCTTCATAATTAACATTGAAATATGAGGATTTACTTTTTCTTAAAGTTTCAACTGTCATTTTAATTCCAAAATAATCTCTCTAGGAATCCTCTATCCTCTCTATAAGGTATGGATAAAGAATTATTTTTGAAATTATTGATGATTTTCCTTCATTTTTGATTCACATTTTGATCCTTTTCAAATCAAATAAGATCAGATCCCTCTCAATTATCATCAACTAATGAATTTCGTATCCTTTCTAAATAGAAAATATGCCACTTTATTAACTTCCCCAAGATGTAAGTGAATTTATTAGTCATAGTACTTGATCATATATAACCTTTTTCATTGGTGCATATTTATCTATTTGTGTGTGAATATATAATTGAGGCTTTTTTGATCCATATATTGGGCCCAATATATATTTCACTCTTCTCCCCGAAGAGATGATTCAATTATATTTTCAAAGTTAAGATCACTACATATAACTATAGGTCATGTGTTTGATAGTTATGTTCATGATATTTGAACGTCCTTGATGAATCGGCTATGAATTTGTCATTCTGTATTAATACACAGCCGAAGCCCTTCTTCGAAGAATCATTGAATACTACTAAATGTTCTCTACTTGTGGGTATTGTGAGCACATGATCATTAATAAGAATAATTTTTAATTCCCTAATGGTCCCTTAAAAATCATCAATCTAGTAAAACATGACTCCTTTATACATTTACTAGGTTAGTGGGTTTGATAATCAAGGGAAATTACTCACAAATCGATGATAATACCCAGCTAATCCCAGGAAACTATGGATTTGTATCACAAATGTTGTACATATACATCCTTAAATTTATTATGTTCACGAAGTGTCCATAGATCTCTCATTTTTTGTGATGATATTCCCTAAGAATGATAATTACTTTAACCAAAACTCACATTTTTTGTACTTGAAATAAAGAATCTCCTTTCTTAAGGCCTTTAGTAGAGTGCTTAGATGCTCCTCATGATCCTCCGTGATTTTGGAGTATATTAGAATATTAACTTCAATTAAAACCACAACTTTTCTAGGGAAATATCTAAATAAATGATTTATAATTTCCATAATAATTTCTAGAGAATTAGTGAGTCCTAATTACATAACAATGAAGTCATAGTTACCATACCTCGTACGAGAAGTAGTTTTGGTGTTATCCTTCTTCTTCAACCAAACATGGTAATAACTCAACCACAGATCCACCTACGAGAAGTATTGTGCTCCAAATTGTTGAATGAAAATGTCATCAATTAATGGAATATGATATATTTATTTTATTGTGATAATGTTTCACTCATGATAATAAATGAAATGGAGAATTGACATGTCCATATTATTGAAAAAGGGGACTGGTGCACCCCATACATAATCACCTGGGCATATAAACCATTTATCCATATTCTATGATAGTTTTTTCTTTATTTCATCATATTCCACAACAAACATTCTATATAAGGACTTGGATAATGTTTACTCCCCATGTATAATATTGATTGAAAATTCAACCTCTCGTTTAGGAGGAAGACCCCAAAAATTATTCGAGAATCACATTATCATATTCCCTTACAATGGGAATTTCTCAATGATGGTTCTATACTCAGACTCAATTATTTAATTGTTATTTGCTTAATCATGGGTAAATAATATACATGCTTGAGATATTGGTGAAAAATAAGATTCATCCTCATCCACACACTTGTAAAAAATCATATGACTATTTCATGATACAAAGAGTGATTTCCTTCCTATGGAAATTTTTGTTGGATCTATACAGGGGATGCCAATCCATACCAAAAATTGAATAAAATTCCAGAAAATTGAGTATGAAAAGATTTTATATGATGTCCATGCCCCAAATTGTGATTGGTTAGGAGTTATATAGTTGGGATGAAATAATTTCCCCATTTTCACTTTATATTAATAGCTCTACTAAGTTGATTTGTAGTGGTGTTTGAATAGTTATACTAAACTTTTGTGATATGAAGGAATGCATAGAACCATAACCAAAAAATAATTTTTCTATTTTTGAATTAATAACTAGAGAACCTTTCCCCAATTAATATTTTGGATCCACCTCAGTATTTATGATGGAAAAATCACTCCCTTTATTCATTAAAGGTTGTAGGTTGTCTTCAAAAGACACTTTGATTACTGTATTCGTTTGTAGAGTGTCATGGTTCCTTGTAGTTGACGAAATGAAAAATGAATTGAGGGTTGGATGGATAATTACTTTACTCCATTTCATTAGTGGTTTTCTCCCCTCATCAATCATTATATAGGTGTCCTTAATTCCCACACCTAAATGAATATATCATTCCCATTAGGAATTTTATGGGGTAATCCTTTCCGCACCTCTGACAATTTGGATGTTGAAATTTCATAGAACCATTAGATTTCTCCATCAGTATGCCATAATTACACTCCACATTCATCTTATTATCCACATGATACCCCTGAGATTTTCTAATCTCCATTTTTAATTTTTGGGCACATCATAAAATTTCCTCATAACTATCAAAGTCATGGATCTCTAGGAATTTTGATAGACTAGGTTTTAGCCCAAAAAAGAAGGGATAAATCATCCATTGAGGGTAATTAAATATCTAGATGATAATAATGAAAGTTTAATGACTGTTTCCTTATATTTCCTAATATATTTATCTTCAATTTTCCTTTAGGTAAATGAAACCCCTTCCATTTTATGTTTTAGAGTGAGAGAATAAAACAATCCAAAAAATATTTTCCATAATTCCATCAACCCCATCACCTTGATATCTTCCTCAGTATTTTATTTATTGATCAATGTACACCAATAATCTAATTACCCAATATATAAAAAACAACAAAGTATAACAATCTATAGTTTATAAATATTGATGGATTGAGAAGATCTTCTCAGTGGAGTTGATCCACTATTCCATGATTAAGGGATCAGATAATCCATTGAATTTTAGGGGGAATTTGATGCCTAAAGGTCTCAATTGCAACATGTTCTTTCTTAAGGGGATTTGGGTGATCCTACTTATCTAAGTTTTTATTTAGAACCTTTTTCAACTAAGAGAGTATCTTTGAAAAGTTTGTGATTCCATCTCCCATTAGGTTTGGCATCTTGTTGGGGAAGTTATAACATTTCCCGTCACATTGATTGTTTTCCTGATTCCACATCTGTCTTTCCATTGGATAGAAGAAAAGAAAAAAATACAGATGTTCATTTTTATACTATTAAATACATAATGTTGGAATCCAAGGATAATAAATGGATAACATATAAATTACATTTATTTCATAACTTATGAATTTCTAGGCTTCAATATATTTTGTCAATGATCTATTTCATAACATATAAAATAATGTGATCTTTTTTGTTATTTAAATGAGGGGTCAAAATTATCATATGAATTTAACAAAGAATATATCCTAGGATTGTGAAAAAAATTATGTAGTAAGTATGATTTTTGTGTACCATGATAGGCTGAGTCAGTCACAACACACCTTGTCAGAGTTGTCACCAATTGGTACTAATGTGCTCGAACCACGTACACCTGCATTACATAGATAAGGTCATATTTTATAAATAAAACACCTACCTATAATTTCCAAAATGCAGATATGTTTTCGTATACTTATTCTTAACCATAAGGCTTTTGTTAGAGATTTCAAATCCTAATCCCAATAATAACTATACTTTTACTATGATACCAACTATAACAACCCTACTCTTCATTTCTCATTAATAAAATATTGGATACATAAAATAACACATAATATAACGTAAATTATTGCAAATTGTACTATATTTTGGAATTAGGTATGCTACATGACAATTTAAAATAGGAAAAACATCATCTTTATTGAAAACATCCTTAACATGCTCACACTTAAAAATGCATGGGATAACCTGGGGATAACCATAAAAAATGATGAGATATAAAGCCTAATAAGGTAATATTCATGACATAAGGTAATAAATTTTAGAGAATAGGAGTATTAATTGGAAATAAAAAGGACATGAATAATAAATAATGACATAGAATATTAATAATAACATGGGAAATGTGGAATCAACTTAAAAAACAACATCATAAATATAGGCCAAGGGTAAATACCAAAACTTCATGATGGAAAAACTACCATAAAGGTATTATGTTTGATCACAACCCCAACATGTCATCTCCTAAGAATAAAAATTACCAAATTGAATGGATTTATACATAATTCCAGGCTCACCGGTCACTTTAATTTCATTCTCATACTTAAGTGTGCCACATATATAATACAACATGGATTTATTCATCATCATATTTAATTACATGATTAAATAATGTTTAATAGAAGAAAATAGTTTCCAATTCAAATAATTATATTTTTATAAAGGTGAACACCAATGATATGAAACAGGCATTGTCTTCATTATACAATTTTTTTTCACGGAAAATCGCCTTGAAATTTTGACAACATAACAGTGTCGTATAAAAAATTCATGAAATAGTTTGATGAGAGAGAAAGTAGTATATCCTAAGTTGGGAAAAAATTGGAAATTAATGGGGATATTTAATAACATATAACCTCATATATAAATGATGATAAAAGATAAAAGGTAAAGAGAATACATGAATAATAAAGAGAAAGAAAAATACCCCTTACTAAATTTGGCATTGGTAATAAGTGTAAAAAAGGATCATGGGAGGTCATAATGAGAGTTAAATATGTGTCCCAAAATATATAAATAAAATGGATAGTAATGGGGTTTTAGTAAAACATAAAAAAATTAAAAAATTAAAACTCTGATGCATAACAAAAAAGAGGTTCTTGAATTGAAACAAGAAGGGGGAATTCCTATACTTGAATGTGTGAAACCAAATGTTTGGGATGAGAATAAATGAGTTTGGAGGTACCTTGGGAGTACTCTAGATATAAAGAGGAGGGAATATTAAGGATGTGTCCCATGATTTTTAGTGAATAGAAATGGGAAATTTGTGGTGGTTTATAGAGGAAGAGAGTGGGGATTTATTTTATATTTCTCAAACATAGGTTTTGGACTCTATATAATAAAACAACCAAAAATACCCTTATTATCATTTTTTCCTATTATTTATACCGAATGGGAGTGTTTTTAATTATTTTATAAGTCCAAGTGACGAACATAATAAAATAATACACTTTCTTATGTGGAGGTGAGTCATACTCTTAAAAAAATGATTTGAAAACATTAAAATATATTAATAGTTCCAGAGGATTCACAATGGATTTATAAAATTAATAATAAAATGAAATAAAATGAAATCTTATTATTTTAAGGGTAAAACATATATTTGGTTATGGATAACCTTAAGAAATTTATTATACCACTTCAATGCCATTATTATGTGATAATACACAATGTATATTCATACAGATTTAATTTTTACCGGAAAATTTAACTGTATCAGAAAATTATAAAAAATTCACTATTGGATAATTTTTATGCATTGATTCAGAAAATAGTTATCATTTTATATATATCATTTTATAATTTTCTTTATTTTCACTTTTATAATATGAATCAACATTTATTGAGAAATTATTCGTTTTATTAAAAATAAAAGTTCTCCAACCCTTATCTAAATTAAATTTGACTTTATAAAAATTACATAAAAATTTATATTTGCTAAAAAATATTTATGATATTAACATTTTATTAAAATATTATCTATTTCAAAAATCCAATAATTTATCAAAATAATTTCCTTAATTGATTTTTAATATTACCCATAAATACTATTTGTGTTTTATTGTATCAAAATAAATATGACTTTAATGTATCAATAATAGGATGAAAATGTATTAATTATTTTAACAAAACTAAGATATTTACTCATATTTATTTGGACATGATACATATTACTTTGTAAACCAATAAATTCCCTAAGAGTATGGTGTGTGATAGTGTGATTTTCATGGGGTGGTTTGAAAAACATTGTTTGGGCCACGATCTCGATGAGCTTGAAATTATCTTCTAAACAATGTTTCTCATGCTTATGTTGTTGGATATCACATTGGAAATGTTCAATGGAAAATCCAAGTGATGCTATCTCACTTGGAAGCCACGATAAATGGGCTTCATAAGGTCCGATCAAACTAGTTGGGGCAATAAAATTCATTTTTTGTGTTAATTGAACTTGTTGAAATCATATATTTATACAAAACAGGTTATCACTAATCAAAGAATATATTGTATCAATTATAATGAGGCTTGAATATAATTTATATCAAATTGGACATAATAAATGAAAGAATACATGTATTTTCGATAAAAATATTACATATAAGAGATTTAATTAAATAATAATGTGAATTATATTTATAATAGTTTGGGTCATTAAAATTTTGGTTGGTAGTTGAATATATTTTATACATGGGGAATGATAAAAATTATATATCATTTTTGTAGTGTTACTTACATGCATGAAGGAAAAGTGAGAAAAACAAAGACAATGAAATCCATTTTATTTTCATAAAAAATATATTGTACATGTTATGCATGAGATAATAAATTATATAGTCTTGCATGAACATGAAGAAGGATATTTTATTAATAATTATACATGATGGAATGAATGACGGAGTTAATTAAGTGGAAACATTATGGTTATTATAAACTACATGATTAAATAGGAGGAATAATACCTGAGTCATTGGGGTATTTAAGTTAGGGTTAGTGGAAGAAAAAATAATGGTGATGCAATTATGAAAATCCATGAATGTTTAATATCATGATATTTGGATAAGGATTCATGTAGTATTGATAAATAATAATTCTATGATATTATAAAAATAATAACCTACATTAATGAGCAGGAAATTTAGGTTTTTATTTTGGTTGAATTAAAAATAATAATAACTGCATTTTGATTATCTACAGTTATGAAATAGATATCATGGATGAAAATAGAAAAATTGTATTCAGTAAAAACTTTTGATATAATATTTTTTATAATTATCATGTACCAAAACATTTTCTTACCAATGAAATTTTGTAGTTAGCAGGTGTTGTTGTTGATATGATATGAAATCTAAAGAAAATAACTATTGGAAACATATAATAATAAAGCGACCTAACTCTATTCACTCACATATATCCGATAGTGTTGAATAAGAATAAAGAGACCTAGGGAAGTATGTTATACACTGATGAATAAAGAGATAATTTGAGAGAAAAGATGAATTTATTGTGAAAATCTATTTACACATAAATTAGAAGAAGATGAAGAAGTGTTCTCTAAGATGGTCATGATGTTATAAAGGGGGATATAAGATCTGTGAACTCCTGTATGAAAAAAATATGAAGAAAAAAATAATAGCGATATATTTAAGCATAATAATTGTCTTATCAATTTTATATAATGATGAGAAGAATAAGATCCTATTTTCAGTCATGTGGATTAAAATATAAGAAGATACTTACTACTATGAAATTATAGAAGAAGAAACAGTATCGCATAAACAATGAGAAGAAATTTTATATTGGTGTGAGAAGATCATATTATTTACATTACATTTATTTTTAATAGTATGAGATGTATCTCAGTGGAGTACTAACTAAAAAGGTGTGTGTGATACACACTCTACACTGTCGAGAGACAATATTTTAACACTTACAGGGTTTTGTAGTTTTATGTGTTACCTCATGTTTTATGAGATCAAACTATGTATTTTCATTCTCATACTGAGAGGTGACCCCTTAATATTATTATGTCTCTTATGTTTGTGTGTGTGTATTTTGGGTTATACTATTAGATAAAAGGAAAAAGAGTAGGTAGAGAGAGAACATGAGATTAAATTAAACATCACTAGTGAAATAAGTTTAATGAAACTTGGATAAAAATATAAATTGTTTTTAAAGGACCCATACTATATATCCCACTTTTATTAGTGTCAATCATATCCCTCCTTGATCACACATAGGGTTAGTTCATTTTTTACACTAACTGTACACCCGAACCATGTAGTTTGAAAATAGGGATGCAAGGTTTGTTAAACTATGTGAAGGGTTCCATTAAACCGTGAAAAATATAATAAATTATATCATAACCATTCCACATAGTTTATGTTGTGTTTCTATAACTATGAAACTAACCATGTAGGGTGTGGAGTTTCCTAGTAGTGTTGTTCACATGGCTGGTTCATGGTTTGGAAAAACATGATGGAAAACCATATACCTAGTTAAAAAAATTGAGAAATTATAATTTTCCACTTTTTAACACATAAATATAACCTTATTTCCCCCCATCCATTCACACAACATCCCCATGTTTAGATCCCCTATCCTTCTCAATCAAGTTTGGATGATCTCCCTTATCCCTCCTCTATATCAAGATTTATCTACGGAAATTCAATCCCTAAGTTAAGTCTATGATTCCATCATCCCCCTTTATTCATTTAATCCTTTATCATTTTTTACTATTTAAATATTTTATGACCTATTTTAAGGGTTTTTTTTGTTTCATTTTTTCTACTTCAATTTTATCTTGAACTGAGGGCCAATACTCTATATGTTAAGCTCTTATATCATAAGGTATGTTGTTTATGATCTATCCTTTATGGTTTTTCCATTTTATAGTATGTTCTATTTATGATGTCTTGACGGTTTCTCTGAATTCAACTTAGAACCTAGAATTAATATGTATTTCCATAAAATGATCATAGAACCCCATTAAAATATATGAATTGAACCTTGGAAAATTTGTAATGGGTCCTTGGACACCCTTTTATGGTGAGTTCAATTAATGTATTATTTTTTAAATGGAAGAGTCTTCTAGTAGGTTCCATAAACATAAGAATGGACTATGGTTTAAACTGTCATGAATTGAGAATCAAATGACATGGTTAGAGTGGAAAATAATAGGAATGTTATTAAATTTTTCCATATAAATAAATTTATTTAAATGTTATACATGGTTTTGTTTTGGATTAATTAATTAAATAGGAATATTAGGGTATGCTCCCTAGATTCCATGTCACATGTTGTAATAAAATAATAGGAATGTCGACATGAGATCCATATATTTCATGGGTTACATGATTCTAAATGAATGGTAATTTTATGATATTTTCCTTAGATTCCAAATTAGTTAGTATTAGATATATGTGGGATTTCTAGAGTGAGCAACATGGATTACATTTTGTTCTTCAGTTTTTAAATTCTAGGATAACCTCTATGATTTTCATATGATACAGGATAATTGGGTATAACAGGTGAAATTGGATTTTTCATGACTTGTGAAATTTTGAATTTTGGGATGAGAACCCAGATTTAATATTGTGAATATTGTTGGAATGGTAATTGAGTTGTTATTAGAGACATCATACACTAGATGAAATAGGAAGGCTCAACTTAGGGGTTATCAAAAAACATGAGGAGTGAGGTTATTTTATTTTTATTTAACCAATTGTCTTATCCAGTGAAATTATGATATAAATATGAATACAATATATAATCTCAATGTTGTAATGATTTTAGACATAATTTGTGGTGACATACAAAGTCATACTCAGCCCATCTTGGTCCCCTGGTTAGTACCCCAGAATACATCATGGATTCATGGATAGATATTGGAAGTCACCCAATGTAATATGCTTGACCTGAGATAAAATAGAGCTCAAAGGCGGGGACTGATCTAGTATGCAATTCCTTTGGTATGTTTGGTTGTTTGTGCCACCTTTTTTTCATTTAGTTAATTTGTTACTAGTATAAATTACTCTAACATGCATGACATATCTATGGGAACACACCACATTTTTATATATCATGGGTTACCATAATTTCTGATACCTTCTTTATGACTTGTTTTATTTATTTATAGCTAGATGAATATAATATCATTTATTTATTACCATATTATGTATTCTGATTATGATGGTATATTCTCCCCAAAGTAACCTTATGGTCTATTACTTTTATTTGGTAGACTATGGAATACGAGGGAGAATGCTTGAGGCTATCTATCACACTGGCCTAACAAAATGATTCAGTGGTTTCATGGTGGGGTGTAACAAAGACATTTCTGAAAATTTTAAAACACGACTCCCTTACCCAGATAATAGGTATCAAAATAGGTATTTGATATAATAATTCATCTCAGATTATGAGATTATGATCAATGAGGATAAATAGGTATAAAATCCTCCTATATTACGGTTACACATCACAACTTTCTATAATGGATATTTATAATATTTAATATTGGCCAATTATTTTTCCTATTTTAAAATATTTTTAATGTTTCTTCATACACTTTATTTTATAATTGGAAAATGGATGGGGGGGGCACTGAGTATAGCGTGCTCACACCGAACACATATCCCATCTTGGGGTTTGTGGAGCCTCATTTTCATGAAATCAATGGAAATGAAGGGTCCTAGTGTAATGGATCATGAAGAATATAGAGTACGGAGAAAAGGTGGAATATTTTGAACTTTGGGATATATGCACCAACTATGTACAAACATTTTTTCCTCATATGAAAATGCGTGTGCTATCACTTATGGGATTTTACATTATATCTCCTTAAGAAAATTTTGGGTCACCTTATATGTGTATAAATTATTTTATATAATTTCACTTTTTTAGGGATTGTATGGATGTTTGACCTTTTGGTAGCTTGAAATTGTATTTTAATACAGTTTTTGAATTTATTATTTTATAGAAAACTCAACAAATAAGTACAAGGAAGCATATAACTATGTCTATTTAATTGTTCGATACTTCTAGGGGTCATATAGAAATTTCAGTGTGTTTCCATGATAAAGTGGTTTTGTTTAAAAGAGGGAAATTAATCTACAATATTACATTTTTTCATCCCTCCACATTTGTGATAACATATAGTGATCCAGGGGTGTTGTTACTATTGAAATAGTTGGTTACGTAGACCCAAATATTTAGTGATGTTGATTACCATATCGTGTATACAGTTACCTATAAATGAAGTCATCTTACCATTATAGTGTATAATATTCTTCAACCACTATTGAAATGGTAATTTACAAGGATCAATTGTTGTATAAAGAGGTTTATAGCAGATCCCAAGCTATAATGAGAACCTCTAGATACTGTGACATTAATGATAAATATATTTCCTATGGTCTAGATACATCATACTGATCTGACATAGTAGATGTTTAATGATCAGTTTCTGGGGGATCTTAATCATTGAGAATAATTCTAATGATGTTTTCACTTGGTGATATCTAGTAGTATGATCATGAGGAATGACCTTCCAATAGGAACTCCACATGTTTCAGGTGTCATTGGATGTTCCTATCTATGATCATGTGTATTGGTATCCTAACTTCATATCATTTTCTGTGTATTTCAATTAATCATATACTGTGATGAAATACTAAAACAATGATATTGAAATCACAGTGAAGTAGTTTGTGTTGGGTGTGTCATTAATGACATGGAATTGGTTGAATAGTCAAGAAAGTATTTTTCACTTTTATATTATGGAAGTAATATATCTCAGTCCATGTTGATAAGGTTGGTATTATATTCATAAGACAATGGCCATGGAAGTCGATGGTAGGTCCATCCAGTTAGATCAAAAAATAATGAAGCAAGAAAAAGGAAAAAGACACACTAGTGCATCCTACTTTATGAGATATTAATGAAAAAAAAGATTATGTTACATAGTACGTGTTCGTAGATTGATTGCCACTGTAGTGGAAATCCTTATCTCTTCAAGGCCCATGATGGGTTTCTAGACCCCCCTCTTGGTCTTTGAATACTATTCACTACTGTCGAGATAAGGACCTAGAGGGTCACACATAATAAAATATTTGAGAATATTCCCTATTACGTAGAATCAGAGATTTGGACATGGTGGGCCCCACTATTGGGGTCTAAGATTTTTCCAAGGTTAAACGATCACCAAATCAATAAATAAATTCACTCAACTAATGAATTATGAGTATGTAATTTATTTATAAATTTTATTTACATGTTTTATGTAAATATATGAAAATTTTAATTTCAATGAATATTAATATATTCAAGGTTCAATTGATATTTTCTGGAGTACGAGCCGAGATAATGGATCATATATTATCATGTAATTTATTTTTCAAATTTATTTGATAATAAAATCAATAATATATATGACATGGGTTAGTAGTCAACATATTATTTATAGTGTGATTAATTTTTTAGGGGTTTGGGCCGAGCGTTCTTAGTAATTTTATTTGAATCTATAAATAGGGGAGGAGAGGTGTTTTCCATGGACCACTCAATGTCTCTCTCTTTCATCCTCTGTCTCTCACATATTAGAGTGAGAGGCTCTACATCCAAGGATATATCTCATAGGAATCACAAGAAGAGCGATGATGTGATCCTCAGAGCATTAAAGATGTCGCTAGATCTCTGCGCTAGCACCCGAAATTTGATGATCGGAGCTCTAGATGATTTCTAAAATCATGTATAGACAATCGATAGGAATTAGGATTTATATTCTTCGAGAAACGATCTCCAATGTTGAGTATAATTCATTCACGACTTCAGATATAATGTAGGTGTTTTATGGTTTTATTTTTGTGCTTAAAACTCTTCACGCTTGATCCTCAGTTTACACTGGGTAGATATTCCCTAACATCAACACGATCACATCGACAGTCGATGAAAATTTTAAAATCCCACCTATTTGGGGATTCTATTACTAGCACAGATACTTCATGTGGTATTAGAGGGAGATCATGATGATTATAGGCCAAAATAATTATGTTTTCATTAATCTATGCAGATGGAATTGTCATGGTCTCAATGTTGTAGTTCGCATTTGAATCTGATATCGGATGACCCATCAGCGGTCATCCGATGTTTAAAACTGGAGTTAAACGTGTTGTTTTATGATGATTGTTAAATTAAAACTTGGTGGACATCTGATTACTATAATAGTATTTTCTGGTGAAGTTTATTGAATATTTTTATTATAATAATTTAATTTTAATACTGTTAGTTTGTTTATAAAAACAAATTTAATATTAAAATATTCTATTATTAAAATATTTTATTATTATATGTTTTTATACTTTCTTGTCTAAATAAAGACTTAAAAAAAGGGAGGCGAGGAGACCAGATTTATAGGTCTCCTATGATAATAATTTTTTTTTTGGAAAAGCGGACCCCTGGTCCCTTGGTCTTCTATGTGGAGCCACACTGCAGCTGCTACCCCACACACCTCCGAACGATGATCTATCGTACGCTAGTGCCCCCTTGTAGTGGTGCCCTATCCCGTGTAGCCTCACTCTAGGATCCTCCCTACTGCAGGAGTCCATGGTCTGGCTGGACGCCTCCCTCGAATCCATAGTGCATCAACCTCTTGAAGCGGAACCCAAAAAAACTTCCTTCCTACTGTAGGTGCACCTCTGGAGCCTCTTCTAAAATGCCCCAACTAGCCTAGCTGCACACCCCAACATTTCTTCCTCCACTGTACCGCGACAGCTTCTAGCCTCACCTGACCAAGGTTTCTACACGTGGACCCTACCACCTTACCTGTTTCGCCCCTCCCAGATGCACCAGGTTTCCACCAGAATAGTAGTATCCCAACCTTTAACCCTCCTCGACATGTAGAAAATTCTTGCTAGTGGCTCCACAGCCTGGACCAACCTCCCTTCTGATTGATTTTCTCCACATGACTATCTACACAGGATCGACTCAGTCTGGACAGCACCACTAATCCTAGAGGGATCCCCTTCACTGGCCATTGATCTGACCGTGAACTCCCCTCATCCACAACATCTATGGAGCCTTGGTCATCTAATGTCTATCCAGCCACAGGTTGAACCAAACAGGTGAGGTATTGCTTGTTTGTTTATGCCCAAACTAGATCAGCCCTAAAATGGGCCCAAACATGTCTACCCGTCCCAAAATGGGCTTGGGCGGACCTATTTGGAACAAAATACTCCCTCATGTGGTTTTCAAGACCCAGACTAGTCCTATATAGGTTCACCCCAACCTGCATAGGCCATGCCTGGTTTTTCGGGCACAAAAAATCTTATTAATAAAAAATAAAATAAAATAACTAATTTAATTATAATTGATATTTAAATTAATTAAATATAAATTATTTCTATTATAATTACTACAGCATAAACTAATTTAATTTTGTGATTAATTGAATTAATTAATTAATTAATTTAATATTTAAAATTAAATCAATTAATTGGGATTGAACGACATAAAAATGTTGAATTAAAAAATAGAGTGATGTTTTGAATTCAATTAAATTACTTCGAATTTATTTAATGCAAGTTTAATTTTTATTGTGAATTTAGTTTATATATGTGGGTTTATGTATACACAGATCATAATCTCATGACCAAAAATGTATGTGTGGTGTATTTAATTTTATTCATTTATTTAATTTTTTCATGTTATTTTATTAAATACTTTAATCAATAAAATTTGATATTCATGTCGTCTCAGAGTCATTATATGTATATGGTTTTCCACACCCATTCTCAGAGTCATATTACAAACCACGAGACCCCCTCACTAGTGTGTGAGTACTATTGTATAATGATGAGATAAGGTGTGACACAATTCATGATGAGTGAAGGCGACACACCATACATGAGTTGAATGCATTGGATGGGCCGAGATTTCTATTTGAGTTGCAAGCCCCTAGAATTAAGATATTATCCCCAAGGTCTCAGTTGATCCATTATTTACTAAATTAATCGATCATTAGTGTCCTCTCATGATCATGTCATCATTTTGTTTTTCATGGTTTGTTATTTTTTTGAATGCATAGTTAATGCATGATTATATAGAATAATAATAAACAAGAATGAAAGAAAAATTGATAATGTAACGCGATGATGTTTTATCTTTCTTGAATGGTCATTTGTGAGTGCGATCACATAGTATGTGCTTATAAAAAATAATTTTTTTTATTTCATCGGATTAAAAATAATAAATCCCACAATGTTATATAAATTCATTACTGCATTCCATCAATCATATTTGGAAAAAAATGGCTATTTGAGGTGCCAGTCATGTCATAGCTGAGGGTGCCTCTTACTACCAGGGTGTCCATCTAAGAGTGATGGGTTGACATAACCAAATTTCTAGTAAGTATTATCCATATATAAACATGCTATCAATTAATTGGAAAGCATTTAGTAAATCATTTTCTTATTTTAGAACCAAGGACTTCACTCAACAGATCAAGGAATCTCTAGTTAAAGCGGCCAACCCACCAAAAGACTACCTTGATCCTCCAAGTAGTGGCGCAACCATAGCTTGTAGACTATGAGGGTTTATTCTAGGATCCTTTCCCCTAGAATACTCTAGCGATAAAGTACTACGAATCTAACATAGAGGGTTCCAAGAATTCGATAAGAAAAGTGACAGACATTAAATGTTTTAAGTAATTAATAAAAATGTCTTAACTTGTAATCATGATAAAATGTATTAAACCTAGGAAATTTATTTTTGTAGTAAAATGAAAAATTATACCATAGCCTAAAACTGCAATAAATATTGAACAACGTAAATGTTCTCTCTAACACAGGTATCCATGAATAATATGTGCACATGCATATAGTACTATGACACATGAAATTCAATGTTCCAATATACCCTACACCTATTATACTTCATTAGGATTTAAGTGTGAAATTGATTAGAGGATGCTGATGTACAAAGCGTATGGTGGTTATTTCATTATGATTTGATGAACGTCTGATGTTAGTTGTGGTTTCAACATTTTTACATGGAATATAAAACATGAATTATCATATTTGAGATATTTTCAAGGAGAAATAAAACCAATGATATGAATAATTTGATGGTTACACCAATATGTGTAAATTGAAATATGGATCATGATATTTAAATAGATCCCCTTATCATATCATTTTCACCCCTTTACAAAAGTTTTGTTTTATGTTACAAAACGAAAATGAATTGAGTAAACACTTCACTACCTATTCAGGTAAGGTTCTCCATGATAATAAGAAAATTAATGATAACTTCATCTTTAATTCCTATGGGGAAAAAATTGAAAGACAATGTAAAAAAGGCCAAAAGTAAAGTAATGTGAATGGAACATTCATAACTTCCTTCAATGAATGAGGTATTAACAAATGATATTTGAAATTAATATTATAAAATAAAACAATGGAAGTTTAAAATAAATAAACAGAATTAAAGAAGAATGTTTCTGGCTTCTTCTTCAAAAATATTAATCAATTTTAATGTTTCAGATTTATTACTTCGGTATTGAATACAATATGCTAAGGAAATATGTGTATTGTAATATGGTATCTATATAAGTATAGAATCCTTACTAGAATTCAAGTGTATTCTCCATGTGGATGAAAAAGTGTGATACCTAGGCCAATGTTGGGAAGTACTTGACTTCCAAATTACCAAGTGGAAGATTCATGTAGAACTATTATCGATTATAACCAAGTCAATAATATCATGTGTCCTTATACACAAGGATACATTATTCCAAATTAAATAATCAATGTTATCCATGGTATTTTATACTCAACCTACAGTTCAAAAATACTGGAATTTCATGCAATACATGATGAATATAAAATGTAAGACTAATATCCAGTTGTGGAAAGATAATTATTTTCAAGTAAAAATAAAAGTGGACATTAATAAAAATACCCATTATGATATTTAGTCTTGACACGGCTAAATACTTTTGGTATTATTGACGTCTTTAGTTTGGACAAATGAACCTTTAGAAATAATGGTCTATCACAACCCTTTTGATATTAGTTCAACAAGTATGAAATGTATCAAGATGAATCAAGAATTGTATATATACATCATAAGATTACATTAAGTAATTAATCCATAATAACGTGAATTATATTCATGGTCAAAAGATATGATTTGCTTTGAGCTGGAATGCTGAATAATATCTGGACTATGTAATCATTGATCATGATAATGTAGAATGGAATAATTCCTAAATGCACATTACCTCATCCACATAATGGAATTGATGTTAATTAAGAGGATCAATGATGAAGTCTTACATTTGACCATTGATAAAAAATGTAGTGTAGAGAAATTCCTAAATGTACATTTTTTACATCAAAGTATTGATGTAAGTAGTATCAATGTTGAAAATTAAAGAATCATCCATTTTATTTCATAACGTTCTTCACAAGTAACGATTTAATCCCATAATCATATGCCAACTAAAAATGAAAAATTGATTTCATACGAGTCAAATTATGATGATAACTCCATTATGTCATATGGATATGTGTTTTTAAGAAAATATATTTTTTGGAAATAAACAAACTTGCATTAAGAATATACACATGTGTATTAATTATAATAATCCCAACAGTTGTTTATAATGATACCTAAATCCCTATGATAGGAATGTAGTTAGTCATGTAATAGACTACACTTCAATATAATGGTGGAAATCTCTATTAGATATAGTGGGAGCTATATTGACTTGTGTTTAGTCAATGCTCATGATGCACAAATAGTTGGCATAGGAATTAGTTCTACTAGTGCATGTGGAACAGAGTATCTTCCAGAGACACATACTGCGTACTACGGATAAAACCATGGAAATGGTTTTTATATTCACCATGGTCAGTGATCTATTATTCAATGTGAATAATATTTCCAACAAGTTAAAAGTGTATAGAAATTAGATAAAATTGATAAGATCAACTAAAAATTCAATTAATATATTCCCTGTAACAAGGTGGAATGGAGATTATAATTTTGAATACTACGGTGGGTATTCAGGTGAGTTGATACATGGATTGTACAAGAGTAGTACCTATAAGTCATAATAGGGTTGACAATGTCGTTATTCCTAAATCCAATAGAATTTTTAATCTCACAACTAATTTTTATGATCATGTTATTTAGAATTGGATGTCATGACCACCAATTATGGATGGTGTCTATATGATGAAAATAGAAAGGGATGGTCACATCATAGAATTCTAAAAAAAAGGTTGCAAGGTACTTAAATCCGGTTTAAGATTAATGTATGATACAAGATTATAGAATATAAATTTGGGAAAAATATTTTCCATGCTTCTACCAAAGGTTAGTGGGAGAGCCATGTTATTCTAAACAAATCCTGTTAGAAAACATATGGAAAACATAAATTGGTCCTACAGTTTGGTAAGACCAAGATGAAATTTATTATCCATTGATTGACTCAATGTATCATCTTATGTTCTAGGGAACATGGTCTACTGAGGTAGATCAAAAAGTTTCATGGACCAAGTCAATCATACATAGTGACATAGTATTGAAAAAATACATGTTGGAATAAATCAAGAGATTAATTGTTTCTTATGTCACAAGGCATAATCTCTCTAGGTTGACATGCCCGAGACATAGGAGAAGATTAACCTGATGAGTTTAATCCGTATGTCAAAACGATGGATCATTCATGTATTACATGATATAAAGAAGAACCAATATTTCCAAGGTATATTTTACAGTAGGCGAATATCAATTATATCTAGGTGCTGAATAAGGGATGCCACAAGAATTATCAAATTGTTTTTCAGAAAGATCAGAAGATATATACCTGGTAAGTGGAGAAGAAAACATACCAGTTTTTGGGGATACAAACTCATCTTCATAGATCAATGTGATCCACTATCGTAGTAAGGCTAGTGATGATGAGAAAGTCAAGCTCACATAAGCTAGTGGTAGTCATACCTACAAAGACCAAGTACATTGCAGATCTTGATTCTCTTAAGATGTAGTTAAAATCCATGATTTATTCCAATTATAGGAATCAAACCTAGTAAATAAAACATTATCATTATGTCAATTATGATATTCTTACAGGACAAGATGTAAATTTATTCTAGTGGACAAGTGAGATATAATCGTGATACCATCTCTTGAGAAATTTCACTCAATGAGACAAGGTTTCAATAACAGAATAGCCACATAGAAGAACCATAGAGGACCTAGTATATAAAGTAATTACATAGTAGAAAAATGATGTTCATCATGTGGCTAGCTAACAAGTGTTGTTAGATAGTTGGTTCTAGTGCAAGTCGGAGTATTGAAATAGTGGGTTCCTTAGACCGATCTATTCAGTGATTTTGATTACCATGTCATGAATATAGTTATATATATATGATATTATCTTACCATTATATTATACACATTTTTTCATCCACTATTGAAATAATAATCATTAAATATTAATTGTTGTATCAAATGTTTATAGAAGATCTCAGGCTATAAGGATTACCTATTGATTCTGTGAAATTATTCATAAATATATTTTATATGGTCAAGATACATCTTTCTGATTGTACATAGTAGATGCTTGAATATCAGGTGCTAGGGGATAATAGGCATTGCGACATATTCCAATGAATATCGCACTTGGTGATCTCTAGTAGTGAAATCACGAGGGCATGCCCATCCATATTATCAACACATGTTTCGCGTATTATTGGATGGCCCTATACACCATCATTTCTAATGGTGTTCTGACATGAGACCATTGCCGTTTTTTTCCAATTGATCTTATACATTGATGAAAGACAAAAACATGATGTTGAAATAGTGGAGAGGTATTTTATGTTGAATGAATCATTGATGTCATGACATTGGTTGAATGTTCATGAAAGGATTTGTCTCTTCTAGTATATGAAAGTAATATATCTCAATCCATGTTGATAGGGACATGCTATTATTTTTGGGTAATTTTTTTTCACTATATAATTAGAGGAGGAGATGAATTTTCCAAGGAATATTTACAACCTCTCTTTCTACTACTATCTATCCCAAATCTAAGAGAGGGAGAGGATCTAAAATCAAGCATCTCTCTCTCAGGAATCACAAGTAGAGTGACACGGTGATTATCGGAGCATCGAAGGCATCGTCATATGTCAACACTAGCACCCGGAATTCAATGATCAATGCTCCCACAAATTTATATATGTGTGTGTGGATGATCTTAAGGAATTCAACTTCATATTCCTCATGCAGTGACGTCCAACGATGATCAGACATCATGCACAACTATAAATCTAAACAAGGTATTTTATTGTTTTATTTTTTTGCTTAAAACTCTTCAGGATTGGTCCTCTGTTTAAATAGGGAAGTTGTTCACTGATGCCAACAAGTTCACATTGACCTTCGGTTAAAATATTAAAATCCAACCTGTTTGGGGATTTCGCTACAAGCATGGTTTCATCAGTTACACATGATGAGGATACAATTACTAGAAATTTGACATACTCCCAATGTTATTTTCCATAGTAATAAATGATCATGAAGTTATGCTAGTTATTTCCATGGGAACATCACTTGTGGAAATAGAGGTAACCTATTTCCACTCCCATGAAGTGTTCATAGCCATAGATACCATAATATTTAACGTTATTATTTATTATTTTTAAAATATTAATTATTATAAATTAATTTTTAGTTATTATTTAGTAATTTTTAAATATTAATTAAGGAGTATAAATCATAATCTATTATTAATTAATTAATTTTTAACCATTTATTTATTATAAATTATGAACTATTTAAAATTAAATATAAAATATAATTTTTTTAATTTTTAATGGTTTATTAAATATTAAATATTAATAATTATGAAATATTAGATACTAATTATTAATTATTATTGTAATACCCTATCCCAAATCACACTATCTAGGTTGTGGTGGTACATGAATTCATTCATTGATCTCTACACACAAGAGACTGCATAATAGTTGTGAGTGCCTAATTGGAATCATGGCGAGATTATGCCCTCAATATAAAATGTGAATCGGAGTAACACATTCAAAAATAATCAAAGTGGAAGAAAAAAAAAATTTCAATAAAAATATATATCAATAGAAATAACCTCATCATTGCATGATATATTATAAAGTAATACAAAGGACATACAAGTTATGAAAATGGGTCACCATTGGATATGGATCATTGTACAAGAGGAATAAATGAATTAAAAAATAGAGTCATTGCTACAAAAGATCATGGAATCTATCCCAGTATTTCCTATATCACTGCCTACAAGAACATCTTAAAGAATCTATCTTAGGGAACTTGCACATAGAAATAATGCTAATCAGGAAGTTTTCAGATGCATTGAGATGCTCATGTAGGGAATCCGAATAATCCTAGTGGGACACCACCAAGGGTCTCTTAATATAAATGAAGTTAGTGTATAAATATGGATGCATCAATACACAATAATTACATAAATAATCAATCGAACCACTGGGTCATCATGTGCTAACCTGGGTACAATTATGCCGACTCAACCATATTTGTTTCTATTCTAGATAGGATTTTTTTCAGATCCTCCAAAGAAAATGAAACAAAAAACTTATGCCTTTTTTACATAATTCTTGACCTTATCAAGAATAAGAACCCATACATTCTTATTCATGGTGGTCACGATATCACACCAACCCATATATAAATACTCTAGTGAGGTCACCTCAGTAGACTGATCCATCCTGGTAGACTATATGGAGGTTATTTCAATGCATCGGCCAATTCGCATAGATTTTAGTGAGTTCATATCTTGTAGATCATCCCTTCCTCAAAAACTCAGGGGACGTCACTTCAAGAAACAATAACCAAGAAAGAGAAAACACAAAAACCTATGAACAATAAGGGTATTCACTAAAAAACCCCACCCCATTCATATGTGACATAATAGCCTAAAAAGTTCTTTAATGGCTCTCCCAGTGCCATATTTTCATAGAGGACAACCCATAAATCACCCATGGTTAAAGGCTTGAATCCATTTCAACCAACTGATAAACTTGTCACTCCCCCTCTAAGGGCTCTACCATGTCTATACACGCGAACTCAATCACATTGACACCATAGTAAGATGTCTCATAGGGATACACTCACACATAAGTAGAAATGATACATAATGCTTCAAACAAAGTCTATAAACTAATAAAGACTTACTAATTCAATCTTGATAAAGGAAAATCCCCATGAATCACCACCTAAAAAAATATTGGCACAAAAAAGACCTAAATTAGAAAAAAATTCATCATATCAGGGTTCTAGAATGAAGAACCTAGGGTATATAAGAACCAAATGATTTTACAACATTAGAATTTCTACAAGAGGCCCACCAAGAAGAATGACACTTCAAATAGTGAAGAAACAAGGGGAAGTGAGTAAAAATATTCAAGGGAATCTCATATAAAACAAAATCCCATGCATGGGTCAGGGGGAAAGAGGGAGAATCCAAATATGAATTTCAAGTGAAAAATTACCAAATTAACCCTAAAAAAATTATCCAAGATGATTTCATGGCATGACCCCAGGATCACATCTTGAACCACTCACGTGCTACACGACACCCCGAACAAACAAACATAGGTATAAAACATATTTTTTTGCCAATTTTGAACTATATTTCAACTTTCAATTTAGGGGGAATTAAAATTAATTTTTAATTAATTATTATACATTATAAATTATTAAAAATTAAAAATTAAATATGAACTATTAATTATTAGTTATTAACTGCTAGGTATTAATTATTAATTCTAATGCACCATTTAGGAATTATAAAATATAAATATGTAATAATTAATTATGTAATTGTTAAATACTATTTATAAATTATTAATAATTTATTATCAATATTATTTATATTTTATTAATTATGAAAAATTTAAAAATTAAAAATTATTTATTTATTGGTATACATTAAAAAGATATTTAATAATTAAAAATATATTTCTAATTATATATAATTAATTATATGATTATTAACTGTAAAATATTAAGTATTATTTATTAGAAATTACCTATTAATTGTTAATAAATAGTTATTAATAATTTATTATTCATCCTCAATTATTAATTCCATATTCGTAATTATAATTTTTTAATGATTCATGATTCATGATACATGATCAAGGATTAATGATTAATGACTAATGACTAATTATTAACTAATAATTGTTAACTATTAATATTTAATAATTAATTAATATTTATTAATTAGTAATTATTAGTTATTAGCTATTAGTTCATAGTTATTAGATATTAATTATTATTTATTTATTGTTAACTAATAATTATTAAATATTAATGATTAATTAGAATGTAATATTAATAAAATATTATTATTTAATATTAAGCATTAAGTCTTAATTTTTATCTATTAATTATTAATTGTCACTTATTACTAATTACTGTCATATAATTATAATATATTAATAATATTAATTTAATATCACCAATTTATTAATTTTTACATTATAAAAGGTAATTAATAATTATTAACAAATTTTTAAGATTTAATTTTATTTATTTTTTAATTTTAATGTTTATTTTGTTTTTACAATTAATTTTATAATGTTTAAAACATATTAAAACAAGTTAATTAATTTCGATTTGTTGGAAAAGGTGTAGGGAATTAAGCTTGTCTGAGTGAGAGTTGTGTAAGGACGAGTGACCTATTGGAAAGTGTAGTCAATATGTTAAAAAAAGAATAAATAACAAAATTAAAATAAAATAAGAAGAAATAAATAATACAAATATTTTGGATATTTAATACTTATTAATTATATTGTATTATATCTGATAATTGGTAAAATAGAAATATTAATTCAAAATTAGAAAAATTTTAAAAAATATTTCATACCCAATTACTATGGGCATGACACACCCATGGTCGTATGACTATTTCCATGGTGAGAGTGGCCATGGGCTGCCAGCGTATGAAAATAGGTAAACCCTATTAATATTTTTCCTATTACCATATTCCCTAACCATAGTAATAAGCATAGTTTCCATTATTTTACAAACAATAAAGACTAAAAAAATTTTATAGAAGGAGAAGAAGAACAATCAATGAGATATCAAACCATATTTTTTTAAAATCAATAAATGAAACTTCTATGGAAGATCAGTGTTCGTACAATAGAAAACGAGGGAACTAGAGGATAAAATTACAAGAGTACCTAAATTATTCTATGAAGAATCACAGAGAGTCCATATAAGGTATTAATATTATAGATATCAATTGATCTATTTGTAATGAAATATGAAACGAGATAAAAATTGTAGAAATGATGTAAATATATTCTGATGTTTAAAATTGATGATGCATTAATTCTTGTAGCATGATGTTTCAATTTATATGATAATGAAAACAATTTCCACACTGACTAAGTGTATGAATATGATAACTTCTAAGATCTAGTGGTTATGGATATGGAATGTGTATTTTCAAAATTTTCCCTTAGGTGATAAGAGATGTCATTTATATTTTTTGGAATAATATAAGAGATGACCATTTCTAAAAAGGTGACATATTTTTCCTATAAGTCTAGAACATGGTTTGATAATAAGGTAATTATAAAAGAAGTTTTGTCTAGTACCATAGTTTTTTCCTATATATTTGTTAAAATATGAGGGATGTTGTTTTCCCTAACCAATAATGGAGCATTTTGAAGAATAATTTTTTATGAATATTTATCCAAACATATATAACTCTTTATAATATATGGTTGTCAATAGTTGGTTTGTTATTATTCTTATAAAAAATCACTATGGTTTCCTAATGAAAATGAGTTTATCTTTTAGAAAAATATTTTAGAGAAACTATATATTCTCATAGGATAGTGGGAGTATATTTCTACTTTATGTATTTAAAAATGCAACAAAAAATGATTATACAAGTCAAATTCAACGTGACATTCACAATATACCCTTAAATATTTTGTAATATACTATTAAATAGTGAATTTATTATAAGTAATCCCGCATAAATTTAGTACTAAATTAAAAAAATTATTACAGTAAAATTAATATATTATGAATGATTTTTTCGGAAGAGTTATAAGTATTTAAGCAAACATAAGTAATTGACATTGTCACATTTTTTTTGGGAAGTAAAGAATTTTATATATTATGATCAAATAGTTGAACAAGAGGATTCTAAATCCTAATATCAGCATCATTTAGAAATGCATTATTGATGTTACCAATTAATGTTTTTTAGTATAAGGATCTATAAATGGGTCATAAGGATATCTGGTATAAATTATATAAATATGTAATTTATTTTGAAAAGCCTTTAAAATAAATCCAATACAAAGTCTCTTTTACAATCCATTAAATTTGATATGATTTGACCAGTGATTACATATGGTTGGGTTGATATTTTGAAATTATTTTATGAATATATAAATTAAATCATGTTATAAAAAAAGTAGTCTCAAATTTATCATTATGCCATGTCTATTTTAAACATTATATAGAGTGAATTGATAATTTACCCCACAAATTATTACTATGAGTTACACCTTATTATTGGTCATTGAGGAGTAATTTAGGTTTTCATATCATGTGAATTTTAGCATGGCTAGTGATTCATATCGAGATATGTTATTATCTCATGGATCATAGAAATATTTATCTATGGTGGATGACCCACAAATATTACGACATAGAGTGCCATAAAAAATGTCATTGGTATTCCATGGGTGCATATATCAAATTGAATCCATATTACTTTTGGTTTATCATTAATTGATACTTCTTTATGCTATCTATTGTGATCAGAATGATGTTTTGATTAAATTTGACCCAAATAGTTATTTTTAATATGGAGGAGATTATTGGTTGTTGGAGAAGTGATATTGATGTGATTTGTGTCATTTTAATTTTTTTTCAACACATAAATAAAATTAATAATTATATGGATTTAATTTTTTTAGGAGGATAAGTTCATTTAGATATTAGGGAGATTTTAGAAGAAATTTAGATTTTAAGAGTAGAGTTTAGATCTAATTATAGTGGAGAAAAAACAATTCATGTTGGTTTCCCAACCATGTTTCTAATTAATACCATAAGGGAAATAATATTTCTATAAAAGGAAATAATCATAGATCTATTCATGGATTCATAAGTAAAAATAAAATGATAAAAAAATATAAGAAAATTATTATGGGGTTTATTTTGGACTTAAATAATATCCTCGTTCACTATGGAGAATCCTCATTATGTCATGATCATGTAAGGGTCGGTCATGGTATTTAGTAGATGGAGAAAATTGTCACTCGTAATTTTATTTTAATTTTAAATTTTTAGTGGTATAAATGTTAAAATAATTGTGTCTTGGATATATGGTTATGAAAAATGGGTAGTTGGTCCTGGTCTTTGGCTAAGAGGAAATAGAATAAAAGGGTTATGACATAGTTACTTTAAAGTTTTTGTGGTAATGGAGATGTTTTAAAATTATTTAGGGAAGCTAAGTTAATTAAATTATGGTTACACCTTAGTAATCCATGGTATGTGAGGAAGTGAATATTTATGTGGTTTTGATGATGTGTCTTTGTGCTTAGAACATGGGATACCCCAATCCAGAACCTCGTGTATATATAGTATATTAATGGTGAAACAGAATTTTGGATTAATCTAACAGATCAAATTGATGTAATTGAGCTTATAAGACAATATATATATATATATATATTCAATATAAAATTAAAATTAAATAAAGGGGAATGTGCAGATACTATGTATTAGAAATAGAGAGAATGATGAAGAGATTAAGAGAGAGTGTACTTGTTTCGAATGAAATAAAGTTTGTTTAAAAATGTATGAATAGATAATACACATAAAATAATGAATAAGTGTAAAAGATATTTAAAAATGATTTACTTAAGATAAAACCGTTGAATATGATGATTAAAAATACATTTTAAGAGAATGAAGACTTCCGTGGTATGAATGGTTATGTTTTTAGATTATTCTTATCGATAGAAGTTCAAATGTTATTTATTTCATTATGAATTTTCAGTGAATAAGTGAGAAGATATTGGGATTTCTATGTTTAGTTTCTCTTACTATTTAATATAAAATTCATTTTGTTAAAATTTAGAGATAATATAGAGTTAATTAAAAAAAACTATAGCTTCTACTTCGTGATTGAAGGCTTACAATATTTTTATTGATTGAATTTTATCATTTTGGATATACTGTGTTTTATTTCATCAATAGAGATACATAGTTTTTTGTAATATAAGAGTCTCAGGATAGTACCTAATAATTTTTTTGATAATTAATTCATCATGAGATCTTGAGTTTTTCTTGATCATGCCAATGATGTTATCATTCCATTTGAATGATTGACCATACAAATTTAATGTTTTGTGTATGATTATTTTTTTGGGTGTGTAGTTACATAATTAAGTAATTAAATTCATTAAATTTCAATAGATATGATGGAAAAAAATCAGAGTAGTTAGAATGTTGACCATCTTAATCACTGAAAAAGGTTGTTCATTATTGAAATGCAGATGAAATTGATTCAATATTCACATCCCTTATATATGAATCTATATGGGATGACTGAAAATTAAATTATTATTATTTATTTCAAAAAAAAATTTGAGGATAAAGTGGGAAACCATAATGACATAAATGAAATATTACATAACCATGCCTCCATAACCAAGATCATCAAGACCAAATACAATCCAATTCAAAATCAAGAAAAATATCCACCAAAGCAACAAAAACAATATGATTAGTATCCACCTTCCCATCGCTTCTCATCTAGATATATCATCCAAGGATGCATGAGCCTGGTACCAATGGAAAGCACCATACCATCTCAAAATATCCAATTCTAGATAGTGAGAATCTATGTGGGAACAAATTCATATTATAATATACATATATATAATTGGTATTATATAATTGTTCAAGGTTACCATTAAAGTGATCAATATAGTTCGAAGATTGGTTATGATGTGTTTTCTCTGTTATTGAAGAAACATTTTTTTTAAAAATTTATATCTAAAACTAATCACATTTATTAAGTGATCAACAAGGGTATTTAGAAATTTTATGACAAAAATTTCACATATGGAAATATAAGATTATGCCATACCTATTACATAATATCATGGATGTGACTGAAGTAGTGTCAAATTGGTATGCTCCTCAGGTAGAAGGTCTATGATGACTATATTCAATTGGAAGAATATTAAGAATTGTGTTAATTCATGGAATATAATTCTATTATTAATTTCAATTTTTTTTATCAAAGTCATGTGGATTAAGACAGTTATTGGAATATGGGATAAGTTGAAGAACAACTATATCATAAATTTCAAATACAATGAAAAATAATTATGTATTTTTTTCTTAATGAATGAATATATTAAAATCTATAATGATGAATATATTAATTAATTATTTATAGGATACAATAAATTGGTGAGAACTATTATATGTTTTGGTGAGGTCATTGAACATTCCATGGTGGTTTTGATATTAAAATTTATATTACCCTATAAACACGATGAAAAAGTTTCAGCAGTTAAATATAATGACATTGAAAATATTTCTATGGATTATTTTTATATAATTTTTATTAATTATGAATGTTTAAATAAAATATTCTCAAGAGGAAGAGTATGTCTAAAAATGAAACGTCGTTTAAATAGTTGAATGAGGATAAAAATAATAGGGAATAATAATTAAATTTTGGTTTGTGATAAGAATGTTGACATAAAACATGAAATGTTCATGTAATTTATATGAAGGATTTTTTAGAGAGGACAATGAAATTAATGTGCAATTATTTTATTTTATTTTTTCAGTTTTTTAGTTATTATTAATTTTGTATCTAATTGTTAAATGTTAAAGTATGAGATTATTAGTGCCAGATAAGTGGTATTGAAATTCAATAGTACTACATCAGGTATAGGGATCAGATCCTAGACATCCAAAAATTTCAGGAGTGATACTTCTGTTGGTTCAGCAGTTTTAGAGTAGGGCATGGAATCTTGGTGTTAGGGATAGTGGTAGTGTGGAATCCATGCATGGTGTTGGATAAGTAGTGTTAGAAGGTATCATGAGAGCATAAAAATTAGTCTATTATCCATGGGAATAGAATATGGGGTAGTGGAATGTGGGACTTAATAATGAGATCAATAGAGGGAAAAGTGGAAAGGGATGATGGGTCACAGTTCAGTCATTGATGGCTATTCTAAGACGGGTGTGATGGAAAAAAATAATTCAATTGGACTTTGGGAATCAGAAATTAAAACCTTATAGAAGCAGGCCCATATCTGGATTCGGATTATTAAGCATCCTCCTTTTCAAGAAATCCAGATTGGATGAATGAGAGGGTATGAAATCTTCCATTAGTACCGTGTAATGTGCAGTCCTAAATCAGGAAATTCAGGTTAAGCTACCAAACTGTGTAGAGATCATGTCAAAAAGTTCATTTTCATGGGAGTAGTAGTTCTATTGTAGTTGAAACTTTAGGGCCATTGAGTCACATATTATGTTCAAGAACCTTTGGGCCTTCAAGGTCATATGTATTGACCATAACAAACTATGGGACTTCAAGTAATGTAAAGTGACACCTCAACCCAATTCAAAAGGGAAAAAATAAGAATAAAAAATTATAAATCCTTTCAGATTGGATGCAAAACATGAAAAAATGAGTATTAATATGTATCATTAAACTGTTCATCAAAGAAGAAAAATTAAATATTCAAAAAGAATAATTATCCCACTAAGGTAAAGGGAAATAATGTATCAATATTCAAGAAGATAAATTTATTTTACAATTTGGGAAATGAGGAATTTGGTGACGCTGAAACGATTTTTTTAAAAATAAAGTGAAGTATAAGAAATGTTGTTGATCATTAATGTGAATAATCAATAGTTTTCCAATTATTTAGATGGTGCTGACGAAGAGGAAGATGAAAACAAAATACTGTTTATGATGATGTGAGAGTTGAAGGATTCTATTTCAAATATCTTAAAGTTGTGAAGAAAATATAAATATATAATGAAAGACTACCAAACCTCAAAAATATCTATTTTAAAAGTTCTAAAAGAAATCCATGTTTTTGAAAAATTATTATGATTTAAAGGTGTCGATCATAGAAAAGAAGAATATAAATGATCCAATATAATATAATGTTAAATTATATTAATATGAACTTGAAAAATATAAGCAGTAGTTTATTTAATTGGAAAATCATGCGAAAAAAATTAATTTTAACTTCAAGCAATCCATACAATAATGTAGAGAGAGAATGAAGGTAGATTTCGGTGCTATTGAAGTATTTAAGAAGATTTATTGTTTTTTGAATTAACTGAGACCAAAATAAAAATATTCATAAGGTATTGAATATGTGTAAGGAAACACTTATTTTAATTTAATGTCCTTGGATGTAATGTTTCTAGAAAAATTTTAAAACTTCTATATGTAAGAAAATTAGAAAAATTACCAATAGAATGAAAAATATATTAACAATGGAAATAAAAAATAGTTATTTTAATTTATAAATTAATTTTTGAGGATTATACCATAAATTTGGCTCACTAATGGAGTTGAAATTTGAGGTTAAAAAGTTAATGGATGGTATATGGTTCCATCTAGATGAAAATCTAATTAAAAAAAATCATTTTATGGATATTGATGATTATATGGTGGATTTAGACATACTTAATGGAGATTATAGTTCCATGAAAGTTATTTCAATGAACTGAAGTTATTTAAAAGGTGGTATTTAAGGGAAATTCAACATTCTAAAATCAGTTAAATTTAGAATAAATATAAAAAATATTCTGTGATGGAAAAGAATAAATTTTAGATGTTAGAAGGAATTTGGAGAAGGTGTGACCAATTGGTTCATGATACTGAGATTTGAATTATTATTTTTCAATCTTAATTCTTTATGAATTGTAACAATCAAAAGGTTTATAACAAAAATAATAAATGAATGGATAAATATGTTATAGTATATGTTTCACTAAAGTCATCTCAAAAGATAAATCTATGAATTATATATAGTTTCTGCTCATATAAT
This sequence comes from Viscum album, assembly GCA_963277665.1. NCBI lineage: Eukaryota > Viridiplantae > Streptophyta > Magnoliopsida > Santalales > Viscaceae > Viscum > Viscum album. The sequence goes on from OY728127.1 coordinate 1,699,428,618, forward strand.
ATAATTAGATATTTGAATCATAGCCCTTTTATTAATAACTTTATGTATTATTCAATGAAATTTTTTAATGAGGATTTTTTTAAAATCAAGAGTTAGCTGGAAATATATTTGAGAGTGCATAAAAAAAAAATAATACACTTTTTTGATGTATTAATGCATAATTTTCATTTCTTCACTTAGATTCATAATTAATAGAATGCATTTGTCATTAAAAAGGATAAATATGTTGTGAATTGGATTAGGGATGATTATTTTATGGATTGAGGGTGAAAACAAGTAGGTAACTGTTGATAAATATTATCTTTATTTGAGTTTAAAAGAAGAAAATGAGTTTTTTCCTTGAAGGCTCAACCATCTTATTTAAAATAATATGAATATTATAATTAAAATGTAAAATTATAATGATGTTTGTATCCTAAATAGATATTTTTTTTATTTTTCTAAGTTCCAAAAGTGTATGATTCTCAACACAATATAATAGAATATGGAGATTAAAATATCTCATTTGTTGGAGCTTATTTAGAAATACATTTTTTGGAATATAAGGATGAAGGAAATTAATAATTATATTTAATTTCACTCATTTATTAATAGATTTATTTATATTTTAAGTATTATATTTTAAAAACACAATGTAGAGTTCTTTAATTTGTTTAATAGTTTTTGGGGATGTGCAAAAAGGAATATAGTCACTCTTTGAATAGAATGGAATGGATCATGTAGGTTAGTATACAATGATATATTTTAACTCTTATCTTTAAATTTATGGTATTCAACATGATTTTAGTGAAATATATACCCCTAAATAACTTTGTTTCATTTGAATGGAAGAATAAAATCTTGGTGGAGATATATTGAACTGAAAAAGATATACCAAAAAATCAATATATATATATATATATATTTGATATATATTATCATATATTATAGTGTATGACAATTGAATGTCATATGGTATGAAATCTATGTTACAAAAAGAATATTTTTTATTTTTTGGGTATACAGTGTTTTATGTAAAGGTGATATCATTGAGAACCATTACCTAAGCCAGTAATATTGTATGACGTGGTCAAATAGTAATGTAGTGATATATGCTAATATTAATGTATGATTCCCATGGAATATTATGATTGATTACGGTATAAAAATTTTGGGTGATAATATTCTCAAATCTTCTATTTATAACCACAATTTATTTTTAACATTTCATATGATGAATCATTTAAGATAAGTGGTTAAATAAGTTTATATGATAAATGTATGCATCAAAAACTGGTAAAACATTTTGCAACCACATTCCATTTAATTTTATTTTATAAAAGTATGATTAAATTCATTGTCTCTATGGAATCATACCAAAAGGAATATATAAATAAGATTAAATCATTAATATGGATTTTAGAGCCTTCTATTAATTCTCCCAAAAGTTATCTTCTCCTTATTCCTTTCCAATAGAGAAATAGTATTATATTTTGGTGCAAAGGTGGATCCTACACAAATGTTGAGTGATTTTTTCACCTATGGATACACCCTAAAATAAATATCCCCTTGACTATTTCTTAGGGACCTTTATAATACATGTGTTCGATGATTGGATATTCGGCCATCTATAGTGCCAGGCATGCACATGTTCTTCATTGTACAGTGTACATGGCTTCAGTTTCATATCATAGAGATTTTTTTTTGTGTTTTATTATTATCTTAAACTACTTCAACAAGTGTTATTATATTCTGTGAAATTATATAGTGGTATCCAAGCCATGTAATTCTTTAAAATATTAATGAAATTATTTTTTAAAATTAAAAAAATGGATATCATATATTTTATCATTAAAAATGATATTGGTTTTGAAATGTGACTGCATTTAAGATATCAGATTTTATAATCTATGATAGGGTATCCTTATATGATATGTGATATCATAAAGGTAAATTTAACTAGTACTTTGGTTTTTGATATATTGCAACATCAATCTTAGGGAATTGTAAAAAATGATGGAACTCATATGAACAGTTTCTGTGGTAAAAAATAAATAATCATATCATCATTTTGATACAGGTTATACCATAATATTCTACTCATAATAAATAATTTATAATTTTATAGGCCCCCAAGAACATGTATCATACTGTATGATATGATTTTTGAACTATTAAATTCCATCCATCATAGATGATATTATAATTTATGATAGATAGTTCCCAAATTAACTATTGTAAGTTATGGAATTCTATCCTTAAAAAATGATATCATATTTTAACTAAATCATGGATTATACTATAGTTATATTGTAAAATATAACATGATGAATAATTTTATTTTCTCAAAATTTCAATTATAAATTTAATTATATTATTTATAAAATGTTTTTGAATTATAAGAAATCATTTTGGAATATTTATTTTGTAACAAACCAACATAAATCAGAAAATATGAGTAATATTTTCCCACAAAATCATTCATATCACACTGTATGCAATATTTTACCATTACTAGTGAGTATATGAACATTATCGCTAGGGAGACTATACCCTTATCATCAGTAAACATATTAATAACATAAGATAACAGTGTTATAAGAAATAAATTCTATACCGAATAGCATGGGAAGTGTCATAAGTCATATAGAATGATAAACCAAATAACCCAAAATTGGATGGTCAATTTGTTTAAGAAATATAGTTAAGTAAAAAAAACACCATGAAATAATTCTAGGGTATATCCCAACACTACCATTAAACACCATAATCCTTCTAATACATCACTATTGTTGATGACTTTCCCTTATCTGTATCCCTATTCATAAAGTCATCACATGCATCTAGATGGCCTTATTGGGTATGAGTATAAACCCATACAGATTATACCAATGCATTATTAACATGTGTGAACATGTATAAAAATTTATATCATGATAATAAATAATCAAATAAGAAACAACATACTATCATGTACTAAATAATCATGTACTATCCAAACTTCCAAAAAATCTTATTCATATCTGATTCAGATATACTATATAAATGAAATTATAAATAAAATAGAGAACTATGTTTGAACTCAAGGTCATGAAAATTATTTTAGGACTGTCCCATGTCTAAGATTATTAGGTTAGGACATAAGACCATAATTCCCCATCTCTCCATGATCATGCCAAAACCCATCACATTCTGACACTTCCATGGGATTAGAACCTAGGATATCATATCCTAGAACTATGTATCATGTTAGGTATTCAAAGACCATAATTACACACTATCACCTCTTGGGTGTGATCACATAAGACCATCATTCCAAGTCAAATAAGTTATCCCTGTCATCATGTCACAAGTAGTATCCATACATGTAGTCCCTCTTTGGATACAGATCCATGATGGGTCCAATGACCACTTTGTCACCATAAATAATACAATAATAACATATAATATACTAAATAAATAAACTATAAATAATGTAAAACAATTAGTCACATATATCTAGGGGAATAACAAAAAAATCATGGTAATGATAGAGAAACACACACATGTGGTAAAACGAAATCATGGGTCACATTAGCTACCAATATACACCAATGCAATCAATATAAACTGTGTTCAATAAAATAATAAATAAAATATCATATAAAGATAAAAAATAATAAAGATGGCATGTACATGGTATGGAAGTTTATACCTTATTCTTGTTGACATCCACATGATGGTTTAAAAAAGTGTTTGCACCAAAACAATGGTCATACACCAACCATGATATGTTTTCAACCCATGATCTTCCAAGAACCAATTCCAATAATATAAGGGTTAATGAGTGTGAATGATAAGAATAACCACTTATGTTTTAGAGTAATCTCATACCTAATGAATATTAGCATCAGAGACAGTGTTTAATTTTGGTTAATAGAGAAATAAATCACTATTGGATACTTATTGGGGAAGAGAAGAGTTGGGTCGCCATGATTCTAGATAAATAACAGGTACCAAATAAGATTTTATAATACTATAGAATTGTTAGTTAAGGATAAATAAGGAAAAAAATTGTCCATGGTCATAGTGTTATAAAGTTAATTTCTTCGAATAATTCCTTAAAATATTCAGAAAATGTCTACAAATTCAAGGGAATCATCTAGAGGAGGAATGAATAAATTAACAAGGGTAGGAATATATTGAAAAAAAAATTAATGGACCCAAATATTATCCAAAAACATTTGCCCTTAGAATCATTCAATTCTTAAGGAAGAAGGTGGTTGTTTTGATTATTTTATGGCTATCCCAACCATGACCATGTCCTCTACCATGACTAAGCAATGGTCATGGTGTTATTTAATATAAAAATTGAATTTTCTTCCTCTATCGTGTCTCTCTATGTGGTTTCCAATTTTCCCACACCATGTCCTCCAAAATAGTCATGGGGTTGTCATCCAGGCTATGGAAAATTGGTCCAACCCCAACCCTCCATGCCCATGACCATGGCCATCCTCTACACATTTGTCTTTCTCATTTCAAAAACAGGGACAACCATGGATTTCCCAATTGCCTCAGTGTTTATGTTTTGAAAAAAAAACATCTACAATAGAATTTAAACCACAGTAAATATTTCAAAGCATCACCTATTAGTGGATATACCCAAAACATAAAGAAAAGTGATGAAAAAGGATTTTCATATTAATAAATAAATCCAAATCTTCACAATCTCATAATTTATGATTATTCATCCTGAAGAAGCATCCCAATAGTTTGTAGTCAAACTAATCTAGGAACTGTACTCCAAAATTTGACTCACACTACTAGTTTTCCTCAACGATCCATCAAATTTTCCAAAATAGTGGAACAAGTGAAATTATCCTCACCCGCAACAACATACCACATTGTTCTATGATCTGCAGTGTGCACTCAACAAAATATTCATCTTATTCTAACTCAAAATCCACATGGTATGTCTCATTAGGAATATTGAGAATGAACCTATAAATAAGAGAAACATATAATACCTAAATCATTCCTTGATAACTTTGAGGAAGGTCTATTTTTTATGTTGCTACACTGATATGTTAGTAGATCTCCAACATCTCCATAAACCATGGTTCTTGATTCCCATACTTTTTCAATTCATGAATCCCCATTCAAGGTGACACCAAAAAGAAAACCTAGTTGCAAATAAAAAACTCCATATGACATAGTCTCTAGCTAGTATGTGATCATTTCATATATTGATAGGTAACCAACCTCTTCCTAATAAAAAAACCCCTTTTTTGTCTCTTTCACCATATTCATTCCAAAAACTATTTCCTCACCTACCACATTCAAAAATAGTGGTGGGTGACATGACTATCCATTAAGAGCCTCAAAGTAAACCATATAAAATGAATATTGGAAAATTTTATTGTACAAAAACTATACCATGTCTATATGCTTTTCCCATTCTCCGCTAAATTCTAGGATTCATGCTTGATGTGTATCATAAAGTATCTTAATATTCTTATCTAATTTTCCATTAGTCTATAGATGATATTTTATACTCAATTTAAATATATTCCCATGTTTTTTATAATACGTTCCAAAAATTCAATGTGAAATATGTGTCTCTATTTGATATGATACTGGAAGGCACTCTATATAGTCATAAAAACTCTCAAACAAACTACATGGCCAAATCCTCCAAAAATGAGGTCTCTTGAATTAACAAGAAGTGTGCTACTTTCCAAATCTGATCAACTACCACCTAGATGGAATCGAGATTACTCGGGGTCCCATGTAACCCCATCTTGTAGTCCATATTCATGTTTTACAACTTCTTTAATGGAACCAGATGATGATGAAGAAAACGAATAGGAACCCGATTCTTAGTCATTACCCTTTGGCAGGTAGGTATAGTGAAATTTTTTTGATGTATCTATTAACACCTAGTCACAAAATATGTTGTCAGATGTCATTGTACATCTTCATCCACATTGGATCCACTAACCATTTCAAATCAAGATATTATATCATCTATTAAACTCTTAAGGAGGTTAGTAAAACTAACCTCTCAGGAACATATACCATATTTTCGTTATCTTAGGACCACCTTGAGACTGGATCATCCCCCACCAAAGAGTCCCACATCACTACACACTCAGGGTCTAAACCATGAAACCCTTCACCCAGTCCATTGAAGATATGGTGATGAACAATAGGGAAAATTTCCGGAATCGAGAATCCTCATATGTATCCACAATCCTTTTTTCGATGAAACTCGTTAAAAACAATTCCATTGATGGCTTCTATTCACCATGATCATGTATCCCCATCATTTTATGAAAAAAGGTATCTTCAATGAAAATAACTTCTACTAAATCATAAATCTTATAAAAGTAAAATATCATTAGATCGTTCACTCAACATAAATTACTATGTTTTAGATCCCTTTGAGAGGAGATATATTAGGGTATGTTGTGTTCTGTGTAAATAAAAAACCACTAATTTAATAGATAATATCACCATCACTTTAGAAAATGTACCATAAATCCCAACTACAGGTCATCCATATGGGAGTTCCTCTCATGCGTTCATAGATAACATGAACCATAATTATCCTCTAAATCTCTATACATGAACACAGATCTCATCCTTACACTTAAGGTATCACTATACACTATGTATCTAATCCTAGGATCTGGAAATATCAGAACCCGATCTATCATCAATCATCTCTTCAGATTTAGGAAAGGCTCCTTGAAAAGATCCAAATACTAAATCTTCACTACCTATTTTGAGATCACATAATATGTAGTTCTAGATGAGGATTTTTCTGGTATGATTTATCTTCAATACCCCACTAAACCAAGGAAGACCATTTTCTCAAAAAAATCACAGATGATCCCAAGATACCACTAACTCTACCTTCTTTGGGTATATATAAGTTCTAACATTTTAAATTATGTTCCAAAGGAACCGAACCATATAAATAAAAAATTTAGTATTTTATAGTTTTGAATAAATCTAATTTTCATTATTTTTACTCCATAAAATCTTAGGGTTCCATTCTTAAATTTATGATATTTATGATTATAAAAAGATATCTTCCATAAACATCAAAATGAAGGACTCACGATACAGATGAAAGATCAGTTTTCATAAGATTCATGAAAATTATTAGATAATTTTTAGCCCAAAATGAAATTAGTTCATGTATTCTCCTAAACAATGTCTTAGGAATATTCTACTCCCTGACACAATGATTGTGGTGGCCTGACTGAAAGTTAGTCACGGAGAATCACTGAGCTCCCCATAATTGTTCCAAAAATATCTGATCCTGGAAAAGGTTTATCTATTCTTTACAGTCTCTAGTATTATATTCTTATATTCCACACATTACTGAATAATACCATTGTCCTTATTTATGAATAACACTCGAGAACCTGAAGGCGATGTTCTTGGTTGGATAAAACTCGTCACCTCTAAATCCTCAACCAATCCTTTGACTTCATTCAACCCAAGAGATTTCATAAAATATAGGGTAATTGATATATGTTGTGATATTTTCCTCATTACGATCTCAAATATAATTCCTTTATCTGGAGGGAGTCATAAGAAGTCATATAGGAAGACATCCTAATATTATTCAACCATTAGAGGAATTATAGAAAATATTACAAACGGGATCTTCCACAAGATAAAAACCTACCATGTATTCCATAATAGATCTAATTTGGATCAGGTATAGTCCCACTATTACTACATCAACAATGAACCCACTATTAATCATGAAATTCTCACCCTAGGGTGTAGTAAATGATACTTTTCTTTTATAGAAGTCAATGTGCACCTGACAACTAGTCAACCAATCCATAATAGAGATCACATAAAAGGTATTCATGAAATGATTTTTGAAAAAACATATGTAAATAGTTTGAAATTAATACTATACACTCTACACACCCATGAAGATGATCAATTTACTTTAAGGGGTGTGTTGTTAGAATGAAACTCCAATGATAACATGACTGATAAGTCAGGACTTAAAAAAATTTGGTATGATATAAACAAAATGAAACCATAAATATCTAATAGAGTAGTAGGAAGATTAAAGGTGGTCAATACCATACCATTAACTTAAAATTCTTCCTATATATAGTCATTTAGAACTTTTTCCATCATATACACATGGCCAAACTCACCTCCATGAACCTATCCCTGATATAATTGACTCACTCAAGTCACAATAATATGATGTGTATGAACCTACTGCCGAGGACCCTAGTAAGTCCAAGGCTTGATGCATATATCTGAATGAAACACCTATATGAGCTCATCAATCATCTCTTAGAGTAAAAACACTACATATGACTTATATTTCCACACTGATGGCACTTGATTTGAGGCTTTGGAAAAAAAATTACGATAATGAACACCATGTCCACAAATTAAAACAATTAAAAATACCTTCTCCCATGGAATGTGTTTATGGTCCCCTACTTTTCTCCCGCTATTTGGTACCAATCATGCACAAATCATCTAAATTACCCCTTTTTCTATAAGAAGTACCACCAGTAAGTCTAATAAATGCTAATAGAAGGCCTGTAGATGGGTATTTATCCATAACATTCTCAATCATCATTCCCTTGAGATGCACTTACATATATTTTATCATGTTTAAATTCCATAAATGATACCATAGATATGATTAAATTACGATATTTAACATCTTGATGTTTTTGCCTATTTCAAAAGAAAGAGTAGATCAAAGGGCAGAAAATATTTGAAATGTGAAAGGTAAGAAGAAAAAATCATTGTCCCCAGATGAAGAACCATGAACTCCTATTCTTTGTCCAGATTCCTCATATATGGAATGATGTACATGAATAAAAGGTCATTTAATGTCGTCCAAGTCAAACCTTTAGGTATTCCAACCTAGTTCACGACTCCACAACTCCTCTTAGTAAATCCATGATGTATGAAGACATCAATATTAACATGAAATTCCTGTAGAGTCACCACTATATCAAAGACCCCATCGATGAAATTGACCGATTCCTCAACATCCTAAGGGACTACGGTGCCCTAGAAAGATATAGGGTATTAGAGATGATTGTTTGAAGAATAATCAACCATACGCTTGGAAAATATTATTAATTTTACATTCAGAATTAATTAGAATCCTGAATAAAGTGGACCGTATACCTTAACCACTTGGGTGGGAGTGATAGCATGCTTAGCTACATTCTCTTAAATCATTGGTGGTATAACATGAATTTTCTCCCTTGTGGGAGTATCTTGGCCTGATTTTCCAAGAGAACAAGTTATACATTTGTAAGGTGACATGTTTTCTAAAATCTAAATTATTGTTAAACTTATTGAATAAAAACGACTAATTAGTTACAAGGAATACATAGGAAATTTCACTGAAAAAATATCCATGGAGGATACCCCAAAAAAGAAGGCCCAACCATCCTAGAACAACTCAAGGTTCTCTGTACCTATATATTATTCATAATTTAATATATGAAAAAATAATAATAAAGTTAAAATAATTAATTTTGAAGGATATATCACAATAACAGTGAACAAAATTATAACACTCAATAGAGAGTACATTTCTATCTTGAATAGATACTATAATAAAGGAATTAAATTATAGTAATACTATACAAAAAAATGGTATATATTTGGAATGTGATCCTACATGCTTCATAATGATGCACAAACACACCCAAATACCATAAAATCATAACACCATAATATAATAAGAATCAATAAGAAATCATAAAACTATATCTTTAATAGGAATTTAAACATTGCTAAATCATAGGTTCATTACATATTTTCTTGCTAAAACACATGAAAATACCATGCCTGATCCCCACATATCCTAACTCTTTTGTAGATTAACCCAAAACTTAGTCAAGAATATGTAAAAAAGGGAAAACCTTATTTTATATTAATTTGTAACACCAATATCTAAATCACCGAATTTAAGCTGGAGTGCCACATGGAATAAATAATATGAGATTTCCCCACAATATTAATATGTATAACAGTAAAACATGATGACACAATGGAATAAATAATATTTTGGTCAAAGTGAGTAACTCAAGATGGGTTGGGGTAAATTGAGTTCCCAATAAAATCTATATTCAAAAAATGCACCAATTAAATAAAATTATCCATGTTAATAAAAAAGGTTATTAAAAATAATATTCACCTTTTGTTATATTACTTAAAGATTTTCTAGGTCATAGTTATAAAAATATATGTAATAATATTAGTTGTTCAATTAGATTTATTTAATCAAACACAGACACACACACACACATATATATATATATATTGGTTATGATTGATAATCAAATCATGTTTTTTATAATTTAAATCGAATGTAGTTAAATATTTTAAAAAATGATACCAATAAAATAAAAAGAACAAAATAAACATGGGGTTTAATCCATGTTGAGACTTAATTTAAACCACTTTTAAATTACAAACTACCATGTAGATTATATACCCATAATATGATCCACAAGCTATATTGGGTCTACAAGTAATTTCATAAAGCTATAAAAGATAAAATTCTATTATATAGTTATACACGGGAAGAAGAAAAACAAATGCCTCACAAGGACCAATTCTAGAATAGTTGTGGCTAAGAAGATGAATGGAGATAGAGAGAATATTGAGTATTCAAAAGTTAATGAGAAATATTTAGTGTGTGTAGATATATAGAGCGAAACAATGCACTGCATCAAATTTGAAAAAAGATAGTAATTAAATATATATGATTAAATAAAGTATTTATTGGTTTTTAATGCTCTAGATGCTCCAGAGTCCTTGGGTTTGAATTGGGGAGGAGATCGAATAGTGTCACTTAATGTTGTATAAAAAAAGAGTGTCATGAAGTGTTTTTTTCTATCTAAAGATTATTCTTGAACAAATTATCGTTATTTATTATGAGAAAGTAAATTGATCGTCTATATGTTCTATAGTTTCAAAATAATAATTTTTTATGTATGCAATTTGCATGTTCTCTATTAGATTGAACAATCCACTTTTTTCATTAATGAAGGATATCTTTTGAAAATAATAACCACTATAGGTATGAATACCATTTATAAAAAATCATGAAGATCTTCTAGATCCTCATACTGAAATTTTATTCCTTCATTAATACATCAGTTAATGTGTTGTAGAATAATCATTAAATGATCCTAATACATTAACATCAATAGAATAGTCATTGGAAGTATTTCAAAAAAAATCTATAAAATAGTAATGGTTGATTATCTAAGGGCATCACTCATTATTGTAGATCATTTGGTGGTAGCATGAGCATGGTGGTGTAACTCCTAGTGGTATCACATTTAGGTGGTATAACACCAGAAGATGGAAATCCCAATAGTACAAAGCTAGGAACTGGAAATCCAAGTGGTAGGAAGCCTGGTTGTAGCAATCCGGGAAGTGATAACACTATAATGGTAGAAGATCTAGTGGTAGTACCACTATAATAGTAGGAGGCCTAGTAGTAGTATCAATCTAATGATATATGATCTTTATATAGAACCACTCTAATTATGGATGGTTGTGGAAATAGTAGAGTCCTTTGGTGGATGATTCTGATGGTGGAATGTTTTGGCGATGGAAAAATATAACTATAGAAAAAATGAAATAATTTTGGATCTTTGCAACATACACAAATATATCATCAAATTATTCTATATAATATAATATAACCTTATAGAAACTAAAATTTATTACAAAAATAATAAATCTGATTTGTGATAATTAAAATAAAGAGGTTCCAACTATCTCCCCATTTTTGATGATAAAAAATCATGTAATTTTATAATACTTGCGTAAAAAGTACTAATAAGTAGATGATTTTGAAGGTTAATAGCCTTCATAAAATCTCAAAAATATTATTCAAGGATTTTAAATTAAATTGAAAAATTGGATTAAATGAAATAGTGTTGGGATCAATGATATTGTATTAAATTATAAAATAGAAGTACTCAAATTACATCCAAATAAGTATAATATTGATGGATAAAAACCATTAAAATAACCATGATATTGAATTATAAGTCCAGAAATCATGGTATGAAAAGATAAGTGGGTAATCAAAAGTAAATGATATATCCAAAGTAACTTATCAAAGGTATTCTAAGATAAATTTCCTAAAAACATGTTTGGTAACAAAGAAAAACTATCAAGGAAGTTCCATAATTTTTCTCACCCTTTTGGGATTACCAAAAATATAATACACGATATAGTAAATAAATAAAATAAATATATTAATATTTAAAATAAGAGAGAAATTATATTAATTAAAAAAATCATCAAATTACAACAAAAATGATATATAAGGAATGTCAAAACAATGTAACTATCAATAATTAATTATAATAAAAATCACTCTCATCTCAGGAGGTGGGATCAAAAAGTCCCTTTTACTTTATAGTGGTAGGATGAATTAATCTAAATGTTAAGGGTGATGAGGAAGACACAGAAGGTGCTAATGTAGTCTGAGGAACCTATCTGATGATCACTAGTCTGTGAATTATGACTGCTTCCACTAGATATATGATGAATGAGTGGAACAGATGAGGTAAATGAGATGAGGAAGGGTAAGATATGAAATATGACATAGGAATTACCTTAGGATCAACCACTTATTGACCATAATTTTTCAACAACATCGTGAATATAAAAATTCATCTTATGATGAATGTTATAAAATAAATCAAAGAAGTGTCTAGAATAATCTTCAATAAGTTGTGTGATAAGTGTTTCTTGAGACCTCAAAACACTATATAATTATGAAATAATTATTTCAAAAAATGAATATATGTCTTCTCAAGAAACTACATCTGAATGCACTAGGGAAACAACTCTACAAACACTGGGCTTATAAGCCTATAAATGCACTGATCTAGTAGGAATATCTGAAGGGAATTCTTGAACCTCACCTAAACCATCAATCTACTTAACTAAGGATATATTATGATCTATAATAACATCACCTGAACAAAGAGGTGAAACATGATATAGTGGAATATTGTAGCCATTATCTCCCACTTCACTATCTAAGTCTGTATAAAATTGGTCATGGAACATGAAGCCTAGGGAAGGGTCCCTATTGGAGGATACCCTATAATCTACCCAATAAGAACCACATTGAATATCTCTATGTTCTTCAATATATTCTTCAACATCATTGGACTATAGATAGTACAATTCAAGATGTATATATATTAATAAAATTTCACACTTTGCCTCTCATTCAACTTCCACTATAGCTAAAGTCTACTCTGTAGGGTCCATAGGCTCAACTACATAACTAACCAAACATGAAGATTACTCCCCATCACCAGCTACTATGATATGACCTATAAGAAATTAACCAGCACCAATAGGTTCTATAGGAATAGATATCTCTAAATACATAGATTTGGATGAACCATGTTTCTCCATAGACATAGATGAAGTAGTAGGAGAAGTATGATGGGATTGATTCCTCTCAACATCATTAGCATCAGGTTTATCACCATTAATATCCTCATAATGATTTCCCAAATGTAAATTTACTTCAATACCATTATTATAATCTTGAGAACCAACTAAGACCTCTACGAAAAATCTAAATGATCAAGAATAACCCTGATCTTCTCATATCCAATGAATATAGTCTCCTCCTCCTCCTCCTCATCTCTTTCACTTAAGGGACTATCTCTGATAGGGAGAGATGTAAGTGACATTTCTAGTATAAAATAAATAATAATTATTCTGGGGATATATAGGTCACTATCCCAATCAATTAAGGTATATTCTTCATTTCCATAAACATCCACATCAAATTATTATTCCTAATATTAATAAAGACTTCTCATCTAGATTAAAATAGGATCAACCAATTTTTTTTGTTTAGTAGGTTGGTCTAATGGATTAAAATAACCATAGAGTTTTTCATTATCTTCATCCCACATTCTCATCAGTTGGTCTAATTAAACTTCATCTTCTTTCATGTAACATTATTAAAATAGAAACCACCACACTACACACTAGCTTCCTCCCACTTAACTATCACAAATTTGGTTCGTAACAAGGATGAAATTAACTTAGGATAAATAAGAGAATTTTACCTAGAATATGAATTACATATTTAGATAATATGTGCCATGAGGTATATACAAAGGTTAATTGCATCCCAAATTTTATATGAAAAAGGTACACATATTAATATCTCATAATTCTAAAATACCCTTTTCTAGGACACGTCATAAGTTGAATAAACTTGAAATGAAAAATTTATTGTTAAAAAAACTCAATATCACTATGCCTTCTTAAGTTAACATTTATTGGAAACTCAAGAAAATAATACTCATAAAAAAGTGAATAACTGTATATAGGAATGAAATTTTTTTATTTGTAAAAAAAACCTCATTGAGGAACATTAATTCACCCATCACATTATTTTAATGAAAAGGTAAACACCTTAACATCAATTATTCTTTAAATGGAATCCTTTTTTTCTCTAAAAATGAACTCCATAAGCTGATATAATTCATTAACTGTCCTAGAATAGAAGGGTTTTTTATTTTTTAGGATCCATTGTATCCATCATCGGTCTTGGATAACCATATCAATAAATACTTATTAGAAAACAACCATTTGAAATATACAAATTTTTTGAAAACCACTATGTGGTTTTCAAGCTTTAGAATCTTCTTCATGAAAATGGCTGAAATCGATTATCCTCCAGATATTTTATTGACCCTTCTATATAAAATAAGGAAGAATTCTTGAATATCTCCATTTCAATCAAATGAATGATAAAAAAGGCACAATGAAGAATGAAGGATGGGAGAGAATGTGATAGTGAAATGACTTGAATGAAGAACCCGTGAGTGAGAGTGGTTTCAAACTTTTATTTTACACTGAATTTATCATTAAGGATCTGAATTTGAAATTTATAAAAATATATAAATAATTAAATGAAATAAAAATTTATCCATAGAATATATGTAATAATAGATAAATAGGGGTTCAACGGTAGTAAAATAAAAATTGAGAAAAGTTGAATCCTAATATTGAATCATCCAAGTGGCGGATAATTATAATGGGGCATCATTACAATGGTGTATTATTATAAGGTTGGATCATTAAAATAGTGGATCATTACAATGGTGGATCATTCCAAAAGTGGTTCATTCTAACAGTGGATATTCAACGATGGCTTTTCTAATAGAGCCATGTTCGATGATGACTTATCCAATGGTGGCTAGTCAAATATTGGATTATCCAATGTTGGATCCCTCAAAATTTAATACTTAACTGAAATTTATCAATCCTAATTCATTTTGGATTTAGTTTAATTTCCTATAATTCAATGGTTTGTAAATATGTAGAAAGATGATATTTAGTTTCTATATATTAACGAGTTCTATAACTCTTCTAAAAAGGATATATGAAAAAGTTATGGCATACATCTATATTATCTATTCTTTAATGGGACTCAAGATTTTTAGAAATATTTATTTCCATTGGGTTGTAAAAATTTACAGGTATATCTCATAATTGTTATCCACAATCTCGCAAAGTATGTTTTATCCCCAAAATTTGTGCACAACAACTTCTTGCAAATATGTATTCAGCTTTAGAAGTAGACAGTGCCAAATAATTTTTCATTTCATGACACAATGATACTATAGACATTACCAAATGATGAAACATTTTATAGGTTGTTTTTAGGATTACATGAAACCACCTAAATCCATATATTAATTACACATTAAGTCAAATAAATTCCCTCTAGAATAGAATAGTCTTAAATCGGTTTTATATTTTAGGTATTTGAAAATTATTTTAACAAAAATTAAATGATACTCATTAGTATTTTCTTGAAAATGAGAACATGTACACACATTTAATATAATATAAGGCTGAATATTAGTTAAACATGTAAATATTCTATTCATAAATATATATCTTGTTGGATCTACTGATTTTCTAGCTTCACAAATATCCATATTATAGGTAGTGATCATTACATTGTCCATAATTTTAGTGATATACATACCAAAATTTTTTATAATGAATTTAGTCTACTTACATTTATTTTAAATAATTCCATATTTATTTTGAAAAAATTGAAAACCAAGAAATAATTTCAGTACACCTATTGAACTCTTTTCCAATTCATTTTGAATCATCTTTGAAAAATCAATATATAAATAATTTTTATAAGATCCAAAAATAATATCATCAACAAAGATATGAACTACTAAAACATCTTATGAAAATATTATTATAAAATGAGAAGGATTATTTTTTTACTTTTGAAAAAACCTTAGAAATTATAAATGATATGATCTTATGAAATCCAGCGATAAAATCATGTTTTAACAATATAAATCATTTATTATTTTCAAAACAAGATTGGGAAATGAGGATTTTAAAATGTAGGAGTTTTTTTAAAAAAATAACTCAACTATAAAACCAATTAAAAATGAAATTTTGATATCCATTTGATATAGTATGAAATTCAAATGTTATTCATTGGAAAGAAGTATTCTAATTTAATCAGTTTTGGCCACTTTTCAAAAGGTTTCGTCATAGTCAATACCCTCTTCATTGACTATATCTTCAGGAATCCAATATAGCTTTATTTCTTACTATACTTTCAAATTAATCAACATTGTTTCTAAACACCAACTTATTTCCAATATTGAGAGTGTATTTAGGTTTAATTTCAAGTTCCTGAACATTATTCCTTTCAAACTAATTATGTTCATATAATTTTGACTTTAACACTAATTCTTCATTAATTGAATCAATGATTTTCATAGGTTTAATATGGGGAAATAATTTTTAATATTCAACCAGTTTTCAATGAGAAGATCTTCTTTATGTAACTCTTTATAGGTCTCTAATTATATAAACTAGATGATGGTATCTATGAGTCATAACAACTATAGTAAAAATAATGGTTGGTTATCTCATGATCAGATATAGATTTAGTTTCATGTTTAGGATGTTCCACAAAACATGATGATTTTTCATCTAATTTCACATAATTTTTAAAAGATTTGGGATTATTTTTCAGAGTCGAAAAATAATCCCTGAGGTTTTATAAGGAGGTCTTAGGCTCATGTGGATCTGTATCATCCAATTTTACATGAAAATATCCTTCCAAAATATTTTTTCTTCTGTTAAACACCCTATATAAATTATTAGAAGTTGAATAACCAAGGAAAAATATTTCATCATTATTTGTAGAAAATTTATTAATATTATCCTTAGTGTTTATAATAAATGATTTTCAACCCAAAACACTAAATTAATTATCCTAAAACGTTAAACTATTCTATAATTCATATGGATTTTTATTTAATAGTGTTATAATGGAAAATCTATTGAATAAAAATAGGTTGTTTTTATAGCCTCTTCCCAAAAATAAATACAAAGTTCATACTCCTTTAGAATATTTCAGATAATTTCATGAAGTGTTATATTTCTTATTTCAATAACACCATTCTGTGGTGGTGTTAGAGGATAATAAAAGTTATTACTAAAGACATTTTTTGAGAAAAAATAATCAAGGTCTTGATTTTCAATCATATGGAAAAGATCAATTCCTTAGTTTTTAATCCTATGTCCACTATGTTTTTTCCAAAAATTTATTATACTTGGGGAAACTGGAGAAGGATTCACTTTTATAAACTAGGAATAATGAAAAACTATAACTAGAAAAGTAATATAAAAAAATATAAACATTGTGATTCCCATTTAGAATAGAAACTCTATATAGTCCGAAAAAGCCCCTGTGAACCAACTATAGCAGTTGTGAAGTTGAAACATATTTTATGAATTTAATTGAGATCTTGTTTTGTTTAACATTTTTACATGGGTTACATAATTTTTCTGTTGGGAAAAAATCCCTCAAGATGTCCACTTGGTATGTTTTGGGTGTAATTATGTTTGTTGACAAAGATAGATAATCACGAATGAGAATGGATGGTGTTTTCTAAAGACAAGTTTTAAGGTGGTGGAAATTTTAGGGCATCAAAATCGGGAATTTGTGTTAATATTGGTGAACAAAATCAGGAAAGGAAAAGGAATGTGAAGCCCGTGACATAGATCACATAACAGTTATAGGATGTGTACGTGACCACAAACTAGGTAGCAGAAATGGTACACAGATGCCATTCACAAAACCAAAAATGGTTCGCGGTGGATGGTGGTGTGGTATGTGGATGGTTTGGTTCTAGCCTAGGAGGTTGACCATGTTAGGTAAAAGGTGGTACACAGAGCACGTGAAAAAATGTTTCGTGGATGGATTGCGGTTCGCGGTTGAAGAAGAATTAGTCAATGATGGAGGATTGAATTAATGATTTGGTAAATATTTATTTAGCGAATTAAGAGGATATATTTTTGTATATAAAAAATCATAATCCCACTGATTTTATGATGTTTATAGAACATCATTAGAAAAAATAATTATATCCAGGATTTCAGTAAAGGCCGAAGGAAGCTCGTGAAGGAAGAAGAGGCTCGTGAAGGTTGAAGGAATTTTGCAAAGGAGAAAGTAGTTTGAATTGAAGGTGTTTGTGAGGATTATTAAACTAAAAAGGATATCTGGTACATGGAGGAGGAACTCCAGTACATTTAAGCGAAGGTAGTCCACAAACAGAGACCAGTTTTCAGACATGAGGTGTTTCACAGAGATGATTTGCGGAGTTGGTATGTGATATCAGTATGCAATCACAAAGGCGAAGACAGTATATAGATGAATGGAGGATCCAGGAAGCGTCATTGGTATGCGAAGAAGGTGTCCCGAATACAAAACCGGGTACTCAGTACGCGGGAGAGACAAGGAGGTTCACGATTATTACATGAAGCTTTTAAAAGATTCAATTCAGTTTGCGAAAGTATTCTCTGGTACATAATAGTTCTAAGGAAGATGGAATTCGTCTATAGGTGAAAATAGAACTTCAAAAGTGTATCTACCTATAGTTGAGTGTGCCTGAATTCTTGAAAATGAAGTGACCTACATGACTATTAAAGGGTTTGACCTACAAGTCCATAAACTGTTAGTGGATTCCTTTCCAAGAGTAGTGAGTGAAGCAAGAGGAAGACGGTGACCCTTTCCACCAGTAGTGATCCATAGAAAGAGGAATTGGGAGTGACCCTTGGGAATACAGGGAGTAGACCCTAGACCTTGTAAATGAAGGGAGACTAAGTATAGTAGATGTTTCCCAAACATTGTACTCATTACTTGTAGTGAACCTTAGTGAATTTGGTACATCGGCACATTACCGTTGAATGCTCCTTGGACGTATCCCAATGATGGTGAACCAAGAAATAATCGATGTATCATGTGAATGATTTCATTTATTTTCTTATATTTCTACAGGAGGAAGATAGAATTGTGTTTTGTCTAACAACGAATCAAGATCCGAATGGTCTAATGTTTTAATATATCATACCTTGATCTCCCCCTCTCAGGGTATTAGAACTAGTGGACCGAACAATTGGTATCAAAGGGAAGGTTAAAAGTTAGTGTTTCTCTCTCAAAAGAAGAAATGGTGGTGGTAAATCATAATGTAATTAAGATTTTCAAGAGAAATAATTTTCAACTATGGAATAATTTAATGCAACACTACTTTGGATTAGTAGTTATGGATATCTTCACAGCATCTATGCATGTAATATCAGCTAAAATTAATAGTAGTTCTTTATCAGATATTGAAATAAGAGAATTGGATGCTGATGCTAAAGGGATCAAGTCTTTAGGGGAACCTTATCAACTACAATCAACACAAATGTGATGTCCTATAAAACATAACATTAAATGTGGTAAATTTTTTTAATCATTTACGAGGGAGACACAAAAGTCCAAGAAGCAAAGCTAAAGGATATATGGAACAAGAATGAGGATCTCAGAATGAATCCTAATGAGACCTTAGATGCATTATTCGATCGGATAAATATTATCGTGGAAGAGATGCATGGGCCGGGAGAAGTCATTGAAGATATAAATATTGTTAAACTAATATTGAGGAAACCTCCACAGCGGTTCAATCTAAAAGTATCATTGTTGGAAGACAAATTCCCAACAAAGTTGACACTAGATATCCTGCACAATACAATGTAGCATATGAAATGAGAAACTATGACAACGATGCAGTGAAAAAGGGGATGTTAAAGGAATTGGAGTTCAAGGACATGAAGAATCTCTCCATTGAAGATAGTATGGAGGAATAACATATGGATGATGTCATGTCATTTCTATCCTCTAATATATAAAGAGTAAAAAGAATGTTCTAAGGAAAACATCCATTTTCCTGATTACGATATAGAAAGATTGGGCATTTTTCATCAAAGTGTCTTAATATGATTGATGATGAAAATGAATAAAATGATGAAATCACACAAAATAAGTATTCATCATATGATAAATTGAGGATAAGTACTAGGATAATGTTCTTAAAAAATAATAATATTCTTTCAAGAGAGGATGAAAGCTTAGGAAAATTTTATGTAGAAGAGTTGGAGGACTGCACGGACCAAAAAGTAGATTCGTTGGTGGAAGTTTCTAGAAATTATTTAAAGAGAGAATAAGATGGCAATGAAGAATGAGAAATTGAAGGTAGAGTTGATCATCAGAATGAATTAGAAGCTTAACTCGGAGAGGTAGATAATTTGAGATCCCAAACGATGAAATCTATCAAAGTTGTTTGTGATACTAAACTCTTTACGAAAAAACAGTAAGAGGTGAACTCTGAGCTAAATCATGAAATTAAAAAGCTGAGGTCATCAATGCAAGAATGGTATGAAAAGGTGTTTGAGTAGAAACTCAAAGTTGAAGAACAAAAAATTGAAATTTATAGTTTGACTGAAACTAGAAAAGATCAAATCAAACATATGAAGCATATAGAAGAAGAGGTCGTTAGTATGCGATGACAAATTGAACATCAAAATACACTTATAACTCTCATTTTGACATCAGGAAAGAAGATCATACAAGAAACAACAAATAAGATATTTGAGGGGAATGGTCCATCAAAAAAGGGTATTGATATAAAATAAGAAGAAATTATGGTTCAAGTCAGACCACAAGCACCCAATTCAATATTGAAGATTGATTTGGGTACAAAGCAGAACCAGAAGGTTCTGAGAACCCAAGGCACAACTAATGGTGAATCATTAACACACATGAATGCACCTCACATAAGATGCTATTATTGTGGTAAGATGGGACACTCTTAAATTGTATATTCGATAACAATGAGTTACCAAAGGGAACAACACCAACATAGGTTGTCACATAGAGTTCAAAATTATAGGTCATCATTTTACGGTCATTGTTTCAGGTGTAATGGTATTGAACGTATGGAAAGATATTTCATATTAATAATGTATAGGAATGTGCCGAGGAAAAATTAGTTTGTTCCTAAAAATAATCCCAAATTATCTTCAAGTGAGATGAAAATTTAAAATCAATTTGCAGATCTAAAGGTTGATGATGACCCATTATATACTAAGGAAGAACAAGATTATCATTCCATGTTGGTTATGAATTCAACGGCTTGAGTCAAAAAGAAAAGGGTCGAGTAGGCCGTGGTTGCAAAAATTGTGTTCAAGGCATCAGATCACACTGGGATATGGATAATTGATAGTGGATGGACTTCTCATATGATGGGAAATAAAAACCTAGTAACTAGAATTAGGTATGATAAAGAAGGTATTGTATGATTCGGTAATGATTAGGGATTGAAAAATATTGGTTTATGAAAAACAATTTTTGGAGGAAAAGACATGAGACGAGCAGATGTATTGGTTGTTGAATGGCTTAGTCACAACTTTCATACCATTAGCCAACTGTGTAGCTCTGGACATTCCATAAGTTTTTCCAAGAAATCATGCATCATTAAGGAAAAGGATGGTGTTGTTGTGTTGCAAGGAAAGCATAAGAAAGTGAATATCTATATCGTGAGTGGAGAAGAAGATATGTGCTTTATTTCCATAGAGGTAGAAAACATGTTATTAAATAAGCGTCTTGGGAATATAAGACAATGTTCCATAGAAGATATGGTAAAATATAATGTAGCTTGAAATCTCCCTAGATTATCACATGATCATATTTATATGTGCAATTCCTATTATTAGGGGAAGATTATTCAAAAGACATATAAGCCAATGGAGTAAATGTCCACAAGAATTATTGAGTTGGTGCATATTGATGTGTGTGGGCCAATTTCATAAAGGGTATTGATGAGATGAGATATTATGTTCTTTTAATTTATGACTATAGAATAATGTCAGGGTTAATCATAGTCACCCACAAATCTAAATTGTGCAGTTATATTACAAGATATCAAAAAGAATGTGAAGAGATTATTGGTCAAATAATCCAGACGCTTCGAACAAATAATGGAATAGACTTCACAAATAAGAAAGTAGAGGATTATCTTGAAAAACATGGGATAAAGCATCATGTTTCTGTAGTAAGGACTCCCTAGAATAATGGTGTAGTAGAGAGAAGAAATCCAATTTTCCACAACAAAGCCAAAATAATGATCATTGAGGAAGACCATCTAGAGAAACTTTGGAATGAAGCAGTATTGAAAGTAGTATACAGTTGAAATAGAGGCTTACTTTTTATAAAAGAGGATATGAATCCATATGTATTATAGTATGGAAAGAATCCATATTTTAAGTACTTTCTAATAATCAGAAGTAAATGTTTCATTCTCAATAAGGATTAACAAAGAAAATTAGAATACTTGGGGATGAAGGGATATTTCATGGCTACTCAAAGAATAACAATGTGTATAAATGCTTCAATAAGCATCTAGGAATAATAGTTGAGAGTCATGATATGACTATAGTAGGGAACAGAATGAATCTTCAGAAAATTATTGATCACACTTAGGAGGAAAATGATAAAGAGATGAGAGGAGATGAGATGTTCCTGCTCCATAAGATGATTTAGAAGAATAAGTAGATGATGAGAATAAATCTGTGTCTTCAAAGAGACGAGCATGAAGTGCAGAAATTGATAGGTAGAGCATAATTGGTGGCCAGACTTCACCAGTGCACACAATGAGGATGAAGTATCTATAACAAGAATCATACTTATCACAAGTTGAGCATAAATTATTTGATGAAGAAACTATATATGATAAATGGATTCAAGAAATGAATGAAGAGATTGACCAAATTGAGAAGAATCAGACATAGGAAATTATTTCGAGACCAGCAAACAAAAATGTTATCAGGAAAAAGTGGGTATTTTGCAACAAAATGAATGAAGGAGGTATTTTAATTAGAAAAAAAGCGTGAATGTTGTGCAAAGGGTACTCCCAGATATAGGGTAAAAATTATGATGATACATTTTCACCCTTTTCAAGACTAGAGATAATCATATTTTTATTGGCTGTAACTGTGCAAAGAATGTTTAAGGTTTTCCAAATGGATGTCATGTCACCATTTTTGAATGGAGTTTAGGAAGAAGAAGTCTACATTGAGAAACCAGATGGTTTTCATGTTCATGAAGATGTGAATATAGTTTGTCATCTGAAGAAGGCTTTATATGTCTTGATGTAAGCACCAAGAGCATGATATTCAAGGATCGAATTGTTTCTGAAAAAATCCAGTTTCTAGCATGGTGGAGTTGATTACAATAGGAATTTCAATAATAGAAATAGATAGAGGATGATGGTGTTGGTTTATGTCAATAACATAATATTTGTTGGATCAGATGATGAACAAGGTAGATTGTTCTCCGAATTCATGAAAACCGAGTTCTAAATGTTGATGATTGGAGAGCTAACTTTTTTTCTTTGTTTACAGGTTACACAAGGTAGGAATGGAACACTAATCTATGAATATAAATATGACAAGGATATTTTGAGACGGTTTGGAATGTATTATTCCAAATAGATGATGACCCTGGTTGCTACTTGGTTGAAATTGTCACGGGATGATAAAGTCAAGGAAGTTAACGTCACAGAATACTGGAAAATCATTGGAATTCTGTGGTACCTGACAGTGACAAGGAATAATATTGTATTTTCCACATGCGAGGAAGTGAGGCATCAAAGAAATTCCCTAGAGAGCCCCATGATTGCAGTAAAGAGGATTATCCGGTATATTAAGGGAATAGTGGATTTTTGATTAATGTATAATGACAAATATCAGCTAGAGTTATTGGGATATACTGATGCAGACTAGTCCTATTCTACAGATGATAGGAAATAAATATTAGTAGGTTCCTTTTATCTTGGAGGGATGTGTATTTCTTGGTTATGTAAGAAACATGATTTCATTTCATTGAGCACCGTAGAAGCTGAATACATTGTGGATACTCAAGCTTGCAAGAAACTATTGTGGATGATGCAGCAACTTGGAGATATGGGAATTGAAGTGAATTCTCTAATTAGAATAAATTGTGATAATTCATGTGAAATAAATCAGAGAAAAAATCTAGTCTATCACTCAAGGAAAATGAACATTGAAATCAGATATCTTTTTATCAAGGAGAAGGTGGAGCAAGGGCCTGTGATGTTGGAGTATGCACCTATAGAACAACAAGTTGTTGAAATATAGAAAAAGGCCTTAACCAAAGGATCACTTTAAAGACATCGAGTGGCTCTCGGAGTCTAGTCGACATCTCTCACTTGAAAAAGTGTGGATGTGGGCCCCCTCTCCTCATGGTACGATGGTCATTCCCTAATGTGCTGATATGTGTTCTTTACCCTGTTGGAGACAACCTTGAAGTTCCCTTCGGGTTCATTGACAACGGGGGAGTACGTGTGACTTCCATTTAGAGAAAAAGACATGGGGAGAAGCTTCTAAGTGGAGCAGCAAGATAGGGGGAGTTGAAGCTTTTTGGAATAGTTATAAGATAGGGGGAGCATTAAATATGACGATGATATAAGTGATCTATCAATTAATTGATATCACAATAGCTGAGGATCATGATAAAAGTAGAAGAGTGGTGGTGGAATGGTGTTAGTAGATTTCCAGTGTTCAAAAATTGGTATCAGTTTGGTATCAACAATTAGTGTTAAGAATGAAGTGATTCTTTGATGAATTTTTCATTTACTCTTGAAAATCACACTAAGCATTGCTCATGTGGTCTTAGAGCAGGTGTTGAGCAAATCCTTGATCACTATCTTAATTTTATGAAGCAAATGATGGTTAATTATTGATGAATCTCAATTGAGATATCAAAATCCAATGAATTATTTTATGAAGAGTTGTCAACAAAATCAAAGGGGGAGATTGTAGGGTAAAATATCTCAAGGTGTCCCTTCCGAATGTTTTGGGTGTAATTGTGTTTTTTGACAAAGCCAGATAATCACGAATGAGAACGGATGGTGTTGGTTGAAGACTGGTTTTTAAGGTGGCTTAAATTTTTGGGCCTCAAAATCAGGAATATGTGTGATCAATGGAGAACAAAATAGGAAATGTAAGAGGATTTAGGAGCTCGATACATGGATCATGTACCTTGTCTGGTAAGAGTATGTAGCTGCAAACTAGGCAGCGGGAATGGTACGTGGATGTGGTGTGTGAAACCTAAAATGGTTTCCAGTAGGTGAAGGTGCTGTATGTGGATGTTTTGGCATCAGTAGAGGAGGTTGACCCCATAAAAGAAAAGGTGGTATGCAGAGAGCATAGGAAAATGCTTTGTAGATGGAATACAATTTGTGGTGGCTGAAGAATCAGTACTTAATGGAGGATTAAATTTAAGATTTAGAAATCTTGATTTAGAGAATTATGTTGGTATCTTTTGCTATATATTATAAATTATAATCCCATATATTACAATGTATATTGAACTTTATTAGAGAAATTATTTCGCTCTGTGATTTCGGCAAAGGCCGAAGGAATTTCGTGAAGGCTGAAGTGGCTCCCAAAGGCTGATGGAAGTTCACGAAGAAGAAAGTGGTTCACACTGATGGTTTTTGTGGGGATTATTAACCAAAAAAAAATGTATGGTATGAAGATGAGGTACTCCGATACGTGGAAGGGAAGTTTTTCTGCGAACATATAATAGTTCATAGATAGGAGGGGTTTCGTAGAAGAGATTCACAGAGTCGGTATGTGATAGCGGTACGCAATTGCGAAGGCGGAGACATTCCGTAGAGGAAGGGAGATTCATGGAAGTGGAATTGGTACGTGAAGAAGGTGTAACACATACCAATCCCGGTACTTATCAAGCGAGAGAGACAAGGTGGTTCACTATTTGAACAAGAAGGTTTTGAAAGCATCAATTCAGTTTTTGAATGTATTTTCTGGTACCTAACAATACTTGGGAATGTGGAATTCATCTACGGGTCACAATGGAACTTCAACAGAGCATCTACCTATAATTGATGGTGAAGAAATTCATGAAAATGAAGGAACCTACATGTCTATAACCTGTGTTTGACCTGAAAGTCCATAAAATGTGAGTGGATTCCTTTCCAAGAGTAGTGAGAGAAGGTAGGGAAGATGGTGAACCTTTCCACAGACAGTGCTCCATAGAAAGTAGCATTGGGAGTGGCCCTTGGGAATTCAATGAGAAGACCCTAGAACTTGTAAATAAAGTGATCTTGGGAATTTAAGATCTATCTTGAACATTGTACTCATTATTGGCAGTGAGCCTTAGTGAATTTGGTACATCAAAATATTGTCATTGTATGCTATTTGGACGTAGCCCAGTGAGGGTGAACAAAGTAAAAATCGATGTGTCCTATGAATTATATCATAACTGTTTATATATTGCTATGGGGGAATATAGAATTGTGTGTTTTATAACAATGAAAAAAAATATGAACAGGATAAATATTTTATCTGTCATACCCAGATTCACCCCCCTCTCAGGGTATTCGACCTAGTGGACCTAACATTTTCATTTTAGAATTCATGTTTTGGTAGATCGTTAACTAATCCATTCCTAGTGATATTTATAAGTGACTGAATATTGAAATGGAATATTCTATTATGTTAAAACCATGATTCTTTGTATAAGGAACATAATAGATTTTTTTTTTGAAAATAATGAATATTAATTAACAACATAAAAAATGACATTTCTTAAGGTAGTAAATTGTTAACCATTTTAAGAATGAAAAACATTACCAGAATTATTTTCAAATTTCACTAGAAGGCCATCCTCACATAGCTATTATATGATAATCATATTTTATTTTAAACCATATAAGAATAACACTTTATAAATTAAAATTGTTATAGAATTACCATTTTTCCCATGGATAGTAATATTCCCATTGGAATTGTCCCACAAATTGAGCTGTCCGACATCTAAAATTTTAAAATTCTATAAAGATGAATAATATCTAACCATGTGTAAGGAAAATCCATTTTCATGGTAATATAGTTTCTTAATAGATCACAACAAGTAGGTTCTCTACAAAAAACACCAAATATGATTTTTGTACCCAAATATTTATTGGTCAAGAAATATTAGTAAATACAGGTTCATGAAAACATATTTTATTAACATGTCTCATATAAGTAGATTTTATACTTTTAGAAATAAAATTCTTTGGGTCTAGATATCTAAACACTAGTTGCATAACTAGAACTAGGAATGAGATTATTCTTAGTAGTGCTCTTTTGACTAGGTTGATAACCTATACAAGTAATTTTTTAGGCGAATTATTTTTTTTGTATTTGAGTAAATTTATTTATCCCATTGGAGAATTTATACATATCATTATTTAATTTTTCATTATATAATGTTAATTCAGTCTTCTCCATCAATAGTTTACCATTTTTTTCATTTTATATTGTAAATTCATACATATAACTAAAAGTTATATCATGTTGTTTCATTAGAATTATATATTCATCCTTAAGATCAATGAGTGTATCTTCCATTATGTTATAGTACTCAAAATTCTATTCATTAACATGTTTTCATCAATGTTTTCATCTCTATAAGGATTATATATCTGTACTGAATAAGTAGAAAAAAATTAGATACCTTGGATGTGTTTATAATGAAACACATGTTAGCAATATCATGTTTATCCTATGGGGTTGTGTATGAATAAATGAAGAAAACTTATGTAGAAATACAAGTTTCTTTTATTAATTTCTTGTATTTAAAATTTTTATCACCATATTTATTTTTTATTTTATCTTCAGATTTTAAACTTTGACATTCCCATTCCTCTTACACTTATAGAAAACTATTTTGTTTGAATCGTCATTCTTCTTTCAATCATTCCTCTAGTTTCCTCTTTTTCATATTTTACACTATAATTTTGTTTCATAAGGAACTTACTTTTATTATAAAACTTTTAAAATATTCTGGCCCAATTCGATGCCTCTTAATTACATTCCACGTTTTATTCTTTGTTAGATGATATTTCTGATTCAATTTTATCATTTTATTTTGAGGCAATGGATTTGAGTGGTACATAATATCTTTTTGGTTCATCGTCCACTTATCCATAGAATTGGTGTTCTT
Organism: Viscum album; assembly: GCA_963277665.1. Taxonomy (NCBI): domain Eukaryota; kingdom Viridiplantae; phylum Streptophyta; class Magnoliopsida; order Santalales; family Viscaceae; genus Viscum; species Viscum album. The sequence continues at coordinate 1,699,457,074 of OY728127.1, forward strand.
ATTCATTCCTAATTAATTTTATAATAAAATAAATAATATGGAACATCCAAATATCACATGATTCTATGATTGATAGTAATATTCATCTCAATATTTCTAGTAGACCCCTCAATAGGTGCGTCACATGGTCTTTATTAGAAACAGGATATCCCATTAAGTGCATTGTATTCAGGATCTCCTTGAACCTAATATACATGTGAAAAATAGGCTCATCATGTTTCATTATAAAATTATTATATTTAGTATTATATTTATGAAAGAGAATTTATTTTCCATTGGATGTTCATATATGTTATGTGAAAAACGTGTCACCAATTTGATATGAAACTATGCATGAAGATATTCTATTGAATTATTCATCATCCAAAGAATATTAAAAAGTATTAATAGATTCAAATTTATTATTATATGAAGCTTTAGTAGCATCATCTCATGAATTTATATTAGTTTTAGATATTTAATATCTGTATCTATACAAATTTCAAAACTCATTCCCTCAATATGAACTTTTAACTTCATTTTCCACTTTGTATAATTAGTTTTGTTAAAAAAAGGAGGTTTGTTGGTAGAAAAAACTCTTCCATTATCAATAAATAACTAAATATAAAAATAACATAAATTTGAGGTATTTAAATCACTAATAAAATATGTAACACCCTGAGATTCCACAATATGCTTCTCTTTCAATAATGCAATAGCTTGCATTGTACGCAAGTTCGAGATTCTAACACACCGCAACCAATCCAAATAGCCATTATGAATAGTAATACCCACTTTTTGAAATTATATATGTTTTATATTTCAAAATGGACTTCATTTTTCGATTCGGAATATCGAAATTATCCTAAGTTGAATTTTTGGTGTTTTTCTGAGAACTTCCAATTTTTTATGAATAGTGAAAAATACTTAAAAACAAATTTCTTAATAAAAATAATTTATAGTGATAAATTATATTATTGAGTGGTTTTAATATATAATTAGAATATATTTTTACCATTTTATCCAATGGTGTTCATTAGAATTAATTTCACTTTGAAATTGGACATAAGCAATTTTCAATCTTTTGATATATATTGTTTCTTATAAACACGCTATTTGTTGTGACGGTGAGAATTAATTATAAAATTAATTAATGCACCTTATATGTTTGGAATTTTTTAAAATAGACATCATTTTTGAATTCAGAATATCAATTATATCTTAGGGTGAAATTTTTTCACTGTTCTGAAAAACTTCAATTTTTGATGAATAGTGAAACCACTAAGCGGTAGTAAAAAACTGATTTTTTGTTTAAATGAAACATTACCACTTCGTTGATTTGATTTTCAAAACTCTGACATACATGGTTGTCATTATCATGTAAAATGTGGTTCAATGGGATTAAAATAATTTTTTTGGTGAATAGTAACTTTTATGTTTAATTAATCGCGATTAAAGTTAATTGGTGAAATTTAAGGTAAAAATAATATTATAGAAATAATAAAATACCCTTACACTTGTCCTAACCTTATTGGATGAGTCATGGACGACCATAAAAATTCAGGGGTCAACTTGGGGACCCCATGGAGCCACATGGGTAAGAAAATGACAATAATAACTTTTTATTTAAAGTAAAAATAAAATTTTCACAAACATGTGGTGTTTTACTAAAATAATTATTACATGGGGTTATATAAGTTAACTTTTTGACTATAAATATTCATTGTAAAGATAAAACGATTTCCTACATCATGGTATTTTTTTTATAATTTTTAGACAATAAATAAATTAATTTTGTTATGACACCATGATGATGCATCTATTACCTCATTAATTAACTATTTAAATAAAATGAAAAGATAATGTAAAATATAAGATGTAAAATTGTCTAAAACCTATTGGATGGGTATATTTCGAACCCTTATCACCTTATCCTCGAAATATATAATTTTGGGGCCTTCGAAATCCGAAAATCACATCCTAATAATGTAACATTTCAGGAAATTCCAATAGTGCCCCTCCTCTCCTCTTATAAAAGGAACCCACCTCTACCACCTTATTCACACCATAAAAGCTGTTTGGCTCGGCCAACATCTTCCCAAGGTAGCCTTTGGCTAAAATCAAAAAGAGTTACCCGATTTTAAGGTAATGTCTTCTCTTATGTTATTCTATTTTATTTTGCTTCTCCAACCCCTTAAACTCTTTTTATTACTTTATTTTGTAACATCAACAGAATCTTCAATATACTAGGATGTTTATATGAGAATTATTTTATTTACACTTACACACACCTTCGTCTAATGGTTAACGAACATACTGTTTCTGTGGTTGGTGAATTTCTGCCTCATGAAACGATGATTGTTCAATCTTCTTTTAAGACCACTCATGGTGGCCATTATGACGACACTATTTTTATATATGATATATATTATGTTTTTGTTTTCTGTATGATTCTGTATTTTTCATTTATGACATACCATTATTATTTCCATTATGGGTAAATGTGATAATTTAATTTTAGGAAGTGCGGACCACCGCCCCCTTAAAGTGATTTGAATCGTTAATGCCATATATGGGATGTATAAAGGATGTAGTAAATGGTATTATACATTATATTATACTAGAAATATAGTATAACTTTATATAATTATAATTTCATTCCATTAAAAATGAAATAGATATGAAAGTAGCGTTCATGTGTACGTACGACTTACCATCTCCATGAACGGTGCATTTCATTTATTAACACTAAATGTTATGTAATATTATAAATGAATGAATATAATGGATATATATGATATCTACATCATGAATATAATTCTGGATATAACTGATTTTTTACCACATGAACATCTTGTAATTATAAGGAGTTTATATTTGACTCAAGTACCAAAGATCGACAAAACGACCGTTATTAACTTAAATAATTACATAATGTTCGTAACAAGGTAATAAGTGATATAAAAGGAATAATAAACATGAAAAATGTTCTTAAGAAAGTAGAAATTTACTCTCGTTTATTATTTAGGAGGTTAAAGAAGGATCGATTCAAGTCGGACACGAAGTAAAGGAACTTCTTAACCCAATTTTCATTCTTTGGGTTAATCTCCTACTTTCAAATTATGTCATGATATTATTGTGTCTTATCTTGTATTTGTAATTTCATTATGTGTACTTATAGTGAATACACATAATAGATCTATTTTATTTAAAAATGATTTTCATAAGGGAACTTCTTAACCCAATTTTCGTTCCTTGGGTTAATCTCCTACATTCAAATTATGTCATGATATTATTATGTCTTATCTTGTATTTGTACATTATTTATGTGTAATTATAGTGAATACACATAATAGAACTATTTTATTTAAAAAATGATCATTTTAAGCGACTTCGTCTCAATCTCCATTCATTCAGGCATATTTTTTTTATACACAAATTTCTTTTATACAGTGTATAAACCCCTTTGACTTTTACGTTTATTCAAAAGGAATCTTTTTATATGAAGCATTTTACTAAACGACAAAAGTGCATGTTTTTTTACGTATGCAGAGACAACAACTTCTCCACCACCGTGACCAGTATTTGAGTTTAGGCTTCCTCTACAAGCCATAACTTTTTTAAAATTAAAACTAAATACAAAGTTTTATTTTCTTTTATTTTGGCATTGAAAATGGTTTTGATAAAGTTTTTATTATATCAATGTGTTGTATTGATATCTTGTGATTGACATGTTGAAATGTTATGTTTCCTTTATGCATGTTTTATGTGATATGATTATGTTATGGTTTATGATATGTTTAAACCTGTTCATATGAGAAATGCATTGGACTTAATAAGTGAAGGTTGGAGCCCTCTATAGCTCCTCAATGCATCGGCAGGTCTCATGAGACAAACTAGTGTCTTGGCACGAGGCCTTGACAAAATCTTATTTGTAGTCTTGGCACGAGGCCTTGGATACGTGGTTATGATAGTCTTGCATTATGCATTCCATCAATATGAAAGTGGTTATTGATATTTCATGTGATTATTCGACTAGTAGAATATCCATGTGAATAAGTAAATGAAATTATTTAATTTTGTTTTTGCCATATTATGCTGAAGTTCAAGTTTAAAAGGATTTTGTTTTAGTTATAGATTGTCTTAAATGTTAATGTTTATTTATGAAATCTTCTACTATATTGTTATACTTAGTGAGAATATGAGCTCACCCCTTCCAATGTTTTAATTTTTCCCAGATGTGAAGAAGTATATTATGAATGACCTACAGGGATAGTATGAGGGGAAATGAAGAAAAGATATCGTTGTAGTTTTGTTTTACTTTACGATGTAATGTAAGACTTATGAATGTATCTAATGTTTACAAGGCTACAAAACTAATCGGTCTTTAGAGACTTGATCTTTTGTGATCATGCCAATGTTATACAATAAGGCACCCACTCTGGGTAACTGGGGTCGGGGCGTTACAAAATAATAGATAAAATATATTATGAAAACCTTTGATAAAAAATGTTGGTTGGGGTGAGTAACATACGAGGGGGGTGGGGGGGTGGGGGGGGGGGGGGGGTGGGGGTGTGGATGTTAATTAAGATATCAATAAAAAATTTCTAAAAATAACTGTGTTAAAATAAATGCACCCAATTAAACAATATAATAGTTTAATATTAGTTTAATATATTAAAATATTTCTCAATGAGTTTTTATTTATCAATTAAAAAATAGGATATTAGTTTATGTTTTGAAGTTGGTTTACATTATCATTGAATTTATATATATTATAGTTATGATTAATTATCAAAGTTTGAATTGTTTACAAATTAATTAAAATGTAGTTAAAACTAAAAAAACACAAACAATAAACGAAATAAAGAAGGGTTTCAGTCTCTAGTAAAGACATAATTCCCTCCACATGGAAATCACTCAATGTAAAGTTGATTATATTACAATTATATGATCCAAAACCTAATTTGGGTATATAAGAAACATCATACTGGATTTATAGGCCCAAAACCTCTTTCACATTTATATGTGGGATGAAGAACCTCACATTCCATGCAAGTAAGTATTCAACAATAACCATGGGTATACTAATGAAAAGAGATAAAGATAATATTGAGTATTATCCCATTTATGTTCAAGAGTTAGTGTGTGTAAATATGTAGAGTGAAGTAGTAAACTGCTCAAAATTCAGAAAAATAAATGAAATAAAATAAATAGAGTTATAGAAATGAAGTTATATATGGTTTTTAATTCTAATGATGCATGAGAGTCCACATGTTTGACTTAGTGAGGATATCAGATAGTTTATCTGAAATTTTCATATTGATATAGTGCCTTGATGTTCTCTTTTCTATCATAAGATTCATATAAAATAATTCTATTAATTCTGTAAGGGAAAAAATATTTCTCATTGATATGTTTTGCATATACATACCCTTATTTTTTCATGTACACGTCATGGAAGTTCTCTCTTGGATAGAGCTAGAAACGTTTTTCATGCACATGGTACATAATATGAATATTTACACCAATACCGGTCTGAATACACATTGAAGACCAATCATAAAGATCTTCTAGTTCATTTTTCTAATCTGTGATTATTTTTTCTATTCATCCATTCAAGGATAATTGAATAATCATTAAATAGAACTAATAAATTTAATACAAAAAACTTGACATCAAGAGATTTTAATAAAAATGTTTTAGAAAAAGAAACATGGGAAAAGCTGATGGTTTAACTCTTTTAGGTAGATCTTCTATTGGTAGAATGAGAATAGTGGTAGAAGTTCAATAAGTAGCACATTCTAGTGGTCTCAAGGCAGATGGTAGAATACCTGGAGGTAGAAATCTCGACGGTAAGACACATGGCGGTGGTACTAATCTGATGGTAGAAGATATGGTGGTAGTACCACTTAGATAATAGAATATTTTATAGCATTACCACAATGATGGTAGAATATGTAGCTGTTGAATCACTCCAACAGTGACAGTTTTTAGTAGTAATAGAGTTTGGTGGTGGAAGATTATAACGATGGTAGGTTTTGGTGGTGGCTTAAGCTAACGGTTGCAGAAATGAACTAATATTAAACCTTTTCAACACTTATTCAAACTTCATCAAATTATTCTTCATATAATATTATAATATTGTAGAACATTAAATTTATTAGAAACAGAAGATACATTATTTGTGATCATTAAAACAAATAGGTTCCAACAAAATCAAATATATAAAAAATGTTCTATCATGTATCTCAATTCATAGAGAAATATAAAATAATAAATCCCAATGGGTATGGTCCAAAAAAAAGTATGAGAAAGAAAAATAATTTAAAAAAACATTGAAATCACACTGAAGTCTATCGTGGTACCTCTACCAAACCCCATTCTCCACATTTTATCTCCCTTTCACAAGGTCCTTTCTTTTGTATCCCCAATCATGAAGTCTGAATGCACATTGAGATTCCCATGAATGGTGTGATTATAGACAAATTAGGGAACCAAAAATGATTCATTACTATGAGTACACATGTTTAAGAGTGTATGTAATTGTAATATGTAAAGGTAAAAAAAAATACAATCATGTAATGAGTAGTCATGCATTAACAAAGCCTCCACACACACCTAGCTATACCTACTTTTAATCTAGGTCAAAAATTTCATCATAACTAAAGTAATAAAATATAGTTGAAGAAAAGTTCACATTACATATTCTATGATACATATAGGGTTAATAGCCTAAGGTGAATCCATAAGGCCATCATTCCCCATCTCTCTATTGATAGGACAAAATCCATCACATTCTAAAACTACCTCGAGTTGGGTCCCAAGAATGTTATATCCTGGTACTATGTCTCAAGCGTTGTCAAAAAACACCAACATTCCCCAGTGTCAACCCTTGGGTTATATATATCAAATTATCATCTTTCCCTATAATATAAATAAATCATGTTACCAGGTCTTATGACTCATATGTACAAGATAGCCTCATCTACAAGTAATGATCCACAATGGATTCACCTACCACTTTGGTACCATGTACATAAAAAACATCATAGAATATACAAAATAAATCTCATGAAAACTTTATTATCATAATAGTAATATATATATATATGGGAATATAAGAATAAGAATAATAGTAATTAGGAAACAGAAAATTGTAATAAAACTCACAGACATGTCTCACAAGCTACATATGAATGCACATGTGATAAAAATCAACCATTGTATAAAGAATATAAGAAAAAAAACAAAATATCAATGCAATAATCCTATACATGGACTATATATGGTACAAAACATCCTTTCCAAACCATGTTAATGACAATGTTAAGGCTTATCAAGTGTTTCATCACCAAAACCAAATTCTCACACAAACCAGAGCATGTTTTCATGACACAGGTTTCATAGAACTGATTCCAATAAGACAAGGGTTATTGATAGTGATTTAGAAGAAGAAAACCCAAGGGTTATAAATATCATATACACAAAGATAATTATCATAAAATATAGTATTCACCTATAGTCTAAGTATAAATTCATCAATCCTTAAGATATATAAGACAAGAGAAGAGTCAGTTCTCCATGAATCATAAGGAACAAAAAACAACCCTCATCTACCAAGGATAGTTTATCAAGAAATTTAGTAAATGGGAAACAAGCAGAATGAAATTACAATGAATATTGCTTCATCAAATAATTTCTTCTAAATAATTACCTATAATCCATGAAAAAAAACTTATATATTAAATTTAATCATGAATATATGGGAAAAATTGATTAATATGTATTGTAATAGATCAAATTCCTTAGTAAATACACCAAATTTAATCCACACATTATTATAATTTTAATCAGTCTTGATATGTGGAAAAGGGATTGTTCTGCCCAATTCAAGGCCAGCCCAATCATCACAATGCTCACCACCATGAACTAGCCATGGTTAGAGGGTTCAAGAACACGAATAGTGAAATGGATTCCCCTATGTAATATCCCTATCATTTTTTCAATTTCCCCCTCAACATCCTCCCAAATTGAAATTTTGTGGTTTCCCAAGCCATGGCCCTCAAGTCTATCCCAATTGCTCCATGCCCACATCCACACTTAACCTCTATCAATTTTTTTTCCAATTTAATACTTAGGGACCATCACAACCTTCTAATATTAATGATGTTCCTTGTATTGCTCCAATAACTTCAATAAGATAGTTTAATCCACTCCAAAGCTTCAAAAGCCACACCCAGTAATGAATCAACGAAAAACGTATTGAAAAGGGATGTAAACAAGGATTTTCATATTAGAAACAAAATTTTTAGGCTTTACATATTTAATTTATAATGTGTTAATAAATATAATATGTTTAAAATATTTATAATTAATTATTAAATTTTTATGAAATATTTATCAAATAATTATCCATAATATTATTTTTTTAATATTAAAATACCATCATGTTTATATGAATGGAATTATATTTCTTGATATAATGTTTTTATAATGAAGTTATAATATAATTTATAATTTTTTTATAAATCAAAAAATAAGGAAAATTATAATGGCATTTACATTGAATAATGAATTATACTGGATTTTTAAATTGAAAATTTCAAATTAAAATGCCTTATTTGATAAATTATTCAAACCATACTATTTTTTTAATAAATTGATATTATCAATGTTTATTAATATTAAATATGTTATATTTTGATAATATAAAATATTAAATACATAGATATGAAATATAAAATGTTTATATTTAAATTAAATATCATGTATTTTGATAAATGGAATATACAGGATAATATATATGAGTTTATATTGAAGATAAAAAAATTATTATTTTTATTGAAATATATATTGTATGTAATTAATCTCTCAAATATAAAGTGTTTATAATATCTTGGATTATGAATTGACGATAACTTTATATCTCTTGTGTAAATTTATAATATTGCCATTTATTTTGGGGTTTTCAATTATTTATACTTATATATATAATTATCAGTTATTTTTAATTATTGTATTACTTGGAAATTTTTTTAACTACTTATTTGAATTATCACACATAAAACTAAAGACATGAAATTCTAGGAACAATAATTGATTTATTATTATTATACTTTTTATTTGGATTTTTTTTGTGTTATGATCTTATATTAATAAGTAAAATATAGTTTATTTATATATTATGTTCTTGAATTGTGATGGGATTGATGCTTATATTGATTAAATAACCATGGGTTGATTGAATTTTCATTATAGTACTCACTATAATTAGATCTTAGGCTATGTATAGAAATGTAGGGATTAAATACCGTTTTCTCAGTTCTTAATCTTGTATTTATGATTTCATATGATTTTAAGACACTACATGAAATTTCATTATATAACTTATGAATGGGATACATTTGGAAATGTGTAAATATTATTTGACATTTAATTTGGCTTAGTGACACAATATATGAGTTTTACAAAGAGTTACACATCAATATGGTTTAAACAAATTTATTTTTTGGGGGTAATTGGTATTAAAAACAAAATATTTAGAGGGATGAATATATTTAATGGGAATAACTGAGATAAAAAATGAGATAATTAAAAACACCAATAAAATAAAAATAGTTAGATTCATTACAAAGATAACACTCGTCATCACTTCAATTATTAATTATAGCTGACAATAACAGTTCAGTTTCCTTGAATTATATTGTGTAACATAATTAAATTATGTGTGGCATTTTTAATTAGGTGGACATATCTTATGTGAGATTTAGCTAATTGTTATCCTAGAAACCCTAACTATTAATATATCAAATGAATGTATTTGATTCAATCCATATGATAGATTTTGATAAGAAGTTACCCTATTAACTATCCAAGATTCATATATGAAATTATTGATGCACTTTTCTACTGAAAATATGCATGATTTGTGTTAAGTGTTTATTTTGTATGAGTTATAGAGAGATAATAATATTTTCCTACTAATAGATGTGGTTAAATTAATTGGATTCATCATTTTAGTGGGATATATTTTAATAATAGTATATATTAAATGAAGGTATGACAAGATACACATATAATAAAATCCCTTGTGGTATATACAATTGAACCATCGTCATCACCAATAATGGAAATGAGAAAAATCCACGAGAGGGAAAATATTAATGGATGAAATTTCCTATAGTACTATAATAAATCATTAATAATTGTTAATAAAATATAATATTCTATAAATTAAGGGTAATATATTTTAAATGATGATGTTGTTCAATAAGGGGAATTAAATTGTTATTAGAAGCATGAATGTATTCACATAAGGTTTCAAATCTATTGTTTAAATGAAATATGACAAACTAAATTTATCTTCTTCTAATGACATCTATACAACTAGGCTCAAAACCCCAAAATTATAATATATTATTTCCATTAAATATGATAATGGGTTAGATATCTTTCTCCACATTCAACTAAGACCTAAATAAAAATAAATATTTTTAGAAATTGTTTTTAAAAAAATTGTTCAATTAGAGAGAATGAATATGGGTTATTGATTTTGGAATTACATGTTCATATAAAATAAAGGCTACCTTTAATATGAATAAAATTCTATTAGTTTACTTAAATTGACTAAGAGGATAATATAATTTTTAGAAAGGTATTTTTCTAAAAAATTGAATTTTATGTTACACACATGTATATTTCGAGGAAAATATTATTAATTTTGAATTATGATTGTTATTAATTAGTAGTTAGAAAAAATTAAGTTGTAAAATGATATGAAATAATAAAAATAAAATTTAATATTTTAAAATGTCATTTTCCAATTAAAATTATTATTTTAAAATAAATTATATTAATAATAAAAATTAATATAGGATTTTTGAAATTTAAAATTAATAAAAATTAACTTCATTTTTTAATTTAACATTTTAAAATATAAATACTATGAGTTTTTAATAGTTTTTATAAAATTATGGTTTTTAGTCAGAAAATACGGTTTGCACGAAACATGTAATTTGTATAAATTAACTATTATATAAGACTGGGTTATAAATTTATAAAATATTTTTTGTAATAAAATATGAATTTTAGGAATAAAATTATTCATTTTAATATATTATAAGACATATGGTAAACGTTTTGATAACAAATTAATATGTTAATTTATTATAAAAAACTATTTTTTATCATTTCTTTAAATATTTCAATTTGATGGGAGATCCGATTTTATATTTCACTAAAATCATCATTTTTTTTGAAATAATCAATTTATTTCATTAAAATTATTATCCCTGATAATTTTACCTTGTATGTAAATATGAAGTATTAAAATTTTATTTCTATAAAATCTATTTTTACACAATTAAGTGTATTTATTTTTAAATTAACATTTTACGACATTATAAGTATTATTTAATAAAATGAATTTTAAAATTTAAATTGGAAGTATAAAAATATTTAAAGAAGATAAATCTTAATACTTGTTATTAAAATTAATAACTATGTTTTAAAAATTAATTATCAAGGTAAAAGTAATTTCAGGTAAAAAGTAAGATGATAAAATGAAAAATTCAAAAAAAAACTACTTGTTTTCTAGAAAAAGGAGTGGTTGAGGTTAGTGTTGAAAAAAACTCATTTTAATATCTAGTTGTTCATTTTTTTTAGTCATTAATATAATAATACATTATTGAAAATGAAAGGGTTTCTACTAAAACTAACCATTACATTACTTATAAAAGTGTATTATATTTAGAAATTGGAGACACACCAATTAGTAGAATTTATAAATTAAAATATGATATTTTTAACCTCTTAGAAAACTCAGCTAATTTTAAAGGATTTTATTCACCATTAGTTAGCATAATGGCTTCATTTTTGGGGAGAATTCTGAGGAAAATTCAAGTCCCACACGTTTTTATTATCAACTACCTTAAGTATACACTTAATTAATTAATTTAATATTTATTTTAGACACACAAAAATAATTTTATTTGAATAATTTATATAACTTAATGTAACTGTATTATGTATATGACATTAATTTTTTATAAACCTCATCGATTAACAAAAATAAAACAACCATTCTTTTGTTGAACATACTACCACATCTATAATGTAAGAGATTTTGTTTTCATTAACCACCTTAAACGGTTGAATCTAATGATGTAATTAGGGGAAAAATATTTTTCTATTATACAATTAAGGTTCTAGTATGAAAAAATTGTTAACCAATTAATGATATTTTCCATAATAGATCATCATTAATTTAATCATTTAAAATAAGTGTATGAAGAGGTTAATATTTTTTTTTCTAAATTAAATTATTTTTTGAAATACATTAAGACTTATTTTAATTCCTTAAAATTATGATATATATTAATTTTAATCATTAAATAATATCATTATGACTTTGGTATTTTGTTATTAAAATAAATCCCCTTCATAATCATTTATTAAATTAGGGAATGTTTATGTTTAGGTTGGTTTAATTTACTAATTGAACAATAAATATTTTTTGCATCATGAATGACTATGGGAACAATGTTAATGTGAATTTATGATAAAAATATTTGAAAAATTATTAATTTTTGGTTATATAGTAGTTATATCAATATTTAATTCATCAATTCAGAAGAAAACCCCTAAATTTTTAAGAATCATCGAGCCTTGGTACATATCAATTTCATCATCATGGATAAAGACTAAAAGAATCATGGATGGATTTAAGAACATATTAAATAATTATAAAATAAACTTATAAGTAACATTAATGATTTATTAATTCAGAATTTTTGAAGAAGAATGAATATAAAAAACACCATTATAAAACTATTAAAAACGATCATGACAATAAACACCTGATGTGTAAAATCAAAAGAATTCATCTAGAGAATAACCATTTATAAAAATTATTAATTAAAATGGATATGATTTATAATTAAAAATAAGCTATTAAAATTTCTATGTTTTTAATACATGAGAGAAATTTTTGAAATGTTTTAAGGGGTTTCATCCCAAATTCTTCTCTTTGATACATGTTTTGTATTATGCACATAATTTCATTTATGAGGTGTGTATAATCGTTATCTGAGATATCATATTAGGGATTAATTTTTAGTCACAGTATTTTATGTTAAATTAAATTAACTTTATTTCTATGGGATATGATTAAAGTATTACTCAAGAAAAAATGTTTTTCAAAGTTACAATTTTATTTCTTTGTAACATAATACATTTTTTGCACCATGTTTTATTTATATGGTATATTCACTAGCCATGGATTTATTTTTACCATAATATTTGAATGTAATGGGATTTTCTATCCATATCATTTTCCCTTATTCAAATTTAAATTTATTCAATTGCTTCCCTAGTAGTAATGGTTTTTTAAACTCAATTTCACTCATTGAGTTATGATCAATCCCTTGAGATTATTTCAAACAATTCGGCTATATACTAACCTTAAACTTTATTATATGTAATTACACATTCCTTTCTAGGGATAAAATTTCATAATACCTAAATAGTTCAACAAATATTTCTCACCTCTTGGGATATTTTTATAAATCATTCATATTTGTTCTCTCTATGGATAATAATCATGTTACTAAATTATTATCTTAGTTGTGTACACATTTCTCTATACCACATGAACGTCACAACAATACGTAATTCAGATTGGATGATGTTCATCTAGAATGTATGTTTTTATATTAACATAAGGAATTGTATTGGACTTTCTATATTTTTATTCCAATATAGATTATTATTAGCAAGTTCACTATATAATGTTTGATCATCCATATTATTTCTCCAGATAGGTTATGATGATGCTATATCATTTATCAATATGGATAAAAGTACCAGCATTCCAATTTTTTTATTCCCATAAGGATGATTATTGGAATGATGAATATTTAATGTTTGAGAACCCAAGTTCTATCCTCGGACAAGTTATTACCATGCTATCCATTTTATTAACCCGATGAAATGTATTATCATTATGTACATTGTTTTTTCTAATATAAATGATTATTATAAATTTGAATATGTAATGTTTACTAAAAAAATTATTTCTCTAGTTGGTTTATGATCATTTTAACCCAAATATTGACATGGGTAAAAGAATCTTCATTCCGATTGATTTTTGACTATTGTTTCTTGTTGATTATGTATTTGATTTTAATATTTATAATTATATATATCAAAAAGTTATATTGAGTAAGAGGTTCCTCGAGGAATGGTATGAAAGGTCTTGATGACTCTTATAGTGAATTAATTAGACATTATTAGGTGACTCATCAGTCATGGAATTTTATATCCTCATGATACATCGACAGGTATCATGAAAACCAACATGTCTGGGTATTTGGTGTATTACTACCAAATTCAACATGATTTTTTGATTTTAGTTTCAATAAAAATTAATATTTCATATAATGAAGAATTTAAAATTGATATTTTATTTCTATAATTATCTATTCCATTATCATAAGATCATTATTATCAATATATATGTTTTCATTTTTTTCATGGATATTTCATTATCTTAGTTTGATGTTTTTACTGATTCATGTTGTTTAAATATTCCTTCCACAATATTTATTCCATTTTTCATGCCATGATCTCTTTGTTTATATATTTCTCTTTCTAAGTGTTTGATCTAAAACCATTATTATGTTTTCATTATATAGGTTATGATGAAAATCCTTATATGTTACATGTCTAGAAGGATAATAGATGTGGATGAATTTAAGTTAGATGTTGAAGACCTACCATGAATTATGTATCCTATTTTATATATAGATAAAATTTTCATTATTTGAGTAAGATATGTGGTTTGTTTTTTATGATGTTACATAATTATGAAAATCTCTGAAACTAAAACCATCCTGTAGAAATAATAGATAATATAATCAATATTTTGCAAGATTTTTTATTATTATATTTGGGGGTTTTTAGCTTATATCGAAGAATTCATAAAATGTATGTGTATATGAGAACCAGACCCATGAGGGAAGGATTAGGGAACTAAATTTCATATCAAAGGAATTGTCTAGATAAATTTTGACATTAGGATGTTTTTTTGAGGATAATATAAGGTTTGATAAGTTTATGTTGATCAAAATATCACAGGTATAGATAAACATTTGAGATAGCATACTATATAATGATATGTAAATAATGTCCAATTTATTTGGAGATTAAGGTTATGGAAAATTAGTAAAAACCCTAGTGATGAGTCTATTTATAGGATGATATCATGAAATTTTGGAAAATTATTATGTATGTGGAATTAATAGAAATTCACCCCTATATGATTAATAGAAAGTGGTTGCAACTGTGGATTAGATTCACTTAGGGTTAGTAACCATAGAAATGGTTGGTTGAGCATTTATTCAATCATCAATCACATACATGATTTGTCAGACTGAGACTGAACACCTGTTGAGACAGTCATAGTTGACATGATTTGGTTAATCACAATGTTTTTATTATACATTATGATAGATTTAATAATGATGTTGTTTCACATCCCTTTTTGGGAGGTTCTGCAATGGGGTTTTTATTTGTGGATCTAAAAGAAAAAATGGTTCCCATATTTTTGATGGGTCATATGATTACTTTCCAAAGGCATGTGATCAGTGAGTATTTTTCAAATTATTCTTAGGAACTCAAATTGGTCAAGATGATGGGATTTTGGGCTCATAAAACCATTTTTTGGGAATTATTTATTACTCCACCACACTATTATATATTTAAGACATATTCAAGAATCCATCCCAAATCATGGTCTCCCTTATGTTAACAATCAATTATTGGAATGTGTTGATATAATACCATAAGTTTGTATCTGATGTCTTATATCAATTATACCATATCTATACATAATATGTTCTCCGTCAAGGGAACCATGTATATGTATGAGATGTTATCTATTAATGGTACAATCTATTTGTATTATTGACTCTCTTTTTTATTTAATTATGTTTTTATGCTTGTTTTAAGGAACGTAGTGGGGATATCTTGAAGTTTTCATCATCCCAGGAGAAAAATTAGGTTTTGATGTTTGGATTATTATAATGAGAAGGGCCTCCTATATATCAACATGAAATGAATCAGAAACCACATAGTCTGATTCCAAATTATGAGACACATCATACCTTTTGAGGTCATGTTATGAGGACTGGGCCGTGTAGTTTATCATCATGTGGGGAATACGTATAGGTGAACGGTTCCTAGAAAAGTATAGTGTGGTACTTACACACAAGAAACCCTTTACAGTTGAACCCACAAGGAATATGTCCTTATTAGATAGATCTAACATGGAATTTGAGCTAGTGAGGATGAGGGGAAAAGGAACTAGAAGGAATATAGACTATCAGTTATAGGTCTTGATCATTCCCAAAAAATAGCATAGTAAGGATGGTGGGGGATCAAAGGTGTTTGGTTTGAACCACATTGACGATTCCTACATATCCCATTAAGATGGGAGTTAAATCCAATATAGGTTCTAATATTTTCGGTATTTCACCTAAGGAGGAAGCATAAAATAATGTCTTGTCCCTACTAGAGAAAGATCACTATTTATATCCAATACCTCTCGATTTAGGCTCAATATGAGATAAAAGAGATAGCAGAAGACTATCAAGATGCTCTATCATATCTTATGGAAAATAAATTTTGTTTATTAAGATAAATCCGCTTATAATCGGTAAAGGGAAAAACAACAAACTTCAAAGTCGTTAAAACAAAAAGACCCATAGTCCAATTCGCATGTCCAAATAAAATCCAATTCAATGATGCGAAGAAATGCTCCTCCCTAGCATCAAAATAATTAAGATGAGCTTCCACCTTCTCATCAAAGTTCAGCTAGCAGTCTCATACGAGGATTAATGGGAACAGTACCGATGGTGAATTCCATACCCTTTCAAACAACCAAATCTGAATAGCCATGATCGGTGAAAGTTCCCTACTCTGCACCACTTGTAAAACAATCCCTTACAGTGAAGTGGATGAATTTTCCCATAGAAATCAAACCATAATACCAAAATTCATAGGCAAGCACAATAAATATACCACCGATTCATAAAATCAACCAAAACAAGACTAAATCCATTTGATCCATAAAATCACACTGTATAAACATCATAAAAAGGTCCACCATCATGAAGCCATCATATTCACCCCATCCCATCATCGGAACCAAAGCCAGACATCCATAGCGATGCCACCACTAACCACAAAGAACATCACATAACCATAACCAAAAAACAAATAAAATCCGATCAAAAGACATAATTTGAACCATAAATGGGGACCTTATGAATACAAGTCTTCGATAAAGCACCCCTCTGTAAGATAGTGAAGAAGATCACATCACTGTCATCATAACTGCACCCGAGTGCTAGATTCTCCAAGTCACCTGTAGATGCCAGGAAGTGCAACATCATCCCTAGATCATAACATCTAAACCCACATCCTAGACCAACATCATGGCACTGAGAGAAATCCTAATGAGAATGAATGTTGAGGAAAGAAGATGGCTAGGCCACAAAGTGATTCTCTGAAGATGACAAGACTGCACGACATTGCCATTGGCCAATACTGCACCATGAACGTGCCATGAAAAGTGCCAAAGATATATCCAGAAGACCCGAGATGGTGGGGAGGAAGGCACTGGCAGGGGAATACCTAGTGACTAGAATCCGTATACGAGATCATATACCTTATTCTTATAAGATCACTTAAAGGTCTATGTCATCATCTATCATATTTGAGAAAAGAGTTAAACTGTAATTTGAATCCAACATTCAAATTTCCACCACATTTTTTAGTGGATGAGGGTTGAGATATAGAAGATATGCGCAATTCTAATAGAAAGGCTAGGAACTTACTCTAGGAGGGATTTATATAATAAATATTTTCACCTAGTCTATTAGTACATGAGGGTGAGGCTATGGTGGGGTAGTCTGGAAGAAATAAGGGAGGATTTCCCATTATCATCCTTAGGGATATTTTTAAACCCATGTTTAGGGATTATTAATATACTAAATTCATGTATATTAGATTATTCAACACACATTTAAAGTATCACATGGGGAATGAAAACTACTACCTGAACCGCTTTTAGTATCCCTAAAGCTAGGATCCTCATTATCTTGGGAATTCAAGATTTATAAAATTATAAAGATCATAGAAATTATTGAGGTTAAATTATTTAATTACATTACCATGGGAATTAATGATTATGTGAGGGAAATTTTATGTGGTGTATCCTCGGAACAAATATAATTGGTGGATGTGCGGGAGGCCTTAATGATGGAATTCCCAAGTATTGGTTTGGATGAGAGGGAAACATTTGTACAATTCATGACGGGGCTAAGATAAAGTATAAATATACATGGAATGAGGATATGTAAATATAGAAGGTAAATATTCTAGGATACCCATTTCCATATAATTTTATTACTACGTGGGAAGGGATTTCATGAAGGGGTTCTTACACAAATAGTACTTCTTCATGAGAGGTTTCTTTCACAAATAGAAATCCCCTGTGATGGATGAGTATGTGGTTCATATTTCTCATGATGGGTATTCAATTTTTGAATAGGGATTATTAGATTAGGATCCCATTGAGAGGGTCTTTATTTCCTTTATAGTATGTGGTATGTTGGTTATATACTAAACTAGATGTTTTTTCATAGCCTTATTTGGTCTCCTGGTTTTACTTTCTCCATTATATTTTTGTTTCTTATTATTATATGTATCCTTACTTTAATTCCTTCTTCTATTGGAGAATATTTTTTTATTTATGTGTGGCATGAGAATAAATTCTTTCTTAAAATTTCCAACCACATAGTGTACCTAATTCTCTGTGGGGGGAAGTAAAAGATAACACATGCCGTAAATGAGTATCCTTTGCTCAGGTGGGGTATGAAATTACAACCTCACCCCAAATGATTTTTTCATTTTTAGGGTCTGAGATATTAATATCTCACCTCACAAGTGTTTTTATTTTTTGGGACACCCGGCGAAGTGGAAGTGCAATATAGCATGTGCACCACATAGAAGGAGTTGAATGTTTTGAGGTTTTATGTACTTTACCAAATTTATACTAAATTATAATTAGGTTTATTTGGTTTTAAACCCTAAAATTACTTTAATAAAAGTTTGAGATTATTTTTTACCATTCTAGGAAGAAAAAACATGCCTCGTCTAAATGGGTTCAGATTTATTAATGAGGATTCAATTCCGGGGAAGAACTCTCTATGGTTGAATTCTTTGTAGGGTACATGAGTTCTAGTAGGGGTCCACATGATACAAATATTTCTGGTGAACAAATATTTTATTCAGTGAGGTTTTTTTGTTTATTTTTAACTCTAATATATTATATTATGACCCTGTCCATATACATACATCATTTTATGATTGAATACTTCTGCGTAATAAAGCACCATCATTTGTAAATTTATATTATAGTGAACTTAATATTGTACATTATGGTGAAAATTTACTCATATATTGATGTGATAATTCAAAAAATATATTCAATTATTAGTTTTTCACACACTAAATGATCCTCTTTGACTGATAAATTTTTCTATCTTGGTTTCTATGGATACTGGTATCTCTATTTATTTTTTCTTTCATAGAAAACTTGTAATTATATTAGGCCATTATATGGTTATATGATTTCTATTGAGAAAAGAAATATCATTTTTGGGAATGTTGGGGTTGAACCTCGATACCATTTTATTCCCCATGATGGGAACATGAAGGATCTTCTTATTTCTAAGATTCAAAATTATCCATTTTCAGGATGATTTCCTTTGTATGTATTTGGGTTACATGAAGACAACCTGATTTAGAAATTAATTCGATGTTTTCCATATTATTAGTTTTATTTTTTCATAATATTTTTACAATTAAATTTTTTTTCCATAGGTTAAATAATATAGGGGCCCAATACAGGGGATATCTCTATTTTGAATTGCTTTTTATGGACTCTAGGCGACTAGGATAGTCATGATATAAACCAATATCCTAACAGTAAAATATATTAATCCATATTTTACCTTAAAAGTTATATTTCCATTGGGGGGGTGTAGTTCAATGTGGGATTTGTGGTATTTTTGGTGTTTTTATAATGAATGGGGAAGAGATTTTTGGTTGAATCAAAATTGTATAGAGTTTTCAAAATGAATATAGTTTGTTGGGAAATATAAATCCATGTGGTTTTTCTAATTTTTAATGTATCCACCGACCATGATCTTATATAAATTGACTATATGTTGGTGTTAAGACACTAAAACATTTCATATAACACATGGTGATATTTGGATTAGATCAACACACACACATAGATATATATAAATATATAATCTAGGAGTAATCTTTACAATTGGAGGGATTTATGATGTGTTCTTTCTTATGATTATTAATTTTACAGATGTCCAATATATTTCTCCCATAAAAGGAGAATTATTAAATATTGTATAGAATTATTTATGTGAACCACTTCATAGATTCTAAAATATCATGTTTTGTGACTTGGTGAAAATAACTTATAGCCTAGTAGGACAAAACCAAAGGTTATGCTTACCCATAATCATCCTACCCAATAGTCACGATGTCTTTTTGGATCATATTGTGATACCCTTTATGCGAGTCCATAAACTGTGGGGGGTAAAAATATTTGGTCTGACATATCTTCATATTATTTACAAGTGGGGTTTTTTCAATATTCATAATTAGAAGAATTTTTTTCCTATGACACATACATAAGTGTCAAGGAGGACACCATGATGATGGTTTCCATATTAATACAAGGAAGAACAAACAACTTGGACATACCCAACCTTTCTTTGATTTATATATTGCTGGTAATATACAAGAAGGAAGGTGTCCACCTAGTATGAGTGTACCATTCAAATTTTTTTGGGGTTAGAAAACATACTGATACTAGTTTTATAAATATCAATATAATGAAAAAAAATCTTTCTGCTATTTCCCAACCAAAATTTCTCAATATTATAGATGTCTGAATAACATTCTTAGACACTGTTGGAATTGTTGATATGTTGAGGGATCCCATTAACATTACATTTATTTATTATTTTTCAACATTCAAAAGAAAAACATATAAGTATGGGGGAACCTCAAAATATTTTTCTTACACTATCTCATTTCAAGATGGGATTCCGACCTGTTATATTGATGAAGTGATCTTTTGTGAACTTTACACCCCTTATATGTTCAGAAAAAAAATAAATTCTTGAAACAACCTTTATATTTTCCTCTCACAGAGATTTAGGTGGAGTATTATGTATCAATACACTAGAAAATTGGTTTATGACAATGCCTAAGGACATTAGAATGAAAATCATACTACCATCCATTAGTGCTCTGAATAATCTATTATGGGAAAATTCCAAATAGTTGGTGGATTATTATATGGATGTAATGTTATAGAGGCCCATTTGATGGGTAAATATGAAATTGATTTCCTTAAACACCTCATTTTCCTCACTTCTAGCACTAATTTATGAAGTGGAATATCATACATCTAAACATTTGAGTCATTTGGGGGAATTTATGTATTCATGTTCTCCATGCATTTTATGTGGTACATGCTAGGAATTTTCGACCAACAATTCTTATTATGTCTATAACATTGGTCCCAATGATATGGAATTGGGAACTTCATTATTTGAGATCACACTTATCACCCCATTACTTGAAATCAAATCGGAATCAGGAATGGAGAGTCACCCTAACACCATGTCACTAACAAAATCGAGTTTATGTGTGTTGAACCTCATTAAAGACTATATAACATTAGTAGTGAGTGAATTGGTTCTGAGTCCCTGTATCACCTTCAAATGATAGTATTTATGAAAATGGGATTGATTCAAATTTTTACTATTATAAAATAGTTTCCTTTGAAAAAATTATTGACAAGGTAGAAAATCATTGTTAACTGTACCTTGGATTGGCTGTGCATGGGTTTGACTATTGACATTTGCATGTCTTTATAGATGTTGTTTATATCTCTCGAGAGGAGTTAGAGGACCAATAATGCAACCTCATGTAATTTAATATTCTTATCCATCATTTTTAATATTTCGATGATACTACTATGAAGAAGCACCATTTGGTATATAAGGAAGGACAAATTCAAGATTAGATAGCTATGAAAAATATTGTGTAGAAACAGTATGAGGATCTTGAGGAATGATAGAATGTGTATCTATCAAAAAAAATAGGGATGTAATCTATTAAATAAATTAGTAAATTGATAAATTGTTATATTGGGAATATACATCATTTGGAGGAAGTGGAGGATGATTTAAGAACAAATCTGCAGATATCCTTCAATATCTATCACAAGTCATTGGTTGATTTTTTGGATAGGGTTGACCAATATATATTTTAGATATATTATTACATTCCCTATACTTATAGTATCAAGGGGAGACCCTATGTTATGGATGTTACTCCTTTTTCAAATTTTTATTAATGAATGAAAACATAGTTTTCCTAAATCATTTATCTTTTTTAAAAAGCAATAATTACTTCATAACTACTTGTAATATTTAAAAAATTTAATATCATTATTTACCTAATCATTTGAACACAAAATAAAACAATTACTCTAATCATAAATACCATATTATAAATTATATACTCTTTATTTATCTTTTCATGGATCATAGATGGTTATAACTATAATTACCATAACTATAACAATAGATTTGGCATGATTGAATGAAAAATATTGTCTTACACTTTTAGAATTTTCTTTTGAATAACCATACTGAAATCATAGGAATAGATAGATGTGGACCTCTAACTTCTTCAAATGTTATGGGAGATATCAAGCATAGCATGACTCATGATGAGGCCTTAAGGAGAACCCCTCAAGCATTGTGTCTTTTCTATAATTACCCAATACATTCCCTAATATTTATATAAATAAAGATTATATTTTAGGAATTTTTTATTCCCTAGGATACCATTTATCGAAATTACAGTAAAAAATAGTTGTGTTTCTTTATTTTCATAGATTAATGGGAAATTAGTTGAACCACAAATGATGATGTTTAAGGTTAGAAAACATTTACTATAATGTGAGGGAATCTACATGGTAAATTATGTAGATCATACTGAGGGAGGATACTCCAATATTATTTGAATTTTTGATGGATGGAAACATTATCAATCATGATCCTGGGCCCTTAGATACAAGATAATGTTACGATATATGTACATAAGGAATAGTCAAGAACTATTTTTGAAATGTGGTTTCTGCTACGATGTTGTAAAGGCATACAAAAAGAGAATCTTATAAGGAATAAGATGCCTCTGGTTGATGTAAAACATTAAGGGAACATATTTTATAGTTCCATATTAGTAAAAATATTCATTTTCAAAAACTAATTCCTTCATAGATGGTGACTTTTATCACCGATAGAAAAAGTAAGCTTGTGGGGATTTGAGATCCAAAAAATAATGAAGTGTGTTTTACGAAAAATAGAATGTTCTAACATAATGATGGAATTATTTATTCTCTAGTATAACATGAATGGGTTTTTAAATACCATTGGTATTTTAAAACCCAATATCATCTAGCTCTTATAATAATTTCCTTTCATTGATCTAGCTTATATACGGAAAAAATGTGAATTTTCATTGCATCATATATGGGTTAATAAGTGGATTCCAAATATCACTACATATATAATTAAAAAAGGAATAAATCCACATGTAGTTTTAATAACATTCAATAAATGGATTTGTCTTATGTATAAGGATGAACAAGCCGTATGAGGGAGGATTTTCAAAGTAGTTTCAAAGTTATACAGGATGGTCCAAATATTTTTCGACATTGACTGTGGAATGGCATTGTTATAAAATTTTTAATTGTTATTCAATATCACTATATTCAAATCGGTCTTGTTTTATGAGACAAAAATGGTAAATTTTTGGGTTATCTAAATGGTATTAAAAAAATTCCATTCAAGGGTTGTTTCTAGTATACACAACATATTCTATTATCTCATGGGAGAATGTTTTACTACTATTTAGTCCCTATCATCTTATTCATGTGAGTAAGGGATTTATAAACCATGATCTTGGCATTATGAAATCTTAGGGAATGAAATGGGATATGTACATAAGGAATAATCCTAGAATTGGTTTGAAAGGAGTTATCTTTTACTATGATTTCAAGGCATACGAAGACAAAAGGGATTTATCTTGAGGATGAATTTTCCTATTGTTGATGGTTTACACTTCGGCAAAACATTATATGGAGCTATCTTGGGGTTAGTATTCATATTAAAAATAATGTGTCCATCAGAGTTGGGTTCTCTTATCACTTATTGTAAATGCAATATTTTTGGGGTTACAAGTTTCCCATAGTATAGATTTTAATTAATGAGAATGAGAATCAATTAATTTTGATGGATTCATTTAGCACAAAATTTTCCTTGGATGGGACATGGGTATAGAATCTGAATTTAACTATGTATATCATTGAAATGATAATTAATACAAACATAATTATAAGAATACAGAGAGTCCATGGATAGATATAACTCATATGTAGTGATAGGGGAATTTGTTTTCAATTTGCATCTGGGACTAGAATGAGAGATCCTTGCATTGTAAAATATCTCATAGAAATGAGAATCAAGATACCGATTATTCAATGAATTTATTTCCCCACACTAGCCTTGTTATTTTTAGTGAGATGGAGTTTTTATCATATTTCTGGTGGTATTGTATGCATATTCTTGAAGTAACAATCAAGATATTGAAACTATAAAAAGAGGGGCTCTCAAATGAGGGCCAAAGTGTCAATAATTTTTCAATCATGTAATAGCGATGTGAAAAATTTCGTTTAAAATCCTATGAAGAGGATGTTAGACATCATATTTCAATTCATACAGTGCGCATGCGGTGTTATAAAATTTATCACCAGATTAAATGGATATTTTACTACATTTTAACATCTTGAAACTAGTATGAATGGTTGCAACATTTTAGTGTTATATAGATATCACTAAGGTCATTCCTTTTATGGACTTTTATTTAGGACCCTTAGTAAGTATAACATTTCTTGAAAAGATTACATGGAATTAGTTAGAATTGTTAAACACAATGTGCAATCAAAACTAAGGAGGCTTTTCACTAAAAAAACATCTTTTGAATAAGTTATATGTAGATTTAATTCATGATTCTTACACTGAATGGTGTTTTTGAGAATATGAAATATGTGGGGAGGCCCTAACAGATATTTATAATCCCATGTGAGAATTTCTCTATTTGAGAAACATGGAATAGTTTTTGATTCCATTATTTTATGGAAGAGAGTAAAAAAAGATGTTGTATTAAGGGAATAAAATTGGAATTAGGGGTCCTCCATGTTAAGGTCCACAACAAATTTTTTTCCATATTGATAAATTAATTATCACCATATTGTTTAAATTCTTATATCTAGGAATTTTCCCAATAGTTTAAGATAATATGACCTTGATGAGGTTCTTTCCTTTTAAGGTCTTTTGACAAGGACATGTATACAATTCAAAGTCATTAAATGATGAATTTTCTTTATTGATTAAATTTTGAAAAATATTTATTGAAAAACATTCATTAGTAAGAGGTGTAGTATGCTAAACACCATGTTATTTAATAAATATGCACCATTTTTTTAAATCTTATAGATGAAAAAGTCCGTCACATTTTGATGATATCAGTAGTTGTTTCTTTTCTTGTATAACTAGGCAAATAATAACTAAAACTACTTATACATGGAGGAATAAATGATGGTAGAATTTTTTTGTTAAAAGATAACAATATTAAGTATTTGTGAAACTCCAAATGATTCATTTAAAATAATATTTTCACCTCAAGTCTCTCTAATTTTTCTAATTACTTCTGAGATTCCTAAAAAATGAAAAAAAATGATCTCAAAAGGTTGTGTGGAGTGAATAATATTAGAATTTGATGCAGAAAAAATACTTATCTACCATATACCAATGAAAACGAGGTCTCACATATTGCTATGTGAGTTTTGGTACAATAGGCAGAGAAGGCATGTATATGTTTTTCCGGACCATATTTATATAATTATCACCCATTTTGAGTATATTTTATAGGATTTTATTTAAAACCACCATATATCCATTTTCTACTGTGTAAAAATAGAAAAAATGGCTTGATCCGATATTATAATCATGATACAAAATTTTCAATTTAGATGAGAATAAATTTGTGCAATTATCTATGAGTATTAGGTGAAGGACATTGAATACGGTGATAATTTCGGACTTCATGAAGTTGATGATGTTCTTCTTCATAACATCCCGGAGGGGTATTACCACAACCCATGTGGAAAGAATTAAACAAAATAAATTATACACACAAACAACATAGACATAGCTAGAGGGTAAGAACCCATGATATACATTCCCATATGAAAAATAGTCAAGAGTACTTGGATGTGTGAAAAATATTTGGGGGTGGATAGATGAAGTTATCATACAATTAACATTGATGGAACCTTATCAGGAATTTTGTACAATCTTATATTATAGTTTTCTATAAATACTTGAGCCACAAAATATCATTGGAAATATTGATCGATGAAGGATGGGAACCAAAGGTTCTAACACTGAATTATTTAATTAATACAATAGTGTTGGGTGATAATTATTATGATAAAGACACAAGTGGCGGGGATTGTGATTCTATAAATCCATCAAATGATTTTAAAAAACCCTCATATTAAGTATTTATTATTTTCCATATAACATTAAAGATGTGTGATAAGAAAATATATGTAATGAGAAGAAAATGGTATTTTATCATGGTTCAGGGCATGGAGATCCCCTAGTCCACTCCACCAACACTCTCTTAATGGGTTTGGTGATATTCATTTGTAATAACATCATACAAGGTGCCTCTATATCTGGGTAAAGGTTATAAATAACTTTAAAATAATCTTTTTAACAATACTTCTAGTTATTTTTGAAAGAATCATATATCCAAATCCTAGTCTAAGAAGATGATACTAATTCACCACCATGAATCTATATAAGCTTCCAATACTCCATAAAATCAAGAGGTATTGATACGATTGAGGGACAAAATTTCATTAATAGTTTCTGAAACAACTAATATATGGTCATGATCTTCAAAAACTCACAAAAACAAAAATTCCTTCAGTATTTACATATGATTCCTTCTAAAAATGATAGAGAAAACACCAGACATATGAATTGACATGTATGTCTCAAAAGTGTAACTATGAAAAATGATTTTTTAACTTGAAGAAGAAGTTATAACCATAAGATACAGTAGTAATTAAAAAATAGAAATTATTATATATTATAGATTAAAACATCAATGTCTCCAATGTGTAAATATGAAGGCAATGACACACTATAATTTACAAGTTCACAATGCTTTCTTTTTTATGAATTTACTTTTATTTAAAAAATTTGAAGATAACCATATAAATATTTATACTATAGGTAGAACATGTCCCAGTCACACCATCTCCAAAAATACCACACAATAAATCTCAAGTATTATAATTTAAATATTTGAAATAGAGTTGTATCTTTCCTTAGAAATATGAATGATTTAATCTGCTAAGTATGAGCCTTAGAATCGGTCATAACTTAGCTTTAATGTGATATTTACATTGGGTGAGACCATTTTTAAAATATTTTGTTAATATACTAAATTTAAAAGTCAATTTTTGACTTTTCAAACATAATGTTCCTTCATATAATGAAAAAAATTAAGGCTGAAAACATTCAATTATTTACAATGGTTAGTATAATGAACAATACATTTATTTCTAAAATGTAGTTTTTTTTCAAATATAGTTTTGTTGATCCATTCATTTCCAAAAGCATAGGGTATATGATTCTAATGATTTATTCCAAATGAATTCCATACAAACAATATGATATTATTACAAATTAGGGTTTGAAAATTGTTTCCATAATATTCTCAAACACATCGAGAATAAATTTAAAAAATACTTTCACATGGATAAAATACTTATGTATGCTTCCAAAATAGATTTTGAAATTCTATGGAATATCATATTCATAAAACTCACTTAAAATAAATTCATTTAGTAAAATAAAGGTTACTATTTGTGATCATAAAATCCAAAAAATAAAATATTTTTTTGAATCAACTCACGATTAATAATTTATCCTTTTTTGATGATAAAATAACCCATAAAATAAATATTATATTTATGAAAAAACATAGATGATGAATCTTTTAAAAATATAAATAAATAAATTATATGAAAATTTCTCCCATTTCTCCCTTTTAATATAAATTTATCATATAATATTCCACCATATATACTTATACCCCTTTTCATGACCTAAAAATAATGTGTTTTTTTGAATTCTTTTTGAATATATGATGTAATTTTTCTTTCCCCAAATTCATGATTCAATTTTAAAATTAAAAAAGATATAATAAAGGATCTATGAATATATTAAAGATATTATTTAATGAATAATAAGGCTTTTTAATTAATATATTAAATATTTTATTTGAAACTATGTTAATATAATATTGTAAAAACCTCCCCCTAAGACAAATCATATTTTGAAAATATATCCAATAAATCAAAATATATTCACAGAATAAAGGATTTTCAACGAATTTTTTCACATGTCATAATTTTGTAAAAAAAATTTAATCTATTAATTGTATTATTTACTACTCATAGTAATAGACATATTTATTATTTATAATGAAATAATCAAACAATAAGAACATTTTTTACATTTAATATACTAATTTATTAAAATTTTATTCTATATAAATTTTAAAAAATAAAGAAAAAAATTATAACATGTAATTTTAATGACCATAATATTTTAAAAAATGTTATTTAAAATTTTCAATAAACTATATATTTAGTGAAAAAATGGGGCCTTATTTATGATTAGACTAATCAAATGAACATTCCAAACATCAAACTCATTCACTTAAATCTAATAAATCTTTTGAGAGTCTTTCAATTCCGATTTAAATATATAAATATTATTGATACATTGAAGAGTATTAAAACTATTTGACCAAAAACTATTTCACTTCATCTAGATATAGCTTAGTAACAACTTATTTTATGAGTAAAAGAATATATCTAAACATTTATACTTTTAATAGTTCAAAATAAAATTTTGGAGTTGAACTTTCTTTCATATTCTAGTATTCGCATTGTAGTGTATCAAAAATAATTTTTGACACAAATTTTTTCTGTATCAGTTTATTCAACATTCTGGATACATTCAGATCAGAATGAAACATTACATTTTCATCATTCAATGTACTGACCTTAAATAAAATATCTTCATAAGACATTCCACCTTTATCCATTTGAGATGAAGAAACATCTCATTATTTATAACCTGGATCTTCCTTATATTTTTTATTATATTTTTCAAAAAATTCCTTATGACATGAAAGAGACCATTCTTTTAATAGATTAGAATATAGATTACATTTTATTTTCCTTTTAGAATGACATTACTATAATCATGAGGTCACATCCTTTTTATGATAATGATTTTAGAAGTCATTGCAAAATAAATTTCAATGGATATGATTAAATAATTTAAAATATTTTGAGGAGAATACAATATGGTTTTAAAGAGTAACATGATAGATTTTGTCCTAAAAATTTGAAGATGGTGCTTCACATTCTGAAGCCATAAATTTAGGATAATCATTTCATAATTAAAACATTGAAAAGTAGGTCAATTTAAGAAACCAATTCTAATTGAAAATTTGTTTTAACAAAATAAAAATTCTATGAACATTAAATTTTAACATGAAAATAGTTTTACAAGACTAAACAAAGAAAATAATTTAAAACAATGCTAGTTAAAATTCAATAATTACTATATTTTATAATGATTGATTTATTATTATTAATTAAAGAGAAATATAATCATTTAATTATTGAATATTGTAGACTGAGATTTAATAACAAGATAAAATGTGATAGGATGGATTTATCAATTATTTATGATATATCTCCCTAAGTAAGAAATAGAAAATGCACTAAAAATATATATATGAAAATAGTAGTGAAATACTTCATAGATTATATATTCCATTTCTAATGATTTTTAGACAACGAAATACTTCTGAGTTGATCACTCCATTGGTAGATATTTTCATATACACATCATAAAACCAAATTAATTATTTAAGGATATATTTTAGTGATGCTTTCCAAGAAGACATTAAATATAGGTTCCTTTTTGAATCCATATAATTATATGCTTTCAAGTGTTAGTAAATAAATTTAGGGGTAACCATATATGTTTATTTTGTGTAGATATTCAACAATTAATGTAAAATAATTATTATGAACAATAAAATTCATAACAACAAAAAATTTAGTCATTATTAAGAAATAATCATATGTAAAAGTTCCATTAATACAACAATAAATACATTTAATGTTGAAATGATTTTCTATTTGATCTAGGAAAAAAATAATTCCTATATAATTTGGGTCTTCCAATATTACTAACCTTACCATGTTTTCTATTATGAATTTTATTTTCAAAAATTATTTCATTTTTGTAATTTTCCCCTTTAATAAGAATACTAGATTATTTATTAAATTGTCATATTCTACTAATAATTATTTAATTTTTGTTTTAAGAAAATCACATGAAATTTTAGAGGAATTGGATTTATAATCAGTAATGTTTTTTAGAAAATTTCTCTATCTAACAAAATAGAATATTTTATTTTCCATGTTTAATATGATCTTTCATTAAAGATTCAAATTTATGTTGAAGCATAATGAAATATTTGTTCAGTTCATGAGATTTATGTTTTAGAAAGAAAGAGTTTTGAAAGTATTAATATTATACCCCATCAACATGGGTCATAAGACATACCATTTGTTTTTATGTTTAGATGTAGTGCTTGTACAAGATTCATAATTTGATCTAGAATAATCACTCTATGTATCCTTTATAATATATGTTCCTTTTTATTTTATAATTAGATTTCGTTTAATCTTTGAGTGATGGGTAGTTAAACTTTGTACGACATTTCTATTTTTATTCATAGCATATAAACTCCAAAATCCAATAATTTATTATGATTTTATAGTTTTTTCTAACATGTAAAAGGATTTTGGAAATATCTATCTAAATCTCGATGAATTTAATTAGATGATCCATCCATAGTATTTTTGAGAGTAGCTTCTTCATGTTTGATATGATTTCCATCATTATATTTCATTTCATCTTCACATATCATTAATTTTCCAATCTATTCCTTCATTCCTAGTTCTTTACGTAGTTTATTTTCACATATGGTAACATATAATCGCTTTCACTTTGAGGGGGAAACACTATGTACTTGTAACAAATAATGTAATTTCCTAATTGGAAGTCAAAAATCAGTAACATTATTGACAATTTTTGTTTATATCCCATTCACCTAATTTATATTTTCATCCTCATACATTCTGAATGTATAAAATGTTTACTATGTAGTATTTTATATTAGTTATATGATGTTTTCAATACCCATATAAGAAACAGAAATAGTCTGGTATATTTCATATGCAGTGTCACATTTAGAAACATGATTAAACAAATCATTCCCAAAATCATTGATAATTCGATTTATTTATTTTGAATTTAGAACATATTCATTTTCATGGTCTTATTCAAAATTCTCTAGATCTTCCTTAGAAATTTAATAATTCTTGAAAACCATTAAATAAAATATTTTTCCAATATTATTTAATTATATAATCATTAAATCCTTTAATCTTACATAATTATCACTGTTAAAATAGGGACTAGGGATCATCGACATACCTTTTATAAGATCATCCATTTTAAGAAATTTATTCAATTAAAATTTTTACCTTGGTTTTTTAAATCAATAAGTTACCATTGGTATTTTACAAGAATACACAATATTGATGCAATTGTTAGAATAAAAAAAATCGAGGGTTTCTAAAAATGAATTTTGAAAAAGCTCACAAGATCTTATCTTACTTGTTGATATCATATAGAAAAAAATAATTCTCAAGGATTTCTAAACAGAGGAATATATCAATAGATCACATACCATTACTACCACTATTTGGGTCTGAATAATTATGATGAACATATATGGGGGGGGGGGATGTGGGGTTAATTTTGATTGTTTAAAACATTCATCAAATTTTAAAAAAATCCTATTATTATAAAATGAATCCTTACTATCTATTTTTATAGATGAATGGGTAGTGGAAATTTTTAAATAAAAGAACATTGTGATGTATAGTGGTTCAGGTCACAAAGATCAACTATTTTAATCTACCAATTATCTCTTAATGAGTTTGGTGATTTTTAATAGTAATTCATTTCACTAGGTACTTCTACAACTCAGTACATGCAGTTGGTAACTTTACAATAGGGATTTTACATGACCTTCTCATTTTTTTACAGGGAACTATATATCTAAATATTAGTCCAAGGAGCTGATACATGTTCACAACCACGACTGAGTCTGAGTAGCCAATACTCAAATAAATCAACAGAGATTTATTTTATTGATGAAAAAGTATCATTAAAAATTTCTTTATAAACTAATAGATGTGTATGATCCTCCATAACATACAAAAATATATTTAATATTTTCATTGTATTTATTCAAATAATAATAGAAAAAACTCTAGATATATGAATAAACATGTAATCCTCTAAAATTTAACATTGAAAAATGAATTCTCAGAGATGAATAATAAGATGAAACAATAATATACAATAGTAGTGATAACAATAACAGTGAGTTTCTCAGATACATAAAAACTTATATTTCCTGAATGTTTGTTTCTAAAGGAAATGACACACAATTATTTATAAGAACATATCTCTTTCTATTATACCCACATATTTCTATTACATATCTCTTAATAAAACCACCTAAATATTTATACTATAAGCCAAACCACTACAATTCAAACTATATCTTTGAATATTGTATAATAAATAAAAAAATAGTTGCATTAAAATATTTCAAAGAGAGTCACAAATTCCCTTAGAAATACAAATTATTTAATCCTTTGAGTTTGAGACTTTTAATCGGTCATAAAATAGATTTAAATAGTTATCTTATTCTAAAGTGTCCATTTTAGAAAATGTGTATAATATCATAAATTTCAAATTCCATCATTGAATATTCAAACTTAAGGTTCCTTTATATAATGACAAGATCTAAAATTAGGGTTGATAATGTATCATTGTTTACAAAATTATGTTTGATGAACCATATGTTTATTCCACAAATGATGGATTTCTTATAAATATTTGGTTGTTTATCTATAAATTTCCATCAAAATAGGGTATATTATACATACATTTTATTCCAAATGTTGGATTTCCAAACCATATGTTATTCTTAAAAATGTAGTGTACAAACAACATTCTGAAATATTTTCAATCATGTCCAAAATACATTAGAAATATATTTTCCCATGGATTAATGACTTTTTTATGCTTTTAGTAATAGAAGTAGATATGTTAAAAAATAAAATCTTACTAAAATTCACTTAAAAATAACATCATTAGTGACATAAAATGTGGGTGTTTATGAGAATCAAAATAATAAAGAAGCCAATAATTTTTTTAATCAACAAAAGATTAACATATAGTGTCTTCTCCATCAATTCGTCCATGGAGGACTCTATCAAGGCATCTTTTTTGAGTACCTTATGTCAATTCAGGAGTTTAAAAAGAGTAAAGTTAACTATCCATCACTATAATTGATCTTTTCATTCTATTTGTGAGGTAAAATCCAAATTTTAGAGGTAGTCCAATAAGGACATCATCCCACCATTTATTCGACCATCTGGTTTAGAGAATAATTTGATCTCATTGATATCTTTGATGTTGTTACAGATGAATAGAAATACCATTATATGGTGTCCAATGCTGATGAATATTTTGTCCCAATCTAGATCATCTAATGCTTTATCTGAATTTTATAATTAATTTTCCTCGGTGTTTTATGAGGATTGAATGTGAATTTATATTGGATCTGAAGGGAATTATACTATTAACCAACACACATACTCATTCATGGGGATCAACTCTTCATTTTCCAATAGAAAACTCTATATTAATCTTCTTTATCACTAAATATTAATCACCTTTGAACATTAGGTGGTCCTCTAATATTTAACGTTCATATTCTAGACTTGTAATGAGCGATTGATATTTTTATTCATTATTGGTGAAAAATTCTAATAATAAGAAAGAATATGGTTGATCATCATTTTTTAAGTAATAAGAAAAATTTCCCAACTGACTCTATTTTTATTGGAGCTTCTATTATCCTTCAATTTAGGCCTCATGACTTTCTAGAAAAATATATCTCGAATTTCTAGGTGAATTAATGAATATAAAAAAAATTTCTTTATCAAAAAAATAGAATTAATTATCTTATCTAATATAGAGCAATGTTATTTGAGGAAATATTGTTAGGTAAATCCATTTATTACATTTTTTAGTATTAACTGAATGTAAAATAGTTATAGGATCCCAACCCACCATTCAAATAATCCAATAAACATAGGAAGGTAGATCGTGTATTTGAGTGGTTTATCACAAGATACCATGTAGACTTAATCATTATATAGGTAGTTCCTCGGTTTTGAACTATAAAGATTTTAATGAGGAAATGATTCTCAATATCTGAATATTGATACTTAGTATCAATAATGCTTTGACAGAGGTAGTAGAGGATGTTCCCATTCCCGACATCATTCCACTGCATGAGGAAAGAACCCTATTACTATCAACAATGTTTTATTTCTATCAAACACCTCTTGGAAATTGCTGGTCCACTTATAATGGAATCCGTTTTTTATTAAATTGGTAAAGGGAAAAAACATAATAATAATATTTTTGGATAATAATTATTAGTATGTGAGGTTTACTTACATCCCTCTCAACTATTAGTGATTTCATTGGTGTGAAATATCATTGGAAAACATAGTCTTATTAATATTAAATGGATTCCAAAATGGCATAATACAATGATGTAATCTATAATGCTAGTTAACATGATTTATTTTTTTGTTATGCTATCTTAGCATGATAAAAATGGCCTCATGATCAGTTACATGATCATGTAATTTTCATGATTTCACTACAAAATCCATTAAATGATAGTTGAATAACATTCCCATGAACATAAAATTACGGTTCATCGAATTTTTTTTGTACCAAAAATATTATTCAAACTAGTGGGTATCATATGATATTTGTATACTGTAGAGACCCGAAGCCTAACGTACATGAACATTACATTACTTTTGCGGAATACTTAATACATAACAAAAATACACACACAAGGATCGTAATAGTTTAGTGTCTTTGGAAACTCGAAACGTAATCTTCTAATCCTGGTGAAATATCTTCAAAATCTCCCATAAAGATCTTCCTTTTTTTTACCTAAAACCTTTCTTTATATCCTGGGGAAAAGAAAACATAAAAGGGTGAGCTCAAATGCTCAGTAAGGGTAAACAAAAGAAATATCAATCACATAGTTTTCATAAGAACATAACATTTTTGGAAATCTTAACCTGCAAAAGAGAGCATAATTTCATAACATGGGATAAATCATAGTAGTGAAAATGAAACCATAACTTAAAACATTACTCATTGTGGCATACACACATAATCATAGAGAATCATTTCTTGTTAGTCAAGACTCATTGCCAAGACTATCTTAGTGGACAACGTCCCTTTCTGAACCGAGTTCACTCCTCGTTTCAGTCCTGTATCACTGAACCGAAATAACCTTCCGTTCCAGCCATGTCTGTCTCATGAGATATAAAATCTTTACCCAATGCATTGGAGGGAGATATAGGTCCCACCCATCTCTTAATGAATCCTTTCTTATGTGTGCCACAAAATCATAAATCATACATCATTGCATAACCCATGTAATAAAAATGGGATTCTTAAACAACATGACATCATAAAACCATTCATATAAGATAAAGGAATTAATAAACATAATTCCATCACAACATAGTCAAATCAATGTAAAAATATGGATAGAAACAGAACCCTTTATTATCTTATATGGAAAATAATTTTGATAAAACACTTGAATTGAATTCTTGAGGAAAATATCCTTTCTTCTTCAAAATCAATTTCTTTTCACAAAACATCATGCTATTTTAAAAGAAAGAGATTTTATTGAAAATAGTCATGAAATCTTTTAGAGGAAGCTTCATGAAAATAAGGCTTTATAAAACAGTATAAATCCGTTCGTGCCGTATAAGTTAAAAAAAGCATTCTTCGTACTTTTGTCGGAAAAGTCAAAAAGTACCTCGTACGAAAAACGAAAAAAGATTCCTTTCATATCCTTTACTAAAAACTCATAGAAGGGTAAAATTGGATTTAAAAAATTTTAGGTGGATTGAAATAATATTACATATTGAGGGAACATGGATGTGGATGATAAAATACACCCCAGTAAATACTTACGAATAAACAATCTCGGATAAAAATGAGATTGTGATATTTCCCTTACCTTAGGTCCAACTTGCTTTGTAAGTGTCCGAACCTCCTGTATAATGATTTAAATCATGTTATTGACTTATTACAGAATCATATTCATTGTTATGATATCATATATGGTTCACTTATGACATTATATTACCCGTTCTTTTGTAAATTCCATGTTAAAGAAGCGTTTTGGGTAAAATCGTTTCATTTATCGTCGGTGTTTTGACTTGTTGTTCTTGACATCATTATTACTTATATCATGATTTACTTACTTCCAGAATATAAAATATGATTTATATATCATATATATTCAGTATATATATATATATATAATAGGTAGATAAATAAAATGAAAAACACCGTTCATGGAGACGGTAGTCCGTACGTACGCATGAACGCTGTTTTCCTTTCCTTATTGTCTTGAAATGGAAGTAAGTAGATGACATACATATGTATATATATACATAAATCCAGTAGCTTTATAATGTCATATATTTCATTATTATTTCTTATATATACATTATAATCATTCTTAAATGGTTAACATGGAGAATGAATCTCATCGCGTCGTGGAGACGGTATTCCGTACGTACGCACGAGCGATGATATCATTTCTATAAATTTTGAATTGAATTGGAGTGTATTGTACAATATATCAGAATCAATATGATGTTGTAATAACTATGTATAGTTATTCTTTACACCATTATACCCATCCATGTAAGGTGGTGGTGGAAAATAGATTACACCACGGCGTGGAGACGGTATTCCGTACGTACGCACGCGCGGTGATTTCTTTTTCCGTAGGATGGATAGATGGTGAAATAGGGTTGTTTCATACTTATAATAACATATCAGTATATGAGTGATACTGATGTTATTACTTCATAATGAAACAACCTAAGAAGAAGAAGTGGAAGAAGAAATAAAGATGAAAGAATTGGTAACGGTAATTACCTCTT
Organism: Viscum album; assembly: GCA_963277665.1. Classification (NCBI taxonomy): domain Eukaryota; kingdom Viridiplantae; phylum Streptophyta; class Magnoliopsida; order Santalales; family Viscaceae; genus Viscum; species Viscum album. Next base: position 1,699,494,614 of record OY728127.1, read on the forward strand.
CTTTGAAGCGCCTTTTGGAGACCTCCTCTTAGGGAACTAAAATTGGTCTTTGAGTAAGACCAGAACCTCTAGGATGTTGCTAGGGAAGTGGAGAAGAGATTTTGGCAGGGGTTGTCCGAGCTTGAGTGCTCAAATTGGTGTGAGGAGGAGGGGGAGGAGGTGTCCTTTTATAGGGGAGGAGAGGGGCACCTTAGGAATTCTTAAAAATATTAATTTATAATAAATCTAACCCCACTTAAAAACCTCCAAAAATGACTCATATTAGAAGATTAGATGATATAGGGTTGTAATCTCATCAACAAATCAAATTTAGACATGTTTGGATATTATTTTAAACCTTATCAATTAGATTTAACTCTAAGTTAAATAATTTAACTTTTACCGTGTCTTTTTGTTTTCTTTCACTATATGGTTAATAAACTTACTATAACATGCCAAACGAACCCCAAATTGTTTATTATTAATATATATATCCTTATCTAAGTCATTTGGCCGAACCTTAGATTTTTAGGAATAAAATAACAATTAATAATAATATTTGATTTAAAAACTATTTTGTGTCAATTTTGACACTATTTGATATATGATTTTTGTGAGAGTCATAACAGAATTAAATGTTCGAACCAAGTTAATTAAATCAACATTAATATATCATAGTAACCTAGAAAATTAGTGGAATTCATAAAAAGTCTCAAATTACATTTGTTTTGGTGTTTATAACATCAATTATGTCAATATTTCATTAATAAGATAATTACTGCATCATCGTTGTGTCATAAATAAATTAAATTATTTTATGTCTAAAAATTACAAATAAAATACCATCATGTAAGAAATCTTTTTATCTTTCTAATGAATATTTACAATCGAATTTATCTTATGTATAACCCCATATTAAAAATGATTTACTTATTAAACTTTGATTTTAACTATTTTATCTTTTCTTTAAATAAATTAATAATAAATGTCCTAATCTAATCCAAGTGGGCCTAAATGGTCATATTTTATTCCTAAGTTTGTTTTTGGTCGAATTACACTTGTCCAATAGAATTAGGACATGTGATAGGGTAATAGTAATATCATATTTACCCTTAGTTACCCTATTTACTATTAACCGTGGTAAAAAAAAGTAAAAAGTTACTATTCACCAAAAATTATTTTCATCTCATTGAACCACATTTTAGTCCTTGATATTAACCATGTCTGTCGGATTTTCGAAATTCCATTCACAGAAGTGGTAAAATTAAGTTTTATGCAAAATTCAGTTTTTTTAACTACCACTTAGTAGTTTCACTATTCATCAAAAATTGATGTTTTTCAGAACAATGCCAAAATTTCATCCTAAGCTATATTTCATATTCCGAATTCAAAAATGAAATCTATTTTACCAAATTCATAACATAGAAGTTGCATTAATTAATTTTATAATTAAATCCCGCTGTTAAAATAAATAGCGTGTTTTTAGGAAATAATATCTATCAAAATATTGACACTTGTTTATGTCTAGTTTAAATGTGAAATTACATCCAATGTCCAACATTGTATTAAATTGTAAAAATATATTCTAAATATACTTTAAAACCACTCAAATTAATAATTTATAACTATTAATTATTTCGATTAAAAAAGTTTTTTTTAATTATAATTTAGTAATTTTCACTATTCATCAGAATATGAAAGTTATCCGAAAAGTACCAAAATTTCACCTTAGGCTAAATTCGATACTCCGAATCCAAAAATAAAGTTCATCTTGAAAAATAAGATTTACTGGATTTCAAAAAGTGGTTATTACTATTCATAACGGTTAGTTTTAATAATATTTTTATAGCATATCGTTGTTTAGTGAAACTCGGTATTGCGTACTACACACGCTATCGAGGAAGGTCGCGATTGCGTGTAATGCAAGTCAAGTCAAGGATGTGTGTTGTGCAAGCTCCTTTTGGTGTAGCGTACAAAACAAGACATAAAAAAGAATATTTTTCATAAAATCTCGGGCTGTTACATTCTACCCCCCTTAAAATGAATTTCGCCCTCGAAATTCGTCGGGGTTATAAATGGTTTACTATTCGAAAGTTTCTTTAATAGAAACCCACATCGTAAAAGGGAATACCAAAACATGGCTTTAAAAACTAAAGTATGAAATGTAACGATTACCCAAATAAACTAATCACTGGGTTCCCACATAGGTGAAAATATGGATATGGAAGAGAAATCTAACCATCATGTTCTGATGGAGAGTGGTAGAGAACATGGCTATGGAAAAGCCAGTAATCACAAATCCATAGATTTGTGATGATATAAGGTACCATCTGATTCATCAGGTATAAGTTCACTAGGACAAAATTTTTGGTTTTCAAGATCATTTCCCTAAAGTTGAAAATTTGAATTAGAATAAATACTTACTTTATTTTGATACAATATCACTGTTGTTCGTGCCTTGAACAATTTCCACTTCATCTCTTAAATAAATGAAGTTGAATTTGTTATTCGTGAAGTGTTAGCAGATCATGTGATAGAATGACGGGTCATTCCATCTGTCTCAAACAAAAGGTAAGCAAAAGTTATTAAATATACATAAGTCATTCTATAGTGAGATTAATCATATATAGTTCCTAAAATGGACTTATACTTCATATATCATACTACTTAATATAATAAAACTAGTTTCTACTAAACAGGGACTTCCTGTAGGCCAGTGGTAGGCGATAAAGGCTAGTCGCACTTCGGTTGTGGGTTCGATTCCCACAGCCTTGTCCGAAGCGATGGGCTGTCGCCCGTCCTGCAGGTTGTCCTTTTTATAAAACTATATTACTATAACATCCCATCAATAATATCGAAAAAACTTCTATCCTTAAACAATACTAACTTATGTCCAACATAATCCATTCCAATATTTAGGCTTATCCATAATACTGCATTCCATTCTCATAACATAGTGAAAATGATTACCAGAGATTTAATACCATCGTTGATCCCCATATATCATAAGATATATCTTGTTGGTCACATTCCAAACATTCAAAGGCCTTAATCTTGTACTCTCTTGAATACCCATTGAACCTTAGTGAAAACTTGAATGCAGTTAAAAGTTAACACTTTTCACATACCGAAATCCTCAAAATTCTATATACTCAAACCATGATATCACTTAGTCCTTATATCAATCATGAGCTCATGAATACTATCAAACATTTAATTTTCTCCTTATCCCTTCATTATGCGCATATCATCTACATTCCAAAAATATCTGAATAACCTTTCATGGATACTGGTAACAATAATTATATACTTTCAAAACACAAGGAAAGACAACAGTGTAACAATCCATAGATGTCTCTTTATTCCAAAATTACACATGATAAACATGTAATCATGCCACTACATTCTCAAACCATTGACCGAGCTTCAAAAATTCTTTCATCTCACATATCATTTGTAGTCTCTTCATCATCATCCACATAAATACTACCCATAGGACCATACTGATTCTTTTCATGAGTCTTTCCCTTAGGGCATTTGTTTGCATAATGCCCATACATTCCACATTTAAAACACTTAACCATTTTTGATGTCGTAGCAATACCATTATCCTCATCCCTGGTATTAACTGATCCTTTTCCTTTGCACTTACTGGCTTTGTGTCCTTCTTTTCCACACCCAAAGCATCTTCCAGTTCCTTTGAAACATTCTCCTTGATGCCTCTTCCCACATGATTTACATAGGGGAAATTGAACTTTCTTTCCTCTATGATCATCATGAAACTCCATCTTTCTCTTATTAGCCGAGTCAGGAAACTTACCAAATTTTACTTTATTGATCATATTATGAGATTGCTGATTCGGCATAATAATGATGTTTGGACTTCCAAATCCCATTTCATTTGGTTGCTCATAAAGAATATCATTCCATTGTCCATCATTTCCTCCATTATCGTGAATCACCTTGTTTCCAGCCATTTTCTAAAACCCAAAAAGAATAGAGTGAGAGGCAAAAATCATAATAAAGGGGGAGTAACTTCAATATCTAACATCTTAGGTTTAATCTAATATCGTTACCATAGTTCTAGGACTGTATCCTATACGTATACTTATCCTTAGGGGCATCCCTAGACATACCTTAGAAATATCTCTAGAGATCTTACTAACGTTTTCGCGTCCTAGTTTCCAAAGGTTGACTAAACCTTTCCTCTGATACCAACTGTAGAGACCCGAAGCCTAACGTACATGAACATTACATTACTTTTGCGGAATACTTAATACATAACAAAAATACACACACAAGGATCGTAATAGTTTAGTGTCTTTGGAAACTCGAAACGTAATCTTCTAATCCTGGTGAAAGATCTTCAAAATATCCCATAAAGATCTTCCTTTTTTTTACCTAAAACCTTTCTTTATATCCTGGGGAAAAGAAAACATAAAAGGGTGAGCTCAAATGCCCAGTAAGGGTAAACAAAAGAAATATCAATCACATAATTTTCATAAGAACATAACATTTTTGGAAATCTTAACCTGCAAAAGAGAGCATAATTTCATAACATGGGATAAATCATAGTAGTGAAAATGAAACCATAACTTAAAACATTACTCATTGTGTCATACACACATAATCATAGAGAATCATTTCTTGTTAGTCAAGACTCATTTCCAAGACTGTCTTAGTGGACAAAGTCCCTTTCTGAACCGAGTTCACTCCTCGTTTCAGTCCTGTATCACTGAACCGAAATAACCTTCCGTTCCAGCCATGTCTATCTCATGAGATATAAAATCTTTACCCAATGCATTGGAGGGAGATATAGGTCCCACCCATCTCTTAATGAATCCTTTCTTATGTGTGCCACAAAATCATAAATCATACATCATTGCATAACCCATGTAATAAAAATGGGATTCTTAAACAACATGACATCATAAAACCATTCATATAAGATAAAGGAATTCATAAACATAATTCCATCACAACATAGTCAAATCAATGTAAAAATATGGATAGAAACAGAACCCTTTATTATCTTATATGGAAAATAATTTTGATAAAACACTTGAATTGAATTCTTGAGGAAAATATCCTTTCTTCTTCAAAATCAATTTCTTTTCACAAAACATCATGCTATTTTAAAAGAAAGAGATTTTATTGAAAATAGTCATGAAATCTTTTAGAGGAAGCTTCATGAAAATAAGGCTTTATAAAACAGTATAAATCCGTTCGTGCCGTATAAGTTAAAAAAAACATTCTTCGTACTTTTGTCGGAAAAGTCAAAAAGTACCTCGTACGAAAAACGAAAAAATATTCCTTTCATATCCTTTACTAAAAACTCATAGAAGGGTAAAATTGGATTTAAACAATTGTAGGTGGATTGAAATAATATTACATATTGAGGGAACATGGATGTGGAGGATAAAATACACCCCAGTAAATACTTACGAATAAACAATCTCGGATAAAAATGAGATTGTGATATTTCCCTTACCTTAGGTCCAAATTGCTTTGTAAGTGTCCGAACCTCCTGTATAATGATTTAAATCATGTTATTGACTTATTACAGAATCATATTCATTGTTATGATATCATATATGGTTCACTTATGACATTATATTACCCGTTCTTTTGTAAATTCCATGTTAAAGAAGCGTTTTGGGTAAAATCGTTTCATTTATCGTAGGTGTTTTGACTTGTTGTTCTTGACATCATTATTACTTATATCATGATTTACTTACTTCCAGAATATAAAATATGATTTATATATCATATATATTCAGTATATATATATATATAATAGGTAGATAAATAAAATGAAAAACACCGTTCATGGAGACGGTAGTCCGTACGTACGCATGAACGCTGTTTTCCTTTCCTTATTGTCTTGAAATGGAAGTAAGTAGATGAAATACATATGTATATATATACATAAATCCAGTAGCTTTATAATGTCATATATTTCATTATTATTTCTTATATATACATTATAATCATTCTTAAATGGTTAACATGGAGATTGAATCTCATCGCGTCGTGGAGACGGTATTCCGTACGTACGCACGAGCGATGATATCATTTATATAAATATTGAATTGAATTGGAGTGTATTGTACAATATATCAGAATCAATATGATGTTGTAATAACTATGTATAGTTATTCTTTACACCATTATACCCATCCATGTAAGGTGGTGGTGGAAAATAGATTACACCACGGCGTGGAGACGGTATTCCGTACGTACGCACGCGCGGTGATTTCTTTTTCCGTAGGATGGATAGATGGTGAAATAGGGTTGTTTCATACTTATAATAACATATCAGTATATTAGTGATACTGATGTTATTACTTCATAATGAAACAACCTAAGAAGAAGAAGTGGAAGAAGAAATAAAGATGAAAGAATTGGTAACGGTAATTACCTCTTCTTTGAAGCGCCTTTTGGAGACCTCCTCTTAGGGAACTAAAATTGGTCTTTGAGTAAGACCAGAACCTCTAGGATGTTGCTAGGGAAGTGGAGAAGAGATTTTGGTAGCGGTTGGCCGAGCTTGAGTGCTCAAATTGGGGTGAGGAGGAGGGGGAGGAGGTGTCCTTTTATAGGGGAGGAGAGGGGCACCTTAGGAATTCTTAAAAATATTAATTTATAATAAATCTAACCCCACTTAAAAACCTCCAAAAATGACTCATATTCGAAGATTAGATGAGATAGGGTTGTAATCTCATCAACCAATCAAATTTAGACATGTTTGGATATTATTTTAAACCTTATCAATTAGATTTAACTCTAAGTTAAATAATTTAACTTTTACCGTGTCTTTTTGTTTTCTTTCACTATATGGTTAATAAACTTACTATAACATGCCAAACAAACCCTAAATTGTTTATTATTAATATATATATCCTTATCTAAGTCATTTGGACGAACCTTAGATTTTTAGGAATAAAATAACAATTAATAATAATATTTGATTTAAAAACTATTTTGTGTCAATTTTGACACTATTTGATATATGATTTTTGTGAGAGTCATAACAGAATTAAATGTTCGAACCAAGTTAATTAAATCAACATTAATATATCATAGTAACCTAGAAAATTAGTGGAATTCATAAAAAGTCTCAAATTACATTTGTTTTGGTGTTTATAACATCAATTATGTCAATATTTCATTAATAAGATAATTACTGCATCATCGTTGTGTCATAAATAAATTAAATTATTTTATGTCTAAAAATTACAAATAAAATACCATCATGTAAGAAATCTTTTTAGCTTTCTAATTAATATTTACAATCGAATTTATCTTATGTATAACCCCATATTAAAAATGATTTACTTATTAAACATTGATTTTAACTATTTTAACTTTTCTTTAAATAAATTAATAATAAATGTCATAATCTAATCCAAGTGGGCCTAAATGGTCATATTTTATTCCTAAGTTTGTTTTTGGTCTAATTACACTTGTCCAATAGAATTAGGACATGTGTTAGGGTAATAGTAATATCATATTTACCCTTAGTTACCCTATTTACTATTAACCGTGGTTAAAAAAAGTAAAAAGTTACTATTCACCAAAAATTATTTTCATCTCATTGAACCACATTTTAGTCCTTGATATTAACCGTGTCTGTCGAATTTTCGAAATTCCATTCACAGAAGTGGTAAAATTAAGTTTTATGCAAAATTCAGTTTTTTTAACTACCACTTAGTAGTTTCACTATTCATCAAAAATTGATGTTTTTCAGAACAATGCCAAAATTTCATCCTAAGCTATATTTCATATTCCGAATTCAAAAATGAAATCTATTTTACCAAATTCATAACATAGAAGTTGCATTAATTAATTTTATAATTAAATCCCGCTGTTAAAATAAATAGCGTGTTTTTAGGAAACAATATCTATCAAAAGATTGACACTTGTTTATGTCTAGTTTAAATGTGAAATTACATCCAATGTCCAAAATTGTATTAAATTGTAAAAATATATTCTAAATATACTTTAAAACCACTCAAATTAATAATTTATAACTATTAATTATTTTGATTAAAAAAGTTGTTTTTAATTATAATTTAGTAATTTTCACTATTCATCAGAATATGAAAGTTATCCGAAAAGTACCAAAATTTCACCTTAGGCTAAATTCGATACTCCGAATCCAAAAATAAAGTTCATTTTGAAAAATAAGATTTACTGGATTTCAAAAAGTGGTTATTACTATTCATAACGGCTAGTTTTAATAATATTTTTATAGCATATCGTTGTTTAGTGAAACTCGGTATTGCGTACTACACACGCTATCGAGGAAGGTCGCGATTGCGTGTAATGCAAGTCAAGTCAAGGATGTGTGTTGTGCAAGCTCCTTTTGGTGTAGCGTACAACACAAGACATAAAAAAGAATATTTTTCATAAAATCTCGGGCTGTTACATATACCTCATCAGGTTACCTAAAAAAGTATCCTCTTTATTATTAGGAACTATCTAGATTTTCTTTATACTCTATATATCCATACATAAAGTAAAATTGATGAAAACTATAGTTTCATCAAAGAATTTTTTTTAATAAGAACAAGGAAGTCATGTATTGGAGAATTCCTATTGAGATCCTTGAAATTGATGAGAACATTGCTTTTCCCATTATTCATTTTTACGGAGACATTATTTTTAAGAAACATTAGGTAATAAACTACTCGGATGAAGTTAGACATAAAGATACTATTAACTTAAACCTCAATCAGGGATATGTGAGTTGGATGTGTTATTATGGATTCTAGTTTGTAATGATGATGATCTTCTAGAAAGTCTAAGTGGTTGGTGGATATATTGGGGTTAAGGACTAGAATTTCTATGTAGATACAAGTGAACCCATCTTGGTGTTTCTCTATAATGGAGGAATATACCAATTTTTCATCAGGGTATTGTCTGTTCTAATTATTCTATGTAGCAGATCCTCTTATATGCTAAGATTTATCAACCAGAGCTCATCAATAGTGGTACAGATTCCGTCCACAGTTAATGGTAGGGAAACATTGTGGTCAACTTCTTTAATTTCCACATCCTCCATACCAAAACCTAAAGGAATTTTATATTGAGTATTATTTTTAAAGTTAGATATAAAGTCAGCATTCTGACATAAATAAAATGAAGTTGATATATCCCAATTCTGTATCCATGACATTAGAGTTCATTCTGATTTGGATGATAGTGTAATGGCATACCAAAACTTTTGGGAAAAAGTATGGAATTTTTTACCTGATGTGTTTCCATCCCAATGAGGATTAAATTCCTCTTCTTCACATCCTAGTTTAGTCATATTGACTAATATTATGAGGGATGGTGATTATATACTAAAATATGAACTCTAGTTTTTGATCTTGTTGATGGGTAGTATGTATTCATTGCCAATCTCTTTGAATGGGTTAGATGATATAATTTCTAGAACATTTGGGGTAGTATCCCAAGAAACATAATTAATCATGGGATTTTTTTCTCCCCTATAGTAAATTCCTAAATCGATGTATTCAGATTCTCACAATACAAATGGATCTTTATTTCCATGAAATGTATTGAATTTTACTTCGACACATTATTTGGGACATTGGTGGTATGATAAAGAGACTACTCCAAGATGACGCAACTATGGTCTTCTTAATATAATATTGAAAGCCTTATCATATTAAAAAAACTAATAATTTTGAATAATATATAAGGTACCAAAATAAATCTTTGAGCTTGATTGGTTCAAGAATATTTTTCATGTTTTTGTTATAACCCTTTATTTTTAAAGCTCGAAGATAAAATTCAGATTCACTTTAACCCAATTGATGGAGTTTTATTACTAGATTAATATTTATCCATAATCCTTTATCAATGATGTAACATTGGATTCCAACATCACTTAGCATACTAGATACACACAACACTATCATGTATCCCTATATAATAGTATCCATGTCTGATTTTTTGAAAGAGGTAATCATGTGACACTACAAAGGATTGACCACTGCGTAATATAATTCTATAGTTGTAACCTCAATATCACGATCTTGTGGGAGAAAAAAGTATTATATGGGTTCATCTCAGAGGTCAATTGATAAATTTATAACATCCAATATTTAAATCATGTAAAGTACCATATAAAATTATTTCCAGAAGTCATATTTTATAGGCAATGTTCAACACATCCTAGCATGAGAATTCATCTGGTTGGGATATTTATGGAGTGTAGTATTTGAGGAATCTGGGTCATCCCTTTGAATAGAAGCATTGGGAACATCAATCACTGGTAGGTTAGGTCATCGTTGTCTACCCATTTAAATGGGTTTGTTTAAATTTTTCACACCTTCCAGGTGATATTCTAAAAGAATCGATTCTGGATGAATCATTGATTAAGAGGGTTCATTTTTTGTGCTATTTCATGGCCCACTGAAGGTATTTTCTATAGGTATTGGTAGAATAAATTACTCTAGAAGGGTTATGTCTATTATATTTAGTTTTATTATGACCATATCTTCCCCTATACCCCTATATCTTTTTACCATTACCTTTCGATCCGTAATAATTAATAGGGGACTAAAATTTGTTACCATAATCAATTTTGGATATTTTTCAAATAATGAGAGACTTTAATGGAACTGAATAGTAATCAATTATTTGTTGAGGATTCCATTTAGTGTGATAGTGCCTATGGATCTGTTTTATGGGATGGTGCTTATATAAATTCGATTAGGGGCATGAAATCAAAGAGGTTCAGGACAGAAATTGGCCTTGATATAGGTTTGTTCTCCCTTGCATGTTTTTTCCTTTTATTTCGATTCTAATAGGATCATATATTAGGGGATTTGAATGGCGAAAAATTTGGTCACACCATCATAGAAGGATATATGGGAACAATTACATGGTTTTACTATACCTTGAGGACGAAATGCGTCAAATTGATCATATTTTTATCATCCAAAAAATCAATATCTATATAACCACACTAGTACCTATTTTCCATTCAAAATCACTCTCTAGTGGAGTTTTTGAAACACATTCTACTTATATCAGTGATTTGTATAATTTAACCGTACAGAATGAAACCATATTTTATATAATGTCATTAAAAAAATTATAGACAGTTTTTCCAATGTTCAGTAGAAGGGGAAATAATTGTGATGACCCTGAAGGTAAACCTAATTAGATATTTTGAGCATCCATAATTATTGGATTTTATTTTCCATAGTTTTTATAATGTATTTGGGAGCTTGTTCATATACAAAGGAGTATAATTTTTTTTGGGTTCACAAATTGAAGATGATTCTACTCTATTCTCTCATAACGATGGAGATATCACTATTATAGTGTCATTTTAAGAGGAGGCACTGAATGAAAAGGAATGGGATTTGGAGATAGTGCTAATGTAGGATATGAATTAATTATGATGGTTTTACAGTACACCTTTCCTAATCAACACGCTTGAATTATTGCTGCCAAATAAGAAATGGATTTTCATTTCTAAATGGAGTGTTTGAACTACATAATAATTGTAGAATTTTCATTAAATACTCTTGGAAATTTTCACTAGAATGAGTGGGGATTGAAACTTTTCACATAAGTTTTCTATAAAAAGGAATAATAAATATTCTTGAGGAACATGTATTTTTATTGAGTAATTCAAACAATTCAACATTGTGATGAAATTTGAGACTCTATAATTCTACAAATATTTGAAATTTTGGAGGTGAAGGGTAATTACTTCAATAATGTTGAGAAAAATTGATAAAAAAGCTATCAATGGAGGTATTCAAATTATTAGATTAACATTTATAATAAACTGGAATACTAGATAAAGGCTGACCCCTCCATGGTTTGTTTGAAACACCTGGTTTTGGATTCCTCTTAATATTCAAGAGTAATCATCATTAGAATAAAATTTTCCATGACATTTTTATGGTACTATTTTGGAAACCATCATCCATTAAATGTTGAAAAAATAGGAATCACAAAGTTTTGTTGGGGGAGATTTGTGTCTACCAATTCTGGGTGGGGATTTCTCTTTGACATTTCATGTGAATTTTGTTTGTCCATATCTTCCAATAGAGCTATCAGTGAATGATTAATGTTGATACTCTCAAGGTTAATGACCTAATAAGATGTCTCTTGAACATTGGGAATAATAATTATGTCCATATGTGGTGTCTTTGTATGTTGTTTTGATTGACAACACACATTTAATGACCTATGATGATTTTGTAAATAGATTTCATCACATCTCTAATAGAGGGACCTCCTAATATCATGTAACAATTGGATATAACTAAATTGGTTTTCTAGATCCCCTATTGAGTATATGTTCTAGTTCCAATCTCAATGGAATGATAATCCCTTATTTCTGAGGAACATTAGTAGGGATTGTGAGATGATTGTTGAACTAAAGAACATATCTATCAAAGACATTTCCATTGATGAGTTCTTCATTGAGAAATCCTAGTTCCTTATAATCTTCATATTAAAAAAATTATTCCTCAAGAACTAGAGGATCAAACTCATTGGGTTAATGGGTGGGATGTATCCACACCTTTAACATTTTCTTTTGATGATTTCATCTAAAGAGGTGGTATGAAATGTTTGAGGGATTCACTGTATTTTTATATATACTATGATTTCAAGTCATCAAACCTTATTTATCCACTTTATTATATATTATATTTCAAATGTAAATGTCTTCCTCATTTTCACCTATTTTATATTCTTGCTCAATAACATCGATAGGGGTATTTCTAATGGAATTCACCAATGAATATTACATTACGGGTGTTTTATTAGAATACTAATGATATGAGAAAATTTTTACCTTGGAATATATATTGTAGGGGATGTGATATTTAAAAATGTTTGTACCATTGATAGGTTTATTTAGAATACAACCACCATTATGTCTCCAACCTTCCATTCAACACTCTTTTGAATCCTCTTGGTGAATAGTGACTTGAAGAGAATCCTTAGAAATTTTTTTCATATGTGTTCCCAATGAGGAAGGAAGATCATGAGATGAGATATGATAAGAAACCTCAATATGTGATTCTCCTAATAAATATGAAAATAATGAATTCCATTGGGGATGAGGTGGAGGTAAAAATTCTCATATACATATGGGTTTGGTTTATTCTATTTCAATTATAAAAACATTTTCTGCTATATATGGAGTTCTTAAAGGATTAATCTATCTTAAAAACGTCCCGAGCCCTACCGAAAGGGGATTCCCTATTATTTTAATAGAAAAAACTGTTAAAATAGCTCTTTTGGTCTTGTAGTTATTTTCTTGAGCATGATTTGAGTGAAATATATAGTCTTTATATTTGCAACTTTCTTCAGAAGGAGTTAATTTTGTTTGATGATTGAGTTTCCTTATGATGGAAGCTTTCTCAACCTTCTCTGATTCCTTAACAAAAGTACCTTAATGGATCATTATCACCCAGCCTGAAAATTTTGAGATTCCATCATAGATGATTAAAAAATTTCATACCATCTGTCATGGGTAGACATTTCATCAATTATCCAACTAGAAGAAATAAAATTTCATGATGTCACACATTGTAGTCTTTTATGATTAGGGAGAAAAGTGAAATATAGTGATCCGTGTTTTCCCCATTCTATGATATAGACACCAGATGGGAAATCTATGATCAAATGATATTGTTTTTATAGATAATAAATAAATGAACATTGATGACCCAATTATTTGTTTCCTAATTTTATGTATTGTGTAGCAGGATGGTCATATATGTTAATTTGATGACAATGTTCTTCTATTTTCATAACATGATATGTGTGTCATTCATAAAATAATAATTTATTTTTCAAATTGTGAAGAGTTTTCTAGGGGTTTAATTATGTATCTTATACATGTTTTTATGGTAATGCATCTAGAATGATATATTAAGGAGTTGATGAGGATCTAAATATGATTGGTATATAGTATTTATCGATTTTTTTGATAAAAAAGGTGTTTTCAGAATATTTTTTTGGGATATTTCCCTACATTATCAGAGAAAATTGGGGATTGTTTTCATGATTTTTTTAGAAAGTTGGATTAGAAGGAATTTACTATATTGTGTTAGAAGGTAGAAAATACATGGTTGGTTTGATGAAATATTGTTTCCTTTCTTTATCTTATGTTTAAGAAATAACATACCATATAAATGATAAGGCATTTTAAATGCTTGGAATTATCTTTCCTAGAACCTTCTAGAAGGACGAATTCCTCGTAATTGATTTTTATTGGGTGTAAATTCTTGTTGAAATTAAACCTCACTATATGGAGGAATATTTTAGTGAAAAATAAAATGTGGGGGACCACTATCATGGTATAATTCTAACTATAAGGATGATTCTTATGGAATATACCCCGCGGAGGAACATTTGGGTAAATGATTAATAGTGGATGACCTTTTTTATCTTTGATATTCTGACCATGAGGAGGGTTTCCATAACTCTAAAAAAATATGGTTTCTCAAGATTGATATTGATATGTCCCTGAAGGAGGCCATTGTGGTATGATTTATGGGGAGGACCTTTGGATATGTTAGTAGTAATGTCATAGGGATGACATTCATAATTAAAACTATTTCATCATTGACATTGGTCCTGGATATCCATTGATAAATTTTTGAGGGCCTCATGAACAATATCCTCTTGTAGAATATTCTCATTGTCCTAATCGTGAGTTTTGAATTTTGTTTTGGAGATTTATTTTTCAATGTTACCTTTCAGGTGGCTAGAGTCGCCTTTTAAAGACTATTAATTTCATATTTGGGATCCCATATGAGTGACTCCTATGATTTTTTGAATGATTTAGACAATATTTTCATGCATTATCATTATTATATTTCTATCCTAAAGAGGCCATCAAAATGGACCAATTTTCTCCAATTAGAATGAGGATATATGTCCAATACAATTTTTGATTTATCATGACAGTGTACTGATAACCCTCTTAGATGGTAGAGAGAGTTTATTCATGCTTCTGAGTAACCATCACATTGTGATGATGAGTCACTATAATTACATGTATGATGTTTTTTTTACCAAAACCATAACTACTTACACAACTATCATTATATTTTTTTTATGATTTATAGAATGTGGGTTGGGAAAGAAGCTATATATTCTATTACCTCTAGGATGTTTTGGGAAATATCTCCATCTAGAATGATAATATATTCCCATTATATGGATGGAACTTAGATATATTCTATCTACTATCCTCATGTTCATTGAATAATATAATCACATGTTTATGGTGTGTGGATGGAAAGATGGTTCCACCATATATTTCCCATTTGGGTATGTCGACAAACTTTTTTGAGTGATTATAAAATGGTCTAGTAGACTTGATGGATATTGGAAAGTATATGATCATGTTCATGGATAGACTATTTTTCATGTTATAGGTATTTTCTATGGGAATGGGGATGAATTCTAATTCTAAATTAAATTTTACCACCATTGGTGGGTTGTCCTGGGCACCAGAGTCCAGGTGGCCAAAGACCAACCACATAGGTTGGTGTCATTAACATTCAGAGGGTTCGTTGACTCATGACATTGGTGGTAGTAGGTACTTGATGGATCCCATCAATGTGTCTCTTAGTTTATTGAAATGAGTTCACTATCAAACAATTGATCTTCCTACATCGTGTTTTTTGATAAGGCACCCAAAATGATAAAAAATAGAAACATGTTACATTTTCATCTTGTTCCATAGCCTTCACTAGACAGACGATTTTTGGGGATTCATATCTTTTAAGGAATCACATCAAACCTATAACACATGGGAAATACATTTTAGGTGGCACTCCTAGATTAGTGAAATTGACTCCCGATATTAGAGACACTAGGTTGTTGATATAGTCCTATGATCTAATGAGGATTTAACTCATGAAATCGTTGATGTTTAATTTTGTTTCAATTGGGAGTACACCATTTTAGGATTAAATGGAGTTCTGGTGAATGTGGTTGTGTAAATATAAAAAAATAGAAACCATCAATTTGGAATCACCAATGAACAACGATATTCCACTGATTCCATTAAATGATCCATCATTGGCCTACTTTTGTTTCATGAATGCATAAACAAATGAAATTTTTGGACATGCGGGATAATCAAATGAAGAAATAATGTCAGGATCACCATTTTTCACATCCCTTTGTAGGCAGTTTCCAAATGGGGATTATTTATGGAGTCAAAAACACTAAACGAATCCCATATATGTGATTAGTCACAATACAACTTTATAAAGGTGGGTAATAGGTGAATATTTTTCTTTCAATAATTCTGAAGAACTCACATTGGTTAAGAGTATGATAGGATAGCCTTTTCACACCATTTTCGGGGGTAATTTTGCATACTATGGGAATCTCTTATTGATTTAATTAATATTCATAAATCCTTCCAAAATATCAGGTTCGCTTAGGTTCATAATCAATTATTGGCATGTGTTGACATAAAACCATCTATATGTATCTAAGGTTCTCCATCAGTGGTAATATATATATGTATGCGTGTGTGTATAAGACATTATCTATAAATGATACCACCTATATGTATCAGAGGTTCTCTATCAATGGTACCATATATATATATATATATAAAAGAGGATCCCAATTTTTGTTTCAATATTTTTTCAATATTGGTTTTAATTAAAAATATGGGGAACTATGGAATTTAAAATCATCCAAGGTGATAGATTTTGTTTTGATACTGGGATAAGTCCCCTGAGTATGGGTTTCTGCATATCCTATCAAAACAGATAATAACACACATAGTACAACGAAACATAATAGTACATCTTGTACCTTTAAAGATCATGTGAAAAGGAACAAGGTATTCTGTTTTTTATGTGGTTAATGTGTCCTAGAAGAGGGTACCAAATAGTGTTTTTCGTGGTAATTATACATGAGAAACACTTTTTGGTTAAACCCATAAGAAATATGGCCTAAAATGACAACTCTCTCTAGGAATTTTGTATGATGAATAAGATCGGAAAATGGCCAAGATGGAATATTGCCTCCTAGGATGAGGGTGGGATCTTACTTGGAATATATTCTTGGAAAATTGGTGGTGGATTGAATGTGTTTTTTAACCTCAAGGTGTATTCCAACATTTCCATTGTGGAATAGTATAAAATCCCCTAAAAATTAGATTTTTTGGTGCTAGAACCTAAGGAGAAGAAAATAAATGATGTATTGACCATGAACGTGTCATGATCACCACTAATCACTAAAATCACATGAGTCATTCTCTCTATGAGATTCAAGAGAGAGTGAAATATCAAACATTCACCAGTTCATTTCTAGGATGGGAGCCATGTTTCACTTTATTTCATGTTTGTTGATGGATGAGGGTGGGTATATGAAAGGTTGGAGATATCATATATGGAATGATAAGGGATTACTCTAAGAGGGATACCTATAATGAATATTTTCTCCATATATACTAGTAGATAAGGGTGACTCTATGATAGAGGTTTCAGGAAGAAAGATGGGTTTTATTCCAATTATTTCCATCATAACTATTTATAAACCCTTAATTAAGGCATATATATCAACTAAACATAGATAATACTTGATTATATTCATTTTTTAGTTATTACATGGGAATATATAACAATATATAATGTACATCCACCATCCATAAGGCTAGGACCATCATTTCCAAATGATTGCATGATTGTGATTTTTTGGACCCTAGAAATTTGGGTTTTTAATAATAGGTCCTTCTTTACCATTTCTGTTTTACATAATTTTCCAAATTTATCTTCACTAATCATTTGTATGATTTAGTTTTAAACTAAAAAAATCACATCAATAGATGTTTAGGAATATTTGAAAAAACATTAGGCCCAATATATGTTAAATAATTTTGTTAGAGTAGCTAATAATGAAATTTCTATGGATAAAAAATGTTTAAACAAATAAAATCACAGGTTGATAAAAAATTATTATATTTAAAAAAATAAAAATCGAAGAACTAATGCGACATATGTTTTTATGTACATATTTTTAATATTATCATAACAATTTTCTGATTTAGTACTTTATTGAAATAGGATCAAGGAAATTATGTTGAGAAAGGTATGTATTTGGAAACAAATTTTTCTTATAAAAAAATAGTGTGCTTAAATGGATGAGAATCTTATTATAATTATTTTTTGATGGAAAAGGTGACATTCCTAGTTTTACTTGAGGTTATGATATTGATATTTTCTTGAAACTCTTAGTTATTATCTTTAGTCAGTGATATTTATAAATTAGATTATGGTATATTATAAATGTTATGAGGCTTGTGTTAAATATATAAGGATTATTCTTCATTAGTTTTACATTAAAGTTATTTTTACATATATTATATATTATTAATATTCATAAAATGTGATTTACTGAAAATGATATATTTTTTGGGATAACTATTGGAGAAAAGATTCTTTGAGATTTCATAACACTTAAGATTAATATAAAAATTATAATGAGTTAATAGATGATGTATTGATTTCAAATAATCATGTTAGACTATATTGGTAATGTTGGGATTGATAATTTATTCATGATATATTTAGAGAAGTTCATCTCATTTTTCAAAATTATGTTATATAGTTTCTACAATATATACTAATGGTTAATACCATTAGAGGGTTAATATAGAGTTAATTTTTGGAGGAATATATAATATCATAAGGGTTTAACATCTTATAATTTCAAAGTGGTTTTGGAAATGGAATATTATTTAATGTGTACGATTATGGTATAAACACACTTCAATTTATAATTGTCCGAATTGTTAATATTTTTAAGTAAGGATACATTGGATTTTTAGATAATCGATGTCAATGATTATTGGGTTTACAATATTTTAGGAATGTTCACTGTAATTTTAAATATCTATTTAAAGGAATTTATTATTTATTATAGGAGAAAAAAAACTCAAAGTAACCTAGGTTGAACGAATAATTATATATGTGAAACCGAGAGTGATATAGGTTGAATCATGTGAGATATAAGTTGAGATATAATAACAATAGACTAATATGATATTGTTATAAAGTGAGACTTCATGAGGATGAATTTTTTTAAAGTTATTTATGTAAATTATCTTATAATGTTAATAAATCTTATTAAAACTATTGGCTATAGTAAGGGATAAATACCAAATGAACCAAGTTAATAATGTATTCCATTTATAATGTGAAACTATCCCAACCAAAAACCTAACATGATAATTGTTGGGGTGATAAATATTTTACTTATTCCAAATTGAATATTAATAAATTTTTTAAACAATGTGAATGTTTTGGAAATATTGAACACACTAAGAAATATAAGGGTAAGATCACTTAAAAATTCAGGAGATAATGAAGATAAAGGATATTCAATTTCCTACAGCGTAAAATTATTTGATGAAACATGGGATTAAATTCTATTTGTGTGTAGATGAAATTTAGTAGACTTAAAAGTGTTAGGGAATGAGGAAATATACAAAAATTCATATATCAAATTTCAAGAGAATTATGAATTATCTGACTCAACCCTCGATCCATGGGCCAAATTGGATGATATATACATTTAACCTTGTGAATAATGAAATAATATACAATAAATACTAATGACTTAGATAACGATTCTACACCCCAAGTTTTATAGTATCCCATTTCTTGTATGTTTTCAATAACTACATGTATTTGAGTTATAAATAAAACCACATAGTGTTACGATTATCATATAAATAATTTTCAAGGTCTGGTGGCTGTTATTCTTTATGGATGTAGATCTACACCCCATAATAAAATTCTATATGTAATTAGGAATTATTTAGATATCATTATAAATAACATGTAATGATTTTCATATAGATAAATCTCATCGCACTTCCAAAATAAACCAATGATCATCTAGAAGTGTATAGTTTATTACGATTTTACAATTGACATTACTATGATCTTATGAGACATATTTTTCTAGAAACCAACCTAGGATCCCTGGTAACTCGGTAATCAAGCTGACTCTGACATGACTCAAAGGTCATTCCTGATCCCCACATGCGGCCGAATAGAACCTGCAATCATAAAACATACAAGTGGGAAAGTCTTTTTTCACAAGAATGTGGAAGTGAAAGATAAATGACAGTATGAATATCAATAGGAAAAATGCACTGGGAGTAAAATTATCAGAATACCAAAAGAAATAAATGCTGAAGTACTACACCCCAAATTACTAAACATGAATATATCCCTAAGGATTCTAAGTTCACAAATCACCACATCCAACGCTCAACAGTTGGGTCCACCTCTAAGAGATGCCTTCCCTTAACTCATGCTTAGAAGATGGAAGCCTAAAAAACCCCCATAGGAAAATATAGGATGTGAGCTTAAGACCTGTTGGATACAACACAATATTCCATAACAAGTGAAAAATACAAATTTTCCAAAAAAAATAATTCAGTATTTTAGAATAAACAGGCTTGGAAATTAAAAAATATATTTATAAAAAACGTGATATACATTCACTAAATGATGGAAATTACATTAAAAGAAAATGATATAATACACAAGAGATTGAATATTTATACATATAATAGATTATTTAAAACATTTATATATATAATAGTTTCTATTAATTTAGCAGGCATGTAATGTTGTTCAAACAACATTGGCATACATTTATATCTCAAATATAAATAAACAAGTAAGAAACATGGACTTTTGGAAAATGGTAATATCGTATTAACCTAAAATAAGATAATGCACTCTCAATGTGAACTTAGAAATATTTTTAAACACAATTCCATATGATACTATCCATATGAGACTTATCACCAACCCGTCGGGGATGTAACCCACTTAGTGTATGTTTTAGAACGTTGTCTTTGCATAGAGTGTATCCAAATAACTCACTAACTACCTAAGGCTTGCATGCACTCCTACATTATGGAAGAACTATTTTGAGACTTCTTAAAATATGATAAATCCCAATCTTATATTTCAAAAAATTCTAATTCTTTTCAATTTAAAAAAAAATAAGTTTTATTAAAAAACATTCATTTTTCACAAGATAAAACCACTAAGTTTCTATAAAATCTCTTTACGCCATTTTCATGTGTTTTAAATCAATTCAAAAGCAATTAAATCTTTTTTTTTTCAACAAATTTACACAATTAAATTCAAGACTTTAATATATAAAATTTCCATCATATCCTTAATTGAAATTAAATAATTTAAATCATCTAATTTCTATAAACCCTCCCCTATTCAATGGAATTTTGGGTTCTTCCAAATATCAGTTCCAAAACAATTTTAAATCCCCCAATTAAATGGAATTGGGTTTTTATCAAAAAAATTTAATGAAATAATAATGAAATTTAATATAAATAATAAATTGAAATAAATTAATAAATTTTATGGTAATCAATTTGGAAAATCGGGATAGAACCACTTACCTTTTTTCCGAAGAACGACACTCACAATGACACCCACAAATGACAGCGAAGGTGAAGGAGTCCTTGAAACAAAACCTAGTAAAAATATCCAACACAAATATATATGGATTTAGAATCCCATGATGATCCTCTAAAATTTGATGAGGAGAGAAGGAGATAAACTCGAAGAATATGGGAGAACTCTTACCCGGGAATCACACCGGAGATGCAATGAAGATCCGAAGCCAATTGGATTGAACCACAAAGTGGGGAACCTATGGAAACGCCTAGTGGGAGTATATGGTCAAGAGAAATGAAGATACGATGAATGGAATGAATCAAAATAGCTGATCCTGAGTTTTTAAACTGGACGCAGGCCGAGTCACGACGTATACCTTGGGGTCCTAACGTGTTGGCCAGGCTAGATAAGTATGACAAAAATCCCATCTCCTTGGGTTGAAAAACCACTATTTTTTTACTACATGACATGTACCTTAGGTAAATGGTGTGTACCTACTATTGGAATGATCTCCCATTCATGAAGTGATCTTTTAATTTGCGACCTCCAACCGGCACCATGTACATGAGCTGTACTTCTGTTACATGACGTGTAAATATTCATGGGTCTACATTAAACAAAAAGACACATAAAAGGAATTTTAAAAAAATAGGGACATAGAAAACATGAAATATTACATTATCAAGGTAATGAGTTGTTACAGCCTTCCAACCATAAAATCTTTTTTTTCCGTACAAAGCCTATGAAAAAGATTTCATGCTAATAAGATGAGGCCACTACTCTATCATCAGTTCCTCACGCTCCCTTTTATCATGATTAAAATAGCCATTTTTCCATAGTACATAGAAAAAATGTATAGTCTTTTGAAAAAGAAAAATCATCTCATAATCATCTATCTTAACTGGTTTCCTAGTCAATGATAAATCAGGCCCAATATTCAAGTCATTCTATCTCAAAACATTCGATGGATTGAAGAGATACATTCTCAACTGTGACACCATGAACATGTTATGTATTGACATCAGATACGGTGGATGTTCCAAGTGGTATGAAAACATACCCACCTTCTCAACAACCTCGAAAGGATCTACAAAGTGAAGAGTAAGTGTACCTTTCCACCCATGACTTCGATGACACAACTAGGGTTGAACTTCCATAAACACCCGATCAGCAACTGAAAAAAACAAAGGTCTACGACATCGATACAAATAAGAATTATATCGACTCTGTGATGTCAACATCCTCTAATGTATAAGCTGAATATTTGATTTCATCTCCTTCACCATGCTTGGGCCAACCAATGAACTGTCTCCAAAATCAAAACAACACAATGGATATTTACAAGTTCGTAAATAAAAGGCCTCTAAAGGTTCCATTCTAAACATAGATTGGTAACTGTTGTTATAAGAGAACTCAATAAGCCCCAAGTGATCTTCCCAAGCCCTGCCGAAGTCGATAACATAGGTGAAAAGAATATCCTCGAGAATATATATTTCTCTTTCTGTCTGTCCATCAGACTGCAGATGGAAGCCCGTGCTCAGATGATCCTGAGATCCCAATGCCTCATGAAGGCCTCTCCAAATGTGATTAATAAACTGAGGATACCTATCATAAACCACATTAGATGGAACTCTGTGAAAGAAAAAAAATCTTTCACATAAAGATTATATACATTCTCAACATTGGTTGTATCTTGAATAGATATAATGTTATCCGACATGGTTAGCCTATTGATCAAAACACATATTGAATTATTATTCCTATAGGTATGAGGAAAACCAACTACAATGTCCATAGATATCTTATCCCACTTCCAAGTAGGGACTGGATGTGGCTGAAGTAAACCTGAATGTTTCATGGTGCTCAAGTTACACTCGTTGGCACATATAGAGACGAGAGAAAAAATTATCAATGTCTCATATCATACCTGGCCACCATAACTATTTACACATGTTATATGACATCTTAGTGGTGCCTGAGTGCATATCCAACTAATAATTAGGGAAATACTCCATCACTGCATTTCTTACTGCTAATGTCACAATGAAGCAGTTTTGATTGCATAGAACACCCTCTTTGTAGAATTAAAACTGGGAATCCACCACCCCAAAATAAAGGGATTAATTATTTATATAGAACTTATTATCAAGATCTTGATCATGAAGAATCATCTCTAGATTATAAGACATCAACTGCACTATTGCAAAAGAAACATCATCCCCTTCCTCTTGAACCCCAATATGCAACTGTGAAAATAGAGACATTAAATTCTTGTCTCCCTAATATTATTTCACAACCCGAGATTTTTGTTTCATGATCAAAGAAATATCAATGATATTCCCATTCCCAGGGGGATAGGAGATGTCACTATCGAAAGACTATAGGTACTCCAACCAACACCTCGGTCGAATATTCAAATAATTTTTGGAGAAGATATAAATTAGGTTTTTTGGTCTGAACAAAACATAATACTTTCTCCAAAAAATTAGTTCTGAAATCTTTTAAGCATGTGCATCATAGCTGCATGTTCCTGAGAATGGGTAGGATAATTCTTCTCAGGTGGCCTAAGCTATCTATATCCATATGGTACTACCAGATCACCCTATATAAGAATGCAACCCATGCCAAAACCTGATGCACCACGAAAGACCACATAATCCTACCTGGATACTGTAATAGTTAACACCAACATAATAGTCAATAGATTTTTCATCTCAACAAAATAAATCAGACATTTATCATCCCATGAAAATATCACCCCTTCTATGTCAGATCTATGGATGGAGAAGCCAACTTTGAGAATTCCTTCATGAACCTTCGGTAATATCTTGATAATCCCAAGAAACTTCATATCTCAAAGGTACTTCTTGGTTGATCCCATGTCACAATAGCCTTTACCTTATCAGGATCAAATGATACACCAAATTCAATCACCATGTGTCCCAATAATTTCTCATTCCAAATACAGAATTCACACTTTGATATCTTGGAATATAGGTGGATATTTCATAGCTGATTAAGAACTATTCTTAGATGTTTCACATGATCCTCCTTAGAAATTGATTAAACAATAATGTCATCCACAATGACTATCACAAAGGTACCTATATACTAATAGAAAATCTTGTTCATTAAATCCATTAAAATAGTATGATCATTTTTAGGACAAAGGGCATACCATGGTTCTCAAAGTGCCCATACCTGCTCTAAAGGGAGGTTTTCCAAATGTCAAATTCTTTTAACCTAAACTGGTGGTCACTAAATCATAGGTTGATCTTTGAAAACCACATAGTAACTTTAATCTGATATAATTTATTTTCACTCTGTCGAAATAGTTATTTGTTCATTATTGTAACTCTATTGAGCTGTCAATAATCAACACATATTTGAAGGGACCTGTCAGTCTTCTTAGCAAAGAGAACTAAGGGTACCCAAGGTGACATACATGAAAAAATAAATACTTTCTCAAGAAGATCCTCTATTTGGGACATCAGCTCTTTCAGCTCAGCTTGTGCTATGTGGTAAAAGGGGATATAGGCTGATTGAGTACTAGAAATTAATACAATAGAAAACGCAACCTCTCTCACCAATGGTAGACTATATATATCAAAAGTGAACACATTAGAAAACATAGTGAAAATTGAAGAAATATGACCACCCATTTAATCTTGATCGAAGTAAAAAAAAAAATATATCAAATTCCAGAATTTTGGATAAGAAGGTCTGTCTCTAATCGAACTTGGGTCCCATTTTACATGAAAAACAATGGGCACACCACATGGTGTATTAGACTAGACCAGTCAAAGATAACAATCAATTTGGTATTTATAGGAAATGATACAATCCATATTGAATATGACATCACAATATTTTATATCAAGAACCCTGAAACTCAAAGATATCTCCACATCAGGTAGGGATAAGACACAAGCAGGATTACAGAGGCCCTTCTCTATCTTAATAACAAGGGGTGTAGTAATATACATTAGAAAAGGTATTTTATCCATAGAAATATTAAACAGGTAAACAATACTGGTTAAAATAAAAGATTGAAAAGCACCAATATCAGAAAGATAAGTAACTAATGATTAAGCAATGGTAATGGTACCTCTCACAGTCACTGGACTCATGTATATTTCCTCTAGATAATCTTCCACTATGTGAAGGAGTTTCGTTCCATATGCATGCGGATGGAACTATTTTGAACATGAAGAATTTTGTTTCCCTTGAGTGTTAAGAGATGTAGATGATCCTGTCCTACTAAGAAGAGTAGAGAAGTGATGGAAAGATTTTAGCAAGCATCCTAAATGTTCTCGGGAGCTACAGTTCTTTGGTGCTTCAGTGCAAACCCAAGTCAAATTTCGTGACTTTCAACATTGGTAGAAAGACATAAAACTTCCTACTAGAGATGTATGAGGTTTGGAATGAATTTTTCGTCAAGAAATTCCCTGAGGATCATCATGCTTCTATTTTCATTCTAAGGTAAAAACACTACCATTGGTATAAAAAGGAATTCCCATCAACGCTGACTTGACAGCCATGTCCATATCAACCATCATTTCCCTATCCATCACATCAGCATAAGTAGGAAGATTTAGTAAGGAAACATGAGAAAAAAATACTAGATTTAAGTACCAAATCCAACAATCGAACCTTCAACCTCACATTAGATACAATATTAGTAGAAACGTACACCAACCTATAAAAGAGATTTGATTACTTTGTCATAGTTTTTTTGTCTAGATCAATCTTGAAAACCTCTATAGCCTTAGGAAACACCATGAAATCTAGATTGAATAGATTGGTAAAGAAACCTTTAAGTCTTTCCATTAAAATCCCTCATGTTTCCGTGATGTCACTATCATGTCCCACCATCTCCTTCTAGGTCCCTCCAACAAGAAGGTGGCACAGTTACTCCTGATCACTTCCGGAGTCTCCAATAACTCATATAGATATTCTATCTTTCCCAACCATTCCTCATCATGTTGAGGGCTAGTGGAGCCATTGAAGACTACTGGATTTTGTAAAAGGAACTATTTTGAATGATTTTGAAGAAAATCCCCCTGAGGATCCACAGCTAGAGCCTGAGTGGGAACTAGAGGTGGTGCATACCCCAGAGCATGGACAATATGCACAATCACCTCAACCAAATTCAGGTTGACAATAGGATATTCTTTCTAAGGTTATGCAATAGACTTTTACTGTATTTGATTCACACATCCTCTTGAAGGCATGATGAAACACAACAAAAAAAGATATAATATTAACATTAGATTAACACTAAATCTTAGTAACAAGAGAAAGTATTCTAAACAGAAGGGAAAACAAGATTTAGATTTCAACCTATCCAAATATCTGTTAGGAAAATAATAGAACTAATAATAAATATGAATTTAACTAACCACCCTTGGTGAATTAAGGTTTATTATAGTGAGAGATGGATAAGAACACATTCACAACTACCTCCTATGTCAGAAACATATTTAAAAAATATGCATACTGAATTCATTAAAATGGAAGATAAAAAACCTCATTTGATAACAATTTGTCACGAACCCGCCATGGTAGCACGAAAACTTGATAACAGAGTCAGGCCTAACCAGACCCAAAGGGTGCTACCGATTCCAATGGGATGGCGACTAGCACCTGTCACCGTACAACATATATGTGGGAATTATTTTCCCCTAAGAGTGTGGAAGCAAAAAATAAAATATAGTATTCATATAAATAGAAAAAAACAACTGGGATTAAAAGTATCAGAATATAGAATGTGATAAAATAAAATGTACTATAACCCAATGTAATAAACAGGAAAAAAACCCCATGGTACCTAAGGACAAAACTCACCACATCCAAATCTCAATAACTAGCTCCATCACCAGGATATACCTTCCCATTACTCGTTATTAGAAGAAGGAATTCTACAAACACCTAGAGGAAAAAGTAGGGTGTCGACCTAAGCCTTGTAAGATACCACCAATGATAAAATAACAGATACCATATATTGATTTTCCAAAAAAAGTCATTCTATTTTTAAAAATAAATATGTTTGTAAATACAAAAACTATATTAAAAAAACATTATATACATTAACTTAATGATGGAAATTACATTAAAATTACATGTTTGACATTACAAGAGATGGAATATTTATAAAAAATGGCTTAATTAAACCATTTATATAAAACAGTCTATATAAATTCATCAATCATGTAATGAAGTTCAAACTACATAGGCAAACATTTATATCTCAAATAAAAAAAACAAGTCAAAAACATGGTCATCTGCCCAAAGGTAATATAGTATTAACCCAATATAGGATTCAAAACACTCTATTTGAACTTATAAAATTGTGTATACAAAAGTTACTATGCAACTAGCGAAAGGAGACTTATCACAAACCTATTAGGTATTTAACCCATCAGAAGTATGTTTTAGAATTTTGTCGTAGCATAGAGTGTATCCAAATAACTCACTTACTACCTAAGTCATGCATGTTCTCTTACATGATGGGAGAAATATTTTTAGCCGGCAAAAAATTCAATAAATCCCATTCTTCAATTTCAAAAATTCTTATTCCTTTCCATTTAAAACCAAAATAGGTTTAATTCAAAAACATGCCTTTTTACAACAAAAAACCACAAGGTTTCTATCAATTCATTTTAATCCATCAACCTGACTTTGAAATACATTCTAAACTAATTCAATCCTTTTCACAATGAATATCTACAACTAAATTTTAAAATTTAATTGAAAACATTTACATCAAATCAATAATTTTAATTAAACAATTTTAATCATATACTTTCGATAAATCCATCCCAATTCAAGGGAATTGGGGGTTTTCCAAATTGTCATTCAAAAACCATTTTAGATCCTCCAATTCAATGGAATTTTGTTTCATTAAAATACATTAAATGAAAAATTAAAAAAATGAATTTAAATTAGTAATTTAAATAAATCAAGAAATTCATTGGTAATCAATTCGTAAAATTAGGATGGAACCACCTAACTCTTTCCCGAAGAATGACACTCTCAACGTCACCTGCCGACAACAATGAAGGTGAAGGAGTCCTCAAAACTCATCCTAGTATCAAGATCCAAAAACACAAGACATGGATCCATAAATCCTAATACGATCCATTGAAATCCCAAAAGAATAGAATGGGAGAAACTCGAAGAACGTGGGGGAACTATTACTCGAGAATCACACCACATTGGAAACAAAGATTCGAAGCTGATCGGATAGAACCAGAAAGTAGGGAACCTCTGATAAATGCCTATGGGGTGTCTTGGGATGAGATAAATGATGAGCCTAAGGATGAAATTAAAAAATTTTCAGATCATGTGTTTTATAACTAGATTCATGTCGAGTGATGACATGTATCTTGGGGTCATGACGTGTAGGCCAGGCTGGATAAGTACGTCGAAAAACCCGTCTCCTTGGGTTAAAAAAGGTACTCTATAATTCTAAAATGATGTGTACCTTAGGTAAACAACGTTTAATAGACCATGTTGTGATCTCCCCATTCACGTCATGATCTCCAAATTTGCGACTATCAACCAGCACCAAGTACATGACATGTACCTAAATAAGAGTCTAAATAAGACCTTGAAAAAACATATAAAAGGATTTTTAACTGAATGGGGACTTAGAAAAGGTGTAAAATTACCTAATCAAGGTAACTAGTTATTATAGATTTTGAGGATGCAATTTAATTAATAGGGAGAAAATTTAACACCCAGAAATTCTAAAATATGATTACCATAAAATTATTCAATATTATAGAGATCTTTAATCCCATGAAACATTAGAAAAAAAGAAAATAAAATATGTTTAGATCATTAAAATCATATAATTTAATTCAAGGGAATGAATATGAGTAATGTCCACAAGTATAATAATATGTTTTTTTAAATTATTTTTTTATGGTTTGATTATCGAGCACAAAGGAGACATTATTGATGGAGTTGTTATAAACACATTTTTAATGCCATTTATTAAAAATGACATAAAAAATTTAGTTTTTATGTATTTCAACATCATTTTTTTAAAAAAAATATTTGAATGACCATGTTTTGTGCATTTATTTTAAAAAAATTAATTTGAAAAAATTATTTTAAATTTGGTTTTTTAAAAACGACTATTAGAGATCAATTTTCAAGTCATGTTTTTTAAATACCAATTAGAAAAATAAAGTTTTTAATAAAATATTATTTGAGATCCTAAAAAATGACACATTTGTTTTTTGTAGAATCAACAAGAATAAATATTATTCCAAATAATTAAATAAATATTTTAAAATTACATTGTTTAAAAAATAAGGGTCATTCAATGATATAATGTTTGAAATCAAAAAATAATTTTTACAATATATATGAACCCATCTGAGAAAAATTGAATATAAATAAGAAAAAAAATATAACAAAAAGAAGATGAAATCTCAAAAAATGAACATAAATTTTTAACATAATTTTCATGGTTGTATAAGTCTTTATAGATATAATATTTTTTGCTTAAATATCTCATGATTCATCCTATGATTTGTCTTAGATGAAATTTTAGAATTCATAGGCTGTTTTCTATTTTTAATATGATATAAAGAAGGATTATTCATTATAAGAAAATTAAATCATTAAATTGGTATATCTATTGAGAAAATTAATCAAAAACAATTAAATCATGGAAAAATAATTATAATTATCCTAATGATGTTTTTGAATGACGAACAAGTGGAATGATTATAATGACCAAACTATTTGAATAAGTGTAATGAGGATTATTGAAAGTATTGAACATGAAATTAATAAATGGATAGTTTGAAAACAAATTAATGAAATTGAAAAGGGAAATATGGTATAAAAAATTTTAGGCGAGAAATAAAATTTTTGATGTCATGCTCTTAAACAATTTGAATTTGGTGCAGTGATGATTTTAAATTTTAACATTAACCCATGTTTCGAAATTAATGATGTGAAGAAATCATTTTTAATGTTAGTTCGCTTAAATGTGATATTAATAATTTAGATTTTACATCATCTTTATGATAACAGACATGAAAAAACATTTTTACCTCAGTTTTCATAAAACTAATGTGAAATCCCCAACATGATTTTTTTCCATTGGATATTTAAATAACTGATATTAAAAACCATTCAACATTAGTTATTTAAAAACATGTATTAAAATTAAGACATAAAGGATACATTTTTTAATATTGTGTTATATAATATATATATATATATATATAATAGAGGGAACATGTAATATGGATAAAATTAAATTAGTTTAAAAAAATGTAAAATAAGATTATTTATTGTTTGGAAAATTATTTTTCTAAAATATTTTTGAGGTGGTAAAAATTTCTATTTTTTGAAAAAAATGATCGATGATAAATTATGTTTTATATTAATAATTTATTAATATAAATTCATTTGGTAAATGGTATGAAATTAGAATTAAAAATGTTTAAATTTTAAAATGATTTTTTCCAATTAATGTTTTTTCAATTATACATTATGACATTAATAAAAAAAATCTATAAAAATTTAAATTTGAAATTAATAAAATTCATCATATATTTCTAGTTCCTAATTTCAAAATTAATTTATAATCAATTTTTATGTTTTTACTAAAATACATTTTATTAGTTAAAAATATAATTTTTAGGAAAACAGGTAATTTTTATATCATTATTGCTATATAAGAATGTTATATAAATATATAAAAACATATATATAAGAAAAAAATGAATTTTAGGGAAAAAATTTTATTTATAAAATATTAAATGAAATTATAATAGCTATGGAAAACCTTTTTATAACTAATTAAAATGTTTTTTTACATTAAAAACCCATTTTCATTCTTATCATTGAATAAATTACTATAAAGAGATATATTTTTTATTCCTAGAAATAGTCACCCAATTTTCATTGATAAATTAATTTATTTCATAAAAATTGTTATCGAATATAATTTAATGTTATATATAAATTTAATCCTAAAAACAATATTTCTCTAAAATCTAATTTTACGTGATTTAGAGTATTTATTTTATTAAAATTAATTTTCAATGTTTTTAAATTTTATTATCAAAGTAAATATATGTCTGTGTAAAAGGAAAAAAGTTAAAAAGTACTAAAATATAACAAATCATACATTTCATACATAGATATTACATATAAATGTAATATTATTCAATACATGACATAGAAAACCCTCCCTATAATCGTATAAGTTTTGTGTATTTGGAAATTGGGAAATATAAACACATAGTTCATTAAATATCTAAAATGTCTCCCACTTATACCTTCATAACTAGAACCCATTCTGGATCATCATACATAATACAATTATTCATATCATGGGAAAAGATATATAATAAAGGGTGATATAAGAATCTTAATAAGGGTAAACAAAATATATATAAATTATATTATAATCATAAGACAAAATAATATAAGAAAAATATTTTAAAATTTATCATGAAAATCTAATATCATGATATCATGCCATGGGAGAATTAATAGAATCTCATAAAAAACATTTCAGGAGATATTAACAAAAGAAATGAAATTATGGCATACACATAATAATTTAAAATAATTTCCATATTAGTAATGGATCAATTATAAGACCATAGTAGAAAAAAATTCATTTATTGAACGTGGTTCACTCCTTGTTCCAGCCCTATGTTACTAAATCAAGATAATTTACTATTCCATTATTGTATTCATCATGAGATATACATAATCAGCAAATGTATTCGGGGGACATATATATCCCACCCATAACATAATGAAAATAAAACATATGTGTTCTATAAGAACATATATCATTCATCATATCCGAACCCATTAAATGAAATGGGTTTCTTAAATATCATTCAAGCAAAATGTAACCCATAGAAATGAAATGGGTTTAATAGTAATCATTCCATCATAAACATAAAATGACCATGGGAATAATAGGTATTGTATCCTTGACAAATTTCCCCATTAAAACATAAGTATCATCAAAGAATGATATCCTATATGGAAAAAAATTCAAAATTAAAATGTTTCAATTTCTTTAAAATTGATTTATTTTGTTAAAATGTAGTACAATTTTAAATGAAAACCATTCCATTTAAAATAAACTTTTATTCTTATAAGGGAAGATTCTGGGTATAATGGTTTCGTGAAGGTGAAAAAATATATAAATTCATTATATGTTAAAAAACATCCACCTCATACTTTTTTCTGGAAAACTGAAAAAGTAAATAACTTGGAAATCAAAAAAAAAGAGTCAATTATAATAATTAAGTAAAAAATAACACATGGGTAAAAATTACTAATTTTTTTAGAATAATAGTGAATAAAATTAAGAACTATTTTTAATAAACATTTATATGTAAGATAAGTATTCCCCACTAGATACTTACAAATGGAAAATCCCGAATAACAATGATATTATGGAATTGACCCTTAACTTAGGTCTGATTTCAATTGTATGTATTGGAACTACAAAATAATGGGTTACATGATGTTATTAGATTATTAAATATTCATATTCAGGATATCATAGATGATCATATTATCATCCTTTTATTTATAATATTTCATTATTACTCTTCTTTGGATTGTTAAATACTTTATTTTCCAATTCATGTTCTGTCAAATATGTCTTAATTATTTGGCATAGAATCTATTTCCATCATTTATGGAATGATTTTAAGGTAATATAGAACACCATTATTTATTAATTACATTTATATATTTATTATTTAATGGTTAATATTGAAATTTAATACCATCACATCATAGATACTATTGGTCATTCTTACACATAAGTGATGGTATCATTCCCTAATAGTAAAAGGGTAAGTAATTGAAGGGAATATATTTTGTTCAAAAATAAAAATTATGTTATAATTATTCTATATATCAATTATCTCTAAATTTATACCCATCCAGTTAGAGTAGTAATGAAAATCATTCTACAACATGCTGTGGAGATGGTAAGTCGTACATACACATGAATGATACTTTCTTTTTTCATAGGATGGATAAAGGTGGAATATGGTTGTTCAATGATAATAATAAAATATAATCAAATATGAGATATTGGTTTTATTACTATAGAATAAAAAAAATATATGATGTGAATGTAGAGGAATATTCAATATTGGGAGAGTCTGTAATAATTATTACCTCACCCTTGGAAAAATTCCCTTAGATATCCTCGTTGGGACATTAGGGTTGGTCTTTTGAGAAGAGAAGAACTTCAAAATTGAGTCAAGGTATGTTGAGGAGAGAAATTGGAATGGGATGGACGAGCATGAAGGGTCAATGAAATGTAAAGAGGTGATAGAAGAGGTTCCCTTTTATAATTTAGGTGAGGGGTACTTTCAATATTTTCAAAATATTTATTTATAGTAAATTCAATCTCAATCCAAACACCTCCATAATTACATGTATTCAAAGGTAATATTATATAAGATTGAAATTTTTACTTGTGTGAGGTCAATTAGGACATAAATGAAAAATCTAAATTTGTTTGACCATGTTATAATTATTTAGTATCTTTAAATATTTTTTATTATTTTTAAATAATTTAATAAAATATTATTCTCATAAAATATCTTAATTTTCAATTTTACACAATTAATTTTCTGAATTTTTAAAAATATAAATATAAAAATTTAAATTCAAAAAAAATATTTTATTATATATCTAAGAGGTAATTCTCATCTTGAAAATTCATTGATTATATTAATTGTCTCATATTATATTTATTTTAATCTTTTTAATGAAATTTATTTAATATTTCCATTAATAAAATACTTACCGCATCAACTATGAGTAATTATTTAATTTACATATTTATTCACTAAAAAATAAATAAAAAACATTGATAAAGACAAATGCACAATATTTATTAAGAGTACATATATTTATATATATTTTTTGGATAACCCAACATTAAAAATGATATTGTATTTAAAAGAACAATGTCATATCGTGAAATTTTTAAAAAATATAATAATATAAAAATTATAATATCATTTAAGTAGTCTAAAAAATTATAACAAATTTTATTACATGGAAATATTTGTATTAAGTTAAAAATATAAGTTAATATTCATTCATAATATACCTTTTTCCCCATATAGACTCAAAAGGGATATTCAAGACAAAGAAAGTGGCATTCATTGTCTTTCATTGATTTAAATAATATATAAGTAATTTTCATAAAGCATGTCCATTAAACAACTTAATTTCGATCCTTATGTGTTAATGGTGCAATTAACCTTATCCATTAACAATTTATCATGTGTTAGAGTCACTTTATTTCCTTTATAATTTTATTTTAAAGGTAAATTATATAAATTACCCATTAACGTAGTAACACAATTCACCATGGTTACTATTCATATTGGAAAAAAATAAAATGGGGAAATTCAATAAATTTTGAACTTAAGAATACAAATTTTTCATCCATTTTTAATATTTAAAACATAAATGTTTGAATTTAAATTTTAATAAAACTGGTGTACATCCTTGAAAACAATTTTCTGGAAAAATTAATTTTGAAAACATAAAATTCTTTTATAATAAATTGGTGTATAAAATTGTTTTAAAACCCAATATTTTGATTATTTTATATCAAAATGAACTTATTAAAATTTAAAAAAATCCAAAAGACAATTTTCATTGTTTACTTTAATGTAAAATACAGTTTTCAATAAAACTCTGTATTTTTAATATTGTATAAAGAAAAATTAATCTTTTCAGAAAATTATAAAAATAATAATTTAAAGACAATTTTTATACTATTAATTAAAAATATATATTTTTCATAACTATTTTAAAGATCATATAAAAATTAATATTCACTTATAAAAAGAACATAAACTCTTTTTTGAAGAAAACATATTTTTGAAGAATAAATTAATTTTTTTACTAATACATTCATATTGAATTGAAACATTATATTTATTTCATAAATTAGATTTTTATATTTATTCCCAATAAAATAATTTATAGTTTATAATGTCCATTTTATACTAATAGTGTATGTTGGTTCGTTTAAAATCATATTTTTGTGCAACTCATGCTATTGATGAATTAAAATTATTTAAAGAGAAATATTTATTAAATTTTTTGGGTGTTAAATTCCACCACTTAAAATGAATTTCTCCAATGAAATACATTAGTTGGATAAAAATTGATAAGTATACCTCTACCTCATAATATCCTCAAATTCACACACAGCTTCCTCAAATGGGTTGTTCCACCATAAAACATTACGCAAGATTTTAGTCTTGTTTTTTAAATACTTCTCTCAACTATCAGAAAACCTTATGAGTATTATTCATAAGAAATATATTACTCTAGTGGTAAAATTTTTGAGTTTAGAAAAATTGAAGTATCTGGTATGTACTTTTTTAAGAGTGATACATTTTACATATGATCAATTTTAGAGTGATTTGGTGGAAGAGACAATATATATGCAACATTCCCAACACAATCAATAATTTCCAAAGGACCATTATATGTTGGTCTTGGCTTGAACTTATTTAAAAATATCATTAATCTTTTAATGGAATATATTCAAAGAAATTCCTTGTCACCCCCATCAAAATCTAGGCCTTCTCATCGATTGTTATCATATTTTTTTTATTTAAAATTATATGATCTTATGTGATATTATGTACATCTAATCTTCAGTACCATATCCTCAACTAGATCAAATCCCAATAATTTTTTTCCCAACTTCATCACAACATGTTGGAGTTCGACACATCTTACCATAGAAGGATTCATAAATATTAGTCTAAATACTATAGTTAAACCTATTTTTGTAATAAAATTCTACATGCGGTAGGTGTTTATCCCAACCACCGAAAAAATACAAAGAGAAATATCTCAATATGTTTTATAGTGATTTAATTGTCCACTATGTCTAAACATCTTTCAAAGGATTATAATAAATTGGAAATCATATAACTATATCTAAATCCTTCTAATGACTTCTCCAAAAATATATGGTAATCCTCAGATCCTGACAAAATATGAATGAAAGTGGTTCTCCCAAAAATCCAAAAACTAATTTTATATATTTTCTGGAAAGATAATCAAGAGAGAAATCTTCTACAATATAAATTAATTTTGTTGATTACAAGAGTCGATCAACCATAACCCATATAAAATTATAGACTTTTTATGTTTTGGGAAATCTGACGATAATGTCTATGGTGATGTTTTCCAATTTCCTTTCTGGTATGGGAAATGGCATTAACATCCCCTAGGATTCTATCAATCATCCTTAACATACTGAAAAACCAAAACCAAAAAACACATTCTTCAATAACATACAATTTTTCATCTCACCAAAAATTATCATTCAGGTCTCTATACATCGTAGTGCTTCCAGGATGGAAATAGAATAATGAATAATGAGCCTCTACAAACAAATCCATATTTAAATCTAGTTTTTTAGGGAAACAATCATCATTCATGAGCATTATTATCACATAAAATTCAATGTTTAACTTAGAAACATTTCCCACTATCTTTTGTAACTCTAATTCTTTCTTCGGCACCTACTTAATCTTCACTTGTGTTGTTGGTAGAACATTCATTGGAGGAAGATATGATTTTCCCCTTTTTTAAAATTTCTAGATCCATAATTTGAAAATCCATAAATATTTGATCTTGTGTGATCCTTATCAACTATATTCTAGCATGGTCATTTCAAATCAAAGAATACTCCACCTTTTATTTCTTTCCATAGGTTGAAATGTACTAAGTTGTCATAATCATTAGTCAACTCCAACCATCTCCTTTAGTAAATATTCAACTTGTTTTGACTAAAACTATACTTTAATATCTTATAATAAGTA
Source organism: Viscum album (assembly GCA_963277665.1). NCBI lineage: Eukaryota > Viridiplantae > Streptophyta > Magnoliopsida > Santalales > Viscaceae > Viscum > Viscum album. The sequence continues at coordinate 1,699,531,947 of OY728127.1, forward strand.
CATATATCAGAATATTCTACATAAATAAAATTCCTCCATATCATTAATGGAATGATTACCACAACCTACTCCAAAATCAGGTTTTGGGTATTTTTTCTAACATATTTTCAATTTTTTGAGGCATATGCTATCACCATATCATTTTTTTCATGATAAAACACCATGAAAAGTTATTGGATGCATCATTATAGGTCACAAAAGAGACTTAGATTTAATACACTGAAGAATCGATCAAACTTACACTCAGGCTGAATGATTATTCTAGAATTGATCCAAGCATGTATTGTAATATTTGATTCATAAGTACCAATATATTCATTATACATTTTCATAAGATGAAGGAACTACTTCTAAATTTTCGTACAAAGAATATGAGAAATGTAATTATAGAAAAATATGTGATGACCCAAACATTTGAATAATATTTGTTTCCTTAATTTGTTTTTTATTTTATACTCCAAAAAACTATATCCTCTAATTAATGAAGTGATTATAAGTAAAATGATACCGTTAGATTTCTATTGTTATATGATTGTAGGTCAATATGACCGTAGGAAACTAAACTCTTAACATTATGATTATTGATTATTTAAAAAAGAGATCTTGGTTAATTAATACATAAAGAGGAGTTGATGGCCTCATCTAGTAGACTTGGGCTATACGAAGACCATTTTTCAGAGATTGGAAAGGATGTATCATCTCAAGGCTTTGCACTAGACCAAGCCCAAGCTAAGATTCAACATCTAAAGCTTGAATAGAATCACCTACAAGATATGTTCAAGCTGATAGAAATCACCACTTGGGAAAAGTTGTTTAAACCTCACCATGATTCTCTATCCACAACACAGCTAACACATTGGTACCATGCAGGTGTGTAAATCCTATTTAAGGAGACCATAGTTACATTGTGTAATCCTTTTGTTTAAATAAAATTTTTATTTCAACAATCCTATTTTTGGAATATCTTTTCTTAATAAATTATATGCTTAATTAAGATAAATTTGATATATTTATTTTAGAAGTAAAAATTTTAATTTTGATTTCTCACACATAGAAAATTATTATGGTAAAATAAACATAAATTTCAAATTTCAAATTTCAAAATTAACCTAGACTTAGTTCTTAGAAATTTTCTAAGATGCTTCAATTTTTTGAATAATGATTTATGAATAGTGATTTTTTTGATGAATTCTATTTAGATATAGTGTTTTTTATGAATAGTATAAACATATTTTATTATTAAATAACTTTTTCTATGAAATAAGATTCAAGAATCCGACATACATGGTTGTAATCATGGTGAAAACTGTGGTTAAATAAGATCAACATAATTTTTTGGTGAATAGTAAAATAACCTCATGAATATAAATGAATAGTAATTAATAGTAAATTGCCCAAAAAATAAAAAACATTTCCCATGAATCTATAACTACAATATAGACATTTTAAAAGTGAAAAAAATAATCATATTATAAGTTTTGGTATTTTTATATTTTATAAATATTTTATTTACAATTTTATAATCAATTTCATAATTTAAAATGGAAATTTATTTTTATAAAATTAAAAAATAAATTGTTACATTATTGTCTTATGGTTATACGATAATTTTATGGGACCTTGATTAATTTCTCAAGGTGTTACAAAACATGTTATAGTTTTAATATTTCTTTTTTGAATAAATAATTATTTTAATTAAAAATTAAATTAAAAATATTATGAAAATTATTTTCATAAAATGGTGTTCATTTTTTAATTAAGAGCATCAGTACTAGGTTAGGTTGAATTAATGAGATTTTTATAAAATGTTTTGTTTTTCAGCAATAGTGAAAATACAGTTTTGAGTTTCAGTGTGTTTAATGACTTCATTAATGATGTTATCATGTGGTAGTAATTATTTTTGACTTTTGAATAGTAAGATATGTTTGTGGTGTCCCATGTGGCCTATACCATGGGAACATACTATGGGAAAGACCATGGTTTTGCAAATACCACTGATAAGGTGTCTCTTGGAAATTAATAAAATATTCCCTCACATTTTCTATAAATACCTAGTCATTCTCTCATTCAATTCATTCCAAAATCCTCTTAAACGATGCTTTGGTATTTTTACCTCCCAAGGAGTCCTCCCAAGGTTTTCTCAAGAACCCCAAGGTCCCAACCATCGAGCATTCGAATTCACTCTTCAAGGTAGGGGAACCTTTCACCCTCCTCTTTTAAGTCATGAATTTCTTTTTTTTATGTTGTATAGTTTCCATTTTATTATGTATGATATTGTTCTTATATATATCTACTACTGTCCATTTCATGATCAATTGATGAGAGATCATTTCCCCTCTCATCAACCTATTTTTCTGAATTTTAAGCTACGCCTCTAGGGTGCAGATTTATTTCGTAAAATAAATCACATCTTCTCTTTTCATTCAAGTTTCCTTTTAAGGTTGTATATCATTAAAAAATACATAAAATGTTATTATTTATACTTTATTCTATCCCTACACTATTTTATGAGTAATTTATAAATGGTTTTTCATTTCATCCTCTCTTTTCAATATATTTTATATCCATGTTGTATAGCTGTTATGCAGCAGAATTTTTGTCTCGAAATCATTCTTTTTCTCAAGAAACTCAATTGTTTTATTTATGTTAATATACAAATTTATTTTTATTTATATGGGTAATCATTAAGAAATAAAATTTATTTATTATATTTGGTAATTTATATACATATAACGCTTACTCGCTTTCCTTGGGTTATAAATGACATAATGATTATATTTTTAAGCACTTTTTAAAACATCACGATTTTGAAATGAAACCCATTTAATTTAATCTCTTTGGGTTATTTATGAAATGTATGATTATAATCTATTTGGATGACATGAATATAAACACATATTAAGGGTGCACCTTGAGAGTGCTCCAATGCATTTGGTAAAGAATTTAATCTCTATATATGAAAAGTATCATGATATATTAGTGTATAACCTTGGTAATTTATATGAAACCTCAGGGATGAACCTTTGTGATATGATAATGAATGTATATATTAAATTTTTTATCCACATATTCATGTTATGAGTCATGTTATTTAATTCATTAATTTTTTAGAGACCCCAATCCTAACATATTTGGACATTAAATTACTTTTTCGTAATACTTAATACATAACAAAAATCAATACTCAAGGATCGTAATAGTTTAGTGTATTTGGAAACTCAGAGAAAAATCTTCTAATCATTGTGAAAGATCTTCAACATCTCCCATAAAGATCTTCCCCTTTGGATTTCTTACTTAAAACGTTTCTTTATATCCTGGGGAAAAGAAAACATATAAATGGTGAGCTAAAATGCTCAGTAAGGGTAAACATCGAGACAATAAAACAAACCATATACATTTGAACTTAAAAACATGAACATAATGTTTAAACATCAAAATATTGAGAAATGACATAAAACATACTAGTACATATGGCATAGATACAACAATACTGATAAAATAGCATGGGAAAAAACATGTAATTGGAGAAACCATTAAGAACAAGATATGATTTTCATAGTATCCAAGGCATTGCTGCCAAGACCATCTTAGTGGAAAAAGTCCTTTTCTAAATCTAGTTTACTCTCTATTTCAGTCCTGTAACACCGAACCAGATTAACATACCATTCTAGCCATGTGTATCTCATGAGATATAAATCTGTACCCAATGCATTGGAGGTAGAAATAGGTCTCACCCATCTCATAATGGAATCATTATTACTTGTGCTACAAAATAAACATAAATCATTCATTATAACCCAAAGAATAAAATTGGTTTCATAAACATCATACCATCTTAACGTAATCCATATAAACCAAATGGATATCATTTCTTCATAAGAATAATCAAACCATGTAAATAATATAGAAATTATACTTGAAACTTAATCATAACATCATCATAGACAGAAAATAATTTTGACAAAGCACTTGAAATGAATTCTGGAGGAAAATATCCTTTCTTTTCAAAATAATTTTCTTGTCACAAAATTCCATGTAATCATGAAATCTTGAAAAGAAATATTTATGAAAATTAGGCTTTATGAAATCTTAAAAATTAGTTCGTGCCATATAAGTTAAAAAAACATTCTTCTCATACTTTTTCCCGAAAAGCTAAAAAGTACCTTATATTGTAAACATAGGACAGATTCCTTCCATACAGTGTGGTAAAAGTCAAAAAAGGTTAAAAATAACATTAAAAATACATGGAAGAGTAGTTACCAGTTTATGAAAACATTTTTAGAAAACTTGGACATGGATGATAAACATAACCCCAGTAAATAATTACGAATAATCAATCTCAGATAAGAATGAAATTGGAATAATTATCCCTTAACTTATGTCCAATTTCTTCCATATGTGTCTGAGACTCCTATATAGTGGGTTAAAATTTATTAATAACTTGTAACATGACCATAATAATATTTATGATATCATATATGGTTCACTTTTGTATTTATATTACCCGTTCTTTTGTAAATTCCATGTTAAATCAGCGTTTTGGGTAAAATCATTTTATTTATCGTACATGTTTGGAATTGTTTTTATTTATATTGTTATTAATTATATCATGATTTAATTACATTCATAATGTAAATCATGATTTATATATCATATATATTCTTTATATATATAATAGATAGATAATTGAAATGAAATACATCGTGCATGGAGATAGTACGCCGTACGTATGCATGAACGATGTTTTATTTTCCTTATTGACTTGAATGGAAGTAAGTAGATGAAATATATATATATAAATCCATTATCTTTATCATGTAATATCTTTAATTAATATTCATTATATAAACTTTATAATAATTCTTGAGTGGTTAAGATGTATAATGAATCTCTTCGCGTCGTGGAAACGGTAGTTTCTACGTACGCACGAGTGATGATATCATTCCCATAATTATTGAATAGAATTGGAGTGGATGATATAATATATAATAATCATTATGATTTTATAATAATCATATATATTTATTCTCTACACCATTATACCCATCCAAGTAAGGTGGTGGTAGAAAAACTGATTACACAACAGCGTGGAGACGGTATTCCGTACGTACGCACGCACGGTGATTTAGTTTTCCGTAGGATGGATAGAAGGTGATATGGGGTTGTTTAATATTTATAATAATTAATCAGTATATTATAGATACTTATTTTATTATTATATAATGAAACATCTAAAGAAGATTATGTTAAATAAGAAAGAAATTTGAAAGAATCGGTAGAAGAGATTACCTCTTTTTTGACGCACTTCTTTTAATCATCCTCTTACGGAACTAGAGTTGGAATTTTGAGGGGAAAATAACCTATATGATATAACTATAGAGTTTGAGAAGAGGAATTAGTAGGTGTTGGAGGAGCATCAAGGCTCAAAAGGGTGTTAAGAGAAGAGGGAAGGGGTGCCCTTTATATAATGGAGAAGAGGGGCACCTCAGGAAAACATAAAATATTATTTTATAAAAAAGTCATATTCGGTTTTTAATAGCTCCAAATTGATTTATTTATAATATAAGGTGGGTATGGGTAGATATCCTTTAAACCAATATGTTTTAGACAAGTTTCGGTTACTATTGGATCCTTCTCATTTAGATTCAACTCTAAGTTAAATAATTTAACTTTTACCGTGTCTTTTTGTTTTCTTACACTATATGGTTAATAAACATACTATAACAAGCCAAACGAACCCCAAGTGGTTCATTATATATATATATATATATATATCTGCCTCTAAATAATTTCGCCAAACCTTATATTTTTAGGAATAAAATAACAATTAATAATATAATATTTGTTTTAAAAACTATTTTATGTCAATTTTGACAATATTTGGTAATTGATTTTTGTGAAAATCATAACAACATCATTTGTTCGAACAAAGTTAATTGAATCAATAATAACATGTTATATTAACCTATAAAATTAGTGGAATTCATAAAAAGTCTAAAATTACATTTATTTTTGTATTTATACATTAGTTATGTTAATATTTCATTAATAAGGTAATTACTGCATCATCATTGTTTCATAAATAAATTAAAATATTTAAGGTATACAAATTATAAATAAAATACCATTATGTAGGAAATCGTTTTATATTTCTAGTGAATATTTATAGTCGAATTTATCTTATGTATAACCCTATATTGAAAATGTTTGAGTTTTTAAACAATGATTTTAACTATTTTAATTCTTCTTTAAATAAAATAATAATAAATTTCCTAATCTAATCCAAGTGGACCTAAAGGATAATATTTTATCCCTAAGGTTTTTTAGGTCCAACTACACTTATCCAAGAGAATTAGGACATGTTTTAGGGTAATAATAATATCATTTTTACGCTTAATTACCCTATTTACTTTTAACCGCGGTAAATAAAAGTAAATAGTTACTATTCTACAAAAATTATTTTTATCTTATTGTACAAAATTTTACACCTGGATATTAAAAGTGTCTCTCAGATTTTCGAAATTCCACTCAGAGAAGCGGTAAAATTAGGCTTTATGTAAATTTCCAAATTCTCCTAGGAGGTGGGTAAGAGATGTGAAAAGTTCAATACAATTTTCATATATCTAAAATTATAATAAAATGACTCCAATGAATTAAATTGAACTTATATAGGTATTATGTATCAATTTTGACCAAAATAAATTTATGTAAATAATTATTTAAAAAAAAGTCGGTTTTTAAATAGAAGCCCAGTGTTTTCACTATTAATCCAAAATTGATTGCTTTCAGAAAAATACCAAAAAACCACCCTAGGATAATTTCGATATTCTGAATCCAAAAATAAAATCCATTTTGAAAGTTAAAATTTATAAAAGTTCAAAAAGTGGGTATTACTATTCATAACGGCTAGTTCATAATAATATTATAATAATATCTCCTTTAGTGAAACTAGGTATTGCGTACGACACACGCTATCGAAGAAGGTCTTGATTGCGTGTAATGCAAGCCAAGTCAGGGTTGCGTGTAGTGAAAGCTCCGTTTTGTGTTGCATATAACATAAAAAAAATTATTTCATTTACACATTAAAAAAAATCTATACTTAATGTTGCGTAGAATAATTTCCACAAAACGAACATGAAATTGTTTGTAACACCTGCCACGAATAGTGTTGCGTATAATGCAAGCTAATACGGTGTTGCGTATAATACAAGATAATCTTGGTGTAGTGTATAATAGAATAAATCAAAGAAATTAAAATAATATATCTCATAAAAACTCGGGGTGTTACATTCTACCCCCCCTTAAATTTAACGTTTCCCTCGATATTTTTCAGGGTTATAAATCGTTTACTACTTGAATGTTTCGTTCGTAGAAACCCACATGGTAAAAGGAATACTAAAACATAATTTTAAAATGTAAAGTAAGAAATGTAACAGTTACCTAGATTTACTCATCACTAGGTTTTCACATAGGAGAACATAGTGGAAATATGTATATAGAAGAAAAATCTAACCATCATGTTCTGATGGGGAGTGGTAGAGAACATGGCTATGAAAAATCCAACAATCACAAAGCCATAAATTTTTGATGATCTATGGTACAATCTGATTCATCAGATATATGGGCACTAGGACAACATTTTTGGTTTTCAAGATCATTTCCCTAAAGTTGGAGAATTTGAATTAGAAGAAATACTTACTTTATTTTGGTGTAATATCACCGTTGTTCGTGCCATGAACAATTTCCACTTCATCTCCTAAAGAAATGAAGTAGAATTAGTCATTCGTGAAGTGTTGGCATATCATGCGATAGAATGATGGGTTATTCCATCTGTCTCAAATGAAAGGTTATCAAGTGTTATCAAATATACATAAGTCCTTCTATGGTGAGGATAATCGTATATGATCCCAAAAATGGACTTATACTTAATCTATCATACCGCTTAATAAAATAAAACTAGTTTCTACTAACAACGGACTTCTTGTAGTCCCATGATACACGATAAAGGCCTATCGCACTTTAGTTGTGGGTTATATTCCCACAACCTTGTCCGATGTGATGGGTTTTTGCTCGTCCTACGAGTTTTCCTTTTTCTAAAACTATACTTTTATAACATTCCAGAAATAATATCGAAAAACATGTTCTATCCTTAAATAATTCTATCTTATGTCCAACATAATCCATTCCAATCTTTAGACTTATCCAAAATACGTCTATCCAAACTCATATTATAAAGAAAACGATTACTGGAAAGGTAACATAACAAGAACATGAATATCAACATTTATACCCCATATATCATAAAATAAATCTTGTTGTTCATATTCCAGAAATGTGAATACCATAATTATGTATTCTCTTGAAACATGAATTACCATAGAACCTTATTGAAAACATGAATTCTGTCAAAAGCTAACTCTTTCCACATACCAAAATCCCAAAATTTCTATATACTCAATCCATAATATCAAATTTTCCTTATATCAGTAATGAGCTCATGAATACTGTCAAACATCTCATTATCTCTTTATCCCTTCATTATGCCCATATCATCTACTTTCCAAAAATATATCAATAACCTTTCATGATTAACGATACATTATAATTTCAAATACATTAGAAAAAACAATAGTGTAACAATACTTAGATGTGTCTTTATTCTATAATACCATTACCTATACAACATAACTCTGGATAAACATAAATCATTCCACTAATGTCTTAAACTATTGACCAAGCTTCAACAATTCTTTCATCTCACATATCATTTTTAGTCTCTTCATCATCATTAATATAAATAATACCCACATGACCATGATGATTCTCTTCATGATATTGTCCCTTAGGGAATTGGTTTTCATAATTCTCGTAAATTCCACATTTAAAACATTTAACCATTGTTGATGTCTTAGCGATACTATTACCTTTGTCCATGGTGTTAACTAAACTTTTTCCTTTGAAATTACTGTCTTTGTGTACTTATTTTCCATACCCAAAGCATCTTCCAATTCCTTTTAATCATTCTCCTTGATGCCTCTTCCCACATGATTAACATGAGTGAAATTGAATATTCATTCCTCTAGGATCATCATAAAAATCCATCTTTCTCTTATTAGCTGAGTCAGGAAACTTACCATTGTTGAGATTATTGATCATATTATGAGATTGCTGATTAGGCATAATAACGATGTTTTGCCTTCCAAATACCATTTCATTTTCTTTATCACGATGTATATCATTCCATTGTCCATTATATTCTCCATTAACATGAATCTTACAGTTTCAAGCCATTTTCTGAGACCCAAAATGAATAGTGTGAGAGGAAAAAATCATGTTAGAAAAACAACATAATAAAGGGGGTGACAATAAATATCTAAGATCTTAGGTTTAATTCTATGATCATTACTATAAATCTAGGACTATAACCTATACTTATACTTAACGTTAGGGACATCCCTAGACATACCTTAGAAATATCTCTAGGGATCTCACTAAAGTTTTCACATCCTAGTTTCCAAAGGTTGACTAAACATTCCCTCTGATACTGACTGTAGAGACCCAAGCTTGACATACATGGACATTGCATTACTTACTTAGAATACTTAATACATAACAAAAACCAACACTCAAGGATCATAATAGTTTATTGTCTTTGGAAACTTGGAAAAAAATCTTCTAATCATTGTGAAAGATCATCAACATCTCCCATTAAGATCATCCCCTTTGGTTTTCTTACCTAAAACCCTTCTTTATATCCTGGGGAAAAGAAAACATATAAAGGGTGAGCTCAAATGCTCAGTAAGGGTAAGCATGGAGAGAATAAAACAAACCATATACATTTGAACTTAAAAACAAGAACACAATGTTTAAACATCAAAATCTCGAGCAATGACATAAAACATAGTCGTACATAAGGCATAAATACATCAATAATGATAAAATAGCATGTGAAAAAACATGTAATTGTGGATACCATTAAGCACATAATATTATTTCCATAGTATCCAAGGCATTGCAGCCTAGACCATCTTTGTAGACAAAGTCCCTTTCTGAATCGAGTTCACTCATCGTTCCATTCTTGTAACCCTGAACAAGATTAACTTACCGTTCCAGCCATGTCGATCTCATGAGATATAAATCTTTACCCAAATCATTTGAGGAAGATATAGGTCCCACCTATCTCATAATTAAATCATTATTATTTGTGCAACAAAATAAACATAAATCATTCATCATAACCCAAAGAAAAAGATGGGTTTCATAAACATCATCCCATCTTAATGTAATCTATATAAAACAAGTGGATATCATATGATCATAAGAAGAATCAAACCATGTAAATAATAGAGACATTACACTTGAAACATAATCATGATGTCATCTTAGATGGAAAATAGTTTTGACAAAACACTTGAAATGAATTCTTGAGGAAAATATCCTTTCTTTTCAAAATCATTTTATTTTCAAAAAATTCCATGTAATCATGAAATCATATAAAATATGCTTTATGAAAATTAGGCTTTATGAAATCTTAAAAATCTGTTTGTGCCATATAAGTTAAAAAACATTCTTCTCGTACTTTTTCCGGAAAAGTTTAAAAGTACCTTATATGGTAAACATAAGAAATATTCCTTCCATACAATGTGGTAAAAGTCAAAAAGGGTAAAAATTACTTTAAAAATACATGTTATAGTAGTAAACATTTTATGAATTTTTTTTAGAAAACATGGACTTGGATGATAAACATATCCCCAATAAATACTTACGAATAAACAATCTCAGATAAGAATGAGATTGGAATAATTATCCCTTACCTTATGTCCAATTTCTTCTGTATGTGTTAAAGACTTATGTATAGTGTGTTTAAAAATATTATTAACTTGTAACAGAACCATTATAATATTAATGATATCATATATGGTTCACTTAGGTATTTATATTACCCGTTTATTTGTAAATTTAATGTTAAAGCAGTGTTTTGGGTAAAATCATTTTATTTATCGTATGTGTTTGGAATTGTTGTTCTTGATATTATTATTAATTATATCATGATTAAATTAAATTTAGAATGTAAATCATGATTTATATATCATATATATGCAGTTTATATATATACAATAGATTGATAAAGGAAATTAAATACACCGTTCATGGAGACGGTATGCCGTACGTACGCATGAACGCTGTTTTATTTTCCTTATTGACTTGAATGGAAGTAAGTAGATAACATATATATATAAATATAGTATCTTTATAATGTCATATATTTCATTATTATAAATTATATATACTTTATAATCATTCTTGAGTGGTTAACATGGAGAAAGAATCTCATCGCATCGTGGAGTCGGTAGTCCGTACGTACGCACGAGCGATGATATCATTCCCATAATTATTGAATAGAATTGGAGTGGATGATATAATATCATAGAATCAGTATGATGTTATAATAATCATATATAGTTACTCTTTACACCATTATATCCATCCAAGTAAGGTGGTGGTGGAAGTACTGATTACACAACGACGTGGAGACGGTAATCTGTACGTACGCATGAGCTGTTATTTTGTTTTCTATAGGATAGATAGAAGGTGAAATGGAGTTGTTTCATATTTATAATAACATATCATTATATTAGAGATAATTATGTTATTACTTTATAATTAATCAACTAAATAAGAAGAAGTTAAAGAAGAACGAAATTTGAACGAATCGGTAGAAGAGATTACCTCTTCTGCGACGCACCTCTTTTAATCTTCTTCTTAAGTCACTAGACATGGTATTTTGAAGAGTCCAGAACCTCTATGATAAAACTATAGAGGTTGAAAAGAGAAATTTGTAGGGTTTGGACGAGCTTCAGGGCTCAAAAGGGTGTGAAGAGAAGAGGGAAGGGGTTCCCTTTATATAAGGGAGGAGAGGGGCACCTCCGGAAAAACATAAAATATTATATTATAATAAAGAATATTCGGTTTCTAATAGCTAAAAATTGATTTATTTAGAATATAAGGTGGGTATGGGTCTAAATACTTTAAACTAATAGGTTTTAGAAAGGTTTAGGTTACTATTTTATAATTATCATTTAGATTTAACTCTATGTTAAATAATTTAACTTTTACCGTGTCATTTTATTTTCTTACACTATATGGTTAATAAACATACTATAACAAGATAAACGAACCCCAAGTGGTTAATTATAAATATATATATCCTTATCTAAGTCATTTGGCCAAACCTTAAATTTTTTAAGAATAAAATAAAAATTAATAATATAACATTTGTTTTAAAATCTATTTTATGTCAATTTAAACACTATTTGGTAATTGATTTTTTGTGAAAATATTAACAACATGATTAGTTCGAAAAATATAATTGAATCAATACTAACATGTCATATTAACCTATAAAATTAGTGAAATTTATAAAATGTCTAAAATTACATTTATTTTTGTTTTTATAACATCAGTTATGTTAATATTTCATTAATAAGGTAATTACTACATCATAATTTCTTCATAAATAAATTAAATTATAAAACGTAAAAAAATTATAAATAAAATATAGTTATGTAGGAAATCCTTTTATATTTCTAATGAATATCTATAGGCGAATTTATATTATGTATAACCCTATATTAAATTTTTTTAGTTATTAAACATTCCTTTTAACTATTTTAATTCTTCTTTAAATATAATATTAATAAATGTCCTAATCTAATCCAAGTGGACCTAAAGGGTAATATTTTATCCCTAAGGTTGTTTTTGGTCTAACTACACTTATCTAATAGAATTAGGACATGTGTTAGGGTAATAATAATATAATTTTTACCCTAAATTACCCTATTTACTTTTGACCGTGGTAAATAAAAGAAAAAAGTTACTATTCACAGAAAAATTATTTTTACCTTATTGAACCATATTTTACTCCTCGATATTAACCATGTCCTTCGGATTTTTTATATTCCACTCACAGAAGCGGTAAAATTATGTTTTCTGTAAATTTTCAAATTCTCCTAGGAGGTGGGTAAAAGACGGTGAAAAGTTAAATAAAATTTTTATATATCTAAAATTATTATAAAATGACTCCAATGAATTAAATTTATCTTATATAGGTATTATCAATCAATTTTTACATAAAATAAATTTAAAAAATAATTATTTAAATGAAAATTCGGTTTTTAAATAGTAACCTAGTGTTTTCACTATTCATCAAAAATTGAATGTTTTTAGAAAAATACCAAAAATTCACCCTAGGATAATTTCGATATTCTGAATTCAAAAATGAAATCCATTTTGAACGATAAAATTTATAAATTTTCAAAAAGTGGGTATAACTATTCATAATGGCTAGTTCATAATAATACTATAATAAAATCTCGTTTAGTTAAACTAGGTATTGCGTACTACACACGCTATCGAAGAAGGTCTTGATTGCGTGTAATGAAAGTCAATTCAGGGCTGCGTGTAGTGAAAGATCCGTTTTGTGTTGCGTATAACATAAACAAAACTTATTTCATTTATACATTAAACAAAATCTATACTTAATTTTTCATAGAATAATTTCCACAAAACAAACTTGAAATTGTGTGTAACACGAGCCAAGAATAGTGTTGTGTATTCTGCAAGCTAATATGGTGTTGCGTATAGTACAAGCCAATCTTGGTGTAGTTTATTATAGAAGACATCAATGAAATTAAAATAATATATCTCATAAAATCATGGGGTGTTACAATTTTCCTTTTTTTCTATTGCTCATGTCTTTATGTTTGTCATCACGTTCTTATTGATATCACAAGTAAACTAATTCCATTGATTTCCTTAATGGAAATTCATCTCACCATTTCCTATGATGCATGTATCTTGGTTATGAGATGCAGTAGTTGTTCATAGGATGAATTTTTTAAGAGACTTTTAAAGTGTATTGAAAAGAATTTTTTATGTTTTCATATATTTGGTTCTAATTTCCAAGACACTAGACTTTAAAGGTCCTCTGTTTGTAAAATGCAATGAAAAATTATGTAATAAAAATGTGGGATTTCATAGTTGTTATCAATAGATAGTTTAGTTTTTTTGAAAATTAGGCAGTGAAAAATTTAGGATAAACCCTACATAAATGTATAATTATATAAAAACATCCTCACATTTTGGTAAAATATTTAGTAAGTTATTTCAGAACAAATAAATCACTATATGGATACGAACAAGTGGATGTGGCTCTGGAACATACATATCTATGAGTGAAAACTCTGATAAGGAATTTTAGGCTCGACCCGGGGGTATCCTGGTACACGACAACATGCCTTCTGCACTCTAGGTATGGCACTCCCAGGGGATATGTTTGGTTAATCATAAGCATTTTATGAATCATTATGATGGATTTATAAAGAAATATAACTGTTTAAGCCTAATTTTTTAATACAAAAAATCGTTTATAGTTATAATATTGATAAATGAAATGAGATTCTCACTAAGGTTTTTTGATTTTAAAAATTGAAGGGAAATAAGAGGAATCATTTATATGGTGACCACAATAGACCTAGCGATGATGTCCCTATGATGGAAGATGGAATGGAATATTTCATGAGAATGATGAAACAACTAACTCATGTTATGCAAAATAACATGAATCAAGCTGAGAGACCGATCTCACCATTATCGGAACAACATTATGATTAGTTATTTATGCATCAACGACCACCAAACATCAGTGGATCTATCGACCCATTGATTTATGAACAGTGGATCAGCTCTATAAAGAATATTTTTTTGTGCTCCATTGTTCAGAGTAAGAGAAGGTCACCCTGGATATCTATCTCGTAGATGGAGAAGCTGATAAGTGGTGGTAACTAATTAAAAACACAAGGCCAAGAGTTTAGGTTGAACCTATGAAGTGGTATGAGTTCAGAGGGATCTTCTTAAATTAGTATTTCCCTTGTTCCATGAGAACAGGAATGGAGAATGAGTTTCTCGAGTTCAATCATAAGGAGAATAAATCTTTTTTGAAGTTATGAGATGAACTTCACAAGGTTTTCACATTACACCTGTTGATTTTCCATGGATCCAAATGGTAAGTTTGATATATTCTTCAGTGGAATGAGACCTCATATGCAGATGAATCTAGCCAACCGAGATAATGATAGCTATGAGGAGATCATGTAATGTGTGATGAAAGTTGAACTGGACTTTGGTGAGAAGCAAGGGTCTCATAAATCCAATGTCAAGGAAATATTGATGGATCCGAGACTAGGGATGACTTTTGATCATGGAAGAGGAGTAAACCAAGTGAAAAGTCTCATGTGCAATAAATGTAGGAAGAAGTATTCGTGGAAATACCTGCTTGGGAGTGGTAAGTGATACATGTGTGTAAGAGATGTCCATATTGCACAAAATGTTCTTAGTGAGGTTAAGCCTAAAATTTTCAATACTAACAACATGGGTAATAAGGTGAAGGGCCTAACTGATGTCCAATTCTATAAGAGTGGAAAACATGGGAACTTTTCCAATAACTGTCCAAATCTGAGGGAAATAGAGGGGAATCACCATCAACCTCAACAACGGCCAAGGGAACAAGTTCGTACATTTGAAATCACTATGGATGAAGTTAAAGTGACAAATGACATAGTGATAGGTACTATTATTGTTCTCTCAAAGCTAGAAAGTACATTGTTTCATTTTGGTTCTAATCATTCATTTATTTCCTCTATGTTTGCCAATAATTTATAATCAACCCCTAATTTGGTATAAGTAGAGTTAATAGTCATGAATCCTAGTGGGATTATCCAGTAATATTCAGTGTTTAGAATATCTAGTATTTACTTTAGTGAGAACAATAGTATCACAAATCTAATAGTCATTACCATGATGGAATTCAACATTATACTAGGGATGGACTGGCTCTCAAGGTATAAGGCTTAGATCAAATGTAGAAGCAAGGAAATCTCAGTATTTTGGAATGGAAAACATATGGTTATCTTCCAAGGAGAGATATCTCAACCTGATATATGTCTAGAAGGACCTCCTGTATCCTTATTTATAGAGTTCACCAGTGAATAATGGGAAGGAGATGAGAGTATAAGGATAGAAAATGTCCCCATCATCCAGGAATACATTGAAATATTTCCTAAGGAGTTACCCAAACCTACCCCTAGAAATAGAGGTAGAGTTATTCATTGACCTAGTACCAATATCTCAATCGATATCAAAGATCACGTAGAGGATGCAAAATGTGTAGCTTTAGGAATTTAAGAAGAAACTCCATAATATTTTGGGGAAGGTGAATATTCGTCAAATTGTGTACCCTTGGGGGGAAACTATTCTCATTGTGCAACAGAATGATAGATCAATGTTGTTATGTATTGATTGTAGAGAATGGAATGGGATAACAGTGAAGAAAAAATACCATCTTCCAAGAATTGATGACTTATTTGACCAACTTCATGGAGCTCAATTCCTCTCTAAGATTGATCTTCATTTGGGTTATCATCAATTGAGGGTGGAGAAGAAAGATATGCCAAAGACTACCTTCCGATCAAGATATGGTAATTATGAGATTGTTGTTATACACTTCGAACTAACTAATGCAACTACTATTTTTATGGATTTGATGAATGGAGTCTTTAATGAAAACCTTGATAACATTGTAGTAGTTTATATTGATGATATAATGATATATTATAAATGTTGTGAGGATCATGAGGATCCACTAAGGGTTATTTTACAAACTCTAGGGAAGGAGAGGATTTTTTGAATGTTCAGAAAATGTGAATTATGGTTACAACAAGTTTCTTTCTTCGGGAACATTGTTTCTAATGAAGGAATCACAGTTAACCCTACAATTTGAAATGTTTTATAAGAGTGGTCATAGCCTACAATAACTACTGAGATTCATAGATTCCTTGGATTAGCGGGATATTATATAAGGTTTGTCAAAAACTGCTCCTAATTTTATAATCCATTAACCATATTACCTCAAAAGGGGTCAAGTTTATCTAAACAAAGGAGTGTGAGGAATGTTACCCAGAGCAGAAGAAGTGATTGGTTACTGAACCCATGTTAACTCTGCCCTCATGCAGAGAAGGATTCATTATTTTTAGTGAAACATCTCTAATGTTCTAGGATGTATCCTCATACAAAATGAAAAAGTCATTGCTTACGCATCGTGAAAGTTGAAGCCTCAAGGGAAGATCAATCCTACCCATTATTTGGATCTGGATGCGGTCATTTTTTCTCCTAATATATAGAGGTACTCTCATTTTTTTTAGAGATGTGATATATACAGAGACTTTAAAAGTTTGAAGTATATTTTCACACAAATGGAAATGGGCATGTGAAAATGGAGATGGTTATAACATCTCCTAGACTATGATTGTTCAATTCATTATCATCCGGGAAGAGAAAACAAAGTCAGTGATGCATTAAGCAAGAACGACTCAGTTTTTATTTCCATGATAAGGATTCAAAGAGATCCTTTGATCAATGAACTAGTAAAGTAGGACATGGGAATTATAATTGAAGGGGCATCATCAACTGTAACACAAATTATTTATCAATCGTCATTATTAGAGATGATAAAAAAATCTCCGAAAGAAGATATTTTGTTACAGAAGAAGTTTGAGGCTGTGAAGGATGGAATGTTTCTGGAGTTCAATATTTATCATTAAGGTGTACTGATATTTCATACAAGACTATGGGTTCCATCTGTTCTGGAAACAATGAAGGATATTATGGATGGAGCTCATAACTCTACTTTCTATATAGATCCTAGATGCTCAAAAATGTATAGGGTCTTTCATGATCATTATTGGTGGTATAATATGAAATGGGAGATTGCTGACTACACTTCATGGTGCCTTGTATGTCAGCATGTGAAGGCATAATGACAACTTCTTAAAGGGGTATTGTACCCACTACCCATACCGGCATGGAAGTGGGAAAATATCACTAAGGACTTCATCACTAGTATCCTGAGAACATCCAAAGGACACAATGTGATATGAGTTATTTTTGACCATCTCACCAATAATTCCCATTTTATCTATATTCGGGAAGATTTATCTCTTGATCAATATGCCATGATTTACGTGATGTATGTGGTAAGGGTGCATAGAGATCCACATTCTATCGTACCTGATAATGATCCACGGTTTATATTAAAATTCTAGAGAAGTCCTCAACATGCTCTGAGAACTAAATTGAATTTTTGTATGGTCTATCACCCCCAAACTGATGGAAAATCTGAAAAGACTATTTAGACAATCGAGGAAATTCTGAGAACATGATCAATGGAATTTGAAGGTGGACAGGATCAACATCTTCCATTATTTGAGTTCTCTTAAAAAAATATCTTCCACTCACGCATTCAAATGGCAACCTGTGAATCTCTATATGGGAAGCGATAAGAAACTACAACATTTTGGGATGTATCTAGTGAGAGAAATATTCTTGGGCTTGAACTTGTGTAGGAGATGATAAAAAAAGTCCATTCCATCCAGAAAAACATTAAGGCCACTCATAGTTGGAAAAAGAGCTATGCCAACAACCGTCGAAGGGACAATGAGTTTGATGTTGGTGACAAGGTGTTTCTTCAAATTTCACCGTGGAATAGAGTCATGAGGTTTGGAAAGAATGGGTACTTAGACCTAGGTACATCATCCCCTATGAAATCGTTGATCGTATGGGAGAAGTTTCCTATTAGCTTCCACTTCTTCTAAATCTAGCACAAGTTCACGATGTCTTCCATGTACCCCTCTTGAAGAAGTAGATATCTGACCTTTCACTTGTACTAAATCCATAGGTGATACAACCGGAACATGACCTTTCTTATGAGGATCATCCTATGGAGATCATGGATCATAGAGACAAGGTTCTAAACAACAAGACTACACACTTTGTTATGTTGTTATGAAGGAACAACAAATGTGAAGAAGCCACATGGGAACTCGAGTAGTCTATGAGGTAGAAGTACCCACAACTTTTCCCTTCTGAGGGTATAAGTAAAATTTTGGGGGAGAAATTTCTTTAGGGGGAAGAATGTAACGAACCGATATTTTGAATAATATTTGTTTCCTATATTTTTTTGTTATTTTTTACTCCATGGAACTATATGATTTACATAATTACGTGATTATAATTAAAATAATATATTTGGGATTCGACTGTAATATGACTGTGGGTCAATATGACCGTTGGAAACTAAACTCTCAATGTTATGATTATTGTTCATTAATATAACTGATCATGGATAATTAATACAGAAAGGGGAGTTGATGGCCTAATCTAGTAGGCTCGGCCAGTACGGTGCCCATATTACAGAGCTTGGGACGGAGGTAGCATCTCTAGGATTTTCTCTAGACTAATCCCAAGATGAGATTTAACATCGTAAGCATGAATGGAATTTACTACGGGTGATGTCCAAGATGATAGAAATTAGCACTCAGGCAATGTTGTCCAAGCCGCACCAAGATTCTATCACCATAGCACACCATACACTAATGTCCTATGCCGGTGTTATAAGGGGATATGTTACAAGACATTATTTATATTGTGTAATACTTTCTTACAAATAAAATTGTTACTTCATCATTCCAATTTTTGGAATATCTTTTCTTAATTAAGATAAATTTTAAAAAATTATTTTAGCAGGAAAAATTTTACTTTTCAAATATTTCTCATACATCGAGTATTATTATGGTAGAGTAAACATCATTTTTGAATATAAAAGGTCAAAATTAACTAAGGATAAATTCTACGAAATCTTTTGATAAGTTTTAATTTGAGGAATTGTGTCTTATGAATAGTGTTTTTTATTAATAATGTTTGATGAATAGTGCTTTTTTGATGAATAGTATAAAACTATTTTGTTATAAAATAATTCTTTTTAATGAAATGATTTTCAAAAATCCGTCATACATGGTTGTTATGCGGGAGAAAAATGAGGTTAAATAAGATCAAAATAATTTTTTTTGGTGTATCGTAACATACCCTTATGAATAGTAATGAATTTTAATTGGCAAAAAAAAAGAAACTTCACCAATGAATGTAGAAAAACAATTCAGACATCTTAAAAGGGGAAAAATGATCATATTATATGATTTATTATTTTTGTGTGTCATTAATTTTGGATTAAAATTTTATAATAAAATTAATAATTTAAAATGGAAATTTATTTTCATATAATTTAATCATAAAATTTTAATTTTTTGTCTTATAGTTATATGATAATTTTATGGGACCTTGATTACTTTTACAGGGTGTTATAAAACAAGTTATAGTTTTGGAGTTGTGTTTTTGAATTAATATTGATTTAATTTAAAAATTAAATAGAGAGTGTTTATAAAATTATTTTCATAAAATGGAGTAATTTTTTGAATTCAGAGAATCGATATTAGGTTAGGTTGAATTTATTGTATTTTTATAAAATATTTTGTTTTTTTGGTGAATAGTGAAAATCCAGTTTTGAGTATCAGTGTGTTTAATGACATCATTAATGATGTAATTGTGATGTAATAATTCTAGTCGACTTTTGAATATTAATATATGTTATGAGGTGTCCCATGTGGTATATAACAAGAGAATATACCATAGGAAAGCCCATGGTTTTACAAATACCATTGATGAGGTGTTCCTAAGAAATTAATAAAATATTCTCTAACATTTGCTATAAATACAAAGACATTCCCTCATTACTATAATTACAAAATCATTCTAAAAGAAATATGGTATTTTTACCTCTTTAAGAGTCCTCCCAAGGTTCCCTCAATCCCCCAAATGTCCCAACAATCTAGATTTCAAATTCATTTTTCAAGGTAAGGGATCCTTTCACACTCCTCTTTTAAGTAATGAATTCTTTTATGTTATGTATTATAGTTTCCATTTTATTCTGTGGGGTTTTTTTATCATATATAACTAGTACTTTTTATTTCATGTTCAATTGATGAGGTACCCTTTCTGCTCTCATCAACTTATTTTTAAGAATTTTAAGTGACACCGTTATGTTATTAATTTTTTTTTGGTAAGAGAAATCACAACTTCTCTTTTCATTCAGGTTTCCTTTTAATGTGGTATGACATGAAAATATCTGTACCTTGATCTTTTTTATATATTATAATTTCCGTATACTATGTTAATATTTATTTATAAATGGATTATCCTTTCGCCTTTTTTTTCATTATTTTCTAAAACCACGTCATATAGTCGTTATGCTACAAAATTTCGTCTAAAAATTTATCACTTCATCAAGGAAGTCTCTTATTTTATAAATGTGAATACCCAAATCTATTTTCATATCTAGGGGTATTCATCATGACATAAAATTGATCTATTTTATTGTATTATTTATATTCATATAACCCTCACTCCCATTCCAGGGGTTATAAATGACATAATGATTGTATTTTTAAGCAGTTTTAAAGTGTCACTATTTTGAAGTGAAACCCATTTGTTTTACTCTCTATGGGATATTTATGAAATATATTATTATTATATTTGTTTATAAAAATAAAATAAATACATATTAAGGGATCACCCTGATAGAATTCCAATTCATTTGGTAAATAATTTTATATCTAGAGATGACACGTTTCACGATTCCTTGGTAAATAACCTTGGAGATTTTTATGACACCTTTGGGATGAACCTAGGTGATATGTTCATTAATGTCTAAATTAATTTTTTTAGACACATATTAATGTTATTAATCCTATTCTTTTATCTATTTTATGACTCTTTTTACATTTCTCATGTCTTTATAATTTTTTCATCTAATTCATTTTTAGATCACCAATAAAATGATTCCCTTCCTTTCCTTACTTGGCCTTCTTATCACCCTTTCCTTTGATGAATGTCTCCAGGTTATGATACGCTTTAGTTTTTCATTGGATGAAATTTTCACGATTCTTTTCAAGGGTATTTAAAAGTGTGTTTTAATCTTTCATGTATTCTATTCCTCATATCCAAGACTTTAAACTTTAAAGGTCCACTTTTTGTAAAATGTAATGAACAATTATGTAATAAAATAGCAGGATGCCATAAATAAGTTATTTAACAAGTCTCAATCATTAGTTTAAATTTAATCATTTAATATAATATTATTGAAATTATTCCAACATTGATCCTATAATCCATCTAAAAGACATACTTCTAGGATGGTCATCTCATGTTCGGAACATTGGAAGACCAAAAATATCTTTCACTTGTACTAATCAATTGTTCATGAACTACTGGATCAGAAGACCCAATGGATAAGGGAGATATTGTCGCCTGAAGGAATAAATTGTATATTATTACTTAATTTTATCATTTGGAAGTCAAAAATGATTCATAGCATTAGAATATTTTGTGATCAAAACAAAATGAATTTTCATTCCAACTCTAATAACTATCTGTTTCTAAGGCATACAGTCGTTCCATTTCCCATAACATTCAGCATTAACCCAGTTCCTCAAAGTTACAATTTTTGACTCAAAACAAAAATAATAGTGTGAGAAACAAAAATAAAAATGGGAAATATCACATAATCAATGTAAATTATTTATAAAATTTTAATTCAGGGAACCATCGATTTTTTACTGTGTTATTTATGATCATCACAAAAACTGCAGGATTGTATCCTATACTTTGACATTCCCTTAGGGTTATTACTAAGGTTATATCATCCTATTTTCCTAAGGATAACTAATCATTTGTCTGATAATAAATACAATGGAACATAATTTTCATAAAAATATCATAAATCTAAATAGAATAACATTCATTACATTACATAGACAACTAATTTTAGAACCAAATAGGCTAAGTGTATTTGGAAACATAGAAATATAAATAACTAGTTCATAAATCATATACAATATATCCTATTTTTTATTTTATAATTTGAAACCCTTTTGAAAAATCTTACTTAATACCATTACTCATATCCTAGAAAATAAAAATAAGAAAGGGTGGGCTCAGATGCTCTATAAGGGTAAATAAGGGTGATATCAATCTTATAACAGTCCCGAGTTATAAGAATATAAGAAAAAAATAAAAATAATATCTTGTATAACAAATATCATGATATCATTTCATGGGATAAATCATATATGTTCATAAAGAACATATTTAATGAGATCAAAAAATAATAAATCAAATTATTGAATACACAAAATCATAAAAAATAATTCCATATTTGAAAAGGTTCACTTCTAAGACCCTCATAAAAGACAATTTCTTTTATTGAACGAGGTTCACTCAATGTTCTAGCCCGGTTTTATTGAACAGAGATCATTTCCCACTCTAGTATTTTTTATCTCATGAGATATAAACCAATACTTAATGAATTAGAGGGAGATATATGTCCCAACCATTACATAATGAAAACAATACAAATGTTTTCCACCAAAAAATAAATAATTTTTCATTTTATAACCCAATAAAGGAAATGAGTTTCATAAAAATCATTCAATCATTCCATAACCCAAGGAAAAAAATGGGTTTTGTAGTTATCATTTCAAAATATACATAACCCAACCGTATGAATAATATTCATTGTATCCTAGAAAAACAACTCCATTAAAACATATTTAACATCAAGGGATTTTATAAAATATAAAAAATAATATTTATATATTACTTGAAAATAATTCTTGGGAAAATATCCTCTCTTCATTGAAAAAGTTTTATTTTCATAAAATGATGCAAAATTTTAAAAGACAAAATTTTCATTGAAAATAATCTTATAATCTTATCAGGGAAGCATATGGGAATACAGGTCTCATGAATACGAAAAAATATATTCATGATGTATAATATAAAAGAAAATTCATATCAAATGTTTTTCGGAAAGGACAATAAGTACCTAATTAATAAAATGAAAAAAATATTCCTTTCAAATCATTTAGTAAAAATTCACACATTAGTAAAAATAAATTTAAAAGTTGTAAAATAACAGTAAATATATTTTTTAAAATATTTTTATGAAACATTGAAATGGAAGATAAATATTCCCTAGCATATAATTATATATAAACAATCCTGAATAATATAAATGATTTTTTAATTAACCCTTACATTAGTTTTTCATTATATCATACATATTTGATACTCACATATAATTGATTAATGAATGTTAATAACATTTCCTACAACTATATTCATATTTATGATATCAAATATGATCATATTTTAAAATATCTATTAATAATATTTTATTATTACTCTTCTTTCAGGTGTTAACAACTTCATTTTTCTATTCTTGTTTTTTCATAAAAGTCTTAGTTCTTATCCATTGGATATAGTTCTATCATTTACAGAATCATATTAAGGTATATATATAATATTTATTCACTATATACATTTATATCATCATTATTGAATTTTAATTGTGTAAAAATGAATCACATCATGTCATAAAGATAATGGAACATATGTACGCACGAGTGATGATATCATTCATTAATAGTAAAAGGATATATAAGTGGATGGTATATATTTTTTTTCAAAATCAGTATCATGATAATATATATATATATATATATTATTTTTTTAATTATACCCATTAATGAGATGCAGTGACGAAAAATATACTACACTACAACATAGAGATAATAAGTCGTACGTACGTATGTGTGTTACAGTCATTTTTATTAGGATTGATAAAAGGATGAATATTATTATTATATAATCATAAAAATATATATTAATATAGGTGATACTTGTGTTATTTTTTAATAATGGATTCCACATATGAAGGGGATTTAATAGAATAAACAATCGTGGATGATTTGGAAAAGGCGATTACCTCTTCCTTGGAAAACATCCCATGGATCTAAGCATAGGTACTCCAGGGTTGGTCTTTCTAAAAGACCAGAACCTCTAGAAAGTCTATAGTGATGTTTAGAATAGAAATTTATAGGTTATGATCAAGCTTTAAGGATAAAATTTATGTGAATAAGTGAGGGAGGAGGTTCCCTTTTATAATTGAGGAGATGGGAATGTTTAGAATTTATTGAGATTTAATTTATAATAAATTAAATCTCAATCCAAATACCTCCAAAAATATATGCATTCAAATATAAGATGAGACAAGGTTATAATTTTTAATTATGTGATGTCAATTAGACCATAAATAAACAATTTATAACATTTTAGAATGCATTAAAATTATTTTTATTTATTAATCATGTTTTTTATTTTTAAATAATAAAATAAAATAATATTTTGCTGAAATATCAATAGTGTTAATTTTGAAACTATACCTTATTTGGATTTTTAAAAATATCAAGAAAAAAAGTTATCTTCAAACTAAAAATTTTAATATATCTATATGAAGTGAATGTCATCATGATATATTTTTTATTACAATAATTACCTCAAATTATATTTATTTTAATATTTTTATTGAAATTTATTTTATATTTCCATTAACAATATAATTTCCACATCAACATTGTGTAATTATTTAAAATAAATATCTTTTAAAAAAATTTAATAAATAAAATACCATGATGATGATAAACATTATAGATTTTAGAAAAATATTTATAATTTAATATAACTTTTGAGTAACCCGACATAAAAAATGAGCAAGTATTTAAAAAATTAATGTGACATCTTTAAATATTCATTAAATAAAATTGTATAAATATCATTATATCATTTAAGTGGCTAAAAAATTCAAAAATAAATTTATTCCTTGAATATATTTTTATTAAAATAAAAATGAAAATTATGCTTTATTCATAACATACCTTTTCAACATTTGAAAAAATAAGGGATATTGAAGATAAAAAGTGACATTTTGTGTCTTTATTTGATTTAAATTTTAAAAAAGTCATTTTCATGAAAATATTTCCATTAAATAACAGTATTTATATTATTATGTGTTAAGGGTCAATGTATCTTCATCCAATATCGTTTTTGTAGGTTTTAGAGTCATTTTATAGTCTTTGTCGTTTTTGTATTTATCATAAATTAATTAAATTTCCCTTTACCATGGTAACATTATTAACCATGGTTACTATTCATATTGGAAAAAAAAATAAAAGGGCCCTATTCAATAAATTGGGACCGTCTGAATCCAAATTTGGAATCCAATTTTCAAAATATAAAACACATTAATTTTATTTTTTATTCTCAATGAAAACTAGTATACTTCTAAGAAAAATAGTTTTTGGAAAAAATTCCCTCTTAAAATATAAAATGGTTTTATAATAAATACATGAATAAAATGATTTTATAAAACCAAAATATAATTATTTTAAATGAAATTGAAATAATTAAAATTTGAAACTAATCTAAAAAATAATTTGACCTTGTAAATAATTTAAAATAAAATAGGGTTTGCAATAAAAATATGTATTTCACTACACCATAAAAAAATATTAATGTGTTTAAAATATTACAAAGAATAATATAAATATAGTTTTGACATAAATAAATAAAAAAATTAATTTTTAAAATAGATTTTATAGAAATAATAAAATTAAATATTACCTCATTAGAAAAAGATAAATTCATTTTTTTAGAAAACATATTTTTGAAGAAAAAGGTAATTTTTCAACCAATACATTTATATTTAGTTGTAAATTTATAATTATTTCCTAGATTATTTGTTTATAATTATTCAAAAAAATTATTGTCTATGTTATAAGGGTTATTTTATTCTAGTAGTATCTCATGGTTCATTTAAACTCATTATTGCGTGCAACACAAGGTATTGAAGAATTAAAAATATTTATGGAGAAATATTTATTAAAATATCTGGGTGTCATATAAAAGACTCCATGTTGTCTAAAAAATTCATGTTTTAGGTTAGTTTCAACTGAAAAACTTTTAAAACTACCCATTTTTACATTTTTTAACTTTTGAAACTTGAATTGTCACCAAACATTATGGAAAATATAAGAGTTACTCTAAAATCTAGACATTCATTTAGTTATAATTTGGAGACATCATAAAAAATTCTAGACATACCCCTAATTAGACCTTATAATCACAAATCATCCCTTTTGTCTCTTCCTAGGACCTTATCCTACATTTAAAAGATTATGTTTTCCATTATTTAGCATACAACCTTCATTTATAAGATGACATCCAAGGAAAATTCATATCCTTGATGTGAGTATTATCAACTACATATACTTTGTCCTTATTTTTATTTGAAATTAATTATAAACAACTGAATATAATGATATTTTTATAAATTATATAAATTAAGTTTACTATTTGGAATATATTATCATTTTTTATTCATATAACCCATTCATCAATAAAACTATAATCTTCATTCATGCATTGTGAGTAATACCATTTCTATTATGTAACATGTATTGTTTTCCATAACCACAATGAAAGGTTTTATATAATTATGGAATTTGAGGATAAATATGATTTTTATCATATAATTAGGTATTAGGTATGGAAAATTTAATAATATATTAATTACATGATCAACAAACGGTCATTGATAATTTAATCATTTAAAATAATCATACTATGAGGATACTATTTTATTCAAATTATTTAATGTTCACATATAAATTAGTTATAATTAAAATTTATCCCAATTATAATATAACACACTAATAAACACTAAATAATTACATTATTATTCTTTTATAATGATATTACAACAAAATCACAATAAAATCATTTATTAAATCAGGGCATCTTCATGATTGAGTCAATTTAACCACCTAATTGAACCATAATGTGAATTTAAATCATGAATGACCATGAGAACATAATTACTAAAATAATATAATATAATTGTGTTAATAATTATTTTAAATGGTTATGAATATGTTATATCAACATTTCATTCATTAATTAAGTAATCACACTTTAATTGTTAATAATCACTGAAACATGCTTCTTATCAATTTCATCATCTAGTATAAATACTAGAAAACTATAGATAATATTTCAAATAATTCAAAATAATTATAAAAAATAATTATTATAAAACATAATGATCATTTAATGATGTACTTTATAAGAATAATGAATACCAACACCATTATTATGGAACATGTACAAACAATTGAGACCGTAAGCACTTGACAAGGAAAATAAAAAGTATTATTGTAGAGAATGACGATATATGAAAATTATGAAAAAATTTATGTTAATAGGGAAAAAAATTAAGTGATTATTATATATATGTTTTTGATATAAGAGGTTAATGTATATTCCTAGATGTTAGAAAAATAGTTAAGGTCTTTCATCTCAAATTACGCTATTAGAGACATGATTGGTATTGTGAAAATAATTTCATTTATGTGTCATATATAATACCTTATTGAGATATAAAATGATTAATTATATTCAAATAATTGTATTTATTGTTCATTTAAAATCCCTCTCTTATAATGTATTCAACTAGAGTGTAACACAAGCTTCCTGAGCTTTCTTGATCTCAAATATGATTCTTTAAGATATAATAATTTTTTTGAAGCATAATTTGTTTCGATGGTGTATTCACTACCCATGGATATATTCTTATCATATTAATTTTATGGTGGATTCACTCTCCCTTAATGAATTGATGGTTCTATTAAGACAAACAGTTTTGATGAGTACAAAAAATAGAATTTATGTTGGATTTGTAATGTTGAGTTTAAAAAAACTGACAATAAATAATTTTTTTATTTAACTTATGATAATGAAATCTAGTTTATTATTTCACATCTTTCTTTGGATGAACTAAATGAAAATTGATTTTTTCACATTGGTTATCCTAAAACAGATATAAATAATTAAATTTAATACATTATTTATGGAGTAACTGAGTCTGTAAATTAGTTTTTGTGGTTGGTTAAAATATAACCAATGTGATTGTTTTAATTTAGGATCTCACCAATGTGGAATTAGATTTTGAAATCAAAACGTTGAAATATTTTAATTTTCACAAAAAAATTATGATTCTAAAATTTCTTTTGTAGTGTCATTAATTTTTTTTCACACTCCAAATGTGTTCATTTCATTATCAAGGCTTTAGATCCCCATCATTCCACTAAGTCAACTCTTTCAATCATCATAATCATTCAACTAATTCAACTTTTAATGTTCTAATCAGTGTATTTATAATTATTTGTCTATAATGGATGTTTTCATGAATAATATACTCAATTTTTTACTCCGTTTAATGATTCCATTTTTATTCTAATGATGAATACATTTCCACTTAATGTCAAACCATCAATGTTTCAATTAGAGTCTAAAATTACATCTAATTCATATCTTCATATTTCTCATGAGTTATTTCCACACAATAAAATTATTTCAATGAAGACAAAAAAATAATTAAATTTATGTCAATGATTTTATATTCTTTTTATAGATTTTATATGGAATTTGTGTTTTTTTACCATTAATAATCTCATATTTCCATCGGATAAATAATATTCTTTGAATAATTTTTAAAAAATATATATTCTTATATATGTTATTATATAACTAATTGAAAAATACATATTAATTTTCTTTTATTATAATCAATGTTGAATTATAATTATTATATCGGTTATAAAATAACCAATGTAAAAACATAATTGACTTTTTTTACATTAATTATAACAAAAAATATTTTGAAAATATTTTTTTTTCAAATAACCTATAATAACATCCCCTTTAAAACCGATGTAAAAAACATAAAAAGTTTATGAGAAAAACTAATTTTTTAATAGTGTTTTTTCATTGTGTGAATGTTTGACCAATTCCACATGAGGTATTGATTAAGAACATATTGAAATGTAGTGTGTCCTATAAAATATCATTGATAATAGGTTTTTTATCTCAGGTATTATTCATTCCATTAGAATAAGAATAATATTATTGAAATCCGTTTTTTAATTATTTTCATTGATATTGCTTGCTCTCACTCTCAATGTGATTATGGATCCATGTTGAAAACCTATTCCATAAAAAAATTATCCAAAGTTAATTAAATGACTACTTCATTTAAACGTTTCCATTACTCAGCATCTGATCTCACACCTTTCTGATGTTTACATACCAAAATTTATAAAGAGAATTAGTGCATGTGACATGTTTATAAGGATAACATGTTTGGAATAATTTATGTGTGATGATGAATATTGGTCATGAATCATGTTATTTTTTATATATAATGAAAAAATAACCATTATCTTAGAAATAAATTGGATTTTTTAGTTTATGATGTCTCTTAATTCATAAAATATATAAACCAAAAATTAACCTTTAGATGTAAGAGATTATATAATCATTACAAATATTGTAATTATGGAATGATACATTTTTGATTTTATATATTTTATCAAATAAAATAGGTCAAATAAGTGTCTATGAGAACCAGAGTTGGGAGTGTGGGTCCAGGGTGTCACATTCTATATGTCAATGACTTGGAGGGACCAAGGTTTCATTTATGGATTTAACTTTTTTTAATATTAATTATATACTAATTATTAGGAAAATTGTAAGATTTTTTAAAAAATTAACCAATTTTATCACTATTTAGTCAATGTGTTGTGGGAAACATATCTGAGAATAAAATTTATTGGCTATAAATTTGTTTTGATACTACAAAATGTAAAAATTTTACGTTATAAGATGAATATTTGATTTCTGAATTTTTATCCACAATTATTTAAACATAAGATACGACTCATGAATAAGGGGTACTACTTCTATTATGGTATTCTTGGTCACTAGAGGATGAATTGAGCAGAATACCTAAAAGGTCAAAGGAAACCCAGTAGAGGGTCTATGTTAGGTATAGTATTATAAAAATCAATTCGTAAATTTTTAAGGGTATATAATTACAAATTTATGTTTTATAATTGTTTTAAATATACATGATCTCAAATTTGATAATGTTTTTATTGACCAATCTTAATGTAACCATTTAATTGACAATATAAAGGGGTTCTACATCGAGTATATGGATTCATTAGACTTTTTTAAGGTATTGAATGATCAACCATATTGATTTTTTATTATCATATATATTTTTCCTATTATATTATAAGTGTTGATATTGTAAAATGAATAATTTTTATAAATAGTGGAGGTTTTTTTTGATACACGTGGTTATGTTAGATGTAGTTGTATAATGTATTTTAAATGAAGATAAGGATAAAAGTGTTTTATCTATAATTAAAGATATTATCTATGTTTTTTTAAAAAATATGCTGGAAGTGTTCCAAACAACAATTAGCAGTGCATGTTAAAAAATAAAATATACTGTATAAAAAACATATTTAGGTACATTTAATACTACCTATGATATTGAGGTTAATTATTTATTTGTTAAATATATATGTTATGAAAAATAAGTTTTATTTGTTGACCACATGAGTTTTAGTTTTTAAAAATTATATTCAAGAGATAATAGAGTTTTGAAGAGGTTAGTGGGAGAATTTTCGGACTTAGAGAAGATAATGTATACAAATTAATGATTATGTCATGATCTAACACGACCAACACCATATCCTAAAACACAACCAATCCCATGAAATGAACCTAATGTTTTCCATGAACCCCAAGGGAAATGTTTTTTTCACTTCATCAAAATAAAATCGGAGGGAATTATTTATCTTAGATAAATAAAACTTATTGTGCTATAGAATTCATAGTAAAAAATTTAACATCATACGTCCACAAATTATACAGCCATAGATAAAAAAAATAATCCGTTCCAAATAGAATCACACTAAATGATGAGTATTAAACAAATAAACAAGTCATCGATGTAAAAAAAGCTATCCTAGATCCATAGGTACACATGGATGGATGAATTGGCAGGTAGAACTATAATAAAAAATTAAAACAAAAATACCTAAAACATTTTCCATGAATCTACAGGTTACCAAACATCCTCACCACAAACATGAACAATCTACATGCGTTCCGAAGATAATAACTCATCCAATAAAAATCACACTATGTTTTTCGACAAAAAGTTGTGAAAGTATGGTGTTATCAAAACATCTATGTTTTATTTCTTCATATATTATATGTTTCCCTTTTTTGAAACATTTCAAAAACACTAAATTGAAATAAAAAAAATTAAAATAGTAATTTCTATATTTTGATATTTATAACTCATAAATGTTTTAAAAAACCTATTATGTACATACAAAAATCATTAAAAACTTATGAATAATATTTTAAATACTTTATTTAAAACATCTATTGAAATAAATTTTTTATGAAACCATTTCTTTAAAACTACTCAATAATGAAATTAAATAAACAAAATATTGACTAATTAACTATAATAATATATACAATAAATAAGAAAACTAGTATGAAAATTTAGACACAAAACAATTATAAAAAAAGGAAACTATACTAATAGATGTAATAAATAATATATAGAATGGTTATAGAATAAAAATGAAATATAATTAAAACCACTATTTAATTAACGAAAAAGAAGAAGTGTATATATAATCATGGGGTTATTCTTAAAATTAAGAACGCAATTCTAGAAATACTTAGTTGGAAAATTCTTCTTGTCAATCAATTCACCCCTTGTCTATAACTAACCAACTATTCTCATTTAATTCCATGACCATTTCAAATCAAAACCACATTCACACATAAATTTCCTACTAAATCCCAGGATTCCATCTCATAAAAAATTAACAATTATCATAAAATTCATTTAAAATATAGGTACAACTTGATATAGGTGTTGGTGTAATGAAATTATGAAGGAAAACCATTCCTATAAAGTAACAAATGATCCTAGAGTTTCAATAAATATAAAATAATATTAAAAATTCCTTTCTAAAAACCATTCAAAAAACAATATTATTCAAATATCCATTTTAAATGTAATAAATGGCCTTTTAGGACATCCTTTAGAAATAATTATTTAATATCTTTTTTGATAAAAAAGATAGAACTTAATGAAAATGATTTATTTTTATTAATTTTTTTAGTTCCCTAAAACTAATGGGAAGCCAACTTTAAATCCAAAAATCAAAGAAACCATAAGGGAAAAAATCATCATTAACAAAAACCATATAGAAATCATTATAATGAAAATATAAATGATGAAAAAGAAAGTAAAATCATATCAGAAGTTAAATTATATTAAAATTAAACTCTAAACAAATAAAACCAAAAAAATAGATTCTCCCTTGGAAAACCATTATCAATTTGGAAACCACATTTTTAAACGCATATTACATTAAGAAATCGACTTTTTAATTTACCAGAACACAAAACATACTAAATTTTTTCGAAAAAATATTTTTAAAAAACTCATTCATACATTTATTTTAATTAAATAGGAAAAACATGGAAACACATCTATAAAAAATGAGTGAATGTGAATAAAATCCCAAATATATTAGGATAATGTCCCAAGGACCAATCCATCATCCCTAAAAGTAGAAACCACATTGTATTTGGTTTAATATATATTTTACGGTTTTTAGAAAGTTATAAAAGTAGGTGATGATAATTAAATTAGATGAAAATATGAAATAAATGTTGAAAATTCCATTCCTAGTATAAATCCCCCTGAAATCATGATAAGGGATGCCAAAATCAAAGAGGGAATAAGGGAAATTCATCCAAGGATCATCTGGAAGAGGTGTTTCATGATATGGAAGGAGGAAATACCTCAAAGGGGTAGAAATCAATTACGGGTATTTTAAGGGATTGATAAATTTTATAACATGGGGGGTTACATGGTTTTGCTATAAAATTTACGAAACTATGTGATAAAAGAGATAGTTTTATTCATGAATCCCCTTTTATATTTTCTTCATCCACTAAATGAAATATTCAAATCCTCGGGTCATGTCTCAAGGAGGTTTGTAGATATGCTTGAAAACTATCACATTATTTTTTGTTTCCTCAATAATGATCTAAATTAGTTATTTTGTGGAACTATAAAAAAATATCATGTTTAAACTAAAAAATTACACAAAAATATATAAGAGTAGTTAGTTTTAAATGGAATATTTAAATGGGATTTAAAATGAGTTTGAAATCATATTATGAATATTGAAATTGTGGAATTGTGATGATCCTTTAGAAACTCCCTTCATTCATATCTGAGTGGATTATATAACTGAATATTTCAATGAAATACCAAATACCTCTAGGTGAATACCTAAATCAATCTAAATATCAATGTCATACCACTTTATATTTGTCTATCTTATAATAAAATTGATATAATGGTGCAAAGGTCTCCAAGAAATTTAATCTAGATGAATTTACTATACTCCAGGGCAATACTTATCTAAATAAGAATAAATGGAGATAACAACCAATTTAATTTCATAATTTTGGTTAGTAATTTAGATCAGTTTAGAAGAAAAAGAATTGTAGAAAGAAAAAAGGCCTTCTTTTTTGAAAAATATAATTTCAAGAACAACATAAGAAGATAGAATGAAATGAAAAGGACATGAAAGGTATTGTCCAAGGCTCTAAATTTCCACAAATACATATGTTTTTAGACAAAAATAGTTAAAAAATATCACATATCTTTCTTCTATCATTCATGGATACCCATTCTATAAAATTTACTTCGATAAAATAACTGTTAGCTCCCCAAAGATTTACTGAATGTCCCCATCATTTGATTGATCGTACTACCTCATTATAAATTACCAAAACTGAGGATAGAAATATTTGAAATTATTAATACATTAAAATAAAATATCTGTATCCGTCACTAACATGCACCACATTCTTATAATCATCCCCCACTGGATGTTGCACCGATCTCATATATGAGTAGTTATTTCCTATGTAAACCATGATTTTCTTTCACATTTTAATTATCCTATAAGATTCGATTCTTTATTCCCCTTTTTAAATACACATATATAAATTTATTCTCAACTAAAATCTAATGAAATGAAAACATCATATGTTGCAAGAATATGTCTAATTGATCTTAGAATTATTATTAGGCTAAAAAATGACTTGGGTGTGAGAATGTGGAAATGTAGAAAAATATATGAGAATACAAAATAACCTATACAGAAGAACTAAATATATTACCAGATGAATGACTTATCTAAAATTGAGCCATCTAAGATAAAAAACATTTTTAAATAATTATCAGAAATTAAAAGAGAGGGATGATTAAGAAAGTCAATAAATGATTCAAAATACATAACATACAAAAATAAATTTATTTTTCATTGAAATTACAATAATATAATTGAATATTAAAAAAAATTTAAATTCATTTTTTTAAAAAATAGTGGGAAATAAATCATTTAAATTCAATTAAAATGTCACTAAAATTTAATCCTTATTAATTACCCAATAATTATTATATATAATCCTACACATGTAAACACTATAAACAATAGTAAACTAATTATAAGACACATAACCATGAGTTTTTCTAATTTAACAACAAGGAATTCAAAATTATCATGAATTTTTAATAAGAACCATTCTAAATTCTAAATTTGTTTATTTTCTGTATTTAAACATCATTAAACTTCCTATTCAAATAAAACCATTAACTCACAAAAATTTTATCTCATAAAAAATTTGTCTTTTCAATTATATTTTTCTCATCGACAGACCTGAATTTGTAACCATATGATTGATAAGTTCTTAAATATCAACCAAAATAATCCATGTACTTATATTTATGATGATTATATTCATGGAATTTCAGATTTTTACGTTTGGTGAGTTTTAGATGTGTCATATTTTAAGGAAAAATAAATAATTTTTATCTCTTTATGAAGACATAAGTTTCCATTCAATTTATGATAAATTAGTCCTTCCTATTTAAATTTCATGGAAACGAATCAAATCAAAAAATCAAAAAACAATTCTAGTAAATTCCACTATTTTATCATATTTTAGAAGAAATATTTTACACACTCATATTCTAATACAAAATTGAAATTGAAATTCTGATTTTTTCAAAATCTATATATATGTTTTTTATTCAATGAGAACTCTTTTAATGTTAAATAAATTGTGTACCTTTCAAAAAATTATTTATAAGTATTACACTAATGTTATCAATTAAAAATTTATTGGTTTCATTTCTTTTATAGTAGCATTAGTGTATGAATTTTTTAAACATTGTTTAAAATAATAATGCACAAATTTTTTTAGAAATTTAAATTCAATGCTATCAAAAAATATTATTTAAAAATATTCTATTCAATGAATCCCAAATTATGTATAAAACCCTTAACACAATTACCCCATATTCATATGTTCAACTAAATCATGCAATTTACTTAAATAGAAGGTTTTTAAGGAACAATGGTTTATAATGTGGCTACCCAATAGGTTTATTTAAAGATGTTAAGTTATATAACGATAAAATATATTGTATAGTCTAGAATAAAGTTGAACTTTTTGAATTAGACTTTTAATAAATTCAAATATATTACCTTAATAATCTGAAAATAAGAAACTCAAACACGCATGTTTTTATAGAAGAAACTCAAATTCTTAGTAAATCTGGTATGAATTCTTTCTTAGAATAATTTAGGTGAATGTAAAAAATATGTAAAAATTGTTAAGACCCCTCACAAGAATGTGTTTTCAAATACGGTCAATGAAATGTTGAATGAGATTTCAAATTTATAATGTTGTTTCATGAATTAATAAGAAAATCTTAATCTTTATTAAAGTAATTTCAACATTCATTTAATTTTAGTTTAATTTTTCATAGTAGTTTAGTCATTTTAATCAGTAATATATAATTCAAAAGTAGATTATTTTCAACTCAAATGTTTTAAAAATAAACAGAAGTTAAAAAAAGATAAAAATTTCATGAAAAACTAAAAACAATAAATATGAATGAAAACAAAGAAAAGGTCCAGTCTTCCATATGATGTTCTCTTCCACAATTATTTTTGTGAAATGTTTTCATTGTGAAATAATTTATATGAGAAATTTGAAATAAAATTTTGATAGAAAATGAAAAAAACAGAAATGTAAGGAAATAAAATTATGTTGAGTTATTATTAGCTTATTGAAGGAAAACCTCCTCCCTTGGTGGATATTGAAATTTTTATCCAAACTGTTTAGATATTTGGTCATTCACTGTAAATACTGTTTCTTTAGTTTTTTAATTAATTTGATAAAAATATATGAAAAATTAAGAGTAATAATTAGTTGTGTAGACCATTAGAAACGAAATTTACCTAAAAAAATCTTTATTCATGATTCAAACAACACTTTGTCTATATATGAATATCTTATTGAGGATCATTTCATCATGTAACTTTTTTTTCTCCTTGTAACATTTTTAGTTTTCTTATGAAATGTTTTAAATATCATCAATCTCATAAAAGTAGATTTTTTTTTCATTCTCAGTAGAAAATAGACTCACTTTACCTATTTTAATAGCTTAAACATATTTTTGTTCATTTTTAACTATAATGGTTCACGATTTTTCATACACTAATGAAAAATAGAAATCCTATTTTATTTCGAAAAGATATCCAATTATCCCCACGTTAATCATCTATTATCAAACTCTAATTTTTTCTTTTTGGGTACACATTTTTTTCTGGTTTCATTTCAGTATTTGATCATTATCCCATTACATTTGTATTGGCATAGTAGTGTGTTGGAAAACTATAATTATCTATCTATTTATCATAGTAGACTCCAATTTTCTATTATTAAATTAGAAACTTTGATCATAGATTAATGATATTGAAAATGAAATCTAGAAAAATAATATTTTTTTACAAAAACATAGATTTTTTTGCATAATTAGTTTTAGTTTGAATAGATTCAACCCACGTTGACACATAATTAAATAAATACAATATAAAAACATATAAAAATATTTTAATGTTTTCATAGGAAATAAAAACCCCATATATCTATTAAATCACAAAATATAAGGGGTTTTTGAGTAATCTCAATTATCTCTGAAATTTTACACATAAATGGGAATTTTAAGAATAATTAGAATAAAAAAAACTATAAAATTAGTATAAAATTATAAAAAGGAATCAGTCACATTACTAGAAGATATTTTATACAAAAAGTTGTTTCAATAGCTTAATGTTATAAAAATATTTGGGCTTTATTGGAATTAATAATTTCCAATGCATGTTATTATCACGATAACACTCCCAAGATGCCACATATACGGGTAAACATGAATCTTATTCATTGAATAACACACAAGATTAGAATTATATTACATATAAAACCAAAAGATAATTTAGTTATTAGTCTAATAAATTTTAAGTTCACCAAACCACAGTCTCAAGTATCATATAACATATAATTGATTCATCTGGAAGGGTCTCTTTAATAGGTGGATAGATATGACTTTTTTTATTAATAGGATTAGGTAATTGACTCAAATTACTTGTTTTATGGTTTCACTACCTTTTTTATTCATTATTTATTAATAAAATTCCTGCAACATCATGATACATCTAATAAATAATTTTTTGGAAATTTTTTTCCTAATTAAAAATCTAATTACATATTTATCAATTAAAATAATCACTTTAGAGCCTAAAAAAAATATAAATATTTTAAAATCATTCTTGAAATCTAATAGAAAAATTTATGTGGTTCTATATTTAGATTGATTAGGATATATATTTTTATAGTGATAAGAAACCACAAGCATCTTATTTTCCATTTTGACTAAAAACCACCAAAAGTGAAAAAATATGTGCACTATCCATTAATTACAAAATTAAACCCCATGTTGGTGGTCGAATAATGGATAGCGTTAATATATATATATTTTTCTCTCTATTTTATTTTTAAAAAATTCATGAAATAAAAATTTTGATTTTTTAAAATAAATATCAATAAAGTTAGTGTTATTTTTATTAAATAATTTATGAATCTTCTATAAAATCCAACATGTCAATGTTAAGATATCATATCTCTCAATTTTTATATAGGTAAAATAATAAATATCCTAAACCTAGGAGGTTTAAAATGAAATTCTAGGTCAAGGAACATTATAACCCAATAAAAATCCATCATTCACAATGGAGTAAAATTTTTCGTAACATAGAATAATGTTTGTATTAATTAGAATTTGAAGGAAAGAAGCCATGATTTTATAAATGTTTTCAAAAGATGATCCATACAAAATACATCCATCTAGAATACATCCAAATATTGGTCTATAAATTATGATAAATAATCATCATTTATATATCAATATTTCTTATGGAATTACATAAACCAAAAAACATTCATCAATAGGATAAATTACCAAAATGAAAAATGAATGTTTTTTTATCTTGATCTTTAGGTGTAATGTGAATTTCAATGTAACCAAAAAATTTATCAATAAAGAATAGAAACCTAATCTAGATAATAAATCAAGAACATTATTAAAATATAGAAGGTTAAAATAAAATTTCCTTGTTATAAATACATTTTTCTACAATCAATGAGTATTAAACAATTTTTTGAAATCGTAATTGGAAAGGGATAACCAAAAATTTTTTTTGAGATCTTAAAGCCACACTTTTTTCTTAAAACATAAATAGGCCCCACCCATTGGCTAATAGTTATGGGGAAAAAAATTCTAGAAAAAAAATACGGGTATTCCTTTTTTTACCTCTAAGGTATTGGATTTTATATCCATTTAAATTTACTCAAGAGTGTAATATTCTCCTCTAATAGAATTATATCAATGTAAACTATTGGAATGATTGTAGTTAAATGAGATGAAGTCCATCCAAATGATTTCATATGTGTTCCAAGGAATCCTAAAAATTATTTCTATTGGGTTTTTTACAAATATTTATTAATAAGGATAATAAATTTCATATTTTTTCTTAGGAATCCTAATTTATGGTTTTTACGAAATAGTATCAACTCCAACTAATGGTGAAAATTTTCAAGGTTTGATGAATGTTTATTTGACTTTAAAATAAAAAAATTATCCTTTAATTACTTCCCAAAATGATAATATTTCGATTTAAAGTAATGAAATATAGGTTATCTACCATCAATTAAATGGTTTGGTTTTCTATAAAATTCCCAGATTTGGAAAAACATGCTAGGATTGATTTTTCAATAGTATTTTTACATATATTCATGAATTAATTAGGGATTTTAAAATGATTTTAAATAATTTTTAAGAAAATGAGAAAAGGTTTAGTTATTTTAAACCTTTTGAAATTCCATTACGTGGAAAAAAAATTATCCAACATCACATGAAATTGTCTATGTAGGTTCAATAAACTCAAAATTGATATGATATTTAAATTTACATCTTATTCAAAAAAAAATTAATCATCATTGTCCATATATTATACTATTTCACCATAATTAAATTCTATATTTTGAATAATATTGGGAATCAATATAGATATTTCCTGATTCATTCATTGTTTACAAACATTAGTCTCAAACTATTTGGAATAGGTTTTGGATGTAAGAAAATATTTACATAAAGAACAAATAGTGATTCAATATATTTGGAAACAAGAAGAAAATAACAGGACCCATAATCAATAATTTTATCCTATAGTGATGAATTATCATCAACCGGGATCATCATCGACAGAAAAAAATTTATTTGAATTACTCCTCTAAATTCTAGTGATAATATTCATATTTTAGTTTTAATGATGGATTTAGTATTTTTTTAAAAATTTCTCCTAATGTTTAGATGTTCATGTTTACTAAATGTCTAATATTATATATCCATATCAAAGAAAAATATACGGGAATAATATATTTTACCTTGATTAAAAAAATCATATAAAACCCATCGGTTTGGTCTTATTTTATTTGGCATGTTGGATGAAAATTCCCACAGTTTTCTTCCATACAACCTCTAAATATAAATAAACAAAATGAGGAATAATTTTTGAAGAAGATAATAAATCAATCATTACTTTTTATAATTCAAATTCTCCTATAGATAAAAGAATATTTATAGTTCATGTATCATTACATTTTAGAGGAATGTCATGTTGAATCATAGAGGATGAATTAATCCAAAAATTTGTCCCCCCTCATACAATGAATTTCATTTATAAGAACACATTTCATTAAAAAAATTACTACATTGATTTTTTTCATAGTATCAATTAAAGGTACACAAAATTTAACTACAATATATGTTTCTAACAATTATTTTAAAAAATACTTTTCATCATTTCAATTCAACGGGAGGTTACTTCGTGGAAAGGGAAATAGTTGTGTAGGTGTGTATTGGATATTTTGATCACAATTTTTTGAATCATATATCTTATAATCCTTCCCTATTCATTCATGGTTCTATCAATAAAATAATGTTCTTATAGAAATGATTAATATTTTAGTAACCATTCTAAATTTTATATATGTCAAACCACAGTTTTTCTTTAAATATTAGGTCCCATATTAGGTGAAACAATTGTGGAAGTCTCTTAGATAGGTTTGGTATCATAATTGGGTTTGGTTTTCTAGCTTAATTCCACTCCTATTATCGATGTGGATTACATTCTAAATTACATTGTCCTTGGTATTCACTTCAGATTGTGAAGGAAAATATCCATTAATATGTTTTATTATGATACCAACATTAATATAAATTTTACCCATACATTTCATTGAATTATTCATCATGATCTATAATTTTTTTTTAAAAAAATTCATCTTATTATTGAAAATTTTTATTATTTTTTATTTTGATTTTCTTCAAGTTTATTTTCTATTGTTTTAGTTGGTTGAGTAGTTTAGAAATTTCTTCCATTATTGGCATTTTTTCATTGATGTATATTGAGTGAGAATTTATTGGATAAACATGTATTTTTTTGTTTTTTTAGATTATCAAAACCTACAATTAGGAAAGTTACTTTGTTTGATGTTTTTGTTTTTTTCTAAAGGTATATATTCATAGTAGTGGACTGGAATTTATCCTT
The DNA here is from genome assembly GCA_963277665.1 of Viscum album. Taxonomy (NCBI): domain Eukaryota; kingdom Viridiplantae; phylum Streptophyta; class Magnoliopsida; order Santalales; family Viscaceae; genus Viscum; species Viscum album. The sequence goes on from OY728127.1 coordinate 1,699,573,772, forward strand.
CAGATTATCCCTTATTCCTTGTCTAAATTATATTATGTAATTTGATTTTTTCCAGTGCTCACACAAGGACCTATATGTGAACTCTTATATGTATCAAAATATTATAAAAATTACTATAGATAGGTGTTGACCCAATTATTAATGAGATTCAAAGGATAACAGGCCTCAAATTAATTTAATTTGTATTAAAAACTATTCTAAATAGAATGTCTTTTCTATAGAAACTAAAATAGAGAGAACATCCTCTATAAATTTCACAAATTGATGAGAATTTTAGAATGGTTTATAATAATTTCAGAAATAAATAAAATGATTTTTATAAAAAATAATATTTATAGAAATATACAATGTAATACACCAATAATTTAGCTTATAATTTATTTTAAAAATTAATCTTTATTTTATTGCGTGTAACGAAAACAAAATCTTTTTTTAAAAGATGTGAAATAATATTATTTAAAAATGACATTTATAGCATATTCATTGAATTGGATGATTTTAATAGTTTTAAACACATTATGATATATATATATATAAATTTTCCACAAAATATAAATTTGTTAACTATTTTTTTGAAATAAGAACTCAATTTTCAGTAAAGTCATTTTATGCTTTAAAATTTTATTCCCTTTATAAATTATTTTCCCTGATTTTCTAGAATGAATATTATAATTTACTACTTCTACTTTTATAGATTTTATTGGGTAAAAATTATTTCATTGTTTAAATTGAAATATAAAAATTATCATAAGTTTAATTTTAGTATTTTTCTGGGAAGATAGTTTTTTCATTGAATAGTGAAAATAATAATTTTATAAAAACATTATATTATATTCATGTTCATAAAAAGAAATATTTGGTAATTAATTGGGATTGAAATTTAATTAGTAAATATTTATTAAGAATAATTCAATAATTTTTCTCTGGATCAACATTTCTCTATATTTATTTTATAAAATCATTTTATACATAACAACACATTTATACGGAAAACTATTTTTCATCACGTTTTGTAATTTTTTTAAATTAATTTCTTATAAATATTGGAATTAATTTAATAAAATGGATTCCATATTTTTAATAACAGTGCCCATTTTTTTAATGACATCAAATTTTTTTGGTCATTATGAAAATTAGCTTTGGAATAATTTCTGTTACCATGAAAAGATCGAAAATGGGTTATAAGAGTAAAAAATAATATGATAAGGCATAAAATGATCTAAAAACCAATATAAATACTATTTTAGGGTTATATTTATATAACATATCATCTCAAATTATATTGTGATTCATTTTTAGGAATCATTATTTATTAATACATTAATATGTTTTAATATTTTGAAAATTTACATGTGTGTTCTCTACCTTACCAATTGAAGGAAAACACATATATTATCTTAAAAAATGTAAATATACTCTTATCATGGAAAATGATTATAAATATTATTTACTAACACCCATAACATAATTAATGTTTTCATGGTTTGGTCATAGTAACTTCTTATCAATGATTTTGGTGTAAACCCAATAAGGATGTCTGAAGAACATTTATGCTTCTAAACTGAGGGTTTTTTTAATAGTTTTACATAATTTAAAACAATCCCATACATTATTATATATAAAAATTCTTATAAAACACATAATTTATTTTATTATTTTTATGGTATAAGCATTTTCATCTAATTATATTTATAATTGAAAATGAATACATATTTCATGCACATGTGTGGACTATCACCCCACAAAGATGATTTATTTTATTTTTCCACATCTCCTATTATTGTTGGTAATAATTATTGATTAAAATGAAATAAAATGGAATAATTTTTTTATGAAATAATTATAATTCATTATATTCAATAAATCATTTACATTCATACCATTCTACACATTAAAAATGGTAATGTCGCTTCTGCGTACGTGTAGACAACCGCCTCCATGAAGCGATGAAACTTATTTTTCATGTCTTACATTAAATAATAATTATATGAATTTAAATAATGATTATATATCCAATTTATATCATTTTTATACTTTTTAGATGATGGGACCCTAATCAACATGAAAGTACCAAAACTCCAAAACTAAAACCTACATTGATAACAATATAGTTAACACCTAGAAATGAAAATGTTAAACAAATATTAAAAAATCAGTGTTAAATTGTTATAGGTAGATTTTATATGATATTATAGGTATTTAAATGGTTCTGTTTAAGATATATTATAAATTTAAATTTATTATACACATTTTCAAAATAACTGACGATTCATGCCAGACACGATGTAAAGGTTTTTCATCTCAAATCATCTACTTTGGGAAAAATGTTTTGTTATAAAACTATCTTAATTTATGAGATATATATATTTGAACATTTAAATTTTATATCATGAATCATTATTTATCCTGATATTTACTTTTATAATTCATGTTATTTCATCAAATTTTTTATGATGCAAATGTTACCAAATGATTAAATGATTTATGTTACAATCTCATTTATTTACAGGATTATTTATGTTATATTTTTGCTAATAGAAAATATATAATAAATATACTTTGAAACACATATGTTTTCTTACCCAATAGTTATTTTTTAATTTTTATTTGTGAGTACCATTTTCATCTATTTGGTACAGAAAAAGATAAGGATTTTAAAAAATATACCTTATTTACTCTTTTCTCGATGGGCATTTTATTCGTTGTCTATGTTGTTTTAAATGTTTTTGAGAATGTTAAATTATATTTTAAAATGGTTTTTAAATTTAATTTTTAACCATGTTAATATTTTTCTCAATGATATTTTTATGGTTTGACTTGACAGAATGTTCACGAATGTTTTGATCTATTCATTTCCTTTATTAATTACCCAGGTTTCAAAACTCATGCAATTTTTATAATGATAATAGCCATAAATATTCATTCAAATAATGGTTATGGAATATAATGTGTTTTGGTTATCCACTCACTAAGTTTGATTATTCCTTATTTCCTCATGATATCTTTCACTATATGTTAACATTACTGAGTATCTGAGCTCACTATTAATTTTTTTCCGTCTCTAGGATATAAAGAAGGTTGTTATGAATGGTTTGAATGATTCTATAATGAATTTATACTATGATTTTTATATTTTAAATTTAATATGGGAATCAATTATGTGTCTAGTTTTACTCTACTTCAATAATGATTGATCTTTTGTGGTGAGATCCCTTTTAACATTTACAAATATAATAAGTAATAACTGACTCTAGGTTACCAAATTTGGGGTGTTATTGTTATTATTGGAGCTTTTTTTTGGACCCCTTTGAACTTTATTTAGGAAATTATAAATCACAATACATAACCATATGATATATCCTAGGGATAAGTCTTAATATAGGTAATATAAGCAAACAATGTTAATGTAGTTATTATGTAGTTTTCTTGAAAAATACTTCTCTATCTTGATACTATAATGTTAATGAAGCTATAGAATAGATTCAACTAGGGATGAAAACATTAATATGGGATGAATGGGTATTAAATTGAATATCACTAGTCCATGATTAGTGGACCGAATAATTTTCACATGTCTAGACACTCCCATAGGACATTCATGGGTAAATTCCCATTTTCTTTATGAACCATTTTGTAGAAAGAGAATATATAACCTATAGAAACATATTATACTCCATAGTTTTGTGTGATAAATTTAATGAGTTATGGGTTAATATGTATAATGGTTATTAAATGTTTAATGGCATAGATACCCCTTTTGGGGTATTATTTGATCGGATTGTAAGATGATTACTAATATTTTTATAGATAATTGTTAGAATAAAAACCTTCAGATTATTGTTTATTTTAGTGAAAATGTATTTAGAGGAATAATTATATTTATATTTAGTCTATAATTAGAATGTCATTGATAACCTTTTGGTTTATTGTGATATTTGATGTTAATTTTGTTAATTGGAAAAAATAAGTCATTATATTTGGGGAATATATGTTTTATCAGGTAGAGAATAATGGATTGAATGTTGATTTGGTAACTAAATTTTTTTAATAGGTAAAACATATCAATATTCATTATGATTAAGGTAAATAGAAATTGTTTTTGGCTCATATGGATTTTTTTTTGAAGAATAATGTTTGAGAATTCTTTTGGAAGAAAATTCCCATTGGTTGTTATTTTATGCTGATTTAGGTAATTTATGGTAAATATAATTATATTTTGGGGAATATATGATATGGAATATAAATTTACGATGTAATAATTTAAAAGTGATTAATGTAGTGTGGAGATAAATGTTAAAATGATCAAAAAAGAAAAGGAGGTCAAATCATTTTGAAGTTTTATTTTTTGATTTGGTTAAGAATAATATTGAAAGTGTTTTAGTATAAAGACCATGTATTTACATACATTAACATTACATTAATTTTTAATAATACATAAAACATTACACAAACTGACTCATAAAGACTGTATTAGTCCTATGCCTTTGAAAACCTAGAAAAAATATTTGAACATAAGAGAGATACAAAATGTCCCACTAGGTTATTCTTGATTGGAACCCTCTTACTCACCACAAACATAATACATATCTACAAAACATGGGGAAGGAAACATAAAAATGGGTGATCATAAATGATCAGTAAGGATAATTAAGAAATATATATAAGAAAAGTCATGGGAATAATGGTATGAGAACACGGTCAAGAAAAGAGAAGAGCATACCATGCATATCAAAGATCATTTACGTCAATCCGAGATAAAGTATAAAAGTACAAAAGAAATGAATAACTTGGAAATAGAGAACAGAATCCATGAAAGCATATTTTAGGAATGAAACATGAAATTTTGGAATACACATAAACATATAATATGATTTTCATAGTATCCATGGCATCACAGCCAATACCATCTTGGTAGTCATGGTTCACTCCCATAGACATCATGGTAGATTGAGTTCACAAATCATACCATCGTGGTAGTCATGGTTCACCCCCACAACTATATTAGTAGTATAGGATCATTCCCAAGACCATCTTAGTCTATATTAGAATATATAAATCTTTCCCAATGCATTGACGGGAGATATAGGTCCCACACATCTGAAAATGAAATCATACATTCATGTTCCATAATATCATAAATAATCATATCATAACCCATGAAATGAAATAGGTATTATAAATATTTAATCATAACATAACTTGAAGAAAGAGACAAGTTTCATAATCATTTTATCATAAACATTACCCATGTAAAGCTTTGGGTTTATAATTCATATTACCCATAAATGTGAAACATTTTCCATAAACATCATGTCATCCAAACATAATGAATTTAGAGAAAAAATATGAAACAAAATATTTTATAAATTCCCAATAAATCAATAACTGAAACCAAATGATGTAATCTTATATGAGATATAATTCTGAATGATCTTTTAAAAAAAAATTGATTAAAATATCCTTTCTGTATTTAAAATGCCTTTTAAAACATTAAAGATTTTTTGAAAAACTTTTTCATTAAAAATATATTTTAAAAAATTTAAAGAAAGAATTGAAAATAATTAAACAATTTTAAAATACGTTTCCTTGAAAATGGGATTTTTTTTAAAACATTTTATAAAACATTATTTAAAACATTTTTGGAAACATGGTTTTTCAATACAACATATTTTCAACCAGAGAGAGTGATGGTATGATTTTACATAAAAAAGTTCTATTAAGTACCAAAGAGTGTAAAAATTGTACTAATAATTTATTATATCTGAAATAAATATATTATAATGAAAATCATTGGTATTATTGAGATATAAATCAAAATATTTCATCAAAGAAACTATAAATGTAAAAAATCTCGAAAAGCGGTGAGATTGTCTAAAAACACTTATAAAAAAGTTACATGGGATTATATACTCCGTGTAAGGAAAGGAAATTAAATGAAGCATAATTTATCATAAAAAAGTATATTAATGATATAAAATATAACATGGAAGTATATACACTTTGAAAAAGGGTTTAAGTGCATAACAAAACATGGGTCTCAAAGAAGGAAAATTGGGACAACTCATTTTTTCGATTTAGTAACATTGGAAGATTAAACCCCATGAATGTAATATATTAAAATGCTTATTTTTATACCCGTAAATTTATTTATGATATATATAGAATAAAATATTGGGTACTACATATAACACACAAAAGGAAAGAGTGTCGAACATATCATGTATCTCCCTTGAATATATATTAAGATGAAATCATGTTTCCTTGTATCTTGAATCTTATCGTACTCACTCAAAAAACACGTGTAATAAATTTAAATTCATTATAGATATTTTTTAGAACCATATAATTATATATAATACCACATATTCTTTCATTATGATCTTATATTACCCTCTTGTTAACAATCATAGGTTAAGGTTTCACTTTGGGTAATATTCTCATTGTTTTTCGCATGTGTTTTAATTTGCAATATCATTAGTCCTTATACTTATATCATGATACTAGAATGTGGACCATGATATAAATACCATTTATATAAATTGTATGTGTAATTTAATAATCGAATATAATATAAATATATGAAATGAAAAACACCATTCATGGATATGTTAGTCCATATCTGTGCATGAATGCAATTTCCATTTATCTGTCGTGTTGAGAGAAAGAAAGTAAAATACAAATATGTATATATATATATATATCTCATTATTATACTAAATTTATGATATCATATATATCATATGAATTAACTGTGAACTTATTTAATACAACCCATGTAGTGTATGAATGAATCATATTGCTTTGAGGGGGGTAGTCCACACTTCCTCAAACAAAATTATCGTATTTATATAAGATGTAAAGAAAAAAGGTATTTTTTGAATATAAAATAATGACGTGTAAAAACATTACAAATATATTATATTTCATATATAAAAATACTTTCTATCATAATGGATACCATGATAGGTGGTATGGGAAAATGAACAATCATCATTTAGTGAGGTTGTAGTTTGCCATACACCTAAACAATATGTTCATTATAAATTAGATGGAGATGTGTGTGACTGTAGGATAAATAATTTTAATAAAAAAACCTAGTATATTTATTTTAGTGGAGTTTTTATACATTGAGGGTAGAAATAAATTTAATTGGGTGGATAAAGAAAATAAATGAAAGGACATATTGAAGATGTTACCTCTTGATCGACTGGCTCTTTTTGGTTTGTGCCCAATAGATTCCTTGGATGGACTTATTCCCAAGTAAAGGATTATAATAGGAATGTAGGGATGTTGGGAACTGTATTTGGTAGGGATTAGATGAACTTATGCGGTTCGATAGGTGTGACTAAGTGGGATAGTTGATGGCTTATTACAGGGATGGAAAAAGACTCACTGAGATGTTTTAGAAGTATGTTATGTGTACAATAGTTATTACATAAAAAAGTCACAGAAAACCCAAAAAAAACTCAATAATATAAGGTTTTTGTCCGAAATATTAAAATAAAATGGGTTTTTTACAATAATATAGTTCATTTGGGCCCTTAATTTTATGGTTTAGTCTCAAATTAATCATAAATTGGCCTTAATCACTTTGATTAATTTAAATCAACATTACTAATAATTTTGGTCAATAATTAACATGTTTTTATAAGATAGTAAAAATTATAATGAACATAATGGTTTATTATGGTTTATAAAAATTAAAATCATAGAAAATGAAAAATTATGTTTAATGCCATTCCCATAAATGAGACGAAATAACCTATTTTAATGTAGAAAAATTATCAAATCATTGTTAAGGTTTTATATTAAATTTCAAAGTGAAATTGTCATAGTGAATTAAATTGGAACAATAAATATGATATTTATCTAATTTTACCTTATAATAAATTTATAGTATCATTTGACATTAATAATTAATTAAATAAAAATTATGTTTTTAACTAAATGACATCATTTTCACTATTCATAAAAAAACAATGTTTCCTAGAAAATTCCAAAAAATCTCCCTATGATAATTTAAATTATATAAATTAATAAATAATGTTTATTTTATAAAATTAATCTTGTAATTGTGTACAATGTAATTTTTATAATAAAAATAGGTATATTCGAGAAAACAATATTTTTAAACAAAAAATAATTTTATCTAAAATCATTTCATTTATTATCAATATGGTTTATTTATAAATAATTTATAAAAAATATTTGAAAAGGGTTTATTTATTATCATATTAATAAATTTATTATATTGGTCATAATTTTCTCATTGAAAAAAATATATCATTAAAATGATGTTTCATATAAATTATGTGTTACATGTGATGTATGTTAACCCAGTGTTGCATGTATCATACACCAAATAGGTGTTACATGTAATGGACTACAGGTCAATGTGGTGTGTATTATATTATGATTATGTTCCATGTGAAAGAAATGTTTGAATCAATTCAATTCAAGACACAAATTAATATTTATGTTATTCAAAAATCATCAAAAAAACTCGGGGTGTTTAATTCTACACCCTTAAAATGAATTTCACCCTCAAAATTATTCACATAGGTAAATAATTGAGGATAACTATTCTATATAATATCCTCAGGTTCCCACCTATATTCCTATAACTTGTGATTTATCTAAAGAACTTTTACCATGTTCGTGGTATTGTTTTGTAAAACTTTCTCTAATTAGTCCATAATTTCCACTTGTTGTTCTTCGTTAGATAGAACCCACTCCAGCATTATGTAAAATGATTTTAGTACATGTGATGGGTCAGGTATGTACATCCTCAATTGAGATACATGGAACACATCATAGACTTGGGATAGATTTGGATGGAGTTTCAAGCGATATGATACCTTCCCGATATGAGGAATAATATCAAAAGGACAAATATACGTAGGGATGAGTTTCCAATTATTCCCAAATTTTGTAACTTTCTTCCATGGTGAGATTCATAGAAACACTTTTTCACCAACATAAAATTATATATCATGCTAATCATTTTCAATATATATTTTATGCCAACTTTGAGCCACCTTGATATATTGTTTAATGGTTCTTACCTACTCAACCATTTTTTCAGGGATATGAGGTCCCAATAGCTTTATTTTTCCAATATCATCCCAATATGTTGGTGCTCTATATTTAATCCCACATAGGGAAAAATGAGTTTCCATATGAATGATTTAGTGAAAGATTATATTTTTATAATACTAAACTTAAGGATGGTTTTGATCCATACCACCTTTCAAATCTAGAGAACATGATATCAATATAACCTTTATGGGATGAATTGTTCATTTAGACCGACCATCCTTCTAAGGATTATAAGAAGTGTTGAATCTCAATTCTATGTCAAGTACTTGTTTAAGACTTCACCAAAACACTGAGGTCAACCTCATATCCCAATATCATACAACATACTTTGGTACTCCATGAAAAACATACTACTTCATTAATATATATCATGTATAGATGATACTGAGAGAAATATTATATAATAATGATGAATTATTTTGAATTATAAAGGTAATTGACTATCACCTATATATCATTAAACCCTTTAAAGTTTTTTGGTTAGTCCATTAAAAAAATCCATAGTGATTTCTGCCCATTTCCATTCCGATATGGGAAATGGATGCAAGATATCCCTTTAGGTCTTCCTTTCATCTTTAACTTGTTGGCATACCAGGCATCGAGACTCAATCTCTATGATATCTCTCTTGATTACATCCCACCATATGTTTTCCTTCATGTATATAAAAATCATTTTACTTCCATGATTAATAAATAATGAAGAACTATGAGCTTCCTATAATATATCATTCTGTAAATATGGTATGTAAATAACACATACATTGTTCTTAAGACTCATCATTCCATCCCATTCAAGGTTTAACTCTAGAACATTTCTGAATTTATTTTCCTTATCTTCATCTTACTTATGTGCCTCCTTAATTTTTACTCAGATAGAGGGTTGAAAATCCATTTGAGAAAGATAAGATTTTCCACCTTCCTTCATGATTTCTAAAAAAATTAATTTAAAATACCTAAATATTGTAACTTCTTTTATCCTCATCATAGATTAGCTATCATGATCTTTTTGACTCAAATCTGCTGCCAACATGTTTTCATTCCCTATGTTGTAATGCATTGTGAAATAATAATCCTTTATCATCTCTAACCATATTCTCTGGTGTATGTTAAAATCATTCTATGTGAATATATATTTTATAATTTTATGATCAGTATATATATCACAATTTTCTTCCTAAATATAATACCACCATATATTTAATCAAACAATTACTCCTACTAACTCCAAATCCTGATTTGGATAATTCTACTCATGAATCTTTAACTCTCATGAATCATATGCAATAAACTTGTATTTATACATAATAATACATCCCAAATCCTCCTTGTATGCATTTCTATAGATTAAAAACCATTATTCACTTCTAGACAGTGTAAGTACATGTGCACCAACCAACCTTCTCTTCAGTTCCTTGAAATACTCTTTACTATAATCTATCTAGAGGTACTTCACAAATTTCCATTTTAACATGATAATAGTATTATATATCCAAGATAAATTATCCACAAAATCTCAATAATAAATAGATAAACTATGAATGCTACGGATCTTAGTCCCAGTGGTTGGTCTAGGGAATCATTTATTAGCCCCTGTCTTCCATGTATCCTCTACTATATCATCTCTTTAGATTATACCCAAAAATGAAAACTTTTTCAGTCAAAATTCATAATTTAAATTTTTTTCATATATCCTATCCTTCTTTAAGGTCTTTAGTATAATTATCATGTTATATTTATTCTCTTCCTTTCTATTTTAATAGATACAAATATAATCATTAAAGACTAACAAAAACATATTGAGGTAATCACTAAAGACTATATTCATAAAATTCATGATTATAGTAGAGTCATTGGTAAAAAATGAATCACTATATATTCATTATGGCCATAACTTTAATTTAATTAATTCTTAGGTATAACTTTTTTCTTGACCATCAGTTGATGATTACCAGAATGAAGGTTAATCATGGGATAGTAGTGAGATTTGTGGAGTTGATCAAACAAGTTGTTAATATGGGGAGGAGGATATATTTTCGTTATTGTGATATCATTCAACTCTAGACAATCAATATAGAGTCACATTTTTCTATATTTATTTTTAAAATAAATAACTGGTTCTCCCCGAGGTGGGAAACTTGGATGAATGAATCCCTTATCACGGTTTTTTGGGAATTTGTTCTTCATTTCATGCAAATAAATCAAGGAAATTCTATAAAGAGTCTTTGAAATTGGTCTAGAACCTGGTATGAATTTTTTGAGAACTCAAATAAACTTCATGTTTTAGTGTAAGACTAGTAATCTCATGGAAATACATCCAAAAAATATCAAAAAATAGGCATATCATCGATGCTGATTCTCACCCCAACCATTTGAGATAAAAACACTTTTGAATGGGAATTTGGATCCATACACTATATGTAATACCCAAAGGATGTTTATATTGATCATCACATGGATGGATACACATAGTTGGGTGTGAAATATTGAATTTAACATCCACTCCTTGAAAAAATATTGTGGGATTTATGTACGAAAACCCAATCCATTCCAATGATGAAATAAAATTGGATCAAATGAACAATGGAATGATTTGCAGAAGGCACATTCCAAAAAACATCAATTGGAGAGGAATCATGAACATGATATTAAAAAATTATAACATTATGAATTTAAACTACTAATTGAACATATAATTGTTTTGGAGGAATCATAACACCCTTATAAAATTTTTTAGATCTGATATAGTGTGACTATCTAGAATAAAATATAACATTTAATGTTCTAGAATGGATAGATAGTTTATCTTTCATCATATCATTTATCCCCACTCAGTAAAAAAGTGATTTCATGATATTTCCCTTTATCCATTAGCTTAAGAGGTTTCTAACATCGATCATTATCACCATCCCTTGAGTTTGGGTATTAGTTAGAAATTGGCCCCTTCTCCTAAAACACGTATCACTGAATCATGGGAGGTTCATTTTGTGATTCTTTTTATAAATTTTTACATTACCTAACTTATTCCAATCACTTAATCAATCTATTGATCAGGGACCTTTTTTTATGAACATGAATCATTTAGTATACCCCTTAAGTCAATTTTCACTATGATCCTTCTAACAGTTAGAGTATATATAAATTCCCATATTCTTTTTCTTCATGGTTTTTATATTAGCTGTTAAACTCTATTTTCATATTCTTGTCAAAACCATGGAATTGATACGTGACTCCAAACACCATTTCAACCTTGATTGCACAAAAAACAATATCTTTATAGCTACTGTAGTCTCTTATGAAAAACACATTTCTATGACTTGACTTAATGGGACGAATGAACCTATCAACTTGACATTCTGGTTGGATGATATTTCATGAAGAGTATATCATATGTCTTGTGAAATTATCCTTGTAGGTACCAAAAAATCATGACCATTTTTCATAAACTCAAGGAAAGATTTCTCCATATTGGTATGATGAATCATGTGAAATTAATTATTGAAAAATAAATTCTTGAACGTATCCCATTTGATGGAATCAATATCATCATGATACCTCATATTCTTTATTAGATTCCACCATTGGCCTACTTTTCCTCCTAATATATAGATAGCCAAAACAACATTCTCATACTCCAAACAGTAATAATGTAGAATATCATTTCAGTGGTACTAATCTGTTGTTAAAAAAATGTGTATTAGAATACCTTCTGAAAAAATTTGTAATTTTCCTCTTTAATAAATAGAATGTTTTCCCTCCTTTTATAATTTAAATATCCACCATGATTCATAGATTGAGAATTCTATGAGAACATAGAAACAAGAATTTTATTTCCAACACCCATATAATTCGGTTCCTCTGAAGAAATATTGCTGCATTGTTCGTTAAAATAAACATTAACACTACTCCTCCATGTTCCTACCATTGAATAAAACCAAAAACCTAAAGTAAGAAATAATTTTCATAATGAGAACAACATAATAAAAAAATCACTTAATGTATTTATTACTTAGTAAACCTTCCATAATATATGGCCCCATATGTTTCTCTAAGGTTATTTATAGAAATCATATATTTAAATCCAACATGATGGTTTGTGAAGAGTTTTTGAATATCCAAATCATATCCCACTAGAGTGTCAAACTATGTGTGTATCATGGCCTATTGTAATGTACCAGATTCCCCTGAGTTAGGTAGTAACATATTTCCAGAGTTGTTACCCATCGATAAATCTGTGCTTGATCCATATCCACAATTTTTAGACAGACATTGATGTATTTCAAAGAAACCACTCACTTTATCATTTACCAAAGTTCCATCACATTTTACAAATTGTTGACACATCCTTATACTTATCATTAGACATGTATTTTTGGTTCTTGCTTATGTTTTATCATCATAGTTTTAAAAAATTAACTAATATTTTACTCCAATACCACCTATAATGACCCATTCATGACAAACATAAACATATATAACATTATTGGAATAAATAAATCATTACCCAAATAGACACATGAAGACCGTACTAGTCTTGTTCCATTGGAAAATGAACGCCAATATATAACTGAGCTACATTATCTCCCACAATTTTCATCATGACTGGAATCCTTCTAAGAAACATGTAATATAATACATATCATTAGAACCAATGGAAGGAAAAAAAGGGATGATCTCAGAAGATTATGAATGGTAAACAAGGGAGACTTGGAAGAAAAATCATGAGAATAAGGGTATCATAACCTGATCATGAAAAGAAAATATCGCACCCTTAATGTCAATGATTATATAAATGAATCATGCATTAAATATTGGTAGTTCATAAGACATGAATTATATTGAAATAGAGAACATAATAAATGAAATCTTAGAAAAGGTATGAAACATGGAATTATGACAGACACATAAGTGTATAATATGATTTCTATAGTAGCCAAGTCATTACTGCCAAGACTATATTTGTAATATATGATTACTTTCCATAATATTTTGGTAGCCATGGTTCACTCCCATGACCATCTTGGTATCATGAGATTACTCCTCATCCCATTTTTTAGTCAGAGTTCACTCCCATCGAAATCTTAGTAGTCAAGGTTCATTCCAAAGACAATATTAATATATATCATGAGATATAAATCATTACCCAATTCATTGTATAGAGATATAAGTCTCACCCATCTCATAATGAAATCATACAAACATATTCCACAAGATCATAAATAATCATATCATAAAGCATGAAATTAAATGGATATTACAAAAATGCAATCATAAAATAACCTATGGAAAGATATAGGTTTCATAATAATTTTCTCATAAATATAACCTATGAAAATAATTGGGTTTAAAATTCATATAACCCGTGAATGTGAAAAACGTTCCATAAACATCATTCCATCAAAACATAATCTATTCAAAGAAATAATATAAATGGAAAATTGAATATATTCCCCATAAATGATTAAAATATCCCATGTATGTTATATTATATGGGAAATAATTTTCAATTATCTTTTAAAAACATTTTTTATGAAAATATCACTTCTGTATTGAAAATGATTTTTAAAACATAAAACTGTATTCATTGATAATATATTTGAAAATCTATAAAAGAATATTTGAAAATAATGAAATAATTTTAAAATCATTTTAACTTGAAAATAATAATCAATGATATTTTGAAAACATTTGGTAAAAAAAAATTTAATTTTTTTTTTATATAATCGTTTTGGAATACAACAGATTTCCTACCGGAGCGAGAGATGATCAGATTTTACATAAAAACACTATCTTAAGTAAAAAAGAGTAGGAATGGTAATAATACATTAGGATATCCAAAATAAATATAGGATAAGAAAACTCAAGAATATTCTTGAGATATGGATCAAAATATTTCATCAAAGTAATCATAAACATAAATAATCATAAAAAGTGATGAGATTGTCTTAATAAACTCTTATATCATGGTAACATGGGATCATAGTCTCAATTTTAGAAAAATAAATTACATGAACCTAAAAATATCCTTAATTTTAGGATATTTATGATATAACATGATAAATGGAAGTATATAATCCTAAAAAATGGTTTAGGTGAATAACAAAACATGAGTCTTAAAGAAGAAAAATTGAGACAAATTATTCTTCCGATCTGATATATTTTGATACTTAAACCCCAT
This sequence comes from Viscum album, assembly GCA_963277665.1. Lineage (NCBI taxonomy): Eukaryota > Viridiplantae > Streptophyta > Magnoliopsida > Santalales > Viscaceae > Viscum > Viscum album. Next base: position 1,699,589,046 of record OY728127.1, read on the forward strand.
GAATGAAAGATAATAAAATTGATATGTTGATATCCATATATTTAGTAATAATATACATAGAATAAAATCGTGTTTAGTATATATGCCACAAAAAAGTAATGACTGGCGGACATAGATTGTATATCATGGGAATAAAATTTTAGATGAAATCTCCTTACTTTAGGTCTTGAATCTCATCGTACTTGCTCAATCCACCTATATAATAAATAAAAATTCATTATTCATATTCTAAAGAACCATAAAATTATATCTAAAATTGAATATGTATTTATTATTACCTTATATTACCCTCTTGTTAATGATCCTATGTTATGGTTTCCCTTTAGGTAATATTTGCATTGTTCTTCACATGTGTCTTAATATATTATGTTGTTGGTCATTATAATATTATCATGATTCAGAAATGTAAAATATTATATAAATATTATATATATATGGTATATTTTTTAAAATATATGTCTATTATAATAATCTATATAATATATAATTATGAAATGGAATACGATATTCATGGAGATGGTAGGTCGTACGTACCCATGAACATAATTTCCGGTTAATTTTCATGTTGAGAGAATGAAATTAAAATACATATATGTACATACATATATATATATATATATCATTATTAATGTAGCTTTATGATATAATATTTATAATATACATTCACTAATACTATCTTTAATACAATCCATGTAGTGAATAAATGTATCGTATTGCTTTGTGGGGGCGGTAGTCCACACTTCCTCAAAAGAAATTATCGTATTAACATAAGATGGAAATCATAAATGTTAGTTCTAAAAAAACTATAAAAGTTTAATGAAATTATAAATATAATATATATCATATATATATTTAGTATCCAGTATAATTTCCACTATGAGAAGCCTTATGGAAAATTGATCAATCATTGTTTAGTGAGGAGGTAGTTTAAGTACACATTAACAGTATGTTCATGATCCATTAAATGGTGGTGTGTGTGAGTGTTGGATGAATACGTAGAATAAAAAAATCATAGTTTATTGAGGATACTAGTATTTTTATACAATATAGGTAAATACAATGTGGATGGGGTGGAGAATGAAAATAAATAAAGGTCTTGAGAGATGACATTACCTCATGATCAAGAAACTCCTTTTAGTTTGTTTCAAAAGGCTTCCATGGATAAAATTATTACCAAGGGAAGGATTAAATGATTAATAGAGGGATTTTTGGAAGTTTATTGGGCAGTTATTTGTTATCCATAATATATTTTTTAGGTATGTGGAGGTGGGAGAGGTGGTGGATTTTTATAGGGAAAGAAAAGGACCCGCATGGAATTTTAAAAACAAGTAAGGTGTACACATGTTATTACCCAAAAATTCCTAAAAACATATTAAACTCAAGAATTAAAGTTTTTTGGACTAAATATGGAAATCAAATTGGTTTCGGAAGAGTGGATAGGTCATTCTAGCCCATAATATTATGATTTTGACCATAAATAAGCTTTGTTTGGCCATAATCACTGAGATTAATTTTAATTACCTTTACTAAGAATTTTGGTAAAAAATTAAAATTATATTAATAGAATATAAATATTATACTGAAAAAATATTTTATTGTAATTTTAAATATTCAAATCACAGATGTAAAAAAAATACATTTAATGGTAATCCCACTGATGAGATGAAATAAAAGGGTTTAAAGTATGAAAATGTTCAAAGGTGTATTAAGATGTTATATTCATCTTCAAAGTGAAATTGATTCCATTGAATTTAATTTTATTAATAGATATAACATTTATCTAATCTGATAAAAAAGATCTTAACATAATTTAACATTAATAAATAATTAAACAAAATGGAATTTTTTAACTCAAAAACAGTATTTTTCACTATTCATAGAAAAAATGATATATCTCCAAAAAATCCCAAAAAATCACCAAAATTAATCCTAAGATAATATTGATATTTTGAATTAAAAAATTATGTATAATTTATAGATTTATATATCTAAATGTTTCCCAAATTTATTTTATTTTTAAAATTGGATCATTCGAGAAAATGGTAATTGAAAACATAAAATGAATAAAGAAACACATAATTCATTATCAATATGTTTTATTTATATAAAATAATTTTAAGAATATATTCTCAAATATATTATTACTATTAATATTAATAATTTTAACAAAGGTTTTACAATTATCTCATTAAAATAATTATATCATTAAAATGATGTGTCGTTGAAACTCTTTTTATGTGTGTAATGTACACTATGTTAGTGTTGTGAATATTGTATTCCTAGTCGGTGATGCGTTTAACATATTACATGTAAAGGTTTTAAGTAACATACACCGATTTGTTTCTATGTGACATGATTTTTTGACATAATGAACTGAAGAAATAAATAAATATTCAATTTATTTGAAAAAAGGTACATATAAACTCAGAGTTTAACATTTTGGGTTTGTCAGTTGTGGAAAGATTTAAGATGAAATTTTTGTGTAATTATGATATATTTGATTATTAATATAGTATTTTCCCACGTGAAGGATTAATCAAGTTAGCTGTTCTTTTACTTTTTCTAACCATTTTAGGTTCAGACAGGAGGAATAAGTTTTAATTAATTTTTGGATATTTTTGTCAATGAAATGTTGATTTATGTTTTTAAAAATTTAAAACATCATTATGATCATAATGAAGTACATTTAAGGATGAAATTATTCTTATATAATGAAAAAATAAGGTAAGTATATCATATCATATTTTCTATCGAAATTGTAATGGAATTTATCAAACTTATGAAAACCAATGATTAATCTACCAAGTCTGTAATGCAATGTGACACTCAAATACTAAATTAAATTTTTAGAAACAAATTTTCATGTATAATGCTCATGGATATACTTTCATAATTGGTTTCATTGTCATAACATTGAAATTAATGTTCACGAGAATATCTATATTTGATTTCATAACATTGTTGTTTACAATTTAGAAAAAAAGTATTAAAATTAATGGGATATGATTTTTGTTAGTTTTGGAGAATTTAATACCCCAATAAATTATTTTATATATTATTAAAAAAAAAATTCCAGATAGTGTGTAGTTAATGTAACACTGAGCTTAAACAAACCGTGAAATAATATTATTAAAAATGGTTGTTATTACCTAGTAGATGAGTTGGTGGGTATGAATATGGGTAATAAAACTATGATATATATATATATATAAACTTACTAGTCAATATAAATTTATTTATTAAATATTTTTAAATAAGAACAAATGTTTTTGTAGTTTAATTTTTTTCTTTAAAAATAAGTTTTCTTTAGAAATGAATGTAATTTATTTTTATGAAATTTCTTTATAATTATTTTTTCCCACTTTTAGAAAGTCAATTTTATAAAAATGATATCATTTTTTAAATAAATTTTTAAAATTATCTTTTGGATAAAATTTTGGACTTCTCTGAAAATATTGATTCCTCAATGAATTGTGAAAATTTAGTATTTTACATTTTTTTATTTTAATGTATTTACAATGTCAATTTTTTTCAATTGTTTTTAATATTTCATAAATTATTTTTCATTTCACATTATACCATTAATTTCATTTATATTATAATTACACTTTTTTATAAAAAACATTTTTATTCATAAAAATAAATTTATCTAGAAAATGTTTATTTTGGTTGAGTTTTGTGAGTTTATTTTAACATTAATTTCTGTCACTTATAAGAATATAAATTTATTAAATTGATTCCATATTGAGAATTATAATATATGAATTTTTAGAAGAGTACAATTTCGTTTTGTGTCATTATTAACAGTAACTCTATTTAAAAGTTTTTTACCATGGTTAGAGTTAAAACGTGTTAAAACTCATAAAACAAATATGATAAGGGATAAAAAGTGGTAAAAAATTCTGTAAGTGGTATTTTAGGATTCAATTTTTACCCTATATAATATCCTATTATATGAAGAGTAACTTGGGAGCATTTTATCTTGAATATAAATTAATATATTGTAATGTTTTGAAAAAATTTATGTGTTCCCTCTCTAACCCTTATAAGAGGACACCACCACTCCTCTATTTTGTACACATACATACCCTCTTAGATATTCCAATAACTAACCAAATCCATTAAAAACATCCGTCAACACATACTACAAGTCCTATTTGAACATGGATAGAACCCTTTAATTTTTCTGTGTATAAAACTAATATGGGTTCTCAACGAAGAAGTATAGTTCTTAACATAGTTTTTTGTTTCATCTTTCACAAATATCAAACATCTTGTAAAAATTATGATAAAATAAAACTTTTATATCCCATAAAATTAAATTTTATTTTGTTCATGGTAAATGTAATTTTAGTATATTTATCATTATAATAGAGAAAGAAAACATATTTCATGTGTATATGTGGACTACCTCCTCATGAGTATGATGTATTTTATTTTTCATCACCACCTCATTTGGTTGGTCATAATGATTCATCCAAATAAAAAAATGTAATATAATCATATATTAAATTAATGACATAATTATTATTCTTTTAATATATTTTATAATTTACCTTCTTACACTTCCAGCCGTTAAAAAATGACAATGTTTCTTGTGCGTGCATGTGGACTACGACCTCCACAAAGCGATGTGACTCATAGTCCCTATTTGCCTTTCTGGAAATATTTTAAATATGTAAATAATTAATTATATTATACTAATAACATTATTATCATTCCTATTATTATGGAAGAATAATAATTATTCTAATATTGAAACATCCATATCGAAACCTACATGAAAAATGAAATAGTTATCAATAAGAAATAGGGATTTTAATTATCAAACATTATTAAAAATGTAATGTAATGTTATAAGAGGATACTATTTTATATTATAAGTATTTCTATAATAATTATATGAATATATAATATATTTAAATTTATTATACATGATGTTAGTATTTCTTAAGAAGCAAGTCAGACCCAAGGTAAGAGTTTATGATTTAACATTGTATTCTTTAGAAAAAATGTTTTGTTATGAACCTATCATCTTCTAGGAGGGGTATATACTACCCATTTATTATGATATATTCTAATTCATTATTGAATCACAATGTATAATGTTAAATTTTATTTTATTTCATCCAATGGGTTATGATTAAAAAAGTAACCAATGTGGTAAACAATTTATTCTACAATCTCAATTTTTTTATGATTTTTTGATAACTTTATGATGAGGGATATTATATGATCCTTTTAATTAGAACCCATTATATTTTATTCTCATGATATTATTTCTTTATTCTGATTTTTTGATCTTTTTTTTATTTTCAATATAAAATTATCTTTAATTTATTATAATAAAATTCACCCCTATTTTCACTAAGGTAAAAACAAATTAATTCAATGTCCATGTTGTATAATTTTTTTTCAAGAATATTATATTTATGATAAAAAAAATTGATTAAATTCATTTACAAACATATTTGGATTTATTTCAATGATATCTTATTTGATTTTCCCTAATGGAATGTTCCAGAATGTAGGGATATATGAATTTTCTATATCAAGAATTCAATTTACCTTACACATGTGGTAGCTATGTGTATATTATTAATGGATATTCATTAAACTCAGTATATTGATTGAATAAAAGTTTTTTTTGATTATATACTCTACTATATATATTATTATTTATATAATCATCATAGATTCTAGTGTATGTAACCCTTAATGAGAATCTAAGCTCACCCTTTATATGTTTTTATTTTCTAAGATTTAAGGAAGGATATTATGAATGATATCAAGGATACAATATTGTTTCTTATGATATGAATTTCCATATAACCAATTTAATATGGGAATTAAGTATATTTATATTTTTCCAATTCTCCTTATCATATCTATTTTGGGTGGTGCAATCCCTCTCTAACACCCTAGATTTTATGGTATATCTCTTTTATAATTAATTTAATCTCTTTGATAACTTATGTGGTATGCAACACCTAGCATAAATGAAAAGTGAAAGATTATTTTGGGATCACTATAACCTTTCCAATAAAATGGTATAAATGAATATTATTAACTAGATAATATAATATGTAATTTTCAAAACCATTATTAATGTATTAATTAATGGTTTTTTAGAATGAATGAATTTTTTTTGATATAATTTATTCTCCAAAAATATGTTTTCATAAAGAATGGGTTTTTTGAATTTCATACTTAAATATAAAAACAAATTTCTAGAAAGTTTATAAAATTAAATTCATAAGATTAATATAATTTTTGAAATAATTAAATTAAAATAATATCATGTTGATTTGATGTTGAAATTATGAAATGAATGATTTTCTAGTAGACAATGAAGAATAACTATTTTTACCAAACTATCATTTTATTTCTATGAAAAAGTATATTTATGAATTTAATTTGAAATAAAATTAAATAAATAACCTTTAATTGGTTATAATTTAATTATTAAAATTTTAATTATCATTACAAATTATTTTTGTATAAGTACGTTTTTTTCATAAAAATTCAACTTTTAAGAAAACTATTTTTCATTAAATTTTGGGGGATTTATTTTAAATAAAATCTAAAATTTATGTGTATTATATTTTGAAAAATGGATTCCATTTTTCATTTAATTTATTCCATGTTAATTATGAATATCTATTTTATTTTAGTGTAATAAGAATAGTAACCTTAGTAATTTATCTTACAACGGTAAAGGGTAATTTCAGTTATATTGGTGAAAAACAAAATTGATGAGGATTAGAAAATGAACCTAACACTTGTACAAATATTATAATTTGTGTAATTTCTTTTTGTAAGAATTAATGTTTTGTATATATAACCATTTAGTTTTTTTAATTGATTATGACCCTTATATTATTTTATTTAATGAAAAGTCAATGTTGTAACATTCATCATTTTGATAACTATAAATTATTTGATATCGTGTTACCCAAAACATATAATAATATATAAATATTAACCCAAAATTAAAAATAATTATCTTATTTAGGATAGAATTATTTTTAAATTTTAGAGATTAAATAATTACCTTAAATTCATTCACAACACTGATGCAGTAATTAAGTATATAATATAAATATCAAATAAATGATATTTAAAATATTAAAAAAATATAATTCAAAAAAATTAATTTCATAAAAAAAATTTATTGATGAAAATGAAATATTTGTGATTTTTGAAAATGTTTTGTTTGAATTTATATTTTTGTATTGAAATAATTAAATTCCTTGTAATGAATAGTTTAAAAATTGAAAATATAGAAATATTAGGAATATAATATTTGATTAAATTATTTAAAAATAATAAAAATAGGAAATTATCAAAAGGGGATAATTTATTGCCTTTAATGTCATTTCCTAGGAATTAAAATCTTATTTTTTTCATTTGGATCTATAATAGCCAAATAATATTATGATATTATGAGAAATTACAAAAGTGCCGCTCACATCAATTTAAAAAATGAACTCCTTAATTCAGTTTTATACAACACATTGAGAAATATGTCTCAACAACATTATACCATTTTTCGTTAAAATAATCATCATACAAGTTATGGAGGTTCTATTCTCCTCACTATTAAAACCATTAGTCCATTAAGAAGAAATCTAAAAGAAGTCCATAAAAAACAATCTAATCATTTTTATCAACTAATTGAAATTTATTTAATTTTCTACAATATCCTCATGTTTCTTTTCTGAAAAAAATAATAACTATAGTATCATATATATACTTATAATTTATTTTAATTATTAAATAACCATATTATACCTTTTATACATCCAAAAAAAATACTAAATCACCACAATCACATACATACAACTTACCATCTCCACATAATGGTGTAATTTGTTTTTCATCACCACATTACATGGATGGTTATAATGATGGAAATAATGGATATATATGGAAAAAATGAAATTATATTGATCATGAAAATTAATATATCACTCAATTTTTTGGTGTTTCACCTATTAATGGAATGATATCATTGCTCTTACAAACGTAAGGATTGTCATCTCCATGACATGATTCCATTCGTTTTCCTTGTACAAGATTAAATATTGGTTCTAAAAAATATATATAATGACTAAATATGACATATATGACCTTAGTATTAGTCATGTTATGATTAAAATATATATTATTCACAAAAATGAAGATTTACATGACAAAACAAGCATTAGAAAAAGAAGTAGTTGACGCATGAAACAAGGGAAATAATGAAATATTATTATCAAACGGGTGATAAAATGATATAATTGGAAGATATATGATCTCATAAATATTAATATGGTTCTTTTATAATCTAATATGACTTTTTAAATGATTATACATTACATAAAAGTACGTTCAATTAATGGAAAGAACATGCAAAGTGATTTCTTAACTCAATTTCCATTCATTGGGATACACTTCTACTTCAATGATTATGTCATGCTTAGATTATGAGTGAAATGACTTTTAGTTACATTATAATGTTTTTACACTTGTTCTATTTTTATTCATAGAGTATTCACATTATTTATTCATTTGATTAGATATCAAATTAGTGATTTGATCATTGTAAGGGACATCATATAAATTTTATTTCGATTAGGCGCATTTTGATGTTATGTACCTATATTCTTTTATGAGGTGTATATAAAATCTCATTAAAATGATATATCATGAATCTATTTATTCTCAATATATTTAATTTATTCTTAAATTTTATTCATTCATGGGGAATATTATTTAACTAAATACAATGTTTTATGCATTTATTATATATTCTCATAATTATTTGAAATTGTTAAAGTTTAACTCATTGCTGAGGAATATTTCTCTTTCATGTCAATGTTTTCTAAAAAAAGTTGTCAAAAATCACATTAATATTTCCAAATTTTTTTTAATTCATTTCTATATATTTATTTAAATTTTTTAAAAATGATTCATTCTTTTATTTGGTAAACAAGGTAATTTGTATCCTTTCTAATGAAAGTTGGAATAATATTATTTTTAACTTATACGGAATGAATAGAATTTATGTCCATGATATATTTAAGGAAGCTTTATGGACTGTTTTATATTTTTACAAGTTTAATTTTAAATAAATTATTTCATTATTATGTGAGAAAACGTTATATTTTAAACATTATTTTCTAATAAACGGATATTTTCATCACGAAATATTCTAGTAATCTCCTTATAGAATTTTAATCTCTGTAACTATGATTTGATTAATTTAATGTGTAGGATTGAATCTAATGATTTCATTCATCATATTTCATGGGATTTTTTATGATCAATTTTACTAGTGAAGTATTGATATTCCGTATAATTATCTCTTCAAATATAGAAAATTATTGATTTTGTTAAGGCATATTGATTCAGTTGAATTATTTAACCATATGTGGAATGCATAGGACTTAGTATGTGATGGGTGGGTATCGATATATTTCCTTAATTCATTGGTACATCTCATGAGACAAATAATATATTATTTTAGATGAGGAATCACGCATTAATTAGATTTTGGCCACAAAGCCTTCATAATATTGGATTTTTCTCACAAATCCTACATATAATTAAATGTATTTGCATGAATCCTCGATGGTATGTTTCAGATTTCTTAAATTATTAATTCCATAATTATGATTTTAGTTATTAATATTTCACATGAATATTAATTTAGTGTAATTTTCAAGGTTATGTTTCATTATCATGTGATTATTTATAAAGAATTATTTGATCATCATTTATTCCTTCTATAGTATGCTCATGTTATATAAATAATGGAATACATTTCAATTATTTAACTTTACATGTTGTTTATTCCGTATTTATTGATATCTTCTGTTGTAATCATACCCTTACTAATCATTTGAGCTAAACCCTTTCATAGGATTCATTTTTACCCAATATATGATGAAGTATTTTTTTATGATATGTAGGGATACACTAAGGGGAATAATGAAATGATTAGATAAAATTATTTTAATATGTTATGTTTGAAAGTATAATGTGATTTTAAAGTATTTATCATTATTTCTATGATTAATAAACTATTAATTCCTTTTGGATGTGATTCCTTCTATCATATGATAATGTAATAAAGTAACCACTGACTCTATGCTACTGGGGTTGTGTTCGTTATAGTTGGTATAAGATAATGTTGAGTAGAAACCATGGGAACTAGATTTAGTAAAAAATATATTAGGGAAACATAACGTAATAATAGGCTTTGATAATATTCTCAAAGTAACCCACAATAGTAATTTGAGATTAGTTACATATAATTTTTTAATTTATGTTAGGTGTTTCACTAGTTTTGAAATTATAAATTATGATTCATAATCTGATATAGTTTATTAAATTATTATGAATTGTCTTACAGAACAAGGAATAAAAACTGTATCACTCTACATAATTCTTAAAGGGATTTCCTACATAGGAAAGATAATGATGATGGTGTGGGATATATAATATGAGTTTGATAAATTATTACTATATTGGGAAAACTAACTTAGGTTATGATAAATAAATCTGCCTAAATGGGTGAACATGATAATCTAAAATGTGGTGTACCAATTATATATTTCTTTATTGGAAAACATCATCCATAATTCAATAGTACTTCAAATCCACTTGAAGCTGAGAATGAATAAGTTCCATTTCTAGGATATTTTTTGATTTGGTAAGTAATTAATGTGAGAAGGTTGTCGTGGATGTTGAACATCTCTTAGGGTATGGGGATAAATGGTGGTCATTAATTCAAAACACTTAAGATGAGGTAAAAATAATGAGCATGGAATGGAAGGATTTTAAGGTTCTTTTCTTGGAAAAATATTTTCCATACGAGAAATGAAATGATTTTAAATGAATGTTCTTAGGTCTAAGACAAAAATAATTTTAAATATTCTCTATGGATGAGGCCATCATTACTTGGTTAGAAAGACAAGTTGTGGGCTAAATATGTAATCCAAAGATCATGATTGAATGTTTCATCTATGAGATTCATCCTATCATTCAGAGGGAAATAGTATCACAAATTTATCTTCATATGAAGATTTAATAGCCTACACTATCATGAAAGAGAAATAATTATCCCATTCATATATATCAATATTATGAAAGAGAATAAGAGTATGATAGAGAGATGTATGGATAATGGGTAGAATGTAAATTTGGATTTTACAACCTATGATACTTAGGATAGAAACACCATGGTATATTTTAAAAGGAAAAAGAGTTTGCTTATGTTGTAAGGAAATAAGACACCATGATTTTGATTGTAAGGGTAGGAAATAATTTTCTAATGTGAAATTATTCCACTGTAAGGATACGGGGAACTATACAAATCAATTCCCAAAGCACCATGGGAATATACAAAAGAAGATGCAAAGGGATCGAGATCTTCATTATTTAATTGATACAACTGAATTGGAATGATTACTATGCTTGTGTACTTTGATATAAGAGATATATTATATCTTTCATTTGACAACATGATTATAATAATCATGAATTGTATATTTATTGTACTAAATTATCGTTTCTTTAATGATTTGGAGGTATGTGATGAATAATACTGGTAGCAAAATGATGTGATTATGTGGCAGTTTTACCATTTTCAAAAAAACATGATTTTGGGAAGATAACCTTGGTATGCCATTGATGTTGAGATAATAATGATAAAGAGATTTTTATAGGATAATATTTGTGACCATGAAAGTTGTATGAAATTTTATAGTTTATGATATATTTTCTAGGGAAACTATATGTTTGGGTTTAATAAATATATTTAAAAACATTGGATTTTATTTTTGGAAGTATAGTTGTTTTCATTAACTCTTTAGGGTTTTATAGGTATTCTAATTTTTCTTTTGTGATAAAGATAGTTGAATGTGATTATTTGTAAAATATAATGTTATGTTGATTTTGAAAATTTAGTATTTATAATTATAAATGCATTGAATATGAATTTGGGAATATGTATTTTGGGAGGTTCTTAAGGTTAATTACTTAGGTAATGGTATAGGTTAAATATTGTAAATTATTTTTTGAGGTTAAAGAATGAATTATTATATTGGATACAATGTGGTAACAATTTTACAGTTTTTAAATTTTTAATAGCTTGAAGAATGGCTTATAGATATTTTGATAAAAGCACTAGAAGTATAAATGTTTTCCTTAAAAATCCATCTCCATGTGTAGAAATAAAGTAAAAAAAGACGGAAGTATAGAAAAAGGATGGGATTATGCTTATGATGTGGAAAAAAATCATGTATGTTTATTTTCTCAAGATATTTATTTGGATTTTAAAATAATTACTCAACCCTATGAAATGTATTATAGAAAGTTTTTTTCTGTTTACATTTATTTATAATAATTAAATTTTCATTTTATAGATCAATGATTTAGGCTTTTTTATGATTAACTTTCTCATACCATGAATTTTTTCACACTATATCAAAAATAGGCAATTATGATTCCCTTAATTGTCTATATATTCATGTAGAACTAATGCTATCAATTCAGGAATCCTATTTTGTGGTGACCTTAACATTTTCCATTCCAACTTTTTAAGATGATGTTCTAATAACTCTTTTTACGACGTGTGTTTCCCACAAAGGAATTTACAACTGTTAGAATTTTTTTTTCATGAAGTGAAATTTAAAATTGTAAGGAAATATTTATTTGATATTGGTGAGAATTTAACACCTAAATATTTTATGATATGTCTCCTTTTAAATAATTTTAATATCTTAGATAACTTATATTTCACACAACACCAAACTTAAATGAATGATGAAATATTATTATGTAATATTTATAAACTATATGATAAAATGATATTATTGAGTAACATTAACCACATTATAAAATATATAATATTTTAAATAATTATTTATGTATTAATTAATTATTATACAATAAGAACTTAGTTTTTGGTAATGACTTTTATTCTTCAAAAATAGGTTTTCTTCAAAAATGGGTTTCTTTATTTTGGATCAGTTCATACTGTACTGAATTTTTGGATGTTTTATAAACTGTATTTTATAATAATAATTTGAGTTTTTAATTTTGATACTAAATTTATATTATGATTAATTTTTGGGAATTTTCTGAAAATATTATTTTTCGAGTGAAAAGTGAAAAATAACGATTTTAATAAAAATATAATTTTCATTATATTATAATGTATTTTTATGATTTCAATTTCATATTTAATAGTCTTAATAACTATCTAGTTAGTTATAATTTAATTAATTACATTTTAACCATCCATATACCTTATCTGGTATAACTACATCTTTTGGCTTAAATGCATTTTTGAAGAAAACTATTTTTCATTGCATTTTTTGGGATTAATTTTAAATTATATTCTATAATTTTTGTGTTTAAATTTTTTTAATATTGTCACAACACCCTCCCCAGAAAGTGTACCCCTCCTGGTCTAGCAATGTGAGAAGGGAGATAATGACCCCCGAGTCCCGCCTCTAGTTGGCCCGAGGTTGGAGACTACCATCGATGGTATAGTAAACACACAAATGGGAGGCATTACCCTCTAAGAGAACACATGTGGAAGGGAGAGATAAGATAGACACCAATCAACTCCAACTCAGACTGTAATATAAATGTAAACCCAAGTACACATATGAAATTCCAAGAAAAAGTACAACAACTGAAAGGGAAAAAACATCAAGTACCCAAAAGAAAGTAAAAACAACAGCAACCACAAGCCCGAACAGCTCCAGCAACCCCAAGCTAGTAGAAACCAACTTTATCTCCACCCTGATCAAAGTGACTTGAAAAATAGTTTGTATATACATATGGTGAGTATAACATTATACTCAGTAGGATCCTCCCTGAATCCTCTCGTGAAAATCTAATGAGAGCAAGCTAGAGGACAATGAACCACAAGTGAAACTAAATCGTCACCTAAATAGGTATTCATAGTTCTCAACCTCACTATGGATACTCTCACCAAGTAATGAATACAATAATATATCAAATAATAAAGAATATAAATGGTACCCCGCTAATACTTCCCCACTCGTTTGCCGCTTTTCCCTAATGTCGCACATCCATATCATCTCTCTCTAAAAGGCTTGCCCATAGACACCGGGGTGACACACCACAATGTGAAACTCATGCAATAAAATGACTTTCCCATAGACACCTAGGTGATGGAATACTCCATCCTCACAACCAAATGTAACCAGGTAGTTTCTGGGAGCCACCATAGCTCGAATAATGTGTATCATACGTCGGGTATTATACCTCAATCCATTACAACCCATACACTGAGTATGGATCCTCATGCCATCACAGACTATACACATTACACCTATAGTTGTACATAGAAAACTATATCCAGAATATATGTGTGTGCATAACCACACGCCATTAAAGCCCTCTACACACATATATGGGGATAAACTATCCAATGTGCTTGTCAGCACCAGTAAATACCAAGAGAAGAGAGAAGGGAGAAAGGGGGTAGTCAACCATCCATCCTCCCACCAGAATGTTTTCTAAAACACCCCCCAGGGCTCAGAATCCCCGGGGTGTCAGTTGCTGTTACTGACTGGGTGGAGTAGTGTATAGAAACCCAAAAATTATAGGATATATTATATCTCACAACCACACTATGGGAATTACCTAGTCTTAGAAACTACTGCAGCTAATGTCTCTCAGACTTCGAGCTCATACTTCTATGACTAGGTATCATATAAGAACAAAACCATTTAATGAGATTTATTAGATTACTTCATCCCCTTTTTATCAGTTCCAATGTATGTTAATTAATTATTTATACATTAATTAACCTTGAAAAATTACACATTAAATTTCATTTGGATCATACCCAAAGTCAATTATTCCTTCCAAAATTACAACCTCAACATTATGTTCCAGCAACTCCATCCCCATGGTTTAACACCATTTATTAAAACATTCATTATAGAAAAACATTTCCAAATTCCCAAGCATTCTATAAAATCATTCAATGCTACTAACACAAGGGGGATCAACATGGTGAGTAGTTGTAATTCCCATCGAGTCTTTGCCGCCCATATCAAGAGAATATACCCAACCTCCCTATGGAATCTAAACACGGAAAGCACTTGGCATACCCCATGCGTCTTCGCCTCTTTCGGAAGAAGGGTAAGCAAGACCAACTGCCTTGTGCAGAGTGGAAATGTAAAGCAGATAATCAACCACAGAACTAGACAGCATCTAACAATCACATCCACTCCATCATCCCTAGTGTCCTCCTCGACATCCATATGCATAAAACGACATATCTTGCCACTCTAGGCATTATCTTCTACCACAACCAAAAGGCTTATATTCCCCTTCATATCACAACACCCCTCCAGGGTCATGTCTCAACACAAGCAGCTTTAAAAACAACCATCACATCAATTGGGATATGGCCCTTTAAAAATCCAGAGGGTAACTCAGAACCCTTCACGGAATTATCAAAAAATAAAATTCTTTAATCCTTCTTGAACTAATAGATTTATAATCCATTCGTTCCAACATCAGAAAACCTATCCAGTAAGCTATCAAAAATCATTAAACATGCTTACTACGCCAATTTTATTAACATAAAATTAAGACAAGAACTAGATTCGATTTCATGACTCTTTATCTTTATCCAAACAATTATCAAATAATACCAGTTTACGTTCTTTATCGATTTACATCAAGAACAACAGGTAAGCAATGTAAGCATAGATATCAAACTATCTTGAAAAACAAGATGCAATAACATACAATCAATAAAAATTTCTTTATCCGGTTCAAAATATTTTAATATTAATTACATTAACATCTAGTGGGATTAAACATGCTAATAATATAGTTGCACGTAAAGAATGAGAAGCAACGAATTCCCTACCTGAAGGTTTTTTGACGAAAACCCCCAAAAACAATTAACGCAAAAGAATGTCGGGTGTATTCTCCAAGAATCCCCGTTAGATCTCTTATACTAACACAACCAAGACCAAATCTGATCATATTTGGAATCCATAAACTTAGAGAAATCGTGTGCTAACTGTGCGTTATCCACTGTTTCCAAGACCAACTAAGAACATTTTGGCCACACAGTTTAAACAAACCTTGCGCCACCCGTGTGAAAGCTATTGCCCATTTGTTTTCCTTAATGAATCACCCAAATTAACCCATAAGTCACTACTCCAAAACAAGGGTAGTTAGAAATATTAAAAGTACCTAGAGATGTAATGTGACGTTATAGTTCAAAATTGTCTACCGTTGGAACTGTTCCACAGAATGGAAATCTTGGAAAACTGTTGGGGATAAGTCACCTTGACCTCCCGAAACACCTCTAACACCACATTTTCACAAATTAGTGGATCAGAGTAGTCCGGAACATTACATCAGATACCTATCAAAACATTATCGTCCTCAAGAATCCAAAACCCACAAAAGAGAAAATTAAATAGTGTCTAAACAACCACCCATCGAGATACCTCTCAAAAGAGAGCAAGCCACCAAAAATTACAAAGGGAGCCATCCCATAACCATGAAAGGCCTAACCACAAAGGGAACATTGTTATATGAAAGAGTCAAACATAAAACATATCTGGGTACTGAGCACGTATGTGTGACTCACGTTCCCAGGTGCTCTCCTCCATTCCACCGTGTCGCCACAAGACATGAACTATGGGAATAGAACACATGTGCAATACCTTCTCCTTCCGACCCTGGATCTCCATAGGTCGCTCCTCAAAGGTTACATCATCATAAACATCGATCTCTCTCCAATCGATAATGTGAGAGTCATCATGAAGATAACGATGGAGCTGTGATACATGGAAAACATCATGTATCCGGCTCATCTATGGGGGATGTGCTACTCGATACGCCATAGCTCCAACACAAGCTAACACATCGAAAGGCCCAACAAACTGGGGAGAAATCTTACTTCCACATCCAAACTTAGCTTCCCATGACGGGAGTCACCATAAAAAACACATGATCCCCAACATTAAACTCTATGGGTATCCCTCTTTTATCGACATATGATTTATGACGATCATGCACTTTCTTCATCCTCTCACGAATCACCTGAACCATCTATGTTGTATTCTTCACTAGTTCCTGTCCGAGAATTTCTGACTCTCCGACCCCTGTCTAGCACAACATAGAACTGTAAGGATAGCGACACAAGGCTTCAAATAGTGCCATACTGATGGTGGAGTGAAAACTATTATTGAAAGAGAACTCCATTAATGCTAAGGGACTCATCCATGAACCTCCAAAATCAATAACACAAGAGAATAACATGTCTTCAAGAGTCTGGATGGTTCACTCTGCCTGACCATCCGTTTGAGGAGGAAAAGCAGTGCTAAGGCATAGTGGTGAACCGAAAGAATATTGGTGACCTATCCACATTATAGAGGTAAAACGATGATCTCGATCAGAAATGATTGTCCTAGGGACTCTATGAAGTCTCACCACCACTTCTAGATACAACCTAGACAAAACATACACTGAGCTTGACTCCTTGATTGCTATAAATTGGGAATTTTTTTTAAATGGTCCACTACCACAAAAATAGCATAATGTCCTCTCAGAGCTTGAGGTAAACCAGTAAAATATTCCATTGAGATGTCCTCTCACTTCCTCCGAGGAATATCTAAGGGATGGAGAAGACCACCTGGAATACAGTGTTTTACCTTCACATTCTGGTACACTAAACATCTAGACACAAACTCAACAACTGCATGATTCAGGCCAGGCCGCCAAAACTAACTCCTCACGGATCGGTACATCTTTGTCACGCTAGGATGTACTGCAAAGGGAGAAATACAGAACAATCTGAGAACTGTCTCACACATCTTCATGGGAACAAAAATCCTTTCATGATACAACACTCTGTGTTGTTCATCCCTAGACCAACCATCAAGGGCTTCACCACAAACAACTCGGTCTCTCCATACCTCCACCTCAAGATCCCCCAACTGGGACTCTTCCTCCTTATGCACAAGGGATGACTGTACCTTCATCTGAAAAAGACAACCTCTACCCCCATCTTCTCCCATATCAAGATATAATGTTGAAATTTCTTCCATTACTCTACAGGAATCAAAAATTCACGCACATCGTCACTACATGACTTTTGACTTAGTGTATCAGTTACAGCATTCCCTTTTCCAGATGTATACGATATTTTGACGTCGTTTTCCTGTAAGAACTCCATTCACTGACGCTATCATATTTTCAAGTCACGGTGGGAGAAAACATACCTCAAACTCTTATGATCAGTGAAAACCACAAAGAACTCACCAATGAGGTAATGTCTCCACAAAATCAGAGAAAAAACCATGGATGAAAACTCAAGATCAGGGGTGGCATAGTTGCATTCATGGGGATGCAACTACCGAGACACATAAGTAAAAACTGACCTCTGCTGCATGAGAGCACAGCCTGATCCTAGATGTGAATCATCGAAAAAAACATAAAACTGGACTCCCTCAGTTGGAAGGAAAAGGACTGGAGCACATAATAAATCCTCCTTTAGATACTCGAATATTGCCTAACACTGATCCGTCCATATGAATTCCAGATGATTCCTAGTCAAATCTGTCAGTGGAGTCGCAACTTTTGAGAAATTGGCTATGAACGTCCTGTAGTAGCCTGCAAGACCAATGAAACTTCACACCTCTGACACTATATTGGGGGCTTCCAAAGACAAAACTGCTTCTATCATTTATGGGTCCACAGCTACTCCCTGTGGGGACACAAAAAGTGTCAATAAATGGACTTCTCGAGCCCAAAACTCACACATAGAACACTTCCCAAATAGATGATGTAGATGAAGGACTCCAAAGAAGGATTGTAAATGCTCTACATTCTCCTCTTCATAAGTGGAGTACACAAGGATTTCTTCGATTAAAACTACCATGAACATTTCCAGGAACTCACGGAACAAAGCATTCATCAATCCCATGAATACAGCTGGAGCATTCATCACGCCAAATGGAATTACAAAGCACTCATAATGCCCATGACGAAAATGAAAATCAGTATTCAGAATATCCTCATCCTTCAGATGCATCTGATGATATCCTTACCGCAATTCGATCATTGAGAACCAACAAGAACCCTTTAGTTGATCGAATAAGTCATTAATCCGCAGAAGAGGATAGAGATTATTTATTGTCACTTTGTTTAAGGGATGATAGTCTACACAAAACCGCAAAATCCCGTCAGCTTTATTCATGAAAAAAATTGGTGCACCCCATGGTGACACACTTGGATGAATAAATCCACACTTTAATAGACCATCAAGTTGTATACATAGCTCTCATAACTCATAAGGCTCCATCCTATATGGAGACATAGATATAGGAGACGCACCTGGCAGTAGTTCAATCCCAAAATCGATCTCTTGTCGAGGGGGTAATGCTACAACCTCTTCTAGAAAGACATCAAGGTACTCCTATAAGACCATAGGAAACACTAATTGCTGAACCTCTGAAGAACTCAGCATCATCTCAACCATTATAGACGATAAGGAAGGAACACGTCTATGACCCATCCGTGGATGTCTCTCACCAACAAACACCACTTTCTCTATATCTGCACCAAGGAAAACAACCTTCTTACTGATGCAATCCATGATAGTTTGTACTGAATACAACCATTACATGCCGAGGATGACATCATATTGTTGTATTCGTAAACATAGGAAATCTACCCAAGAGTGGTGTTTCTCCAACACTAGCTCATAGTCTCTACATACTTCCAACAAGTCAGCTCGACCTCCAACTGGAGTAGTCAACGCCAAAGGCACTGGGAACCTCCCTACCTCAAGTCCCAAAGCATGGACAAGGGTATGTGATATGAAGGAGTGTGTCACTCTCCAATCAAACAAGGCATACAACATGGTTGAAAACAAGAAAAGGGTACCTAGAATGACATCTGGCTCACCTGGAGCCGGCAACGCTAGATCATGAAGTTGACCACAACCTCCTCTATGGCCTCTCTAACCCAGATGAAGACCACCACCACAGCCGCGCTCTGCTCTCTGAGGACGAAGGCGTCCTGGGAAAATCGTTTGCCTGACCCATCTACCATCTCATGATCTAATGATGATACAACTAGCTTCTGCTATTGCCTCAGCTGGAAATGCCTCAAACGAGGAACCTGAAGCATAACACCTGGTGCAAGATGACTGATTTGAATGGTCAGGCACGCCTGCTGCTGATGACCATGACCACAAAAAAAACAAGCGCCTGATCCCTTGGCATAGGCCTGAGAGTTGAAACCTCGAGAGAAATGAGATGTGAAGTGTTGGGGCCTATCCCCGGCTGAATGAAAACTCTTCTGCCCTGAAAATCGGGAACCCCAAACCACATCTTTTCTTTACGAGGTATCATGAAGATCCCCCTCTCATGTTGATATGGTCCTGGAAAAAGTCCCCTCGACAACCTATGCCCTCTCCTGCACCAAAATATATGTCTTCAGCATAAATGGGGTGACCTGACAATGGATATCTGGATGCAAAGCCTCCTATAAATTCCTCACCCAAGCCTCCCTATCTGGAAAGAGGTACGAATAATATCATAAAAGATTCCAGAATGGATTCCAAAATCTTGAATAGTATAACTACCATGTCGAAGGGTTTGAATCTCCTGGCGACTGGACGCCTTCACATTCAAAGAAAGGAACTCTACTCTAAACATGTCTCGGATCACCTCCCAATTGATCGCTGACTCCTCACGATCCCCATGGAACAAGAACCAGCACTTCCTTACTGCTCGACATAGCATTGTCACAACTATGGACACCCAGTTCTCTTTCCGACCACATATCAAAATGAATCAAATCTTGACCTCCTCTAACAAGTATTCCGAGTTTGCATCTGAAACAACGCCCTCATAGTTTTGTAGACTATGGAGCTGAAACACTCGAAGTGTCTCCCTCCAAGTGTTGTCGTCGTTATTCTCTACCCTGCGGCAACCTGCTGGAATAGCCTACTAGCCATTTTCTGCTCAAACCTGACGAGGACGTCGACCTGGAGCCATAAATATAAAATAAAAAACCATTAGAGCTCCAAAACCTGGAATATGGAATGCTCAATATTAGTTAATGAATTATTTTCTTTTATTCATTTTTGGTTTTCATATCCCAAGGTCTACCCAATCAAACACAGGCACAAGGAAGAATGATGCTTGATCCTTTCCTAGGTCTCTAACCTACAACTAGAATCACCTTGTTTAGTAGATATTGTCAACTTAATGGTCTGTATATCAGACTATAGGGGGCCCCAAACTCCTATGTCTTAGTCAGTCTCCGGTGTTTATGTCACTTACTAAACATTAATGACACTATTTCCCTACCAACCCATGCAACCTTTCCTGTGCCTAACGTCAAACTCCATCATATCCCTCAACCGGACCTCTCATATCACTCTGTCATGACCCCCTCCCCACAAAGCGTACCACTCCTAGTCCGAAAATGTGAGGAAGGAGATAATAACCCTCGAGTGCTGCCTCCAGTAGGCCCTGGGATGGCGACTGGAGCTGAGGTTATAGTAAACCCACAAATGGGATGCATTACCCTCTAAGAGAACACATGCAGAAGAGAGTGATACGATAGAAACCACTCAACTCCAACTCAGACTACAATATAAACAAAAACACAATTACACATTTGAATTGTCATGCAAAATTACTAAAACTAAAAGGGGAAAATGTAACTAACCAAAAGAAAGTAAAAATAGTAGCAACCACAAGCCCGAACAGCTTCCGCAACCCCAAGCAAGTAGAAACCAGCTTGATCTCCATCCTGCTCCAAGTAATCTGAAAAACAGTTCATATATACATTGGATGAGTATAACAGTTTACTCAGTAGGATCCTCCCCGAAGCCTCTCATGCAAAGGTAAATATATAACGCTAAAGCACACTGAACAACAAGTGAAACAAACTTGTCACCTAAACAGGTATTCTTGGTTCCCAACCTCACCATGGGTACCCCCACCAAGTAACACAAACAAAAATATGTCATATAATAATGAATATCAATGGTAACCCGCTACTACTTACACAATAGTTTTCTAGTTTTCCCCAATGTCGCACATCATGAGCATCTCTCACCAAAAGGCTTTCCCACAGACACCTGGGCGAAGCACCACAACGTACACCTCATGCAACAAAAACCCTTGCCCGCAGAAACCTGGGTGAAGCACTACACCATCCTCACAACGAAAAGTAACTAGGTAGTTTCCAGAAGCCAATACAGCTCGCATAAAATGTATCATGCATCAGGTATTTTACCTCAATACATTACAACCCATACACTGAGTAAGGATCCTCAAACCATCCCAACCTATATATGTTACACCTATAATATTACATAGAAAACTATATCCAGAATATATGTGTGTGAATAAACACAAACCATTACAACCCTCTACACACATATACGGGAAAAACTAACCAATGTGCCTACCTGCACCAGTAACTACCAAGAGAAGAGAGCGGGGCCAAAGGGGGTAGTCAGACATCCATCCTCCCACCATAAAGTTGGGGAAAACACCCCTCCAGGGCTCATAATCCCCGGGGTGTCAGTTTCCCTCACACACAAGGTGGATTAGCGTATTGAAAGAAAAAAAGTAGAGGATATATTATATCTCACAACCACAATATGGGAATGACCTAGTCTTAGACACAACTGCATCTAACGTCTCTCAGACTCTGGGCTACTACTTCTAAGACTAGGTATCCTATAAGCACACAACCATTTAATGAGATTTATTAGATTACATCATTCCCTTTTTATCAGTTCCAATGTATTTTAATTAATTATTTTAACATTAATTAACAATGAACAATTCCACATTAAATTTCATCACCATCACACCCAAAGTCAATTGTTCCTTCCATAATTAAAACCTCATCATTATGTTCAAGTAACTCCATCCCCATGGTTTAACAACATTTATTCAAACGTTCATTACAGAAACACTTTCCCATATTCCCATGCATTCTAGAAAAGAATTCTATGCTACTAACACGAGGGGGATTAACATAGTGAGTAGCTGTACTACCCATCGAGTCTTTGTCGCATATAGAAATAGCGTAGACCCATCCTCCCTGGAGATGCTAGACACAGAAACCACATGGCATACCACATGCATCTTTTCTTATTTTGGAAGAAGGGTATGAAAGACCAGCTGCCTTAAGGAGAGGGGAAATGTAAAACAGATAAGAAATCACAGAACCAGCAAGAATATAACAATCACATCCACTCCATCATCCCTTGTGTCCTCCCTAACACCTGTATGCATAAACCGATGCATCTCGCCACTCTAGGCGTCATCCTCTAAAAGAACCAAACGGCTTCTATGCCCCCACATATCATAACACTTTTCCAGGGTCACGTCTCAACATAAGCAGTAGGAAAAACAACTATCACATCAATTGGGCTATGTCCCTTTAACAATCAACAGGGTAATTCAGAACCCTTAAAGAAATTATCAAACAATCAAATTCTTTAATATAACGTGAATTAACAGATTTATAATCAATTGGTTCCAAAATAGGAAAACCTAACTAGTAAGCTATCACAAATGATTAAACTTGCTTACTAAGCCAATTTGATCAACATGAAATTACAAAAAGAACCAGATTCGTATTCATGCCACATTAAAATTAGCTAAACAATTATCAATTAATCCCAATTTACATTCTATACCGATTTCCATCAAGAACAACAGCTAAGAAAAGAAACCATAGATATCGCACTATCTAGAAAAACAAGAGGCAATAACATACAATCAATAAAAATTTCTTTATTCGGTTCAAAATTTTATAATGTTAATTACATTATCATCTAGTGGGATCAAACATGCTAATAATACAGTTTCACGTAAAGAAAGTGAAGCAAAAAATCCCGTAGCTCAAGGTTTTTTGACGAAAACACCAACAAACAAAGAATGCCCAAGAAAGCCGGGTTGATTCTCCAAGAATCCTCCTTATATCTCTCCTAGTAACACAACCAAGACCAAATATTATCATATTTGGCATCCACAAACATAGATCTACCCATAACATGTGTAGATCCAAGAAACCGAGAGAAGAGGAGAAGTATATCTATGTAGATATGTGAAACCAAACAAAAATGATCACATACATCAATAAAATGGCTTCGATTTTCCAATAGAAGCCTTCATATCGCCTCCAAAACACTTGGGAGAGGTTCTCCTACCTTCAAGGGAGGGTAATACATAGTTATGGCTGCTTAGGAGCTTAAACGAGAAAGTTAGAGGCGAAACAGTTTTGATCCACAAATTTAGGATCTAGTTTAAGTGCCCGCTCGGTTTGGTCACACGGTTAGAAAAACCGTGCCCTAACCATGCGGTCGCTTCTGTCTCATCAAACACTCCTCACATGGTTAGGCCACGTGGTTAGAAAAACATTGTTCTAACAATGCTTTAGCCACTGTTTCCAAGACCAACTACACATGTTTTGGCCGCACAATTTAGACAAACCGTGCACCGCCAATAAGAAACCTATTGCCCTTTAATTTTCCTAAAATATTCACCCAAACGCACCACCAAGTCAATACTCCGAAACAAGGGTAGTTATAAACATTAAATATACCTGAAGACATAACGCGAAGTTACAATTCACAACTGTCTACTATTGGAACTATTCACCAGAATGGAAATCTTGGTAAAGTGTTGAGGATAAGTCACCTTGACCTCTCAGAACACCTCTAACACCACATTTCCACAACGTAGTGGACCGGGGAGGTTTGGTCCATTACTGGTTAAATATTTGAATTTATAATATCAAAATTTAGTAATTTGTTCCATTTTATTTGTGGCCAATATGAATAATAACACTGGTAATTTTTGTTAACAGTATAAAGGGTAAATTTGGTTATATAGGTAAAAAATAAAAGTATAAGGACCTAAAAATGATCTTAAAACTTCATAAAAGTTTATTTTATGAAAACTTTTAATCCATATTTATTCATTTTTTAGATATATAACCAATATTTTCCATTAAGAAATTATTATGACCCTTATAATATTCTATATAATAGATAGTCAAAGATTTCACCTTGACAATTTTAATAACAATAAAATATTTAATATGGTGTTATCCATAAGATATTTTCAAATATAATATGGGAAAATGTAATTATATTGAACAATTTTTGTATAGTTAATTAATAATTATCTTATATTACTGCGCAACACTGATGTAGTAATTAACTATTTAATCAAAATGTCAAATAAATAATATTAAAAATATTTAAATCAATATAATATGAGTTAATTAATGTATTACAAGAATTTTAGAGATTAAAATGAAATATTAAAGATTTATTAAATTATTTGATTCAAAATTTATTGTTGTATTGATTTTATTAAAGTCATTGTAATGATTAGTGTCAAAATTTAAAATAATGTTTTTTAGGCATAACAAATTTTAATAAATTTTTAAAAAAATTATGAAAATATTATACAATCATAAAAGCGAAAATATATTGTCTATAAATTCATAATTTTTTCATTTATATGATATTTGGATTAATGTGGTCCTAGAATAGAATTATATATTTCAATGTTTTTAAGAAATTAAAAAAGATCCCATCACATCAATTCTGATAGGGAACCCCCTACAACAGTTCTACACACCAATTTGAGTCATATATCTTCAAAAAAACTAAAAATGTTCCCTAGAAAATTTCCTTAGGTAGGTTATTATGGTTTTATTATCATAAAAAACTAACCTTAAGCCCCTTAAGAATAAATTGAAAGGATGTCCACTAATGAAGAGGTAATCATTTTTATCAAGTATTTCAAACCTACTTCTTCTTCAATATACTATTTAGGTGTATTTTATATACGATAATAACAAATATATTATGACTTATATAATGAGATGTTATTATGATTATGAAATAAAAATATTCTAGCTATTATACATCCAATGAAAAATGAAATCTTTTCACATGCATACACATAGCTTACCATCTCCACCTAATGATGTAATTATTTTTTCATATACACATTAAAATGATGTATATAATGATGAAAATATAAGATATATATGTTAATTATGAGTGAATATTGACTGTATAAAATTAATATATCTCCCATATTCTTAACACTTCACCCATTAATGGGATCATATCATCGCTCATGTGCATATAAAGCATACCATCTCCAAGATAAGTTGTGATTCACTTTCCATGGACAACATTAAATATTGGTTATATAAACTATAATTAATTAATTAATATGAAATATATGAACTTAATATAATTCAGTAGATTATGGAAATATATCTTATGCAAATAGTCTTAGACTTTTATGAAAAAACAAGCATAGGAAAATGAAGCAGTTAACATCTAAAACAATATTAATAACATAATATTATTAACATTTGGGTGATAAGATGATATAATAATATTATATATGATATGATAAATATGAATATTGTTCAATTATAAATTAAAAATATTCAATATACCAATATATAGTTATTTAATGTGTGTTCAATTATAGGAAGGTGCAAGCTAATGTATTTCTTAAGACAACTTCCATTAATTAGATAAAAATTTTAATTCATAGATTATGTCATGCCGAGATTATGATTAAAATCATTTTTTATTGCCTTATGATGTATTTTATATTATTTAATTTGTATTTGTAGAAAATTCAAATAATCTATTCACATCATTAAAGCTCACTTTACTGATATGGTCTTTTCAAGGGACATCGTCTCAGTTTTCTTTCATTGAAGCACATTTTAATGTTATGTACCGATATTCTTTTATGATATGTATATAAGACCTCTTTTAAATGATATATCATGAGTTAATTTATAATAATTAAATCTAATTTTTTCATAAATTTATTCATTCATGGGAAATTTGATTCAACAAATTACAATGTGGTAAGCGTTTATTTGATAATCTCATCCTTATTTGAGATTTTTTTAGTTGATTTCTATTCTAGTGGAAATTTCTCTTAAATATCTATGTTTTATATGAGAATATATCTAAAAATGATTAAAATATTCCAAAATTATTATTTGTATTCATTTTTATCACCTATTTTCTTTATGAAAAATGAATTATAAAGGAATATTTACATCATTTAAAAAAATGTTCTTTATGCATTTTCATATGAAAGTGTGAAAAGAATGTCGTTAACATATATAGAATGAAATGAATTTACCTATATATTTTATACATATTATTTTAAATTTAATTAAATTTTTTATAAGTTTAAATTCATTATTTCACATACAGTTTTTAGATTTTAAATTTTTTAAATAAAATGGTATTTTCCTTGTGAAATATTCCATTAATCTCTCTAATAATGTTTAATCGATGTAAAAATACTTTGTTGAATCTTATTTGGATGTTGAAATATAATGATCTCATTAAACATATTTCATTGGATGGTTTATGGAAATTTGAATGGGAAAGTATTGATATTACATAAGATATGTTTTTCCAACATAGATAATTATTGATTTTGTTAAGTCATATTGATTTAGTTGTATTATTTAACTATATGTGGAATGAATTGGACTTCTTAAGTGACAAGCAGGGCCTACTATATATTCTTGATGAATTTATAGTTCTAATGAGATAATAATGATATAGTTCTGGCTGAGGCCTTACACATTTATTAGATTATTAGATAAATGGAATTACATTATTAGATTCATAGCATAATGAATTAACAATATTAGATATCATTGGATGAAGCCTCAATAATATTTCATATGTTCTAATTTATTCATTCCAGTAATATGAATTCAGTTATTCATATGTCATGAGTTTAGTCTAATAGTAGAATATCCATGGTTATGTTTCAATTTCATGTTATTATTTTTAATAAATTATTTTATCGTCATTTAGTCCTTCCATATAATACTCATGTAATTGATAAATGTGAATGTGTTTCAGTTATTTACATTGTCATATTTTTATTAATTATTTATTACCAGATTCCATTTCATGCTTCCCTTATTGAGAATTTGAGATCACCTCTTTCATTTGTCTCATTTTCCCCTGGGATATGTGGACGTTTTTTGTGAATGATACAAAGGGATACACTTAGGGGAATAAGGGAATTCTGAAGGAAAATTATTTTAGTATATTATGTTTTAAAATGTAATAATAATTTCTAGTAAGTATCATGTTTACTAAGACTATTAAAAAATTCGGTGCATTGGGGTGGGATTCATTAAATCCTATTTCAATTTAATAAAGTAACCACAATCACTATGCTATTGGGGTCGAGGTATTTAAACCCTTGTATCTTTTACCAATATAATAAGAAAGAACTTGATATCGGATAATCGAGTAGGGGTATTGCATTTTATATTAAATAATGTTTTTTAATACCCTTATGAACTAAAATTATCAAAATATTTATTATATAATATTACCCTATGATACTTTCTAGGGATAATTCTATGTATGGGGTAATATCATGAATCTTATAGTAAAGTAGATATAGTACTGTTCTCTTAGAAAATCTATCCATATCTAGATATTGGAATGTGTATGAATATGTTCCATATAATCACTTATGATTAACAAATCTTAAATCAGTGGATTGGTTTATAAGTCAATTATCTCTCCTGCACGATGATTTGGCCTAACACTGCACACCCGGTTAGGAAGTCACAAGACATATTAATGGGATAATTCAGAATTTGATTATGAACCATTATGATAATTGAGATGATATAACATATGGAAAATTATTATATTCTATAGTTATATTGTATAGACCAAATGTTTCAGGTTTTGAGAATTCTTATTTTGATCACATGTTTAAACGAAATGATACCCCTTTTGATTTTTTATGTTATAGGATTTTAAAATTACATTTGATATTTTCAAAGATATTTATTGGAAAAAAATATTTGGTGTTTTATGTGTTTTAATGAATAGGTTATTTAAGGAATAATACATTTATGTTTTAGAGAAATGATATTAAAGACAATGATAACCTCTACAATTAATAAGATAATTGATGTTAATTCAGATAAATATAAAAAAAGGGTTATTTTATTTGGGGATTATATATTTTATCATATAGGTAACCCTAGAATAAACATTTATTTCCAATCTAAGGGATAATTTTTTTGAATATGTTTACTATATTAGTGACCTTATATGATTATGGTAAATAGAATTGTTCTTTGGATTAGATGATAATTTATTTGAAGAATAACGATTGAAATATTATTTGGATACATATATGATTTTATTGTTGATTTATGGTGAATAACTTATTTATGAGAAATATTAACATATTTCTTATGTTATATAATCAAGTAAATAAAATTTTCATATATGATTTTATTAATGATTAATGTTGTTTAGAGATAAATGCTAAATTTATGTAACTAAATATGCGATCAAATCATTTTTATGATTGGTTTTACATCTTCATTAGGAATATTTTCAAAGATTATTAATTTTAGTTTCATAGGGAATGATTTATTTTGAACATTGGGTTTTATTATTTTTGATTTTTAGATTAATTTAGTATTTACTCGCATAGAATATTATTCATATTGGATATTATTTTATCATGTCCTAACCATTTAGGTTTTATATTATCAGAATAAATTTTCATTATTCTTTAGATATTTTAGTATATTGAATGTTTTTTAGTTATATAGGATAGAAATATTCACCTTGACCATGATGATAAAAATTGAATGATGTAATTATGGTGATATAATTTAATGATATCATGTAAGTAGGTTTTATCATATATTCTATCTTAATGGAAAATTAATACCCAAAACTCTAGAAAAATAGGGCTAAATAAATTGAGTCATATATTTAATGTACTAATCATTTACAAAGATATATTTTGAAAAAAAAATTTCAAGTATTAGTCTTATATTGATACATTCTTAATAAGAATCCTATTCATAACCTAGAAATTAAAGTTCATGATAAAATATACATATTACTTTTTACAATGTTATATTAAATTTAGAAATAAAATAAAATTCAAAGGCCAAAATTTCTAAAATTATGGTATAATTTTATATTCTAAGACATTAGTTTATATATTATCTTAAAAATAAAACAATGTTCATTAACGTGTTGTTTCCATAACATCTAGATTAAAAGACCAAGAAATAATATTATTTAAATATAAAAATTATTACATAATCGTTGAATTGGTGGGTATGATTAAGTGAAATCATACTATAATATATATATATATATATTTTCTTCTAAATATAGCTATATTTATTAATTATGATGAAATAATCACAAATTTCATTATAATGTAATTTAATGTTTCTGAAATATATTTTCTTCAAAAATTATTTTTATTAATGTTTGTAAGTTAATAATAAAATTGATTACATATAACTTTGAAAATTATCTTTTTATAAAAAGGATATAATTTTCGAATAATAATATTAAAATTATCTTCGGGTGATTTTTTTATTTTTCTAAAAATGTTGATTTCTCAGTGAATAGTTGTAACGAACCAGCCTGAGTAGACCCTAAACCAGTCAATTTGGTAAGCCCAAAACAAGTCCTGAGAGGCATTCCCGATCCTCCCATGATAGAAAAAATCACCAAGGGCATCAATATAGAACACAAGATAATGACTTCTCCCAAATATAAACAATCAAACAAATTATGAAATGAGATGGGCAACCCAAAATACATTAACATAAAAATTGAACTGAACTTTATTTGTACTAGAAAATTTAAGTAAAACTAAAAAAACTAAATAGAGAAATCCTAATTACCTACTAACTCCATGTGAACCCTATAGTCACTCTCCAATAAAATTATCACACGTCTCCTGAGGTGATCTAACTCAAGCTGAAAACTCAAAAAGGCTAAAAACAGAAGAAGACTATAGGTGTGAGTATTAAAACTAAGAAAGTTATCCAGAAATTCTATTCCCAATGAAAAAACATTAAAAAAAACTTCAATTTAAATTTTAAATACAAGATATAAAGGTATTTTTTCAAAATGAGGATCTATTCTATAAAACAATTACCAAAAAAACATGCATGTTTTATAAGCAATAATGCTAGTAACAATTTTTAAAGAGGTACAACATCAAAATTGAAAATATTTTTTAAGAGGGATTTATTAAAGTATTTAAAGATTTAAATAAATCAAAAAAAATACTTAATTTACCATCCAAACACACTTTATGATGATGGTGAATTTAAAATAGCCATTGGGCACAAGTCGCCGGAACACCCTAAGGTACTTGTTAGTTGTGAGCCCCAGTTACCTCGTATCTCGGTGAACGTAACTATAATAAATATACATTACCGTGCACATGACCCACTATTAGAGAGAATACGCATAACCATGTTTTACACCAATAACAACATCATCACTGTTTAGTTAGTGATTTCGTCGTCAAAATTTCTACGTGAAATAGGGGGAAAACCCTATGGGATCACTAGAATACTAGTTCAAGTCATCCCACGTACATAACCGGGATTCCCTTTAGTTATAAATCATGTTACACATATTATAAAATACACTTTTCACATAATTTTACATTAACTAACAATAAACACACAAATAGACCGCAAGAATGCTTCACATTCCATTCATGACTCGATAAACCACAAACAAATTTCGTATACCTATTCCATGGAGTATAACCATGCCTTACACATAAAATCCATTAAAAAATGATATTTTAAGGCCACAAACCCATCAGAAACATATCAAACTACATTTTTCATCTTGAAAACCAATTAATAAATATATTTTATGGACCATAAAATTTCCCCCAAGATAGAACATGAAATATATATGGAAACCATTTTTACAAAAAATACCAAACAAGCCTTTAAGCCATTATCAAAACTAAAATTTTTCAAAGGTATGTATTTTAATTTTATTAAAGAGGTGTATACACACCATTTAAATAAAAAAAACACTCATAAATACCTTATAATACTTAGGTTACATATATCAAAACACAACCATTTTCATAAGGAAGTGAAACGGGCCATTTTCTGGAAATTCCGGCCACACCAAATTGTAAACCAAAACCCATTTGTTTGTAAAAAAATAAAAATTGGAAATCCATATATGGAACAAAAAATAACATTTTTAATTCTTAAAATACATTTATAAATCCAAATATATGATTCTTAAATTGCACTTAACACATAATAGTTAACTGGGAAATTTACCAAATACATAACTTGCCATTTTAATCGAAACTATTTATTTTAAGTAACTGACAAGGAATAAAAAAAATTTCAATAAATATTTTATTCATTCTACTGGAACATGTTCAGAATAGCATAAAATATTATTAAGCTCATAAAACGGTTATAAAATATGGAATAACATTTGAACAAACACTTGGTGTGAACTATTATGACTAAACGAAACTACCTTTCAAAAAACAAGGCTTAAAAAACTGTTTTTCACATCTAGATAATAATACAAAGTCTAAAAACAATAAAAATCATATATATAAGGTGATAAAAATCTAAAAATGAAGAAACATAATTGATAATGGAATGTGTAAATGATATTTTGCCCAAATCCTTGGCATAATGTAAACATACACCCGACATCATCATCTAAGGGTTTATAAAACATAAAACTATGAAGACTAGCCCCAAACTAACAAAAACCCCATAAAAATCATAGTATAACATATCCCCAAGACTATACTGACTATAAGAGAATAGAAAACCAAGAAATAATGAAAGGAGGAGGAAGAGGGAGGATAAATGAGAAGGAATATTATAAGGTAAACTCGAACACTGTTCATATTTCCTTTTATCTACACCATTAGAAGAAATTGAATGGATTGAAACTCTGTGGAGGGTCTCATTAAGTCTGGAAGAACAATGGGAAACAAATTTTTGGGTAAAAGAGTGACAAATTAATGATTAATGGATAATGGAATTGACCTTCTCCAATATGAACAATTTGAGGAACCCTAAAAACATTCTCCCTCAAATGCGATGAAAATGTTCTCCAAATAGTACAATTAGATAATTAGGGTGAGTATAAGGATTTTTGATTCTATTGGGAGGTTTAATAACCAAAAAATATTAAAAATGGAAAAAGATATAAAAGAATAATATTATTTTTTAATCAGGAAATTGTCCCATGGTCTATCCCAATACCTAAATAAGTAACCCATATTAACCCTATTTATGATTTATAATGGTGTAAAAATTGATATGGGGGTTTGAATATGTCGAGGGAGGAAATTTAAGAAGTGAGATGGGTGATTATTTTTGAAAAAAGTATTTATAAAAGAAATAAATTATTTTTTTTAAAACTGAAAATGGGCTCCTAGTTTTCCCAAATCATGATGTAACCACCATATCTCAAAAAACATCCAAACAAGCATTGGGGCACCCAAAGTAGGATGACTAGACATATATATAATTTCAAAACACAAAATAAAACTCACCCAAAACCCATGTAAATGATATTTTTCCAATGAACCAGATCAAAACCAAGATATGAAAATAAGAAAAAACTGGGTGTGAAAATAGTACATTATAATGATTTTATAGAAACAATTCCTTCTATTTTGAAGTATTTAGAAAGATAAATATTTATAAAAAGTAAATTTAAAAAAGGATTAATAAATTATTATTATAAATATTCAAAATAATGTCATTTCAATCATCATTACACTTGACTTTCCAATAATGTTTTGTTATACATTAAAAATTCATTTTGTATGAAAATTATTTTCATTGAAATTTGATGGTTTGTTTTAAAAGTTATTTGTACCAAATGTAGTTTTTTAATTTGATATAATTTATTAAATTTTTATAATTACCATGTAAAAATTCGGTAACATGTCCATTTTAATTTTTGGTCTTTTTCAATTGTAACATTGCTAAAAATCCAATTACCACAAGAAAATTTATGAAAGGTTAAAAGGGTTAAAACATAAATGATGTGTGTTAAAATGACCTAAAAAATTTTTAAATCCATTTTTATGGTAATATTTTTACCCTATAACATCATCTGTTATATTATGAATTATTTTTTGATATTTTTATTATTAAATTCATTAATCTGTTTTATATATCTGAAAACATCCATCTGTGTCCTCTCCATAACCTATAGAAACACACCACCGGTATTATCTTATATATGTTTGAATACCCACTTAGACCCTTAAATTACTTTCCAAATCCTTTCCTAAATTAATTAATAATGTTCTATATGTAGTAGTTTTTTCATAATACCATCCTAATAAGGCATTTTCTATAAAAAGATGGAGGTTTTTTGAATAAGAGGTATTGTTTTTAACTATGTATTTTCTTTTTAATTTATTATTTTACCACCTTCCAATAAATACTATGAATTGTGACATAATAACATCAGTATATCCCATAACATAAAAATTTATTTATTTTATTTATTATCCACTTTTCAAATTCTAATATATCTATTAGAAAATTAAAACATCTTTCATGTGTTGGTATGGACTACAACCTAATGAAGATGATGTACTACATTTTTCATCCCCGCCCAACGTAGACGATGGATTTCATTATTTATCACCAAATCTTATTGGTTTTCTTAATTATATATCCATATGAAATAAAATTATAAATATTATATTTAGGAAATTATTTTGATTAATTAAATATAATATATTATTTCATTTTTACCCTTCTACCTATTAATAAATGATAACATCCCTTGTTCATATATGTGGACTACCACCACCATGAAGCGAAGTGATTAATTTTTCATTTACATAATTAATAAATTTTTTGAAATATGTATATGATGAATATATTTTATATTTATGTCATTATTAACTTTCTTGAGAAGATGGAACCATTAGAAAGATACAGGGTGAAAAATTACTGAACTCAAACCATCATGAAATATGAAACATTTAATACTCAGAAATTATGATTTTAATAAATAATTATCAGTAAATAGGGGTTTAAATGTAATAATTGGATCACAAATTATATTATATGAATGAATATGGTTCTGTTATAGGAAATTGATAAATAATTTTTTGTTAAACTTGAGGTTAAAATGACTTATGATGCTAGTGACACATTAGGTGAGGGTTTGTTATCACAAAGTATGTTCTTTGGGACATATGTTATTTTATGCACCTATCATATTTTATATGATGTATATAATTTCACTTATACTTTTAATATCTTGAATAATTCTTAAATAATTGTATTCATAGATAAAATTAGTGTTATTTCTTCCAAATGGATTATGATACAAAATTTACCAAAGAGATGATGGATTTCTTTTAAAATCTCATTTTTTGGGATTATTTATGTTCAATTTATAAGGTGTGAAATTATATTATCCTTATCCTTTGAACAACATATATTTAATTATCTACTATTTATTACAAGAATTTCTAGGATTGAGTATAATTTAACACTCATTAGTACTTAAATTTAACAATAAAATATTTAAATAAAAACCTTCCTTGTTTCCTCTATAATCAAAAAAATTTCTATTATATGTCAAATTTGTTTCAAATTTTATCCAAAATATGTATTTTGTTTTATCTATTTAAAATTTAAATATATTTTTAACAAATTTTTCATTATTTTTAAACTATCTGAAAAGATATTTTTACAATGTTTTCTAAGATTTTTATATATGACATTCTTTAAAAAATGTTAAAGAAATATTTGTTTTCATATAAATGACATGAATTCATTTTCATAAAATCCTTACCATTCTTGGATTTAGTGATTCTATTACATGTTTCCCTGGTTATTTTCAAATTAATGTATTTTCTCAATATTATGGTAATTTTTAGTTAAAATATTATAAAAAATGCAATGAAAAGAATTTTGAAAAGTGATTTATAACTCTATTGTTGCACGAATTTAAAAGGAATTTTTTTTAATTTATTTCATAACTTATTTTTATAAAGACATGGTTTTACTATAAAACCATCAAATTTTATGAATCATTGGCCTTTTATAATCCATTATGGATAATATATTTTACATTATTTTGAGAACATTATCTTTATGGTGATCATATTCACCATCACCCTACATTATTCATTATACTTTACTTTTCTTATTTATGTTCAAACCACCAATATCATAATATAATTCAATATCATTTTTATAATAGTGATGCTGTCTCAACTATCTACTACATCTATATGTGTTATCATTTGATGGAAAAATGTTATTTATGTTATTTCACTTACTAGGGAAATATTGATGATATTTATAATGATTCAATCTTTATAATCTTTCTATTATAAGGAACTTTTATAATAAATTTTATTGATAATGTATAATACGAGTAATTCATATGATGTGAACGTGACAAGTGGGGCCTAATTATATATATCACATTGATGCATCAAAAATTCAAATAAGTCAAGATAGAGATCACATAATGCCCTGACCCCATATGCCCAAGGCTACTACAATACATTATTACACTCTCCAAGATAAAATATTAAAATCTCAAGGGATAGAACAATTTATTAATTTTGGAAAACTAGATTATATACATGAAACCCTTATTACATTGGGAAATAGAAAATAAAACATAATACACAATAAATATTAATAAACTATATCCTTAAAACTCATTCAAGGTATTAGTTGTCACAAACTGGAGAAGGGAAATATAAAAAAGGGTGACATAAAATTTATAGTAACGTTACGTATAATGTATGAAATAATGAATAAATAAGAATGAAGTAATGTCGAAGGGGGAATAATAGTGAACAAATTCTATTTAAATAAATAGATAAGGAATAAGGAATAATGAATATATAATCATTATAAACTGAAAAACACTATTATATTAACAAAATGGGAATGAAATTCATCCATATATTTTTTCATAGTGAAAATATCATGGACATGAAATTCTGAATCAAAATGGAGGCAATGATTAATTATTAGATTATATGTCTCAATCACATAAAAACCGATACTATAATCATAAACCCTCTGGAAATTTTAAAACTAAAGGTACGAACAATGTTAATTTTGAGAACATATATATCTCATGATAACTTATCAATATATCGAGGATATATATACAGTCTGGGACCCACCAACCACTTCTTGTCCAAAGCATTATTCATATTTAGTGATCAATTTAATTAATACAAATTATTCCTTACCAAATATCCATATTGAATAAATAATACTTATTTATCAATATTTACTTAGTGGAGGTTAATTAAAAATTAGTATTTTGACATTGATTAATGGAAATACCATTGAAATATCATTAAAATATTATTAAGGAAAATAACCTTTGAATACCCAAAGTGTCCCATAACACTTGGAAACATTTGAATCAGAATCAACATTAAGGATTAAAATTAAATGATACTTACAAGATGATTATAATAAGTATATTCATGAAATAAAATGAAAATTCGATTTATATACAGCCTATTAAAATGAAGTGGTTCTTAAAAACAAAAAAAATCTCAATGGAATGTAAATTAAGACGAAATCATTTACCTTGATTACTACTTTTCATGGGTTTTTTTATATTCTAGAATAAAAAATATTTTTTTATTATTTAATATATTAAGGAACATTTCTCTGTTTATTATTAATTTTACTACACCTATTTGAATGTTTTATACAACTACTTAAACAATAAAATTTGTGTCTGGTGGTTTTGGAAAAATTCAGTCATGATTCAAAAATAACATTGATAGGTAAAAAATGGTCAAAGGGGTTATTATATAAACATATAAATAATAGTAATGATGAAATAATTATCATATTAATTCTTAAATTATAATTTTGAATCTAATTATGAAAGAATATTATGAAAAATGAACCAATGTTACAATCATGAAGATTGTACGATGTTCGTACGCATGAGTAAAATTTCCATTTTTTAATTGTCATTACCAAAAAAAAGTTTGTAACATTATATCAATATAGAGAGATCATTGTATAATAAATTCATTTTTATTTAACCACGCACACACACACACATATATATAATTCTTGTAATGTATAATTGTTCACATAGCATTGAGGACCTAGTAGCCCACACGTCCATAAATGAGATTGTAATATTTTCATTGTGTGAAAATATTAATAAAAAATGATACATTATATTTCCGAATATATAATTATTCCATAAATATAACATATATTTAATTCATGTGATATATTTTTAATTAAGAATATCTAAAATGAATTCCATATATTATGTGAACAAATCACATCGCTTTGAGGAGGCAGTAGTCAACCCTACCACAAACTATATTATCGTATTCCAAAAAAGGGAGTGCATAATGGTATATGTTAAAAAAGTACTATATAAATAATAAATATAATTTAAATATCATATATATAATAATGAAAATATTTTATACTTCAAAATTTCCACCATTAGAGGTGGTAAAGGAAAAATGAACAACCATCGTATCGCGAGGATGTAGTTCCCCATACAGGAATAGTATGTTCTTCACCCATTATATGGATGTGTGTGTAATTGTAG
This sequence comes from Viscum album, assembly GCA_963277665.1. Taxonomy (NCBI): domain Eukaryota; kingdom Viridiplantae; phylum Streptophyta; class Magnoliopsida; order Santalales; family Viscaceae; genus Viscum; species Viscum album. The sequence continues at coordinate 1,699,627,585 of OY728127.1, forward strand.
GTTGAATAATTGGAATTAAAAATATCATTATTTTTAATATATTGGGGTTATTATATAATCATTATATGAAATTTTTATAAGGGGTGTAGAAGTAAGTGAATGAAAATGGATTGTTGGAAAATGTTACCTCTAAATATAGTGTCTTCTATTGGATGCACCAAATATATTCTATCATTTTTCCCTCATAAAGGGAGGATTAAGTAATTAGTGGATATATTTTTGGATATTATTTGATAATTTAATTGTTGAGACAAATGTATTTTTAGGTTTGAATATGTGTTAGGGGTGAGTGTCATTTAATAGTTGAGAAGGAGTGTAAATATTTTAAATTTTTAAAGGGTAATTCCAGCTAGTTTTTTATTATAAAACATGTGTATAATAATGTTAAAAATTATATCCAATGTATTATATGGTTGAAATATGAATATCCAATGGATTATGGAAATGATCCTAGTTTATTTGATTCATTAGGATTATGTTTTAGTCTTTTGTTACACTATTTTTTCTCTTAATCACTGTAATTAAATTTAATCACAATCACAAATATTTTTTATCAAAAAATAATTCTAACATATAATATGTTTGAAATAATTCTTTTTAAATTATTTAAGTAATTTTTTATAATTTAAATATTAGAATTTTTAGAAATTAAATTCAATTTATTTGCGTAGATTGGGTGATAAAGATTGTTTTTAATGTAAAAGTGTTCATAATGTTTGATTGATTTTATATCAAGTTTAAATAAAAAATAGATTAAAATGACCTAAATTGGATTATTTCATGTATAATTTATCTAATTCCACTTGAAAACCAATAAAAATCATAATTTCCCCTTTTGAAAAAATTATATAAGAAATAATTATTGAACTAAAATTTAGTAGCTTTCAATATTCATTAAAAATTGAAACATCTGAAAAAATACAAAAAATTAACCGTAACCCATTTTGATTGGTTTCTTTAAAAAATGAAGGATAATTTTTCATATTAACTTTAGAAAATTTCCAAAATTTAGATTCAAAATACATGCTCCATTATATGGTTGAGAAACTGCGTTTATTAAAATATAGGTTTTAATGTGTACACTTAGGTTTATTCATATATTATTCCCAAAGAAATTTATTGGATAATTTTAAATATATTTTATTAGATATATAAAATATAAATTAAAATTAAAAATTGTCTAAAAAGTGTTATAATTTAATTGACAGTTTAAAACATGACTGAATAGTGTTTTGTTTGAATAAGGTTTTTAGTGGACTGCAAACTAAATCATTATTGGGTGTTATTCAATCTGTCAAAAAAAATATATTATAAAAGTAAAATATTTTAAATTTTTATGTTGATACATTGTTCCCTCAAATATTTTTCCCTTGAATATTTTTGATGCATTAACTACTAAAAAGATGTGGGTTGTTCACATTCATTGAATCATGTGGTTCCCATGTTGGATTTTCTATTTTTTGATTTCTCTAGAGTACCATTAAAAAATGATTCATTGGATTCATCAACACTTTACCTATAGTATCATGAATCTTTATGGTTTATTATTAGTATGAATTTTTAGGTTCCATCTCTATTTCTAGAGAGATGAGAGCATGTGTTGGGTCTGGAATTACTTTGGTATCATAGATATATTGAACACATAGTGTAACTTTGATAGGTTTGGGGGAATTGGTTAATGATAATCAAAAAACCTAAATATTTCAAGAATCATGAAGGGTATAATGTTACAAGGATTTAATTTCTATTTCTTACATAAACTTATAACTCCCATCCATGGAGATAATTTCAAGAAAAAGTTATCTCCCACTTGGAACTGCAATTCATTCCTCTAATAATCAAAATAACTCATTTGTATACTTTTTGATTTTATAAAATGTTATTAAATAGAAATTACCTTTGTATACATATCTTTAAAATGTTGTGGGCCAATGAGTTTCCTTTCACCTACAACATACCATCAATTTTGAGTCTCACACCTCTTTCCATATAATGCTTTGTACGATACCATTTTAATAGTTTAATAGAAAACATTATTGTGAGAAAAAAATCTAAAAATGGTATGTAATAAACCCAAATAACTTGAATATAAAATGATCATGACCTGAATATGTCTTAAATTGTTTGAATCATTACTTCAGACAATCCAAAAATTTGTTGATGGTAGGTAGTTCTCAAAATAAGCTCAATATTAAGTGCCTTCTGAAGACTTTTCTAGAATTTATATATAAAATGGGGATTTCAATCAATAATTATTGATAAAGATGATCTATGAAGTCTTAAAAAATCATTAATATAGATCGTTATGAATTGGCCAAGAGACAGGTATTCTCTTATAGCAATGAAATGAGCATATTTGGTTAGGAGATCAATAATAACACATATTTCATCATTCATTCTAAGAGTCTTTGGTAGTACCATGACATTGTCCATAGTAACTTAATCCCATTTCCACACTGAAACAGGATGAGGTTGTAGAAGTCCTTTTTTATTTTTCCTTATAAAATTCACTTATTGACAAACCAAGAATCTAGACCCATAATTATGAATTTCTTACTTCATGTTATCTGACAAAAAATGTTCCTTAAATTATCAATATGACTTTGTGATACCAGGGGGTATAGAGAAATTTCCAGCTATGTGAATAATATATCAATTCCATTTTTTTCATAGGTATTGGTGGAACACAAATTCTATTTCCAAATTTTAGAACACTATCATCACAAACAATGTATTATAATTTTCCATCATTCATAGAATTAATTTTCTATAGAAATTTATCATCACCAAAATGAAAATTATTTATTCTCTATAATAAATATGACTTTTCCATTGTTTTAAAAATGATTTATGTCCCACTTTATAAAGAAATTCCTACATTAGTCTTTACTAGATCTCTTAATATTGGATCATTCTCAATCCTTATTCAGGTTAGAACTCCATGAGATCCTTCCTACTCAATGAACCTACAACCTTATTTTCTTTCCCAGAGTTGTAGTTTTTTGAGAAATCATTGTCTTTGAGTAGCCTAAGAAATTAGCTTTATCTCATGATGAGTTATTTCTAAGGGATAGATTATTTACCAATTTTATGATCAATTTATATATAACATCTATCAAATTATAGATAATGTCTCTATATTTTGAATGTGAATATTACAGCCGCTAACTCAAGATAATGGGATTCATAGTTATACTCATGATTCATCAATTTACTCCACACATATTCAATAACATTATCATTTTGAATTAGGACACATTCAATCCTTTCTTCAATGAATCACTATATTTGAAAAACACATCACTCTTAGATGATAGATTCTAAAACTAAGTGTTGATTAGTCTTCTCTATAGTATATTAATGAATCAATGTGATACCTTTTTATAATAAAACCTATCCCATTTAAATTTAATATTGTTTAATGGGTTATCCAATTAGTTAATATTATTAATGAATCATAGATAGTAACCTAAAAAACCAATGACAATACATACCCACGTTATCATTTTTGGTGTAGCCTATTCTCTGACGTCCTTTTTATATTCATGATCAATTGATATTCCAAACATATAGATAATATGAAAAAGAAAATAAACATAATGATGCTAGAAACTGTACTTACTAAATTGACCATTTAACTCTTCCCTTCTATGAGTATTAAATATGATACAAAATTTATTGTCATGGTCCTCATATTTTTTAGAATACACACAAATATCATTAATGGATACCTAAACAAAATCATCTAGATATTCTTTTAATATTCTATTTGTTACTTTTGTAAATACAGAGGGTGAATGAGTCAATATAAGTTGAATTAATTTAAACTCATAATGCCTACACCTCATCTGAAAGGTTGTATATGGAATTTAATCATTATTTGGACACAATTGGTGATACCTATAATGACTATAAATCTTTGAAAAATATTTGGCTCTATTATTTTGATCAATGAAGTCATAAATTTTATGTTGAGAGTACTTTTTCATTATTATAATAGCATTTATTTCCCTATAATTAATAAAAAATCTCATGGATCCATCGTTTTACATAAACAATAGAATATTTTCTCCCCATTTTAAAACACAAGGGTTAATAAATCCCTTATTACCCAAATACCCTATTTTTTCTTCAATTAATCTAATTCAAATGTGGAAATTCTACATGGAGTATTTGATTTTCCAATTTAATCAAGGATTATATCCATGGAAAATTCAACTTTATGCTCTGGGGGTATATCCATATAATTAGTTAGGAAATACACAAATATATTCTTGTACAATAGGTAAATCCTTAATATAAATATTACCATCATTATCACTAAATGATGTTTTCTATTTTTCTATAATAATTTCATTGTATAAATATATTAGGGGTGTATCTAGATAAGAATTAGTAATGGAAGATTCTTCTATACATATAAGGAACACTAACCATGCACAAAAATCAAAATTTCTTTCTTATTGTAATACATGTTTTCATTATACAAAGAGATCTAATCCAAACTGAGGATTTTTTCAAATTCAACCATAGGAAAGACAACAAGTTCAGTAGGTAAAACATTTTTATGTGTCATAATTGTGATGTTCCTTCACATATTTGTTGCAATGAGACATCCCTTATGAGTACTGACTCCCAATACTCTAATTAAATAGGAAGGGAAATTTTAAATTTTGATGGCAAACAAGGTTGATAAAATAGATTGTGGTTCTATAGAATCAAATATAGAATATGTTAAATTGGAAGATAAATTAATGTTATGTCACCATGTTTCTTATTAGTTCTTCCTCAAATGTTTTGATTGTATAATATTTACCATATCATCATGGACTCTTATATGGGAGATTCCCTTGACACATGGTTTATTAATTTGTATTGTCCTCATCTCCCTGTAGTAAAAAAATTGGACATTACTGGTTTCCTTCTCTCTAATTCACTCTTAAGCCTGGTGACCTCTATCTATGCACTTATATGAAACTTTTTTTCCCTTAAAAAGTTTTCCTGGGTGGTTGGTTCCATTTTTTTCATAGGATATAATTTTTTAGTTTCCTTACACTTGTTGGAAAAATTTATTTTCTATGTTTCTCAGATGAACTCTTTTTCTCTTGGTTTCCCTTTAATTTATTGATTAAAGAGAATTACTTATTCATTTTGAAGGAATATAAAACTATTTCCATATATGATGAAAAAGTCATAGAGACATGTTCCATTCCAATTTTTGGATTATGTCTTTCAAATAAGTGGTTAATATTTCACTATGTGTTGTGTATATATCTATATTATATATAGATAAACTGGTAATGATAGCTTCATAATCTTCATAACATTCTTCATCCTTTTTATTAATGATAATAAACTTTCTATTCATCTCAAATTTTTTAATAATGAGGGATATAATAATCTAAGATCATAAAATTATATTTTTTCCACTACATGGGTTCTATTTCTTCTTCTGCCCTTGTACTCTGGTTCAAGGACCAACATTGATCAACATAACCTTTTAGATAATACAACGTAAGTGTAAGAATTTCCATTTCATTGCATGCCAAGGAAATAATTATCTACTTCACTGACTTAAACTATTGCTCAGCTACAATTGGATTAGTATTCCTACATAATGATGTGGGAATCATTCCCAAAAAGTGATCCAGTATTAGATATTATCTTAGTTGAATAGGTTTCCCCAATTGGGAATGGTTATTTGTCATAACCTAATTAAATTTCAAAATTATTTCCATATTTTTCTTCATTAAAATTTTAGATGTATTAGTTTCCTCAATATGTAATGCTCTATATTTTTTATGATTATTGATCCCATTCATCATTCTAGGCTCTATTTCAAAATAATGGCATATAGTAGATTATCTTATACCATCATAATATATAATTGAAAATATTTTAAGTCAAATTACATAAATTTATGAATAATAAATAATTGAATCATAAACATTGGTTTCATTGGGGTCATATTTACTTTAAATCCATCATAATGGTAATTTAATAAAATGTTAATTATTATAAGTGTCTCCCTTGGGTGTTTAAAATTAGGTGTGTAGTAAGGCCCATTTTGTTGTACCATATTATGTTGATTTTAGCTCGACAAAACTTTTTGGACATGTTACTCCTATGTACATCTATAATAGAACCCAAAATGAATGTACTATCTAGATAGGGATGTATTTCTATAAATAAACACATAATATCTACCTTATATAATTCTAGGATTTTCTTCTATAGTTATCCTCAAAGTATAACTTAGGGATTTTTTTATATAATAAGTGTTTTAAAAAAAATAATTTCAATTGTTAGTACTAAAAATCCTCTGATACCAATAGTAATTCCCCAACTCTAGAACCTCATAGATGATGAATTACATTATTACATGTGTATAGATAAAAGATTCAAATTACAATGGATTTAACTATTTAGTAGTTTTAGAAACCTTTATTTCATACATGATGCCTATATTACAGTAGAAAATGGAAAATAAAACATAATTTATAACAAAAAATAAGAAAATAAATCCTTGAAACTCATTCAGAGGAATCATCTTCATATCCCAAGGAATGGGAATCAATAAATTATATATAAAATGATCAGTAAGGGTATCTATATCGAAAGTAATAATTAATAAAAAGGGATGAATCAATATGGAAAGGTGAATAACTGATAACATGTTCTATTTAAATTACAGGATAAGGCATAATTAGTATGGAAATTACTGAATCTAAAAACCCATTCCATTATATTAACAAAATCATAATGAAATGAATCCCTATATTTTTTCTTATTGAAAATATCAGCGATAATAAATACTAAATAAAAAATAATGAAATTATTAATTATTGGGCATTATGTATCAGGAAAATGAAAAAATCTACTATTTTGATCTATACTCCATATATTTTAAAACTACACGTATCAATCTGTTAAATTTCGCCTAAATATGTTTCTCTTGAGAACCTATTAATGCATCTAGGGGGTATATAAAGTGTGTGCCGTACTCATCAATTCATGTCCAAATAATTTTACATATCAAGTAACTAATATGATTTATAGAAAATATGCACTAAAAAATCCATCTTGAATAAATAATATCGATTTATCAATATTTTATTATTATAGGATAATTAAACACCTAGTTTGTATACATTTATGAATGGAAATACCATTGAATGATCATTAAAAAAATCTTGAGGAAAATAATCTTTAAACACTGCAACGTGTCCCATACCACTTTGAAATAATTGAATCATAATCCTCATGAAGGGATAACCTTAAATGATACATATAATATCAGTAAAATCAAGATATTCATGATATAAAATATCCAAGGGCCATATATACACCATATAAAAGTGAATTGCGGCCTAAAAACAAACAATTATCAATGGAATGTAAATTGAAATAAAATATCATACCTTGAGGATGACATTTCATGTGTGTATTTATGCTCATGAATTATAAAATTATGTTACGTATTTAATTTCTTCAGAAATTTTATAAATTTTATAATTTATTTTAATTAAATTTTAAAATTTTCATAAACTACTACTTAAATAATAATGTTTACATCGAGTGTTTTTGATGAAATTACGATCATATGTCAAAAAAGACTTTGGGTGGTATTTATGATAAAATTAGGAATTATGTAAACTAAGAAAGAATAATAATCATGAAATAATAATCATATTTATACATCAATTATAATTTGAAAACCAATTAGGAATGATGGTTGTGAATAATGAAACAATGTTACAATCATGAAGATAGTAGGCCATAAACACGCTTGATAACAATCCCATTTTTCAATGATTGTTATGGAAATAGGGTAAGTAACATAATATATTTCCATAATGATATACATATCATAAATTCAATTTATTTAACCATATAAATTTATATATATACTTCTTGTGATGTAAAAGGATTCACATCACATCAAGGAGATGACAGTCCACATGTCTTGGAATGACATTATCATATTTTTGGTGTTGGAAATGGTTAATAAAGAGAATGATGTATTATATTACCAAAAAGCTAATTATTTCATGGATATAATATATATTTCATTCATAACACTTAATTTTAATTAAGAAAAAATCCTTAATACATTACATGTATAGAGTGAATGAGTCACATCACTTTGAAGGGGTGGTAGTCCACACATCCACAAATGATATAATCATATTCCCACAAAGCGGCGTATTTATAGGAATATGAAAAAAATAATTATATAATAAATAATACATATTAAATACGATATATATCATATAAAATCAATGTTTACATAATAATTCTCACCAAGAGAGGTGGTAATGGAAAAACAATCAATCATTGTTACATGCAGTAGTGTTTGTCGTACATGAATGGTACGTTTATCACAAATTAGATGGAAGTGTGTTCATGTGTAGGTAAAACCCTTTGAATCAAAAAAATATAATTATATTGAGCATATATATTTTATTTTATACCCATGATATAAAAATAATTTAAGGGGGTGGGGTGGTAAATTAATGAAATGTAATAGTTGGGAAATGTTACCTCTTAATTGTGTAACTCCTTTTGAATTCCACCAAAGAGTTTATTTTGATTCCATTATACCAAAGGAGAGGCTTATAGAATTAGTTCAGTAATTTTGGGAGATTATTTAATTATTTATTTGTTGAGAAAAAGGTCTTTAGAGGTTTGACTAAGTGGGAGGGGTGAGTGTATATTTATTGTGCAGAGGAGTTGGGTTCATGTACATTTTTTAAAGAGGAATTACACCAATGTAGATTGTATGAAATGTGTCTCGAACATTAATAAATATTAGAATCATGGGATTATATGGTCTAAATATTAACAACCAACTATTTTTTGAATATTTAATAGGATATTTTGGATCATATTATTATGGGTTAGTCCCTTGTTAATCTATATTTTATCTTCACCATTGTAATTAATTTTAATAACATTCACTAATATTTTTTTTCAAAAAATAATTTTAACATATTATTGATGATAATTTATGATTATTCAAAATATGGAATTTCTTTTTCCAAATTTAAATCACAGAAGTGGGAAATATTTACTTAAATTTATTCCTATAGAATAGATGAAAAAGTGGGGTTTTAAAGTGAAAATGATCATATGATTGGTAAGTTTTTATATCCAATTATAAACTAAGACTGATTAAAATAACATAAATTTGATTAATATATATATATATATATAATTTATCTAATTTAACATTAAAATCAATCAAAATAATATTTTAACTATATAAATAACCATGACAAAAAATACTTTTTGAAATAAAATTCAGTATTTTTATACTATTCATTAAAAAATGGAAATTCTAAGAAAACTATCAATAAATCCCCCTAACCAAATTTTTATATATATATTTCAAAAATTATTTTTTATTTTTTCAAATTTTATTAAAAAATGTTATTTTTAAAATTAAAATACTTGCACCATTAATAATGGGTAAATAAGTTATTATAAAAATATAGGTTTTAATGTGTAAAATTTGGTTTTTTCACATGTTATGCCAAATATTATATTGGAACATTGTTAATATATTTTATTATATATATAATCGATAAATTATATTTATATATATATATATATATTCCATAAAAAAATTATAAATTAATTTAATGTGGAAAACATGACTATATATTGTTTTGTTTAAATTGGATGTTGTGTGCACTACAAACTAACTCAGTAATGCATGTTTTTCAAGTTATTAATTAAAAATAAATATATTCTAAAAGGAAAATATAGAAATTGTTTGGCTAATAAAAATTATTCCATATTAAATTGGTATTCTTATACACATGACCAGTTATTAATATTTTTGTATTTAATGATAGGATTTGATAGTATGATTCATGATATCACAGTTGAGAGGCCTTGTTGAAGAGTAAATGAATGATGTGACTTATGAATTTTATTTATTCTGAATTTAGTTTCCACTATCCATTTTATTACTATGTAAATATTAATAATGGATATTAACTTAACTCAAGATGTCTATTTAATGACATTTGTTTTGATTATGTACTCTACCCAATTGATTATGCCTTATTTTCCCATGATAGCTTCTACTATAAATAAAACATAATTCTCAAAAAAGATAACATAAAAACTGTTTTCAATTCCCTAGGATATGAAGAAGGATATTAATAATTATTTCAAGGATTAATAATTTTTTAGTAATTTTTTTATATTTCCAATGTTACTTTGGAAACAAGCATGTATCTTGTTTTCCAAAACTACTAAACATATTGATCTTGGGTGGTGTGATACATTGTATCTTCTACCAATGAAATAGATAAGCTCCATATATGGGTTATTAGTGATGTAATTTTATATAATTAATGATAATATTAAAATTAAATGGCTCAGAAGGTGTTTTACTTTGATCTCTACTACACTAATCAAATTGGTTTTAATACACACGTGGAGAAATCAGCTCCCACATACTACCTCTTTCCTACATTTCATCCTAGTTTTTATTAATATCCTATATCTAGTAATGTGAAAATATTTTAATTTCTCTACAATAGCCCCTTGTTTTTTTGACTATCTTATATCATTATTCATCCCCAAAATAAGGGGAAAATATTTTTAAATTGTTAATATCCAATTATTTATTGTTAGGAAACTTTAATTGCATGTGGAACTTTTCCATGATCATCATCTAGGAGGAATTATATAAAATATCTAGGATAAGAATTTATTTCCCATAGAAACTCGACTATTATTTATCTATTAAATCATATCATTATATATGAATTTTTATCTCAATTTTTACTGAAATCCATATGGATCAATATGTGGTCAAATGAAATCATGTAACTCAAACATTGTTTATATTGATTCATAAAACTTCAAAAATTTAAAAATTATACATGTCTGAAATAGATTACTATAATAGGATCTTTCCAATGGGATATAAAAATATCATATATTCTCAAAATTTGGAAAAGGGAAAAATATTATGAGTAGCAAAATGCCTAATGAATCTAATTTTTTTATGTGGTTTATAATTCTCTTATGAAGTTGAATTTGATAATTAAAAATGATGTATGTTGTTTATAAATGATTTATTATATCCAAAAAAGACTTATGGTGCTCAAAAATAATTTAAAAGAATGAGTATTTATCAATGTAATGAATCATAGGATTATATTTATTATCCTACGTGATACAATGAAATATCTTACAAGATACTAATAATATATTAAATTAAGCCATATATATTTAAAAAAAAGAAATTTTACAAATATTTATCATAATAATAATTTATAATACGTTTTTTTCAAGATATTATAAAACATAAAAAATATGATTCATGAATAAATCTATTTTTTTAAAAAAATCAGAAAAAATCCCAAAAATACCATAAAATGTGGAAATTTACTATAATATGATAAAATATTTGGGATTAAATAATTGAAATTCAAGGAACAAGAAATTAAAATTGATGCTCTACCACGTGGAAACCATGATCCCTCTACTAGACACACATATAGAATTTCAAAGTATAGTATCACAATTTAGAATACCATGTTCCAACTATGAAAATACATCCAAAAAAACAATATACCCTCCTTCTTAGACACCACACTGATAACAATAATCATCTTCTTATTTGGTGAAAAGGTTGAATTCTTAATATTATAAAAATTTAAAATTAAAATCCCTAAAAAATGAAGGAATAAAGTAATTAGAAGAAATAGATAACAAATATAGAATGAGAAGGTCAGGATGTGGAAGATTATAGTAGTCAAAATATTAATTAAATGTCACTTGATATCTTAAAAGAATTTTTGGTATCAATTTAGAGAAAAATAATTTAATGTGTCATACATTCATATAAAAATGATCTCAAAAGAAAAATTTTTAATTGCAAATATCTTATATCATTATTATTATGATTATATAATGAGTTATATATAGACGACAAAAGTTATTAAAATCATAAGATTGGATATTTTGAGTTATAAGAGGTTAATTTTTTTAAAGATCTTATCATCCAGAATATCATTACTAGTTTCAAAAGAATGGAATCTAAAATTATTAATAGATATTATAGATTAAAAGTGATTAATGGGATTGATTTATTATATTAATCACCTTGTTATATGTAACAATTTTCAATGAGAAATAATAAGTTTATAAAAGATAAAATTCAACCAATATAATCCATTATTTTCATATTTTATATGATATATTGAACTAGAGAATACTCATGGATTTAGTATGTTATTTAATATATTTTAAGAATATAAATGGAATATTTTTATATAATTATATTCTGTACTTTATCATCCCCTCATGTTTTCTATTTCTAACACATGATTTAATATGATAATTAATCTATCAAACTATGACATTAAGTTATCCCCAAAATTTGTTCATCATGAAAATTTTCAATGATTAATTAAATGTTATGTTTTTTTAGTTTGGATTTCAAATAGGAATATCATGTATTCTCATGAAACATTAAACTAGTTTTTTATGACGGATGTCCCATGATTTATACAACATGTTGTTTATTTATCAAATAAGCATAGGTTAGCTAGATAAGTGACCTAATATTGTCTTATAATTGGAAGAGATAAAAAAGGATGAATAAGTTTCATGTATAACTAAAGAAACATTAATGTAAATTGTGTAATAAATTAAAGCATACCATGAAACATATAATACAAGAAATATTGGCAAAACCAAAATTACAAAAGAAGCCTATTCTAATTATCCCCCCATGTGAATAGTTATCACCCCTAAACCATCCCACAGTGAAGGCAATGAACAAAAAGGGAACCTGACATAGTAAAAGATTCACGTACCTTTAACCATGTCTTTAAAAATAAGGTCTACAACATCACAAATTAAAAAGTAGGGTGTGAGAAGAATGCATAGTACAATACCACCGTTGAATGTTCTAATATATAAAATGAATATGTTTTACCTTTAAAATAATATCCAGTTGTAAACCATTGTTATAAATGATACAATTTAAAAAACATTCTCTCTTATTCCATGATTGCATATCCATTTTCATCAAATTGAGGAATATGTCAAATATAAAAGTAATCAATCCATGTATATACCAAAATATAAAACATGTTAGAAAATATCCATGAAATAAAACACAATGTGATAAACTAAGTATAAATTAAAAAGCACGTCATTTGGTTTACATGCCTACCAAACCTATTTCACCTCCAAAATAAGATTTTTCCCAACCAAAGACCTATCATGCAACTACAAATATGAGAATAAAGATCTACATGCCCCCAATAAAAAATTCATTGGGTTTATTTTCATTTATTCTTGGGAACAATTGTAATAGGAGAACCTGAATAATGAAAAATGTTTTTTCCCAAGAACAACTGAAATCAACGACACAAGCCCTGAATATATCATCATGAACCATGATAGCCCACTTTGTCTATCCATCGATATATGGATGATATATTGTTATCAATTTCAACTGGAAACCCATAACATCCTATAAAAATAACCAAAATATAGATGTGGTCCTTGTGTCCTTATCAGAAACAACTATAGTGGAAACCCCATGCTGTCTCACAATCTATTAGAAAAATAATTCCCCACGATGTTCTACCGTCTTCATCTCTATGATATAATGGAAATGATATTATTTCATGAGTTGGTAAATTATCCCTGAAAACATATCCTTCCCACTAGGGTTCCATGGTAAACCAATGACGAAATCCATTGAAATCTTATCTCATTTTCATATCAGAATGGGAAAGGGATTCAATAAACCTATATATCTTTAGTTCCCCACCTTGATTATATGATAACTAATATATAATGATAAAAAATTATGCAATTAATTGTTTGATACTCATCCAAAAATATTGATGTATCATATGATGATACATCATTTTATTACCTCAGTTTAAAGGCCAACAAGAATAGTTCCAACTCTCTACTATCCATCAACTCATATATCATAGAAAATGGAACAACCTACCTATTTCGGAAACAAAAGGTTACACTAGAAAATTGAGTCAACTTTCCCATGGTCTTCTCAACATACTCTATTTTAATAAATATATAGAAATATAGGATATATATATATATACTTGATCTGAACACAGTCATCAAATAATGATTCATCTCTAATCAAATCCAAACAATCCATCCCAAAATATTCATTAATTCTCTATCCCATCTCAACAATAAAACTCATCAAATACAACTCTTCCACAATTTCTTTACCTTTTTATGTAGGTAATTTTCTTTTCAATGCATATACAACCATATTAAATTTCCTATAAGTATAAAAAATTTAAACATAAATAGACTGGAGATACTCCAACTATTATCTCAGTCACAAGATTAGACCCTTCTAAGTGAAAATATACCATAGGGTGTTATGATTAGAATATATATAAAACATATTCCCAATGAGGTAGTGACCCCATTTTTTGAGTGTTTCATAACCACTTCCAAGTAAAGAAAATTGGTAGGGTAGTTTGTATCATGAGGGAATAAATGAAAATGTGTAGGATAATACCTATGTCCCAAGCATCAAGACATTCCCCATAACAAGGATAAAATAATCATATAAAAAAAATCAAAAACCAAACATGGTTTTAGAAGAATAAAAACTGGAAATGATTTCATTCATACATTTATTATGAAAAAATATATATTTTATTTTTCATTCCACTTAAAATTGACACCCTTGAAGTTTAAATCTATCATCGATGATGAATTCATGGATATATCCCAAAAAATCAACCAATAATAAAAATCCATCCCAAATAATCATCAAATGCCAAAAAAATTCTAAACTAGTTATAATAAATAAACTACATTTAAATTTTCTTAATTCTCTATGATTTCCATCTCTGATATGACATTCCCCAGAAACATTCCATCTTGAATGAAAAACTCACATTTGGAATTCTTACCATTCTAGTGATGTTCCCTCAATGTTCTATGAATTGTATCTAAATATTTCAGGTTATTCTCTTATATCATGGACTAAACCAAAATATCATCCACACATACAAAAAAAATATACAAAGAAAATATGAATAAACTAACTAATAAATGACTTAAATACTAATTAGAATTAGTGAGGCCGAATGGAATAACTGAAAAAAAATTCCCCTAATAGCTCATCAACATTTTCTTAGGTATATTCCCTTCATGGAATGTCAACTGATGGTACCATGACCAATGATAAATAATTTAAAACCAACGATCATATATAATCTTATCAAATAGATCATCAATCTGTGGCATGGGTTATTTCTTCATAAGGTTCATCTGATTTGACTTTCGATAATCAATTAAAATTATGAGACTCCAATATGAATTCTTTCCAAAATGGATAGGTGAAGAACATGGTGACACACTAGGATGAATAAATCCTATATCATCGAGATCCAAAAGCTGTACTTTATGTTCTACCAACTATGTTAGAACCATTTAAAAAATGGACTATAAATGGGGATCATACCAGGTGGATGGTCTATGTTAATATTGACCACTCTCAATGAAGGATAACCAAAAAAATACATTCAATGTACCTCAGGGTACATATAAACCAACAATGGAAGTGGATTGATCAAAACATGAGTAATGATATATATTAACAATTTTGTATATTTAAATTTGATCAAACCAGCATAATGAACAACATGCCACATTCCCCCTGACCTGTAATTTAACACACCTAAAATACTTGAGTGATTCCATTTAGAGATAGAAAATAAATTCAATGATGATGATAAAAAAAATTGTTCCTTAACTCGGGTCATCCAATCCATTCCAATAACTATGTCAATGATATAAAGATCAAGAACCAATAAGTACCACTCCACCTCATTTTTAGCTACCATCACACTACATTCTAGACACTTAAACCCATGTAAGGACCTATATCTCAAAGACATAGAAAAATAAAACAAGAATTAAATAAGATCTGAGCACAAGAACAAATCATCTACAATATTTAACAATATAAAATAATTAGTAACAATTTTATGAAAAGAAATAATTGCACCATTGAAGAATAAATAAACATTGTACCACTAATTATTGCTAAACCTAATTCAAATTACAAGGGTGTATACTTCATAGAAAAATGACAGCCTGTATCATTATAAGAAAATCATCCCTCAACCCCAATCCTATTATTATTTCTCTATCTGTATCTTACAATTAAACCTTATTGACTACATTCCAAAAGGTCAAAAGGCACATGAAAATTATCATTAACTAAATATCATCACTCAACCCCAACTCAAAACAAAAATCGTTTATGTAATCATTGGTGACTAGCTCTAGTTTCAAGTCCACCAACAATAAAAATTTGGTGGAATAATCCAGAATTGTATTATCTATTTTATCTATGTTCAGAAACACTTATGTATATTCACCTTGTAATATATTTTGATAAAAAACTATGGTAAATAATTTTATTGAAATATACCCATGTGATATCCTCCTAAAGCTTTTCTAGAAAAATAGAGTGCCACTACCTCCTTCACATCTCCTAAATCATATACATGGAGAAACCCACCTTAGTTTCCTAATGAGAATTTAGGAATTTGAAGATCCTATCAATCTTATGAAGCAAATTTTTTATGTTCTTGGGGTCCTTTGTCACCAATGAAGATAGGTGGATGCTATATTGTAAATTAGGACCCATGAACCAATTTTCAACCAAGACTACAATAACAATCTTGAACCAGAGTCCAAATAGTGTTGATTACAACCTCTAATATAGAGTCTCCCAAAAGTGTAGTTTCCTATGGAACATATGTAACTAATTCCTCACCTAGATTTAGATGTTCTCTTTTAGGACGAATTTTTTAGTAATCACATAGAAAAAATTAATCATTAATGATAAGATTCCAAAATTACAGGACTAACTCTAGGTGGAAATATAAATACTTAAAAAAAATTCAAAGAAAATATGCATTCTTAACAAAAATGATGGAAAAAAGAATGAACTTGTCTGTTTAAATAAATTAAATATTTATTTTATTCAGAAAAACACAACCAATAAGTCTCATGATTTGAAAAAATCTATAAACAACCATGGTAACTCATATTTAGACATGGTAGTGAGAGGGTAAGACACATTTTCCAAACATACTACATGAACTCTTTTGGTCTAAAATGTAGTCTACAAAAACACTAAACCAAACCTGGGTAATGTCAACGATGCATTAGTAAGGTTATTCCCATTGATTTAAATCTGTACCAAACCATCTCAATTTAACATGGAAATTCACACAAGATAGTTCACATGTTGAGATACAAAATATGACAACAAATCTCAAGTATAACTGAGGAAACATCAATTTAATGAACAAAATATAGGAAAAATCCATTAGAAATAGAATAAAATCCATAATGGGTAAACGATAATGATAAATACGGACAGATTAAACATGTTACTATGTTTTTAAATGTAACCAACAAACCATCCCACCAGGATCATGATGAACAAGAAGAGAACCTATCTTGAAACTAGATTCACATACATTTACATTATTTCTACAAAACAAGGTGCCCAATAACGAAAATTAAATGATGGGTGTGGGAAAAAATCCATGTAGGATACAACAAAGTATCTATATATATTCTTATATCAGTAATGAATAAGTTTAATATTTAAAAAAATCCATTTTAAAAATCATTTTCATATATGAAATGTCACAACCCATCCTAGAAGGTCACATGAAGTGACTACCCCAAGCTTGCCTTTAATTGGCTGGGGGCTAGTTACTAGAACTGAGTAGGAATATCCTACAAATATGAGGCATCAACCTAATGTACCTATACTCACAGATACATTTCCAAGCTGCAAATGAAGAAATTTAGAATTACTAAATATATAATGCATCAAAATAACTATATCCCACAACCAGATCACAATAGTGAAAGTATCAGAAAGCAAAATAGGGCCAAAACCAAACCACCTAAAGAATAGTGTCCACATCCAAAAGTACATCCTATAAAGATAAAGGTACATAGAATTTTATTCGAAAAGATGCTGGAACACCCCTTAGCATGTCTAGTCTCAGAAGGAACCTCCTGGTTTTGGGATTCTTATAACTCCATATAAGATTTGGTCATCTTTACAAGACATGACATGTTTGGGAAAATACCTTATATTGGTGTGTAAAAAAAATACTCAGTAGGACACCCCCAAAACTATATGGGAATACCACAAAGGAAATACCACAAAGGAAATACCATTATGGAATACCACCACGGAATACCACAATATAAATACCACCATGAAATACCAAAAAGAAAATACCATGAATGAATAACACAAAAGAAAAAATCAAGAAGGAATAACACCAAGGAATACCACAATGGGATGAATTGCTAGCTATTAAAAGATATATGCTGGAATCAAATATAATATGAACATCCAGATATACTCAATCAAATAAGACAGAAAGTATCAACAATGACCATAGTATCCACAAGACACACAGTCTCCATAAGACGCATAGTATACATAAGACATGTAGTATCCATAAGACACGTAGTCTCTATAAGACTCACAGTATCTAGGCCATTTCTGGCCACAAAAATTATTATTCAAAAAGCACTCATTCTAAAATAACACAATCCTCACGAGATTAGGTATTATTCCAACTACCATAAAATCCATATTAGGATATCTCTAACTGACCGTCATGTCATACAGTTCCCAATGCAAGAGAAAACTGGTCAAATGGATGTCTGGTCTGAATGTTGTGGCCATTTGAAAACATCCAAAGGGGGTTCACTCGTACATGGACTGCCCAGGTAGTTGGTCTATAAACCATGGAAGTCAACCATCCAGTCCATCTGCTCCCATAGTCGACCGTGTCACGGAATCTTGTTCAACCATGACTCATGGTCGACCCCCATAGTTGATTATGGCCTAGTCTAGCCACCCTGGGTCTGACTTGGGACCGACCTGGTCCACCAGGTCAGCCTAACTCCCTAGAATCAGTCTGTTCTGGCTAGTCTTGACCCACCTCACTAGCCCAACCCCCCACACTGGACCAACCCACTCGACTGAACCAGTCTATTTTCCATGCATATTTAGGTCACATAGTTTCCTGCAGTGATCACCATCTATCTATGCAGCCACCTTGCCACATCACTTATCCCCTACCACATTTGGGGCATTACAACATTCCATGAAAATCACATCGCACACGACACCAGACAAACCAATCTACTTTTCACCACGGTTTCCCTTCAATATATAGTTCTTCATTCTTCCTATATTGATCCAATATATTAAATGAAAACACCTCTATGATCCTCATGTCCCAAGATACAATGATTCAACCTCTGTTTTTTCTTGCCTCCAACTAGGGGGGTCCGATAACATTTGGAGAATCCCAGATAGTCGAGTTGTGACCACAAGGATCCAATAGCTATGAACACCATGAACATGGGAGATAAGGAACAAGAAATCATGAAGAATTAACCTTTTCCTTTTTTCATGTTAACCTAGATTCGTTATCATTATAAGGATAAATGAAGAGGATAAACTAATTTCCTTATAATATCGCAACAATAATCCATCCCACAATATTGATCAAACCACAAACCAATATATTTTGGGATTGAACCACATTCATGATTAACATAAATAATGGGTAAAATAAAATAGAAATTAAACACCATATCTAGGATATGGATCATTCACAGTTGAGGATTAATTGTTGTTACTGATCTATCAAAAATGAAATTTGATCCTGCTGTTTATTGTCACTTCTGAGGGAATTCAATAAGTATTTTATCATGAGACTCTGAGAAATTTATAGGCTTATGAGCCTAAGCATGTTCCCCTTCATAACTATTCAATAAAAAGATATAGTGTTGTTGAATCGATGTAACTATAAAATAAAATAAACTCATATTTTATTTTGTTCATTAAAATATCTAATAACTAATTTTCCCAAACGACCTAGGGAAGATGATATTAGGCCTCACCTAGTTAAAACAACAGATTAAAAACACAAAGTTTGACTCATATTTGAAATCCGAGTCACCAGTCAAGATTTTTTTTAAAATATTTTTGTTTAATAATTTTATTAATATATATGTCCTTGTTGTATTTTTATTCAGATCAACCACATCGACCAATGTTAGGTCATGCCTTGGGTAAAACTGTCATTTGAGCTCAATGGTGTTTTCATATTTCTGATCCAAACAACCATATAAATGATATTCAACTTTTTAGGAATATAGTTCAAGGGTTCTTCTAAAAACATATCATTATTTGTCAAATTTTTTTGATCACATCGGCTAGAAAAATTTCATAGCATCTTAATGACTGGTCTCATAATTTTCCCTGATAATTTCAAAAAATAAAATTTGGAAAATACGAGTCATTACATTTACCCCACCATTAGAATTTATGTCCCTAAATTCATAAATAAGGGGAAAACAATTAAATGGGTGAACTGAGAACAAATATCATCCTCTTTCTCCCATGTGATCTTAAGAGAATCTCATGCTTCCACTAAATGTGCATGAGAGGAATCGAACACTCACTATAGATCAACTTATATCGATCCTTAATCTCCACCGAGCACTAAAAAAAAGTATCCTAAGTCAAATCACTATAATCTGCATATAAGTAAGACCCATAGGAACACAGATTCTCTATAAATAAAATGAAAATGCCTCCACCACTAATCATAATAAGACTTCTATTGGCTCTGTGTAGTCTTCATCCACTCCTGGATGATTTTCACCATCTCCATGGAATCTTACACCAACTCTGGTCCAATGATTCCTAACTCTCCTAGGTCAGTCCAACAAAGTGGATACCTACAGGGTAACCTATACAAGGCCACAAATGGTTTCATACTAATGGTTTATTGATAGTTTTTTTGGTATTTACAATCTACTAGTGGTAGGTGATGCTCCAATCTATGTCCAAAAACTAATAAGTATGCTCGTATCCTATCCACCATAACATAAATGGCGCACTCAGTTTTTCTATTAGTATGGAGGTAAAATGTTGTGCTCAAGCATATCTAAGTTCCAAGTTCCTCTGACATTCCCTTCCACAAGTTACATGTAAAGGGAGCTTCATAATATGAGGCAAGCATTGATGGAACACCATGGAGTCAAACTATCTCCTACCCTGAGAGGCCTCCCAAAATCACAAATAAATTCGTATCTCAGAAACATGAGATGTGAAACGACTTGGTGACTCAGTCAATGATCCCCTAGATTTTATCATGTCCCCTGGATTTATGTGTAAAAACTATCACAAAGTCCATTGATATCACATCCCACTTAATTCTTAAAATCTCAAGGGATTCATTCAAACAATCTACAACCCAGTTCTCAGACATCACCTGCTAACAAGTGAAACATCGAGACACAAACAATGAGATTTCTTTATTAATCCCTAACCACTAAAATGGATCTCATAAGTCATGTTATATATTCTCCATACTTGCATGTGCTGCCAAAGGGGATCTATTTAACCCCCTAAAAATCTACTTATATAACAACACTACTATCACTATGCACCCTTTGAAAATAATAATGTGCTCCCCAACTTTCAAATATCCATCAGGGGAATTCCTATTGGACATATGAGAACATAATATCTTTCAGTCGATATCCTCATGTTGTGACACTGTTACTTGCTAAAATAGTATAGGGGTAATAAAAATTTAATAGAGGTTGGATGCTCTATCCCCATCCATAGAGGATATCTACAACGACACTAATTTATATGATGCCTAGTTTAGAAACTACAAACTGGATCCCCTACTAAGATAATCTGCCACCATGTCCTCCTTCTTAAAAGTATAGATGATCTGAAACTCTTAGTCCTAGAGGAACTCTAGACATTTCCACTTTCGGATGTTCTGATCCATTTAAGATAAAACATACATGAGACACTTTTTTTCATAGTAGATGATAAAATACTCACCCATCACGTAGTGTCTCCGCATCTAAAAAGTGAAGAATACCCCTGCTAACTAAAGATCATGGGTCACATTGTTCTTCCCGTGTGGTCTAAATTAGCATGAACCATTGGAAATCACATATTTCCCCAACATTAGGACAAAAAAGTTCTCTTTTGGCTCCATCACATAACCAAATGTACTAGTTATCCTCCTATGGAAATATCTATTTTGGAGAACTCGTCAATATCTACCTAAACTAATGAATACTCTCCTGTAACTACTCAAACCACATGAAAGGTTGTCCATTTCGTGTCAAATATGTTATTGATACTACCGTTGTAGAAATTTTGGGTAAAAACCACCAATATTACACAACCAAACAAATGAAACTCCACACCTCTATAAAACCATGGGTAGATACAAAGAAAGCACCACCTCAATCTTACCTGGATCCAATGAAACTCCATCCTCTAAAATGATGTGTCCCATAAAATGGACCTCCTAAATCTCTAAATGAAACATTGAGAGATTCCCATAACACCATTTCTATCAGAGGTTATCCAGGTCCATCCAAAAGTTCTGTGTGTGCTCCTTTTCACACATAATGTATACTAGGATATCATCAATGAATACAAGCACAAAACAATATATGTAAGGCTAAATGATATGGTTCATGAGTCCCACGAACACTTCAAGGGAATTTTTCATTCCAAATGAGATCACCATGTACTCATAATCGTCATAATAATATAATCAATCCATATTAGTTATATCCACATCCAATTATAATAGCTGGTGAAAGCCAAATTTGAGGTCAATATTTGAGAACAAATATGCCTCTTTAAACTAATCGAAGAGGTCATTGATACTCAGTAGTGGATACTTATTCTCATGGTCTCTTGGTTTGGACCTCAAAAGTCCACAAATAACCTCAAACTACCATATCCCTTGGAATACAAAACTGGGGCTACCCATGGGTAAACACTGGGTCTCACAATGACCTTCCTCTTTATGTCCTCTAATTGTACCCTCAACTCACGAATCTCTGCAGGAGTAATCTGATATGTATTTATAGATATAATCATCATCCAAAAATATCGATCAACGCATATGTTTACCTTTGTATGAGGAGGTAATATTAAAACATCATCAGGAAGGTTGTCCTCATAGTCTTCCACCAAATTAGAAAACTATGGACTCATATCATCCACTACATCAAGGGTGAGGATAGCCAACTGATTATTAATAATATACACACTCTTATGAGTGTTTCCATCATGTGATACATGTTTTTCCTTTCACCAAAAAAGGAAAACCTACTTCCATCACTGTGGACACACAACACTCTTCACGTAAAATAGTCAAACTGAGCATGAACTATAGAACCGGTCAATTCAAAGAATAACATCATAAGGCCCAGATGCCACAACCTAGATAACTCTACCAAAACTATCAACTTCATGAGTATAGTAACACTATTTTTAAAAACGTGTGATCGTCAAATCTTATCCCGTATGATTCTCTATGTGTAAGGGCCGAGTCAACTATTAAACCAGTATCTCTCAGTACTGAACAATGTTTAGGGAAAAATGGAATGATTAGAACATGTGTCTATAAATACTAAAGATAATGGGTAAATGAAACAAATCATAACTCGAATCATCCCTGGATCATCGTGGTCATAAGACTCTATCGCCTGTAGGTAGCCTCATCACTATGCACTAGCTCCCTAATCATGATGTGGACTGCATGGGGGTGGGGATATTAATGGGTCAAACCTCTGACCACCTCCTGCCGCCCAATCTACTCCTCTTCTAAATACACTTCCCTAATGACCACCAAAATCCCGTCTTTTGCTCTACATTACTGGTCCCTCAAACTTCTCCCAATCAACTATATAATGGGTTAGGAAATCTCATGCTAGATATCCCTTACCGTCACATGTACAACATCATCTATCTCTAGGATGACTCAAGACACCCTGACATCCCTGAACAACTGACCCTGCCTAAAGGGATTATCCTCCAAAGCTCCTAAAATTTTTGGGTCCCTATGACTATCATAGATTTCCCGATGATGAGGTATAAGCTACCTGGTGCCCACATATATCTCCCACTGCTGGTGTCTACTCATCTTGAAAACTCTCAACTAGTAGGTCTCTCTCAAGTAACCCATCATATGTAATAATTCTATGGGATACCACCAATTACATAATGACCTGGTGTAAGCCCCACCAAAATGTATGAGCCATAAAGAATTGGTCTTGTGCCTTATCCATGGTGTAGCATGAAGGATCAATGAACCTTATTATATTCTCTTCCAAAATCATACTTACCTACTATAAATGCAGAACTTCCTATGTGAAAAATGATCACAACATGGCTTGTTAGAACTCCTATCATAAGTGATGCTTGAATTTTGTTTAGGAGAGAACTATTTCTTCAGGATACTAGATCTCTAAGCTCCACCATCACCCTTTAGGGCCCTGAAGAAGAATCATGGAGAGTTTAATCATCTGGTTGGAAGGAATCATCACAAAGTGGAATTCATGGGCAACTACCTCCATCCAATCCTTAGATTCCTAGCAGTATGACTAATCTAGAAACAAAGGAGTTTAGTACCTTTGAAACTCGTGCAACATGATCAGTCTTATTGCTTACTCCTCTAGAATTTATGGTAGCATATTCTACATGACATGTAGTGGTATAGCTAGTAAACCACCCAGAGAAGCCATCTACGATACATGACCCTGTACCAATGCCTAGACACTTGGAAGATCATCCTTGAGATCAAAAAATCGAGTCCAATCTAGAAGACTTTGTGGAGGCAACCTTCAATCAAACAGGTTCTACCAAAACTAATAGATTATATCTGGAGTGTTATCCAAAGAAGGAGATGGAAGTCATAGCCCAATCCTATATGATGCAAGTACCATTATTTTCCCTACAACCTATTTTTTCATATATTGATTCAGAAAGTAGGTTCCTAGAGTCCTGTTGTACTGATAGATCAACTGATGCACACAAAATGGATTCTCTAGCCTGAAATAGAAACTTGAAACACTTAATACTGATCCCCCAAACCAACCTCACAGACTCTCAGTCCTATAGTAGAACTGACATTTTCTGATACCACCTTTTCAAGACCCATCCCAGAGGGTCCCATTCCATGAATACCCCATGCCCTCCTCTAGTAGGAATGAGGCTGGCGACTAGTATTGAGTAGGCATATCCCACAAATGAGAGGCATTATCTTAAAGTACCTATACACAAACACATATCTCCAAGACACAAATGATGAAATGTACAAATACTATGTAAAAAAATGCACGAAAAACATTATATCGCACATCCAGAGTAAAATGTGATCATATTGAAAAGTAAATCAGGAAAAAACAATCCAACCAAAATAATATAGTCTTTAGAAACAAGTCCAACCTGTAATGTAAGAGGTACTGAGACTTTCATTGGAAAAGCTACCGGAACACAGATTTACCTGTCTGAAATTCACCACCTAAAACTCCATCAAAGGGTTGATCATATGCAGAAAAAACAACATGTTTGAGAAAATCCCCTGCAGGGGAGAGTAAAACAATAATCAGCAGGACACCCAGAAACCACGAAGTAATTTCACAAAAGAATTACCATAAAGAAAATTCCATGAAAGGAATAAAATTAAGGAATAACACCATGGAATACCACAAAGGAATACCATAAAGGAAATACCAAAAATAACTATCGTAAAGAAAATAACATGAAGGAATACAACATAAGAGATACCACAATGGAATATAGGAAAGGAACATCTAAATGGAATAACAAAAAGTTATACATAGTAATCTCCACAAAGATATCTATATACAAAAAATATATTAAGAACATCTTGATATACTCAATCCAATAAGACACATAGTCTCAACAAGGCACATAGTCTACAAAAGTATAACAGTTTCCATAAGACACATAGTCTCTATAAGACACATAGTCTCCAAAATATACACAATGTATATAAGACACACAGTCTCTAGGTCATATCAAACCATAGAAAAGTTTTCTCGAAGCATGTTCATTCTATGAGAAATCACTCCTCAATCCATTAGTTCAAATGCACAATCCCAATCAAACAATTTTATGATATTTCGAAATGACCATCTCATTGTAAGGGTCCCAAAACCGCAGATGCATCATCAAACAAATGTAAAATTTGATGGTTATGACCACATGAAAATATCACAACGGGGTTCACTGGGTCGTGGAAAAATCGGGTAGTCAGTCCACCAACCATGGCAGTCGACCGTGCCATGATAGGTAGAGCTACAATGATGTTTTACCATATAGTTAGTTGTCATACCTGTTTGGCCACTCAGTTGACCATGGCTCACAATTGACTTCAATGGTCGCATGTGGCCCAATCTGTCCACCCTAGGTCCAACTCAGGTCTACCACAACCCCCGAGGTCCGATATAACCCACCAGGTCTAACCTGGTTTTCTAGATAACACCTCCCCATAGGGCCCTATGTGCTCACCCATCCTAGTGAACATGGTAGGTTTTTCAGGCTCACAAGTCACCTGTGCTGACTGCCACCAATCCAACCATCCACTAGCCACTTCTTCAGCCTTTCCTCATTCTGAGGCTGACACATCCCATATTTCATTTGACACATTGTGCCTCCATGTGCTGCCAACCACTAGTTCTATTCCATCTACGATCCGTCGTTCTTCCTCTGGTGTTCTAATCTATGAAATAAAGACACCTTTTTGATCCTCATGCTTCCAATTAAACAAATCTAAAGTTTATTAACTCTTTCCTCTAATCCGGTGGTCTGATAACATTTGGATCCTCCCAGAAAGTCGAGCTTCTATAATGAGGATCAAACGGAGAAGACACCTAGAATGGGGGATATAAAGCACAATGAAACATGAAGAATTAAACTGATCATTTTTTTCGTGTGAGACTTGATTCTTTCTCATTATAAATATAAAAAAAGAGGATAAGATATTCTCTCAATAATACCACAAAATTTTCCATCCCATAAAAATTATCAAACCGTAGATCAATTTTTTTTGTGGAGTGACTATCGTTCCTCATGGAAATAATTAATGGGAAAAAATCAGAAATCAAATTCCCTATCTAGGATATGGATTTTTCTCTATTCGGGATTGATGGACATTGGAGATTCATGAAGAATGACCTCTAATCCCAGTGTTTCTCATTTTGTCCAAGTGAATTCTCTAAGGATTCTCTCCAAAACCTTCAGGTAATTTTCATGTTTGTGAGCATAACTCCAGGTCCCTGACTGGCTCTTCATCTAAATGAAATTTCCTAACTGCATGTACATAATTTTGAAATAAAATAATCTCACATGATATTTTATTCATTAAAATGGCCAAATACTAATTTTCACAGCCAACCCACAATGGATGAGGTTATGCCATGCCTAGGAAAAAAACCACATAATGAACTTATTGTTGATTACTGATTTCTAATCTGATTCATTGATAATTTGTTATTTTGATTTTAAAATAATATAATTTTATTTAATAATTTTATTTACAATTACATCCTCAGTAAAATTTTATTCATATGACCAAAACTAACCAATGTTAGGTTTCACCTACTTTAAATCCACCCTTATGAGATCAATGATGCAGTACGATTTCTAATATGGTAAACCTTTTAATAGACATTCTACATTTTTCGGAAATTCTTAGACATGTTCAATTTAAAAAATTACATTCTTCAACGAATTGTTCTAGGAACAATAGGACATTGAATCAAACGTTGTCTCAGTGCTTTATCTCAAAATTTTCCCAAATAATTTATATAAATAAAATTTGGATTAATTGAGTCATCTCATGGAACCAGGTTAAAAGAATTCATTCTTTTTCAATAAATGAATATCCAAAATCCCCAATGCTAGGAATATGTAAAATATAAATTAAAACTAAAAATCTATACACTATATGATAAATATATGAGAAAAAATCTATTAGAATAACCATCATGGGATAAAACATATATATATTACAGTGCACGCCATTTGGGATGTTTCCTATGGGAATAGATTCTATGGAAAATGAAACCTAAATTAAAAAAATGTTGGTTTGAATAGATATAGATTATGGCCACAGTATTTCAATGTCACAAAACTTCTAGTGGCATCAAACACACTAAAGAGACATGTTCATTTCTTGATGCACTAAAGCTTCCCAAAGTTCAATGTTGTAAAACCATTTTTAAAATCCATGATCACAATTAATAAAACCTTTTCATATAAAAAAAATCCATTTTTAAATCCAAATTCATTAAATAATCTGAATTCATTCCACCAAAACATTTAAAATGTTGTAAATATTCATCTTTATTAAATAATCCCCTATAATTGACAAGAAAATATTGAAATTCAAGAATTAGAACCACATTTACTGATTAAGCTACCTCAATTTTGATGGTATCTATGACTACATTAAAAACAGAAATCGAAAAATAACATATTAGCCTTCAAAATAAAAGGAACCAAAGAAATCTTCAAAGGATCAACAAAAAATACCAAAAAATCAAAATTTTAAGCCTAAATAATTCCAAATACACTAATGCAACCTATTTCAATGAATAAAAATGAATAAATCCTAATTGGGATATAAAATACAACATTAATAGGAGACAAATTTTGAAGTGAGTGATTCGAAAAGAGTGTGATCCCCCAAAAATTCCCTAATGATTGAGTGTGAGTTCTTCACATTGGAAAAGAAAAGAGTTATGCAATCATCGTTTATAAAATCAATGATCCTGGAAATTTCATAACATGAACTCCCATCATAATGTGAATCCATAAATTTCAAGGACACATAAATTTTTGTTTCCTCAAACTAAATTAAATACTAATCATTGAATTAATGATTTGAAATGGTTTCATGGATTGTAAATTTTTACACTATAATTAGGACTCAAGTCATATTCCCACTAATAGGTTCACTAAATGAAACCCATTCACATTTTGAATATGTCTAGCAGGTGGTGCGTAGTCTATTTTCCAATAGAAAATACCCCAACAACTTATTAGTGCTCTTAAAACCTAGGGACAACCCCCTCTGAACATTATCACATTAATACCTAGATACATTAATTAATAAAAAATATACCCATACAATAGTTCATTTTACCATGTAAGGCCTCTCCATCCTTGAGAATCGTGCAATGCACCCAAAAAAATAAAAACAAAAAAGTGTCCAAGAATAACTAAAGGAGTGTAATAGGGTTTTACATGTATCATTCAATGTACCTTTAGTATTTTAGTGGAGTATTGTTTATATTTTTATTTCCATATTAATTTAGGATAGAAAGGATTCCTAGAAAAGGAAAATTCATATTGTGATAACATTATTACACTATCATTGATCTTGAGATAATAATTTGGTGGTAGATAATGTCGCTGAATTTTTTGTTGACTAATTTTAATAAGGATGTTTTTTACTCATATTATTCATATAACATATGTGAATTTGAATGAGATATATTCGACCAACCCAAAAGAGATTAAACCCAACATACTCTAGGGGTGAATCAATTGTTAAACTATAGCACATTCTCTCTAGCAACGATTTATAATCACACATTAGTTAATATCCATCTCAAAAAATGATAATTCAATGATTAGAGAATGATTGGTAATGAACATAAAAAACACATGGGAAAATTAATGGATCAATGGTTCTTATTAGTAACTGTCTTATACATTGTGTAAAATGGTTGTGTTCTCACTACCTATATTCTTATTTTATTATCAATAATAAAAATGAATAAATCATGGATATGTCATTAAAATCCATGTACAAGATACAATAAGGAGATAAAATATGTTAAATGATACTTTATAACCTTTTCCTTATGCACCTCTGGTATATGGATATCTTGTACACCCATATTCTTCTCTTCAAATAATATCAAAATCCACTTAGGTTTTTTCCAATGAACAAATATTATGTTATCTCATGGTGTTCCACTATCACTCACACAATAACATGGGTGATACAACCTTATAGTTATATAATATGAATTCATTGCGATGTTATACACTTCTTTCCATAGTGATGATTAGGTCTAATAAATATTGAAATTGAACTCAGAAGATCCTCAAACAACATTTATGTAAACTCCCCACCCCTAGTTACCGAGAGTTGGTGCGTTATTTTAATACATTGGAATGATTACAAGGAATCAAGTCCCGAAGGACCGATCAGTTTAGCAGTCTTGGAAAATAGATTACATACAATAACATTACATTACAATTTCAAACATAAAACACATCATAGATAGTTCTTTGAGAATTCCATTATCCCCTTTATCTTAACCCATCATATCAATCATAATATACTTCTTGGAATCCTGTGAAATAAAACATAAGAATGGTGTGATCTCAGATTCCTAGTAAGGGTAAATAATTTAGCGGAAGCTATAAACATTTAAGGCATGATGTGTGATAAAAACAACAGCCTTTTGTAAACATAAACATGAACATAATTTGGAAAAAAAAAATAAATCAAAAATCACCATATAAATATGTACATGGATATTCTAATATTCGAATAATCACATGTAATAAATTATTTAATAATTAGTGAATGCCTAACATCTGACATCATTACCACATCGTCAAGGCCTCGTTCCATGACAACAATTTTTTTTCAAGGCCTTGTGCTGAGACACTAGTTTGTCTCATGAGACCTACCAATGCATCGAGGTTCTATAGCGGGCTCCACCCATCACTTACAAAGTCAAATGCATTCCTCACATGAAAATGTAGAAACATAACATATACATTCATATTAAAACTATCATACGAAATGTCAATACAATAACCATTAATCATGAATGGTATAAAAATAGCACATTCACAGTTTAATATATCATATCTCATTCAATAAAATATTGAAGATTTAATTTATAATAAATCAACCTCAATCAAGAATAATATCCAAAAAGGATGTTGAAATAGATGAAAATAATCATTAAAACCCTTTGAGAAAAATATCATTTTTTAAATCATTTAAATGTAATGCATATATAATGGAAGTCATTTAAAAGAGATGTTTGAATCAAAGAGTCCCATACCACTTTGAAACTTTTGAAAATAATCATAGTTTCAAAACATTCTTGTCCATATAAAAAAATACTAAATACCATTTTTAAAACATGGACATTAATTAAAAAGATTTAGAAAGATAAATCTTTAGAACATTTAAAACTATGATCTTGATGAAGAGTACCTTTAAAAAATCGACAAAATATTCATTTTGAAATCATTTTTTTGAAAAATGGACATGGATGATAAAAATTTCCCTGTAAATACTTACACATAAACAATCTCAAATAATAATGAGATTGAGGAATTAACCTTTACCTTGAACTTTCCATTAGTCGAGGGTATGTTTAACCTCCTATATAAATACTGTAGTATGTTATTAATTTATATCAGAAACATATTAATATTAATGATAACATACATGATTCATTTATGACTTTATATTACCCATTTAATAATAATTTCAATGTTAAATTAACATTTTGGGTAATAATAACTTTCTTTATCGTACGTATTTTAACATATTGCTATTTATTGTATCACATAGATCATTATTTAAATAATTCCAGAATATAAAACATGATTTATATATGATATATATTTAGAATATAAATATGTATCATAGACATATATATGAAATGAAAAAACAGTTGATGGATACGTAGTCTGTACGTATGCATAAACACTGTTTCCGTTTTCATATCGTATTGAATGGAACTATGTGAATAATATATACATAAGCACACACACACACACACACACACACATATATATATATATATATAAACAGAAGCATTATTATGTCATATATTACATTCTAATTAATGATGTATATTTTATAATCATTGTTGAATGATGATCGTGGAAATGGTTCTCATCACATATGTGGACATGGTAATCCATACGTACGCGTGAGTGACAATATAATTTCTTTAAAGGTGTGGAATTGGATTGTAAATTAATTTTACAGAGCCATTAGAATGTTATTTTAATTATTTATATACATATTAGTGATCATTATATCCATCCAAATAACATAGTTTTGAATAACAAATTACACCACGGTGTGTAGATGGTAAGTCGTACATACGCACGCATGGTGACATTATCATTCACAGGATGGATAAAATAATGAATATGGTTGTGCCATATTTATAATAACATTATAGTATATATAAGGTTCTGGATTTATTATTTTGGTATGGTAATAACAAAGAAATAGCAAGTGGAATAAGAAAATAACTTGGAAGAGGGTGGTAAAATCATTACATCTTCTTCGGGTTCTTTCATTTGATTTGACCAAAAGGATCTTTATGTTAGATTTATGACCTAAGGAAGGACAATAGGATAGAGTTAGGATAGTTGGGAGGATATTTGGGCTGGGGTTGGCCGAGACAAATGGCTTTTGAGGTGTGAATATGAGAGAAGGGGATGATCCCTTTTATAAGAGGGGTGAGGCACACCTTAGGAAAAACATAAAATATTATTTTTATAATAAAATCATTTTCGGTTTATAATGGCTAAAAATGAAATCATTAAATAATACGGTGGGTATGGGTCGAAAACCTCTCAACCAATAGGTTTTAGAAAGGTTTGTGTCACTACATTAACCTTATCATTTATTTTTAACTCTTAGTTAAATACTTTGACATTTACCATGTCTCTTTTTATTTTTATATTATATCGTTAATAAAAAAACTATAAACCTAAAATAGAACCTCAAGTGGATCATTAATGACATATATATTATTATATAATCCCTTTGTCCAATCCTTATATTTTAGGAATATAATACAAATTAATAATAAAGTTTTTTTAGTAAAAAATTGTTTTATGTCAATTTTGACACTATTTTTTATTTTGTTTTTTACAAATTCATAAATCCATTATAAAATATAAAAAAAATAATTTAATCAAACTTATGATGTCATATTAACTTTTAAAATTAGTTTAATTCATTAAAAGTCCAAAATTACATTTATTTGGGTATTTATAATATCAATTATTTTCATATTTCATTAATAAGGTAATTACTCCATCATCATTATGTCATAAATAAATTAAATTATTTAATTTCTAAAAATTATAAATAATATACCATTATATAGGAAATATTTTTATATTTTTAATGAATATTTATAGTTGAATTTATTTTATTTGTAACCCTATATGAAAAACTGTTTAGTTATTAAACATTTAATTTAACACTTTTAACTCATCTTTGACTTAAATAATAATAAATTTCCTAATATAATACAAGTGGACCTAAAGGATCATATTTTATTCCTAAGGTTTTTTTAGTTTAATTACACTTTTCCAATAGAATTTGGACATGTGTTATGGTAATTATGATATCATTTTTACCCCTAATTACCTTATTTACATTTAACCTTGGAAAATAAAAGTCAAAAGTTACTATTTTCCAAACATTATTTTCATCTTATTGAACCACATTTTACTTAATGATATGAAATTTTTCTCCTTGATTTTTTTAATTTCAATTCATAAAAGTGGTAAAATTATGTTTTATGCAAATTTGAAAATCCTCCTAAGAGGTGGGTAAAAGATGGTAAAACATTCAATAAAATTTTATACATTTAATTTTATTATAAAATGAATCAAATGAATTACATTGATATTATATAGGTATTATATATATATTTTGGCCTATAATAAATTTAAGTAAAATAAATAATTATTTAAATAAAATGTCATTTTTAAATAATAACATAGTGTTTTTCACTATTCATCTAAAATTGATTTTTTTTAAAAAAATACCAAAATTTTACCGTATGCTAATTTTGATATTATGAATTAAAAATGAATTACATTTTACCAAATTCAAATCTTTGAAGCTTAATTTATTAATTTAAAATTATTTCCCGCTGTCAAAACCAAAAAGCGTATTTTTAAGAAATATTAACTGTGAAAATATTGACACTTGTTTATGTCCAATTTCAAAGTTAAATTACTTACAATGACCATAATTAGATTAAATGGTAAAATTATAATCTATTTATACTTCCAAACCATTGAAATTTATAATTTAACACTATAAATTATTTTTATTAAAAATATTGTTTTCAGTTAAAATATAGTATTCTTCACCATTCACCTAAATATGAATGTTATCAGAAAAACACCAAAAAATTATTGAAACTAAATTCTTATGTAATGATTATAAAAAAGAATATTATTTTGTCAAATTAAATATATAAAAGTTTCATATATTGGATTTAAATAGGGTTCTCCATTAAAAGGCAGTAAAATAGATTTATTTTTGAAATATACTTCTTTTATCTGAAAAAATTAATTTTTTTATAAATTATTTATAAGAAACTAACAATATAGATTAAAAAATTATATAGATTATTTAAAGTTCAAAATTCTATTAATACTATTCTTAACTGCTTTTGAACGGCTAGTTTGGTAAGTCATGGTGCGTGAGAAATCGGTGTTGCGTGTAGTGCATGTTATTGAATTACTTTGGAAAATAAAATACTATGAAATCATGGAGTGTTACATTATTCCCTCCATTAAGAAATTTCATCCTCACAATTTGATATTTTTTTTCCAATGTAAATGGTTTGAAATAGAAAATACCTTTGTGGGAAAACCCACATCAGAAATTAGGTTAATAGAATGTAGTCTTAATAAGAGGAAAATGGAAATGAAAGGGTCACAAACAAATTAAGATCTCGATTAGGAGAACATTGGTGAAAATTAGAGACACATAAATAGAGGAAAATCTAAAATATTTATAGGGTGTGATTGAGGTCATCAATCACAAACATGTGTTAAAATGAGGGCCTCAAATCCATTAATATATGATGATTTAAAATATCATCTGTTCAACAAGACATAAGGTATTTGGATAACACATTTTTGGTTTTTATATCCCTTAACTAATGTTTAAGATTTAATTTACCCATAGAATTAGAGGAAATTTTATATATATATATATATATATATATTTGACAAGTAGAGTTTCATCCTTCAACTAATTCTTTTCCCAAACTCATCTTTCACTCCAAAAAATTTTAATATAATATATTTTTTGTATCCTTAAAGTATAGGGTTTCAAAGAAAATAATTAATTTATAATTCAACATTCAAACCCTTTAAAAAAACTATATTATACAATCTTGGGACTTCACGTAGTCCAGTGGTAGGCGATAAATCCCAATCACACTATGGTTGTGGGTTCGATTCCCGCAGCTTTATCCAACATAAAAGATTGTGACACGATCTGAGTGTAGTCTTTTTTATAACAATCCAAAAATAACCTTAATAATAGTATCCAATTTCAAACTTAATCTATTCCAACCCTTAGACTTATCTAAAATACTTCTATCCAAACTCACCATCCAAAATTTATAAGGAAGTAAAACACAACGAGGATCCTTTTTTCCATATAATAACATGTGACCACCTTCATCATGTATTATTTTAAAACAAAGTAACACCCTGAATTACCATAAAACCTTGTTTATTACATTCATGCTCCCTTATCCTTTATATAATACCTAATATATTCCTTATATCCAAATTTTTCGAATATTCCAACAATGATGAAATAAAAAAACTATTAATCAGTTACAAGGAAGTCTAGAATATCCAATATATTTTATCCAAATCAAAAATCTCTTATTCCAAAATCTCCACCTCATAATCAGGACCATATTAAGTATTACCTTTCCTTCAACGATGGATTTTCCAAAAATTGTAGCTTACTATTAAGTCACTTTTCATAAAACCATATAATCTCAGATCGTCAATAAAATAGTACTACAATACAATCCTTTTTATCTTCATAATTCATTTAACCAGTATATTGTTGATACAATAACCAAATGGAATAATTCTATAATAAAAACATAAGAACAATAGTAATTCCTCTTCGTCTGATATAATATCATAAATTGATAATTATTCAATAGCATCATTTGAGGTATACTCTGATGACTTGGACATTGATTCTCATAGTGTCCCAACACCTTATAGATGACACATTTTACATTTGAAACCTTTTTCTTACCCTTGAAATCACGTACTTGGTGTCCTTTTTCACCACACTTATAACAAACTCTCTCTCCTTTCAAGAATTTACCAAGGTTATTTTTTCCACATTTATCACATATGGGAAAATCCTTCATTCCCCCTTCCCTTCATCCACCTTTCTCTCCACCATCCTTTTCTTCACATGATTCCCTTCAAAGCCATAGGACTTAGATAATTATTTACATATCATATTAACACATGATAATATTTTATTCATATATTGAGAATACATGGGAGACTATTTCCCTCCTAAATGTTTGCTTAAAAACTAGAAATATATGATCCCTGTTACATTTTGGATCATACGTATTGCTAGAGTTCTGATTCCTTATACTAGGAACCATTTTGTAACAAAGGAATACACTAGGCCAGTTTATGAATCACAATTCATAATTGCAAACATGTATAATACCAAATGTAAATTGAACAATTTGTGGATATAATATGTATTCATAAAAATGTTTTCTCTGAAGATGTATTTACTCCTATGTCCTTTATAATGTCTTGTAATAAAAATGTTAATTATCCTTTGCATATCCCCTAGGAGTGTTGTAACCCAGAGTGTAGCAAGGACCGTTGTTGTGAACCACTCCCCATTCGAGTCTAGATCAAAGTGGTGTTTTAGGGTTTTACCTGTAGGTACATCGGTGCCTGAGCTTCCTCTATCTTCTCGTATATAGACAGGGATGTATTTTCTTGAAAAACTCACAAAATCCCTAAAATACCAAAATTCAGGAAGTTCTTCTATAATAATCCTCATGTCTATCATAGGTTAATGTGATCTAATCATAGTTTATCTAAATCTAATTTCCATGGATATTACTAAACTTCCTCTAATACCAACTATAAACGCCATGACCCCAGTTACCCAGATCTGAGGCATTATCTTAATACATTGGCATGAATACATGAAATCAAGTCTCGAAGGACCGATCAGTTTAGCATCCTTTGAAAATAGATTACATACATTAACATTACATTAAAATTTCTAACATAAAAAACAACATAGATAGTTCTTTGAGAACACCATTACCCCATTTATCTTAACCCATCATATTAATCATAATGCACTTCTTAAAATCTGTGGAAAATTAAACATAAGAAAGGTGTAAGCTCAGATGCTGAGTAAGGGTAAATAATTTAGCAGAAGCTATAAAATTTTAAGTCATGATTGGTGATAAAAACAACATACTTTTTAAACAAAACGTTTAACATAATATGTGAAAAACTTTATAAAACATTACCATATAAATATGTACATGGATATTTTACTACTCTAATAATCACATGTAATAACTAATTTCATAATGAGGAAATGCCTAACGTTGGACATCATTACCATATAGTCAAGGCCTCGTGCCAAGACTACAAATAAATTTTTTGTCAGGGTATTGTTACAAGACAATGTTTTTCCTCATGAGACCTACCTATGCGTCTAGGAGCTATAGTGGGGTCCACCCGTCACATACCAAGTCCACTACATTCCCCATATGAAAATTTTGAAACATGACATAAACATTTGTATTGAAACTAGCATACGAAATGTCAATACATTAACCATAAACCATGATTGGTATAAAAATATCACATTCATAGTCAAACTTATCATAGCTAATTCAATAAAATATTTGAGATTTTATTTATCATAAATCATCCTCAATAATGAAAAATATCTAAAAACGATGTGGACATAGTGGAAAAAAATCATTAAAAACCATTGAGAAAAATATCCTTTTTTTGAAATCATTTAAATGTAATTCATTTATAAAGTAAGTCATTTAAAAGATATATTTGAATCAAAGTGTCTCATACCACATTGAACTTTCTGAAAATAATCATTATTTCAAAACATTCATGTCCATATAAATAAATACTTAAAACCATTTTGAAAACATGGACATTAATTAAAAAGATTTAGAAAGATATATCTTTAAGAAATTTAAAAAACTGATCTCGATAAAGGGTTCCTATCAAAAATCCTTGAAATATTCATTTTGAAATAATTTTTATGAAAAATCGACATGGTTGATAAAAGTGTCCCAGTAAATACTTACACATAAATAATCTCAGATAACAATGAGATTGAGGAAATAACCCTTACCTTGTAATTTTTTTGTCGAGGGTATGTTTAACCTTCTGTATGAAGATTGTAGAATGTTATTAAATTATACTATAACCATATTAATATTTATGATATCATACATGATTCATTTATGACTTTATTCAACCAATTTAATATTAATTTCTATGTTAAATTAACATTTCGGGTAATAATCGCTTTCTTTATCGTACATGTTTTTACATATTTCACTTGATTGTATCACATTGATCAATATTTAAATACTTATAGAATATAAAACATGATTTATATATCATATAAATTTATAATATAAATATTTATTATATACATATAAATGAAATGGAAGACACCATTTATCGAGATGGTAGTCTGTCCGTACGCATAAACATTGTTTCCGTTTTCATATCATATTGAACGGAATCAAGTGAATAACATATATGTAAGTACATAAATATGTGTATCTCCAATATAATTATTATGTCATATGTTACATAATTATTAATGATATATATTTTTTAATAATAATTGAATGGTGATCGTGGAAATGGATCCCATCACGTTCGTGGAGACGGTAATCCGTATGTACCCACGAGCGACAATATCATTACATTAAAGGTGTATAATTTAATGGTATATTAATTTTATAGAGACATTATCATGTTATTTTCATTATTTATATACATATTACTCATCATTTTATCCATCAAAATAACATAGTGTTGAATAACTAATTACAACACAGCGTGGAGACGACAAACCGTACGTATACACGCATGGTGACATTATCATTCAAAGGATAGATTGAATAATGAATATGGTTGTTCCATATTTATAATATCATTATAGTATATTTAAGGTTCATGTTTTATTATTTAGGTATGGTAATAAAAAAGAATCAGTAAGTGGAAGAAGAGAAGAACTTGGAAGAGGGTGGTGAAATTATTACCTTTTCTTCGGGTTCTTCATTTTGATTTGATCAAAATGGCTCCTTATGTTTCCTTTACAACCAATTTAAGGCATCTAAGATGAAGGTAGGATAGTTTGGAGGATATTTGGGCAGGGTTTGGCCGAGCCAAATGGCTTTGGAGTTGGGAATATGAGAGAATGGGATGTTCCATTTTATAAAAGGGGTCAGGGGCGCCATATAAAAAACATAAAATATTATTTTATAATAAAATCATTTTCGGTTTATAATGGCTCAAAAAAGAATTATTTAAATGATAAGGTCGGTATGGGTTGAATAACACTCAACCAATAGGTTTTAGACAGGTTTGGGTCACTATATTAACCATATATTTTATATTAAACTCTTAGTCAAATAGTTTGACTTTTACCATGTCTCTTTTTATTTTTATGTTATATGGTAATAAGCATACTATAAACATCCAAGGTAACCTCAAGTGGTTCATTAATAACATATTTAATATTATTTAATCCCTTTTTATTAACCTTAGATTTTTAAGAATAGAATACCAATTTATAATATAATATTTTTTTTAAAAAACTATTTTATGTCAATTTTGATACTATTGGGTATTTCGTTTTTACAAAATTCATAACAACATTATTAAATCTAAAAAAATTAATTTAATCAACCATAACAAGTAATTTTAACTTATAAAATTATTTTAATTCATAAAAAGTCTCAAATTACATTTATTTGAGTATTTATGATATCAATTATTTTAATATTTCATTAATAAGGTAATTATTTCATCCTCATTGTGTCATAAATAAAATAAATTATATAGTGTATAAAAATTATAAAAAAAATACTATTATGTAGGAAATTGTTTTATCTTTATAAAAAAAATTTATAGTTGAATTTATATTATGTTTTACCCAATATTAATATTGGGTTAGTTATTAAACATTGAAATTAACTCTTTTAAATCTTCTTTGAATTAAATAATAATAAATGAACTAATATAATCCTGGTGGACCTAAAGGATCATATTTTATTCCTAAAGTTGTTTTTGGTTGAATTAAATTTATCTAATAGAATTAGGACATGTGTTAGGGTAATTATGATAACATTTTTACCCTTAATTACCCTATATACTTTTAACCGTGGTAAATAAAAGTCAAAAGATACTATTGACCAAAAATTATTTTCATATTATTGAACCAAATTTTACTTACTGATTTCATCCATGTCTCTTGGATTTTAGAAATTCAACTCACAAATGTTGTAAAATTATGTTTAATGCAAATTTGAAAATGCTCCTAGGATGTGGGTAAAAGACGGTAAACCGTTCAATAAAATTTTATACATCTAATTTTATTAAAAAATGACACCAATGAATTAAATTGAACTTATATAGGTATTATATATATATATATATATATTTTGACTTGAAATAAATTTAAATAATATAAATAATTTTTTAAATAAAATTCAGTTTTAAATAATAACACAATGTTTTTCAGAATTCATCAAAAAATGAAAGTTTTCAGAAAAATACCAAAATTTTACCCTAATCTAATTTTAATATTATGAATTCAAAAATGAAGTCAATTTTACCAAATTCAAAAAATATAATCTGATTTTATTAATATAAAATTAATTCTCGTTGGTAAAACCAAAAAGCCTAATTTTATGAAAAAATATTTATCAATAGATTGACACTTGTTTATGTCCAATTTCAATGTGAAATTAGTTACAATGGCCCAAATTCGATAAAATGTTAAAAATATAATCTATTTCTACTTCCAAACCATTTAAATGTATAATTTAACACTATAAATAATTTTGATTAAAAAAGGAGTTTTCACTTAAAATATAGTATTTTTGACTATTCACCAAAATATTGAAGTAATAAGAAAAACAACAAAAATTTATTGAAAATAAATTATTATGTCCCAATTATAAAGAAGAATATTTTTTTGTAAAATTTAATATATAAAATATTCAAATATTGTATTTAAAGATTGTCCTCTATTAAAAGGTCGTAAAATTTTAATTTTTTGAAAAATAATTCTTTTATCTGAAAAAATGAATTTTTTATTACATTTTGTCTAAGAAACTCACAATATGGATTCTAAAATTATAAGTATTATATAAACTTAAAAATTGTAATAATACATTCATAACCACATTTTTACAACTAGTTTGGTAAGTCATGGTGCGCTAGAATTCAGTGTTCCGTGTAGTGTAAGATATTAAAGTACTTTGAAGAAATAACATACTATGAAATCGTGGGGGTGTTATAATTGGAGTATGGAGACAATTATCATGAAATTAGTACCTCATATAAAATTATATGGCATTATCTAAAAATAATATGTTATAGCATAGACTTTATGCTTGAGGCACGAGCACTTTGATTCCTCATTCTTTGGAGACATGGAAATATCACAGCATAACCATTAATTGAAAGACGATTGGTCATAGTATGAGATGTACCACTATAGTGTGAGAAAATTTGGGTCTTAATATATTGATACATTTATTTTTCATGGGATATGAATCACAGTGTGTCTGGCTATGTGAAATCCATATTATGAATAAATCATAGAAAACATATCTAACTAATGTCTAATACTCCTCCATCACAACTCCTTCATAGTGAAATAAACCCAACTATAGAGTGGGGTCCTTCAGTAGGGTGGAAATCATCTTGTGTTACAAATTTATCATGGTAAAAGAATACACTCAATATAGATAAAACATATTAAGGCATGTTTATATTTTAGTTTTACATGTATAATAAGGTGATTAACTGGTGTTTTATAAAGAAATTATAAATGTGGCATCAATAAATTTATCAATTTTTATAATTTATCATATTAGTTGTTCTTTAAAATTACATTAAATGACTATGATCATTTTTTACTATTTTAATGAATTTAACTTATTTTAAAAAGAAACTGTTAAAAGAGGTATCAGTAAATTTAACAACTTTAGTTACATATCATTAAATTAATGTTTTGAAATGTTAAGAGAGAATTACTATAAACATAAACTTGTTTGAATGAATCATGGGTAGTTTTTCTTTTAATCCTTATTTTTTTTCTGATTCATTTCCATCACTTGCATCAATGTAACCCTTTCCACTTTAAAAAATTATTCACTCACCATAGGGTTAGAAAGCCCAAGACATCATGTCACTGAAGGGTGGTCTTTATCACTGGCTTTGGTGATATTTTGATCCCATATATTATTTATTATATTTTTAATATATGAATTAATTTAGATTTCATAATATGTTATATATATTTGAATGTTATTAAATATTATTGCATATATGTTATTATTTATAATTATTATTTTATATTTATATATCTTATTAATATATAAAATAATACTAAATTAATATAATAAAAAAATTATATATAAAACTAATATAGAGATTATTATATAGAAATTTAAATAAAAACTTATATATATATATATAAAATACGTCCTTGTGTGTTTGTATCTTTGTATGTAAACTATATTTTATAAATTTTTATAATAAAAATATGTATTTATATATATAAATATAGATAAAATTAGAAATATATATAATTATATATATGTATATATTAATTTATATATTTAAACCTACTATTAATAACTTCTTATTAGTCATCATTTATTTTATTTTTAGGATTGAATTATAATTTAGTTTTAAATTTTAATGTGTTTTTTGTATATATATGCATGTGTGTTTTTCAATTATATTTTTTGACAATTAAAATATTAACAGACTGAAAATTTATTTATTTAACAATATAAATAATCCTTATTTTATTTAATTTTAATTTTAAATTTAACTTAAATAATAAATATTAGTGTTATATAATATATCATTGAATGATTAAATTTAATAGACACATACACATACACAATTGTATACAATATTTATTTATAATATTATAAATAATTGAATAATATATATATATATATCTT
The DNA here is from genome assembly GCA_963277665.1 of Viscum album. NCBI lineage: Eukaryota > Viridiplantae > Streptophyta > Magnoliopsida > Santalales > Viscaceae > Viscum > Viscum album. The sequence goes on from OY728127.1 coordinate 1,699,670,650, forward strand.
CATTTATGATAATTTTAATATTACATAATAATATTATATACATGTGTGTGTGGTTTATATTAAATTTAATTATTTAATGATATGCCACATACAAAAAAATTCATATTATTTATATTTATCTTCAAATTTAAATCTATGATTAATATGATTTAATATATTTTAATTTAAATAAAAGTGACTATTTTTACATTTGTATTGAAAATTATTATATAGATATTTATATATCATATTACATTAATAATGTTAAATTTATTATTTTAATTAGTCACCATTATAAACATGGTATCAATAATAGTTATTGGAATTTAAAAACACATCTAATAAAACACATAAATTTTTCCATATTTCTGAGAAAACACATGTAAATAAAAAGATATCCATGCTTCTATAAAAATATTAAAACTATTTATACTGTTACCAAATTTTCTTATGTGACTTCACCCAATGATGCTCTTCATCACATAAAAATTCTATTCTATTGAATCCTCAATCAACTCTGAAAAACCATCAATTAATATACATGCATTTTGTTAATAAATACAACATATAAACAAATAACACCCCCTTAAATGAATCACCTTGAGTTTCTAGTCAAAAAATGAATTTAATTTAAAGTATACATATATGCCACTACACATGACAGAATATTATTTGTGAGTGTACTATAACTCCTGGCCTAAGTGAAATCCCATTTCGACCCTTTCTTAAATAAGATCAACTCACAACAATATTTTATAAAATCAACTACAATAATTTTTAGTTATCCCCAATCATTAAAAACTATTGAATATCTTTATGGGGACTTCAATATCCCACTTTTGATTTTTTGGTATAAGGAAAATCAATGAAAGAGCTCGGTAAGATTCATATTCCACTATTAAATTACCAAGTATTGACTAGTCTCCCCATTTATCATCACCTATGATAGTAAACATGAGTCTCTCCCCCTTTATATGAAGATAATTTTTTTATTCTCCCCCTTTGTCAAACATATAAAGGAATGAATGACATGAAAAAATTATAAATACATTTTAGAGATTTTGGGATACAATGAACATTGAAAAATATTTCCATATGCTAAAAGTCATCCCTATATAGGGGATCCACCAAGATATCTATAATTTTATCAATTTATAATTCATGATTTAGTAAAATATCAACAATATTACACTTTTACTTAACAAAGTGTTACTTGATCTCAATATGCATTAACCTTGAATATTGGACCAAATTATTTGAAATATTGATTTAACATTGGGTATCACACCAACTTATAAATATGTAGAATGTATTCACCCTCATTTCCCAAATTTTTGACTTCATTTACATCATTTATATAACTTATTGAGTTCATTAAATATATTCAACATTTTGTTTATTATTGTAGTAGCATGTTTTTTCTTAGTGTTATAAGAATATCATTTTCCTCCAATAACATATAAACCCACATATGTTGACATTCGGTATTCAACATCAAAATACATATAAATATTTTATAAACACATAGATGAAATGATATGTTATTACCATACATTAAAAAAACATTATATTCCCTTTAATAAAGTGTTTAATAAATTTCACCATAGTAATATGTGACATATTTGGGTTTCTTTTTTAGTTTTTTCACATATTGTAATCACAAATAAATTAGTTTGTGTCTAGAAATGATCAAGACAAATAGACTTCTAATAAGGCTATATAACTAGATTTTATAAAAAATCAATCCTTTAACATCATTATAAAAAATGGTCCATGGAGCCATTGGAGTAGAAACACCTATCATTTATGATATAAAAAATTTAATTAAAAAGTCACATGAATAATTTACTAATCATATACAGAGAGAATATGTTGTGTTCGTAAATTTCAAGCCAATGAATAATATCACCTCACTAATCATTGATCTCTTAAAAAGTATTCAATTTTCAATAAAATGTGTCACATGTCCACCATTTTTCTTAGAAAAATTATAACATCGACTTGTATAATAACAAGGTGAATTTTTGTAATCTCCTTCGAAATTCAGATTAGTATCCACCTTAAATTTCTTAAATTTTATGATATTTAAGAAGTTATATATCTATGAATTCCATAGTAGCATTTTTTTATTTTTTCTATTTAATTAATTATTCAACTTGCATACTAGATAAAAATTAACACCAAAGATATTAACTCTTAGTTATTTAATGTTTACATATTTCTAATGATTACCATTCTTATATTTATCCATTACTATTGTCAAATTCACATATTTCAATGCTTCAGGCTCACTTTTTTGGTTCAACTCATAAAAGTATTCTAGTATAAACATAATTTCTCAAAGAGATCCAATTTTAAATTGCTTCACATATATCTTAATGGATTTTTAGATCTTTTACATAATTCACATGTCTTGTGAACTTAGCTCTTCCTTTCCTAGTGGTTTCATTAATGCTGGATACTTTAGATTTATCATGACAGTTTTGGAAATAGGTTTGTGTTTTAGGAATACTCCCATACTTTCCATTTTTTTCTAATAGATTAATAAACTAGATTATTAATAGGAAGTAATTTTTGTTATGTTTTTTTTATTTTAGACATAATTGCATACAATATTTTAATTAGTTTGATAAAATTATATTACAATCACTGATAACTCTTTAAATAAGATGTATATATATGAAATATAAATTATTTGAATCTCTAATTGAATATGACCATTTTTTTCATCTTCATTAAATATAGACTATTGATAATATTAATTATTACCGATCATGGATTGTAACCAAAATATAAATCATAAGGTTTATTGAATTGACCTAGTTTAATTAGACACTGAATAAGAATGAAAAATTGATGTTGTGTCTCGTATCAAAAATGATTTAGTAGTTACATGATTTTAAAACATGGTTCTACCATTTTCCACAATTCTTTGATTATTCCAATGTGATAATCAATTTTTTCTGATATTCATGGTGTGATATATTCTTGAATTTTTCTATTTTCCTCAATATATTCGTCCAAATATTAATTTTTGTTATTTTGATCCATTTTTTGATCAAATTATTTCAACACCACATCCTAGTAGATTCTCAAAATTCTTTTTAAATTGATTGAGTTTCATAATATCATATTATTAACATGAAATAAAATAGGTATAATTCATTTGAGTGAAATCATCAAAAAAATTAATGAAATACTTACCTTTATTTGTAGTCTTCAATCTCATTAATTTACAAGAATCTGAATGTAACAACTCAAGTTGATTATTTTTCATGATCTCCACTATCTTATGACTCTTATTCACCATATAATTTTTTTTCATGAATCACATGTTTTTAGAAATTCAAAATGTTGATTTGTTGAATTCAAGAAAAAACATATTGTTCAATATTAGAAATTATTTTTGAAGAAATATTTGAAGGCATGATGATTGATTATGGGGTTGACTACAGTTTCACAATCTTCCACTTTGTGTTTCCATTTTTGTTTTTCAATCCTCTTCAAGTGGGTTTCAATGTGGTTTATCCATGGAACGGAAATCACCAAATGAATCTCATATACATAAATGATTAGGGACTGAATTACCATTTGTAGTCAGTCATTGGGAATCTTAACCAATGAAACTTATGATATTATATTGTTCAAGAGGACAAGAGGTCAGGCTCATCACACCCTTTTGGGGAGAATTATTTTCAACTCCCTATCTTTCTGATAGATATAGGCCATATTCATCAATCCTTTTTTAGTTTCAAAATATAGAATTGGTCACCCCAATGTATTAACAATCCATTGTACACATGAGTTTAATGTGAAAATATATAATTATATGAGTCTCTCCATCAATGAAACCATATTTATGTGTCTATGATTATCCATTAATGGAACCGTCTATACGTATCATAGGTCCTCCATCATGGTATTGTTTGTTGTTTTGTGATGTTGGTTTTAATTCATACAGATAGGCACTCTAGAATTTATCATCATCTAGGGTGGTGAGATTTGTTTTGATGTTATGATCGATCCTAGGACATGGGATTCTTACATATAATTGCATGAGGAATTAGAACCCACACTGTTCAGTTCTACTTAATGACACACATCATATCATCTTTTTCCATGTGTTAAGGATCGAACTGTGTAGTTTAATGTCAAGAAGAAACAAAATCTTTTTGAAATGTGCCTAGTCAAGGCTAGTGTGGGACATATTCCAAAGGGAACATGATATTGTTAATATGGCAGTGGATATGACCATATGATCGTAGACCTCACTGGTAATATAGAATTATGAGGATGTAATGAATGGAAAGTGGAAGGGATTTTCCCTCTTATATGGGAGAATCAACTTACTCAGAATGTACCCCAATGAGGATAGTGATGGGAAGGGCCTGGAAGGTATATAAGATTCTAGGTTAGAATTCATCATTCATGGAATATGTACTAGAGAATATAAGGGTTGATAGGGGTGTTGGGTTTGATCATTAGAGAGGATTCCTAAATATCACATTTTTATGTGAAGAAAATCCAATTTTTTTTGAAAAGGTTGGATCGTACACTTTGTATGAGTCCATTTTATTTTATATATCATATGGAATAAGGCCGTTAGAGGGGGTGGTAACATGGTTTTGGGACATACATCTATTTGGAGGTCTAATTAGGGTGTTGGGTTTGAACCTCATAGAGGATTCTTATATATCCCATTTGGATTTAAATCAAATCCACTGTAGTTTAAAAAGGTTTGGGATTACACCTAGTAGTAGGCCCTTTGATGTTTTATATCACATGGAATATATCATTTTGAAGACTTTATAATATGGTTTGGGACTTATACCTAGTATGAGGCCCATCTTTTTAATACCTAGTTGTACTTATTATATAATAACCGCTTACCTCTATGCTTATGTTTGTTAGGCATAGTGTGAGAATCAAGATTTAGTGGATGATTTATAAATCGTCACTAGAATTTTCATCTACTAGATGATGATGGTGAATATATTCAAGGTGGGGGAATTCTCCACCTGAATGTCTAGGGGACTACTCTAAGTGGTATTCTCTTAAAATTATCCCAATATCCTACCATTATGACTAGTGGGTGAGAGGATAATGGTGGGGATATAGGGATCAAATGTCAAATCCTGACTCAATTTGACATCCTCAACCATCCCTAATTTCAGCATCCTCATTATCAAGAGAATTCAATATTAGGAAATATTTTGTGATCCATCCTACCAGGATAAAGAAGTGTGGGGATTTGATTAAAATTAGAATTCCAGAATAGATGGAGGACATGATTCTATGTACATTTCCTAGGTATAATGATTTGGGAATCCGTTATGGAGGACAAAATGAAATCATTCATGGGTTCATGTGGGAGAGAAGCAAAGACATTTGGATAGTTTGTGAAGGTCCCAATATAGGGAAGAACACTACATGGAAATATGGAATAAAATAAATAATAGAAAAATAATGGAATGATACCCCACTCTTCAAACTGGACTTTTATATCTTTGATGGAGGGATCACAAAGGGTTATATGAAGGGGAATACTTCAAGGTGAGTTACTTTTGCGGGTGAAATGGAACTCTTTTCGGATTGAAAAATAGTTCCCCTACTGATAGATCATTTTTTTGGATTTTCTTCATGGTATGTGGTTGGTGAATTAACTGTATGAGTCTTATCTTATATTATCTGATATCAATACATCAATATTCCTATCCCTTTTTTCTTTTTTTTGAAGATTTTGTATTAATTATTTAAGTAAATAACTATATTAGTGAGGTGGATTGTTTTCCACATAGTGTACTTGGATTTAGGTTGTTGAGTATTAACAAATTCATTCATAAAAGATTTTGATTTTTGTGGGGTGATAGGGCTACCTCTTCAAAACACTAAATAATAAATCATTTTAGGGTGGTTAAAAGGATTCCTGACACCATAAACAAATGAAATCATTTTTTTGTGGAATTATTTCACCACCTTCCCCCTCAAAAAAGGTTTTTTGTAGGGGATTATTTTCAACACCTTCTCATTTAAATAAATTATCATTTTTGTGGGAGCGTATCCTTACAGCCTCACCCCAAAAAAGTATTTACTTTCATTTTTAGGAAAACCATGTAGAATTGAGGTCCCACATAGACAAAACTATGTGAGATGGGAGAGCTGATATATGATTATGGGTTGTATAAAAATTTCAATATCTATGAATATAATAGCTAATCTAATTCGATATTTTCTTAAATTCAGATGATATTTATACGATTAATATTGTTTTTATCAGGACCAAAAAACAACCCCCATCAGAATGAGGTCCAATCAGCATGAAGTTGAGTCAATTCTTAAGAACTAGTCATTGTGGAAAGATTATTATCAGGGTACATGTGGAAACAAAAGTGTACCCATGCATTTTAATGGTAACATGATGAATAATTTTCACCTACGGAACTATAATTTCTTTGTGAATTATCTTTATCTCTTAGCTTCACATCCTTTAATGCCTGGAGATTCTTCTTTGTGAATGTTCATTACCTCATATTGACAACTTTAATTCCAAAAACTACTATCACCATAAACTAATAACTTTTCTTCATTTTACATTGATATCTTCATATTGATGGTTAATCCATATAGTTATGAGAATGATATGTGGTCAACAAAAAAATTTGATTGATCTATTTTTTATGATTTTTTTGGTATTGTAAAAGGAGACATGACAAGAAGAAATTCAAATGATCAATGACTATGATTAATATAATAATTAAGATTTCTAGAAATATTGAAGCTAACCCCCAACACCATGTTATTCCACGAATATGCAATATTAAGTGTCTTATTTTTCTAATGATTTTCGATTGTCCAATTTTTGACATACTAACAATATGAAATCTCAGGATTGAATATGATTATCTAATCCCACTAGTCATCCAAAAACATACATATGATTGGTTCAAACTATCCTTAGATCATGTTCATGTGAAAATTTATACTGTAGACCAGATCACTTTAGAGTCAATTCAATAGATGATCTTCATTCTGAATGGTTCCTTATAGACTCATATTAACCAGAATAATCACAACATATATATTTATTCCACTATTCAAGAATACCTATCCATTTTTAATACTTTATGTGGTTATTCCATGAGAAGGTGGATAACCAAAATGGGATTTATAGCTTGTATGGATATTTACATATGAATGGTCATTTCCGTTCGGGATGCATAAGAATAGCATGGAATTTTATGACTGATTAGAGGAAACAATATTATTCCAAAAATTATGGATGTTAATGTTTTCATTGTATTCTCAAACTAGGATCTTGCCTAAATTAATTAGTCATTGGGTTTTAAGAAACAACCAATTTCACCATCCAAAAAGTGAAGTGAGGTTCATTTTTTGGTATATACAGCAAATATGGAATATTACAAATCATAACGATCTATATGATGAGGTCCTTTCTATATCAAATATTTGGTTTGAAACCGAATCTATTTCTCCACTATCAAGGGAATTATAGATCATGGTAGAGAAATAACTAAGTTATCCACATCAAACATGTTCACTTATTCTATTGGGTGACTAGAAAAAGCTATTCTTACATTATATTGTGACATGAGTGAAGGTTCGATGCTTGAAGAATCATCCAAATATATAATATAAAATAATTATATGTTCATACTAGTCCACCCTTGAGGTAAAAAATCATACCACATGGGGATATAGGATCTGGCCAGTAATATCTTCATGTGTTGGGAGAGAAGGATTTTTCACTATGTTTTTACATGGATGGATCCTGATACTTATTTTGTAGTTAGGGTTTTCACCTTAATTATGGTAGCTATGATAATGGAGGAAAAAACCATCATCCTAGAAGTACCCACTCACTCATATTTATGAGTTGTTATGTCATATATACAAGGGATATTCACCCCAATGACTTAATGTACCATTTTTATTTTTTACATTGATAGTTAGGAAGACACTTTTAATGTTTTGAGTATCAATAAATCATGGTAATTCCACATTAAATCCTTCACCCCAAACATGAAAATATTTATATTGTTCTTTTTTACATTCCTAGGAATCCACAACATTGATGAGATTCTTTGGATAATTCCGGTATTGATTTAATTCCAAATTTGGAACCTTCTGAAATGTTGATAAATAATGGTATAGGAATTATTGAATAATTCTACAATATCATCTAATTTTGATATTATATTTGGGTTCCTTGATTATATGGAGAAAAATTTGATAATATTATGATCCCTATAGGATTTCACGATGATTTGGATGTTTACAATGGTTCAGTTCCTTCCCCCTAATCATTATTTAGTGGGAACCAATCTCAGTCATCCTCCACCAACTATGGCTAATGTAGATGATTGAGGGCACTGATATGGACATTAATTTTATCTCTATTATTTTTTAAACCAAACATTCTTGGGGTTATGATATAAAATGGGTGGAATATTATAATAAGGACATGTTTGAGAAACCGGTCTAGCAGGTGAATTAGCCACTATCTTATCCTAGATCCCCTCCTATAGAACATATATCATGATCATTGAAGGATGAAAATTGTATGTTCAAACAATATTGGAAATATGGTGGAGTTTCATCTATAAGATAGCCTCATTTAGGGAGTGGTGAGGACCCATTATTTTTGGTTGGCATTATTTGATTCCCCATTAACATTGGTATTAATTAAATGGTCTCAGAAACTTCACTAACTAAATGAATACTTATACACTCAGTCCTTAAAATTAAGTATGAAGAGGTGATTGGGTAATTTCATAAAACTAAATCATAATTTAGACTTGGACTATCTACAAAAAATTTTATCCAAAATTATATACTAATAGAAATAGATGGATAATGTCTAGATCCGAATGTTGTAATCAATCCTCAAGCCACAAGAAAGTCAGATCATCACCAATATTACAGTATCAACAAAAAAATGATTTAATAATCATTATTGATTATTGGAAAACCATTTTCAACTATTAATTGGATAGACCATAGGTCAGTTTAAATACATAGATTATCATATACTTATCCATCATGTTATCATTTGATGGGAGGTTTTGGTTACCCATGAATGTGTCCATATCAAGTTTAATCCTTCCAACCATAATTAAACATCTTTATAGAAGTTGAGACTAAGTTGCATCATTTAGTTGGTGAGGAAGTTAAACTTTTCGATGGAATAACTATACATACTACAAATCGTTAACAATATGAGGACAGTGTGGCTATAGTGAATGAAAAAATGTTTTTGACAAATATTGGTATGTAACCCATATGAAAATAGTTTGAGAACTAGATACCATCATTATGATGAAATCCATATTATCTAAAGATGAATCTTGGTTGAGAACCAACATTGAACAGTCCTATAACCTCCCATTCTAGGAATTAGTTGTTTTGATGAAAAATTATAATCAATGTTCATTGTAGTTATTTATTTTTTTTCTCATCTCCTGATATTGTTAAAGAGAGAATCTAGGATGTGGAAATTCCTCCGATTAATTTTTTCCCAATGATTGGAAAACAATTTTTTTGGTTTTTTTCATTTTAATCATGTACCTTTATATCATCATAAAATTTTTCTAAATATTAGAATCAAATATCCCAAATTATTTAACTATTGAGTTACAAGATCAGCCATAATTATGAACATTTGGATAGAAGTACTCCTTTTCTTTTCAATTTACCATTGATCAAAGATGTTTAAAAGTATAATTACAATCACCAAATCACAATAGTTAGTTTTTTTGGAAATAATTATTATTCTCGTATTAGATATTTGGAATATGTGAACTAAAATATCATGAATACGTTTTTTCCACAATATATTATTTTCATACATTGGGGATCTAGTGATAATAGTTGGCTACTACAGGGGCCACAAGATAGGACTTTGAAAAGTTATTAATTTTCTATCACCACCAAAATTGTTCTGAATAAATATGATATGAATCAGTCTTTGAATTCATTAATTAACATTTTCTCGGGTCATACTTTGTGGGTTTTCAACCGGATAAGTGTTATGTCTACTTCCATTGATAGTTTATTGTCATGTAATATCAAACAATTTAGATGATGTTTTAGGTAAAACATATTAATATATGAATTAACGAGAAAAAGGATTCACGTCAAATAATACATCATCATCTTTTGGATTAGGGGAGAAGAATAATAAAAGAAGATATTGGGGTTCTAGAATATGAATTGGATAACACGAGTATGCTTTGTAAGGGATGTCCGCACACAAATTTTTAAAGTCATACTCCATTAGGATGCTGTAAATGAATACATATAAAAAATTTATATCATAGGTATGAAGATTCCTCTAGTTAACTATCCATTCTAACAAAACACATTTCACAGAGCCACATGTGGACAAAATTTTTATAGTCTAGAAGAGGTTTCCAACATAGTTACATGTTCCTCTCATGGATGGATGATGATCCATTATATGAACTCATATGTCCAAAGATAAGAGAGTTTTTTTTATGAAATATGGGTTTCATCCATGAATTATGGTTGGAAGAAAATTTTTCAATATTGGAAATGGATCAAATATTCATATGTAAATTAGATTTGGTGTAAATGAGGTATTTTTCCTTAACAATGAGTTTTCCAATGAGGGGAACCCTTACATGGATTCCATACATGAATTAGTACATTAAAATTTATATTTTTGGAGGATGGGCCTAGAATTAGCTATCCATGTGCCACTATATATCTCATTAGGATGAGAATTAAGACATACATAATTATGATAATGTGCCTTATGGAGAGGCCACTCATGTATAATGATGAAATACACAAATGAAGCAATTTTTTATTGTGAATTTCATTTATGATAGACTGCTGAACCACTATCTTTTTTCATGGAATGTTGTGATCAACTAAATAAGAAATGATAATAAAAACTTGTAATCTCATGTGACCCATGCTCAGTGTGGGAAACATGAGGAGATCAAATTGTAGTTTTTATTGTGAGAAAATGATTAAATTAATGTTGGTCCCAATATGAAATTCATTTCTTGTAATATTATGGTGAAGAAACCATCCCAAAAACCATGTAGTTTTGGAGTATTGTCCAAAAGTAGTATAGCATAGCCCAAACATGAGAGTATATAAGTGAAGTAATCCATAAATAATGACATTATCAATACGTGGATCCAAGAGGGTGACACAGGATAAACATGTTATGGGTGACTATGGAAAATATATTAAAATATTTAGAAACATATAATGTTGCTACTGTGAGTGATGATGAGAAGGTTTCCTCATGAGGATGGATATTCCTCATGTTTATTGGACAAATTTAGGGACCCCGTTGTGTATATCGACTCAAGGGAATAACATACTATGTCAAATAAATGTTTTCCTTAGGAGTTGGATTATTTTATCACTTTTACCTAGATGAATATTACTGAGATACAATTTTACATTGATATGAATGGTGATCTTTGAAAATTAAAAAATTTATGGGTTACATTGAATATATTTAGGTAGATGTTGTCCATAAAAAATCATAGTATCTCATACATAGAGATAGATCATATATATTATAACGGGTTTGCTGTTTTGATCATGGATAGTCTTGTGTTTAATGGTACATGCATGAATGTGTATCTCATTGGGATTTGTGTCTACCCATACGTAGTTTTTAAAAAAAGTGTGATAGGATATCAACATCATTTGTGATGGTCCTCTCAAGTGAGGATCAAAATGATGTATACTTTTATATAATATGATGTCAATGTGAACCATATAATGAAATTCCATATGGTGAGGTTTCTTACTAATAATTTAAAATCACAAAATAAATATGTTTCTCAACAGTTTAACATTATTTGATATAGACACCTTGTGTAAATTTTAAGGTCCTATATCTGAGACCATATTGACCCTATTGTTAATTGATATATCTCAATCATGTAGGGAGTTGTCCTATTAAATTTTTGTTGGATCCATGATTTATGAATTAGGTGTCACCACATATCTTGTTAGGATGATTATTAAGCCACAAGTTGTTCTTAAATGGGAAATTACATATGTAGGATTAACTCATACAATGGAAGGGGGAAATTTTATATTGTATAAAGACATAGGATTTGAAATTTGGGGTTCAATATATATCATATAGTAATATGAGTCAATCCATAAATAATATTTAGTATTTCCCATCCCCAGGATTGGTCTATAAGCACGAAGGGTCATTTTATAATAAGGTGGACTGTCTATGTAGTTGAATTTGGGAATCACTAAATATCTCATTAGGATAAGAGTCAATCCGTAAATATTTTTGAGAATGGTCCCAATATAGTTTTTTCCATAAGTAGGGTGAGTGGAGGTATTTATTAAATTTGATGTTGGGCCTAGGCTAGAGAATCCAAGAATCACTACATATCTCATTAGAATGATAATCCATCCACATGATCAGGTGAGATATTATTTTCAAAAAGGACCAACACTGATAATGGTGATTCTCATTAGTAAGGGGAATAATAATATATGATTCAGTTTCATATGAATGTTATTTTAACCATGCTATTGAACATCATGTGGAATGGAATTTTGATTACCCAATCTGAATAAGAGGTATAAGGTAATGGATTGCACATATAATATTGGAAGTTAGTGAACACAGTTTATAGTCTTGGTTCATATACCACAAGGTGGAAATAAACATTCAAAGACGACCTTAATAATATTATCAATACCACCCAATCTATTCTCATTGTGAGAAACAATGAATGCTAAGGGCTTACCATATCCCATGAAAGTTAATCAATGAATTCTAGTGTAGTGAATAATTAGCACTAATGTGTATAGAGTGTCATTATGAGTATTTTGGAAGGAATATGACATGAATCAATGAGGTGGAGTCAAACACCATTGGATACTATCATACCTAGTTTTGGAATTTTGGACGAACATAATATAGAAGGTCTAGTTGGGACTACGTATCATGTGGTAAAAGGAATCATGAAACTCATATATCTGGGTAAGGGTTACTTGCACTTATCTGAATCATATATAGGGAATGTGATCAAAATTTATAATATTGAAGTTGGGAATGGATGCATGATTTATAAATCACTACATATCTCAATAGGATGAGAATAAATACACATCTATTTCCAATAACTCTATAATTTTCAATGTCATGCGGTAAGAAAATAGGTTCCCTAAAAGTAGTGAGAAAGGGGCATGGGGATTATGCTTTAAAAGATTCATAGAAATTCTAGAAATCCCTACATAGGATCAGTTTCCCATGTTAGTCTAATGAGGTTTCATAGGATTTTCAAACTTGGATTCCTATAATTTGGATATATGGTAAGAATATAATTTGACATCATGTGTTAATAATTTTTCATATACTTTAATGTCTTCTGACTATGAAAATATGGGTCGTCCCATTTAGAGTCCTTCCCCAACATCCACTCTATTTTGCTTAATGACATGCAATAAAGATGAATTACATCCTATTGTTTTGGGTTTTGGGACTCAAACCATATGTCATTAATCACATGAAATAATGTTTTTTGAAAAATAATATATTTTTTTGGGGAGTTGTATACTCACCATCCATGGTGAAAAATAAATATTATCCATTAGGATAAAACTTATGGAAAGGAAAATGTCCTTACCATTTTGGTTTAAGCTGTGAAGGCTTCTTACTAGGTATCATTGAATACCTTAGGAAAATAACCAGTTACCTTTTTATAAATGAGAGAAGATTAATGTTTTTTGAATGCCCGAGTAATTCATTTATTGGATCCTCTAAAGGATTCATGGTATACCATTTTCTCATATACAACTATTCAAATTCGTTTAGATGATCTTTGGAATGGTCGTTAATGGAAAATTGATGATATATAAAAATATTCATTGAAGGAAACATGATTTATATGGTCACACATAATTCTTTCCCATATACCAATGAATATTTAGTTTCTTCTATAAGAGTAAGGTTTATGGTTCGATAGTACCACAAGGCATAAAAAAGTATTTTGAGTTAGGATATAATTTCCCTATCAAAAATTTTTAGAAGTATGTTTGATATGGTTTTTCTAAAAGCCTATATTTTTTTTTTCTAATTGATGATATATTGAATAATGGTTGGAATTGATTTTATTTTCCCATTACAGTCTCTTCAAATCAAAATAATGTAATTTAGTTTCATTATATTTCAAAATTTAATAAGGGACACAAAACATAGTAATAATTTTGGACTTTATGATGATGATAATTATTGTTTTCATTACATATTTGAGGGGTACTACTTCATCTCATTTAGAGAATAAGTTAGTAGATGTGATGATATATTTAAAATACTCACTTATAGAGGGAAAGGGGGTGTAGACCTACAGCATGCATCCTCTATATAGTGAATTTATAAGAGTGTTTGGAAGTTTAAAATAAAATTTGGGGTTAGTGGATGACATTCCCATGCTCTTTAAAGGGAGAACACTTTTTGGTGAATCGGGGGAAATCTCGTTTCATTGATGGAAAAAATATCCAAGCCTTCTAATTTTGTCAGAAAGCATGGTTCTTAGCTAGTGGGAACCATAATAATAAATTAGTAATTATCACATAATAATGATAGTCTCTTCTCTATCAATTCATATGAGGAGAATTCTATCAATGAAGTATTTTTACAAGGAATTATATTGATTAGGGTTACAATACATGATAGAGTTTACAACCCTTAGTGGGGTTTTCTCAATAAAATCCTTATACGATGGGAGAATCCCAATCTAGATGTATTCTTAGAGTGATTAATCCATAAATTAACAAAATTTTACTATTCAGGGGTAGAATTGACTTCATAGATATCTCCAACTTTACTATGAACAAATTGTGATATCATTCTGTGATGTGTAATGGTGAGGACTATTTTCTCTATATCATGATCTATAAAGCTATAAAAATAAGTTTACAATGAATCTTGTACACATTTATGTGAATATGGTATGTGAGAAAATATTTATTCTTATGGTACTCTAACATAAACCGTCATACAAAATCATGTAGGGAAATTAGATCATCAATTCTCTTTGGGTAATCATCATTGACCTATATGATTACTAGTTCTGAATAGCCTTTGATTTTTGTAAATAGTTATTGTTTTTGAATTGTGTATTTTAATCATTCAATGGGGGATAGATATTATACATAATTATAGGAATATCCTACTAACTACATCAATGTATAAGGTAGAAAAATCATTATAGGAGAAAAGACAATGAATCCCATGATTACATTGTTGAGCCCAAGGTCTTCCATTCTCTTCCATATTTGGATTCAAGATTCAACATAAAAATACATATCCCATGTTTTGAGGATGTATGAGATAGATAAAATTTCATTATATGATATTTTATTATTATAAGGTAGTTCTCCAGAACTAGGGTTCTCTAGGAGGTAGTCCTCCAAACTGCTACAAGATGACTTCCCATCATTCTAAATATTATGTCAACATAGGATAGTTTAGTATTAATGTGAGAAGGTCCATTCGAGAGACCAAATTGATGTCATGATTAAACATATAGTGTGTTAGTTTTTATAACATAAATATTCATGCCTGATAGTTCTTCTCAATATCTGATTAGAATGTCTTAGTATCAAGCATGGTTTTGATGAGAAAATAGTGACTCTTTTATTTTCTGAATATATTATTAT
The DNA here is from genome assembly GCA_963277665.1 of Viscum album. NCBI lineage: Eukaryota > Viridiplantae > Streptophyta > Magnoliopsida > Santalales > Viscaceae > Viscum > Viscum album. Next base: position 1,699,686,331 of record OY728127.1, read on the forward strand.
TTTTATAAAAGAAACAGGTGAATTCTATAAATATTTCACATATATGATTAGTATAATTCATTCGATAGGTTCCATGAACACTAGAGGGATAATAAAATACATCTTGATAGTACTGAATATATAAGAAAAATGATTATTCCATTGATATGCATCCCTAATTTTCATTAATTTGGTTAAAGGAATGCGCATTCATTCCATATTTTATAGAAATATTCAAACAAAGTCAATGCTTCCTTGTATTACTCCTAAAATATTTTGTTTTTTAGGAGGAATCATGTAATGGATAAAGTATTTATAGGTGGGATCAAATTTAATTTCGTGGAGTAATACTATGATGCTGAGAAAGTTTCTTGAGGTAATATCGATATAAAATTTTAAGGGGATTATTCTCATTCTATGTTGTCACAACACATTGAATATGATCCCAAGATCGAGGATATGATCATAATATCAATTAGATTTTACTAACTGGTCATCAAAATAGTAATAAATGAATTTACCCAGAAAGATCATGAATGTGTGGTCGATGGAACATTATTATACGATAATCACATTTTTTGTCCATGAGGCATCACCAGATATCAATATACTCTATTTGGTTCTTGATGGAAATATATTCTTCATCTTTAGAGGCCATTCAAATTTGGTTACGTATTGAGTAGCAATCTATGAAGGAGTGGTCTTGATTGCAAATAATTTAATCAAAAATATGTTTAATAATTTGAACCAGGAAATCATATTTGCGATTATTCTAGTTTATAAATTTAAAATCAATGAAATCTATGATCTATGCGTTTTTATTCTTAAATAGGACAATATTAGAAACCATTTTGGGTAGAGAACTTCCTGAATTAGTTTTTATTTTAAGATATCTTCAAATTTGTCCTAAACCTATGTAGAATGGGTTGGATGTGTCTTATTGTACCTACTTGTAGACATGTTGGTCTTCTGTAACACCTAGGTGGTGGGTGGCCATGTTAGGTTGAACGCCTTTTATTTTTATGTAATTAAAGGAAAAAAATGTATTGATGATTATTTGAGAAGGAATTATATGCCTCTTTCTCTTCAATAGGAATATCAACATTGATCAGTATAGTTTATGGATCCTCTTCGACACCCATATTTATTTTTTTTGAGTTAATCTACATTGGTAGAGACACATTCAGAAAATTTATAAGGAGCCTCTTTGAGATCATTATCCTCTTCCTCTTGCTTATCCTCATCCAAATTTTCTTGGTCTATATCTGGATTGAAAAGTATTTATTTAAAATATTTCGAGTTATTATTATGGTCAATACTTTGATATTCATAGTCATATATATCATCATTTCCCTTTAGTATTTTTTATATTCCTTTAAATTAGGTTGATAGTTTTTGAGTTTGTTGAATTCCTCATGATAACGAGAGGGAAAATAAATCTCAAAATCAAGACATGATTGGAGTGTTAGTGTAATCTCTGTTACATTCAAATTTATTTATCATGGCTGATATAATGAGGGTTTCTGAATAAAAACCTAGTTCTGAACTTATATTCACAATTCAATTAATAGAAAGAACATAAACATCACCAAGATCAATGAATGGGTTAGAAGTGGATGAATCTAAGCTACTCATTGTGGTAACCATACCTATATCATTGGTAATTGGTTTCTTCCCTTCTTTCTAGAAAAACCTGAATCATTTTATTAAGCCACACAAGATTAAAATATAGATTTATAACTTTATAATTTCACTATTATCACATTTATGTAGTACATTAGTCATTGGTGATACAAAGAAGGGATTGTTGTATGTTCGTACAACCAATGACTTGTATGAAAGTCATTAAATGATGTATCTTTTTAGAAACCCATTTATTTAGAATTGGACACTAGGTCACCAAATGGAGTTCTGTTTTTATATCAGAATAAGGGTATTTTTTATTGTGTTCTATCACTCAAGTTTCATTGGGTAAGGGGACATATTTACATTAATGTGACCCATTAGATAAAGCATTCATATCAGAATAATATTGTAACCTCAGCTGTGATTAATGATAGCTAATTTAATATCAATGGCATCTATCATCCATGATAGATAAAATTTCATTATGGTTCCATATTCATTAACATCATTTACCTATTCTTTCAGATAAACTATAGGATGAAATTATATAGGGTCTCTCCTTACATGATATACCAACGTAGAAATGATCATGGATTCAATCTCTTTAGAGATTAACAGAGCATCTATATGTGATTTACAAAGACATATTAATAGGTTAATAGAATCCCTAATTTAATGATTTATATAAAATATAGCCAATTTATTTAGGATGTCATATTTGTGAGTAAAAAACCCACCCTTCAGATAGGGATATTTTCCATAGAAGAATATTTAGAGGTTAGTGTGCCTGTGATAGGTGAGTCAGGTTGATTAATATATGCTGAGGGAATGGTTTTTACAATTATATTAGGCCCACATGGACTACTTACCCACAATGGATGAAAAGTCTGATGAACCCCTTCTAGCTGGCCATAAAAAAAATCTAACATAGATTAATTTTAGTAACATTGTGTGAATTTACCTATTTTTACAATTCTTATTGAAGGGTACTTCCATGAGTCTCTGTACTATAAATGGTTTTGATGGGTATGTGTACATACTATTGAGATCATCCATGAATACCTCTTCCCCTACCTCTTTATCCTACAAAAGGATTATCAATGTTTGACATCTTGAGATTTTGTGTTTTTTAATTAATTTAATCTTTTTCAATTCATGTAGCATAGTATATATTATTTATATATATAAATATAAAATAAAAAAGTTTGACATAGATTATATGAAAATATATTTTGATCTTTTATTTTATGAAACACATATATTTTTTATGGTACATACAACATTGAGTTAGAATGCTTTAGACGAAAGGCTGAGTTTTATCACCTTTTAATGTTGAACTTTGGATAAAACAATTTGAAAGCCATTAAATTTTTTATTCTCAAAATAAACATTACATTTTAATTTATAGTCTCAAAATTATCTTAGGGTGAATTTTTGGTGTTTTTATATGAAGAATCATTTTTTATGAATATTGAAAAATATATTATTTTAGTTAAAAACTAAATTTTTGATTAAATAAAAATCAATATTAAATTATATTTTAATTTGGGATTTTATGTCACAATATTTAATTTATTTTTATATTCATCTAATTTATGTAAATGAGAGCAATTTGTATTTAGAAATTGGTTAAAAAAATTATATTGAACTTCTGAATGTTTTTACATTAAAAACATGATTTCTCACAACATCTACATGATAAATGTTAAATTTAATAATTCATATTTTCTATTTGAATTTACAAAAAAATGAGAAAATGGTTTTAATTAGTATGATATTTTTAGTATAATAAGATCACATTAAATTTTCCCCAAAAATATTAGTAAATGTGATTAAAATTGATCACATAGATTAAGGAAAAATTATGCTTGACTAGGGACTAAACCCTAAACATAAGGAAAAAAATGTCCTAGCAACTTTTCCAAAATACATTATCTTACCAAATTTCAACTATATCCTTTAATGGTTCAAATTTTGTGAGATATTGTGATATTATTCTATAAAGATTTCTTTTTTTCATAAGTTTTTTAATGGAATATAAATAAGGGGAGCTTTCCACAACTTTAACATTTATAAAACATTGAAATATGTAAAAACCACATATTTTCGGTTATAAATATTTTTTAACAGTAAATGAGTTATTTTTATCATAATAACTTATCAATAATATTTAGGTGTGATTTATAAACATTGACTTCGTATGAAACCCCATTGTAGTGATTATTTAGTAAATAATTAGCTAAAATAAATTATACAATAAATATTAAAAGTGATATAAATTAGTTTTATTGTTATAATTAATAATTTTTTAGATGAATATATCATGTTGAAAAGCTATTAACCTAATATATTTTTATTCAAATATTTTTTTGATATCTATTATGTTAAAATTTAAAAAATAATGTCAAAATTGATGATAATTTACTTTGAAAATAAATGATAATATATTAATTGAATTAAAATTAATAAAAATCATACCCTCTACCAAGTTATTTTTAAATTTTAATAAAAATATAACATGGTCCATTCATGGATCAATTTTTCTTTTACAATTAATGTATTGACCCATAGATAGTAAAAACATTGTTATCTCTGTCCTGGTTAATGTAATGTTTCTGCTTGTCACATGCGATTGTTTTAAAATTAATTTCCCACATACATGGAATTTTTATTCTTTAAATTATAAATAATAATTAAAATACAATGGGTATATTTTTTAAAAAAAATATCTCTTTAATTAATTCTTAAATTAAAAATTACATATGTTAGAATAGTATGTACTTTGATAAAAACCAAAATGATAAAATTGTGGAAACATAGTTGTCATGGAAAAAATTATAAAAATGCACTAATATTTTGTGTTTTAGAATTTTTCAACCAATATTCACCATTATAAAATTAGTTTTTTCATTTTGGAGGCATATTAGTTAAGGGTGACCTCCCATTATTGTATACCTTTTGGTATTTAAAAGTGTGTCGCTCCTCCTCCACTATACAAAGGCATCTTCCCCCCCGACATCATTGAACATCACAAACCACATAGGATTCAAAAAGATATTCCCAGACCACTTCAAAAAATCACTCCCTTCCTTCTGGTATCCTCACTTTGAGTGGAAATCCATCCAAGGAAGCCCGTTGGTATAATCCAAAAGGATTTATGAAAAGAAGAGGTCACATCATTTCTCAAGCTCTTTATTATTATTTCCATTCCCTACACCCCTAAACAATCTTTATTCCAGGTTTATATATATGAAAACATATATTTATTATAATAATTTGTTTTTATTCTATGGTTTTTACCAAAAAATACCCACACTTTAATCTAATAAATACTGAATATAAATAATTTTCAAAATGTTTTAAATGCTTCTTTATTAATTTTCGACATTCTTTAATGAAATGGTTTTCAAAACATTTACATGATTTTCTTATATGTTTTAAAAGTTTTTAAAATTATAATATTTTTAAAACTTTTTATGATTCCTTTATAGATTTTCAAATTTATTTTAAATAAATAGTTTTCAAAATATTTTCTTACTTTCATTATATTTATTAAATGTATTTTCAATAAAAAAGGCTTTTAGATAGTTTTGAATCATAGTTAATATGTTTTCATGGAAAACTATTTTAATAAGTTATTTGAAGCATCTTTTATATGGTTTAATGAAAAAATGATTTCAATATGATTTTTGGCCTTGTTTCTGAATTATCAATGTATTCTCAGTGATAATTGTTTTCAAATGGTTTTATTTTTTAATAAAAAATTTTCAAAGGAGAAAGAATATTTTATTGAATAAATGTTTTTTAAAGTTATTAAAAAATTATTAGAAATCAAAGATGAAATCTGTTTATCTTACTCATTCATATTTGGGAAATTATCCAATGGATCTAATAATATTTTTTCACTGAATAATTTATTTATTTAAGGAATGATGTGTATGAGACCATTTTCTCTTTCATTGGTTATATGATTTTGAAATCCTATTCTTTTTATGGGGTATGATTTTGCTCAATTGACTTTGAAACCTTGTTCTTTTGTCATTGGTTGTGCTATGAAGACATGTTTAGGAAAACCATTTAATTTTCTAGGTTATGATTTGATTTTTTATGTGGCACGTTTATCCATGATTCCATTATGAGATGTGTGGGACCATTATCTCCCTAAAATTCAATGAAAAATGATTTATATCTGATGATATATAATGATATGGACTTGGGAGTGAACCATGACTACTCATATTTCCATTGGAGTGATCCATGACTACCTAGATGGTATGTGGATTAAAATAATACTACTAATTTGATCATGGGAGTGAATATTTAATAATAACATGGCCATTGGAGTGAACCATGACTACCAAGATGATATGGAATGTTAACCCACACTACTAATATGGCCTTGAGAGATATTCATTGACTACTATGGAAACCATTTTATGTTCATATGCATCTACCAAAAATACAATGTCTTATTATTATTTTTTTCGTTAATTTATTATGTTATTTATTTCCACATTTATTTACATCTTATGATTTTCCATGATTTATGCCATGATTTTTTATGATCTATTTATATGTAGGGTATGATCATTTAATGTTTTGATTATGTTCCCATACTTGTATTCTAATGTGGATGGATACGTGTCACCATTTTTTATCCATAATGACCATATGAGATCACCCCTTTTTATCCTTCACCAGGTTATGATGATATATATTAAGTATGATGTGTTTATGAATGGTTTAGTCCTGTAGAACCTTGATGGAGATAATATTCCTCTCTAATTTACCCTTGATTATGTTTTCATGTTTTTAATGGAACTAAATTAATATAATATGTTGGATTCTGTTTTAATAATGTTTAAATATTCTAAAAATGTGGTGTATTTTCATTGTATTTGAAGATGGGGTTTGTTAAATTTTTTATTAGAGAAATGGTTAATTAAGATTTAAAAACTTGGATGAGAAAACTTTCATGGTATTCCTATGTATATTTCAATGGATATGTCTAGGGATGTTCCTAGGGATAATTAGATGGATGAGTTGGTGTTTTGGAAAATTTCGTGGAATTTTGGAAAAGGATAAAGTGACTGGTTTCCAAGAAATAAATCCCCTTAAATATACTACAGGTGGATATGTATCTGGCAGAAATGTACCTAGGGATATCAACTCTGATAAGGTGTGTCGAACCTAACTCGGCATAACCTAGTACATGACAATGGGCCTTGCAGCACACCTATATTGACACTCTTGGGGGATATTCTTCAGAAATTCGAAAATACTTTTTGATCCATAATTATGGATTTGAATAGAAGATTACTATAAATAACCTAGGATAAAATTGAGGTGTCATCGATTAAATATTCGTTTTAAAATATTAGGCATACTATAAGAAATTTTTTCATGATTATATTATTTTATTCTATGATATGTCTTACTCCCACTATTATTATTGGTTTTAGTTAATTTAGTGAACTAGAAGGAACTGGGTTGAAATTTAATATGATATATAATTTTATTATTTTCAGTCAAATGAGATGATCGCAGGAGTATATAATGTTTTTGTCAGGGCAAATTAGTTTTCACAGAACATGATTAACAATATATATCTTAACAAACTACAAAAATCCTAAAATACTATGTAGTAGTAGTTCACATAGATTTCAATTAATGGAGAAAATTGAGGAGAGAAGATTTAGTTTCCTACATGTTAGGAGTTTGTAATGAATGGCCCAAATGAATGTCTTTGAAGAATAGGAAGATGATTTGAATTTCAAAAAGAAGGATACAAATAAATTAACTACAAAGGGAAAATGGATTGTTTATTAAACATAATAGATGGAAATGTGCTCCTTCCTAAGGTATTTCCATGTGATGAATTTTTTAAATGTGGAATTTATGAGAATTATTAAAATAGATGTCCTATGTGAAAGTCTCACGGAGAGAATCATCACAGCGTTTCATGTAATTATTTTCATGTTGATGATGAAGATACCATAAACAACATATGAAAGGTCTGTTCTATTCTAATAGTATTATTTATAATTAGGATTAAATTCACATCGATACATGTTAATACATGGTTCATATTTCATATTATTGGAAAAAATTATTAATGATTAATTTTATGAGTCTTGAGTAATGTTTTTAGAATATTTTGGTATTAATGAAGTATTAATGATTTTGAAATCAAGGATTATGTCATATGATTCATGTAATATATAATTATTTTCATTAAAAATTATCATTAAGTATTAAAAAGGATATGTTTAAAATAAATGTATACTTATTAAAGAGATATATTGATTATGGGAAGAAAATCCGTAATGCGATCAAGATGCTGACAAAAATATATTTAGCCTGGATAAAGAGATGATTGATTTGGATAAATACAACAATATAGAAATACTTAACTTGGATCTGATTATGGATTTTTTAATAGCATGGACTAATATATCATGGATGAATATTAAAAACTCTTTGATTCGAGTAATATATCATGTAATCTTTATAATAAAGAATCAATCACGTGTTACCAACTGTTATATGGTAATTAAAGTCATTAGCATGTTTTAATGGAATATATGATGATGGTATCTACAAGATTGGAATGTGAAAATCATGTGGTACTATGATATAAATGAGGGGAAAATGTTAAGATAATTTATTTATATTATTTTTTCATATGTTTTATAAGGGTAATTTTTTTGGATATTTTATATTATACTTTAGATGTGGTCAGTATCAATAAAGTGTTATCTCACCACATGAGGATTTATGGACACTAGATAACCTTTTCAGACATGTTGTGTTGATGATAAATAATTTAAAATGTGACGACATATTAGAGATTTAATGATCTATTAGTACATCAGGAATGATATATTTACCCTTTTTTGGAGAAAGAGGATAATTGGAGCAAGAAATAACAAATAGTTAGGTTTTCTTGAAATCATGGATGTATATATTGTCATGAAAATTATTATACATTAGGAAAAAGGTTCTTGAAATAGAAAATGTTATCCTAGAACCTTCCTTTCTAATAAATCAGATGGTCCATTATATCATCATAATTTTTTTTGATATTTCATTGTTTAATTTCTCTTAACCCTATTCTCTATCATACTCTATTATAACATTATGGTTAGATTTGTCTTATAGGTCCATGTTTTCACTTCAACATATGTTCTCGTATGTGGGAATCTAGTTATGAGTTATATTGAATAACCATTGTGGTTAAAGATTTGTTTTTTTAATGTAAGTATTTGTATTTATTTTTACTATATGGGTTTTTATGAACGTTACATTAAAGTATTAAACCATTGATAACCTATATGGATTAAAAGGGTTAAATTTATTTTAAGGGCGTAGAATTTAACACGCCGAGATTATGGGAATTTTTTTAAAATTAATTTAATATATTTCAATTACTGCTACACAATATTGAGTATTTTATATATGTACAAATAAAATAAATAAATTTGTCTTTCATTATATATAACACCATGTTTGATATTGCATTACCTGAAACATATGGATTGGCACGTGGTAAACACAACATTGAGTTGGCATTTTTTACACAAAAGACCTAGAATTAACGTCATTTAATTTCATTCCTATTTTAAAAATTATTTTTTTTATAATTGTGTATTCAAAATAAATATTATTTTTGAATTAATAAGATCAAAATTAGCTCAGAGTGAATTTTTTCTATTTTTTGGAGATGTTTTGTTTATTAATGATTAGTGAAAATATTGAATTTCAAATAAAAACTGCATTATCATTTAAATAAAAGATATTAATAAAATATAATTTAATTTTGTTCTTAAAGACACAATAGATATATTATACATATATTAATACAATTTAGTGCACTGGAATCTTTTTTATATAGATTTTTTTTGTAAAAACATATTAACATTTTAATGTTTTTACTTTAAAAAATGCTTTCCCGCCACATCTGTTTGATTAATGTTAATCATAATATAGAAATTTGAATTATTTTGATTTAAAAAATAAGGAATGAATGGTTTTAATAAATTTTATTCATTTAATATAAAAATATTAACTTAAATTTTTAACCAAAATATTTGTGAAAGTGATTAAAATCAATCAAATCAATTATGTTCTCATTAAGTTTAATTAGAGACAAACCTTAATCTTAAGGGAAAAAATTACCTAGAAACATATCCAAAATCAATTGGATTCCCATATTTAGACTAAATAACTTAATGGTTTTAATTTTAAGTGTTATTAGTATATTATTCAGTAATGGTTCCCTATTTCATAACTTACATAATGAAAAACACAAAAGCAATCTTTCCTCACCTTTAACATTTATAACAAATTGAGATATGGTAATAATAACACATTTTAGGTTATAAATATCCTTTGGAAAATTAAATTAGTTATTTTTATCATAAATAATAATTTTTTTTGATGATTTAGTTATATTTAATTCTTAATAATTTCCAATGTAGTGATTATTTTGTTAATAACTAACTAAAATAAATGAAACTATAAATTATAAAAGTGAACTAAATTGGGTGAATTATTATTCCTAATTATGATTTTAGATAAATATATATTGGAAACAATATGTGAAAATAATATATTTGGATTACAATATTGTTTTTATATTAATTAAATAAATATAAAATAAAAAAAAGAGAAATTGACGATAATGTTATTTTACAGTAAATGATATTTTATTAATTGATATAAAATTTATAAAAATCAATCCTTCTTCCAATTAAATATTAAGTGTTAATAAAATTAAAATATGTCACATACATGGATGAATTAATATTTTATAATAATTATATTTACCCATTGATTGTAAAAACATTGTTAGCATAGTCCCATTTAAATTACAGTTTTGTGCATTACATGTGCATGATTCAAAATTAATTACCATCACAGAAGGTATTTTTGTTTTGTAAAATATAAATAAAAATTATAATTCATTGTGTTTTGTTTTTATAAAAAATATCACTTTAATTTTGCCTTAACGTTCAAATTACATATGTCATAATACTATATACATTATTAAAAACCATAATGATAAAATAGGTAAAACATAGATGTGAAGGAACAAAAATATTAAAATGAAATTATTTTTAGGTGGTGTATTTTTTTATAGACCATGAAAAACTTTAATTCCTTATTTTTATATTTTGGAAGCACATTAGTAATTTGAGACCTCTCATTATTGTATACCTTTTGTTATTTAAAAGAGTGCCACTCCTCCTCACTTATAAATGGCCTAGTTCCTCCATCATAATCAACAATATTAAACCACATAGGATCATACAATACCTAACCGAAAAACATCCCAAAAACAATATATTTCTCCTTGAAGCCTCCATTTTTGCAGAAATATATTCCAGGATACCCTTTATTAGAAACCAAAAGGTGTTACCCAAATAAGATATAACATCTTTCCAACAGTCCTTTAGTTTTATTTCCATTATCCACACCGTAAACAATATTTAATCCATTATTATACCAAAAAAATGTTCTAAATATATTTATATGTTTTTATTCTATTTTTTTTATCTAAACATACACAAACTTTCATCAAATTTGTAACGAACATAAAATGTATGTTTATGGTCAACTAGTTCCTTGTGAGCCGATGATTGTTCATTCATACATTACTGCCACTAATGGTGGGAATTATGATGGGAAATTTGTTTAAATATAATATATATGATATTTATAAATCCTTTATTATTATGTAATAATCTTATAACACCAATGTTTATACTTTCATATTTGTAAAATATGATAATTTCGTTTGTGGACGGGAGGACTATCTCCACATCAAAGTGATGTGAATTGTTCACACTATACATGGAATGTATTAAGGATGGATTTAGTGAAGTTAATTTATATAAATGGTTTAATAATTCTACTATAATAATTATATTATACATTTATTTTATTTGTTTTCTTTAATTAAATATGATAATAAAATAGAAACAACATTCAGTTATATATACGGCCTACCATATCAATGAATGGTGTGTTCCATTTCATACTTCTATATTTTATGATTTATTATAAAACACATATACTAAATATAAATAATTTTTTATCTTTTTTTATTTTTTATAAATCATGATATATGTGTAGGGACCAAATATATAAATAATTAAGACACATGTTCAGAAAAAAGTGGATATTACCCAAAGTGAAACTTTAACACAAAATTTATAACATGTAGCAAATATAATGTCTTAATAAAAAAATATATAGTATTAAATACAAGAATATGGTTCTATTATAGATTTATAATAAACATCTATTAATTATAAAAGATTTTTTTATATGTTCTATGAGAGTCAAGACACAAAGTTAGGGGATTTCATCTCACCTTTTATTTCTATGAGATACATGCCATGTTCACGAGTCTTTTATTTTTCATTGTATATATACTATAAATTAATTTTTTATATGATTGTTATTATTAAATTTATTATTATTTACATATACATTATATTATACTTATCTCATGGTTTTTATGATTGAAAAAGGTGCTAAATTGATAAGACAGTTTCTCTCAATTTGCCTTCATTGAGATACATGATTTGTTATGAATGTGAACTATTTTTTGTTGTATATATAATTTGATTTGACACATTCTATCATGTGTATCATTATTTTAATGATATTTTATTTTTCATATAATTTCATTTTCATACATGGTGAGTATGGTTCAATGGTACAAAGTGGAAATAGTTTATTGAAATAGTTTCATCATTTATAAATAATGATTATAATTATGCTTCTGTTGATGAAATCTTATGATATATCTCTAAATAAATATAACAAATTTACTTATCACTTATTTATTCATAATACCTCCTTGTATTTTCACTAATTTTCCACTCTTTTTAATTTATGACAATTTGGAAAAATCTTTTATGAAAAATCTAATTGTATTTCCCCCTTCGGCGGGAAATCTGTTTTATTTCAAAAACCAAGTTCTCTAAAATGGTTTTGAATTTTTTAAACGATCTTTTAATAAAAATATCCAGGAAAAACGATTTTCATAATATTTTATGTTTTTCAAATATTTCTAATTATTTTTTAAAATTTATTTTCCAAGAATTGTTTTCTAAAATGTTCAAAATATATCTTTATACATTTCTAAATTGTTTTCAATGAAATGGGTATAATTTTTTTAATATATCCTTATAAGTTTTAATGTGTTGTCCATTAAATGGTTTCCAAAACTTTTTCAGTATTTTTTTAAATGTTATCAAAGTGATTTTGAGTGAAATTTATTGAAATTTTTTTTCATGATTCATATGTAAATTCCCAATTTTTTAAACGAAAAAGTTTTTAGAATGATGGGGAGATTATTTTACAAGTTTTCAAGGAAAAAAGGTTTCAAAAATGATTTTATTAATATTGTATATTTTTTAATGAAAAATATATTCAATAAGATTTCTATCCTTTTTTCGATAATTTCAATTTATTTGAGAAGGAAATGGTTTTTATAATTCTTAATTTTTGAAAAAGGATTTTCTCAAAGAAGAAAGTATATTTTATTCCATAATTATTTTGGAAATATATTTTATAATTTTTTTCAATCTAAGATTAAATCCATTTATATGACGCATTCCTTTACTATGGAATGATCTAATGGTTCTATTCATATTCTATCTATGAATGGTATCTGTATTTATGTCAGGATTTTTATGAAATAACTATCTATTTCATGGAATATACTCTTTTGAAACCATATAATTTCCATAGGTAATTCTTTGGATACAATTATTTTGAAACATGCAACAATTTCCATAGGTTATTCTATGATTACATGATTATGATACCTATTTATTTATATGGGTTATAATATGATTTTTTACGATTTTCTGGCACATGTATGTATGGTTATATTATGAGATGGGTGGGACCTATATCTCCCTCCAATGCATTCTATAAATATTTATATATCTTTAAATTGACTATGATGGTCTTGGGAGTGAAATTTAACTACTATTTTGGACATGAGAGTGAGAAAATAATATGATTATAGTATTGAGATTAAACTCATACTACTATGATGGCATTGCGAGTGAACCATGACTACTAATATAGACATGTGAGTCAACTATGACTATCCTGATGGTATGCTGTGTGAACCCATACTACTAAGATGGTATTGGAAGATATTCCTTGGCGAAAATAGAAATCATTTAATGTTCTTATGTATCTAACACAAATTTCGTGTATTATTTCTATGTGATACATTTTTAGAATATGTTCTTTATTTCCTCATGGTTTATGTCCTCTGAATTTCCAACAATCTATCCATGATTGAAGTTTATGATCATATGATATGAAATGTATGATTCATTACTGTTATTATAAAATTATCATAACCTTATGCTCTTGTTACTAATTAAATTCATCCCTAGTTTACGTTAACCGAGAATCTGATGTCACCCCTTTTTTTGATTCCATCTCCAGGTTATGAAGATATATATTACTTATGATATGTCAAAGTAAGGTTACAGTAATGAGGAACAATGTGGGAGATAATGTTGCTCACTTATGTATCATTGTTATGTTTCCATGTTTCCAAAGGCACTAAACTAATAATGTCTTTGGGAATTTATTGGAATAATGTTTTTAGTATTCCACAAAAGTGATGTAATTTTTATCTATGTTAATATTGCTTCATTATAATATGATTATCCAATTTATCATCCTAAACTCAGGTTTTGAATCATGATCATAATCAAATAATGTATTCTTTAAATGAATGAAATTAATGTAATTGAATGTGAAATTTTTGCCTGATAGGGATTCCTCCTTGCTGGAAATTTACTGTGGTACTTTTCTGTCAGACAATTCCCTTTCCCCAGAATTGGAGGCCTAAAAAATGGAATATTTAGGCATGTACATATACTATATATAGTTTCATATCCTTGTATTTTACTTCTACCTCTTTGGGTTACATTCGTCTTGGAGGATTGCCTCTTTTAAGACTGTGATGTCGGTGAGGCTGATGGTGTTGTAGATGAATAGACTAGGGGAATATTTGATTGGATTAACTATGCATATAGGATAACATGAGTTCAATTATTTTTTTCCTATTTATGTATTCATTGATATTTTGTGCTCCATTACTTGTAACTTCATTATATTCACCTTATTATTTTGGAATGGAGTTAAAAAAAATTCACCTTCTTCTTGTTGTTTTCCATGATTCAGAAGACCATAATTAAAAATATTACCAAGAATATATTTTAATAAAAAAAGTATATCAGATGGTGGGACACAATTTTCTATGAAAACGGATATAATTTTAATGATCCTTGAGACCAATTTTATTAGGCCTCTTAGGCTCGCGTAGTTTTTAGAAATTGTTTTTCGTGCATGTAATAGAGTAATCAAGAAATTGTTCGTCTATGAATGAGTAGAATGTTTTCATGGAGTTCCCAAATAGAGAGATATTATTATCATTGATCTCTTCCCCATATGGGCAATATTAATGATGTTTCTATTTAGGAGGTGGATCTGTGTGAATTTTTGTGGGATTCTAAACTGGATCCATCAAAGAGATCTACTTTAATTAAACAACAAGAGATTTAATTATGTCAATTATTCTTACTTTAGACATTAGACTATGTCTATATTTATCACTAGTACGAAAAATATAATCTAGTAACATCTGTGAAACTGTGTACTGATTTAATGAGCCACCAAGATATTTTAAAGGGATATGTGGAATTAATATATATTCATCTAGGGTTTCAAATGAAATTAAAAATAAATAATTTTGTGTATGTATCAATTTAATTTACTAAGTCAAAACCTTAAAACTAGAAATATAATTATTGAACCACTAATTTTATTTCTATTATTAACTTGTTAGGTTAATGATTGTTTTATTCTGCAGTGTAGGGCTAAATTGGTAAATAAATTTTTGGTAACAATCTTCCCCCCATTTGATCGATTGGGATAGAAAACATATGTATTAAATGAAGGATGGTCCCTCTATGTTCCTCATGATACATCTGAGCTTGGATGGCTCTTTTTTCCCAATAGTTCCCATCATGGGAACACATCAAGAGACCAAGTGCCTTAGATGTTGTTCTGGATATGGAAAACCATTGACTAGGGGAAACATAAGATTCTCAAAATATTAATGGGGGAGTGTTTTGTCCACACATTTAGTGTTTGTCTTCCTCTCTGATTTTACTAGTGCATGTCAACTTTCCTTAGATTCCAATTAGGACATCAATGAATCAATAGTATCAATATGCTTATGGGGAATGGATGGATGAATGAGATCCCAAACTAGGGGAATAACAAGTTATTCCATATCTAGTGGTTGTAATTGTGTCCAATGATAATGGATATATGTGATGCATTATTAGGGTATGTCTGAAATATCACTAAAAGTGTCCCAAATGGGGGGATATTACTGTCTTACATTCATGGGGTCCAAATATATTGGTTTTCAATGTCCCACATTTAGTGGTTGTTCTGTATTTAGTTTTTTTTCATGATGAATTCCCTTTGCTAAGGTAAATCGGTTGTGTGAGTGAGATGATGATTTTCATTAAGAACATACCCGATAGGGATATTGCCACTGATAAATTCCATATTATATATCCATAGATCCTTCATTTCATCTTTATAAAAATTTAATATTTCTTAAACGTTAATATGTTCAAAATATTTAGGTGTAAATGAAATGTGGCTACACCTTTACACTTTTTCATGGATTATTAACAATTAGCAGGTTAAAGTAGAGAATTTGGGGGGGGGGGGTCCCCAAACTCTTATCAAAACTACGGTTTTTGGTACACTCACCTTATTCATCCATATTCATATATATATATTTTTTGGATGGAAACACCCTACTTTTGTTCACCTGTATTGTATTCTGGTTTCATATCACCATCATTGGTGTTATTAGTGAATTTCACTAATGCGTAATGCATCACATGTGTCTCATTATTTCAAGAATGACCGGAGGACTAGAAATTCTTTGTATATCATCTAAGAGAGCTGTGATATTTTGGATTAGTTGTTCTCTTGAATAATATCCTTATCATATGAACTTTGGGGGGGGGGGTATAATCCTCCCCTTCATGGATTTCATTCGATCCATTTGTTAGAGGGTGATTAGAGGGAATATCCTAATAGTTTTTTATACACATACTAATGAAAAATATTGGCCATGAAATGGGATGCAATGGGAGTTTCTACCCCATAGAGGTCATTCTAAATGGGAAATTAATAATATCTATTTGTGAGATGTTGAGGTAAAAATTACTCATCCCATCGGGTTGGGGTTTCCCTTTATCCATTAATGATTCATTCAAGAGACTATCAATTGATTGATCTCAATGAACTTGATTTTTATTTATTTATGTAGGGTTAATTTCTACTTACAAAACCATCATACTGGAATGGAACTCTCCATGGTTAGTGGGTTTACTAATCAGGGAGTGGGGTGAAGTGTAATTAACAATTTTTTCACCATTCCCATATATAAAAACAATACATGGTGTTTATTATAAACTACCACTACTTTTTTAACACGTTATGAAATGAATGTTGTAGAGCCTCATTCAATATTCCTAATTTCATGTATCATTCATTTATAAGGGAATTCTCATGGATTTTACAGTGAAGTTCTTTGATTTATGTGACATTATTTACATATCCTTTATTAGGAAAAAATTTATCTTTCCAGAGTAGAATATTTTTCAATAGGTTTTAGTTGAATTTCATACAACCTCGCTTTTTATAATTACTCTGGAATACTATATTGATGGGTGGATAGTATCTATAACATGATGGGTACACTTCCTTTAGATCCCCATGAGAAAAAAATCATATTTTCCATCAAAAAAATACCATTTCACATAATATAAACAATGTAAATGTGTATCATCTATCTTATATTAAATGGTAGGATTAGGGGGAGTCTCTTTCTTTATGTTGGAAGGAAGGCGATCCAAGGGTTGTTTGGATCATGACCATTTCATCAGGCAATATTCTTGTTGATAAAGTATATCACTTTTCAATGATAATAAATCATGCATGATTATCCCAATATTCTTAAGTGCATTAGAATTTGTAGGATTTATTGTAATTGATTCAGTAAGAGGAGGATCTTATTGTTCAAATAAAAATTCACAATGGGGAGGACCTTTGCAGAGGAGTACATTAGAGGGAGGAATACCATCATGGATTAACATATGATCAGAGGAGGAGTTCTAATGGTGTATTCCATATTGAGGAATTTTAGGGAAGATGATTGTAATAGAATAATCTTCATTCTGTATAACCATTGGACCATGAGAAGGCATTATTTTAGAACTCACCATGATATGTATTCTCCTTATAAATATTTTGTAAACCTAGAAGGATACCTTCATGGTAAATATTCTGGGTAGGAACTACATATTTTCTCGTAGGAATGATGTGAGGAGGGAATTAAAAACTATTATGAATGATTTTTTAATTCTTTAGAGAATTAGAAGGATCCTAGATTATCATTGATAAATTTATGATGGAATTAAGAATACCATCCTTGAGGAGAGATGGATTATAGGCCACCTCTTGTATTTCTGGTTAGAATTGGTGAGTCATGATGTTACAGAGGATCAAATAAAATCCAGGAGGGTTTAATCATTTTATTACTTTTTATAAGTTTCACAAATTTTATAAATATAACAACTAAAAACTATTAACTTTCACTACTATATCATCTATTAGTAAATAATCATTCATGAGAAAGTAAGAAATCATATAAAACACACATTATTTATAGGTTTTAGCCTCATTATGAGAATGTATATCCCATTCATAGAAATTCACATGGGTTTTTAGAAAATAAATATTTTCATTAAGTGAATACCACTTGTACCAACTCCTTCTAGAAAAATTTTATCCTTTGACAGTAATGATTATACTTACTCTCATTAGTTTAAAAATATTTCATATTAAAAATTGATCTAGAAAATGAAAATTTATTTGTAAAAAATATTCCAGAAATACATTATTCAGACCCTTATATGGTAGTTTTTTTCTCTAATTCTATCATTCAGATGCATTTAGTCTGATGGAAATAGTACAATGAACCCATTCCCAATATTCATTTCTCAAACTCTACAAAACATCTCATCTTGATATTCCTCAGTATGATCCACATTTTTTTGATCAACTCAACATAATTTTCCTTAGTATAGAAAACAAATCAATATATATCTTTCCATTTAATGTGAAATCTATTTGGAATGAATTATAACAAAAATTTTGAAACAACCTTTATAGTGCTAGGAATTTTGAACACATGAAAAACATTTCAATGTAAAAATTTACAGTTCTTCTATTTATAGGCCCTCGGCATGGAAAAAGGAGGGAAACTAAAAGGTCCCAGATCCCAAGAGTCTCTAAATAGTGCTAATGGTCCAGGTGTTACTAACCTTAGGTGAACCTCCCAGAACACCATTGGTTTCCGACTAACATTGACGGTGTTAAAAGGTATAGTGGGGAGGCTATACCCTATTAGAGGAAGATAAAGACCTAGTATAACTGTAATAGAATAAACAATAGTGGAAAACCACTAACTAAAGAAAATTTTAACTATACCCATAGAGGAGAATAAAATTAAAAAACAATGAATAGTTAATGTAATATTGAAACAACTGCAGCAGAATAAAAACAGAACAACATGAAAAGAATCCATTGAAGCCACTAAACAAACCACGCATGAATCCATAATAGTTAATACATGTAACTAACATAGGAAATCCATGGATTACCACCATATATAGATATTAAGGTAAGAATGATTATAAATAAAAGCAATGTAAAAAAAAGTAAAACTCCAGCTAGGCATGAACTCATGGTCCATACCAATCTCCATGCCCATAGTATTATGTTCCATCTTCTGAAGCAGATCATTTACCTGTACGTAAATACATAAAATCTACATGCATCATAATGGCCCTCTATTGGGTGTGATACGATTATTAGTTGGATACCACGTGAAGGTGCATACCTAGTATAAGTGTTCAACTAGGTATAAATATCAAGTAATGTAAACAGTAAGATGCAATAAATAAACACATCCTCTATTGGTGGTCAATAGCCACGATGGATTGTCACCTACATCGGCCATCACTGGAGTCATAGAATCTAATACATTCTTTAGACCATGTCCTAAGGTACTCAAGTATTCACAATGTCTTGGTGAACCCTCAGGTTCCACCCCAATCATATAGACTGGCACCATGTTCCTCCTAACATCACATGTCTAAAGTTCCAATGTCTCGAAGGAAATCCCAAATAGAAGTAACCCAGTCACATGTAACCCTGATTGAAATCTCATGTCATCCCATGGAATGATATCCCGAGTAATAGTGATACATTTCCTCGAATATTAACATGTGGAACAATGGTGTTTTTTCACTACAAAATAACAGGATGAAAAATGATATCTGCACTCAACCATGGAAAGCTTCCACCCCCAACTCAGTTGCCTCATCATTACCAATTGACAACTCCTCACCTTCAACAAGGATTCCAACAAAATTCCTCCCTAAACAAATAATACCTAAACCGTGACTATTTATGGCCTCTACCCACACATGTTTTCAAAACAACCTCATCACGGAGTCAACATATGTTTACATGACACAAGTGGATTTTGGCTGTCACTACTGAGAAACAATCACCAAAATAAAAAACCAAGACACACCACATCTGACACCTCATGTACCTATGATTGTGTCACTCAAATACAATGGCCATGACATCCAATTATCTTGGTCCATTCCCATCCTGGTGGTTGAAGTACCTCAAAATGATGTCCAAGATCCCCAATATTGTGGTAAAAACTACCAAAGAAAATATGGGCCTCACCCAACCAATGATCAACCTCACCCAATTACAATGTCCATGCCATCCATCCTCAAGCTAAGACCATCAAAATATCAATAGAAATAACATATGTAATCCCAACCATTAACAATATAAACAATCTCCTTAAAATAGTTGTAAAAAAATCAATTCAATTTAAACATTTGATTTACACTAACTACCAGCAATCATAAGGAAGCACTAAGGTCATGAATGTCACTAACAAGCTTAATAAGTCTTAACAAAATAAACATACCAATATAAATCATGATAATTCATTTAAAACTATTTTTTCACCCCCAAAAAAAATATTCCCTTCAGGAATGACCTCTCGCCCGATATCACTCAAGAATAATAGGTAAGGTAATTCCCAATGGAAGGACACAAGGTATAACAATCAATTTAAAAATAACTAATAGTTTTCCACTGAAAATACCACTATCGTGCTAAAATATGCAACCCCCAAATGAACATGAAAACACAAAACAGCGTATGCACCACATACCTCATACACGTATGATAATATGCATACAATACCAGCCAATAATTCAGTCTTGAACAAGGTTGATGGGCTGGGTTCCAATTTATCTAAGGATGTTTGAATCTGACATAGGACGAAGGATTGGGAAGGAAAAAAAGTCTCATCCTGCTACTCATGACACCTAGGTGAAGGGGTTTTGTACACTAATGAAAAACATGGATAATATAAGTTTTATGTGAAATTTACAATTTATATGGCGTGTACCTGTGATTATACACCGTTTATGTTATTTTACTATTCATTTTGTGGTAAAATATTCCTATGTCCTGTAAATTTTACTACACTATGTGTACGAAGTAGTACACGATGTGTACATGGTAAAAAATATCACCCTTGCTGACAACTCCACATTCCATATATGGCCATTACATGGATATGACATACATGGAATGTATTCGGAGTGCATGGAGTGTAACCAAAAAATTATTGTACTTACTATGTTTCCCCTATTTTTTAAAAATAACCCAGAAACAAAATAAAATAGACTCATTCCTCAATGAAAGAACAATGTTATTATAATAATTTCCCCTTAATGAAATTATTCCCTGAATTTTCATTCCAATGGTTATGATGTAAAACTCCACAACTACTCAAGCCGAAATCTCAAATCAGTCAAAGATCCATCGACCTATTTCCCAGACCCAGGGTCCCCCCATGATGTTTCATAACTGCTGCACCTCATCACATGATCTCATGTATCTTCTGACACCAAAACATATCCCAAACAATGTCGACACCCACCAAAAACCCATGACATATATGGAGAAATGATGCCTCTCATTCCATGGATGCTCAAAAAAACAAAGTCTCTCAAACCTCAATAACAACCTGCATCCTTAATGCCCTGATGCTCAAGGCACCTCATGTAACCCTCATCTAATGGATGCCTCGATTCCTGATCACCCCAAGTAACTAGAATCCAATGATGACACTAATGACTAATCACCTCATGTAATACGCATCCAACAACGTTCTTGATTCCAAGCACCTCATACATATATAATCATGAACCTGAGATGGTTCCAACCTAGTAAATAATGTCTAGTCAGCCCATATATATCCAATACACATCATTCACACAAAATGAACATGGTAAAATATGAAATTCCAAATATAATCAAAAGAAAATCAAGTCCATGGCCACATCGTACCTCTATCCCTCGTCAGATGTCTAGCCTACTCTACCCCTACCCGCTCCACAAAAAGAACATAGCCTTAGACATTGCTGCCTGAACCCCATCTTTTCTACGGTTCTTCACCAGTCACCATCCACTGACCCCACGGCTAGATCCCACTATCACTGACATCCTCTCCACATGAAGGTGGACCTCAGATACCCTCACCTGGTATGAATATGGATCCAACCTCATAAACCACATTCTTTCCTACTACCTAATTGTTGGCTGTCTGAGAAGGATCCATTTAGAAACTCTGAAGATATACAACCTTTCCATCGAACCGTCCCTCCTTTAGCGGCCCATAACACTAAATCCATACATTCCCTGGCTTCCCACACTAATCTAAAACAACCGCATAACTACCACGAGGTGGTCATGAAAATTACTTGGCCTGACTTCCCTACATGAACTCTTCCCATCCTCATTTCCTATCATCTGAACCATCTACTAAAGCTAGCTCCCAGACCAAAGGATACATTTCTGTCATGTTTTCCTCAGATATTAGGGCCTGTTTCTCCACCTCTTAGAACAAGACCAGCCTAAAGATCTTTACTTCCAACCATATAGCATTCTGTAATCCATATTCGAAGCACCTCATCATTGAGGTGTCATTACTTACCATACCTGGTGGAAAGCATGGCCACTTGGTGAATGTAGGTGCATTGCAGATGACAGACATGTCACCCTACTGAAGGCTCATGAACTCCCAAGCTCTCACAACTCTTAGTGTCTCTGGGAAATAGTTCTCAAATAATTAATCCTAGAATTCTTTACAGACCATTCCCTCATGTCTGCGAGCCTGAAACTACACATCCGAATAGTACTTTTCCGGTTCTCTGAGTATATTTTTCTCCAACATGACCTTCTACCCTGGAGTCATCTCGAGCTGCTTGAAGTTCATCTGCCTTCTCTTTATCCAGTTCTCATCCACCTGTGGACCACCCTCTTACTGAAAATGTTATGGGTGCTGCGACTAGAACTGCAGAGTAAGGTAATACAAAGAGGGATCTATTCCGTGAACCATTCTATCATTCCCCTTCAAAACACATAACAAGCTTCTTCTAAGATAATCATCGTTACAAGACACAAATGATGTAAAACCTGGTAGTTTCCCTACCTACACTGGACAATGAACCTAATCCAATCCTAGATCCCATACCTATGGCTCATGCTCTGGAAGCCTGTCAGGCTTCTGGAATAGATCATGCTCTTATGGCACTGTACCATCACCCACCTGATCCTCCATCAGGTCATCTATGAGGAACCCACTAAATACCATAAATGGAAAAACTACCCACATATATAATAACACATATATAACATAGATTAAGAAAATCATAATTAAGAAGTGCATAACTACTATCCTTAATCTCCCCCACCGCAACCATACCCATGACATCCCGGGCTCATGGCCTCCTTACCCTCCCTCAATAGAGACAACTATCAAATGTACCTTGAGAAATGCCCATCCTCACAACCAATGTTTCCTCAGGCCAAAATCATTGTCTTCCAATCCTAGTGATCAAAATCACCTTGACCATAATACCCGCCCAATCATATAAAATCAAGGCCCAAATCCCCTACTACATGTAATTATACAAATATATAAATCAGGGTAGTTCTCATTTCTTAAAAAAAGAAATTCTATCGAGCCTTTCACCTTTTTCTCATGGAATTTGACATATATCACATTGTATTATCACTTCACAAAGAATAGGTGCATATATGAATTTAAAATACCCTAAAAATGTTCCTATCAAAACTCAATAAATCATGCCTTCCCCTACTGATCCAAGGTCTAATTATTCCCTTACCACCCCAGGTCAAGGGTCACAAATCACAACCATCATTATTACAAACCATGTGAAACCCCAAGGTGGAAACAATATAAACTGTAATATATGAAAAATAATAATATAAACATCCCACCCAAAGACACTTTGTGCATCCCTTATACCCCAGGCTGCAAGAACCCATGCACAATCTAGAAACCTAATTCCCGTCGTAACCTATCTCCAGTCTACCATACCCCAAATAGTAAACCAGCAGAAAAGTAAAATATGCCTTAATATAATTAGTATCTATAGAATCACTACAACTAAATCCCAGTAAGTAAAAATCTCATATAATATATATAAGGACCCAGCCTTAAACATTACACAATATTTAATTAAATTATTAATTCACATTGAGTATCTTTTCAGGTTTAGAGTTTTAGAGAATTAGGACATAACTATTACATCTCAAAAGATTACAAGGTATACATGTCTACATAGTTTTCATTTCTTTCATAAAATAAAAACTCTTGAAAAAATAGTCATGTCTAGTTCCATGTTTTAGACAGCATGACTTTTCCTTGATCACATCATTGACCTTATTCATCTTTAAGTCTTGTGAAAACAATTCAAAACATGGGATGAGCATAAAAAGCTCTGAAAGGGTTATAAAACAATGAATGAAAACATTTGTTCATAAATATATAAAAAACATTAACTCTTTTACTTACCTCATGAAATCATATGATTTATGAAAGACACATAGAAATCATTAATCATAAAGCAAACTTGTCGCATCCATATCATATTTACATTGTAGCTATCACAACTACATTGGGAGTTACTTTGGAATACCCATCACAGTATATTCCCTTAATATCATAGGAGATACATTCACGCTTACCTATATCATGTTTCCCAATGCATTGGAGAGCTATCTCGGGCTCACCCACCCTTGATTTATCACGGAACAACCCGTATACGTAAAAAATGTCCAAGAACCATAACATGATCATAACAAATAACATAAGCATAAAAGAAAAGCTAACATTCCCACATTTAAAAAAAGAAATATCATTTCAAGATATTAAAATAATAAATCCATTCACAAAATCATTTTCAATTCCAAATATAGTATATGGTATTTATTTTTCATTTTAAAAACATTATGGCTTGTCAAGTAAGCCAAAGATCAAATAATACTCACGGCGGCGGAAAGGTCATTGTCACCGCTTACATAAAAAAAGAAACATTAATTTTATTCATTTAGTAAAATGCTTCATATAAAAAGATACCATTTGAATAAAATGAAATTTCAAAGTGGTTTATAAACCATATAAAATAAAGTCATGTATAAAACTAAAGATGCCTCAACAAAAGGAGATTGAGACGAAGTCCCTTACCTCGCGTCTGACTTGACTCGATCGTTCTTCAATCTCCTAAATAATAAACTAAAGTTAATTTATACTTGATTAAGAACATTTTTCAAGTTTATTATTCCTTTTATATCACTTATTACCATGTTATAAACATTATGCGATCATTTAATTAAATAACATTCATTTTGTCGATATTTGGTACTTGAGTAAAAAATGAGCAATTTTTATTTACAAGTTGTCCATGTGGTCAAATGTTGATTATATCCAAAATGTTATTTATGATTTGGATTTCATATATCTCAAATATATCCATTATATAAATTTTTTTATAATAGTACATAACATTTAGAGGTAAGAAATGAAATGCATCATTCATGGAGACAGTAAGCTGGGCGTACCCATGAACGATACTTTCATTTATTTTTCTTATTTTAATGGAAATAAAACAAAATGTAACATAGGTATATTATAATTATAGTATAATATCATATATAATATCTTTAACTCCATCATTTATACATCCTATATAAGGAATTAACGAATCAAATCACTATGAGGGGGCGGTAGTCTGCACTTCCTCAAATGAGATAAGCGTATTTACCCACTATGAAAACCATAAAGGCGTGCTATATATGGGAAGTACAGAAACATAAGGAAATCATAAAAATAATTTATATCATATATAAATACAGTTCCATCATAATGGCCACCATGAGAGGCAGTAAGATGTAATTGAACAATCATCGTTTTGTGAGGCCTTAGTCTTCCATCCACATAAACATTATGTTGTTCATCAATTAGATGGAGGTGTGTGTATGTGTAGTTAAAATAATTCTCATAAAAACATCCTAGTATATTTTGGATACAATTTTTTTTACAATATAATGTAATAAAAAGAGTTTAGGGTTTGGAGATGTAAAATAAAAGAAAACAATTTAGGAAAACTATTACCTTTAATTTGGGTAACTCCCTTTTGTTTGAGCCAACAAACTTATTGAAGTGCCTTCAGCCTAAGGTAAGGTTACTAATAGGAGGAGAGGGATGTTGAGAGCTTATTTGGGAAGAGTATGGATGATCCAAATGGCTTGATAGGTGTGTGGAATTGGTTAGAAGTGGTCTTTTTTTATAAGAGTGAGGAGGGGATCTTTAGGAAAGTATGAAAAAATTATTTTATTATATAATGATATTCAGTTTCTAAAGGTCCAAAAATCATTATAGTCGAATATAAGTTGACTCATGGTCGATAGAAAATCATCCAATAAGAATTGGACATGTTTTGGATAATATATTAATCATTATAATCATATTTATTTTAATCATTTATTAATGAGTTAAATAATGAATTATTATTGTGTCATAAATAATTTAATTTATTCGATGTCTAAAAATTACAAAAAAAATACAATCATGTAGGAAATAGTTTTAGCTTTCCAATTAATATTTATAGTCGAAAATATAACTTATATAACAACATATAAAAATTAATTTACTAAAATATTTTTGTTATTGTAAATTTTGTCTTTACAGTAAATTAATTAATCTAATGTGTTATTATCTTTCATCAGTGGCTCAATGGGGACCCAAAATGGACCCAAGGATGACCATGGTTGGCCACTACTCATCCAATGATGTTTGTACAAGTGTTAAGGTATTTTTTAATTATTATAATATTCTTTTAACCTTGAATTACCATATTTACCTTTAACCACGGTAAATAAAAGTGAAAAGTTACTATTCACAAAAAAATTATTTCCATCTTAATAAACCACATTTTACTTCATGATAACAAACATGTACGTCAAATTTTTGAAATTAAATTCACAGATGAGGTAAAATTTCATTTAAATGAAAAAGTCAGTTTTTTTAACTACCACTAAGTGGTGTCACTATTCATCAAAAATTGACGTTTTTCAAAAAAATACCAAAAATTAAGCCTAAGAAATATTTGATATTCGGAATTCAAAAATGATATCAATTTTTCCATATTCAAAAATTAGAAGTGGAATAAATTAATTTAAAAAATAATTCCTGTTATCAAAACAAATAGCGTGTTTTTAATAAACAATAACTATCAAATGATTGATACTTGTTTATGTCCAATTTCAAAGTGAAATCAATTCCAATGACCATAATTGGATTAAATAGTTAAAATATATTTCAATTTTACTTTAAAACCAACTATAAAGATAATATATCCATATAAATAAATTAGATTAAAAGGTACTTTTGAATTAAAATAATTAATTTTTCACTATTTATTAAAAAGTGAACTTTATCAGAAAAATTCCACAAAATTACCCAAAGTAAAATTTGATGTCCCCATTCTAAATAAGGATTGTATTTGGTCAATTAGAATGTATTTAAGTGACCAAAAATATATTTAAATAGGGTTATCCATTAAAAGGTGCTAAATTGGCATTTTAATGTAAATTATGCTAAAAATTAGATTCATGCATATTTTAAGCCTCTAACTGTTTTTTAGATAAATGTAAATACATTTAACAATAATGTATAATAATATTGTAGTTAGTTTAATTCATTCCCTCCAATATAATGGCTAGGAGTTAACTACATTTTAAAATAATAATATTATATTATTAGTGTGCAACGTAAGATTCCCAAGAAACCTACTGTTGCATATCAGGTATGTTATCTAACATAACAACCTCTTTAAAGTAAAATTAATATTTAAATCACAAATATGAATAAATATGAGATATGTCTTATTCTTCATTTACCTGGGATGTTACATCCTTCCCCCATTTTGGGAATTGCATCCTCGCAATTTTTATTCACATATCAATATATGTGGGGGTATTTGTACCTCATAGCATTTTCAGATTTCCACGTTGCCTCTTAAACCATTTGGGTTTTCCACAAAAACATTACCTGGTGAATTACCTTATTTTTCAACACCTACTCTATATGGTCAAGAATCTGGACTTGTTGTTCTTCACAAGATAGATTCTCTTCAAACTGAACTACCTCTAGGCTCAAAATATGAGATGGATCTGGAATATACATTCTCAACATTGAAACATGAAAAACATTGTGTACCTGGGATAAAAATGGAGGTTAAGCCACTATATATGAAAGAGATCCAACTTTCCCCAAAATTTCATAATGTCCAAGGAACCTTAGACTCAACTTTCCCTTCTTACCAAAACACATCACACTTTTACATGGAGACACATTGAGAAAGACATGATCACCTACCTCAAAGGAAAGATCCTTCCTCCGGTTATCTGCATAACTTTTCTATCTACTCTGAGTTCTTCTTATGTGCTTATAAATCAAATTAACTTTATATGCAATCTCTTCTACCAATTCTGGTCCCATCAGATTCCTCTCACCTACTTCATCCCAAAAAGCTGGAGTTCGAGAATGCTTTCCATATACAACATCAAATAGAACCATCTTTATATTGGAATGATATCTATTATTATAAAAAAATTAAACCAAATGAAGATGTTGGTCCCAACATCCCTGGTAATCCATCGAGAAAGCACGTAACATATCCTCAAAGGTCTGAATTGTTCATTCATTACTGCCAATCAGATTGAGGATGAAAAGCTATACTAAAATTTAATTCTTTACCCAATGACTTCTGAAGGCCTTTCCTAAAGTTAGAAGTGAGCCTGAGATAATGATCAGATACAATGTAGAGGGTAAATCCATGCAACATGACTATCTCTTTAACATACAACCGATCAATGCGATCTAGACACAAAATATCTCTAATAGGAATGAAATGAGCAGATTTAGTCAATCGGTCAACTATAACGCAGATTGCATTATTACCTTGAGATGTCTTTGGTAATCCCACAACAATGTCAATGGATATATTTTCCCATTTCCACTCTGGCATCGGTAAAGGCTGAAGCCTTCCTTTCAGTAATTGTCCCTCTACTTCAACCTGCTGACAAGTCAAACACTTCACAGTAAAATCATAAATATCACGTTTCATTCTATCCCTCCGGTAATACTCGTAAAGATCTCTGTACATCATAGTACTACCAGGATGAACTGAAAACCAAGAACTATGAGCTTCACATAACAACTCATTCTTCAATTCTGAATCACAGGGCATACATAATCGCTTTCCAAATCTCAAAACACAATCATTATCAACATTAAAATCAGAAAACATACCCTTCTGAACCAACACAACCTTTTTCTATAACTCATTGTCTTCCTTCTGCTATTGCATAATTTTATCTAATAGATATGATATCAATGACACCTGAAACAAAACAGAAGAATTTACAACAATAATAACATCTATTCCAAAGTTCATAAAATCAAAAATGAAAGGGATCTCATTCCAAATGTAACATGGATAATGAAGTATTAGTTTTTCGACACAAAGAATCATCCACTTTATTTTCTTTCCCCGGATGATAAAGGATCATGCAATCATAATCCTTGATTAATTCTAACCATATCCTTTGTCTCTTGTTAAATTCTTTCTGAGTGAATATATAATTAAAACTTTTTTGATCGGTATATATTTCAGACTTCACTCCATACAAATGATACATCGAAATTTTTAAAGCAAAAACAACAGCAGCTAATTCCAAATCATGTGTAGGTTAATTTAACTCATGTGGTTTCAACTAACATGAAGCATATGAAATTACAAGATCATTTAGCATTCGGACACAACCCAGTCCTTTCAACAAAGCATCATTGTAGAAAAAACTCACCATTTTTGGAAGGAAGTGCCAAAATTGGAGCATTCACCAATCTTATTTTCAATTCCCGAAAACAATCATCACATTCGTTTGTCCTGATGAACATAACACCGTTTCGAGTTAGCTTAGTAATTTTACTAGATAACCATTCACAATTTTCAAAAAACCTTCGGTAATAAATAGGAAAACCAAAAAAAACTACGAATCTCAGTTATATTTGGGGGTCTTGGAAATTCGTCAACAAATTTTGTTTTAGAAGGATCAACAGTTATGCCATTTTTTGAAACAATTTGACCAAGGAATGAAATTTTTTGTAACCGAAACACACACATTCTAAATTTCCAAAATAGTTTCTTTTCGTTTAAGTATTTAAAGACAACCCTTCAATAAATTTCATATTCCTCTTTACTTTTGGAATAAACCAAAATAGAATTAATGAACACAACCACAAACATGTCCAAGAACTCACAGAAAATTCTATTCATAAGATCTTTGAATACAGCAGGGTCATTGGTTAACCAAAAAGGCATAACTACAAATTCATAATGGCCATATCTAGTACGAAACATGGTATTTGGAATGTCTGCTTCCATTACATTCAATTGATGGTACCCCAAACTCACGTCAATCATTGAAAAATACTGAGCTACCTAGAGCTGATCAAACAAATCATCGATATGTGGCAAAGGATACTTATTCTTAATAGTGATGTTATTCAATGCTCTATAATCAATGAAAAGTCTAATGAACCATATTTCTTTTTAACAAACAAGACAGGAGCACCCCATGGTGACGTGCTGGGTCGAATGAAACCATTATCTAATAACTCCTGCAATTGCATATTTAACTCTAAAAGTTCAATTTGAGTCTTTCGATAAGGGGGTTTTGAAATTGGCTTAGAATTAGGAACTAAGTGAATAGAAAATTCTACTTCTCGATCGGTTATAATACTAGGAAACTCATTAGGAAAAACATCAAGGTACTCGTTTACCACTGGCACATCATTAATATGAACAGTTAATTTGTTTTCAACAATATGTGCAAGGTAACATTCATTTCCATCTTTTACTAGTTTCTCAGTTTCCTGATATGTTATCAACAGCAAGGGTTCTTATATGAATACAAACTGAAAATAATTATGAAAAGAAACCTCTTTATCTCTATAATAAATCTTAGCATGATAAACAAAAATCCAATCCATGCCCAAAATAACATCAAACTCTACTAGCGGCAAAACAATAGGGTTTGCAGGTAGATTATTTCCGCACACAAGGACAAGAATGTTCTTATGTTTTCTTTTTGTCTCAATATTTCCTCTAGGGGGTTTTACCGTATGTTTTGTATTCGTATCTTGAGTTGGAATTCCCAATTTACTATAAAGATTCATAGAAATGAAAGAGTGTGTAGACCCCCAATCAAACAACACATTGGCATAATTTGTACAAAAAAAAACAGTGTACCTGACAAAACTTCATTTGATGGCCCAACATCTGCTGAAGTAGTTGCAAAGGATTTCACCACCCCTTTTTGCTTGTAGTTTGGCTGCTTTCCATCGGTTGAGTTCTTTGTTGGACACTCATTTTTATAATGACCCATTTCATTGAACGAAAAATGTTTTACTAACTGTAAATCATATTTTTTCTTAACATTACCCAGATATTTTATAGTGTATTTACGAGCCTTATGTCCCATTTTACCACATCGTCAACACTTACCAAAATTCAAAATACATTCCCCAACATGCTTTTTAAAAAAAAATTCACAAACTATAAACTTATGTTTCTTACCATCAGACTTTTTTGAAGAGTTCTTCCCTTTCGCCTGCCACCTCGTCCTCTTATTCTATTGTTTGTCAAAGAATACATGATCATCGGAAAACTCAATTCACACCTTCTCTGCACAATGAATAAGTTTTTCATAACATTTGAACTCACAAGAAGCTAAAGCCCTTTGATAAATTGTATTTAATCTTGAGTAAAAATAGTTGATTTTACTATCAAGATCTCATATGAAATTTGGAGAATACCTTGCCAGTTGAGTGAATTTTTCATCAAAAGTAGACACTGAGTCATTCTCCTGCATCAATTCCAGGAATTGTTTTTCCATACAAAGATGAACCATCGTAGGAAAATATTTCTCAAAATACATACCTTTGAACTCATCCCAATCAAGACCATCAATCTTCTAACTATCCCTGATATTTTTCACCATCGACCACCACTTATCAGCTTCACCTTCAAAACAGTAAATAGTAAGAGTATCCTTTTGATGTTTTGAACAACCCATGACATCAAAAATCTTCTCCAATGCTTTAATCCACCATTCAGCTAAAACAGGGTCAGATGATCCTATCAATGATGGGGGATGTTGCATCATGAAATTCTCCACTACTGACATGTTCCTCTATAGTTGATCATGCTGATCTCTTA
This sequence comes from Viscum album, assembly GCA_963277665.1. Classification (NCBI taxonomy): domain Eukaryota; kingdom Viridiplantae; phylum Streptophyta; class Magnoliopsida; order Santalales; family Viscaceae; genus Viscum; species Viscum album. The sequence continues at coordinate 1,699,718,835 of OY728127.1, forward strand.
CATTGATACCACCTCCATTTATAGCCTGTGTCAATTGTGCCTTCGCTGCAACAAACTGTTCAGTTCCAATTCCGACCGTCCCAGGTTGCAGATTTGGATGTTTGTCTTCCTCCTGATGTCGTCCTGACATAGCTTCCCTTTTTCCACTACAGAAAACCATTATGAACATTGAAATATCTTATGCGAAGCAACATGGTAATATGTAAATTGTATATGATATCAATATTAATATAAATTACTTTATGGATATTAATTTTACAATACCCTAACTCCTAATGTTATATAAACCGACCTCTGATACCAACTATATGGACCCGACCTTAAACATTACATCATATTTAATTAAATGAATAATTTCCATTGAGGATCTTTTCAGGTTTATAGTTATAGAGAATTAGGACATAACAATTACATCTCAAAAGATTACAAGGTATATATATCTACATAGTTTCCATTTTTTCGTAAAATAAAAACTATTGAAAAAGGGTCATGTTGAGTTCTATGTTTTAGACAACATGACTTTTCCTTGATCCCATCCTTGACCTTATTCATCTTTAATTCCTGTGAAAACAGTTCAAAACAAGGGATGAGCATAAAAAGCTCAGTAAGGGTTATAAAACAAATAATGAAAACACTTGTTTTTAAATACATAGAAAACATGAACTCTATTACTTACCTCATGAAATCATAAGATTTATGAATGAAACATATAAATAATTAATCATAATGTTAACTTGTGGCATCTATATCATACTTACATTGTAGCTATCAGAGAAACATAGGGAGTTACATTGGGATACACATCACAGTATATTCCCTAAATCTCTTAGGAGAAACATTCACGTTTACCTCCATCACATTACCCACTGAATTCGAGAGCTATCTCGGACTCACCCGCACTAGGTTTATCACGGAACCACTCGTATACGTAAATAATGCCCAAGAACCATAACATGACCATAACACATAACATAAGCAAAAAGGAAAGATAAAATTCCCACATTTCAATAAAAAAATATCATTCCAAGATATTGAATGAATATATCCATTTTTAAAATAATTTTCAATACCAAAAAGAGTATATGGTATTTATTTTTCCTTTTAAAAACATTACAGATTGTTAAGGAAGCCAAAGATCAAATAATACTCGCGGCGACGGAAAGTTCGTTGTCACTGCTTACGTAAAAAAAGAAACATTCCTTTTGGACGTTTAGTAAAACTCTTTGTATAAAAATATTCCCTTTGAAAAAAATGAAATGTAAAAGGGATACACCATATATAATAATGCTGTTTATAAAACTAAAAATGCCTCACTGAAAGGAGATTAAGACGAAGTCCCTTACCTCACATCTGAATTGACTCAATCGTTCTTTAATCTCCTGAATAATAAAATAAAGTTAATTTATACTTTCTTAAGAACCTTTTTCAAGATTATTATTCCTTTTATATCACTTATTAACATGTTATAAACATTATGCAATCATTTAAGTTAATAACATTCATTTTGTCGATATTTAGTACTTGAGTAAAAAATAAACACCTTATATTTACAAGTTGTCCATGTTGTAAATGGTTTATTATATCCAGAATGATATTAAGGATTTATATATCATATATATTCAGTATATAAATGTTTTTATAATAGTACATAACATTTAGAGGTAAGAAATGAAATGCACCGTTCATGGAGACTGTAAGTCGTACGTACACATGAATGCTACTTTCATTTTTATTTCTTATTTTAATGGAAATAAAGCATAATGATACTTAGGTATATTATAATTCCAGTATAATATCATATATAATATCGTTAAATCCATCCTTTATACATCCCACATAAGGCATTAACGAATCAAATCACTTTGAGGGGGCAGTAGTCCACACTTCCTCAAATGAAATTATCGTATTTACCCATTATGGAAACCATAAAGGCATGATATAAATGGAAATTAAAGAAGAATAAGGAAATTATAAACATAATATATATCATATATAAATATAGTTTCATCATAATGGACACCATGAGAGGTGGTAATATGTAATTGAACAATCATCGTTTCAGGAGGCCTTAGTTTTCCATCCACAGAAATATAATGTTCTTCATCCATTAGATAGAGGTGTGTGTAATTGTAGTTCAAATCCTTCACATAAAAAAAAATCCACGTATATTGGGGATACGGGTTTTGTTACAAAAGAATGGAATAAATATATTTTAATGTTTTGATAATTAAAATAAAAGAAAACAATTTAAGAGAAACATTTACCTTTAATTTTGGTAACTCCATTTGGTTTGAACCAAAGGACTTCTTGAAGTTCCTTTTGCCTAAGGAAAGGCTTCTAATAGGAGGAGAGGGATGTTGAAGGCTTAATTGGGCAGATTTAGGACGATTGGAATGGCTTGAGAGGTGTGTGGAATTTGTTAGAAGTGGTGTCCTTTTATAAGGGAGAGGAGTGGCTCTTTAGGAATGTGTGAAGAAATTATTTTATTATATATTGATATTCAGTTTCTAAAGGTCCAAAAATAATTATAGTCAAAGATAAGATGACTCTGTTCGAAATAAAATCATCCAATCATAATTGGACATGTTTTGGATAATATTTTTATCATTTTAATCGTATTTATTTAAATCATTTATTAATGAGGTAAATACTACATAATTATTGTGCCATAAATAATTTAATTTAATTGATGTCTATTTTTTTTTTAAAATACTATCATGAATGAAATATATTTATATTTTCAATGAATATTTATAGTCTATAATATGACTTATATAACACCGTATAAAAATTAATTTACTAAATGATTTTTGTTATTTTCAATTCTGTCTTTACATTAAATTAATTAATCTAAAGTGTCATTATCTTTCATAAGTGGCTCCATGGTGTCCCAAAATTGACCCAAGGATGCCCATGGTTAGTCCCCACTCATCCAATAAGGTTAGGACAAGTGTTAAGGTAATTTTGAATTATTATAATATTCTTTTAACCTTTAATTGCCCTATTTACCTATAACCGCGATAAATAAAAGTCAAATGTTACTATTCATCAAAAAATATTTTCATCTTAATGAACCACATTTTACTTCTTGATGAAAACCATGTATGTCTGATATTTGAAATACAATTCATATAAGTGGTAAAATTTCATTTAAATTGAAAAAGTTAGTTTTTTTAACTACCACTAAGTGTTGTCACTATTCATAAAAAATTGACATTTTTCAGAAAAATACCATAAATTCAGCCAAAGCTATATTTGATATTACGAATTAAAAAATGATGTATATTTTACCAAATTCAAAACATAGCAGTGGAATTAATTAATTTTAAAATTAATTCCCATTATCAAAACAAATAGCGTGTTGTTAAGAAACAATAACTATCAAAAGATTGACACTTGTTTATGTCTAATTTCAACGTGAAATTTATTCCAATGACCGAAATTGGATTAAATGGTAAAATTATATTTCAATTTAAATTTAAAACCAACTAAAAATATAATCTAACTATATAAATACATTAGATTAATAGGCACTTTTGAATTAAAATAAAGCATTTTTCACTATTCATTAAAAAATGATCTTTATCAAAAAATACCAAAAAATTACCCAAAGTAAAATTTGATGTCCCCATTATAAAGAAGGATTATATATGGTCAATTAGAATGTATTAAAGTGACCAAAACTATATTTAAAGAGGTTTCTTCATTAAAAGGTGGTAAATTGTCCTTTTAATGTAAATTATGATTAAAATTAGATTCATTCATATTTTAAGCTTCTAACTTTTTATTGGATAAATGTAAAAAATTTAAAAATCATGTATAATCATATTTCGATCAGTTTCATTCATTCCCTCCAATACAATAGCAATGAGTTAAATTCAATTAAAAATAATAACATTATATTATTAGTGTACAATGTAAGATTCCAAAGAAACCCGCCGTTGCGTATTGGGTATGCTATAGAACATAGAAACTCTTTAAAGTAAAATTAATATTTAATTCAAAAATATTAATAAATATGAAATATGTCTTATTCTTCATTTACCTAGGATGTTACATCCTTCCCCCCTTTTGGGAATTATGTTCTCGCAATTTTTATTCACTTATGAAAACAAGTGGGGGGTATTTGTCCCTCATAGCATTTTCAGTTTCTCATGTTACCTCTTCAACCATATGGTTTTTACACAAAACCATTACCTGGTGAATTACCTTATTCCGCAACACCCACTCTCTACAATCAAGAATCTGAACTGATTGTTCTTCATAAGAGAGATTCTCTTCCAACTGAACTACCTCACGGCTCAAAACATGAGATGAATCTGGCATATACTTTCTCAACATCGAAACATGAAAAACATTGTGTACTTGGTATAAACATGGAGGTAAAGCCAATCTATACGCAACTGATCCAACTTTTTCATGAATTTCATAAGGTCCAATGAACCTTAGACTCAAATTTCCCTTCTTACCAAAACACATCAAACTTTTCCATGGAGAAACTTTGAGAAAGAAATGATCACCTATGTCAAAGGAAATATCCTTCCTCCAGTTATTTGCAAAACCTTTCTATCTGCTCTGAGCTGTTATCATGTGCTTCTCAATCAACTAAACTTTATCTACCATCTCTTCTACCAATTATGGTCCCATCTGCTTCCTCTCACCTACATCATCCCAAAAATATGGAGTTCGACAATGCTTTCCATATAATGCCTCAAATGGAGCCATTTGTATACTGGAATGAAAGCTGTTATTATAAGAAAATTCAACCAAAGAAAGTTGTTGGTCCCAACTTCCTTGGAAATTTATCGAGCAAGCAGGTAACAAATCCTACAAGTTCTGAATTGTCTGTTTTGACTACCAATCTGATTGAGGATGAAAAGCTATACTAAAATTTTATTCGGTACCCAATGACTTCCGAAGTCTTTTCCAAAAGATAGAAGTGAACCTTGGATCATGATCAAATACAACGGAGAGGGGAACTCCATGAAACCTGACTATATCTTTAACATACAACAGTGAAATTTGATCTAGAGATAAAGAATCTATAATAGGAAATAAATGAGTAAATTTAGTCAATCCGGAAACTATAACCTAGATTGCATTATTACATCGAGATGTCTTTGGTAATCCCACAACAAATTCGATGGATATATCTTCCCATTTACACTCTGGCACCGGTAAAGGATGAAGGATTCCTTTCGGTAACTGTCACTCTGCTTTAACCTACTGACAAGTCAAACAATTCACAGTAAAATCAGTAATATCTCTTTTCATTCCATCCCACCAGTAATACACCTGAAGATCTTTGTACATCTTAGTAATGCCAGGATGAACTGAAAACAAAGAACTATTAGTTTCACATAACAACTCATTCTTCAACTGTGAATCACAAGGCACACATAATATCTTTACAAGTCTCAAAACACAATCATTATCAACATTAAAATCATGCAACATACCTTTCTGAACCAACACAACCTTTTTCTGTAACTCATTTTCTTTCTTTTGCGCTTGTTTAATTCTGTCTAAAAGAGATTATTTCACTAACACCTGAAAAAAAACAGAATAATTTCCTACAACAACAACATCTATGCCAATGTTCATCAAATCAAAAACCAAAGGATATTGTTCTAAATGTAACATGGTAAATGAAGTATTAGTTTTTCGACTCAAAGCATCAACCACTTTATTTTCTTTCCCTGGATGATAAATGATCGTGAAATCATAATCCTTGATTAATTCCAACTATCTCCACTATCTCATGTTCAATTATTTTTGAGTGAATATATACTTAAATCTTTTGTGATCATTATATATTTCACACGTCGGTCCATAAAAATGATTCCTCTAAATTGTTAAAGCAAATTCAACAGTAGCTAATTCTAAATCATGTGTAGGGTAATTTAACTCATGTCGTTTCAACTGACGTGAAGCATAAGCAATTAACAGATCATTTTGCATTAGTACACAACCCATTCCTTTCAACGAAGCATCACTATAGAAAAAAATTCACCATTTCTGGAAGTAAGTGCCAAAATTGGAGCATTCACCAATCTTCTTTTCAATTCCAAATAACAATTATCACATTCTTTTTTCCAGATGAACTTAACACCTTTTTGAGTTATCTTAGTCATAAGACTAGATAACCGTGAAATTTTTTCAACAAACCTCCTGTAATAACCAGAAAAACCAACAAACTACGAAACTCAGTTATATTTGTGGGTCTTGGGCAATTTTAAACATTTTTAATTTTAGAAGGATCAAGAGTTATGCCATTTTTTGAATCAATGTGACCAAGGAATGAAATTTCTTGTAACCAAAACTCACACTTGCTAAATTTCCCAAATAGTATATTTTCTTTTAATATTTGCAAGAAAACCCTTTAATGACTTTCATTTTCCTCATTACTTTTGGAATAAACCAAAATATCATCAATGAACACAACCACAAACTAATCTAATAACTCACAAAAAATTCTATTCATAAGATCCATGAATACAAAAGGTGAATTGGGTAACCCAAAAGGAATAAATACAAATTCATAATGGCCATATCTAGTACGAAACATGGTCTTTAGAACGTCTGCTTCCTTTACTTTCAACTAATGGTACCCCAACCTCATGTCAATCTTTGAAAAATACTAAGCTCCCTGGAGCTGATCAAACAAATCACTGATATGAGTAAAAGGAAAATTATTCTTAACAGTGATGTCATTCAATGATATATAATTAATGAGAAGTCTCATTGAACCATCTTTCTTTTTGACAAACAAGACAGGAGCACCCCATGGTGACGTGCTAGGTCGAATGAAACCTTCATATAATAACTCATGCAATTTCTACTTTAACTCTAAAAGTTCAATTTGTGCCATTCGATAAGGGGGTTGTGAAATTGGATTAGCATCAAGAACTAAGTCAACAGTAAATTCAACATACCAATCTGGTATATTTCCAAGCAACTCATCAGGAAAGATATCAAGGTACTAATTTACCACTGGCACATCATTAATCTGAACAGTTTTTTTGTTTTCAACAATATGTGCAATGTAACATTCATTTCCATCTTTTTTTAGTTTCTCAGCTTCCTGATATGTTATCAATATCAAGGGTTCATTTTTATTATACAAACTGAAAATCATTCTAAAAAGAAACATTTTTAGCTCTGCAATCAATCTTAGCATGATAAATAGAAATCCATTCAATGCCCAAAATAACATGAAATTCTACTAACGGAAAAATAATAAGGATTTCAGGTAGATTCTTTCAACACATAAGGACAAGAATGTTCTTATGTTTTATTTTTATCTCAACATTTCATCAAGGTGTTTTTACCGTAAGTTATGTACTCATATCTTGAGTTGGAATTCCTAATTTACTAGAAATCTTCTCACAAAAGAACGAGTGTGTAGACCCTGAATAAAACAACACATTGAAATAATATGAACAAACAAACAGTGTACCTGATACAATTTCATTTGATGGCCCAACATCTGCTGAAGTAGTTGCAAAGGATTTCACCACCCCTTTCTGCTTGTAGTCTGGCTGCCTTCCTTCGGTTGAGTTTGTTGTTGGACACTAATTTGAAAAATGACCCATTTCGTTGCACATAAATCATTTTACTGACTGTAAATCAGATTTTGTCATACCATTACCCTAATCTTTTTCAATGAAATTACTATACTTATGTCCCATTTTACCACATCGGTAGCACTTACCAGAATTCAAATGACATTTCCCTGCCTTATTTTTACCACAATTATCACAAACTATAAACTTATGTTTCTTACCATCAGACTTTTTTGAAGAGTTCTTCCCTTTCACCTGCCACCTCTTCCTCTTATTCTGTTTTTTTGTCAAATAATACCTGATCATCGGAAAACTCCATTTTCACCTTCTCCACACAATGAAAATTTTTTTCATAACTTTTGAACTAATGATAATCTAAAGCCCTTTGATAATTTGGCGTTAATCCTGAGTAAAAATAGTTTATTTTACTATCCAGATCTCAAATGAAATTTGGAGCATACCTTTACAGTAAAATGAATTTTTCTTCATAAGAAACCACTAAGTCATCCTCCTGCCCCAATTCTAGTAATTGTTTTTCCATAATAAGATGAACCACCTTAGGAAAATATTTTTTAAAGAAACAAACCTTTGAACTCATCCCAATCAAGAGCATAAATCTCGTCACTATCCCTGATATTTTTCACCATCGACCACCACTGATCAGCTTCACCTTCAAATTTATAAACAACAAGACTATGCTTTTTATGTTCTGAACAACCCATGACAAGAAAAATCATCTCCAATTCATTAATCCACCCTTCATCTAGCACAGGGTCAGATGATCCTATGAATGATGGGGGATATTGCCTCATGAAATTCTCCGCTACTGACATGTTCCTTTGAGGTTGATCTGGCTGATCTCGTACATAGATACCATCACCATTTATATCCGGAGTCAACTATACCATCACTGCAACAAATTGTTCATTTTCGATTCCAACCATCCCATGTTTCTAATTTGGAAGTTTGTCTTCCTCCTATTTTCATCCCAACATAGCTTCCTTGTTTCCACTATGGAAAACCATTCTGAACATAGAAATATATTAGGCGAAGAAACATGGTAATCTATAAATGCAATATGATATCAATATTAACATAAATTACTTTATGGATATTAATTTAACAGTACCCAAACTCTTAAAGTTATCTAAACTATCCTCTAATACCAACTATAAGGACCCGAAATTAAACAATACATAATAGTGAATTAAATGAATAATTCACATTGAGGATCTTTTCAGGTTTAGAGTTTTAGAGAATTAGGACATAACTATTACATCTCAAAATATTACAAGGTATACATATCTACATATTTTACATTTTTTTCATAAAATCAAAATTCTTGAAAAAAGAGTCATGTCTAGTTCCATGTTTTAGACAACATGACTTTTCCTTGATCCCATCCTTGACCTTACTCATCATTATGTCATGTGAAAAAATATCAAAACTTGGGATGAGCATAAAAAGCTCAGTAAGGGTTATAAAACAAATAATGAAAACATTTGTTAATAAATACATACAAAACATGAACTCTTTTACTTACTTCATGAAATCATAAGATTTATGAAAGACATATAGAAATCATTAATCATAAAGTTAACTTTTTGCATCCATATCATACTTACATTGTAGCTATCACAGCTACAGAGGGAGTTACTTTGGAATACCCATGATAGTATATTCCCTAAATATCTTAGGAGAAACATTAACATTTACCTTCGTCACGTTACCCAATTCATTAGAGAGCTATCTCGTGCTCACCCGCCCTAGGTTTATCATAGAACCACCCATAAACCTAAATAATGTCCAAGAACCATTACATGATCATAACACATAACATAAGCATAAAGGAACGATAACATTCCCTCATTTAAATAACAAAATATCATTTCAAGATACTTAAATAATAAATCCATTTTCAAAATCATTTTCATTACCAAAAAGAGTATATGGTATTTATTTTTCTTTTTAAAAACATTACGACTTGTTATGGAAGCCAAAGATCAAATAATACTCGTGGCGACGGAAAGGTCGTTGTCACCTCTTACGTAAAAAAAGAAACATTCCTTTTTTCATTTAGAAAAATGCTTCGTATAAAAAGATTCCATTTGAATAGAATGAAATGTCAAAGGGGATTATACAACGTATAAAATAAAGTCGTTTATAAAACTTAAAATGCCTCAATGAAAGGGGATTGAGACGAAGTCCCTTACCACGTGTCTGAATTGAATCGATTGTTCTTTAATATCTTTAATAATAAAAAAAATTTAATTTCTAATTACTTAAGTACCTTTTTAAAGATTATTATTCCTTTTATATCACTTATTACCATGTTATAAACATTATGCAATTATTTAATTTAATAACGTTCATTTTGTTGATATTTGGTACTTGAGTAAAAAATGAACACCTTATATTTAGAAGCTATCCATGTGGTCAAAGTTTCATTATATCCAAAATGATATTCATGATTTGGATATCATATATATCATATATATCCATTATATAAATGTTTTTATTATAGTACATAACATTTTTTGGTAAGAAATGAAATGCAACGTTCATGGAGATGGTATGCCGTACATATGCATTAACGCTACTTTCATTTATATTTATTATTTTAATTGAAATAAAACATAATTGTACATAGTTATATTATAATTCCAGTATTATATCATATATAATATCATTAAATCCATCCTTTATACATCCCACATAAGGCATTAACGAATCAAATCACTTTGAGGGGGCGGTAGTCCGCACTTTCTCAAATGAGATTATCATATTTACCCACTATGGAAACCATAATGTCATGCTATAAATGGGAATTATAGAAGAACAAGGAAGTAATAAACATAATATATATCAAATATAAATACAATTCCATCAAAATGGCCACCATGATAGGCGGTAAGATGTAATTGAACAATCATCATTTCGTGAGGGCTTAGTTTTCCATCCACAGAAACATTATGTTATTCATCCATTAGATGGAGGTGTGTGTAAGTGTAGTTTGAATACATATCATAAAAACATCCTAGTATATTTAGGATACTTTTTTTGTTACAAAAAAAGGAATAAAAATTGTTTAGGGGTTGTAGAAGTAAAATAATAAAAACAATTTAAGAGAAACTCTTACCTTTAATTTGGGTAACTCACTTTGGTTTGAACCAAAGAACATCTTGAAGTGCATTCTGCCTAAGGTAAGGCATCTAAGAGGAGTATAGGGATGTTTAGAGCTTAATTGGGAAGATTTTGGACGAGCTAAATGGCTTGAGTGGTGTGTGGAATTTGTTATAATTGGTCTCCATTTATAAGGGAGAGGAGGGGATCTTTAGGAAAGTGTGAAAAAATTATTTTATTATATAATGATATTCGGTTTCTAAAGGTCCAAAAATCATTATAGTAAAACATAAGTTGACTCATGGTCAAAATAAAATCATCCAATAAGAATTGGACATATTTTGGATAATATTTTAATCATTATAATCTTATTTATTTAAATCAATTATTAATGAGGTAAATACTGCATCATTATTCTGTCATTAATAATAAAATATATTCGATATCTAAAAATTATAAATAAACTACTATCATTTAGGAAATATTTTTATCTTTCTAATAAATATTTATAGTCGAAAATATGACTCATATAACATAATATCAAAGTTAATTTACTAAAAAATTTATGTTATTGTCAATTTTATCTTTACATTAAATTAATTATTCTAAAGTGTTATTATCTATCATAAGTGGATCCATGGGGTCCAAAAATAGATCCAAGTTTTCCCCTGGTTGGCCACTACTCATCAAATAAGGTTAGAATAAGTGTTAAGGTAATTTTGAATTATTATAATATTATTTTAACGTTGAATTACCCTATTTACCTTTAACCTCGATAAATAAAAGTCAAAAGGTACTTTTCACCAAAAGTTATTTTATCTTCATGAACCAAATTTTACTTCTTGATAAAATCCATGTATGTTAGATTTTTGAAATTCAATTCTGAGAAGTGGTAAATTTTCATTTAAATGAAAAAGTCAGTGTTTTAACTACCACTAAGTGGTGTCACTATTCATAAAAAAATTGACGTTTTTCAGAAAAATACCATAAATTCAGTCTAAGCCATATTTGATATTATGAATTCAAAAATGATGTCTATTTTACCAAATTCAAAACATAGAATTGTAATTAATTAATTTTAAAATAAACTCCCATAATCAAAATTAATAGCGTGTTTTTAAGAAACAATAACTATCAAAAGATTGATACTTGTTTATGTGAAATTTATTCCAATGACCAAAATTGGATTAAATGGTAAAAATATATTTCAATTTCACATTAATACCCACAAAAAATATAATATAACCATATAAATAAATTATATTAAAAGGCAATTTTGAATTAAAATAAAGCATTTTTCACTATTCATTAAAAAAATGAACTTTATCAGAAAAATACCAAAATATTACCCAAAGTAAAATTTGATGTACCAATTCTAAAGAAGGATTATATTTGGTAAATTAGAATGTATTAAAGTGACCAAAACTATATTCAAAGAGGGTTCTCCATTAAAAGGCGGTAAATTGGCCTTTTAATGTAAATTATGCTTAAAATTATATTCATTCATATTTTAAGCTTCTAAATTTTTATTGGATAAATGTAAATACATTTAAAAATCTTGTATAATAATATTGTAGTCAGTTTCATTCATTCCTTCCAATACAATGGATAGGATTTAAATACTATTTAAAATAATAATATTATATTATTAGTGTGCAATGTAAGATTCTAAAGAAACCTGCTGTTGTGTATCGGGTATTCTATCGAACATAGCTACCCATTTAAAGTAAAATTAATATTTAATTAAAAATATTTAATAAATATGAAATATGTATTATTCTTCATTTACCTGGGATGTTACATCCTTCCCCCCTTTTGGAAATTGTTTCCTCACAATTTTTATTCACTTATAAAAATAATTGGGGGTATTTGTCCCTCATAACATTTTCAGTTTCCCATATTTCCTCTTCAACCATATGGTTTTTCCCCAAAACCTTTACAGGGTGATTTACCTTATTCCACAACACCAACTCTCTATGATCAAGAATCAGGATTGGTTGTTCTTCATAAGAGAGAGTCTCTTCCAATTGAACTACCTGTGGGCTCAAAACATGAGATGAATCTAGAATATAATTTATCATCATCGAAACATGAAAAACATTGTGTACCTGGGATAAACTTGGAGGTAAATGAACTCTATACGTAACCGATCCAACTATCTCATGAATTTCATACGGTCCAATGGACCTCAGACTCAACTTCCCTTCTTACTAAAATGCATCACACTTTTCCATGGAGATACTTTGAGAAGCACAAGATCACCTACCTCAAAGGAAATATCGTTGATCTGGTTATCTACATAACTTTTCATTCTGCTCTGAGTTGTTCTCATGTGCTTCTGAATCAACTAATCTTTCTCTGCCATCTCTTCTACAAATTTTGCTCCCATCAGCTTCCTCTCACCTACATCATCCCAAAAAGATGGAGTTCGACAATGCTTTCCATATAATGCCTCAAATGGAGCCATCTGTATACTAGAATGAAAGTTGTTATTATAAGAATATTCAACCAAAGAAAGATGTTGGTCCCAACTTCCTTGGTAATTTATCGAGCAAGAACACAACATATCCTCCAAGGTATGAATTATTCGTTCTGACTACCAATATAATTGAGGATGAAAAGATGTACTAAAATTTAATTCTGTACCTAATGAATTCTCAAGGCCATTCCAAAAGTTAGAAGTGAACCTTGGATCATGATCAGATACAACAGAGAGGGGAACTCCTGGCAACCTGACTATATCTTTAACATACAACCGAGAAAGTTGATCTAGAGACAACGTATCTCTAATAGGAAGGAAATGAGAAAATTTAGTCAATCAATCAACTATAATGTAGATTGCATTATTACCTCGATATGTCTTTGGTAATCCCACAACAAAGTTGATGGATATATTTTCCCATTTCCACTTTGGCACCGGTAAAGGGTGAAGAATTCCTTTCGGTAACTGTAAATCTGCTTTAACCTATTGACATGTCAAACACTTCCCTGTAAAATTAGCAATATCTCTTTTCATTACATCCCACCAGTAATTCTCCTGATGATCTCTGTACATATTAATACTTCCAGGATGAACTGAAAACAAAGAACTATTCTCTTTATATAACAACTCATTATTCAATTGTGAATCACAAGGCACACACAATATCTTTACAAATCTCAAAACACAATCATTATCAATGTTAAAATCAGGAAACATACCCTTCTACACCAACACAACATTTTTCCTGTAACTCACTATCTTCCTTTTGCGCTTTCTTAATTCTATCTAATAGAGATGATTTCCCTGACACCTAAAACAAAACAGAATAATTTCATGCAACAAAAACTTCTATGCCAAAGTTCATCAAATCATAAACCAAAGGATATTGTTCCAAATGTAACATGGTTAATGAAGTATTACTTTTTTGACTCAAAGCATCAACCACTTTATTTGATTTCCCCGGATGATAAAGGATTGTGAAATCATAATCCTTGATTAATTCCAACTATCTCCTCTATCACATGTTCAATTATATTTGAGTGAATATATACTTAAAACTTTTGTGATCAGTATATATTTCACACTTCACTCCATACAAATGATGCCTCCAAATTTTTAAAGCAAAAACAACAGAAGATAATTCCAAATCATGTGTAGGGTAATTTAACTCATTTGGTTTCCAATGACGTGAAGCATAAGAAATTACCAGATCATTTTGCATTAAGACACAACCCATCACTTTCAATAAAGAATCACTATAGAAAAAAAATCACCATTTTTGGAAGAAAGTCCCAAAATTGGAGCATTCACAAATCTTTTTTTCAATTCCGGATAACAATCATCACGTTCTTTTGTCCAGATGAACAGAACACCTTTTCTAGTTAGCTTAGTCATTAGACTAGATAACTGTGAAAGAGTTTAAAAAAACATCCTGTAATAACCTGCCAAACCAAGAAAACTACGAATCTCGATTATATTTGTGGGTCTTGTCCATTTTTCAACAACTTTCATTTTAGCAGGATCAACAATTATGCCATTTTTTGAAACAATTTGGACAAGGAATGAAATTTGTTGTAACCAAAACTCACAATTTCTGAATTTCCCATATAGTTCTTTTCTTTTAATGTTTTCAAGACAACCATTAAATGTATTTCATGTTCCTCTTTACTTTTGGAATAAACCAAAATATCATCAATAAAAACAACCACAAACTTATCAAAGAACTCACAAAAAATTCTATTGATAAGATTCATGAATACATCAGGTGCATTTGTTAACCCAAAAGGCATAACTACAAATTCATAATGGCCATATCTAGTAAAAAATGCTGTCTTTGGAACATCTTCTTCCTTTACTTTCAATTGATGGTACCCCGACTTCAAGTCAATATTTGAAAAATACTGAGCTCCCTGGAGCTGATCAAAAAAAACATCGATATGAGGAAAAGGATACTTATTCTTAATAGTGATGTTATTCAATTCTCTATAATCCATTCAAAGTCTCATTGAACCATCATTATTTTTAACAAACAAGACAGAAGCACCCCATGGTGACGTGCTGGGTCGAATGAATCCTTTATCTAATAACTCAAGCAATTGATACATTAACTCTAAAAGTTCAATTTTTTCCATTCGATAAGGGGGTTTTGAAATTAGCCTAGCATTAAGAACTAAGTCAACATTAAATTCAACTTCCCAATCAGGTATAATACCAGGAAACTCATCAAGAAAAACATCAAGATACTCGTTTTCCACTGGCACATCATTAATCTGAACAGTTTCTTTGTTTTCAAAAATATGTGCAAGGTCACATGCATTTCCATATTTTACTAGTTTCTCAACATCCTAACATGTTATCAACAACAAGGGTTCATTTTTGTATACAAACTAAAAATAATTCTGAAAATAAACCTTTTTAGCTGTGCAATCAATCTTAGCATGATAAACAGAAATCCAATCGATGCCCAAAAGAACATCAAACTCTAATAGCGGCAAAACAATAAGGTTTGCAGGTATATTTTTTCCACACACAAGGACAAGAATGTTCTTATGTTTTCTTTTTGTCTCACATTTCTTCCTGGTGTTTTTACCATAATTTCTATATTCATATCTTGAGTTGGAATTCCCAATTTACTAGAAAACTTCTTAGAAATGAAAGAGTGTGTAAACCACGAATCAAACAACAAATTGGAATAATCTGAAAAAACAAATAGTGTACCTGATACAACTTCATTTGATGGCCCAACATCTGCTGAAGAAGATACAAAGGATCTCTTCACCCCTTTCAGCTTATAGGCTGGCTTCATTCCTTCAGTTGAGTTTGTTGTTGGACACTAATTTGAAAAATGACCCATTTCATTGCACTTAAAACATTTTACAGACTGTAAATCAGATTTTTTCTTACCATTACCCTGATCTTTTTCAGTGAAATTACGAGCCTTGTGTCCCATTTTACCACATCGGTAGCACTTACCAGATTTCAAAAGACATTCCCCAGCATGATTTTTACCACAATTATAACAAACTATAAACTTACGTATCATACCACTAGACATATTTGAAGAGTTCTTCCCTTTCGCCTGCCACCTCGTCCTCTTATTCTGTTGTTTTTCAAAGAATACCTGATCATTGGAAATCTCCATTTCCACCTTCTCTGCACAACGAACTAGATTTTCATAACTTTTTAACTCATGAGAAGCTAAAGCCCTTCGATACATTGGCTTTAATCCTGAGTAAAAAATTGTTGATTTTACTATCCAGATCTCGAATGAAATTTGGAACATACCTTGCCAGTCAAGTGAATTTTTCTTCATAAGCATCCACTGAGTCATCCTCCTGCCTCGATTCTAGTAATTGTTTTTCCATCCTAATACGAACCACCTTAGGAAGATATTTCTCAAGAAACATACCTTTGAACTCATCCCAATCAAGAGAATCAATCTCAACACTATCCATGATATGTTTCACCATTCACCACCACTGATCAGCTCCACCTTTAAAATGATAAACAACAAGACAAAGATTTCGATGTTTTGAACAACCCATGACATAAAAAATCTTCTCCAATGCATTAATCCACCCTTCAGCTAGCACATGGTCATATGATCCTGTGAAATATGGGGGTTGTTGCCTCATGAAATGCTCCCCTACTGACATGTTCCTCTGTGGTTGATCTGGCTGATCTCGTATATGGATACCACCACCATTTATAGTCTGAGTCAACTATTCCATCGTGGCAATAAACTGTTCATTTCTGATTCTGTCCATCCCATGTTTCTGATTTGGAATATTGTCTTCCTCTTGATGTCATCCCAATATAGCTTCCCTGTATCCTCTGCAAGAAAACCATTCTAAACATATAAATATCTTAGGTGAAGCAACATGGTAATCTGTAAATGCAATATGATATCAATATTAACATAAAATACTTTATGGATATTAATTTAACAATACCCTAACTCCTAAAGTTACCTAAACTGTCCTTTGATACCAACTATAAGGAACCAACCTTAAGCGTTACATAATACTGAATTAAATGAATAATTCACATTGATGATCTTTTCAGGTTTAGAGTTTTAGATAAGTAGGACATAACTATTACATCTCAAAAGATTACAAGGTATACATATCTACACAGTTTCCATTTTTTTGATAAAATAAAAACTATTGAAAAAAGAGTCATGTTTAGTTCCATGTTTTAGAGAGCATGACTTTTCCTTGATCCCATCCTTGAACTTACTCATCTTTATGTCATGTGTAAACATTTCAAAACATGGGATGATCATAAAAAGATCAGTAAGGGTTATAAAACAACGAATGAAAACATTTGTTCATAAATACATACAAAACATGAACTCTTTTACTTACCTCATGAAATCATAAGTCTTATGAAAGACATATAGAAATCATTAAACATAAAGTTAACTTGTGGCATCCATATCATACTTACATTGTAGCTATCACAGCTACATATGGAGTTAGTTTGGAATACCCATCACAGTATATTCCCTAAATCTCTTATGAGAAACATTCACGTTTACCTCTATCACGTTACCCAATGCATTGGAGATCTATCTCGGGCTCACCCTCCCTAGGTTTATCATGGAACCACCCTTATACCTAAATAATGTCCAAGAACCATAACATGATCGTACCACATAACATAAGCATAAAAAACGATAAAATTCCCACATTTCAATAACAAAATATCATTTCAAGATATTGAGATAATAAATCCATTCTCAAAATCATTTTCAATACCAAAAAATGTATGTGGTATTTATTTTTCTTTTTACAAACATTATGTCTTGTTAAGGAAGCCAAAGATCAAATAATACTCACGGCGGCGGAAAGGACATTGTCACCGCCTACGTAAAAAAAAGAAGCATTCCTTTTTTCGTTTAGTAAAATTATTTGTATAAAAATATTACATTTGAAAAAAAAATAAAAGTCAAAGGGGTTTATACACCGTATAAAATAATTCCATGTATAAAACTAAAAATTCATCAATGAAAGGAGATTGAGATGAAGTCCCTTACCTCATGTCCGACTTAAATAGATCGTTCTTTAATCTCATTAATAATAATCTAAAGTTAATTTCTACTTTCATAAGTACCTTTTTCATGTTTATTATTCCTTTTATATCACTTATTACCATGTTATAAACATTATGCAATCATTTATGTTAATAACATTCTTTTTGTCGATATTTGGTACTTGAGTAAAAAATGACCAATTTATATTTACAAGTTGTCCATGTGTTCAAAGGTGAATTATATCCAGAATGATATTCATGATTTGGATATCATATATATCATATATATCCAGTATATAAATGTTTTTATAATAGTACATAACATTTTTAGGTAATAAATGAAATGCACCGTTCATGGAGATAGTAAGCCGTACGTACGCATTAACGCTACTTTCATTTCTATTTATTATTTTAATTGAAATAAAAAATAATGAAACATAGGTATATTATAATTCCAGTATAATATCATATATAATATCGTTAACTCCATCCTTTAAACATCCTACATAAGGCATTAACGAATCAAATCATTTTGAGGGGGCGGTAGTCCGCACTTCCTCAAATGAGATTATCATATTTACCAACTATGGAAACCATAAATGCATTCTATAAATGGGAAGTATAGAAGAACAAATAAGTCATAAACATAATATATATCATATATAAATATATTTCCATCATAATGGCCACCATTAGAGGAAGTAATATGTAATTGAACAATCATCGTTTCGGGAGGGATTAGTTTTCCATCAATAGAAACATTGTGTTCTTCATCCATTAGATGGAGGTGTGTGTAAGTGTAGTTAGAATACTTAAAATATAAAAATCTTATTATATTTAGGATACTGGTGTTGTTACCAAATAAAGGAATAAAAAAAGTATTGGGTTGGAGAAGTAAAATAAAGAAAACAATTTAAGAGAAATTGTTACCTTTAATTTGGGTAACTCCCTTTGGTTTGAACCAAAGGACTTCTTGAAGTGCCTTATGCCTAAGGTAAGGCCACTAAGAGAAGTATAGGGATGTTGAGAGCTTAATTGGGTAGATTTTGGATGAGCTAAATGTCTTGAGAGGTGTGTGGAATTGGTTATAATTGGTCTCCTTTTATAAAGTAGAGGAGGGGCTCTTTAAGAAAGTGTGAAAAAATTATTTTATTATATAATGATATTCAGTTTATAAATGTCCAAAAATAATTATAGTAGAACATAATATGACTCAAGGTATATCGAAAATCATCCAATCAGAATTGGACATGTTTTGGATAATATTTTAATCATTGTAATCTTATTTATTTAAATCAATTTTTAATGAGGTAAACACTGCTTCATTATTCTGTCATTAGTAAGTAAATTTATTCGATATCTAAAAATTATGAAAAAAATACTATCATATAGAAAATATTTTTATCATTATAATTGATATTTATAGTCGAAAATACGACTTATATAACTGCATATCAAAATTAATTTATCAAAACATTTTTTTATTGTCATTTTTGTCTTTACATTAAATTAATTAATCTAAAGTGTCATTATCATTCATAAGTGGCTCCATGGGGTCCCAAAATCGACCCAACGATGAACCTATTTGGAAAAGACTAATAAAATATCATTAGGACATGTTTTAAGATAATTTGGAATTATTATAATACTCTTTTATCCTTGAATTACCCTATTTACCTTTAACCGTGATAAATAAAAGTCAAAAGTTAGTATCAACCAAAAATTATTTTCATCTTAATGAACCAAATTTTACATCTTTATCAAAACCATGTATGTAAAATTTTTGAAATTCAATTCAGAGAAGTGGTAAAATTTAATTTAAATGAATAATTTAGTATTTTTAACTACCACTAAGTGGTGTCACTATTCATAAAAAATTGACGTTTTTCAGAAAAATATCATAAATTCAGCCTAAGATATATATGATATTCCGAATTCAAAAATGATGTCTATTTTACCAAATTCAAAACATAGAAGTGGAGTAAATTAATTTCAAAATTAATTCCCGTTATCAAAACAAATAGCGTGTTTTTAAGAAACAATAACTATCAAAAGATTGATAATTGTTTATGTCCAATTTCAAAGTGAAATTTATTCCAATGACCAACATTGGATTAAATGGTAAAAATAAATTTCAATTTCACTTTAATAAAAACTAAAAATATAATTTAACCATATAAATAAATTATATTAAAAGGAACTTTTGAATTAAAATAAATTATTTTTCACTATTCATTAAAAAATGAACTTTATCAGAAAAATACCCAAAAAATACCCAAAGTAAAATCTGATATCCCCATTATAAAGAAGGATTATATTTGGTCAATTAGAATTTAATGAAGTGATCAAAACTATATTTAAAGAGGTTTTTCCATTAAAAGGTTGTAAATCGGCCTTTTAATGTAAATTATGCTTAATATTAGATTCATTCATATTTTAAGCCTCAATCTTTTTATTGGATATAGGTAAATACATTTAACAATAATGAATAATTATATTGTAGTTAGTTTGATTCATTACTACCAATACAATATCTAGAAGTTATATACAATTTCAAATAATAATATTATATTATTAGTGTGCAACATAAGATTTCAAAGAAACCCATTGTTGTGTATCAGGTATGCTATTGAACATAGCAACCCCTTAAAAGTAAAGTTAATATTTAATTCACAAATATTAATAAATATGAAATATATATTATTCTTCATTTACCTGAGATGTTACAATATAACTTTGTAATGTACAAAACTGAAAGAGCCACCTGAATAGTGATAATAGGCTGGGTGTTAATCACCTTAGGCGCAACTCCCTAAATTCCAAAGGCATCTGACTATAAGTGAGGCTGTAAACCGGTATAGTGGGGATGTTATACCCTCTAGAAGTAACATTGTAACACCCCAAGTAAATAAAGAATATTACATTTTCATATTTATCCATATTTGTGAATAAAATATTAATATGACTTTAAAGGGGACTCTATGCTCGATGGCTTACCCAACACGCAACAACGAGTTTCTTTGGAATCTTACGTTGTACTCTAATAATAAAATAATATTATTTCAAATGGTAGTTAACATGTAGCCGTTGTATTGGAGGGAATGGATATAAATAACTAAAATATGATTATATATGTTTTTTAATGTTTTTACATTTATCCAATAATAGCTAAAGGCTTAAAATACGGAAAGAATTAAATTTTAGGTGTATATGCCCTAGTTTTCACTAAAGGTTCACTTATCGCCTTTTAATGGATAACTGTCATTAAATATAGTTTTTATCACACTTATACATTCTTTTGGACCAAATAAAACTCTTATTAAGAATCGGGACATCAAATTTTACTTTGTGTAATTTTTTGGTATTTTTCCGATAAAGTTCATTTTTTAATGAATAGTGTAGAATGTTGTGTTTTAATTCAAAACCTCTTTTTAATCTAATTTATTTATATTAAAGGTAATATTTTGAATTGGTTTTAAAGTGAAATTATAAAATATTTTTACCATTAAATCCAATAGTGGTCGTTGGAATTAATTTCACTTTGAAATCAGACTTAAACTAGTGTCAATCTTTTGATACTTATTGTTTTATAAAAACACGCTATTTTCTCTGAAAGCGGGAATTAATAATTAAATTAATTAATGTGAATAATATGTTTTGAATTTTTTAAAACGACTTCATTTTTGAATTAGGAATATCAAATATAGCTTAGGGTGAATTTTTGGGATTTTTCTGAAAAACTTCGATTTTTGATGAATAGTGAAACCACTAAGTGGCAATCAAGCAAACTGATTTTTCAGTTAAATGAAAGTTTACCACTAATGTGTATTGAATTTTGAAAATCCGACATACATGGTTGTCATTAGTATGTAAAATGTGGTTCAATGGGATGAAAATAATTTTTTGGTGAATAGTAACTTATTAAGTTTTTAATCGCGATTAGTGGTAATTAGTGTAATTTAAGGTAAAAATGATATTATAAGAATGTGAAAACACCATGAAACTTGTCCTACACCTATTGGGTGAGTCATGTACGACCAAGACAAGCCATGGGACAACTTGGGGACCCCATGGATCCACTTTGGTTGGGAAATGACATAAATAACTTTTATTTAATGTAAAAGTAAAATTGACACAAACATGATATGTTTTACTAAAACAATTTTTAAGTAGGGTTATACAAGTCATATTTTTGATTATAAATAGTCAGTGGAAAGCTAACAAGATTTCCTACATCATAGTAATTTTTTTATAATTTTTAGACATTATATAAATTAAATTATTTATGACATCATAATGATGCAGTGATGACATCATTATTTAACGATTAAAATAAAATGGAAATATAATGTAATATCTATGAACTACACATGTCAAAAACTTATTGGATGGGTGTATTTCGAACCCTTATAACTTTATACACGAATTATATCAATGTGGGCCCTTTTAAAACCGAAACACATTTTCAAATAAAGTAATATTTCCTTACTTTCCAAAAGTGCCCCTCCTCTCCTCTTATAAAAGGCCCCCACCTCTACCTCTTTTCACACACTCATCAAGCCATTGGCTCGGCCAACCCCTGCCCATTTACTCTCTCTCCATCCCTATCCTCATCCTAGAGGATTCCCTTTGGGAATAATCCTTTCAAAGGAAGCCTTTAGGCTCAAATCAAAAGGAGTTACACTTTTAAAGGGAATTCTTTCTCTCATGTTCATTTGTTTTATTTTGCTTCTCCAACCCCCTAAACTCTTTTTATTTATTTTTTTTGTAACAAAATCAGTATATTCAATATACTAGGATGTTTTTATAATATTTATTCGAGCTACACTCTCAAACAACTACATCAAATGGTTAAAGAACATACGGTTTCCGTGGATGGTGAAATTCTGCCTCCCGAAACGATGATTGTTCAATACTCATTTAACACCTTCAAAGGTGGCCATTATGATGTCACTATTTTTATATATGATATATAATATGTTTATGTTTTCCTTATGCTTCTGTATGTTTCATTTATGTCTTACATTTATGGCTTCCATTATGGGTATACGCGATATCTTCATTTAATGAAGTGCGGACTACCGCCCCCTCAAAGTGATTTGATTCGTTAAATACAATATGTGGGATGTATAAAGTATGGAAATATGATATTATATATTATATTATACTGTAATTATAATATACCTTTATATCATTATTATTCCATTCTATAATATATGAAATAGAAATGAAAGTAGCGTTCATGCGTACGTACGGCTTACCGTCTCCATGAACGATGCATTTCATTTATTACCTCTAAATGATTATGTAATGTTATAAATGCATGGATGTACTGGATATATATGACATATATGATATCTAAATCATGAATACAATTCTGGATATAATAAACATTTGGCCACACGAACAACATGTAATTGTAAGAAGTCCACTTTCGACTTAAGAACCAAATATCGGCAAAACAAATATTATTAACTGAAATGATTACATAATGTTTATGACATGGAAATAAGTGGTATAAAAGGAATAATGAACTTGAAAAAGGTTCTTAAGGAAGTAGAAATTAACTCAAGTTTATTATTCAGGAGATTAAAGAACGATCGAGTCAAGTCGGACCCGAGGTAAGGGATCCTACTCCTCTCTTTCTTTTTAAGTACGCACTTTTATGTCATTCCATTTAAAGCTAATATTTCATGTTATTGGGACGATATTTTATATTAATCCTACTGTAATTTCAATGTTCATGTGATGAGAGACCCTATTCTCTCCCATCAATCCATTTTGGAAGTTTTGAGTGGCGCTGTTAGGCTGCCGAACTTTCGTAAGAGATCTAACTTCTCTCTTTCCTTTTAAGTACTCTCCTTTATGTCACTTCTTTTAAGCTCCTCTTTGTAATGTTAGGGGATTTTATTTTATATTCCTCTTTCTGTACATTATATTTTAATGTGATGAGATACCCTATTTGATCTCATCAATCCATATTCGGATGTTTTATGTGGCGCCGTTAGGCTGCCGAGTTTTCGTGAGGGATTTTTCATCTCACTTTTATTCCCGTGAGATTTATGCTACATTTGCCACAAATTCCATTGAGTGGTGTATGTACTGCCCATTATTCTACTCATTGTGTAATATACTTTCGTTTATGATTATTTACATCAATGATCTATTTTCCTTCTTTCATGGGGTGAATGTTTTGAAAAATACCCAAGTCGGTAAGGGAACCTTTCACCCTCCTTTTTTTAAAAGACTTATTTTGTTTGGTCTTTTAATTTACATATTTTTATGTTGGGATATGTTCTCATATATCCTTATTGATGTAAATTTTATGTCCAAGTTATGAGATACACTTTTTATCTTTCATCAACTCATTTTTATGTGATGCCGTTAGGCTGTCAAGGGAACTTTTTAACCCAATTTCGATTTCTTTGGGTTCAACATGTAGTCATTGAATATGTAATCCATTGAATATTTGTGAATGAAATTTTATTGTTTTACACTTAATATCCACTTATATTGGGTGTATTTATATTTGTCACACATATTTTTGAGATTGATTTGTCCTTAATTTAAGGATACATTCTTTATAAGGGATTTCATCACATTTGAAATTTCTATTGAGAGTTCATTGTTGATATGCACCAATTAACTCTTATATGGTGTATATACTGTCCTTTGGAGTATTATATCATGAATGCATTTATTCTCATGATATTATAATGTTCTGACTAAATGTTATTCCTCAATTATTGTATTCAAATGTCTCTGATTTTGGTAAAACCCCTTTAACCAAAATATCATTTTAAATGTTTTAATTATTTGTTCTTATTAATATCCATGTTTTCAAAATAGTTCTAAGGATTTATTTATATGGATATTAATGGTTTAAAATTTTAAGCTTCAAGGTGGTATGGGACTTCGTCTCAATCTCCTTTCGTTGAGGCATATTTTATTTTATACACAACTTTCTTTTATACGGTGTATAAACCCCTTTGACTTTTACGTTTATTCAAAAGGAATCTTTTTATATGAAGCGTTTACTAAACGAAAAAAGGGAATGTTTTTTTCGTATGTATGCGGCGACAACGACTTCTCCGCCGTCGTGACCGTTATTTGAGTTTCTGCTTCCTCGACAAGCCATACCTTCTTTTTAAAAGAAAAATAAATACCATGTTTTACTTTTCTTTTACTTTGGTATTGAAAATGGTTTTCATAATGTTTTTATTATATCAATGTGTTGTATTGATATCTCGTGATTAAAATGTGGAAATGTAATGTTTCCTTTATGCATGTTTTATGTGATATGATTATGTTATGGTTCTTGGGAATTAATATGAAGACGGGTGGTTTCATGATAAACTAAGGGCGAGTGAGCCCATTATAGCTCTCCAATGCATTGGGTAATTCGAAGGAGTGAAACGTTAAGGTTTCTCCGAAGAGATTTAGGGAATATACTGTGATGGGTATTCCAAACGTAACCAAGAGGGTTACTCCCTACGTAAGAATGTTATGAATGCCTCAAGTTACCTTTTTGTCTTATGATTTCTATGATTTATTCATGGTTTGATGAGGTATGAAAGTGCCTTTGTTTTATGGGTAATGTATGATTTCATTCTTATGTATATATGAACTCATGTTTCCTTTCCATATTTTTATAACCCTTACTGAGCTTTTTATGCTCATCCCAAGTTTTTGAAATGTTTTTCATAGGTCAAGGGAAAGGTACATGATGTGATGATAGTGTCAAGGATGTGTCAAGAAAGAATCTGTGTTTAATTTTAAATAGGTTTCCGTTGATGGGAAGAATGAATATTGTCTTTTATGTAACCACTTTGTTTAAATGTGGAATGTAATGAATGTTTCATGATCTAATTCTCTAAAACTCTAAACCTGAAATGATCCTCAATGTGTAATCTTGTAATAACTCAAGAATAAGTAAGGTTTAAGGCTGGGGCCTTATAGTTGGTATCAAAGGTCGGTTTAGATAACTTTAGAGGTTAGGGTATTCTTTAAGCATAAGTGACATTACCATAATGGTTAGGATTTCAGAAAGAGTCCTAGTTTTAGATAAAGTGAATGAGTAAGTGTATCTTAGTGTTTACCTTACTCATTAGTACATGATGGTTTTGTTGATATACTCACACTGACCTTTTTGGTTTTAGTAAATGGCTGGATCTAGCAGGCACCAAAGTGACAATGGGTTTCAAGGAAACTGTGGTGGTTCTCTGATTAAGATACTGGATGAGATGGGGGATTCAATGAGGAATCTCATAGTTGTTCTAAACAAACTATCAAGGAGTCATGATCAACCTCTTCAACCTTGGTGAGTTCTCTAATGCATCATGTATGAGATGGCCAACTCGATGTGGAAATTCAGGTAATAATTATTAAGGTAACCATTAGGGTTTATATGATGCTTACATTTTAGGTAATTGTGGGTTACTCTATGATATTATGGAAAATGAAAGGAATGAGATAAAATTGAGGTTAAAATATGTTATGATTATTCTTGAAGATTTTATCTCATTTTGGGGAATGTTTTAAGAATTATATAGTTTTGGAAAAAGGACAACACGCAGACCGTGTGACATCCCGTCGCGTCGGACAAAGCTGCGGGAATCGAACCCACAATCAAAGTGCAACTGGTATTTATCACCTACCACTGGACTACGTGAAGTCCCTGGTTAGTTTGACTGATTCTTTTTTTTAAGAGTAAGTTGATTTTGGGTTATTTACGAAAATGATTAACCTATCATAGAGGATATGTGATTAGGTTAATTACTTTTCAATACGAGAATTTAGGAGCAACTGATGTTGTTTAGAGATAAATGTTACGATTTAACATGGAAGACTATGTGACTAAATCCTTCAAATATTTGGGTTTCAATATTATATTGGTTTAATTTGAAGAATTTTATGGACAAATTGATTATAGAATGGTCCTCGTTGAACTTTGGGTTTTTTTGGACAAATTTTGGAGGTTAAGAATAGATTTTATTTTTATAAAGGGTTATCCTTTTCTGGATTATCTGACCTTGTACTAACCTTTTTGGTTTTGGTTTTGGTTAAGGCCTAAAGACATGGGATGTATATAGTTCTATTTGGTGGATTAGGTGATTCTCTAGAAGTTGATTATAGTACTCTTAATATGAACAAGTCTCCCTAAATACTCTTCTTTTGGAAAAAAATATGAGTTTGATTAAGGAATCTAGTAAAAGATGAGAGTCAACATGATAAGTGATTATGGTTCCTTGTGAATAAATTCCTCAATAAAATGTAACTTAAAACAAAAATGTTGTCTATTAACTTTTCCTACCTGGGGAATCGAATACCGTTTAACCCATTACAAGTTTGTGATTTTCTTGTGGTTAACTTTCTCCTAAACATGTTTTCTATCACTCTCCATCAGAACATGACCCTATGTTTTCTCCTCCATGTCCATGTTTTCCTACATGGAATCCTAGTATGGGTTATCTCGGGTGACCTCTGTACTTATCTTCCTTTATTTTAAAGTGATTGTTTTACCGACTCTTGTTCCGATGTGGGACTTTCAAGGATGTTTCCAAGCTCAATTTTAAAATTGTGAGGACGCAATTCCCAAAAGGGGGGAAGGATGTAACACCCCAGGTAAATAAAGAATATGACATTTTCATATTTATCCATATTTGTGAATAAAATATTAATATGACTTTAAAGGGGACTCTATGCTCGATGGCGTACCCAACACGCAACAACGAGTTTCTTGGGAATCTTACGTTGCACGCTAATAATAAAATAATATTATTTCAAATGGTAGTTAACATGTAGCCGTTGTATTGGCGGGAATGGATAGAAATAACTAAAATATGATTATATATGTTTTTTAATGTTTTTACATTTATCCAATAATAGCTAAAGGCTTAAAATACGGAAAGAATTAAATTTTAGGTGTATATGCCCTAGTTTTCACTAAAGGTTCACTTATCGCCTTTTAATGGAGAACTGTCATTAAATATTGTTTTGATCACTCTTATACATTCTTTTGGACCAAATAAAACTCTTATTAAGAATAGGGACATCAAATTTTACTTTGTGTAATTTTTTGGTATTTTTCCGATAAAGTTCATTTTTTAATGAATAGTGTAGAATGTTGTGTTTTAATTCAAAACCTCTTTTTAATCTAATTTATTTATATGATAGGTAATATTTTGAATTTGTTTTAAAGTGAAATTAGAAAATATTTTTACCATTAAATCCAATAGTGGTCGTTGGAATTAATTTCACTTTGAAATCAGACTTAAACTAGTGTCAATCTTTTGATACTTATTGTTTTATAAAAACACGCTATTTGCTCTGACAGCGGGAATTAATAATTAAATTAATTAATGTGACTAATATGTTTTGAATTTTTTAAAACGGACTTCATTTTTGAATTCAGAATATCAAATATAGCATAGGGTGAATTTTTGGGATTTTTCTGAAAAACTTCAATTTTTGATGAATAGTGAAACCACTAAGTGGTAATCAAGCAAACTGATTTTTCAGTTAAATGAAAGTTTACCACTAATGTGTATTGAATTTTGAAAATCCGACATACATGGTTGTCATTAGTATGTAAAATGTGGTTCAATGAGATGAAAATAATTTTTTGGTGAATAGTAACTTATTAAGTTTTTAATCGCGATTAGTGGTAATTAGTGTAATTTAAGGTAAAAATGATATTATAAGAATGTGAAAACACCATGACACTTGTCCTACACCTATTGGATGAGTCATGGCCGACCAAGACAAGCCATGGAACAACTTGGGGACCCCATGGATCCACTTTGGTTGGGAAATGACATAAATAACTTTTATTTAATGTAAAAGTAAAATTGACACAAACATGATATGTTTCACTAAAACAATTTTTAAATAGGGTTATACAAGTCATATTTTTGATTATAAATAGTCATTGGAAAGATAAAAAGATTTCCGACATCATAGTAATTTTTTTATAATTTTTAGACATTAAATAAATTAAATTATTAATGACATCATAATGATGCAGTGATGACATCATTATTTAACGATTAAAATATAATGGAAATATAATGTAATATATATGAACTAAACAAGTCCAAAACTTATTGGATGGGTGTATTTCGAACCCTTATAATCTTATCCACGAATTATATCAATGTGGGACCTTTTAAAACCGAAACACATTTTCAAATAATGTAATATTTCCTTACTTTCCAAAAGTGCCCCTCCTCTCCTCTTATAAAAGGCCCCCACCTCTACCTCTTTTCACACACTCATCAAGCCTTTGGCTCGGCCAAACCCTGCCCATTTACTCTCTCTCCATCCCTATCCTCATCCTAGAAGATTCCCTTTGGGCAGAATCCTTTCCAAGGAAGCCTTTAGGCTCAAATCAAAAGGAGTTACACTTTTAAAGGTAATTCTTTCTCTCATGTTCATTTGTTTTATTTTGCTTCTCCAACCCCCTAAACTCTTTTTATTTATTTTTTTTGTAACAACAACAGTATCTTAAATATATTAGGATGTTTTTATAAGATTTATTAGAGCTACACTCTCACACAACTACATCAAATGGTTAAAGAACATACGGTTTCCGTGGATGGTGAAATTCTGCCTCCCGAAACGATGATTGTTCAATACTCATTTAACACCTTCAAAGGTGGCAATTATGATGTCACTATTTTTATATATGATATTTAATATGTTTATGTTTTCCTTATTCTTATGTATTTTTCATTTTTGTCTTACATTTATGGCTTCCATTATGGGTATACACGATATCTTCATTTAAGGAAGTGCGGACTACCGCCCCCTCAAAGTGATTTGATTCGTTAAATACCATATGTGGGATGTATAAAGGATGGAAATATGATATTATATATGATATTATAATTGAATTATAATATACCTTTATATTATTATTATTCCATTCTATAAAATACGAAATAGAAATGAAAGTAGCGTTCATGCGTACGTACGGCTTACCGTCTCCATGAACGGTGCATTTCATTTCTTACCTCTAAATGATTATGTAATGTTATAAATGCATGCATGTACTGGATATATATGACATATATGATATCTACATCATGAATACAATTCTGGATATAATAAACATTTGGCCACATGAACAACATGTAATTGTAAGAAGTCCACTTTCGACTTAAGAACCAAATATCGGCAGAACAAATATTATTAACTTAAATGATTACATAATGTTTATGACATGGTAATAAGTGGTATAAAAGGAATAATGAACTTGAAAAAGGTTCTTAAATAAGTAAAAATTAACTCAAGTTTATTATTCAGGAGATTAAAGAACGATCGAGTCAAGTCGGACCCGAGGTAAGGGATCCTACTCCTCTCTTTCTTTTTAAGTACGCACTTTTATGTCATTCCTTTTAAAGCTCATCTTTCTTGTTATTGGGATGATATTTTATATTAATACTACTGTAATTTCTATGTTCATGTGATGAGAGACCCTATTATCTCTCATCAATCCATTTTGGATGTTTTGAGTGGTGCCGTTAGGCTGCCGAACTTTCGTAAGAGATCCAACTTCTCTCTTTCTTTTTAAGTACTCTCTTTTATGTCACTTCTTTTATGATCCTCTTTGTAATGTTGGGGGATGTTATTTTATATTCCACTTTCTGTACATTATATTGTAATGTGATGAGATACCCTATTTGATCTCATCAATCCATATTCGGAAGTTTTATGTGGCGCCGTTAGGCTGCCGAGTTTTCGTGAGGGATTTTTCATCTCACTTTTATTCCCGTGAGATTTATGCTACATTTGCCACAAATTCCATTGAGTGGTGTATGTACTGCCCATTATTCTACTCTTTGTGTAATATAATTTAGTTTATGAGTATTTACATCAATGATCTATTGTCCTTCTTTCATGGGGTGAATGTTTTGAAAGATACCCAAGTCGGTAAGGGAACCTTTCACCCTCCTTTTTTTAAAAGACTTCTTTTGTTGGGTCTTTTAATTTACATATTGTTATGTTGGGATATGTTCTAATATATCCTTATTGATGTAAATTTTATGTCCAAGTGATGAGATACACTTTTTATCTCTCATCAACTCATTTTGATGTGATGCCGTTAGGCTGTCAAAGGAACTTTTTAACCCAATTTCGATTTCTTTGGGTTCAACATGTAGTCATTGAATATGTCATCCATTGAATATGTGTGAATGACATTTTACTGTTTTACACTTAATATCCACTCATATTGGGTGTATTTATATTTGTCACACATATTTTTGAGATTGATTTGTCCTTAATTTAAGGATACATTCTTTATATGGGATTTCATCACATTTGACATTTCTATTGAGAGTTCATTGTTGTTATACACCAATTCACTCTTATATGGTGTATATACTGTCCTTTGGTGTATTATATCATGAATCCATTTATTCTCATGATATTATAAAGTTCTAACTAAATGTTATTCCTCAATTATTGTATTCAAGTGTCTCTGATTTTGGTAAAACCCCTTAACCAAAATATCGTTTTAAATGTTTTAATTATTTGTTCTTATTAATATCCAGGTTTTCAAAATAGTTTTAAGGATTTATTTATATGGATATTAATGGTTTAAATTTTTTTGCTTCAAGGTGGTATGGGACTTCGTCTCAATCTCCTTTCGTTGATGCATATTTTATTTTATACACAACTTTCTTTTATACGGTGTATAAACCCCTTTGACTTTTACGTTTATTCAAAAGGAATATTTTTATACGAAGCGTTTACTAAACGAAAAAAGGGAATGTTTTTGTCGTACGTATGCGGCGACAACGACTTCTCTGCCGTCGTGACCGTTATTTGAGTTTCAGCTTCCTCTACAAGCCATACCTTCTTTTTAAAAGAAAAATAAATACCATGTTTTACTTTTCTTTTACTTTGGTATTGAAAATGGTTTTCATAATGTTTTTATTATATCAATGTGTTGTATTGATATCTCCTGATTGAAATGTGGAAATGTTATGTTTCCTTTATGCATGTTTTATGTGATATGATTATGTTATGGTTCTAGGGAATTAATATGAAGACGGGTGGTTTCGTGATAAACTAAGGGCGGGTGAGCCCGTTATAGCTCTCCAATGCATTGGGTAACGCGAAGGAGTGAAACGTTAAGGTTTCTCCGAAGAGATTTAGGGAATATACTGTGATGGGTATTCCAAACGTAACCAAGAGGGTTACTCCCTACGTACGAATGTTATGAATGCCTCAAGTTACCTTTTTGTCTTATGATTTCTATGATTTATTCATGGTTTGATGAGGTATGAAAGTGCCTTTGTTTTATGGGTAAAGTATGATTTCATTCTTATGTATATATGAACTCATGTTTCCTTTCCATATTTTTATAACCCTTACTGAGCTTTTTATTCTCATCCCAAGTTTTTGAAATGTTTTTCACAGGTCAAGGGAAAGGTACATGATGTGATGATAGTGTCAAGGATGTGTCAAGAAAGAATCTGCGTTTAATTTTAAATAGGTTTCCGTTGATGGGAAGAATGAATATTGTCTTTTATGTAACCACTTTGTTAAAATGTGGAATGCAATGAATGTTTCATGAAATAATTCTCTAAAACTCTAAACCTGAAAAGATCCTCAATGTGTAATCTTGTAATAACTCAAGATTAAGTAAGGTTTAAGGCTGGGGCCTTATAAATATAATGAACATGTTTGAGTATAATGGTATAAAATTAAGTGGAAAATAATTGACTCATTAGACTCAAATCAGACACGAAAAATAGAAGAATATTTAATAAAAATAAACAACAGAAGCAATATAGAATCAATTTCAATGGAAATTAAATAGAAAAACATTCCAAAAAATCATTTATGGCCACTAAAAACCAATCTGGCATCTATAAATGGTTTTATATGTAAATAAAAAATGACACCCATGGAAAATCATAATAGAAACATATAAAAGTAAGCATACTGATAAAGGTAAGATATGTAAACAAAAGTAAAACACCAGTTAGGTAGGACCTCAAGGTCCATACCAATATACATGAAAATAGTAATATGATCTAACTTTAGAATCTGATCCAATTCCCATATATAAATTCATAATGAATACATGCGTCCCTAAGGGGAAATGTAGGGATTGAGAAGAATATTAGTAGGATACCATCCAATAGTGCATATTTAGTAGAAGTGTTTAAGAAAGAATGCATCTCATGTAAAGTAAAAAAGTATGAGGCAATAAATAAAGACAACCTATTCTAGTGCTCAATAGCCATTAGGGGGCATCAACTACTTAAACCATCGTTAAAGTCTCAAAATAAAAGAGATTCCTTAGACTATGACCCAAGGTACCTTTTTAGTCACAATTTCCCAATGGAACCTCAAATTCCACCTCAATCATATATCCGAGCACCATATACATCATGACACCGCATGTCTCATGTACCGACGTCCCAAAGGAGTGTCCAAAGAGAAGGAACATGTTCCCATGGAACCAAACTCAAAGGCTCATGTCTGCCCATGGAATGAAAAATAGATAAAAAATGATTCCTAACTCAAATAAAAACTGGATGTACAATGATATCTATCCTCAAATAAATAACTGGAGTGACAACAACATCTACCCTTAGACACGGTGAGACTTTGTCCCCAACCTAGTTTCCTCATTGTTACCAATTGATGGCTACCCACCTTCAATGTGGCTTCCAACTGAAAGCACCCCCAAACTAATAGTACAGAATCCAAAACTATTGGGGGCCTCTACCCACATAATTTGTCAAACCCACCTTATCACAGAGTTAACCTATGTTCACAAGACTCATATGGATTTTGGTCATTATAGGTGAGTGCTGGTCACCAAAATAAGAAACCAGGCCACACCATCTCTGAAACCTCATGTCCATGTGACCATGTTGCTCAAATCCAATGGCCTTTCTATCCAAGTATCCTAGGCCAGGCCCATTTTGACAATCACACTACATCAAACTGACTTCCATGACGCCCTATCCTATAGTCAAAACCACCCTAGAAAATTTGGGCCTCACCCAAACTGTTCTCAAAATCACCCAATTATGAATTTCATGCCATAAAACCATGGGCCAATACCTTCACTATATCAAGATCATCAAAATATTAAATCCCAACCATTTAATATATATATATATATTTAAATTAAAAATCTTTTAAACCTCAAATTCAATTTAAATAGTTGACTGTCACTATCTACCATCTATCACATGGATGGAATAAGGTCTTAAATGCCTCTATCAATCTTAAGAAAGATTAAACAATTTAAATATACCAATATAAATCATCATAATTCTTTTTAAAAAAATTTATAACCCCTGTAACAAATAACTAATTGAGAAATGACCCATCACCTAACATTAATAAATCCTAATAGGTATGGGAATACCCAAAAACATTCCACTAGGTATAACTATACATTTTAAATGATATATTAGGGTTCCGCACAAAAACCCCTCGTTGTCCAAAAATCCTCAACCCCCACATATCTGTGAAATCCCAAAACTATGTACGAACCACCTACCTCACAGTCGTACAATAGTAATCATCTAGTACTATCCTATAATTAGGTATATAACAAGGTAGATCAGTAGACTTCTAATGGATTTAACGATGTTTAATCCGACTTCGGAAGAAGGATAGGGAAGGAAAACGAGTCTCAACCTGGTACTTACGACACCAAGGTGAAGGGGTTCTGTCCACTGATGAAAAATGATGTTACATCCCTTTTTAAGCATAATATAAAAGTTACAAAACATGTACTTGGGACATCATTCTTTATAGGTTCTTTTATAGTTCATTTAGTGGATGAATTTTCCTAGGTCATGTCAAGTTGACTACATGACATGTAATAGTTAGTACACATTTTGTACATGGTAAAACCTGTCACCCTTTCTCACAACCCCACATGGAATGCATGGTTGTTACCAGACCAAGAAATACATTGTGTGTACTCAAAGTACATGATGTGTAAAAATAATCCATTACATTCCCAGTTTACCCCAGTTATCTCAAAAACAGCACAAAAATGAAAAAAGATAAATGTACCTGAAAGGATGAACCAGGTTCTTATAGAAACCTGAAGACAATCCCTGCTCTATAAAAAAAATAACTTTATGCATATTTGAAATTTTTTTCTGACCACTTCAAATATTCACAACAATTCAATAAAATATGTCTTATCGAACATGCTATGTTTTTTTCAGTCTAATGTGACTTTCATATATTTATTCTGATTTAACATATAAATCATCATTAAAATATAAATTAATTATAATGAAACTTTATCATCTCATTACGATATAAATTTCATCCACTTACCATTATGATCTGACTATTTCCACAACTAATTATGATGTTACTTACTTCCTCTACTCGTTATGATATGACTTTCTTCATTACGAAACTTTTACCCTTAAGATGGGAAAATCAATACAATGTTATGAATATAATGATAGCTATACTCAATAACATTGAAAATATTCAATCTTCATCTACTTTACCCATTCATAATTATGAAAACTTCTATGCCTGGTACATTGGGATCTAATCCTCTATGTATGTGTTATTGGTATCGATACAAACTATTCAAGGACCTTCAACATCCAACATTCTGAAAAATAATTTATCATGAGAATTTATCATGATTTTATGGAGCCCAATGACAAAAAGGTTATTATATAATTTTAGGATATAAGGTTTAATTACATTGTAGATCCTAAACATCAATAATCATACAATATTTTAAAATAAATTCCAAAATTTCATAATCAGAAACTTCTTTCTTTGATTATAGTATACACAAAATTATAGAAATAAAAAATTTATACAAATAATTCATTTGGTTTCAATGATTTTTATATTTTATTTATCCATATGACTGAAAAAAGATACTTTAAATTGTCAAATTTCATCATTATGAAGATCACACAACTCTTAAGACCAAATTTGTTTCTTGTATCATGAATCTATCAGGATGTAGGAATTTTTTTTGATCAACAACGTGTCATCTAAATCAAGTAATAATGTTAAAGAACTACCTTAAACTAGATATCAATGTTTTATTTTACTCTCTTAAACATCATTGTAACATCCTCACTCTAAAAATTCTAACTTTATAACTAACAACTTGTCTAATGAATCTTGATGTTCATAATGATGGATCTAAGTCTGATGGTGCGTTTGATCAAAAACTATATAGAAATTCCATATTAAATATTCCATAAACATTTTACATCTAGAAATTCTTAGTCCAAAACATGTTTTCAGAAACCATTGTATGGAAAAAAAATTCATAAATATTAAAACGTTTTCCCTGTTTTTTTATTTAAACATTCACCAAATTTCATCATTCTTACAAAAACTCATTCAGATTGACTACATATGATCTTGATGAATATAATAATTCTTTTACAAAAAATCTAGTAGTTAACAAATACCAAACATTTCTGGAAAACATAACATCACAATGCTTCTATTATCAACCCTTTTATTATTGACAACACTCGTTAACACCTTTTTACACTCTCATATTTTTATATCACAAATCAAATTTTTTGAATTACCTATTCTTTTTAACTTCTATGAAAGGATATCCTCTCTCAAAATAGATTTCCATGAAACAACACTAATATATAATGTAATTATTTTGATGTAATTATATCACTCGGTGCTAGGAAAATTTTGTTGCAATTTAAAGATAACACCCCTCAAATTTCCTTTCCTCTAATATTTCTTTTTTATCTCCCACATTATATGTTAACTAGAACATCAAATTCATTGAATAAATATTAGTAAAAACATATTAAAAAATAAAATGATTCACAATTATATCCCCCTTTCTTAGAAAAATATAATTCATGGTGGGGGAAGTCCTTATAAGGATTACGAAGACAATTGAGGAGTCTAAACATGAAGTTGGAGACTCAACTCAACATATATTTCTTTTGACATTGTCTTTGTAAAGATATTAGCTACTTGAAACATAGATGATATATATTCTAGTAAAACATCTATAGTAGAAACATTTCAATTTATAAATTAATAATTTATATCAATTATTATTGAAATTTAATGTTAGAAAATATTTTTAGAAAGATCAATTTCATTCTGATTATCACAAATTTTCTGTAATGGCTTAAAAAAATTTATATTCAAATTTTCCAACATAAATTTAAAGCACATCATATGAGATAAATCATGAATATCCAAAATATATTTTTATTCCACTATACTCAATGTTATTGAAACTTATTTCATAATATTATAACATACACAACAATCACATTTGAAAAATCATTATTCTATGGTTGTTTTTCTATCTTTACAATCCCTATACCAATCAGTGTCATTATAACAATGAAACAAAATTTCAAAATTTCTTTTATATGAGAATATATGGCAATTTTTTCTTATATTATATATCAAAATTATATTTAATTAAAACTTATATTATTCTTTTGGATTAATTTTACACCTATCCCACAATGATACAACATAAATAAGACAAGACCTTATGGTTATAAGGTTTTGTAAACTTCTGATCAGATTCTGAAAGACTTTATAATTTAAAATTTTTATGGAAACCTCTTTACACATCTTCATCCCCACTAATATAGACGTAGAATGAAATTTTTAGTCTACCGTTACATTTTTTTACAATTCTCTGACATTATTTTCTTGAGAAAAGAATATGTAGTTTTTCTTGAACATGAAATCCCAAGAACAATGTTAATTCAGCTAATATTAACATATAATTGTCCCATTTAATTAAATGGAAAATTTATTTATAAACATATTATCTATCCCCCAAAAAAAATATTCCAGCTTCTTTAATAAATTAAAAGTGTTTTATAGTCAACATATTTCTCATATATCTGGCTATCATCTTTTCCTTCAAAAAAATACGTCATTCTCAAACAAATTTCAAGATTAAAATACCATGTATCTAGATCTTGTTTCATCACATACAATGATTTGTTCTATTTTGAAACCGTGTTTCAACCTCTTCGAGTAGAAATATCCCTATTTTTTCAATGTAAACTTTTACATGAATTTAACTATTTATAAATGTAGACATTACATCCATCTGATATACATTGTAATGAGGGTGAGCAGTCACTGCTATAAACATTTGAATGGTCTCTTATATCCTAATGGGTGGAAAATTTTCATCAAAATAATCACCTTTACTAGTTCATATCATTTACAAACATGACTTTATTTGTTTCATGAAAAATTTCCATGTTCATTCATATTTTTCCTATAAACATATTTTTTGCAATAAATCTAATATGTTTTGGATGTTGAACAAGTTCCCATGTTTCGTGTTTCTAAATCTTATCCAACTATTTATTTATAGAGTGCACTAATTATTTGTGTTGAAAAGATTCTGAAACTGATTTAGGTTCCGTATTTGAGATATGTGATGTTTGATTTTCTAATCTCTTCTTGCTTCTTGTTTGCAATAGAGAATTCTGAATCCGAAATTATTTTTTATCTCAACATGTTTTGTTATATAGGATATTTCAATGTTTATATCCCAACATCTGTTTCCTTGTCAAACAATTCATCAAAATCTTCATGAATATTACTTTTTTCACATAATTCTTAATTGGAAACATTTAGTTTTACTTCATCAACATTCCAATATTTTTTTATGAGTATTAGATTTTACATAATATTAATATCATATGAGTCAAGAAACTTTTTTAAAAATCATTCCTCATATTTATAACTCTTACATTTGTGGAATAACCTATAAATTTCCTTTATCATCTTTTTCATCAAACATTCCCAGATCCAGATATTTTATTTTATATAAATATAGATTTATCATAAATATTGATGAACTTTAATTATTGTTTTTTACCACATTTCATAAGATGTAATATTGTATTTTTGTTTGAAAAAACATATTTTTTGAAAAAGAACAATATTACTAATAACTTTCCTCTATTAGAACTTTTACTGTTTGTATTCTGATAACATAATTCTTCCCCAAACTTCAATTATTTCTTCCTATTACTCTATTTTTTGGTGGAGTGTAGGGAGAACAATAATGATGTTTGATACCTTGAAATATGAGATACGTATAAAAATTATTTTGTGTGAATTATGTATCATTATCATTTCTCAACATCTTTATATAAATACCAATTTTATTCTCTTCTTCTTTTATAAAACAACATGAAAATATCGATATCCTCTAACATGTGTTTCAAAACATGTTGTTTTTGATTTGAGTAAAATTATCCATAAAAGTGATAAATTTTAAATCAATTTTTTTTATTTATGTATCATTTTCCAACATATATTAGAAGGAATAATTTCAATATGCATGTTAAATTTAATCTCATCATTCATATGAATTCTATTAGTCATATTTCCTTTATGAAAATCAATAGAAATATCTTCCTATAATCATTTAAATTCAAGAAAAGTTCATACTACATGAACATTAAGAAGTTAGTTCATGTTTTTATTACCATGTTGAGAAAGTATTCAATGCCTAATCTTATTATCATCTTCACCACATAGATAACATGAGTTATTAAGCTCTCAAATATAATGATATTATTGTTGGTTCTTTAAAAATTTGTAATTAATTACCCATACATAAATCTTTTTATAAAACATAGATATTTTCTAAAGATTGTAAACATTCCATCAACACAAATATGAATCACGCTAATTATGTTATGTTTTATTATTCCAAAAAATAAAATGTCCTGAGATTTCAACTTTTCTTCATTAATCTTAGCCACTCCATTTTGTTGAATTTTAAAAGACTATCATTATAAAATGTTATAAAAACACCATCATGATTTTAATTTTGTTATAATTTTCATATAACCCGTCATATGTGATTAAAATACACTATCAAATACACATGGGCTATTGTTTTTTACCTTTTTTCAATGAATAATAAAAAATATCTTTCCTACAAATTCTTCTTTCCAAATTACTAAAAATTTATAACATTTGAAAATTGTTCCAAAAGGGGTTTAATATATATTTTATGGTGGTGAAAAACCAGATGAAATCTTCCACAAAATTATTCAAGACATTGAAATTTATTTTTTGTGGGAATAATTCTAACATATATATTATTTTCTTTTTAGGATTTCTTTAGGAGAGTTACTCCATATTTTTTCACCAATTGTTTCATTGAATTTAATCCATATTTTTAGAAGAGATAAGTTATTCCAAACACTATTAGACCTATGCCTATAGATTTCACAACTCCAAGAAAACTATCAAATATTGAATTACTATTAACGTAAGATATTTCTCAGTATAATTTTTTTTGAGGATTAAAACTTCTTTCTGTTCTAACATACTCTAGGCATGGACCTACTTTCTTTCTGACCGAATATTCATCTTTTGTATATATGTTTGGTTTCTCAAATCCTATTTCTACCCAAAATTTCCCAAATTTTTTTGTATCACATGAAATGCTTGAAATATCTGCTATGACATTTTTTTGGATGATGAGGAATTCAACTAGTTCATCATCTGATAATTCCAAAAAATATTAGAAGTCTAATATTTTAATTCTAATGCTTTGTTAATTTTTTTATTAATATTCCTCAAGGTGCTTTTGAACTCAAGACATTTTTATTGAAATTTTTAACATATTCTTTCTTATATTCTAGATTATTATTGAGATACTAAACAATCATTCCATGTTCATAAATTTAATGTTTCTAACATAAGATCTATTAAATGTAATATTATTCATTCTTGATAACATATTTTATTCCTTTATCAACTACCTCAAAATAATTATTTTTACTCTTATTTCCATTTTGAGAGTTTGGTATTTTTTTAGGACATGTAGAAAGTTATGCTCTGAGTTGATACTGTCATTATGATTCTTCACCACCATCATCAAAAATAAAAAATTCTGTTGTTCTCTCAATTTTTTTGCAATAAAGGTTGAAATTGTTTCATAAATTTAAACTTTCCATGAATTGATTTTATTTGATTCTGATTCATCTTTATTACTCAACAATCTTATTTTGTTCCTATTAAACTTCATCTTGTTTTATTGTTGAATTTTATTATATAGAACATTCATTTTACTTATTCCATCAAACTAATTCATCAGAATCATCTTGATACACACAAAATTTCTTATTGGGTAAATTCTTCACAATATATCTCACTCTACCACCAAAAATATTTGAGAGTAATTTTTCCCCCAAACATTCCCCTTACACTTCTACAGTTCTGAGAGATAAGGGAAATGATTTTATCATTCAAATATTCATCATATTTATCTTTAGAAGCAAACAGAACTACATCTTTATCATCATATGTTTTTATTTTTATCATAGCATCAAAATACATTTAATCCTGAATATTATTTTTAATAATTTGATCTTTCCAAATTTCAAAATAATTAAGAATGTCATGAAATTAATCAAGAGATAAATCATATATATCTTATAAAGATGAAATTTATTAATCAATCCATTCTAGAAAACATCTCATAAGTTTCTTCACTATTTAATAATCTTATAGAACTTCTATGAATCCTTTTATGTTTCAAACAATTTCATTTACCATGGAGAATCATTAATCACAAGTTTCATAGTATCTCATTGTTATGTCTTTGAAATTATTATTCCATATTTGAAGCTTGCTTCCATCACTTTAGTATTCCATTCAAAAATTCATTCTATTTTTTACCATATACTATTTGTTGTTTTGAGACCCATCTCATATATATATATTTGATAAGGTTATAGGTATTTCATTTCTAGGTTTTCCATCAACATCAATATTTCACTTTTTTAGCAATATTCATCAGGGAATCCCTCTCAATAGTTGGAATAAATGACTACTATTGCATCAAAAACATTATAGAAAAGAGATAAAAGGTCAGGAATCATCTTATTTTTTCATCCCTATATATTTTTTCTATATATTGTATTAATTTATCTACTGTTGAAAGACATGATATTATCCTTGATAAGGTTTAAAAATAGAACACTCCCTCTTATACCAATTGAATATACAAAGGATATAATATCACATTGGAAAGAGGTGGTGGTTGAATATGTTGATCACTTTTTATATATTTATATAATTTTAGAAACATAACCCCTCCAACATATTAATATTCTTTTTCTTATAATATTTTATTGAAGAATCATCCCTGAAAATGTAGAAAAGAATGTAAAAATCACATGATTTACGAGGTTCATAATAATATGGAAAACCAAAATATTTTCCATACCCATTCCCACGGGTCTAGGGAAATTAAATTTTAAAAAAAGTGAATAAAAATTAAGACAACCCATGTTATACACATTCTACCAACATATAGGAATTATTCTACTAGATATTTTCAATTGAAAATTTTTTATTATAAAAAATTGAGATAAAAAGAAATAAATAATTGTGTCAAACTACTACACAAATGATCTATCAGCATCCTTAGTCAAATGTGGTGGGGTTTGATTCACTTAGTCTAATGTATTCAGTCATATTGACATAGTGTGATAAACAATTTATCAATATGTAATTATCAAACTCATCTCAACTACCCAGGTCAATATTCTTTATTTTTATCTACTAAATATAATTTTCATTATTGGGTAAAAAAAATATATGTATGAACATCTAATGATATCAGTTTATAGTTAGAACACTAAATTATTTTTTGAATCAACCTTTGTAGTGATCCATATTTTCTACACATAAAAAATATTGCAATTTATGAATGAACAATTCCCCTTATTGTTAGAACCCCATAATGGAGATTGTTGGAAACATGAAAACAATCCTTACACTCTAAACTGAAAAAACATAGAGATTTTTTGAATATTTGAATTTAATGCTTGACCACAAAAAATCTTAAAAAACAATTCTATAAATGTAGTCTTCATGGAAATGATAAATTTCGTTCAGTCCAATGTAACTCCGTTAGCTATATTCTGATGTAACATCGTTAGAATTAGTCCACTACAACATCATTATGATGGAACACCCTTATATCATTATGTTATGTCCTTTTTCATCTTCCCATCATAATCTGGCAGTATTCCATAACTCATTATTATTTTACCTTTTTCCTCTTCTCATTGTGATGTGTCTTTATTAATTACATCTAATTTCTCAATAAGAAGGAAAAATAATTATGAAGATCTGAATCAGATGATAACTCTACTCCATTTCATTTAAATTCATCAAACTTCATCATCTTTACTCATCAATACTTCTGAAAACATTTGTGTCTTGAATTTTGGCATCCAATTTTCTATTTCTGGTTTTCTAGAATCTATAAAAACAATTCAGAGTCTATAAAAATCTCTATTCTATAAAATATTTTCTCATAAAACAT
Source organism: Viscum album (assembly GCA_963277665.1). Taxonomy (NCBI): domain Eukaryota; kingdom Viridiplantae; phylum Streptophyta; class Magnoliopsida; order Santalales; family Viscaceae; genus Viscum; species Viscum album. The sequence goes on from OY728127.1 coordinate 1,699,762,402, forward strand.
TATTATGATTTATGAGAACTCAAATACCATCAAAGAATGATCTGATTTTAGGTTATAATGTTTAAGAACATTCAATATTTTGACATTATTTCCCTCATACAACCTCATTAGCAACATTTTTACTTTTTAAATTAGGAAATTCATTCATTCCATAATTTGATTAAAGAAAAAATTCCATCAAACAACAATTTATACCTTCAATTTTCTAGATCTCAAAGTCTGTATATTTGATTTATTAGTTTATCTAAAAACCAATATTTTTGGCTTCCCATATTTCTTCATACCAATTAATTCATAACTCTTTAAAAAAATTAATTATTTTATCATGACTCTCTCAAGATGATGGGAATTTTCTAGATCAACATAGAATCATCCGACTCATATTAGAATTTCGATGAATTTTATAACTCATGATATCAATGTCTCCTTTAATAGTCTTAAACATCATTATTAATCCCTCACTCATCAAATTATGACAATATAACCAATTTCAACTATGATGAATCTTGAAATTCACTAATATATTTAAGGGTAATGGTAAGTTTGATCAAAAGCACTGAAAAACATCTATCTTCCATACACCTTCTGCATCTGGTACTACAAAGATAGAAAACTAATTTCCTAAATCCAATTTTGGAAAATAACATTCTGACTGATAAAATATTTTCTCCCTCTTTGTGTTTGGATTCAAGCATTCATCAACATTCACCTTTCTTATAAAAACTCTTTCCGATGGACTATGTCAGATCTTGAAGAACAACAAAATTATTTTACAAAAAGATTATTTTACAAAAATTAAAAAAAAAATTCAAAAAACAACTCTAGATTCATAAAGACATATTTTTAGATGTTCTCCATAGGGTGGTTGGACTTTCATGTTGTTGAAAAAAAATTAATGGATTGATATTTTCAGAGTAGCACTAATTTTACTGATGGAATTTTATGATAGATCTTTAGTGTTTTGAAAGGGGTATAATATTACCCTAAATTCACTACTTAAGTGGGATGATAATATCTAGCTAGAACAGGTGTGCATTATAGATCCTATTATCCATCAATCACAACATTCTACTGATGATGCTCTATGATAGGAGTAGGAATATGCATCAACTAATGAGTGCCAACATATCATTTTGATGGTATACATAAAATATAGAGGTAGGGTTGTATCACTGATTCCTAGTAACCATCCTTGTGATCATTATATCATAGACATCTTGTATAATGTGTAACATAATATATTCCCATCACTCAATCATTTCCACAATGTTAGGGGTGACATCAATTGGTGGAATGTGAATATAATCACATTCTATAGTTGGAGAAGGTATATATTACTAATAATATCCTCCGATTCTTGATGGGATATATAGAAAAAATTATATTTGGGGGTAGTGATATATGAATCCAATTATTTATTAATGGGATGTGATTAAAGGATTCTGCAGTTTCTGAAAAACACTGTTGGTCTGCTTGATGTGCATGAGAAGGTATATGGGTCTATTCATAGGTTTCCTCTATGTCATATTGGTGGGATTATCTAATAGGAACATTGATATGGGAATATTCATATTTTCAATAGTTTTCCTTGATGGTATTTCATGGGTTCTTTTGTCTATGTGACCTGATAAGGAGCCCATCAGTCAATATCCCAATCACATTAACGACAAGGTTCTGAGCAACAAGGGCTCCAGATGTTTCTACAAGGATTCCTCCATAATGTCTCTTATTGTGTAGAGGCTTTCCCCCTAGAAACCACATAATTTTCCTCCCTAAAAAAATGGAGTAACATGATGTTGTGTTCTAGGGAAAGGCTCTACAAATTTATTAAAATGACAGTAGGTTTTGACTACATTTTCACAAGAACCCATCACATAATAGTAAGTTAGATTGGATTACATTCTTGGATTGATTCGCATGAAACCTCTGATGTTATTATTTTACCATTAAGGTGGTACTCTCAATCAAATATGTTCAAAACACAACATTGAATATTCTGGATTGGTGATGAGATCCTCTGACTAGATATGCACCCAACTTGTGAAATAAAATGAGCCTATGATTGGTACTGCTAGTAATGCACAATATTAATTGAAGATTGATTTTCAAAAGGTATTTCATAAATATAGAAAAAAAATCATATAAAACTATCAATGTGGAATCACATTAATTAAAAATATGGAAAATTGATTATCATTAATGATCAATGTTTGACCCCATCCATTTTGTGGGATAATTAAAGGACACAAAATTTGGGTGATAGATCTATTTTAATCAAAAAGAGTATTCACATCAGATTCCCTATCTATAATTATATAAATAGATTTTGGGGAAAAAAGACTGATTTGGGGTGTGGGGTTGAATAGGTTTGAAAAATAATTCCCATCGATTAACCATTTTTACATCACATCCATATTTGGGTGGGTTTTAATGTGGATAATTCAAGGAACCAAAGTTACCCAATGGTTCTCATATCTGTGGAACCTCATGGAACTTCGTTCCAAATGTAAGAGGTCATTGGGAATCATAACCAATGACACAGAAAAACTCAAATTTGTCAAGATGATGATATGTTGTTATGTTAACACCAGTTGGGGTAATTACATCCAACATAGATACTATATTATAGATTTACGAAAAATTATTGAATACTTTTTTATATTCCAAAAATTTTATTGGACTTCCTAGGAATTAAGAATATATTATAGATATGTGTTGATGTAAAACCATCTATATGTATCCCATGATCTCCCACGATGTAACCACGTATATATATCCATGTTTCACTATCGATGGTACCATCTCTATGTATCAGGGGTCCCCCATCTTGGTTACATTTGTTTTTTTTGTGAAGCAAGTTTTAGGACAAACAATTAGGAACATGAGAATTTATCATTATCTATGGAGAGATGATTTGTTTTGATGTTGAAATTCGGCCTGATGTAGGGTCTCTCTATATATCCTCACGAGACGAATCAAAACACATGTTGTTCTGTTCCACTTAATAGGACACATCATACCTATTTTTGTCATGTGGTAAGGAAAAAATGATGAAATTTAATGGCATACAACATGTATATGTAGGTTAAAGGGTCCAAGTTGATGTTTCTTTTAGACTTGCATCAATGAATACCAACAACTGTTTATCTGGTATTAGATATGAAGTAGTGAAGGTGGTTTTCACCGATAATATATATAAGGCCCCAGCCGTAAACCTTACTTAATATTGAATTAAATGAATAATTCACGTTGAAGATCTTTTCAGGTTTAGAGTTTTAGAGAATTAGAACATAACTATTACATCTCAAAAGATTACAAAGTAGTCACTTCTACTAAGATTCCATAAATAAATAAAAAAACTCTTAAAAGAAACATGTCTAGTTCCATGTTTTATATAGCATGACATTCCCTTGATCCCATCATTGACCTTATTCCACATTAAGTCCTGTGAAAAACATTTCAAAAAAACTTGGGGTGAGCATAAAATCTCAGTAAGGGATACACAAAGAATGAAAACTATTAGTTTTTCAAAATCAAGTAAACCATGTATACTCTATCAAAGTAATACCTTCACCTTCATGAAGTTGTAAAAACTCTTCACTGAATAAAGTATCATTACTTACCTTTTTGTAACCAAAGGATTACCATAAAATCCATAAAAATAACACATAACATTTATAAAGGTAACTTGGGACATAAACATACTTAAGTGGAATAACCATACGGTCGACTTCCACACATATCACTTAATGGAATAGCCATACGGCCAATTTCCATACATACTTAATGGAATAGCCATACGGTCGACTTCCATACCCAATGAATTGGAGGTTATAACGTAACCACCCGTCCTGGTATTCACAGCACCACCCGTCATATGGTTTATAACGTAACCACCCGTTAAAATGTCCAAGTACCAATATAAAATCATAAAACATAAAACCAATTTAAAGGAATGATACCATTTCCACATTTCAATCACAATATATCATAAATATATTGACATAATAGAATCCTTTATCAAAACCATTTTCAATACCAAAATACATAAAAGAGTATATGGTATTTATTTTATTTTAAAAACATTACAGCTTGTTGAGGAAGGAAAAGACCAAATAATACTCGCGGCGGCGGAAAAGGTCGTTGTCGCCGCGTATGTTAAAAGAAACATTCCTTTTTGTCGTTTTGTAAAATGCTTCGTAGAAAAAGATTCCTTTTGTATAAAAGTAAAATTCAAAAGGGGTTTATACACCGTATAAAAGAAAGTTGTGTATAAAACGAAATATGCCTCAATGAAAGGAGATTGAGACGAAGTCCCATACCTCAGGTCCGACTTGACTCGATCGTTCTTTAACGTCCTGAATAATAAACTTGAGTTAATTGATAATTGATTAAGAACCTTTTTAAAGTTTATTATTCCTTTTATATCACTTCAATCCATGTTATAAACATTATGTAACCATTAATGTTAATAATGTTTGTTTTGTCAATATTTGGTTCTTAAGTCGAAAGTTGACTTCTTACAATTACACGTTGTTCGTGTGGTCAAAGGTTCTTTATATCCAGAATGAAATTACCGATTTGGATATAATATGTATCATATATATCCAGCATATAAATATATTTATAATATTACATAATCATTTAGAGTAAGAAATGAAATGCACTGTTCATGGAGACGGTAAGCTGTACGTACGCATGAACGCTACTTTCATTTCTTTGTCATATTAGTGGAATTAAAACTAAATTAGAGGTATGTATATTTTAATTCCAGAATTATATTCATCATTTAGATATATCATTAATTATATATATACATTATATACATGTAATTTTAATAGTACATTACATTTGGGGATAAGAAATGAAATGCACCGTTCATGGAGACGGTAAGTCGTACGTACGCATGAACACAACTTTCATTTCTATCTCATACTTTAATGGAATGAAATAATAATTATATAGAGGTATATTATAATTCCAGTATAACATCATATATAATAACATTAAATCCATCCTTTACACGTCCCACATATGGCATTAACGAATCACATCACTTTGAGGGGGCGGTAGTCCGCACTTCCTTAAATGAAGATATCGTGTTTACCCATAATGGAAACCATAAAGGTATGACAAAAATGAAAAATACAGAAGCTTAAAGAAAACAATAAACATATTATATATCATATATAAAAATAGTGACATCATAATGGCCACCTTTGAAGGTGTTAAATGAGTATTGAACAATCATCGTTTCGGGAGGCAGAATTTCGCCATCCACGGAAACCGTATGTTCTTTAACCATTTGATGTAGTTGTGTGAGAGTGTAGCTCAAATAAATATTATAACAACATCCTAGTATATTGAAGATACTGTTTTTGTTACAAAATAAGTAAATAAAAAGATTTTAGAGGGTTGGAGAAGCAAAATAAAACAAATGAACAAGAGAGAATGAATTACCTTTAAAAGTGTAACCCCTTTTGTTTTGAGCCTAAAGGCTTCTTTTGAAAGGATTCTGCCCAAAGGGAATCCTCTAGGATGAGGAGAGGTATTTGGAGAGAGTAATGGGGCAGGGGTTGGCCGAGCCAAAGGCTTGAGGATTGTGTTTAAGGTGGTAGAGGTGGGGGCCTTTTATAAGAGAAGAGGAGGGGCACTTTTGGAAAGTAAAGAAATATTACATTATTTGAAAATGTGTTTCCTTTTTAAAAGGTCCCACATTGATATAATTCGTGGATAAGGTGATAAGGGTTCTAAATCCACTCATCCAATTGGTTTTGTCCATGTGTAGGTTTTATAGTTTTCATTATCTTTCAATTTTATTTAAATTGTCAAATAATGATGTCATCGCTGCATCATTATTATGTCATAAATAATTTAATTTATTTAATGTCTAAAAAATATAAAAAAACTACTATAATGTAGGAAATCTTTTTATCTTTCCAATTACTATTTATAATAAAAATTTGGACCTGTTTAACCCTACTTAAAAATTGTTTTAGTAAAACAACTCATGTTTGTGTCAATTTAATTTTAACATTAAATAAAAAGTTATTTATGTCATTTCCCAACCAAAGTGTCTCCATGGGGTCCCCAAGTTGGCCCATGGATTGTATTGGTCGGCCATGACTCACCCAATAGGTGTAGGAGAAGTTTCATGGTGTTTTCACATTCTTATAATATCATTTTTACCTTAAATTACACTAATTACCTTTAATCGCGATTAAGAACTTAATAAGTTACCATTCACCAAAAAAATTATTATAATCTCATTGAACCACATTTTACTTCTTAATGAAAGCCATGTATGTCGGATTTTTAAAATTCAAAACAAAATGATGGCAAAATTTCATTTAAATGGAAAATCAATTTTTATAAGTACCACTTAGTGGTTTCACTATTCATCAAAAATTGAAGTTTTTCAGAAAATTACCAAAATTTCACCCGAAGCTATATTTGATATTCCGAATTCAAAAATGATGTCTATTTTAAAAAATTCAATACATATAAGTCACATTAATTAATTTAATAATTAATTCCCTCTGTCATAGCAAATAGCGTGTTTTTATGAAACAATAAGTATCAAAAGATTGACACTAGTTTAAGTCCGTTTTCAAAGTGAAATTAATTCCAACGACCACTATTGGATTCAATGGTAAAAATATTTTCTAATTTCACTTTAAAACCAATTCAAAAGATAATCTAATCATATAAATAAATTATATTAAAAAGTGGTTTTGAATTAAAATACAACATTTTACACTATTCATTAAAAAAATGAACTTTATCAGAAAGGTACCAAAAATTTACACAAAGTAAATTTTGATGTCCCGATTCTAAAGAAGAGTTATATATGGTCCAAAAGAATGTATAAGAGTGATCAAAACTATATTTAATGAAGGTTCTCCGTCAAAAGGTGATAAGTGGACCTTTCGTGAAAATTAGGGTATAAATGCCTAAAATTGAACTCTTTCCATATTTTAAGCCATTATCTTTTATTGGGTAAATGTAAAAACATTTAAAAACATATATAATCATATTTTAGTTATTTCTATCCATTCCCGCCAGTACAACGGCTACTCGTTAACTAACATTTAAAATAATATTATTTTATTACTAGTGTGCTACGTAAGTTTCAAAGAAACTCAACGTCGCGTATCGGGTACGCTATCGAACATAGAAACCCCTTTAAAATAAAATTAATATTTAATTTGTAAATATTAATAAATATGAAAATTCTTTATTCTTTATTTACCTGGGATGTTACATCCTTCCCCCCTTTTGGGAATTGCGTCCTCGCAATTTTATTCACTTATCAAAATAAGTGGGGGTATTTATCCCTCATAGCATTTTCAAATTCCCACATTGCCTCTTAAATCACATGGGTTTTCCACAAAACCCTTACCTGATGAATCACCTTATTCCGTAACACTTGCTCCCTGTGGTCAAGAATCTGGACTGGTTGTTCCTCATAAGATAGGTTCTCTTCCAGCTGAACTACCTCTGGGCTCAAAACATCAGATGGATCTGGCATATACTTTCTCAACATCGAAACATGGAAAACACTGTGTACCTGAGATAAACTCGGAGGTAAAGCCACTCGGTATGCAACTGATCCAACTCTTTCCAGAATTTCGTATGGTCCAACGAACCTTGGACTCAACTTTCCTTTCTTACCAAATCTCGTCACACTTTTCCAATGAGAAACCTTGAGAAAAACATGATCACCTACCTCGAAAGATAGATCCTTCCTCCGGTTATCCGCATAACTCTTCTGCCTGCTCTGAGCTCTTCTCATGTGCTTCTGAATCAACTGAACTTTTTCTGTCATCTCTCCTACCAATTCTGATCCCATCAGTTTCCTTTCACCCACTTCATCCCAAAATGCTGGAGTTCGACACCGCTTCCCATATAATGCCTAAAATGGTGCCATCTGTATACTAGAATGAAAACTGTTATTATAAGAAAATTAAACCAAAGAAATATGTTGGTCCCAACTTCCCTGATAATCCATAGAACAAGATCGTAGCATATCCTCCAATGTCTGGATTGTATGTTCTGACTGCTCATCTGATAGAGGATGAAAAGCTGTACTAAAATTTAATTCAGTACCCAACGACTTCTAAAGGCCTTTCCAAAAGTTAGAAGTAAACCTGGGATCACAATCCGATACAATGGAGAGAGGAACTCCATGTAACCTGACTATCTCTTTAAGATACAAACGGGAAAGTTGATCTAGAGAGAAAGTATATCGTATAGAAAGGAAATGAGCAGATTTGGTCAAGCGATCAACAATAACCCTGATCGCATTATTACCTCGAGATGTCCTCGGTAATCCCACAACAAAGTCCATGGATATGTTTTCCCATTTCCACTCTGGCACTGGTAAAGGCTGAAGCATCCCTTTCGGTAACTGCCGCTCTGCTTTAACCTGTTGACATGTCAAACACTTCACAGTAAAATCAGCAATATCTCTTTTCATTCCATCCCACCAGTAATACACCCGCAGATCTCTATACATCTTAGTACTGCCAGGATGAACTAATAACGGGGAACTATGAGCCTCACATAACAACTCATTCTTCAACTATGAATCACAAGGCACACATAACCTCTTCCAAAACCTCAAAACACAAACACAAACTTATCCAAGAACTCATGGAAAATTTTATTCATAAGGTCCATGAATAAAGCAGGTGCATTGGTTAAACCAAAGGGCATAACTAAAAATTCATAATGGCCATATCTAGTACGGAACGCAGTCTTCATAACGTCTGCTTCTTTTACTTTAAACTGATGGTACCCCGACCTCAAGTCAATCTTCGAAAAATAATGAGCTCCCTGGAGAAGATACCACTTCATTCGATGGCCCAACATCCGCTGAAGTTGCTGCAAAGGATTTCACCACCCCTTTCTGCTTGTAGTCTGGCTGAATTCCCCCAGTTGAGTTCTTCGTTGGACACTCGTTTGCATAATGACCCATTTCATTACACTTAAAACATCTTACCATTGGCTTTTCATTTCCTTCTTGATCATCTTCTTTACAGTTACGAGCCATATGACCAGACTTACCACACCGAAAGAACTTACCAGACTTGGATAAACATTCTCCAGGATGCATTTTTCCACACTTCTCACAGGATGGATATTTGGTTTTCTTACCTCCTTGCTTCTTTGATGAATTCTTCCCCTTTTCCTGCCAACCAGATCTCTTATTCTGTTGTTTTTCATAGAACACCTGATCATCGGCAAACTCCATTTCCACCTTCTCCGCACATCGAACAAGTTTTTCATAACTTTTGAACTCACGAGAAGCTAAAGCCCTTCGACACTTTGGCTTTAACCCGGAGTAAAAACGGTTTATTTTACTATCAAGATCTCGTATGAAGTTTGGAGCATACCTTCCCAATCGAGTGAACTTTTCTTCATAAGCAGCCACTGAATCATCCTCCTGCCTCAATTCTAGGAACTGTTTTCTATCCTAAGACGAACCACCTTAGGAAAATATTTCTCAAGAAACATACCTTTGAATTCGTCCCAGTGAAGATCCTCAATCTCATCACTATCCCTTATATTTTTCACCATCAACCACCACTGATCAGCTTCACCTTCAAAACAGTAAACAGCAAGACTAAACTCTTGATGTTCTGAACACCCCATGACATCAAAAATCTTCTCCAGTGCTTTAATCCACCCTTCAGCTTGCACAGGGTCAGATGATCCTCTGAATGATGGGGGATGTTGCCTCATGAAATGTTCCACCACTGACATGTTTCTCTGCGGTTGATCTGGCTGATCTCGTGCATGGATACCACCACCATTTATTGCCTGAGTCAACTGTGCTATCACTGCAACAAACTGTTCAGTTCCGATTCTGACCATCTCAGGTTGCTGATTTGGAAGGTTGTCTTCCACCTGATGTAGTCCCAACATAGCTGCTTTGTTTCCTCTACGGAAAACCATTCTGAACACAGAAATATCTTAGGCGAAGCAACATGGTAATCTGTAAATGCTATATCATTTCAATCATATTATAATTTAACACTTTTCTAACTCCTAAAGTTGTCTAAACCTTCCTTTGATACCAACTATAAGGCCCCAACCTTAAACCTTACTTAATATTGAATTAAATGAATAATTCACGTTGAGGATCTTTTCAGGTTTAGAGTTTTAGAGAATTATAACATAACTATTACATCTCAAAAGATTACAAAGTTGTCACTTCTACTAAGTTTCCATAAATAAATAAAAAACTCTTAAAAGAAACATGTCTAGTTCCATGTTTTATATAGCATGACATTCCCTTTATCCCATCCTTGACCTTATTCCACATTAAGTCTTGTGAAAAACATTTCAAAAAAACTTGGGGTGAGCATAAAAGCTTAGTAAGGGATACACAAAGAATGAAAACTGTTAGTTTTTCAAAATCAAGTAAACCATGTATACTCTATCAAAGTAATACCTTCACCTTCATGAAGTTGTAAAAACTCTTCACTGAATAAAGTATCATTACTTACCATTTTGTAACCAAAGGATTACCATAAAATCCATAAAAAGAACACATAACATTTATAAAGGTAACATGGGACATAAACATACTTAAGTGGAATAAACATACGGTCGACTTCCACACATATCACTTAATGGAATAGACATACGGCCAATTTCCATACATACTTAATGGAATAGCAATACGGCCGACTTCCATACCCAATGCATTGGAGGTTATAACGTAACCACCCATCCTGGTATTCACGGCACCACCCGTCATATGGTTTATAACGTAACCACACGTTAAAATGTCCAAGTACCAATATAAAATCATAAAACATAAAACCAATTTAAAGGAATGATAACATTTCCACATTTCAATCAAAATATATCATAAATATATTGACATAATAGAATCCTTTATCAAAACCATTTTCAATACAGAAATACATAAAAGAGTATATGGTATTTATTTTATTTTAAAAACCTTACGGCTTGTTGAGGAAGCCAAAGACCAAATAATACTCGCGGCGGCGGAAAAGGTCGTTGTCGCCGTGTATGTTAAAAGAAACATTCCTTTTTGTCATTTTGTAAAATGCTTCGTAGAAAAAGATTTCTTTTGTATAAAAGTAAAAGTCAATAGGGGTTTATACACCGTATAAAAGAAAGTTGTGTATAAAACGAAATATGCCTCAATGAAAGGAGATTGAGACAAAGTCTCATACCTCGGGTCCGACTTGACTCGATCATTCTTTAACATCCTGAATAATAAACTTGAGTTAATTTATAATTGATTAAGAACCTTTTAAAAGTTTATTATTCCTTTTATATCACTTACTTCCATGTTATAAACATTATGTAACCATTTAAGTTAATAATGTTTGTTTTTTCAATATTTGGTTCTTAAGTCGAAAGTTGACTTCTGACAATTACATGTTGTTCGTGTGGTCAAAGGTTCTTTATATCCATAATGAAATTACTGATTTGGATATAATATGTATCATATATATCCAGCATATACATGTATTTATAATATTATATAATCATTTAGATGTAAGAAATGAAATGCACCGTTCATGGAGACGGTAAGCCATACTTACGCATGAACGCTACTTTCATTTCTTTGTCATATTAGTGGAATTAAAACTAAATGAGAGGTATGTATATTTTAATTCCAGAATTATATTCATCATTTAGATATATCATTAATTATATATATACATTATATACATGTAATTTTAATAGTACATTACATTTGGGGATAAGAAATGAAATGCACCGTTCATGGAGACGGTAAGCCGTACGTACGCATGAACACAACTTTCATTTCTATCTCATACTATAATGGAATGAAATAATAATTATATAGAGGTATATTATAATTCCAGTATAACATCATATATAATAACTTTAAATCCATCCTTTACACGTCCCACATATGGCATTAACGAATCACATCACTTTGAGGGGGCGGTAGTCCGCACTTCCTTAAATGAAGATATCGTGTTTACCCATAATGGAAACCATAAAGGTTTTCCCAAAATGAAAAATACAGAAGCTTAAAGAAAATAATAAACATATTATATATCATATATAAAAATAGTGACATCATAATGGCCACCATTGAAGGTGTTAAATGAGTATTGAACAATCATCGTTTCGGGAGGCAGAATTCCGCCATCCACGAAAATCGTATGTTCTTTAACCATTTGATGTAGTAGTGTGAGAGTGTAGCTCAAATAAATATTATAACATCATCCTAGTATATTTAGGATACTGGTGTTGTTACAAAAGAAGTAAATAAAAATAGTTTAGAGGGTTGGAGAAGCAAAATCATACAAATGAACAAGAGAGAATGAATTACCTTTAAAAGTGTAACCCCTTTTGTTTTGAGCCTAAAGGCTTACTTTCAAAGGATTATGCCCAAAGGGAATCCTCTAGGATGAGGATAGGGATTTGGAGAGAGTAATGGGGCAGGGGTTGGCCGAGCCAAAGGCTTGAGGAGTGTGTTTAAGGTGGTAGAGGTGGGGTCCTTTTATAAGAGAAGAGGAGGGGCACTTTTGGAAAGTAAAGAAATATTACATTATTTGAAAATGTGTTTCGGTTTTAAAAGGTCCCACATTGATATAATTCGTGGATAAGGTGATAAGGGTTCTAAATCCACTCATCCAATTGGTTTTGGCCATGTGTAGGTTTTATATTTTTCATTATCTTTCCATTTTATTTAAATTGTCAAATAATGATGTCATCGCTGAATCATTATTATGTCATAAATAATTTAATTTATATAATGTCTAAAAATTATAAACAAACTACTATGATTTATGAAATTTTTTTATCTTTCCAATGACTATTTATAATCAAAATTTTGACCTGTTTAACCCTACTTAAAAATTGTTTTAGTAAAACAACTCATGTTTGTGTCAATTTAATTTTAACATTAAATAAAAAGTTATTTATGTCATTTCCCAACCAAAGTGTCTCCATGGGGTCCCCAAGTTTGACCATGGATTGTCTTGGTCGGCCATGACTCACCCAATAGGTGTAGGAGAAGTGTCATGGTGTTTTCACATTCTTATAATATCATTTTTACCTTAAATTACACTAATTACCTCTAATCGCGATTAAGAACTTAATAAGTTACCATTCACCAAAAATATTATTATAATCTCATTGAACCACATTTTACTTCTTAATGACAACCATGTATGTCGTATTTTTGAAATTCAAAACACAATGATGGCAAATTTTCATTTAAACGGAAAATCAATTTTTATAAGTACCACTTAGTGGTTTCACTATTCATCAAAAATTGAAGTTTTTCAGAAAATTACCAAAAATTCACCCTAATATATATTTTATATTCTGAATTCAAAAATGAAGTCTATTTTACAAAATTCAATACATATATGTCACATTAATTAATTTAATAATTAATTCCCGCTTTCATAGCAAATAGCGTGTTTTTATGAAACAATAAGTATCAAAAGATTGACACTAGTTTAAGTCCGTTTTCAAAGTGAAATTAATTCCAACGACCACTATTGGATTTAATGGTAAAAATATTTTATAATTTCACTTTAAAACCAATTCAAAAGATAATCTAATCATATAAATAAATTAGATTAAAAAGAGGTTTTGAATTAAAATACAACATTTTACACTATTCATTAAAAAAATGAACTTTATCAGAAAGGTACAAAAATTTACACAAAGTAAATTTTGATGTCCCGATTCTAAAGAAGAGTTATATTTGGTCCAAAATAATGTATAAGAGTGATCAAAACTATATTTAATGACGGTTCTCCACCAAAATGTGATAAGTGGACCTTTCGTGAAAATTAGGGTATAAATGCCTAAAATTGAACTCTTTCCATATTTTAAGCCTTTATCTTTTATTGGGTAAATGTAAAAACATTTAAAAACATATATAATCATATTTTAGTTATTTCTATCCATTCCCGCCAGTACAATGACTACTCGTTAACTAAAATTTAAAATAATATTATTTTATTACTAGTGTGCTACGTAAGTTTCAAAGAAACTCATCGTTGCGTATCGGGTACGCTATCGAACATAGCAACCCCTTTAAAATAAAATTAATATTTAATTTGTAAATATTAATAAATATGAAAATTCTTTATTCTTTATTTACCTGGGATGTTACAATATGGGCCAAAGAGGATGATATTAATGGTGCGTAGAAGGGATGTGGCCTCCTATAAGGGGGAATTATCTTACTAGGAATGAAGCCTAATGAGAATGTTAATGGGAAGTGATCATAAGGAATATGAGATTATGAGTTTGATTTGAAACTATTGTAAATATGGTTCATAATAGATTAATGTTGATTATGGAGTTGTGTTTAATACTTAGAGGCCTCCATCATATCCCAATTGTATATGAATCAAATCCATCATTTTTTATAATTTTTGTATCTTACACCTAGTATTAGGACCTTTGATGGTTTTTTCTCATAAGGAAATTTTCCCATTAAGAGTGTGGTATCTTGGTTTTGTTAATTAAATCAAGTTGGAGGACCAATATGGGTGTTGGGTTTGAACATCATAGAGTCTCCCAATGTATCCAATTTTTATTAGAATCAAATCCCACAAAGTTCAGAATATTTTTGGCTTACACAAACCAGCATGCCCTTTATTGTTTTTATCTTTCAAGGAATATTTCCCTTTGAGTGAGTGCTAACATGGTTTAGGGACATACACATAATATGAGTTTCATTTTAAGAAAAATAAGTCATCATGATGATATGATCACCACTAACATCAATGAATATGTGTTTTTTGATCAGAGTAGGAAATATGACAAATTTAATGATCTATAAATCCACACAATCTTATTCACCTACTGGTGTATGAGGTTGAAGGTATGTTAGGTGGGGAAATTACTTGCATGAAAGGATAATGGATTTATCTAAACACACTCAATATAGATCTCCATATATTATAAGTTTAATCATAGATGGCAGGAAAAGATAGGGGATATGGGAAAAATATTTTTCACCCATCCCGACAAGTCATTTACAGTTATAAAAAAGGTCGAGATACTCAGTACCATTAGAATAGAAGATTGTGAAATTTTTTAATGATCCAACCCACCTGAGAGTCTTTGTGTATGTTTTTTTACAATAGGAATGCATGAATAGATGGGAGACACACATTTATGTGTGTCACATAGGCTGAATGGATTAGGTGGTGGTCGTAATGAAGGTATTTTTGAGCTTTGACATGATAGATGTTGAGACTTTCTCATAGTTTGAAAAGGGGCCAATATAGTTCCCCTATATTTTTTTCTTTTTTGAATATAATGTGTTTATAAGCATTGTATACAATAATATTTCTGAAATGGTTGGTTAGTAACAATGTATAAATGTTTTTATGAGGTGGAAAAATAAAATGAATATATGAAAAGGATTTATTTGTTTGTAGTGTGACTGGAGGATCACTTCACACTCGAAAATGAGAAATCATTTATGGTGTGTTAAAAAGTAATTCTTTGTCCTCAAATGAATTAAATCATTTTTGGGGTGTTATTTCACCACTTTCCCCCACAATTTAAAAGGTTTTTTTGTAGGGGGGATAATTTCACATCCCACACAAACAAATGAATTATCATTTGTGGGGGAAGGTTTGTATCCATACCACCTCACCATGAATTTTTTTTCGGAAATCCATGTGGTGTGGTGGTGTCATATAATATTCTCTGTGTGGGAGGGATTCACCTTTTTTTGGTTTTGGGATCCTTTTTTTTCAAACACCAAGAATATTGTAGTGAATTTGACTTCATATTTTCACTAAATCATATGTCTTTTCTCATATTATTTGGGAATTTTACTCGGCTAAAATTTATGTTCTTTTGGGAAAAATGTTACATTTCTTAAACCATGAATGATTTTTTTCCTTTGTACTCACTCAACATGTGTCTTTAACATTATATATTTCTATTTGATTTCAGTTTTTTAATTGTACCTTCATAAATATTGTTTAATCAATCGACTTCCCTAGTACAAATCTATACCTATGAAATACCACCCATTCATATTCTTGGAATCATAAGAATTCTTTTTATTTTAATGGAATGTTTATTTTAAATATTTATATATATAAATAAAACTTAATAATGATGTATCCTAATAAAACCATGGAAAATTCAATTGTAATTATAGTTATGATGAAATATTAAAATCAAAAAAATTCTTCCGTTTTATTATTTTTCTAGAGAAAATGAATTTATAAAGAATATTTCAATGAAAATTTGTAAAATTTTAATCATATTTTAATCTTTTATAAAAATTTCATAATTTAAGAAAGAGAAAATTTATTTCAAATTAATAATTTTAAATGATATAATTTATTTTTATTATTTTAACATAATAAATCATTTTATACCTATTTCATAAATTTCAATTATTTTTTATAAATAATATAAGTGAATATTTTGAAATGAAATTTCCTATTTATCAAATTATTTTTGTTATAATATCAATATATTTGAAAAGAAATTCTAATATAATCAGTTTAGATATTTATAATGTATAATGATAACATCTAATATTAAGAATCTATGTGATAATTTTATTAATACATATAAAAGTAATTATAAAATAATGAGAATTATATTATTAAAATGATATAATAAATATGAAAAATAATCCTAAAATAGAAAATCTTTATAGTTTTTATGTAATTCAAAATTTACTTGGTATTAAAAAACATGGGCTAACCATGAAAGATATCCTAGGTTGATCAATTGTGAACTTGTTGTGAGAAAGCTCAACACATGGATGGGAAGTTGCAAGGCCAAACCACTTGAATACACGGAATAATCAATCAACTACACCATCAGCTGGATGGCGCATAACACCTATAGGGTACGACCTAAGGTTCACATGGGTTTCCCATGGACCGTGTGGTACTATCTACGAGGGATGGTGTGTGGGTGTTTGTTGGATATGATCCCCTATTACCTTAGGATAACCAGTTATAAGATAGTTTTATATATAAACAAGATAATGAATTCTTAAAATATCAATGTGGTATGAAGTGACATGAGTACTGTTAACCTTCCCTTAAAAACATTTCTTCAATACACAATCATCTAATCAACTATGTTCAATCCATATGATCATTTCATCCATCATATTCATTCATGCAAGTGTCCTATAAATCCTCGGTGTATTCTCCAAATTCATTCTAATTAAATTTTATTTTTCCATAACTATAATTACGAGACCTCCCTCAGTGTAATACCATCATTTTCATCCCGCTTTTGATGAAAAACCCAAAGTTATAAAATTTTAAAACCAAGAAATTGACATTATAATGATCAATATAGCTGCTCTATCCATCAAAATCTATATATT
This sequence comes from Viscum album, assembly GCA_963277665.1. NCBI lineage: Eukaryota > Viridiplantae > Streptophyta > Magnoliopsida > Santalales > Viscaceae > Viscum > Viscum album. The sequence goes on from OY728127.1 coordinate 1,699,779,770, forward strand.
ATTTTACTTTTCATTTTTGTGCTAACCCTCGTTCAAATCAACATTTATGTAATAATTTTTTATCTAGAAAGATTAATTTTAATGTAAAAAATACTAGAGTTTTGTAGTACTAAAAGATGATTATTGAAAACGACTGGTGAACCAAATTCAAAAAACTATATATAAATATATGTGAAACTATATTAATCAATTTTAATTCTAGATGGAATGAACATGGATGCAGAATATGATTTAAATTTCATTGCCATATTGCTCCTTTTATTGCACCAGAATCTGAAAGGAGATGGATATATAATGTAGATTATAATTTTCCATTATTATTTGTAAACAGTAGATATGAATACTTAGTTGATTCGAATTTTACATCCTATAAATATTAAAATAAATTAGTTGTGTATATCTAAATATCATGTTGATATAAAAGACTCTTTTTTCAATACAATTCACACACCTCATAAATCAAATGGGTAAAAAGAATAAGACTTGTAAATCAAAATTCCATTATTGAAATGGTCTACTGTGTCTTTCATTTAGATATAAAGACTCCCTTCATACTCCCCAGACTAACTCCCAAGACTAATATCTATCTTTAACATGCACCAATACCTTTCTTTATAACATTAATAGAGGAGGTTGATGAAGTTTATTTTAATTTTAAGATTCACGGTAAGGGGAATTTTATTTTTAAAAAAAAATTTGATTGTTTATTTTTAAACCCTTTTGTATAGGGGAAAATTTATTTTCATCAGGATCATATTATTTTCAAGGCCTTATAAAATATTTTATTTTTATTTTAGTAAACATAAATTATTAATAAATCCCTTCAGTAATGGAGTTTTAATTTTAAAACTTTTGGTTTTCAAAAACATTTTCAAAATTTTATTATTTGAAGAATTATATTTATAATTTTTAAAATATTTTTATAGTTATTATTTTATGAAAGATATTTCATTAAAAAAATTCAAATTTTAATAATGTTTTTTGATATGGGGGTACTCTATTACTAACAAAAACATTCTATAAATTTTTATTTAATAATATTACTATGTATTATTCCATCAACATATGTATTATTGGATGCATTAATTATGAAATATAGATTTATATAGACCATTATATTGTTTTATTAAAATCATGTTTTTTAAACATTATGTAATACAAATTTTTTTTACCGAAAATACATATATGTTTTGAAAGGATGTTTTAGAGAAAATAAAATGAGAAAGAAAGACCTATGAGAATGAATTTTAAAAACGTGGATCTTGGTCATTGAATTTGATGATGAGTAATGGAGAGTGAAACCATGAACTCAGAGGGAATTATTCCCTAAATTTTATACCACAATTGGACTCATGGATTTCATAAGGGTTTCCAAACATAATAATTGTCCATAAAAGATTTTATTTTGACAGAATTTTTTTAAAACATTATTGAAATATTCACGTAATTTTTGAAATTTATTATATAAATAAAAAACAATTTTTCAAAGTGATATTTACATTTTAAAAAATATATCTTATTTATATTTATTTAAAAACGATGCCTCATAATTTGGATGTTTATTTTTTATATCATTTTTTTTATATTCTTTATGAAGTGAAATGTTTTCTTAAAAATGTTTTTTGGGATTTTTTTTAAAATAAATGATTTAGATAGAATGTTTTCAATGTAATTTTTCATATTATTTATAAATATATTTTACAATGGTTTTAATACCCCTTATTGGGAAATTCTAGGCGGACACAAAAATTTAATAAAATTTCATAGGCTCAGTATATAAGCAAATGATGTTTGGTTTCATATAAGGTGATATGTCTTGTAGATTTAGTTAGATATTTATAAATTTTTGTAAAACAATTATATGATTTATGCTTTTTACAAACCCTCCATAACCAAGATAGAAATTTTCCATGAAATATTAAATGATTTTTTATTTTTCATGTACATTTGTCAAAAAAAATAAACAAAATGTTTTAGATTTGGATTTAGAAGTGCAGGTATTGGGTCATCATAGTTGGTATCAGTGGAATGGTTTATGAAACATTAGATATTACGATGTTTTAATTGGGGTGTGCGGTTCCTAGGTCTTGGGTTGTCACAGTTGGTATCTATGTTTTCCTTGCCTTGGAATTATATATTTTAATTCCCCCTTCTAGTGTATAAGCAAGATCGATGTTGAAATAATACATGTATTCCACCAATATATAAATCCTGATATTCAATGAAAGTTATCTAAAAATGTATTTGAGACTATTATTGTCTATGTAAATGATGAACCCTCCCCCCATCAGGCAGTGCCTCTAACAACATAATGCATGAACCAAAACTGATAGCCATAGGTCAGGTATAGGGTAATTCCACTCATGAGGTCATTAATAGTAGGCACCATATTCTTAAACATGATATCCCTATATCAGAAATACCCATTACAGGATTCATGAAGCATCATAGTAAAATATATATATATTATTCCCAACTCATGCAGATTTTGTTACATATCTAAAGAGAGTATTCCCTTAAAAATATGAAATGAAATCTCACATGTGTATTCCATAAAAATGTAAAACACTTTTTGTCAAGACTATGAGAGGATATTCATGGAGTAAAAAAGTCTTAAATGAAATTAACATAAAGGCCATACATCCCTTAGAAATTGGGTATTTTAATGACATTGTTGGGATTATCCTAGGAAACTACAATGGTCATCTTCTCTATGTCAATAGACACACTTACCTCTGAGGTGATATGAACCATGAACTGATACTTCTTAATCTACTAATGGATTTTTATGATCTCAAAATATATCTAGGGTCTATCAGTGTATTCAATATGATTTTATCTAGTTCGGAACAATCATGTATAGTACATAGATACAACATGATATATTCCACGAGGAGTACCAAAACCAAATCCAAAAATGGGTATAAAACAAGATTCATTAGAGGTATAAATACGAAGGATCCATTTTAAGGTGGAACATGATAACTAGATACCCATAAATGTTGTATAATCTACTGAATTCCATATGTGGTATGTTTGAAAACCTAACACAATGTTGATTATATCCTAACCTCTAATCGATCTTTTATAAAACTATCACTCATAAGGGTTTATAAAAGATACCATCTATATGATTTATTTTATATATGTTCTTAACCATAATCTATTTCAACATATTGTAATCCATTCTAATTTTAATGGAATCATCTACCTTTTCAATGAAAAAGATATGAGAACCTCACGGTGAAGTACTGGTTTATATAAAACCATTTGGTTCTATGTCCTCTAACAATATCTTGATTTCATGGGGAAATGTATGTGACACCGTATAAGGTAGAATAGACACATGATCTACTATTGGAACTAGCTCAATATTGAACTACACATCTCTCACAAGAGGTAACCTAGAAAAGTCATCAGGGTAAATGTAACACCCTAGGTAAATAAAGAGTATGACATTTTCACATTTATCCATATTTGTGAATAAAATATAAATATAACATTAAAGGGGACACTATGCTCAATGGCATACCCAACACGCAACAACGAGTTTCTTGGGAATCTTACGTTGCACTCTAATAATAAAATAATATTATTTTAAATGGTAGTTAACACCTATCCATTGTAATGGCGGGAATTAACAGAACTAACTAAAAAATTATTATATATGTTTCTCAAATATTTTTACTCGTTACAATAAATGTTAAAGGATTAAAAATGCAAATGAATCCAATTTTAAGCGTAAACATTCTAATATTCTTTAAAAGGTCGGTTAACCGCCTTTTGATGGAGAACCTCTTTTAAATCCACTTTTTGACAATATTATGTGTTATATATGGAAAAATATAATTCTTCATTAGAATCAAGACATCAAAATTTACTTTGTGTAAATTTTTGGTATTTTTCCGAAAAAGTTCAATTTTTAATGAATAGTGAAAAATGTTGTATTTTAATTCAAAACCTCTTTTAAATATAATTTATTTATATAATCTGATTATATTTTGAATTGGTTTTAAAGTGATATTAGAATATATTTTTACCATTTAATCCAATAGTGGTCGTTGGAATTAATTTCACTTTGAAATCGGACTTAAACTAGTGTCAATCTTTTGATAAATTTTGTTTCATAAAAACACGCTATTTGTTTTGACAGCGGGAATTAATTATTAAATTAATTAATGCAACTTATATGTTTTTAATTTTGTAAAATAGACATCATTTTTGAATTCTGAATATCAAATATATCTTAGGTTGATTTTTTTGGTAATTTTCTGAAAAACTTCAATTTTTGATGAATAGTGAAACCACTATGTGGTACTTATAAAAATTGATTTTCCGTTTAAATGAAATTTTTCCATCTTTATGTTTTGAATTTAAAAAATATGACATAAATGGTTTTCATTAAGAATTAAAATGTGTTTCAATGGGATTAGAATAATTTTTTGGTGAATAGTAACTTATTTAGTTTTTAATCGCGATTAGAGGTAATTAGTGTAGTTTAAGGTATGAATAATGTTTTAATAAAATGAAATGACCTAGACACATGTCCTACCCTCATTGGATGTGTCATGGCCGACCAATAAAATCCATGGGTAATCTTGGGGACCCCATGGAGCCAATTTGGTTGGAAAATGACATAAATACTTTCTATTTAATGTTAAAGTAAAAATGACACAAAAATGAGATGTTTTACTAAAAAAAAATTTTACATGGGGTTATAAAAGTCATAATTTTGAATATAAATATACATTGGAAATATATGAATATTTCCTAAATCATATTATTTTTTTATAATTTTTAGACTTTAAATAAATTAAATTATTTATGACATCATGATGATGCAGCGATGACCTCATTATTTAAAGAATTTAATAAAATGAAAAGATAATGTAATAACTAAAACCTAAACTTGTCAAAAACCTATTTTATGGGTATATATAGAACCCTTATCACCTTATCCTCGAATTATATCAATTTGGGACCTTTTAAATCCGAATCTCATTTTCAAATAAAGTAACATTTCTTTACTTTCCAAGAGTGCCCCTCCTCTCCTCTTATAGAATGCCCCCACCTCTACCTCCTTACCGACACTTCCAAATCCTTTTTCTCGGACATCCCCTGCCCATTTTGTCTCTCCACATCCATCTCTAACACCTTGAAGCCTCACTTTGGGCAGAAGTCTTCCCAAGGAAGTCTTTGAGCTCAAACCAAAGGGAGTTACCCGATTTTATGGTAATGTCTTCACTTGTGTCCTTTTGTTTTATTTTGCTTCTCCAACACCCTAAACTATTTTTATTAATTTATTCTGTAAAAACACCAGTATAATAAATATACTAGGATGTTTCTATAAGAATTATTCGAACTACACTTACACACACCTTCATCTAATGGTTAAAGAACATACTGTTTCTGTGGTTGGCGATTTTCTGCCTCATGAAACAATGATTGTTAAATATTCTTTTAACACCTTTAAAAGTGGCCATTATGATGTCACTTTATTTTATATATGGTATAAAATATGTTTTTGTTTTACTTAAGATTATGTATTTTTCTTTTGTGGCATACCTTTATGGTTTCCATTGTGGATAAACACGATAATTTTATTTTAGGAAGTGCGGACTACCGCCCGCTGAAAGTGATTTGATTCGTTAATGCCATATGTGGGATGTATAAAGGATGGATTTAAAGTTATTATATGTGATTTATGTTACATATAAATGATAAATATAATTATGGAATTAAAATATACATACCTATAATTTGGTTTTAATTCCATTAATATGACATAGAAATGAAAGTAGCGTTCATGCGTACGTACGACTTACCATCTCCATGAACGGTGCATTTCATTTCTTACCTCTAAATGATTATTTAATATAATAAATACATATATATTATGGATATATATGGTACATATTATACCCAAATCATGAATATCATTCTGGATATAATGAACCATTGACAACACGAACAACATGTAATTGTAAGAAGTCCACTTTTGACTTAAGAACCAAATATCGACAAAACAAACATTATTAACGTAAATGATTACATAATGTTTATAACATGGCAATAAGTGAAATAAAAGGAATAATGAACTCGAAAAAGGTTCTTATGAATGTATAAATTAACTCATGTTTATTATTCAGGATGTTAAAGAATGATCGAGTCAAGTCGGACCCGAGGTAAGGGATCCTACTCCTCTCTTTCTTTTTAAGTATGCTCTTTTATGTCATTCCTTTTAAGATAATATTTATTATGATTCGGATGTTCATTTATATTAACCCGACTGTAATTTCTATGTTCATATGGTGAGAGACCCTATTTTCTCTAATCAATCCATTTTGGAAGTTTTGAGTGGCGCCGTTATGCTGCTGAATTTTCATAAGAGATCTAACCTCTCTCTTTCTTTTTAAGTACTCTCCTTTATGTCACTTCTTTTAAGCTCATCATTGTTATGATGGGGGATGTTATTTTATATTCCTCTTTCTGTAAATTTTATTTTAATATGATGAGATACGCTATTTGATCTTATCAATCCATTTTTGGAAGTTTTAAGTGGCGCTGTTAGGCTGCCGAGTTTTCGTAAGGGATTTTTCATCTCACCTTTATTCCCGTGATATTTATGCTACATTTGCCAAAATTTCCTTTGAGTGGTGTATTTACTGACCATTATTTTACTCATTGTTTAATATAATTTCATTTATGATTATTTACATCAATGCTGTATTGTCCTTCTTTCACGGGGTGTATGTTTCGGAAGATACACATGTCGGTAAGGGAACCTTTCACCCTCCGCTTTTTAAAAGACATCTTTTGTTATTTATTTTAATTCACATAACATTATGTTGGGATATGTTTTTCTATATCATTATTGATTTAAATTTTATGTCCAAGTGATTAGATACCCTTTATCTCTCTCATCAACTCTTTTTCTAAAATTTGATGTGACACCGTTAGGTAGTCATGGGAACTTCTTAACCCAATTTCGATTTCTTTGGGTTCAACATGTAGTTATTCAATATGTCATCCTTTTAATATGTGTGAATGACCTTTGATTGTTTTACACTTAATATCCACTTATATTGGGTGTATTTATATTTGTCACACATGATTATGAGATTTATTTATCCTTAATTTAAGGATACCTTCTTTATTGGGGATTTCATCTCATTTTACATTTCTATTGAGACTTCATTGTTGTTATGCACCAATTAACTCTTATATGGTGTATATACTATCCTTTGGAATATTATATCATGAATTCCATTATTCTCAAGATATTATAACGTTCTGATTAACTGTTATTCATCAATTATTGTATTCAAGTGTCTCTCATTTTGTTAAAAACCCTTTATCTAAAATATGGTTTTAAATGTTTTAATGATTTATTTTTATAAATATTTATCATTAATATCCATGTTTTCAAAATGGTTTTAAGGATTTATTTATATGTATATTAATGGTTGAAAATGTTAAAACCTTCAAAGTGGTATGGGACACTTTGATTCAAATATCTCTTTATTAAATGTTTTAAATGGTTTTGAAAATGGTTTTTAGAATGGATTTATTATTTAAATATCTTAAAATGGTATATTGTTATTGTAATATGGGAATGTTTATTTCCTTTATGATTATGTTATGTGCTATGATTATATTATGGTTCTTGGGAATTGTTTATGATGATGGGTGGTTCCGTGATAAACTAAGGGCGGGTGAGCCCGATATAGCTCTCCAATGCATTGGTTAACGCGAAGGAGTGAAACGTTAAGGTTTCTCCGAAAAGATTTAGGGAATATATTGTGGTGGGTATTCCAAACGTAACCAAGAGGGTTACTCCCTACATAAAAATGTATTGAATGCCTCAAGTTACCATTATGCCTTATGATTTCTATCATTTATTCATGATTTGATGAGGTATGTTAACGTTCTTATGTTTTATGAGTAAAGTATGATTTCATTGATTCATATGTGTACATGTACTCATGTTTCCTTTCCATATATTTTTTATATCCCTTAATGAGCTTTTTATGCTCATCCCTTGTTTTTGAAATGATTTTCACAGGTCAAGGGAATGGTACATGATATGATGATAGTGTCAAGTAAGTGTCAAGAAAGAATCCATGTTTTATTTTAAATATGTTTCCGTTGATGAGAAAAAAATGAATACTATCTTTTATGTAACCACTTAGTTTAAATGTGGAATGTAATGAAAGTCTATGATCTAATTCTCTAAAACTCTAAACCTGAAAATATACTCAATGTGTAATATTGTATTAACTGAAGATTAAGCAAGTTTTAAGGCTGGGGCCTTATAGTTGGTATCAAAGGTTGGTTTAGATAAGTTTAGAGGTTAGGGTATTTTGTAAGCACAAGTGACATTACCATAATGGTTAGGATTTTAGAAAGAGTCATAGTTTTAGATAATGTGAATGAGTAGGTATATCTTAGTGTTTACCTTCCTCATTAGTACATGATGGTTTTGTTGATATACTCACACTGACATTTCTATTTTTAGTGAATGGATGGATCTAGCAGGCACCAAAGAGACAACAGGTTTGAAGGAAACTGTGGTGGTTCTCTGATTAAGACACTAGATAAAATGGTGGATTCAATGTGGAAACTCATGGTTGTTCTAAACCAACTATCAAAGAGTCATGATCAACCACTTGAACCTTGGTATGATCTGTAATGCATCATGTACGAGATGACCAATCGATGTGGAAGTTCAGGTAATAATTATAAAGGTAACCATTAGAGTTTATATGATCCTTACTTTTGAGGTAATTATGGGTTATTATATGTTATGATGGAAAATTAAAGGCATGAGATAAAATTGAGGTTAAAATATGTTATGATCATTTTTGAAGATTTTATCTCGTTTTGGGGAATGTTTGAAGAATTATATAGTTTTGGAAAAAGGACAACACACAGACTATATGACAACTTGTCGCGTCGGACAAAGCTGCGTAAATCGAACCCACAAACAAAGTACGACTGGTATTTATCACCTACCGCTGGACTACGTGAAGTCACTGGTTAGTTTGAATAATTCTTTTTAGTTAGATTATTTTAGGAATCAAGAGTAATTTTATTTTGGGTTATATATGGAAATGATTAACCTACCATCGAGGATATGTGATTAGGTTATTTACTTTTCAATATGAGAATTTAAGAGCAACTGATGTTATTTGGAGATAAAAGTTAAATTGTACCTTGGAAGACCATGTGACTAAATCCTTCAAATATTTGGGTTTCAATCTTAGTTTGGTTTACTTTGAAGAATTTTATGGACAATTGTTTATTGAATGGTCTTTGTTGAACTTTGGGTTTTAGTTTTGGTTAAAGACTAAAGACATGAGAAGTATATAGTTCTCTGTTGTGGATTAGGTGATTATCTAGAAGTTGATTATAGCTCTCTTAAAGTGAACAAGTCATCCTAAATACTTGTCTTTTGGAGAAAATATGAGTTTGATTAAGGAATCTAGTAAAAGTTGGAAGTCTACGTAACAAGTAAGTATGTTTCATTATGATTTAGTTAAGCTCAAAAATAAATTCCTCAATGAAGAGTAACTTAAAACAAAAATGTTGTCTGTTAACTTTTCCTAATGGTGAATTGAATACCGTTTAACCCATCACAAGTTTGTGATTTTCTTTTGGTTAACTTTATCCTAGACATGTTTACTATCACTCTACATCAGAACATGACCCTTTGTTTTTTCCTCCATGTCTATATTTTCATGCTTGGAATCCTAGTATGGGTTAACTTGGGTGACCTTTGTACTTATCTTTCATTATTTTAAAATGATTGTTTTACTGACTCTTGTTCCGATGTGGGATTTCCAATGAAGTTTCCAAGCCCAATTTTAAAATTACGAGGACGCAATTTTCAAAAGGGGGGAAGGATGTAATACCCCAGGTAAATAAAGAGTATGAAATTTTCACATTTATCTATATTTGTGAATAAAATATAAATATAACTTTAAAGGGGACGATATGCTCAATGTCATACCCAACACGCAACAACGAGTTTCTTGGGAATCTTACATTGCACTCTAATAATAAAATAATATTATTTTAAATGGTAGTTAACGCCTAGCCGTTGTAATGGCAGTAATGAACAGAACTAACTAAAAAATTATTATATATGTTTGTCAAATATTTTTACTCTTTACAATATTTTTTAGAGGATTAAAAATGAGAATGAATCCAATTTTAAGCGTAAACATTCTAATATTCTTTAAAAGGCCGATTAACTGCCTTTTGATGGAGAACATCTATTAAATCCACTTTTTGAGAATTTTATGTGTTATATTTGAAAAAATAAAATTCTTCTTTAGAATCGGAACATCAAAATTTACTTTGTGTAAATTTTTGGTATTTTTCCGAAAATGTTCAATTTTTAATGAATAGTGAAAAATGTTTTATTTTAATTCAAAACCTCTTTTTAAAATAATTTATTTATATGATTATATTATCATTTGAATTGGTTTTAAAGTGAAATTAGAATATATTTTTACCATTGAATCCAATAGTGGTCGTTGGAATTAATTTCACTTTGAAATCGATCTTAAACTATTGTCAATCTTTTGATACATTTTTAACATAAAAACACGCTATTTGTTTTGACACCGGGAATTAATTATTAAATTAATTAATGAAACTTATATGTTTTGAATTTTTTAAAATAGAAATCATTTTTGAATTCGGAATATCAAATATATCTTAGGGTGAATTTTTGGTAATTTTCTGAAAAACATCAATTTTTGATGAATAGTTAAACCACTAAGTGGTACTTATAAAAACTGATTTTCCTTTTAAATGAAAATTTTTCCATCTTGGTGTTTTGAATTTCAAAAATCCTATATACATGGTTTTCATTAAGAAGTAAAATGTGGTTCAATGGGATCAGAATAATTTTTTGGTGAATAGTAACTTATTAAGTTTTTAATCGTGATTAGAGGTAATTAGTGTAGTTTAAGGTTAAAATAATGTTTTAATAAAATGAAATTACCTAGACACATGTCCTACCCTCATTGGATGTGTCATGGCCCACCAAGACAATCCATGGGTCAACTTGGGGACCCCATGGATCCACATTGATTGAAAAATGACATGAATACCTTTTTATTTAATGTTAAAGTAAAAATGACACAAAATGAAATGTTTTACTAAAACAATTTTTACCTGGGGTTATAAAAGTCATAATTTTGACTATAAATATACATTGGAAATATAAAAAGATTTACTACATCATATTATTTGTTTTTATAATTTTTAGACATTAAATAAATGAAATTATTTATGACATCATGATGATGCAGCGATGACCTCATTATTTAACGATTTAAATAAAATGAAAAGATAATTGATAAACTAAAACCTACACTTGTCAAAAACCTATTGGATGGGTATATTTCGAACCCTTATAACATCTTCCTAGAATTATATCAATGTGGGTCCTTTTAAATCTGATACTCATTTTCAAATAAAGTAACATTTCTTTACTTTCCAAGAGTGCCCCTCCGATCCTCTTATAAAAGGCCCCCACCTCTACCTCCTTACCCACACTTTCAAAGCCTTTGGATCGGCAAAACCCTGCCCATTTTGTCTCTCAAAATCCCTCTATAACTCCTTGAAGCCTTAATTTGGGCAGAAGTCTTCCCAAGGAAGCCTTTGAGCTCAAACCAAAGGGTGTTACCCGATTTTAAGGTAATGTCTTCACTTGTGTACTTTTGTTTTATTTTGCTTCTCCAACCCCATAAACTCTTTTTATTCATTTATTTTGTAAAAACTACAGTATCTTAAATATACTAGGATTTTTTAATAATAAGTATTCGAGCTACACTTAAACACACCTTCGTCTAATGGTTAAAGAACATACTGTTTCTGTGGTTGGTGATTTTCTGCCTCACGAAACGATGATTGTTCAATATTCTTTTAACACATTTAAAGGTGGCCATTATGATGTAGCTGTATTTTATATATGATATATAATATGTTTACGTTTTACTTAAGCTTCTGTATTTTTCTTTTGTGGCATACCTTTATGGTTTCCATTTAGGGTAAACACGATAATTTCATTTTAGGAAGTGCGGACCACCGCCCCCTCAAAGTGATTTGATTCGTTAATTCCATATGTGGGATGTATAAAGGATGGATTTGAAGTTATTATATATTATGTATGTTACATATAAATGATGAATATAATTCTGGAATTAAAATATACATACCTCTAATTTGGTTTTAATTCCATTAATATAACATAGAAATGAAAGTAGTGTTCATGCGTACGTACAGCTTACCGTCTCCATGAATGGTGCATTTCATTTCTTACCTCTTAATGATTATGTAATATTATAAATACATGTATATTCTAGATATATATGATATATATGATACAAAATTCATGAATATCATTCTGGATATAATGAACCTTTGACAACACGAACAACATGTAATTGTAAGAAGTCCACTTTCGACTTAAGAACCAAATATCGACAAAACAAATATTATTAACATAAATGATTACATAATGTTTATAACCTGGAAGTAAGTGATATTAAAGGAATAATTAACTTGAAAAAGGTTCTTAAGCAAGTATAAATTAACCCATCTTATTATTCAGGATGCTAATGAATGATCGAGTCAAGTCTGACCCAAGGTAAGGGATCTTACTCCTCTCTTTCTTTTTAAGTACACTCTTTTATGTCATTACTTTTAAGATCATATTTATTATGATTGGGATGTTATTTTATATTACTCCTACTGTAAGTTATATGTTCATATGGCGAGAGACCCTATTTTTTCTCATCAATCCATTTTGGAAGTTTTGAGTGGAGCCGTTAGGCTGCTGAATTTTCGTAAGAGATCTAACCTCTCTCTTTCTTTTTAAGTACTTTCCTTTATGTCACTTATTTTAAGCTCATATTTGTTATGATGGGGGATGTTATTTTATATTCCACTTTCTGTAAATTTTATTGTAATATTATGAGAGACCCTATTTGATCTCATCAATCCATTTTTGGAAGTTTTAAGTGGCGCTGTTAGGCTGCCAAGTTTTAGTAAGGGATTTTTCATCTCACTTTTATTCCCGTGAGATTTATGATACATTTGACACAATTTCCTTTGATTGGTTTATGTAATTCCCATTATTTTACTCATTTAATAATATAATTTCATTTATTAGTATTTACATCAATGTTGTATTGTCCTTCTTTCACGGGGTGTATGTTTCCGAAGATACCCATGTCGGTAAGGGAACCTTTCACCCTCCTCTTTTTAAAAGACTTATTTTGTTATGTATTTTAATTAACATAACATTATGTTGGGAAATGTTCTTCTATATCCTTAGTGATTTAAATTTTATGTCCAATTGATGAGATACCCTTTATCTCTCTAATCAACTCTATTTCTAAAATTTGATGTGACACCGTTAGGCTGTCAAGGGAACTTCTTAACCCAATTTCGATTTCTTTGGGTTCAACATGTAGTTATTGAATATTCCATCCTTTGAATATGTGTGAATGACCATTGATTGTTTTACACATAATATCTGCTTATATTGGGTGTATTTATATTTGTCACACATGATTATGATATTGATTTATCCTTAATTTAAGGATACCTTTTTTACAGGGGATTTCATCTCATTTTACATTTCTATTGAGACTTTATTGTTGTTATGCACCAATTCACTCATATATGGTTTATATACTATCCTTTGGAATATTATAGAATGAATTCCTTTATTCTCATTATATTATAACGTTCTGATTAAATGTTATTCCTCAATTATTGTATTCAAGTGTCTCTCATTTTGTTAAAAACCCTTTAACTAAAATATGGTTTTAAATGTTTTAATGATTTATTCTTATAAATATTTATCATTAATATCCATGTTTTAAAATTGGTTTTAAGGATTTATTTATATGGATATTAATGGTTTAAAATTTTAAAACCTTCAAAGTGGTATAGGAAACTTTGATTCAAATATCTCTTTATTAAATTTTTTAAATGGTTTCGAAAATGGATTTTAGAAAGGATTTATTATTTCAATATCTTAAAATGTTATATTGTTATTGCAATATGGGAATGTTATATTTCCTCTATGATTAAGTTATGTGATATTATTATGTTATGGTTCTTGGGCATTTTTTATGAAGACGGGTGGTTCCGTGATAAACTAAGTGCGGGTGAGCCCGATATAGCTCTCCAATGCATTGGGTTACACAAAGGAGTGAAACTTTAAGGTTTCTCAGAAGATATTTAGGGATTATACTGTGGTGGGTATTCCAAAGGTATCCAAGGGGGTTACTCCATATGTAAAAATGTTATGAATGCCTCAAGTTACCTTTATGACTTATGATTTCTGTGATTTATTCATGATTTGATTAGGTATGTTAAAGATCTTGTGTTTTTTGAGTAAAGTATGATTTCATTGATTCTTATGTGTACATGTACTCATGTTTCCTTTCAATTTATTTTTATATCCCTTACTGAGCTTTTTATGCTCATCCTATGTTTTTGAAATTATTTTCACAGGTCATGGGAAAGGTACATGATATGATGATAGTGTCAAGGAAGTGTCAAGAAAGAATCCATGTTTTATTTTAAATATGTTTCCATTGATGGGAAAAAAATGAATACTATCTTTTATGTAACCACTTTTTTTAAATGTGGAATGCAATGAATGTTTATGATCTAATTCTCTAAAACTCTAAACCTGAAAAGATCCTCAATGTGTAATCTTGTATTAACTCAATATTATGTAAGGTTTAAGGATGGGGACTTATAGTAAACCTCACTAAAATATTCCACAACATGAATTAATTCCACACATTGTATTCCATGATCTCACAAAAAAGCCACCAGTCACCTTATCTTTTACTCCACTAGAACATAATTATCATGTATAGATTAACTCTCTTGGACATATCATTATCCTTTATAAAAATTTTACAACTTTCAGTTGATGAAAATGACACCCTCTAGTGATAATAATTAACTTGGGTATGGAATGGAACCAACTAGTCCATCTTGATAATGAAATCGTATCCTATACACTCAAGGATAAAAATATTAATGGGGAAGGTAAATCCTTCCACATCAACAGTGAAATCCCATAATTGGCATTTAGTCTTTGAAGAAACTCTTGAGGGTGTGTTAAGAGTCATCATGCCAAAGAGATATACATCTCTAGGAGATGACTCCCCATAATTGTCAGAGAGATAATGGATTTATAATCACCTATATCCATAAAGGGAAAATTAGTAGTATAGGCCATTTGAATAATTTTGTGAACATCAGAAGGCCCTTGACTCTGCACCTGAAATATTAGTCCCAAAAAATATATGTGGATATAATATCAGCCTGTAGATGCAACCCAACTGACCTAAGAAGGTCGTCTCTACTTGTATAATACCTCTAAAGTATGACTGGCTTGGACACCTCCACCTCCTAAGGCTGATCATCCCTTAATTGCATAGCATCCTAAATCATGTAGTGTGATTTATCCTGTACCAGAATCTAGTTTTGGTAGATATCCCTTCTTTTTAGGAACTAGATGGAATATCAATATAAACATTGAAGGTAACCCATTGAAAAGAATGCTAAACACATTATTTTTTTCATCAAAAATAGGGACTTATTATGGAATATCCTACCTCAATATTGACACACCACCAAAATTTTAATGCACATCATATGACTAGATTTTCCCACAAGATAATACTTTATACTCCCTTCCCTTTCACTAGAAGAATCATCTCCATTCATCAATTTTGAAGCACCATTTCTAACATTTCCATCTTCTCACATGTTTTACTCAGTGATGAGGTCTTGGTTCATTATCAATGAAGTGGTTGTCTATCAAAAAAAATTATCCTATGATCAAATGTAATAGGCTATATAATCCTCAAACCATCTTCTAGTCTTCAATTCCTCACCCATCCATATCAATTCAAAATGATTATTCTTAGTAAAACAATATGAATTATCAATCAAAAAATTACTTCCATACAATATGTGTATAAAATATATAGTGTGGTAAACTTTTAGTGCCTACATAATGAATTCGTAATAATAGACTGTCTGGAAGTCCTCACAGGCCATACCCTAATGTCTATCCACCTTAGAGATGAAATCCCACCAATTTTTAGTAGATTAAAAAAATCATATTGGTGGAAATCATGCACCTCTTCTTTGGAGGAGTCCCTTAAGGGCCATATATTGATATCATGGATTCTAGGATAGATTATAAATCATGGGGAACACTAACCCACAATAATTTAATAGGATTATACTACTAAATATTCTATATCAACTCTAGTATATCTTGGTTAGGTCACATATCTCCATGTATATACTACAGGAAGTCGAAGAAGCAATATCAAAACTATGAATCATGAAATCGTGGATAATTTTTCGTAAGTTCCTCTAGTGGAACTAAAGGAGGTATTTCTGGTGGATTAGGTCCAACCACCTCCAGATCATGGTCTTCACTATACTCCTAGCACAGAACATGAAAAAATAAGGAAGAATTTATATACTTCTTATAAATTCACTAATTTGATAAAATTAATTATTAGATATAATCAATGATAATAGAAAAAGACACGTATAAGGACTTCTTATAATCAAGTCCCACTACTCTTCCTTCTATTAAATCTACTTCTCGGTGAAAACAAAGATCACAACAGATCACATGAGACATTTTTTACTTCCCTCTACTATGTTTGGTTTAGGTTCAAGGAATCCTATAAAACCACATTGTTTTATTATATGGAGTTTCAATTAAATTTTATAGAGGAAGAAAAAAATTTCATTTTTAATGGAATCCCCATTCAGTTGTAAATATTTATATTAAATCTTTTAAATTTTTACGCTCATATTAATTTATACATATATAGATATCATATTATTATCATATACATTAGTAGTCCTAATTTATAAAGACCCATACTCTTTATAAATATAAATTGGTATGTTGAGTAACTATGATCAGACTAGTACATCTATTATCATGGAGTATCATTTCATTTATAATGATATGATTAAATGAATTACCATTCAAAATTTATTGAAGTACATGAATCATAAATGGAAATTGTAATTGATGTAACAAAAAATAATATAATTTTTCTTCCCATCGAACCAGTGTCTAATGGCCCAACCCCGATATAATTATTTAATTTATGTGATATCATCAAAATATATTGGAAAAAAGTAATATTGACATTTTGACATATAATAATCAAGGAACTCCCAACAATCACATACAATAAATGAAATATGAAATACATATCTGGATTGACAGAATACAAGAAACATGTATCACCTAGTGCCTATAATGATTCATGAGATGTTACCCCATATTATAAAAGTTCATGGAAAATAATTCTATAATAATAATTTCAGTAATAATAATGTCACGTGACCTATGAGTGACCCAATAGAGAAATCAATAAAACTATAACATACACAAAAAAGTATAATAAAATATCAACCCTAGTAATTTGGGTTACCCAATTTGAAGGTTAGAAAGTCTGAGGTAAATGTTCATTATAAAATAAAACCCATTATTTTACTACTATATAATACTGAAAAATTTAGTCAAAAGAAAAAAATCTCACATACCACTTTGTAGTACACTGACTCAGAATCCACTGAGAGGTTCCCTGATCTAGTTGGCAACGTGGCCACAATCATTCCTCCCCATAATCTATTGGCCACCGACTAGTAGTGAGGGCCTAGTGTGTGTAAGAAGAGAGAATATACTCTAAATAATAGTGTGTAGAAATGTGATAAATAATAAAAAAAAGAAATAGTAATAAACAGATAGCAGTTGAATAATAAAGAATCATCCAAACATAATGAAATTTTTGAACAAAAATCAATATCATATTAAAAAATAACGTCCTTTCCATGACGTGATTTTAAAATAGAAGTACACATGATATATGGGTGTATTAAAAAATAAATATTTTAATGAATGTAAAATGTCCAAAAACTAACTCTATATGGATCAAAAGAATAATATTTTTCCCTTACTCCCACACGATATCATAATACTAGAAATCAAACATTAGAATCTAGATACTTCCCTTTTTCTACCAATGCAATCATAATGTTATTTTAGGTTCTATAGTATTACTAGATAGGGAGTGAGAGGAACTTATTAGGCCACCACCAATAGTATCTACAAATATCATGTATATGCATAGAAAATGATTATTGTAAAGGTAATGTTAAGGGTCATGAAATAAATAAATTATACTGGCTCATCTCGGATCATCATGCGATATCCCATCGAAACTACCTATATTGTACATAGAAAAACATCTCTAAAACAAGTTAAACCATATAATAACCTTTATCTCTATATCATATTTAAAAAATATTTATTAAATAAAATTTCACTTAACATAAATCAGAAGATCAAGATGCCTAGTTTCATTGGGCAATTTTGTTCATTACATAACAACTTGAAACATGAAAAGAATCATATTTATTGAAAAATTATTTTACTTTATGACAAAATTCCTTCATACTTAACACGACATCGGATAACATGAGGACATACATAAGAAATGGGAGAGCTATAAATACCATTAGTGGAATAAAGATGGTATAATTTGAGGATGAAAATAAATGATAGAAAATAGATATATCAAAGGATCATAAAAGGAAAATGAATAAAAATGCCTGATTTACCAAGATAATCATAACATGGAATCTATGGATGAACCATATAACATTATATTATCGTGATTCAATTCTCATTGAACACAGTAGAGCATTAGTCAAAGCTTGTTGTACATGGTGGAGCATGAGTTAAATCTCATTGCACATGAAGGGGCATGAGTCAAATATAATTTAACCTGAAATATGACGAGTTAAAGAACATTTAACATGATTAAGAATGAGTCCAAGTATATTTAACATGATTTATCAATATAATAAACATTACCCAATGTTTGGGAGCACTATTAGGGATCATCCTTCATAATCATTTCATTTTCACTCTTAAGTCTTCCACATAAATCCTACAACAAGGATTCAATAATCATCATAATATTTTAAATGACATTGTAAATGTGGAATAAATACTTATATATCCACAATAAGTATGTATATGTTCAAAATGCTTAATACTCTTTTTAGATAAATGGTTATGGTATTCACTACAAGAGGATTTTGTCTTGGAAAATCGCAGTGCAATTTCAGCAACGTAACGCCATCATATAGAAAATAATAAAATGTGTTAATTAGAGTGAAATAAGGATATCATAATTTTGAAATGAAATGTGTTGTAATAGGTACATGAAAAGACATTCCCAAACATAATCAGTTGGAAATATAAGGTGTAACATAAAAAAGAGTCATGTAGATATAAAATAATGAAAATAACCCTTCTGAAATTTCAGAATGGTAATGGGTGTACCTAAAGGATCATAGAGGGATTAATGAGACTGAAAAGAATATCTCATCATTAATAAATAACATTTAAAAGAAGTTAATAATATAACATAATATCCCAACATATGAAAATTCAATTTCAGAAACATAATATAAAAAGAAATGCTTGAATGGAAATGATAAGAGAGAAATACCTTACAATGTTTTTGTATAGTAATTGATTTGGAATAGTCAAAATGAGTGATAGATAAATGATGAATTATAAAAATAACATACATTGTAAATTACTGTAATTATTAAAAATTAATTGAAATACAAACTTTTGAAATTAAAAGAACTAATATGAAATAAGTTTCTCGAATTTAAGGTGGGGATAAAAATATCTTACAGAATTTCAATATAGAAATAGCTATACATAATGGATCATATGGGAGAATAATGAGAGTTAGAGGATGATATAAAAAATTATAATTTAAATATAATGTATGGGGTAGGTGTGAAAACAAACCCCATTGTTTGTAATTTAAAATAAAAGGGCATAATAAGATAAAAATCTTGGGTTAAGATAAGGAAGCAAAGCACCCTTACTTTAGTGTGTGACTCCAAAGGAATGGGAGATAATTATTGGTATAATTTGGGTGATTCGGAGGACTTTAGGTAGTATATAGTTGTTTATGGATGTGAATATGGGACTTTTATTAAAGATAGATGGGATATTTGGTGGGCTTATA
The DNA here is from genome assembly GCA_963277665.1 of Viscum album. NCBI lineage: Eukaryota > Viridiplantae > Streptophyta > Magnoliopsida > Santalales > Viscaceae > Viscum > Viscum album. Next base: position 1,699,799,920 of record OY728127.1, read on the forward strand.
TAAGAAAGGAGGTTGATTTCATTTCTATTTTTATTTTGGAAACAACATAATAAAATATTAAAAACCCCAAACCACCCCATCATTTGTCCAATGGTTTTTTGAAAAGGGGATTGGTATAAATTATTTTATAAGGCCATGATCTTAATATAATAAATTATTTCATTTTCTTATGTGAATGGGATTTACACTTCCAATGAAATGAATTTAAATTTGTAAAATATATTATAAGTCATGGTAGACTCACTAAGGATTTATAAAATAAATCAAATAAACATTAAATTAAATAATTTTAAAATAATAATATATATAACTTATTATATTTTTCTAGTATATATTACCACAGTATTTGTCTATTATGATATCTTAAAACACACCATATATTTATACGGTATTTAACTTTTATCCCAAAATTTGACTGTGTCCGATTTTTTTTTAAAATCACTATTTTTTATTTTCAACATCTTAATTAAAAAAATAATATTCGGTTTATCCAATTAATTTTCTAAATATTTGAAATTTAACTGTTAAAATAAAACTAACATTTATTGAAATTAGTGGTTTTTGAAAATTATAGGTTTTGAACTGTAATAAAAATTATATTTGACTTTATAAAAATTATATGATCATTTACATTTAAATATTATAATTTAATAATATAATTTTACCAAAATATTATTTATTTGAAAAAATTATTTATTCATCAATAAATATTTTTCAATTGAATTTGTATATTAACCAATAATATTATTTATGATTGAAAAATCATTTACACAATAACTATAATAAAAATAAAATTAATTCATTATTATATTAAAAATAATTTAAATAATCTTATTGATATTTTTTTTGATACGTATATCTTTATTACACTTATATATGCCCTAAGAGTAAGGTGGACGATGGTGGGGCTCTCAAGGAGACATTCAATGAACATGTTATGGGTTGTGATCTCGATGAGCTTGAAATTTTCTTGTAAATGGATTTTCATAGGCATAAGTTGTTAGAAGGCATATTGATATATTTCTATGTAAAGGACTAGAAATGATATCTCCTTCATAAGATCTGATAAATGGGATTCATATTTTACAATCCTTCTAGATGAGGTATTCACTTCCATTGTCTTTGTTGAAATGATATGTTAAAACCCAATATTTATACTAATCATGTGATCACTTTTCGATGAATATATTATCATTCATAATGATAATTAACAGTCATATAATTCAAATTTAATATAATAATAACATGATCATGTGTTTTTTTATAACCATACGACATTTAATTAAATAAAAAGAAATGAAATTTTTTTTCATAAATGTTTAGGTCATTACAAAATTCCCCCCTTACGAAATTTCACCATCAAAATTTCTTTTTCAATCACTAAAAATGACGATGGTAACTCTAATTCATTAAATATTATGGTTCCCTCATTACTTATTCCAACATGTTGTTTTCTCAATATAATATAACGAGGGGAATTTTTTTATTTCTTATGAAATTTTCTCTACAATCGTTGATATTTATTTTCTGGTCCTCATAAGAATGGTAATTATCCAATGGTAAAACCTCTGGATTGAGTAATTGTTATGGGTGTGGGACATACTTCCTTAAGATGGACACATTGAAGACATCATGTAATTGATACAGGCTTGGTGGGAGTGCAAGTTGATAGACTACTATTCTGATGTGATCAACGATCTTAAAAGCACCATTGTACCATGGACTAGGCCTTCTCTTATTCTAATATCTTATCACTATATTCCACTGTGTTATGTAATGGAATACCATTTCTCACACATTAAACTATATTCCAGTTAGACTAATGTCAACATATATCTTTTTTCGACTCTAAGTAGCTTCGGGATACTGCTGGTTGTTCTTAATCACCTTCACAATTTCATTAACCATTTTAAAAAATGGATTCTTTTATTCCCCAAAATCATCCCAATATTTTGTAGTTCTAAACCAATTTGAAAAGTGGGATTCATAAAGGGGCCATTTTAATGAATTAATGGAAACTATTGTTGAATGATAATTGCACCAATGGAAGATGTTGTTCCCATCTTCCTTTGATTTTCATTATGCACGCTCTCAACTTATACTCATGGTTTTTGATAGATTTATCTAATCAGACATAAGTTTGAGTGTGATAATCCATAATAAAATTCATATCTATGTTTTGATAATGCTGGATAATTTTCAACAAACAAAGAGGGTAATTTGGGATGTTAATTGGACTTAATCGAGAGTGGTACTCCATGAAGCCTTACCACTTCATTAATGTATATATGTCCCATTTGATCTAGTGAGAAATTTTCTCAAATTAGAATTAAGAGTGTATTATTTTTACAATGTCCCACAATAACCTAGAGATCATTGTTTCATTTGGATGTCTTAGGATGTCCGGTGACAAAGTCCATGGAATTCTTTTTACCATTTCTATGTAGTTATGGTTAATTGTAGTACATCCCCCTTAGACATATTCCATTCAACCATCACTTGTTGACATTCCGAGTCCTTGATTTATATTATATGATCTCATTGTTAATGTTATCCCACTAGATAGTTCCCTCAAAGATCTCGATACATCATTTTGTTTCCTAGGGGAATGGATAAATTCAAACTATGTGCATCATCCAAAAGTTAATTCATTAACACAGGACTTGGTGAACACATATTCTTGACCGAAATCTCACTATTCCATCTTCATCAACATTGAACTCCAAAAATTTTCCTCTTTAGAAAGTTTCCCATTTAATTTGATTTCCCACATTCACTTTGTGAGAATCCATTAACAATTATGAATGAAAAAATGGATAAGCCATTTGTGAATGGATTAATAATGTTCCTTTTTTATGATTATTATTTATATCTTCATCATGTCTAATATGATAGGATCATTCTCGATTCTCATCAATGATATAATTGATTGGTTTTTTCTACTTATAGAATATACCACCCTATATTCTTTTATAGGACAGTAGTTGATTGAGAAGTCATAATCGTGGATGAGATCTAACAATATTCATTGGTTCATATTAAACTCTTTCTACGCGAATATATATTTAATATTTTTTCGATCCATATATATTTAAAAATTCTACAAAAAGTGACAATGAATGTAGATTTTTATTTCGAAGATCACAACTGTGTAGTCAAGATCTTGCATGATAAAGTTTTTCTCATGAATTTTAAATATCATTGACGCTTAGACAAGGAATTTTCCATTTTTCATAAACACACATGCTAATTAATTATTTTAACCATCACTTAATGAAACCAAAAGATACCAATTTATGTGTATTGTGAACCCAAGGGATGTGACAATATTACTTTTAAACCCCATGATGCATTCTTCACATTCATCATTCCAAGAAAATTTTAATCCCTTCTAAGTCTGTTGGTAAGAGGGTTTGATCATCGTGATAAATTTTTCACAAATCCATAATAGTATCTAGGTAAAACATGGAAGCTATGGATAGCTATCAACAATGTTGGCCTCATCCGTCCTTAAATTTCTTTTTTCATGGAAGGATCCACTGATATCCCATTTCATGTGATGATATACCCCATGAATGAGACTTAATTCCACCAAAACTCAAACATATTGTACTTTTCATATATCTTGACATTTCGTAAGGTCATAAGAAATGTTCTTAGATGCTCTTCATGATAATCCTTGGTTTAATATTTTATTAGAATATCATATATATTGGCTACCAAATGTTTTTCAAGGTAATCTCTAAAGACTTTATTTATCATGTTTATAAAGATTGTTAGAACTTTAGTAAGTCTGAATGAAATCATTATGAACTCATATTTCCTGTAACAAGTATGAAAATTAGTTTGGGGGATATCCACCTTCTTCACCCTTACATGGTAATATCCCAACTCCATATCCTCCTTGGAGAGGTATTGGGCTCCACTTAGCTGATCGAATAAGTAATATATTCATGACATATGACACTTATTGTTCATAATTATTTTGTTGATCTCACAATAATCAATGTTAAAGTGTATTTACCACTCCTTCATGAAAAATGGAATCAGTGCACACAATAGAGATGCACATTCTCATATAAAACCTTTATCTAGATTCTCATTCATTTTTTTCATGTTGTCATCATGTTCCACAATAGCCATTCTATATGGATTTGTGGATACTGGAAATTCCCTAAGTATATTGTTCTTTGAAAATTTGACCTCTCTACTAGGGGGAAGATAATACAATTACTTCAAAAACAAATCAATTAATTTCCTCACAATAGTCATGTATTAAAGGATGATCATTTACTTAGACTCAGTCATTTGACCTAGATACACCTTCTCATATGGTAGTAATATGCACGATTGAGATGACAGTGCAATAGAATATTCATCCTCCTCCTTGAACATGTGTAGAATATGGGGTTAATTCATCATATGGAGAGTGATTTCCCTCTCATGGTAATCTATCTTGTATATATATGTGGAAATCCAATCCATGCCTAGAATTACATTAAATTTTATCATGGGATGTTTGAAAATTTACACCAGGAAGATCAATCCAAAAATTGTTGTAAGGGAGGAGTTATATACATGGGACAAAAGAATTTCCCGATATTTTTTTTTCACTGACATCTCCACCTCCATGATATGTGGTGGTGTTTAAATAGTTCTACTAAACATTCATGAAATAATGGAATGCACATAACCGTGGATGATAACCCTACTATTCAATTTTTTTATTTTGGTTTTGATTTTTCTAATATAGACTTGCGGATGAGTTCTTTTAAACATTTTAAAACATAATGTGGAATCTAATGAAATTAGAGAGATACCATATAATTAACATTTATATCCATCACATATGAGTTTCTAGGCTTATGTATATGTTATAGATGATCTACTTCCTAAAAATATTCAAATGGGATTTTTTTGTTCACGTAGTAATGGATTGTAATGAACTTATGAATTTACCAAATCATATCCCCTAGAATGTGAATCCACATGCATATTATAGACCATTTTCATGTACTTACTTACCCCAAGTCAAGCCCAGGAAACATTGTTGGAGTTGTTACTCCTAGGAACATATATTACAATACCACACCAACTTGTATTATCTAGAGAGTGTTGTATTTACTTGATAAAACACTCACTCAATATTTCCCAAAATTTAAGGGTGTTTTCATAAATTTAGTATTATCACTATTGGTAATCTGTGGGGTTTTCTAATCCAAAATTCCAAAACAACTAAACCTACCTCTGATGGAAAAAATAACAACCCTACTCATTTTATCATTTTAAAATATTAATTATTATATAAAATTTCACTTAATAAAACTATAAAATATGATATATATAGTGTCGTTGGGAAAATAGGTACATTATGTAACAATATCAAACCCGAAAAGAAACATATTTATTGAAAACTTCTTTTACATGACCATAAAATTCCATCATAAATAAAAATACATGGGATAACCTAATGTCATAAATAAGAAAGGGGTGATCTATAAAGCCCGGTATGGGAAGAAACATGGCATATCATAGAGAAAAAATACATGTTAGAAAATAGACATATCAAAGGAGAATAAAAAAACATGAATATGAAGGCATGATTTAGAATGATAATAATAACATGAGAAATGTGGAAACAACATAAGAAAAGATATTAGAATGAGTCAAGGAACATTTCACAAGGAGGATCTTGATTAAATTCTCAATGAACATATAAGAGCATGATTCAAATCTTATTGAACATGAAGGAGCATGTACGTAATCTCTTTGAACAAGAAAGAGCATGATTCAAATCTCATTATATATGAAGTATAATGTGTAAAAGATAATTGAACATGACCTATCATGATATTAAACATAACCTAATGTGTTTGAGTTCATTGAAGGCACACCATTCATAATCATTGAATTTTCTTGCATAAGTGTGCTATATAGTTAATACAACATGGATTTATTAATCCTCAGAGTTTATTCCATGATGAAGGAAATGTAGAGTACTTACAAATAGATGAAAAATAAATATGTATCTATGTATAAATGTGAATAAACATGATAGATAAATGGGTAAGGTATTCCATATATAATGATTTTGGAACGGAAAATTGCGGTGAAATTTCTGAAGCTTAACGACGTCATATAAAAATTCATAAAATGTGTTGATGAGATATAAAGGGGTATATAATCATTTAGACATTAAATGAAAATTAATAGGGGAATTTAAGGACACTCACAACCATATATAATTGATAATATAATGTGAAAAAAATAACGAGTCTTGATGTAAGAGTGTAAAGAAATAGAACCCTTATTAAATTTTGCCATGCTAACGACTATACAAAAAGGATCATTGGTGGGATTAATGGGAGTGAAAGTAATATATCATAATTTTTAAATCATATGGAATGTAATGGAATCAGATAAAATAATATCCCAACATATGAAAATTGGATTTAATATGTATAATATAAAAGAAGGGCTTGAATAGAAAGGAAAAGAGACGAATCCCTTATAGAAATTAGGCATAGTAATAACTTAAATAATGGTCCAATGGAGGGGGAATGAATGATAATTAATAATAATAACATTAATTTTAGAGTAAAATAATATTTAAAATGAATTTAAATACATGAAATTTTATTTTTAAAAACTAATTTCAATGATGGTACTAGCATTAAAATGAAAGTATAGAAATCCATTACAAAATTTTAGTATAGTGACATGTGTACATAAAGGATCATAGGTGGTATTATTGATATAGAGAAGAATATATAATAAATTTTACATCAAATTTAAAATAATGGGGAGGTTAATAAACATATCCCATCATTAGTAATTGAATGTTAAAGTTTATAAAAATACAAAGAAACGTGGGTAATGATATGGAAGGAAATAACCCTTACATGAGTATGTGACTAAAAAGGCATGGGAGAGTATTATTGTGCACGTGGGGCACCTTGGTAGGACTCTAGGGAATATAGAGAAGAATTTAGAAGAGCCTAATTGAGTTTTAGTGAAGATAATGTTTATCATGGGTGAGTTTATATAGGAATGGAGGGAGATTTCACTATTATTTTGGTTTTGGACACTATATAATAAAATATTCAAAACCACAAAACATCCCAAGGTATTACATATTATTAATGGAATATGAGAGTTTTATAAATTATTTTAAAAGTCTACATATGAAGATAATTAAATATTCTCATTGATTATGTGTAACTAACTCACACTTTTAAAGAAATTAGTTTAAAATCATAAAATATATAAATAGTCTTGGAGGATTCACTATGTATTTATAAAATACAAAAAATACCATCCAAATTATATTATATTAAATTTAAAATATATATTTCTATAAGGATACATTTTATTGTATTTATTACATGATAATTGGTTCATTATGATGTCAGAAAACACATCATATATTTAGAGGGTATTTAATTTTATCCTAAAAATTTGATTGTCTCAAAATTTTTTGAAAAATTTACTATTGGATAGTTTTGACATAATAATTCTAAAAAATATATTCATTTTGTGTATATATTTTACTAAATATGTGAAATTTAAATATTAAAAGAAAAAAACATATCTATTAAATTGACACATTTTCCACAAAAACCGTTTTCGAACCCTAATAAAAATAAATCTTGACTTCATCAAAATTATATTAACATTTACATTTAAATTTTTTTATAATAATAATATTTCATTAAAAATAAGTTATTTAAAAAAATTCATTAATTCAGGAATGTATATTTCACAATATAATTTGAATATTAAACAAAAATATTATTTGTGCTTTAAAAATATTTTACAAAGTAACATTATAGGAAGAAAATATATTCTTAATTCTTTATGAAATAAATTAAATAATATTATTTCTAGTGTATTGATATATATCCCTTTATTACACAAGAATAATCTCTCAGAGTAAGGTGCAGGATGATGGTCCTTTCATGGTGTCGTTTGAGGAAAATGGTTTGGGTTGTGATCTCGATGAACATGAACTTCTACAGTAAATGGATTAGAACATTCTTATGTTTTTGGATATCAGTTTGGTTTTTTTTCTATAAAAAGTAAAATAAATATTAGTACCTCACAAGCTCCGATAAATGAGCATTATAAGCTACAATAATATTTTATGAGGCCTTCAATTCCTTTGCCTCTTTCAAAAGGATTTATTAAAACCATATATTTATACTAGTCATATGATCACAATTCTACAACTATTTAATAAAATGTGAATATTTTTAATGGTCATTTAAATCTAGTTGGGTATGAAAAAAGAAGTTAATGTGTTTTCTATATCCATAATAAAATTAATTAATTAAAAAGAAATTGATTTTTATTCATAAATGTTTAGTTCATTACAAATCGGTACAAATATATTATATAGGATAAAATATATGTGTATAAGTATATGTATATATATGTTTGTAGTTACACCATACGTTGTCAGTAATATATGTTTGGAATTCATTAATAGGCCATCAGAAGTCATTTTTAATCCTTGACTGAGACGAAACATGTTCTTTGACTTGGAAGATACATCATTAAATTTGAATAATTGAATCCAATATTCTAAATCAATAAGAATCCATATCCCATTTTGGGTGACCATTAAAGAATAACCCAAGTATCACTCCCTGAGAACTATAAGTATCCATCATCACAAGAGGTTGTCCAAGGCGATTTGTATGTGGATCCCAAGTATCACTCTCAGCATAATGTAGAGGTATAAACCACGAATCCCATCCATGGAGTAATAATAGGGTTATAATGCATCTCTTCTAGAATAGTAAACCAATATTTACCCCCCAAGATCCTTTAAAGAAATCCACAAGGGAATTAGGCATTACTAAGGGGTAAAGTACATAAGATATCGACTTAGTGATCCTATACAATGTATTTCACAAAAATAAACCATTTATTACCCCTTTTGTTTTGAAAATTATTTATAAATTATAATTTATAAATATATATGAGATTTTATAGCGAATAATTACATAAGATCCTTAGTATCACTCATTACTTGATGGAAGGATATAGGTTGTCCTAATAGAAAAATAACCATTTAAGTAAGGAAGTATTATCAATTACAAGGTTAAATCCATAAACCTAAATTGGATATTTATATTAATTAAATTCATGAGTATCTTGGGACATTAAATAAGGAACACCATTTAGGATGGCTCGCATTGTGGTATCAACCAACTACATCATTTTGTGTTATTCAAGGACTAACAAATGACGAAAACGTCGATTATTTTAATTAATTAGTCATTTAACATGTGGTGTTAGAAGAACTAGAAAGTGGTACAATGTAACATCTTATAACACATCAAAATTTTAAGGATAAAGAACTAGATAACGTACATAAGTTTTTAGGCAACCACTTAACCACTTCCATCCTTTGAAATGAGCAAGAATTAATCAAATCAGAAGAATTGAAAAATATATTTAAGATAAGGAATATTAACACAAAACATAATAACTTTGTTAACAGGAAGATAATTAAATAAATTTGAAAGGTAAATTGAGAGATTAAAGGTGGATATATAGTGTGGTTGATAATGGATCCACTGGTTTCCAAATGGAAGAACATGATCAATTCCAAGGATAGGTTATGGGAAGAGATCCTATAGTGGAAGCTCTGCTATGAGGGAGGAATGAGAGGGGAGGAGTGAAGAACAAATGGGTTCTTCCCCCTAAAAACACACCTCATTTACAGGGTGAGTATATTTATATGTTGGGTAATGATTGTGTTTTTTACCTAATGGGAAAACCAACACACAACATGAAAGGGTCTGTCTAGACCAATTCATGTTGTGTTTTACATACACAACTTGAATAATGATCATGTTAGGGATTTCATAAACTCCATGAAATGGCTATAAAACCCTGATCCATCTCCATTACCACTTTCTTCCCACACTAATCCAACTATCTAAAATGTATATTTTTGGGGTCTTAACTAAAAAATCCATCCTCAATGAGGGTATAACAAAACAATTTATGATATGTACCTCTATGAGAATCTATTATCTTACAAGTAACATTGCCAAAAAAATATTATAATATCTTCTAAATAATATTTTTTGAATTTATAAATTATATAAATATAAAATTTATAATGTAAAAAAATAAGTATTCAAATTAGAATCTCCAAGAATGTGTAAGGATATTTAATTGATAAATTGAAATTAATTAAATTGAAAAAATCCATAATATTTATATTAAAAATTAAAATTACCTTCTATATAAAATTATTTTGATCAAATTAATATCAAGTTTTGAATCATAAATATTAAATTATCAAATGCTAAAAATTGGATCAAATTTTGAAAACCACAATTTTTTTTGAATATTAAAAAATATAGTATTTACAGAAATTGTATGTTTTAATTACATCCTTCATGATGTAATAACTACCTAACCTACACTATAATTTTCTTCTTGATCATAAAAATACTTATAAGACAAAATTATAATATATATAATTTTCAAACGTATAAAATATTTTAAGAATTCTAAAAATGTAATGAATTTTCATTAAAAAAAATTTACATTTTTTCTTCATTCCATTAGTGTAATAAAAAAAATTACTGTTATAAATGGATTTAAATATTAACAAATTTATGACAAATAAAATATAATTATTAAAGTAAAAAATATCACTATTAACATGTTTACCATGGAAATAATATTTTATTCGATATTTTAACCCAAAAATACTCTTCTCATAAAGTATTTGTCCTTGATTTGTTCAAGAGAGGAATAAAAAAAGCATATATACAAAACCCTAAAAATAGGGAATAAACCAAAAAATGGATTGATGAAAGAATTATAGTAAGAGAGATAAGTAAAAGAGTGAAGTGGACTCATAAACTCATTACTAGGTTTCAAATTCTTCCAAAGATGGGTGAAATTGACCAATAATGAAGGAGATCTCCCATTGGGGAAGCGAGAATAGAGAGGGAATGTGAGAGGATTCTACTAGTGGAAAAAGGAGGAAATTTTGTATGAAAATTATTTAAAGGTTGAGGAAAAAATATTCATTTTACAATTTTCAAACTAGAACAGGGTTGGGAAGCGCAGTTTGGAAAACTATACACCAACAATGAGACTTACTATCAGATGCACCTCAACCACCCATTGTTATAGTGAATAGTTTACTAAACCAGGACCCAACCATGATGACCCCTTCCCTTATATAAATAACCTTATTGTTTTTTAAGTGCATATTGCATTTAAAAATACTAATACACTTTTAAAAAATTGTCCAAATGGTTGGGGTGAATATTTAGCACTAACCGTATGCGAATCATATGCCCTTGGGTGTATATCTAAAAACCTCAAAATTCATTTACAAGGCTCTCAAGATAATCTTGATAAAAAAAATAAACTCTCATTCCCCAAAACATATCTAAATGCACTTCCTTATGGTGTTCAATATATTAAAATTCCATTTTGATGATCAATATAAAAAATAAACCTTCCACTATATTTAAAATAAAAAATTTACTAGAAATTATCAACCCATAAAGACACAAGATCTTTTGACCCCCTAGAAAAACTCTCCCTTGAGAAGCCTTAGTGGATATATAGAGGCATTATATTAACTGTGACACTTGTTAACTCATGTTCAAAAAGTAAAATTCCATTGGAGATTGCCGATCCTTCTCCAAAAGTATAACACAAAGAATAAGTCATGAGAATGTTAAAACCTAAGATGATGATGGTGTTCCTCATCTAAAAATATAATGATTCTCTATGAATATCATCAATCGTGAGACATCTACTTTTTCATCTCATTGGATTGACCAAAACATAGTTATCCCACATTGGACAGTAGCTTATATGGCTAAATATGAACATTAATGCTTCCACTAACAAAATTTCATATAACTTTTATTAGTGGTGCATCATCCTGATCAACAGAGTTCCCAAAATACCATACCTAAAAACACGATAGTGTTCCATCGAAATAGCACTATCCCTCGGTTCTAAATGTGATTTCAAATAGGCGTTCCTTCACTGCACATCAAAAAATAAAACACCCAAAATATTACTTAAATAACCTATAAAACCCAGAAACATGGTGTAAAACCATTTCAGGGTCAATGATAATGTAGTTTGGAGCCTCATGCATTTAATCCTATAGAAACATTATGATCATACTTCTAATGGTTGAACTAGAGTAAAGATTTTAAACATCTTCCATGAACACATTGTTGAAAATCCTGACCACTATACCCTCACCTCTCGAGGAACCTTATCGTTATTCCAAGCACACATTGAGGTCTAATAGTAACCATTTTGTGTAATTTTTGAACAGAACCATAATTCATCCATTTCTATCCATTCCATATCATAATCACCAAAATTATATTAATGGTCGCATGATCATTTAATTTCTAGATATCATTTATCCTTGAAGAATAAAACATCTACAATCCTTTAATTTATTTTATAATAGATCCCCCTCAATCTTCTATTAATATTTCTTATATAGACTTGTCAAATGAAACAGGATACCTCAATTTTTAACCTAACTTTTACCATTATCCTAGTCACAACAAATCAAACATTATGTTTATACATTGAAACACACTTTTCACACTTAATATAGTGTAGACAAGGTTGTCTTAGCGCACTGTGCACACTTATTTACTAAAAATCTATTTGAACTTCTTTAGGATGACCTATTAAAAGGTAGTCCAGATTTACTATTGACACCTTATTTATGGGCTCGACCAGGAATCCATAAATCCAAAATATAAACTTGATTATTTGGATATACACATATAAGTGTAACCATTATGATCTATGTGCATAAATATTTTTCAATTTAACGAACCATGTAGTCATTATTCTACCTTGAAAGAACCAATGATCCCCCAATCCATCAAATATTTCAGAATGAATACACACCATGAGTCTGAATCTAATGATCTGACTTAGTCTAAAAATACAACTGAAATTTAAATTCAACATATTCACCATGATAGGAAAACTAAAATATACGATATATCTGGCTTCTAAATTCCATTAAAATGATTTAGTAGTTGTGTTTATATGACCATTTCCATTTCATCCTCATGTTAATTCAATACACATAAAATATAATGCTATGAACCATAGGAGTTTCCTAGAAATCAGCTCTGTAAAACTGTAAAATTTATTCCCATAGTACACACTCCATCCACCACCAAATTTGTCTAATATAAATGGCTAACATGATTACCCCAAGATACTAAATGAATCATAATGTTGAAATACAAATTAACTTCACTCATTATTATGGTCCCTTCCATAGATTACTTATACTGTACCTCCCACTACATGGATTTACTTCCGGATGCTGAATGTAAAACTACTATAGTCTTCTTCGTAGTCCCACATGTGACACTATTACAAATATATGAAAATGAAGATCATTTTAACTAGATACTAAATCCAAAACACTACTTCATATTGATGTTTTTATAACTCATGATCCTTTTCATGGTCATTCCTCCCAATGGAATAGGTAGTTTTTTTATTAATAGTTATATGCTATGATGCCCACAATGAAACTCTTAATGCCCTGGTCAGCCTACACTAAGAGGTACTCATTAATGAATACATAAATAACACTTTTCCAAAATCAAATAAGTTGTGGAAAGAAAAATATAATGGTATTACCATGATATCAATGATTAAATCGATATTAAATGAATAATTAACACCAAACCTCACATGACACATAGCATGAGTCCTTACTTTAATGGGAACTGCATATAGAAATGTGCACTAAATGGTTATTTTATCTACATAATGGGAACACCCATTTAATATTATTTATAGTACCAATAGAATGAGATATCCTATTATGTTTTTACTCTTATTATAAATCAAACCTAGATGTAACATTATTTTAGAATACTAGTAATGAATTGAATATATTCTAGGTCATATATCAATGGACAACAGAGGGTCACATCACTCACTAAGAATTCAACCATTCCCTTGTAGTTTCAAAATGTTAAACATACTTATCCATGATTCTAATTTCTCTAACAAGGTTCATCTTAATGAATAGCCACCTACCTTACAAGGGTGTCAATCCACCAACTAAGAGTCCTACCTGTACCAAAATAACAAATTAACAACAATATCTTTTCTAAAACTCGGTTAATGCATCAAGAAAATTTTACTATCATATATGGAATTGCCACAGCCGACATGATTTTTCACTTTTCTTAATGAATCAACCACAATAATAGGGTAATTCATAAATGGCCACAAGGACAACTAATACTCAAAATAATATAATAATGCTTGTTGAGAGTCATAGGAAATGTCTAAATTCTCATCTACGGAATTTATCAAGTTATTCTGAATCTAATACCCGCACTGTGGTCTTTTCTATCAACATAACTGAAAGGTTTTATTTAGGAAATTATAACAATTATCATTTTACATAAATATTATATAGTATTAGAGAAATGAAATGTCATGTACTAGTTAATGTGGGAGACGTTTTATTAACTATTTTGATACATTATTTAGCTAATTATTTAAATTACTCCAGGAAAATGTTCTTAATTTTCTTCTAACCACTACATATAATTAATTTCTCACAAGTAGAATTAGTTAAATAAAATTTCACACCCATGTTATATATTAAAACACTCTATATGTTTTATCTAGAATATAATTTAATAGATTTATTATATAAGAAATTACAAAGTATGAAAAAATGACTTTTGTCATACTAAAGTGATATGTTAAGTAATATGCCACCAAAACATATATGACGATTCATATGAGTGGATGAGGAAACATTTAAAAACTATCCCAATTAATATAAATATTATTCAAGGGGTTATGTACCACGTATTTTAAATATTTCATGAACCTAAAAGATTCAATTCATGACAACAATGGATTACTTATTTGGGTCTCCATTCCCATTTATGGTATAATGTATCTTTGAGTTTCAAATTATACTAATATGTGTCGAATACCTCATTTTTCAGAATTAAAAATTAGACTGTCTAGATATAATGGCTCAATTATACATGTTTCCATTTCAATTTTATTGAATTAATTATCTATAAATTTAAATTGGAATTGTTTTTTAAAATAACTATATTATCATTTTTTCTTACCATCAATGTTGTAGTCAATCATTTTTTTAAACATAGTGATTTAGTTATATGGATTTTCATTCCCCTGTTAGGATGGAAGACACATTTATAATTAATAATTATAATTCCATATAACTAAAACTATCTAAGACCCTTCTCATAAATCCTCAATTCATTGTTTTTGATCATATTAATATTGGTTAGAAACTTGTTACCATCAAGCAATGTTGGAATGAAAAATTTACGTTCATGTAGACACATGTGTAACTAATATTTTTCTTCCATCGTATGTTTTAATTTATAATAATAATAAACAAATACATAATTTCAGAAAAAAGGAATACATGTAATAAAATGTGCATGACATGGAATTAAAATGGAATATATATCCCCAAAAGAAAATAATGATTGATGAACACATGTACTCATTTCATACTGACCCAAGAGTTGAAATCCAATAAATCAGTAACCATTGAAAATAGGAATGGTCACTAAATGTGAAATAAAAAACAACTATAACAGAAAACAACATGAACAATAGTTACATACACAGAAATATGATCATTCCACATTACATGGGGTTACTATTCAATGAAATATAATATCAGATAGGTTCTGAAATTTTCCTGGTCTTATTTCTAAAATCCCAAAATTGCATGATTAATGAAATACCATTATAATAACACTTTTTGATATCCCCCAACCCAGGCACTCAAATGTAACAGATTTTAAGGGATACATGGTCTAATTAATGAATCCCCATATTTGAGAGGATTTCGAAAAGATGTGATTCTCTAATGATGGTATTATGGGGTGATTTAACCTTAATGACAAGTTATATATATAATAGATCAATAATTAAGAAGAATAATGTATTTATGGATAATAAACAACAAATAATTTAAAAACTAAATAATAAGTATCCACTCAACCCATTATGATACAAAAATATCAAACAAAATTACTTACAACATACAACATAGGTGCATTGATATTGAAAAATAATTAAACATATAAATACAACCTACTCAAGTTTGCAGTATGAGTACATGATTGATCCACACCACCCATTCCAAGTCATAGAACATGATATGAAATCGTTAAAACCACCATCCAAGTCATAACAAACATCCATGAGATATGCTCAGGTACTAAAAATTGTCCTAAATATCATATGGTTATAAATCAGAAGGCCACCACACATGATGTCTCTTTTATTTTCAGTATATGAGTCCAAACCATAACATATAGCAATATATAAACAAGGATACAATTAATGTGTAGCTTAATAATTTAAATTCTACTTGTATCTTCTAATTAATTCCATCTCTAATCATATGAATCATATAGTAATAGTACCCATGGTTATAAGCCCATACAAAAAAAATCATTATAGGTGAATTCATGGTGCAAATACGAGGATTCCCACATATAATAATTAATGGAATCTAAGGAATAATCAAAGGTATTCTATTTATGGATCTAAGAAGGAAATCCAGGGTGATAAATCTATAGAGTTTAACTCTTGATTATAATACAAGGGCTGAATCCTCAGTATTACACATTGTGGAATAGATCAAACCAAGACAAAGGAGTACATCCTTAATATTCTCAATAGTGTATATAATTGAATCAAATGAGACAGTCAATGTAATTCCATGTTTGGTGATAACAGGATTAATTTGGGAGTTAATCCCAAAACTTGTAGTGTTATTTATGTTTCTAGGTGAATATTCAGGACCATGAAGAGGAATTCATGATATAAGTATTTTATTAAATTCTAGTAAGTATTACCCCTTGTAGTTTACATCAATGAACCATGTGACAACCATCGGGTTCACGCATGGCATTCAAAACATGAATATAAGAAATTACAAAGTATTGTTTCACTCTTAAACCATAATAAATATTAGTACATTGATAAGGATTAAAAATAATTATCCATTAGAAAAGATAATGGAATAGTTACAAAGGAAAACATGTGTTATGGAATTAGAGAATTTACTTAAAACACACCAGAAGACCTATTAATCATAAAAACATTTAATTCTACAATCCTATTATCATGTTATCATATTTCATTAAGTATATGATAACAAACTAGAATCATTTCCTTTATTTATACACTCGAACATTCCCATAACAATAAGACATAAGTGATAAATAATTATAAATATGGAATTCATTTAATTCATGTTTTAATTCATAGGAAAAATTTATATAATCATATCAATAATTTCATTAAAAATAAACAACAACTTTAGATGCATCTCCATTTTTTTTCTCATACAGTTTTTATATCATTTGATAATGAATTAAATATTTTTTTTATAGGTGCAGAAAAAATAAATTAACTAGGATCTAGAATTTTTCATGACATTATAGGTGATTGAAAATGTTTATGTAACTAAAGACATTCATATGGTCCAACTAAAGTTCCATTATAAAATTAAAATTCCAAAAACACCCTAAGAGATAGTTGGATCAATATATAATTTCAGGATTTTCATAATTTCCACACCAAACACACCATAAGATGAAGATTTGGATACAAAGTAGGATTTGATTTCATGTAATTCAAATCTAAACACACCTTATGTGGTGGTTTCATTACGTTGAGCATGAATAAAATATTTCATTACTTTTTTTGAAGACAAAAAAACATTATGAGGTGTTTTAGTTTCATAAAAGGAATGTTTATGATGGGTTTTAAGCTAAAATATCTATAAGGGGTGGACTAAGTTGAGGATTTAAAAGAAAAATATTTTTTTGGGGAGGATTTTACTATATATAGATTGAGATGTAGTGGAAAATTATTGGAATTATAAATTTTTGGGGAAATGCATCTAATTACCCGTGCATGGTGTAATGAAATATTTTATTACCAGAATAAATAATATTGAAATAACTTATACGACCGTCCTTATCAATAGGAAGGTTCTCCCATATTCTATCATCCCTTTATTTGAGCTAGAATGGATGAAAATAGAGAACCATACCAAAAACATGAATATAGTGAATAATTCACATAATGAGTTTGAGAAATTATGATAAAAAGAGTGACAATAAATAGTGGGAGTGGATTCTATAATTCACCAAAAGGAGATAAATGCATTTGATGGATAGTAAAAAATACCAAGAATGAATGAGATCTCTTTAATGTAATGGAGAATTAATAGGGTGCATGTAGTGCTAATATTGGGGAAAATAGGAGGAAAATGTAGTGAAACTGTTTTATGGGAAGTGGGGAAAATAATTATTTTTATATATTTAAATTGGTGTATGGATTTGGAACATAGTTTGTAAAACAATGCTCTAACCATGTAGTATTACTCTCTATAGATTGCTCACCATGTATGATTATAGTGCATGGTATATAAAATTTTGTACCAATCATGTGAATCCACTATTGTTCTATAAGTAACTGCTTGATTTAAAGAATGATTTCTCGAATACAAAATAGGTAATGTTATTTGGGGGAAAAGTTACCACTATCTTTTCACTAACCATGTTCCCTATGTTGCAACTATAAAAACAATAAAATCCATTATTGAAGCTCCTAAGGCTTAACTAAGATCCCATAATACCTATTGGGGCCCAAAAAAATCTTTTTCTACATTAAAATAATTATAATTCCATTAAAACTAATGTTTTTAAATATGACCATCCACCAGATTAAAAATTAAAAATTCCTTGACAATTCTCAACATGTATGGGCATAAGATCCTATAATCATGAAGGTAATCTATGGATTGTGTTGGAAACATTAATGAAGGAGTAGTTAAATGCTAACTTTAGAAAGATAGAATTTTGGATGAAGTAAGTCCCATTAATTGTGAACATGATCACACGTTAGGAAAAAATTGTGGTCCTTTCAATGGAAAAGGTCAAAAAACTATAACACCAACACATCAGTGTCATGAAGATATATATTTTCTTGTAACACCCCATGATTTTATGAGATATATTATTTTTAATTTCTTTGATGTCATCTATTATAAACTACACCAAGATTATTTTGTACTATACGCAACACCGTATTAGCTTGCAGTATACGCAACACTATTCTTGACTCGTGTTACAGACAAATTCAAGTTTATTTTGTGGAAATTATTCTACCCAAAATTAAGTATATATTTTGTTTAATGTATAAATGAAATAAGTTTTGATTATGATATACAAAACATCAAAAGGAGCTTTCACTACACTCAGCCTTGACTTGGCTAGCATTACATGTAATTAAGACCTTCCTCTATAGCATGTGTAGTACGCAATAACATGTTTCATTAAACAAGGATATGTTATTAAAATATTATATAAACGATGTGTTATGAACAGTAATAACCACTTTTTGAAATTTTATAAATTTTAACATTTAAAATGGACTTCATTTTTGGATTCGGAATATCAAAATCAGCCTAGGGTGAATTTTTCATATTTTTCTGAAAACATTCAATTTTTGATGAATAATGAAAACACTAGGTTACTATTTAAAAAACGACTTTTAATTTAAATAATTATTTAATTTATTTAAATTTATTTTATGTAAAAATAGATAAATAATACCTATATATGTTCAATTTAATGCATTGGGGTCATTTTATAATAATTTTAGATATATAAAAATATTATTGAACTTTTCACCGTCTTTTACCCACCTCCTAGGAGAGTTTGAAAATTTACACAAAACTTAATTTTACCACTTCTATGAGTGGAATTTCAAAAATCAGGGAGACACGGTTAATATGAAGTAGTAAAATGTGATTCAATAAGATAAAAATAATTTTTGATGAATAGTTACTTTTTACTTTTATTTACCACAGTTAAAAGTAAAGAGGGTAATTAAGGGTAAAAATGATATCATAATTACCATAACACATGTCCTGATTCTATTGGATAAGTTTAATTCGACCAAAAACAACCTTAGGAATAAAATATTACTATTTAGGTCCACTTGGATTAGATTATGACATTTAATATTATTTTATTTAAAGAAGAGTAAAAATAGTTAAAATCAATGTTTAATAACTAAAATATATTTAATATAGGGTTATACATAAGATAAATTTGACTATAAATATTCATTAGAAATATAAAGATATTTCCTACATAATGGTATTTTATTTATAATTTTTAAACATTAAATAATGTATTTTATTTATGACACAATGATGATGAAGTAATTACCTTATTAATGAAATATTAACATAATTGATGTTATAAATACCCAAATAAATGTAATTTGAGACTTTTTAAGAATTAAACTAATTTTATACGTTAATATGACATGTTTTTATTTATTTAAGGAACTTTTTTCTAACTAATAATGATTTTATGATTTTCACAAAAATCAATTACCAAATAGTGTCAAAATTGACATAAAATAGTTATAAAAAAATATTATATTATTAAATAATTTTTTTCTTAAAAATTTAAGGATCGGACAAATGACTTAAATAAGGATATATATATTAATAATTAACCACTTGGGGTTCTTTTGGCTTGTTATAGTATGTTTATTAAACATATAGTGTAAGAAAATAGGAAGACACGGTAAAGTTAAATTATTTAACTTAGAGTTAAATCTAAATGGTAGGGTTAAAATAGGAACAAAAACTTGTCTAAAAGATATTGGTTGAGGGGATTTCACCCATAACCACTTTATCCTCTAAATAAATCAATTTATAGGAATTATAAACTGAATATGACTTTATTATAAAATAATATTTTATGTTTTTCAAAGGTGTCCCTCTCCTCCCTTATAAAAAGGTCACCCATTCCCTATTCTCTTCACACCCTTTTTAGACGTAAAGCTCAGCCAACCCATTCCAATTCCTATTCTCAACCTCTCTAGTTACATCATAGAGGTTCTGGTCTTCTCAAAATACCGACTCTAGTGCCTTAAAAAGATGATTAAAAGAGGTGCATCGAGGAATAAGTAATCTCTTCTACCGACTATTTCCTGTTTTATTCTTCTTCTAATTACTCTTATTTAGTTGATTAATTATAATATAATAACATAAATATTAATCATATACTGATATGATATTATAAATATGAAACAACCCTATTTAATCTTCTATCAATCCTACGGAAAACAAAATCACTGCGCGTGCGTACGTACGGAATACCGTCTCCACGCCGTGGTGTAATCACTTTTTCCACCACCACCTTACTTGGATGGGTATAATGGAGTAAATAATAAATAAATATAATTATTAAAACATTATGCTGATTCTATGATATTATATCATCCACTCCAATACCATTCAATAAATATGGGAACGATATCATCGCTCGTGCGTACGTACGGATTACCGTCTCCACGACGCGATGAGATTCATTTTCCATGTTAAAAATTCAAGAATGATAATAAAGTATAAATAATAAGTATTCATAAAATATATGGCATAATAATAATACTGTATTTATGTACATATATATGTATTTCATCTACTTAATTCCATTCAATTCAATAATGAAATGAAAAACAGCGTTCTTGCGTACGTATGACCTATCCTCTCCATGAACAGTGTATTTCCATCCATTTATCGATCTAATATATGTATGTATATTATGAATATATATTATATATAAATAATGTTTTACATTCTGTAATTAAGTAAATAAGGATATAAGTAATAATATCAAGAACAAAAAAGTCGAAACACGTACGATAAATGAAATGATATTACCAAAACATAGCCTTAAAAATGAATTTACAAAAGAACGGGTAATATAATATCATAAGTGAACCATATATGATATCATTAAAATTAAGATTATTTTGTATTAAGTCAATGAAATTATTTAAAAAATTATACAGGAGGTTCAGATACATATTAAGCATATCATATAGAAGGTAAGGGATAATTATTCCACTCTCATTCATATCCGAGATTGTTTATTCTAAAGAATTTACTGGGGTTATGTTTATTATCCATGTCCATATGTTCTCAAAATGTTCTCATAAAATGTTTACATTTATTCCATGAATTTTTAATGTCATTTTACCCTTTTTAATTTTACCACATCATATGGAAGGAATCTTTATTTGTTTACCATATCAGGTACTTTTTGTCTTTTTGGAAAAAGTACAAGAAGAATGTTTTTTAACTTATACGGCATGAATGGATTTTTAAAGTTTTATAATACCTATTTTACATAATGCTTCCACAAAAAACATTCTTGACTATTTTCAACAAAATCCCATTCTTTTAAAATTTTGTGGCATTTTGTGAAAATAAAAAGATTTTGAAGAAGAAAGGATATTTTTCTCAAGAATTCATTTCAAATATTTTATCAGAACTATTTTCCATATATGATGAAATTATTTGGAATGTTAATAATTCAATTATAATTTCTTTATAATTTTCATGGTGTAATTTTACTTTTGATGAAATGATATACATTCGTTTTATATGGATTATGTGATGATGGGTTGATGTTTATGAAGCCCATTTTATTCTTTGGGTTATGATGAATGTTTTATGTTTATTTTGTGTCAAAATTAAGAATTATTTCATTATGAGATGGGTGGGACCTATATCTACCTCCAATTCATTGGGTAAAGATCTATATCTCATGAGATAGATATGGCTAGAATGGTATGTTAATCTGGTTCAGTGTTACAGGACTGAAACGAGGAGTGAACTAGATTAAAAAAGGGACTTTGTCCACTAAGATGGTCCTGGAAGAAATGACTTGGCTAATATGGAAATCATATCATGTGATTAATAGTTTTCCAAAAATAAATGTTTTATTCACATGCTATTTTATCATGATTAATGTTCCTTTATAACCTATGCCTTACGTACTTCCGCGATTTATTTCACAACACATAATTTTGATGTCTAAACTTTATGTTCATGTTTTGAAGATCAAATGTATATGGTTTGTTTTATTTTCTCAATTATTACCCTTAATGAACATTTGAGCACACCCTTTATATGTTTTCTTTTCAACAGGATATAAAGAAAGGTTTTAGGTAAGAAAACAAAAGGGGAAGATCTTTATTGGAGATGTTGAAGATCATTCACCACGATTAGAAGATTATGTTCTGAGTTTCCAAAGACATTAAAATATTACGATACTTGTGTGTTTTTTTGTTATGTATTAAGTATTACACAAAATTAATGTAATTTCCATGTATGTCAAGCTTCGAGTCTCTACAGTTGGTATTAGAGGAA
Organism: Viscum album; assembly: GCA_963277665.1. Classification (NCBI taxonomy): domain Eukaryota; kingdom Viridiplantae; phylum Streptophyta; class Magnoliopsida; order Santalales; family Viscaceae; genus Viscum; species Viscum album. The sequence goes on from OY728127.1 coordinate 1,699,823,246, forward strand.
CTGTTTAGTTAACCTTTGGAAACTAGGATGCGAAAACTTTAGTGATATACCTAGAGATATTTCGAAGATATGCCTAAGGATATCCCTAAGGTTAAATATATGTATAGGTTATAGTCCTAGAATTATGGTAGATATATTAGAATTAAACCAAAATCATAGATATTTAAGGTACTCCCCCATTATTATGTTGTTTTCCTAGAATGATTTTTACCTCCCACACTGTTCTTTTTGGGTTTTAGACGATGGCCGGAACCCGAAGGAACCGTGTTGATCAATGTAATGGACAATGAAATTATTTCCCTCCTAAAAAACCAATGTTATTAGAGATGGAGTGAAAAATCTCATTGTTATAGTTACAAAACCTTTGAATCATTATGGACTTCCAAATGAGTAGATAAGGGAACAATATTACATTGATTCCTTCATGAGGAAACATCCACCTTCTTTCAGTGGGTCATCTGATCCACTTGTTGATGAAAAATGGATCAGTATAATTGAAAAGATATTTTCCATACTTCGTTGTTCGGAACCTGAAAAATTCATTCTGGCTAATTACCCATTAGAAGGTGAATCAGATCAATGGTGGAATCTAATTAAGAATACGAGGCCGAGAGATGAAATTGAATCCATGGAATGGGATGAGATCAAGAACTTATTTTTCAATAAGTACTTCCCACGTATTCTTCGAACAAAGATGGAAAATTATTTCCTTGAGCTTAAGAAAAAGGATGATGAATCTGTTTGTATATACAAAGAAAATTTTACAAGTCTTGCACGGTATACATATGAATTTATCATCCCACCTGAAAGTAAAGTTGATCAATTATTCGGTGGCTTAAATCAAAGTATTCGAAGGGAATTAGCTATAAGAGACTTCAGTAGCTATGAATAAATTGTGTGTTGTGATATCAAGTTAGAAATTGAAGTTGGTGTTACATATCCATCTCATGGTTTTGACAAGAAATAAAAGATGGGGTTGAAGGAGAAATCTCATAATAATGGTGAAAATAAGATGAATGTTTCTATATGCTCAAAGTGTGGAAAGATGCATGGTGGAGATTGTCTTAAAGGGGATAGAAAATATTTTAAGTGTGGGAAAGAAGTCAATCGAGTAGCTGAGTGTTGAAGTAATGGAAAAAGGGTTTCTAATGATGTGAATAAAGAAAAGACTACAGAGAACTCACCAATAACACTTCAATTCTTCAAGTGCAAGGAAATGGGAAATTATGCTAATCATTTCCCAAATCCAAGGGTTAATGATGATCAATGTGAGAAACCTGTTAAGGAAATGGATAAAGGGAAGTCACATGAGATCACTATTTGTGATGTTGAGTATGACAATGAAGTTTTGTAATAATTAAGTTTTTAGGTAATGGGATTTCAAAATAGTATCATGGAATCTCATTTATGTCATCGTGGAATTTGGGAATATCTATGTATTGGTTTTCAATAATTATATGGTACTAGTAACCATGAAAAGTGATTGAAATATTTTGGAATAGAAGATGATATGCCCATAATAAAGTTATAGAGAAAAAATTAAATGATCTCATGATTGATATAAGGACAAAGTTATATCATGGTTCGATTATATAAAAATTTTGGGATTTTGGTATGTGGAAAATGTTAAATTTTGAAAGCATTCATGTTTTCAATAAGAGTCAGTGGGTATTCATTTTTCAAGAGAATACATGATTAAGGTATTCACATGTTTTTAATTTGTCCAACAAGATATATCATATGATATATGATGGATAAATGTTGGTATTCACATGCTCGGCAGATGACATTTCTAGTAATTGTTTTCTTCATACTATGAGATTGGACAAAAGTATTTTCGATAAGCCTAATGATTGGAATGGATTATGTTGGACATAAGTCAGTATTTTTTAAGGATAGAACTTTTTTCAATATTATTTATGGAATGTTATAATAATGTATTTTTAGAAAAAGGACAACCAGCAGGACGGGCGACAACCCGTCGGGTCGCACAAGGCTGTGGGAATCGAACCCACAACTGAAGTGCGACATGCCTTTATCACCTACCACTGGCCTACAAGAAGTCCATGGTTAGTAGAATCTAGTTTTATTAAATTAAGCAGTATGATATATGAATTATAAGTCCATTTTGGGAACCATCTATGATTAATCTCACTATAGATGGACTTATGTATTTTTGATATCATTTTATAACCTTTTGTTTGAGATAGATGGAATGACCCATCATTCTATCAAATGATCTACTAACACTTCACAGATGAAAAATTCTACATCATTTCTTTAAGAGATGAAGTGGATATTGTCCAAGGAACGACCAACTCTGAGATTGTACCAAAATCCAGAAAGCATTTCTTCTAATTCCAATTTCTTCAACTTTATGGAAATGATCTTGAAAACCAATAAAGTTGTCATATTTCCCTTATATATGATGAATTAGATGGTACCATAGATCATCAAGAATTTATGGCTTTGAGATTGTTGGATTTTTCATAGCCATGTCCTCTACCACTCTTCATCAGAATTTTATGATTATATTTATCTTCCATATCCATATTTTCACCCATGTTGTCCTATGTGGAATCCCAGTGCTGAGTTACATTGGGAGACTATTATGATTCTAACTTCCCATTTTAAAATGATGTTTTATTATTCCTTTTTACGATGTGGGTTTCTATGATGGAAACTTTGATCTAGTAAACCATTTATAACCACGACTAATTTTTAGGGCGAAATTCATTTTAAGGGGGGTAGAATGTAACACCCCGAGATTTTATGAGATATATTATATTTAATTTCAATGATTTATTCTATTATTCACTACAGAAAGATTACCTTGTACTATACGCAACATCGTATTAGCTTGTAGTATATGCAACACTATTCTTGGCTTCTGTTACACACAAATTCAATTTCGTTTTGTGGAAAATATTCTACGCAACATTAAGTGTAGATATTTTTTAATGTATAAATGAAATAAGTTTAGATTATGTTATATGTAACACCAAATGGAGCTTTCACTACACATATCCCTTGCTTGGCTTACATTACACGCAATCAAGACCTTCCTCGATAGTGTGTGTTGTACGCAATAACGGGTTTCACTAAACAATGATATGTTATTAACATATTATATAAACTAGACATTATGAATAGTAATACCCACTTTTTGATATTTTATAAATTTTATCTTTCAAAATGGAATTCATTTTTGGATTCAAAATATCGAAATTATCTTAGGGTGAATTTTTTGGTATTTTTCTGAAAACTTTCAATTTTTGATGAATAGTGAAACCACTTGGTTACTATTTAAAAACTGACTTTTTATTTAAGAAATTTATTATTTTATTTAAATTTATTTTAGTTCAAAATAGATAAATAAAACCTATATATTTTTAGTGTAATTAATAGGAGCCATTTTATAATAACTTTAGATATATAAAAATTTTATTAAACTTTTCACCGTCCTTTACCCACCTCCTAAGAGAGTTTGAAAATTTACATAAAACTTAATTTTAAGGCTTATATGAGTTGAATTTCAAAAATCTGAGAGACACGATTAATGTCAAGAAGTAAAATTTGGTTCAATAAGATAAAATCAATTTTTGGCGAATATTAACTTTTTATTTTTATTTACCATGGTTAAAAGTAAATATGGTAATTAAGGATAAAATGATATTATTATTACCCAAACACATGTCCTAATTGTATTGGAGAAGTTTAGTTAGAACAAAAACAACATTAGGAATAAAATATGACCATTTAGGTGCACGTGGATTAGCTTAGGACATTTAAAATTATTTTATTTAAAGAAGAGTTAAAATAGTTAATATAAATGTTTAATAACTAAAATATATTTCATATATGGTTATACATAAGTTAAATTCGACTATAAATATTAATTATAAAGATAAAATTATTTCCTACATAATGGTATTTTATATATAATTTCGAGACATTAATTAATTTATTTTATTTACGACACAATGATGATTTAGTAATTACCTTTTTAATGAAATATTAAAATAATTGATGTTATAAATACCCAAATAAATGTAATTTGAGACTTTTTATGAATTACACTAATTTTATAGGTTAATAAGACGTGTTATTATTTATTTAAGTAACTTTTTCGAACTAATAATGATGTTATGATATTCAAAAAAAAATCAATTACAAAATAGTGTCAAAATTGATATAAAATAGTTTTTAAAACAAATATTTAATTATTAATTATTACTTTATTCCTAAAAATATAAGGCTCTGCCAAATGAATTAGATAAGGATATATATATTAATAATGAACCACTTGGGGTTAGTTTGGCTTGTAATAGTATGTTTATAAACCATATAGTTTAAGAAAACAAGAAGACACATTAAACGTTAAATTATTAAACATAGAGTTATGTCTAGATGATTAGGTTAAAATATGGACCTATACTTGTCTAAAGCCTATTGTTTGAGGGTATTTCTACCCATACCCACTTTATCTTCTAAATAAATTAATTTGGATCTATTATAAACCGAATATGACTTTATTATAAAATAATATTTTAAGTATTTCAATGGTGCCCCTCTCCTCTCTTATAAAAAGGGAACCACTTCCTCCATCTATTCACACCCTTTTGAGCCTTGATGCTCAGCCAAACCTGGCCAATTAATCTTCTCAGAATTTCTAGTTACATCATAGAGGTTCTCATATTTTAAAAATACCAACTGAAGTTCCCTAATAAGAATTTTAATGGAGGTGCGTCGAGGAAGAGGTAATCTCTTCTACCGACTCTTTTAGGTTTCTTTCTTCTTCTACTTCCTCTTATTTTGTTGTTTCATTATAAAGTAATAAAATCAGTATTAATTATTTTCGGATATGTTATTATAAATATGAAAAAACCCTATTTCACCTTCTATCCATCCTATAGAAAACAAAATCACCGCACGTTCATACGTACGAAATACAGTCTCCACGTCGTGGGGTAATCAGTTTTTTCACTAAAACATTACTTGGATTGGTATAATGGTGTAAGAAATAAATATATATAATTATTATAACATAAAAATGATTCTATTATATTATATCATCCACTCCAATGCCATTAAATAAATATTTGGATGATATCATCGCTCGTGCGTACGTATGGATTACCGTCTCCACGACGCGATGAGATTCATTTTCCACGTTAACAATTCAAGAATGATTATAAAGTATATATAATAAGTAATCATGAAATATATGACATAATAATGATACTATATTTATGTATATATATATAGATATGTATGTCATCTACTTAATTCCATTCAATTCAATAAGGAAATGAAAAATAGCATTCATGCGTACGTACGACCAACCGCTTCCATGAACGGTGTATTTCTTTCCATTTATCGGTCTATTATATATATGTATATTCTAAATATATATTATATATAAATCATGTTTTAAATTCTTGAATTAATTTAATCAGGTTATAAGTAATAATATCATGAACAACAAGTTGAATCACGTACGATAAATGGAATGATTTTACCGAAATGATGCTTTAACATGGAATTTACAAATGAACGGGTAATATAATGTCACAAGAGAACCATATATGATATCATAACAATTAATATGATTCTGTAATAAGTCAATGACATTATTTAAATTATTATACTGGAGGTTCAGATACATACGAAGCATATCAGACATAAGGTAAGGGATAAATTTTCCAATCTCATTCTTATCCGAGATTGTTTATTCGTAAGATTTTACTAGAATTATATTTATTATCCATGTCCATATGCTCTCAAAATTTTTTCATAAAATGTATACTTTTCATCCATGTGTGTTTAATGTCATTTATACCCTTTTTAATTTTACCACATCATATGGAAGGAATATTTCTTTTGTTTTCAATACGAGGCACTTTTTGACTTTTTCGGAAAAAGTATGAGATGCATGTTTTATTCACTTTATGGAAAGAATGGATTTTTATGGTTTCATAATTCCTATTTTTCATGAAGATTACCCTAAAATATTTCATGACTATTTTTACCAAAATCTTATTCATTTAAAATTGTGTGGAATTTTGTGAAAAGAAAATGATTTTAAAGAAGAAATGATATTTTACTCAAGAATTCATTTCAAATGATTTACCAAAACTATTTTCCATCTAAGATGAAATTATTTGGCATGTTTATGTTTCAAGTATAATGCCTTTATTATTTACATGATTTAATTATTCTTATGATGAAATGATATACTTTTATTTATATGGATTATTTGATCATGGTATGATGTTTATGAAACCCATTTTATTCTTTGGGATATGATGAATTTTTTATATTTATTTTGTGGAAAAAGAAAGAATGATTTCATTAAGAGATGGGTGTGACCTATATCTCCCTCCAATTCATTGGGTAAATATTTATATCTTATGAGATAGACATGGCTGGAATGGTAAGTTAATCTGGTTTAGTGTTACAGCACTGAGACGAGGAGTGAAATCAATTCCGAAAGGGGATTTTTCCACTAATATGGTCTTGGTAGCAATGCCTTGGCTACTATGGAAATCATATCATATGCTTAATGGTTTTACACAATTAAATGTTTTATTCCCGTGTTATTTTATCATGATTAATGTTACTTTATTACCTATGCCTTACACACTACCAAGATTTATTTCACAACTCATGATTTTGATGTGTAAACATTATGTTCATGTTTTGATGTTCAAATGTATATGGTTTGTTTTATTTTCTCCATGCTTACCATTACTGAGCATTTGAGCTCACTATTTATATTTTTCATCTCCCCTGGATATAAAGAAAGGTTTTACGTAAGAAAAAAAAGGGGAATATCTTTATGGGATATTTTGAAGATCTTCCACCATGATTAGAAGATTATGTTCCGAGTTTCCAAAGACACTAAACTATTATGATCCTTGTGTGTTTGTTTTTGTTATGTATTAAGTATTCCTAAAAAGTAATGTAATTTCCATGTACTTCGTGCTTGGGTCTATAAAATTATCTTGGAATATTTGAGTACTATTAATGCTTTATGAGACATGTATTAGGATTTTACATCCCACTATCTATGTTAAACTTCAATGGGTAATGTATATTTGGATGGAACGATGGGAGTAAATATTTAAAGATATCATTGAAAATAAATTCACTAATACTAAGACAAAATTCAAATGGATAAGGGTTTATGATATATATAAATACATTAATGAATGTTCGTGATTGTGTACTGTTCTAACCTGAAAAAAGTATCGCATATGATTCATGTAAATGACTATCCAAGATAATATATACTTGATACATGATATAATGTGAGGAGTATTATTATATGCATTAAAAAATTAGTGGAACTACTTTTATGGAGAAACGTTTGATATATATTCTGATAATAAGCTATTAATGTATATATTCACACATAAGGAGTTAAACATGAATCAATGAAGATGGCTAGAGTTAATCATGTACTATGAGTTTTCAATTCACAACCATCCCAAAGAGCTGAATAAGGTATCAGATGTACATTAAAAACATAAATTTTCTACCCTATCAATGAAGAGAAATGAGAATGACTATATCTTTACAAGAATGTAAAGGATGGGTCTAAAAACAAAAATGGTATAAAACAAATCATTCGTATCCCAAATTATTTTACATCCATTTACCCAAGTAAATTTCATTATGTCATAGGTGGAAACTTTTGGAACATGAAAATAATGTGAGAGAAAAAAACTAGGGAAGGAATCTGAAATTAATCACCCGAAATATAGATTCATATTTTAAGAAATTATAATATATGAACCATCATCACATTATATAATTATTGAGCTATTAGATGATATAAAAAAGTAATATTTCTCCATCGACCATACATGTACTAAGATGTATTGAGAACATATAGAGAATTTCTATTTGTATAACATGAAGAAATAGATTTTTGAGTAAATAAAAATGTTAGTGAGATATCATAAATTAGAATAAGGATATCGTTAGACTAATGAGATGACACAATAAACATGCATAACAAGATGAAAATGGGATTAAATCACCAAATAATTTAACATGGGTCTTATAATGACATCAATATAAATAAAATTCTCTCTAGATCATAGTGGTTGGACTCAGCAATACATCCAACTTCATCTCCATTAAAAAATATTTTCACCTGAAAAAATTTCTATGATATATATAATGGATATGGTGAGGTTCTATGAGGAACCAATTTTGATTATATCTGATTGAGATCCCAGATTCACCTCTTTGTTCAAGAGGGATCTTTAACATGCAGAGATAGAAATTAGAGCTCAAATATGACTACCACACATAAATCGATATATAATAAGAAAGAACCATTTAAAGACATTAATATACATGTATTTCTTAGTCAATATATATTAATAGTGGTTGAGTTCATTATATTCCATTGGTTGGGTACTCATAAAATAATTTTTTTACACAAGTATTAAAATGAACCCTTTTTAAGATCTATATGATAAGGGATTAATATATTTTACATGTAGTGACGATGTTCTTGATTGGAAGCTCCATGGACCAAAAAATTTTCATGATATAATATAGAATGTACAAGATATTAAAAAAAACATTAAAAGAGAATACAGATAATAAACGATCAATAATTGTTGGAACCAGGGTCATCAAAGCATGATTTGGGGTATGGTTTGTGTTTGTTGTCAATCCTCAGTGGATGTTCAGGATGTGTACCAACAAAGAGATCATACCATTCAAGAAAAAAAATAGTAGTGAAGGTGGTGCTGTTTCCCAGTGTTTGCCAAATTTTTGGGCCTGAAAATCTGCCAATAATGTAAAGTGTTTTTGGCAAAGGTACTTGTGCGCCGAGCTCTTGGAGGATAAAAGACTTGCACGCCATATGTTTTTGAGGATCAGAAAATCAAAATTTGGCTAAGGAAATATGGTCGCGCAATTGTTGGTTGGGACGTGCAAGTGAGTTGCGCGACAGAGGTTATTGAAGACAAGACTTGCACGCTGTCGAGGGACTTGCGCGCCGACGCTCAGTGGGTCCAGTTTGCCTATAAATACTGGACCGCCCCTCCTCATTTCTCAGGGAGTTCAAGGCTGAGAGATTGTTTGAGCTCTCGTCACGCAGGTGGTTGAGTCGCGCAGGTGGTAGTTTGGTCGCGCAAGTAGAGCTTGCACGCCAGTTGTCTGCAGTGCGCCCAAGGCGGTTTGGGAGTGAAAGGAAGTGAACCGTTCAAGTTTGTTGTCGAGGAAGGAAGCGTCATGCAGGTGCATTGGTGACACTTGCACGCCTGTTTGGACTTGCACGCCGTATTGGGACTTGCGCATCCGGCTTGGAGAAGCGCGCCAGGTTTTGCTAAAGCCCGCCAGCCTGTTTGGAGCTGCACGAAAGCCAAGAGACTACCTGATACATTTGAGAAAAAGTGATATTCTGCTTCTGGTGAGAATCAGACTTCAATAGATCATCTACATTAAACTGAAGATGCATTCTCTTGAAAATTATGAAGAGACCTTCACGTCTATAAACTGAGTGGGACTTCACCAACGGCAGTGAGCCAGGGGGAGTCAACAGGAGTGACCCGAGGGGAGCAGTGGGCTATCCCTGAAACTTTGTAAAGGCAGTGAGCCTGGGACAAAGTAACTGTACCCAAACTTTTTTAATCTACCGCTAGTGAAGCATAGTGGATTTTGGTACGACTGATAACCTGTCGGCATATGCTCCTTGGACGTAACCCTTATGGTGAACCAAGTAAAAAGGGTTGTGTCTTCTATGTGCATGTGAATGTTTGCTTTCTGATCATAATCATCATACAGGTTCAACAAGTTCCTGCCAACGTGGGAACAAGATCCATCACATTAAAAGAAAAAGTGGTCACCCTGATTCACCCCTCCCCTCTCAGGGTGTCCCGGGGTCCTTCAAGTGGTATCAGAGGGTCAAGGTTGCTGGTGTTGAATCTGACCTTCTTCGTCATGGAAAAAGTGGTCAATGTCAGGGGAGTCCCTCACTTCGTTGGAAGAAATTTCCTGATCTGGAAGAACAGAATGAGATATCATCTAAGATCTCTTGGAATGGAAGTTATTTTTTCTACTGTTCAAGGAATACAAGTCACTGATCCAACAGGTATGGCTATGACTGAAACCGACAGGAAACTTCTTGATGCAGATGCTAAAGCACAGAATGCTCTCACTACAGCCCTTTCTGATCAGATCTACCTGAAGGTGATGAATTGCACCTTAGAAAAATCCATGTGGAAAAAACATGAGAATATTTATGAAGGTGATAGCAATGTGAAGGAGGCGAAACTACAAGTGCTACACAATCAGTTTGATGATCTGAAGATGCATCCAGATGAGAATGCAGACTATTTCTTCAATCGAATTACTGAAGTGGTTGGAGCAATTTGGGGTCTAGGTGAAGAAATAAAAGACATTGATATTGTAAAGAAAATATTAAGAAGACTTCCACCTCTGTATAATGCGAAGGTGTCATCTATTGAGGAAATAGATCTTTCCAATCATTCTCTAGATGACTTACTGAGCAGTTTGGTAGCATATGAAATGAGAGTCAAACCAGAAGATGCTACGACTCGGGTGAGCAAGGAAATGGCATTCAAGTCCATGGATAAATTGAAAATATCAAAGGATAGTAACAGTGATGATGAAGAAGAGAAATAAATTATTTCTCTCATTGCAAAGAAGTTCCAGAAGGGGAAAGGGAAATTCAAAGGGAAGTTACCTCTCACATGTTTCCGTTGTGGAAAAGTTGGGCATATTGCCTCTCAGTGCTTGAAGAATATCATTGATGATGACAGTGAAGATGAAAACTTCAAGAAGCCTCGGAGAAGGTTCTTTAAAAAGGGAGACTTCTAATCTGGTAAGAAAATGTAAAGGAAGAGTTTTGTCTGTGAAGAGGAAGAAGATGGCAATGAATTCTGTGATGAAGAAAAACCAGAAATCAAAACTGGGAACCATGCTTCTATGATGGCCACTATGGAAAAGTCAGAAGATACTGATGGAGAAAAACAACTGAGAACTTGTGTAGATCCTGAGGTGCAATTTATGGATGCAGTTAGTAAGCTTAAGATTAAATGTAAGAGCTGCAATAAGTGGAAATCAATTGTAGAAGAATCAAATGAATATGTTGATCAAATTGAAGCTGAAATTGAACGACTGGATGAATTTGTGAAGGTACAATCTAAAATAATTGAAAGCAATGATGATGCAGTTGATATGAAGCTGAGAATTGAAGAGCAGGAAAGGGTCATCAATGACCTCACATCCAGACTGGATGAAAAATCCAAGACTGCTGAGGGTCTTGAGGAGGAAGTAGTTACTCTAAGGAGTAAACTGGAGATTGAATCAGTTCCAAAATAATTGAGGAAGAAAATACAGTTCGGAAGATTCTCAGATGCAGAATTACTTGAAAGAGCCAAGTGTGGTTCAGATGGGGTTGGAAAAGTCTTGAGTGATCATAGACCCGCTTGCATGGGAATGTGTGGAATTGGCTGTGAGGCTGAGTCATCAACTGCACGAAGTGAAAAGATCCAAAAGAAAGAAAAGATGAATGTTGAACATGATGAAATGTTACCTAGAGTGCTGAAAAAGGAACCCTCAATCCAAACTAAAAGGAGACCTGAAAATTATCCTCAAACTTTCAAAAATGACAGACCGTCTTACTATTCTCCCAAGGAAGAAGGTATAAGGAGAAATTCAAGTGAGAAGACATTTCCTCTCATGAAGTGTCAGTTCTGTGGCTATCTGAGCCATACCATGTCTTATTGTGAAGAGGCAAGAATCTATCTGAATAGAGAAGATATAGATGCTCAACAAAGGAGAACAATATCATATCCTAATTATCATAGAAGAAATAATTTCTATGGATATTATTTTCGTTGTTCTAACTTTGGTCATAAGGCCGTTAATTGCAGGCAGAGAAGAGACATAGACACCTCATACTGAAGTTCAAGACAAGTCAAGTCTTGTTAGCAAGACAGTGTTGCTCTTTTAAACAGGTTCTCACCTCTCATAGAAGACTTTGACTATGAAGAACCTGGGTATGTGGAAGAGATAGTTGAAAGGCCATCAGTTCTATATACTCAATCTAATGTCTCATTGAAGGAAAGGAAGAAGACTGAGAAATCGAACCTTGCAGAGGTAGCCCTCAAAGCTACAAAGAACAACAGTACCTGGATTCTGGATAGCGGTTGTTCATCTCATATGACGGGCAATTCCGGCCTACTAACGAATATCATAAAGAATGTTGATGGTACAGTAAGATTTTGTAATGATGGGGCTCTGAAAATCAAAGGGAGTGGAAGTACCCAATTAGCTAATGGAGAACTAAAGAAGATTGAAGTCCTTTACGTAGATGGCCTACGTCATAATCTCCTTAGCGTGAGTCAACTCTGTGACTCAGGACTTATAGTTACTTTTAATCAGAAAGGCTGCACCATCAAGGAAAAAACTGGCAATTCACTTATGAAAGGATGCAGAACAGAAGGCAACTTGTATCAGGTTGATAGTGAAGAAAATGTATGTTACATGGCTGTTGAAGAAGAAAAAAATTTGTGGCATTGGAGATTGGGACACATCAATCAACAAGACATGGAGAAAATATCAAAATTGAGAAGTGTCATGGACATCCCCAACTTGAAGCATGAGCGTGAAAAATCCTGTGATGCTTGTATTCGTGGGAAGCTGGTCTGTAGTTCATATCGGCCAAAGAAGAAAAAGGCATCTCACCTTCTTGATCTGATTCATACAGATGTTTGTGGTCCAATAAATGTTGCTGGAACTCATGGAGAGAGGTACTTTGTCCTTTTCATAGATGATTACAGTCGAATGGCATGTGTGATGGTCATTCACCGGAAACGACAAGTCCTTGACTGCATGAAAACATATCGACGAATCGCCGAGAATGATACTGGACGAACAATCAAAGTGTTGCGATCTGAAAATGGAGGAGAATACACGTCCATTGCATTTGAAAATTATCTGGATAAGCATGGGATACAACATGAGGTAGCTGCTGTGAGAACTCCACAACAAAATGGAGTTGTTGAACGAAGGAATCGACAGGTGAACAACATGGCACGAACTATGCTGATTGAGAGTCGTATTCCACGACATTACTGGAAAGAGGTTGTTCAAGCTGCAGTGTACATTCAGAATCGAACAGGACTTTATATGGGTGAGACGAAGACACCATATTAATTGTGGCATGGATAGAAGCCTTCTCTAAAATACATTCGTGTCTTTGGAAGTAAGTGCTTCATCAGGAACAAAGAAGGAAATCAGGGGAAATATGACGACAACGCAGATGAAGGAATCTTCCTCGGTTACTAAATGAACAGAAAATACTACAAATGTTTCAACAAGCATTTGGGAAGGATTGTGGAAAGCAATGATGTTAAGATAATTGAAAAGAAAACCACAAATGCTTCACGGACGTCATATGCTGACGTGATAGAAAGTCATGAAGAATGTGAACGTGAAGAAAATACAAATGCAGAAATAGAGGAAGCTATTCAAAACACTCATCAATCACATAATGACGTTGACTCAGAAGAAGAATCTGAAGAAGAAACTATGGCTGAAGAGAATACTACTGAACCTCGCAGGAGAAATGAAAGAACTGAGATTGATCCATCCAACATATTTGGGGATAAGAGTGCACCCACTCAAACCAGAAGGATGAGGAATACCACACAATCTGCATTTCTATCAGTTGTAGAGCCATCCTCATTCGAAGAAGCTGCAAAAGATAAATCTTGGGTGAAAGCCATGAATGATGAATTAGATCAGATTGGAAAGAATCTGACATGGGATCTTGTCCAGAGACACGAAGGTCACAATGTTATTGGTACCAAATGGATCTTCAAAAATAAGTTTTATGGGCATCGAAGTGTTATCAGAAACAAGGCACGACTGGTATGTAAAGGATACTCCCAGATTGAAGGTATTGATGTTGAAGAAACCTTTTCTCCAGTTGCTAGACTGGAATCAATCAGGCTTTTCCTTGCCATGGCACTCCAAAGAGGATATAAAGTATATCAAATGGATGTTTAGACAGCATTCTTGAATGGTGTACTCGAAGAATAATTCTACATTGAACAACCGGTGGGCTTTGTCTTGGGTACCGATGAAACAAAGGTCTGCAAACTAAAGAAAGCTCTATATGGTTTGAAGCAGGCACCACGGGTGTGGTACTCACGGCTAGATTCATATCTCAAGAAGTTGGAATTCAAAAGAGGAGGAGTTGATCACAATCTCTATGTGAAGAATTCTCCAAAAGATCAATTCATGGTTCTTGTCTACGTTGATGATATCATATTTGGTGGTAGCAGGAAGAAATCAGTGGATGAATTTTCCAACCACATGAAATCAGAATTTGAAATGTCTATGATTGGGGAGCTCACATATTTCATGGCGCTGCAAGTGATTCAAAAGAAGGAATACACATTCATTTCTCAGGAAAAATATGCAAGAGAGCTGCGGAAGAAGTTCAATATGCAAGACTCCAAACCAATGTCAACTCTGATTGCAGTTGGAACTAAACTTGGAAAGCATGAGGATGGGAACCCTATTGATCCCACCATGTATAGGAGGATCATTGGAAGCCTACTGTACCTGACAGCGACAAGGCCAGATATTGTCTTTGCAACATACCTTGTGGCCCGCTTTCAGAGTAATCCAAAAGGGGACCATATGGCAGCAGTAAAAAGAATCATGAGATACATTCACGGTACACATAACTTTGGGTTATTTTTTGCTGCAGGCAGGGATAGTGAATTATCCACATTTTCAGATGCTGACTGGGCTAGTGATGTGGTAGACAGAAAGTCCACTAGTGGTGGAGCTTTCTATATTGGGAAGAAATGTGTTGGCTGGTTGAGCAAGAAACAAGAAAGTACTTCTCTTAGTACGGCTGAAGGTGAGTATATCTCTACAACAAAATAATGCAATCAACTTCTTTGGATGAAGCAGCAACTAACAGATATTGGTGATAAGGTGCAGCAACAAATGGTGATTTATTGTGATAACAAAAGTGCAATTGATCTTACGAAGAATCCGGTTCAGCATTCTCGTACAAAACATATTGAAATACAGTATCATTTTATCAAAGAAAATGTTGAACAAGGCGTGATTAAAATGGATCATGTTGGAACCAATGAGCAAGTGGCTGATATCCTAACCAATCCATTGACCGCGGCTGTGTTTGTGAAGCATCGGTTGAACCTCGGTGTTCAACCACCTCCTACTGCATAAGGAGGCTCCGGAAATCCCCTCTCCCCGTTTGTTTTAACTGTTTTTATCTGCTTATGGCTGTGATGCATGATTATGGGGGAGATACTATTCAGGGGGAGTATGGATTGTGCTGAATGTTGAACAACTTATCAGTATTTGGTTTTATTGTCAATGGGGGGGAAAGGAATAAATTCATGGCACGAAATTCTTCTGTGATGAGAAGTATAAGATTGCGATGAGAAGTATAAGAAGGATAACACCGGAACCCAATTCAAGCCTCCCCTCTTGTTTTCAACACAGAGCATTGCTCACGTAGACTTAGAGTGTTGGCTGAGTTGATTCTTGCGTTTTGGGTTTGCTCATGGTTGGAGATCTATTGAATTTATTCTGATTTCCAACAAACCCAAAGGGGGAGATTGTTGGAACCAGGGTCTTCAAAGCATGATTTGGCATAGGGTTTGTGTTTATTTTTAATCCTCAGTGGAAGTTCAGGATGTGTACCAACAAAGAGATCATACCGTTAAACCAGAAAACAGTAGTGAAGGTGGCGCCGTTTCCCAGTGTTTGCCAAATTTTTGGGCCTGAAAATCCGCCAATAAAGTAAAGTGTTTTTGGCAAAGGTAATTGCGCGCCGAGCTCTTGGAGGATAAAATACTTGCGCGCCATATGTTTTTGAGGATCAGAACATCAAAATTTGGCTAAGGAAAGAAGGTCGCGCAAGTGTTGGTTGGGTCGCGCAAGTGAGTTGCGCGACAGAGGTTATTGAAGACAAGACTTGCGCGCCGTCGAGGGACTTGCGTGCCGACGCGCAGGGGGTCTAGTTTACCTATAAATACTGGACCACCCCTCCTCATTTCTCATGGAGTTCAAGGCTGAGATATTGTTCGAGCTCTCGTCGTGCAGGTGGTTGAGTCGCGCAGGTGGTCGTTTGGTCGCGCAAGTAGAGCTTGCGCGCCGTTGTCTGCAGTGCGCCCAAGGCAGTTTGGGAGTGAAAGGAAGTGAACCACGCAAGTTTTTTGTCGAGGAAGGAAGCGTCGCGCAGGTGCATTGGTGACACTTGCGCGCCTATTTGGACTTGCGCGCCGTATTGGGACATGCGCGCCCGACTTGGAGAAGCGCCCCAGGTTTTGCTAAAGCCCTCTGGCTGGTTTGGAGCTGCACGAAATCCAGGAGACTACCTGATAAATTCGAGAAAAAGTGATATTCTTCTTCTGGTGAGAATCAGACTTCAATAGAGCATCTACATACAACTGAAGATGCATTCTCTTGAAAATGATGAAGAGACCTTCATGTCTATAAACTGAGTGGGACTTCACCAACGACAGTGAGCCAGGGGGTGTCAATGGGAGTGACCCGAGGTGAGCAGTGGGCTATCCCTGAAACTTTGTAAAGGTAGTGAGCCTGGGACAGAGTAACTGTACCCGAACTATTGTAATCTACCGCTAGTGAAGCATAGTGTATTTTGGTACGACCGACAACCTGTCGGCGTATGCTCCTTGGACATAGCCCTTAGTGGTGAACCAAGTAAAAAGGGTTGTGTCTTCTCTGTGCATGTGAATGTTTTCTTTCTGATCATAATCATCATACAGGTTCAATAAGTTCCTGCCAACGTGGGAACAAGATCCATCACATTAAAAGAAAAAGTGGTCACCCTGATTCACCTCTCCACTCTCAGGGTGTCCCGGGGTCCTTCAATAATGACAATAATATATGAAATATAGAGTTTCAAGTTAGTGACTATGTATTCTATAGAATATAACATTGGAATAGGTTTATGAGGTCCGGAATGAAAGAATACCTCAAACCAAGGAGCATTGTCCCCTTTAAGATCCTGGATCAGATAATAGTTGTTTTCCATCGACTAGATATCCCTCAAATAGGGTGTAAGTTCATGATGCGTTCTATGTATCTCTCTTATAAAATGTACATAAGTAGTCCCTCACATTTATTATTTTTATAGGTGGTAAAATTTTACGATGTCCTCTAATATTAGTAGAAATCATCGATGATTTTAGAAAATAGATAAAAATTTCTCTAAAAAATGATAACCCACAATGTAAAATCACTATAATAGAAACCTAAGTACAGATAGGAAACATGGAAAATCTGGGATTTAATAGAATTGAGTTTCACTCATATGATTTCAGTTGAGAACATGAGTTGAAATTTTGAGGATTAAAATTATAAATGGGGAATGAATGTATTGATCCATGTATTTTTATATATATTTATCATATGTGTCATATTATTGAATGAAATATACTGTAAAATATGTGAAATTCATGATAAAAACAAAAAATATATTATTTTTTAATACAAAGAAGTAAAATATAAATATACACGAAAAATTGAAAATATAATAATGGTTCAACAAACAAAAAATTAAATAAAATTACTATAATATTAAATATGAATTATTTTTATCGTGATAAATTATCAAAGCCATTAAAAACACTGTAAAAAATAAGAAGAAATTAATAATGATGTCTATATTTGGAAAATGAAGAATTAAAATACTTTATAAGAATTTATGTGAATTAATACAATGGAAATATGATATATTTATAGGATCTATAAGACTAATATGATAGTTGGAATAAAAATATTGATATTAGGATTAATAAGTTCACTATGAGAATAATAATATAACCATTACAACTATAACATAACTTATTGAATGATGTAATGAAATATACAAATTATATTTCATGAAAAATTATAAATATAAACATTATTATGTTAAAAATCAGTATTTAACATACAAACTTAATGAAACTATATGTTTATTTCATGATAATGAAAATTTTAAATAATTCCATAAATCCATATTTAAATAATAATAATTAAAAGAATATAATTTACAAAAATATTTTGTTAAAATAAATGTATTTTTTGGTGTAGTTGGGGTTTGTCTTAGTGGTAAGCACCCCATAATCCAACATGAAAAATGGGGGTTCAAAACCCATTGGGCGCATGTACTGTAGAAGTACTGTAGCGGTACTGTAGTAGTGGCGGTACTGTGTGGGGACTATAGCAGGCGGGTTATTAATCACAAAATGTGAATTGGGAAAAAAATTTGGGCCTACGGGTGATGTAATGGGCTACAAGCCCACTGGGCCTTCGGGCTATGTAATGGGTTTCCCACTACCCAGTTAAAAAAGGTCTTTGCTTTGATTTTATAATAAATATGAGGCTTCGGCCCCAACCTTTTAAAACAATAAATGTACTTTTTTGAATAAATGTGTCAAAAATGTCTAATGGTGATTTTTTATGGTTATTTTCTGAAAAAATTAAATTTAGGAAAATAGTAAATATTCCACTTTTACAAAAATGTAATTTTATAATGAAAACATATACGATTTATTAATAACCTAATACATTCTATATATTTTGATAAAACAAATATGTTTAATGAGATACGTGATCCTGTTAATTAAAATTATAAACATAAATAGTAATATTCAAAGTCTAAAACTATAATGTATTTGAATATTTCTCTTATTTTAATTCTATCCTTTTATAAGAAAAAATAAATTCAGTGTATAAAGGGATTAAAAATATTATAATAGTAAATTTTTAATCATATATATTTGATAATTTCATAATTATAACTATTTCTAGATTTACCTTGGATAGAATAATTAATTTAATATTCTAACCCAAAAATATACCACTCATCAAGTATAAATACCCCTCCACCTCCATTGGAAAACCATTTCCCATTCACTTATCATTGAAAAATAATTTCCCAAATCCATTCTTCTATATCTTCTAATAACAATGAAGTTGTTCTAGAGTTACACATCTCTAATCCTTCAATATGTTATGATCTTAGCAATGTAGAGGTTTCATAGACAAGGTAACCTCTTAATTCTCTTTCATCTCAATTTTATACTTTTTTAATTAATCCACTCAACATATCCCAACTCTTCTAATGAAATTTAGTTATAAAATGAACATGTTATTAATAATCTCATTCTCCAAAAAAAAATTAATGTACAATATATTTATATTTTATATATCCCTCTTCATCTTCTTTCACATTTCTCACTAATGGTGGATTTCTTACACCTATTTGGAATTTATTGATTAATTAATTATCACCACATTCACATATAGTTAATATTGAAAACATAATATATTTATAATTTTAATTTTTTGTATTCTGTTCTTCATGATGTAAATTATCTGAAGGATTAATTAAAATGAACCAAAACAACAAAACCAAAATGAAAATGTGACTATTTAATCAAAATTATCAATCAAATCATTTAGTCTTTAAAAAACGAAATTAAATAAATTTTAGTGGATATAAATTTTAAAAAATAACCAAAATAAATATAATACCATTATGTATATATGTTTCAATAAATATTTTTTATACGAGAGGAAACCATGTAATAGAATATAATGAGAATAAGATACCATGAATCTCAAACTGAACTATTACATTTTAGGTATATAACCACATTCATTTTTCTATTCAAATTTTATATTTTATATCCATGATAAATCCATTTTATATTTTTTTTTCCATTTTCACTTCTAGGGATAGACATATTATTACTTTATTGAGATAAATTTGAAGAGACATTCGTGATTTTTCATCAAATATATTTCACAAATAATGCTCTTAAACTATTCTAATATTTATTCTTAACTTCTCTATAAAGGATGATTTATTATTTTATAATAATAATATCTAGACCAAATAATGATTTCCCTTCCCCTTTTTAGATCCTCTACATGTATATTTATAAATAATTTATGATGACCCTATAGACCTCTGTCTTTTCTGATGGGTTTATATCATTATTATGATTTTTGTACATTTTTCATACCATATAGAATTATGGTTGTCAGTATATTATGATGTTATAGGTGGGGATGAAACTATATATCCCTCCAATTCATTAGGTAATGTGATATATTTCTTGATATTATGTGTATTATGTTTGAAGATGATCCTAGATTTATTCAAATTTTATGAAGTAATTGTTAGTACAAATATGTTTTTTTCAAAGAAATGAATATATAATTGTCAAAAACATATAGGTGGGATTTAACAATAACATCAAGATTTTTCATTATAAATAATTTTCCACATTTCATACCCTTTTTAAATGATTCCCTTTGTTTTTGATGTTGATCATTTTCTTATGATATGATGATAATGATTTTTCTCACCAATATACATTATTAATTGATCTCTCATGTCCCTTCTCTATTATTCATACTCGTATTGAGCTTTTAGTTCACCATATTTTAATGTATGCATCCAGATAATTACATGTACTATAAAAAATATGAAATATAATAAGAATACATTTTTGAATGAATTATGTAATGTTTTATTTGTTTTGGATGATTGTTGTATATAAAACTAATTTTCATATGAAACATAAACATTTTATTTGGTATTGTATAATTTTTATGTTTTTATACTATACATGATATAATAATCATGTAATCATTGTGTCGGTTTCCATTGTAATATATTTTTTTTCATTGTAATTCTTCCTTCTTTATGGACATGGTGGTTGATTGTCCATCTTCATTCAAATTTAAGGTGGGGTTTTCCATTTTTGGTCATATTTTGGATTCTCAATATCCATAATTCCTATGTTTTTTGTGTCAAAAAACATGTATAAGTTGAATTTTTGACATTTGGAGTCGGTGAATTGTTATGTGATCCTATTTTTATTAACCATGACTTTATTATTTTCTTCTAAATTGTTTCATGTATGTTAGATCCAATTTTACATATAATGATGACTACAGTAAATTATTTATTGTTATTTTTCTATTTTTACCAATTTCTCAATATAATAGATTCTTTAAAATTATATAATTGACTTAGTTTTACAATTTAGACACTGTTATTGATGAAAAACAAAAATTCATAATTAAAATAAATTGTGAAATTGGATGGCCTTAAATTATGAGGAATAATTTAATTAGATTTATGGTGAAATAATTTGTTTAATGCGATGATTGTATTTTAAAAATAAATATCTCCTTGTGAATTAAATCAATTTTGATTAAATTAATTTGATGATTTGTTCATAATTTATAGATTATTTTGGAAATGAAATATAGATTCATGGAATGACTTGTGTATATAGAGTTGGGGATGTGAGACTCGTAGTGAATTGTTTTAGGGGATAAACCTTACATTTAGATTTTATTAGTCGATCCCAATATAAGGGAACACTAATAAATGGTATGCGATTAGTAGTATATAAAAATCTCTCTAATTTTATTCATTCATGATATTATCAATGAATTTGGAAAGATGAATCTTTTTTTAGTAGGTTTAATTTGGAAGATTATTAAATAAATCAGTCAATAATTTATTTACTATAGAAGTCAAAATACACTTCCTTAAAAAATGATATATTTTAATGATTATATTTAAGTTCAAATTAATGTTAAATGATCTTCTGGTAAAAGAAATACTAGAAATCCAGAACTGATTTAAGAATGTATAGTGATCTAAAGTTATGATGATAGACTACTTAAATAAATTTTAGAGGAAATTTAGTGTTTATTAACTAATCCATTAATATATGAAGACATTATCGAGTTAATTTGAAGATACTCTTACCAATATAAATACAACTGAAAATATGTTTTATGGAATTATACAATTTGAGTTTTCTTTATATATTTCCCATAATGGAATTTACACCTCCAGAACCTAAATAATATATACCAAATAAAATAATGTTCATTTTATATGTTTTTTTTTTCATTTTGAATCATTGTAATTTCTTGTTGGTGAGTGTGATTTCAATTTGTGTAATATTTCATTCTATGTTTTTTAGCTGAGATCTCACATTGTCTTTGGTTTTCATTATAACTATCATATTATTTTTGTTGTATTCACTGTTCTACCAATCTAGTGTGATAAAGGACAGCTAAGGATTCTAATATAGTGGAATATTTGATCATTATAATTGGGATTTCTACTGATAAGTAGGAAAATATTGATACATGGTTGTGAGCTATAACATATAGGTATAATATAGGGATTCTTGGGATAATATGAAATAAATTTTGATAGTTATATAATATTGGGTACATTAAAACATATTTATATTCAATAATACCTTAGATAAGTTCTATAAATCTATATATCAGATTCTTTTGAATTTAGTGTTTTAATAACTATCCATTAAAGGATTATTTTGTATTCTAACTATTACTCCTTGGATAGTTTTTAAAATTCAGAAATATCATTTTCCTGAATTTTAGTTTATGCAGTTAATTTTCTTATAGTTCAGATGGGTTAACACCACCATCAATAGTTGAAAATACCTGTTAAATTATTACCATTGTTCAAATATATGTTAATAAATTATATATTACAGTTAATTTGATCACTGATTTCATCAAAATATAAAAAATCCTATAAATATTTTATCATATCGATATTTTGAAGAACCAATCATCATAACTAATACATTGGATGAAAATTTGTATATTTATTGTTAAACTAAAAAACAATTGTTAAATTATATTTTCCATCATATTGTAGAACAAAATTGATTACAAAATGTGGTCTTTAACTAAATTATGAGATTATCTTTTTAAGCCTATTTTTTTATTTATTTTATCAGAGTTTAAAGATATTTCTTTTCAAAATAACTATTATGGGGGTGAAACAATTTTTTTGGGATCATAAAAGTACAAGTTAGAACAATAAGAATGTTATATTATATTAGAGAGAATATTTTTTATTGAATTTATTATTGTTACTGGTGTCATCATATGAACTCTGATATCATTAATAATAGAGTTGAATATTTTATCATGTTGATAAGATATTTTTATGTTTTTGAGAAGTATATAGTTCAATAATATCATAAATAAAAATATTAATATCATTAAAACAATAATGTTTGAAATAATTTTTTAATTTTTAGGAAAAATAACACATTCAACTAGATATATTTATGTGAAACTAAAAACAAGATTTTAAAGTTGTATGAGCTAACACATTTTTGAACTACCAATGTTTTATAAACACACAAATCTATTTTAAGAGTTCGTCTTCAATATTTTTATTTTCTACATAGAGAATATGTAAAATACATGAATCAATGACATATGAAAATAGTAAAATTTATACAATCCTTGGGTGAAAAAGATCTATCAAAAGATTAACCCACTTAAAATAGTATTGATATTATTCCAAATGAATAGAATTCCATGTGGAAAATGATTTATTATATAAATAATTTCATAACACTAAGTCTATAATTATTAATTCGTATATTTATATAATATAATAGCATATTAAAAGGAGATCCTGAAAAATAATGAAGGAAGAATTAAGGTATCATTTTTTTACTTCATATAATCCCAATGCCATTTATTTGAATACATGGGCTAGAAATTAAAAATAACTTTTTTAAATAGAAAATATAATCATTCAAATCCATTTGATTCATTATAATTCAATATAAAACATCATCAAATTGCATGACGGATGAATAAGATAGTCAATAAATAAAACTTCTTAAAATAACATCAACACGAAAAAAATTACATGAATGATAATAATGAATCCATCAATGTAATATGTTATGAATTTAATAAGGAAGGTTATATGAGAGTAGACTATCTTAAAACTATGAAAAAAATAGAAAGATAATAATGTATTATAAATGTGACGGAATAAAAAGCAAGAAATATTTAGATACATAGAGTACTAGTAGAAGATGCACATCTTTAGAATGGTTATATAAAAAAGTAGACCATAAATAAAAAATTATTTATATTAAAAAAATTAAAGAACATAAGAATTCTAAATCTAAATGGTAACTATAAATTCCCTTATAAATTTAATCCTTGATTAAAAATTTAAATATAAAACATAAAATGATTTTTTTATTTCTTTAAAAGATGAAAAATAAGTAAAAATAGATTTTGAAAAATTTTATTCATTATAAGATGATGAAACATTACTTATATGCATGAAATTTCTATATATGTTACCCTTATAATTCAAGAAAATAATAAATTGAAAAAAATACCTATGTTTTTTCTTAAGTGAATATTATTAAATATCATAAAATAAAATCTATAATATTTTCAAAAACTTCAATCTTTTACCATAATTAGTTTATAAAATATTATTTTCATCAATTATTGAAATTGAAATGGCTAAATTTTAGTTGGTTAGAATTTTTTTGATCAGAATTTTACAAATAATATATCTAATAAAAAAACTAGAATTTTGGTTGTTCTACTTAATTTCATTGTTTTTTTCAGGGAATAGTTTTCTATTTTTACTTTCAATAAAGAGAGTTTTGATAATATATAGAAAAAAATTAGAATCTATATAACTTTTAAAGAAATAGATTTTAATTCAAATGACCTTATTTTCATTCAATCCATCTTATACCAATAATTTTACCTTCTTGTACTAAATGTCAAAGAGGATGTCATTGGATTAAAAACATTTCATTAAATGAAGTTATGAATTTTGAATTTGACAAATAGTTTATTTCTAAAGAGCTAGAAGCTTTAAAACACATGAGGATTCAATATACATAGGTTCTAAAAATTTCATTTTCAAATATATGTGGAACAAAATTTATGTTGGTAACAATAAAATTATTTTTTATTTTTTTGGAAGATATTTTTATTATCAATATAATAAAAAATCAATACACGTGTTGTATTGTTCACGGGATATGACTTAAGGCATGTCAAACTATCGAAATTTCAATAAATTCAAAGGATACAGATAAATTTTCTGAGATAATTCACATAGTGAAGATCATAGAATAAGTGATATCTATTTTTTTGGAAAATAAATTATTTCAACTGTTTTATATGTTTTGGGTCTTAATAAGAACCTTATCATCATATGTATGATATATTAATAGGAATATCTTTTGAAATTTATTAATGAAAAATTTAACTTTCAATGATTTGAAGGTGATTTCATTTTTTCTAGGGATAGGAAGTAAAATGTTTTCAGGGTTAGAATAAAAGATTTATTTCGTCATATTTTTTCATGTTTAATTGGAACCAAAAAATAATGTCAGTTATGAAATATGAGGTCATATCAATTATCTTAGTTGTGGAATAAGATGCTAGGACACTATAACATCTCTAATTTTACTACATTGTTTAGTAAAGGACATGATAGTGGTCTTCTAAAACATATTATTATTTCAACAATAGTTTGTAATCCTTTTCAGTTTGGTATGTAACATAAGTAAGGTTCATTTCTAAAGGTGATATATCAAATACTAAAGAATTATATTTTGTTATGATATATATACTTTTTCCTAGAAAATATGGATGCATTTAAGTAAAATACTTTGTATATAACTTAGTTTATGATTATTTGAGATTTAATTGTGTTTATTTTCATAATGAAAATCTAAAGATTCTAATAATTTAATGTTATTTAATCTATTAGTAAATTGTAAAAAAATAAAGTTTGTTACTGTCTATAGTGATCATGGTAGTTATTTTTCTAATTAATATTTTTAAACTTTTCACAGTATGAAAGTTTCAACTATCACTTCTTATACACCCAGTGCTCTCTAAAAAAAATCATAGTTGAAATAAGAAATAAAATTCATTAGGAAATCAATTTATATTTTCAAATACATTATTTTATTAGTAGTAATTTTTGTGATAATGTTGTAAGTACTATTAGCTATACAATTTATAATGTTTTACTCAGAACCTTTCTTGATATAACAAATTATGAGTTTTGAATTAGAAGAATGCCAAAAAAGCGTACAATAATGTTTTTTGATGTAAAGTATTCATACTAAATAAACAAAATAGTTATATAAAATTGAAAACAAAAATTATGATGAAATTTTTATGGGTTACTCAACAATGTGTAAGTCCTATAATAATTTTAATAATAAAACTATTCTTTTTGAAGAATGAATTCTTGTAATGTTTGATGATTATGATCCTTTTTTTCCTATTTTATAAAAAAATTCAAATTACAAATGATATTTTAGGAAATTGTTTTTATAATTTATTCCATTGTAATATATATCTACCAATTGAAAAACCTCATGTAGAATGACCAATAGATTTTCAATATCTATCAAATAAATCAATAGATGATATACCATTGATAATTAATGATTATTTTTCCACTTTTTCAAAAAATCCATTGATCTTTAGGAATAATCCTTATGATTATATTATTAGAGACAAAATTAAACCATTTAAAACATTATCTTCCCTGGTAAATCATTTGCATCATAATTTTTCCAATAACAATTTAAAACAAAAATATTATAAGATGGTTCATCAGATTAAAGGTAGATATGTTCAATGAAAGAAGAATCAAATCACATATGATGGAATAAAGACTTAACTTTAGTTAAATGTATTATATAAGTACCATTAATTGAAGTAAAATGGATTATTGGAATCACAAGTGATGAAAATTGAATCATCATAAGAAATAATGCATGACATGTTTCTTAAGGATACTGTCTATAAGAAGAAATATGTTCTAGTAAATCATTTGAAACAATATATTGACTAAATTTTAATGATTCATATTTTAAATTTTATCACATATAATTTATACCTAATTTAAAACATATGTAAAATGTATTTATATTATGTATATGTTATAGATAATGTTTATGTATAGTACCCTTATTGTTTTGAAGATAGAAAATTCCATGACAAGTAATTTTAATATATTAAAGACATCTATGGACTCAAGAATTTTCCTTGATAATAGTATGACCAACATTAAAAATATTTACATCAACATAACTTTTTAAATGACATTTTAATCCAACCCATTTCATAAATAAAATTTTCAAGATAATAATTGTTATTCAAATATTTGTTGGTGATATTTTTTGGTCCATCTCAAAAATTTATTTCAGATAAAGTTTCTAAACTTTTGAATAATGTGTTGGAAATTATAATTAATAAAGAACATAATATTTTCATTGAATTTTATATTATTCAGAAGTTGAAAGGAAATATTTTCACTCAATAAAATATATTATAGATTTACTAAAAAAATTAAGCTCTGAAATTGATAAAAATATTAATAATTATTTTTTAAGATATGTCAAAAATGATCATGATGAAATCAGAATAGTAGTAGATAAAATATATTATATATATATATATGATGACACGATTTATATATCTTATAGAAATTAAACCAGAAATAAATTTTATAGTATTTTTATGTGTCATATTATAGGATGATCCAAAAGAATCTCACTTGAATTTGGGAAAACATATTTTTAGATAAATTAATTTCATTTGGGAATATCAATTATTCTATTCATGTAGAAATTATTTTGTTTTGAAAATTTACGTAAATTATTACTATTGAGGGTGTAGATTAGAAAAAATATATACATACCATGAATTTCAATTCTGAGCAGAATATTTAGTCTCATGGACTATAAAAATATTCAATTTCAATTTAAATTGATTGAGAAGATTATTTTTCTTCAAAATGTTTTTATTATGTTTTGAGGATTTAACACATGCTCATTGATTTTAGGTTTATTATTACATAATTCATAATTATTTGTGACAATACTTATGCCATATACCAACCTAGAAACCCATAAAATTAATAATGAGAAAAGAACACAGATGTAAGTCATTGTATCCTTATATTCCACAAAAAAAATCAGATATCTTTATTGACTTTATTAGAATATAGAGTTGTATTATAGAAATTCTTACCAAACAAATTACTTATAATATATTTGAAATCATTAAATAAAAGATAGAAGTTACCAAACTATTGTGATATCATATCCACTCCTTGTTTCATCTATGTATTTAAATTTAAAACATTTCTAAAAAAGGGAAAGAAAATATTTCAAATATATATATTTAAAATTTATACATTTGAGAAATATTCCAAAAATTTCCTAATATCAAAATTATTGATATTTGAAAATATATATATATTTTAAAAAAATTATGTATTTTAACAAAAATTCACTTTTTAAAAATTTATTTAATATCAAAATTTTCTATTATTCAAAGTTTATTTTATTTGAGAACTTATAATTTTTCACAAATTTTTTGAATTTCAAAATATATCTATATTTCAAATGTAACATTTTTTCGAAATTATGGTTCATCACATTTCTATAAATTATTAAATTTTTAAGGTTTTCTAGAACCATTATTGAATGTAAGAGATCATCTAATATTTATAGATGGTTATTTATAGGTGGATTAATATATTTACCTTTGAATTTAATCATTTACTTACTATTATTTTTTAATCCAAGGATTTGATGATGTCATTAATAAAATTTTTAATTTAAATATTTTAGGGGGATTTGTTTATACTTTTCAAAATTGAATCCTTTTTTTTGTTTCTATGAAATTATAAATTCATTGAAAAAATTAAAATGAAAAATATATTCTTGGTATTTTCATCCTCTATATAAGTATTTTATAACAACTAAAAAAACATTAAAAATTTATTGGATAATAGAAATAATTATTCCAATATAAGGACATAATTATCAAGTGTTTTATTTGAACTATAATTATATATCTTCCTGTATTTAGAAATGATTCTCTTTTAAGTTATTTTTCAGATGTGGATCAAAATATCATCCATTAAGATTAAGGTTACCATTTACTTTGTAACCGTGTTATATTTAAATGAAAGAGTTTCTCTCAATTTGGTTGAATAATGTGACATTTAATTCTTGATAATATAGATTCATATAATTTATCACATATATATTCATAAAAAGATACATAAGTATAAGGCCCCAGACTTAATCCTTACTTAAAATTGAATTAAATGAATTATTCACATTGAGGATCTTTTCAGGTTTAGAGTTTTAGAGAATTAGGAAATAACTATTACATCTCAAAAGATTACATAGTAGTCTCTTCTACTAAATTTCCATAAAATAAAAACTCTTAAAAAGAAACATGTCTAGTTTCATGTTTTAGGTAGCATGAATTTCCCTTGATCCCATCCCTGACCCTATTCCACGCTATGTCCTTTGAAAAACATTTCAAAAACTTGGGATGAGCATAAAAACTCAGTAAGGGATACACAAAGAATAAAAACTGTTAATTTATCGAAACAAAAAGTAGACCATGTATAATTTATCAAGGTAATACTTTTCACCTTTATGAGGTAGTAAAAACTCTTCACTGAATAAAATATCATTACATACCTTTTTGTAACCAAAGGATTACCATAAAACCCATATAAAGAACACATAACATATATAAAGGTAACTGGGGACATAAACATACATAAGTGGAATAACCATACGGTCGACTCCCACACATATCACTTAATGGAATAGCCATATGGCCAATTTCCATACATACTTAATGGAATAGCCATACGGCCGACTTCCATACCCAATGCGTTGGAGGTTATAACGTACCCACCCATCATGGTATTCACGGCACCACCCGTCGTATGGTTTATAACGTAACCACCCGTTAAAATGTCCAAGTACCAATATAAAATCATAAAACATAAAACCAATATAAAGGAATGATAACATTTCCACATTTCAATCACAATATATCAAAAATATATTGACATAATTGAATCCTTTATCAAAACCATTTTCTATACCAAAATACCTGAAAGAGTATATGGTATTTATTTCATTTCAAAAAACATAACGGCTTGTTGAGGAAGCCAAAGACCAAATAATACTCGCGGCGGCGGAAAAGGTCGTTGTCACCGTGTATGTTAAAAAAACATTCCTTTTTATAATTTAGTAAAATGCTTCGTAGAAAAAGATTCCTTTTGTATAAAAGTAAAAGTCAAAGGGGTTTATACACCGTATAAAAGAAAGTCGTATATAAAACGAAATATGCCTCAATGAAAGGATATTGAGACGAAGTCCCTTACAAGGATCATTTTTTAAATAAAATAGATCTATTATGTGTATTCACTATAATTACACGTAAAGAAAGTACAAATACAAGATAGTACATAATAATATCATGACGTAATTTGAAATTAGGAGATTAACCCAAAGAATGGAAATTTGGTTAAGAAGATCCCTTACCTTGGGTCCGACTTGACTCGATCGTTCTTTAACGTCCTGAATAATAAACTTGAGTTAATTTATAATTGATTAACAACCTTTTTAAAGTTCATTATTATTTTTATATCACTTATTTCCATGTTATAAACATTATGAAACCATTTAAGTTAATAATGTTTGTTTTGTCGATATTTGGTTCTTAAGTCGAAAGTGGACTTCTTACAATTACATGTTGTTCGTGTGGTCAAAGGTTCTTTATATCCAGAATGACATTCCTGATTTGGATATCATATATATTATATATATCCAGAATATACATTTATTTATAATATTACATAATCATTTAGAGGTAAGAAATGAAATGCACCGTTCATGGAGACGGTAAGCCGTACGTACGCATGAACGCTACTTTCATTTCGTTGTCATATTAATGGAATTAAAACTAAATATGAGGTATGTATATTTTAATTCCAGAATTATATTCATCATTTAGATATATCATTCATTATATATATCCATTATATACATGTACTTTTAATAATACATTACATTTTGGGATAAGAAATGAAATGCACTGTTCATGGAGACGGTAAGCCGTACGTACGCATGAACGCTACTTTCATTTCTATCTCAAAAATTAATGGAATGAAATAATAATGATATAGAGGTATATTAGAAATACAGTATAACATCATATATAATAACTTTAAATCCATCCTTTACACGTCCCACATATGGCATTAACAAATCACATCACTTTGAGGGGGCGGTAGTCCGCACTTCCTTAAATGAAGATATTGTGTTTACCCATAATGGAAACCATAAAGGTATGCCCAAAATGAAAAATTCAGAAGCTTAAAGAAAACATAAACATATTATATATCATATATAAATATAGTGACATATTAATGGCCACCTTTGAAGGTGTTAGATGAGTATTGAACAATCATCGTTTCAGGAGGCAGAATTTCGCCATCCACGGAAACCGTATGTTCTTTAACCATTTGATGTACTTGTGTGAGAGTGTAGTTCGAATAAATCTTATAACAACATCCTAGTATATTGAATATACTGGTGTTGTTACAAAATAAGTAAATAAAAAGAGTTTAGGGGGTCGGAGAAGCAAAATAAAACAAATGAACATGAGAGAATGAATTACCTTTAAAAGTGTAACTCCTTTTGATTTGAGCCTAAAGGCTTCCTTTGAAAAGATTATGCCCAAAGGGAACCCTCTAAGATGAGGAGAGGGATGTGGAGAGAGTAAATGGGAAGGGTTTGGCTGAGCCAAATGCTTGAGGAGTGTGTGAAATGTGGTAGAGGTGGGGGCCTTTTATAAGAGGAGAGGAGAGGCACTTTTGGAAAGTAAAGAAATATTACTTTATTTGAAAATGTTTTTCGGTTTTAAATGGTCCCACATTGATATAATTTGTGGATAAGGTGATAAGGGTTCGAAATCCACCCATCCAATAGGGTTTGTCCATGTGTATGTCATAGATATTACATTATCTTTCTATTTTATTTAAATCGTTAAATAATGTGGTCATCGTTGCATCATCATGATGTCATAAATAATTTAATTTATTTACGTCTAAAAATTATAAAACAAATTCTAAGATGTAGGAAATATTATTATCTTTGCAATTAATATTAATAGTCAAAAATATGATTTGTATAACACTATGTAAAAATTGTTTTAGTAAAACATCTCATGTGTGTGTCATTTTTACTTTAACATTAAATAAAACGTTATTTTTGTCATTTCCCAACCAAAGTGGCTCCATTGGGTCCCCAAGTTGACCCATGGATTGTCTTGGTCGGCCATGACACATCCAATAAGGGTAGGACATGTGTCAAGGTATTTTCATTTTATTATAATATAATTTTTGCCTTAAATTGCACTAATTACCTCTAATCGCGATTAGAAACTAAATAAGTTACTATGCACCAAAAAAAATATTTTTATCTCATTGAACCACATTTTAATTCTTAATGACAACCATGTATGTCGGATTTTTGAAATTCAAAACACAGAAGTGGTAAAATTTCATTTAAACGAAAAATCAGTTTTTATAAGTACCACTTAGTGGTTTCACTATTCATCAAAAATTTAAGTTTTTCCGAAAAATACCAAAACTTCACCCTAAGCTATATTTGGTATTCTGAATTCAAAAATGAATTCAATTTTACAAAATTCACAACATATAAGTTTCATTAATTAATTTGATAATTAATTCCCGCTGTCAGAGCAAATAGCGTGTTTTTATGAAACAATAAGTATCAAAAGATTGACACTAGTTTAAGTCCGATTTCAAAGTGAAATTAATTCCAACGACCACTATTGGATTTAATGGTAAAAATATTTTCTAATTTCAATTTAAAACCAATTGAAAATATAATCTAATCATATAAATAAATTAGATTAAAAAGTGGTTTTGAATTAAAATACAACATTTTACACTATTCATTAAAAAAATGAACTTTATCGGAAAAATACCAAAAATTTACACAAAGTAAAATTTGATGTCCCAATTGTAAAGAAGAGTTTTATTTGGTCCAAAAGAATGTATAAGAGTGATGAAAACAATTTTTAATGATAGTTCACCATCAAAAGGCGATAAGTGAACCTTTAGTGAAAATTAGGGTATAAAAGCCTAAAATTGAATTCTTTCCGTATTTTAAGACTTTGGATAAATGTAAAAACATTTAAAAAACATATATAATCATATTTTAGATATTTCTATCCATTCCTGCCAATACAACGTCTACATGTTAACTACCATTTAAAATAATATTATTTTATTATTATAGTGCAACGTAAGATTCCCAAGAAACTCGTTGTTGCGTATTTGGTACGCCATCGAGCATAGCATCCCCTTTAAAGTAATATTAATATATGATTCACAAAAATGGATAAATATAAAGATGTCATATTCTTTATCTACCTGGGGTGTTACATCCTTCCCCCCTTTTGGGAAGTGCTTCCTCACAATTTTAAAATTGGGATTGGAAACATCCTTGAAAGTCCCACATCGGAAGAAGAGTCGGTAAAAAAATCACTTTAAAATAAAGAAAGATAAGTACAAATGTCAGCCGAGTTAACCCATACTAGGATTCCAAGTATGAAAACATGGACAAGGAGGAGAAAACATAGGGTTATGTTCTGATGGAGAGTGATTGAAAACATGTTTAGGAGAAAGTTAACCATTAGAAAATCACAAACCTGTGATGGGTTAAACGATATTCGATTCCCCAGTAGGAAAAGTCAATAGACAACATTTTTGGTTTAAGTTACTTTTTATTGAGAAATTTATTCATAAGGAAACATAATCACTTATCATGTTGACTCTCAACTTTTATTAGATTCCTCACACAAACTCATATTTTCTCCAAAAGGTGAGTATTTAGGAAGACTTGTTCACATTAAGAGTACTATAATCAACTTATAGAGAATTACCTAACCCAAAAAAAAAGAACTACATACTTCCCATGTCTTTAGACTTTAACCAAAACCAAAACCCAAAAGATTATTACAAGATCAGATAACCCTGAAAAGGATAACCCATTAGAAAGAAAATCTATTCTTAATCTCCAAAATTTGTCCAACAAAACCCAAAGTTCAACGAGGACCATCTGATAAACACTTTTTCCATAAAATTCCTCAAAGTAAACCAATCTAAGATTGAAACCCAAACATTTGAAGGATATAGTCACATAGTCTTCCATGTTAAATCGTAACTATTATCTCCAAACAAAATCAGTTGCTCTTAAAGTCTTGCATTGAAAAGTAATTATCCTAATCACATATCTTCCATGATAGGTTAATCATTTTCATAAATAACCCAAAATCAACATACTCTTAATTCATAAAATCATATAACTAAAAATAATAAGTCAAACTAACCAGGGACTTCACGTAGTCCAGTGGTAGGTGATAAATACCAGTCGCACTTTGGTTGTGGGTTCGATTCCCGCAGCTTTGTCCGACGCGACGGGTTGTAACATGGTCTGCGTGTTGTCCTTTTTCCAAAACTATATAATTCGTAAATCATTCCCAAAAAAGGGATAAAATCATCAAAAATAACCATAACATAATTTAACCTCAATTTTATCTCATTCCTTTCACTTCAATCCTAACATATAGTAACCCATAATTACCTCAAAAGTAAGGATCATATAAACCCAAATGGTTCTTTATAACTATGTCCACAAAAGAAAAGAAAACTATTCCATGAATAAAATTTTCCTATATTAAAAATCAGGGTTACACATAATATAAAAAGACTTCTAATGTAACCCCATCATCAAAAGAGACTTAATACTCTTAAGAATTTCATGATAAATCTTGAAGCCCTTATATGTTTACATCTTACTCATTCAACATTCTTCATGATCCATTAATCATTCCTTTCCAACTTATTCCGAAATACCTCTTTCCTACAAACAAAATCAGGAATCATATCCTAAGATTCCAAAATAGGAAAACAATAGTCATGAAATAATACATACCATTGATTGGTCATTGTCAGTTTCTTCATCCTCAATCGGAATGTCATTAGGTATTGGTAAACGAGTATTTGTATGATGTTGGTGATCCCATTCACGAAACTTTTTAATGGGACATGTGTTTTCACAATGACCATGCACACCACATTTAAAACATTCAATTGATCCCTTAGAAAGAACTTCTTTCCCTTTCCTCGAGTCAACTGAATGCTTCCTTTTTCCACGGCAGGTTCTTGCTTTATGACCTTCATTTCCACATCTATATCACATTTCTATCCCTTTGAAGCATTTTCCTAGGTGTTTCATTCCACATCTTTGACACATAGGTTTTTGAACACACTTACCTTTATGATTATTACCTGTAGTTCCGTAGGGATTTTTTTCTCGCATATATGATGCCTTATAGAAATCACCAAGGTTTAGGTGGTCAATAAAAGCTCCAGAAAGTTGGTTGAGGATAAACAAAAGAGTTCTCATTACAACTCCCATATCATTCAGTTGCTCGCTCAGAAAACTGTCACAGTTTCCATCACATCCACCGTTACCTTGGTGTCTGCTAGATCCAGCCATTTACTAAAACCAAAAAGGGTCAGTGTGAGTATAACAACAAAACCATCATGTACTAATGAGGAGGATAAACACTAAGATATTCTTACTCATTCATATTATCTAAAACTAGGACACTGTCTGAAATCCTAACCATTATGGTAATGTCACTTATGCTTAAAGAATACTATAACCTCTAAAGTTATCTAAACCGACCATTGATACCAACTAAAGGGCCCCAGCCTTAAACTTTACTTAAAATTGAATTAAATGAATAGTTCACATTGAGGATCTTTTCAGGTTTAGAGTTTTAGATAATTAGGACATAACTATTACATCTCAAAAGATTTCAAAGTAGTATCTTCTACTAAATTTCCATAAAATAAAAACTCTTAAAAAGAAACATGTCTAGTTTCATGTTTTCGGTAGCATGAAATTTCCCTTGATCCCATACTTGACCCTATTCCATGCTAAGTCCTGTGAAAAACATTTCAAAAACTTTGGATGAGCATAAAAACTCAGTATGGGATACAAAAAGAATAGAAACTGTTAGTTTATCGAAACAAAAAGTAAACCATGTATACTTTATCAAGGTAATACTTTTCACCGTTATGAAGTAGTAAAAACTCTTCACTGAATAAAATATCATTAGTTACCTTTTTGTAACCAAAGGATTTCCATAAAACCCATATAAAGAACACATAACATATATAAAGGTAACTTTGGACATAAACATACTTAAGTGGAATAACCGTACGGTCGACTCCCACACATATCACTTAATGAAATAGACATACGGCCAATTTCCAGACATACTTAATGGAATAGCCATACGGCCGACTTCCATACCCAATGCATTGGAGGTTATAACGTAATCACCCGTCCTGGTATTTACGGCACCACTGGTCATATGGTTTATAACGTAACCACCCGTTAAAATATCCAAGTACCAATATAAAATCATAAAACATAAAACCAATATAAAGGAATTAAAACATTTCCACATTTCAATCACAATATATCATAAATATATTGACATGATTGAATCCTTTATCAAAACAATTTTCAATACCAAAATACATGAAAGAGTATATGGTATTTATTTCATTTCAAAAAACATAACGGCTTGTTGAGGAAGCCAAAGACCAAATAATACTTGCGGCAACAGAAAAGGTCGTTGTCACCGCGTACGTTAAAAAATCATTCCTTTTTGTCATTTAGTAAAATGCTTCGTAGAAAAAGATTCCTTTTGTATAAAAGTAAAAGTCAAAGGGGTTTATACACCATATAAAAGAAAGTTGTTTATAAAACGAAATATGCCCCAATGAAAGGAGATTGAGACGAAGTCCCTTACAATGATAATTTTTTAAATAAAATAGATCTATTATGTGTATTCACTATAATTACACGTAAAGAAAGTAAAAAATACAAGATAGGACATAATAATATCATGACGTAATTTGAAAGTCAGAGATTAACCCAATGAATGGAAATTGGGTTAAGAAGTTCCCTTACCTTGGGTCCGACTTGACTCGATCGTTCTTTAACGTCCTGAATAATATACTTGAGTTAATATCTACTTGATTAAGAGAATTTTTAAAGTTCATTATTCCTTTTATATCACTTATTTCCATGTTATAAACATTTTGTAACCATTTAAGTTAATAATGATTGTCTTGTCGATATTTGGTTCTTAAGTCGAAAGTGGACTTCTTACAATTATATGTTGTTCGTGTGGTTAAAGGTTATTTATATCCAGAATGACATTCCTAATTTGGATATCATATATATTATATATATACATCATATACATTTATTTATAATATTACATAATCATTTAGATGTAAGAAATGAAATGCACCGTTCATGGAGACGGTAAGCCGTACGTACGCATGAACGCTACTTTCATATCTTTGTCATATTAATGGAATTAAAATTAAATGAGAGGTATGTATATTTTAATACCAGAATTATATTCATCATTTAGATATATAATTAATTATATATATCCATTATATACATGTACTTTTAATAGTACATTACATTTGGGGATAAGAAATGAAATGCACCGTTCATGGAGATGGTAAGCCGTACGTACGCATGAACACTACCTTCATTTCTATCTCATTCTTTAATGGAATGAAATAATAATGATATAGAGGTATATTATAATTCCAGTATAACATCATATATAATAAATTTAAATCCATCCTTTACACATCCCACATATGGCATTAACGAATCACATCACTTTAAGGGGGCGGTAGTCCGCACTTCCTTAATGGAAGATATCGTGTTTACCCATAATGGAAACCATAAAGGTATGCCCAAAATGAAAAATACAGAATCTTAAAGAAAACATAAAAAAATTATATATCATATATAAATATAGTGACATCTTAATGGCCACCTTTGAAGGTGATAGATGAGTATTGAACAATCATCGTTTCGGGAGGCAGAATTTCGCCATCCACGGAAACTGTATGTTCTTTATCCATTTTATGTACTTGTGGAAGAGTGTAGGTCGAATAAATCTTATAACAACATCCTAGTATATTGAAGACACTGGTTTTGTAACAAAAGAAGTATATAAAACGAGTTTATGGGGTTGGAGAAGCAAAATAAAACAAATGAACATGAGAGAATGAATTACCTTTAAAAGTGTAACTCCTTTGGATTTGAGCCTAAAGGATTCCTTTGAAAGGATTATGCCCAAAGGGAACCCTCTAGGATGAGTAGAGGTATGTGGAGAGAGTAAATGGGCAGTGTTTGGCCGAGCCAAAGGCTTGAGGAGTGTGTGAAATGAGGTAGAGGTGGGGGCCTTTTATAAGAGGAGATAAAAGGCACTTTTGGAAAGTAAAGAAATATTATTTTATTTGAAAATGTGTTTCGGTTTTAAAAGGTCCCAAATTGATATAATTCGTGGATAAGGTGATAAGGGTTCTAAATAAACCCATCCAATAGGTTTTGTCCATGTTTATGTCTTAGATATAACATTATCTATCCATTTTATTTAAATCGTTAAATAATGAGGTCATCGTTGCATCATCATGATGTCATAAATAATTTAATTTATATAACGTCTAGAAATTATAAAAAAACTACTATGATGTAGTAAATATTTTTATACTTCCAATGAATATTTATAGTCAAAAATATGATTTGTATAACACTATGTAAAAATTATTTTAGTAAAACACTTCATGTGTGTGTCATTTTTACTTTAACATTAATTAAAAAGTTATTTATGTCATTTCCCAACCAAAGTGGCTCCATGGGGTGCCCATGTTGACCCATGGCTTGTCTTGGTCGTCCATTACACATCCAATAAGGGCAGGACATGTGTCAAGGTATTTTCATTTTATTATAATATCATTTTTTCCTTAAATTGCACTAATTACCTCTAATCGTGATTAAAAACTTAATAAGTTACTATTCACCAAAAAAAATATTTTTATCTCATTGAACCACATTTTACTTCTTAATGACAACCATGTATGTCAGATTTTTGAAATTCAAAACACAGAAGTGGTAAAATTTCATTTAAACGAAAAATCAGTTTTTATAAGTACCACTTAGTGGTTTCACTATTCATCAAAAATTGAAGTTTTTCAGAAAAATACCAAAAATTCACCCTAAGCTATATTTGATATTCCGAATTCAAAAATTAAGTCCATTTTAAAAAATTCACAACATATAATTTTCATTAATTAATTTAATAATTAATTTCCGCTGTTAGAGAAAATAGCGAGTTTTTATGAAACAATAAGTATCAAAATATTGACACTAGTTTAAGTCCGATTTCAAAGTGAAATTAATTCCAATGACCACTATTGGATTTAATGGTAAAAATATTTTCTAATTTCACTTTAAAACCAATTCATAAGATAATATAATCATATAAATAAATTATATTAAAAAGAGGTTTTGAATTAAAATACAACATTTTACACTATTAATTAAAAAAATGAACTTTATCGGAAAAATACCAAAGATTTACACAAAGTAAAATTTGATGTCCCGATTCTAAAGTAGAGTTTTATTTTGTCCCAAAGAATGTATAAGAGTGATCAAAACTGTTCATAATGATGGTTCTCCATCAAAAGGAGATAAGTGAACCTTTAGTGAAAATTTGGGTATAAAAGCCTAAAATTTAATTCTTTCCGTATTTTAAGCCTTTGGATAAATGTAAAAACATTTAAAAAAAATATAATCATATTTTAGTTATTTATATCCATTCCCGCCAATACAACGTCTACATGTTAACTACCATTTAAAATAATATTATTTTATTATTAGAGTGCAACGTAAGATTCCCAAGAAACTTGTTGTTGCGTATTGGGTACACCATCGAGCATAGAATCCCCTTTAAAGTAATATTAATATTTGATTCACAAATATGGATAAATATAAAGATGTCATATTCCTTATTTACCTGGGGTGTTATAATAAGGATGGTGGATAAAGTGATGTTCATCTATAACTCACTATAGATGAAGATATGATTGATAGGAAAGAATGGTCCAAATAGAATTGATATATCCAAATTTGATCACATAAACCATGCATAATTTATTTATTTATGAATATATTATTATATGTTGAAGCTCTAAAGACATTCAAAACATTTGAATGAATAATTATGATATTGAATTCAATTTATAATGTTAGATTGTATATTATTTCATTTTCTTGATTATTATATAATTATTTCTTTTAATAAAATCGCTATAATGCTAAAGAAATTTTCCAATTTTTTTATCTTACTTGTTATATATATATATAGCATTCTCTATCTAAGGGGGAGAATTTTTTACAATGTGGAGAATATTTGTTTAGAAGATTTTCTAGGATTATTTCAATTTTTTTAAAAAACCATTATTATTCATTGACTAAAGGAGAATTTTTGGGGAGATTTGTTTTATTTTATCTAATAAGTTTTTATTATTATTTTTATCAAAAATATGGAAATAAAAAACTGGTGAAATTATGTATTAGGATGAATACAACGAGTTTTATTTTTTAATTTTAGCTCCCCTCTTCATTTTGTGTGTGTGTCATGTGTTTTAAAAATAGATATATATTGATGGGGGCTTTGTTAAATCAATAACTAAATTATTTGTTTATTTCATAAATCATAATACACTTAGTTCAAAAATGATATGACATAATGTTATTGTTTATGTTATTGTTTATGTATAATGAAATTGTGGTTAATGGTTTAACAAAATTTAAAACTAATTTATGAAAATATAGTCAAATAATGATATAAAGTCGGATTACATCAATTGGATTTATGACAACTGTAGTAGAGCTATAATAACACATATGTAAAGGATGATAATAATGAGTTCATAAAAATGATTTTCTACCAATGAAATTTTAATTGATCCCATTTTTTATAGAATTTGACCTCGATAGTTTCTAATAAAATACTATAAATAAATTTTACCCTAGGAAACTAGAAATATATTTTACCATTACATGAATCATATTAAGACAGTTTCTATTTATTTTGATTCTTTCCAATTTCAGGTTGTAGTGCATAATTCTGATTGGTGTAATTTTTCTTTCAGAGTATATCACATATGAGTTACCATTGGGTAAGATTTTAAAATTAAAATAAATCCCAATTTACATTAATTTCATATAATCTTATGTGATTGAGGGACATTGAGAATTTTAAGACATTGTGAACTCTAATAATCAAATCATGTTCTTCATTGGCTTGGAAGATAGATAATACATTTTTTTATACATGAATGTGATATTATATTGATTGATATTATAATATTATGTTAGGGATATGAATATATTATTATCAGTTGGTATAAAATTTTGAATTCAATATGACATATTAGAAATTATGGATACCTCACCTCATGTATAAAAATATTCCATTCAATTTAGTTGAAAAGTGATGTTTTAGTAAATATCATTTAATGTATTTTTAGGTTTGATAACAAATACCCTATCTTCAGTTTCTAAAAAATAGTTGTTTTCTTTTATGAATGTTAGTATCTATAATATAGGTAATTTTATATTCCACTTCATTAACTATTTCATTAGTAGTTTACACTTTTGAAAACATTATTTTCTCCGTGATAACATTATTTTAATATAATATATATTACCATCACTTTGATGTTTTATTTTATATGTATTCCAAAAATTAGATAATTGCATTATATCTTAATTATTTTGAAAAACGGATCACCTTGATACAAAAAGTGGAAGAAAACTGTATTTTTATTTTTAAAATAAAATTGAACCCTGTCATGTATTATTTTTCCATCACTTACTATAATAAATGATGTTGAATGATTTTGGATATTTCCTCATAATATATTTAAGTTTCTATACCTATGTTATCTACTGATATCTTATATTATAAAATTTCATGGATACATTTATATTCTACCTAAATATTGAATAATGGATAGCCTAGAGTCGACTATCTGGGAAGTAATGCCACTCATTTTAGTGATACTCTAAAAATAATTTTTTTGAAATTTAATATTTTTAAAATATAAAATAATGTGGATTGAAAACCAAAAATCAAAATTGTTTGGAAGTGTGATGAAATAAAAAATGATCAAGAAACCAGGGAAAGAGAAAAAGAAATGGATATTGATTTTTTAGAATAAATACACTCATGATGGACCACCTATCTACTCTATACCAATGATCTAAAAATTATTTAACTTCAATTTCCTCCACCTTTAGTGCCTGATCAATGTATGAACACCTACACCACTCACATTGTCCTTAGATTATGAGAAAATATCCAAATATGTCCCTAA
Organism: Viscum album; assembly: GCA_963277665.1. Taxonomy (NCBI): domain Eukaryota; kingdom Viridiplantae; phylum Streptophyta; class Magnoliopsida; order Santalales; family Viscaceae; genus Viscum; species Viscum album. Next base: position 1,699,865,373 of record OY728127.1, read on the forward strand.
AATATGAGATTTCTCCCAAATGTGAATAAAAGACTAGATCTGACCACCCAAAATAGAATTAAATCCATTTATAGTGTTCTTCAAAGGATCATTCAAATCAGAAAACATACTCAATTTACTTCATTGTGTTAAAATAATGAACAAGGTGGAAAATGGTTAAGGTAAGAAAGGTGAAAACCGATCCTATTAGTAGGTGTGTTATCATAATTCCAACTTCACATTCCTAGATGGACAAATTAGAAGAAAAATTCAAAAAATAGATGCATATTTGATCTTTAGGATGATTCAATATTTATATAAATATCGCAACACCAATATCTTGAATCCAATGTCTACATTTTTTACATTATTGTGGGATTTAAGTGGTCATATCCTAATAGAATGAATAATATTTTATTCTTGGTAAACAATGTATATACTAGATTCCCATATTACATTAGAATACAAAATGTGGTTTTTTCCAGAATACCAATATTCCCTCTAGTATTTTTAAGAATATCATTAATAGCACACTTCGTGGATTCCTAGGAAAGGGAACAAAATAAGGAAAAGAATAAATTCTCAGAAATGGTTAAGTAAAATGGTAGCTATAATGAATTAATTAGCACAATAAAAATGGAATGGTTAAAAACTAATCATAAATACTATTTAATTAATTTTAATAACATGATTTGTTATTAATTAATCAATATGGATATATAAATAACTGAACACACATTCCATTTTGAAAATTCTACTATCATGATTTATTAAGGAATAACTAATATAGAATGTTAAATAACTGAACACACATTCAATTTAATAAATAATCAGAATTTGAAATTCATGTTGACATAATGTAATTATAAAAATATCATTTATAAAAAACACTTAATTCTTTATAATTTAAATTCATAATTATGTCATTATCATATGACTCATATTGCTTCTATTTTCGTGAACATTCATAAGAATGTTTATAAAAGATGTGTTGGTATGTACCTAAAACAATTTAACTAAGTCTAGACAACTGATTAATCTTGGGATAATACAAATGTATCAAGGGGATATCTATAACTAGGCCCCATATATATCTTTATGTCCAATTCACTCCATAGATTTTTAATAACCATTCTAATTAACAAATAAATATTCCATATTATTAAATAATAATATTGGGTAAATGATATGGATTTACCAATATTTTCCCATTAAATCAAATAACATTATTTATAAAAAATGAATATTGAAATGACACAATGTATAAGAAATTATCATATTCATGATAATTATTATTGATATTTATTGTAAATTTAATGTCTAACGATCTCTAGAAATTAAATATTCGACGGAAAAGATAGTGGCTATAGAAATGAATCATGAATGTGAATTTTAATGCATTCATTCATCAAAATGGTAATAAAATATCCATGGATAGAATATGGTTAGTATCTCTACAACATATACCAAATGTATTATGATTAAAATAAATTCATTTTTCCATTGATAAATAAAAATACCATACAAATATCTTTAAAACATTCATGAGGAAAATATCATTTTAACATTGACGATACTTTTAAAATTAAATGATTATATGATATTTTGAAAATAATTTCATTTGAAAATATCTATTAAATTATATAATGTATTATTTAATGAATTAGTGGTTATGAAAGGTGGAATTCCACACATGTTGTACACGAAAAAACATGGATTCCATTCACATTTTCGATAACTCCAAACAAGTTTTGTTTTGAAAAATACAAGGAGATTCTTTTGAACAAACTATAAAACGTAAAAATGTGTAAAAATATCCTTAATAATTTATTTTTAGTACGTTTTAAAAAAATTGAAATCATTTTAGGAAAACAATTTTCTTGAAGAAGGACTTTCGACCATAGTTATATAAGACATTAGATTTTAATAAAAAAATCATCTTAAAAATTTTATGTAAGAAAGAGTGAAAATATTACTATTCGTTGAAAACATCAAGAATAAAAATACGAAAAAACATTTAAGGGATATATTAAAAAATGAATATATAATTTAATTTAATGGAAGTTCAAGCATAAAAAACCTCCAATAAAATGATATTGTTAAATAAAACCTTATGAAAATCATAATTCATATGTGATTATTAATTAATGAATAGATTATTTGTATCAAATTTAAATCCACATAAAAAATAAAAAACAATACATATTATTGTAAAAATTCATTAAACACATATTCTTATAATATCAATGATATTGATGATGTAATATGACCCAATTAAAAAAATTGAGTTATAAAATTATTTACCACATGATAATTGGTATGTCAAATCCACTTGGGTGAAATAATGCTAATTGAGTATTCAAATTCAATGAACTAATAAATAATCATGATAATATATTTCCAAGATGTATTATATACACTATATACATTAAAATTAACTTAATAAATTTAAAATTTTCCTTAATAAAGGAAAATTGTGATGTTGAGGTTGTGGCCTAGTGGTAAATAATCAATGTAATCCTGCACCAAAATCCTGGAATCAAGTCATAGTAGATATAAATTTAGGAGGTATAAAATGAATCATTGTGTTTGACAATTTAGGTAGTGGAGATGGAGTTTATATTGTTATGGATAGGAAATAAATTTTTTTCTATTGGGAAAGTGTAACTCAACTTTAGCATCTCAGGTTTTTAAAAAAAAGGAAAGACTACATTCAATAGCATACACGATACGCCAGATCGAGATTAAACAAACCACTAAATATAGTTATTTAATATTTTAGTTGTCACATATCTATTATAATGGAAAGAATAAATAATAATAAATAGATTATAAAAATATGTTCTACATAGTTATATATTAAAAATTATTTGGTGATCAATTAAATAAAAATTAAAATAAAACCATTTTCAAAATAAAAAGAACTGTTTTCTATAGAAACTATTTAAAAGTATATAAGTGTGTTTTATATTGATAAATTATGAAACCATTTTTTCTGGAATATATTTTTTATAAACACACATATATATAATATTCAATATATTATTTAACATTCATATTCTATCATTTCTAGAAATAATTTAATAAAAATATCAAATTTTACACATATAAGAAGTATTTTTCTTGAAAGGATATTTTACTTCCCTTTGATGGAAAAATTGTTTAAAATAATATTTTTGAGAATTTTATAAATTATTTGCGACAAAATAAGATTCCTATTTTAAATTGGAATATCAAAATTTACTATAGTTTCTTTTATGACATTTTTTGGAAATATTTCATTTTTTTACTGTGTAGTAAAACAATATAGCATTTGAATTGAAATATGTTTTGTCCTAAAATTTATTTATAGTGTAAATTTATATAATTTAATGTTTTTTAATTATAATTAGGTCATATTTTTCAGTTAATAAAATTTAGTTTATTGCATTTAATTTTACATTGAAATTTTATATAAAAACATTAGGACCTTTTGACATTTTTAATTTTAAACATGGTTTTCTCATTATATAAATGTGATAAATTTTAAAAGAATTTATGAAATTTATATGTTTAGAATTTTTAAAAATGGATTCCACATTTATAATTAAATTTTCAAAATTTATTAAACATGTCCCTTTTATTTTTTGAAATATGAATATTAACTTTAGTAATTTTTTTACCATAGTTAATGGTAAATTGATTAATAAAAAGAAAAGAAATAATTTTATAAATATTATAAAATTACCATAACAATTTTCATAATTTTATTTGATGAGTATTTTCTATCAAAAATAATTAATGTATTTTTTAGGGAACCATTTTGTCCTTTTGGACGAGAATATAACATTTATAATGTGGTATTCCAAGAAATTTCAATTTTATCATACCTTTATTTTTAACAAGAGAAATATTTTTAATATGAGGTTATTTAAGGGATAAGTTACAATAGAAAATTATTTTTTATCAAAAATTATTTTCTACATCATGGTAATTTATTTATATTTTTATTGATATAATATCTACATTAAATGGTGAAATAAGGATCATACAATAATTATTTAATTAATGGGAGAACCAAATTAAGGATGTAATTAAAATAAAAAACAAATAATTTGTTATAATTAAAGTCATAACTTAATTTTATAGACACCATTGACAAATTGTTTATGTGGTAAAAAGGTTTATTACAATATATAATGTTGTTATCATATGTTTAATTTTTTTTAATGAACCGTGTCAAAACTCATATTATTTGTATTTTAAAATAAATTATATTTTATTAAATTATTTAAAATATATAAAATACCTCAATTGTATAAAACTATAGGGATATGTTTTTCAATTTTATCAATGACACTTTTATTGTTCACTTGAAATTTTATTGTAATTATATTACACATAATGTGTAAATTACATGATATCACGGTATGAATTAAAAAGGATTAATAATGGTTAAAAAAATGTTAAGGACTAAAAAATATTTAAATATTGTGTAATTTCAATATTTTGACGTTCTTAAACAAAAATACATTCTAAATTCTATATAAATAATTTTTTTAGCAATTTTTAACAAAAAATTAATTTATATTAATTTAATATTTTAAAGATATCCAAATGTTCCCCTTCAATGTCTTATTAAAGGGATACCATTCATCTCATTTATTCACACGTAAACAAGCTATTTTGTTTATCCAATCCCCCCCCACAAATACCATACTATATTATATACCAACATTCTATAGGACTTAATTTATGTATAAACCCCTCGTTATAGGTGTTAAGATGTTAATAATAGGGTATCATATGAAGAAGATGTACCATAATTAATTAAGTATTTCTATTTATTTATTTTTCCAATTTCTTAAAATATTATTCAAATATTATAAAATAATAAATAAAATTTAAAAAAATATAATAACTTGTTATTATTTTAATATCATCAATTATATCTATCTACAATTCCATAAAATTGAAAAATAATTATTGTTCGTGTGTACGGGGTACTACCTACTCACGAATTGATACAATTCATTTTCCATCACCATCTCAAAAGACTATATATTATGATGGAATAAAAGAATATGGATTATATTAATCAAATATTTAATATTATTATAATATAAAACACCATTTATTTTATTACCTTTCCACACACAGAAAAATGAATACGCCAATCATTTGTACGTTTGAAGTATCACATCCCCAAAGAGATGTAATTTATTTTTCGTCACCACATGATATAAAAGTAATATATAATTGTATTTTTAAGATTAATAGGTTATTAATGATATTTTTATCAAAATTTAAAGTTAAAATAGTTGTTACCTATTTTCCAAAACTATCTTTGAAAAATGAAAATGTCACTCATGCATACGTACGGCTTGACGTCTCCATGATTGTAATGTAGTTCATTTTTCATAAACATATTTAATGAATGGATTTAATAGTATAATTGATATTTAAAAGTGATAATTATTAAAACAATATTATTATGTGGATGATATACTAATTAACACTTACAATTTACATCATACTGAAGTCATTTTGGATTCATGTACCAAATATCGACTAAACATCTAACATGAACAAAACTAAATGATTTTTTATAATAGGAAAATAATATATATAAAAGGAATAATAAACGTTTAAATCAATCCCAATAAAGTAAATAATTGACATATGTTTATTATTCAGGATGATAATTAACATAAGTGATGAATCAAAATCATGGTAAGGGACTTCGTCTAAATTTAATTTCATTGAGGTATTTCATGATGTTAATCACCAACCTCCTTTTATTAGATGTATATGAATATATGTTGAAATAAAATATCATGAATTTATTTATTCTCATGTTATTTAATTTTTTGGTAAATTTTATTCTTCCTCATGGATTTTGATTTAAATGTTTATAGTGGTATTAGACACTTTGAATGCCTAAAGATATCATTTTCATTACTTATTCCCCATTTCATAATTCGTGGTATAATTTTGAATATTTATATATATGGAAATAAAATGTATTATAATGGATATTTTATTTATAAATTATTATTTTTATTCATATACAAATTATCATGTTTTTAAAATAAATATAATCTAATCTTCACTTTTTTTCATGGTATTTTTTTATTCAAAATGTTTTTGGAAAATGGATTGATTATTTGTAATTATTGATGTGTATTATTAGAATTGAAAATGAAATTAATAGAGTGAAATGTTGAAACTTGATTTTTTTATGTTTTTTGATTATATAATGGTACTTGGATAGTTTTTGGGTTTTTATGTGATAAACAAAGGATTGGTGGTTCTATGATAAACCAAGGATGGAAGGTTACATTATCACCACCAATAAATTGAGTATATAAAATGATCGTATGTGTATTCTATTTGTATGATTGACATTGGTGGATGGTGACTACTTGGTTATTTCATTTGTAAGTGTGAGAAATAAAATTATGTCCCAAGGTACATTTATTTATTTTTTATTCTTCTTATGGGTTTTATGGTAATCCAAAGATTTAAAAAATTATAGAATGAGATTATCTTCAAAGTAATGTATTTATTACTTATTAAGAGTGAAATTTTTTACTTTATGATATTTATTTCATTGGTTTTAATATTTTTCAATTTACTAATATTTTCAATCATTTTATATACCATACTGATGTTTTTATGCGCATCACATGTTTTTATGGTTTTTCGCAGGACATAAGGATGGGTAAGAATTGGGTGAGGACATGTTGAATGTCATGAAGAGTTTTAATAATAGCGATCATGATATATTTTAAATGACGTATATTATGGGAAAAAGGCCACTATTAGGAAGATTCAACTTCATATTGTTATTTTTTTATTATGTTTTAGTTATGGCCTAACTCAATATTTCTATAAACATGAAAATATCCTCAATGTTAATGAAATTAATATTATTGACGTCACTCAAGATTATTTAAATTTTTTATGTAGGGTCTTGAATATTTTTTATTAGAGGAATTGTTTAGATAAATTCAGAGGTATAATTAGGGTTAGTAGAATTCCATTAGAATATTTTATTTATAGTTATGTTCAAATGATGTATAATTTTAAAATTACCTTATTTCTCCATCTAATGTATGTCTGATTAGAATGTTTCTCTATAGATAATGCTTGGAAGATGTGGTGGGAAGGAATCACAGGGAAAACATCCATATATCTAATAATATTGAGATGTTTGGAATGAAAATAGAATCATTTTTAGTGATCTATCGTTTAACAAAATCTATAAACTGTGGTGGTATCCATCCTTTAGAAGAACCTGACATTCAATGAAGGAACATGTACGTAGTTGAAAATTCCAAGAGGCACAATACCCCATAATTCAGAAGATCATGTAACCATGTACTAACTTAAGGATAGACTTAATCATTTGAAAGTATATTTCATTTCATGGGTTCTTCATATCACTAAATGGTAACTATTTTCTTTTATTTTTATGAAGGTGAATTCGACATGTGGTAGAAGATCATTAAGTAGATCAGAGAACGTGAAGAGATTGATGCCTTGGAATAGGAATAATTTAAAATTTTCATTCTTGATAAATATTTTCACAAGGAAGTTATACATAGGATTGAAAAATAATTTTGGAGATTGAGACAAACGGAAGGAGTTTCAGTGGCTCCTTACGAAGAAAAATTCACTCATTTAGAATGATATGCCCAAAATTTTATTAGGGATATTGATAGAATGATAAATCAGTATTACTTAGGTTTTAAGATCTAATATTGAATAAAATTTTCATTTCCTAAGTTTAAAAGCTTTGAGAAACATGTTCGACGTGTGGAGATGGTCGAAAGATTGTTTGTTAATGATAATGTGTCGTATAAAAAAGCCATATTAGAGGACCAATTTGAAGGAAATGTGAAATAATTCATAAAATAAATAATGATTTTAATAAAATAATTCCTATATGGTGAGATGTGTGGAAAAAATTATACTACAGAATGTCTTTCATAGTATTTGGAGTACTTATACTGTGCTAAATTTGGCCATATGTCTTGTGAAAACAAGATAGATTATCATTGATGTAATGAAAGATAATGATTTGATGTTTTAGTTTCAATGAGTTAGTAAATTAAGATATTGTGTGTCCAAAATTACTAACTTAGGGTGAAATAATCATGATTGTAAACAAAAAGGTGTGGGAAAATCGTTTTCCACTATTGCTGATGATGTTGAGACATCTGGTGAAGTGATGGAAGCTCTAGGTATCACAATATTTTTCGAATGTTAGCTCTGTGATCACGGTTTCAGAAACTCCATATAAATTTTAATGTTAAGTGACAAAAAAGAGATTCAGAACATTTGTGATATGTCTAGTTGGGTTTATGTTTATGTAAGGAATTAGTTTTATGAGAAGTATTCATTTACCTTTGGATGTGAGTTTTAATGTGTTGATAAACAATATAGATTATATAATCTTTAGTGATTAAGGTTATTTTTAAACATGTTAATCATATTAAGATGACCATGTTCTTATTAAATGAATATATATGAAGTGTTTTATATTCTCATACATTCATAGATAGTAAAATATTTCCTCAACACTATGAAAAGTATCTTAAATCCAAAATGTTAATTGTTAAATTTTATAACTAATAAATCAATTCCCTGTTAACCCCTCACATATTTATGGTTTGGTGTAGGATAACATTATAAATATCATTTTTTTTGTAACTATCCATAAAAACATTTTTGTTTTCACTTTAATTTTATTGTATTTATACATCTAATCCTAGCATATGTTATCGCAAGTGACCATCACACTTTATTTTGTTTCTTTTAAATTTTATTTTCATTAATCATTTTTTCGATTAATATTTCAATAATGGTATTTTGAAAATCCAAAGCCCTATATTTTTATAATGATTTCAATTTGAGAGGACACAATTTATTAATGGGGGAGAATGTAAAATATTGACTTTTTAAAGGAATGTCGATGTTCTATATTGTACATGATATTGCACATCGAGCATCAATGAACTACTAGATGTTATTATTTAAAATTGTAGTTATCGAATAACCGTTAGAATGATCGGAATAAAAATAATTAACTAAATTAGAAAAATATATTATAAAAATTTATATATAATTAATTATTTAGATATAAATTAATTACAAAAGAAAATACAACCCTTTAAAAAACAAAAATAATCATTTGAAAAAATATTTAAATGTTTACAAAAGTGTTTTATTCCAATAAATTAATTAATCACACTTGTTGGATTATATTAATGATATATATTTATATTATAATATTTAGCATTCATATTATGTTTTATCTAGACAAGATATAGGAACAAATCCATGTTTACAAATAAACGAAGTATTTTTTTCTAAAAATAAAATTTTGTCACCATTACATTGAAATTTTGTATTAATTCTTGTTTTTGACACATTTTTATTTTATTTTATAATAAAATAAAATCCTTTATTGGATAACGAATTAATAAATATACAAATATTTCATTTTTATATTTTTCTGATAAGTTTCAAATTTAAAAAAATAGTGTAAAATATTTCATTTTAATTTGAATAATTTATTTCATAAAATTTATTTATATTGTTATATTATAAATTTAAATGGATTAATATTATAATTAGATAATTTTTTATCATTTTATTTAATTTTGGTCATTTGAATAAATTTCACATTGAAATTGGATATAAATTTTTTTTCACTTTTTTACCATTTTTACTTTAAAATCACAATTTATAATTCTGCCAATAATATTAATTTTTAATTAATATGTGAAATTTATATGTTATGAATTTTGAAAAATCAAGAGAATATTTTTAAAAATAATTTCCAAATTTATTAAATAGTTGTCGTTAATTTTTTTCACAATATAAATAGTAACATTAGTAATTTTTTTATTACCATGGTTATTGGTAAATATTGTAATTAATGGTCAAAAATATTATTATAAATATAATAAAATTACTATAACACTTGTCCTAATTTTATTGGCTGAGTATTTTTATTCACTAATAATTAATTGAAATTTTAGAAGACTATTTATAAGCTTTTTGATGAGAATATTAACATTATAATATTTGATGAAATGGAATGTCAATTTTGTTATAGTATAGTTTTTGACTAGAAAAATATTTAAATATGGGGTTATATAATGGATATGCTCAACTATATTTTTTTAAATCTATAATATTTTATAAAACATGTTAATTTATTTATAATTTTCTATGATAAATTAATTACACTAAATGGGGACACAATGATGATATAACAATTGCTTAATTAATTGGAGAATCAAATATATGATATTAAAAATATTAAAATAAGTATAATTTTGGAAAATTAATGTCAGAAAAGAATTTAATTGATTGAATTAAAATATTATTGATGATTAAAAATATTGGGTTCAATTATATGATGTTGTTAGGATATTTATAAAATGTCAAGTAATGAATATTGTCAAAATTGATATTTTTTATATTTTAAATTAAGTAACATTTTATTAAATGTTCTAAAATTTACAGAAATAAAAATTTTATCCAAATAATTAGAATAATACATATAATGAATATATGAATCATTTTTTTGGAAATTTTTAATTTTATTGAAATTGTTTTAATCCCTAATTTTAAATTGCATGATATCAAAGTATAAATTTAAAATGATAAAAAAAATTAAAACGAAAGAATATAGATTAAAATTTAGTCCAAACATGTATAATTTTACTTAAATAAATTTATTACGACCCTTAATCCCCCTAAATATAAAAAAAATCATTTCTCATACATTTTGATTAGAGAATTCATTTATATTAATTTAATATTTTGGAGAAATCAAATAGTTCCCCTCCCCTATCCTATAAAAGTGAACATATTATTCTATTTTATTGAAACCTAAAAACTTATTTCACTCATCCAAAATATTCACAATTCCATTTTTAGAATAATTCCCTTAATTATATTGGCCATATTATTGGTAGAGAACCCTCTTTAGAGTTGTCAAGGTGTTAATCACACGCGATCATTCGGAGAACAAGTATCGTATGGAATTAAGTTTTTATATGTTTATTCTTCTTCCACAACATTCCAATATTCTTCAAACATTGTGAAATAAAAAATACTTTATCACTAATGCACTGATATTATATAATGTTAATATCATCAATATAATTTATCTCCACTTTCATCAAATCGGAAAATAAGTATTGTCTGTGTTTACAGTGAACTACCACCTTACAAACTGATATACGTAGTTTTCCATCACAATATATCAATAATATTTTTAATGATGGAATTAAAGTTTTTATATTTTACTAATTACACATTTATAATTATTAAAATATAATATATCATTTATTTTTTCCCTTTCCTTTCCTAGACATGTGATAACGTTGTTCATGCGAAAGTGTCGACTATCACCTCAATGAAGCTATGTGAGTCATTTTTCATCACCAAATAACATGAAAGTAATATATAAGTATATTTATATGATTAATATTATATTATTTATATATTTATAATTTTAAATTTTATGATAATATCTACATTATTTCCATAATGATCATTGAAAAATGTAAAATTTACTCATGTGTATGTATGAAATATCATCTTATTGATTCTCATGAAGTTAATTTTACCTATAAATATTAAATGAATGAGTTTAAAAGTGTAATTGATATATAAATATTATTATTATGTCCTTAAATTATTCAATAGTTGATGGACTAATGACCACATTGACTTTTAACATCATACAAAAGCCATTTTGGACCCATGTACCGAATATCAAAAAAATTAATGACAAGAACATAAAAAAAGAAATGTTTTTAACATGATAATAAATGAAATAAAAGTAATTAAAAAATTAAAAAATTTCTCAAAAAATTAAATAATTGACATAGTTTTAATTTTCTTGATGATGAAGAACATATGTGATGAATTAGACATAAGGTAATGGACTATGCCTCAATCTCCTTCAATTACGACTTAGATTCTTATTATACATCCAAAATATTATATGATGATCATATATAACCACATTGAAATATACAATTATGTATTAATTTATTCTCATGTCATTTAATTTTTTATTTATTTTTCACCTTTCATGTTTCTTATTATTTAAATGTTCAATGTGTTATGGGAATATTTGATTGTTTAATGATTTTAATTTCTAAACTTTTTCACCAATTTAAAATTCATGAGATTAATTTAAATATGTATCTAAATGGATGTAAAATCAATTATAAAGTAAATTTTATATCTATTTGGTCATTTTCTTCCCCTAAAATACATTATGTTTTTAAAACAAAATGAAACTAATAATTTATTAATTTTTATTATATTTTGATATTGAAAAAGGGTTTTGAAAATGGATTGATTATTTATATAACATGAAATATTTTGTTTTGAGTGAAAATGAAATTTAGAGAGTCAAATGTTTTAAATATTAGTTTTTTATGTGTTGTGATTGTATAATAAAACATGGACATTTGATGAGTCGTAACATGAAAAACCAATGATGGGTAGTTTAATAATTATCCAAGGATTGGTGGTTTAGATATAAAATCCAATGCATTGGTAATAGAAGTCGATAGTATAGCTATTCCATTAGTAATAATGACATGTACGTAATTAAACCTCATGGTGAATAAATTTATTATATTGAAGAGTATAATTATTTCCCATGGTACTTTTATGTATCCTCTATGTTATTTTATTTATGGAAATCATTTTATTAAACAACGTATCAAATGATTTGAATTTAAATGGAATGTATTTTCTACTTATTAAGGGTGAAAAGTATTACTATATGATAAACATTTAATGGGATTCTATGTTTATCAATGAACTTATAGTTTCCTTAATTTTATATCCCTTACATATCTTTTTATGTGAATCCCATGTGTTTTAGGTTTTTTGTTGGACTTATAGATGAGTAAGTATTGGGAGATGTCATGTTTAATGTCATAAATTGTTTTAATAAAAGTGATAATTGTTTATTTTAAATGTTTTAGATTTTTTAAATAATGGATTCAATTTGTATGTGTCCACATTGTATTGTTATGGTTTTGTTATGTATAATTAATATGCTAATTATCTAAGGATTGAAAAAATGAAAAGAACATAAATGTGAAGGAAAGTAAATTTATTGAATTAACTTAAGATTATGTAATATTTTATGTTCGTTTCCTTACATAAATAAATTACATGGCATTATGGTGGTGGAGTCGGGTGGTTGGAAGTCTAGTGACGATTATATAGGGTGTGACCATGGGGCCAAGATGAGGAGGGTGTGTCGATTGTAACGACCCAAACAATTATCAAAGGAACATATCCCTTCTTATAGTAATGTGATATAGTATATTCACATAAAATAAAAATAGTAAACAAAATTTAGAATCATTCTTAAGTGAACTACTAAATTCTATGTGACTATTAAACATAATTTTTCCACCTATGTGTTTTGAATTTCAAAAATATGACATAAATTTTTGGGATCAGTATGATGTTTGGATTACGATAAGTAAACCTAATTTTGGGTGAATACTAATATTACATTATGAATAGTAATTTTACCATTATGAATAGTTATATTACAAATATAAATATTAAATTGGATAAGTGAATAGTGACCTTACCAATGATAGTATAAATAAAATTTATCTATCCAATATGTGAAAATATGATGAAATTTTTTTAGAGTGTTGGTATTTTTGTACATCCTAAATATTTAATGAAAAATCTAACTATTTAAAAAAAATATATTTTAATAAAATTTATTCATGAACTATTATTTTTTTTGTCTTATAATTATACAATAATTTTAGGAGAGATTAATTAATTTTTCAATGTGTTAGAAAAGATGTTTTAATTTTAAAATTTGTAATTTTCAATTATTTATCGATTTAAAAAAACAAAAAGTAATCATATTTAGATAATTATCTATTATAAAATGAAGTTCATTTTTTAATTATACACATTAAAAAGTATTTAGGGTGAATTATTGGGATTTGTTTTTGAAATACATGATTTTTTACATAGTAAAATACAATAATTTACTGTATAAATACAGAATTTTGGAAGTAATGAGTTATTTATGAACAAAATCTATAACTAATATTACACCATTACTATATTTAACCATGGAATAATCACTATTTCTTGTATTGGGGGAAAGTAATAATGTAATGAATTAAATATTGAAAAACACCTCTCCCCTCCACTACAAATAATACCCCTCACAAACCTCATTTCCTTACACCTATCAAGCTTCAACAATTGTCAAAATTATTCTTAAAACACTTTTATATCCCTCCACAATGTCCTGAAGCACTTGGTATTATCCAAATACCATGACTAGGTGCCTTGAGGAGGATCTCAAGTGGAGAATTCATGAGGAAATTACTCTCCCTCCCTATTCATCCAATATCCTTTCAAATTTGATTTATTTTCATCTCTTATCCTCAACATATATTATATAAATTTAATGATAACACCATTATTATTTATATAATGGATTTTTATCTTGTTAATGGATTATTATTCATTAAAATCTTCCTTCACTCATTTTTATTTTAAAAAATGAATCATTTCCCATGACGTGTTAATTTACCATCATCTTGGGTGATGCTCCTTCATTTTCCTTCAACCCCAGAAAGAATATAAGCTAAAATATTAAATGGTTGAAGATATAATTTAATATTTATTTTTTAACTACTTTTATGTTTGAGAAATTGTTTTTTATATAATACTTAAATTAAAAAGAAAATAGGTTTGTTGTTATCTAAAACCCCCCCAAATTATCCTAAAATCGTTATTATTAAATTTTTTCTAATGATTAATCATCACTAAATATAACAAAATTATTTATAATTTCATTTGAAATAATATAATATCATTAATAAATATGAATATAATTTTTTATGCTTAACCATGTTCTAAAAAGACTTCCATTCATCTGAACATGTGAATTATTCATGAAAACTATGAAAAAGTACACTCTCAGACGATGAATTTAAGATATATAACTCATCCAAAGGCCCAAAAAAGAACTTCATAACATTCTAATTCATATAAGACATTAATAAAAGTTAATATATTTGTTAATTAATTAATATAATGTGATTTTACTTGTCATTAATGTGATTAAAGTGTTCAGACACAAGGTAAGGGGATTTCTCGAACCAAACTATCTTTCTTTTGGTATTCCATCTCTCACCAAATTTTCATTATGTTTTTAACATTAGTTTAATTTCATCCTAATTATTTTATGTTTTATAGGATATAAAATTTTTATAATTGAGTTTGTGACAAACTTGATGTTTTTGAAAAGAAATATTATTTCAAAAAACCACATCTTTTGCTTCCCATGATTTTTGCTTCTTCACTCAACATTATGGATTATTAAAAAATGTATCTAATTCACAATTTTATTTGGGAACCCCATGTTTAAAAATAAATGATGTATTAAATTAAACCCATTCCATTCCATGGGTTATTTATGTCCACTATTTATATACATTCTATGTGGTATGCAAGATAATGTTAATGTTATGATATGATGAGTGTGCCTGGAATTATGTAGCGCAATGTGGATGTTATGATGTGACAGGAGCACCCGGAATTATATAATTCTCTGATGCATTGATTAATGTGATTATTGTAATGATTAAAAGTGTAATATACATGAACATGATGCTAACATTATTCACAACTATGTGTGGTAGTTAACTTCTATGACATACGGATTTTTTTTTCATTTCCAACATTCAATCCATTTATTAAATTTTACTGTCATATTTATGATCTTATGCCTATCTTGTGATGATAAGGATTATGATCACCCCATTTTATATTATCTCTTGTTCTTATCCTCTTATTGGGATTTTATCTAACCCCTATTAGATTTATATACTCATGTGATTAAATGTACTAAGGAGAACTAAAGGTCCAAAAAAAGATAGATTAGAAGAAAATAATTAAATGTTTATGTTTTATGTTGTAAAAGTTAACTATAGTCATAGTTTTTCCTATACACTAATCTCTTATATCATCTTGGAATAATTTTTTTATTTAGTATGTCATTAATAGGATTTAAATATATTGTAAGAAAAGTAGGGTCAATATAATTGGCAAAAGAGCCAAAATTTAGTTAATTGAGGAATTAGGATTAGAGAACCTTAGTGAAAACACTAGTATGAGACTATGTATATGTAATCATACAATAATATTTTTAAAAAATAGGGATTACATAAGATAATATTTTAGAGTTAATTTTAAAAATGAATACATTATTTATTCATGAATTGTTGCCTTTTGTTTCCTTATATCCTTTTCTATTTTAGAAAATGGTGGGAAGTAGTAGAAACCTAGAAAACAACCCATAAGAGAAACAATTCTGCGATGGCATGAATGATATCCATAATTACTTAAAAGGTGGAGTTCCAAACATCATGGTGATGATTATCTAGTTTTCTCAGGATATTAATAATAACCCGAATAATGTGGAACCTCCTCTTTCACATAATAGGGAGCAACTGGATGTTGAGTGTTTTATGTGGCAATGACCAATGATATTTTGTGGATCTTTTGATCCACTTTTTGTGAAATAATGGGTCTATGAAATGGAGAATAACTTTTCATAGAATCACTATTCTAGGAAGAAGATGGTAAATCCGACAATTTATCATCTCGATGGAGAGGCCTACCCATAGTGGTCTTTGATAAAGAACACCAAGCTGAGTGAAGAAATTGAAGAGATGGAGTGGGAATAATTTATGATAATATTTCATAACAAGTATAACCCATGAAATCTTCATACAAATATGGATATGGAATTCATAGGGATAATAAAAATGATGGAGAATCATTCACATCCTACGGAGCTAATTTCACATGGATTATTGGGTAATCTTAGGAATTTTCTATAAAAAATCATAGATAAATAGATAAATTCTTCAATGGATTAAAACCACACATTTGGAAGGATATTATAATTCGAGACATTTGGATATATGAAGAAGTTGTTAAATTTTCTCTATATGTGGAGACATAGTTTGGGTAATGGTCCCATGGGTCATTATTTAAGAAAAGAAATGTGGATTTTCATAATGGAGGATCTAATGACAAAAGGGTAAAGAAAACTCAACCACATGCATGTAAAAAATCTAGGAAGAAGAATGAGGGGAACTACCTCAATGGGAGGGGTAAATGATTAATGATTGGGATATAATTCCCCAAAGCTCAAGAGTGTTGAAAAGACATGCGAATGTAATAGAATGTGGTGGAAGAAAATTAGATAACCAACCATGGTCCAATGTTACAACTATTGGGAGAAAGGAAACTATGCAAGTTAGTTCACTAAACCTAGAGCCCCCAAGGGTTGTTAGTTTCATCATCCACCAAATAGAAAGGAGAAATTGAATCCTTACACCATCATAAATGAATAAGTGGAGCAATACAATGAAGTCATACAAGGTACACATCTTATTTACTTAGTAATGGAAGAAGTATTGTATGATTCTGGTTCTACACATTCCATTATATCTTGAATGTTTTATAGAACTATTTAATCTAATCCCCAAAGCCATGAGGTTGATATATCTATAAAACTATTAAGTAGTGCCATCATTGAAACCCATGTGTTGGACTCTACATATATTGGAATATGTGGGATGATTCTTCTAGTGAATATCATGCTACTTCTCTAGGTGGAATTTGATGATGTAAGGTGAAATGGATTAGATGTCATTCTATAGAGCACATATAAATTTTCCAAAAAAGGAAATTTATTTTCATACATTGAACCACCCCATTAGCCTCTAAAAATCAAAGGATGATTATAAATATCCATTGAAAAAACCTTCAATGTTGTGGGTGTTGATTCTAATTTAATAAACATACCCTGCTAAAATTATTTAGTCCAAGGAGGTTTTACACCTATGGGAAATTCCCATAATGAGGGAATACAATTGTGTATTTCATGAAGAGTTATCCAGACATCCCATGGATCATGAGCTATAGTAATCAATATAACTAATAACTGGAGCTACTCAAATCTCAATGTGCACCTATTGGATGAATCATATATAACTGGAAGTGTAAAATAAGATGATACAAGAGCATTTTGGAAAAGGCTTCATACACCCTAGTGTATCAACTTGGGGTTCACCAATGCTTTCAGTGAAGAAGAAGGATAGATCGATGAAATTGTGTATCGATTATTAGGAACTCAAAAAGATCTCTATAAAGAGGAAGTATCCTCTCTCAAGGAATGATGACTTGTTTGATCAACTATGATGAAATCAATACTTCTTAAGGGTGGATATTCATTCTGGCAATCATTTGATAATGTGGAAGAAGAATGATATTGATAAGACTTTGTTTCGTACATGGTAAGTTCACTATGATTTATAGGTTTCTGCAATTCAGACATACTAATTCCCCTTCAATCTTCATGTATTTGATTAATAGAGTCTTTAGACATTACATAAAAAACTATGGAAGTGTTTATCATTGATATTATAATATAATAAAATAGTAAAGAGGAATAAAAATAACATCTAATTCTTGATTTTTCAATATTGATAAAGGATAAGTTTTATTCCATGTTCATCATGTGTGACTTTTGGTTGAACCATGTCACATTCTTATGTCATGTGATCACAATAGATGGAATTGTTTCGTACCAGTCAAAAAAAAGTTACTTAAGCCATGCCCAAACACACTACTGTCGTAGAAATCCATAGTTTTATTGGATTATCAGGGTACTATCGAATTTTTGGGACATTTCTTATGATTTTTAATCTCCCTAACTATGTTAATGAGGAATGGGTTAATTTATGTCTGGATGGATGAATGTGGGGAAATATCAATGTAGTAAATGGGAAAGCTGATCACTACACATATACTCACAGTACCAGAAAGTGGAGAATGTTTTTTGATATACATTGATTCTTCAAATAAAGTATTGGGTTGTGTACACATGAAAAAAGAATATGTGATAGCCTAATCCTCATGGATGATGATGACCCACTAGAAAACACACCTAATGCATGATTTGAAGCTATAATGTGTGATTATTTGATTTGAAAATATAGGGCTACCACCTATATGGTGAGAAGCGTGACATAATTTACACATCACAATAGCTTGATATGAATATTCACAAAAAATAATCTTAACATGCATCAATGTATATTGATATATCTATTGCATGTCGATGAATTCAAAATTCTCTATCATCCAGGAATGGTTTATAAGATTGTCTATTATCTAAGAAAAAAAATATATTACACTATTCATGTTGTGGATTGATAATGTCCCTATAATTGTGGATATGAAAGGATTGATCTAGAAATAATTACGGTAGGGAATACATTCTACTATACCCAAATTATTTATCAACCATATATCTAAGATATGGTTAAGGAGGAAGGAAGGGATGAAATGGTGTTACCAAAGAAGTGGAATGCAGTAATGGAGGGGAGTCTATAATAGTTCCATATCAACAATGATGGTGTGATTCAGTTTGGATTGTGGCTAAGTGTACCTTCATAACCTGGGATAAAAAGGAGATATTTTGTAACGCCCCAACCCTAGTTACCCATAGTCGGTGCATTATTACATAACAATGGCCTGATCACAAAAGCTCAAGTCTCGAATGACTGATTAGTTTAGTAGCCTTTGAAACACTAGATATATTCATAAAGTTTACATTACAACAATTAGTGAAAAACTACATCAACATATTGTCTTTATACCCCCTTATACTATCCCTATAGTTCATTCATAAAATAATTCTTCATATCCTGGGAAAAATAAATCATTGAAAGGAATGAGATCGAATGCTCAGTAAGGATAACAATATAGCGGAAAATTTTATAAATAAACACAAAAATTTAAGTAAATGTATAACCAAAACAAAAGTCTTTTAAACTTGAACTTCAGCATAATATGGCAAGGATAAAATTAAATAATGCCATTTACATATTCACATGGATATTCTACTAGTTTAATAATCACATGAAAATATCAATAACCACTTTCATAATGACGAAATGCATAATTCCAGACTATCATAACCACGTAGCCATGGTCTCATGAGAAGACTACAAATAAGATATTGCCAAGGCCTCATTCCAAGACACTTGTTTGTCTCATGAGACCTACCGATGCATCGAGGAGCTATAGTGGGCTCCACCCGTCACTTACTATGTCCAATGCATTCCTCATATAAAAATATTGAAACATAACATAATCATTTGTATTGAAAATAACATACGAAATGTCAATACTTTAACCAGAAACCATGAATGGTAGAAAAAATTGCACATCCACAGTCAAACATAACTCATTCGATACAATATGGAAGATTTCATTGTATTATATTAACCTTAATCGAGAAAATGAAGGATATTGATATAGATGAAAATAATCATCAAAACTATTTGAGAGAAATATCACCTTTTTTCTTGAAAATAATTAAAAGTATCACTACTTATCAAGAAGCCATTTTAAATAGATATCTGAATCAAAGTGTCCCATACCACTTTGAAACTTTGAAAATTAATTTTAATTTTAAAACATTAATTTTCATATAAATTAATCCTTAAAACCATTTTATAAACAAGGACATTAATGAGAAAGATTTAGAATAATACATCTTTAAAACATTTTAAAATGATAATTTAGTTAGAGTTACTATCCAAAATATAGAAACTTGAATACAAATAATTGAGGTAATCAAAACTTCTTAATATCCTGAGAATAATGGGATTCATGATATACTATGTTAAAGTACACTATATACACCATATAAAAGTGATTGGGGTATAACAACAAAGAAGTCTCAATGGAATGTAAATTGAGATGAATTCTTTATAAAGACCATATCCTTAGGTGACAGATAAATCAAAAACATAATTATGTGTGAAAAATATAAATACACTCAATATGATTGGGTATTCAGTGTAAATAAATCAGAGGACATTCACACATATTCTGGTAAAAACAACACCAATGAATCGGATATTTAACTCAACAAATAGAGATTGAGTTAAAATTACTCATATCAAGTTCAAATTAATGACATGAGAATTTATCAATGGAGTGACTATGTGTATCAAAGTTATATCCACAGAAAGGGGATTGGAAATTATGACATAATAAAATGAATTGTGATTCAACACATAATCATGGATTAAAATAATAAATGCTGTATGCTTAAAGCCGAATGAGTGGAAATTGAAAGTTCAAATTCCCTTATCGATTAGGTTACATATGAAACATACACCCATGAAAGAAGGATCATACAATGATGATGTAAATACCCATAAATAAAAGTATGTTACAAAATGAATACAATCATGGGCAGTCCACATACACCACGTGAAATAAATAAGTGGTGAACAATGGAATTCTCACGAAATTAAGAGTGAGATAAGAAACCTCTTACTTTTTAATTTTTCCTTCACCGACGGTAGTTTAACCTCCGGTATAATGGTGAAATAGTTGTTATTTAATTATACAAGAATAATTTACATTAATATGATATCATATATGATCTTTTAACATTGATTTTTTAATAATATCTTAGTATTATCATCATTTCCGGTGTTAACTTACTTGTTTTCATGTATATTATTTCTTACGTAAGCCATTTTTGTTATGGATAAGATGTATCCTTTTTATATATAGAATGATATCAATTACTTATTCATTATTTTTAATCATGAAATGAGAATTATACTCAAATGGACATAATGGGGAATGAATCTCATCGCGTTCATGGAGACGATAGTCCGTACGTACGCTCGAGAGACAATATCATTCTTTGGATATTAAAATTATATATAATTGGATGGTATATAATATATAAAGAATCATTATAATGTTATATTTATTATTTAATTTAATTATACATCATTATTATACCCTTCTAAATAATAATACATTGAATAACAATTACACCACAACATGGAGACGGTAGGCCGTACGTACGCACGTATGGTGACATGTCATTAAAGGGATGGATAGAATAATAAATTTGTTTGTTTAATATTTATAATAACATCACAGTATGTAGAATATACTCGAGTTATAATTTTATAATAGAAATAACAATGAAAGAAGATGTTGAAGAAGAAAGGAACATGAAAGAGGGTGGTGAAAACATTACTTCTTCTTCGGGATCTTCCTTTTAATTTGATCAAAATGGCTTCTTAGGTTGGATTTATGATAAGAATAAGGCCTCTAGGTTGAAGTGATGGACGTTGTGAGCGTATTTGGTTAGGGTTTGGCTGAGTCAAAAGGTTTGAATTTGTGAATTAGTGAGAAGGGGGAGTGTCCTTTAATAAGAGGGGTGAGGGGCACCTTTGGAAAAGCTTGAAATATTATTTTATAATAAATTCATATTCAGTTTCTAATGGATCAAAAGTAGATTATATAATGGTTAAGGTGGGGATAGGTTGAAATCCACTCAACCAATAGGTTTTAGACAGGTTTGGGTCACTATACTAACCTTATCCTTTAGTTTTAACTCTAAGTTTATTTGTTTAACATTTACCATGTCACTTTGTATTTTTATATTATATAGTTAATAAACCTACTATATACATCCAAGAGACCCCGAAGTGGTCCATAAATGATACACCTATCATGATATAAGTCTCTTGGCCTAACCATAGATTTTTAGGAAGAGAATATGAATTCATAATAAAATATTTGTTTTAAAAACTCTTTTATGTCAATTTTTACAGTATTTGGAATTTGATTTTTGTGAAAGTCATAACATAATGATTACTTCGAAAAAATTTAATTAAATAAATCCTAACATGTCATATTATCCTGAAAAATTATTTTAATTCATAAAATTCTCAAATTACATTTATTTGGATATTTAAAATATCAATTATTTAAATATTTCATTAATTCAGTAATTACTGCTTCACCATTATGTCATACATAAATTAAATAATTTAATGTCTAAAAATTATAAATAAAATACCATTATTTATGAAATATATTTTTATTTATAATTAATATTTACAATATAATTTATCTTATTTATAACCCTATATTAAAAATGTTTTATTAATTAAACATTGATTTTAACTCTTTTAACTCTTCTTTGAATTAAATAATAATAAATGTCCAAATATAAACCATGTGGACCTAAATGACAATATTTTATTCCTAAGGTTGTTTTAGGTCGAGATACACTTGTACAATAGAATTAGGACATGTGTTAGGGTAATATTAATATCACTTTTACCCTTAATTACCCTATTTACTTTTAACTGTGGTAAATAAAAGTAAAAAGTTATTATTCACAGAAAATTATTTTTATCTTATTGAACCAAATTTTACTCCTTGATATTAACTGTGTGTCTTGGATTTTCGAAATTCCACTCACAGGAGCGGTAAAATTATGTTTTATGTAAATTTCCAAATTCTCCTAGGAGGTGGGTAAAAGACGGTGAAAAATTCAATAAAATTTTTATATATCTACACTTTTTCCAAAATAACTTCAATGAATTACATTGAAAATATATAGGTATTATATATCTATTTTGACCTTATTTAAATTTAAATAAAATAAATAATTATTTAAATAAAAATTCGGTTTTAAACTATAACTCAGTATTTTTCACTATTCATGAAAAATTAAATGTTTTCTGAAAAATACAAAGAATTCGGCCTAAGATATATTTGATATTATGAATTTAAAAATTAGGTCTATTTTACCAAATTAAAAACATATAAGTTGCATTAATTATTTTAAAAATTAATTCCCGTTGTCAAAACAAATAGCATGTTTTTAAGAAATAATAACTATCAAAAGATTGACATTTGTTTATATCTGGTTTAAATGTGAAATTACGTCCAATGACCAAAATTGTATTAAATAATAATAATATAGTCTAAATATACTTTAAAACCACTCAAATTCATAATTTATCACTATTAATTATTTCGATTAAAATATTCGTTTTTAATTAAAATTTAGTAATTTTCACTATTCATCAAAATATCCATGTTTTCAGAAAAGTACCATAATTTCACCCTAAGCTAATTTCGATATTACGAATCCAAAAAAGAAGTCCATTTTGAATGTTAAAATTTATAAAATTTCAAAAAGTAGGTATTACTATTCATAACGGATAGTTTGCTTGGTTGTGGTGTGTTAGAATCTCGAAGTTGCGTACAATGCAAGCCATTGCATTATTCAAAGGGAAACGTACTGTGGAAGCTTGGGGTGTTACATTCTCCCCTCCTTCAATAAATTTCATCCTTGTAGTTTTTTAAAATTGGGCTTGAGAATATAATGGAATATCCCACATCGGAAAAAGAGTCAATAAAACTATCACTTTAAATAAAAGAAAGAGAGGTATAAAGCTCACCCAAGATAACCCATACTAGGATTCCATGTAGAAAAAATGGATATGGACGATAAAATAAGTGTCAAGTTCTGATGGAGAGGGATAGAAAAAATGATCAGGAGAATGTTAACAATAAGAAAACCATAAACTTGTGTTGGGACAAACAGTCATTAGTCTCCCAGTAAGAAAAGTAAACAGACAAAATTTTTTATTTTATGTTACATTACATAAGGACGAGGAATTCATTTATGATATTGACTAAGAACATAAAGAGATATACTTACATTTTAAGTAGAGTTTCATTCTTTAATAAATTTCTACCACTAACTCATTTTTTTTAATAATGAATATTCAAAAATACTTGGTCACACTAGAAGATATAGAATAAACTTCTATAGAATAACATGATCCACATATGATAAACTATATATTTATCTTGTATTTAGAGATTAATCAAAACCAAAATGGTTAGTATAAGATCCAATGATCCCCCAAATGGATATTCCATTAGAGAAAAATAACACTAATATTAATTTCAAAAATTATTCCAACAATACCCCAAAGTTAAATAAATACCATTCAATAATCAATTGTCCTTAAAATCCTTCAATATAATCCAAACTAATATTGAAACCCACAACTTATAAGAATTTCATTATGTAGTCTTCCACGTTAAATTTTATCTCCAAATGACATTTACTACTCTTAAAGGCACATACTTAAAAATAATTAACCTAATCACATATTATTTATTATAGATTAATCATTTCCATAAATAACCCAAATAACTATAAATCCACAATGAAAACATAGATAAAAATCCACCTTTAATCCTCAAATGAAATCCCATTGTATTCTATTTTTCTTAGGCATATAGTGTTCCCAACAAAGCGAACATCTTCCAAAATAAAATTTATCACATAATCACCAAATCATTTTCCAATACAAAGGGTATTCATTTGATAAAACATAAGATCCCAAATAAAATTATTATTATCAATAAAATCATTTAACTAATAATAATAGTCACACTAACCAGGGAATTCACGTAGTCTAGTGGTAGGTGATAAATACCAATCGCACTTTGGTTGTTGGTTTGATTCCCACAGCTTTTTCCGACACGACGGGTTATCACACAGTCTATGTGTTATCCTTTTTTAAAAACTATATTTTCTATATTTTCCAAAATAAGATAAATTATCAAAATAACCATAACATAATTTAACCATTTTATAACATACCTTTCATTTTTATCCCAAATTATAATACCTTGTAATTTCCTCAAACCCAATGATCATATAAAATAAAATGGTGTTTTGTAACTATATCCACAAGAGAAAGGATAATTCTTCCTAAAATATCATTGTCACATGGAAAACTGTAGGGTTACAAATACTAGAGAAAATTATTCCAAATTAAACCCATCAACAAGGAGTACTAATACTTTTTAAAAATTTCTCTGACCATTTATTTCAACAAAGCTTCTTCTTTGACCAAGAAAATAAACTATAGAATAGGGCATTCACTCGGGTAAGGGCCAGGTCCCCTACATTTACGAAAAATGACTGTAAATGGATTCTTGGGGCCATTTTTGTCTTCTTCCACAGTACTCTTCATTTTTCTTCGACAATTCTTAACTTTATATACTTCCTTCACGCACGAAAAGCATTTATTTGTCTCATTGAGACTCTTTCTTAGGTGTCTCCTTCCACATTTCCTGCATGATGGAAATTGAGGATTTCATTCTCCATGGTCTCCACTGCCGGAGCTCTTGTCATTCATTAACTTTATGTTATTTATTGAGTCCAGGAATTGGTTAATATATATATTGTTGATTATATTTTTGGAAAATTGATTTGGCATGAAGAAGATATCTTTTACACCTATCAACATTCCATTTTGTTGCTCATTTCCACCACTGTTCTAACCTTGTACATCATTCTCAAAGTTATTATGACTTCCTTGGAATCTATCCATTGACTAAAACTAGAAAGCATTATGTGAGTAACAGTAGTCATAAAATCATTTAGGGAATATCATGTCACCATATTCTCAATTTGAAACACATTAGGATTATTTAAGGTCATTTAATATCATCTTATATATAATACTTTATATCGGTTTTTAAAGAAAATGTAAATTATCCTAAGCATATCCCTCGGGAGTGTCGTAACCAAGAGTGCAACAAGGCCCATTGTCGTGCACCGGTTCTCGTTTGAGTACATCTCAAAGCGGTGTTTTTGGGTTTTCCCCTAGGTACATCTGTACCAGAGCCGCCTCTACCTACTCGTATCCCGACAAGGATGTATTGCTCGGAATAATCACAAAAACTATACAATACCAAAATTCTAGGAAGTTCTTCTATACTAATCCTGAAAGTCTGTCTTAGGGATATGTGCTCTAATTAGAGTTTATCTAAATCTAGCTCCCAAGGTTTGTACTAAACTTCCTCTAATACCAACTATAACGCCTTGACCCCAGTTAACCAGAGTCGGTGCATTATTACATAACATTGGCATGATCACAAAAGATCAAATCTCGAAAGACCAATTAGTTTATTAGCCTTGGAAACACTAGATATATTTATATAGTTTACATTTCAAAAATAAGTGAAAAACTACAACAAAATATTGTATTCATATCCCCTCATACTATCCCTACAGGTCATTCATAAAATACTTCTTCACATCTTAGGAAAAATAAAACATTGAGAGGGGTGAGCTCAGATGCTCAGTAAGGATAACAATATAGCGGAAACATTTATAAATAAACATAAAATTTTAAGGCAATGTAAAACTAAAACAAAAGCCTTTTAAACTTCAACATCAGCATAATATGGAAAGGATAAAATGAAATAGTTCCACTTACATATTCACAAGGATATTCTACCAGTCGAAAAATCACCTGAAAATATCAATAACCACTTTCATAATGACGAAATGCATAATTCCATACTATCATAACCATGTAGCAAAGGCCTCGTGCCAAGACTAAAAATAAAATTTTGTCAAGGCCTCGTTCCAAGACAGTATTTTGTCTCCTGAGACCTACCGATGCATCGAGGAGCTATAGTGGGCTCCACCCGTCAAATACTAAGTCTAATGCATTCCTCATATGAAAATTTTGAAACATAACATACGCATTTGTATTGAAAATATCATACGAAATATCAATACATTATCCACAAACCCTAAATGGTATAAAAAATGGCACATCCACAGTCAAACATAACTAATTAGATACAATATGGAAGATTTTATTATATCAGATTAACATAAATCAAGAATAATGAAGGATATTGAGATAGATGAAAATAATAATCAAAACCATTTGAGAGAAATATCACCCTTTATTTGAAAACAATTAAATGTATCACTATTTATCAAGAAGCCATTTTAAATAGATGTTTGAATCAAAGTGTCCCATACCACGTTGAAACTTTGAAAATGAATTTTAATTTTAAAACATTAATGTCCATATAAGTAAATCCTCAAAACCATTTTTAAAACATGGACATTAATGAGAATGATTTAGACTAATAAATCTTTAAAACATTTTAAAATGATATTTTAGTTAGAGTTACTAACCAACATAGATACACTTTAATAAAAATAATTGAGGTAATCAAAACTTTGTAATATCATGAGAATAAAAGGGTTCATGATATACCATGTCAAAGTACATTATATACAACATATAAAAGTGATTTGGTGTATAACAACAAAGAAGACTCAATGGAATGTAAATTGAGATGAATTCTCTTATAAAACCATATCCTTAGTTTAAGGATTAAGCAACGAAATAATTATGTGTGACAAATATATATACACTCAATATGATTGGGTATTCAGTGTAAATAAATCAGAGGACATCCACACATATTCTTTTAATAAAAACACCAATGAATTGGATATTTAACTCAAAAAATAGAGATTGAGTTAAAATTACTCTTATCAAGTTGAAATTGATGACATGAGAATTTATCAGTGGAGTGATTATGTGTATCAAAGGTATATCCACAGAAAGTGTTGTGGAAGTTATGACATAATCAAATGAAGAGTGATTCCACACATAATTTTTTATTAAAATAATCAATGATGTATGCTTAAAGTCCAATGAGTGGAAATTGAAATTTCAAATTCCTTTATCGATTAGGTAACATACGAAACAAACACCCATGAAAGAAGGATCATACAATGA
The DNA here is from genome assembly GCA_963277665.1 of Viscum album. Taxonomy (NCBI): domain Eukaryota; kingdom Viridiplantae; phylum Streptophyta; class Magnoliopsida; order Santalales; family Viscaceae; genus Viscum; species Viscum album. The sequence goes on from OY728127.1 coordinate 1,699,893,932, forward strand.
TGATGTAAATACCCATAAATTAAAGTATATTACACAATGAATACAATCATGGGAAGTACACATACACCACATGCAATAAATAAGTGGTGAACAGTGGAATTTTCACGAAATTAAGAGTGAGATAAGAAACCCCTTACATTGTACTTTTTCCATGGTCGACGGTAGGTTAACCTCCTTTATAATGGTAAAGTAATTTTTATGAATTATACAAGAATCATTTACATTAATATTATATCATATATGATCTTTTAACATTGTTTTGTTAATAATATCTTACTATTATCGTCATTTCGGGTGTTAACTTACTCGTTTTCCTTTATATTCTTTGTTACGTAAGCTTTGTTTGTTATGGATAGGTCATATATTATTCATATACCGAATGATATCACTTCCTTAAACATTTTCTTAATAATTAAATGATAATTGGACTCAAATGGATATGATGGGGAATGAATCTCATCGCGTTCGTGGAGACGGTAATCCGTACGCACGCTCGAGCGACAATATAATTCTTTTGATATTAAAATAATATATAATTGGATGTTATATCATATTTAAAGAATCATTATAATGTTATATTTATTATTTACATGAACTATACATCATTATTATACCCATCTAAATAATAGTATATTGAATAATAATTACACCACAACGTGGAGACGGTAGGCTGTACGTACGCATGTATGGTGACATTTCATTCAAGGGATGGATAGAATAATGAATTTATTTTTTCCATATTTATAATAACATCACAGTATATAGAATATACTAGAGTTATTATTTTATAATAGAAAAAACAATGAATGAAGAAGTTGAAGTAGAAAGGAACTTGAAAGAGGGTGGTGAGAACATTATCTCTTCTTCGGGTTATTCCTTTTGATTTGATCAAAAGGGATCCATAGGTTGGCTATCTGATCAAAATAAGGCCTCTAGGGTGAATTGAGGGATTTTTTTAGAGTATTTGGTTAGGGGATGGCCGAGCAAAAAGGCTTCGAATGTGTGAATTAGTGAGACGGGGTAGTGCCCCTTTATAAGAGGGGTGAGATGAACCTTGGGAAAAGCTCAAAATATTATTTTATAATAAATTCATATTCGGTTTATAATGGCTCCAAAGTTGATTATTTAAAGGTTAATGAGGGGATAGTTCTAAAACCACTCAACTAATATGTTTTAGATAGGTTTGGGTCACTATATTAACCTTATCTTTTAATTTAACTCTTAGTTAATTAGTTTAACATTAACCATGTCACTTTGTAAGTTTATATTATATAGTTAATAAACTTACTATATACATTCAAGAGACCCCCAAGTGGTCCATTAATGATACACCTATCAGGATATAAGTCTCTTTTCATACCCTTATATTTTTATGAATAGAATATGAATTAATAATATAATATTTGTTTTAAAAACTCTTTTTTGTCAATTTTGACACTATTTGGAATTTTATTTTTTTGAAAATCATAATAGAATTATTACTCCGAAAAAAGTAAATTAAATCAATCCTAACAAGATATGATTTCCTAAAAAATTTGTGTAATTAATAAAAGTCTCAAATTACATTTATTTGGATATTTAAAATATCAATTATTTTAATATTTCATTAATTTTGTAATTACTGCATCACTATTGTGTCATACATATATTAAATTATTTAATGTCTAAAAATTATAAATAAAATACCATTATGTAGGAAATATTTTAATCTTTCTAATGAATATTTACAATAGAATTTATCCTATGTATAACCCTATATTAAAAATTTTTTATTAATTAAACTTTGATTTTAACTCTTCTTTGAATTAAATAATAATAAATGTACTAATCTAATCCAAGTGGACTTAAATGATAATATTTTATTACTAAGGTTGTTTTCAGCCAAGATAAAATTTTCCAATAAATTAGGGAATGTGTTAGGGTAATATTAATATCAATTTTACCCTTAATTACCCTATTTACTTTTAACCATGGTAAATAAAAGTATATAGTTACTATTCAAAAAACTTATTTTTATCTTATTGAACCATATTTTAATCCTTGATATTAACCGTGTCTCTCAGATTTTGGAAATTCCACACACAAAAGCGGTAAAATTAAGTTTTATGTAAATTTCCAAATTCTCCTAGGACGTGGGTAAAAAACAGTGAAAAATTCAATAAAATTTTTATATATCTAAAATTATTCTAAAATATCTTCAATTAATTAAATTTAACATATATAGGTATTATATATCTATTTTTACCTTAATTAAATTTAAATAAAGCAAATAATTATTTAAATAAAAATTCATTTTTAAACTATAACTCAGTATATTTCACTATTCATCAAAATTTGAATGTTTTCAGAAAAATACAAAAAATTCGGCCTAAGAAATATTTGATATTATGAGTTCAAAAATGATGTCTATTTTACCAAATTCGAAACAAATAATTTGTATTAATTAATTTAAAAATTAATTCTCGTTGTCAAAACAAATAGCGTTTCTTAAAAATAATAACTATCAAAATATTGACACTTGTTTCGATCTGGTTTAAATTTGAAATTACGTCCAATGAAAAAAATTGTATCAAATGGTAAAAATATATTCAAAATATAATTTAAAACCACTAAAATTCATAATTTATCATATTTAATTATTTCGATTAAAAAATTTCTTTTTAATTAAAATTTAGTAATTTTCACTATTCATCAAAATATGAAAGTTTTCTGAAAAGTACAAAAATATCACCCGAAGCTAATTTCGATATTAAGAATCCAAAAATAAAGTCCATTTTGAAAGATAAAATTTATAAAATTTCAAAAAGTAGGTATTAATATTCATAACGACTAGTTTGATAGGTTGTGGTGTTTTAGAATCTCAAAGTTGAGTACAATGAAAGCCGTTGCCTTATTCAAAGGGAATCGTACCATGGAAGCTTGTGGTGTTACAAATTTTATCATGCACATAGCCCTCCTTTCTCTATCTACCATGTTACCAACATGATGTACTGTGAAATCCAAGAATACATTTTATGGGACAACATGATGAATGAAATTATTGAGTATATCTCATGGTGCATGAAATGTCAGAATGTTAATGAATAATGATAGATTTAGAAAGGGAATATGAAAACATTTATTATACCCGTGTGGATATGAGAGAATTTTATTATGGACTTTGTTACAGTCCTCCCAAATACATCCATAGGAAACAATGTGGGTAGTGGTGGATCGACTCACCATGATTGGACACTTTATCGCTATTCGGGATGATATCTCACATTACGAACTCGAAAAGATTTATGTGAAGGATGTAGTGACACTATAAGGGGTACCACTATCTATTCCGTTTGATAATGATCCAAAGATCACATATAAATTCTCAAGGATTATCCAATATTCGTTGAGTACTGAATAAAATTTTTGCATTTCCTATCACCCTTAAATAGATAGACAACATGAAACCACTATTTAGATGCTCAAAGATAAGACAAGGGCATACTATTTTGAATAAAAAGATAGATTGGATCAGAATATCCCATTGGTTGAGTTATAATATAACAATATCATCCAACAGAATATTTAGATGTATCTATATAATGATCTATATGGAAAGCGATGTAGAACTCTAAATTATTGGGATTAAGTTGTAGGAGGAAAGATACATGGGATGGAACTTGTGAAAGAGATGATAGAGATGGTTCATGTTATCCACAAATATATGAAAGCTTATTATAGTGGAAAATCAAGCTACTCAAAATATCATCAAAGGGACATGGAGTTTGATGTTAGAGATAATGAATTCTTTAGAATATCACCATGGAAGAGAGTCGTGTGTTTTGGAGAGACTGGGAATGATGTGGCCAATGTGCATTGGCCCCATTGAGATCCTTGGCCACAAATGTTCCCTGTCATATTGTCTTGAACATAAAATTAATATGAATCATGGTTGTGATGTTTTTAAAATACCAGTCCTAATTATGTACATACCAGATCCCTTGCATGTATTGAACACAATTGTTGTATACCTAAAAGTTGATCTCTCTTTCTTGGAGCCGTCAATAATAATTCTATACTAGAGAGATAATTCACTGCACAAAAAGATAAAAAACCTTTTCAAAGACTTGTGGAGGAACCATATGTATGTAGAATCAAATTGGGAACATGAAGATGCAATGAAGGAGAAGTACCCTCACATGTTAATGTAAAAGGAAATTTCAATATTGAAATTTCAAAAGGGGGAAGAATATAATGACCCAAACATTTATCAAGGAAATTTCTCCCCTATTATAGTAATTTTATATAGTATAATCATATAAAATCACAATAGGAATCAAAATTCCACATCCTTCCAAAATGAACTACTAAATTATATGTGACCTTTAAACCTGATTTTTTCACTTCTGTGATTTGAATTTCAGAAATCTGGTATACACAATTGCAATCAGTAAGATGTTTGGAGTATAATAAAAAAATGTAATATTTAGTGAATGGTAACATACACTTATAAATAGTAATGTTACCCTTATTAATATAAAAATATACCAAGTGAAAAGTAACCTTATTGATGATAATAGAAATAAAATTTATCTATCCTATAAGTGACAATATAATATAATTATATAATTTTGTTTTTATTTTTATAAGTCATGATTATTTAATGATTAATTTAACAATTTAGAGGAAAATATATTTTCATAAAATGAATTCATAAAATAGTATTTTTATGTCTTATTATTATATGACAATTTAATGAGAACATAATTAATATTTCCAAAGTGTTAGAAAATCCATATTAATATTAAAATTTTAATTTTCAAATAAATTTTGATTTTCATTAGAAATAAAAATACTCATTTTTGAAAAATTATTTTCATAAAATTATTTTCATTTTTAAGCTATACCGGTTGAAAAATGGTTAGGGTGATATTTTGGGATTCTTTTGGAAAACATGATTATTTTGTCAATAGTAAAATATAACAATTTACTCTATAAATACCTTATAAGTAAAATAAAAAATTCATAACATCATTAGAGATGTTAGAACCCAAAACATGAACTCAAATTCCCTATTTACTAAATTTAGTAAGTTAATTATCACTATTTCAAATGTTGAGTGAAATTAAGAAGCTATTGAATTAAATATTGATAAAATACCCCTCCCCTATACTATAAATACCACCCATCACAACCTTAAATTGACACACCTCTCAAGGTTCATAACTTGTAAAATTTCAAACCAAAACACTTCCCTGTACACTATTTCTCATACATGAGCTCTTGTTATCATCAAAATATGAAGACTATGTTTCTTGAGGAGGATCTCAAGAGGAGAATTCAAGAGGTAATTCCCCTCTCTCTTTTCATTCAATTTCCTTCCAAATTTGAATTAATTTCTTCTTTTATCCTCAACATATTTTATCCAAATGACATGATAACTCTCGTATTATTGAAATAATGGTATTATATAATTTAGAATGAATTTGTTTCATTAATCACCTCCATCTTCCGCTCTCTCTTTTATTTTTATAAATGGAATCATTTCTGGAGTTTTTTCAATTTACTATCATCCTGGGAAACGCACGTTCAGTTTACATGAATGAATTAATGGATGTAAATAAAATAATTTAATAGTTGAAGATATATTTTTAAATATATGTTTTAATTCCTTTTATGTTCATGAAGCAATTGCAATACATAATACTAAATGATAATGAAAAACATGTTTGTTGTGATCCAACACCACCCAAATTAACCAAAAATGACCATCATTAAATATTATCTAATGATTCATCATAAGGTATTATAAATAACATAATTATATGATCATTTTAATTACTTTATTATAATTAAAAACGTGTAATTGAAAATTTGGATGTTTATCAATGTTCAACATGAACATCCGTTCATGTGCAGAAGTGAACTGTTCATGAAAACTAATAAAACGTACACTCCCAAACAAGGAATTTAAACTCTATAACTCATCTAAAGACCCATATATGAACATAATAAAAACCAAAAAAATCAATTAAATATATAAAAAGGTTATTTAGGTTTTAATTAATGAATCTAATGTGATCATTCATGACATTAAATTGATGAAAGCCTTCATAAAATGGTAAGGTGATTTCTTGAACAGAACGCTCTTTCTTTGGATTTTCCCTCTCTCACCCCATTTTTAGAATAATAATTCCTTAAATTTTTTCAATAAATAATTATCTTATCTTATCTGGGATATAAATGTTTTCATCTTATGTTTTTGAAAAACATGAGGTTTTCTAAAGGAACACTTCTTTCAAAAACCACACCATATACTTTTCAAGAGCATTTCTTCTTCCCTTAATATTGTTGATTCATAAGTCATGTAGGTAAATAACTATTTAATTTATGAACAAAATGCTTTTGAATTAATGATTTATGAAATTAAACCCATTAATTTACATGGTTTATTTATTTCCATGATTGATATATGTTTTATGTGGAATGCATGATAATGTTAACATTCTGATGTGATAAGTTCGTTCGAAGTTGTATAGAAAATTTTGATATTATTAATTGAACGGTGAGGTGGGAATTATAAAAAACTCTAATGAATTGTGTAATGTGATGAATATAATGACTTAATTTCATATATGATCAAAAATCATATTGTTTTAGTTCACAACAATTTGTATTAGTTAACCAATAGGGCATAATGTTTCATTTTTTTCCACTACCACATTTCATGCCTTTCATTAATTATTCCAATAATGTTTATGATCTCATGACTCTGTTATGATGATAATGATTATGGTCACTGCAATTTGAATTGTCTCATGTTTTAATACTCTTATTTGGTTTTTAGTTCCCTCCCCTTTTTGATTTATATCCTACAGTGGTTACGTATACTTAGGAGAACTCAAGGGCCAATAAGTATATAGATACTATGAAACACACAAAATATTTATGTTTTACGTTGTAGAAGTTATTCATGGTCCCAGTTTCCCACTGATTCTAACCCTTGGGATCATCATGGTGTCAGGTTTTATGTTTTTTATCATTAAAATTATGTTAAAGTAATTTATGAAATGTTGGTTATCTATATCAATGATGTTGGTGGTTGTGGAAATAAGTGATAATGATCGAACCAATGGTGGCAGTCCTCTATGACGAAGGTGGAAGTGGCATAGCATTTTGTGGTATTGAGGGCCATGACCATGTCCCAACAATGAAATGAAACATTCCCAATTCCACATGTGTACATCTATAGAGATTTATATAAACAACTCCTTAATTTATAGGGATACCATACTTGGTGGAATGAGAGGGTAGTCATCTGAGTTAGGTACCAAGAAATATGAATCTCTACATGGGTAAGTTCAATCTATGCATCAATGCAAGGTTGCGAACAGATCATAAAAATATATCACTAATAGGCGAGGGGATGTTATATGGTTTTAGGTATTTGGGGACTTTATGGTAATGAGATTAGGCCTTGTTTCTACTAGGCCTGTGGTTTTTGAAAATGGTTCCACATAAACCGTATTTAAAATAGAATAAAAAATAATAATAAAAATGGAATTCCTTCAAGCATTAATGTCAGGTTAAGTGTTATTAAGATGAAGTCCCTTAACGTATAATAAATTTTTTTTAAAATGATTTGAACTCTTAAATAATGTTTTGGTGCATGTTTTTAAAATATTCCAGAGAAATAGTCATGGTTATAATATCATATATGATCATATTATAACATCTTATCACCCTTCATAAAAAATTGTTCATAATTTCAATTGTTTCGGGTGTTTTTGCCTCATTTTTTATTGAGTGTTTTACCACGAATATTAGTGTTGTTAAACATTATATATATATAAATAATCATTAAAAGGATATTAGTGTTATAAATATAAATTTTTTCCATTATATATATATATATCTATATTTAATATAATTTTTGAAATTTGAACATGGATAATGGATCACATTGCATCATGGAGATGGTAGGCCGTACGTATGTGTGAGTTACGATATAATTACATTAAGAAGTGAAATGGTAATGAATTGGGTGATAAATTCATTTTAGAGAATATATATCATGTAATATGTGTCACATATATTCATTAAAAATATTATTATTATTTTTATTGTAAATAATATGTTAAAAATGATACACATTGATTTGTGAGGCATTAGTCTATTATAGACATGAGAAACATTAGTATATTTTATGTAGAATGAAACATAAGAAGTTATATGTGATATTAAATTTAAAAAACTATAATAATAGATTAAATATAATTTTGTTAATATTTCATTATATCCATCCTTTAAATATAGTGATGGAAAACAAGTTATATCAGTTTGGGAGGCAGTAATCATCTACACAAAAGAACAACATTTTTGTTATCATTTTGAAGGAACATGATAAGGATATATGCCATTACCTTAAAAAAAAATGAAATATTCGTATATTCAATATTATTATGTTATTATATAATCAATTATCAATAATATGTGAATTGGGCGATGTATGAAACCAATAAATAATGATCATTTAATAATGTTACATCTTTTCGGAGAACATATTTAGGATTGATAACCCATAGTTGGCTTGATTTATGATCAAAAAAATAATTGTAGGATGTTTTTAGAATCAAAAGTATGTGATCTAGGTCAGTCTATGATAAATAAAGTTGATTTCGACGAATTAACATGGGAGGAGAGGGTATCCTTTTATAAATCGGGGAGAGGATACATATTATAGTCTAGAAAAGATTCAATTTCAATAATATTTTTATCAATAAAAAGGACTCCAAAATGGATAATTACCTACCCTTATAGGTTATAAGGAATATATATATATTAAATTAGTATTGTAAAATTTAGTACATTATTTTAAAACATATTATTTTAGTTTTACCCCCGAAAAACCTATCTTCCTGTAACCTTGGTGATTATTTTTTTAATTGTATTAAATTTAATAACATAAAAAATGGATGCTCACCATACTAGATAATATATATTATCATAATACCATATTTGGAATCAATTTTTACAAATAGAATTCATATGTTTATAAGAATGAAATTTAAAATTATACTTTTAGATGTGATAAAAAGGTAGGTTCTACTAAGAAAATTCACATATATGGCATCTTAATGTCAAAATGATGTTTATTAAAATGACCTAAATTAGAATCTTTATATAATTTAACTATTTTTTTAATTAAAATTATAATTTTTTTATCACTATAAATTAATTAAATAAAAAAATTTCATTATAAATCAGTAAATTTCACTATTAATAGAAAAATAAAACATTCTAGAAAAGTACCATATATTTATTGAAATGTAATTTTTATATTATCAAACAAAAAATAATGTTTATTTTTTCAAATAATATATCAAAATTTTTAAAATAATAATATTTTCCATGTAAAAATCTTGACTCGACCACCTTTTAAGAAAAAATATTGTTTTCAAAAAACATTTCCTTTTATTTAAAATGGTTTTTTTACTTTTATTCTGTAAATAAACAATGATAATGTTTAATCCGTATACTGTCACAAATTAGTAATTTATATTCATACCCTCCAACTTAAAGGCTATGTTATAATGTTCACATTTTATGTAATAAAATTTTGAAAGAGTAATTTGTTTTGTTTAAACTCGGTGTTGCGTGCATCATAAGATATTAGAGAGATTGAATATATTTTTAAAAAATATATATATAATAAATTCTTAGGTGTGAAATTCTATCATATTCTTGGTGTTTTGTTTCATATATGGTACAAAACCCAAATTTATTCTTTCAAAATTATTAGGTTTCACATTCTCCGCATCATTATTGATTTTCATCTTATTAATTTATACATGATCTTGATAATCAAGGGTTTGTGATTTAGAAATACAATTATTGAAAAACCCAAAACTCAAATGTGTAAAAAAAATTCCAAATGATAATATAGGTATGGTATAAAAATTTCATATGGAATAAGATATAATTATTTTCCCATTGGTAGATTAGAGGTGTGAATTGAAGATATGGGTATGGAAGAAAATCATAAATAATTATAGCAAGTGATAGAGGTCATTAAGCACTAGTAATTGAATAATTAGTATATAGTTATGGAATCGAAAAACATAAATCATTAATGATTTAGAACAACATTTTATTAATTGGATATTAATTTAATTAGATATAAATATTTTGTTTCAAGTTCCTTTTACTAATGTTTAGGAATTATTTTAATATCTCTGAATATACTAAAATTACATACCTAATATAATTTTATTTTATAAGAATAATATCATCCCTTGGTTATTCTTCAATAAATTTCCATTTCATCTCCAAATCCATGAAATGACTATCTAAATTTGTTTTATATTGGATGCATTGTAATTAACATTTAACGGATCATAAAATCCTTAAAAGTGTTGAAAGTCCTTCTGTATGTTTCTAAATATTCTAAATACCAATTTTTTTGCAAAGTTTATACAATATAATACATTAATATACAAACCGCAATTGTAACTCCTCTAGTTCAACATTAATATTTATGTGTAAAACAATTAATTAAAAATAAAAATATATTGACCAGGACATCATGTAGGATAGTGGTTGGCACTAAGCACTTATCATACTTTTGTTGTGGGATTAAGCCCTGCAACCTTGCCGAATGTGATGGGTTGTCATCTAGTATGTATTTTTTCATATCTCTAAAACCATATGAATATAATTCCTATAACTTTCCCAAATTTTTATGTCCCATAATTACTATAAAACCAATTATAATATAAACATTAAATGATTACAATTCCTTTAACTTAATTCAATAAAATGTAAGTAAATTATTCCTCAAATAACCTTTTCATATAGTAAACTAATAGGTTGTATTCCAGTAAATATTTTACAAAAATATCCTTAATCATGTGATATTGCGACAAGAAAAATGATAAAAGGGTTATTTAAGACTATGAATAATGCCCAACCTTAAACTCATAAAACCATTATGGAATTAATAACTCTTATGTTACTAAAGATATATGTAATTATAAAATTTAAAATAATCATTATATGTTCCATGATTATTTTAACAATTATACCATTGATAAGATTAGTTAAACAATTTTATTCTTGAATCCCATTAATGAAATACTATTACCATTTTAGTTCATAATATGTTCCATTTTTTCTAGGGTTAACCTTTAAAAGAGGGAATTTACTTAGATAATTTCGTTGTTCCCCACATTTTAGAAAATGAAAAATAAATGTATTTCTAGGATGATATTTATTTCCTTCCCTAATACAGTTCATTTTTCCTATGAAATTCATTAGTTTATTCCCTTATATTCCACACATAAAACATTTTCTTATACCTTTGAGGAAATTCCATTTGTGTTTCCATCCACATTTTTCACATTGATGAAATCAAGAATTCTTTCTTTCGTGGTGTCGATAACTCACGGTCATAGATAACTCCATCCTTTTATTCATTGCATATTTTATGATATGGTTGGCATAAAGGATTTCAATCATATTTCAAATAAACTAATTAGGAATTATCATGATATCTCCCACTCTTATAATCATCCTATCTTGTCTCTCATAGTCACCACATTATCCTTAATATTCAATGATAACACGATTCCATTAGGTCAAAACCATTGACTAAAACTAAAAGGCATAGTGTGGGTAAAATTTATCATATATTGAAACCACATAATTATTTATAGGATGACAAAATAATGTAAAATTATATTCAATATATATACCTTTTGATTTATATAGATCATTGATATTAATCATCTATTTAAATATATCATAATGGTTTGTAATGAAAATGTGAGTTATCCATAGAATATCTGCTGGGTGTGAAAAAATAGTTCGGAAGTAAATCCCATTAATCTGTACTAGGTAATGGTTACACCAGTCCAGATAGACCTTTTTTAGTGTTACAACCCATACAAAATTTTGTTTTAGAACTACATCCAAATTATGAATCTATAATGGGATGTATTTAAAGGAAAACCCACTAAATCTATACCATAAAAATACATTATGATGTAATTCTATATTTATCCTCAATTTATATATTATAGTTATGTTATGTAATATATTTTTATATAAAAATATAGTTACTATGGTTTCCCCTGAACTGCCTATGAAACTATATTTAATGTATTGGACCCCAGTAGCATAGATATGGTGTCTCCAATATTACATTGGTGCTATATACAATATATAGTGTCCCAAAATAATAAATGGTTTTGCAGTCTTCGTATACCTAATATATTAAATATTCACATTATACATTTGAATACATCAATTAAAACATACTGTTTTTAGATCATAATTATTCCCTATTGTATATTTGTGAATATATTTCATATTACACAAACAATATTATTAGGAAAAGAAAAAAATAAAGGTGAGATCCAATGGTAGTTAAGTGTCAAGTAGAACTTAATATATCATAATCCAATAATAATAATAAACATGGAGTATTAAATATTTGAAAATAATTATATTTAATTAATTTGACTACAATTATTAGATAAGGAATAATAAATATGTCCATGTAAATAACTAAGAACTTATTATTTTAAAATAATTTTACTATAATTATAAAATTAAGAATATTCAACATGGAAAGGTAAATATGTGAACACACCTAACATTTAATCAATAAACATATAATGAAATGAATCCCAAGATAATATGATTATGAAAAACTCATAGATAATGGTAACTTAATTCATACTAATGGGAATTAATAATTATTTTGAATCATCATCTTGGGCATTATAATACATATAATATGAAGACCTTTTACAAGAGATTTTAAGACTGATGTGTAGGTATACATCAGAAACCCATTTAATTATGTATAGACAACTGATTAATCTCATAAGACTACTGATTCATCAAGGGGAAATTGATAACCAGGACCCACCCATATCTACATGTCTAACACATTCCCCACATATCGATTAATTTATATAATTTGAAAGAACCCAGGGATTTTATTCAGGTATGTTTTCCCTTTTTCTGTATTTTCTATGAAAAGAGGAGTTTATGGATATTTTTGAAGTACACATCGTGTAATTTATAAGTACATGTTGTGTACTTCGTTGTTGTGTGTGGCCATGTGCTGGTCTTGTTAGGGCCACCGACATGGTCGTGTGGGGTGATGTGGAGGCCGCCTAATGCGAAGTATGAAATACGAAAGTAAACATTGTGTACTATAAATGTACAAGCCATGTATTTTGTTTTTTTCATTAAACGCTCCGGGTTCACATCTAATTTCCAAAAACATATCCTTCTAGGTATCATTCACACAAGATCTCTCATACAACCGTGATCTTCCTATAAGCCCTCAAGCCTCCATCTGATCTCTGATTCGACCGCAGTAGATTATGTTGGGATCACCTCGGTATGCTCTCTCTTCTTCTTCGGCCTCTTTTCATGATTCCACTTCATTCTCAAGTTATCCTCCATTGAATGTTGTTGAAGTTTTTGTAGATATTCGGTGTTATAAGGTTATTTAAGCCTCGAGATTCACATATATAAATCATATAACATCGAGGTAGGTGGTCTGTGCCTTTTTATAGAATGTATTTGAGGTTTATGTGCAAATTTTTTCAATACCAAAGAAAGGGGTACTATTTTTTTACCATTTATCCCTATTGTATTATATCTTTGATTGTATGCCTGAGTATAGGTTATTGATTGTGAATAGGGTTTTTTTCTATGCTTTGGCCTTCTTGGCCATGCATGTATTTCCTGTTTATGAATGTTTGGTCTAGTTTTTCATGTTAGGATATTTTCAGTTTCCATGCCTAGTATTATCGGATGATGTTACTTTTGTTATTTCATGCTTTTATGATGTATACTTCTAGACAAGTAGTTCTTGAGGTATAATTTGTTCATTACGTGATGTTATACGTTTTGACTTACATAGGGCCATGAGAACACAATGTTGTAGACCATAGGTAGAATTGACGTAATGGCTTCTCCGGAGTGTATTTATAAATTACGATGTGAGAACACATGGGTAATTTATGTTGAGTGCTTTTTCAGAGAGTCTGTAGTTCCTCAACACGGTCCATAGGGGGAATGAGATGTTGAGTGCTTCCCTAGAGCACCTTTAGTACGATATGAGACTATATTGGGAATTGACGGTGAGTTCTTCTTTAAAGAGTCTATAAATTAGTTGAACCAGAGGGGCGAGACTGTGTGTGCTTCCCATAGGGTTTATAGTATCTGTTAGGTAGGACTAGAGGGGGTAGGCTGTGAGTACTTTCCAAATGGTTACCTATTTGTGTCTACCTACTTGATTAACTATTGCTTGATTTTTGGACTATGGACTGTTTACTGCTGAGTACATTCCGGTTTACTGTTTTCTGTACTTTACCTCCCAAATATTCACTAACTATTAGGCAATGATCTCATGGTTGTTGCCTACTGGGATTCATCTCACACACTGTTTGGTCCATGCTTTTGGGCCCAAACTATTTATATTATTGCAGGTATAGACAAGGGCATGCACCCATCTACATCAGGTACTTGATATGTTGTGGAGCTGGAGTGCATGGGACCATTCTATGGAATACAATGCTGAGGAGTTTATTTGTTTTCTTTTGTACTTTGGCTTAATACTTTATTCAGAATTATGAATTTTTTGGCTACTTTCCTAGACATATATGTATTATGTATCATCTTTATATTTGTATGCTCCAGTTGTTTCCTAACTCCAGTCATCCAATTTTTACCTTTTTTGGATGTTTACTGCTTCTGCTATTATGTGTGTATTTTACTTCTACTACATACTCTACCAATGAGGGCATAGTTTCCCCACTATCACACCCAAGGCCCTCGATTCTAGTTGACAGCCTCTGACGTTCAGGGAAATGCTCTTGAGGCCATGTGACCAACCTGGAATGGGGCGCCTCTGGGTGGCTTCCGGGACCAAGATATTACAAGTTATTATCAGAGGGTTTCTTTTCACTTGATTTACTGTTTGGAGACACTCTTTTGGGATATGAAGGAATAAGTACTTGGTAATAAGTTGTTCCTGGGAGTTTCTAACCAGTGTATAGGGAAATGTTGGTCCACCTCATTTATTGCAATTTCTATGGTTTTGCAACATTACAGTTAATCTGATTTTTATCAATCGGTGATTGAAAAGTTTTTTGTTATTACTGTTGATGTTATTGAGGGTCAATTTCTATCATAACCCGATGAGATGAGGGTATTCCATTTCATGGATCATATAAGAACTTTTTATAAATCACTTTCCAAGCATTCTTGAAATGCCATATTGGATACATTAGAAATTTCATGTTGTTTTGATAGATATTGTGTAGAATATGCATGCTATTGTGATTGATGCCTTGATAAAAATATCTTCTTCTTGTTAGAGCATTGATTGCGTACACTTTTTTTTGAATGAGAGCCAAATTTTGGTTGTTGAGGTGTTATGGGCCGTCATAGATCAGAATATGGTGGATCATTGACTTGTTTACCCTGTTTGTAACTTTGTTGAGATGCCAAATGTTGATTCTTGGGGAGTATGGGCCCTCCGGGATCAGAATTTGGCACCCTCAGTGTTCCTTTCAATGTTTTCTTGGATTTAGATTAGTTTCTGAGGCTTACTGTCTGGAAAAACTAAGAATACACGCCGTGTAGTATTGACTACATGCCATGTGTTATTCTAATCTGGGAGAAACTGTTTTTCATCAGTACACATCATGTATCTTATGTAAACTCTGTGTAGTATCTAACCGTGTCACATGCCATGTGGGCAGAGACACGGGATATGGAAAATATTGTGGGAACACATTCCATGAACTGGTTGTGCATGATTTGTAGTGTTATCCATGGAGTACGACCATGTATCTAACTATAGGGGTAGGTGGAGCCTCTTCTTATACATGTCATGTCATGTTTGAACATGCCGTGTATTCCAACCCAGGTACCCGATCATTACACTAACAACACATGTCCGTGTTATCCTTTCTGTACACACCGTGTTCATCTGGAACAAGATGTGTAGTCTTAGTCGTGTAGCTGGCCGTGTATCTAAGCACATGGTTAGTTGGGAATTCTTAGTATACGTCGTGTCTTTCTGAGACACACCTTGTAGTGTAAAATGGGTATAAATTCCATGTCACTAAAAACACGGGTCAGGTGAAGCTTGTCTTATACACGCCGTGTCCGCCTTGAACACACAATGTAGTATTGATTTAGGATAGTCATGTGGATTAACCATATAGAAGGACCCAGGAAGGGGAACATGACTCAAGCACACGCCGTGTGTTTGGAGAACACCTCATGTGTTTGGAGAACACGCCATGTGTTTGGGGTGTTACTCGACCAGTTTAGGCAGGAGTACACACCCATGTAAATGACCTAGATGAACACACCGTATAGTCTTATTACACACCATGTAGTCATGTTTTGTAGGACTTGAATGCTTTCTTTCTCATGTTCCCTTCTTACTCTCTTAGTTTCTAGTCCTTGTTAATGTTGATCTACGGGGTGCGTTTGACCATGTAGAGTCATGGAACCGAGATGTACTCCAGTCATACACCAGTTTCTAGGTGGTGATCAGATGTCAGACATGGCCAATCAGGGACTTCCCTCAGATCCTGTTGTTGTGATAGTCTTGGCACTAGTAGTTATACCTGTTACAAGGGCTGATTCACAGTTCAGGTAAGGCTTAATGAGGATGATGATGACCTTTTATGGAGCACCTCCTCATGCCCTGTCCATGGCTGATTTGATGTGGGTCTTCCAGCAGTAGCATCCTCCAACATTCTATGGGGAAGGAGGACCTCTGGCTGCAAAGTAATTCCTAGAATCCATGCTGAGAATCATTGAGCATTTGGAGACGCCTATAGAGAGGACTGTGAATCTTGCCACTTACATGCTATGGGATTAGAACAAGAGTTGGTGGGATGTGATCTCACAGGCTGGTCATCCGCAGGTTATGGCTTGGGAGGAGTTCCTGCACATCTTCTATAACTTCTATAGTCTACCAAGTGCTGATCATGGAGCACAATATGAGGGGTTACAGTGTTATGATCCATGGAATCTCGATATCAGGAGTTAGAATCCCTCCTACTGACAGTAAGAATCACCACATGGAGTCTTTGTGTGATGATCCGAGGAGGCGGTAGACATCTTCTGGTAGTCAGGTGGTGTGCTACCAGTGCGGAAGGAGTGGGAACACCATGTCGCAGTTCCAGAGAGACCTAGTGGAGTGTCAATCATTTGGCATGATGGTTTACCTTCAACACTTCTGTCAGGTCCTATCAATAGCATCTGGGGACAGGGGTTCGTCTATGACTCCTTGTACATGAGCAGCTCCGTGAGTTTCATACCAGCCTGGGAACTGGAGTTCTTCTAGCTGTTTAGGCTGAGGTGGAGGTCACGGCCGCAATGGTCAGTTACTAGGCTACCAGTGACAGTAGGGTGGATCAGCTCAGAGTAGTGAGGTAGGGTCACAGGGCCGCAGAGCAGGCCAAACCTTTGCGGTGGAGCAGACCCAGCCCTAGTAGGATCCCGACCCCACTACAGTTCGAGGTACGATCGATGTTGCCTCGGTTTTATCATTAACTCATTTTGATACTGGTGCTACACATATATTTATATCCTTCACTATTGTGGAGAGCCTTAGAATCTATATATTTTTTCTTCTGCTGATGTTTTGACAATAGACACATTTTTGGGAATAGGAACGTCTAGTGTACGTCAGTGCAAGGAGTGCCCTCTTGAGGATGGTGGGTGTCACTTCCTTTGGGATCTTTCTGTTCTGGAGATGACATGCTATGATTTCATTCTTGGAATGGATTGGCTAGTTTCCTTCCAACAAGTCTTCAACTGTTATCACTGCAGGGTGAGTTTCATATCACTAGAGGGTGGATCTTATTTATATAAGGGCGAGTGGGATGTCCGAGAGAGCAGAGTGGGTCCAGAGCATCATGGGTTGGGATCAGTTACAACACATATTGCTAGTATTTATATGGATGACTTGGAGACATCACAGTTAGACATTCCTCTAGTGGTGGATCATTTCAGAGATGTATTTACAGAGGAATTTTTAGGTTTTCCTCCTAAGGATGAGGTATAATTTTCTATCGAGCTTGTTCCAGGGGCAGCACTGATGTCTATTCCTCTCTACAGGATGCCAACACCTGGGTTGTAGGATCTCAAGAAGCAGTTGGAAGAGGTTCAGGAAAAGGGTTTCATCTAACCCAGTACTTCTCTTTGGGGTTTTCCTATCCTATTTGTGAAGAAGGTATACAGTACCCTTAGGTTGTGTGTGGACAATCAGAAGTTGAACTGGTTGACGGTCAAGAAAAGATATCCCTTACCTAGGATTGATGATCTCTTTGATCATATTTGAGGATCCCAAGTGTTCTTGAAGACATATATGAGATCCGGTTATCATCAGTTTCATGTTATACCATATGATATACCTCTCACAGCCTTCCAGAGTAGGTATGGTCTATACAAGTACTTGGTTGTGCTGTTTGATAACACGAAGACGCCTGCAATTTTCATGGCACAGATGAACCGAGTGTTGCATCCATATATGGACTCCTTCTTGGTGGTCTTCGTGGATGATATCTTGGTGTAATATCACACTCGACATGACCATGATACCCATCTTGAGATCATTTTGTGTACACTATTCGAGCATCAGTTATATGCTAAGCTCTCAAAGTGACATTTTTGGATGGATCATATTCAATTCTAGGGTCATGTTATCTCAGAGACAGTAGTTTCAGTAGACCCATTGAATGTGAGAGTTGTAGTTTCATGGGAGCAGCCTAAGAACGTCGTTGAGGTGCCGAGTTTTCTAGGGCTGGCTGGATACAATAGACGTTTCATACAAGACTTCTCATGCATAGAAGCACCACTGACAGGTCTGACCAAAAAGGGTGTAAAGTTCTTATGGTTAGATTCTTGTGAGTCAGCCATTCAAGAGCTGAAATAAAGGTTGACATCAGCACCGATAATAGTCTAGCCAGATCCAGGAAAGAGCAATACCGTTTTGTGATATGCATCAGGTATCGGGCTGCGAGTAGTGCTTATGTAGGGAGATGGAGTCGTTTCATACAGGTCTCGGCAGTTGAGGCCACATGTGAGGAATTATCTGATGTATGATCTGGAGTTGGAATTTGTTGTCCATGCATTGAGCTGTTGGAGTCATTATCACTTGGGAGAGCACTTTTTGGTTTTCACCGACCACAATAGTCTCAATTACATCTTCAATCAGCATGATCTGAATTTGAGACAATGAAGGTGGGTTGAGTACCTTCAGTCTTTTGACTGTGAGCATTCCTACATGTTGGGGAAAGGCAGCACACTGGATAATGCATTGAGTAGGAGGACTCAGATTTAGGTAGTTCGGGATGCCAGTAGTGAGTGGCAGCTTATGGTTCTGTTCTTTGAGATGAATTTGGTGGTGCACAATAGACATGAGAATACTTTTCTGTCATCTATAATTGTTACCTCTATACTTCTTGATCGAGTAAGAATGAGTCCACTATCAGATTCTGAAGTCCTAGTCTTATTGGAAAGAATTTCAGGATAGGACCATATTCCAGGAAAGACCATGGGTGAGGATGAGATCTTGTATTTCTAGGGATGTGTATGGGTTCCAGAAGACATACGTGATCAGATGATGCGGGACTTCAATTCCTCAGTTTCGGCATTTCATCCTGGTGTCACCATGATGTATCATGATTTTCACTGTCAATATTTGTGGCTACGTATGAAGAGGGATGTTTTGGGTTTTATCATGAGGTGTTCCAACTGTCAGCAAGTGAAGGCAGAGCATCAGCGACCAGCAGGGCTTCTGTAGTTGTTACCCATTCCCTAGTGGAACTAGAATGATGTCGTGATGGATTTCGTGACAGTGTTCCCAAGGTCTACTAGAGGGAATGATGAAATTTGGGTTGTCATTAACACACTCACGAAGGATGTACCCTTCTTGCCGATAAAGGAGACCTTCAGCATTGATGAGTTGGGGCGATTGTACATCCGAGATATTGTACATCTGCATGGGGTTCCACACTACATTGTTTCAGATAGGGACACATGTTTTACTTATAGGGTCTAGCAGAGGATTTATAAGGCTTTGGGAACATAGGTACTTTTGAGTATGGCTTACCACCCCTAGATAGATAGACAGTCCGAGTGTACAATTTGGGTGCTTGAGGAGATGCTCCGATTATGCATTCTGGATTTTGGTGGTTCTTGGGAGAAGCTTATAACTCTTGTAGAGTTTTCCTAAAATAATAGTTTTCATGTGACTATTCAGATAGAACCTTATGAGGCTTTGTATGGTAGGACATGCCGATCACCCTTATGTTGGATGGAGGTAGGAGAGGTAGCTTTCTTGGGACCTCGTCTTGTTTAGGAGACCACAGATCAGAAAGAGTTGATTCGAAATAGGATGGCTACTTCACAGTCTCGTCAAAAGTCTTATGCTTATCCGTGAAGATGACCTATGGTGTTCGAGGTCAGGGATTAGGTTTTCCTACGTGTCACATTGAGGTTGGGACACAAGAGGATTAAAAGGCAGGGTAAGAGTTCACCAGGATACTTCATGTCGTTTGTGGTGTTTGAGAGAGTTGGTCCAGTTTCCTATTGGTTGCAGTTACCTCAATGGTACTAGGATATGCACGATGTTTTCCATGTTTCTCAACTTCAATGTTACATTACGAACCTAGCTCATGTCTTTCATCCCAAGGAGGTTGATCTTGAGGTGGATGTGTTGTTTGAAGAGCATCCTATTTGGATTGTTGATCGCAGTACGAAGGTTCTTTATGGCCGGTCTATTCCTCTGGTATGGGTGCTATAGTAGAATGGGCGAGTACATGAAGAGTCTTGGGAGAGGGATGCTGATATAAGATCATAGTGGATAGAGCTATTCATGGTTTCTTCTTTTACACTACATTAGGGAAATTCGTGGACAAATTTAATTAAGGGGGGAAGTTTGTAAGAACCCGGGTCTCCTTTTTAGGTATTATTTCCTTTTTTGGAGTTTTTGAGAAAATAGGAGTTTCTGGAAAAATATTTAAGTACATGACATGTACTCTATTAGAACACACCATGTACATCATTGCCGTGTGAGGTCATGTGCTGGCCATGTCAGGGCCACACACACGAACGGGTGGGGTGACATGGAGGCTGCCTAAAATGGAGTACAGAAAAGGCAAGTACATGCCGTTTACTTCAAAAGTACACACTGTGTATTTTTTTTCATTAAACGCAACCAGGTCGCGTCTAATTGCATGAACCGTCACCTTCAGGTTCTCGTTTGGCCGAGAGCTCCCGTACAACCACGATCTTCCACCGATACCTGAGCCTCCATCCGATCTCTGATTCAACCGTCGTCGATTTTGTTGGGATCGCCTCAGTAAGATATCTCTTCTTATTGAGGCTCATTCCGTGATTTCTCTTCTTTCTCTTGTTATCCTCCATTGAATTTTTTAGTTGTTTTTGTAGATCTTCATCTTTGTAAGGTGATTCAAGCCTCGATATTCACATATAGCAATCAAGGAATGTCTAGGTATGTGGTTTGTGCCTTTCTGAATGATTTCATTGAGTTTTATGTGCAAATTTTCCAAATAACAATGATCTAGTTATTTCTCATTTATAGTTTAGCCCATTTTTTACCTTCATTGCTTGTATGGACGATTAGAGGTTATTGATTGTGAATAGGGTTATTTATATGCTTTGGATGTATTTCCCATGCATGTTTTGCCTTTTTATGACCGTTTGGTCAAATTTTTCTTGTTAGGCTATTGCTAGTTTCCATTCTTAGTATTATAGGATGAAGTTACTTTTGTTTTGTCATGTTGTTATTCTATAGACTACTAGCCAAGTAGTTCTTCAGGTATTCTTTTTCCATTAAGCGATTCTATACTTGTTGATTTACATGGGTCTTTCAGAACCTAGTGTAGTAGACCATAGGGAAAATTGACGTAAGGGATTCTCTAGAGTGTCTTTATAAATAACGATGCAAGAACACATGGGGAATTTATGTTGAGTACCTCCTTAGAGAGTCTGTTGTTGCTTGATGCAAGCCACATGTGGAATGATATGTTCAGTGCTTCCCCAGAGCACCTTTAGTACGAAACAAGATTATTGGATGAATGAACGGTGAGTGATTCATCAGAAAGTATATTCTTTATCTAAACCAAAGAGGCGAGACTTTGTGTTCTTCCCATATGGTTTCTAGTATCTTTTAGGTAGGACAAGAGTGGATATGTTGTGAGTACTTCCCAGAGGGTTACCTATTTGTGTTTACCTGCTTGATTAGATGTTGCTTAATTTTTAGACTCTGGATTGTTTACTGTCGAGTAATTTCTTTTTCACTATTTTCTGTACTTTACCTACCTTATATTCACTGACTGTTTCGCACAGATCTCTTGGCGGTTACCTACTGGGATTCATCTCACACCCTCCTTGGGCATGGATTTTAGTCCTAAACATATTTTATTATTTAATCTATAAACAAGGGAAAGCGCCCTTCTACTTCAGGTACATGATATGTTGCGGATCCAGAGAGAATGAGACAAAGATTTGTATTGCGATGCTGAGGATCTTATCTGTTTTCTTATGTACTTTGGTTTAGTACTATATTCATCATTGTGACTTCTTTGGATACATTCATAGACATATATGTATCATGAATCAATTTTGTATATGTATGCTCCAGTTGTTTCTTTACCTCAGTCTTCTGATGTTTATCGTTGTTGGATTATTACTACTTATACTATTTTTTGTGCTATTTACGTCCGCTATGTACTCTCCCAATGAGGTCATAGATTCCCCAATATCACACCCAAGGCCCTTGCATCTAGTCATCAGCCTCTGGCATTCATATAAATGCACTTGAGGCCGTATGACCAACCAGGAACGGGGTGCTTCTGGGTGGCTTCCGAGACCGGGACGTTACATAAATCATGAATAATTATTACCTATCATAAAATATCTACAATATAAAAGGGAAATATATATAATAATGTTTCCATAGTCCTCAAATAATGTTCAATATAAATTAATTTATATATAAATGATTCAATGTTTTGGAAATAATTATATTCATGAAGAAAAATAATTTCTTAAAGGAAATTTAATGTTGGAGGATCACATTAATATGATTACTTAATGGGAATGTTAATGACTAAACAATGAATCAAGAAGGTGAATACATATACTTCATTTTTTAAAAATTATCATAAATAATACATTGAAATAATATTTATGAAATTAATAATATATTTACCTAGTGTATAATGATTTAAATAAATTTGTGTTAACATTTATGAATACAAATACCACAAAACGTTCTTTAAATTTATTATTGTGAGAAATGTACTTTTAACATTGAAATTATATTTGAAACTAAAAGTTAATAAATTATTTTGAAAATACTTTTATTTGAATTAAATCTTGTGACATTAAAATGTAATATTTAAAACATCAAAGGGTAATGAAATTCATAAATTATATATATGTTGTAATTTATTAAACAAATATTTCTTTACCAATTTTGGTAAAAGAAAACATGCCCTGCTTGGAAAATAGAATGAATATTTACTTCATTTTAAATGTAAAAAGTAGAAAATAGATAAAAATTTCATTAAAACATCATTTGTAGAATGTTAAAAACAATTTTGAATATATTTTAAAAATCATGGTTTTGGAAGAAGAAATATTTTTCACCAAAGATAAAAATGATGTTTGATTTTGTTAAAAATGAATTCTCTTGCATTTTAAGTTACAAATAGTGGCAAAATGTTAATATTACATTAAAAAATCATGAATGACTCTAGGAGAATAAAATTAAATGGTTTTATTTATGAAAATTTAAAATAATTTTATTTATTGTAAATTGAAGAATAAATTATCATGATTAAAATGGGATCCTGAAATAAAACCTTATAAGGATCGTAAGGTTGATGTGAAAATTAATAAATGAATCGATTATATGTATCAAATTTAAATTAAAATAAAAAAGTTGAAAAAAACATGATATATTAATAATTCTATATAGACATAATCATAGTATATTAAAGACAATGAAGAAGTAATGTAACCCAATAAAACGTAATACTATAATTAAATTCATTATCAATATATATATATTTTTTTAAATCCCAATGAATGAAATAAATCAAATTAAAAAAATAAATTATTAATGAATCATTTAATTATAATCCAAAATGAATTTATATACACCATATAAATGAAATTAGGTGTATAAAATTATTATATGCCTCAAAGAAGGGTAATTTAGATGAAGTCCCTTATATCACAATTCCTTTTGATTTTATGATCGGTATCCTATAGTATAATGGTTTTATGAATTTTATAAAGTTATAAAATAATCATAATCATATTTATAATATCTTATATGATCCTATTATATCACCATATCACCATTAAGTTAATAATAATTCATTAGTTTTAATTGATTTGGGAGTTAATTGTCATGTTTTCTCATGTGTGTTTTGTCATGAATGTTCCATTAAATTGAAAAACTATATATTTCCATGATCTATAGAATGATATTAAGGTTATAAATATCATTTTTCTCATTAGATACATTCCATGAATCATTATTTAAATTTACCCTTTGGATAATGGATCACATCACTTCATAGAGTTGGTGGGATGTACCTATGCATGAGCAACAATATCATTCCATTAAAAAGTGAAAGGGAAATGAAGTGGGTGAAATGTATTAATTTTCATAAATGTATATAATTTTATATATTTCAAATAACTTCATTAATGTTATCAATATTACATTTCATATAAATCATTAGTGAGAAAATTGTCACATCTCTTCGCGAGGTTGTAGTCCATCGTACACACAAGCAATGTGATCAAATTTTAAATTGAATGGAAATTAAGAAGGAATATGTATATAAAATTTGAATAAATATGGTAATATCATCAATATAAAATAATTTTTTAATATATATCATTATATACTGGCTTGAATGTTTGTTTTGGAAAACGTGTTATATTGGTTTGCAAGGTTGTATTTCTCCACACACTCGGCTGACATATTCATTTCCCATTTTATAGAGGAGGAGATATATATATATATATATATATATATATATATATATTTTATTTGAAAAAAAAAATTATATTAAAGATAATATTTTTTTATCAATAAGTGTTAATAAATATTTTATTGAGCTAGAAGAATAAACAAAATAAAAATTCTGGATTACGAACGATACATCATCTTTAGAAAACATAATTAGGATGGAAAAATATCCATCCTATAATGAAATTATGATATATTAAATGGATCTATGATTTTTTGAGGATGTAATATAATGGATTTTGTTAGGAACTTTATTAAAAATTTCTTTTTATTTTTGAGTATGAGAGGATAGGGGGTGTCCTTTTATTATTTGGGAAATGATAGATAAATAAATTTTGAAATGAATCAACTACACCAAAATTTTTGTCATTCTAAATGACTCCAAAAGGGGTCATTATGGACCCTAATATATTTAAATATTTAAATATTTCTATATTAGTAGTTTTTTTCTTTTTTTAGGTCATTTAACCCCTTATCATTATATTTTAACCCTCAATAAAACATTTTTTTCCATAACCACATTAATTAATTTTTAATAAGTTTACTATTCATAATGGTAAAAAATTATGTCGACATTATTAGATTATATAAAAAAAACTTGTTTCAAATATGGAATACATTAATACGAATTCAATTCACATAAGTGAGAATATCATATTTAAAAATATACCCACTTAGATGATGAAAATATCGTTTCCCATTGGGAAATATCTCTATGTATAAAACATTTTAATATCAATATTCAATAAGAAATAAATTCCAATAAACTAAGTTAGTGTAATTTTAATATAATTGAACTATTTTTTATTTAATATAAATTTAAAATGTTACTTAACATTCTAAATATTTAAATAAAAATTTCATTTTTCATTAAAATCATTATTTTTCAGTACTCATCAAAACAATAATCATTACACTAAAAAAATAACTAAAATATAATAATTATATGATGATATCAAAAATGAATTTAATTTTTAAAAACAAATTTTCTAGAAGTGGAAAAAATTTATATTTAAATTGTGTGTGAAATTCATTACTAAACCACCATTAAGAAAAATAATGTCTATTTAGAAAACATATCATTATCTTTGAAATGATTTTTATTGTTATTTGAAGTCAATAGCTAGAAAATGAACATGTTTAAACCTTATATATACATTATTATTTTATTATTATTATTACACACAATAATAATATATATTTTTTATAATATTCAGGATAAAATAATAATATTTTAATAGATTATTGGGTTTATTTAATCCTAGTGTTTCCTGCATCACAAGATATAAAATAGAATGAATTTATTTTAAGAATATATATATTAATGTATTAGGGTGTTATTTTCTAATATAATATCGGCTTTTCTATTCATTTATACTATTAAAACTGAAATTATTCAATTAAAATATTGATGTGTTACTATATCCTCATTGAAAATGCTCGTAAATTAGCCTACCATGTCATGATATCTTAGATAACCACGCATGGTGCGTGAACAACTGACAAACATTATATGTTAAAATTGTATCTATAACTATAAAATAAAGGGGGTGGAGGATAATTAACATGAAAATTTCACCAATTAGGAATATCAATTACAAAGCCCCATCTAAATAACTATTCAAATGAAAGAGATAAATAGTGAAAAGATAATATAACCCAAAAACACCCACATGTAAAACAATGATGTAATTTTTATCGGATCCTAGTGAAGTGATAGTTAGAAGGTCATGATTTTGCAACAACATGTGATTCCCCATTAAATTCAATAATAAGTTGTGACTATAATCTCAACTCTAGATGGATTCCACATGGTTGGGGACATTCAAGGTTATTCTTCTTTCTTAATTTGGAAATACTATAAGAATGAGGTGCATAACTAAATTTGAAATGACAACTTCCAAATGGGATATGATAACATTTTCATTAATTATTTCACGTGTCATTTACTATTAAAAATTCTTATACATGGTTTTGGTTAGGGTGAAATCCCCCAAAAGTGGGAAATCATCTACATTTAGAAGTTGGCTACAAAAAATGTATAACTCTCTGGAATTTTTTACATAGAGTGTTTGGTTCCATGAATTTTCCATCATAGAAATTTTGTAACATATATACCTAGGAATGTGGAGTTGATTATGGTTATATACCTCCCCAAAATGGTAATTTGGTTAGAAGGATAAAATAATTTACGAACCCCCTATATCAACACATTCAACATGAAATTTAATCTTTGAATAAAACCAACTATGAAAAATCACAGAATAAATTGTTCATTGAAATTAATAGAAAATAAAAAATGATAAATTGGGAAAATAAATCACTAATTTTTTAATTTTCATTTTGAATTTAAAGTCATCTAGATTTTTTAATATATTAATGAATACCCAATAAATTCACAATTAAGGAATATTTAATCATTTAAGAAAAATAAATTAAACCAAAAATGATGTTTGAAAAAATGAATCCAAATTAAGGCCACATCCAAATCCCCCAAAATTAATCAATTTTAATAAATATAAATAAAGTTAATTTTATTAAACTATAAATACTCCTCAACACCAATGGATTATCTCATGAATATGGAAATTCACACACCTAACTTAATTGAATTCACAAATTTGAACATTTCTAAAAAATTCTAGGCCTCTTATATGACTCATCCTCACCAGCAACCTTTAATTATAATACTATTTCTAAATTTATGATTGATACCAATTTTAATTTAAGTAAAATTCAACCATTAAAAATAAGAAATTTCATTACTCAGATTCCCAAATTCCTCATGAAAATACATTATTTAAACTTATTTAATATAACTCATAATATATTTTATATGTAAATTTCACCATTCATTATTTGGATTCTATATTCCCCTCACCTGATGAAATTTATTTTTGAATATTAGGCATTATAATTTAATTTTTCGTAACCATGAATCTAAATATTACACTTTTTGAACATATTGAAATTATAAATTTCATTGTTTATTTTAAAAAAGACCCAATGCCTATTGTCTTATAGATTTATCATAAGAACAAAATTTTACATTTAACAGTTGATAAAAATAAATTATATTAATATTTATTATGTTTCCTCTTTAAGGTGTTTGGTTTAATAAGGTCTATGTTATTATATTCATGTTTCATTATGTAGTTCCCTTACTATAAATTCCAAATTCCACAAGATTCATTCATGCCACAATCATTTTAATAATTCACCAATAAAATTTAAATGAAAAAATGGAAACATCACTAAACAGTTAATGAATTATCTAAATATTAGAATCTATTAAATCAAAGAAAATCACCATGAGAATTTTCCCTCAAGTATGAAATAATTTTTTTTAATACACCAAAAAATTACTAATATAATATTATTATTTATAGTCCTAGAGTAGACCAAAATACTAAAATGTATTTTTCACTCTTTCTCATTATTTTACACACATACTAAATCTTCCCCAAATATATTATTATAGGTTATTATTCCCATATTCATTAAAAGTGGGATATTTAATCTTATGTCCTATTTTTTTATTACCACATGATATTTCATAAAATATCATCTTCATCTTGTTTAATACTTTTGGAATGTCACTAATGTCCATATTTTTAGTCATATATAGTGATTAATGATTATGATACAACAATAAACCTATTAGGCTATAATTGGTGGTTATGTTTTTAAATGTCATAGATATAAGAGATCAAACATCTAAGGATCGATCTATCTAGTTGTCCTTAAGAACTAGTGTAACACCCCGAGTTTCCACGGTACTCTTCTCATTGAATAATACAGTAGCGTGTGTTGTACGCAACTTCGAGTTCTAACACACACCACGACCAATCAAAGTAGCCGTTATGAATAGTAATACCTACTTTTTATAATTTTAGAAATTTTATCTCTCAAAATTTACTGCATTTTTGGATTTTGTGTATCGAAATTAGCCTAAGGTGAAATTTTGGTACTTTTCGGACAACTTTAATATTTTGACGAATAGTGAAAATTACTAAATTTTAATTAAACACAACTTTTTATAAGAAAAATAATTATTAGTGATAAATTATGAATTTGAGTGTTTTTAATGTATATTTAGAATATATTTTTACCATTTAATACAATGTTGTTCATTTGACATAATTTCACAGTTAAACTGGACATAAACAAATATCAATCTTTTGATAGTTATTATATCTTAAAAACACACTTTTTGTTTCGACAATGGGAATTAATTTTAAATTAATTTCTGTCACTTCTATGTTTTGAATTTTGAAAAATGGATTCCATATTTGTAATAAGGATGTTCAAATTGTGTAAATAGGTAAATTTTATTTTTAGACATTTTGAATAATTACTTCTGTAAATATTTTATTTACCCTGGTTAAATGGTAAATCTGGTAAATAAGGGTTAAAAAACAATATTATAATAATACTAAATTACCCTAAAATGTGTCCTAACATTAGTAGTTGATACATTTCCGACCATGAGAATATTTAGGTCGATTTTTGGACCCCATGGAGCCACTTGTAAGTGATAATGGCACATTATATTCATTAAGTTAAAATAAATACAAAAATGACATAAGCATATATCTTTTAGAAACACAATTTTTATATAGGGATATATATGTTGTATTTTCAACTATGAATATTTATTAGAAATATAAAACTATTTCTTACATAATGGTATTTTATTTATAATTTTTATACATTAAATGATTTAATTTATGTATGACACAATGATGATGCAGTAATTACCATAATAGTGAAAAATTAAATTAATTGATATTATAAATACCCAAATAAATATAATTTGAGACTTTTAATGAATTAATATAATTTTATAGGATACTATGACATATTATAATTGATTTAATTAACTTTTTTCCAAGTAATCATTCTTTTATGTTTTTTATGAAAGTCAATTATTGAAAAGTGTTAGAATTGACATAAAAGAGTTTTTAAAAAATATATTATATTATTAATTGATATTAAATTATTAAAAATCTATGGTTCGGCCAAGAGACTTATATCATGATATTTTTATTATAAATGGACAACTTGAGGGTCTCTTGGATATATATTGTAAGTTTATTAGCTATATAATATAAAAATACAAAGTGAAATGGTAAGTGTCAAACTAATTAACTAAGTTTTAAAACTAAATGATAAGGTTAATATAATGACCCAAACCAGTCTAAATTCTATTTTTTGAGTATTTTTTGACCCATACCCAACTTAACCTTTAAATAACCCACTATTGAGCCATTATAAACTGAATATGAATTTATTATAAAATAATATTTCTCGCTTTTCCAAAGGTGCTCCTCACCTCTCTTACAAAATGACACGCATGCTTCTCATTAATTCACACCTTCAAAGCCTTCTGGATCGGATAAACCCGGCCCAAATACTTTCTAAACTTCCCTCACTTCATCCTAGAGGCCATCCTTTAGTCATAAAGACATCTTAAGGATACCTTTTGATCAAATCAAAAGGAAGAACCCGAAGAAGAGGTAATGATTTCACCACCCTTTTTGAAGTTCCCTTCTTCTTCCACTTCTTCTTTTTTTTTTATTACCATTCTAAAATAATGAATCCAGTATCTACTATATACTGTAATATAATTATAAATATGGTACAACCATATTCAGTATTCTATCCATCCTTTGAATGACATGTCACCATACGTGCGTACGTACGGCTTACCGTCTCCACATCGTGGTGTAATTGTTATTCAATATATTATTATTTGGATGGATATAATAATGATTTGTAATTCATGTAAATAATAAATATAACATGATAATTATTCTTTATATATTATATAACATCCAATTATATATTATTTTAATATCAAAATAATAATATTTTTTCTCATGCATACGTACGGATTACTGTCTCCACGACACGATGAGATTCATTTCCAGGTTCACCATTCATCGACGATTATAAAAATATATATTACTAATAAGTATGTAATATATAAAATAATAATGCTACTTGAGATATATATATATATATATAATAAGGATTTATGTACTTATATATATATCTAATTCACTTACTTTCGTTTAATACTATATGAAAACAGAAACAATGTTTATGCATACGTATAGACTACCATCTCCATAAATGGTGTTTTCCATTTCATATATATGTCTATTATACATATTTATATTATAAATATATATGATATATTTATCATGTTTTATATTCTGGATGTATTTAAATCATGATCTAAGTGATACAACCAAGAGTGACAAGTTAAAACACGTACGATAAGGAAAGTGATTATTACCCGAAATGTTAACTTAACGTGGAAATTATTATTAAATGGATAATATAAAGTCATAAATGAATCATGTATGATATCATAAATATTAATATGGTTTTGGTATAATTTAATATCATACTACGATCTTCATACATGAGGTTAAACGTACCCTTGAATAAAGTAAAGTGCAAGGTAAGTGATTTTCTAATCTCACATTAAATTCCATGAGATTTCCATTGTTCGCCACTAATTTATTGAAAGTGGTGTATTGTGTACTGCCATTTGATATATATTATCGTGATTCTCTTTATATTCATGTTATTCTGTAAATAATTTGGTGGTTATTATCTTTTGGTCATACGACTTAGTTGATTACAACGTGGTAAGGGGTTTCTTATCTCACTTTTAATTCCATGAGAATTCAATTGTTCAACACTTATTTATTCCATGTGGTGTATGTGTATTGTCCATTATTGTATTCATTGTGTAATATAATTTAATTTATGGGTATTTACATCATCATTTTAGGATCCTTCTTTAATGGGTGTATGTTTCGTAAGTTACCTAATCGATAAAGGAATTTGAAATTTCAATTTCCACTCATTCGGGTTTACGCATACTTCATTGATTATTTTACTCCAAGATTATGTGTGGAATCAATATTCATTTTATTATGTCATAATTTCCACTCCCCTTTCTATGTATATACTTTTTATACACATAATAACTTCATTGATAAATTCTCAAGACACCAGTATAAACTTGATAAGAGTAATTTTTACTCAATCTCAATTTGTTATGATAAACATCCAATTCATTGGTGTTGTTTTTAAAAGAATATGTGGGAATGTACAATGATTTTTTTACACTGAATATCCAATAATATTTAGTGTATTTATATTGTCATACATAGTTATGTCATTGATTTATCTTTAACCTAAGGATAAGTCGTTTTTGAGAGATTTCATCTCATTTTGAATTCCATTGAGACTTCTTTGTTGTTATACACCAAATCACATTTATGTAGTGTATATAATGTAAATTGACATAGTATATCATGAATCCATTTATTCACATGATATTAAAAAATTTTATTACCTCAATTATTTGTATTCAAGTGTCTCTGTTTTGGTTAGGAACTCTAACTAAAATATCATTTTAAAATGTTTTAATGATTTATTAATCTAGATATTTCTCATTAATGTCCATGTTTTAAAAATGGTTTTAAGGATTTATTTATGTGGACATTAAAGATTTCAAATCAAAATTCCTTTTAAAAGTTTCAAAGTGGTATGGGACACTTTGATTTAGAAATCTATTTTAAATGGCTTTTTGACATATAGTGTGACTTTTAAATGTTTTCACGAAAAAGAGAAATTTCTCTCAAATATATGATAATCCAGTGAAAATGTATACGTATTTAAAGCCAGAATAAAAATGTTTTCAGAAAACCTGACTCTCGAGTGTGGTAGACAGGAAGGGATTGGGCGTGGACCCATCATGGGCTGTAATTAGTCGAGAAGTCTCAGAATTAGTTATTTTGTTTTCAAAAGCATTGATAATGTTTCCAGAAAAACACTGGAGTATATTTGAGAGATTTTAAACGTAAGTATCTTCTAAAAAAATTGTATCGGTAGATCTCATGATACAAACTAGTGTCTTGGTACAAGGCCTTGGAAAAATCGTATTTGTAGTCTTGGCACGAGTCCTTGGCTATGTTGTTATGATATTCTGGCATTATGCATTCCATCATTATAAAAGTGGTTATTGCTATTGCATGTGATTGTTCGACTAGTAGAATATCCATGTGAATAAGTAAATGGAATTATTTCATATTTTCTTTTCAATATTATGCTGAAGTTCAAGTTTAAAAGGCTTTTGTTTTAGTTTTATACATTTCCTTAAATGTTTATGCTTATTTTTGAATGTTTCTGCTGTATTGCTTACCCTTACTGAGCATTTGAGCTCACCCCTTTCTATGTTTTATTTTTCCCAGGATTCCAAGAAGTGTAATGTGATTGATATGCGGGGTTAAGGAAATGGAATAATGGCGTTGATAAAGATTATTTATGTTGTTTTGTATGACATAATGTGAAAATGTATCATTCATGTATGTGATCTATTTTTCCAAGACTGCTAAACTGATCGGTCCATCGGGACTTTATTTTTTGTAATCATGCCAATGTATTAAAATAATGCACCGACTCGAGGTAACTGGGGTCGGGGCGTTACAGTTGATATCAGAAGAATTTTATCAATAACCTTGGAAACTAGATTTAGATAAACTCTGATTAGAGCACATATCCCTAAGATAGACTATGAGGATTAGTATAGAAGAACATCCTATAATTTTGGTATTGTAGATATTTTTTGAGTTTCCCGAGCAATACATCCCTGTCTGGATACAATCAGGTAGAGGCGGATCTGGCATAGAAGTACCTATGGGTAAAACCTGAAAACACCGCTTTGAGCTAGACTCAAACAGGAACTGGTGCATGACAACGGGCCTTGCTGCACTCTTGGTTATGATACTCCTAGGGGATATGCTTAGGATAATTATCATTTTCATTAAAAAACCATTATGTAGGGATTATGAGTATATACTTAGTCAAAGAAAACATTTTTATGATTATGGATTTTATCCATAAACACTTCAATTTGTGTTAGGCATTTTACAAGTTTGGTAATTATTCATTGCAATTCATAAACAGAACTATTTTATGCTATTGTATATAAATGGTTCCCATTAGAAGGAATGTGAACCCCCGTATTACGTATGATCCAAAGAGTAAGAAGAATCTTATATTTCGTGTCCCTAAGCCAGAATTTAGAAGTGAAATAGCTTCCCACATATTATCATCATATAAAGAAATAGTATCATGTGTTGATAATATGAGTAAAGAATTATGGGAGTCCAATGTCTTTGAAGGGAAACAAGAGATGAAAATTATGGAAGGGAGAATGATGGATAAAGGGAAGAGGGAAAAGAAGAATTTTCCCATATGTTATAACTGTGGGAAGAAACACCCTTGAACTTTCCTGAAAGGAATGTGAGTTTTTTATAAGTGTGAAGGAAAAGGGCACAAAGTACGTGACTGCAAGGGTAAGAAAATGGTTTCAAATGTACAATGCTTCATTTTCAAGTAGTTTGGACACTACGCGAACCAATGTATCAGTCATCATACTATACCGCAAATGATTCTATTGGATAATAATAATGTTATGATACTACCACAGATGAAAAGGAATGACTAGTGTTCTTATGTTGTTATTTTAGAATTATCTCATTTAAGTGTTGTATCAATGATGTTCTGGAAATAAATAAGGATTGTACTGCATTACTATTTAATTAAGGATGTGAGATTTTATGGTACTAAGAAAAGTGACTCTATATCGAGTTAATTTTATTTTGGAAATTACATAGTTGAAGGAAAGAAAAACCTTAATATGGTCCTAATATTGAGGTAGTGATTTTGGAATAAGAGATGGTTGATTTTGGTAATTCAGGATATTGCTGTGTTTTAAAAGAATATATGAGTATGGCGTTTACATGTTATTACCTGGAAAAAAGGATCCTCATTATGTTTAACTTCCTTGTAAATTTTGGACTGTGAGTTTGGATAATATTATTTTGGATAAGACTAATGGTTGGAATGGATTAAGTTTGAAAGGTAAGTTTTTTGGATTTTTATAAAAGGACAACACGCAGACCGTGTGACGACCCGTCGTGTCAGAAAAAGCTGCGGGAATCGAACCCACAACCATAGTGAAATTGGGATTTATCGCCTACCATTGTGCTACATGAAGTTCCTAGATGGTATAATGTAGTTTCTTTACATAAAGGGACTGATATGTGAAATATAAATTCATTAAATTTGGAACCCTATACGATTATGATAAATAGAGTATTTTTGAGTTGTATTATGTTTTTGGGTGAAAGATGACTTTGTGGTAGAAATTTATTAATGGATAAAACTGTAATTATAAAGTATGTATATCTCCTTATGATCTTAGCAAATCTCATAAATAAATTCCTCAACATTAAGAAAAGGAACATAGAACAAAATTTTTTTCCTAGATGGTACCTTAGATCATCACTAATTTATGGATTTGGTATTGTTGGCCTTTTCATAGCCATGTTCTCTACCACTCTCCATCAGATAATTGATGGCTAGATTTCTCTTCCATATCCATATTTTCCTACATGGAACCCTAGTATGTGTTATTTTCAGTAATCATCATACATTCTACTATTTATTTTAAATAAAGGCCTCATTATTACATTTTTCGATGTGGGATTTCAACTAAGATATTTTTAAACGTCAAAAATGTGTTATCCTAATACCTTATGTTTTTTTGAACCGATGGTATTTTAAATCATCATAGATTGATGAATTTAAGGACCTCAATTTTAAAATTTTTTGTGATTGATGACCTCAATCACTACCTATACATATTTATGTTTTTCCTCCAGTTATATGTATATAATTTCCACCAATGTCCTCCTAATTGATATCATAATTTTTTGGTGACCCTTTCATTTCTATTTTCATCTTGTTAAGAATAAAATTTTATTAACCAAATTTCCGATGTGGGTTTTTTCCACAATGATATTTTCTATTTTCAAAATTTATTTTCAAAGAACAATATCAAATTGCGAGGACACAATTTGTTGAAGGAGTGGAGAATGTAACACCCTGAGCTTCGATTTTACGCTTATCTTTGAATAATACAGTAGCGTGTGTTGTACGCAACTTCGAGTTCTAACACACACCACGACCAATCAAAGTAGCATTTATGAATAGTAATACCTACTTCTTTTTAATTATAGAAATTTTATCCCTCAAAATGGCCTTCATTTTTGGATTCGGAGTATCGAATTTATCCTATGGTGAAACTTTGGTACTTTTTAGATAACTTTAATATTTTGATGAATAGTGAAAATTTCTAAATTTTAATTAGAAACAACTTTTTAAAATCAAAATAATTATTAGTGATAAATTTTGAATTTGAGTGGTTTTAAAGTATATTTAGAATATATTTTTACCATTTAATACAATGTTTTTCATTGGACATAATTTCACAATTAAACCGGACATAAACAAGTATCAATCTTTTGATAGTTATTATATCTAAAAAACACGATTTTTGTTTTGACAACGGGAATTAATTTTAAATTTATTTCTGTCACTTATGTGTTTTGAATTTGGAAAAATGGATTCCATATTTTGAATCAGGATTTTCAAATTTTTTATATAGGTAACTTTTGTTTTTATACATTTTGAATAATTACTTCGGTAAATATTTTATTTACCTTGGTTAAAGGGTAAATCTGGTAAATAAGGGTTAAAAAATAATATTATTATAATACTAAATTACACTAAAACGTGTCAAAAACTTATTAGTTGATACATGTCCGACCATGGTTATCTTTGGGTTGATTTTTGGGCGCCATGGAGCCACTTGTAAGTGATAATGACACTTTATATTAATTAAGTTAAAATAAATACAAAAATGACATAAACATATATCGTTTAGAAAAACAATTTTTACATAGAGTTATATATGTTGGATTTACAACTATGAATATTAATTAGAAATATAAAAAGATTTCCTACATAATAGTATTTTATTTATAATTTTTAGACATTATATAATTTAATTTATTTATGACACAATGATGATGCAGTAATTACCATAATAGGGAAAAATTAAAATAATTGATATTATAAATACCCAAATAAATATTATTTGAGACTTTTAATGAATTAAACTAATTTTATAGGATAATATTACATATTATTATTGATTTAGTTAACTTTTTTAGAAGTAATCCTTCTGTTATGATTTTTACAAAAGTCAATTATTGAAAAGTGTCAAAATTGACATAAAAATTTTTTAAAACAAATATTATATTATTAATTGATTTTAAATTCCTAAAAATCTTAGGTTCGGCCAAGAAACTTATATCATGATATTTTTATTATTAATGGACCACTTGGGGGTCTCTTGGATCTATATTTTATGTTTATTAACTATATAATATAAAAATACAAAGTGACATGGTAATAGTCAAACTAATTAACTAAGTATTAAAACTAAATGATAAGGTTAATATAATAACCCAAACCTATCTCAATTCTATTGTTAGATTAGTTTTAGACCCATACCCTCCTTAACCTTTAAATAGTATACCTTGGAGCCATTATAAACCGAATATGTATTTATTATAAGATAATATTTCTAGCATTTCCAAAGGTGCCCCCCACCCCTCTTATAAAAGGACACCCACTCTTCTCATTAATTCACACCTTCAAAACCTTTTTGTTCAGTCAAAACCTTCCCAAATACTCTCTCAACTTCCCTAACTTCATCATAGAGGCCATACTTTAGTCAAGAATCCATCTTATGGAGCCCTTTTGATCAAATCAAAAGGAAGATCCCGAAAAAGAGGTAATGATTTCACCACCCTTTTTCAAGTTCCTTTCTTCTTCCACTTCTTCTTTTTTTATTACCATTATAAAATAATGAATCCAGTAACTCCTATATACAGTAATATTATTCTAAATATGGTACAACCATATTCAGTATTCTATCCATCCTTTGAATGACATGTCACCATATGTGCGTACGTACGGCTTACCGTCTCCACGTCGTGGTGTAATTGTTATTCAATATATTATTATTTGGATGGATATAATAATGATTTGTAATTCATGTTAATAATAAATATAACATGATAATTATTCTTTATATATGATATAAAATCCAATTATATATTATTTTAATATAAAAAGAAAGATATTTTCGCTCGTACGTACGTACGGATTACCGTCTCCATGACTCGATGAGATTCATTTACAAGTTCACCATTCATCGATGATTATAAAAATATATATTAGTAATAAGTATGTAATATATGACATAATAATGCTACTGGAGATATATATATATATATATATATATATATAAGGATTTATGTACTTACATATATCTTATTCACTGACTTCCGTTTAATACTATATGAAAAAAGAAACAACGTTTATTCGTACGTACGGACTACCGTCTCCATAAACAATGTTTTCCATTTCATATATATGTCTATTATACAAATTTATATTCTAAATATATATGATATATTTATCATGTTTTATATTATGGATGTATTTAAATCATGATCTAAGTGATACAACCAAGAGTGACAAGTTAAAATACGTAGGATAAAGAAAGTGATTATTACCCGAAATGCTAACTTAACATGGAAATTATTATTAAATGGGTAATATAAAGTCATAAATAAATCATGTATGATATCATTTATATTTATATGGTTCTGGTATAATTTAATAACATACTACGATCTTCATATAGGAGGCTAAACGTACCCTCAACTAAAGGAAAGCTCATGGTAAGGGATTTTCTTATCTCACTTTCAATTCCGTGAGATTTCAATTGTTTGCCCCTAATTTATTGAAAGTGGTGTATTTTGTACTGCCATTTTATATATATTATCATTATTCTATTTATTTTCATTTTATTCTGTGAATAATTTGGTGGTTATTAAATTTTGGTCATACGTCTCAGTTGATTACAACGTGGTAAGGGGTTTCTTATCTCACTTTTAATTCCGTGAGAATTCCATTGTTCACCACTTATTTATTGAATGTGGTGTATGTGTATTGCCCATGATTGTATTAATTGTGTAATATAATTTAATTTATGGGTTTTTACATCATCATTTTAATATCCTTCTTTCATGGGTGTATGTTTCATACGTTACCTAATCGATAAGGGAATTTGAAATTTCAATTTCTACTCATTCGGCTGTACACATACTTCTTTGATTATTTTACTCCAAGATTATGTGTGGAATCACTATTCATTTGATTATGTCATAATTTCCACACCCTTTTTGTGAATATACTTTTTATAAACATAATCACTCCATTGATAAAATTTCAAGTCATTGGTATAAACCTGATAAGAGTAATTTTTACTCAATCTCGATTTGTTGAGATAAACATCCAATTCGTTGGTGTTGTTTTTACAAGAATATGTGTGAATGTACTTTGATTGTTTCACACTGAATATCCAATAATATTTAGTGTATTTATATTGTGACACATAATTATGTCGTTGATTTATCCTTAACCTACAGATATAGCCTTTATGAGAGATTTCATCTAATTTTTCATTCCATTTAGACTTCTTTGTTGTTATACACCAAATCCCTTTTATGTGGTGTATATACTGTACCATGACATATAATATCATGAATCCATTTATTATCATTATATTAAAATGTTTTTATTACCTCAATTATTTGTATTCAAGTGCCTCTATTTTGGTTTATAATACTAACTAAAATATCATTTTAAAATGTTTTAACGATTTATTATTCTAGAGCTTTCTCATTAATGTCCATGTTTTAAAAATGGTTTTAAGGATTTATTTATATGGACAAGAATGTTTTCAAATAAAAATTCCTTTTAAAAGTTTCAAAGTGGTATGGGACACTTTTATTAAAAAATATATTTTAAATGGATTTTTGACATATAGTGTGACTTTTAAATGTTTTCATGAAAAAGAGATATTTCTCTCAAATATATGAAAATCCAGTGAAAATTTATACGTATTTAAAGCAAGCATAAAAATGTTTTCATAAAACCTGACTCTTGAGTGTGGTAGACAGGAAGGGATTGGGCGTGGACCAATCATGGCCTGTAGTTAGTCGAGAAGTCTCAGAATTTGTTATTTTGTTTCCAGAAGCTTGCATAATGTTTTCAGAAAAACACTGGATTATATTTTAGCATCTTTAAACGTAAGTATCTTCTAATGAAATTGCATCAGTAGGTCTCATGAGACAAAGTAGTGTCTTGGAATAAGGCATTAGAAAAATACTATTTGTAGTCTTGGAACGAGGCCTTGT
The DNA here is from genome assembly GCA_963277665.1 of Viscum album. Classification (NCBI taxonomy): domain Eukaryota; kingdom Viridiplantae; phylum Streptophyta; class Magnoliopsida; order Santalales; family Viscaceae; genus Viscum; species Viscum album. The sequence goes on from OY728127.1 coordinate 1,699,934,249, forward strand.
CTATGTGGTTATGATAGTCTTCCATTATGCATTCTGTCATTATGAAGGTGGTTATTGATATTGCATGTGATTGTTCGACTAGTAAAATATCCATGGGAATAAGTAAATGGCATCATTTAATTTTTTATTTACCATATAATGCTTATGTTCATGTTTAAAAGGATTTTGTTTTAGTATTATACATTGCCTTAAATGTTTATGCTTATTTTTGAAAGTTTCTGATGTATTGCTTACCCTTAATGAGCATTTGAGCTCACCCCTTTCTATGATTTATTTTTCCCAAGATTCCATGAAGTGTAATGTGATTGATATGCAGGGTTAAGCCAAGTGAATAATGGCATTCATAATGATTATTTATGTTGTTTTGTACGTCATAAAGTGAAAATGTAACATTCATGTATGTGATCTATTTTTCCAAGACTGCTAAACTGATCGGTCCTTCGGGACTTGATTCCTTGTAATCATTCCAATGTATTAAAATAATGCACCAACTCTGGGTAACTGGGGTCGGGGCGGTATAATTATATACATAAATGGTTCCCTTATTAAATTTTTAATTATGCATAGACCATAATAATGGATAATAAACTACTACATTTGAACTTATTCAATGATTTCATATTCGTAACATAAGGTAAGAAATAAATTAAAGGGTGATCTCAATGACTCAGTATGGGTTACATGAATCAATAATAAGTGATGCAAAGTCTATAAGGTATCATCATTATGGATGAGTAAATACTGAAAAACACATGCCATCACTAAAATGATAATGAAAATGCATTAATTTTTTTATTCATAGTGAAAATATCATGTAATGTAATAAAATAATACTAAATAATAAAAATGATTATTTTTTTGGAAAATAAGTATCTAGAATATGAAACATTACACCATCAAGAAAGTTTACATCTTCTCATAGAAACTCATCTTATTATGCATGGAATGAAACACGAAGGGTTTGTATCTAAATTCGTTATCTAATGGGACTTGTTGATGCATCAAAGGTATATCTATAACCATTACCCAACCTTAACTACATTTCCTAAAAATTAATCATATATATATTTTATTCACGAACAATATAACATAAAAAATATGTGTATTATGTAAAAAATACGAATTTAATAATATTTCCCTTGTTAAAAAAACATTCACGAAATAAATGTATGAGAAATGGTATATTAATAAGATAATAATCACATCCATGATATAATAAATATTTATATTTATTGAAATCATAAATTAATGATGTTGATAAATAAAATAGATGTATACAAACACCAGACCCAAGAAATAAGGTGTGAATAATTCACAACCAAAAGGAATATCATAATGGTGTCTATGAAATAATTGATTTAAATAATTATTGGCCATTCATAAGGGGAAATAGGCTTATATACTGATAAATGATCTTCAAATGATGTGAAAACATGTAAAAATAGTTTTAATAAATCATTATAATTGGGAAAAATTATTGTGGTGTAAGGGAAAATATAAAGGACTTTTTAAACCTAAAAATGGTGTAATTATTTGAATAAAAAAAATGAAAAAAGAAAGTTCTCATGATTAAAAATACTTATTTTTTAAATATATTGGTGGCTTAATATATATTAGGTAGTGTACATTAAAATTGTTCCAAATTTTTGAATTTACCTTAAATTGAGCATATTTATTAAGAGGAATTGAAACAGGGGCCTTATAAAAAATTAATTCCCCTATAAATGAAACAGTAATTGAGATAGGTAAAAATTTAACGAAAATAAAATAATATTTTATAATTATTACCTGAGACAAATTAATAACTACATTTCACTAATGAAAGATAAAATGTAACACGAAGGAAAAATGGATGTTCAGGGAGAATACATTACCTTATGTCCAAAAGTGTTTTGTATTTGCACTTAATGTACATTTAATGAAATTATATTAATTAATAATTTAACTCAAAAGTTATTAAACATTTATTTTATTTATAATAATTTAATTAATATAATTTATGAACATTTTCTTCAGTTATAAAATTCAATTTTGTCATTTGGGAGTGTTTGATTATTTGGTTTTCATGACTGGATCACCAGTATACATGTAGAAAAGATCATATAAAATGAGAATAGTTATCCCAAATTGAAATTATAAGTTATATATCAAAATAAAAGATATTAAATTGTATTATATATAATATTTAATTTATATGAGGATTATTCAATTGATATAATATTGATAAATAAATATGATTAATTTTGATGATTTTTTGATCACCACGATATAGTTTTGTTTTATTATTTAATATAATTAATATATAGAGGGTATATAAAAATTAATAAGCTTTAATAAATATGTTATAATCTATTTTAACCATAAAAATTATTTCATTACTATCCTTTAACACATAATTTATGATTGAAAACGTGTCGTCCATGAAGGACGGAATTAATCACCTCTCTGAAAATGTTTTCAATTTTGAAGAATAAATGAAGAAGATAATATAATTGACGATGAATATAACATAAACATAATTATATTGCAGTATATGTATGATAATGAATTTATTATGTCCCTTTTTATATGGGTGTTTAGGTATGGATAATAAATGAATAGAAATTGAAATAGAGAGCGGGGGAATGTTTTACCTCTTCTTTGTCGCCTCCTTGAGAGCTTCTTTAATGGACTTGGAAATTGTATTTTTGTGATAAAATAAAAATTATAATTTGGGAAACAATTAATTTAGAAGAAATTTCCATAATATTATAAACATCTAAGGCTTATATGTTTTTAAAAGATGTGCTGGTGTGGGGAGATATTTATAGTGGAGGAGAGGGGTTTTTTTATTTTATTAATTTTGTTTTCATTATGGGTTGAGAATATTAATAGTATTGATTATAGTGATTGTATAAAGGAAGTAATTCATGTTTTTTTGAAATATTAGTTCCTAAATCATCCATTAATCATCCATGAATCAATTATTCAATTATTTTCCTTTTATAATAAAGTATCAACTTTCAATATTCATAAAAAAGTCAACAATTTTTAATAAATATTAAAAAATAACCTTAAACTTTTTATTGAGTTTAGAATTTAAAAATGGAATCCATTTTAGGAATTTTTTTTTGAAATATGAGGAATTTAATTTTTAATTAAAATTATCATTTATTAAAAAAAATTGAATTTAAAATTATATTTGATTTTATAACATGTTGAAAATTACTTATATCCCCATAAAATTAATATAAAATAATAAGACAATAAAATATTAATTTATGAATCTATATTATGAGCATAAATTTTATTTTAAATTTTTTTATGAATTATTAAAAATAAAATAATCTTTTTATTTTTAAAAAATACCAACAATTAATTTATCAATAATTAGAAAATTATTTAATTATTATATTATATTAATATGTCATATTTTCATTTATGAGGCATTAAATTTTTATTTACAGGTTCATAGTTGATGAAATTATTCTAATGGCCTTATTAATATTCCTAAAAGTCACATTACAATTTCAATGATCATGTTAATATTTAATATTATTAGACATTTCATTTAAACTCGGGGTTTCATAAGCTATCACGTATATTGAGTTCATTTAAGTAGATATGTACCATAAATCTTTGGGTTTTATATTCATCCATAAAAAATTTTATCCTTTAATATTCACATGAAAATTTCATTCTAAGTAGATGAGGGTAGTTCTTATTCATAACATCCTTAGGTTCCCACATCGCTTCTTCCATTTCATGGATTCTCTAAAGAACATTTATTACTCAAGTCATCTGATTTTCAAATACTATTTATCTATTGTCATGATTCCCAATATAATATTCGTAGTAAGAAAAAACTGCTTCATGTTCTATATCATCATAGGCTGGTACATGTGTTGGGTCTGGTGTGTACTACTTCAACAATGATATGTGGAACACATCATGAAATTTTGAGAGACATGGTGGTATTTCTAATCAATAAAGTATAACTCCATTTATTTCTTGAATTTAAAATTTTCCTATTTTCATGGAACATAGTTTCCCATTCTTATAAAATCATATCACACCCTTCCATAAAGATACATTCAGAAACATATGATCTCCCAATTAAAATTCAAAATAATTTATCTTGTTTCTAGAATTAATCTTTTAACAACCATTGATTAAAATAATATGAGGCGAAATAATCGGTACCATTATCATTGTTTCATAAATATGATATAGGACTATAAGTTTCTTCTAACCAAATTCTTTAGAATATTTTAATTTACAACACCTCTTTCTGTATTATGATTCATATTTCACTATCGGAATATTATTATGGAAACTATTATTGTAGAAAAATAATACTTACAAAAATTAGTAATCCCAAATACCATGAAATTTATGAAAGGATGGTCTCAACATGACATCTAATGTCTAAATATCCCTTTCAGAATATCTATCTATTTATGAGTGATAAGAATTACTCAAATGAAGATTAGTGTCTAAAACATTATGAAGAAACTTTTATGTCTCCTTGGTAGTCTTGTGACAAAGTATATCGAAATTTCACCCCAAATAATATATAAATATGTATAATTTTAATTAATCCCCTATGAAGTTTTCCCATAGCCCAAACTTCCGGAAAAAAATAGGCTTATTGAAAAATAATAAGCAATTTTCTACTACGTATTATCCCACCAAAATTTTTATTTCAGACAAATATATATCTTTGTACTATGAGGTTTTATAAAGAAAATAATTCCATGGTCATTATATAATACGTTCCTTTTTAGACCATGTATTGATAAAACCCATTACCTATTTCCAAATTTCATAATTCCTTCCACAAACATGATGTCTTCCAATCTTACATCATTAACAGCTTAATTTTTCTTTTGAAAATTATAATCATTAGATTGAGATCTTATTATCTTCCTTAGTAATGATGGTTTAACAATCATTTGAAAAACAATTTATGCTTCTATTAGCATAAAATTTCCATATCCAACATTACTAATTCCATGAATATATAATCTTTATTAATCATTATTTGGGTAAAATTTCCTTGATTTTTCTTACTTAATACATAAACTAAATTATTTGAATTTTTGGGGTGGTAGTGTATTGATAAATTATAATATATGAATAACTATATCCATTTTCTCTTACTCATGTTGATTTAAATTAATGAAATATGTATTTCAAACTCTTTGTATCCGTATATATTTCACATATGAAGTGGGATAATTTTTTTCATGAATCATCAACTTCCTTGATTCATGTGAAATAAATTAATCAATTTTTTTAATGAAACAACACATTCCTTTCATTGTTGCATATATTTATATCATAGACCCATAATTTCGTGAAGGTGGATTCAAAATTAGAGAATTGACTATTCTTATCTTCAATTCATCAAAAAATTATACACAATTTCTTTTTGAAATTAACTTAACCCCTTTAGGTGTGATCCTAGATAATGGGATATCCAACCAAAAAAACATTGAAAAAATGCCGATAGTAACCTGGTAAACTAATGAAAATATGAACCCTCGATTATGTTCATCAGAATATTATAGTGTTGGATTTTATAAATCTTTACATGATCAAAAAGTATTCCTTTCATTGAGATAATATGGTTAGAGAAATTTTTTTCTTAATGGAAAAAATTCACATTTGATAAATTTCCCATAAAAATATTTCCTTATGAGAGTCTCAAGAATGATCCAAAACTGATCGACATGGTATTCATAGATATTATAATACACTGAAACATCATCAAGGAATATTTCAATGAAATGATCTAGATATTCCTTGAATTATTTCATCATTATATTAATGCAAACCAAGGGTGAATTAAATAATCCAAATGGAAATACATTTTACTCAAAATGTCTATACCTTATCCAAAAATTGGTCTTCATAATATCTTTTATACATAATTGCAATTGATGATAACTTGATAAAATTTCAATCTTAGAAAAATATTAATGCTTATGAAGTTAGTCGAATAAATCATCAATATAAGGAATTGTATACTTTTTATTTATTGTAATAGTGTTTGTTTGTCTATAGTAAATGGATGGCCTCAAGGATCCATATTTCTAATTAACAAATAGAACATTGGATCCCGATGGAGAAAAAATAGGGAGAATAAATACCATAATTACTCAACTCCTATATAATTTTCTTCAGATCCACTAATTCGGAAGTGACCATTCTATAAAGAGTATTTGAAAATAGTATTTAATCAATGATTAAATTAATTGTAAATATAACATCGTGCTATGCGGGTGTTTAGGTAATTCATCTATAAATACATAGTTGTATTCCCATACAATTGTTACATCCTCAAGTTGAATATAGAGTTTCTCATCCGTAGATGATGTATACACATTCCCCCAAATATTTTACTTTAATAGAACAACCATGGGTGGTTGTAGATAAGAATAAGAAGATGATGTTTTTTTATTAAACGTAAAGGAGTCTATATCTTCCTCACAAATCAAAATTTATTTCTTATGGAAATAAATTTTCACATTATATTTTGAAATCTAGTCCATACTAATGAATATATCAATGTCCACCATAGTTATGAGGATATATTCTAAAAATAATGAGTATTTATATTTCATAATGGGACCTTCCTGACCCATTTTCATTACAATTTGACTTCCCTAAGGGTTTTTACATATATCTCCTATATTAAATAAAAAGGGAAATATAAAATTTTCTATGAAAATTGGGTAGTTATAAAATATTTCATGGTACAAGAATCAAATAATTCATTGGGTAAATTTGATGATATGACTAATGTACCAACCACCACATAATTCATAACTTCTACATCTGTTGTTGTGATTATATAAGCTTGGCCATATCCCCTTGGCATCTTCTGTGTTATATCCCCCTAAAACTTGGGAAACTGGTTTAAATAATCTCCTAATTCATTATAGTTGAATAACTGAACATCATTGATCTATGTTGTCCTCTTGTATTCACTATCTCAATGAACATTTTTTCTACACTTATAACAAACTCACATGCCATTCATGCTTTTCATTTTTTGATTAATTCAAGTATTTTTTTTAATTTCATCATTCAACACTTCTTTATTTACACTTAACCATTATTATCATAATTCCTTTTATTCTCATAATTTCACATGATAGTATTGGATCTATCAAATTTATTCATTATTTTGATGGAGAAATGTATTATTTCATCATATGATGCAAAATTTAGGCTGTCCATTTACCTTTAGATACATGGCCTAATACATTTAAATAATGATTATTATTTTTTAATTATTTATGTAATCTATATCATACCGGGATAGTCTTAATAAGGTATCCCCGTACTCTGAAATATTCTCTCCTCCATTTTAATTAATATTATGAATTTATGTCAATTTAAATTCATTACTCATGAGGGAAATATTTGTCAAATTATAATTCTTAAAAATTTCTATATTCAAAGTCTTTTATTTCAAATCTGTCCTTAGTATTCTTGATCAAAAACCACCATTGATCATGATCTCCCTTGATACAGTATACTAACAGTACAATATTTTCATTTTCATTACATCATAATGGCATAATTTTCTATTCAAGGGAGTAGATCTATTACATATCTACCACAAGATTAGTAGTACCACTATAATATGGGGGCTTCTCCATTATGAAACACTCCAGTATAGTTTTAGTATGGTAACTCATCCAAACCTGAGTAATCATTCCTAATATTATTATGATACTCACATATCTAACACTAACTTTGTTGAATTGATCAATGGTGTAATCCATACATTCTCCATATGTATTGATTCATTTTCTACCATTATGAACCATCATAAAATAATGGCACACACTTAGATGGAGATTGATGCCAATAATTTATAATCATTATGGTAGGGTAAATAATGAAAAAATTACATTAATAAACATAATACAAAAATAAATCCATTGATTTTTTCATAGTGAACATGTCAGGGAAGTAAATACCTGAATAATAGAAGTTGAAAATTATTAATTATTTTAATTCATATTTCTATGATATGAATCATTATACATTCAAGAAAATTTCTACTTTTTTGTAGAAACCAATGTGATTATGGTTTGAATCAAACAAGAAGGTTTTGTCTCCAACTATTTTGTCCTATGAGAACTATTGATGCAGGGATGGGATATCTATAACTGGGCCCTAACCATCAATATTTGTTCAAATAATTAATCAGTCATAGGTTTAGTTCACTAATTGTATGATTTACAAAATATCTATATTGCGTAGAAAATATGAATTTTTTGATATTTTCCATATTAAAAAATCTTTCAAAGAAAAAACAATTTGTAAAACTGGTATACGACTAAGAAAATACTCATATACATGATACATGAAATATGGATATTTAATTACATCATAAATTAATTATGGCCATAAATAAAACTGATGTATAAATACACCACACAAATAGAATAAGCGATGAATATGGAATTACCCAACAGAATATAATAATGTTTTCCTTGAAAGAAGGGATTTAAATCTTACATAGAAACCTATAAGGGAAAATATGAATATATCAACATAAATGATGTCCATTTTAATTGTATGCATGAAGAATGGGTGTTTAATAAACATTAGAAATGAACAACATCATGGTGGTTTAAGGGAAAGCATATAAGAGTTTTTAAAGTGTAAAACAAAATAATTGATTGCATAAAACAATTATTGAAAAGGATTGTTTCTCATTATAAATAGAGTTATTTTTTAAATCAATCTATTGATTAAAATATAATATGAAGTGTAGATTAGAATGGGTTAGAAATTTGGAATCTCTGTTAAATCATGCATATTTATTTGGAGAAATAGAAAAGGGGTCCTTTTAAAAAATGGATTTCCCCACTATAGAAAGAATAATTAAGCTAGGTACATATGTTTGGAATATAAAAAAGTAATTTTCGAGATTTAAATAAGAATAATTATGAAATACATTTTTTTAATGAGTTGGAAAGAATAACCTAAATAAAAAATGGAGTTTCGGGGAGAATCCCTTACCTATTGGCCAAATGTGTTCTACACATGCAGTTAATGTCCCAGATAATGATATTAGATTCATTAATAATTCAATTCAAATTTTATTAAAAATTTATTTGATTTATTATAATTTTAATAAATTTATTCATCGATATTTTATTATGTATAAGATTCTATTTTGTCATTTAGTATTGTTTGTTTCCTGGGTTTTATTGATTGGTTCACATGTATAAATTTATGAAAGATCATGTAAAATGGGAATATTTATCCAGAATTGAATATATACGTTATTAATGAAATTAGAGATGATTAAACTATCTGATATATTATTTCTTCTATATGTAAGTATGATTCATTTGATATAACATTAATGAAAACTGATGGATTTATTTTGGATGTTTTTCGATCATCAAAAACTAGTTTCATTTTACTATTTAATATATTGCATATATAATAGTTTAATGACATTAAATATTTTATAAACCATATATAATAATATATATAAATATATAAATGGTATTATGACCATCCATGAAGTTGTAATTGAAAAAACATTTTATCCACAGTGGTGGTAAATCAGCACCTCTTGATTGGGGTTTTTAATTTTTTTAGAACAAATGGAGATGTGAATGTAATTTATGATGCATATACAATTAGTAAAATTAAATTAAAGTATATTTATGAAAATATAGATATAATTTCTATTTTTATAGGTATGTGACTGATGTATAAAAAAATAAAATAAATTAAAAGAGAGATAGGGGAGGTTATTTCTCTTTTATGATGCATCCATGTGAACCTCTTTAAGGGTCATTGAAATGTTTTATGGGTTAGACCAGAAAGAAAAAAATTGGGGTAAGTGATTTTTTATAATAAATTGGTAGAATATTTGAAATTTTCAATTATTTGAATATGTAAGGAGAATATGTGGGGAGAGTAAGTAATTATATTGGAGGAGAGGGGTTCTTTTTGGAATATTTTATTCACTTATTTATTATTTTGGCTCAAGAATATCAATAGTGTAGATTATTATTTATAAATATAGTAACTAGTTCATTTGACTTCAAACTAATTATTAATATATCATAAATACATTATCCATGACTCAATAATTCATGTATTTATATAATTACATAAATTACTGTATTTCACTATTCACAAAAATTATATTATTTCAGAAAAATCCCAAAAATCTACCCATAACATTTTATCACATTTAGAATTAAAAAATAGACTCAATGTTATTAAACAAAGTTATAAATATGAGATTTTTATTTTTTAATTAAAATCATCATTTATTCAAAAAATAATGATTTTAATATTATAATTATTTTTATGATAGATTGAAAAAATAATTAAAGAATCATAAAATTTTATTATAATTATAAGATAATAAAATATTAATTTGATAATAAATTTGATGAAAAAATTATTTTAAATTGTAATATTAATTATAAAATTTTATATAAACATTGTTATTTAACTTAAATACCAACACATAATTTATTATTTTTCAAAAAATTATTTAATTAGTATACGATATAAATATACCATATGTTCATTTATGAGATAAAAAAAATTATATTTTCAATTTCATTGGCAAGGTTATTATTCTAATATCCAAATTAATAATCCTAATGTTCATTTTACTTGTCTCACATTGTTGTTACTTTGTAATATTATATCACGGTTCATTTTAGCTCGGTGTTGCATATTCTATTGGGAAAATTGAGTTTTTAAGATGATTAGTACCATAAATACTTGGGTGTTATATAATTTTCATAAACAAAAAATACATCTCTATAGTAATAATCTAATTTGGATTCATAATGTGACTGTGTTATCCATTATATTTAGTATTTATATGATTCTTTCTAGTTCAGACCATTGGCTAAAACGAAAATACTTATTGTAAGAAACACTAATCATAGTGGAAAACCACATAATCATGAAAAAATAAATTATAATATTTATAAATATTGAAACCTTAATTTATATCTGAAAACCCTTAGGTAAGTCCAAGTTCATTTATAATCATTATCTATTCAATCCATCATGTTTTTACATAGAGAATTTTGGAATTTACAAAGCATAACCCCCCATGAGTGTTAATCCAGGTGTGCAGTAAAGCCCAATGTCATGCACTAAGAAATTATCGAGTCAAAAAAATGTGTAAATTTAGGATTTATTACCACTAGGTACCTATGATCTACATACATATCCAATTGTAGTATCCAGATCTGGATGTAATTTCATGAAAACTACTAACTATATATTTACCAAAAAACTAATGAATTTATAATACTTTGACACATCTCTAGACTTATCCATATAGATATCCTTATAGATATCCTTATAAATACAACTAGGTATATCATTAATGATTTATCATACATGTTTCTAATGTATAATAAAATATTTACTCAAAAAACTATAGATACTAAATTATTTTATACATGTATATTACATATGTTTAGATGAATACTAATAACATTATTCAAACACCCTTTGAGGACCATAATAATTTTGTGGATTTAGAAACCTAGAACATAATATTTTTAATTAATGAAAGATATTCAGTGACTCCCATAATTATTTTTAATTTTAGTACTACAACACAAAACCATTCTTCAAAACCAGGTAAAGTAAAAATAAGAAAGGGTGAGCTTTGATACTCAGCAAGGGTAAATAGAGGAGATATGTAAGAATAATATGAAATTATAGGTATGATAATATTATTATAACAATTCAAAACGATACCATGAATATGTGTCATCATAATATAGAGTCATACATAAATTTTGGTAGCTTATAAGTCATAAATACCATGTTAATCAATGAACATGAGCCATGAGTGAATAACATTTTCATAGCATATAGAATTTGGACACACAAAAAAGTATATAAAATAATCTCCATATTAGTTAAGTATGAATTAAAAAAATAAGACACCTCAATAGTATATTCACCTACTAGTTAGGATGCACCATCTACACATGTGGATTAAATTTCTTTATAGAATAATCGGTTTACTCCCAAAACAAGTATAGTAGTCATGTTTTACTCCCAATACCACTATAGCAGACAAAGTCCCTTATTGACCTGACGTCACTCTTCATTCTATTAATATTTATCTCTATATATATAAATCTCTAGACAATTCATTTCAGGGAGATATTGATCATACCCATCATTAATTATAACATATCCACTATCCATGGATATAAATTATCCATCTATACATAATTAAAATCATACATTTGTGTTCGACTAGAATATAAAACATTTATCATATCATAACCTGTGTTATGAAAATGGTTCTAATTTCACTTTAGCACATCATAACCTATGGAAAATAGGCTGGTTTCATAATAATTTCATAATTTCATCAGATAATAACCCATGAAAATTAGAACGTTTCATATGAATTCTATCATGGTATAACCCATGGAAAAAATAGGTATCATAAACATAATTTCCTAAAAATAAATCATTAGTAGAAAGAATAATAATGGTACCCGTGGATAATATCCCTATTAATGAATAAATAACCTCAATATATTTCATCTTATATAGAGAATGATTTCAAAATATTACATGGAACATTTCTTTATGAAGATAACTGAATTCTGAAAATAAATTTTCAATATTTAAAAAACATTCAAACATATTTTCTTTGAAAATAAAAGTGATAACTTTTAAAGCATGCATTGAAAAATAATTTAACTAATTTAATGTAGAAAATAAATTTCCTATGATTTTAATTTATATCAACTAAAATCTTGTTAAAGATCAAATTCATTTAAAATAACTATAAAAGCATATAAATGAGTCTTAAAAAATCATTTAAAATATTTCTTAAGGAAATATTATTTTTTCTTTAAAAACACATTTTTTAAAACTTATGAATTTTAAAAAACTCTTATATTTTAAAATAAACATGAAGTATTATAATTTATGCTTCAAAAAAATTGTGTTCAAGATGATGTGAATTTTCTTTCATTCTGTATATGATAAGGTAAATATTCCATTCACATTTTCATTAATAGACAAACTAGGATTTTTCAAGGAAAAATGAATCTATATTTCATAAATATTCCTTATAATTATCCCAAGGGTAAAAATTTATTTTAAAAATTATAGTTAAATAATAAATAAAAATTTAAAACATTTTTAGAAAACACGATTTGTGAAAGATAATATATTTTGTACTGAATAGAGAAATGATGTGATATTTTCTTAAAAAATATCAATTTTTTTGTTTCTAAATAGTGGAAAAATTGTTCTATTAGTTTAAAATTACATGAAAAAATAGTGTATATTAAAATTAATTAATTTCATGAGATATGAATCATAAAATATTTTTATCCAAAAAATAATCATATGCAATATTGATAAACCATTATATTTTTACATAAATAATTACAATATTGGTAACTTGGAATCTGAAGACCCATGAAATAATAAAATAAAATCTAACATAAAACATCAAGAGTATAAATAAATTCATTAAAATAATTATCAATGGGTATTTATATAAACCTAGTAAAATAAAATTGGTAAATAAAATAACATACGTCTCAAAGATGTAAATTTGAGACAAAAATCCCTTACAGATTCGGTAACTCCTTAACCATAAAACAAATGAATGATGTATGTCCAATGGACATATAAATACCATTTATTTTTAATATAATAATAACAAAATAAATAAATAGTCTATATATACACCACCTAGAATAATTACGTGGTGAATATATATTGTGGATCATTAAATAAAATAGTGAAACTAAAATCCAATAAACTATGTCTTGAATTCCATTGCATTTATTAAGACCTAATATATAAAAAAATTATTATAAATATATTAAATAACTATAAATATATAATTCATATGATATATGATTTAATTAAGTCATTTTATAACACCATTATTGACAATTAATGTTAAATTTACATTTTGGATAATAACCCCTTTGTTTATCATATATTTGTTGAATTTTAATTTTTTTTTCCTTTTAAATTGATCATGGTTCCAATATATATATATAATTCTAAACAAGATATAAACGTAATATATATTCATTATATATGTATTTTTATTAACACATAAAATTTAGTGATAAAAATGAAATTCATCATTCCAGGAGATGGTAGGCCATACGTACTCATGAACATTGTTTTCATTTTCTTATAGGATTGAAATTAAGAAAGTTAAATTATATATTTTCATTATATTATAATTTTTTTTAATATATATCACATATTTTCACAAAACCCATCCTTAATATATTCCATTTAATTACAAAATGAATCACATCTCTTCCTAGGGTAGTAGCCCACCACACACACGTGGGAGGTTATCATTTTCCTAGAAAATTGAATTAATGAAATTTTTTGTGATATTTAAATTTAAAAATAATTATAATATCATATGTATATATTTAATATATACAAAAAATTAATCATTATAAATAAATTTTAATGGTTATAATTGAATAATCAATGATAATGGTTCGTGAGGCGGTAGTTCGACATGCACATGAACATAGATTATGTAATCCATTTGATGTTAGTAGAGATTGTTTTAGGTCATGAAAAATATATTTAAACATATTAGAATATTTAGTATATTTATTTTCTTTTATAATAATGATATAATAATATCTGAGGATGTTGGATGAATAAATAAATGAAAAAATATCATTAAAAACAATACCTCTACTATGTGTATCTTCCTTTGGATTGAAACAATAGAATTTGTAGGATGGATTAATAGAAAAAAAGGATTATATGTTTAGGTGAGGGATGTTGGGATGTTATTATGGTAGTGATGTTATGATCTAAAAGGGTTTTATGTTGTGAATAAGATAAGAGAGGATGTCTAATTTTATAAGATGGTGATATGACATACTTGGGATTCTTGAAAAGAATTGAGTGATCCCACTTTTTTAACACGTAAATTGGTTAAAAATAAAGTCATTATAAAAAATTATAGGTTTTATGGTTAAAATATGTATGTAATATATTTTTTACATGTATATTGGTCATTTTTGACCTTTTCGATTTAGGTTAACCCATCGATAAAACAATTTTTACCTCAACCTTGGTAATTAATTTTTTTTACTAAATTCACTAATCATTCTGGTAAAAAATATTTTCTAACCATATTAGATAATATAACATACAATAATTCAGAATAAATAATCTATTTTTTTAAAATTCATATTGTATATGTTGGAAATTTTTAATTTCAAATTGTTCCCGCAGAGGCAATGATAAAACAAGGTTTTAAAGACAAAATATCTAAAAGGTTATATGGTTTTTTATAAATTTCTATATTAAATTAGTTTATAATATAAACTAGATTAATTTGTGTATAATTGTAATAATTATACATTAAATCCAGTTAATTGTTAATATTTATCCTTATAAATAAATTAAATGAAAAGGAATTTTTCAATTAAATTTTAATATTTTTCACTATTCAACGAAAATATTAACCATATATGAAAATTATACATAATTAACCATAATATAATTTTAACATGATGAATTTAAAAATTAATATTATTTTTTTAAAAAAATATAATTGTTTAAAAAAAATTAAAATCAAACATTGTAGACGTGATGAAAAAGAGGGTTTTCGAGAAGTATATTTTTAAAGAAGAAGTTAATTTCATTTTAACCATTTGTTTAGTAATAAGAATTTTATTTAAATCAATTACTATTTTAAGATATATATTATATAAATTTAATTTAAAAAATTCCTAATTATTAATTATATTTATCAATTAAATCGAAGAAATATTACCCACATTAAAATATTTTTCAGAAAATACCCTTTTTTAAACTCCAAAAAAATATTTCCAAAAATAGTATATATTTTAATAGAATTTTAATAAGTGTTTTTAATATAAACTAAAAACAAATATTTTATTTTAATAAATAATATTTCTTTTATGTTACATAATTAATTGAAACTAAATGATCATTTTACAAAAATATAAAATTTCACTATTCATTGAGAAATGAATATTTTTCGAGAAGTCCGAAAATTTCAACATAATTTAATTTTGACATGATGAATAAAAAATTATTTTATTTTTATCAAATAAATTTATTAAAATGAGTAAAAATTATGTATAATATATTCTCATGAAAAGTATTAAAAATTATTTTCAATGAGAATATAATTTTGATGAGTATAAATACGTTACCAAAAATTGATTTTTTGTTTTCTATGAATTTATAAATAAATTTATATTGAGTGGAAAATTTATATACATATTTCATAAAGGGATTTTTTGCATTTATACGTACCGATTTACAAACATTTCTATAATAGTGATATTTAAAATACTATTATTTCGTGGTTCACAGAATCTTGGTGTCATGTGTCATACAAACCCATGAAGAAACACATTACTATTGTTAATTAAATATAAAATTATTATTTAGTATAATCTATATATACTATTTCTTCTAAGAAAAAAATAAATAAAAATTAAGTTCATTTTAAATGAAATGTGTCACAAAATCTGATGTGTTACATTATACATTGAAAAAAATTAATTACACCATAACAACTCATCTCTGTCATTAAAGTATTATCATATGAAACTTACTTCATAGAAACCCATATAAGAAATTGGGATAATTAAAAATCCTCTTGAAAGAGAGAATGGTATATGGACAATTCATTTGGAATAACATATACTAGGTTTTAAAATTTGATAACACTAGGGGGATGTTAAAACATCAACATAGAAGTGAAACGTAACACAAAAATACTAAGGGAGAATGATAGAAAATATTAATCACAAGAAAATGGGTGATGAAAAAGGTTAAAACCCACAAAAACATAAAAACAGTAATTAACAATTTCTTTTATTTCTGTAAAAATGAAGATAACTGGACACTATTTTATTTCTAGATATTTTTTCAAATTTTGGGGAAATCACTTTACATACACACTGAGAACAAATTAAATTGTACTTACATATCATATTTATGTTTCATTAGAATAATTTCATCACATGGTCATTCATTGATAAATTATCACTTCATCTCTTACTCCCAGAAATGAATTAGGTTTTTTTATTTTTGAATGACTAACGGACCGTAATATCCAAAAATAGAATGGTAAGAATATATATATATGTCTAGTTATCATCATAAAAAATTTACACAGATATCATCATTGGGTGAAATAATTCATTAATCCCTAAAACCTCATCAAATGATCAAATTAATCTATTCCAAAAAATTGTAATCCTATAACACCTTAGAATTAATTTTTTTAAGAAAGGTGAAAAACATCTCAGAATATACTTAACACTATTACATAAAACAATAGGATGTATGTCTAAATTTTAATGTAACAAATAAGTTAATACCATTAACATGTATTCTCTTAAAAAGGGTTATAACCTGATGTACCATAAAAAATTATTTTTCAACATAAATTCTACCTCATTCCTTATATATAACACATGTTATTTTACATATTCCTCAAATCCAAAATTGATACAAACACCATCAATGAAAACATAAAAAAATATCCAAAAAATCATTAATTAGTTCTCACATCACTAGTACTATCCAATATATGTAATTCCTATCAAACATATCATTATCCCGAAATAATTATCCCATAATTCAGAATGTATTATTGTTTATCCTCCCTTAGTCAATACAGAATTCTATTATTAAATAAATTTTACTATCTATCAATACCATTTACCATATTTTTTAAAGTACATTATGAAAAATGTATTGGAAAAAATAATTATATATTTCAGGATTTATATAACAATGTCATTGAATTCCTATAAATGAATTCTTCAATTATTCCATATCAATTATTGACAAAGCATTGTTCCATCCTTGGTTTAGAACACTATTATTGTGTTATGTAAATGTTTTCAATAATCCCCATATTCCCCGTAAATAAAATATTGAATTTCTTGAATGTTGTTTACTTAATGACCTTATTTTCCACATAGATAACACCTTCCCTTCCATTTTATAAATTAGGCAAGGTTCCTCATCCAAACATCCTAATATTTTGATGTTGAATATTCTTTTCTCTATATATATTACAAAATAATATATAATAAACGTTCATCTTCATATTATTTGAATATTTAAAAATCTCATGGAAGTTAACATTCATTGTCATATATTGTGATAAATTATTATGAATAATCAAAATATATATCTATGTTGTCACATTACAATTTTTTTTCTCACAGTCACCTAATATTCCATAAAATTTAATGTTAATATGATTACTTATACTTCAATCTGTAAACAAAAACCATAATGTATAGTTTGAGAAACACTTTTAATAGTGGAAAAAATGTAATAGTGAAAAATAATAATTTATTTGTTGTCTAAAAATGATATATTAATTTTAATATATGAAACATTAGGTTATATCCTAGGACATTAATTGTCAAAATCTATTTAAATCCATCCGGATGGTAATGAGTTTTTGAGTTTAAAATTAATATCTTTTGGGATTGTCAAACAAGCTGTGGAGCAAGGCTCATTGTCTTTAAATAGGTGATGAAAGAATCTATCTCATTGTTCCCTTTTCTATGTTATTTAACCTATGTTTTTATACACAGATATTACATCACCTTATATGAATGTTTAATATATTAAAAAAACAAATATATGAAGACCATAATATTGTAGTTCCTTTAGTAAAATAGAATACAATATTATGAATTTGTGAATGATATTTAATATCTTCCATAAATATCTTCCCCTTTATTAATCATAAATAAAACCTTTATTTATTACCTAGCAATGTAAAAACAATAAATGATGATACATGAATATATTTAAGGTTAAATAGAGGAGATACATAAGCATAACATGTATATAAGGGTGTGAGAACATGTATATAATCCTTCACAATATATCAAATATTATAATCCAACGTAATGACATAATTATTAGTTGTTCATAAAGGATGAATCATATGATTATAAAATATCATTAGACATGATAATATAACATTGAAATAAGATAGTGATTTGTTTCATACAAATAAGTATAGAAATTCATTTATTTATTAGTTAATGTAACACCCTAGACTATTATGAGAAATATTTTGTTTTTATGTTATATAAATAATCAAAGGAATCTTTCACTACACACAACACTAGCTTGGCTTGCTTTACACGCAATCTCGGCCTTCCTCAATAGCTTGTGTTGTACGCAATACCGAGTTTCACTAAACAACGATATATTATAATACTAGCCATTATGAATAGCATTAACTTAATTTTGAATTTTATAACATCTTAATTCATATTATACATTTTTTTAAATGATGTATGAAAACAAAATCAGATTTTTGGAGAAAAGAAGTATTTTTAAAAAAAATGCAGTTTTACCACCTTTTGATGGCGCACCCACATTAAATCTAGTTTTTGACAAGATTATAAGTTCAATTTGAGAAAATAAAATTCTTATTTAGAATCAAGATATAAAAATTTACATTGGATAAATTTTTCATATTATTCTGATAACATTAATATTTTAATGAATAGTAAAAACACACTATATTTTAATTAAAAAAAACTTTTTTCATTGCAATAATTTATATGGTTAAATTATAATATTGAATGTTTTTAAAGTATAAATAGAATAAATTTTTACCATTAAATATAATGAATATCATTATCATTATTTTTACATTGAATTCATAGGTAAAAACATTTTAATCTTTGGCAATGTTTTAACTTTTAAAACCCGTTTTCTTAACAACGGTATTAATTTTAAATTAATTACTGCAGCTTATGTGTTTTGAATTTTTAAAAATGGATTCCATATTTGGAATCAGTGGGTTCAAATTATGTTAATAGGTTACTTTTACTTTTTTGATATTATGAATAGTAACTACGGTAATTTTTATTTACTACGGTTAAAGGTAAATATGGTAATTCAAGTTTAAAAGAATATTATAATAATAAAAAAGTACGTTTCACTTGTCCTATCCTTATTTTATGAGTAGTGGCCGACCATGCACATCCTTGGGACGATTTTGGGGCCCCATTGAGCCACTTGGTAGTGACAATGACAATTTGGATTAATTAATTTAATGTAAAGACAAAATTGACATTAACAAATATATTTTAGTAATTAATTTTTATAAGGTGTTATATAAATTATATTTTGGACTATAAATATTCATTGGAAATCTAAAACAAATTCTTACATAATTATATATTTTTTATAATTTTTAGACACCAAATAAATTAAATTATTTATGACACAATAATGATGAAGTATTTACCTCATTAATAAATGTTTTAAATAAATAAGAATATAATGATTAAAATATTTTCCAAAACATGTCCAATTCGGATTTTATTATTTTATTTAGACTATGAGTCATCTTATCTTCATCTTTAATGATTTTTGGACCTTTTATAACCAAAGATAATTTTATAATAAAATAATATTTCCACACCTTCCAAAGGTGACCCTACCCTCCCTTATAAAAGGGAACCTCCTCCCTCTCTTCCTCACACCAATTTGAGCATTCGAGCTCAGAAAAACCCTGACCATTTCACTTACCCATTTCCTTATAATCCTACTAGAGGTATTGGTCTTATCAAAAGACCAACTCTAGTTCCCTAATAGAAATTTTAAAGGAGGCACTTTGAGAAAGAGGCAATACCTTCTACCATTTTCTTCAAGTTCCATTCTTCTTCAACTCCATCTTATTTAGTTGTTTAATTATGAGGTAATAACATCAGTATCACTAATATACTGATATGTTATTATAAATATGAAACAACCTGATTTCACCTATTATCCATCCTACGGAAAACGAAATCACCGCGCGTGCGTACATACGGAATACCGTCTCCACGTCGTGGTTTAATCCGTTTTCCACCACCACTATACTTGGATGTGTATAATGGTGTAAAGAATAACTATATTTGATTATTGTAAAGTGATATTGATTATGAAATAGTATACATACACTTCAATACAATTCCACGATCATGGGAACGATATCATTGCTCGTGCATACGTACGGCCTACCGTATCCACGATGTGATGCGACTCGTTCTATATGATCTTCATTGAATAATGATTATATAATTGAATTTAATGAATTAAT
Organism: Viscum album; assembly: GCA_963277665.1. NCBI lineage: Eukaryota > Viridiplantae > Streptophyta > Magnoliopsida > Santalales > Viscaceae > Viscum > Viscum album. The sequence goes on from OY728127.1 coordinate 1,699,955,406, forward strand.
TTGATATATATTACACTAATAAAATTCTGTAAATGATGTATCTATATCCTACAAAGAGTAATAAGAATTTATTCGACAAAACACGCATAAGAACAAAAACTAATAAACACCTGAATAACAAGTAGTAATGAAATATTACATATAAGAAGATAAGACTATGACCATATATGGTATCATAACAATGAATATGATTTTTTAATAATTCAATTACATTATTTAAATCATTATACAGGAGGTTCAGACACGTAAAAATCATATCGGACCTGAGGTAACGAATATATATCAACCTAATTTTTATCCAAGATTGTTTATACTTTGGAATTTACTGGGGTGTATTTTATCATCCACATACATGTTTCCTCAATATGTAATATTATTTACATCCACCTACAATTTCTTTAAATCCAATTTTACCCTTCGATGAGTTTTTAGTAAATGATATGAAAGGAATCATTTGTCTTTTTTCATATGAAGTACTTTTTGACTTTTCCGAAAAAAGTACGAGAAGAATGTTTTTTTAACTTATACGGCATGAATGGATTTTTAAAACATTATTTCCAAGAAGCTTCCTTTACAAGTTTACAAGTTTATTTTTAATCAACTTCTTTTAGTTTATAATTTTATGACATTTTATGAAAGGAAAAGTGGTTTTGAAGTAGAAAGGATATTTTCCTCAAGAATGGAGTTCAAGTGTTCTATCAAAATTATTTTCCATCTAAGATAATATAGGGTTTTGTTTAGATCACAATTATTACATTGATTTGATTATCTTATGACGGAAATATTTTTATTAGATACTTTATCTTATATCAATTGTTTTATGATGTCATGATGTTTAAGATTCCCATTTTTATTACATAGGTTATGGTATGATGTATGTTTTATGATTTTGTGGCACACATAAGAATGATATCATTATGAGATATGTGGGACCTATATCTCCCTCCAATGAATTGGGTAAAGATTTTGTATCTCCTGATATAGACCTGGCTGGAATGGTAGGTTAAACCGGTTCAATGAAACAGGACTGAAACGAGGAGTGAACTCGGTTCAGAAATGGACTTTGTCCACTAATATAGTCTTGGCTATGAGTCATGACTAATAATAAATGATTCTCTATGATTATATATGTATGACACAATGTTTCGTGTTTTAAGTTAGGATTATTGGGATTACATTTCACTACCATGATTTATCCCATGTTATGAAATTATGATATCTTTTGTAGGGTAAGTTTTCCAAAATGTTATGCTCTTATAAATTTGATGTGATTGATATTTCTTTTATTTACCCTTACTGAGCATTTGAGCTCACCCTTTTGTATGTTTTCTTTCCCTAGGTCAGGATGAAGGTTATTAAGTAAGATATGCCAAAAAGGGACTATAGATATGATGAAATAAATGGGAGACAATGTAGATACTTTATGAACCATTTTTTTATGTTTACCAGTTTCTAAAGACACTATACCTATACGGTCTTTTCATGTTTTTTTTATATGTTCTAATAAGTTTGCCTCAATTTTTAATTATTAACCATGTATGTAATTTATGGGTCGTTATAGTTAAGGCTTAAGGTCAAAACATATATGGGCCCCCTATCGGAGGATAAACCTCTTTGGTGGGACACAAAACTATCCCCAGTGGAATCCCTTTCCGTATATGGGAATTGGTTTACTCCCAAAATGTTCATAACTATCATGGTTCACTACCAAGACTATCATAGAAGAAAAAGTACCCTACAAATTGGAGTTCACTATATATTCCATTACTATCTATCTCATCAGATATAAATCATTACACAATGCATTATAGACAGAAATAGGTCCCACATGTCTTTTATTATAACATAATCACCATCCTTGGTTATAATTTATCCACTTTTCATAGACCTAACATAACCACAACCACATAATTAAAATCTTACAAATGTGTGAAATAGTTTTATAAATCACTAATCAAATTTTCACCCATTAAACCAAAATGGATTCATAAATTTTTTAATATCATTACCTATGGAATAGAGGCATGATTCATAATCATCTCATCATTTAATCATATAATAACTCATTGAATGTAGTTGTTTTATTAAAAATTATATAATGGTATAACATGTGTGAAAATAAATAGGTTTCACAAACATCAAGTTTGAAAAAGGAACCATTCATTGGAGGAATATGAATGGTACCCATGTATTATATCCCCAATAAAACATACATAACATCAAAGGAATCCATATTATATTGATAACGATTTTAAAAGATTATATGTATTTTTTTGAGGAAGTGGAAAATACATTAAAAATATATTTTTAAAACATAAAATAACATAAAAATCAATTTTATTGATAATAACACTGCAAACATATAATGGAAGATTTAATAATATCATTTGAAACATTTATGGAGGAAAATAGTTTTTCATTGAAAATAAATTTTAAAACAGAAACACATTTTTAAAATACATTTCATTGAAAATAACCGTTAAATTAGATAATGTAATCTTTAAATATAACTTAAAACATTTATTTATGAAAATATATTTTCTCTTGAATAACATTTTTCAAAAAAATTAAAAATTTAAAAAAAAAATATTTTAAAAAAACATTGACATTATAAAATTTAATATTAAAGTGAAATAATTTCCTTGAATATGGCATGTTTCCTTCATGATGTACATTTTAAAATAAACATTCTATTAACATTTTCAGTAAAAGTTAAACATTCATTATTTGGAAATTGAAATGATGATTCCATTAAAATTATTTTCAATTGTAAAAAATTGTTAATTTTTAAATAAAATTCATATAAAAATAATATAAACTTTTTTTAAACATCATTTTTGGATGAAAATAGATTTCTGACCGAACAGAGAAACAAAGTACAATTTTCATAATAACATTCTCTCAACTATTTTAAGTACCATTCAATGGAGAAATGGTACTATAATGAGAAAATATCATGAATTACAACAAGATAAGAATGTTAATTTTTTAATTGAGAGATTGATAGTATGAGTTTATCCCTGGAAACATATTCATAAATAATTAATCTTAATTTTTATATTTTAACATAAAATCATTACAACATTGGTAGCACTAAATCATAATACCAATGAATGAATAACATCAAATATAATCATGATAAATAATTTCATGAAATTACCTTTAAAAGGGGATTTCTATAATCACCATGAAATAATACTTGTTAATAAAAAAATATCTATCAAAGAACAGAAATTAAGACCAAAATCCCTTACCGCTTTGGTAAATTCAAAATCAAAAACCTATTAAATCTGTGATAGAGAAATGAAAATCTATGTTACCATGTTTATTAGGGGAATAATTGAAAAATAAATTTATTAGAATTATACAAACCAAATATAATAATGTGGTGGTAAATATAGAATGTGTCATAAAAATGAAAAAATTGAAACTGAAATCCATTATCGTATGTCTCAACTTTCTTCACAGTCATTAAAATATCCAATATAATTAATATAACTTTTTGAAAAATATATTTCATAAATATTCATATTTATATAAATCTATTTATGATTACATTATCACATGAATTTAAATCATGATATAAATATATTATATATTCAGTATATGTTTTATTATATTTATTCACAAAATTCAGCGATAAAAAATGAAATTCACTGTTCATGGAGACAGAGGTCGTATATATGTATGGACATTTTTTAAATTTTATTTATTGATTTAAATAAGTAATTTTAAAAAATATATGAACATTATATAAATTATTATGTCATATATATCACATATTTTCAGTCAATCCATATTTAATACCCTCATTGTGAATCATGAATGAAACATAATCCTTCGTAAGACGATAGTCTTCCACTCACACAAAAGACGTTATCCTATTCCCAAAAAATAGAATTGAAAAAGGTATGTGTGATATAAATTTTAAAAATTCATTATAATACCGTATATATAATATAATGATAATAAATACATAATTATAAACAGACTTGATCAATGGTAATGGAAAAATGAATGACATTTTTTCGTTAGGTGGTATTCCTCCATATACACGGACGATGAGTTCATAATACATTTGAATAAATTTGATATGGTTTACTTTAGCATAATAATAAAAAATAATATTAGTATATATAATATACCATGGTTATAATATCGTAATTTTATAAAAATAATTAATGGATGTGGAGGATGAAATAAAATGATAACACGTATGGAAGAATGTGACCTCTTTTTTGGGTATCCTTTTTCAGATTTCACCAAAAGAAAATATATGTTTGATTTATTCCAAAAATAAGTATTATAAGATAAAATTAATAATTTAGGGATGTTATTTATTCATGGATTAGGAAAAACAAAATGGTCTGAAGGTTTTATGATGGGAGAAGAGGGGGTGACATTTTATAAGTAGGGGAGAGGACACAACTAACTCTTTTAAAAAACGTGAGTTCTCCCACATTTATAATAAGTCAAGACAGTCCAAAATGGGAAATTATCAAAAATTATTGGTAGAATTGTCAAATATTCCTATATCATATTTTTTATACTATTTTATATGTCATTTTACCCTTATAGTTTTAGTTTAAATGTAGTAGTTAATTTTTTCATCATTCACTATTCAATTTGTTTTAAAATTAATGTGAACATGTATGATAATAAAAATTATTCATATTAAAAATATGGAGTCATGTTTTAAAAATTAAAATCTCATATGTGGACTAATTTAATTTATAATTAATCACACTGATGCGATGAGAAAGCAGTTTTGAAGAGAAAATGTCTAAAAAATTTCATTACTTTTTTATCAAAATTCAATATGAAATTGATTCCAATGACTAAAATTTGATTATTTGATTTAAAATTGAAATAATTTTACATTATTACTAACTAATAATATAATATAATTTAAAAAATAAATTTAAAAAAATGATGTTTTCAAATAATATTCAATAATTATCACTTTTCAATAAAAAAATATTCTCTCTGAAAATTCTCAAAAAATCCCAATATAATTTTTAAATTATTATTTCAATAAATTAATTTATTTTTTTCATATTTTTTTTATAAACGTTTAAAATATTACTGTTAAATTAAAACACATAGACGTGATGATAATGTGAGTTTTTGAGAATTATTTTTTTGGCAAGATGATTTTTAATTAACTATATTTGTAAAAATAATAATTTTATTAATATTAATTAAATTATCATTAATTAAAATTATAAATTTTAATTATAAAATTGCTAATTATCTATTCTCTAAATTAATGAAAACTAATAAATATTATGAACAATAAAACTGTTTTTTGAAAAACCCTCTTTTAAACAGCAAAATAAAATATACATAAATACAGTATAAAGATGATTCAAATGGAACTAATAATATTATATAATAAATAATTATAATTATGTTATTTTAAAATATAATTGGGAATTAAATTACTTAATTTATTGGAATCAAATGATATTTTAAAAAAATCAGTATTTTTTACTATCACTAAAAAATCAATATTTCCTTGAAACCCCAAAAATTCCACCATATGTTAATTTTGATATAATGATTATAAAAATTAATTAATTTTTATCTAATAAATTATATAAAATCTTTATAAATTAATAAAAATATTCTCTCATAAAAATAAATAAATTATTTTTTGAAGAAAAAATATTTTTGATTAATATACTTACTTTACAAAATATTTATTGATTATTTACTAAAAGATTAAAATTAATTTTTCATTGAGTAGAAAATTTGAATATATATTTGTTAAATTTCTTAACAATATTCATAAATAAATATTTAATTTCAATTTTATAATCACAATTCATAAAATGATATTATTTCATTGTTTGATGAATCTCTATGTCGTGTATCTTGCATTGCCTCAAAGAAACTCACTGTTATGTTTAATAAATACTTAAAATACTATTTCATATAATATATAATCTGTATTTAACAAAATAGAAATAATATGATATTTTAAATATATTTGAAACAATTATTTACGAATGTATCACGGTGTTACACTCTTAGCTCATTATTAGTTGTAACTGTATGGTAACCATGTAGAATTTCTCTACTGGTTTTATTAGAAATTTATATGAATTGAGAATGTTTTTTTATATCCATGAATAAATTATTATTTAATCCTAAACACAAGGTCTTGTGGGAAACTAGTGACCACATAGTTAATACGTAGATTTCCATACCATATGACATAACCCTGAAATTATGTGTTCATTAAATATGAAAATTTTTCGTATATTCATCGATATTTTTTTTAACTATAATCCATTCTTAATAAATCATTAGCTCAAAGTAGAACCTCTTTTATGACCTGCCAGAATCTTCCTCATATTTCTTTATGTTTCCAGATCTACTTAGATTGATCTCTTCGAGGTATATTTATATTTCCTCTTTATTTAAACTTTTTTATAAAGATCTATCCTCAATATATCTTCCATTGAACAATTAAATACCAATTGGGTAGTGATTACTAGATCTAAAGTGTTTTATTGTAAATTTATGATTTTACCTATTTATCTAGTATTTTTAGGACTAGATCTATTAGATTTAATTGCCCATTTTCTATATACTCAATGGTTCACTCATCGGCAAGGTAAGTGTATATATCGGGTGGATTATTTCCATTGGAATAATCGAACAATGCTATATTATTCATTTTATTTCATATGAATATTATTTGTTTGATTGTTTCAGTGTATAATTTTAAATAAATTATTCATAAGTGAATTTTTATCGAAAATATAAATGATTTAATGGTTTTTTCATTAAAAACTATTTTTTATAAATCTTCAATGTTAAATGAAATTCCAAAATTATAATTTTAAAATACTGGGATAAGATTCACTTATATATTGTGGCACACATTATAACTAAAGGATGGCCGTGGGATATGTTTTTGATAGATACCTAGGATTCTCTATTTAGGATAGAGTTTATGTAACACCCGAATGTTTTTATGAAATATTTTGTTTAAAAAATTTTAATTCTTCAGTACATTACTTTGCATAAAATCTTGAGTTTCATCGAACAGTGAGATTCCCTTAGTATAAAATTACATTTATATCATATTTGTTTGGTTTGTAGTAATAAGTATAACTAAATTATGAAAATTCATTTGTGAATTCATTGGCAGTCAATTATTTATGAAATATATTAATCAATGAGATTTTTTTATTTTTGATTGAATTACATTTTGTAATGAAATTAATAATATATATATATTTTATTAACTTTATTATAATTGTTTATATCCATCCAATGGATTTTCTACTCATAGTGTATGAATAAACATTATTTGATTTATAAAAACCAATTTTTAAAGGGTAACATTAAACATTTGAATGTATATACCCTTTTAAACTATAATATTGACACATTAAAAATTTTATTAGGACAACATATTCTTTTTATTTTGAATTGGGATATTAAAATTTATTTTGGATGAAGTTCTGATTTTTTTTGATAAATTTCATGTTTTAATGAATAGTAAAAACACAATAATTTTATGTGAAAACACCTTTTTTCATCAAAATAATTTATACTGATAAATTATAATGTTTAATGGTTACAAAGTATAAATATAATATATTTTAATCAGTAAATATAATATATTTCATTTTCATTTATTTTACATTGGATTCAGATATAAAAACAATTCAATCCTTTTTAATGTATTATCATTCAAAATCCATTCTCTCTTTCGAAAAATTGGGATAAATTTTAATTTAATTACTGAATTTTTAAAAAAAAAAATTGAAAAATTTCTTCCATATATTTTATCAGTGTTTCCAAATTATTTCAATAGGACACTTTTAGTTTTTGTACATTATGAAAAGAAACATTATATTTTTTATTACCGTGGTTATGGGTAAATCAGGTAATTAAGGGTAAGAATTATATTATTAAATTACCATAAAACATATGATAATCTGATTAAGAGAAAAAATGTGACCCTTATCATCTATGGATCGAAATGGAATCACTTAATGGCCACATCCCCATGAATATGACCTTATTTCTATTTAAAATCATTGAATGTGTCAAAATGTCACGATAGCTTTTTATTTTAGTAAATTAATTCTAATATAGAGATAATTTGGAGATAAAATTGAATGTAGGTAGTGTCTAAATATATAAAATAATTACTTACATCAGATAAATTTATATATAATTAAAAAACTACCATAAAGATTACATAATAATGACACAAAAAATATTTTATTAATAGAAATATCAAGTAAATGATACAAAAATATAAAAATAAATATAATTTTAATTAATTAAGTTTCTACATGAATTTTATGGTTGACTATCAAATGTTTTGAGTATATTTAATATTTTCTTTAGATTTTTTTTTTCTATTTGTATTTTATTATAAATCAAGGCAATGAATAGTATCAAAATTGACATTATTGATATTTTATAAATATAACATTTTATTAATTTTTTTTAAAATCATAGAAACATTAAAAAATTAAATATTGATAATTTTAATGTCTCAAAGGTCTTGAAATATCTATTTATGGTCAATTAATATATTATAAGTAAATATATATCACCATTAAAAATTTATAATGTTATTAACACAATTAAAACTAAATTGATTAAGAAATGATAAACCAAATTTATAAGGTTAAAAATAAAAAAAAGTCATGTCAAAAATTTATTTGTTTATGGTATTTCAACCCATCCTAATATTTTCTTATAAATATTCCACTTTGGAGAAATTTTAATTTAATTTATTTTTTATATTATTTTAATTGTTTTGGTTATTTTAAAAGTGCAACTCCCCTCTCTTATAAAAGTGAACATCTAGTTCTCTTATAATCACACCTATAAATCCCTTTTCCAAGCCAAAATAAATATTTTTTCCCTCCTTACGTCCCTCACTTCATCCTATTGTCCACACTTTGGGCATAAATCTTATTTATGTAGGCCTTTTGTGAAAATCGAAAGGAGATACTCGAAAATGAGGTAATTGTTTTATAACATATTTAAAAATTATTTTATCATTGTACTTCATATTATTATATTTATTACATAATAAATTATAAATCTAGTATATTATACATGTTTTGAGGTTTTTATAATTTTGGTACAACCTTTTACAATCTCTAATCCTTCATACAAGTAAAAATATCACCATGTGTGTGTACGTAGATCTTACCGTCTCAATTCTACGATGTTATTTATTTTACGACAATACTTTATTTAGATGGGTATATTTATGAGTGTAATGGATGAAAATAATGAATATGAAATGATAATTTTTTTTAATAATTAATATACAGTCCAATTCCATTACATTTAACCATTACGATAATGATATTGTCACTCGTGCGTACGTACGACCTACTAACTCCAAGATGCAATGTGATTCATTCAACATGATATTCATTAGAACATTATAATATAAATGAATGGATTAAAAATTTATGATATAAATTATACTCATATCATTCTATAAATTATAGAACTATATCCTAAGATGTGTAACTTGAACATATCCAATAAAAGATTCCCATGATAAAAAAGAAGTTAATATCAGAGAAACAAGTGCCATTAAAATGTTACTAAAAAATAGATGATAAAAAAATCATATATGGTATTATAAAAATAATTTTTATTTTGAAATAAGCACATAAAATTACAAAAATCATTATATAGGAGGTTTGGATATATAGAAATGATGTCGTACTTAAGATAAGGTATAATTCAACAATCTCATTATTATTTGAGAATGTTTATACAAATGTATTAATTAATGTATATTTTTCATCAACATCCATGTTTCCTAAATATGTAATAGTGTTTTTATTCTTTTATAATTTCTTATTGAAAAATTTACCAATTTTTAAATTTTTATTAAATGGTATAAAATGAATCTTTTAGCATTTTTTGATGTGAGGTACTTTTGGTCCTTTTCAGCAACAGTATGGGGAGAATATTTTGATAACATATATAAAATGATTAGATTATTATTTATTCAAAACAAATTATTTCCATGAATCTTTCTTTACATGATTTCAATTTCATTTTCAATTAAATTATTTTCTTTTAAAATTGTGTGGCATTTTGAGAAAAAAATGATTTTGAAGAAGAAAGGATATTTTACTGAAGATTTAATTCCTATTGTTTTATCAAAATTATATTCTATCTAAACTGACACTCTTTAGATAGTGTTTTGTTCATATCTCAATTATTAATAATATTTTATTATGTAAATGATGTGATGAAATTTTATATGGATTATTTTATGATTGAATGATGTTTAAGAAACCAATTTTATTTCATGGGTTATGCAATGAAGAATTATATCTCTTTTTGTGGACCATGAAATAAATAATTAGTTATGAGACGAGGGATACCTATATCTCCCTCAAATGCATTGGTAATTGATAAATATACGAGGAGATAGTCAAGAATAGAATGGAAAATAAATATTATTCGGTAATACATGTCCGGAATAGATTGTAATCCTGGTTTATTTATGGACATTGTCTGCTATGATGATATTGGAAATGTTCCTTGACTAATATGAAATAATCCTCTATGAATATGTGTATGAAACAACACTTCATTAGCAACGTCTCAGAATTTCTATGTAATTTTCATTCCAGTTATTTAGATTTATTAAGAGATTGAGAAATTAAATGGCACATGATTCCAAGGTCCGTATAGCCCCAATCGGAATTTTAATATTTTTTAAGGTATGTTCTGTAAACATATGAATGGGATTTTATATCTATTGAACCTTCTCTTAGATCATCTATTTGAGGGCACTTTTGAATTCAGAACACCTGGATTCACCTATAAATGACTTATCTGTGGTCGGCATGTGTTGAGAGGAAAAGTTATTTTTCAAACATTTTGAGAAAAATAATAAAATAATTCAAAATTAAATATTTTATTTTCGATCACCCTTAGGAGAGGTGGATGGTGACTTTGTGGGGAAGTGATATGGTGGAGAATATGCACATCTGTGAGGCTCATTAATGGATCATTAAACTTGTATTGTAATGACTCTATGATGATGCTTAACTACAATACATTTTCTTAATGAAAACAACGTAACGGTGTGACATCACATCATAATGGGAAAGCAATGACATGATCATATTTATAAAATCACGTGCTAGGAAAATATGGATTAATGAAATTGTAGAACTTCATCTTCTTCGTCAACATCATAACCCCTTGAGTACTAACGTGCAACAATGAAAATCAAAGAGTTAGGAATTTTTAAATTATAAAAGTTCTTACCAATTCGGTTTTTGAAGAATGATGAACAAAGATCAACCCAAAAATAGTTTTTTATGAAGATCATGCATTATAATGGGAGGGTGACTTTTCATTTAGGGTGATTATTCAGGATTAAACCATGTCATCAATGATTGAAAAAAACCTCCACGAGCCTCACCCTTATTAAAACCTCTAATGTGGAGGTTCCAAGACAACACGAAAAAGTCCTGAGCACCTCCGCTCGGGTGATCATGGTGGCCTCATTATCAAAGAAACATCAATGTTGGTTTAAAGGCTTTTCAATAAAGACATCCTCACCCCCAAGTCCATTGGTGAAAGCAGCACAAGGAATGAACCACCAGAGCACGTCGGGTAGTCCATCGAAGATTTTTTCGGCGCGCCAGTGCCTGTAGCAGCAGCGCCATCCGGTCTCACAACCAGTGTGGGGATGATGACCTATGTTGATTGGGATGCCATTAATCATCAATTGTAATGGTGTGTGGGAGGAAGTGGTGCCAGGTGGGCACTGCGGGTTGGGGTGGCCCACGTTTGTGTCCCCCGACTGGCCGGAGGAATTGGAGCCCATATGTCCTCGTAGGAGTCTGACACGAATCCAGGAAGGAACCACACATGAAGTGTGGCCCAACCTTGTAGGTTATGTTCAGACCGCAGGGGACGCGGCTCGCTGCAGCCTCCGAGGGTCTCCCACTAGTCGCACAAGGAAGCCAATACCCTTGCTGGTTGGACAGACCCGCTTCAGCAGGCCGAACCCCTACCTGTTTGTGCTGGGCTAGAGAAGACTGGGTGGCCGGACTATCCAGTGGGCTGGACCCTTGGCCAAATCAGGCTGAGTCAAGGAAGAAATTTTTGTCATGTCCCACTGACCAGGCCGAACCAGACCAACCTCATCCCATACCAGTTGAGTCTGAGATTTTTTAAATGACCCATGGTATATGGAACCCCAGAGATGGGTTGGTTGGGTTTGTCCGACCAAGATTGACATGTCTCCATCACAACAAGCTATCAAGTTAATAAAATGCCCGTATCCTGCAAACTGTGTGGTCGATTGACAGATCATTTGAGTAGTTGGGACCCTATCGAGGAGAAGGATCTTTTGGAAGGATTTTTGTTCACATTAATGGATTTAAAAATTTGACAATTGTCTTGAGGAGCAGTTCATCCAAGCACGCTTCATACGGAACCATGAGGTTGGTAGAGACCTAAAGTCTGCTTGAAAACAACCCAATGGGAAGTGGCTCTGTGTGACTCGATAGACCCATGGTGGGGAGAATATATGTGTGGTCAAGAAGACCCATGGTACTCCATAAGAGGAGTACCTCAGTTCGTCCTAGGTGGGAAGTGGCTATGTCTGACCTAGTAGGCTCACGATGGGGATCAACTCATTGTGACCCAACATACCCATAGTAATAAATATGGATTAGTACCACAACTGTCCATGGTTAGTGGGGAGTAGTTATGTGTGACCTGATATTCCCAATGTTCCCAATAGAGGAGGATTTCTCCAGTGGCCGAGGAGTTCGAGATTTGTTTCTAGTGATTCTACTGTTACTACCATAGAATATGTATGTTGTGAGATACCATATATTTCATGATTTACATAGCATAATTTTGGTGTGATATTTCTTTTTTTAGAGTCCCTAATGAATACTATGTTACTCACCACTACACGGGCTTCACCCATTTGTGTTGGTTCAGGTGCAGATGACCGACGATTCGATAGGGGTACTCAGGGAGATGGGATGGTCAGATTCTTTGTCGACGGTCTTTTTGGCATATGACCAGACAAGGCATAGAAAGACTGGGAAGATAGGATGTACTACTAAGGATTCCAGTAGATCCACTACTCTCACGATCATGTGGGGTTTACTGCAGATGTCCATAAGAGAACTTTTTGTACTTTAATGTTTTCAGTACATTTTCATGGGTTTGTATTCTAGCCCAAATTCTTTCATTTGTACATACAATAAGTTTATTCAATGGAATATTGTTTCCCTTTTGTGAGTTGGGACTTGGTAGGGGATGTGTGTGAGTACAGGTTTCTAGGAAAATGCCTCCCACTTTCCAGTTGACGCTTTAGGCGCTGGTCACAATACCCTAGCCTTTGGGAGGTGGGCATAGGGTATTCACAACATTTTCACAAGGTGATGGTTCATGAGAAAGTGGTATCATAGGGTGGTTGGTCGAACCAAAAATATGGGGAGTCTATTTTTTCATTTTGGGGAAACAATGATAAGTGTTGTGGGTTCAACATTCAGATTCGGGGAGTCTTGTGTTGGTGTGACAGTCAACTTATTCATACACCAGGACCTTGAATTTTTTTTTATCCAAAAAACATGAAAACACTAGATTCATAAGTGTCACCTTATATTTAATAAGACTACGCTCTTAGGTATAACCTTCAAACAAATTTATATCATGATCTATCTCTAGATGCCTCCATGTGGACTTCCAGCCAGGATCCCGATACAAGATCATGAGAACATCCCACCAAGTGACGAAGATGTCGTTCATGGTCCAGTTCTAGGGATGGACCCACAAGGTGGTGTACAAATGCAACCAACACCTGATGGTGAGCATCTACTATCGATGGTTCTGAAGGAGTAAGTTCGTAGGCTTAGTGCCTTACATGAGTTTCAGAGATAGAGACATCACATGTTCATGGGAGAGATGGATCCTTAGGTCGCTAAGGACTGGCTGGAGGATGTGACATGGGTCTTCAGATTACTGAGGACACCTCCAGACTAATGGTGATATTGGTCGTGATCCTTCTACAAGGATCAGTAGGGAGATGGTAGATTTTGACTATCTGGTCTCACGATGAGGCGACCCTCACATGGGATGACATTGAGAGGCACTTCTAAGATGAGTTTTTCCTAAAAAAATCACTCTATGAGTATCTAGGAGCTTTTACACGTACAGAAGAAAATAATTATGGTTGATGAGTAATTAGAATGGTTCCTGATGCTTTGCTGCTACTCTAAAAATATGGTTCAAGACCCTTTCCTTAGGGATCGAGATTTTAAGAAGGGACTCAGGCGGGAGATCAGGGCTTCATTAGTGTCTCTAAGCATCCCTACCCAGGATTGGGTGCTAAAGTCAGACATTCTTATGGGGAGTTTCTTGGAAGAGCAGGCGCCCACAGTTAGAGCTACCAGTATACCCCTGGTGGCAGAGTCTTTGGCATGCAGCAGACAATTGATGTGTGGGCCCAGGAGGATGAGGTCATTCCGAGGACGATCCCAAGACTCATGGTTAGTGGAGTGGGATCCTTGTGTGGAGAGATTTGTCCAGTAGAAACACCATTATATGCATAGAGAAGGGAAGGATACATTGCACATTAATTCCCCACCCTCCATACAAATGACTAGCAGATGGTTGAGGGGCCACTAAGGCAGCGACAACGGTTTGAGCAAGGAGTTCTGCAAGGTGGCAGACATGGTGAGGGAGCTGGAGGAGTGGTAGGTGGTGGGTGATGGTTTGAGATTTTAACACTACCACCCCCAGGTGGTCCACCCGAACCACACTTAGCAGGCAAACACGAGAGAGTTCAGCTCCTAGAAGTAGATGAGTTTGACCACGATGCTCCATAGATGAACCGAGGTATGATCTATGTCTTCTCCACCCAAACTGCTGTTCTTATAGAGACATGTTCCATTCCCTACTACCTTTCCATGGATCTCATTTTGAGATTGGATATTCTAGTGGATCAGTTGGTTTGATCCTTAGAGAAAGAGACTCCTACGGGGGCATTAGATGATTACACAGTGGTGTCGACAGAGTGAGCTTACTCTATGAGAGGAGAGCTTCAGCTGGGATCTCTTAGTAGCAGTGTTGAGGACTTATGATGTCATCATTGGTATGGACTGGTTATCCACAGTGCATGATTAGATCAATTGTTTTAAACGTACATTGTGTTGATTCCATGAATATGGGATTATAATTTCCTTCATTGGTGAGAAGGAAACCCTTTCATCACATGATGGACTCTCTCAGATGATAGTTCACCTAATCACTCAACATTTGGATATCCTCACCCTTAGTGTAGTGAAGGAGAGAAGTCCAATTTTACGTATATTGGTGGAGGAGTATGAGGATGTTTTTTCTGATGAAGTTCTAGGCATACCTCCTTGTAGAGAGATAGACTACTAAATCTATATGTACCTCGGGATGACACAGATATACACACTATCATATCAAATATCTCCCACTAAGCTTCGTAAACTAAGGATTCAACTAGAAGGCTTGTAAGAGAAGGGGTTCGTAAGGCCTAGAGTTTCACAATGGCATGCCCTGATTCTTTTTTCCGAGAAGGCAGATGGGAGTAAAAGTTTGTGTGTGGTCTTCCGGTGCCTGGACCGAGCGACTATGAAGAACAACTATCCACTACTGAAAATTGATTACCACATTGACTAGCTGAAGGGAGAAAAATGGTTATCAATGATAGACCTCAGATAAGGCTATCACCAGCTTCGGGTACGGTATGATGATGTAATGAAGACATCCTTCTAGTGACGGTATGGAAACTATGAGTTCTTGGTAATTCCTTCCAGCATGACCAATTCCTGAATAGGAGGTCCACATTCTAGGATACGTCACATCGGAGGTTGGTGTTACAGTAGATCCAGCAAATGAAAGAGGTTATGCTTTCTTGGGAGCTGACCAGGAGCATGACTGTGGTGCAGAACTTTTGAGGATGGCTGGTTACTGTATGAGCTTCATGTCCGAATTTTCCATGGCAGCAGCACCCTTATCAGAATTAAAATGGAATGGATAACCCTTTTTGTCGATGGAGAAATTCCAAAAGAGTATCCAAGAGATGGGGTTGGGATGTAATAGTGCCCTCTTCTTGAGAGTACCAGAGGGGGAAATTTTGTATTTAGTTTACTACGAACCATCATGGACTGGGATAGGTTGTGTCCTAAAACATGGGAAAGTGTTGACCACCTATGGCTCCCAACAATTGTGGTAGCATTAGTAGAACTACACGAACCATGACCTAGAGTTTGCAGCAGTGGTTTTGCATTGAAAATGTGGTGATACAACTTGATGGGCTTGCGATTTACAGTTTACTCTGACCACAAGAGTCTCATGTATATCTTCTACCCAATGGATGTGAACCTAAGATAGCGGTGATGGATAAATGTCCTTTTGGACTATTATTTTGAGATACTGTATATTCTTGGAAAGGGGAACATGGTAGTAGACGTGCTCAGAAGTATGACTGAGTTGTAGCTACTGAGTGAGGTGACATAGGAGTTATCCATGATGCAGATATCCATCATGGAAGATGGTGAAGCTTTTTACCTCCAATTGATGGATGTTAATCCCCCACTCATATAGCTAGTCAGGGAGGCATAGTTGGGGGGTGTTGACTGTGAGAACTGACGTTCTCAGATATCCTTAGGACAGACTCCTGATGGATTTCCGATATGTGGGGAGAATGTCATCCTTTTACGAGGGAACACCATATTACCAGTGACGTTTCTGGAGAAGTTGTCGAGTGGGTTCCATATTTTTCCTCTGGCGGTACATCCTGGAGTGGCAAAGATGTACAAGGACCTCTGATATCAGTTTTGGTGGCCAGAAATGAATAATGTAGTGGCCGAGTTCATTTCATGATGCCTCACATGTGAGAAAGTGAAGGTCGAGCCCTGGTTACTAGAAGGATTGAATCATCCGCCTGAGGTACCAGAGAGGAAATGTGATGGAATATCGAGGGAATTATTGGTGGTGTCACCATATAAGTCTAAAGTTCATGACTCTTTTTCGGTGATCGTTGAATGACTCACTATGTCGGCTCATATGCTAACCATCCAGGAGCATGGAACGGTAGAGTGATTGGGATGCATCTTTGTCCAAGAGATAGTGAGGCTTCATGGGATTCCTTCCACTATTGTCTCATATCCAGATACCAACTTTTCATTTATTTTGTGGAAGGGTTTAATGGAGTAATTTGGGACGTATCTATGCTTGAGCAAAGATTTTCATTATTAGATAGAAAGTCAAATGGAGAAGACCATACCTACCTTGCAGGGAATGCCTCCTATTTGCATCCATTACTTTGGTCATGGTTGGTAGGACCACCTTCTACTGGTGGAGTTTGTATAGTACAACATTAATCACTCCACCATTCGCATGACATCTTTTGAGGCCTCGTACGAGCAGCCTTGCAGATCACCCATATGCCGGATAGATCTAGGTGAGTCAGCACTCATGGGTCCTGAGTTGGTACGAGAGACCACAAAGAAGGTGGAGATCATCCTGGAGTGGATGAGGACTACACAAAGCAGGAATATATCTTATACCGATAGGATACAGAGACCCTTGGAGTTTAGGAGGGAGATCATTTCTTCCTTCGCGTCTCACCACGATGAGGATTAAAAATATTTTTCCAGGGTGGTAAGCTATCTCTGAGGTTCATCTGTCCTTATTTGATCCTGAGCAGAGTAGGTGAGCTAGTGTATCTACAAAATCTTCGCTGACAGATGCTTCTGGTTCATGAGGTTTTCCATGAGTCGCAATTGAGGAGGTACGTTCAAGATCCATCACATGTAATCTACTAGGGAAATCTAGACTATAATGATGGGGAAAAATTGGCAGAGATTCTAGTATAGATAGAGGATCGAAAAGAGTGGGTCCTACGTAGAAGGTCTATTCCTCATGTGCGAGTCTGATGGCAGCACGATAATCTCACAAAGAGCTCATGGGTGTGGGAGGCTCATAATTGTATTCAGTACTCCAATATTTTTTAGTTGTTGTTTTGATTTTCAGGGATGTAAAACCCTAATATGGGTAGAATGTAAGGTCTCAGGATTTCTATGGAATGTTTTTTATTTATATGGAATTATTTTGAGACTGTGAAATTCATTGGTATGTAATTTCAAGGTCCGGAGATCCCGAAATGGAATTTTAATCCTTTTATTAAGGTACATTCTGTAAACATGTGAGCATGATTATTATCTATTGAACCGTCCCTTAGATCAAATATCTGAGGGTACTATTAAATTCATAATGCTTAGATTCACCAAGAAATGAATTAATTTCATCCAGAAAGGGCCATGCAGAGAAGATATTTTTTGTAAATTTCATGAAAAATAATAAAATAAGTTAAATGAATTATTTTATTTTCATTCTCAATTTAGAGCGGAAGACGAGGATGCTGCATGGCAGTGACAAGGCATCATTGATGCACATAAATGAGGCACATTAATGTGTCATCAAACTCGAATCCTAATAATGAATTAATGATGCATATTGGTGACACTATTTTTTAAATAAAATAGAATAACGTAGCGAGGTCAAAACATAAGGGTAATACTACAACATGCTCTTATTTATAATTCAACACGCTGGGAAAATATGGATTAATGAAATTGGAGGATTATCTGGAGAACCACAGAAGGACTTCCACCCATGAAATGAACGATTATTATTAGTGGATCTTCATTTTATTTATCGTCATCTTAACCCCTTGAAGATGAATGCGTGGAAACAATCTTCAAAGAGGTATGGGATTTAAAATTTCAAAAGATCATTCCCATTCATTATTTGAAAAAACAATGAATGTAGATCAACCCATGAATATGTGATCCGCATATTGTTGTTTATTACAGGATGGTGACTTTTCATTTGGGGTGATTATTTAGGAGTAATCCTTTTAATGAATGATTGAACTCAAACCTCCCTGATCCACCCCGACATAAAACCTCTAACACGGAGGGCTCAAGGAGACATGAATAATTACCCAACACCCCCTCTTGTGTGTTATTGGTGGTTTCATTATAAAAGTTATGAGAAGGTTGTATTCATGGCACTGAGGTAAAAAAATCCTCACCTGGACAGTATTGGAGAAAGATTTGCAATGAAAGGACTAATGATCCTCCTCTAGTGGCCCGTCAATGATTCTATCAGTGAACCAGTGCCGGAAGCAGCAACATCGGCTGGTCTCACCAACTATGTAGAGGCAGTGACCCACATTGATCGAGAGGCCACAACTTGTCAACAACGCTGGTGCATGGGAGGACACTACGCCAAGTGGGAAGCATGTGGAGGGGTGGCCCATGTTTAGGCCACCCGGCAGGCCGGAAGCACCACGACCCATCATCCATAATAGGAGTCGGATGCGGCACTAAGAGGACACCACACAGAAGGTGCGTCCCTCCCTTGCCGATGTCGTTCAGACTAGAGGGGAGGCGGCATGCTACACCATCCCTGGGGCTCACACCAGACACATCGCCCGGCCAGTTTCCATACCTGTGGGCTGAGCACCCAGTGGGACAAACCTGCACCTCTTCAGGCTAGGCCGGATTAGACTGGGTCACCAGGCAACCCGACAGGCTGAACCCTCCACCCAATTAGGCTACATCCAGAGAGAGTTATTGGGCCTGGCCCATAATACAGACCAAACCAGACAAACCTTAAATAGTAATAGGTCAGTTTTAGTCATTATAAATGTACCATAGTATGTGGAACCCTTGGGTCAGGTTTGTCTGGTTGGTCAACCATGTATGATTTGGCCCCATCACAATCGGTTCATTCGTTACTAAAATGATCATATCATGCAAACCAAACATCCGATTGATGGGATTTTGTGGAGTTTAGACCCTTTTTAGGAGGCAGATCATTTGGAATAATTTGTGATGACATTCATGGAGTTTGATATGTGATATATGGATTGAGAATAGATTTTCCCAAGCTCACTATATACGAAGCCCTGTGGTTGACTGAGACCTAAAGACTACACAATGACAGCCTAGTGGGAAACATATGTGTGTGATCAAGTAGGCCCATGGTAGGAGAGGCTTTGTGTCAACTGGTAGACCCATACACCGCGATAGGAGGAGTACCTCGGTTTGACCAGAGTGGGAAGAGACTATGTGTGACCTGGCAGACCCATGGTGGGGATAGACTATGTGTGACCCACATACCCATGGTACTAATCAGGGATGAGTAACACAACATTCCAAGGATAGTGGGAATTGTATCTATGTGACATGGTTGGCCCACTGTACTCATTTGAGGAGGATTACTCTAGTGGAAGAGGAGTATGGAATTTTTGACTGACGATACTACTATTACTACCCAAGCATATTCATAGTGTAAAATTCCTTTAGTTTCATGGTTTACATTGAGGATTTGTTGTTTTATATTTATATTTTTTTGGGGTCTCTACTGAGTATTGTGTTACTCACCTCTGCATGGGCTTTGACCACACGTGTTGTGTCGGGTGTAGACAACTGACATTTCCAAAAGAGTGCTTAGGGAGACGGGATGGACAGACTCGATGATAGTGGACTTGGTTACCTAGGACTAGGTAGGGCCTTGTACTACCATACAGATTGGAAGTCTTACATCGTCCTCCAGTATCTTCACTACTCTCAAGATCAGGTTGGGTTTAGTGAAGATGGCCATCAGTGAACTTTTTGAACATTTCAGCTTTCAATACTTTTTCTTGGGTTTTTATTATATCCCACTTTCTCTCAACTGTACTCGTAATAAGTTTATATGGTGGTATGTTGTTTCCCATTTGGTGAGTTGGGACATGGTTAGGCGTGTGTGTGTGTGTACAGATATCCAGGATAATGCCTCCCACATGCATGTTGATGCCTTCAGTGCTAGTCACCAACCACTATCCATAGGGAGGTGGTCATCGAGTAGTCACGACATGGGACCCTAGGGGATGGGTTGTCAAATAATATCATATATTTTTACATTTGAGAATACACCCATTGAAAGATATGAACTTTTATCCTATGACATGATATCTTGTTCTTTCATATGTAGTGCAAGACTTCCAATGGTTATGTTATATTGTCTTATGATTTGGATATTATTTATATTTCCCTTGTTTACCCTTATGGAGAATTTTATCTCACCATTTAATATGTTTCTTCTTCATAGGTCATGAAGAAGGGTAGAATTTAGTTCTGTCAAAAGGATCCTAGTTATGAAGAAATAATTGGAAGATAATTTATATAATTTATGAACCTGTTGTTTATGTTTCCCAGTTTATAAATACATTATACACATATGGGTTTTTCATGGATTTATTATCTGTTGCATTGAATGTGCTTCAATTTTTATGTAATATCAATGTATGTATAGTTTGGGTCATTGTAGTTTCTATCAGATAGATGGTATAGTTAACCATTGGAAACACTTACGGGAAATCCTTAATAAGAACCCTAATGATATGTCTAAGTATAGGTTACAATCCTAGTGTTTTCTAAATGAACAATAACATCCTAGTATAAAACATAAAGTGTCCTAAATTGAAATTTTATTCTTCATTATGTGGTTTTACCATTATGATTAGTGTTTCTCAAACAACGCTTCTTGGTTTTAGTCAATGTTTGGAACTTGAATGAACCACGTTAATGCTGAATGCGACATGAAATTCAATGATTTCCCCCCTGAGCATCCAAATTTAATGGGAGATAGAATGAAAAATCTTATATCCATTCCCACACAACCTCTTTAAGCTATGAATCAAGCAAGACATATAGAAAACCAAAGGAGGGAGAAACATTATGTCATGTCCTTGATGTGGCAGTTTCCACCTTCATTCAATGGGTATTTTGATCCACTAGCGGCTAAAAAATTTACCAGTAGCACAAAAATATGTTTTTAATTCTAAAATTTTTATAACATGATAAATTCATCTTAAATGTCTTCAGTTTGTATGGTGAAGCTGATCAATGGTAGAATCAAATCAACAATAAAACCCCAAGAGATGAAATTTATTCCACAGAATGGGATGAGTTAAAGAACTTATTTTACAATATTTACCTTCCACATATTATTCAAATAATGATAGAAAAATATTTCATTGAACATAAGAATGATTATGGTGAATCTGTATGTACCTGCGAAGAAAATTTTACAGTACCTTCAAGGTACCCTTATGGAATTGTTATCCAACTAGAGAGTAAAATTGGTCATTTCATTAGTGGACTAAAACCATGTATCTATAGGTCATTATCCATAAGGTAAAATAATTGATATGTGGAAATTTTTCTATGTTATCTCAAGGATGATATGGATATTGGAGTGACCCATTAGTCATATGGTTCTAATAAGAAATAAATAATGGATTTAAAAGTAAAATATAAATACCATAGTAAAAATAAGTTGAGTTTTACCTTATTCTCAAAGTGTGGTAAGACTCATAGAGGAAATTTTAATATAGGGACTAATATGTGTTTTATGTTTGGAAAATAAGGTCTTAAGGAACTTGAATACTGAAGTGATGGGAAATATATACCAGAAAGTCTGATCCAAGAAAGCTTGGACCACCAAATTTATTAATAAAATAAAAGTGCAGAAACTGGAGAAGGAAGAGAGAGAGATTACAAGTCAAAACATTCATAGTCACCACCCCCATACCCGATCGTGTCATCAGCATTAGCTGATTCCCATTCTGATTGGGTCTCGTATTGTTTAAGAAGCTTCTTATAGAACATCCGTTTGTCCATCTTCTCCTTCGATAGCTTCTCAATCTCCTTCTTGGCAGATGCCCTAGTGGTCACGGTCCTCGGAACTGCAGAGTAGTCCTTCCTTGGTTTTCTTGAAACATGGGCAGATCTGACACCCTCATTGTCAGAGCCTCTTTTCTTTTCTCCTCGGACAATATCACTATATGATATCGTATTTGCATCCATACCTCTTCCCTTGGTCTCAACATGAGAGGAACCCCCTTTGCAGAGGGTTAGGTCCCCAACTCCAGGAGTGGATTCCTCCGCCCTTCCTTTCTCAGTAGTCTTTGACTTGTCACCATTGCCCGAGACCCTGATTGGTGTACCCACCCTCCCCTGTTCATCTTCAGAAATGTTCCACCATTTCTCAGGTATCTCAGATATCTGAAATTGCTTCTGGATTTCATGATGATGATCAACATGTAATTGCACATCACCCTGATTATAGACATCAACCTGGTGAGAGTCAGGAATCAAATTATCAGAAGTGATAACCTCCTGATCTCTAGAAGGGCCGCTATAAGATCTTGTCGGAGTAGAATCAACAATCAACTCTTTGCCCTTTGAAGGAGTCGGCACATCAGGGACTTCCTTCATAGGAGGGTCGCAGTCCTTGATGACATGCTTTGGAGAGGACGATTCCTTCAACGTATCCTTTTTTTGACAGAGATTGGAGGGGTGTCCTCGCATCCCACACTCTTTACAAGAGTTGTTTTTACGACACAACTCCAAAGAGTGCCCCACAGTCATGCATTTAGTGCAGAAAAGAGGCATATTTTCATATTCAACATCAATTTGAATTTGATCAGACGGAATAGAAAGAGTTACCGTATCAATGAGAGTGGATATGAGATCAACTTCCACCAGCATTCTAGCGAAGTCCCCAAATCTGACATCAGTAGTTTCCTTGTCAAGGCGGATGGGAGTTCCAATTGTCGTTCCAATATCATGCAGGATCTCTGGATGCCAAAGAACCCAATTAAGACCATGAAGACGAACCCATACCTGAGCGAAGACATTTTTTGCATTCGAGACATTAAAGTAAAGTGACCATTCGTGCAGATGAAGCCATCCCGGTTTTAGAAACATGGAACCAGAACTCCATGCCCTAATCTTGAGATCCGCCGATGGAAACAAATAGTGAAAGAATCCCCGCCCAAGGGCGACACATTTCCAGCTAGCAAAGCCCCACAACATCGAAATTCTATGGAATAAATCTTCACATTTCCAGGGTTGCGCACCTTTAGGAAGAACAATGAGAGCAATCAATGAGTTCTCACCCAATGCCAACCTTTCAGCAATCACCCCGGGGTTCGCCTCAACGTGATCCAAAGATCCCTTTCGAAGAATCCTTCTAAAGCAGGAATTCTCAATCTTTTTCTGATCCGATAAAGAATCCTTCATCACATCAACAAATGAACGTTGACCACATGATGCGGCACCAGAAGGAACCCTCACAGATTCCTGAAACTGACCAATATTGACATCGGAAGAGGAAATCTTCAAAACATCCTCTACCTTGGACCTCGAAGAATCCCAAGCACACTGGTTAAGGGGTTTGCAGGGCAGAGGTTTCGTAGCGACGCGATTCAACCGGTCCACCCTCGCCGCACCATCCTCCGATCTCGGTAAAGCAGTCTCACAAGAGGAGACCTTCGCGCCACCAGCCGATGCGCCATCAGCAGAGGAAGCCCCCAGATTTTTGAAGCTGCTCGGGTCTGCATCCTTCCCAGAAGGCCGTTGCTCGCCGAAGGAGACCACACCACCAACCGACACGAGAAAATCATGAGAGAAAGCCGCTGGTTTTCTGAAATCAGAACTCGGCGCAGAGGAAATACCGCTCAGAACTGGATCCTTCCCCACCGTTCGCATGTCGAGGCGATTGAATCCAAGGAATTGCGGAATCACCATCTCGGTAGAAAACCCTAGCAGACGCCATCACCCCGCGTCGTCGCTCGGTTCGCCTCCCATCTCGCCTCCCGCCTCGCAGACGCCATCTCCAGGGACCATGGGAAATATATATCTAAGGATGAGAATAGTGGAAGGGCTGCATAGAATGCATCATCAACACATTAACGCTACATGTTCAAGAAAACGGGGCATTATGAAAATCAATTAGATAATCCATGTGTTATTGATGATGATTGACGTCAACAAACTGTTATGGAAAACAAAAAAGGAAAGACATATGAAATCACTATCGGAGATGTGGAGTACAATAATAAAGTATTGAAAGGTACAATTACTATCCACAATAAAGTAGAAATTTTTTTATTTTATTCAAGATCCACAAACTTTTTTATTTCTAATGATTATTTTAAGGTTATCATCATATTACTTCAACAATTATATTTTGAGTTAGTTATGAAAACTCCCAATGGAACAATGGTTGCATCAAAAGATTAAAATTATCCTCTAGATAATTTTTGTGGGGATTTTTTTCCAACAAATCATGTGATCCTATATATATGGAAATTTTATATTATTCTTGGCATGTATTGGATTTCTTTATATGGAGGTTATATCAATTTCGAAGGAAGGGATGCCATATTTCACATTATAGATCAATCTATGATCATATATCGATGAAAGTTTAAATATAACATTATTTTGTATATCATTGCAATATTATATGACTTTATTCCAATAAATGAATGTTATTTATCTCAAATGGTTGGGGATAAACTCATGATTAAGAATTAACCCATTGTATGGGAGTTTTATGATGTCTTTCATGAAGAATTGTATGGTATTCCACCAAATCGTGAGGTAGAGTTTTAAAGAAAACTCAAACTGGGTTGTATACCTATTTAAAAGACACCTTATAGAATGACCTCAACTGAGTTTCACAAATTAGAGAAGCAACTCCAAGAGTGTCTTGAAAAGGGATTTCTATGATGTAGTGCACCACCTTGGGGAGAACCAGTTCTATTTTTTTCAAAGAAATATGGATCAATGAAAAACATCCTTTATTATTGAGAAAATAACAAGATCACTATCAAGAAAAAATTATTTTTCCCTACATTGATGAAATATTTGACCAACTAGGCCGCGATCAATAATTTTCTAAGATTTATCTTTGATCATGATATCATCAATTAAAGGTCGTGAAGGAGGATATATCATTGATGGCATTCCGTACAAGTTATGGACCCTATGAATTCATAGTTATGCCTATTGGCCTTTCTAATGCACCTTCTATCTTCATCGATCTAATTAATAGAGAATTCAAAGAAAATCGTACTCAGTTTCTGGAGGTCTTAATAGAAAATATTATTGTCTAGTCAAAGATCAAGGAAGAACATGAATACCAAGTGAGAATTGTACTGAAAACCCAGATAAAGGTGAAGCTTTATGGAAAATTTACCATGTGTGATTTTTGATTTCAGAAAGATTCATTTTTTGGTCACATAATCATAATATAAGGGATATGTGTAGATCCATCAGAAGCAAGATTTGTTGAATGTTTGGAAAGGCCAAAAATAGTAATAGAGATATGATGATTTATTGGTTTGTCTGTATATTATCTGTATTTTTTTAATTAATATTCATTATTATCTATTCCACTCACCATGTTGACTTGGAATAGATTTAAGTTAATTTGGATGGAGGAATGTGAAGAGAATTTCAAAAAACTAAAAATAAGGTTATCTAGTGAGCCTATTCTCACACTACCATGTAGTGGTGAAAGGTTTGTGATATACAGCGATGCATCCAAGAAGGGAAAAATAATCACATATTCTAAACACTTTTATGATGTTGTTTTTGGTAAAAGATATAATAGTCGTCAAATGGAATCAAATATTATAGTAGAAAAAAATAATCACATAATCTAAAGGAACAAAAAACTATGGTATGATGTATTAGAGTATTAATGAGTTGACCTTTCATTATTTGATGAATACAGATTAAGATAAATTTTGAAATGATAAAAATTCTATTTTTGGAGAACATTTTTCTTGCGAGAATGTAATGTGTGCTAGAAAATATAAAAACAAATTTATATAACCTTGAGTAATGTGAAAATGGAATATATTTATTCTATCTAGGAATAGACAAAAATGATTTGGATGAATTTTTAATTTTATTATTAAGGGTGAATGTTGAATAAACATTAAAGATAATTTCTGATAATTAGAGTTCCATTAACCTATGAAATAATATTTTTCAATATAATGTCTCTGAGAAATTTGTTAGCAAATATATGTTGATTAATGATCAATTTTTTAGTGTATATTTTTTTCTTTATTGTATTTAAACAAAAAATCATATCGATGATATTTTCCGTAATCATATTCCAAGGGAATGATTTGAGAATTTGAGGATATAATTACTTGTTGACCCTCTACCACTAAATTATGAAATTTCATAATGTACACCATATTAATTTTTACTCTTCTTTAAAAGTATTAGAAGAAGTAAAATTTTTCACTCTATCATTTACTATTCTAAAGATAAAATTATCATCAAAGGGGGGAGAAATTAAATGGTCCATAAGTTATACTTGTGGATATTTAAATGATTGTGGGGGATTTTATAAATATCATTTCAAATAAAATTACATTTATAAATAGATAAAATTACTTTAAATCAATGAATAATCCAATGATGTTCTGTTGGACACTATCCCTGAGAATGGTCATGGCTTGATGAAAGTTTTGAAAATAGTTATTGTCAATGATTCCCACAAATAAAAAGGGAGTTATTTTAGATTTTTTTTTTGATTTTTTGAATATTATTCTATTTTTTATACATATATTTCTTTGAAGTTTTAAAGTTTCTTGTAAAAGTTTGTTTTAGTTTATCTGAATAATAATTACATCCCAAAAGAAGTCTTATAATTACATGATGATGGTAAATTTTCATAAAATCATGATATCTAAAATTTTATAATGATTCTTGTATAATGTTTTATGATTGAGGAAAATTTTATAACAGTCATATTATAATGTGATGATGTTTCAAACTACAAAAAGTTAAAAATTACATTGTTGGGGTAACTAGATCGAGTCTACTAGACAAAGGCTGATGTCAAAAATTATGTATATCTCAAGTATAGTAATAAATATTTGAATTTCAATAGTTGGAAATAAGAAAATATATATGAGGAAGAGATATATGATTTATATATGGTACATAGAGAGAGATATGATGATAAATAATTATGATAGAGTAACATAAGAAATAGGGAACTGGTATGTCTTCTGAACGGGGAATCTCAACATGATTATAAGTATAAGAATTCAGAAAATGGATTTTATGAAAAAAAATCATTGTATGATATCTAAATTGATGTAATATGAGCAGTCGAATATGAGCTAAATCACTAGATAAATCAGGATCGATTGAATTATATTATCCCATTAGCTATATAAAGCATATGGAGATTACTAGAAGAATAAACATGGTGGATACCAAAGAAAATTAGCACAAATAGAATTAAAAACAATCGTCTTAATAAGATTACAAAAGAATAACATAATTAGATAACCAAAAGAAGAAGATTGGAAAATTTATATTAGAGAATATTGATATTGAAAATAATTTCATTATTATTGGATAGAGGAATAATGCATATTGATCTCTAGAAAGATCCTTGATTAACATTACATAAAATTTTTCATGTCCATAACTGTGATGATTATGAAATATTTTTTCAGTGTTCATAAATCTATATGATATTTAATGAATATTGAATATATTTTTTTACAAATAGATTTGAGGAATAAAATATAATGGTTTTTTACACTTAATATTTATTTCATTGATGGCTTGTAAACAAATGATTATTTATTAGGGAAATTAAAATTTAGAGCCTATTTATTCTCCTGGATTTTAGGTGGAAGTGATATGGTATAATGGGGTGAAGGATGATTGTGGAATATAATATTTTCTTATGATATATGATGTGTGTTTTTTTAAAGTGGGTATCCAACAAATGAATCACTTTTTTGATATAGGGGCACTAGACATAGGGATATAACATATATGGAAAACGTATATAGAATCATCAGATTGAGGAACGTGATTGGATAAAGGCATTGGATATATGTTTTTTAAATTATGTCACACTAGAAATAGTGATACCAAAAGAAATTATCCAAACATTTAATTTTAAGAAAAGTATTTCTTAGATACTTTCAAAAACAATTAATTGTGTTTTCTCAGGATATTAAGAAAACTTTATCATAGGTGGGATCTAATTGAATTACTATTAAATATATAGAAGAAGATTTATAGGAGTGATCTATTTTATATTAATTTAATTTTATAGTTTCAATACATTGATATATGGGAGTTGGAATTCAACCAAATTGGGGGAATATACTATAAAAAAATTCATTTACATATTTTTTTATCCTTGAATATGTGTAATGACACGATATAAAGTTGACGGGATTGATGTTCAACATGTTTTACTAGTTAATTTCAATGCAAAAGAAAATAAAAAATATGACCAAAAATTAAACTTCTCTTTCATAGTGATCTGTAAAATACTATGAACTTTAGGTATAGTTTCAAATTTAAAAGTGAAGTGTCAAATTCTAAATCCTTACATTTAGTTCACATATTTTTTTATTCTTATATAGAAGGGTGGTTTTTGAGGTAAAAACATTGTGTATGTCATGGTGGATTATTAGACTAGATTTACATGGATTTTGTTTCTCAAGTGAAAATAAAAATATCTTAATCATTTTAAATTACATATTTATTTTATTATAAATTTAAAACTCACCTTCATTTGGTCACTATTCAGAGTGATCATATTTGTAAGTTTGTAGACTCTGATTTTGATACTTTTTTAGTAAAATATATTACCGTAATATTTTATCACCCATAACACCATAATAAAATAGTCTAGATGAATGAAGAAAAAAATTATTGAATATATTATGAAATTGTTTTGAATGGAGTACTGTATTGGTATAATTTTTTTAATTGATTTAATTTTATCATAATATACTAGAAATTGAGTATTTTTAAGATATTACTATGTTTGTTTTATAAGCCAAATAAAGTCCAAAAAATTATAACATCATAATATTTATGTGTAATTAATTTATCTATAATACTAAATGTTATTTTCATGAATTTAAATAGAAATTTGATGAAAGAATAATTATTAGTTATTCTATAAGACATATGTCTTATAGAGTTTTTAAAAAGAAAATAATGTTTTTGAAGAAATGGTTCATGTAATGTATGATCAATATTATCGTTTGGATTTTTCTAAATAATTGGTAGTATATATTTTTAATGTTGTTTTTTAGAAATATATTATTATTTTATCAAAATATAATACAATATTATCGATATTAAATTATTTATAAGTTAGATCATTGTCTTTTCAATGTTAATAATTAATATGGTCAAAAGATATAAATATGATAATTTAAAATAGACTTACAAATTTCCCTAAAAGTTAGTTAATATAAAAGTGTCATTTTATTAGTAAAATCATTTTAGATGCCTGTGAGATGCTTAAAAGGAGATGATACTAATTAAATAAATTTTAGTATCTTGTATTCATATAATAATTATGACAAGAAATTGTAGATACTGATAAATGTACTGAATATTAGATAAGGGCTATGAAATAATACATCAACCAGTTTTAAAGGAATCATATTTAGAACTTTTTGGAATAATAAAATGATCTATTGGTAATATGATTCAAATTGGAATATAAAAATAAATTTTATGATTGTGGAAGAATTATTTATAATATTGTAAGACTTTTCAATTTGGTTTATTTCCATGAAGATGGAATAAAATATTAAAAATTATTTTCATGAGTTACACGATTTGGATCTATTATTATCATAATATTAATTCAATCACATCTATATTTTTTAATATTTTAAATAGATGTTAATAGTTATATTCATTAATGGATACATTCACGAGGATGTTTATGTTGGAATGCCCTTGGTTTTTAAACCACTAGATTTACAAAAAAATATTTTTAATCAAACTAAATAACAATGTAGATGTATAAAATCCCCATGATCCTGGTACTATATAATTAATAGATATATAATTAATAAAAAAATTATTAATGGAATTTATTAAGATTGTATTTAAATATACTGTCATTTTTAAAAATTTATTTGGATGACATTATTTTGGCTTCATCTAAAAAACTCTTTATATTATTTTTTCCAAACAGTTGAAAAATGAATTTTAAATTACTATGATTTTGTAGCTCAACATTTTTATTGGTTTTAAAATTCTAGAATCACAATAAACAAATATTTTATCTTGATATAAATATGTCCAAAAATTACTCAATTTTTTAGGGTTTGGTACTAAATTAATTATATGTACACCTGCAACTACACTTATCAAATATCATCTTATTGATTCTGACAAAAAATGTAGATTAAAAACTGTATAGAATTCTGAAAAATTCAACTAAAAAACATGTTATTAGTATTTATCTGTACATTTTTTCAATATATCTAAGAGTTTTACATTTAAAATATCTAAAATTTAATTTCTAAAACCATATAGATAAATTATAACATGGTATATTTAATTTTTGAAGAAATAATTTTCCATTTAATAGTTATTTAGATTCTAATTCTGGAAGTTATATATTATATAAAAAAATACTTCTGGGAAATGTGATATAATAGGATAATACACAAACTCATGATCTATAATGAAACAAAATTATATGGAATAATCTGTTAGAAAAGCTGATTATGTAGCAGTTTGATGTTATTGTGCTCATGTGTTGGGGTTGAAACAAACACTCATAAATTTTGGTCTGATTTTTACATAATAAACAATTATATTATTTTATAAGGATATCTAATTATATATGAACCAAGAACATTATTCAAGGTAAAGGAATATAGATTTTATGAAAATATTTCCACATGGATCACACTATAAAAAGAGATATAATTCTTGACATTATCAAAATGAAAAATAACAATTTAGATATTTTTACATAACAATTTCAATTTGAAAGAATTTAAATTACCAATTAGAAACTGAAAATGATTGAATTTAATTGATCATGAATCCAATTATTTTTCAATAAATCCCTATACATTTATTACTATCTAAAAAATGTGTGGGAATATTTCCTTTATTAGCATCCTTTTAAATTTTATCTTATATTATAATAATATTAATATAATATTTTTGGATTTATTTTAATATTTTATCAATCATAATTTATGTTTATAATTTAAAATATTTACAATTTTTGATGAAATTTTAATTAATTAATAAGAAATATCATATTATCTACAATTATTATTAAAAGATAACACAAGTAATGTTTAATATTTATAAATATTTTATTATTTTCCTGATATTATTCTTATCATATAGGGAGAAGATCAAAACTCCTAGAAGGTTATATCTTTTATTTATCTTCTATTCTTATATTAATTACTTGTTATAGAGAATTTTATTTTGTGACTACTATTTTAAAAAATCTATTATATATTTAATTCTTCCAAAGGTTAGTACACCATTTTACTCGCCACATTTATTCATGGTAATCATCCTGAAAAACTCATATAATAAATTTCACCTATTTAGAATGTAGTATAATCAAATGGTTAGATAATGTTTCCTTTATAATGTAATTTATACATACACAATTTTAATGAAGGTGATGTTCAATGTTTTATTATGAATATTCTTATATTATATTATATATATATTTCTTATAAAATCATAATGAATAGTTTAAAAGATTATAATCAGTATATAAAGTCATAATAAGTATATCATTTCATATAAGAATTAATTGTATAAAAGTAATAGATGTGAAAAATGTTATTTCATCATGTATATTTTCCTGACCCGTCCCCCATGGGCCATGTCATGACTATCCCAAGCCTGACTTACTTATTCTAGGGTCTTGGGTAGTCACAGTATGGGCCCCAGGGGATGGGTCGTGTCAAATTGGTATCAAAGGAGTTGGTTTTATAGAAGAACTATGAATATGATCTTTTCATTGTGGAAATAGTGTTATGTGTGATGACAGTGATTTTTAGTTTGGGGAATCCAGTGTTGGTGCGGCAGTCGACGTATCAATACACCAGGACCCCAACCACTGATTTTCGTCTCAGTGCATGAAAACACCGATTGCATATGTGTTTTTGAAAATTTTTCATTATGATCTCTTTGAGTTAACTCACCATGTAAAAACATAATTACCACGGTGGAACTGTTTCTTTTCAGGATGCCTCTACACAGATAGCCAAATTGGTTTCTAGGTTGAGTATGTGATGACAGCCCACAGAGCGTTGAGGCTTAGATGTAAGGCCCCCTTACGACAGTTGTACCGATAGGTGGTGTACCAGCCACCCCACTACATCATGGGAAGCTGATGCCACCAGCCCTAATAATATAGGGTGCATGCCACATGAGCATGTTTCATGAGTTCCAGCACCAGAGGCCACCGATGATCTTGGGCAAGATAGATCCATAGGTTTCTGAGGATAGGTATGAGGCAATGGTAAGTGTTTTTTGACTGGTAGGGACACCATCCAATCTCATGGTGATCCTTACCACCAGTTTTCTTCAGGCTGCAGTAGACAGATGGTGGAGCATGATTCTCTAGGTTCAGGATGAGCTGACACTCTTCTAGGCGGACAATGAGATCATTTGCAGGGTAGAGTTCATCCAAGGGACCCTACGCTATGTGCGTGTTCAGGTGATTCTCCATTTTTAAAAGGGGTTGAATGACTGTGGCTCAGTATTCTGCGAGATTCTGCAACCTCTCGCGATACTCCATTGACATGGTGCGAGACCCTTTCTTCGGGGCCCAGACCATTTAGCATGGGATCAACCATGATATTTGAGAATTAATGATTTCTATCAACATCCTCACGTAGGTGGGGTTGTTAGGGGGAGCGCTCTTAGTATAGAGGTTCCTTATTGAGTAGTCAATTTTAGTGAGACCCATCACCGGACAACACATAACAGATTCATCAGTAGCTGGAAGCAGACAGATGACGCAGAGGTCCAAGAGGACCAGACCTATAGGTGGATGAAATTAGGAAACATGGTCGATGGTGTGGGGATCTCAAGATAGTGCAGGACTAGAAAGAAAAAAGCAGTGTGATTCGTGTGGCGAGAAAGGTGACATGGATCGCGACTAACCAACCTGCTATACAGAAGAATAGAATATGATCTAAGGACCACCTAGGAAGAGGTGAAGATTCAATAAAGGAGGTCCACTGGTAGAAGGTGGACGTGGTAGAGGAGTAGGCCATGCATCAAGAGGTTGCAGCGATTTGAGGTTGTACCACCAACACCACCAGGTGGTCCACCCCAACCACAATGAGCTAGTGTACAGGGATGAGCTCAGCATCAAGAAGCTGAGGCTAACGATCACAGTGCTCCAGAGATGATTTGAGGTACGGAATTTCTTTACTCCACTATAGCAATAGTACTTATAGACAATGGTTCCAGTTATTCATTAATTTCCATGACACTCATTCGGAGCTCGGAGATACCAGTGGAGCTGTGGCATCGATCCTTATGGCTAGAGACTCCTATAAGAGTGGATTCGATAATTATACATCGGCGTCGGCAGTGTGAGCTTACTTTAGTAGGTGAGATATTCAGTTGATATCTTCTAGTATTGGCATCGAGGTCTTATGATGCCATCTTGGGTATGGGTTGGTTATCTACAATCCATGTTCAGATAGATAGTATTAGGTGAAATGTGTGCTGTGTCTGCACATATGGGACCATGTTTTCCTTCACCAGTGAGAAGGGACCCTTTTCAGTACATGATGGACTTACCCAGAAGAGGGTGTCACTGATCACACATTAGTGGGCCATCCTTACCCTCAAAGTGGTTGATGTAGAGGGTCCAACCTATCCTATAGTGGTGGATCAGTATGATGATGTTTTCCCAAATGTTGTTCCGGTTCTACCTCCTCACAGAGAGGTGGAATATACATTGACTTTTACCACAATAAATCTCTGATTTCTACACCAGCATATTAGATGGCTCCCAAAAATATTCGAGAGATGTGGGTATATCTAGAGGACTTAGAGAGCCAGGGATTGATAGGCCCAGTGTTTCTCCTTAGGCATCCCTAATTTTGTTGGAAAGGAATACAGATGGGAGTTTGAGACTCTGTGTTGACTATCGGTGCCTGAACCAGGTGACTGTGAAGTACACATACCCACTCACAAGGATTGATGATATCTTGGATTGGATTAAGGGATCACGAGGATTTTAGAAGATAGAACTCAGATCAGGCTATCACCAGGTAAGGGTACGAGATGAGGATGTGTAGAAAACGGACTTTAGATGTCGGTATGGCCAATATGAGTTCTTGGTTATTCCATTAGGTGGGACCAATGCCCCATCAGTGTTCATAGGAAACATGAATGGGATCTTATAGCCATACCTTGATCACATTGTGGTAGTCATCATCGATGACATCCTGATATACTCAGTGATGGAGGAGGTGCATGCCTATCATCTGTAGATAGTTTTAAACACACATTGAGAGAACCAGATTTACGGTAAGCTCTCGAAGTTCCAGTTCTGGATACAAGAGGTCCACTTTCTAGGACATGTCTTCTCAGTTGCTGGTGTTGTGGTTGATCTAGTAATGGTCAAGGCTATGCTTACTTGGGAGCCACCCAGAAGCGTGACAGAGGTGCAGTCTTTCCTAGTATTGGATATTTTTTACTAATGGTTTTTTAATAACTATTACAGAGATGCAGCGCCCTTATTATTGTTGACAAATAAGCAGAAACCCTTCATGTTGTGTGTGAGATTTTAGAGGAGTTTCTAGGAGATGTGGTTGAGACTGATGAGTTTCCCCATAATGAGGCTACTTGAGGAGGGCATTGGGTATGTAGTCTTTTGTAGTCTATCAGGGACTAGACTCAGATGTGTCCTAATGCAGAAGCGAGCAGTGATCACGTATGGTTCATAACAGCTGAGGCAACATGAGTAGAACTACTCTACTTATTACTTGGAGTTTTCATTAATGGTCTACTCCTTGATGATGTGGCGACATTACTTGAGGAGTGAATGTTTTACAGCCTTCTCCTATCACAAGAGTCTTAGGTATATCTTCTCTCTGAAGGACCTGAACCTGAGACAACGATTTTGGATCGAGTTCCGCCTGGACTATGAATTCATGATTTTCTATTCTCTTGGGAAGTGGAACGTAGTAGCAGATTCACTAAAAATGAGATCTAGAATACAATTTTTGAGTTTGGAGATAGAGCAGCTTGCTGCTTTGTGGATATCCTATGTGGATCGAGATGAAGAAACTTATATTTATTCTATGAAAGTCACCACCCCACTCCTACAAAAAATAAAGGAGGCACAACTTGGAGACACTGATTGCGAGGCTCGACGTTCTCTGATTTTCCATAGGATAGGCACCTGATGGATTTTATGAAGGATGACAGCACATCATCCTTTTCCGAGGACGTACCATGGTACCAGTGGCACCTCGAGAGGAGGTGTTGAAGGAGTTCCATAAATACCCTTAGCGATACATCCAAGAGTGGCAAAGATGTTCTAGGACCTCCGGTGTTGGAACTGGTGGCATGGAATGAAGAAAGTATAGGCAAAGTTTTTCTCTCAGTGCCTCACATGGAAGCATGTGAAGGTAGAGAATCAGGTTCCCTCAGTATTAGTTCAGCCACTAGAGGTGACAAAGTGGAAGTGGGATGGAATTTCCATGGACTTCAGGACAAGACTTCCACAAAGACTAGGGTTCATGATTCTATCTGGGTGATTGTTGACTGACTCACCATGTCATCCCACTTCCTACCTATCAGAGAGAAGGGATTAGTAGATGGATTGGGATGACTCTACATACAGGATATTGTACGTCTTCATGGAGTTCCATCCACAATTGTCTACAATCATGATACATGTTTCACTTCCCGACTACGGAAGGGGTTACAAGAGGCATTCAGAATATAGCTTCAGTTGACCACTACCATCAATCCTCTAAAGGATGGTTAGATAGAGTTGACCATTTACACCCCCAAGGACATTCTACATACTTCTGTCTTTGATTTTGGATGCAGCAGGGAGGATCACTTGCCTTCGGTGGTGTTCACGTACAACAATAGTTATCACTCCACTATCTATATGGCACCATTGGAGGTGTTGTACGGTCGACCTTTAAGATCACATATGTGCTAGAATAACCTAGGTGAGTAAGCACTAATTGGACCAGAGATGTTACATGCTACCATGGAGAAGGTTCAGATCATCCAAGAGTAGATGAAGACTACACAGAGTAGACAGAAATCTTATGCTGATCGGAGACGGAGACCTCTGGAGTTCCAGGATGGTGACCATGTCTTTCTAAAAGTCTCACCTCGACGAGGTTTAGGGTGATTTGGTCATGGAGACATGTTATCTCTGAGGTTCATCAGAACTTTTCATGACTTTAGTAGTGTTGGAGAGTTGGAAAACCGTCTAGCCCTTCAATCATAGATGGAGAAGGTGCAAGACATCTTCCACGTATCCCAGTTGAGGAGATACGTAATGACCCATCCCACATTATCGACCATGGAAAGATGGACATCGATGACAGATCTACATTTTCCTAGGTTTCAGTAGTGATTTAGGATCGACAAGAAAAATGTATTAATGGGTGGTCGATACCTCTGTAGAGCATTCGTTGGGAGTATGAGAATATCCAGGAGAGCACATCAGAGAGTGAGGATCCAATTCGTGCTCTATACCCCCAATTGTTTCCCTAGATTATGTAGTGGATTTCAGGGACACATTGCACTGAGGTGGGGAGAATATAAAGATCTGATTTTTTCATTGTAATTTTTTAAATATATGGGAATCTTACGAGTCTATGATAATTAACGACATGTGATTCTGAGGCCTAGTGTGCCCGGAATTTATTTTTGAACTTTTTTTCGGGTATGTTTAGTGAAAGTGAGAGCTAAATTTTGTAACATTTGAACCATTGCTCATAATTGAAATCTGAGGACACCATTGAACTCACAACACCAATATTTTATTAAGTATACCTTCACCTTAACCATAGTGGGCAGAGGGTGTAATTTAGTTTTCATACTTTTCCTGGGAGAATATAAAATAAACATGCAATATTTTATTTTTGAAATTGAATCCTCCTATTTTGAATTTGGTGTTGTGACCAGCCGAACCCCTCTTAATGTGAAGTTAAACCCTGTAATTCATTGTAGTTAATGTGCCAACTTCAATTAAATTAATGTTCCAACTCTCTCTGTTTAATTAATGAACATAATCTTATAAATCTGAAACCACAACATTCATGATCGAAATCATTGGTAAAGAAAGGATACATTGGCAGAACCTCTGGAGAAATATCCTCCGAAGAAGGACAGCCTCCCAACGAAGAACAAGGAACCAACTTCAGAAGTGTCTTGCTAGAGCGACAAAGGCCAATGTCCCCTTCATGGACTGCATCTTATTCCTCATGATATCTCTAAAAACATCAAGGTAGGGGATTTAATTTAATATATGATTGATTTTACAAGAAAATTATTCATATTTTGGATTCACAAGGACGAAGGACAAACTAACATAGAAATCATCCTGGACATACAAATTGACCCTTTATATTTTGTTCTTCATGCATTCTTCATGCGTTAATCAATGCCAAAAAATTAATGACATTGGAAACAAAAAGTTTTTTAGAGCGCGAAATTTGTACGACTAGCCCTCAACCTGAGGATTGCGAATATACAGTCATCATATTTTTCGGGCATGGAACGAAGATTCGATGGCTCACGGAAGAAGGCGGTCAGTGGCACCCAGTCGACCGCAAGGAAGAGGGGTGGCATGAGTTTGTGCTTCTGGTTGAGTAGGAGGCTGTGGTCTATCGGCCGCGGTAGAGCGGTGTGGTGTTGGGTATCATGCCAGCTGCGTGGTGGAGCTGCGACACTCTTCTATGCCGTCGGTGGAGCAGGAGGTCGAGCCGCTAGGCCGCGACAGAGGATGAAGGGTGGCCGCAACCCTGAAGGCCGCAGAGGACTGTGATGTCATCGTGCCAATGAGAGGAGGTGGACCGACCGACGAACCAACCATCTGTGGTGCACTAAGCAGGACCTACTATAGGGGGTCTCGTTTCATAAAACCGAATGACCCTTTGGCCATTCAAGTGAACAAATAGGCTCCTCCCTCCCATGATTCGGCTTGGGCGGACCCCGCCATGATGGTCCACCTGACCGCAGGCCACCCTAGCGGGCTGCGCCACAGGGCCACGTCTGGTGGGCTGTGCCACCGGGTCTCACCCATTGGGCCACACCCACAGGGCTGGGCTAGACCATGGCTCAGCAGGATGGGCCCACTATGGCTCAGGCTAGTCGAGTCGACCCAAACCGGGTCTGGTTTGTTCGACCTAGTCAGACCGGACCCGAGACCCTCTAGACTAAGATACGACTTTGGGGACATATCTTGAGAACTAGGCATCTGTTTGAAGAACCTTATGCGGCACCAGAATCCTGGGATAGAGTTGGTCCTTTTGTTATACTCCACTTGCGTTTTAGAAAATGTTGTAGTATAGATGGGTTGGATTGAACCCTGAATCCAACAAGGCCCAGAGAGCAGAAGGATTAATAACATACATATTGATGGTCCATTTGACACGCCGTCTGTTGCATTGGTTCCCTTATGAAATGATGGAAATATGGGATACTTCTCTATGTGAATTTTTTGGGGTCGAGGTGTGACTGATATCTTAAGGGGAAGATTCTATAGACTCGAGCACACTTGGTGCGAGGAATCCAGTGGATGGATGTGAGGCGGAGGTTTGATATGGATAATTCAGAGGTCAATTACCTATTGAATCTGGGCATGTCAGATACTGTGTGTGTCCATGCGGGGATAAGTACCTATTGATACTATGTGGGTCAGCACTCAGCGATCCTATGTGGGTCAGCGCATACTGATCATGGGTGGGTCAGATCTTGTGTGGGTCAGAGCTCAAAGATCCTCTGTGGGTTAGCACATATCTATCTTGTGTGGGTCAGATCCTATATGGGTCAGTGCTCAGGGATCCTATGTAGGCCAGCACATACTGACCCTGTGTGGGTGTGATCCAGTGTGGATCATTGTGGGTGGTTAGTACCTATCGATCCTATGTGGGTTAGACTCTGTATAATCAGCACCAGATCCTCATGATAGAACAAGATGAACTAGCTTCACGTCTAATCATATGTACTTATATAAATCACTTATACTTGTGTGAGATGACTCTTATATCATTATGGTGTACATGTGTGGTACAATATCTTTGTGATGTTATGTTTGAGGTACTCATACCTTCGTGGTATTACCAGTGTGGTACTTCTATCTTCGTGGTGTTACCTTTGTGGTATTCTTTCCTCCTGTGTGAGATGATTATATTTTGATAACTTAGCTATATGAATGGGAATATACCTCTGTAGGGATGGATTTTGATTCAATGTTATGTAGTTTATCCTTTGATAATTTGAGAGACATTTAAGGTCTCGAGGTCCCTACTGAGTACTGTTATACTAATCCCGGCATGGGCTATGCCCACACCTTGTTGTGTCTTGTGAAGACGATGGAAAAAGATGACTAAGGAAGAGGGTACTTGGATTGGAGACTACAAAAAGGGGGACCTTAGACGAGGAATACCATAGAGACGACTGTTTGATAGTTGTACCTACCCTTCAGGTAGGATCCTTAGCAGGTGTTCACAGGAGTTGTTTTCAGTTTCACTTGTACTTTCCAGTTGGGCTTGTATTCCAACCCATTTAATTTATTTATAGACCTTGATAACAATATAGTTTACTCTGTTCTTGTATCTTTTTTGTGCTTGGTTTGTGTGAGTTTATAGTTTATAGAGGCAACACCTTCCCATTTTAGGGAATACGTCTTTCGGTTCTTGTCACCAGCCCCTAGCTTATGGAAGGTGGTCTAAGGGTAGTCACTACATAGGCCCCGGGGGACAGGTCGTGACATATATCAAATTCACTATTATGGAAGATCCGAAGATCTAATAATGTTTAAAAATGATATAAAATTTGATTAGAAAATTATTGAAGGGAATTAAATTTCATATTCATGATAAATTTTTTTTATTTTCAATAAAAATATTCACATTATTACCTATATTTATTTCTGAAAATAACAAATGGGGAGAAATATATTGGAATTTTTTTAAAAAATAAATATTCCACATGAGGGTGATAAATTATTATATCATTTTCATATCTAATGAGTTTATTCTCAAAATGATCCAAAATAAAGGGGGAATTATTTATACTATAATTAATATATTGTTATATTCTAAAATTCTCTTTAATTTTTAAATTCCCTTTAACATTTTGTGTTCTAAAAGGGGGGTGGGTTTTTGAGTCACTGATACATTTTCGTTATTATTTTTTCAAATCACAATAGGATTTATAAAAAAACATATTACATATGTTTCAGTTTATGTTTCATTATTTTTGATGAATGGAGTTTCGATAATTGAAATCAAAGATAACTAACACTATTTTATTAAAATTTATGGAATTTAAATTCAATGCAATATTATACCCATCTATATTTTGAATATCTGTAGTGGTTATTGATAAACTCATTTATATATGAAGATTATTTCTATGGTCATTAATAGAAGAAGAAGTTACTTACAATGCAGTTAAAATAAATTTGACTTTTTTAGATTCTGACCAACAAAGTAAACAACAACAACATCTATAATGAGTTCCTCACCTTGAGTATCAGAAGAATAATTGATCATATAATTAAATAATAAGAATAAACCAATCAAAATGTTGGTATTCATTTTGATGGAATGAAATTAATTATTGTTGAGTGTGCTTCTGATTAGTGCAATATTTTTCTTTATGAGTATTTTAGTTAATATTTATTTATGAAAGGATTATTTATCAATGATATTAGAAATTTAAATTTTATTATTATTTTACCAATACCACATAATCTAGGTCTAATAGAAATATGACTATCGAAGAATTCACAATCTTCTAGATCAAGGGACTTGTGGATAAAATTATTGAGCTCAATAACTTTTGGTGTTTAGAAGAGAGATTCCACTAACAGGTTTAGTCAAGGAATTATCAGGATATGAAGGTGGACCTTCTAATTGGTAAAAATATAAGGGAAACCATATTCCCTGTTGAAATTAACAGAAACCTCAGATTTTGAATACATATCAGATGTTCACAGTAGAATAAAATATTAGTTTGAGTATACCCTTTAATGGTTTATTTAGTTTGTTAACCAATAGTCTGTGTTTTGTTATTAATCTTTTTTTTTTCTATCATGATTACCCATTGTATTATTATTTTTAAATTTTATTATATAATAATTATCAAATTTACATAATATTTTGATAGACTAATTCCTGTTATAGTGACTATAATTAATAATATTTATATTTCAACTACATACTCTATTTTACTATAAATTTTAATTGATTGGTATATCCTAAATTAGATAAACTCTAAACCTAATAGAAATATATGTATTTTATAATTTAGGAACTGAAATTTACCACCCCTCTAATATTTTAATTTCAATTAAATCTATTGTTCAATTGAATATATTTCATTTCAATATAAGGAAAATCATAAGAATTCCTTCGATATAAACTTCCTATATATTGGGGAGTAAGAGACCACACTAGGTACAATAATAGTGAGAAATGATTGATAGATTCATTTAATTCTTCAATAATCATGAATCCATCATGGTTTAATATACAGAATTGATGAATGAGTTAACAAAACTGAAATGATGGGATTATGTTGTTCTAGCTAACCAATATGCGAACATGGAATATAAGGACTTAAAGGGCTTATTTAAACATACATTATATATGATTACTATGATTATGGATAAGCTTAAGATGTTTTTTATATGTAATAGGTAATCTAACAATAAAGAAATATTCTATTTGGATTTCTAATAGTTTCTATTAAACTCATAATAAAGTTTGTAATGATAAGTTGAAAGATCACAATTTTGAAATAGTCCTTGCAAATATCATTTGATCCTAAATTTTTCTAATGAAATTACCCTCCTATGAATAGGTGACGTATTGAGTTCTAATATGTAAAATATTAACAACTAGGATATTTATAATGACTAAATCACCTTATCGTTTTATTGGATGTGATTATGTATCTTTGAAAATGAATAGGAAGCATGATTAATTATGAATGAGAATTTCATACCCATAATACGATTTATTTTAATAACATTTATTACTTCTTTAAGATTCCATTATTAATGACTCATTTTATGAGTAATATATTTCAATTATTTTCACATCCTCTTTTCAAAGACAATACGCCCTTATCGAGTTATTTTTAATGATTCTATTTAAATTAATTATTTATATTTTTTAAATTATACTTTTCAACAACCATAATGTATTTAATAGGTTTTATTATTATTTAAATCTATATATTAATTTTTACAAAATTATTACATTTCATTAATTATGTGAAAGTAATTTTCAATTTATTTATCGAATAGGTTTAGTGAAAACATTTTTATTTTATGACTTTTTTAACCTCCATGGATAATCTATCATGAAATAATTTTCTGATGAGACAATATAAGTTATTATGTTATTATTCCTTCTGTAAAATAATATATTTGATATCTTTTTATTTCTTAAGTTCATGTTATATGAATTTTTTTAAATGTTTTAATAAAACAACACTTTCATTCATGGATAATTTATGAGATGTTGAATGATTTATTTTCAAGTAGAACATAAATATATGATGTATGAGATGGGTGGGACCTATGTAACACCCCAACCTTCCACGATACGCTTCTCTTTGAATAATTAAGTAGTGTGTGTTATACGCAATTTCGAGTTCTAACACACACCACAACCAATCAAACTAGCCGTTATGTATGGTAATACCTAATTT
Organism: Viscum album; assembly: GCA_963277665.1. Lineage (NCBI taxonomy): Eukaryota > Viridiplantae > Streptophyta > Magnoliopsida > Santalales > Viscaceae > Viscum > Viscum album. The sequence goes on from OY728127.1 coordinate 1,699,999,082, forward strand.
TTGAAATTTTATAAATTTTATCTCTCAAAATGGACTTCAATTTTGGATTCTGAGTATCGAATTTAGCCTATGGTGAAATTTTGGTACTTTTCGGATAAATTTTATATTTTGATGAATAGTGAAAATTACTAAATTTTAATTAAAAACAACTTTTTAAATCAAAATAATTAATAGTGATAAATTTTGAATTTGAGTGGTTTTAAAGTATATTTAGAATATATTTTTATCATTAAATACATTTTTGGTCATTAGAAATTATTTCACAATTAAACTGGTCATAAACAATTATCAATCTTTTGATAGTTATTATATCTTAAAAACACGCTTTTTATTTTGACAGCGGGAATTAATTTTAAATTAATTTCTGTCACTTCTCTGTTTTGAATTTTGAAAAATGGATTCCATATTTGGAATCATGTTTTCCAAATTTTTTAAATAGGTAACTTTTATTTTTAGACATTTTGAATAATTACTTTGGTAAAAATTTTATTTACCATAGTTAAAGGGTAAATTCTGTAAATAAAAGTTAAAAAATAATATTATAATAATACTAAATTAACCTAAAACATGTACTATCCTTATTGGTGGAAACATGTCCGACCATGGGCACCTTTGGGTCACTTTTGGGACCCCATGGATCCACTTTTAGGTGATAGGGACACATTATTTTAATTAAGTTAAAATAAAAACAAATGACATAAGCATATATCTTTTAGAAAAACAATTTTTACACAGGGTTATATATGTTGTATGTTTGATTATAAATATTAATTAGAAATATAAAACGATTCCTTACATAATGGTATTTTATTTATACTTTTTAGACATTATATAATTTAATTTATTTATGACACAATGGTGATGCAGTAATTACCTTATTAATGAAAAATTAGAATAATTGATATTATAAACACCAAAATTAATGTAATTTGAGACTTTTTATAAATACCAATAATTTTAAAGGTCAATAAGACATGTTAGAATTAATTTAATTAAAGTTTTTCGAAATAATAATTCTGTTATGATTTTTACAAAAATCAATTATTGAATAGTGTCAAAATTGACATAAAAGTGTTTTTTAAAAAATATTATATTATTAATTGATATTAAAATCCAAAAAACCTAAGGATTGGCCAAGAGACTTATATCCTGATAGTTGTAAAATTAATGGACCACTTGGAGGTCTCTTGGATGTATATAGTAATTTTATTAATCATATAATATAAAAATACAAAGAGACATTGTAAAAGTGAAACTAATTATCTAATAGTTAATACTTAAAGATAAGGTTAATATAGTAACCCAAACCTGTCTAAATCCTATTATTTGAGTGGTTTTCGACCTATCCCCACCTTAATCTTTAAATAATCCACTTTAGAGCCATTATAATAGTAATATTATGTTATTATAAAATAATATTTCTAGCTTTTACAATGGTGCCCCTCACCCCTCTTATAAAAGGGAACTCCACCTTCTCATTAATTCACACCTTCAATGACTTTTGGATTAGCCAACCCCTACCCAAATACTCTCTCAACTTCCCTAAATTCATCCTAGAGGCCATAGTTTGATCTGAAAGCCAACATAAGGATCTCTTTTGAACAAATCAAAAGGAATAACCTTAAGAAGAGGTAATGTTTTCACCACCCTTTTTCAAGTTCCTTTCGTCTTCAACTTCTTCTTTCATTGTTATTTCTATTCTAAAGTAATAAATCCAGTATATTATATATAATGTGATGTTATTATAAATATGGTACAACCATATGCATTATTCCATCCATCCTTTCTATTACATGTCACCATACATGCGTACGTACGACTTACCATCTCCACGTCGTGGTGTAATTGTTATTCAATAAATTATTATATGGATGGGTATAATAATGATGTGTAATTCATGTAAATAATAAATATTACATGATAATTATTATCTATATATGATATAACATCGAATTATATATTATATTAATATCAAAATAATGACATTGTCGCTCGTGCATACGTATGGACTACCGTCTCCATGAACACGATGAGATTCATTCTCCATCGTATCCATTCAAGTATAATTCTCATTTGATGATTAAAAATAATTTTTAAGGACTTTATATAATTATGTATATGAATATGATACAACCTATCTATAAAAAACACATCTTATGTAACAAAACATATAAAATAAAATGAGTAAGTTAACAACCGAAACGACGATAATTCTATGATATTATTAACAAAGAAATGTTAAAAGATAATATATGATATCATATTAATGTATATGATTCTTTTATAATTTAATGGCAATTATTTCACCATTATACAGGAGGTAAACCCACCCCAACCAAGGAAAAGTACAAGGTAAGGGATATTTCTCAATTTATTCATTATCTGACGTTGTTTATACGTAATTATCTACTAGGAGCTCTTTATCATCCACATCCATGTTTCTTAAAAATGTATTTCAAATCATTCTTTCTATTTTATAGAATATGGGTTAAATTCATTTATAACGTTGTTTGACTTTTTATAAGAGGTTTATAAAGGAAGTTTTCTGTTGTTTTCCAAACAAGGTCCTTTTTAACCTTTTCGACAGAGCTAAGGTATGAATTTTTTTTAACTTATACGGCGGGTGCGGCTATTTTACGCCATTATAAAATCATCAAAGCTTCCCTTACAATATTATAAGAATATTTTCAAATAAAATTTTTATTTTATAATTATTTTAATTTTAAATGATTTCAAAAAAAGAGATATTTCTATCAAATAGTTTCCATTTCATCTATGTCAACATCGTTTGATGGATTTTAATCTTATTTGAAGTTTATTTGTTATGATAAAAAACTTCCATATTTTATTGATGGTTTTGTGATATTTTTGACTGTGTATGTGTTATTTTTTATACCATTCATGGTTTATGGATAAAGTATTGACATTTCGTATACTAATTTTAATACGAATGATTATGTTATGTTTAAACATGTTCACATGAGGAATGCATTGGACTTAATAAGTGACGGGTGGATCCCGCGATAGCTCCTTGATGCATCGGTAGGTCTCATGAGACAAACCAGTTTCTTGGAACAAGGCTTTGACATAATCTTATTTTTAGTCTTCGCACGAGGCCTTGGATGTGTGGTTATGATAGTCGGGATTATGCATTCCCTTATTATGAAAGTGGTTATTGATATTGAATTTGATTATTTTATTAGTAGAATACCCATGGGAATAAGTAAATGGGATTATTTAATTTTATTTCTGCCATATTATGATGAAGGTCATGTTTAAAAGGATTTTGTTTTAGTTATACATTGCCTTAAATGTTTATTCTTATTTATTAAAGTTTCTGCTATATTGTTATCGTTACTGGGAATTTGAGCTAACCCCTTTCAATGTTTTATTTTTTCCAGGATGTGAAGATGTAATTTATGAATGACCTACTGGGATAGTATGTGGGGATATGAGTGTGGACTATAGATTCTATGTTGTTGTAGTTTTTATTTTATGATGTAATGTAAAATTTATTAATATATCTAGTTATTCCAAGGATACTAAACTAATCGTTCTTTTGAGACTTGATCTTTCTTGTGACATGCCAATGTTATGTAATAATGCACCAACTCTGGGTAACTGGGGTCGGGGCGTTACAATTGATATCATAGTAAGTTTAGTACAATCCTTGGAAGCTAGATTTAGATAAACTCTGATTGGATAACATAGATTTAAGATGGACATTGAGGATTAGTATAGAAGAACTTCCTAGAATTTTGGTATTATAGATATTTTCTGAGATGTTCGAGCAATACATCACTGTCTGGATACGATCTGGTAAAGGCGGATCTAGCACAGATGTAACTAGGGGTAAAACTCAAAAACACCGCATTGAGCTAGACTTGAACAAGAACTGGTGCACGAAAATGGGCCTTGCTGCACTCTTGGTTATGACACTCCTGGGGGATATGCTTAGGATAAATCTCATTTTATTTAAAAATCATTATGAAGGGTTTATGAGTATATACATCTTCAAAGAAAACATTTTTATTATTATGGATTATATCCATAAAGAGTTCAATTTATGTTAAGTGTTTTATAATTATGGAATTAGGTATTTTGATTCATAAATGGTTTTAGTTTATGACATTGTTTAGAAATGGTGCCTAGTGGAAGAAATGGAAACTGTATCAATGAATGCACTCCATGTAGGGATTTCCCTCCATCTCATGTTAATTATAGTGGAGCTGGTGATGCAACTGGTGCTGATCAACTAATCAACATACTGGGACAACTCACTCAGGTTATGAATAATAACCTTACCCATATGGAGCACCCTGATCCATATCATGGAGGATCAATGTTAGATCACTTCATGAGGTAGAAACCACCAATATTCATTGGGAGTAAAAATCCATTAGTAGCTGAGCAATGGATAAATTCCCCAGATAAAATATTTTAGGCTTTGGGGAGTATTGAAAGGGAAAAATATATCATGCCAGTTTACCACCTCACCAGAGATGCTGATCAATGGTGGTCATTGATTCAAAACACAAAGGAAGATGATGAAGTATCAAATTTGGAATGGAGGGAGATAAAAGATCTGTTTTTAGAAATATACTTTCCTCATGACCATCGAGAAGACATGGAAATGCAATTTCTGAGTCTTAGACAAAAGGAGGATGGGAATGTCGAAACGTATGAGGCTAACATTACGAGGATAGAAAGGTACGATGGAGATTATATACATAACCCAAGAAGTAATATTGATCATTTATTTTATGGGTTAAAACCATTTCTCCACTGAGCATTAGTCTCACAATCCATCTCATCGTACGAAGACATTGTATCATGTGCTATCAAGAGAGAAAATGAATTCTCTAAGTCTTATGACTTTAAATAAAAGCATGAGAAGTCGAGATGGACTAATCAATCAGGGAATGGAAATAAGGGGAATAAGGGAATGTTTGAATATCCATCATGTGGTAAATATGGGAAGAAACACCCTGGTACTTTCTTAAAAGTAATGGGAGTCTGTTACAAGTGTGGTGAAAAAGGCCACCAAGCTCGTGATTGCAAGGTGAAGAAGGAAGCTACTGATGTCCAATGCTACAATTTTAGGGAGATGGGACATTATGAAAATGAATGTCCTAAGAGTCAGGGTATCTTACCTCAAAAAAGACCAAGGGATCAAGGCCAAGCTTATTCTATCACTACTGCTGAGGTAGAAGTTCTGAAAGACGTGGTGGCTGGTAATTTAATGGTTTCCTCAAGTTTATAAAATTCATTATTTGATTCTGGATCATCACATTGTTTCTTATATTCCAAGTATTCTAAGAAAATTAGATATTTCCACTTTGATTTAACAAGGGATTTGTCAGATAAAAATTCTAAGGGAAGTATCATTGCAACAATATTTTGTGAATCAGTCCCCATTAGAGAACATAAATTTTTTTATCCGCTGATCTCATCATCATACCTATGATTGAGTTTGATATAATCCTCGGTATGGATTGTCTTTTGGACCTTGATGCGATGATTTATTGTAAGAAGAATGAGGTTACAATTTTTGATGATGATGATAAGGAACACCTTATCTTTAGAGCATAATCGTCACAACCTAATTCTTATCTAGATCCACCCCCATTAGCTCAACTAAATTCAATAATTGGAGGAGGAAGTGAATGAAATGACTGTGGGTGAGGAAAGGAATGTTCAAATAGATGATGTACCTATTGTGAAAGAATATGTAGATGTGTTTTTGGAAGATTGACCTGGACATCATCCTGAATGAGAAGTTGAGTTCTACATTGTTTTAGAACCTGCATCAAGGCCTATATCGAAGACTCCTTATAGAATGGACACGGTGAAATTAGTTCAACTAAAGAAACAACTATAGGAATTAAGTAATAAAGGATTTATTCTCCCTAGTGTTTCTCTGTGGGGATCCCCTGTTCAATTTGCTAAAAAAAACAGATGGATCTATGAGGTTATGTATCGACTACAGGGAGATCAATGCTATAACAAAAAAGAACAAGTATCCCCTACCCCGCATTGATGATTTATTTGACCAAATACATGGAGCTCAATAATTTTCAAAGATTGACCTTCAATCTGGATACCATCAGTTGTGTGAAAAGAAGGAAGACATTCCGAATACAGTATTTCGAACAAGGTACGAGCATTACGAGTTTACGGTAATGCCTTTTGGGCTGACTAATGCACACTCTGTATTCATGGATCGAATGAATAGAGTTTTCAAGGAATATCTCGATGAAATTGTGGTGGTATTTATTGATGATATCTTGGTATACTCTAAAAGCTATGATGATCATGAAAATAAATTGTGCATTATTCTGAAGACTCTGAGAAGACATGAATTATATGGGAAGATTAGCATGTGTGAATTATGGATTCAGGAGATCTCTTTTCTAGTCCATTTTGTCTCTAAAGATGGAATCTCTGTTGATCATTCTATATCCCAGGAAATCCATGAATGTCCAGAACCTACGAGTATAACTGAGGTATGCAGTTTTATTGCTTTAGCTGGTTATTATCGACGTTTCGTCCAGAATTTTACCTGGTTGGCTAACACATTAACAAAGCTCACACGTAGAGGGGATTAATTTTTTTGGACAAAAGAATGTGAAGAATTTTTTGAAAAACTGAAGAGAAGATTAGTCAATGCTCCTATATTGACTCTAACATCGGGTAATGATTGGTTCGTTATTTATAGTGATGCATCGAAGAAAGGACTTGGTTGTGTCCTTATGAAAAATGATAAGGTTATTGCCTATGTAACACGATAGTTGAAAAATCAGGAGCAAAGCTATCTTACTCATGATCTCGATTTAGCAGCTATGATCTTTTCTTTGATGATATGGTGAAAATACCTCTATGGTGAAAAATGTTAGATTTATACTGATCACAAGAGTTTGAAGTATATTTTCTCACAAAAAGAAATCAACATGAGGCAAAGGCAATGTCTTGAATTACTCATGGATTATGATTTCCCGATACACTACCACCCGGGGAAGGAAAATAAAGAGGCTGATGATTTGAGCAGAAAAGATCATGGAGTTTTGAACATGATGAGAATTAAAAGGGATCCAATTTTATTGATCTAGTAAATTTGGATATGGGAATCAAAATGGAAGGTGAAACATCAATGCTTTTTCAAATAGTTGCTAAACCATCTTTACTAGAAAGGATAAAGAGTTCTCAGACCGATGATGAAGAATTTCAAAAAAAGATTAATGCTATGAATGATGAGAGATTGAGAGACTTTGTGTATGAATAAGGAATTTTGAAATTCAGGAAGAGACATTGTGTTTTTGATATACCTAATCCTAAAAGGGAATTGGTGGGAGATGCTCACAGGTCATATTTATCTATACACCGTGGGAGAACTAAAATGTATAGAGACATGAAGGAACATTTTTGGTGGGACAACATGAAGAGGGAGATTTCTGATTTTGTATCAAGATGTATGGTTTTTACACAAGTGATGGATGGAAGGAAACAACATGGAGGAGTTATGAAACCTCTTCCCATATCGGAGTGGAAATAGGACAATATTACAATGGACATTGTCATGGGGCTACCAAAGACTCCTAGAAGGAACGATGAAATATGGATTATTGTTGATTGTCTTTCCATTTCAGAATATTTTTCTTGCTATAAGAGATGAAAGACCACTAGAACGTCTAGCAAGACTATATATTAAAGAATAGGTGAGACTTCATGAATTTTCCCTATCGATTGTTTCTGATCGTGATCCCCGTTTTACTTCAAAATTCTGGAAGAGTCTTTAGAAGGCCTTGGATACTAAACATCATTTGAGCACTGCCTACCACCCTCAAATAGATCGACAATCAGAATGGACTACTCAAACCGTATAAGACATGTTGAGATCCTGCTCGCTTGACATTCATGGTATGTGGGATCAATATTTACCACTGGTAGAATTTTCCTATAAAAATAGCTTCCATTCAAGTATTCAGATGGAACCATATGAAGCGTTATACAAAAAGAGATGTCGTACACCAACCTGTTGGGATGAAGTTGGTGAAGGAAAACATGTAGGCCCAGAACTGGTGGAGGAAACAATTGAAAAGGTATAGGTAATCCAAAACCACATCAATGAAGCTCAATGTAGGCAGAAGAGCTATGCCGATAACCGAAGGAAGGTTTTGGAATTTTAGGTATTAAATCATGTTTTCTTGAAGGTATCTTAATAGAAGGGAGTTATACTTTTTGATAAGAAGGGTAAATTTAGTCCTATGTACATCGGACCTTTTGAAATTATAGAACAAATTGGGGCTATAACTTACCGTTTGGCAATGCCACCAAGTCTCTCCAAAGATCACGATGTGTTCCACGTATCACTGTTAAGGAAATACATGCCCGAACCAACGCATGTACTCTCCTATGAGGAATTAGAACTAGAACCTGATATGTCTTGTTGAGAAGAGACGGTCAGGATTCTTGATATGAGAGAACAAGTACTAAGAAACCTGACAACTCGTCTGGTAAAAGTTTTGTGGAGAAACCATAAGATGGAAGAGGCAACTTGGGAACCTGAGAAACTTATGATGAAAAACCACCCAAGTCTTTTCATACAGTAGTGTTCTAGAAATTTTAAGGAAAAAATAATTTGATGGAGGGGAGAATGTAACACCCCAAGCTTCCACGGTACGCATCTCTTTGAATAATAATGTAGCGTATGTTATACACAACATCAAATTCTAACACACACTGCATCCAATCAAACTAGCCGTTATGAATAGTAATACCTACTTTTTAAAATTTTATAAATTTTATCTCTCAAAATGGACTTCATTTTTGGATTTTTAGTATCAAATTTAGCCTATGGTGATATTTTGGTACTATTCAGACACCTTTTATATTTTGATGAATATTGAAAATTACTAAATTTTAATTAAAAACAACTTTTTTAATAAAAATAATTAATAGTGATAAATTATGAATTTGAGTGGTTTTAAATTAAATTTAGAATATATTTTTACTATTTAATACAATTTTGGTCATTGGACATAATTTCAAAATTAAACCAGACATAAACAAGTATCAATCTTTTTATAGTTATTATATCTTAAAAACACGCATTTTGTATTGACGGTGGGAATTAATTTCTACCACTTCTGTGTTTTGAATTTGTAAAGATGGATTCCATATTTGGAATCAGGATGTCCGAATTGTGTAAATATGTGACTTTTATTTTTAGACATTTTGAATAATTACTTCGGTAAAAATTTTATTTACCATGGTTAAAGGGTAAATCCGGTAAATAATCGTAAAAAAATAATATTATAATAATACTAAATTATCCTAAAACATGTCCTAACCTTATTGGTGGATACATTTCCGACCATGGGCATCGTTGGGTCAATTTTCGGACCCCATGGTGCCACTTGTAGGTGATAGGGACACTTTATTTTAATTATGTTAAAATAAATACAAATATGACATAAGAATATAAATTTAAAAAAAACATACATAGGGTTATATATGTGTTATTTTGGACTATAAATATTAATTATAAATATAAAAATATTTCCTATATAATTATATTTTATTTATAATTTTTAGACATTATATAATTTAATTTATTTGTGACACAATGGTGATGCAATAATTACCTAATTAATGAAAAATTAGAATAATTGATATTATAAATACCCAAATAAATGTATTTTGAGACTTTATATAAATAAAAATATTTTTCTAGGTGAATATGACATGTTCGGATTGATTTAAAAAAAAAATTCGAAGTAATCATTCTGTTATGATTTTGAAAAAAATAAATTATTGAATAGTGTCAAAAATGACATAAAAGAGTTTAAAAAAAATATTATAATTTTAATTGATATTAAATTCCTAAAAATGTAAGGTTTGGTCGATAGACATATATAATGATAGGTTTATAATTAAAGGACTACTTGGGGGACTCTGGTATGTATATAGTATGTTTCATAACCATATAATATAAAATTACAAAGAGGCATTGTAAAAGTCAAACAAATTAACTAAGAGTTAATACTTAAAGATAAGGTTATTATATTACCCCAAACCTGTCTAAATCCTATTTGTTGAGTGGTATTTGACCAATACCCACCTTAAACTTTAAATAATCCACTTTGGATCCATTATAAACCGAATATTAATTTATTTTAAAATAATATTTCTAGCATTTCCAAATGTGCCCCTCACCCCTCTTATAAAAGGGAACTCCCCCATATCATTAATTCACACCATCAAAGCCTTTTGGTTCGGCCAAAACCTTCCAAAATACTCTCTCAACTTACCTCAATTCTACTTAGAGGCATTAGTTTGATCATAAACCCATCTTATGGAGTCCTTTTGATCAAATCAAAAGGAATAACCCGAAGAAGAGGTAATGTTTTCACAACCATTTTTCATGTTCCTTTCTTCTTCAACTTCTTCATTCATTGTTATTCCCATTATAAAATAATAACTCCAGTATCTTATATATATTGTGATGCTATTATAAATATGGTACAACCATATTCAGTATTCTATCCATCCTTTGAATGACATGTCACCGTACGTGCGTACGTACAGCTTACCGTCTCCACGCCGTGGTGTAATTGTTATTCAATAAATTATTGTTTGGATGGTTATAATAATGATATTTAGTTCATTTAAATAATAAATATAACATGATAATTATTCTTTATAAATGATATAACATCCAATTATATATTATTTTAATCACAAAATAATGATATTGTCCCTTGTGCGTACGTATGGACTACCGTCTCCACGAACGCGATGAGATTCATTCTCCATCGTATCCATTCAAGTATAATTCTCATTTGATAATTAAAAATAATGTTTAAGGACTTGATATAATTCTGAATATGAATAATATAAAACCTATCCTTAACAAACATGAGTTATGTAACAAAACATATAAAAGAAAACGAGTAAGTTAACACCCGAAATGATTATAATTCTATGATATTATTAACAAAGCAATGTTAAAATATCATATATGATATCATATTAATATATGTGATTATTTTATAATTTAATAACAATTATTTCTCAATTATACAGGAGGTTAACCTACCCCAACCACAGAAAAGTACAAGGTAAGGTTTATTTCACAATCACTTCATTATCCGAGGTTGTTTATACGTAATTATCTTCTGGGACCTCTTTATCATCCAAATACATGTTTCTTAAAAATGTATTCCAAAACATTCTTTTTATTTTACAGAATATTGGCTAAAGTCATTTATACCCTTGTTTGACTTTTTATAAGAGGTTTATAAAGCAATATTTTTGTCGTTTTCCAAACAAGGTCCTTTTTAACCTTTTCGACAGAGTTAAGGTAAGAATGTTTGTTTAAACTTATACGGCGGGTGCAGATATTTTCTGTCGTTATAAAATTCTCGATGCCTCCCTTACAAGATTCTAATAACATTTTCAATGTAAAAGTTTTATTTTTTAATTATGTGACTTTTAGATGATATCAAAAAAAGAGATATTTCTCTCAAATAGGTTTGATTTCATCTATGTCAACATCCTTTGATGGATTTTAAGATTATTTGAAGTTTATTTATTATGATAAAAAACATCCATATTGTATTGAAGATTTTGTGATATTTTTGAATGTGGATGTGTTATTTTTATACCAATAATGGTTTATGGAGAAATTATTGACATTTCGTGTGCTAATTTTAATACGAATGTTTATGTTATGTTTAAACCTGTTCACATGAGGAAAGCATTGGACTTAATAAGTGACGGGTGGAGCCCACTATAGCTCCTTGATGCATCGGTAGGTCTCATGAGACAATCTAGTGTCTTGGAACAAGGACTTGACAAAATCATATTTCTATTATTGGCACTAGGCCTTGGCTATGTGGTTATGATAGTCTGGCATTATGCATTCCATCATTATGAAAGTGGTTATTGGTATTGCATGTGATTATTCACTTAGTAGAATATCCATGTGAATAAGTAAATAGCATTATTTCATTTTATTTCTTCCATATTATGTTGATGTTCAAGTTCAAAAGGATTTTAATTTAGTTATACCTTTCCTGAAATGTTTATTCTTATTTATGAAATTTTCTGCTATATTGTTATCCTTACTGGGCATTTGAGCTCACCTCTTTCAATGTTTTATTTTTTCCAGGATGTGATGAAGTAATTTATGAATGACCTACTGGGATAGTATGTGGGGATATGATTGTGGACTATGGAGACTATGTTGTTGTAGTTTTCATTTTATGATGTAATGTAAACTTTATTAATGTATCTAGTTATTCCAAGGCTACTAATCTATTCGGTGTTTCAAGACTTGATCATTCTTGTGATCATGCCTATGTTATGTAATAATGCCTCGACTCTGGGTAAATGGGGTCAGGGCATTGCAACCTATATCTCTAACAATGTTAGTAGGTAATGGATTATATCTCATAATATAGAAATGTTATGTGAACGGTTTATAAAAAAAATTATAGGATAACAAAGGATGACTGTGATGGAATTTTTTTGTACTCATAATTTCATGAGTGAATGGGTTGGTGGGTAGGAAGGGTCAAGATGATAAGAAACATTATGTTTATGGTTCATTATAGTGTTTATTTATTTTAATAATTTTTTACATTTTTGGAAAAATATTATATTTTATTATTTTATTTTCTACATTTAATTCATGCTCATATTTTTTTAGGTTATTGATATGTATTTTGAGCCAAGATATAACCTTTAAAAATCCTCAAATATTTTTGATCCAGATGATTCATTATCATTTTTTAGTATTATGATATATGATATTATGATCTCTTATTAAAAATATTTATGTATATCTCTTATACACTTTATTGTTTATGATATAACACTTTATGATTTGTTTTCCATTACTGACCCTTTGAGCTCACCAATTTATTATGTTTCCATTACCTGCATTCTAAACCTAATAAAATAATGAAGAATATGTATAAAAAGTTCAATATGGGAATTATTATTGGGAAATTTCTGCTCATGTAGTAAATTAATATTATTTTTTTACCTAACATCTAAGACATTGAAAATTTCAGTATTTGGGTAGTGTAACATTTTGTGAGAAGTATAATTTAAATCATGATATAAACGTATTAATGTATTATTTATATGAAATTTAAATTGGGTATCTCCAGTTTGAATAATAGATGGTTTTACTTGATTTTTTATATTTGTTTTATTACATTTCATATCAGTTATGAAAACCATAGTAAAAACCCTATATATTTGTCCCAGTATTTGATGATATCCTGAAATATTGGTATTTTATTGAGTAAATTTTATTCCATTGAAATTAATCCCATATAGGATACTAAAAATTGACATTGATGTGGAACAGATGCATTGAGGAGAAATCAACCTAGTAAAGCTTGGTTAGGCATTGACTTGACCATCACCCTGATGCACAGTGGGTGGGGCTAAAAAGATAAGAATGGTTTGACACTCCATGGGGAATTATTTGGTTTCTAATATGATCATAAAACTCATGTTCAAAGTATTTATTTCCTTGTAATTTTTGAGGATTAAGTTAAAAAGTAAGATAAGAAACCATATGTTAAATTAGGTTAAATAGATATTAATATAGGTAAAAAAATGAACTGGGTTACAACATGATAATGTAAGAGGAAAAAAATTTATGGTTAAATTCAACATATGATAATAATAATTATCTTTTATTTTGTAAGATCCCAACCTTTTTTAGACATGACTCAATATTTAAATTTAGTTACTTTTTTAATTACATTCATTTCAGTTGGGTTTTACCTTGGGGTGTGTTTTGGTGTAATTTATGAAATGTGGATTAAAAAAGGGATGTACACAGTTGGTCCATTGTTAGGAAAAACTATGAACCCAACCCAAAAATCATGCATCCCTTGTTAGTGAGGGTTATCATGATTAGATCACGGTTTTTCAAACCGTGATCTCTAAAATGACAAACCATGCTATAGAAAATTAACTTGCATAGAGTTGGAAAAAAATTCAGATAAACCATGCACATCAGCCCTAAATTCAATTGTGGGAATTAAATTATCCCAAGAAGTATTTTAAAATTTCTTTGAGTCCCCATGACTCACCTATATCATTATCCAATGGAACTTATTTTCTATTTCATATTTTTCTAGTCGTTCATATGAATTCCAATCCACCATGATGTGGATTATTTTTTATCTACTTCCCAGATCAAATATCTCCTCCTCTTCTAGTAACTGGATTATATACCATTGATTATCCCATTTATACTCCCTTCATACTTTTTTCTATTAATGTAAGTTACTATCTTCTTTTTCTAGATCTGTTTCAAGATTTGGTCAATCAAAATATAGGATTGTGGAAGTAGATCTATGGTAAAAGTGGTACAGATTTATATTATATTTTTGGGGGTGCTAAATCCCAAACCTGATCTATGTCATTTCACTAATCAATTTTATGTATATTATTTTTGAAATCATCCATCAAAAAATCAAGGTAGGTGGTCTAAAAAAATTCCAATAGTTATTATTTTCATTACACATACGTATTTTATAGAATTTATAGATTTGTTTCGAAACTGAAATGTCTATATTTTTTAACTAAGGTAGTGATGGAATTAATTTATATGGATGCGAAATTTTGAGATTTTGGATTCATGAGGTAGATAATTAACATGATAATTAATTTTTAGATTCAACAAATTTTGGAATTAGGATAATTAATTGGTGATTTAAATTTGAAGGTATTTGATATAATATTAGAAATTATTGAATTAGGATAAATAATTAAAGAATTAATTATCAAGTCAAGAATTTTGTTTTTGATTGAATATTTTAATTTTGGAGTTGAGATAACTAATTAGTGAAATGATTATCAAATTATTGAATTGATAGTTCATGGATAATTAATTTTTCAAATAATTATTTAATTGTTGATTTGAAAATTGAGAATACTTAATTTTAAAATAATTATTAACTTTAATGTGTGAATGTATATATAATTATTTAATTAATTATCTAATTGTAGAATTGTAAATTGAGAATAATAAATTTGTGAATCAATTTTTAGATGATAAGAATGTTATTGGTTAATTAATTGTTGAATTTATTTAAATAAATTATATGGGATTAATTAATTGTTGTTTTAACTAATGAGATTTGATTAATTAAATATTCTATTTATTACTGGTTGATAAATGGGGTTCTAAACATGACCATATCGGCCAATGATTGAATACATGGATAATTGTTAAATGGGGTCTAAACATGATGATCAATGCCAATGATAGATCTATTCATATGGTTGATAAATGAGGTGTTATACATGATGATGTACATCAAGGATATGTGCTCATAATTTAGAATTGGGGTTCTAGACTTTATGATCTACATGAATTGTATATATAATTGTTTGATAATTTGGATACTAGCAATGATTTTCCTAGCCCATAATAGATCTATATATATATGGATGTTTGTTAAGTGAGGAATTGGACATGGATTTCTACTCCAAAAACCATGAAAATATATATGGGGATAAGTGGAAAAAAATAATAAATTATGATTGGATTTTGTTATATGGACCATACACTAGAAAAGGTAGACCATGGTATTGATTTTTGGGTGTCCACAAGAACATGAGGGTTTAGGTAGTTAAATAAAGATTAGTTGATAATGTGAAATCAACTATTTTATGCATTATTATTATTTCCTTATAAAAATTAATGCACTATTAATTGATTTGATTTTTTTATTCACTATTGATGGATGAATATTGCGTCGTTCTCACACCCTACTCTTGCTTCCTAATTGTTACCTGAATAGACATTATTAATGTTGGACATGTTAGGGGAAATTCCCGATGTTGGATAGTTGAGTTGTGTCAGATCATGGATGAGGGATCAGACAACGTTCATGACCGATTTTGGAGTTATTAACTTATTTATTTCCAATTTTCATTTTAGACACTTGTATCCTAAATTTCATTTCATTATATCTCATTTGATAGGATGTTGTTTTTCCTTCATTGTTAATCTGAGATATTTCTAATTTTATTTTTATAAATTTATTTAATTATTGTTTATTTATTTGAACTAATGTTTTACTTAAATAACAAATGTTGTAGTATCCCCATGATCAACATATCATACACTCATTACTATTTCACAGACTCTGTCATATGGGGAGGAACGTTTCAGGACCTGCGATTGACTGGCTTAGGGAACTATATTGTGGAACCCGCATCGGGATATTACAAAGATTTATCAAATCACATGTTTTGTTTTATTCTTATTTTTATTACCATTTTTAATGGTTGACGTAAGACTAGTAATAGTCGATGATTGGTAATGAGATCTTGCATTTGAGTTTAAAACCTGTGTACAAGGTAAAACCCATGTACTCATAGAGAGCTTATTATTATCATTATTTTCTATTACAGTTGAATATTGCTTCACCTTGTGAGACAAAAATATTGTGTGTTGATGAAATTATTATTGAGATTTTACAAGAATTGAATCATGGCTTGGTATGACAATATAGTTTACTTTTCATGCATTATTATTGGGACTCGTGACTATTTTGTGACATGAATCATTTTAAGAATGGATGTGGAAATATGTTTTGGCTATTTTATTGAAATTAGATTATTTTTTCATGATTGTGAAATATAATTTAAAATGGTTCCTAATAGGAATTATATGATATAAAATAGGGAAATACGAAAATAAATGGTTGTATAAATGATAAATAATATATGATATGTGTTTACCCGTGTTAACAAAGGCCTAGGTGTTGGATGGTTATGTGTAGTGGTTGAACCATAGTTTGACCATGTGATAGGGTTTTGGGATATGTATTGTTGTGTCTTGTTTTGATTTTTCAATAATGTAAATGTGATGTAGTTGTGTTATGAGTTCTAATACATGTGTTATGAAGTATAGATAATTTTCCTCTACGATGATTTTTTCTTGGAGGAAGGCCTAAGGTCATGGAAATGAATGATCCTCTTGTGATTGCACCTTATCCACCGATCGTACCAGTTAAGGATGTAGATGATTAGTTCCAAGATAACATCACATCATTCATGAAAGTTATGGAAAGAGAACCTGGTTGGGTTATGATGAGAAAGTATGACCTGATGATGGAGTTTCAGTTGAAACACCCTCATACTTTTACTATAGAGGGTAGAGTTGGGTGAGTTGAGTTCTATGTTTAATCAAGATGTTACATGACCATTTGGATACTCCTACTTGGGGGAGGGTGAATCTCACTGCTTCTATGCTATGAGTATCAATGAAGCACAAGTGGGAAGTTCAGGTGTGGATTGGAAAGATGAACTATATATTGTGGATGTTCATCATGGAGATGTTTTTTAAACACCTATACTGATAGATACTAAGGTAGTAAACAGAAACAATGATGATGAGATTGACTCATGGGAGAATGTATGCGATGGAATATGTTGGAAACTTTGTAGATTTTCAGTTATTTTCACCAGTGATGTTTTTATATGATGATAAATCATCAAAATTATTTTTGGATGGCCATAGGTGTAAAAATAATGTCCCAGTAAAAAATAGTTTGGCTGAATTAGTTCTTAAATGTGGTGAATTAGTCTCTAATTTCAGCGGAAAACCAAAAAGAGGTTTCCAATGGTGGATAGGTTATTTTTGCTGGATGATCAAGATGTGTGTCTTATGATTGTAGGAAGTTTCATTAACCTTGATTTTCCAGAGAAGTGGAACGAAAATAGGTAGTTAGGGGGATCAGTCACACATTATTTTACCATAGTGATTTAGCACAAGTGTGGAAAGTTGGGACAATTTCATAAATATTTTCCCCGATGCTCAATTGTGTGCTGATAATGTGGACATATGGGAAATCTATATAGGTTCCATAGGATCTCAAGATAGATGGATAATGATGGAGTATCTATACAAATTCAGAGTGTGGAAATGTGATTTCTACAACTTAATAGAGTAAATCTAGAGCACTATTGGCCAAGGTGGTAGAGGACGTGGATGTGGTGATACAATGTTAGGGAACCCATAGCAGAAGGGTGGTTCAACTCAATGGAGTCAGACAAAATCACAGGGAAGAGGGTAAAAAAAATTTCATGAAGAGTATCCTACACTTGTTGCTAGCGAGGAAATATTGTCGATAGTGAGAGGAACAATTCTAGTAGCTTCTTGTTTATCTTAGGAATTTTTTAATATTGGTGCATCTCATTCCTTTATATATATAAAATGTGATAATGATTTAACCATGGAAATACAGTTTCTCAGTGGTATAATGAAGATATATATTCCATAAAAAGTGCAGTCTAGTGACATCTATTTTTTAAAAGGATGTCCTCTCAATATTGGGGAGTATCAATTTCTCTTGGATCTCAAGATTCTAGATATGTAAGGATTTGACATAATTATTGGTATCGATAGTCTAGTGACATACCATGCCCACATTGATTTTCACTAGAGGAGAGTGACATTTACTTCTTCAAAGGGTGACAAGTACATTAAACATGGGGAGTGGGATAACCAAGAAGGCCATGTAGGTCAAATTACATTGAAACCGGGATAGGTCACACCATCAGTTTATTATCTTTTTTTGAATGTTGTCACATTAGATAATGATATATTTCAACTACTCGTGGATTATATTTAAAATTGGTTTCCTGATTTCACCATAAAAATAACACCTAAGCCAAATGTGGAATTCACTATTGAGCAAATACTAGGGGCTAATATAGTATCTATTCCACATACATAATGTTACCGATAAAGCATGAGGTGTTCTAGACATAGTGGAGGATTTGGAGTATAAAGGGTTTATCCATCCATGCAAATATCCTTCAGGTTCACTTGTGTAGTTTTAAAAGAAGGAGGATGGGATCTTACGCATGTGCATCAATTATTGGATGTCGAACAAGATGAAATTGATGAATTGATATCCTATTATATGTATTTAAGATGTTTTTTTAGAATTTGAGAGTATTTTGTGTCTTTAAAAAGATTAACATGATATCAGGGTATCATTAGTTCAATGTTCAAACTTATAATATATTGAGGAATGATTTCTGATGGATGTACAGAATATATGGGATCCTTATAATTCCATTTGAGCTAGAAAAAACAACAATACTGTTTATGGTATTCAGGCATAAAATATTAACCTATACATTGAATAATTTGATGTAGTATTTTTTGATGACATATTGGTGAACTCTAAGACTCCTGAAGATCATGGCCAACATCATGAAATCATACTGATCTCTATGAATGGGCATCAACTATATGGAAAGATATGCAAGAGTAAGTGTTGGATTGATAAGGTAAACATATTAGAATGCATCATCTCAAATGATTATGTGTTAGATGATTCATATAAGGTACATGAATCCTATATATGTTTTAATATCAATAGGTTCTTGAGGATAGCAGGATATTATCAATGATTCATCCCAAAAATTTACCATTTGGAAGTTCCACTTTTAGGCGTGAGAAAAATGGGGATAAATATTGAATGTTCTGAATCATGCAAGAATGATTTTAATGAGTTCAAGAATCTATTCACATCGACACCGATATTGATCCTACCAGATCTTGGTGATATGTACATTGTCTCTGATGATAATTATGGGATTAGAATCAATGTAGTGATTATTCTGGGATATATAATTGTGGTTTATGGGTCATGGAGTCTGAATCCACATGAATGGAATTACGCAATGCACGATATTGAGTTGGAAGTATGGAATTACATCTAATGTGTTGGAAACACTATCTATTGGGTGAGATGTTTACGGTGTTTACTGATAAAAAGATCTTAAGGTACATATTTTCAAAGAGAGATATGAACCATTGGATAAAAAATGGGTTGAGTACATGCATTCATTTGATAATGAGATAGAATATATGCCTAGGAAGGGAAATTGGGTGGTTGATTATTTATACCGAAAGCCTCAGTGCCGATCAGTTCAAGATTCTAGTGATGAGTGTAAAATTATGAACATATAGGACAAGATTCATATGGTGGATCTAAATATTATGATGAAAATGAATCTTATATTAGTTATAGTGTATTCTATACATTTTATATGGATCTGAGATATGAAGTATGAGGATCTAGAGTGTTTGAACATAAGGTAAATCCATGAAGGTGGGGTGTCATCTTCTGATTTGACCATTGATGTGGAGGATATCATCTATATCTGGAATTAGGTTGTAGCACCTACGAGCATGAAAGAGGAGCTTGGTCAAAGTTTCATATATATATAAATTGGTGATCTAGGGTGACCAAAATGCACTATGACATATGATTATTGTTTGGATGGCGATGCATGAAGTGGGATACAGAAGGGTTAGTGAAATGATTCTTCACCTGTCAGCAAGTAAAGGTAGAGCATCAACAACCTAGAGGTTTGTTATAGCCATTACCCATTCCAAGTATAAGTGGGATGATGTCAGAGTGTAATTTTTAGTGGGTATTGAAAGGATGTTTATGAATAATTAATCTCTCTGGATTATTATGGATCAAATGATGAAACTACTGCATTTATTTCCCTTATGGTAGACTTTCTGAGTAGGTTAATTGGGATAACACTGTATATGGGATATAGATCATCTTCACAATGATCCATATACTATATTTTCATATCATGACTCATTATTCAAATTCCACATTAGGGAGGCATTATATAAGGAGCTTAAAATGTAAGTATTATAGAGTATAACATTCCACCCATAGAGATATTGGCAATAAAAGTATTGTATATAGGTGTTTTAGTATATACTTTGAGAGTTTGTTCATGATTTTTTAGGGTATTGGATGAACCACTTGTCTTTAGTTATGATTGTGTTTAACAATAGTTATCAGGATAATAACGATATGGAACCATGAAAGGATATTTATGGTAGTCCATGCAGATCAACAGTATGCTCGACATAGGTAGGTGAGTCAAAGATTTCTAGGACTGACTCTCATGCAAGAGACGTCAAATCATGTTTAGCTGATTTGGAATTGTATGGATACGACTCAGGGTATGAAAAATTACTATTCTAGTAGATAATAATGAACCATAATTTTTAAATAGGGTGATCATGTATTAATTCAAGTTTCAAAAAGGTTAGTTCACTGTAGGATAAAGAGATAAAGAAAGATAGTTCCCATGTTCAAATAATTGTTCGATATTGTAGAGAGAATCGAGATGGTGTCATACCGATTAGATCATCCAAGTAAATAAAATAATTTTTTTGATGTTTTCCATGTGTCAAAATTATGATAATATAACCCAGACCCTTCACATGTAATCTATGTGGATGATGTGGATCATTATATAGATAAATTCTTTCAAGATCATCTAATATGTTTGTTGGATCACGTTGATAATGTGTTGAGGAGTAATGACCATGCAGATAGTTTGTGTGTTATTGCAACATGGTTGTTTTATGGATGAATAATTGGAAGGTGATGAATATATGAAGTCTCAATAGCCCAATAATTTTAGTTGGAAATCTAGGAGAAAAATGGGAGATTATCTAAAAGAAGAGTTATTATAAGGTGGTGAGGTTGTAAGATTTTTTCCTTTTCTAGAGTGAAATCAGATATGAAATTCTAGTACTTTTTATTATTATTTACCTTTAGGATGGGGTTTTACATAGGTACAATTTTGGTTAAAATTATGAAAAGTGGATGGAAAACGGATTTACATAGTTGGTGAATGGTTAGAGCAAACCGTGCACCCTTCCCAAGAAACTATGTAGCCCTGAACAGTGTGGGTTTGCACTGTTAGTGAATGGTTTGTCAAACCATGAAACCTATGTATATAACCCATCCTCCCAAAAAATAACTGTGGGATGGTTGGAAAACTGTTAGTAGAAATGATGAGCATCATCCTAGGAATCCATGCATGTTAATTAAATTATCCAAATAATTTTTTTAAATATACCCAAACCCCTAGGTCTTAGTAATTTTGACCCAAACTCAATCCTTGTTCCTATTTCGATATTTAGAGCTCTATTGATTAATTTTAAACTTCCTCAAAACTTCTTCCTTCGGAACTATATACAGGACTGATAATCTCATCCTCTCTTGGTTAGTGGATTCTATACCACTGAGTATCACATTTAACCTCCCTTCTTCATTACCTATTTTAGTGGAATTTATTTTATTTTCTCAACATCTATATCTAGATTTGGTTATTTTAGATCTAGGCATATGGAACTAGTTTTATAATTAAAGAGTTCTAGATTTGTGAATATTGGTTTAGGATTTTAGATCTGAAAATCCATCTATATCATTTTGCAGATCAATTTTTTGTTTTTCTATTGGGAAATCACCCATCAACAAATTGAGGTAGGTGGTATAAAAAATCAATTCCCATATACATTATTTTGATGATGTATATGAAAGTTGTATAATTTTTAGATTTGATTAGAAATTGGAATATCTAATTTAAATAGTTAATTTCATGAAGTAATAAATTATGTTGAATGTGAAAATGATAGATTACGGATTGACAAACAAGATGAATAATTATATAATTAAATATAATAGTTTTTAAATTTTGGAATTAGGATAAATAATTTCTAAATTAATTATCTATTGATTTATTTAATATTAGAAATTTTGGAATTAGGATAATTAATTGATGAAATAATTATCACATCATTAATTGTTGATTTAAGGATTTTATTGAATAATTATAATTGTGGAGTTGTGATAAAAAAATTTTGATTAAATTAACAATGTATTGAATTGGGAATTCTGGGATAGTTAATTGACAAATTAATTTTTGGAATATTTATTTGTACATTGAGAATAATGAATTGGTGAATTAACTATTAAATGTTCACTATGTGAATGGATTATTACTTTTTTATTAATAATAATACTTTTTTATTGTAAATTGTGAATAATTAATTGGTGAATAAATTATTAGATTCTAAGAATTTAATTTTTTAATAAATTATTGAATTTATTAGTAGAAAGGGTATTTGATTAATTTTTTATCAAATTAATTAATGGTATTTTATTAATTAATTTATGAATTAATTAATGATTTTTAAATGGGGTGGTAGACATAATGATCTACTACGATGATGATATATATACATAGTTGTTAAAAGGGGTCCAGATTTGATGATATATGGAAATCATAGAACTATCTTTGTGTTTGATAAATGGGATTCTAGAAATGTTTATCTACTCAAATCATATGTGAACCCAATTGATAATTGGGATACTAGACATGATGATCTACACCAGTGGTATATAGGAATGTTTTATAATAGGGATGCAATACATGAAATTCAAGGACCATAATAGATTTATATATATTATATGTTTTGTATACAAGTTATTATACATGAATTTATACACCCAAAACAATGGAAATGGTAAATGGGGCATTGTGGGTGAAATATAGAAATATAAATTGAATATATTATATGGATCAAACTACAACAAGGAACGAAGAAGGTATTAAGTTTTAGGTTTCCACAAGATCCCATAGGTTTATGTAGGTAAATAAATATTAATTTATAATGTTATAAATATTTAGGTATGGATTATTAATATTTATTTATATAACTATATGAACTATTATTTGACTTGATTTTTTGTAGGCATGATGGGTGGTGGCCTACTAAGTCGTACTCACAACCTTGTCATTCTATCTATTCAGTACCCAAATAGACATTATTATTTCCAGTCATGTTAAGGTAAAAGACCTCTATTAGATGGATGAGTTGGGTCGGAGTTTGGATGAGGAAGCCATATGTGATTCGAGGCCCATTTCAGATTTAATTGTGTCTTTGTTTCGTGTTTTAATTTTAGAAACATAACATTTTCATTACATGAAACGTTTTATACATACTATGTATGTTGTATTTCCTGCCTTGTTACAATGAGATATAGGTGTTGTTCATTTTCAAATGTTTCTTTCACCATTGTTTATTTTTTTCTTTTCGTGTTCTAAAATGATATAAGAGGATATAAACTCCACATTATAGACCTATCAGACCATTGATGCTAGTTTTAAGCCTCTAGTGTATGGGGAGACACAATTGATTTCATGTTACTAACCATATTGGGGCACCAATATGTGTCCCTTGGTTAAGGGAGATACAAATTGTTATTGTTTTTTCTCTTATGTTAAACTTTTTTTTGTCAAATTCAACCAAAATGAACTGAGTTATCCTTACTTGGGAAGGACAATTCAAGGATTACCTCAACAATTAACCTGTTGAAAAGGGAGATAGAATTAAAACTATTGTGATTTTTATAGGAAAACAATATTGAAATATTATTAACAATGAATCCATAGATGAAATACATTGTGAAAAAAATACAAACATGGAGGCTTAACAAAATAGATGCAATTAATTTTATAAAATATGGGGTATTCAATTACCTTAATGTTAAAAATGTTGGAAGAATAATAATGGAAATTTCATCCTAGGGATCAGAAGATTATTTACTTGTGGTAAAGTCAGCCATCAGGCATGAAACTATCCATGGAAAATAAAGAGTTATGTTAATGTTATGAAATAATATAGCACTCTTACAATGTCACAATTAACATTTCAATGTGTTATGTGTGGATAACTCAAGAATTATCCTTATCAATGTTATATTACGAGTATTTCAATGGATGGTAGGAATCCACAACCTCATAAAACCAGGGATCATAGAAGAACCGACTAAATTATTATCGCTAAAATAGATAATTGTAATTAGGTGTTATCATAATATCTACAATAAATTAGTGGATGAGTTTTTATTAAATCAGCACTATTTTATATTGGATGATTTTTAAGAAAATAAATTTTCTACCCTAAATGATTTATATTTTATTAATTTTATTAATTTGTTTCATTATTATGATTTTTGGTAGAAGCCTTATAGAAACCACAATACCCTAATCTAATTTTTTTTTCAATTATTATAGTTATATGATTATCATAAAAATTACACAGTATTAATTTATCTAATAGAAGGAAAACACATTCTAAATAAATAGTCATTGATTATTAGTGAATTTCCACCAATAATCTTATATTAAAGCCTAGTCCTTCCTATTGGCCTTAATACATAGTCATGAGATACATTTCCAAGTAAGGGTAAGGTAAAATAATTGTTTTTTCCTTCATAGTTATAATTAGGATCTTTTCACAAGGCATGTCAATAATTTTAACATCGTAAGGTATTCCATCATGTAAATGAATATTAGATTTTATGGACTGAAGTTATTTAATGGGTTAGAATGTAACGGCCTTAGTCTTCGCCAAATAAATATTGTGTTCTGTGGTTTTCCCAAAAGCATAAAAAAAACCTAACCAATATAAATCATTAAAAGGTATCTATATAATTCATAGGTATAAATATTTTTCAAAAAATTATATAATATATTATATATTTATGAATATATATATATATGAAGAAAATAAAATTAATTTCTCTCTAAAAATTGAATCGAATTACTATAACTATGAATCTAATCAAATTTAAATTTATTCAATAAATTTATCTTAAAAAATTTATATTTTTAAACATTGATATATAAATATATATGATTATCTGATATTTTATTAGAATATAGATTATACCAAAAAATTATTCCATATAAAAAATTATTTTTCATGTAATTTTAGGATTTTTTTTTAAATTTTTAATTTATCAATTTTTTTATTTGAAATTGAAATAATTAAATTCATTTTAGATTTCAAATGTTCATATTATATTAAGATCAATTTTTAGTGTTTTCCTATATTAGTTTATTTTATTATTTTTTGAGAAATAACATTTCTAAAAGCATCATGGATTTTGAAACATCACGTGGATATAATAATAAAGAAAAGAAACATAAACCATTTCATTAAAAAATATAAAACTTTTAAGTAACATTATAAACAATAAAATGTTATTTTATAATTACAAACCTATATTTTATATTTTAAAAATTAATCAATATTTTCTTAAAAATTTGTTTAAATATGTAATATATTAGAATTTTAGAAATAGTTTTTTATAAACTGATTCAAATGAAAAGGATTTTAATTTTAAAATAATTGAGTCGATATTATATGATTAGTACCACATTATTTTGAAGAATACTGATTATGTATTCTTTTGTAAATATTAGTTACCCATGTAAAATGAATATTTTTCAATGAATAATTATTCTATAAATATATTGTATCTTTAAAATTAATTGAATACATTTGTTAATTAAATATAAAATATTATGTCTAAAAATAAATTTATTTAATAATAAATAATTTTATTTATATTCAAATGGAAAATAATATTAAGAACACATAATGATTAATAAACAACTTTTCTAGAAAAAAATAATTCTTTTATTAGATTAAGTGTTCTTACTGAAAAGAAAATTTATTCCGAAATAGAAATTGAAATAAGATAAATTGATAAAAATTTCGATTTTTATAATCTAAATTTTTTGATAAGGGATAGCTTATATTTGTTGTAATTATGAAATTAACATGGTTATTATTAAATTAATGGTAATAAGTGTTTAAATGAGTTATCTACGGTGGATATAATTTTCCTTAATTATCAAGACCATTAGACCCACTAGAAAAAAGGTTTTTCATTTTAATTTCATACCAATTTGTTTCCGAAACATCACCCTCCTAAAACACCCAACATTTATGCCTTTCTATTCATACCCCATACATAACATTCATTTCCATAGAAATGTCTGACAACCTCACTTATAAAATAGACATCACATCCACTCCATATGCCACTCAAATTTCAATTCACCCTCAATATCTTACTCAAATTTCCTCTTTATGAAGCTCTACACACACCATAATCCCCCTTTTCACCATAAATATTCCCAAGTCCCTCAAATATAATGCCTTCATCAAGATTATGTTTATGATCTCAATGTTAGATTTAAATATATCATAATATTTAATTAATACTTTTTACAATCTAAACCTACCACAAATATATTATAATAAAAACACCAGAATAATTTGCTTTTTGAGATAATATAATAATAATAGTACACCTATTATTAATTGTCATCCATGAACTATGAAAAAACAAAATCATTGTTAGTGTGTGTGCACAGATTATCGCCTCTATGATGTGAATCATTGGAATTTTCATCACCACATATCATGGAAGGTATTAATTGTGGACTTGGGGATTAAATATTATTAATATAGTTATTTTAGTTTCTAAAATTACCACTTACTATCAACCTTCACCCTTCCCATTCATTTATTAATAGAAGATCTAATTGCATGTTGTGTAGAATTCTTGCTCCATGATGAATAATTTTTTAATTTATAATATAGTTTTTCATAAACTATAGTAAATATTAAAATTTGTTTTTTTATTCCAAAATCATATCAATATGCATTATAATAATGATATTATATAAAAAATAAACTCCTATTTAACCATACTCACCAATCAACCAATGACACATTCACTACTAGGTCAACATGATATCCTAAAAAAATAGTGATAATTGTTTTTATCATTGATGAATATGGTATATAAATTTTAGGTATAATATGCAAAAATATCTAAATAATAAATTTTTGATATTGTAATGTATAAAAAATATTTCATGCAATAATAAATAAAACTCTATTCATTTTTTGAAAATCATTAAAATATATTGATTTTAAATTTCATATTATAATATATAAACTAATAAAATCATGAGTGGAAATTAAAACATCATTAATAATTTATATTTATCCATTAAAATAAAAATAATATAATTTCTATGATGAAATTTGGAAAAATAATTAACTGAGACACCACTACAATGAAACTACTACAAGTGATCAAAAATATAAAAATATGATATGGGATAATAAGAAATAATCCAAATAATAATCATATATATAATGATTATAAATGAATATATTATGTAGTTTTATGTACGAATATGGTTCAAAAATATTATATTATTATAGATATTTTTTCTGTATAAGAGGTTAATGCATTCAAATATATTGGTAATAAGGTAAGGGTATTTTATAACCCATTATCAGATCATTGAGTTATAATGGTTTTTCTCAAAACCCAGTATTATTAGATCAATTATTTATCATATTACAATATAAAATATTAATTATGTTTTAATATCTTTGGATTTGAAATCCTTCCCAGTGAATTTATTTCAATGGATCATAAGATACATGATTGTGATATTTGTAAGGGTCTATTTTTCTCCAATTTAAATCCCTTGAGGAATGTTTAGTATATACAAACTATATCATTTTAGATGGTGTAAATACTACCCCACATTCATTCTTTATCAGCATTTATACAAATTTCAATTATTTCCAATGTTTTCTTACATACCCATTCTCTCTTAGGGATTTGATTCAAGTATTACAAATTATTTATGGGTTTTTATTTCAACAATTCTTCATTGAGACTTGTTTTGTTCATTTTCACAAATTTCATACTATTATTGCTTATATAATACCAAAGAATGTATTATTATATTATCCATGATTTAATACATGTTATTTATAGAACCAAATGATTTTAATGATTTTAATAACATTCAATTAAAAAATTAATAATGTTGTAATAGTTTCTTTATCACAAATTCGAATCCCTTTATAATGTTTATATTGTACACCATGTCTATTTTTATATTTTGTAAATAATGGCCTACAATAATTATGTATCATCATATTCTTGAACATGATGATATTTAATGTTCCATTATAATGTTATTCCTCTCAATGGGGTATGGTTCAAATGTTACAAAGGCTGTATTGGAATGTTGTGAAAAAAAACGTTCATTGCTAATAATCAATCTTTTTTATCTAATGTTTTTCCTGATTGATCTATTATAAACTATGAAGAGTTTTGGATTTCTTCCAAAATATATTCTAGTAATATCTTTTTTCATAGAAAATTAATCATCTTTGATAATTTTAATAATTCATTAAAATATGTTTTTTTCATGAGTATTTCTTATTACCCTTAATATACATTAATTACATGTCCAATTTTTCTACATTCCAAAAATGTTCTCCTTTATTGTTTGGATACTAAAATGGAATTATAATTAATGTTCCTTTTATTCTCCTTAGTTCATTTAAATTAAAAAATTTCATTATAATTATTAATGATTTGGTATTTCAACAAGGTGATTTCAAAATGATGAAAAGGTTTTTCCATCCTTAAATTACAATTTTATATATATTACACTCTACATTTTATTTTTATTAATATTATTTTCAATAAATTGTTCCATTAGAAAATATTATATTGAAAAATAAAATATATAAAATTATCTTCAAATTTATTTTTAATTACTATATGTATTTTTCATGTATCCATTGTTTATGATTATTTTAAATAATGATGTTTTCAATTTCTTTCCACTCATACTTTAAGATAACCATTATATATTTTCACAGACATTTTATTTTTGAAATATATATTTTAATGTGTTCAAAATTGCAATCCTTCCCTTTATAAAATTATTTTTTCAAGAAATTTTCACTTAAATATTTTAAAAGGTATTATGAAAACTTTTTTATTTTTACATAAATTCACCCTCAAAGGATTATCTTTCCTGAAGTGTTGTTCTTAAAAAATAATATTTAATTTAATGATATTTAAATATGTTGTTTATGATATAATTATTGTTTTATTATTCATGTAGACCATAAATAACTGGATTATGAGAAGTTTCGGATAAATACACCCTTCAAGGAATGGGGTAAATACATATATATCATGATATATAAACTTTATATCAATGGGTTAGTAAGTTTCTCGGTTTACAAATAGTGAGTATGATGAAATTTATCTCTACTTAAAATTTTAGGATTTAATGGATGGATAGTATCCATGCTCACAATGATAAGAAATATTTTTCCAATCATTGTGACACTTTATCAAGTCATTAATCATGTTATTCCTTGATTTCATGAATACACCATATTCTGTTGTATTCCACACTTTTTTCCATGATTATATATTTTCGGTTATTGATATTTATGTTTAGCCAAGTCAAACCTTTAACACATCATTATGTTTCTAGTTATGATCTTATCCTACTTTATTATGTTTCATGAATTTCATCTGTGGTCTTATGATATCCTATGAGGATATTTTAGTATATCTCATTTAATTCTTCAGGTTTTTGATCTATAAATTTATGAAATTTATTCCCCAACTAGGTATCTAATCTCATCCAATAATTATTTTCCATTAACCATGTAATTAATGTGATTATATCATCTAGGATAGGTAGGTTAAGTGATACAAGAGAATTGTTATGGACAATTTCCAACAATGTTAGTAAATGTAGATATTTGTGTTACTAATATCAATGACCCTAAATCTATTGGTATTTGTTTTGTGTGACATTTTATCAGATATATTATTTATATCATCATATGGTTGTATTATTTTTATCATATTTACATTTTTTTACTTTAGTTATTTTTGAAAATTTCTATGAATGAAAAATATCAAGAAGAACACTCTCAGGAGATCAAATTTGAAATTATAGGAGAGTGATTCTAATTCAATTAATTAGAATGTTTTTAATCATGTTCAATATGTTTCATATAAAATAGGATTTGAAAATATATCCCTATTAAATAAATAAAAATATACTTTTGTTCACATAAATATATAATTATAATTTTCTCCAGAAGAACTAAACAATAAACAAGTGGAAAATCGAATTGTTGATGGTATTTTAAAATAATCCATAAAATATCTAAAATTACATGAAGTATAAATTGGTAAATTGTATAAAGATTTAATAAATCGAGTAAATCATCAAGAATAAGGGAATTTAATGATATATACTTAAGTGCAAGCCATGGAGATTGGATGTTTGATACCATTTTTTAATGAGAAAGTGATAAATGTTGAGCCACTGGATGATGGTGTTCATGAAAGGAGAAATACTAAGGACCTATTTGTTTATTTTGAGTCTTAGAATTAATTTTATGGATGTGACATTAGGGAAAATGATGCAGTAAAATATAATTAGAACTCAACCATAGATGAAGCGGTTGGGGTGTATAGTTGTATATTTAGAGATAGTGCTTGTCTGGATCAAGAAGATATCCATATTGTAAATGATAAGGTTTATTAGTGGGAGATCATATAATAAGTTTACTATGTGATCATCAATGAATAGTGGATAGAGAAAAAGATTCTGAAAATAGAATATGTGGTCCTAAATGTCGACATATAAATATATGACCCATGGAAAAACAAAAAAATTAAATTGTCAATGAAATGTAATACATGATCAAATAGAAAATTTTCATAGAAAATGATTTGAAAGAAAATACCATCAAAAATAAATATTGTCTTGAGTAGATTAGAGAATATGAAAATTACGATTGTTCAATATTAATCGAGATACAATCCCAATAAAATATTAATGATCTATATATCATAGATCTTGAGGTAATAGAAAATTTATCTATGGGAAATGAGAAGGTGGAGCTTCAGTTTAGATAAGAATATTTATGAGTGTATTGAAGATTATGAATCTAAAATCAATAAACTATTTTAAAAATATTTCAAAATACTAATATAAGAATCTGATATGTGAAAAATATAAATTTATAGACTCTCAAAAGAATGTATTTATGAAATTAAACTATTCTTGAAGTCTAGTTCACACTATGATATGTTTTATAAATTCCATAAGATCAAAGGGAGTATAATATCAACATCCAAACCAATATCTCAATCAAGATATGATTACACAAGGTTTTTAAAGGATATGTTTCAAATGTTCTAATCATTATAAACTAGAATTATAATTCACATTAAAGATATTAGTAAATAAAAAATATGCCACATGAAGGTCCTCAAATATTATAGAATATAAAGACATATTATATACTATAGAAAAACATGTTAATATCTCAAATATATTTATATTTATGGTGGAAAAAAGTATTATAACTAATGTTTTACCATGATCATACTAAGTTACAGTCACAACATATCTCTATGTAATAATGTAAAACTATTTGGTAGAAAAAGGGTGAAGATGATCTAGTTTTGAGTATGAATGTATTTCACATTATGAGAGGATAGATGGGATAGAAATAGAATAAGGTGGTTACAATGATTGAAAAAAGGGAAGGACATGAATTAATCAATAGTGATTTTAAAAAACATTTCATTTGGTGACAAATGAAGGAATGATAAATATCCCTCAAGGTGAGCTCAATGTAAGCGAGTAATATATATTTTATAATTCAAAGAAGAAAAAATATACTCATCTATTAAATTCCGCTGCTACAAATAACAATAATCATGTGGAGTCTAAAAATAAAAATAAGAATGAGAATGTGGAGAAATAATTCTAAATCATATAGATAGATAAGTTTGAATTATCCTGGAAGATGAAAGAGTCATATAAAAATTAATTTTATATTCCAGCAATTGAGAAGAAACATTGTCCCATAATTATATTTCTCAAAATATTTTTCTAGAGATAATTTTTTTATACAGTGTTATAATAAACCTAACACAATAATGGTTTAGATAAATAATTGAAGAAAGGGGTTGGTCCATCGAGATCAAACAAAATCCCATTCCTAAGGATTCCATAGGTACACCTCTTCCTACGAATTTTATCAAATATAATAAATATTTTATGTGATACCAGCCCAATAAGTTTATAAAATCCACAAGGTGTGTATACACTGAATGAGAATAAGTGAATAAGGAAAATAGGGATACATATGACAAAATGAATATAATAACATATAATTAATATATGGAATTAGCTAGACCATTTGGTGTTAGAGAGACACTTTTTTCTAATATATATCATTATTTTTTCTGATGTGGAAAAGGGAGGTCATATGATGATATGTGTTAAGTAAAAATGAAGATATGTAGAAGCAGTATATAAATAATTCAATGGTTCCAAGTCTTGTTGAATTTTCAACCACAAGAATCTGGAATCATTTAAAGTGTTATTAGACAAACAACTAATGGTATATTTATGGATATAAATTAGTATTAATTAATTTCTTATTTATAAAAATAGTTTTAATAATGTGGTATTAGTATGCTCTTTTCATGATATAGTGAATCAACTGGACAAAATAGTGTTCCCACCAAGTGATTTTTATGATCTAAAGAGAAATTAACTATTTGGAATTAGTTAAATAAATGTTATGAATAATTAGATTCTATCAAATGATGGATATAATCAGTGATAGTTGGAATCAATATCTCTATGTTGTTAAATATTATTTGAAAAATTAGTCTTTAATGGAATTGAATATCATCGATACAAATTTGTATAATAAGGTTATCTTTAAAATTTAATTTTGGTTGTCATAACATATTTTATATGTCAAACAAATATTCTAAATTTCTTATTCGATGATAGTTTGGTAATAATGTAGTTGAGATCAGAGTATACCTTTCAATGTAAATAAATTTAGGATCACCATATTTGTAGAAATATTTCAGTAACAAGGAAAATAATAGTGTTTATTTACATGAACTCTTGTTTCATTAAATTATTGTGAAATCAATATTCTTTGATTATTTTTCAATGAATCAATGTAAGGTGGTAATTTGACACACTAAAAAACTATCAGTAGTGTTCTTGTATACAAATTTGTTCTTATCTTCAATTTTGGTAACAAGTAAATTGTTATAGAATTAATTTTTATGATTTATTCAAGGGTGAAACATTGAGACCAATAGTTTTGGAGGACTATCAATAAATGGTTTACATATTACAAATCCTTTTATATTTCAACATAGGGTATCAATTTGGTTGAGAATATGTGAATGAAAATGTTGTAGAATGATCCCTCCTATAAATTACTCCGACGTAGGATGAGAACTATGTGACACTAATTATTTTCAAAAGATTATTTATAATTCTATGCATGGTGTTTATTGATTTTCATGGAGTAGTTCTATAGATAAATGAAACCACATTGGAGTTCTATTTGTGGAGGGGGTTGAAATAAAAGATAGGTATTATGATTATATAAGGTGGGAGACTGTGAAGTTAGTATCTACATTCACAAGTTCCTTTTCAATTAAATGACAATGTGGTAGTTAAATGAGGAATAATAAATCCATTACCATGAAATGATTAGCGCATCTAATAGAGGATGGATTAAATATAGTATTGAAAAAAATATAAAGAGGTAGTATGTTGGACTAAATCCTTTTATTGGTGTTGTATTTTCTATAAATAATAGTTTCAAGTAGAATATATATAGAATTTAAATACTTTAATAACATATTAATAAGACATACACATGGAAAAGAATAATATTTTATATATGTTTCTAGAATTTTAAAAGGAATGATCCATTAGTTATTTAGGAGGATGGTAGGCAGAGTTCCAATCATATAAATATTTTCCAAATTTGAATTAAAATGGAAGATAACAATGTTGAACTAACCAATTAATAATTAATTATTTAAAATAAATTATTGGTGTTTTTTTGTAATGGGTAATATAGTATTTGAACACAATGGATTCAAAAATGACGATTCAATGTTTATCGGGGTGTATTTTTCCTATTTGTTTGAAAAACATTGGTCCTGAAAAATCATGGGGGAAAAGAGTTAAAGCCCCAATAATATTTCTTAATGATTCATTATCAATTGAAGTGTTTTATGAATGAAATGTTATTATATATGGGTAAATAGTTCAATAAGGTAATTTGAGATTTGAAATATAATTATTGATTTGGTTATAGAATTTAATATTCGTTAAAGGTCATGTTTCATGAAGTCAAGATGTTTTATGATATAAAACATTATGAATAAGGAGGGAGAAATATTCAAAACATCAGAAGTCCCATGACTGATCAGGTTCAATGAACATGTTTAAATTAGGAAAAAAATGAATCCTTAGAAAAGGAAGATCAATTAAGTGAAAAAGTATCATGATCAATGGAAATACATGTGAGTAGTTTAGTGATGATGTCAAGTTTCATGTGAAGGACATCAACTGAGGAGATGAGTTATTCATACATAAAAAGAATCCTAAAGTATTAATAATAAATATTAAATATCTTATCCCCAATAGAGAAAAACAATATCTAGTTATAGATGCCTTTATTATGTTGATTGTTAATAGAAAAATGCTCTCAGAATGATGATTATTGATGTTATTTGAGGTAGTTACATGAACCACCGTGTTATGTGAAGAAACATCCACGAATAACTACTTTACAAATACAAACTAATTTGGAGAACATTTTTTCAATATATATGATTATATTTTTTGATTGAAGTATCGAAAATGGATCAATTGTAATACAATTACACAGACATAAATACAGTAACTCAGAAGTCACAAAGTGTTGGTTTCATGGATGTTGCAGTTTCACAAAAGTATAAGTTATACAATTTTTTTATTTGGTATCTATTTAAAGTGAAAAATGCAGTAAAAGTTAATCGAATCAAGACTACCATACAATTAGTGTCTCATACAAATCAGGGACAAAGCCTAAATGTTTCTAATATTTTCAAGATACCCATTTTTATATAAAATATCAATAATATATAAAATATGAAATCTTGGGAAAAAAGAATTGGTGGTGCAAAATTAGTGAGGAGTGACTAAGAAAAAATAATTTTAAAGGGTATGTTCCTTGAAATAAGGTGCATGGGGAAAAATTATCCATTGAAAAAGAGATGATTAATATATTTTTTCACATCAAAACAACCTTGGAATGTTATCCGTGCACATATACCATTCTTGTAAACAATGTAAGTTCTATTTATTCTTTGCATGATTTTATTTCATTAATATATGTTCATGTTTCATTGGTTGTTATATCATTTAATATAGTTTTTATATAGTTCCAACCAATGTGGTAAAAAGAACCAAGATAACAATTAAATCAATTAATATAAAAAGGATTAATTCCAGCAACCCCCAGTTCAACAGACTCTTGGGATGACTCTAGATGAAATAGAGCTATCGTGGGACTTCCATGTCCATGAGTACACCATTTAGTAATCATAAATAAAATGTACTATATTATTATCATCATGGGTCATGTTGATTGTTAATATTTAAGGGTAATATTCTCTATTATTATATATTAATTCATTTATTTAAAGGAGAAATGGACATGAGGTCATGATGGGTAGAGAATCCTCTCCAAAAGTTCTGAATGTTAATTGGCGAGGTGTCATACCTTTTTATAATGTCTGAAAAATGGGATATGAGGGTGAGTTACCTTATACAGTCCTAGAATTTATTGATGCGTTTCTGGATGATTTCCCAATGTTTATTCGTAACCATGAATCTATGACCATAAATGAACTAGTTTCTTGTATACAACCGATTTCATTTCCCTAATATTTTATAGATTTATCCTAATTCAAATATATAAATGTTTATCTAGATATGATTGAAGAAAATCGATTTATTCATACCTCTATTTAATCCATTACTCAGTCTTTGTCTTAATTCCAAAAATGATGAATGATAAGGGACTATTTTTTCACAAGACATTACACTGTGTTTTTCATCGGTTGGAGGATTACATGAAAATATGGATGAGTAGGATCCATATTTGGGATGAAATTTTACCCATAAGTATAGGTTTTAGGTGTTATTCTTGAGTTTTTCATGTTTTATAGTGTTGGAAATGGCCTCCTTTGGCCTAATGATCATAGGGAGGATTTAAACAAAGGGAATAACCCATATACAACTATTTTTTTATGGATTTTATAGGTGATCCATTTAGTTCACAATTACACTCATAAAAATGAATATAATGTATTTGGATTATACTGTGGATGGATAAGATATTCCAGGGAGGTTCATGCATTTTATTTTCGTATATTTCCTTTCTTTGTGTTTTTTTATTGTATGGCATTGGAAACACTATGAAGCCTCAAGGGGAATGGGATAGCATCTATATATCAATGTAACAGATGAAATAACTTGGTTTCTTGTTTATATTATTGTTTTATCTTAGTTTTTTAGGATCCATATATTATTTTCCTTATGCATTCATTTATGTGGTTTGTACTAAGAAATTTGAAGAATATCCTTACATGACCTGCCACGGTTTTAGTGAAATCCATACCTATTACTGTGTTTTTATGAGTTTTTCACCATTGTATTCCAGTTTAGATATCATATATGTATTCATGACCCATATTAAATGTTTCATATTTCCATCCTTCTACATAAAACCATAAGTTGAACCGAGGATCCCATCCAAAGTATTTTGATCCTTATTTCTTGAATTAATCCCAAGGATTATAGAGATCATTTGATTGGGGATTTTAGATGAGTTTATGTCTTCCCCATTGGTTCTTATTGTCATTATACTTATCTCTCTCTATCTATTTCATGGTATCATTCCATTTAATGGATTCTTATTTACATCTTTTTTATGGGGATTTTATTAAATATTGTTGGTTTATTAATGGTGAATTGATATCCATAGTGCCCATGATATTTTTTAGGGGAGTGATAAATGGAGACAAAAAATTATCCATCCTTTATTTCCTAGTGAATGGTGATATTTTCATATGAATAAAGGGGATTCAATTCTATTTATTTTATGTAATTTTTTTGGATGAACAGATATTATATATATTATTTATAAATAAAGTAATTAACAAAATTATGATAACATTTCCTGAATTTAGGGATTAATGAAATATTTAATTGGATGATGTGATTAAATGTAATTTATTATTTTATTGGATGCCTCTTTTTATTTTTTAGATAGTTTGAAATGGATTAACATTATTATTTTATCTAATTTTTCTTGGTTGATTTTAATTTAATTGGTTAAACATCATATATCTGGTATATTAATGTGAATGTCTAAAGAGTTGCGTGAATTTAATAATCAATCATCCATAATAATATTGGACAGAAAAATATTTCTTGAATGATTTTTATCATTGAATCAAATATATTATTAACTACTATTTATATGATTCTTGTTTATGAAACCTAGTCATAATGATTCTATTTTTTCAAGTTGAAATTGAAAAATGTTTTTTTCTAAAATTAATTTGTGTGGGGATCTTGCAAACCTAACCATGTTTCTATAACATTTAACTAAGTTTGTGTGTTTTATGTTTTGGAATTGGTTACGACCATACTTTTTTATACATATAATATGTATTATATAATGTATATTTTTACCTAGTTTTATAACATTCTATATTTTTTGTGAAATGTGGTTTGGTTTGGATATTATTCGAGGGATGAAAAACACAATTATAGGGAAGGGATTAATTGTTTCATATTTTATCAGAAGGGATTGGGGTTGGTATTAATAGAACATGTTGAATGTGGGTCATTCCTATTTTCAATATTTTTTAGGGTTTTTGATTATTTTCTTAGATGAGGTTGAGAGAATAGATTTTTGGAAGTGTAGTTGTTTGAGGTTTTGATGTTGGTTTCTCTATCATCCTACTATAGTTTTCCATTTAATTGTGAGTTCTTCTTAATTGTTGTATTGTAGCTAAAATAGTTATTTACCCGAATTATAGATTGGTACATGAATTTATAAATGATTTCATAGGATATGTGTAAATATTTTCAATAGTTTAAAAGTTAAATTAAATAATAACAATGGATGGTTGTAATTAATCTGAAAGAGTGAGGGATATAAATCTATAAATTTAATTTTTAATTATAAAAGACTATTTTATTTTGATGAAATGAAATGATTAAATCAAAATTTATACTGGGGTTAATAAATGGTGGGAAGATTTCTATGCTAGGAAATGAATGGATGGTAATTCTTAATTTCTAAATAGAAATTATTTATGAAGTTAAATATTAATTATTATTTTCTTATAAGAGATAATATTTTCTAAATCATAGTGGTGGAAACTAAGTGTCATGAGGGAAATTAACTTTTATTGATTCTATGGCTAGGAAGTTACACTTATATTGGTCACGTGATATAGTATTCATTATATTTTTTAATTTTATAGGCTCTCCCACTACAGTTGGAGGGGTAGACGACACCAAAATGATTAGGGTTTTGGGTGTCTATCTCAATATATATGTATGTGAGGGATCACATAGATAACATATTCCACTTCAGATATCTCTCTATATGTATATAAAAATTTGATTGAATATATGGGTTTGGTAGAATAACATATAGGGTATGTGTCTATACAATATATAATTGTTCTGAATTGTATCATACAAGTGTTTGTGACCTGTATCATTATGAAATTATAGAATATATATATATATATATATATATACATCCACTATAGAGGTTCTGGTTACTAAATTTGTACTTGGGTGGGATATGATGTATTATGGTATAGTTGAAGATAACTAGGCTATAGTGGCTTACCGACATGTTACTTTTTTATTGATGTGATTATGGTGGCATTATGATATGAAAAATGGGATATCAGAAATGAATATGATATGTCTATAACACATATTCACACGGTACATGATGACTCAAGGAAGGGATTCTAGCTCATGATATATGTATTTTGAGTGTGTGAGATACTA
Source organism: Viscum album (assembly GCA_963277665.1). Lineage (NCBI taxonomy): Eukaryota > Viridiplantae > Streptophyta > Magnoliopsida > Santalales > Viscaceae > Viscum > Viscum album. The sequence continues at coordinate 1,700,038,616 of OY728127.1, forward strand.
AATGGTAGGGATGTGTCTTTGGGATACCTTTCATATATATATTTATTGATATAGGGGTTCTTACTTCTATGAAATACTTGGTGAACATGCCTTGGGGATGATGTTATATAGTTTTTCATAATTAGGTAACAAGTTGTTTTCATTTTTTTATTCACTATGATTTAGTATGATTCATCGACATTTGAAATTGTTTTCATAGGGAGGATCCAACTAGGTATTTTGATAAACTCACCCAAAATATATATTATTTTTCAGGTTTCTGAGTGTTGGTTGGTGATTCAAATGGCTGTTACTATCTGGATGTGGTTATTCAAAAATGGTTTGATTTTATAGTCAACACCTAGGATATGGATTTAATATATAAATATATTTTTTTTAAATTTAAATCATGTATTGGTATGGTTTATTATCATTTAGATTGTGTTTATTATGGGAGATCATCTTATCTATTTTCAATAGTTATGTATATTTATGGGAATCCATTGAATTTTTATGATTTCTATAACCTTAGTTCTATTAAACGACCCATAACCTATTTTATGGGGGTTGTATTTTAATTCAAATCGTCAATACCATCCAAGGAGGGGTACTACTGGAGAGGGGGGGAATGAAATTAATCATGTATCTATCAAGAATAAACACCACTTTCTTGTAATTAATGATTTATTTGATTAATTTATAGGGTAATAGTGGTTATCAAAGATGAAATTCAATTAATGAAATTATCATCATAGTATATGGGAGTTTTAAATTCACAATACATATTATAGAAAGATATATGGTAACAAATAGTATATCTTGATGCCTTCAGTTAGACATATTCTCCTACGATATTGATACATCAAAAAATAGGATATTCCATTAATACCGCGAACCCTTTATTTTGGTATTCAGGGATGCTATCGTGGATTATAGTAAACTAAATAGGATATTGGGAATCACCACATTATAAACTTAATAACTCTTAATGATCACCCCCATTATGAAATCTTATTTATTTTTTCTTATCGATCTAGGTAGTGTGGTTCATTGGACATGTGGTCTTAACAGAAAGAATTCTAGTTAATCCTTAAAAGGAGTAGGTTTTTATTTCATAGGAATAATAGAATAAAAAATTCATGGTATATATAATTATTAATCATTCATGTTACTATCTATATTTTTTCAAGGACTTCATTTGTATTTCATCACTGTGCAAGTCTCTTACTCAAACAAGGGTGAAATTTCAATAGATCCATCCAATTTGATACTTATTTGATGAGTTGAAATGGGATTTGATATCAGCATTTATATTGTAAATAAATAAAGATGTGTATAGATTTTACATGTATTATGATACATTATTATTGATATCATGTTTCATGTTTATACAGGTTAAACCCATGATGGTATATTGTTTTCTTCAACTTCAACCACAAAAATGGAATTACTTTACCAATGACCATGAGTTGGTTGTGATTTTTCATGATATTTAATGTTTTTAAATAATATCCACATTATGAAATTCATTATTTTTCCCAATCCAAAAATATATAGTTCTATACTCACTCAAAAGGATTTTAACCTTATAAAAATGGATTATTAAATTAGACAATCTTGTATTTTAAGGTGGTTATATGGTTAGATTTATCCGTAGTGTTATAAAGATATGTTTATAAATTATTTTGGATCATTTTTAGATAAATTTTTAATATAATCATATTCATGTATTACCTTATCAAATCCAATCCAAATTTCCTTTATGTTCATTATTATACTATTTTGTTAAGGATAATTGGTTTTTTATTTATTCATAATGGTTTTGAATATTTAATATTTTGTATTTCCATGTTATAGTTTATGATGTGTTTCTTTATTTATTAAAATTTTTCATATTATATTTATGTGTTTCATTATATATTTATGTGTAAGATATGATATTATATAATGGGTTCATGAAGAGTTATCTAGATGGATTCTTATGACTTTTGATGAAATTTTCCATGTGAATTCTTATTATGTACCAACATGATGGAATATTATACGGATCAAAAACATGCATTTTGTATTGTCATGGGATTACATGAGTATTTGGTAGGGGGAATTTATTTTTGGTTTTAATAGGATATGTGTTGTGAATACATGAAACTAAGAAGAAAAAATAATGGTTGATGACTCAAAATAAATAAACAAGAAGATATTAAAATATTGGTGTAGTTTTGATCATTGACTTTATGAAAATCAATGTTCCATGATTTTGGGGAATAATTGTATCCTAATAATGAAAAAAATAAATAGTGCAATAACATTTTAATTCAATTTTATTTCCATTCATTGGTAGTTTCTAGTTTAGTGTATTTGAGTCGAGTATTCCATGGAAATACCTCACTATTCTATTTTCAATGAGAAAATATTAATATTATTTTTTCGTGATCTATTTTATTGTTCGAATAAGGGATAAAAAAATTATCATTCCTCTATTAAATATCAAGGGTGACGAAATAGTTGATTGATCCAATGACTCTTACTGAAGTATTTTATGTTATTTGTTGAATTGTATATATGATTTTCAATTTTAAATTAAAAATTATATAAACAATAAATGTGTTGCCTTTGTACTATATATACATAGAGATAGAGTATGATTCCTGAATTGGAGTTATTTTAATAAAGGAATTATAAGGAAAAATATTAAAATAAAAATATGTGTATAGAATATTCATCATATATAATTTTCATGTTGAATCAATTTAATGGGGATAATAATTACACTCGTGATGTGAATAATGAATTATTCTGTACAAGAAGTGTTGTTATAATATTTTTGTATATAAATTTCAATTTTTTTAAATTTTTTTGAGATAAATTATCAAATAAATTATTAAGATGTCTATATCTTGAATATTTGTGTTTCCCATCATTTTATCATAAGTTTGGTGCGAAAATAAGTGAATAAAAGGTTGAATACAGGCAACAAAATTATAATTCATTTACTTGGTTAATAAAGGAAATCTTTATTTCATTTAATGAGTATATCATTTATATAATATAAGTGTATATTAAATCATTACATATATTATTCACTATGGAACAAAAATTAATAGCATAAACCAAATTTTTATTTCTATGATCCTCATTGAATCATGAGATTTCATTTTTTTTGGATGATTCATTCGATGAGGAAATTCATATTGAATGTAAAACCATGAGAATTTTCTATATAAACTACAATGGTTTTTAGGTATGAAATTACTTAATTTAGAGAATAGTGCAGAAAAAAATTTATTTTAGAAGAAATAAAATATTTTCAATAAAAAATTATATCATCTAAGCTGATGATGGATGATATTCATTGTTGCAACATTAATGATATTGATTCAATAATTCACCGCTTATCTGGTAATTCTTAAGGATTCTAATACATATTAGAATCTAAGTAACAAATAAACCATGATTCTTAGATAATCAGGTGTGTTTTAAAATTTTCATGATATTTTCAATGATTTCGGTTTACCCATAATGGAATTTTTTCTCGCAAACAATCAGGATGAAATATGAATCCTTTATTTTGATAATTTGAGTATGTGAATGACTATAGCAATATTAGTGACATATGATGTTATTATTTATATTTATGTATGGATTTTGATGTGCTCATTTATTATAGTGAATGAAAAGTGATGTGTTTATTGATCCAGTTATATTTTACTCATTTAACTGAGTACTTATGAGAACGACATACAAGATTGACATACTTCAAGTCTCATAGTCAATATATGTCTCAAATAAAGGTTTTAAATTATTATGGATAATTTTTTATGATTTATTTGGCCGAAATATATATGGAGACATATTTTAATGATAATGAAATTATCATAACCCATTGATTATTTAGTGGAATTCATTATTTATAAATAATCCCCTTTCCATGAAATTACGGATTATAGAATTCATAATTATTTTCAAATCAATGTATGACAATGTGGTATATTTATTGTTATATGAATGATGATTATTTTTATATATTTATATTTCATAAATATTTATGTGAAACACTAAATTTCGATTAAAGAATATTAAGAAGAAGTATTGGATCATTTTTTTCAGATAATTATATATAATATTGCATGTTGAGAAAATAAGTTATAAGTAGTTCAAATTTTTATTTGTATGATATATGAACATAATATTTCACATTTTTTACATGTATTATATTTGAAAACACATAGTGTGAATGTTCAATATGTTTATGATGCTTTAGTGAAAGCGAGTAATTGATAGAAATATGCGATATATCCCAAACAAGGATTGTTTTTTTAAATCATATTGTGGTTTTTTCCATTTTAATACCTGATGGATTTAGAGGCAAAATTTATTGTTTTAGTATAGAGAGATGAAAATGTTATGATATTTGAATAAACATATCTATTAATTTCAAATCTAATCTATATTTTTCTTTTTTATCATAATGTTATGATGATTCATAGAGTTAGAATGTTCATATTGATTGTTAAAATATTAAACAACCAATACATGGACTGAACAAGGAGTTAAAATAAGTTCGAAATATCATTTTATTGAAAAAATTAATTGATTGGATAAACATTTGTGTACCATGGAGACTTATATTAATAGTTTTAATCTAAGTCGATGTTTTTATATTTAAATATGAGATTCATGGTATAAAATTTATCAATGAAATATATCCCACCCTCTATCTAAATAATGATTTTAGAATACTGTGAGGGATTTAAGGTCAATTGTAATCATTGGGATATTCACACATCTGTTGGATACCCAAGGTGAAATTACTCAATCAGTTGATCTTCACTTATATCTTTAAAATTTGTGTGGAAAAAGGATTAATTTTTTTTTCTTTATAATATTGGAATCTACTCTTAATTTATTTTTTTTATTTCAAATGTACACATATAAATGTTAGAATAAATGGTTTTGGTTGATTTATATTGAAACGATAGGATGTCTTTTGTACAATCTAAAATCCATTGGGAATGGGTTTTGGGGGTTTTTAACCTGACACATGGTTTTTAGAAAATTTTACCATTATTCATTAGATATATGAAGTGTCTTTCAATTTGGTGGACTATTCATCTAATGATTCCATTTTCATTGCAGCATGTTTTGTACTTTATGTTCTTCCAAAATTTATTTCCATATTTCCATAATACTTCTAAAAAAACATTCTTTATTAAAATGGTCTAAATCAATCTATTTTGATTCTCAATCACATGAACCATATTTATTTTAGTTCAACCATTATATAATGGTAATTTTTCACATATATAAATATTATATAAAACAACTAAATAAAAAATATTAAATGATTCCATTTTTTAAAAAATATTTTCCTAAATTATTTATAAATAATCATGGTACGTCAAACTCCATAGAAATAATAATCTACTATCGAACAATAAAAATATAAGAAACCATCATAGAGGAATCATAAATACACACACCACATGAATCAAAAAATTGATTAATTTTTCATATATTTTTATTGACTAAATTAATTTTATAATAATGTGTATCCTCTTCATGATTTATTTATCATTAATAAGAAAAAAAGTTATCCCAAGTAGTTTTTTATTATACCTTATTAAACACATTTATTGAATAATTGAAAAAGATTATTTATTTAATTCAAAAATAATTTTTCTTAATTCATTTACATACACATGTAGGGAATCAAGAAAACATACTCTTCAATTCAAAATGGTGATTTGATCACATTTATATTATAATCATCCATAGTGAAATTTCCAAATATTGGGTATGGAATATTGTTCCATTTGGGTAAAAAAGATGGTATGAAAATTCTGAATAATAATTTCTTTTTTCAAAACAAAAAAAACTACTATGAAAATAAATTTCATTTATAAGAGAAGACAGTTCAGATTCTTAGGAAACTAGGACCATGTGTTAATCTTAAAAATAACCCCAAAATTCCCCCGCCCTCAATCCCCATTCAATATAAGATAATTTTCAACACATAAAAAGCTCAATAAATTATAACTAACTTATCAAAAATTATTTTTTTAAATAATAGGTATTTTGATTATATTTTAAAAATATTTCATCAAATTCTTATATGTAAAATCCCTTAAAAAATAAATACAATAGTATAAAAATTTAAAAAAATCATGTATATTCATTAATGTAGAGACTCAGACTATAACGACCCAAAAGATTATTAATTAAAATTCCTCATGATATAATTAAATGTATTATTTTTTAAAATGGTCATATAAAATATATACATCCTTGGTTTTATGTTTTTTATTTTAAAATACTCTTAGGAATTTTTAATATTGTTAATAATGTCGTTGGACAGTGATAACCTGGTTAGTATAAATATATGGCCTTAACAAATTCAATTTACATAGAAAAAGGAAGAGATAACCTTTTCCAATAGAATTGATCCATACAAAGCCCATTTTTTGGAGCTCAGAATGGTGGTGGCGTCACTGGCTTGGCTCTTGACCAATTCGATGTTGAGCTTCGACACATTATTCTTGAACAAAACCACATACAGAAGTGGTGGAAGTTAATAGAGATTACGACCAAAAAGATGTTATACGAGGCACCTCAATAATTTTTCACCATCCAACACCTTACCTTAAGTCTTATGAGGGTTTTGGTAAGGTGTAATTTTACAAGACTCGAGAAAAAATATTATGTGCATTATTTTTTAAAAGAATAATGAATATACATAAATTTTTTATTGTTACTTTGTAAATAGTTTTCAAATACCAAATAATATTTTTAGTTAATATTTATTTAATAACTATATGTGGTTGAATTAATGGATTTATGAATTAAATAATATTTTAATAAAATATTATTACTAAATTAATTTTTATTAACTATATGCAATCATATAATTTTTATGAATACAATTGGGATTTTTATTAATGTTTTAAATATGTTTTTGTCAAAACCCATAATTTTTTGATAAAAATCGGTATTTATTTATAATGTAATAATTTAGATATTTAGAAAATTAATTAGATAAAATGAATATTATTTTTGGAATCAAGACATAGAAATTATCCAATAGTGATTTTTTCATAATTTTCTGAGCCATTCAAATTTTTTGTTAAAATTAAATATCATTAAATTATATAATATGTTTTATGACATCATAATGGCCCGATAGAGATGTAATAAAATAATATAAATTGTATATTCGTCCAATATATGTTTCACCATTAAAATATTTTGATTTTATGTTTTTTTGATATAATTTAGAAATCTTTTGTGGACTCCCATGACTTATAAAACTTTTTAACACTTTAAAATGAATTCCTTGAGTGTGGGACTCACCTACAAATAAGAAACACTAATATTTTAATAATATCACTCATTGGAATTATAAAATAACGTTTCACACTCCCCTTATTTAAAAAACATGAAAAACCCATGTGTTGGTTTGTGGTTTTGATTAGTTTAATGTGTGGTGTCTAAAACCTAAATAATAAGAAATTTTCCTCTGTTTTAATATATAATCCTATAATAGCATCCCTTTAATCATCACTAAAAACATTTTCACTATGACCAACCTCTTACCACCTCTCTCTGTTATCCTCTTATGGTTCCCCAAACTCCAAATAATCCTCTATCAAGCATCTCCCAAGTCTTTGGGATCACACATTCAAGTAAGGGATTTCTTCCACTATCAATTTTTTTCCAAGATTATTTATGTTTCTATACTATTGTATTTTAAATTAAAAATGTTGGGGTATGATCTCAAACCTCTCCTATAAATCTATAATTATGTTTTAATGATGATATTACTCTTTCTAATTCCTTAATTCCAGTCATGTACACTCTCTACCTTGCAGAAATTCCATAAGGGATTTCTTCCTTTCTCATTTTTTGTCCAAATATATTTATAATGTTGTACCATTTTATTTTCAATTAAAAATGCTGGGGTATAATATTTCACCTCCCCAATACATTCCTCCTTATTTTTTATTTATGATATACCCATTTATCTCCCATTAATGCCTCCCATTTACACTCATTACATTGCTGAAATTCTATAAAGGATTTATGGCTCCTCATTTACATTCAAGACAATTTTTTGTATTAAGAATCTAAATTCAATTACATATGTTGGGAAATGTATATATTTTAAGCCTTACATTAAATTTCATGTACATATGATGAGATACCCTTTTCTCTCTCACCAATTATTTTTATGAATTCTTTTGTGAGGTTGATATGCTACCTAAATTGCACTTTGATTTTCCATGACAAACGCATTGTGTAGTGAATACCATTCCAATTAATCTTACTTTTCTGAAAATTACTTATTTATTATAGAGTTTCATGTATTAATTCGAAATTCATTTATTGTATAATAAATGATGATGTTTAATGAATCCATGTTGTATGATCAATGTGGAAAACATATGCATGAAATGAAAGGATTAAGAAGGGTGTGCCCTAATAGTGCTCCAATTCATTGAGTAAAGACTAGTATCAGGTTACGTCATGTGCAATGAGTGTTTAATCAAGATAATTAATGTTCAATGAGGTTTTAATCATTCTCTCTATTCATTTATCCTTGGATCATGCTAATATAATGTTAAATGTTGTTGCCAAATTTCCATGTTATGATTATCATGCTTTATCATGAATTTATGTTCATTTTTTTCCTTATACCCCATTGATATGAATATTTCTTAACATGTACTATATTATTCATGTAATTTTGTGGTTACTCCCTTAATGGGATTAATATATTACACTTTTATTATGCATCTTCTCAGGTTATCCCATGAAATGATAAGTACCAATGAATGTGTGTGGTCTTGTACAAGATGTTTTCAATAAAGATGTTTATTTCATGTTTTATGTTGTTATGTAATGTTGTTAAGAATAAATGAGACTAGACCTCTAAATCATCTATTTTGTATCAAGTTAATATTTTATGTAATAAAATATGATTAAGTGTGAGATAAAGAACAAGGTTGTTATAGTTGTTATTAAAGGAAAGGTTTTTTTAATTTTGGGATTAGGAATAGAATACCCTAGTGAAATCCTAACGGACAAGAAAAGGTATAATAAAAGCTTCCCTAAATTCTAGTTAGTAATGAGTAAGTGTTTTAGCAATAATATGTATCCATTTACTAATAAGAGTACGTAGAGGCAGCTCTAGAACAATTGTATCTAGGTGTAAAACCCAAATAAAAAATCTTTTAGCTAGACTCGAATGGGAACTGGTGGAATACAATGGTCCTTGTTGAAAAATTGATAAAAAAAACTCCAGAGGGATATGATTTGGTAAATTAATAAGCTTAGTATGAACCATTATTAATGTAATAAAAAATCCACCTATGAATATATGTTTGGATGTAGATCAGGGATAACATTGGTTAGAGTATATAAATATATAAGTTATGTAAATAAAAGTAATATATATGTCCTCAATTTTTATCTTTGGATAATCCTTTATGTATTACCACTAACATTCCTTTTATTCCATATAGTGTACAATAATAAGAGGACTCGTGAAAACAAACGATATAATGATCAATATGATAACTTTTATAATGAGATGCCTAATCTGATGGGAGTAGGAATCATGAACTTTATCACGATAATCTCTCTATTAACTCTTGTTTTGAATAGAAACATTGGTCAAGAGGATCATTCAAACCCCATAAGAAACAAAAAGTCACAATCGGAAACATCAGGAGTCAAATGTCTCCTACTTTTAATGGATCACAAGATCCCCCAATCACTGAAAAATGGATCACCATCATTGAAAAGTCCTTATCCATCCATCAATGTTCCGATGAAGATAAGTTTCATTTTGCTACTTATCATATGGAGGGTGAATCTAATCCATGGTATACATTGATAAAAAATACGAAGCTTTTTGAAGAGATCATGGCGTTGGAATGGAAGGATTTCTAGAAAATGTTTTCCATTAAATATTTTCCACACACCCTCCAACTTACGAAGGAAAGGGAATTCCTTTCCCACAGGAAAAAATATGATGAATCTGTTGGAGTGTAAAATTAAAAAATCACAAGGATTGAATGATATGCCTCCGACTTTTTCGTTACCATTGAATGAAAGGTTGGCCTCTTCTTTGGTGGGATTAAATATAGCCTACAGAAATCTCTATCGATCCGTGAAATTGATAGCTATGAGGAAATTGTTCGATGTGCCCTGAATTTCAAAATAGAGATTATCAAATCTCAGGTGAATCATGGTGATACAAAGTTTAAGGTGGACTTTAATTATGGTCATCCAATGTATAAATCCAATGATGCTACAAAAATCCAAAACCCCACATGGAAAAGGTGCGGAAAGAAGCACCTACGAAAGATCCTGAATTAAACGAGGAAATGATTTAGGTGTGGAAAAGAAAGGCACATAGCTATTAACTGTAGAAAAGAAAACCATGAAGCTGCAATAAAAGATAGGAATGATCCATTAAACATTCAATTCATTGTGCATTGCAAAAATTGTAATAAATGAGGGAACTTTTCGATATAGTACCCCATTCCAAGGGTTTTCAGAGGCAACCAATGACCTCCAACAAATCAAGGGTGATCTTTTTCTATCACTTCCTTTAAAGAAAATCCCTACAAAGAAGTGGTGATTGGTATGCTAGTTATTAATTCAAAAATAGAAAACATAAATTTTTTATTCTAATTATACAAATACTTTTATATTTTAGATGTTTTGATGTAAAATCCCAACATCACAAAAAAATCATCGAAGTAGAGATTTCAACGATAATGGAAAATTTGGAAATCATTGTAGCCCATGAATGTAACTCCTACCCTATCACAATTATTGGATTAATCTTCCTGTTGTACATTTTTATACTCTCTCTATTGTAATTTGATGAAATTATTTTCATGGATATGCTTTCCCTATATAGAGCCAACAAAAATTTACCTAATAAGGAAATAACTCTTTAATGGAGATTACACCCCCGATTCTGCAAAAGTGCAAGGAGGGGGAAGAATCTTATTTAGCCCCATCATCTAATGTATGGATATTACTGACATCTGAACAAGCATATCTGGCATATTTAATTGAGTTTATGGAAGAAAAATCCATGAAGACATTCCTATTGTGAAGGAATTCGTTGAATTTTTTCCCATGTAATTTTATTGTTTTCCTCCTAGAAGATATGTTGAACTCTTAATTGATCATATACCATTAGATTTTATAATATCCAATACTCTATATAAAATGACTATTGTGGGTCTTGATGAGATGAAGGAAAAACTACTAGAGAATGTGGATAAAGGATTAATAAGCCCCTGTTCTTTAGCCTGGGGTCCACCAGTAATCTTTGTTAAGAATAAGAATGGGTCAATGCTTATTTCCATTGATTACTGTGAGCTCAAAAAAATTACAATAAAGAATATATATCCTCTACCCTAAATTTATGACTTGTTATATTTTCCATGTGGTTAAAAAAACATCTCTAAGGTGGATCTGCAGTTGGGATATTATCATGTAATGGTAAAGAGGGGGGATATCCCCAAGACTACTTTTCGAACAAGATACATGCACTATGAATTCATAATAATGAATTTCAGATTCACTAATTCTCCGAAAATCATCATGTACATGATGAATATATTCTTTATAGATTACCATGACATATTTTTGGTAGAATTTATAAAAAATATTCTAATACAGTCCATAACCATGTAGGATCCTGATGATCATCATAGAACTGTACTAGAAACCTTATGAAAGATGAAGCTATATAAAATGTACCGAAACTGTGAGTTTTGGTTGAAGGATGTCCCATTATTGGGTCTTATAATCATAATCAGTTGAATATCAATGGATCCCTCCAATATATCTTTAATTTAGGGATGTAGGAGTCTATTATCGATAACATATATTTTTATCTTCCTAGGGTTAGTTGGATATTATCACCGATTTTTGAGAAATTTCCCAGGATTGTCGAACCCTCTTATCATGACACCTATTCTCACACTAAACGAAAGTGGAGAATGTTTTTTTGGTATTAGATGATTCATTGAAGAAGTTACTGGGATGTTTGTTTATGAAAAATGAAAAATTCATTTCCAATAGTTCTAGTCAAGTGATTATTCCTGGCAGAAAAATCCAACAAATGATCTGGAGTTGGTTGTAGTAATATTTTCTTGAAAAATATGGTGAAATTATATCTTGGGGAGAAGTGTGAAATATTCAGGGATCACAAAATCATCATGTAAATATTCACACAGAAACAATTGAATTTGAGCCAATGAAGATGGTTAGTGATGATCATAGACTATGCCTGATCAATCTATTACCACCCTAAGAATGGGAATATTGTAGAAGATTCCCTATGATAAAAGGACACATCAATTTTTTCATCAATGAGAATTTAAAAGGATTCAATCTTCTTAGATTTGATGAATATAGACATGGGAATCATAAATAATTGAACATCATCAATCCTTTAAAAAATTATTGACCTCCAATCTCTTTTGGAAAGGATAAAGGATGATTAAAAGGATGATGTGGTAATTTCTAAGAAATTGGAAACTATTAGAAATGGTACATCGTTAGAGTTCAATGTTAATTAAGAAGGAATTATGATATTTTGGGAAAGAGAATGTGATCCATCAAATTTGGTGATAATAAATGAAATTTGGGGTGATTCCCATAGTTAGAATTTATATATTCACCCAGGGAACAAAATTATGTATTGAGATATCCAAGGGAATTATTTTTGGGATAACATGAATATGGAGATCAATGAGTAAACATTAATGCTCTTGAAATGTCAGAAAGTGATTGCTGAGGAGAATACGTCTAATGGGATGATGCAAAAATTACCCATACCAACATTGAAATGGGATAACATCACTATGGAATTTGACACTGGACTTCTGAAGACATACAAAGTAATCAATTCTTTCTGGGTTTTTTTGGATCACTTTATAATGATTTGAAACATCATTTCAGTTCGAGATTATTTCCCATTGGATCAACTAGCACAAATATACATATATATCAGATATGTGGTAATGCTTCATGTAGTTCCATTATCTATTATATCTGATCAAGATCCAAGATTAAGCACTATGTTTTGGTAGAGTCTTCAACAGTCACTGGATACTAAACTGAACATCAGTACAACTTATCTTCCTAAAACCGATGGCCTATTTGAGTGGACTATCCAAACACTTGAGTATATTTTGATAGAATGCTTAATGGAATTCAATGGAGGATAGAATCAACATATTTTTCTAGTTGAGTACTATTACAATAAGAGATTCCACTAAATTAAAAAAATGGATCTATATGAATCCGTGTATGGGAAGTGTTGTAGAACACTGACATGTTGGAATGAAGTTGGTGAGAAAAACTCATAGGTCCAGAAATGGTATATGAAATGGTGGAGAAGGTTAAGACGATCTAGAAGCACATTAAATATGCTCAGAGTTGATAAAAGAGATATGTTGATAATCGTTGAAGATACCTAATGTTTGTAGATAGAGACATGGTATTCCTCTACACATCACCATGGAAGAGAGTTAGGAGGTGTGGGAAGAAGGGAAAGCTTAGTCCAATGTACATCAGCACTTTTGAGATCCTTGATCACATTAGAGTAGTGGATTACAAACTAGCACTCCACCCAAGCCTATCTCATGTGCATGATGTATTCCATGTATCACTATTAAGGATGTTCATAGCTGACCCATTGCTTGTTCAATATTTAGAGGTGGTACCATTGGACAATGACCTCGACTATGAAGATGTGTCGGTGAAGATCATAGATCATAGGGTAAAGGTTCTCCAAAATAAAACAATTCCCATATTCAAGGTGTTGTTTCACAACCATAATTTTTAAGAAGAGACCTGGGAATTAGAATAAGTGATTAAGCTGAGTTAACCTCATCTTTTTAGTGTTGGAAAAAGAAATTTAAAGGGTCAAATTTCATAAGGTTGGATGATTTTAATGACCCATTATTTTGTTAATAAAATTTCTACTTCATCTAATTAAATGTATTATTATGTAAAATGGTTATATAAAATATCCACGTCCTTGGATTAATGATTTTGGATTTTAAAACTAGGTTAAAACATTTTACATTTTCTAATAAATCCATTGAACAGTGATCACATGATTAGTTTAATTATTTTGCCTTAATAAATCCAATTTACTCAGAAAAAAAGAAGTTAGTTCGTCATACAATTGAATGAATCTCTATGAAGCCCATTTGTTAAAGCCTAGAAATGAGGTGCCATCACTAGGATTTTCTCTTGACCAAGTCCAAGATGAGCTTCAACATAATAATCATGAATGGAACCACCTACGAGAGAAGTGGAAGTTAATAGATATTACCACCCGACTGATGTTATTTAATCCTCCCCATGATTCTTTCACCATCACACACCTTACCCTTTATTCTTATGCGGGAGTTATAAGAGGTTTCATAATAAGACCCTTAAACTATGAATATGTGCATTATTTTTTTATTGAATTACGAATGTACATTAATTTTATTATCATTACTTTTTAAATAGTTTTTAATGAAAAAATAGTATTTTTATTTAATTTTACATTAAGAAATCTATTTTTATGAATTAATGGATATTTGAATTAAATAAAATTTTAATAATATATTATTACTAAATTAATTTTTAATAAATATAATGGATCGTATAATATCTATAAATAAAATTAATATTTTTATTAATGTTTGAACGTCGTTTTTGTAAAAACTAATGAATATGTTATAAATGTCAGTTTTTGTTTTAAAAGTAAAAAATATATATTCATAAAAACATTAAATAAAATTAAAATTATTTTTTGGAATCTGGACATTGAAATTATCCAATAGTGGGGTTTTCATAATTTTTTTAGCAAGTCAAAATTTTAGGTAAAAATTAAATATAGTTTAATAATATAATGCGTTTTATGACATCATAATGTCCCAATAGTGATGTAATAATATAATATAAATGGGATGTTCAGAAAATATTATTTTCCCATTAAAATAATGAGATTTTTGGTTTGTTTTATTTATTTTACATAGCTTTAGTAGACCCTCCAAGACATATAAAACATTTTATCTTTTTAAAATGATTTACTTGAGAGTGTGAATCAACTCAACATAACGAAGCATAATATTTTATAAAGTTATTCCATTTTCATTATAAAATAATATTTTAAAATCCCCTTTGGATAAAACCATGGGTTGGTTTGTGGTTTTGATTAGTGTAATGTTTGGTGTCCAAAACCTAAATAATAAAGAACACCCACTCTCTTTCTATATAAACCCACCCAAACACCCTCTTCCTCTTCACTCAATGAATTTGGAGCTCAACCAAACTTTGTCACCCCCTCTCTAGAATACTCCCAAGGTGCGCCAATCTCCCATGAATCCACTCTTAAGCCTCTCCCAAGTCATTGGGATCACACTTTCATGTTAGGGATTTCTTCATCTCTCATTTTCTATAAATGTTTATTTATGGTTATATACTCTTTTCTATTAAATTATAAATTTTTGGGTATGATTTGGAACATCCCATATACTGCCATCCATATTTTTTTAATGATGAGATACCCCTTACTCTTTCATTAATTAATCCCCTGTAAACCCATTTCCATGTCGATATTCCATAAGAGATTTCATCCTTTCTCATTTTTGTCCAAAATTATTTATGATGTTATACCCTTTAATTTCAATTAAAAATGTTGGCTTATGATTTTCCCCTCCCCTATAATTCCATCCTTATGTTTTAATATGGATATTACACTTTTCTTCCCATTAATGCCTCTCATGTACACCTATTATCATGCCGAAATTCCATAACGGATTTCAGTCTCCTCTTTTACATTCAAGAAATTCGTATGTATTATGAATCTAAATTCAATTACATATATTGGTAAATGTTTCTGTATAACCCCATTACATTCAATTTCATGTAAATTTGATAAGACCCAAATTTATAGAACATCAATAATTTTTTTGAATTCTTATGTCATGTCGTTATGCTACTGAAATTGCACTGCTATTTTCCAAGACAAAGTCACTATTTAGTGAATACCATGACCATTTCCCTATCATGTGTTTTAACCATTATGTTCAATTAAATATTGATTATATATTTTCTTGAATTAATTTCGAATTCCATTATTGAGGAATAAGTTATTATTTCTAATTATTCCATGTTATATGATCCATTTGACACACTTATTATTGAAATGAAAGGATTAAGAATGGTGTGCACTAATATCACTCTAATGAACTGGGTAAAGACTAATATCATGATAAGTCAAGTACAATGAGGGTTTAATCATTCTAATTCTTTTTAAATTAGGATTTACTCATAATTTGTGTTCCTTGAACCTTGTCTCATGCTAAAATCATGTTAAATGTTGTTTCCACATTTCAATGTTATGATAATCATGTTATATTTTGCCTTTATGATCATGTTTCTATTCTAATCAAATCAAATGCATATTTCCAAACATGTATTGTATTATTCATGTTATGAATTGTTTAATCCCTTACTGGGATTAATATCTCACCTATTTATTAGTAATGTTCTGATGTTATCATATGCAATGATAACTATGAAGGAATGTGTGTGTTCATGTAAAATATGTTTTCGTTAAAGATGTTTATTTCATTTTTAAGTTGTTATGTAATGTTCATAATCCCCAAAGACACAATACCTATAGATATTTTATTTTTTATTAATTTAATAAATTATGTAATAATTTATGTTAATGTGTGAAATGAAGAGAATGGTTGTTATACAGGTTTTGTAGTGTAAAAGAATGGAATATTCCAAATAATAATTTTAGAGCCAAGAATTGAGATGGTGGGCGATTTCAATGGCATGTGTTCATGAAATAAATTATATAATAATATTAATTTCATTTCTAATATTCTTGTGTGGGTTTTCATAAATAATGGAATATCTCATCAATAGAATCATAGGTAAGAAATCTGGGAAATAATTGATTTTGGAACATGATCTTTACCTTAGGCATGAAAAAACATTTTTCGACATGGGTCCTCAATAGAAAATATCCCGGATGACATAAAAATAAAAAAATAATTAAATAAAATTATTTTATTCTTAATTCTAATCCATATTAATCCTTAAATGGTTCTATCATATGAAATTAGAGGCAACCGTTATTTTCGGAACATAAGGTTTACCCTAAGCGCCTATAGCCTTAGTCATCGTCGGGTGATTGACCTATGTGCCAATGTGAGAGAATAAATAAATAAATAAATATTTAATTATTAAGTTTTTTGATTAATAACCTATCATAAAATTATTTTATAATGGAAATTTTTCTAGGTTGGGACTCATAAAACAAGTATCTTCAAGAAAAACCACTTAGATACTTTCCATTGAAAAATGATGGAAAATGAAAAAAACATTGTATTATGGTGATTTGAAGCATGAAGAATGAAAAATATCCTAGAGAGTGTGTTATTTATCAATGACTACACATCCAATCTTGGTAGGACTCGTCAATTATGGTTAGCACCATATCTTGTGAGAGTGGATAATATGTATTAAGATATGTGGTCAAAGCAACCGAGGTCATTTGTAGAGGAATTTTAGTGTAAATATGGGTTTTCCCATCAGACCAAAGATGAGAATCATTCGCTCGAAAAACTTTTTTCTAGACATGCCATGAACAGTTGGTGTACATAGTATGACTCAGAGTACATGCACATGGTTTTTTACCTGAGGATTTCTTGGTACACAACAAGGCGAAGAGGTGGGGCCACACTTCATGTGGGACCTATACGTATAGTGTACCTCCTTACCAATATACAACCTCTCATATGCATTAATTTTGGACATAGTTTTTGGCCCAAAATATTCCTATCCTTTGAGTTTTTTTCATATAAAATTTTATGGTGACCTCAGAAAAAATATTATTGATATAACATGAATGTTTTGGGATTGGTACACTCAGAAGAATCTCTAGATGATGGATGTGGTCATAAAGAATCATCATAGTATTAAAAAGAAAACCCTCTTGTAGGGATGAGAACTGGCATTCCCCATGGCAGTTCTTGACATACCCTCTAGTAGGGCGAGGTAGTGGCGTTACTCAATGGTAGATCGTGGCATACCCACTAGTAATACATGGTAGTGGTGTTCCCAAATAATCTTTCTGAGTTACTAAAAAGTTGATTTCATATATACGTTTGGATTTCATTTACGTACATATTTTAGTTATTTTATTCGATAATGTTCTTGGTATGTGAATACTTATTTAGGAATGAGGCTTCACTAGATTAAAAGGATGAAATATTGAAAATGTACATAATTCTCTTATTAAAAATATTGAATCAGCATTACATGTTGTGTAATAGGATTTCACCACATGTGAGAAGTCGTTACCCATGTTCTGAACCACAATGTGAAGTCTTTAACGAAATAATCCATTACACATTGTGAGTGGGTGAAACACTATGTTATTCCAGTCAGTGTTGTTAACGAGAAATCTGCTGTGAAGGAACAAATGGATGGCCAGTACAGATCATGAGTCATCTGTACACATTTTGTTATTGTTCTAAAATCAGATGTTGGGCGAGATATGCATGAGATACACAAGAGATTCTTAATCCACAGATAAGTACACCAATCATTATTACACGACATGTAATATATTTAATTTCATGACATATTTCCCCTATATATATTTCCCATCAACTGTGCATTTTAAAGCATCCCATAGTAGTTAATTTTCAATTTTTGTCCCCTTCTAGTTTCCCTCATCCTTTCCCATCATAAACTAAAAATATATTTATTGTTTCAGGTTTTATTTTATTCAAGCATAATTGATATTGTTTTCTTTATCAATATCAATATTCGTTACATTGCTTTCCATTGAACATCTTCGATTATCAATGAACATGTGTTAGATCCATTTCTACATTCAAGTATGTATTTTATTAAAATTTTGATTTATCTCTTATAAACACAGATTGCATGATTTTCTCCCTTGATAGAATATAAAAACAATTAAATGACTATGAAATGGTTAATTTCAAAAAATGAACATGTTAAGCATAGTTTTTAGTAATCTATTATTTTCTCATCCTACTATGAGTGGATAAACCTATCATGGGTATGGATTGAGAGTATATGTATGTAAAATCATAATGAATCACTAATTATAATATTAATAACTCTAATAGAATTGTAATCTGTATAAATGATAAAAAATCTATCCAATTCATTTGAAAGACCCTTACCATGGGATATCCAATTGGAAGACCCTATCTTGACTATAGTTGATCAGGATACCACCACTAGCCTAAGCTAAATTCATCCATATAATCTAGTCTTTAGTCATCTAGGATGTCATTTTATTTTATTAAATGAATACATACCCCCTTTTTAGTTCCAGTCTTCTTGATCAATGTCAACTATTGGCTTCCTCTTTCTTCACATCCTAAACTCTAGGACCCTTACCTTAATAGAATTATGATTATCCTTTTCCCAAATATAGGAAATTGATCTCGTACCCTATTTAATCATTTGAAGAAACCTTCATCCATAGCTTTAGTAAACTCCTACACCAATGAAACTCAAAGGGAAACCTATCTAAAGTCATCTCAAGCGAGTAACCTCTTAGTTACAGCTTCCACCCTATGGGACCGACCCCAGACTCTTTCTATACTATGACCTAGTATTATGTGATGTCTATGACAACAATAAATCTATTCTGGCAGCATCCTATATATATTCAATGACACATGCAAGCTTTTCAAATTTTTCTTCTATTGCTAGGGATGAAATCTTGGGCTTTTTCAGACATTTTAAAAGAAACCTAACATTACCTTTTCCTAACCCTATTTCACTTGTTTTTTTAGATATTCCCTTGACTTCCATTTTCCCTTAGTATAGTGCATGTAACAAGGTCCATTGACTCTTTTAAGGATCCTTCAGTTATAATAACCTCTAAACTACAATCCCATTATCGAAAAGGTACCTTTTTACAGACTGTTGGTCAGCAATGGTTGATTAAAACCACCAAGTAGGACCCAACCCACCCAACCTACCAAAACATAATCAAGTAATTCTACAGTGATTCCCGATGCATCAAGGGAAAACCATATAGGGTTATGGACTTCCACCAATACACGGTGGAATCCCCAGAATCATTCTTCCCCCCATCCAAGATCATATATAAATAATTAATCCTAGACTCATTCATATGATCTAGAACATCGATAAATTTAGTGCCCTTCAATGTGAAGACCCACATGAGAAAATTGTGAACTTCCAGGAAGTTTGTGATACCTTTCTCAACTACTGAGTATCTTCTAATGATATCAGTCTATGTGTCTTTCCATTTTTCCAAAATGACATAGATAAGGACTGGATAACAATTCATAATTCTGAGTGAATCACAACATCGGGCGATAACACCAATATTTTTTTTGGAAAAATACATTCCACCAATCCATACATGGAAGTTCCAAAAGATATTTAAAATATCTCTATAAAGTATAGATAATTATCATGGCAATCATGGGACATATTCAAATATCACTAGAGGAATTTTCTACACCATTGATTAGATATGTGGATTAAGGTATATACATTCTATCAAGGATACTAGACAGTTGTATGAAAAATTTTCAATGTTGTAAATATTGGAGGATTTATTTTTTTTTCACCCCATAAAATTGAATAGAAATTCATGATGATATTTCTCACAATTCCATTCTATGGAAATATTATTGTGGACCACCAAGACCTGGTATCGACCAGGTAAAAGAGAACACCAGATTAGTAGTGCAATTTGATGTGCTCATGAAGAAGAAAAAATCATTTCAAATTCCAGCTACTCAACCCCCACCTTCTCTCATGATAACGATATTATCCTATGAAATGTGTGGTGGACCAAATATCAATCATGATTGAAGGATATATTTTTAGGAACAATAGGATTGTAATTACATCAATTACAATAAAAAACCAGAAATTTAAGCAGTGAAAACTATATTTCCCATAGTGTCCTACTCAAAAGTTTCCTCAGAACAACCAAGAATATTTCCTACAGTGGAGTGTTCATGCTCCATTCTTAAATCAATTACCACTTGGGTATCAGCTGATGAACCCAGTGCTAGGACCACATAACCAGATGCCAAAAAAATCCCTTCCAACAAATACCTCAGCAACAATTCCAACCCACCCAACCAAGTCCTTAGCATCCACAACCTCCTCCACATAGTAACTTGGAAAATCTCCCGCCTACTTTTTCCAAAATATATGACCAGAGGGTGAAAACTCTTGAGTTGAAAATTCCAAACCAAAGAGATGAATTAAGGAAAATTGAAATTCAAATTGGCCAAATCATCAATACTTTATATGAAAGATTACTAGGTAGCCTACCTAGTAATACTGAGTCAAACTGAAGAGGTAAAGCTAAAGTATTAGTGAAATTATGTGATAAGATTATAAATTTTCAACAACCCATTAGATGATATGTAAAGAGAACAGAATACCCTAAGAAACAACTAGTATAAGGCAAAGAAGTTGATTTAACAGCCCCCATCACACCATAATAAGAATTATCATATGATATGAACCAAACACTATAGTATCTAAATGAACTAGTATATGTTTCCCAAAAACCATAAAAAAACATTTTACATCCCAAAATGTTAAATAAATTTCATATAGAAGGAAAAAATAAAATTTGTACCTAGAAATGTTCGAACAACTGCTCATGAACATACCATTTGTTGAAGCATGTTTGGAAGAGCCCTGTGTGATCTAGGAGCCATCATCAACATAATTAAAATGAGGGTTTTCCAAAATCTAGGACTCCATGAACTAAAAATAATAATAGTATCACGGAAATAATCTGACAGATTAGTAGAATACCCTAGGTGTATTCTAAATGATGTTTTGGTTAGTGTCAGAAAATTCATCATTCCACTAGAATTTCTAGTATGGGACACAGAAGAAGAAGAAGGCATCCCATTCATATATGGATGGTCATTCTTAGGCACAAAAAGTATTTTATATACATGAATCAATGACATAATATCCTCTTAGATTTATAAGAATAAATAGTTTTCATCTAGGATATGGATTCACAACAATCAGACGACGATGTGGATTACAACACAATCTTTCTCACAGAAAAGGATATGAGTACATGTCCATTGATGAATAATTTGAAGAATAACTCTATGATAAGGAATAAGTGTATGATTTTGTGTAATTGATATTCATTAAACCTATCATGATGGATACCTTTCCAGCTTTAATACCCCCATCATTCAACCACACCAATTGGAACTCAAACATATACCATTTAATCTTAAGTACTCAACATATGAGTGTATTGATGTTTAAAAATTATTATCAAATCTGAACTAAATTATGCACAATAAGGGAAATTGGGTGATTGTTTGAAGAGGCATTTGTAATCAATTGTTTAGGGAGTCATAAACATCAAATGGATCAATACAACTAAATTCACTCACAAAATCTTACTTGAAACGATGAAAATATGAAATAACAACCTCAAAGGCATCTCACTCAACCGATGATGGATTTCATAAAAAATGACGTGATAATTTGTTTGGATACATGAATATCATTTACATATTCAATATTAAATTTCTAATCCCCCAAAAAGTTATACATCAGAATGTGGGACTCACGATATAGAGAAATGATGGAAAATAAATGATTCTAATGTGCACTATAACTAGATATAGTGTATTCATAAATTACAGATGCCTGAAGGTAGCCACCAGAATGGATCATGTTCATTTACCATTCATGAATCGAATTCTTGAATGTCTTACCGGATATTAATTTTACTATTTCCTGGATGATTATTTCGAAAACAACTAAATTGTAGTTGATCAAAATGATTACACAAATAAAACATTCACATGAAGATTTGGTACTTTTTCTTACATGATAATGTTATTCAGAAACTGTAATGGTACCAAAATGTTTCAGAGGTTCATGATTAAAATTTTCCAAATTGTGGATGAAAATTTCCACGAGTTCTTCAGGGATGAATTCCATATCTACGGAAGCTAATGTAATGTTTGGTTATGAAATCTGAAACTACTGTTGTAATGATGTTAAGGGAAAATCATATTTTAGAAGTGGGATAAATTCGATTTCACTGTGAAAGGAGTAATATAAATTATTCATAAAATCTCCAAGAAAGGCAACAATGTTGATCTAGCCAAAATCAATGTAAAAAAGGATCTTCCAGAACACTCAATAAAAAATGTTATGACTAGTTTGCTGGGAATTTCGGTATTTTACAGATGATTCCTGAAGTATTTCGCAAATGTTTATTGTCCTTTATCACATCTATCGTCAAAATATGTTTCCTTCAAATTCATTGAGTACTTTTGACAAGATTTTAAAATGTTAAAATGTTGTTTGATATCATCCCTAGTCATCATTCACAAAACTAGGATAAGGGATGTGAATTAATGTGTGATGACAATGACCTTGTTGTAGGTAATGTTCCAGGATAGCACATTGGAAAAATATTCTATCCCATATATTAGGAATTTCACATGATAAGTTAATCTAAATTCAAATACAAGACTATAAAAAAAGAATACTTATTAATTGCATATTCCTCTGTGAAATGACACTCATATCTAGTTTTGTCTAATGTAACTATATAGAAGTATCACATTGCCATCAGATACATAATGATAATGAAATATTCCAAATCTATGATAATAATTTGGATCCTCCTACTAGTGGAATTCAATATCATGATCAGGGATACCAATGGAAAAGGTAATATGATTTCATATCATTTTTCTATAATTATTCTACCCAATATTAAACAAATCGTGGATATAGATATTGAAGTTGATTTTCCAGATGAAGCCTTGTTCAGTATCAAGGTTCACCATGGTTCTCAGATGTTGAAAATTATTGGGCCACAATATTTTAACATCATGATCTATCATAACAATAGAGAAAACGATTTTTGTTAGATTCTAATCATTATTACAGGGATGAACCACTATTGTTCAGGAAATATTCTGATTGGTTATTTAGACACTACATCCCCCAAAATGAAAGCCATAATGTGATTTATTTTTTTCAAACATCACTAGGTGGAGAAAATCATGGAACTGAGCACACAAAAACTATAAATCATCAAAATATATATTACAAGCCCACACTACATCAAGGTATGAAATAATTTGTTAAAATATGTGATAGATGCAAGTGGATTAGAATCATTGGAAAACATATTGGGATGACACAAAATAACACTATAGATGCTAAAATATTCTACATTTAAGGAATATACTTTGAGGGACTATTTCCCATAACATTAAGTAAATACTACATTCTAGTTGACATTGACTACGTCTTGAAATTGGTTGAAGTAGAAGAAACCTCACATGACACAACATAAGTGGTCATGAAATTTCAAACAAGTAATTTTTCATAATGATTTAAAATTCCAAGATTACTCATCAGGAATCGTGGAACACATTTCAAAAACTAGGCTATGAGATAATTGATAGAGGCGAATGTAATTAGTTACAATACAGGAACTCCTAACCAACCACAAACAAGTTGGATAGTAGAACTATCAATTAGAGAGATAATAAAAATATTTGAATAGAATTTTAATACAAGAGAAAGCTATTAGAGTCTCAATGTGAATAATTCAGTACGAGCATAATGATATTCTTATGAGACACCCTTAGGAACCAGACATTTCAGACTAGATTATGGTAAACCATTTCTTCTCATATTAGAGATAAGGAATCATTCATTTTGGGAAATCAAGAAACTCAATGTAGATTTTAAGAATTCTAGAGAAGAGAGGATGTTGTAATTAACTACATTAGAAGTAATCAGGATGAGTGAATATAAAAATGTGAGGATCTAAAATGAAAATATAATGAAATGGAATGACCATAAGATTTCAAGGCTGATCATTGTTCCTATGAATAAGAACATGTTTTTTAACTCATGATTGAATCCATTCCCTTTTATGGTGAAATATTGATGGTCATGACTGTTAAAATGCATTCAATTCAATCCATGTGAGACCATTGAGATTAAGAGAGAAGTTAGATCACATAATAATGTGAATGGTCAAAGACTGAAGATTTTCTAGGAAACATTTTGAGAAGGTTGTGTAATCCGCCTAAAAATCTATTGATTCAAAATAGAGTCAAGATCTCAACATAAAAAAAGAAATTCTGTCTAGGATGAATCCCCTGCTATGATATTATAACATCAAACGGATTAGGATATGCATAAGAGTGTTTTAGGTTGGTTTAGAGATGAATTTATGGAAGGAACATATTTTTTATCCGAAACTGTTCATTACATGTCTTATAATAGTAGTGAAAAATGTGTTACATTTTCCCCCCAAAATAAATTTTGTTGCATCATTGCATGACGTGAACCACTATTACATGTCATGTAGTGATGATGGACTATTTTTTAAAAAGACTTCTGTGTACCTTTGTTCACGACGTGACAACCCTGAAACCTCAGGTCGCACCCACATTATCTTCCTATCCAGCACAACGACACCCATACTCCACTCCCAAAACAATTATCACCCTCCCTTATCCTTTTACAAACTACACCACCAATTTCCTCACCTCCCCCTTGTGTTAAAACCACCCTCATGTCTTCCACTCTCATGACTAGTGTGCTCCACCAGCGTGCCTCCCTCTCTCATGACCAGCACACACCACATGAATGCCTCCCTCTCTCAGCCAACATGCACACCCCTTGCTACCTTCTTCCGTGTCACGAAAAAGTGATCCAAACCCTCCTCCACCTCCACATCCATAGCCTTTAGAGAGAAATCACATTCTAATCATCACCATGTCTTATCATCTACAACACCTTCAGCACCACTAGCAGTGACCCATGCCACACCAGCTACTCTGACAGAATCTTCCTCATCCTCTAGTGATGATAACCTACACATTTTTCCCATCATGTGGTTTTACAACCAATAGCATTCATTAAACATCCAATGGTTTTAGTCTAACACAATTAATACAAAAAATGAATTTTATATGCACATCCTGGATAGGATGAATATCGATGATGAAGTCATTGACCACCCAGAGGCCCTCCATAATGATTGCATTCTCATGGTATGTGAGGTGATATGTATGGAATTGTTACTCAAGATCCAATATAATTTTAATATGTCCATCAAAAACCTTAGATTTGACATTATTGGAAAATCCCATGTGTTTTCATTCCCATATTTTAGCATCATACTTGGTATTTACAATAATGGGTTTTTCACTTCTCAAATTTATCTGACTCTTCAGTATGAGACACCTCGAGAAGACTCTCAATGACTATGGGAAAGGATTAACCAAGATCCCCACCTACATCATGACCCACACATTAAAATTTCCTCCAAGATAGAGGGCCTCACACTGTTTTTTCCTTCACAGATCCGTGATATATAGAGGGTTTACTTGGTTTAGTCTTAGAGAAGCATCATCCATATGAACATTCTTATCCTTGAAGCATCCATGGGTGTCCAAACCGTCAACTTGGATTCCCAAATTACCCATTATTACAAGGAACATACCCAGAGGTAGTGTTGTAAATTTATGGGAGGGTCCCTCATCACTCAACTAGATAGTTAGATAGACATGTTCAATCTGGTACTACCCTCAACTTTTAAAGACCAATTCATCTTATTTTCCTTGTGATGATTCACAAGCTGTAGTTTTAGTATTGGTGGATGATGCTTACTTTTTTGACCCCAGCTGTGCAGTAAGTGGAACCACTAGAGGAACCAACATCAATAGAAATAGAAGAATACCCACCCATTGAGGCACACACTACATCTTCATATGTACCACCCAATCCACCTTCTACATTTACCACCACTTGATCCACCATTTTTAATGCTACCCTACCTTTCATGAGTGATACATAGTTGATCCAGAGGTTCATCAATGAAAATCTATGCCAGATTTACACCAATATTCATCTACCATTAATTGAGACTTCATAGTTCACCACACATCAACATCCAACCATATCATCCCTAACTCTTATACCTTACCCAAATCGCCCATTGCTCATAAAAACTTTCCAACCAACATCGTAGATCCAAATGACTGAGATGAGTTTGTAGCAGAGAAGTCCCAAAGAGGCATGGGTCTTACTATTGACTCCACCATAGGGGTACCGTTTATTAATCATGCAACCCAAACAATGACCTCCATATGGATCGGTACCTCTCTAGCACCCACCCTACCCATTTTTCCAGCACCACGACCACCTTCCACCACTATAGCTACTACTCCACCTGCCCCTGCAGTTGCCATAGATAATGAAACCACTTGATAGTTGTTTAAACTATCCTATGGAATAATGATGATAGAGTAGATCTGTAACCCAAAGACCTTATATTCTATATGGTTTTATTTTTGGTATTTAAACTTATTCAGATAGGTTATGTTATTTTATTTCATATTCTTTTTTCCCTCTATAGGAAATGATTTTTTATATAAATATATATTTATATGGGGATTAATTTTTTCCTTGTTTTTTTACATTGTTTTAATTTCATTTATTGGGTTACATAGCCATTTATAGTTCTTCTAAATAATATATAGTTTTCGATCGAACCCTTCCACCCTATCTTCAATTCCACAGAGTTACAGAGTGTCACCGAAATTGATCAAAAACTTCATGATCCATCATTAGAGATCTATGCATAGCATAAGCCGCCTCACTCTATGATCACACTCCATAAAAATCTCATTAATTCTCACACCACTACCCTTGAAGTTGTAAACATAGTTCTGAGACCTCAAGAACATGATGAGACAAAAACCAGTAGCTATAAGTGGAAAAGGAGAAATTGATCTTATAAACTCACTACATTATATCCTAGTCCATTTTTCTTGGTGAAAAAAATCCTTTTTTTATAAAAGGAAACCCATAGTTTAAATTTTTTCTAGATCGAGTTATTATATTAATTATTTTTCATTTTTAGTTGTCTCCCCTCATGATTTTTATTACAATAATATTCTACATTTAAATAAAATTGGATATTCTAATTTAACATACTGGGAAACGACCCAATATTAAAATTGTCAAATACTTAATACCTAAAGAATAATATTTCATCAAGTACAGGAATATTTTTCGAACAAATATAGTAGGAGACCTAGAATTAGCATACATATAGCCAAATTCTTTCATGGAATAACAATATCCATGGAGATTATGATTCAATCATTCTTCTAATTATACAATTCTGTTTTAATTTTTATGTGATTTATATAACATTACACTCTCACAATCATTTCAAGGATTGTGCAGAAAATGTCTCCTTCTATGTATGAGGGAGTGTCTTGTGATTTTCACTATTGAAAAACAGGAATTTTTATTTTTTATCACTTTTCAGGGAGAGATTTATCAAAATTATTTGAGTTATTTATAATTGAAAAACATTATTAAAATTTAAATAAAAGAAAAGGTAAATTTAGAAATGTTTAGAATTTTTGTTTTGTCCCTTTTTTAGACATTTAAAGTGATTGAAGAGTTTATAAATTTGATTCAAAATCAACATTTATGAAATAACTATTAATTGAAATATTACATAGTTTTATACCCAATGTAATTTTTAGTTTCTATTTCTATACTCATTACCCTAGTGTAATCAATGCCTACAATTACATATTATTTTCAGAGTATATTTCTTGAGTTATACTAGGGGCATGTTAACCTATAAAAACATGAATTGAAACCATATTAAGGATTTGAATGAACAAGTGTAAATTTAAAATGTTCGAGGAAATGATTGTTTCCACTTTAGCCTTAGACCCATGTTATATATTTCTTTCATTAGCCCAAAGTTATAATGAATGACCTATTTAGATGAAGATATTCCATGATGATTTTAATTTCCAACCATTATCATTGTATAGTGCATAATGTAACTATTTAAAAAGTGTGGGGAAAGAATTCAGATAACATTGGATGTATCTATTAAATGTGATTCATGGTGTACTTGTTAGACAATTTTGTTTCAGTTCATATCCACTTGGTATAATTTCACATTTATTCTATTCATTATAGAAAAAATTGAAAATAAAAATATATATGGTTTGGGAAATAGGAATGGAAAAAAATAACCATTTCCCAACCAATGAAGGCATTAAAGTATCATATGTTGTTAGGGGATGGAATTGATATCTCGCCGAGACCTGACATTCAAAAAAATAGAAATACAAAAGAAAAAGGAATGGAATAAGATAATCATTGGGTTCATATTTGAAATATATATGGATCAAACTGGAGCTAGTGGAGTGTAGACTTGATTAACGGGTAAGAATAATTTTATAACACTTGTCGTGGGATTCATGAAATATGCTTCAGCGCTTACCCTCCTTTTGAGCTTGATTTTTACCTTTTACCCACCTACCCACATCCTCAAAGTCATGATAATCTAAATTATTGAAGCCCTTATGATAAATTTTTTTAATTTCATTAAAAGGTGGAGATGGTAGTAGCAGTGATTTCCTATTTTTAGGAATAGTTACTCATGGTATGATCGTAACTACGATTTCATTTTACCCAGAGTGATGAGACAGAATTCATATTGAGGTAAATTACCAATGGGTATATAATCAAAGTTATTGTCAAATGGATCTATTTAAAATATTAAAATTTTTTTAATGAAATGATCTATGAGGAATGATAAATGCTCTATGAAATTCTGAATCAGGAGACTATCCATTTCATCAAAAACATAGTTCTATATATCTAGACATGATTAATGTTTCGTTCTTCAAAAATTCATTATTCTTTTTAAATCATTGTTGAGTCCTTTTTCTGGAGGATAAGACATTATTAATGCATTGGGTTATTCAATTACTAGAATTCATATATACATTTTGTTTTCAAGAACCTAAGGATTTTTATTATTTTATTCAATAATGTTCTTTTTGTGTGCGTAATTTTGTATGAATGATCTTTTATTGGATTAAAATGAAGAAATGTAGAAAAAGTTCATAATTCACCTATCACAGACCATGAATCCTCATTACATACCATGTAATAGGATATCATAACATGTGAAATGTCATGATTGAAGACGTGTACAAGGTATGGATATCTTCTGAGAAATAATCCATTACTTTTTGTGAGTGGTTAATATAAAATAGGAACCCAATCATATCCATTAGCGAGAAATCCACTATAGAGAAATAGCTGGAAAGCCATTATGTGTCATGAGTCCTTAGTACATGATTTGTAAGCAGCCTACCTCAGATCTGGGGGTGATATGTGTGCGATATGTGAAATATTCATAATATGTGTAGATGTACATAAATATGAATTACACGACATGTAATATATTACATGTCTAGACATAATTTTCTAATATATATGACACATCGACAACACATTTTAGTGAATCCTAGAGCATAAAATTGGATTTTTTATTCCCATTGATTTTCATTCATCATTTACCATATTATAATAATTATTTCATCATTATTTCATATTCTATTTTAATTAGGATATTTGGTTTTTGGTTTCTTCCTCAACTTCAATTTCTATTACATCGCTTACCATGTTCATCTTTAATTACCGATGAAAACGTGTTAGATCCATTTCTACATTCATGTAAGAATTTTATTTGAATTATGATTTATCTTTCTTAATATTTTATTTCTTTATTATCTACATTTCTAGAATATAATACACCATTAAATTATAAGGAGTTTATTAATTTCAAATAGATTGGACATGTTATGCTTGGTTTTTAGGAATTTTTTAATCCACCTACAATGAGTGGATAAACCACTAAATAGTATGGATCGAGAGAAGACATTTTGGAATGCCTAATGAATATTTAATTAATTTTTTTTAACCCAATAGGATTTGTAATTTTGATAAATTATAAAATTTATATAAAATTAATTTGAATTCACCTAATGGTGGGATATCCATGTGTAAGAACCTAACCAGAATAGAGTAGATTAGGTTAGGAACACTATCCTAAGATTATTTCTAAATTTGAAGCCAATCATAATAAAACTATGTTTTAATTATTTCCAAATCAAGAAACAGTTACATATGTGGTAGAGATAATTGACCTGTCCAATGAAAATTAGTGACTTCCCCTTACATCACTGTCTAAACACTAGGACTCTACAATGATCATAATTAAGATTATCATTCTCACATATAATCAAAATTGATCCCATCCCTTCATTAATCATTTGATGCAATGATAAACCATAGATTTAATAAAATCCCAAACCAAAGATACTCTAAATGACTATTATATAAAAGTGTCTCAAGACAATAACCTCTAAGAGGCATCATGTTCCCAATGGGATTAACCCCAGAAAATCTGTGAATTATGCCATAGTAGTTTTTGAATTTTGGGAAAAAAATAAATATAATCTAACTGCATCCTATATAGGTTAAAATGGGCATGTGGTCAATTCATTTACCCTATAGTAGGATATGGGTAGTGGAGTTCCCCGATTTTTGGGGCATAATCACTAGTTGGGGAAGCCTATAGAGTTCCTCTTTGTACTTCAATGTGTAACCCTTCAACTGGGCTAAGACATTTCATTTCCCTAATTAATCAATAGGCATAACCTATAGTAGTATTTTGGTAGTGTAATTCCATGATGACCTTCCTGAGTGGTACCCTCTAGTCGTGCTAGTCAGTAAAGATCCTCGGTGACTACCAGAGTATGAACCTCGACTGTACGATATAGTGATGAGGTGTGGTTGGACATTCCCATAATCTCTTGAGAAAGTGGGACACATTCCCCACTGATAGATGTTCTTGTGGTGTGATATAAAAAACATGTGGGTGAGTTAGTGCCACCAAAAGTTTATAGTATCATGGTGTGTTGGTTCTACCCCATTAACTTGTGTCTCTAGGGTAGATGTATGGAATGTTTCGCATCGTTGAACTACTTCTTAAATAGATTTCGACATTTTTTAGTCTGATCATTGAGATGGAGATCCCCTTAATCTATTGTATGGGTTTCATTGAGTGATTATATTAAAAATCATGTTTTATTACCCACCCCATGAGTTTCGTTTACTCTCCATCCGAGAAAGGCAATAAAATGTAAGGTATTTCATGTGATTTCCATTTCTATCATTTGATGTATTTGTGAGTATAGTCTCTTTCTATAGGTATTGTATAATAGATAAGTTGTTCATCTTCTCATTATTATTTTATCCTTATGTTTGGATGATTCAACAATCAGTCTTTTGATAAATTGAGATGAACTCCTTCTATTCTCTTTAGAATTCATTGTTCTCTATACTGCATTCCACTTCAGTTATATCTCTTACTACTCCACCTTTCCCATTTTTCTGGGTGTTCTAAATGGTATGTATATACTCTCCTCTGACACTCCTTTTCCCAACACTTGTCGTGTCTTCTGTAGATGACAAAAAGGTTGAACTTGACATCAAAAAAGCTTAGAGATACTGGGTTCTTGGACTGTGTATGGTGGTCATATCTTGAGATTCAGGAGGTGGGATCTTTCATCTCTTTTAAATTTACATTTTTTTTTGTTGTAATATGATTGTAGTTGTGTGTTTATTTTTCCATTTTACATTAATTTTACATCACAGTACTCTCACAATGTATAAAGGTTCATGTATGTTTGGATTATTTTATTAGTGTTGCATCTTTTCATTACCTCCCTATGCACTTTTTCATTTAGTAGTATTTGTGCATGTGTACAGGTTTTTAAGAACATTAATCAATGAGTTTAGTCTAACTTCATTTCTTGTCACCACCCCTATCCTATGGAGGAATGATTGGTGTAGTTACGTCTCGAGCCTGAAAATGGTAGGGTCGTGAACAAGTGGTATTTGAGGTGTATTGATCATTGGGACATTGTTTAGACATTCCATTAAATGGAATTGGTTGAGATGTATTAAAATAGTGTCAATTTTTATTGAGAGTGGATGTTAGGATAGGGTGTCTAGTTATGGTGCTTCTAACCAATATAGCCATTCACCAGGACCCTGATTACCCGCTTATCATCCTGGCACCTTAAGAGATTTTTTACAGGAAACAACTGTACATGCATCATATCTGATCGTGTATTTGAATGATTTTAGTGAATCAGACTTCCATTATCAAAGAGAGAGATATGTGTGTGTGTGTGTGTTTGTGTGTGTGTGAGTGTGTGCTTGTGCCTGTCGTACTCCTCGGTAACTTTCAAGATACATCCATTACAACAACCAACAAGGATACCAGCTCCGGTTCATGGTGAAGCCCCTATGATGGATGAGGCATCAATTAAGGGTCCATCCCATGATCCCATACCTATTGGTGGGCATGTATCATCACATATACATATTTATTATAATGTAGTTTGATCAAACCAGACTAAGTATGTCCAAATGTTGTGTCAACTCCATGATTTTCAACACTAGATACCTCCGAGGTTCTGTAGTGATCCAGATCCTTTAGAAACAGATGATTGGATAGAGTCGGTGATCCACCTCTTATGACTTGTTCAGACGCTGAATGATTAGATTTTGGTGCTGGAACCCAATATTTTCTATAGAGTGGCTGGAAATTTGTGGATATTGGTTACTCAGATTCACGATGAGTTGGCACTCTCATGGGATGGTTTCTTTCAAGTGTTTTGTGAGAAGTACTACCCCTCAAACATACACATTTTTCATATTCAAGAGCCTTTGGAGCTTTAGTATGGAGGGATGACCATGGTTGAGTATAGGTAATGGTCACAGATTGTATATGATACTCCCTGAAGATGATCAATTATGTATAATTTTGAGCATGGAAGTTTGAGTAGGGACTCCGTAGAGAGATTCAATCCAGTGTTTTTCCATAGTAAATCCACATCTATTATACATTTCTAGAGGGGGAACATGTGATTCTAATATTTCATCTAGAGGGACACCATGTAGCTGGAGTTAAAAGTGAGTTCAAGATATCTGACTCATATATATCATCTAGTAATTTCCATCGATATCAATACATTAGACCCTTCCACGAGCAGGCCCTAACATGTGGTTTAGTAGAGAAGGGAAGGCATAGATCACCAATGATTCATGGAGTGTTTTAGTTCCATTATTGTGATGGTAGAGGGAACATGGTGCGTCACTATAGGACCAGACATATCTAGGAGCCTAAGCTGATAGCTGATAGACTACCACATCAGAGACAACTTCTTAATCAGGGAACTCCCAAGCAAGGATAGGGTAGTCCCTAGGGATGAAAATATGGAAGAGGAGATGGGGCATGTGTGGGTGATGGAAGATGATATGAGATTCTTATACCCCCACTAAGAGGCACATATCTTGTTTAATGAGATTGAGGTCGGGGCCATTGATAGATATAATATTTTGATGTCTACAATACTGCAATGAATGAGATGATAATTGGTACAATCCATGTCCTTCCTACCTTTTATTGTAAAAATTTTTAGATAGTGTTGTGAGGTACTCTTCTAGCCCTTGGTCGAGGTTCCAATAGAATTATAGGGGGAATTGGTGTAACCATTTTTTGGTGTTGTATGACTGAGTTTTGGATGAGTTCTTGTCATTTCTAGTGGTTTATTTATTCTTGACACCTTTTTCTTGGGATACCACTTGTAATTATGGCTGAGTTTCTAGTTTGAGGATTGCACTTCTTCTAGGATATGTGAACACTTGTTATGTATTCCATGTTCTCTTTGAGTCTATCTTATCATGTTTGGATGAGTCTATACATCTTCCTTCTTCAACCTTGATGTTGTGGTGGAGCATGAGGGTACATATTTTCATCAATTGATCATGTTGAGTATTTTTCTTTTGCTGCATGTGAGAGAGTCTCATCTTTTAGACAATAACTATGATTTCCATCATGACTATATATCAATATTTTTTCCACCTGATGGAATTTTTGTATGAATGGAATCACATTATTAAGGGAAAAATATTTATTCTACTCATCTTATGAGTAGTGGTGATGACCAAGTTTCACACTTCCCCATTAGCTATACATCACAGTGTATGGAAGAGCTTGGTGTGGGAATAGTTCCCCACATACTTTTTTTATTTTGGGCTTTTTGAGGATGAAAATCATTGAATATTGTAATAATTTAGAGACATATATTTTCATATATAAGTCTTTGGAATATTCTATGGAATAATTTCTAATCAAATTATTTATTCAATGAATAATTAGGATTATCGATGGGAATAAAATTAATTTTATAAAAGTAATTAATATATTGTTAATACAAATGAGTGTTTTTTTAGAAATAATTAAATTTTCCATAAGCAGATGACTAGATAAGAACCTTTAGTGCATGGTTGTGTCAAACAAATGTGGCATTTACCCATGGTGCAACATAACTTTTTTTCTCACCGGTCATCTGTAGAAAATGTCACCGAGGACTTAATGGTAAATAAAATTATTAAATAAAATTATTTTATCTTTATCGATAATCCAAATAACTCATGCATGAGGACTCATAATTTAAATCTGAGGCCATTGTTGTGTTCAAAACACAGAGTTTTTCTTATACGTGGTATAACACTAGTCAGCCTTAGGTGTTTATATAATGTGTCATCATGAGAGAAGAATAAAATATATATATTCTTATTTATTAAATTATTTTATTAAAAATGTAACCAAAAATTATCTTATAAAGGTGTTGGTATGGATATTTTCCATGATTTATTCACATAACTCGAGGATCATAAAGAGAAACCTCTCATCTCTTCTCTTTTGTTAAATTACAGAAAACGATGATGAAACATCATATTGATGCGATTTGATGTCTGGTGAACAAAACGGATCATGTGGAGTGTGTTTTTCATCAATGATGATTGATCTAATCAATTTAGGAATAATAAATTTGTGTTTTATCTCTATTTTATTAAATAATTTATCAATGATTCTATCGACTATATATATGAAATTATTGTTATTCACATGATCCTTCAATTTGTTAGTCATTTTCAATTCTTTTGGACCGTCATTTTAATACGAATCATGGAAAATATATACTTGGTTGTGTTTCATTCCAATTTATTTCTTTTTTTCCTCCCCCCTTTTGAATATCATTGATATTCATATTTTATACCCAGAAATTAATCATTGAGAAATCATTATTTGGGGAAAATAATTATTTATGGGAGTTCAAAATACTGATCTATTAATTGAATGGTGATATTCTATGACATATGATGAATGAGATAGGATTGGAGGTAGGGTTTCAGGTTATGAAATTTGGCAATGGATGTGTTGTGTCATCAGTGGTCCTGGTTAAGAGGCATTTGGGATACCAAGGAGTCATCATGAGCGGTGGTCATTTTTCTTTAGAGGATGGAATGGCAGCTGACTAAGCAAGATGGATGATAACGAAGAAAGCAGATCTGGTGATTGATGTGTGATATCTAATAATGTGTGCATGTTTTTAAGAGGTCATGTTTTGCGTGATTGGTGGGTTGTGTGATGGAGATGGTTTGCAATGTGCTTTTAGGTGCTATGAGAAAAATGAGTTTTAATATTATGTTTTCAGCATAGATTCAAGGGGGTCATTTGAACATGGAAATGAAGAAAAAATGTGTTTTAAAAAGTTAATAATAGTAGAAATGTAATAATAATAATATTATTATTGGTTTTCAAAACACTAATAAATCTGTAACTTGTCTGTATGATGTCTAATCGATGAACATTTAGTTGAAATGCGACCCTACTTTCGAGACAAACATTTCAAATCCCATATTGGTTGCCCTTTTGGGTTTGTGGATCAGGTCCATGAAAAGCTCAACTAATAATAATAATAATAATACATTATTATTAAAATTTTACCTTCCATAAGTCTTTCATATAGTATCCAATTGGGGTCCCCTCATCACCTTTGTGACCCTGATATTGATGTGGAAATTTTTAGACCAATATAAGGATTTTAATTCTGGATCGTGGCACGGGGCTCACAAGACCCTATTCTAGTCTAATGTTATGAAATATTAATTTTTCATTGGTTTTCCAATTATGGTTAAATAATATTTGATCCAATTCAACTTCCCACAAGGATTGAAATGGAGTAATCCGTTTGGTTGTCCAATGCCTCCCAATTTTCTGCTAGTTGTGATATGTAGATCCTTCTTCATGATCTATTTAAACATGGAAACACGAAACAAAATATGGTGGATGATCCTTATGTCATGTTTAAAGATAACCCACATCTTTGGTGAGAACCACCTCCTATGAGAGTAGAGAATATGTATGAATAGATGTGGTCAAAACATTAGGGGCCATTTGAGGAGGCAAGTATATGAAATGATGTATGTCCATTTGGACCGACAACATGAATCGTCCTATCACTATCCATTTATAATGATATAGCATGTACTCTTTGACTGCACGGATACACCTTGGGGTACATGTAAATAGTTTAGTACCCAAGGATAGATAGGTACATGGCCATGCGATGAGGCAGTGTCACACATTGTGTGGTCCCCATATGTTTTTTGTACCTCTATATGAATATTCAACCTCTAGTACCCCCTCCTTGGACTATTATTTTGGAGAATGAGATTTATATACTGATTTTTTTCTTCATAGATAATTTTATGGTGAACAGAGGGGTGGTTTTTTAGATATGGCATTAATATTATGGGTTGTCACTCACTGATTTTGACACCCAATGATGGCGGTGATCATACCAAATCATCATAGAAATACCACTCTTACCATCATGTTGGGATTGGTAGTGACTTTCCATTATGGTAGTTCTTGGATTATTTTGGATTACACTATATCTAGGAAGGGTAGTGGCATTACCTAATGTTAGTAATGGTATTTCTCTCCAGCAGGACTTGGTAGTGGAATTCCCCGATGATTTTTCCATGTTACCCACCAATAGGATCAGGGCATTAGAGTTTATCATTGGTTCTGCTTTACCCATTAGCTGGGATGGTCATGTGGCATTCCCGGATGGTCTTCCATGTGTAACCCGCCTACAAGAATGGGCAATGGAATTTACATAATGACTCACTATTCTTAACCTCTAGTTGCATATGCATTGAGGGTTTCTCTAGTGACCTCCCCAAATGGTACCCTCCATTCGTGTTTGGAAGCATCCTTCCATAGTGTCTACAATAAAAGGTTCTATGATTATGTGGCATAATGAAGAGGCATGGTTTGACATACCCATGGAATGATGAGAAAGAGGGCTTCTTTCCCCACCGATACACATTTAGGTGGCACGACTAAAAATCCATGTGGTGGAGTTAGTGGCTCCCAATGAAGATAGTATCAAGGTGTGGTGATTGAGCCCCTCTAACATGTGTCTCCTAGGAAGAAGAACGGGGTGGTGGGAATCATTGATGGACTTTTCGAACCATTGGAGACTCTTCTTCTTAAAATGAACTGTGAGATGGAGATCCTCTTACTCTCTTGTTTGGTATTCTTTGACTAAGAATATATCAAAATCATTTTTCCATACCCACTCCTTTGTTTTTGTTTATTATCATTCTATGAGAGTTGTAGATGTTTAGGGTTTGCCACATGCTTTCCATGTCAACTAGGTCATGGTTGGATGAGTCTACTCTCCTGCTATAGGTGGTGAAGACTGTACATGATGTTCATCTTCACACCATTTCAGGCTCCTTGTGTTTGGATGTGTCATGTTTCATTTTCTTGTTGAGTTTAGTTTTAATCCCTCTATTCTATTTTACCATACCTTGTCCTCTCTATATTTTTCCTCTTCAATTTTATCTCTTGCTGCACCCCCCCCACCCCGTTACCATTTTTTGTAGAATTATATAGGGTATGTATATACTCACCCAACCATAAGATTTTTCCAACACCTATTGTGTCTTTTGCAGATGACAGATACATTGATCATGAGTTTTGAGAAGCATAAGGATATGGGGTTCTTGGACTGTGTATGGTGTTCAATGCATGGGATTTAGAAGATGGGATTTCTCAGCTACTTTACATTTATATTTTATTCTTGTTGGGACTCATTTCATACTGGGAATGTATTTTTCCATTTTATATTCAATTTACATTATTGTACTCTCGCAATATCAATTGGTTACTGAATTCTTTGTTTACACTATAGTAGTGTTCCCTATTTTATTTTATTCCCATATATATTTTTTATTTAGTTGGATTTTTGAGTGTGTACATGTTTATAGGAAAATGAATCCCCATTTTTAGAGATCCTTCAGCACTTGTCACAACCCCCTAGCCTATGGATTAAGGCTTTGGGTAGTTGTGGCTCAATCTTGTCTTGGTTCAATCTATCATAATTAAATATATACATAATTAATGGATTATTCTAAACATATTTTCTCAAATAAATCACAAAATATTTTCCCTCATTTGTAATCTATAAGAAATATAATTGTTTGTAGTGAACTAGGCCCCTCAATTTACATAATATAAATCGCATGGTAAATGTTTTATATTATTTATAAACTATTAAATACTATTTAATAAATAATTTCTGGATATATAAAAGTAATATCTATAATATATGGAATCAGAAAAAAAAACTAAACACTCCCAAGAGATAAAAATGAAGTGTGTTGTGATGATGGTGAGTGATACCCCCCATATAGGATGGGTCTATCTTAACCATTGTGAGTATATTTTGGAATTTTCAATAATTAAACTTAATATAAAATAATTTCAAATTAATCAAATAAATATTATTCCATGTTAGTATCAGAATCGATCGTGGAAAATTAAATCAAACCAATTACATGTTAAAGAACAGAAAGATATATTTAATTGTGGAAACACATGAAGTGTATATTTTTTAGGAATGATAATGGAAGTGATGATAAATAATAATCTTATCATCAATTAAATTGGGAAATTATTCAATTTGATAAAAATTAGTTTCATGGGGACTATGAGATCAGTCATTTGATCCATATTTTTTGGAATTCCTTTTCCATAATTTTTTTATATCTTCATTTTATGTACTGACATCCCAAGTCATATTACCAATGGAACATCCACTAAATTCATAAAGGAATATCTCATAACCTCCCACACTTATATAACCTATTGTACTTATTCATTGATGTACATATGGGTTTAGGATTCAACTTAGTGAATGAGTGAATGAGAGGGGGATAAAGGTGATTTTTAAATGTGTAGCTCGGGCTAGAAAAAACAATAAATTATTGGCAACTTTAGCCATATTTATATGTGAACCACATAACATTAATAATAAGTATAACATAAATGCAATATAAAGTGTTAATATTCCATTAAATATTTTGATTTATAAGTAAATATAAGTTGTGTTGGTGTGTAGGATAGACAATACTATGATGGAAGGGTGGGTCTAGATGTTGACCAAGGAGGGGAAGGTGGTGTATCGACAAGGGGATTGAGAATATCACCATCATATACTAGTATAATTTAGATTCCACATACCTAAATTATTGATTATCATATTCCAATTTGATGACTAATCAATCCCATTAAAATTTGAAAATTTTCATATTTCTTATAATGAAAATTCTTAATTGAGGAATCTGAAATAAAAATTTATGTTCCACTTGGTTAATGAGATGTTAAACATTTATTTCCAATAAGGAGATGATTGGACCCCTATAAATACACATTATTGGTCATGTATACATTTTGAGGAGTTAATGTTAAAAAATAGATGAAAGGCTATTGATAAACCCTATTAAAATATAATATAGAGTATATTTTTCAAATACTTGAACCCCGAAATTAGAATCATAAATGAGGTTAAATGGATAAAATTATAATGAAAAATAAAAAAATGATTTTGGTTGATCATTTTTCATGATACGGTTTTTCAAGGATCATAATAAATACATGTTTACATAATATTGATCTAAAAGTTATTCCTTCATTATAGATCTATAGAAATAAACATACTATCTAAAACATTAGTTTAAGTAATTGGGTATAAGGATTATCATAAATCCCAATAGAGTTAGTAAATTTAGATAAGATCAATTTTAATTGGTCAACATGGATATTAGTGTTCATATTAATTAACTCATACCATATACCATCATCCAATAAATATAAAAAATCAATGATCTATAATTTTATAGATCAATTTTTGTGAAAATATAGTGGAAAATAAAATCTGAAAGTATAATATACCAAAATTCTATGTTTTATAAGAAATTGACATCCATAAAATATTGTTTATAGTCATTGATATAAAATATTCTATATTGGGGAATATTAATTTATTTTTTTTATATTAGATTCATTACTTATAGTTACTGAACAAGAGGTGAGTATTATGGAGGGGATGACTATGTAGAGTTAGTTATTTGGAGGTGGATTTATTGGTCTGAAAATTTAATGATTATTTCCAAACATGGTTAAGTGTATCACATTATCACATCTCACCCAACCCTAACACTCCTACATATTCATTATAATTATCAAGAGTAATATAACACCCATATAACTATTCATGAATTTATATTGACAAGTGTATTTAATTTTATAAATAACGAGAAATTGAAACGTAATCGAAAAATTAAAAATTTGTGGTCATTAGGAACTTGGTATATATTAAATCATCAGTATAAGTAAATTTATTCAGATACATTGCTGTAGAACCTAAAGAATATAATAAAAATCCAATTTTAATATATTATTTCAAGGAATATAGGGGAAACATATGGATTTTGTGAGTTTATTTCCTTATTAAAGAGTGAAATATTAACGATAAGATGTAGATGATTTATCAGTAGAACATTCACATGTGAGAGACATGATCATGGAAGAAATATATCAATTTGTAGTGTAAGATCAAGAAATAATATGAATTGAAAATGATTCATGGTAGAAAGCTCATATTTCATGAAATAAAAATTATAAAATAATGATCCTAATATCATAGATTGAACCTATGAAATCATTCTTTGTGTTGTTAGACCATTTGGAGAGACTCTTTCTAACATACCTAATAAAAACAATTTTCTCATGAAATATGATTGAAATACATACATAATAATATTAAATAATAACATAGTTTCTTGGTCACTCCTAATATATAATAATATTGTTGAAATATATAACTATATCTGGACCATGTATAAAAAATTTGAAAAAGGAAATCAAATATATCATAAGAATAATGATACTTAAGATACATAAAAATACCCAACTGATTAGGGAGATGTTTATGTTTGTTCCTACATGTCATCAAAATGATATATTCATACATATGTGTTCCCAGTGTATATGAAGGTAGTCACAAGTCTATCAAAATTATACAATTTTTATCCCATTAATATAACATAGGAATCAATAACAGTAATATAGTTGCCTTGAAAAGTTCCTTTAATAAGGATAATTTTTATTTGAGTATTCACATGAATTATAATAATGGATTTAAAGTCAAGTTATTAATTTAACAAATCAATTGAATTAATGGGTTTCAAGGTAATCCTCCCTCAAACAAATGAAATATTAATAAGTTATTCGCAGAGGAATAGGATTTAATGAAGATTTATTTTCTTCATAGTTAATGATAATTTTAGATAAGGTTATTTATGGACCATTCCTCTCATAGAGATTTTATTTTCCCCACAAAATATATATATATGATTTTTTTGATAATTTAGAATATTATTTTGATAGAAGATCTATATTTCCAAAATATTACATCCATGTAAATACAGAATATGAAATTTCTAATGCATGGAATATGAATGAGTATTCACATATATTGACATCCATTAGAGGGAGATAAAAAATTCAAATATTTTTTAAATAAAATTATTTGTTTTTATATAATTTAAAAAAAGTAGAAGAATTTTTATGGAAGTAAATAGATATAATAAACTATTATTATAAAAAATAATAATGATTTAAAAAATATAATATAAATAAAGTTTTTAATAAATACTACAACGAATATAATTACCAAATGATATTAAATCATAAAAATATCTTCCAAACCATTTTGTAAAGATATAGTAATTATATAGTGATAAATAACTTTTAAAAAATTAAAATATCATAAAATAAGTTTTGAATAATTATTTTAATTATAATAATATTCCAATATTGTATCATTTAAAATAATTAGAGTTAACATACAAAAATATCTTAGTGTAATATAGATGTTGGAAATGTTTCCTTATATTCTTCGTAAGATTCAATATAAATAATTAATGGAAATGGAAAAAAATCAGTCTGGTTGTATCTAGTAAAAATGAAGGAAAATGTAAAATTTAATAAATAACGGAATAATAATAGAAATTTATAACGAGGAAGATATATAGATAAAGGGTGATATAGAATATATCATCAAGTCTAAGATATAATTGAAAATAATCCTTACTAACAATGTAATGTATAAACTATATATAAAAAATTGAACAATAGAGAACATAAATTTTAAAAAAAATTAATATGGATATTTATATAATAATTACCTTATACATGATAAATATAATATAATATATTATATATGGTAACAATAATTTAAAATAATGGGGATTTTGAAAAGGACACATAACATGATTCGTTAATTCCTTCATATATAATCAAACCTCTCCAATAATTAAATTACATTTATTATTTTCACGTTTCATAACCTCAATCATATTTATATAATAAATAATTCTTTTAATATTATTTATTAATCATATATTTTTATGTGTTTATTACATAACCCATATTAAGTTTGTTGAATTTTCAATTTAAATTTTTTCCTCTGTAAAAATGTAATGGTTGATGTTCACCATCAAATGGTTCTATAAACTGCATAAGTTTCATGATATATTATTAAATTCCTTTATAATGAAATATTGTATAATAATTTAATATATTCTAAAAAATAGTTCCCAGTGAAAAAACTATTTATTCATAAACAATTCAAAATGATAAAAATGACATTACTTTTTTGAACATATACTTTTATTATCAGGAATATATTATCATTAATGTATTATAAAAATGATATTATCATATTATTGATTTTATATTTAATATTTAATGAAATTTTATTGGAATACATAACCAATATATGTAAAAATGATCATTATTCACTTCAGTGATACAAACCAACTATAGTGAATGATATTTTGGTAATATTAGTTTAAATTTTTGGAAAATTGATAAATATTTTATTTTTACAATGAAATTATAGTTCTATTTAAACAATTTTTAGTTTTAAAATTAATGATAACATATATTATATATGGTGTATGATGGTAATTGAAATGATAATACATGAATTTCAAAAAATAATTATTGTGATATTGTAACAAATTGAAGGACTAATTCATAAAATGTGAT
The DNA here is from genome assembly GCA_963277665.1 of Viscum album. Classification (NCBI taxonomy): domain Eukaryota; kingdom Viridiplantae; phylum Streptophyta; class Magnoliopsida; order Santalales; family Viscaceae; genus Viscum; species Viscum album. The sequence goes on from OY728127.1 coordinate 1,700,082,936, forward strand.
TCTCCATAAGTTATAGGATGACATGAAGCCAGATTATAGGCTAGTTTAGTGGTTGTTGGACATTAAGTTATCGATAGATGATGGGCTTTCATAGTTTCTATTCTTGGGTCATGCGGCCTTTTTATTTCTAAAAGGGATTTTCTTACTGTTATTTTGGGTAGTATCTGATTTTTCGCATTCATGTATTTGTGGTATTTTTTGTATCTCATGATTTTTATTTTTTATAATTTTATTTTCATTAATAATAATTTATGGGATGAGTATGCTTTGTTTTAGAACATTAGTTGTGTGGTATGCTTATAATATGAATCAATATAAAATAAATAATGTTATCCCTATGAGATCACACTATACATAAGATGTTATTTTAGATATAATGGTAATCAATTGACTAGATTCTACCAATTAAATCTATCCTAATAAAAAAATATCAATAATTAATTGTATATAATCTATAAAACCCCAATTCAAACAATTCTAGATCTGATGATAAGTATATGTACTTTTATACAAGAAAAATTATAATGAAAAACTCCCTATTGAAGTAATTTTAAATTCAATCCATTACTGTAACACCCCAGGATTTCAGAGTGTGTTATTTCTTAAAAATAAATCAATAACTTGCACTACACGCAACACCGAGTTCAATCACACCATTAAAAGAGGTCATGAATAGTATTAACTACATTTTGAACTTTATATAAACCTTATAATTTTAGAATCCCTATTATGAGTTCCTTAGTCATAATGCAAGAACAAATTCATTTTCAGTATTTCACTTTTATCAACTTCTAATAGTGAAACCTTTTTAAATACAATATTTTAAACTTTTTGACTAAATGGAGACATCAAAAAATTTAAAATGAAACATCCCAAGCGTCCACGGTACGCTTTCCTTTGGATAAAACAGTAGCGTGTGTTGTACGCAACTTCGAGTTCTAACACACCGTAACCAATCAAACTAGTTGTTATGAATAGTAATACCTACTTTTTAAGTTATATATATTTTATATTTTAAAATGGACTTCATTTTTGGATTCGGAATATCAAATTTAGCCTAAGGTGAAATTTTGGTACTTTTCGGATAACTTTCATATTTTGATGAATAGTGAAAATTACTAAATTTTAATTAAAAACAACTTTTTTAATCAAAATAATTAATAGTGATAAATTATGAATTTGAGTGGTTTTAAAGTATATTTAGAATATATTTTTACTATTTAATATAATGTTGGTCATTGGACATAATTTTACAATTAAACCGAACATAAACAAGTGTCAATCTTTTGATAGTTATTATCTCTTAAAAACACGCTTTTTGTTTTGACAGCGGGAATTAATTTTAAATTAATTTCTGCCACTTCTGTGTTTTGAATTTAGGAAAATGGATTCCATATTTGGAATCAGGATGTTCAAATTGTGTAAATAGGTAACTTTTATTTTTAGACATTTTGAATAATTACTGCGGTAAATATTTTATTTACCATGGTTAAGGGTAAATCCGGTAAATAAGGGTTAAAAAAAATAATATTATAATAATACTAAATTACCCTAAAACGTGTCTTAACCCTATTGGTGGATACATGGTCGACCATGGGCATCTTTGGGTCTATTTTGGGACCCCATGGATCCACTTGTAAGTGATAATGACACTTTATTTTAATTTAGTTAAAATGAATACAAAAATGACACAAGCATATATCTTTTAGAACAACAATTTTTACATAGGGTTATATATGTTGTATTTTAGATTATAAATATTAATTAGAAAGCTAAAAAGATTTCCTACATAATTATATTTTATTTATAATTTTTAGACATTGAATAATTTATTTTATTTATGACACAATGATGATGCAGTAATTACTATAATAGTGAAAAATTAAAATAATTGATATTATAAATACCCAAATAATTATAATATGAAACTTTTAATGAATTAAACTAATTTTATATGCTAATATGATATATTAGGATTTAGTTAATTGACTTTGTTCGAAGTAATCAATCTTTTAGGAGTTTCAAAAAAATCAACTATTGAATAGTGTCAAAATTGACATAAAAGAGTTCTTAAAACAAATATTATATTATTAATTGATATTAAATTCCTAAAAATCTAAGGTTCGGCCAAGAGAGTTATATTATGATATTTTCCTCATTAAGGGACCACTTGGGGGTCTCTTGGATGTATATAGTAAGTTTATTAACCATATTATATAAAAATACAAAGAGACATTGTAAAAGTGAAACTAATTAACTTAGAGTTAATACTTAAAGATAAGGTTAATATAAGTACCCAAACCTGTCTAAATTCTATTGGATGAGTGGTTTTCGACCTATCCCCACCTTTACCTTTGAATAGTCAACTTTGGAGCCATTAGAAACCGAATATGAATTTATTATAAATTAATATTTCTAGCTTTTCCAAAGGTGCCCCTCACCCCTCTTATAAAAGGGCACTCCTCCTTCTCATTTCTTCACACCTCTAAAGCCTTTTGGATCGGCAAAACTCTGCCCAAATACTCTCCCAACATCCCTCACTACAACCTAGGGGCCTTAGTTTGATCAGAAAGCCAACCTAAGGAGCCCTTTTGATCAAATCAAAAGGAAGAACCCGAAGAAGAGGTAATGTTTTCACCACCCCTTTTCCAAGTTCATTTCTTCTTCCACTTCTTCTTCCTTTGTTGTTACCATTCTAAAATAATGACTCCAGTATCATTTATATACTGTGATGTTATTATAAATATGGTACAACCATATTCAGTATTCTATCCACCCTTTGAATAACATGTCACCATACGTGCGTACGTACGGCTTACCGTCTCCACGTCGTGGTGTAATTGTTATTCAATATATTATTATTTTGATGGGTATAATAATGATGTGTAACTCATGTAAATAATAAATATAACATATTAATGATTCTGTATATATGATATACCATCCATTTATATATTATTTTAATATCAAAATAATGATATTGTCGCTCGTGCGTACGTACGGACTACCGTCTCCACGAACGCGATGAGATTCATTCTTCATCGTATCCATTCAAGTATAATTATCATTTGATGATTTAAAAATGATGTTTAAGGACTTGATATCATTCTGGATATGAATAATATACAACCTATCCTTTACAAACATGTCTTACGTAACAAAACATATAAAAGAAAACAAGTAAGTTAACACCCGATATAATGATAATACTAAGATATTATTAACAAATCAATGTTAAAAGATCATATATGATATCATATTATTATATATGATTCTTGTATAATTAAATAACAACTATTTCACCATTATACAGGAGGTTAACCTACTCCAACCAAGGAAAAGTACAAGGTAAGGGTTATTTCACAATCTCTTCATTATCCGAGGTTGTATATACGTAATAATCTACTGGGATCTCTTTATCATCCACATCCATGTTTTCTTAAAAATGTATTTCAAAACATTTTTACTATTTACAAGAATATGGGTTAAAGTCATTTATACCCTTGTTTGACTTTTTATAAGAGGTTTATAAAGGAATCTTTCCGTCGTTTTCAAAACAATGTCCTTTTTAACCTTTTCGACAGAATTGAGGTAAGAATGTTTTTTTAACTTATACGGAGGGTGCGGTTATTTTCCGCCATTATAAAATCATCGAAGCTTTCCTTACAAGCTTATAAGAATATTTTCAAAGAAAATGTTTTATTTTATATGGATCTTAAATGATTTCAAAATAAAAGGATATATTTCTCTAAAAAGAATTTTGATTTCATCTATGTCAACATCCTTTGATGGATTTTAAGATTATTTATGGTTGATTTATTATGATACAAAACTTCATAATTGTATTGAAGGTTTTGTAATATGTTTGACTATGGATGTCCTATTTTTATACCATTCATAGTTTATGGTGAAAGTATTGACATTTCGTATGCTAGTTTTAATCCGAATGTTTATGTTATATTTCAAACTTTTCTTCAGATGAATGTGCTAAACAAGTATGTTCCGGGTTGGGGACCGGTAAAAGTAAGCCCTCCAGGTTGGGGACTGGTTAAAGTAAGCCCTCCAGGTTAGGGACTGGTAAAAGTAAGCCCTCCGGTTTGGTCTCCGGTTATTAGAGGTACTCCGGGTTGGTGTCCGGTTATTAGAGGCACTCCGGGTTGGTGTCCGGTTATTAGAGGCACTCCGGGTTGGTGTCCGGTTATTAGAGGCACTCCGGGTTGGGTTCCGGTTAGAAGTAACCCCTAGGTCTTGGGATGAGGCCTAGACAATGAAATTAACGTTTGACATTATGCATTCCAACATTATGAAAGTGGTTATTGATTTTTGCATGTGATTATTCGATTAGTAGAATATCCATGTGAATAAGTAAATGGCATTATTTCATTTTATTTATGCCATACCATGTTGAAAGTTCATATTTAAAAGGCTTTTGTTTTAGTTATACATTGACTTAAATGTTTATTCTTATTTATGAAAGTTTCCGCTATATTGTTATCCTTACTGGGCATTTGAGCTCACCCCTTTTCTATGTTTTATTTTTCCCAGGAAGTGAAGAAGTAAATTATGAATGACCTGCAGGGATTTTATGAGGGGATAATAGTGTGGTCTATTGAGACATTATGTTGTTGTAGTAGTTTTTCATTTTATAATGTAATGTAAAACTTATGAATATATCTGGCATTTTCCAAGGCTACTAAACCAATCGGTCTTTCGAGATTTGATCTTTCTTATGATCATGCCAATGTTACGAAGTAATGCACCGACTCTGGGTAGCTGGGGTCGGGGCGTTACAGTTGGTATCAGAGGAAGTTTAGTACAAACCTTGGAAGCTAGATTTAGATAAACTCTGATTAGAGCACGTAGACCTAAGATGAACTTTGAGGATTAGTATAGAAGAACTTCCTAGAATTTTGGTATTGTAGAGATTTTGTGAGTTTTCCAAGCAATACATCCCTGTCTGGATACGAGCAGGTAGAGGCGGCTCTGGAACAGATTTACCTAGGGGTAAAACCCGAAAACACCGCTTTGAGCTAGACTCGAATGGGAACTGGTGCACGACAACGGGCCTTGCTGCACTCTTGGTTACGACACTCCCGGGGGATATGCTTAGGATAACTCTCATTTTCTTTACAAATCATTTTGAAGGGATTATGAGTATATACTTCCTCAAAGAAAACATTCTTATGATTATGGATTATATCCATAAATAGTTCAATTTATGTTAGGTGTTTTATAAGTATGGGATTATGTATTTTGATTCATAAACTGATCTAGTTTATGCCATGGTATAGAAATGGCGCCCAGTAGAAGGAATGAGAACTCCAGAAATACACATGATTCAAAGAGAAGGAAGGATCATATCTTTCATGGTCTTAAGCTAGAATTTATAAGAGAAATAGTCTCCCATGTATTATCATCATATGAAGAAATAATATCATGTGTTGATAAGATATGTAAAGAGTTTACTGAGTCCTATGGCTTTAAAGGGAAGCAAGAGAAGAAAAGGATGGAAGAGAGAAAGATGGATAAAGGGAAGAGGGAAAAGAAGAATTTTCCCATATGTGGTAACTGTGGAAAGAAACACCCTGGAACTTGCCTGAAAGGAATGGGAGTTTGTTATAGGTGTGGAGGAAAAGGGAACAAAGTATGTGACTGCAAGGGTAAGAAAATGGTTTTAAATGTACAATGCTTCATTTGCAAGGAGTTTGGACACTACGCGAACCTATGTCCCAGTCATCAGACTATGCCGCAAATGATGTTATTGGATAATAATCAAGTTATGATACTACCACAGATGAAGAGGAATGATTAGAGTTCTTATGTTGATTATGTCAATTGAGCTTTGTATCAACAATGTACTTGTTAAAATAATTATGGAGTATATAAGGATTGTACTGCAGTACTATTTCATTAAGGACTTGAGATTGTGTGGAACAAAGAAAAGTGACTCATTAGCAGGATAGATTTTTGGAAAATATATGGTTGAGAGAATGATAAACCATAATATAGTTCTGATACTGAGGTAGTGATTTTGGAATAATATGTGATTGTTTTGGATAAATTATATTGGATATTCTTGACTACCTTGGAACTGATTAATGATTTGTATATTCCATCATTGTTGGGGTTTAAAACATTTTTGGATTAATGAAGTATATCCAGCATTCTATATGGAATAAGGGAGCATGAATGTAATCAATAAGGAATATGGTAATACATGATGAAGGTATTCATATGCTATTACGGGGTAAAAAGGATCTATATTATGTTTACCTTCCTTATGAATATTGGACTGTGAGTTTGGACAGAAGTATTTTGGATAGTTCTAGTTTGTATTATTTTGGATTGCCATAAAAGGACAACCCGGAGGTCGGGCGGAAACCCGTCGCGTCCGGCAAGGCTGCGAGACTTGAACCCGCAACCAAAGGGCGACAAGGGTGTATCACCTACCACTATCCCACGAGATGTCCTGGATTAAATAAAGTAGTTTTTTAAAAGATCTGGTAGATGAATTATAATTTCGTTTATTTTGGAACCCTCTATGAATAGTATAAATAGAATTTTTTTTACGAGTGAATGATTAGTTTTGGTAGAAATTTATTAATGGATAAAACTCTAATTATAAACTAAGTATATCTCCTTATTATCTTATCCAATCTCATAAATAAATTCCTCAACATTAATAATAGAAACTTAGAACAAAAATGTTGTCCTAGATGGTACCTTAAATCATCACAAATTTATGGCTTTGGGATTGTTGGCCTTTTCATAGCCATGTTCTCTACCACTCTCCATCAGATAATTGATGGCTAGATTTTTCTTCCATATCCATATTTTCTTACATGGAACCCTATTATGTGTTATTTTCGGTAATCTTCATACTTTCGACTCTTTATTTTAAATAGAGGCCTCGTTAATTCATTTTTCGATGTGGGATTTCAACTAAGATATTTTGAAACGTCAAAAATGTATATATTTTGTTGAACCGATGGTACTTCAAATCATCATAGATTGATGAGTTTAAGGACCTCAATTATACACTTGTTTGTGATTGATGACCTCAATCACTACCTATAAATATTTACGTTTTTCCTCCGATTATATGTCTCTAATTGCCACCAATGTTCTCCTAATCGAGATCATAATTTGGTGGTGACCCTTTAATTTCTCTTTTCCTCATATTAAGACTAAATTTTAGTAACCCAATTTCCAATGTGGGTTTTCCCACAAATATATTTTCTACTTTCAACCTTTTATCTTCGAAGAACAATTTCAAATTGCGAGGACGCAATTTATTGAAGGAGGGGAGAATGTAACACCCCAGGATTTCAGAGTGTGTTATTTCTTAAAAATAAATCAATAACTTGCACTACACGCAACACCGAGTTCAATCACACCATTAAAAGAGGTCATGAATAGTATTAACTACATTTTGAACTTTATATAAACCTTATAATTTTAGAATCCCTATTATGAGTTCCTTAGTCATAATGCAAGAACAAATTCATTTTCAGTATTTCACTTTTATCAACTTCTAATAGTGAAACCTTTTTAAATACAATATTTTAAACTTTTTGACTAAATGGAGACATCAAAAAATTTAAAATGAAACATCCCAAGCGTCCACGGTACGCTTTCCTTTGGATAAAACAGTAGCGTGTGTTGTACGCAACTTCGAGTTCTAACACACCGTAACCAATCAAACTAGTTGTTATGAATAGTAATACCTACTTTTTGAAGTTATATATATTTTATATTTTAAAATGGACTTCATTTTTGGATTCGGAATATCAAATTTAGCCTAAGGTGAAATTTTGGTACTTTTCGGATAACTTTCATATTTTGATGAATAGTGAAAATTACTAAATTTTAATTAAAAACAACTTTTTTAATCAAAATAATTAATAGTGATAAATTATGAATTTGAGTGGTTTTAAAGTATATTTAGAATATATTTTTACTATTTAATATAATGTTGGTCATTGGACATAATTTTACAATTAAACCGAACATAAACAAGTGTCAATCTTTTGATAGTTATTATCTCTTAAAAACACGCTTTTTGTTTTGACAGCGGGAATTAATTTTAAATTAATTTCTGCCACTTCTGTGTTTTGAATTTAGGAAAATGGACTCCATATTTGGAATCAGGATGTTCAAATTGTGTAAATAGGTAACTTTTATTTTTAGACATTTTGAATAATTACTGCGGTAAATATTTTATTTACCATGGTTAAGGGTAAATCCGGTAAATAAGGGTTAACAAAAATAATATTATAATAATACTAAATTACCCTAAAACGTGTCTTAACCCTATTGGTGGATACATGGTCGACCATGGGCATCTTTGGGTCTATTTTGGGACCCCATGGATCCACTTGTAAGTGATAATGACACTTTATTTTAATTTAGTTAAAATGAATACAAAAATGACACAAGCATATATCTTTTAGAACAACAATTTTTACATAGGGTTATATATGTTGGATTTTAGATTATAAATATTAATTAGAAAGCTAAAAAGATTTCCTACATAATTATATTTTATTTATAATTTTTAGACATTGAATAATTTATTTTATTTATGACACAATGATGATGCAGTAATTACTATAATAGTGAAAAATTAAAATAATTGATATTATAAATACCCAAATAATTATAATATGAAACTTTTAATGAATTAAACTAATTTTATATGATAATATGATATATTAGGATTTAGTTAATTTACTTTGTTCGAAGTAATCAATCTTTTAGGAGTTTCAAAAAAATCAACTATTGAATAGTGTCAAAATTGACATAAAAGAGTTCTTAAAACAAATATTATATTATTAATTGATATTAAATTCCTAAAAATCTAAGGTTCGGCCAAGAGAGTTATATTATGATATTTTCCTCATTAAGGGACCACTTGGGGGTCTCTTGGATGTATATAGTAAGTTTATTAACCATATTATATAAAAATACAAAGAGACATTGTAAAAGTGAAACTAATTAACTTAGAGTTAATACTTAAATATAAGGTTAATATAAGTACCCAAACCTGTCTAAATTCTATTGGATGAGTGGTTTTCGACCTATCCCCACCTTAACCTTTGAATAGTCAACTTTGGAGCCATTAGAAACCGAATATGAATTTATTATAAATTAATATTTCTAGCTTTTCCAAAGGTGCCCCTCACCCCTCTTATAAAAGGGCACTCCTCCTTCTCATTTCTTCACACCTCTAAAGCCTTTTGGATCGGCAAAACTCTGCCCAAATACTCTCCCAACATCCCTCACTACAACCTAGGGGCCTTAGTTTGATCAGAAAGCCAACCTAAGGAGCCCTTTTGATCAAATCAAAAGGAAGAACCCGAAGAAGAGGTAATGTTTTCACCACCCCTTTTCCAAGTTCATTTCTTCTTCCACTTCTTCTTCCTTTGTTGTTACCATTCTAAAATAATGACTCCAGTATCATTTATATACTGTGATGTTATTATAAATATGGTACAACCATATTCAGTATTCTATCCACCCTTTGAATAACATGTCACCATACGTGCGTACGTACGGCTTACCGTCTCCACGTCGTGGTGTAATTGTTATTCAATATATTATTATTTTGATGGGTATAATAATGATGTGTAACTCATGTAAATAATAAATATAACATATTAATGATTCTGTATATATGATATACCATCCATTTATATATTATTTTAATATCAAAATAATGATATTGTCGCTCGTGCGTACGTACGGACTACCGTCTCCACGAACGCGATGAGATTCATTCTTCATCGTATCCATTCAAGTATAATTATCATTTGATGATTTAAAAATGATGTTTAAGGACTTGATATCATTCTGGATATGAATAATATACAACCTATCCTTTACAAACATGTCTTACGTAACAAAACATATAAAAGAAAACAAGTAAGTTAACACCCGATATAATGATAATACTAAGATATTATTAACAAATCAATGTTAAAAGATCATATATGATATCATATTATTATATATGATTCTTGTATAATTTAATAACAACTATTTCACCATTATACAGGAGGTTAACCTACTCCAACCAAGGAAAAGTACAAGGTAAGGGTTATTTCACAATCTCTTCATTATCCGAGGTTGTATATACGTAATAATCTACTGGGATCTCTTTATCATCCACATCCATGTTTTCTTAAAAATGTATTTCAAAACATTTTTACTATTTACAAGAATATGGGTTAAAGTCATTTATACCCTTGTTTGACTTTTTATAAGAGGTTTATAAAGGAATCTTTCCGTCGTTTTCAAAACAATGTCCTTTTTAACCTTTTCGACAGAATTGAGGTAAGAATGTTTTTTTAACTTATACGGTGGGTGCGGTTATTTTCCGCCGTTATAAAATCATCGAAGCTTTCCTTACAAGCTTATAAGAATATTTTCAAAGAAAATGTTTTATTTTATATGGATCTTAAATGATTTCAAAATAAAAGGATATATTTCTCTAAAAAGAATTTTGATTTCATCTATGTCAACATCCTTTGATGGATTTTAAGATTATTTATGGTTGATTTATTATGATACAAAACTTCTATATTGTATTGAAGGTTTTGTAATATGTTTGACTATGGATGTGCTATTTTTATACCATTCATAGTTTATGGTGAAAGTATTGACATTTCGTATGCTAGTTTTAATCCGAATGTTTATGTTATATTTCAAACTTTTCTTCAGATGAATGTGCTAAACAAGTATGTTCCGGGTTGGGGACCGGTAAAAGTAAGCCCTCCAGGTTGGGGACTGGTTAAAGTAAGCCCTCCAGGTTAGGGACTGGTAAAAGTAAGCCCTCCGGTTTGGTCTCTGGTTATTAGAGGTACTCCGGGTTGGTGTCCGGTTATTAGAGGCACTCCGGGTTGGTGTCCGGTTATTAGAGGCACTCCGGGTTGGTGTCCGGTTATTAGAGGCACTCCGGGTTGGGTTCCGGTTAGAAGTAACCCCTAGGTCTTGGGATGAGGCCTAGACAATGAAATTAACGTTTGACATTATGCATTCCAACATTATGAAAGTGGTTATTGATTTTTGCATGTGATTATTCGATTAGTAGAATATCCATGTGAATAAGTAAATGGCATTATTTCATTTTATTTATGCCATACCATGTTGAAAGTTCATATTTAAAAGGCTTTTGTTTTAGTTATACATTGACTTAAATGTTTATTCTTATTTATGAAAGTTTCCGCTATATTGTTATCCTTACTGGGCATTTGAGCTCACCCCTTTTCTAAGTTTTATTTTTCCCAGGAAGTGAAGAAGTAAATTATGAATGACCTGCAGGGATTTTATGAGGGGATAATAGTGTGGTCTATTGAGACATTATGTTGTTGTAGTAGTTTTTCATTTTATAATGTAATGTAAAACTTATGAATATATCTGGCATTTTCCAAGGCTACTAAACCAATCGGTCTTTCGAGATTTGATCTTTCTTATGATCATGCCAATGTTACGAAGTAATGCACCGACTCTGGGTAGCTGGGGTCGGGGCGTTACAATTACTTTATGTTGTATCATGACGATCAAACCTCTCACAAAGGTAGTTTCATTGAACTAGGTTATATTGTTCAATTCAACACTTTCTTAATGATTGTGGTATGATTATGATTATTTCAATTCTCATTAAATTATAAATCAATGGAATAGATTAAATGATTCACCCTTCATTCCAAAAAAAACATGGGTTGGGATGATGAGAATCTTGTTGACATGATCATTTCACTTATCAAAATAAATTAATATCCATGTCAAAATATTAATATTTACCTAACTTGATAATAAATCCATATATACTATCTATGAATGAAATAATTATTTAATTCAAATGTTCTACCATCATGGTATAGAAATATTCCTTTTAATTAAAATATATTTGAATGGATTAAGATAAAAAAATATATCGTTGAGGTCATATTGTGAATATCATTAATGAGTATATATTCTCAGGATAGGTATAACCACGTTGATGAGATGGCCAACAATAGTTTTCAGTGGTATAAATAAGGTACACATAGGCGAGGGTTACTGTAACATCCCAGGTAAATGAAGAATAAATAATTTTAATATTTATTAATATTTATGAATTAAATATTAAATTCTATTTTAAAGGGGTTGCTATGTTCGATAGCGTACCTCATACGCAACGATGAGTTCCTTTGAAAACTTACGTTGCACACTAGTAATAAAATAATATTATTTTAAATGTTAGTTAACATGTAGCCGTTGTATTGGCGGGAATGGATAGAAATAACTAAAATATGATTATATATGTTTTTAAGTGTTTTTATATTTATCCAATAAAAGATAAAGGCTTAAAATATGGAAAGAATTCAATTTTAGGAATTTATACCCTAATTTTCATTAAGGGTTCACTTATCACCTTTTGATGTCGAACCGTCATTAAATATAGTTTTGATCACTCTTATACTTTCTATTGTACCAAATATAACTCTTCTTTAGAATCGGGACATCAAAATTTACTTTGTGTAAATTTGTGGTACCTTTCTGATAAAGTTCATTTTTTTTATGAATAGTGTAAAATGTTGTATTTTACATCAAAACTGCTTTTTAATCTAATTTATTTATATGATTAGATTATCTTTTGAATTGGTCTTAATGTGTAATATGAATATATTTTTACCATTTTATCCAATGGTGGTCATTGGAATCAATTTCACTTTGAAATTAGACTTAAACTGGTGTCAATCTTTTGATACTTATTGTTTTGTAAAAACACGCTATTTGCTCTGGCAGCGGGAATTAATTATTGAATTAATTAATGTGACTTATATGATTTGAATTTTGTAAAATAGACTTCATTTTTGAATTCGGAATATCAAATATAGCTTAGAGTGAATTTTTGGTAATTTTCTGAAAAACTTCAATTTTTGATGAATAGTGAAACCACTAAGTGGTAATCAAGCAAACTGATTTTTCAGTTAAATGAAAGTTTACCACTAATGTGTATTGAATTTTGAAAATCTGACATACATAGTTGTCATTAAGAAGTAAAATGTGGTTCAATGAGATTAAAATATTTTTTTGGTGAATAGTAACTTATTAAGTTTTTAATCGCGATTAGTGGTAATTAGTGTAGTTTAAGGAATAAATAATGCTTTAATAATATAAAATGACCTAGACACATGTCCCAACCTTATTGTTTGTGTCATGGCCGACCAAGACAAGCCATGGGTCAACTTGGGGACCCCATGGATCCACTTTTGTTGGGAAATGACATAAATTACTTTTTATTAAATGTTAAAGTGAAAATGACACAAACATAATATGTTTTACGAAAACAATTTTTAAGTAGGGTTATACAAGTCCAAATTTTGATTATAAATAGTCATTGGAAAGATAAAAAGATTTCGTATATCATAGTATTTTTTTTATAATTTTTATACATTAAATAAATTTAAATATTTATGACATAATAATGATGCAGCGATGACATCATTATTTGACGATTTAAATAAAATGGAAAGATAATGTAATATCTATGAACTACACATGTCCAAAACCAATTGGATGAGTGTATTTAGAACCCTTATCACCTTATCCACGAATCCTATCAATTTGGGACCATTTAAAACCGAAACACATTTTCAAATTAAGTTATATTTCTTTACTTTCCAAAAGTGCCCCTCCTCTCCTCTTATAAAAGGCCCCCACCTCTACCTCATTTCACACACTCTTCAAGCCATTGGCTCGGCCAACCCCTGCCCATTTGCTCTCTGCACATCCCTCTCCTAATCCTAGAGGATTCCCTTTGGGCAGAATCCTTTCAAAGGAAGCCTTTAAGCTCAAATCAAAAGGAGTTACACTTTTTAAGGTAATTCATTCTCTAATGTTCATTTGTTTTATTTTGCTTCTCCAACCCCCTAAACTCTTTTTATTTACTTCTTTTGTAACAAAACCAGTATCTTAAATATACAAGGATGTTGTAATAATATTTATTTGAGCTACACTCCCAAACAACTACATCAAATGGTTAAAAAACATAAGGTTTCCGTGGATGGCGAAATTCTGCCTCCCGAAACGATGATTGTTCAACACTCATTTAACACCTTCAAAGGTGGCCATTATGATGTCACTATTTTTATATATGATATATAATATGTTTATGTTTTCCTTAAGCTTCTGTTTTTTCATTTTGGGCATACCTTTATGGTTTCCATTATGGGTAAAACACGATATCTTCATTTTAGGAAGTGCGGACTACCGCCCCCTGAAAGTGATTTGATTCGTTAATACCATATGTGGGATGTGTAAAGGATAAAGTTAATGATATTATATATGTTATTATACTGGAATTATAATATACTCTTATATCATTATGATTCCATTCCAGAAAATATGAAATAGAAATGGAAGTAGCGTTCATGCGTACGTACGGCTTACCGTCTCCATGAACGGTGCATTTCATTTCTTACCTCTAAATGTGATGTAATATTATAAATGAATGCAGGTACTGGATATATATGACATATATGATATCTACATCATGAATATCATTCTGGTATAATGAACCTTTGACCAAATTAACAACATGTAAGTATAAGAAGTCTATTTTTGACTTAAGAACCAAATACCGACAAAATGAACATTATTAACTTAACAGATTACATGATGTTCATAACATGGAATAAAAGGAATAATGAACTTGAAAAAGGTTCTTAAGCAAGTATAGATTAACTCAAGTTTATTATTCAGGAGTTTAAAGAACGGTCGGGTCAAGTCAGATACGAGGTATGGGAACTTCTTAACCCAATTTCCATTCTTTGGGTTAATCTCCTACATTCAAATTATGTCATTATATTATTATGTCGTATCTTGTATTTGTACTTTATTTATGTGTACTTATAGTGAATACACATAATGTATCTATTTTATTTTAAAAATTATCTTTGTATGGGACTTCGTCTCAATCTCCTTTCATTGAGGCATATTTTATTTTATACACAACTTTCTTTCATATGGTGTATAAACCCCTTTGACTTTTACGTTTATTCAAAAGGAATCTTTTTTACGAAGCGTTTACTAAAAGACAAAAGGGAATGTTTTTTTTTCGTACGTATGCGGCGACAACGACTTCTCTGCCGTCGTAACCGTTATTTGAGTTTTGGCTTCCTCTACAAGCCATACCTTCTTTTTTAAAAGAAAAATAAATACCATGTTTTACCTTGGTATTGAAAATGGTTTTCATAATGTTTTTATTATATCAATGTGTTGTATTGATATCTCGTGATTGAAATGTGGAAATGTTATGTTTCCTTTATGCATGTTTTATGTGATATGATTATGTTATGGTTCTTGGGCATTATTATGAAGACGGGTGGTTCCGTGATAAACTAAGGGCGGGTGAGCCCGTTATAGCTCTCCAATGCATTGGGTAACGCGAAGGAGTGAAACGTTAAGGTTTCTCCGAAGAGATTTTAGGGAATATACTGTGATGGGTATTCCAAACGTAACCAAGAGGGTTACTCCCTACATAAGAATGTTATGAATGCCTCAAGTTACCTTTACATATTATGATTTCTATGATTTATTCATGATTTTATGAGGTATGTTAAAGTGCCTATGTTTTATGGGTAAAGTATGATTTCATTCTTATGTATATATGAACTCATGTTTCCTTTCCATGTTTTTTTTATAACCCATACTGAGTTTTTATGCTCATCCCAAGTTTTTGAAATGTTTTTCACAGGTCAAGGGAAAGGTACATGATAAGATGATAGAGTCAAGGATGTGTTAGGATATAATCCATGTTTTATTTTAAATATGTTTCCATTGATGGGAATGAAGAATACTATCTTTATGTAACCACTTTGTTTATATGTGGAATGTAATCCAAGTTTTATGATCTAATTCACTAAAACTCTAAACCCGAAAAGATCCTCAACGTGTAATCTTGTAATAACTCAAGATTAAGTAAGGTTTAAGGCTGGGGCCTTATAGTTGGTATCAAAGGGAGGTTTAAACAACTTTAGGAGTTAGAAAAGTGTTAAATTATAATATGATTGAAATGATATAGCATTTACGGATTACCATGTTGCTTCGCCTAAGATATTTCGGTGTTCAGAATGGTTTTCCGCAGAGGAAACAAAGCATCTATGTTGGGACGACATCAGGAGGAAGACAACCTTCCAAATCAGCAACCTGAGATGGTCGGAATCGGAACTGAACAGTTTGTTGCAGTGATGGCACAGTTGACTCAGGCTATAAATGGTGGTGGTATCCATGCACGAGATCAGCCAGATTAACCGTAGAGGAACATGTCAGTGGTGGAACATTTCATGAGGCAACATCCCCCATCATTCAGAGGATCATCTGACCCTGTTCTAGCTGAAGGGTGGATTAAAGCACTGGAGAAGATTTTTGATGTCATGGGGTGTTCAGACAATCAAAAGGTTAGTCTTGCTCTTTACCGTTTGGAGGGTGAAGCAGATCAGTGGTGGTCTATGGTTAAAAATATCAGGGATGCCGATGAGATTGATTCTCTTGACTGGTATGAATTCAAAGGTATGTTTCTTGAGAAGTATTTTCCTAAGGCTGTTCGACTTAGGATGGAAAAGCAATTCTTGGAATTGAGGCAAGAGGAAGACTCAGTGGCTGCCTATGAAGAAAGGTTCACTCGATTGGCAAGGTATGCTCCAAATTTTATCCGAGACCTTGATAGTAAAATCAATCGTTTTTACTCAGGATTAAAGCCAAAGTATCGAAGGGCATTAGCTTCTCGTGAGTTTAAAAGTTATGAAAAGCTTGTTCGATGTGCTGAGAAGGTGGAAATGGAGTTTGACGATGACCAAGTTTTCTATAACAACCAGCAGAAGAAGAGACCGAGGTGGCAGGAGAAAGGTAAGAATTCTTCAAAAATGTCTGATGGTAAGAAAACTAAGTTTCCAGTTTGTGATAAATGTGGAAAAAGGCATACTGGGGAATGTCTTCTGAATTCTGGAAAGTGCTAACGATGTGGTAAGATGGGACATAAGGCTCGTGATTGCACTGAAAAGGATCAAGGTGAAGATAAGAATAAATTTGATTTACAGTTAGTGAAATGTTATAAGTGCAATGAGATGGGTCACTATGCAAACGAGTGTCCGACAAGGAGATTGAGTGATGGGAAGCAGCTAGACTACAAGCAGAAAGGGGTGGTAAAATCATTTGCAACAACTTCAGCAGATGTTGGGCCATCGAATGAAGTGGTATCAGCTCCAGGGAGCTCAGTATTTTTCGAAGATTGACTAGAGGTCAGGGTACCATCAGTTGAAAGTAAAAGAAGCAGATGTTCCGAAGATTGTGTTCCGTACTAGATATGTCCATTATGAATTTGTAGTTATGCCTTTGGGGTTAACCAATGCACCTGTTGTATTCATGGACCTTATGAAAAAAAATTTCCATGAGTTCTTGGATAAGTTTGTGTTTGTGTTTTGAGGTTTGTGAAGAGGTTATGTGTGCCTTGTGATTCACAGTTGAAGAATGAGTTGTTTTTTCATCCTGGCAGTACTAAGATGTATAGAGATCTGCGGGAGTATTACTGGTGGGATGGAATGAAAAGTGATATTGCTGATTTTACTATGAAGTGTTTGACTTGTTAGCAGGTTAAAGCAGAGCGGCAGTTACCGAAAGGGATGCATCAGCCTTTACCAGTTCCAGAGTGGGAATGGGAGAATATATCCATGGACTTTGTTGTTGGATTACTGAAGACATCTCGAGGTAATAATGCAATCTGGGTTATTGTTGATCGCTTGACTAAATCTGCTCATTTCCTTTCTATACGAGATACTTTCTATCTAGATCAACTTTCCCGTTTGTATCTTAAAGAGATAGTCAGGTTACATGGAGTTCCTCTCTCCATTGTATCGGATCGTGATCCCAGGTTTACTTCTAACTTTTGGAAAGGCCTTCAGAAGTCGTTGGGTACTGAATTAAATTTTAGTACAGCTTTTCATCCTCAATCAGATGGGCAGTCAGAACGAACAATTCAGACATTGGAGGATATGCTACGAGCTTGTTCTATGGATTATCAGGGAAGTTGGGACCAACATCTTTCTTTGGTTGAGTTTTCATATAATAACAGTTTTCATTCCAGTATACAGATGGAACCATTTCAGGCATTATATGGGAAGCGGTGTCGAACTCCAGCTTTCTGGGATGAAGTGGGTGAAAGGAAATTGATGGGACCAGAATTGGTAGAAGAGATGGCAGAAAAAGTTCAGTTGATTATGAAACACATGAGAACAGCTCAGAGCAGGCAGAAGAGTTATGCGGATAACCGGAGGAAGGATCTATCTTTCGAGGTAGGTGATCATGTTTTTCTCAAGGTTTCTCCTTGGAAAAGTGTGATGAGATTTGGTAAGAAAGGATAGTTGAGTCTAAGGTTCATTGGACCATACGAAATTCTGGAAAGAGTTGGATCAGTTGCATACCGAGTGGCTTTACCTCCGAGTTTATCTCAGGTACACAATGTTTTTCACGTTTCGATGTTGAGAAATTATATGCCAGATCCATCTCATGTTTTGAGTCCAGAGGTAGTTCAGCTGGAAGAGAACCTATCTTATGGGGAACAACCGGTCCAGATTCTTGACCACAGGGATCAAGTGTTACGGAATAAGGTGATTCACCAGGTAATGGTTTTGTGGAAAAACCACATGATTGAAGAGGCAACATGGGAATCTGAAAATGCTATGAGGGTTAAATACCCCCAATTATTTTGATAAGTGAATAAAATTGCGAGGACGCAATTCCCAAAAGGGGGGAAGGATGTAACATCCCAGGTAAATGAAGAATAAATAATTTTAATATTTATTAATATTTATGAATTAAATATTAAATTCTATTTTAAAGGGGTTGCTATGTTCGATAGAGTACCCGATACGCAACGATGAGTTCCTTTGAAAACTTACGTTGCACACTAGTAATAAAATAATATTATTTTAAATGTTAGTTAACATGTAGCCGTTGTATTGGCGGGAATGGATAGAAATAACTAAAATATGATTATATATGTTTTTAAGTGTTTTTATATTTATCCAATAAAAGATAAAGGCTTAAAATATGGAAAGAATTCAATTTTAGGAATTTATACCCTAATTTTCATTAAGGGTTCACTTATCACCTTTTGACGGCGAACCGTCATTAAATATAGTTTTGATCACTCTTATACTTTCTATTGGACCAAATATAACTCTTCTTTATAATCGGGACATCAAAATTTACTTTGTGTAAATTTGTGGTACCTTTCTGATAAAGTTCATTTTTTTTATGAATAGTGTAAAATGTTGTATTTTACATCAAAACTGATTTTTAATCTAATTTATTTATATGATTAGATTATCTTTTTAATTGGTCTTAATGTGTAATATGAATATATTTTTACCATTTTATCCAATGGTGGTCATTGGAATCAATTTCACTTTGAAATTAGACTTAAACTGGTGTCAATCTTTTGATACTTATTGTTTTGTAAAAACACGCTATTTGCTCTGGAAGCGGGAATTAATTATTGAATTAATTAATGTGACTTATATGATTTGAATTTTGTAAAATAGACTTCATTTTTGAATTCGGAATATCAAATATAGCTTAGAGTGAATTTTTGGTAATTTTCTGAAAAACTTCAATTTTTGATGAATAGTGAAACCACTAAGTGGTAATCAAGCAAACTGATTTTTCAGTTAAATGAAAGTTTACCACTAATGTGTATTGAATTTTGAAAATCCGACATACATAGTTGTCATTAAGAAGTAAAATGTGGTTCAATGAGATTAAAATAATTTTTTGGTGAATAGTAACTTATTAAGTTTTTAATCGCGATTAGTGGTAATTAGTGTAGTTTAAGGAATAAATAATGCTTTAATAATATAAAATGACCTAGAAACATGTTCCAACCTTATTGGTTGTGTCATGGCCGACCAAGACAAGCCATGGGTCAACTTGGGGACCCCATGGATCCACTTTTGTTGGGAAATGACATAAATTACTTTTTATTAAATGTTAAAGTGAAAATGACACAAACATAATATGTTTTACGAAAACAATTTTTAAGTAGGGTTATTCAAGTCCAAATTTTGATTATAAATAGTCATTGGAAAGATACAAAGATTTCCTATATCATAGTATTTTTTTTATAATTTTTATACATTAAATAAATTTAATTATTTATGACATAATAATGATGCAGCGATGACATCATTATTTGACGATTTAAATAAAATGGAAAGATAATGTAATATCTATGAACTACACATGTCAAAAACCAATTGGATGAGTTGATTTCGAACCCTTATCACCTTATACACGAATCCTATCAATGTGGGACCTTTTAAAACCGAAAAACATTTTCAAATTAAGTTATATTTCTTTACTTTCCAAAAGTGCCCCTCCTCTACTCTTATAAAAGGCCCCCACCTCTACCTCATTTCACACACTCTTCAAGCCATTGGCTCGGCCAACCCCTGACCATTTGCTCTCTCCACATCCCTCTCCTAATCCTAGAGGATTCCCGTTTGGCAGAATCCTTTCAAAGGAAGCCTTTAGGCTCAAATCAAAAGGAGTTACACTTTTTAAGGTAATTCATTCTCTAATGTTCATTTGTTTTATTTTGCTTCTCCAACCCCCTAAACTCTTTTTATTTACTTCTTTTGTAACAACACCAGTATCTTAAATATACTAGGATGTTGTTATAAGATTTATTTGAGCTACACTCCCACACAACTACATCAAATGGGTAAAGAACATAAGGTTTCTGTGGATGGCGAAATTCTGCCTCCCGAAACGATGATTGTTCAACACTCATTTAACACCTTCAAAGGTGGCCATTATGATGTCACTATTTTTATATATGATATATAATATGTTTATGTTTTCCTTAAGCTTCTGTTTTTTCATTTTGGGCATACCTTTATGGTTTCCATTATGGGTAAAACACGATATCTTCATTTTAGGAAGTGCGGACTACCGCCCCCTGAAAGTGATTTGATTCGTTAATACCATATGTGGGATGTGTAAAGGATAAAGTTAATGATATTATATATGTTATTATACTGGAATTATAATATACTCTTATATCATTATGATTCCATTCCAGAAAATATGAAATAGAAATGGAAGTAGCGTTCATGCGTACGTACGGCTTACCGTCTCCATGAACGGTGCATTTCATTTCTTACCTCTAAATGTGATGTAATATTATAAATGAATGCAGGTACTGGATATATATGACATATATGATATCTACATCATGAATATCATTCTGGTATAATGAACCTTTGACCAAATTAACTACATGTAAGTATAAGAAGTCTATTTTTGACTTAAGAACCAAATACCAACAAAATGAACATTATTAACTTAACAGATTACATGATGTTCATAACATGGTATAAAAGGAATAATGAACTTGAAAAAGGTTCTTAATCAAGTAGAGATTAACTCAAGTTTATTATTCAGGAGTTTAAAGAATGGTCGGGTCAAGTCAGATACGAGGTATGGGAACTTCTTAACCCAATTTCCATTCTTTGGGTTAATCTCCTACTTTCAAATTATGTCATTATATTATTATGTCGTATCTTGTATTTGTACTTTATTTATGTGTACTTATAGTGAATACACATAATGTATCTATTTTATTTTAAAAATTATCTTTGTATGGGACTTCGTCTCAATCTCCTTTCATTGAGGCATATTTTATTTTATACACAACTTTCTTTCATATGGTGTATAAACCCCTTTGACTTTTACGTTTATTCAAAAGGAATATTTTTTACGAAGAGTTTACTAAACGAAAAAAGGGAATGTTTTTTTTTCGTACGTATGCGGCGACAACGACTTCTCCGCCGTCGTAACCGTTATTTGAGTTTTGGCTTCCTCTACAAGCCATACCTTCTTTTTTAAAAGAAAAATAAATACCATGTTTTACCTTGGTATTGAAAATGGTTTTCATAATGTCTTTATTATATCAATGTGTTGTATTGATATCTCGTGATTGAAATGTGGAAATGTTATGTTTCCTTTATTCATGTTTTATGTGATATGATTATGTTATGGTTCTTGGGCATTATTATGAAGACGGGTGGTTCCGTGATAAACTAAGGGCGGGTGAGCCCGTTATAGCTCTCCAATGCATTGGGTAACGCGAAGGAGTGAAACGTTAAGGTTTCTCCGAAGAGATTTTAGGGAATATACTGTGATGGGTATTCCAAACGTAACCAAGAGGGTTACTCCCTACATAAGAATGTTATGAATGCCTCAAGTTACCTTTACATATTATGATTTCTATGATTTATTCATGATTTTATGAGGTATGTTAAAGTGCCTATGTTTTATGGGTAAAGTATGATTTCATTCATATGTATATATGAACTCATGTTTCCTTTCCATGTTTTTTTTATAACCCATACTGAGTTTTTATGCTCATCCCAAGTTTTTGAAATGTTTTTCACAGGTCAAGGGAAAGGTACATGATAAGATGATAGAGTCAAGGATGTGTCAAGAAATAATCCATGTTTTATTTTAAATATGTTTCCATTGATGGGAATGAAGAATACTATCTTTATGTAACCACTTTGTTTATATGTGGAATGTAATCCAAGTTTTATGATCTAATTCACTAAAACTCTAAACCCGAAAAGATCCTCAACGTGTAATCTTGTAATAACTAAAGATTAAGTAAGGTTTAAGGCTGGGGCCTTATAGTTTCATATGGTGGAAAACGAAGGATGAATGGTAATTCAGATGTAGTTCCTGATATGAAAATTTAATATATTAGTGAATCACCGAAGCCCGAACATTATATGTATGAAATAAATAAAATATGTTGATTATAAGTAGTAAAATAATTTTTAGTGGTGGAGTCCTCAATAACCACAAGCCCAAGGATTCTGGCCCACACAATATGGATACTAGCAACAAGAACCTCTATGATCCTCAATCACATGGGAAAATTACTACTTAGAGGACACATTGGATAACATAATGACTAAAAATAAAGAAGCTATACAATATCCTAAAAAGGATTCTTGAACTCAAAAACAATTTGTAAGAGAAATGTTTTTCTAGGTGGAGTGAATAATTAATGTCTAAGAGGAGTACTGCCCTGTAACCTGGAAAATAGTTCTTGTGGAAAAGTTAAATCAATGACCATATGATGTAGTGATATAACTAAATACATTCCTAAACCTAGAAATAAACATAAATAAAAATGTGATAAAAGAGTGATATAAAATTGTGAAAAATATAAGGAAAAATTATTGGATGACGCACTACAAACATTCACTCCACACATACCATTTAAAGAGATATTAATGAAAGATAACATTGAAGCACATAGATATATATTTCTTGAATAATTATTATGATTGAAGTTAATATAATTTTATTTAAGAACTTGAAAACATGAAAACCTATTTAATGTTTATAAAATAAATGTTGATGACAAATAAAACATTTCAGGAAATTAGAATGACACCACTCAAAGAAGTGTTCTCTAGTGTAGTGTCAAATGATCTTACAAAAAATCAACCATACTCAAATAGATTTTCAAATTACTATTTATATTGGGTCTCATAATATTTCAAAAAAAATTAAGTGATTTATGTGTGGTTGTAAACACATGTTATATAATACCATCAAATGCTTTGGAATTTTTAGACCTGAGGCCCACAATTGTCCAATTTTAGGTAGTGGATTCAATAGTGAAATATCAATGATGGATTATCAATGAAATTATAATTCAATTGGATATATTTATCTTCAATATTGCATTTTTATTGAAATATGTGGATGAGGAATGTGAACATATAAATCGTGGGATGATTTATTGGAAAATATATAATTTCTAATGAACAGGAAATGTGGTTTGCTATGAAAGAGAGTGTGTAGAGAAAAAGTCAATTTCAATAATCCCTGACAATTAACGAACTATGAAACAAAGGGCTATGGATTTAATGGGAGAAATGTTTTATGTTTAAGAGGGTGTCCTCCTAGAAAAAAGTAAACAGATAATCACTATCCAAAATTATGATGAAGGGGGAATAGTTAATAATAAATTTTGAAATATAAGAGACTAAATCACTAATGATGTAGGGAAAGTGGGAACAAAAAACATTGACGATATCCAGAAAAGGGGGACGTTGGATGACCTGGACATTGGATTCTATAATCATAAAAGGTATTTGTTTATATTTAATGTGTCTTTCTTCATTTTAATAATTGAAAAATATCTAATTATATTATTATATTGAAGAACTAATATGGGATGTGATTTTGAGGCCATGTGAGTCTAGAATTTATATTCCTAAAATATTAAATATATTATTATCCCACGAAGATAATATTATTAAACATGTTGGGTAAATATTGGACATTGTCTCAAAATTGAAATTTGAGTCCATCGATGAGTTCAAAATGTGGGTTTTATAGTAGGTGTGACATATACCGCTTGGGCATTGGGTTTTTAGATTGGGATTCATTAGGGAACGTTGAAAAATTAAACAAATAAATAATATATTTATATGTTTAATAATAGAAAAAACAGTATCCTCTATAAATATTATATTATTTCCAACTCCTATGGCTATATATATATCCTTGGAATTTGAGATTGTGCAATGGGTGATATCATTAGTGGAAGACATTGTATTATTGGAGTAGATCGATACCGTAGAGATCATCTACAAAAAAAAAATAGATCTCACAAAAGGCGAAAATTCATGACCATTATTCATCCGTGATTAATAAAAACACAAAGTTGTAAATGTTTTTATTAAAGTAATCCCTTTTTAATTTTGTTTTTTCAAATGTGGATTATTTCCACTAAAAAGTTTTTTTTCATTTATAGAAGATTGATTTAGAATGGATTTATTTTATTATTTATTTTCTCTCAATTCACCATTTTAATTTAAAAGATATGAGGCTATACAGATCGTGGATGTTACTACATTATTATTTTTGAGGTTTGTGATTTTCTCCAAAATTTATTTTCACATTCATCTAAAGATAATTCTATTTATTGGGATTTAGAAAATACCCAGTATTTGATAGATGAACAACTGTTCATTAGTAGAACAAAACAATACTATAGGAGTTATTAATTATTTAGGGTGGGATAAAGGTGAGATGACAGAAATGGGAAAACATAGGTGGAATGGGGTCATATTGGAGGGCCTAAATCTTCAGAGTTTAAATCATGATGATGGAAAAGTAGGGGATGATTGTTTCCATATCCGTTTGGATGATACAAAATAGATCTTCAATGATAGTGAGGCTCAATGGGGTGTAATCCAATGTCCTCATGAAATATCTGTAGGGAATGCAATAGATAAGGTGGTGTGAGAACACACATAGAATAACCATAGGTTGCTAGAAATCCCATTGTACATAATAAGTAATTCAATGACACACAACACCTGAGACCTTCTTCTACGATACTGGGGTTTCCATAAAAGGTAAGTTTCAGGGCTTGTGTAAATCCTATCACAGATGGTGTATCACATTTATAGTGGATTGAAGTCTACTATGGGAGTACCTGTAAACATAATAAAGAATTAATATAGGCATGTTTATAGTACAATGGCATGGGCCAGTAATATGACATGACCCAAAACATTGGCACAACCATTGTAAATTGGCATGAATCAAGGTGCACGGTTATAACCAGTTGTACACATGAACATTAAGATTTCTTTTTCAGGGCTCCAGCACACAACTAAAAATCATTTACCATTAATAGACACACTTTTTAAGGGGAGTTTCACATGCTATGTGAGATGGTGACACATGGGGATACCTGGTGTTGGAAGAAAATTCCATGTATCTCCTAGAACACATATTGTACATCATTGAAGATGGATTATAAAAAATTTCCTCCAAATAATATATGTGTATTAGATGTGTATTACCTTTACCTTTTTCTAGGAGTTTACACTACAACATTACTTCCATTACATTTGATTTTGATCCACTATATTAGTTCAGTTTCAAATAATGTTCATTGTATCCCGCCTATGGGACCAGGGTGGGATGTTTTATTGTTCATGGATGACATTCATAATATCAATATAACCACCATGAATATGTCATCGATCCCCTATATAGATGGCTGATCTAAGAGGTTTAGTGGTATCCCCTAGTGTCCCTATTAATGATCTCATACATGGATCATGAGATCTTCTAAGGACCAACAAATATTTCATGGATGGGACCAATGATCATGACTACATGGATGAGATTATTCAATGATAGAATATGTTTTGGAGTGAATTCTCCAATAAAGAGTGTTAATTTGAATTACTGAGCATAATCATATTATTGTAATTATGTTTGAGACAAACATTGTGAACTATTGATGATTTTAAGTATATTGGGTGTTTGATATTTTTACCTCTCTTATCTTATTGACATATATTATGTTGAGATGAATATTATTGTCAGTTAATGATTTTTTATTTTCAAGTGTCCCACATGGTATTGTTATACTAACTTCTATATTGTATTTTACCATAATTATTAGGTATTATAAATAAAAAAAATTCAATTTAATGGTTTCGTTGGAGGACAAGAATGTAAAAGAGCATTTTTTGGTCTAGATAGACTAAGGTGTTAATCAGTTATGGAATTCGATTATTGTCCCTACATTTTGATAAGATGGAAAAAATTTAATTATTTTGTTTTTATTCTATATGGACACTTTATCACTTTTAGTAATTATTTCATATTTTTATATCATTGGATATTATGCACTCTTTTGTATCAATTTGTTTTTCTATCTCAACATTATATGTTCTTTGAGATGTGAGCATGCGTATAGATATATTATGATAATTCATTCTTTTTGTGAGATATTCCTTCTCTGGGGTGGTTACCGTCCCTTGTATTGTTTTAGGTAGGCATGGGGAATTCGAACTCTTCTTATTACTAGCTAGGTGGGCCGGGTGGGTCAGGGCATTGTAGTGTGGCATCAGGTTTGTCAATTCACCTTAGAATTGAAGTTAGTATTATGATGATATAAGGTTTGGTTTGATATTTACAGAAATAATGTTGATGTATTTTGGGTATTTTATTCAGGCCATGGATTTCATTTTTAATGAGGTAGAGTACATATCTATTAATGGGGACTCTGATAGGTATTTTGTTGAATTCGTTCATCTTTACAATGGATTTAGGGGAAATATTGTAACATGTAACATAATGGAATGAGTTGTGGACTCTATTTCTTACATAAAATAGAACTCGAGATCTAATTCTTTAATATGGTGTGTCTTTTTTCTTTCAAGATACAATCATTATGGAATCCAGATAGGGTTCCATTAGTATACAATGATGACGATCCACTGAGTGATTAAGTTTCATAACAAGGTCTGGTATATGAGTTAGTATCTTTGGGCGGTTTTCAAATTATGAAACAACCCATTGAGAGACATATAATCTTTATATTATTGAAAAAATATATTGGTATGGTGAGTGTAATTTATGTGATTTAGAGGTAGTGACTTCACAGGATTCCGGGCTTTCAAAACCACTTGGTTACTAAAGAAATACTAGAGGCATTCACATGAGTTACCTACCTAATGAGAAAACAAAAATATGATATGGATGTCCTCATAATGAGTATTATTTAGGGAACTATTTTCCGATGATGGGGTCTGGTGACTCAGTCAAATGTAGAAAAATATGTCTCCATGTTAGAATTTGAGCATCTATTTAGGGGGTATTTTTATCCAACCACATTATAATGAGTACATGTCCATGAGATTTTTCATCTATAAATAAGGATTTATATGCATTATGTAGTATTCCATGAAGATGGAGGAACTCTGAAAGTACTCTTTCAATTAGGTGAAAGATTCATTCGTTTGGGAACATACTATTGATTAAACAATACAATAAGACATCAAGGTTTAAGTGAATTTTATTTGCATTCCCAAATAATGTTTTGTGATTAAATGGCTATAGTAGTGGAGATATTCCAGAATGAGAAGAAACGGAAAATGGGTGATGGTAGTGATAATGAAATATCTGAGAACTCTGATGAAATTATCCAATGGTTGTCATAGATATCATAGTATACAACTCGATTTGGAATATGATTTAATGATAAATGATCTGTGATTATTAGATTATTGTATTGATTGATTCATCCAAGGGTATGGTGGTCCTTCTCTTACAATGATGAGAGATATAATGCTATATATTGTAAGACTCTCCACACAAATGACATTGAGATGATCAACATAATTATTGAAATAGTGGTGGGTAGGAGGAGGGAGTTGCACAATATGTATAACATGGAATAGGTTTAGGTAAAGTAATATGATCTTTCATGTGGTTTGAATTATTTCCACCACCACCCCTTAGTGGTCATTGCGAGGCTCGTATAGCAGGTGTCCTTGGGAATAGACAACTATATGTAGTGGGAACCTATGTCCCTAAGGATCCAGTGATGATTAGAGTTATGATTTTGTCTTTTGTACCACTTATTTAGTGATGATAGAAATAGTTGTAATCCAATATTTCCTTTCCACTTATCCTGAACGAGACTTATACATTATTATTTTTCCCTTAGCTCAACCATTTGGCTTAGAGTGTCTGACTATAGGTTACTATTTGATTAGAAACATTATTAAATAGTTTAACTAGATGCTTAGAGTTGAGAATTATATATGTAATATTTTGGTAAAATTGACGAGGTTGTATGAATTCATCTTTGGTATAGACATTTAATCTTCCATTCATGTAGAGAAAGAAATTTTTTGGAATAACATGCTTTATATCCATGTATATGACTAATTTCATTCCTTTGTAGGAGATACGAATATTAGGCGGAGTTGGAAGAGCTGAGGTATAAAATGATACTACTAAATACTCCCCAGTTGTCTACTATTTCCCTTGGTTTATTCGATTAGATTTGATTAAAGTTCCTTATATTGGTGGTTTAGTATAAGGATGTCTCTCTTGAAAAATTTACTATATTACCTACCCAATAAGGGATTGAATTACAGACTAACATACAACCAAAGACATCCCTGTTATATTAACCATCGTATTAGATAGCTACCATAGAGAATTGAGAGTCCAAGATGTAGTTGATGGACATTTAGAGAAGGGAAATTGGGAGACCCAACATTTTACTCTAGGATGCCCCTATATTGTACTCCAAGAAGGAATATGGGATATTGATGTTATATGTGTATTATTGGTCCCTAAACATGGTGACCATGAAAAAAAAAGTTTCACCTATCTAGGATTGATGACCACTTTGATCTGTTAATAGGGGCACGATAGTTCTTGATGATTGAGTTCAGGTCAAGGTATTAACAGCATTGATTACATTGTGATCATATGAATAAGATGAAATTCATTTTTTTACAGCCAATATGAGAACATGGTCATTCCGATTGACAAGATTAACACCCCAATCGGGTTCATGAGACTCATGAACAATATTGTTATGCCCTGAACATATATGAATAAAATTCCATTTCATTTAATTAAATATATTATGTTTATATATTAAATTTTCTCTTATTTTAATATATGTAATTGTATTTAAATGATCATTATTTTTCATTTTCTTCGATAATATATGTGTTTAATAGTAATCATATGAAAAGTATAACTATAGGATTTTAACAAATTTTATTGTCACATAAAAAGGAAGTGATGGCCTCAACCAATAGGATTGTTACCTATGAATCCAATTTATCAAAGATTATGAGGGATATAGAATTTTTGGTCTTTTTCCTAGACCAATCCCAATAAAATATCCAACTAATTAGTCATTAGAGAAACCATTTACGAGAGATGTTCAAGAACATCGAGATCACATCCCTAACCATGTTCCCCGAACAACCACATGATATCCCCTCCAACGCACAACATACTCTTATGGTATATACTAGTGTAATAATGGGATATATAATATAATACTACCATTATGATTATGTACTTTATTTTTGTATTTAATAAAGAATATACTTTCATTCTATTACTGTTACATTGTAAATAAAATTTAATGCACAAATAGTGTTATTTGTTAATATTATAATTGAATTAAGAAATAATGTTTTAATTTCATTTTTTAAATAAATAATGTTATAATAAAATATTATTATAATAATTTTTTATATATATACATTATCATATAATTTCTATTAAGTCAAAATTAATTTATTTTTTGTTTAAAAATGTTTATTTGTCGAAACCCATAAATTTTCAATAAATGTGGATTTTTTTTTTAAAAGTAAAAATAAAAATATTTCGAAAAATATTTCGACAAAATTAATATTATTTTTCCAATTAGGATAACAAAATTATCCAATAATTAATTTTTCATATTTTTCTACGACCGTCAATTTTATGGGTAAAAATTGATTATCGTATAAATATATAGGGTATTTTATGACAAAATAATGGCCCAATAAATATATAATAAAAACTATAAAATTTATATTCATCCATATATATTATTTTAATTTAAACGAATGAAATTTTATGTTTATTTTGTTTATTTTATAAATCCTTATTGAATCCACCAAAATATAATATATTTTTTATGATTTTAAAATTATTTCAATTAATGTATGATTCTACTCCACATATGATAGGGAAATAATCACATTAATTCGGACCATATACTTATAAAATAATTTTTAGCACTCCCATTTTCTAGATACCACGTGAAAAAACCATGGGATAGTTTGAGGTTTTGAATGGTTTATTATGTAGTCCTTTAAACCAAAATTATAATGAAATCCCACTTGATTACTATAAAAACCCACCCAAGATCCCAATTATCTTCACTAATGCTCTTTGATGCTCGAAAATCCATGGAATCTTCTCCCTAGAGTCCTCTAATGGTTCCCCAAAGATCATAATATTCATATTCAAAAACCATTGGATTCACACATCCATGAAAGGGATCTTCCACTCTCCACTCTTATCAAGAACTCCTTTTGTTATATGTCATTTAGTTTCCATATAAATATTTGAGCATTTATTCATACATACTTCCATTAGTGTAAATTTGATTTATAAATTATTATATCTTCCTTTAACCTTCATTAATCATCCTATTATCCATTATGTATGCCTGTTACCATTCCAAAATTTCATAAGTGTTTTTTTCATTTATCCTCCTTCATCAACTTTCACTATTTTGTTATGCCTTCTATTTACAAATTCCATATTTTGCGGAATAATATTACATTTTCCCATTAAATTACATTTCATTTATAAATTATGATATACCCTTTCTCTATCATCATTTCAATTTAGGAATTTATATACGACCTCGTTATGCTCCCAAAAATTGAACCATGACATTCATGTCAAAATAACTGTGTAGGGAATACCATACCCATTCCTCTATTAAGGGTATTTCCTTTATCCACATATATTTTTTGGTTTAGTATTTACATGTATTTATTCAATATTCCTATATCATGGAATAATGTATTATGTTGAATGAATTCATATTATATGGTCAATTTGGAACCCATAAGTATGAAAATGAAATGATTATGAAGGGTGTTCTTTGATAGCCCTCCAATGCATTGGGTATTGTTTAATATCACTATACATCATTTGAAGTTAGGGTTTCATTATGATAATTCATGTTCAATGAGGGATTACTATTGATAATCCATGAGCAATGGGCCATGAATCATGATAATATCAAATTCAATGTTGTTTCCACATTTCTATGTAATGATTGTCACATTATGTCATGCATTTATGATCATGATTCTTATGTTATCCCTTTATATTAAAATTGACTATAATTTATTGTATTACTCATTTAATTCCATGTTAACTACCATACGGGGCTTTATAGGTCACCCTTTTATTAATTTTGTGTTCTGGTTATCCCATGCATTGTTAAGTACGAAGGAATTTCATGGTCATGTAAAATATGTCACTACAAAAAACCATTACATCCGAGGGGGTTATTTAAAGGGGGTTATTCAAAACCCCCTCTAAATTAATTTTCTTTAACATTATAGGGGGTTGTGCACAACCCCCTATAATAATCAAATTTATAGGGGGTTTAAAACCCCCTCTGAATTTTTTAGCATTTCTTTAATATGTAGTTGGATTTTAGAGAGGATTATGTTAAAACTGTCCCTACTAAAAAAATTAGTTGCGTTATATATTTAGTTACATGCATTATATATTCTATTACCGGTTCAATATATATATATTTATTCAGTTGGAATTTAGAGGTGTTATATAATTTTGTGTGTGTGTGTGTGTTATACAGAATTTTTTTTAGAAAATAGTGGGGGATCACAACCCCCTCCAATGTAAGACATTATTGGGGGTTCAAAACCCCCTATAATGTAATAAATTTGTGGGGGTTCAAAACCCCCTCTTATTTAAGAGATTAGAGTGGTTGTGAACCCTTACTATTTTCTTAAAAAAATCATAATATATATATAGTATATATTATATACATATTTGTTTGTATTTATAAAATGTATAATATATTATATTCATATAAATATGTAATATATATATATATTAATTATGTATGTATAAATATAATATGTATATATATATTTTCATAATAATTTTGAATAATATATTTGGGTAAAATATAAATAAATAAATAAATATATATATATATATTCAAATAAATATAAACAATTACAAATAAATATACAAATACACATTTGTGTTTGTGTGTGCATGATATAAATGTATTTATAAATACATACAAGCATAATTTTATTTAAATATATGAAACAATATATAATTTATAGAGGTGTGTAGAATATATATATATATATAAATATAGATACATGTTATTTATTTATTTTATTTAAGTATATATTGTCCAAATAATGTTTATCTTAGTAAACATATTAATATATATAAATACAATAATATATAAATTATATGTGCAAATTTGTTAATATATATTTTTATTAATATATTTTCTTATTTTAAAAACATATTATATGTATTTAAATATATTGTGTTAATAATGTTTATTTTAATTAACTTATTAATATATATATATAAATAATATGTGTGAATTTGTTAATATATATTAGTTTATTAATATATATTAAAATTTTAGTAAACATATTATATGTATTTAAATATATTATGAAAATAATTTATATTTTTATAAACTTATCAATATACATAAATAGAATAATATTTGTATTGTTAAACAAAAACTAATTCGGTGTAGTGGTTTAGTCACAGAGTACATAACACGAGATTCACGGTTCGAATTTTGTTGGATGTTCATTTTGGAATCGGACCAATAGGTGAAAGGGTATGAGCCGGGATGCGTGCATGAGGTGACTCATGCTGGAGATTGGGGAGACTGAGACACCGGGCTGGACAATGAAGTCATGGGGATGGGACAGAAACAGACAAGGGGACAGACACCAGGACACACTAGGGATAGACACGTGACAGGAGGACCGACACCAGACAGGAGGGACCTTGACAGACACTAGGACACACACCATGACCTGGGGATAGACGCGAGAAACACATGGGGATAGACACATGACACATAAATAGTAGGGAGACCATGACAGACACCAGGACACACACTACGACCTAAGGACAGACACTGGGACAGACACAGGACAAGACCGACATCGGGACACACACGACACACAATGCAGACACGAAAAGGTGGGGGAATAGAGAACAAGATAGGTGCATGGGACACCCACAGGCAGGACCAAGACACACATGGGACAGGCGCAGGAGAAACACATAGGGGGGACCAAGAAAAACTGGGGACATTCATGGTCTATGGTTCTTTTTTTCTTTAAAAAAGTGTTGCATTACGAGAAGTTTTTTAAAACCGCCTCTAATGCAATCAAAAATTAGGGGCAGTTAAAACTGCCCCTAATCCCTATATTAGAGGAAGTTGGTGTCATAACTGCCACTAATGACACTCATTTCTAGTAAATTTTGAATAACATTAGGGGGGTTTAAACCCCCTCTAATGTAACCGCTGCTAAATTAATCATGCATTTACCAGAGCTTCATCATAACTGCCTCTACTAATAGTAGGCATGCACATTAGTAGTGGTTCCTCATAACCACCGCTAATGTCTTTAGAAGGGGTTATAAACCCTTCTAATGTAAAAAATAACCCCTTCTATAGTGGTTATTTTTTTTGTAGTGAGTCTTCAATAAAGATGTTTTAATTTATGTTTTTAGTTGTTATGTAATGTT
The DNA here is from genome assembly GCA_963277665.1 of Viscum album. Taxonomy (NCBI): domain Eukaryota; kingdom Viridiplantae; phylum Streptophyta; class Magnoliopsida; order Santalales; family Viscaceae; genus Viscum; species Viscum album. The sequence continues at coordinate 1,700,117,181 of OY728127.1, forward strand.
CTTAATCCCAAATTATAAAATTCCTGTCAATATTATGAGTTTTATTAACTTAATATTATTTAATAAATCTTGTTTAAATGTGTAATAAAGTGAAATGTTCTTATAATGATCATTCACCCCTTATTTTTCCGAAACAATGTGTTTTAGGAGGAGAATTCAAGACACTTATGGATGGTACCTGATGAACTCTAGTGGCACAAGATTTATGAGAATCTATTGAATTGATAGTTCTAGAATCAAGAGATCCTCTTTCTGTGTCATTTCATATCAACTGATGGTGTATAAGTGGACTCGATTAAGGTTGTGGTAGTTCAAACTTGTGATCCATCCACATTTGTCATAGAGGTAAGAAGATTGTGTTTATTGGATGTTTATTTTAGTAAAATCATGAAACATTTATAGAGACATAGCCACCATCTAAAACTTCATCAAAAAGGGAATCCTTACCTTTTTATTGATATGTTCTAGTAATCATTTTACATGTTTTATAAGCGGATGAATAGAACACCCATATTTAAATTTCCTGAGGAGGGTGTCAAGTAAACAATTTTATGTGATTCCTTTGTGACCAAACAAGGTTGGGTATTGATGTAATGGAAGCTATAGGTTCCTATGAGTCTCGGCAGTTGATACCAAAAAACTAGAACTATGAAACCCACGATTTTGAGTTGGCAGTGGTAGTGTTCACCATGATGAGGTGATGACACTACCTTATTAGTGATCAATTTATCATCCACTATAGCCATAAGAGTATCAATTATATCTTATCTTAAATGGATCTTAACATCATATAGAGTTAATTGTTAGAGTTACGACATGATTATGACTTAAAATAGTTTATACTCCAAATAATGGGAATGTGGTTACAATTGATCTCAGTAGGAGATCATTCTCATAGTACTTGACTGAGGCTTTATAGTTATTTTCCTCATTACAATTTTACATAGAGGAAACAATGCTTATTATTATGTAATTTTTTTTCCACAACATCAAAATCATTATTTGAAGTCTCATCATGGAGATAATCACTATGATACCTTACTTACTAATATATACACTATATGTGGTACATAATTATTTTTCCATGGTGGGGAGTGTGAAATACATTTTTGAGGATGAGATATGGTTATGTTAATGTTTTGGAATGAGATTATGATGTGTTTTAATACATCAACATTGGATGTAAATATAGCTTTGGAAAAGTTGTAACATGAAATTTGAGGTATATTTTTATTGTCTAGGTATGATGAAAAGTTTAGTTGTGTTTGTCTCTTGATTCCTCACTTCTTTGTACGTGAACTATTTGCACCAACATCTAGTGGATTTACCTCAACACCTTATTGTATTGAGTGGACATTGTATGATATTTTTATGTACATTATGATGAGTTTACCATGTTATTTCTTATGAGGAATTTCAATCTAGGTTATTTCTTAATACCCAACAAATCGACCCACAACGTAGACATTCGTGTGTAGTGTTTGGTAGAGAGATTGGGTTATTTTACATGAAGGATATAACATGAATCCACACAGTTCCCCTAATGATTATTTGATACCATGATTCTCACTTCATGAAAAAATTAATGATATTATTTAATGGGGACTTTGGGACTAAATTTCATTTCATAATAGTTATTCACCCACCAACCAACTTCCAAACTGAGGGGACTATTCAGGCTTTGGATGACATTCATCAAGATATTATGTTAGAATTAGGACATATTTGGTAGGATCCTCTACCCTTATGGGAGTTTTCCTATAACAATAGCTACCATTTCACCATTATTATATTACCCTTTGAGACCTGGGTGACCTTGTCGGTCACTACTATGTTAGAACAATGCAGGTAAGTCATCTGTCATAAGACCAGAGTCTATGTGAGGCATTAATGAGAATGTGAAGATCCTTTATGATTATATTTTGACTTCATAGAGATATGAATGTATAAATGAATAACGACATCAGATGACTTTTGAGTTCAATGTTACATAAAATATGTTCCTGAGCATGTCAGAACCACATGGGCTACAAATTTTTGGCCAGGTTCTCAGGTTATCATTGAGATTCATTATCCAAAACATGATAGAATGAAGTGTTTGAGAGGTGGTTTACTACTTGGATCAGAAACTACAGTTATATTTGGTAGAAAAAATCATTCACATGACACAATTTATGTGTTATGAGCATGAACCATCAAATGTTATTGACTACTGAGAGCAATACATCAAGGATAGAGCAGCTACTATGAATTACATAATGATGATCAATGATGAAAATGAAAAGATATTCCCTTGGAAAGTGACTCTAATTATGTGTTTCCACTGGAAACACAAGAATTTTTAGGATATCACTAACTATTAGGATTCATATTTGTGAGTTTAGAACCGACAACTTTATAGTAGCATTTTTATATTTTTGGGACAAAAACCTTGTTTAAAAAGAATATAATGTCTTTATTTTTTTTAGTTAATACTTCAAAAAATATTTATGAATATTTGAAAATATAGGTTAGGAGAAATACCACAATTATAGGGATCATAGATAAATTGATTATGATTTTATGAATATTAATTGTTGATTTATTAATATCCTACAGATGTAGTTTTAATAAAAATAATGAATAAATCTAGAATGGATGTTCGAATTAGAAATATGAGTCATCCACTGAGTTCAAAACATGAGTTCTCCCAATGAGTGACATACAACAAACTTGTATCGGGTGTTTATCTTAGGTGCTATTGTGGGTAGATAATTAAATTAAAAGCAAAAATTATATAAATTTTAAATTAAAACCAACACCTAGACTTCTCTATAAATACACTATTATGGATAATTCACAGATTTAGCCATATAACCCAAAGAATTGATTGAGACCATTGGGAGTGATCATTGGCAGTAGTTAACAGATTGGAGGACCATATTGATAAAACAAGTATCATTTATGACAATGGAGTTATTGGATATAATCAATTATTATGGCCCTTGATCATTCTTCATCAGTAATGATTCCAAACTCAAGGTAGGAAATTTTATTTATTTGGATTCATCATTTTTTTATCCCATGTGGAATGAGAATCAATTATACTAATAGGAATTGTTTCTCACATTGACTATTTTTATAGTGTATTTATTTGTCTATTTATTTTTTTCTTTCATTGATATAACATAAAATAATTAGGGCCAGCTTAAAAATGGTCGTGGATCATTCATTATGTTCACGTTTGTGATTATCTACCCCATTTATTATTACATTTTTCATAGGAAATTTCTTTATCATGTGTATTGATGAATATCCAATACTTGTTCATTTTAGAATCATTCATAGTAGAAATGGATAAATAACATTGGCATGAATCCTAATTAAGAGTGAAATGGAAACACATTGATAATTTTTTAAATAAATTATTTTTTAAAATTAATAAATCATTTAGAAATTATTTTTTAAATGAATCACCATGTTTAAACGAAACGTGAAAAAATATTAAAATATTATTTTATTATATGATTGTTGTCACATCGATATTGGAATGGTAGGACTAAATAAGAATAAATAAATTATGAATGTTTATTTTTCACATATGTATATATAATGAATTCCTCGATGATTGGTAAAATAGAGATGAAAATAAAAAATATTTCAAATTAAATTAAATCTTTTTTAAAAAAATATATATACCCAAAAATAAATTTTATCTCAATAAAAAAAATATAATATATTTGGAGAATAATTTTAATGAAATTTACATAATATATATTCAATCAAATATTTATCAATTATTTTATGTGTTTCCAATATAATAGTGAAATATAAATCCAATTTTATCCATTAAACAATAATTTTTAGAAGACGTTTTGTCACCATTTTCATAGTAATTTTAAAAATAATTGTTGAAATCTCTAAAAAAATAAAAAAAAATTTAAATAAATATTTCATAATTATTTGATAGTTAATTTTTTTAAAAATTATCAGCAAAGATAAATTTATTGATAAATAGTGAAAAATTCTTGTTTTTATTAAGAATTCATATTTATATTAATGAATTTAAAACCATAATTTTATTATAATGGGTTTAATTGTAAAATATTATGAATAATATAACTAATAATAAAGTATTTTTCATTCTAATCTTTTTCATAATTACGTTTCATATAATTTTCTTAAACTTTTAAACATTTTATTTTTGGAAAACAACCCACTCATCGCATCTACATGAATTGTTATAAATTAAATTGTTCTACTCCAAAGAATGAAATTTGAAATAATGGATTCATTATATGGAATAATAGTTATTTATATTATCTAATAAGTTCAACTAAATTTTCTTCCATAATTATTAGTAAAAACAGTATAAATTTTTTAATGTGATTTGTGTTAAAATGTGTTTTTGGGGCTAAATATAATTTGATAATGGTTAAAAATGAAAACAAACATGTCAAAACCCCATTGGGTATAAATATTATCACCATATATCTTCATTAAGGTTGTAATTTTGGCCTGGCGGCCCGAATGCCCTAGAGACTTGGCCCGAAAGCCTGAGTTGCCCAACCCGGCAAAGCCTGCGTTGGGACAGGCTGAGCTCAGGCCATAGGTTCATCAGGCCAGGCTTGGGCCTATCCAAGAAGGCCCACAGGCTGGGCTGTGCCGGCCTGAAAAAGCCCGCCATGCTGGCCCATATGAAACCCGGCCTGCTGTGAAAAAATATAATGGGAATCTACTGGTAGGGAGATTCGATAGGCGCAGCGCCTGATATATTTTAACCATACAATATATATATATATATCAATGATATATGTGTGTATATATATATTCTTATATATTAACAAAATATATAGATATATAACAATATATATATACATATAACATTTATTATATATATTTATAGTGTGTGTGTGTGGGTGTCTAAAACGATATATAGTTATATATATATATATAACGTTGTATATATATTTATAAACAAATCCATTAATAATATATATTAATTAAGTGTGACTTAAAAATCGATTAATAATATATATATCTAGAAACAATGCTATTAATATATATATATATATATATCGATGATTTAATATTATATATATATACCAAATTTTCGTATATTAATAAAAATATAACACTCACCTAATGATGTTCTTGCACGTCCATCAACTTCTTTAATATTTTTAAGTATGTTGTGGCTTGCATATATTATACATAAGATACATATATAAATCTATTTATAAAAAACATTAACATGCACACTGCCGTACACCCCTCAACCACTAATTATTTTTTTTACAATTTTATTATATTATATATATTAATATATGTCAGTAATTTAACATTATATATATAATAACTTATTATATATTAACAAAAAAAAATAACATATCCACTAGATGAATTTCGCATACACCCCACAACGTCATTAATTTTTTTTAAATATGATGAAACTAGAATATTATATATATATATACATATAAAAATCTATTAATAATATATATATCATGGATATGATACAATATATATACTAATACAAAGCCAATAATATATATATATAAATATATTAATAATATATAACAATTAACTGTTGCTTTTAAAAATCCATTAATATATATATATAAATGATATAATATAATATATATATATAAACAAACCAAATAAATATATACATATATATCAATGATTTAATAAAATATATACAATAACTTATTTTATATTAAAAAAATAACTCTCACCTAATGATATTGGTGCACGCCCCCACCTCAATAATTTTTTAATTATGTTGAAACTTGTATATATTATATAAAAATTTTATTTAGAAAACAATAACCTGCCCATGGCGATGCACCTCCCAACCCCTAATTTTTTTTCAATTATGTCATAATATAAATATATATATTAAAATATTATATATTAAAAAAATAAATACCCACACAATGATGTTTACACACCGCCAAACTTATTAATTGTTTTTAAATAGAATGAAACTTGCATATATTTTATATATTTATAATTGTATTTTAAAAACATTCACTCACATAGTGTTGCGCACCCCAGAACCTCTCATTATATATTTTCACATAATACATATAGATTCACATATATAAATTTTTTTAGAAAAAAATAACATATCATCTCACTGTAAAATGTAAATAAAATAGAGAATAAATTTTCTTACAAAACAAGGATTAACGTTTAATAAAAATACATGGAAAAAACATGCGTTTAAAAAAAATTTTAAATCTTTTATAAAAATGATTTAAATTAAAAAAATGCTTAAAAATAATTTTCATAAATATGTTAAAATAATCGAATGTTAAAATGTTTTAAATATGTAATAAAAAACCATTACAGACAATGCTTTTAACCAACCCACTACTGTGCAACCCCCAATTTGTAAATATATAAATCTATTTAAAAAATTAACATATCCACCCATTGTAAAATGTTGAAATTTTTTTTTACATAAAATATGTTAATGGTTTAAACGAGATATAAGTAAGAAACATGTGTTGAAAAAAATATTTCAAATTAAACGTCTAATAATAAATTTAAAGATTATTATAATCTAATGTTAAAAAATGACTTAAATAAAAATTATTAAAAAAATTTATTAAAACAAACATCTAATTTATTCATTTTTTAAACAAACACTTGAAAATCATTTTAAATTAAAATTTCTATAAAATGATAAATGTTTTAAATAAATACTTGTAAAAAGAATGCATTTAAAAAAAATAAAAAAACATTCTAAAATAATCATTTAAAGATAAATGTAAAAAAAATTTAAATACATGTTAAAACCGATTTAAATAAAAATTTATAATTTAAATAAAATATTAAAATATGCTTAAAAATTTATAAATATGTTACGAAAATGTAAATAAATGTTTTAAAAAATAAAAAAAATGTTTAAATAACAATGTTTAAAACTAACCTGTTGTTGCGCATCCCCCAACCCCCCATTAATTTTTTTTTCAACTTGATCAATATATATATATATATATTCACATATATAGATCTATTTAGACTAAATTATAACATATCCACCCACTGTAAAATTTTAATAAAAAATAAAATAAATGTTTTTACAAAAAAAATGTAAAAAGTTTTAAAAAAAATACATTTAAAAAGCATGCATTTATGAATGAATATAAATAATGTTTTAAATAAATGTTAAAAATGTTTTTAAAACAAACAATTCTTTTGAAAACTATTAAAGCCCACAATGGCCCGACTTGAAAAAGCCCAGCCCAGTGAGAAAAACCCTGGCCCGACCCGATGGTTTGGGTCGGCATGAGGCAAGGCTCAGGCCACCTCATGAGGTTGTTCGGGGTGGCCCGACCCATCCTGAATAGTGGTCATTGGCGCAATTTGTTTCATGGAAATATTGGCCTGGTCCGATATGGGCCAGGTGGGGCCAGGATTAAATTACACCCTTATCATTAGGTATCAATAATGATTATTTTTTTGATAACATTAAAAAGGTAATAATCTGAGTACACCTTTTTATTTTCAAAAAATTAAAACTATGTCACTCACATCCCTTATAAAAATCAACTACTATCCTCTCTTTTTAACCCTTCAAAGACCCACCATATCAGTCTATAACTGATTAAAACATTCTTAATTTCCTATTATTTTCCTAGATTCCCTATTATTGTCATAAATAATACCTAAGATATATTTCGATTTAAAACAAGTTATGTTTTCCAACGAATATGTAACATCCCTAATGGAATATTTTATTTCATTTCATCCCCCATTTCCTTAAATTACTATTAATACATGAATATATAATAATCTCAGTTTCATAAATATACCATGAAAGCTAGGAGATAGGAGAATCTGCTCTTGATGAAATCATATAAAATAAAAGTACAGTACAAGGTATCACTGAGTCACTTCACAAAGACGAGAATAGACCTCACCAAAATAATTCACCCCAATAAGACAATCATAGTAATCAGGCAACATAAAAGACCAGAAGGGGGAGACCTCATTAATTACCCATTTTGTAAGAGCATCTTCCACTTTATTGGCTTCATGATAAACATGTGTGACTTCAATGGAGAGTGATCCATGAAGCAGAAGAAAATCAATCCAGACTGGTAGAATCCTCCATGGCACATTCTTCGAGCACTCTTTCAAAATTTGAACTGCAATAGATGAGTCTGATTATACCCATAATTCATTCCAACCAAAATGGATGGCATACCTGATTGCATTCATTATAGCACAGAGCTCATGATCAATGGAATATCCATTTCCAATATAATTAAAAAAATCAGCCTTTGACAAATCCCGAGAGGTTCGAAAAACACTACCACATCTAGAGGGCCCTGAATCACCAGAGGCAGCCCCATCAACATTGACCTTAATCCACAGTGGAAGAGGTGGAATCCATCAAATGTATTTCACCATAAGGCGATTCTATGTCCTGCCAGTAAGACCAATAGATCTCATCAAAACCAAGTCAGAAACATCATTTCTCATACAACTTGCTTGGATGTTTGAAGCCATGCAAATGACACAATGCATTTTTAAGATACCATTGTGAAACCACGACTGAATGTTGTTGAACAAAAAGTCATTTTTGGACTTCCAGATGAAATCAATAACATCCAAAATTGTTGCCTAGAGAAGATCATGAACTTGATCACTGAAATTGGCAATGCCAATGACCTACATTAATTCATCAATAGAATGTAAATGAAGGCTGAATTGAAAAATATGCAGCATATAACTACATAAATTGTGAGAAAAATTGTAGGAGAAGAAAACATGGGATATGGATTCATCTTATCCCAACCAGACATGGCATACCAGGGTAAGGTACATCCCAGTTCACTATAGAAAAAACTACATGGGAAATTTGTTTTTCCACATTTCTCATATGAGCAGTGAATGCACAAGGGTAATAAAGGGCTTAATAAAATCCATAACACGTTTATGGGGGTGAATTGAGGCACCACAGTGAGAATTATATCATTATTTTGTGCTGAAAATTCCAATCAGATATGGAATCCAAACCAAGACATCATAATCAGTAAAGCAATATTGTGTGACTTCCATTATTATGTGGCCAAGCAGAATTTCTGAAAGGTTTAGTTTTTAACCAATATCTGCAATTGATTTGAGATTAAGAGGTGCTAGAATGATGATCTCATCACAAATGGGCCGTGACAACAAAGTGGTGGTCCAACAATTTAGATTGGACTGCTTACAGACCAACCATTTAGAATGATCTATAAGATTAGAATAAGCCTAATTAATAGTAGACCAGACAGAGGATCTCATATAGTTGGCATACCCATTCTGCAATTTTTCAATAAATCTAATTTCCAGAAACTCCATAGAAGGATGAGGATTTGAAAAAAGATTCCAGACAAACAATTCAATCTATGTTTCATTGAAGAGTTGAATGTCTTTAATACCCAATCCTCCCATTTGAACTGGCTTAATATAGTCATTCCAGGAAACTATGACCAATTTCATCTCGTTGACTAATCCAGTACAAAAAAAGTATCTAATTATGCAACTTAATTCTTTAATTAGCGATCTCGGCACTTGTACAGATAGAAGGAATAAACAATCATTGAGGAAATCACTGAGTTAACTAGACATATTCTCCCATCATGGGACATATTTTTCCTTTTATAGCCTGATAATTGATTGATGATTCACAACACAATATTTTTGAAGTGATATCTTTTAACCCTGCCCCAAAAAAGAGGCACACCAAGGTATTTGAATGGGAGAAATCCTTTTTTAACTCCCAGCTTCATCACAGTTCAGTTTTTCCTTGAAGAAGTAACTATATCACCAAAAAACACATAGCAATTTCTCTAATTAATGACCTGACCTACAACCTCTTCATAGTGAGAGAAAATTCCTTTAATACAGGATATAGTAGCATTGCATGCCTTTCCAAATTGCAGAATATAATCACCATAAAATAAATTTGAAGGGGCACTCAAGTCCCTTACAAGCCTTATTTGTTTATAAAATCCAAAATTAGAAACATCATTGAGGCACCAGCTTAAATTTTCTTCAGAAATACAAAACAACATACCAAAAAGGGGGTCACCCAGCCTGACACCTATTGAGCATTGAAATAATCCATTAAGAGATCCATTTACCATGACAAACAGCCTTGCACTAGATAAAATGGATCCAATTAGATCAAGAAATATCTATGAGAATCCATGCATCTGGAGAAAATTAAACAGAAAAATACAACTTATGGTGTCAAAATCATTTGAAATATCAATCTTAATGGCTATATTTCCATCCTCAATCTTTTTTTTCATATAATTCACACAATCAGAATTAGTAAAAAGACATTCTTGGATGTTTCTCCTAGGTACAAACCCAAAATGATTACTGGAAATGAGCCCTTTGGCAATCTCACCCAACCACTGAGCCATAATTTTACTGATGACCTTTGGTATTCTATTCCAAATGGAAACCGGTATGAGGTCTTTAATGTCTAATGCATTATTCTTTTTAGGGATTAAGGCAATAAAATTTGAATTTATCTCAAACGGAAGGTAAGATGATCTAAAAAATTCATTCACATCAAATTTAACATATGTTTTAACAATATCTCAATAGAATATAAAGAATTTATTAGTAAAGCCATCAGGACTTGCAGCACTATCAATGTTCAGCGAGAAGAGGAAATCATGTATCTCCTTTAAACTATGGATATCAATAAGCATCTTATTATATTTTTCTTCACTATAGGGGTCAAAACTATGGATTATTTTATCATAATTGTCATTTCCAATATCTGAGTACAGCTTCACAAAGTAATCTGTCACAGCTTCAACATTACCACTCTATGAATAGGAGAGCTTCCCATCAATGCTAAGATAATTAAGACTCTTCGTGTGGTTTTTTTCTTTGTTAGTAGAATGAAAGTATTTGTAGTTCCTATATCCTCCCTTCAGCCATCTAAAATTGGATTGATTCAAGACCAGATTATCCTTAAGCGCCAGCAGTTTGTCCAGTCCTGATGTAGCCTGTATTTCCTCTAGGGAGGGAACCTCCTAGGACAGACCAAAATCATGAAGTTCTGAGAGGAAAATTTCATCCCCTCTAATATCACCGTCAATAAAGGAGAAGGAATACTTTCTCCTTTACTTCATCCTGGCTATAGCAAGGTTCAGCTTACAATATAGAGTGTGCAATGAGCTACCCAAGTAACTAGTTTATCAAGCATCCAAATCAATCTCTCTGCATCCAGGTATAACGATCAATGAATTATTGAATTTTAAATGGACAGGGGCTGACATGACTTTACTGTAAAAGACCTCATGAAAAATAGGGTTTTGATCAGAATGTAAATTTGGTTGGGTTCTCCCAGCCACATCAATTCTTCTGCTCCTATCATCCACTTGAGTGAAGGACCTATCCAGTCTACTTGCATGTCTCCCATTAATAGTTTATCCGCTCCGCGTGTAATCAGTACAAGAAATGGGAACCTCAAAAAGGATACATTTATCAATGCAGGGTAAAAAATTAGAGGTCGACGCCTTATAGAAGTGCTCCCCAGTTTTTTCCTCAGGTCGTAGAACAGTGTTAAAGTCTCAAAGAAGAACCCAAGTTCTCATCATATTCTTAGAGATATCAGTTAACCTTCTCCACAACGCTCATCTTCATATGTAAAGATTGAAGGAATAAACAAATTTCACCTCAATAGATACATTATTATTGTAACATTAAAGAATGACAGAATGAAAATCCGTCAAAATCAAATTAACCGCAACACAATCATTTTTCACCACCCACATAGATTCAGAATTTCTAGTAAATTTTTTGCTTGCAACAGGGGATTATCCCATGGACGCCCATTTGAAGGAAATACAATTCTTCAAATTCATCCTTGGCTCTAAAATACCCACTAGAACATGCCTATTGTCATAATAAGCTGTCTAAGGGATCTGACCGTGGGAGGATTCCCAATCCCTTGACAATTCTAGAATAGAATCATAATTTTTATGATCTGTGCCTAGTTCTCGGCCCATCATTAATCTGTTCAGAATATTTTCAAGAGGCAGAAAGCCAGTAACACCAGCACCATCTGATATTTGATCATTAGCTTCATTTCTATTTCCATCCCCCACCGAGTTATTTAAACAGAATCTGTTGACCGAATCAGTTTGAACATGCAGTAGGCTAGCATGTAATATTCTTTTTACAGCTTTAGAAGAATGACCATATGCGAATTCTCCTAGATCAATATGACTAGAATCATGCTCTAGAGCATGTGCATGGTTTATTCCAGGGCCCAAATCCTGATCTTGGGCAACCAAAGGGACCACTCTAGGACTTCAATCAAGACCCTGAATCACAGGGTAAGTAGGTTATGCAACACGCCTTTCAACAGTCACAATATCATTAGGGACAATTCCCAAAGTAATAGTCAGGCCTTCTTCCTGTGTCTATGCACCATCAGCAGATTCAACTTTTTCAGCAGACACTACATCATCCTTTATTCCAGATGTTACAGAAGAATCATCAATATTGGTAGGGACATTTCTAGAGGTATCATCTAGGTCTTCATCCTGAGACTGTGTACCATCAGCAGGTTCTATTCTTTCAATAGACTCACCAGAAACATTATAATAAAAAAATAAGTGCATTTTCTGCAACTTTTAGTTTCCCCTATCATTATGCTTCAAGCCCTCCCCATTCTAAGGTTCTCGAACAGTGATTTCTGGGATAATATGATCCATATCATGCTCCATGGAACCTGAATCAACCTTAGAGTTGTCGTTTACACCATTATCATCAACTTCCTTACTTTGATTATCATATATAAGGACACAGACATCCACCATCCAATATTTTCCAGAGGCCTTGGATGGAAAATTGATATATCCATTATCAGAAATGGGATTACTACCAGTCTTAAATGCCATATCCATGTTCTTGTTTTTCCTAAAGTTTTCAGCCTCATGCCCTCGACCCTTACAAAGGTTGCAAGATTTATTTCGATTACATTTAGAGAGAATATGACCAAAGAAGTGACAATTCAAACAAAAATTAGGTTTTCTCTAATATATAATACCAAGGTTGAGACTGTCATCTTGGGTAGTTAACACCACTTCCTCAACAAGAGTGGCAGCAATATCAACTTCAACTAAAATTCTCACATAGTGTCCAAAGGTATGACTCTCAGTCTGTTTATCATGTAGAACTGGGTTTAAAATCGACGAGGTGATGTCCCATAGAATTTAAGGATGCCAATAGAGACAATTTAGATTACATACATGAATCCAGATTTGCGCAAAATTGTTCTTCATAGTACTGGGGTCGAAATTCTAGTCTCATTCATGAATTTGTAGAATGCCCGGCATGAGAGGGACCGAGCCAACACACCAGGCGCGACGCTTGAGCTCATTTGATGGTAAAATAATATTGTAAAAACCACGACCCATTGTTGTCATCTTCCAGTCATTAAAGCCCCAAATCTCATCAATCCTCACCATGAGGTCATTGAACTTCCTTGGATTCACCCCTTTTAGAATCACCACTCTCTCCGTGATCAAATATCTGCAGAGCCTAATCCGCTCCTCAACCACATTCAGATTCATAGATACATGTGCAAAATGCCCTTTTCTAATGATTCTTCCCGAGGTCCCAGTTTCAGAATATAGAAACAAGGTATTTCCCATACCTTTAACTGCATTCGCAATGCTCCTATTTATATTGTCTCCCACAACACATTAGGTTTTTTTTCACACAGGATGAAGAGATCCTCGTGCCTAACACATTCAACACCCTTAGCATGACAATGAGCATGATTTATTGATTCATCAGTGGGAATAGATATGCTTGATCTAGGGTTAACACTCTTCTTTAATCAAATGGTTTACGAATTCACAATTCATGCTTATGGAGGACAACCACCTCGCGCACTGGTGTTATTCATTTTCCATCAACACCTCCCATGTATTGAAATAATAGTAGGTATATTTAATATATGATACATTTATGATATTATTATACTTCTATAATAATCATATCACATGATCTCTCTTAAATTTCATTTCATGAGAATGTGACAATGTCATTTCTGTGTATTGAAGTCTACTGCCTTGCGAAGAATTTTGATTTGGTCACAATTAACAGAATAGGTAATAAGGATGGTTTTAATGAAAATATGTGAAATATATGAAATAAAAATTAATTTTTTAGATAAATAATTTATTTAACTTCCTTTATTTCTATCCATCAGGAAAATGGAAACAATGTTCATGGGTACGTAAGACCTACTATCTCCATGAACTGCGTATTTCATTTTCTATCTTGAAATTTTATTAACCACTAAAATTAATTATATATGGTATATATATATATTATATTTATATCATTTTTAAAATTATGGATATTATATAACCATGAGAATGTTAATAGTACCAAAAATAATGATTCCAAACAAACACGAAAAAACAAAACAGTTATTTCTAGAAACCTCTATTATTAATTGGGAAAAAATAGGTAATATTTAAATAAAATATGTATGATATATATAATTATGTTTCATTAAAAAATTTGTAATAGACTTATATAAATTTTTATTATGGTTTTATCTAGTACAAATGAGTTTGAGACTTATGGTATGGGATTTTTGTCTCACTTTTTTTCTTCTATGAGACTCTTTCCATGTTCACAACCAATTTAATTTATGTGGTGTATATAATTACCATTAATTTATTTTTTTATGATTATATAATATATTATGGTGATTTCAATTTACATTTTTATATTCATTTCATGGTCCCAACATTTCAGAAAATACCAATGTGGTAAGTGATTTTAGTGTCAATTTGTCTTATTTGGGACATTCATTATGTTATGAACCAAATCATTTTATGAAGAGCAAATAAAACTAAATAGTAATGTTATATAATAATTAGAAAAAAATTCAGTAAATTTTATTTTTCATTTTATGTTATTAATTTATGTGGATTCCAATTCAATATTAACAAAGTGGTAAGGGTTTTATGATACAATCTCATCACTTATTGGGATTATTTGTGATTATATATCAGGTGTGAAAATATTATTATAATTCTATAGTGTAACTAAATAATTTTATTCTCATCTACTTATATTTGGTGAATAAATTATTTCTAATTATTTACTTCTATTTTTGTACTCGACAATTTGAATTAATGATTTTATTGAAAAATGAATTCAATTCGCACTTTGGTCTAGAAGAAATTTTCATCAAAAATAATGTATTCTATTTTATTTTTAATATTTTTGTTAAATAATAAAAAATAATTATTATTAATTATTTACCATTTTTTTATTTTTTAAAAAATATATTCAATGGAATATTCATGTATTCTCCAATAAATTCCATTTTGGATTTTACTGATAATGTGGAGTGAATATTTCTTTTAACATCTATTAAATTAATTGTATTTCCTTCAACAATGACCAAGATTTGATTTTAGTGAATTAATTATAATATTCAATATTTATTTTAATTCGAGTTTTTTTCCATTTTTTTTGGAATTTTTTATTTCCTAAATTTATTTAAAAAATGAAAACAATATTTACCCCAAGAATAATTTTAAATTATTTTCAATGATTCTATTAAAATAGTAAAATGATTTTTTTAATGATTTTTTTTAATATTACTTTTTCAAAGTGAAAAGGCTATATTCATCAAAAATTGTCCCGAGTGATGATCAAAAATCATTTTACATTTAATATGACATCCTTTGATGTTACTTATACATTACTGAGGATAAGATTGATTATAACCATCCTTATTCTATATTTGGATTATTAATGATTATGTTGATGAAATATGTTGTAACCCATTTATTTTTTATTGGATATGTTATGTTGTGTTGATTAAATGATTATGAAACCCATTTTTTGTATAGGTGTTATAGTATAATGATATGATGATTTTTTTATTCTCGTACACAAAAATATTTTTTAAATAATGAGATGGGTGGTACATATATCCCATGCTAATAAATTTCTTAAAGCTTTATATTTCATTAGATAACAATGGGTAACATGTGGATGATCTTTATCCACTATGGGAATCGTGTGTTTCCTAATATATTTTGGTAACATCTGCATCCTTAATTGTAATGGGAAATAAGAGACAATTTCTGATCAACTATATTGATAGTGTTTGGTGGTTTTCCATGATATATGATATGGGTATTTCTATACATATTATGATTCCACACTTTTATGAAATGATATTATGATTAATGGTTGATTTATGATAATTTCACCCCTTAAAGGGCCATGTTTTCTGATATGATAATTTTCTTTACCATGACACATGCTTATGTTCTATGAAAGGATGTGTGTGAAATTCCAATGTTATTTTCATGGTCATATTAAATTATTCTTATATTATAAATTAATGTGATCAAAGATTTATCTTTCATATGTTTACCCTTACTGAGAATCTATGATCACAGATTATTATATTTCATTCACCATGTTTTGAAAAATTGATTATGGAGGGAATGTCAAAGAGGTGTACTATGTATGAAAAATGTTATTAGAGATGATTAAGATTATTCATGAAATATATATATTGTGAAACATTTCTCTAATGTAAATAAAATATTATAGTCTTTAGGTGTGTGTTTATGAAATGCATTGAATATTCATTTAAAATGTTAAAATATTTATCTAAAAAATCATAGGTCAATATAGATGGTATTATAGGAAATGATTAGTAAATATTTAGATATTATGATATTAAAAAATTAAATTATTTCTATAGGGAAATTCCTAGGTATATATCTAGAGATCTTTCTCGGTTTATCTTAATGTCTAAATATAAATATATTTCTATGTGTTGAAAAATAAACTTGATTTTTATTGAATGATATTGAATGGTGTTTCCAAAGAAATTACATCCATGTTAGCATTCAATAAATATATATTGACCCAGTGTATAAATACCTGGTGCTAATATCTTAGAAAATGGTGCATTGACATGGACTAGATTGTCACTTGGTGCACAAAAACATGCCAGGATACACACCTAGTTTTTCTCTCAATGGGGATATGCTTTGGAAATTAATATACTCTTTATGAGACATTTTTGAAGTATTTAAATAATGACCATGAATGTACATGGTTATGCTTAAGGTGTACTAAATTGAAAATAATATTTCATGATATATACAACAAATAAATTATTATTTTCAATATTATATCGTTTTATTATATGATTAGTGTTTATCACTCTATACATTATTTTTATCTTTTATTGCAGGAACCATAAGGCATAATGTTAATGGTGAGTGCAATACAAATTGAAATTATTTCCCTCTTGAGAAATACAGCATTATGTGACTCTGAATGAAAATTATTATTTATAAGAAGAAATATTTTTATCAAGATACGATTGATGATAAAAATCCAAATGAGAAAATTAGGTTATAATGTTCAATGTAGTACTTAATGATCGAATTTCCACCTTCTATTAGTGGTTATGAAGATACACTAGTTAATTATTAATGGATCAGTACCACTGAAAAGATATTTTCTTTTATTTAGTGATTGGAGAATGAAAAATGAATTTTGGATATCTATTTATTTGTTGGATAAGATGATGATTTTTGTACACTTATTATGTACATGAGTTAATAAAAAAAATTATTCTATGGAATGTGAAGAGTTTAAGGGTACATTTCTCAGAAAGTATATCACTCATAATATATTAACACTTAATGATAATGAATTATTTTAGCTTTATAACCTATATATCAAGCTTTACTGGACTTTCAAGGAACATGTATGGTTTATCATTATCCTTAAAATAAATAATCTTATAGTCATTAGTGGATTAAAACCATATCATGGAATGGAATTGTCTAATATAAAACAAAGTAGATATATTGATTCACTCATTTTCTACTATGGGTATAAATCTAATTATGATATCCCTACCATTGAAATGGTTTTTATAAGAAAATAATGGTCAAGTATCATGAAAACTAAAATGGTGGAATGAAATTCCATCCATTTCCATTTCCTAAATATGGGAAGAATAATAAATGGACTTTCATCAATGGAATAGAGAGGGTAATTTATATGTGGAATGGTATGTAATAAATCATGAAAATATTGAAATTTGATTAATGGGCTGGTTAAAAGAGTGAAGGAGAAGAGGAAACTAACTAATTCACCACCAATACTCCAGTGTCTTTGGTGAAATGAGTTTTGGTACTATTAAAATTAATTACCATATTTAATGGATAGTGTGATTAACAAGTCACATCAACCATTGAAGAAAAAGGAGAAGGGTAAAGATTATGAAATCAGAATGTATGAAGTGATTAATGATAATTATTGAACAATTATCCTATGCTAATTAGTTGGAAATTTCATTTTTATTTCATTTTTTATAAATGATCCCTATTAAACACTTATTTTTCATTCTTTTATGAAATTTCATGTGATTATCCATATTTACATGAATTTTGGAATTATAAAATATCAGTAGATATTCTATCAGTACAAGAATTAACCCATGCTTTAAATGAATTTTATTTATATAATATAAGAGTCTATAAATGAAATAAAGGGTGAAGTAATGTTTTTACGTTTATGTGTCTCCATGTATGATTAAAATAAGTGTTATGGATACCATCATAGGTTTATGAGATTAATGTTGATTATATGTTCAAATCATTGAATCCCATTTGGGGAGTTTGCAGGATGGGAGAATAATAGTATTAATAATATTTTAAGGGGAGTTGATTGATATAATACTCATTAGTAGTGTGTATGTTATAGTGCAAAAATTCATATTTTTATGTATGAATTTACACTTTGTGGTTATATGATAACAGTTACTGGTAACCTTCAATTTTTATTCTTTCATTGATGTGTAAGTAATTTTTCAATGTAGTCGAGCACCTTACAATGTCAGCACAATTAATTTCTATGAAAGAAGATTTATCACTTGATTCACTAGCTATAATATAAATTATGAATGTGTTAAGGTTTCATGAAGTATGACATTCAGTTGTATCTGATCGAGATCTGAATATTTACAAGATGTTTGGGTGACGTTCATAGTAATATAATGATATATATTTGAGTTTCATAATTATTTAACTTAATTTGATACATTTATAGTCTGATAGAAAAATTCAAACCCTAGAGGATACAGTAATATATTGTTATGTAAATTTCCATTCTATCTAGGATAAAAACATACCACTAGTTGATATTTCATGCAACAATAGATTTCATAAGAAAATTTAGAATGATCTTTCTGAGGACATTTATAGAAAGAAGTGGTGAACTCCAACATACTTTAATGAAGATGAATAATGAAATCCATCGGTGCCTAAATAAGTATATGAGATGTAATGGAATGTGAGATCTATTCCACAACAAGTATTGAAAATAAAAAGTGAGTATCATTGTTATTGAGATAATCATTTTTGGGATCTAGACTTTGTAGGTGGTGAAAATAAATTTCTATTATATTATACATGGAAGAAAAAATATAAAAATAATAACTATTTATATAGTTCCCTTTTAAATATTTTATCATATTTGGATTGTATCTTAATATTTGGTGCCTTTCCCAAACCATTCTCATGTTTATGACGTGTTCTATGTAATTATATTGAATTATTACATACCTGATCCATTACATTTACTAAACTCAATAGTCAAAACTATGTAGCATGATATTTATTATAATGAAAAATTAGATGACATTCAAGATCATATATAGAAATATCTCCAAAAAATACCACTCATATATTCAATATTTTTTGAAAAAATCCCCAACATGAGGAATCTATTTCATAACATGGGGATGTAATGTTATTGAAGTATCCTCAATTATTGGTACCTAATTAATGAATTTAAAGGAACTAGTTAATTTTAAGGTCGGTAATATGTAAACCTTGATATCATATGAAATATATTTTTTCTAATAAATTTTATCATTTCTATATCCAGAGTTTCAAATAACTCTTTAATTAAATGAGATGCCGCATATAATTTAAATAATATTAATTATTATGTTATTTATTTCCCAATCATTTGAAGTGTAATTATTAATATGATTTACTAAAATTTTAAATTATATTGTCTACACTTGTATATATAGTTATTACCCTAATTATTAATTAATTAGAAATGATAAATAATAAAATTTTAAAATGAACATAATTTTTTTTTGGAAATTATTTTTATGCTCAAATTTTTTAACTAAATATATAAATAAATTAATTTTTGGGATCTTATTTATTATATAAATATATAACGTACTAAATTATGTTTTTTAATTCATCTAATGTGTTCTCTATAAAATATATAAGAAAAAAAATCCAATTTTAAAAATCAAAAATGTATTTTTGTGAAAAGTATTTTGTCACCTTTTTCATAGTTATTTTAAAATTATTTTTCTCCCATGTTATTAAATTAATTTCATTTTTGAAATAATTAGCTAAAAAGTATAATAGGATTAATTTATGAAAATTTTCAATGATAAATTGGTCACTAAATAGATAAAATCATGGGTTTATATGAAAAATCATCATTTAATTTAAATCATTTATAACTTTAAAACATACATTAGTATGTTTTTAAATGTAAAATAAATTAGATTTAGTCTATATTAATCTATTTTAGTACATTTCAATTAAATTTATATTTAATTTCTATTTGAAAACATTTTAAACTATTGAAAATTTTCTCCTAGGAAAATAACATTCTCATCACATCTTTGAGATTAATTTTAAATTATGTTTTACCAAATAAAATAACTATATGTGAAAAAATGGATTCCATATATATAATTATAAAAATGTATATTATCTAATAAGGTCAAAATAATTTTTTAAAATAATTAATAGTAAAAATTGTATGAATTATTTACCACAATTAAGGTTAACATGAGTTTTATTTGGGTTAAAATAAAGATAAAAGTGTTTAAAATGACACAAGACATTTCCAAAAACCACAAAATATAGTTATTTATTCTAGATGTCTTTTTTGATCATTAATGTACTATTATTTATCCATTTAGAATGCAATAAAGGAGGTTATACCTTTTTTCCAACTATTATTGATTTTTAACCCACCTCACTAATAAAAGGATATTCACTATCATAATCCCATTAAACCTAAAAAACATTTTTTATTAAATATCTAGACAATATAATATTATTAATTTGATGATTCCATCATAGATTCCAATGTTTGGTTATTAATCGAACCTAATAATCCGTTTGGTGGAATCCAAAAGAATTTTTTCAAAGAAGATGTAACGTCCCAAACCAAGCATATTATTTAATTTCTTATAAAACATTATTCAATTACCATTAAACAATGAGTATATAATATACTCAGTATATTTCATAAAATGAGATGTTATTTTGTTAATGTGATAACCTAAATCCTTCCATTCTTTTGAAAAATGGATTATGAAATCATCCTTCATGTGTACGGTGGGCTACCGCCTCGCGAACTACTATTTTTTTCCATCACCATCGAACACAGAGAGATATGATGATCAATTAATTATTTATAAATTATATTTATGATATAATTATTCTAATGGAATCTTTATATCAAATCTTCCATCTTTCCTGACATTTTGTGGGAATAAAGTAATTGTATTCGTGTGTACGACAAAATTCAACAACGCGAAGCGTTTATATTTTTTTTTATGATATAAATACAAGCTTATAAGAATGGATTTAATGAATATATGATTTATATATGAAAAAATATATTCAATAATTGAAATATATTATTTACCTTACTTTATTTCTATATATTTGGAAAATGGAAATAATGTTCATTCTTACATACGGTCTGCCATCTCTATGGATGTGGTATTTCATTTTCAATACCTATCATATATAGACCACTATAAATACATATATATTTTATATATTTTATATTAATATCTTCATTAACAATAATAATCTTATTTAAACATGAAAAAATATAATAGGATAAAAATAACAAATCAAAACATTCCTTAAAATCAATATATTTATTACCTAAAATGTGACATTATCATGGAATTATTTGGTAAATGGGTAGTAAAAGATAATAAGAAAATAAAATATGTATATATATAAATAATTATGTATTTTAATATATTTATAATAAACCTATATTTATTATAATTTATTTTCAAACGTCTACTAAATAATTCAAGACATATATTAAAGGAAATTTGCCTCACTTTTTTACACCTATGAGTCACATTTCATATTCACTTCCTATTTATTTCATGTGGAATATATAATTCTCATGAATTTATTTTATGAATAGATTATTAAAATTAAGGGTATTTACTTAACCATATTATCATATTTATTTTTGGGCATTTACAGATTAAGTGTTATATATGTGGTAATGGATTTTTTTCTCAATTTTCTTTTTTTGGGATAAACAATATGTTATGAACATATATTATAATAGTAGCTGAATATATACACCCATTGGAATTTATATCATTAATATTCATATATTCATGATAGAATTTTTTTCTTTTTATTTTAATCATTCATAGGGATTACGATTCAGTTTTACTAAAGTTCTAGGGTTTTTATTAAAAAACACATTCATTAAAGAAGATTATTTATGATTACATTTCCAATAATGAAATATTATTAATCATAACTCATGAAACTCTTGAATAATTTTATGTTGTTTTAATCTGATGAGAATATGTGTCTTCTCTTTATTTTACTCTCTTATGTACTGTTTAGTTGAATAAAATATTTTAATGAAAAAATCATATTTATTTATCTTTTCAGTGAAGAACCGTTTATCTTCCAAAATAATGTTTTCTAAAAAAGAATTTAATTGTTTATAAAAAAATTATTTATATATAAATTATTACACATTTTTTCCCTTATAATTTTTTTGGGAGAAATATTCATTTCTTTTCAAACAAATATAAATTTTTCATTTATAAAAAAAGTGAAAGGGATCATTGTTTTCACTTGTTTTTAATGAATTTTATTTTTTACTATCAGGAAAGAAATATTTATTTTAAACCATTCATAATTTTATCATAGATTATTTTAAAATAAATGTATTTCGAAGTTTTTTTTAAACAATATTTTGTAAATGTGGCCTTAAAATGGAAATGATAATTTCCTCATGAAATGTAATATATTTTACATAACTTTTTTATAAGATTATAAGGTTATTTTTAGAGAAGTTTATTTTGGAATTTTTTTATGTTTTAAAATTTTTTTTCCCAAATGGAATGGATATTTGTCACATCAAATATTACACAGGATCTTTAAAAATAATTTTACAACTATGATAGCTTTCATTGATGTTAATTTAGAATTAATGTGGATAGGATTTAATGATACAAACATTATTATTTCTATACATGGTCTGTGTTATTTTTTATTAAATTTTTATTAAACCCATTTATTTTACATAGATGAATTGATTAATTTTATATGAAATATTCTTTTATTTACATGGGTTATAATGCGGTGAGATGATTTTTTTCATTGTGGAAAACATAATTATGGATTTAATTATGGGATGGGTGGGACAAATATCCCCATAAAATGAATTTGGGTAGTGATTTATATCTTATCAGATAACAATGGGGAACATGTTAACAGGATTGTTCCAATATGAGAAATAGGACATCCTAAACCGCTATGTGAAATTGGTGTATCCTGATCCATAATTGGAAATAGGCGACAAGTCACAATATATTATGTTGATGGTCATGGTAGTTAACAATTACATATGATATGGTTTTTTATACTAATGTTGTTGCACCACATTTTTGAAATGATATTTGGGTAAATGATTTATTTATGATGATTTCCCCTTTTTATGGGTCTTGTTTTCTATAATGAAAAAAAATTATAGGACACATTATTATGATATATGATAGGTTGTATATGAAAATCCTATGTCATGTTCCTAATCATATATGCTTATATTTATCTAATAATTTCATTAAATCATAGATTGGTCTATCTTCTGTTTACCATTATTATGCATATAAACTCACCCTTTATTATATTTCCTTCACCATGTTATATGAAAGGGTTTAGGTAGGGTATTACTAAGAAGATTAATATGTGAAAAGATCGTTGTGGGAGATGTTGAATATATTTTATGAAATAAGATGATTGTGTCTCTAGTACCCAAAGGAAATTAACTATTACCATCCTTGTTTTTGTGTCTATGGAATGTATTTAATATTAATCAAGAATGTTTTGAAAAATATGTATACTAACAGGGGTCACTATAGTAGTAGTGGTGCGACAAAGACAGTTGGCAATTCGGTGAGGAAAATGTCCCAATAAGATGTTCCTTCTCTTACTGGTTTGACATATGATGATGTAATGAAAATAAAATATGGTTTCTAATTTTTTTTGGATATCCTTAAATCGATCATTGTTAAGGGTAAGGCTCAGAAAAACATGATCCACAATCCTTGTGTGTGAAAGGTGTAATATCCCGAAGTGATGGTGGATCGAGCACTTGTGTGGAGGGACCAAGGTTTTATATAAATATAGTGTTACATGACGTGTAGTAGAGATATAAAAAACATGTGGGAGACATATATATATATATATATATATAGGGTTTCATAGAAAATTAAATATCACATTTCGTGTGAAACAAGTCACATTATGGCTGTCCTTTGGTTGGAATCTCAGTTTGTACTCTAGGATTATATAAGAATGTATAAATGAAGGAACATGTGGATGTGTATATAAAATGGACACATACTGATACAAAGAAATGGCATTGTACAAGGGAGAGACCACATTTAATGGTAATATTTCTAAGTACATGGGGATGACCTTGTCTACGTAGGCATTGGATGATTACATAGGAAAGGTTCTAGCACACCTTTACACTCCATGAATCATTTGGTGATATATAGTGTATGTGGATATTCACATGACATGTTAAATGGAGATACATGGTAAGGCTAGGGGTTGTAATGGATGGTTGTGTACCCACATATACATGTTGTTCACTTCCCAAAAAATGAATTTGAGGCCTTTGTCTCCTATGTATAAGCAACGTTTAGTTGAGTGTGATACGTTGGTCCTTTCCCACATGGGTATAGAGCATAATGAAATCCTCAACATCATATTATGATCTCCTATATAGGATCATAATTGTATAGAGTTTGATTTTTAGGCCTTTGGATCAGGGGTTGGATACTCTATCATTCCTTGGTGGACTGTGTGTTATTGGTTTTACTGCCATTCACAATGTTTCGATCAATTATCATGAAGGTAAATCATGAAATAACCCATTATGTTATCAAGGGATAATAAGTTATTAAAATTGTTCTATAGAGTATAAATTAGATAAAATCAAATAGTGAACTCAATAAAAACATTATAAATGATGAATGAATGAAATAAGATGTAATTCTAGAATTCAATGAACCCATAACTAAAAAAGTCTAACATGACATTTTGAATAGTAATGTTACAGTTAAGAATATTAATCTAGTCATTAGAATAATAACATATTCAATGAAAATATTAATATAATTTAGGTATCTTATAAATGATAATACAATAAAATTGTATAATAGTATATGTAAATAAAAGTTTTAATAAATATTAATTACGTTTTTCTAATTTTATAAAACATACATTTTTATTTCCAATTTCTTATTAAATATAATGATTAAAAAGAAATAATACATTAATTAAACAGATTCATAAATTAATATTTTGTTTTATTATGATTATACAATAATTTTTTGGGACAATAATTATTTTTCTCAAAGTATTATAAAATCATTTATAATTACAAAATCAGTATTTTCCATGTAAATGATGAATTTAATTAAAAATTAAATTTATCATATTTTGATAATTTCTTTTATAAAGGATTTTATTTTTTAATTTTACATGTTATGAAATTTTTAGGGTGAATTTATGAGATTTTTCTAAAATAGTTGATTTTTTATTGAATTGTGAAATGCAATATTTTATGATATTTAATATATTCTAAAATTATTGATTCAGGGATGATGTATGGATGATGTAAGCATAAAATATCTAACTATCATTCATTATTTTATTATATTTATTAATATGGTTAAATCTAGTCATACGATTGTTCAAAAATAATAATGTAATGTATAGAATAATAAAAAACACCCCTCTCCTCCCCTATACATACCAACCCTCAAACCCTCTTCTCTTCGCACCTTCCTAGACTTCATGATAGTATAATTATTAGCCAATAATTTTCCAAATCCCCTTCCCCAGATCGAGGATCATTTGGTATCAAAAAAAAATACAAAAACCAATTTTTCTAATGTCATTCTCAAGGATAAGAATTCAAGATGTAAATTCCTGTTTATTTTCTATTAATTCCAATTCAATTTCAAATACTATTTTATTCTATTCTCTTATATCATTATACATGTTTCATAATAACACTATTATATTAGATATATTTAAATTTTATTATGTAAATCTAATAATCCATTAAAAGACCCCTTCTCCTCTCTCTTTTTATTCAAAAAATGAACACCTCATCTTTGTTGTGTCGATTTACCACCATCCTGGATGATGCCATTTAATTCTCCAATACCACATTTGAGGTTGGTCATAAATCTATTTTCATTGATGATAAATATTGTAAAATTTATTTATATCCCTTTTAATTTAATGTAACAAACATATAAACATATTACTAAATAATACAAGGATATTAATTTGTGTTGATTTAATAATCACCAACATTTATCTAAATTATTATCATTAACATTTTATCTAATGATTAATGATCATATCATCTAACCAAATGATATATATGATAAGGTAATATTATATAATTTCATTAATGACATATAAAATCTATTATTTAAAAATTATCCTCATTTCACATGAACTTCTATACATTTATACAAGTGAACTGATCAAGAAAACAATGAAAATGAATTACCCTGAATGATGAAATTAAACACTATATGTCATCAAAAATTCCATAAAAACTAAATAAAATTATAATTAATCTAATAAATTTAAAATAGATAATGAATTTTTTTATTATTGAATTTAATTTTATTCTATATATATTAATTTGAATATTTTTTTTAGGAAAACTGTAAGGGGTTTTAATGAACCCAAATCCACTTCCATTGGCTTTCCCTCTTTTACTCCATGTTTAGTCCGAATGTTAATTTAATGTTTATTTAATATCATCACATTGTTCTTAACTTTTTATTTTCTAGGATTTAATAGTTTTCTACATTATTTTATGACAATCACAATGATTTTCTAGAAGAATCCTTCTAACTAAAAAACCCTTTACTTTCCTTGAAATTATTTATTCTTCACTCATGATTGATGATTCTTATATAAATTATGTTATTACATTTTTTATTTGAGAACTCTATAGATTATTTATAAATGTATTATCTATCAAATTCTCATGAAACCCATTTCCTTTTGATGGGTTATTTTATGACTAATAAAGATATACATTCCGTGTGGCATGAATGATTTTTTAAATGACATGATACGACGGTTGATCATTAAATTTTATTGTTCTCTAATTAATTGGGTAATATGATGTATCTCGTGATATAAGGTGAAACATCCATGAATATTATGCTAGATTTAATAAAATAATGATTTTATTATTATGAACATATGTTATGTAAAAACTTGATGCAAGTTGTGTTCACATCAATATGTGGTAGTTCACCATTAAGAAACGATGTTTTGTTTTATGATTTTCCAAATTGCATTCTTTTATATAATGCTCCATCTCATGATTATGATTATGTTTATGTTCCTATGTTATGAAGATTACTATTATTCTCACCCCATGATATATTTATTCATATTCTTATCGTTCTTCTTATTGGGGTTTTAGCTCACCGCATTCTTCGATGTATAAAATTATGTGATTACTTGTTCTAAGCAGAATAAGAAGGAAACTAAGAATCTATTGAATAATAAATTAAAAAATTATTATGTTTTATTATGTTGATGTTTTGAATGTTCTAAATTTTTTCAAAAAACTAAACATATATATCATGGTTTTGCACCACTATAATATTATTTATCACAAAAATGATGCAATAGTAATTTATGAAATATATGTGTAATTACTGTAGCTATCAGAGTAATTTTTAGTAAATTAGAGAATTAATATTATAGTACATTTATGAAGACCATTATTATTAGGAATTGTTAATAAATTAAATGAATATCATTGTTTTACAAAATTATGAATATTGGAATCCCATAAAATATACCTTCAGAGTGAGTTTCAAAATGGAGTAAATTATTAATTCATGACTTATGGACTTATTTTTGGTTGAAAATATTTCTTTTTTAGATAATGGTGAGATCTAGGAGAATATATGAGAACAATCTACATGAGAGACAATGTTGTGATTGCACGAATTACATCCACAATGCCTTGGTCGGTGGTGTTTAAAATTTTATGGAAATTATTACCTATATGTCTCATGATATGATCAATAACCTGAATAAAAGATAACGTTCTCCATCCCCAATGTGGGATAAAATTTCTATCGAGTCATTTATATGGAAACAACCACCAACATTTATTGGATCATCGAATCCACCGGTAACATAACTATGGGTCTACACATTAGATTATATCATTTTTATGCGTCACTGTACTGAGAGGGGGATGGAAACACTGGGAATTAATAGTTTAGATATAGAGGCTTATCAATGGTGGGTCATAATTAAAAATATCAAGCCGGAGTATGAAATTGAAGAGTTCACCTGGGATGAATCTAAGAAAAATATTTCCTAACAAGTGTTTCCCATGAACTATTCATATCAAGATGGAGAGGTAAATATTTGATCTAAAGAAAAATACTAGTGAATATATCATGGATTATTGAGAAAATTTAACTATTTATTCAAGGTGAACCATATGTTTTTTTTTTGTAAAATATTATTGAAAAATTGAAAGATTATTCTGTTGTAAAAAACCAAAGCTTTTAGAGTCTCCATAATTTCAAGACATTGTGAGAAATGATGAATTTTTATTGTTGTGATATCAAATTGGAGATGAATTTTATAGAATGGTCCCATGTCTATGGAGATATGTAATGAAACATGGAGTTTCGAACTGGGATATCTAATGAAAATGGTTGAATGAAAACTCCACCACTCGCATGTCAAAAATACTAGAAGGATAATCATCAGAATGGCCTCAAAGGTATGGGGAAATGATTCAAGTGTGGGAGAGAAGTCCATTTAGATCATGAATTTTAAAGAGACATGTGTAACCAGAAAAATGGGGTGGAGGAAAGGATAGAACCATCTGTAGTTCAAGGATTCAACTGTAGGGACAAGCGACACTATACAAGACATTACAATAAACCTCGAGTCCTCTAGGGTAATTAGTGTTAGCATCCATAGAAGAAAAAAGGATCAAGGTAAATCATAAGACATTAATACTAAAAAGGTGTACCCCTATAGTGATTTGGAAATTTTTATATTCATTATTCATTCAATAATTGAGAATATACCAATTGATTCAGATTCTACACATTATTTAATATCATGCTTGTTTAGTAGAATAGATCAAATACCACCTAAAATATAGACTTTGAGTTATTTGTGAGAATAGAAAATAAAGAAATTTTTGCATCCAATGTATATAACTCTCACCCATTTAAAATTTATGGAAATAACTTCGAAATAAATATCGTCCTACTTTATTTGGTGTATTTTGATGCTACATTGGACATGTGTTGGCTATCATTATTCAAATACATCATCAACAATCAAGAAAGGGAGATTACTCTTCACATCTCGAGACATCCTTCAATTTCATATTTGGTTAAGGGAGAATATGAAACTCTATCCAAAGAATCATATATATTTATGATATTATGGAATTATGAGAAATTATTTGTAGATCAAATTATTGGGACTGGGAAGATAATAATGATCAGGGACATTAACATTATGTGTTACTATAATGATGTGTACCCTTAACAATGCACTCATATTCTTATTGACTAAGATATAAATTTCTCAATTGAACTTATTCTTGGATTTGTACATATATCAAATAAAGTATATTGAATGGATACCATTAGGTTGGAGGAACTGAAGAACCAATTATAAGAGAATACAAACAAGAGTTTTATATGACCAAGTGCATCACAATGTTGTAATACAGTTAACTTTATCAATAAAATGGATGGATCAATGCACCTAGGAATTTATTATCATGAGATCAAAAAAATAGCAATAAAGAAAATGTATCCCCTTCCTCAAATATATGACTTATTTAATCAACTGCATGGGGCCAACTATTTCCCTAAGGTGGATATTCGGTCATGAAATCACCAATTAATGTAAAGGGATGAATATATTACCAAAACTATATTTTGGACAAGGTACCAACATTGTGACTTCATAGTGATGACTTTTGGACTAACTAATACTCTATCAATATTTAATGACTTATTGAATAGATTCATTATAAACTATCTCAAAAAATGTATGAAAGCCTTTATTGATGATATTTTGATATACTTCAAGATAAATTGGTAGAATTAGAAACATTTTAATACTATACTAATGACATTTAAAATGGAGAATATTTATTAAAAAATAAATTAAATGTGTGTTCTAGATGGAGGAAGTATCATTCATGGGGAATTTTATAACTAGAAAATGAATATATTTAGGCCCCACCAAAATAAAGGCACTATAAGAGTTTCAAAAGACAACATATGTAATAGATATTTGTAGTTCACCTCGTATAGTAGTGTATTAGTAGGGGTTTATGAAGAACCTTAAATGATTGTCAAACCCTCTAATCCAAATGACTCGAAAGGGGGAAAATTTTTCTCAGAATTATTAATGTGGAGACTTCATTAAATAGTTAAAAAGCGGCTTATCACTAAATTAGTACCCACACTTTTGACATGTGGGGAAATAATTGTGGTATAAAGTGATTCATCAAAGAAGGTATTAGTTTTTTTACTAAGGAAAAATGATATTGTGATAGCCTATTCCTCAAGGACGATTAAAATTCATGAGTAAAAATTTCATATTCATGATATGGAGTTTGATACTTAGACTGTCGCATTGAAAATTTGGGGGAATTATCTCTATGGGTAGAAGAGTGAGATATACACCTATCATTATATCCTAAAATATATATTCACACAAAAAAGATTAATATTCTCCAATTAAGATGGTTATATCACATAATGGATTATGTCTACTCATTCCACTATCATCGTATAAAAACAAATATGGATGCAGATGATCTAAGTAGAAACAATGAAACATATTAATCAATGAATAAAATTGAGAAGTATCCAATATCGTTAGATTTTTAAGATAAGTACAAGTAAATAATTGTGGAAGGTAAATAATCAATCATTTCTCAAATTATTGCTCAACAAAATCTCATATAGAAAATAATGGTTTCTCAATGAAATGATGTTAAAAGTCAAAAAAGTGTAATTTATTAGAAATGGGAAATCCATAGAGTTCATAATGCATCAATAATTATTTTTGATATTTGGGTAATAACATTGAGTACCATCAAATATAAGTACATGTAAAGTGCTTCTACATTAATAATATGGCACAACCATCTATATTCATTTAGGGAGCACACATATATATCAAGATATCATAGAGAACTATTAGTGGTATAGTATTAATAAAAAGATCGGGAATTTCACATGAAATTGAATAGTATGTATGTAAGTGAAGGATAAAAGGAAAAATTATAATTTGACGATGAAACCATTATGCTTTGCAACATGTAAATGGGAAAACATCAACCTGAACATTATCACTGGACTTTTAAAGACATATAAAGGAAAAAATTCTACATGGGTTTTTGTGGATCGTCTTATAAGAGAGATCACTTTATCACAATTGAAGAGGACCCATCATTAGATAATCATTTATGGATATAAATTAAATAAGTCTAAATTCCACATAGAGTACGACTCTCAATTATATATGATTAATATCCTTGATTCACTTATATGTTTTGGAAAATCAACCAACATGCTGTAAACATTGAGTTGAGATTTAGAATGACCTACAATCCTCAAACTAATGGGAAATATGAATGGTAAATTCAAGAATTTGAAGACATGTTGTGAGAGTGTTCTATAGACATCAATGGGAGACGTAACCATCATATTCATCTAGATGTGCTCACTTACAACTAAAGTTTCTAATTTATCAGCCAATGAATCCAAATGAATCTCAATATGTGAAATGATGTAGAACACCTAAATGACTGGATGATATCATGGAACTTTTTCTTTTAGGACATGAAAATTTTGAAGCAAAGGGTAGAGAAGATGAGAACCATTTTTCATCACATCAAGACAAACCAATGTCTAAAAAATGGATATATATGAAATCATAGATGGGACCTAGAGTTTAAATTTGGTGATATGGTATTACTCAATATATCTCTATGGAAGAGCATAATGAGAATTAATATGAAAATGAAGATGATTCCCAAGTACATCTTCCCCTTCATGATTTTTGATTGTGTTAGAGATGTGGGATATTGAATGACACATCCACCTACTATTTATCATGTATATGATGTATTCTATGTATCCCTCTTGAGGAAGTACTGACCAAATCCATCAATTGTATTGATTCCAAAATTTCTATAGTTAGAAAATTGTCTCTTTTACGAGGAGCATAGGAAGAAGATCTAATACCACAGAGACAATGTTCTGTTAAAAGGACTACTCACTTGTGAGATGTTTTATGGAAGAACCACATATACAAAGAATAAATAAGGTAAGTGGTTGAAGTAATAATAGATATGAATTCTCACATGTTTTTGTTAAAGGAAATTACTATGGAGAAAATTTATAGGGTGGGGGGGAAGAATGTTACAACCCTATAATTTTATTAATGAAAAAACCCTTCATATAATAATTCAATAAAGTATAAATCCCATAAAAACACATATATATAACTATAATAATATTAATAATGATGAATCAATGAAATAAGATGTATTTTTATATGTTAAGGAACATATACCTATGGAATATTAACATGACCTTTGGAATAATAATGTGACATTAAAAATAGTAATACGGATATTAAATATTAACATCATCTATGAAACTATAAATAAAATTTACTTATCTTATAAAGTATAATATTTTATAACAATATCTTTGTAAAAGTAAAGAACTATATAAAAATTTATTAATTATGTGTTGGTATTTTTATAAAATAGAATTTTTTATTTTTGTTTTTATAAATAATATATTGGGTTAAAAAAATTATTTTCATAAAATATATTCATAAAATAATATTATGTTGTCTTTTAATTATAAGATAATTTTATTGAACTATAATTACTTTTTTCAACGTATAATAAACTTTGTAATAATTTTAAAATATATATTATCCAAATAATTGGTGATTTATATTAAAAATACAATTTCAAATATTTAGAAATAATTTTTCAATTAATGGAGTTATTTTTTGAATTCTATATGCTGAAAAATGGTTAGGGATATTTTTTTGTGTGATTTTTATAAGGTAGAATCACTATTAGTGAATAATGAAATACAGTAATTTTTGGTATTTACGGAAATAAAAAATTATTGAGTAATTGATTATTTATGTAAAATTTAATCCCAAAATATATAACTCTTCTTTATTATTTTATTATATTTAATTATATGGATTAAAATATTCACATTCTTGGGTCAGAAAATTTTACTGATGTAAAAAATTACAAAAAAAACCCCTATCTCCCCTTATATGTACAACCCCTCACCTCCTTTTCTCCTCACACCTTCCAAGAATTTAATCATGTTCAATTTTTAGACAACTAAATTCCCAAACACTAATATACATCTATATACATTTGGTATCTTCAAAATACAACAACCAATTTTCAAAAATTGTTTCTGATGGAAAATAGTTCATGAGGTAAACCCCACTTTCTATTATTTTAATTTCATTTCAATTTCTTTCAATTTCTTATTCTATCCTCATTTACTAGTTTACATGTTGCATGATTAATATACAGCCTAAAATATAATTAAATTCTATCATATTAATGGATTCATACATCATAAAACTCCTTCTCCTCTATCGTTTATTCTAAACATGAAATCATCATCAGTGATGTGTCAATCTACTACCATCATGGACGATGCACATCCATTTTACAAAAACACCATCAAAGATGGACATAAAATATTTTAATGGTTGAAAATGGTTGTAAAATTTATTTTATGACCCTTTCTCTGGTATGTAACTATCATATATATATATATATTATTAAATATGAAAAGAAAACTGGTTTGTGGTGATCGAAAAACTGCCTAATTAATTCAAATGGTTATCATGAATATTTTATCAAATGATTCATCCCAAAAACTTATTAAAAAATTATATTTTAGATAATTTAATCTATTGGATTTCCATTAATAACATATAATCTAAATTCAATAAAATTATCTTTTTTCGACATGAACATACATACATGTAAATAGGTGAAAAGATCCTAAATTCCAAGAAAATAAACATGCAGTAATGTTTACATTGAACCAAATAACTCATCAAAATGGACATATAAAAACATAATAAAATCATAATGAATAAATTGATGTAGAATATTTTTAAATTTTATTATTTAATTTATCTAATTTTATTACTGAATGTTTTATTTTTAAGATATCATTTAGATATAAGGTAAGTGGATTTTTCGAACCCAACACAATTTCCATGGGTTATCCCTCTTTCCCTTCAATTTCATAACAGATATTCTTATAAGATTACATAAAAATCTCATTATTGTTAATACCTTTTATTTTCTAGGATATTCTTGTTTTCTAATCAATTTTATGAGAAAAACAACAATTTTCTAAAGGAACTCTATTTTTTTTCAAAAAATCACACCTTTTACTTATCGTTAAATCATTTCTTCATCGAGTATGATTGATAATTCTTATATAATTAATGTAATTATGTATTTCACCTGGTAACTCCAAATTTTAATCATGAATTAATTCTTTGTTAAATTATCAAGGAATGCATTTCCCTTCAATGCTTTATTTTACGACTAATATTGTTACACATTCTATATGGTATGCATGACTGTGTAAATGTTATGCTATGAAAAGTGCATCCAGAATTATATAGCACTCCAATGAATCTGTTAATGTGATGTATCTATTAATAGAATGTGATGTATCTGTTAACACGATGATATATTGGTTCATAATTATCATTCTTTCATTATGAAAAAATTTTATGAGTGAACATGATTCTATCATTGTTCACATCTATTTAAAGTAGTTCACCTCTATGAAATGATTTCTAATTTTTATGTATTTATACATTCCTTACATTTATATAATTCATCCACTAATGATTATTGTCATGATATTATTCTTGTGTTGTTATGATGATGATTATGAACACCCCATGAAATATTGATTCAGGTTCTTATCTATCATCTTATTGGAATTTTAGCACACACCTATCATCGATGTATATTTTTAGGTGATTACATATTCTAAGGAAAATTTTAATGACACTAAGATCCTATAGAATACGGAATTAAATAATGATAATTTTTTATAATGTAAATTTTATCTATTTTCTTAATTTTTTCTAAGAAACTAAATGTTTGGATCCTGTCTTTTTAACACAATTATCATGTTTATCTTTACAGTTATGTTATAGTAATGTACGAAAAGGAATGTTATATATAGATAATACATGGTTCATGTTGTCCCCATGCAGCCTGTGATTTGATTTCCAACATGGAAGATGAGAAATTATAGGATCAAATGAGTTCTTATTTGGAAGGATTCGACAAACATAACCTCTTATTAGGACATTGATATTGATAGAATGGGTCATTGAATGTGTAGTCCTAGATAAAGCATTAATTTGAAGGCCCATGTATTATACTATAGCTATAAGTATTAGGTGAGAGCCCCACTAGATACGAGTTGTCTATTTTGAGTTTATATTGGTATTTATTATTCTTGTGTATCATATTTTGTAAACATATATTGTTTCGAGTTGACTGTTGTTGATAATTTATTGTTAGTGATTTCGGGGTGTCATACTAGGTATTGTTATAATCACCACTCCATAGGCTTTTTCAACAGATTTATTGTCTTATATATATGAAAGGGAATTAAAGGGTGTCTTAGGAAGACCAGGACAATGTAGATTTTATTTTGGTAAAGAATGATTTAGGTGTTTAACAGGTATTAAATTTCACTATTGTCCCCACCTTCTATGTTGGAAGGAAATAATTTTAGTTTTTTTGACTTATATTTAAATATATTATCACCTTCAATATTTTTTCATACTCTGATGTGGCATAGATGTTATTATTTCATTAAAATGAATTTTTTTAAAATATCAAAATGGTATTGGATTTGATATAAGCGCATTATAATAGGTACATTAGGATAATTTTATAGTATGTGTGAAATATATACTCAGAATTGGTCCCCATACCCAGGCCTATTGGAAGATAGAATGAGGTATCCGTGCTCAATTTATCACTGTATAGGAGGTCCCCAATTGGTTAGTCCATGATATGATATGGATGATGCAAGTTGATAACATTCTATCCTAAGAAAAATCTTGTTATTTTTAAAAAAAATAAGAGACCCATTTATGTTGATAAGTTGGATTTGATGGAATTTTTGGAACAAAACTAGGTAAGATAATTTCAATATTTGGTCACCTATGTTTAAGACATATGGTCTATAAAATCATGTTAATAAAATGTGATTTTGGTTAGAAAATGTTTTTTTTTATGATTTTCACCTTATTATTTTTAACATAAAGTCATTAACCATAAATATTTTTGTAATTATTTTGAAAACGGGTCTACATATTGTTTTTTCAATTTTTAGTACCCAAATAGTAAATAAGAATACTAATGGATGGATCCCTCAGAATTGGATTCTACAAGACAAAGACCATAATTTCAAAATTGGTGTATAAATTTAATTTAATATTCTTATTGCACCTATATTAATGTATATGAACAATTAATTTATAATTCATTAAACAAACATAACATCTAGTTTTATTCACTAACTGTGGAGAAAAAAAATACATAATCTAATTACCATTACTTTTTTAAAATTTCAATGTCAAATTATTTGAAGATTAAAATTGAAAATTCAATTTTTAAAGATATTCATATGGATTTGGATTTGAAAATAATGTTTCGGGAGATCGGTTAATATTCCAAAATGAAATTTTTCTGATATTTTCCATGCGAATAATTTCTAAAATTTATTCCAATTAATTTTAAATTGACCATGAATTTAAATGAGTAATTTCTCCAATAATATATCCTCATAACTAAGAAAGTTTATACATCTAATATTTCAATTATTTCTTCTTTATATTTCATAAGACACTTAAGATGGTTATCTTCAAGAGAATACTTTTCATTTTTTTAAATAAATAATATTATACATTCAATTTTAATATTATTGAGGCCTCAATTTTTTATTCCTTATCATAATACCTTCCATTACATTAATACTACATAATGTCATAGAACCCACAAGCATCTCTGATTAATAAATTGCACATTACAGGACTATATTATCCTTTTCAACCCTACTCAATGTATTTTTTATGATTATCAATAAAACATACGTGGGAAATATTTTATCATGGTGGAAGTAATTTGAATTTTTAAATGGATATGTTTTGGGGGATTCCTATGAATTATATGGAACGTTTATGATTATTAATTTATGATAGATTATTACACACCCTCATAAAAAATTTAAAAATTAAAAAAAAATTTATTGGAGGGTATAAAACACCATTTATTTAACCATTGAGTTTTATCAGTTGGGGTTGGGTGGTGTATTTGTGCATTATCTAAACACAATTTCCAAATTAAATGCTAAAAAATGAATGATATAATCACATGAGGGTGAACCAATAAATATAATACCTTATATCATGACCATGATTTTTTATTTGTGAAATGGTGTGATTTTAAATTTTAATTTATGATTTTCCTTAAAATTTCACTGATTATCAAGATAATGCAATTTATGAGTTTATCCTCATCATTTAGAAATACAGTTTTTCATATAATTAAACACCTCAAATAAATCCTCATGGTAATTTGTTCTTAATGTTGAAAACCTCTTGATTAGGTGATTTTTTCTCTATGGGTATTAAAATATAGATTGATTGATATCCTATGGTATGTCGAGTGATTTAAGATATTATAAATACTACATTTACATTTTTTTACATTTGGTATGTGAGAAAATAATTAATGTTGGTTATATTAATATTATAACAGGTAAGATACCATGATTTTCTGAAGATGTCATGCGCCCAATTTCAGGAAACCTTTGGAGTTTTTGGTTATGATTATTTTATAATTTCCATGGAAGAATTTTGGTGAATTTAGGATGATTTTAGAGTGTCTTTCGGTAGTGTGTGGTTGAAACACTATTTTCCCAAACTATATGGTCATCCTAGAAAATTGTGAAAACCAAAAATAGGGAATTTACCAAATTAGAGCATGGGTTTTAAAATTATTTGCCATTTATAAAAAATA
The DNA here is from genome assembly GCA_963277665.1 of Viscum album. Taxonomy (NCBI): domain Eukaryota; kingdom Viridiplantae; phylum Streptophyta; class Magnoliopsida; order Santalales; family Viscaceae; genus Viscum; species Viscum album. The sequence goes on from OY728127.1 coordinate 1,700,155,788, forward strand.
GTGCACATTTAAGATGAGGCTCATGGTTAAGGATCACAGTTTGGAAAGCCATGCACCCCTGCACTCAAAACTGTGCACATAGAATGTTAATTCCCAAAATATTTTTTAGGGACTTCCCAAACCATGGTATTGACCCCCATTTGACATAGATCAACCATAAAACAAATTATTCTATTTTTTTAAGCCCTTTGGAGGGTAACTAGACTCCTATAAAACCATTCATGATGAATCAAATACTTGTTATAAGAATTAAATATCCTCCAGTATGTGATTTATTCTCCAAATTATTACATCTCCCTATTGTCCCGCTTTTCAAATTAAGTTTAATTCTTTATCAAACATTTGTGATGTTTTCTATCTAGGACATATTATATCATATTCCGTTTGATCCTTTTTCTAGGATTTGGAAATAATAGATATCCCATAACCTTGTGAATTAAATTATTCTACATCAATTTAGAAAATAATGATTGGAAAATTCTCATGTTTTATCTTCATGTACGTGGACTAATTATTAATTCCCAAATTTCTTATTTTGAAATTTTTTTATGTAATTGATAAATTTATATTTCACATTTAGAAATTTTATCGTAAATTATATTAATTAATTGTTTAATTAATTATTGATATTATGGAATTGGCAGGATATTATAATTATCAAATTGGTTAAATAATGTTCTTAACAAATGACTGATAATGGGAATTAATGGATGATTGGATTATCCTTAAATGTACAATGGTTTATAGGATTTAATGTTGAAAAATGGTAGAATGATGAAATATTCATATTATTTAAATGGGATTAAAGTGATTAATCATGATTGAGTTAATATTTGGAGTGGGATAAATTTAATAGAATGCTTGATAAGAAGGTTATTTATGAATAATTATGATGTATGTGAATATGTGAAATATGTGATATTCTGGTATTGTGACATGTGTGATTATGAGGGGGAGACATGGAATCATGCTTCCCAGTCCCATTGGTGATATCAATATGCTTGGGACATGGAATTATGCTTCAAAAGATCATATATGATAACAATTAGGTGTGGTAAAGAGATGGATTCTCCAAAAACCAATAGGTTATGAGACATGATGCTCTAGGACAATAATATTGACATTGGACTATATTTTCAAGAAGTCGTGATATTAAAATTAAATGAGTTGAATAATGAATTACCATGCCATAATGTATTTTTTTTACCAGTGCGATATAGTTAAAAACTCTGGCAAAGACCGAAGTAGGTATGCATGGTTTGGGATTCATCGTGAACCTATGGGATTACATGTTTAATTAAAGAGTAATGAATTGTGAAAACTGTCAACATTATGGAATATATTATTTTCTATATACAACCATAGACACATGGTTAGGCTGGATATGATTTTAGACACCATTTGTTGGGAATACTAATTTTTCTCACTTCCTTATAAGGATTCCTAATTAGTACCTAGACTGAATTCATGTTTACAAAACATGGTTAGTGTAAGAACCTTATGATATATGCAAGAGTTTCTAAATAACATGGAAAAGAGATCTAGACATGGTGTCAAGATCCACTTTTGAGTTTTTAGTTCAGTTATTTTGGGTTTGTAATTTGATTCATGACCCATATATTGGCATGACTTATCGATTGTTTTTGGTTAGATATTTTTTTCCCATTTGGTTCAATATGTGATGCATGTTTATACTGGTGATGGAATTATTATTGTTTTTGGTTCTTTTAATTTTTGTTGTCCTTTTTTATTAGTTGTTTTTCTAAATGGATAAATAGGTTATAGTCTCCCCAATATATATATATATATATATTAAACCCTTGTTACTAGTCAGATTCCTCTGGCATATAGGGAGGCGTTCTTGAGGTCACATAGAATACTGCCTCAGGGAACCGAACTGTTGACCCTGAGTCAAGATATTATAAAATTGTACTAGTGTATGGTTTTATATTCGTTTCATTTTAATAACTATTTTGGAATGGTATATAGGTTATTTGAAGGATTCATGAAATATTAATGATCTTATACACGGTAGTATCTAAACTATGTAAGGTGGAAACACAAGTACCTGGTTTTGGGTTGTTGTTATTGTTGTTTTCAATTAATGTTGGATGTTATTTCACCTAGGGATATTATCTTGTTGTATTATTTTATTTCTTTTTTATATTTTATTCATGTCCTAGTATGGAAAAAATGTCGAGTACACATGCATCAATCTAGGAACTAAGTAATTATTGAGAGATTAATAATTTTAGGTTTGTAGAGAAAATTTTATTTTTGGTAAGTCGTATAAATTAAAATGATTTTATTCTCATGTGTAAATTAAAGGAAATTGGTTCTTAATATGAAATTTAAAATAGAGAAAATGATGTTGAATGTTGTAAATAATGGGGATAAATGTGTGTAAAAAGATAAATTTGAAATGTGAATTTTTTTACCCTATGTGAGACATGACCTAGATGAGGGATGTTTGAGGGTATTATCAGTCCCTCAGTTTTGAACATGTGGTTGCGTAATATGGATGAATAGTTGTTCATTTATCTAAATCCGTTTATCATGACTATAATTTTTTTCTATAATATCTCATACGATGTGTGTTTGTAATTTTCGAGTCATTATTAAGAAATGAATCTTTCTAACAAAAAGACAAGAGTGCATGGTTGGAAATGTGCCTCCCATTTTGGAAATAGAGGCACCATTTTTTCTTAGTGGGGATGCCAGAGAGTAGTTTTGTGAGATCGTTCTTATGTTTAAATAGTTTAGGGAAAGGGGCCTAGGGAGGGTCGCATAGAGTTTGGGTGTGATTGACTACATTGGTCGATTTACTGATTTACAACACTTTATTCTATATTTGGATGTAGATGAAGAGACAGTGGTGAAACGGTTTTTTTATTTGAATAAATGTGAGATTAAGTCCAAGGATAACATATTTATGATGAAAATGTTTTCATACATGGTGAATTGGTATCTAATATCATTGGGGAACATAAATGTTGATTATAGTTATATAAAATTTATTTCTACTAGGCAACTAGGAGGTACATCATATGAGTATTTAATAGTCAGTTTGAGAATTTCACCTAGATCAGTGAAAAGGTGAGTGGAAAGTGAGAAGTAAAATTTTACATTAAATTTCCTGAGTGATATACCAAAAAACATTTAGGGTGGTTCACATTCAGAAAATGTTCTTAAGCCACTATTAGAGTGATAATATTATGGCATGATCAGACATCTCCAAGGCTTCTGTCGGAACCCACAACATGTGGTTATCGATAGATGAGTTTTACAGGATCAAAGTGGTGTACATGGATTTATACTACATTTCAGTCTAGCCGACTGAGTTTTACTAGCCATCGAGGTCGAGTTAGTGGTCATGGTACATCTGGGAAATAGAATCCATACTATCAGAGTTGTGAAAGTAAGGGGACTCATACTACTGCACATGGATGAGGGTCTTGATAGTTACATGGATTTCAACCTATAAATTTGAATAGAGAGGTTGATATGTCAATAATCAGATTTATATTTATTGTATCTTATATATTCAATGTTGCCTTATTTGATAATAATGACTCTCATTCTTTTATATCTACACAAATTTTTATTTGATTGAGCTTGGAAGTAGACATTGCGAGTTGGGTAATAAATATTGATACACCATTGTGAGTACAGCTGAGATATATCTATTTATATAAGGTGTGTTCAGTTGAGGTTGGATGGTATCATTTCAGTTGGGATATTTAAATCAATAACTTGTTAATTTTTTAATAGATATTGGGTATGTAATTCATTGTAACAAACTGAGCACAAATAGATTGTTATTAAAGGAGAGTGAATTTTACAACCCCTTTGGGTGAATGTTATGTACATCATGGAGTGTGGGATATCTTGGTAGGAAATTCATGGCCAATTCACCAGAAACTATTGTAGTTGATTGACTATGTTGAAAGTCATTTTCTAGATGAAAGGGGTTTGAAGAATGATTTTTCTCCACCCATTGTCGACCAGTTTCTAGATATCATTCCTGAGAACATATCACAGATTCCCCCTATGGGGTGGGGTTGTGGAGTTTATGATTTAGATCATTCCTAGTACAGATCCATTTTCAATTCCACCTTACATAATGAAACCATTATTTCATGAAGAGTTTATGACACAAATCATGGACTTCGTGCATATGAGATTTTTCTATCTGATTACGTCGCATTGGTGTTCTCCAGTCTTGTTTTCAATGTAGGATAATGAAACCATGAACTTATGTGTTGATTATTGGATTCTAAAATAGATGAAATAGAATAACCAGTATCAACATCAATATATTGATAATCAATTTTAACATTTTAAAGTAGATTGTGTCTTATCTATGGTTTAATTGAAGTTGGTTTATCATCAAATCAATGTTCTTCCAAAAAATATACAAAAAAATGACGTTCAAAAGTTGGTATATCCTACATGAGTTAATCATGATACTTTTTAGGATGAAAACATATCAAGATGTTTTGGTGGAATTGATGAACCGAATATTCCCCCATACCTGGAATAGGCTGGGGTTATTTTTTCGATGAAATCATCAAGTACTCCAAGACTCATGACAATCAGGACCCACACCAAGTCATCATTCTAATTATATTGAAAGAGAATATACTATATTCTAAGCTATCTATGTCCCAATTTTTTATTGATTATTTACATTTCCTTGGAAACATATACTGATAAGAATGTCTGTCATTAATCCCAAATAATGTTCATGAATTGGTTTCGTTGGAGTAGCCCATGAATGTTTTTGATGTCCGTATATTTCTTCTGTTGGTAGGGTATTATATGAGGTTCATCTAAGAATTTTCATTCATATAAGCAGTAATTTTTTGGCTTGTCCAAGAAGGGAGTTATGTTTGAATGTTTTGGAGATATGATAATCCTTCAAAGGATATTATGAAGGATTTAACTACATAAAATATATTTAACATAAATGAACAATGGGAGGATTATACAATGTATTGTGATACATTTGAATCATATATAGAGTACTCTTGATGTAGTAAGATTGCATTGAGTCATATGGTCTAGGATAGTTGTTTCCACATGAATGGAATTCCCCTACACATGGACTCGTGTTTCCTTCAATGGCTTTTGACATTAAATTTTGGAGGAATTATCTCTTGGATGAAATGTATACATTCTACATCGATAATAAGAGATACAATAATATATTTTCGATGTGATATTTTATTCTACGATAGTGGATATGGGGTAAGTATATTAGATCATTTGATTTTGATCAATCATATATTCCTAAAAAGGAAAATACTGTAGAAACCATTTAAAAAGGTAAAATCTTACTCAGGTAGTTCAAGAGTTTAGTTCTATGTGAAAGATCATGTCCATGATTCCATAGATGCATGTTGAGGTAAATTATGTCTAATAGTAGACAACCCTCATTACAGTATTAGTATATTACACCATTTTTAACTCAATCAGGGAGAGATGGTATGAGGATCCAGAGTGTTTGGCCTTAAGGGGAGGATTTGAATGTGGGGAGTCACCTTTAGAGTGGACTATAGATGAGGATGATAACATTTAGGACAAAGATAATTTTTCTCTATGATTATGCGAGAGGATTTGAATAATTAATTTCATACATATAAGTGGATGAAGGATCCCTGATTGAACAAAATGTACCATGACATAAATATAAATTATTGGTTACTATCCACTAATAATTAGATTGTAGGGTTTGTGACACGATGCTACACTTGTTACAGGTGAAGGATGAACATCAATTCCTTGGTTGTTTACTAAAACCATTTCCCCTTGTGGAATGCATGAGGGAAGATGTTAACACGGTCTTATTTTTGGATATACTGAGGATTCCTAAAAAAATTATTAAATTTGGGTAATTGTGGATTGACTAACAAAAGTAGAACAGTTCTTTCCTATTTCGGATACTTTCTGATTGGTTCAGTTGGGGGAAATTTATATTCCGGAGATAGACCATCTCCACTAGACTCTTTAATGTATAGATTCAGACCATGACTCACACATAACTTCAATCTTCATGATGTTCTTATAGAAGTAACATGGAATGTAGGTATTTCTCAATACAAATATCCATAAACATATATATGGTAATTCAAAACGTACTAGACATGTATTAAATGATATTATATGAGGACGTTTCTGAAATAATAATTGTTCATGGGAGAAACACCTACCACATGATGATTTCACCTAAAAAAATAGATATTAGGTTATCCATTTATACGGAACCATATTAGGCACCTTATTATTGGCCATAAAGATCACCATTATAATTAATAGAGGTAGGTGAGTTATAATTATTAGGACCGACACTCATGGAAGAGATGTTAGAGCAGTTTTAGCTTATTTAGAAATGTATGTCCATGGATAATAGTAGACTGAATTAATACATCAATTTCATATAATGATATAAGTCATTTCGCCCTTGAGTTTAGAGTGTCTGATCAACTGTTGTTTTGGGTGTCAGCTAGATTTGGTCACCATATGACTCATCGGAAGGGCATGTTGTCACCCAGGATTGCAAATATTATTGAGATTTTTGAGAGAATTGGGCTAGTGGTGTACCGGTTGTATTTTCCATAAATTTATTATTCATTACATGATGTTTTTTATGTGTCACTACATTAGAAGTATCACCCCAACCCTTCTCAAGTGATCAATGTAGATGATGTTGAGTTTGAGACAGAAGAATCATTTCAGGACAATTTGATATGTGTTATGGATAATAATATGTGAGTTTTTAATCAAATGGTTGTTAGTATAGTTTGGGTATTGTGGGAGAAATGATTTGATCAAGAGGGAAAATGGGAAATAGAAGAAGATTTGAAGGTTAAATGGACTGATCTATTAACTTGTAATCATCGAGTTTCATTGGAATACAGCATTAGGAAAATGTATTATAATGAGGGGATATTTTTATATCCTAACCCTCTCTATAGATTAATAGAGATCATTTTATTACTCTATTACCATTTTTGGTTAAGCATCGGTTGAAATATTTCAATTAATGCATTCAGGGGAATTTAAGATATATTTATAGGGGGTTTATGTATTGCACTATTGGTGAACAGTTTTCCCGAACCATGTGACAATAACCTATAACTATGAAAAGGATAATAGAGTGTATTTTCATGGTTGGTGATTGGTTTTTCAAAACATGTGGCCTCATTTTATTAACTGTGAACCGATAAGATGACGTGCATAGTTAAGACACAGAGTTTGGAAAACTATGTTCCCCTACCTAAGAAACCATGAAAAAATGATTTTTATCCACCAAAGAAATTATTAAATATTTCCTAAACCATTTTTATTACCCCCCCCCCCCCGACAACAAAAATTGACCATAAACCTATTACTCTTATATTTATTATCTTAATAGGGTTCCAAGCCTCCTTAAACCCCATTATTAATGAATTAAGGATCTATTTAATGAATCATCTCTCTTCAAATATCTAATTTCTTATATGATTGATTATCACTCTACCCCATCCCTATTTTCAGAAGAAGAGTAATTTGTTATCTACCATGGTGGTGGTTTAGATATAGATTTTCATGGAATTTATTATGTTTCATCATGTTTCTTGAATTTATATGTGGATTTTCCACATCACTGTGATTTAAACTATTCCACATCAAATTTGGGATTTCTATTTGATGAAAAATCATAAACCATCCTATTGTAGTTGGTTTGATTTCCAATTACCAAAGTCTTAGTTTTAATTATATGCATCTAATTATAAAATTGCAATTTTAAAATTAGAAAATTCATATGTAAATAAATAAATTAATTGGTTAGTTAATTATTGTGATTATGTAATTTGAGGGAAAATAGAGTTATGAAAATTTTCTATTATTTTTCTAATGAACTTATTTATATGGGGAATTATGGGATGGTTGGTTAACCATGAATAGTAATTGGTTTATATGATTAAATAATGTAAAATGGACTAATGGTGAAATGTTCAAATTATTTTGGTGTTATTAATGTAAAGAACCATAATTGAATTGAATGTTTTAATTGGAAAAATGACGAAAATTTATGATAAAAAGGTCAACAAGGATTAACTGTAATAAACGTGAAATTTGGGAAATATTTGATATTTTCATATTTTCAATGAAGAGTGTGAAATAAGGTATGATGATTTAAAAAATAATATGTGATAACGACAAGTGTGTGACATGGATATATGCTTTAAAAGGCCAAATATTATCACAGTGAGGTGTGGGTCATGGATTGAGGCTCCAAATAACCATGAGGGGTTTTCTATGGACATATTGTCCCATAATATTGGAATTTGACTATGGTTCCAAGTTGTTCTGATATGAATGTGAATCAATTTAATTCTAAAAGACAATATTATGATGAATTTTTATTCCCTACAAGATATTGTTAGAATCCATCATGAGCCGAAGTAGGTTTGGATGGTTTGTTTGTAATCATTAACCAAAATTATCATGTGGTTAATTAATGAATAGTAAACTATACCAAGAATTTACATTTTGTATTGTTCTATATTCTTACACAACATTATACACTATTATAGAATGGATGTTGTTTTAGATGAAATTGTTTGCAGACTACAGAGTTTTACTAACACCCTTATCAAGTTTCATGATATGATCCTGAATAGATTTCATGTTTACGAGATATGATATGTGAAGTATCCTTTTGCTAGATGGTTGGGTTGGTTTGAATCATGGATGAGGGATCCAAAAATGGTATCTGGACCCACTTGGGAGTTTTATATGAATTTATTTATAGTTTTTCAATTGATACATGAAAAATATATTGGAATGAAATAACTATAATTTTATTTTTGATATTTTATCTCAATTGGTTAGTCATGTTATTCTACATTAAACTAGTTATGTTATTGACATGGGGAGTGTATATCATCATTTTGTTATTTTATACATACATATTCTATTTTTATGTATTGATAATGATGCTATAGTCTTTCCATGATATATAAATTAGATCCCCACAGCTAGTCGGCAACCTCTAGCATGTGAGGAGGTGCAATTGAGGTCACATATTGAACCAACTTAGCACAAAATTTTTTGGCAACCGGCTCTGGTTGTTAGAGAATTTAATATTTTATGAATTCAAAAATAAAATTAGATAGATAAATATTAATAGTTAATTAAAATATATAATTAAAATACATTGTTCAATTTTTACTATAAAAATGTGGATTTGATTATATTTTCTTGTGTGATGCCTGAACATTTAATTCAATATTTGTCCAAATATTTTTTTTGAAATTAATTTTTTGTTATTAGTATATTGAGAAACCATATTATTATTTTTTTGAAATTTCATTCATAATGTGGATAATTAATTTATATTGTGGGGGGGGGGTGATAGCTTCATTTAATAAATATATATTTTTATAAAAAAATACATGAATTTTTGTATTTAAATGAATACTTTTTTCAAATAAATTTATTATATTATTATTTTTTGATAGGAGTATTGTAAAATAAAATATATGGAATGAAATAAAAAAGGATATCAAATAATGCTGTAAAATAGTGATTCAAAATGTGGGATTAGTCAAGGATTGAGATCAAGTCTTAGAATGGGAAAATCAAGAAGAAATAAAGAAAAATATATTGTAAAAATTCAGTTATAACTGTAAAAACCAATTGATGATTTTAAATTAAATGGAAATCCATAAGGTGAAGGGAAATGATGAAAAATTGATATTGTAAATGGATCCCCAAAAACCATGGTACAGCACTATATGTCACTATGTGTGTGATGGTATTGATTAATTTTTAATTCTTTTCTTTATAATTTGAATGCGCACTTAAATTTATCTCCCCAAAACCCCGACTATTTACATGGACATATAAAATGGATGAATTTATTTAATATAAGCCACCTAGGGGCGTATTAAAAATTATAAACACCCAGATTATCATGGTCCTCCAAAATAATTACAGAATCGAAAAAATCATTTTCAATGACGTGTTACATCATAGAGTATTCCATGGGGATTCTCCATCTTTTTTAGAGGATTTATTTTCATTTTCTCCTTTTTTTCACCCTCTCATGAATACCATTATGTGGTAATTTTCACATGTAATATGTGAGGAAATCATATAGGGATTGTGCTGATAGTTGTTTTTTATTTTACTTTTGATGGGTGGTATATTCACACAACAATTGTATCTCCCCCTCTATTTTATCATGACGATTGATAACTGAATTTGAATGAATCATAAAATATACAATTAATCATCGATATTCATTCATGAAAATTATAAAAATATATATAATTATACTGAATCACAATTTTGAAATACATAATTAATGGATTTAATTGATGTAATTCATTATTTGAAATGGGTAAATTAATGAATTTGAAATAATCATAAAGGGCCTTGGAAATTATTATACTAAATTAAGGATAACGTCATAATTATGAAGGCATAATTATACATCCATTATCACATAAACTGAAAAATTTATGATGTAGAATTGTTCCCCCATTTTATTTCATACTAATGTTTTTATCATATCTCTATATTGTTCAATCTAAAAAGATCATTTAAATTTTGTAAGTGTTTTAAATAAAATTATTCATTAGGTTTGAATGCGGGCTCCATAGTCACTACATCTAATTAATTTATTATGTTAGTTTTAGTAAAAAAATGAATTATATAATTCAATTTTCCCCAATGGAACTAATAATACCATTCACGGTTATCATCCAGCCAATATCCCAATGATATATCTATACATAATTGTTCTATAAGAATATGTCACTATTAATAAATCCATAAATAAAATATCATAGATAAATTATATAAAAAAACATGAATTCTAATAAAAAATGTATATAATATAGGAAATATAATTCAATAAAAATAATTTATTATATTATATTCACACCATAGAGAAAAACATGGTATATATTCGTATAAATAATTTTCATTTTAATGTTAATTTATACATTTGTAGGTGATAAAATAACTTAGAAAATAAATTATTACATTGTATTCATAAAAGAAATTAGATTACCCAATCACGACTTATATAATTATTACATCATTTTACATCTATATTAAATACAACTAACAATTAAACAAACCCCATAACCTATTGGTTTAGTGTATATAGATAATAGATATATAACCAACTTATTTTAATTATATTTTACAATATCTCAATGAATAATTATCATATGTGATAAAAATATAGTCATATCTTACATAATAATTTTTTCATTACCTATAGAATAAACACATAAGAAATGATGAGATAATTCACATCATATAAAGTAGCCATAAGAGATATAAATAAAATATCTTGAGTGAATATAATAAAAATATGTTGGTATATCATCATAATGAAATTACATAAATATAAAATTATTAAATCATACCTCTTTGAATTTCCTTGTGGATCTTACAGTTAAAATGAGTTGGGGTGAATCAGTGTGAACGTTCATTAATGAATAACATATTTTTTACCATTTTATATGAGACATATATCACCTATTAGGATTAAATAATCTAATATTTTCAAAAAACACCTTTAGACCACATATATAAAAAGGTAAATGAATCATAAAGCATGTAATTTTTACAAACTTCTCCTATTGTATGGGTTTTCACATAATTACTATGTTTGGGTCTATACAGATACATAGATTATTCTCAATATGTAAAAATAAATTACACATAGGTAGTCTATATATCATACTATAACCAATGGAAGGTATTATCCTCCTAAAAAATCTTCAGTGTATTAACAATATTGAACATTTATATATTATAAAAATAAAGGGTTCTTTAAACTACCATCAAATACTGTCTACTAATCCTCCTCCTGAATAATATGTTTAGTAGACAATTTATGGATCTGAATCACAAGGTAAGATCATGTGTCTCAATAGTTGGTGTTTTAATACCATTGAATCAAAATTATCAATAGTATTTAAGTGGACCCTATAATTTAATGTTCAATCAAAATGATCGACTAAAGATTTTATAGCTTTCATAAAATTTCTTATAAAATGGATTTATAAACAAATGATATAAGAAAAATATTATTTATTTCATAGAATAATTAAATGTGTAAATTTATATTCCTATAAATTTATTTAAACAAGAATATTAACCATATGTTGGATGTAGAAAACGTTTCTTTCATTATATATTATGTTTCTTTTGACTATCAACATTATTAAATTCCTCAAGTGCATAAAACTCTATAATACAACCAAAATAAAATATAATGTTTTGTTTTCACACTATTTTATCAAAATATATAATATATGATTTAACCTAATCACTTAGCATCAAAACTTTTATAATTTTGAAGCTCAAAATTTGAAAGCCCAACATCATATATTATAAATTTTAATTCAAAAAAATCATATATTCTTCAAAATATTTCTTCCTAAACCACATATCAATGCTTGTTTTCTTATTTTATTCACACTAATTCATTACACAAATTATTCATGGTGAAATTTACAATTTTTCTTCATGATTCTCTCGGTTAGTGGAACAACTTTCATGAGAAAAAGAAATTTCATGTACATCATGCACTTTATTCATGTATATGTAAAATAATGTATTTAATTCACATAATTTATTTCTCAAGGTAACATCTTTATAGATACATGGATCACTTCATAGAAATCATAAAACTATTGTTACTCAGAATTTATAATACACACTTCCCTCTCTGATTCATTCATGTATAAAAATTATTTACACAAGTAAGTTCCACTATATATCTTCAGATAAAACATTATCTATATATGTCACATGGGCCTAATAATCATAGTCTCTCTCTCTAAAAATTATTCATCTCTCAGTAACTCATACAAATTATATAGTAATATATATCTATATGAAAATCTAAACATAGGGATCATCTTATTTAACTTTGAGAAACATAGTTATCCAATCACTCTACCATTTTTACTATTTAGAACAAGATTTAATTTTTTTAAACTAAATATTTAAACATCTAAAATACATCATGTTATACCTCTAAATTCATTATACTAATACATTAAGAATGTATCTCTTCAAAACTTATTTGTGGTGTCTTCATTATCTGCATGGGGTAGTCAATATATTCTAAATAAAAAACCGTTAGACCCAAAATGTATTGATTTACTCAAATATTTAATGATATTTTAAAATAAAAAGAATAGAAATGAATTTTTTATATTTAGTTTCCGAAAATCATCTAATGATTCTTCTAATTCTCAATAATTTCATATTTTGGTGATCTTCATTATTATTATGTCATTGTAGATATATATCATCATGTTTATTCTTGAGAATATGTTCTCTAGGTAATAAAAAGTTGAAATTAAGTAATTAATATAATTTTAGTATTATATAATATTCATTTCCATCACAAGGATATGTTTTCTATGTATTTATTCTGAAAAACATAGTCCATTAAGAAAATAATTTCCTCACAGTTATCTTAATCACCTATTCCATTGATGGAGATCTTCACATGGTATTCCATGTTAATTCACTCATTTGTTTTTGGTAAACAAGAAAACATAATTTACAATAGATGATCCAACATGAGAACTTTATAATGAGTAGTAATATGATGCATTTTGGTTCCAATTTATTGAAATCCTTAAATGATTATTTATATTTATAATGTATTGTGAATTTATTATTATAATTTAATATTATAATTATAATACATCACATCATTACCTAATACATGGGATGGATCAACATTAAAATCAAATGGTTCCCCCAGCACTATGTCCACTAGTCCACCTTCCCTACATATAACTTCACCATGACTAATCTCACTATATTAAAAATAGTTCCATCCGATGTTATTCCAATTCACCACTATACCTTCCGATACTAGATGTGGTCAATATTGGCCATTGCCTCATGGTCCAAGAGCATTGATTTTATAGATATATAAGGTTGAATCATATTTTCTAATAGTAAAATTGATATTTTACTATAGGTTTATATTTAAATAACATCTAAATCTAAATACTTCATGTATTTTAGTAACAAAAATATCAATCATTAATAACGTTTCAAAAATATTGATTTCAATAATTTATGAATAACCGTTCTTAATCGTTAACTCTTCATAATATTTAAAATAAATATTGGATCTATATAAATGTAATATATAATTTATTACCCCATAGAAACATCACATTAACATTAAACACAATTTGTAAATAATATATGATTCTCGAAATATTATAGTAGAATAAACTCCATCCATTAATCTAACCCATTCAGTAATTGCTCATCAATTGTGGGGAAAATAAATCTCTTACATAAATAGGAATAGTTGACAATAAATAACTTTAGAAAACATTGAATTTACATCACAAAAACATTTTCTGAACAAATATAACCACAAATTCATAAATCCATTCAGGTACTTATCCAATAAAACAAGGATCATATATGATGAATCATGAAATAAGTATATCATTTTAACATGAATAATGTGGTATATTACTGAAGTATGTAGAGAAAATTATCATAAAAAAATAAAACATAACAATACAATGTTTCATAACATTGAATCATGAAATACAAAAAAAGAAAAATTCATAATTTTTGGAAATAATTTTTTATATCATGGAACACATCCAAGACCATCATACCATTGTATAAGAATTCCTTTAATTTTTAGGATCGAACTTTATATTAATAAAAATAAATGGTTTTTGCTTACTTAAAAGACCCTTACACGTCATTTAATTAGATAAAATGTTTTATGCCACACATTTGTAGGTTATAAAATTCTAGGTCTAACCATCACATAATGAAAAATCGTACATATGGGTTATATATTAACATAATGTTACTCATATTTTTATAATAGATTAGTTAAATCCTATGAAAGATATGGTTTTCAGGATATTTTACATCAGACATGGTCATAAGATATCCATATATAGACATGGATTATTTATGTGATACCTACTGTATATAATGAAAATTATAGATATCAGGATAATATTAGATATGATGAATTTTAAAAGGTGTCATCGATTTTTTGGGATCCCCATTTATAAGATTTCTTTTTAAAATGTAGTAATACATGAAAATCATCTAAAAAAATATTATATTTCATATAATAAAAACCTTATTATGAAATTTATAATTCATATTAATTAGTGATAAGAATATATTTATTCGACTAAAATCATATGATTGGTAAAATAAGAAGAGTTATATATTAAGGAAAACATCAATGTGTTAAAGGAACAAATTCCAAAGGGACCAAGTGTATTATTTTTAAAAAGGTTAATGTATATTCTAAGGAGAATCACAAAATTATTCTCTTAATGTTTGGAATGAATTGGTTTAAAATAACCGTATTTTTTTATTCTCATATACACTATATGATTGTTTTTGTTAATGACCCACAATATTATTAATTATTCTAATGACTTGCAGAGACTAGAGGTTTCCCAATTTCATATTTTTGTTAAGAAATCCAACAGAGTTTTTATGAAAATGTTCTAACCATGTGAACCAGTTAACTAATTTTTTACCATATATTTTCAAGAGTGAAGAATTGATGGATTTTAATATGATATCTCGGTTCTCGTATTGGGTAGTAATTAAAGTTAGGTATAATTCCAAACCAAATGAATAAAAGACATTTAGAGATTCCAAAAATGAATATTAGTGTATTTAGTCAAGGTAATAGAAACTTAATGTTGGAATCATGAATGAATGAATAATTATACAATAATATGTAATTTTTCTGGAAACATGAAGGGGATTTTTAAATTCATAAAAAATTACATTTCAGGCATATGTGTTACAGAAATAAATTTTTTCGTTTTTCATTGAATATGATACCAAATGTATACTCTTCCATAATTATAAATATATATGAGTTCATAATATATGATCGAATTTATATTGTCAGTATTTTTTTAAAAATGGATGATTAAAGGAATTTCTACTTCAATAATTATTATTTAATTAAATTTAACAAGCATAAATGGATATAAGAATATGATTTATATCTCCATATCATTTATCATATAAAATAATATATTTTTTCAGTAATAAATATTTATTAACAAAAATGAAATGATTAATTGTATACACATAGTTTATGATTCATCCGATTCTATAAAATGTTTTGAAAAGTAGAGAATGATTAAAACATTTTCTCTAGTTTAATGTGTTTATCAAACTATTAGTTAATATATGAGGTAAGATTCTATATACAACTATTATTGTAATATTTGGAAAACTAGTCTTATTTTAATAGTAAAATGATCAAATAATATATAATACTTTATATGACATAGAATATATATTTTATTTTTTAAATATTCACAATAAAATGGAATATGAGTTATTTCCTATCACAAATGAGTTTGTGAAACATAGAATGATTTTAGGAATATAATATAGTTTTTATTTGGCTAGTGGAAGTATAAAAAAACTTAACGATGATAAAAGTTAACTTATAAATTATTAATCTAATTTAATGTTAATTCATTATCACTCAATATAATAAAGCGTTTAGGTTATTTCATAGAAAATGAAAAATTTAAAAATTAATCTTAGTTATCACGAAAAGGTGAATATCACTATTTCATAAGGATTTTTATTATTAAAATACAATTTTAATTTTTGTAATATAGTAAAATAGTTTTAGGTTATGTCATAAAAGGGAAATTAAAAGTCTATTATTTAGTTACAATAACTATGTAAATGAAAATCTATCATAAAAGTGTTTAAAATACTCTCGTACTAAATAATGTAAATAGTTCCATAACATTTGAAGTTAAATTCTTGATTGACCAACATCTAGGGATTTTTATGTTGAAATTTTAAATATTTTTATATAGAAAAAATCCAATAACATAATTACATTTGATATTATGAATTTAATGAGTTTTAATATTTTAAATGAGTTAAAATGCATTATTATAAATCATAAATCTCATAATAATTAAAGCATGCCTTCATCATATATTTTATTAACTACAAGGTTTAGTGGTTCTTTTTATCTCATATTCATATAGTTATGTTTTCAGAATTAAATTTAAATGTAAAAATGATAACAAAAAACTAGAAATGGTAATACATATACAATTAATCGAGATTTCTATCACATAAAATATAGCATTTATATGATTATATATTGTTTTGTTAAGTATTCTTAAAATATTTCTATAAATATAAAATATATGTGGTTGAATAGAAAATATACTTCAAAATTCGTTCACATAGGTTGAATATGTGTATATATAGTAATATATTTCATGAAATATATTGATAATCATTAACATAGAGTATAATGTTGAGTTATTTAAAATTTAGGGTTTTCATTGAGTATTATATTTTATTATTAAATTTTATGGTAAAAATTAGGTTGATTATTTAATGGGATATAAATTATTCTCATGAGGTAAAGATAATTATTTTTATTGAAATATCTGCATGGTATACCACATAGACTATCGCACGCTATGAATTTAGAATAATAATGGTGAATAGTTAATATTTTGAAACCCTTTTATATGATATTGATTAGATAACTATCATGAAAACAATTTTAATTTGACAAAATTTTTATGTAGGTCTTGAGGTCTAGATAATATATGGGTGGTTACATAATTTCTGATCCTATCATCGGTTATAGATCCAATAAGATCAGATTTATCCTCTTGTATAATAATTTCTACATTTGGGCCCTCGAATGAGAGAGTCTAGGGAGTGTTTAGTTTGATCTAGATGGAACATATGGTGTTATTATTTATCTGGATGAGTGAAAAGTGATGGTTTATTACATAAATCTGAATTATAGGTGATGTATTCTTGGACTATATAAATCTATACAATGATAATCAAGAATGTATAAGTTAGTAATATAGGATTGACATACTATTTGTTTGATGTCCACTATATTTATTGAATAAAAGTAATGTATAATAATTCGCACTAGCATTAAATGTGGCTAGTAGACATAGGTATGAAGATACATGTGTAAATATTACATTATGTGCTTATTTGTTTTAAAATTATAATTGATAAATTTCATTGATTATTATTTCATAATAATAAAATATTCATTACCACATTTATTTTAATGTTATCATGCATTTTAATATATGTTTGATAAAAAGATATATATATATATATATATATATAAGTAAATATTACATAGTAAAATGTAATTTAATGAAGGTGATAATTTTGACTATATAATATTCATGGAGGTAATTTACATGTATAAACAGTACATAAATGCCAGAAATAGGTGACCAAGCTTGGATCGGTACTAGGGATAATATCAGGAGGACCTTGGGAATTTCTGACATATTCATGTGATTGAACATAGAAATATTGGGGAGAGGATATCAAGGTTTCTCCTCTTAGAATTGAATGATATTTTTATGGTGTTTAACAATCAAGATCCTTCACATGTTTTGATGTGGGATGAGTCTCACTCGATAAATACTCACAAATTATATAAAAAAAAGTGTTTAATCCCATTATCACACCTCTCATCCTTGAATAGATCCTCCACCATTTACTTTTATCACTAACAATAATCCATAATGTAAATCAACCAAGAATATATCATTAAAACTACATATAATCTCAAAATCACTTTTGTAAGAAACTATTATGACCAATACCACCATGGATATACCACTAGATATTGAGCAAACCTTATGGAATCCATTGTAACTAGTTGAATTACATGATTAGAATTTTGAATTAAAAAATTTATGAGGGATCATGAAGTTGATTTTCATTCTTCATACAATGATTTTAGTTCCATGAAAATATTGACATAGATGTATGGGTTTTATATAAAATAGGTTTTGGGGAAAATGAGTTCTTCATTCTGTGATGAGAAAGGTAGTGATGCAATAATTTTTATGAGGTTTCATTAATGCATGTTTGGTGATGTTTTGTCTTGTAAATGTAGAGAAAAATGAGAATATATTTATAGAATATTTTCTTATATCAAAAAATAATTGGTTGAAATCGTGAATGTCTAGATAGTATCAGTGCATTATTATGGATTTTCGTTACTGGTGAAAATGTATATATACATGATCTTATAGTGGAAATATTATTTTTTTGATGATTTAATGAGGATTCTATTATAGGTGATAATGATATTGTAACAAGATACATTTAGTGAACTATATGTAGTATAATTAAGGATTAGATTTATGCCAGAATACATAGTTCATGGGATAAAGTGGAGAAATTATAGAGATACTATATTTCAGACGTTTACACTCATTGCATCATTTGGAGGAATATTATTAGTGGTTTTCCAATTGTGTATTTAGAATAAATTATGTTGAGTTTTTTTCAATTAAAATAGAATATCATAATGAGAGACATGACTCAAGTTATGATAAGTGATAATGATATATGATCTAAGGAAGGTTTTCTATAAGTAAATAGGATATGCTACATATTTTGGGGATTAATACCTAAGATGTTAATTTTTTTGGCTTCATTCCAATGGTGATTCTTCTGGTATTTTCACTAATGTTTATTATATTATTTTATTTTATTTCAATCTCATATGTAGTATGAAGGGTAGTAGTTTAGTGTTGGTTTTTTATGTAAAGGGAATTGTTTAAATGAAATGAAGTTACATTTATTATTCACATGATGGGTTCTTATTCTTATACATTATATACTATCAATCTATTCATTATAATTCATGATTATTGTTTTTTTGGTGTATATAGTTTAGTAAGGAACTAATTCATTTATAATGAACATGACTATTGACTTTAGTTATATAGTGTTCATTTTAGTATGAGTTCCAAAGTGATGTTTACACTGTGTCTATTAGATTAGTTCTTATTCTATATTTAAATATTTTTTTGGGTTACCCACATTTTTGGTAATCTTATGACACTTACTATGATAACTGGAGAAATTTTATTCTAGAGATTTTATACCTATTATAATGGATTCAATAGAACCTGATTATTGTAATAGAATGTTTATCTGTCATACTTTATCCAACTAAACAAATCAAGATTACAAAAGAAGAAACACAAAAAAATTTCATTTTTAATAGTATCATTTGGTTATTGATTTTCCATTTCTTTTATGATATAATATCCATTGTTGAACATTATTTATTTTCTCATTCCCTTTGTGGGGTTAAGTTTGGGAATTGAATTCCTATACAAATCTTTAAAGGATTAGTGTTTCCTGAAATCATGTTTTATAAATTTATAAAATGATTTAACCCATGGTGAATTAGTGATTATTTATGAGCCTTTTATTTATTTTTCCATTTTTGGGAACATGGATTAAATACATTTGATTTATAATTAAGGAAAATAATTTTCCCTCCCAAAATATTTTTTGTATTTTAGTAATATAATTCTTTAAATTACATTTAACGCTTTGGTATTTTTATTATTTGTGATGGATGGGATATAAATCATAAGGGATTATAATGGCCAACCATCCACCCAAATTGAGAATCTGGTAAATGAAATTGGTAAACATAATGTGATGATTTGTAAACACCCATTTTAATATGGGTTTGGAGTCTTCAGGAGGAATATTAATTATTGAATTAGTGGTTGGTAAGTTTAAGGAAAAAACATAAAAAATGTATCTATGAGTTTGATCGCCATATATGGTATTTTTTGATCTGGGAATGTTGTTGAAGTTGTAGGAAAAATTATTGGGTGGGTGTTTGAGAGAGATACCAATGTTATAATTGATTCTATAGTTTCTATTATTACTCTAGTAATGGACACTAGCATTTATATGGTTTGGGTAGTGGCCTAGAACCACTGACGAGATCACTATCCAATAAGTAAACTAGTATCTATTGGGGTGTGTATCAACTTGCATTCTAGTATGGGCTACCGAAGACCTAGTTATGATTTTTATTAGATTAGTTAAAAAATTTCATATTTTTATTTTAAAATTGGGAGTCACTCATCCTACCAAAATTTTTTACATGTATAGATCCCACCCTCCACTAAACACCATGAGTATGGGGAGGTCATGTGGAGTTGTATAGTGATTTAATGTACGTGTTATACTTAATTTCCTTCCATGATTTTATGTCATCCTAAACTATGGTTTATTAATTATTTAGGTGATTGTATTGATTATGATTTCACTATATGATGGATAAATCATCTGACTCTAATGTGTATTCCACATGGACAACCATGATAGAACCCCGAGACAATGTATTTTTTGTTATCGCACAATATTTTAGTGAGGAATGTTGTCATGAGAAATTTTATAAATTTTTTTCAATAATTTAAATTAAATAGGTAATTTAATAGATTGAATGATTCATGGAATTGGACTGGAATAATTCAATTAGTGCATCACAGACCTCCCATGTTTTTTGGGCCAACATTTTAGTGTGATAGGAGCATTGGTGAGAATTTCAATGATTATTACTTAATGGTATAAAATGATTTAAAATTATAAGAATTTCTTAAATGGTTGTATTATTTTTAAATTAATTCTAATTAATTATGAGAAATAAT
Source organism: Viscum album (assembly GCA_963277665.1). Classification (NCBI taxonomy): domain Eukaryota; kingdom Viridiplantae; phylum Streptophyta; class Magnoliopsida; order Santalales; family Viscaceae; genus Viscum; species Viscum album. The sequence continues at coordinate 1,700,177,351 of OY728127.1, forward strand.
GGTGTGAGTAAATTTCCCAAGGTATAGTGAATGATATTAGAATGTTGTGGTAAAGATATAGATATGTGGTTTTAAGGATTATTTGATATTAGTGAACAGTCTCTAGTTTGAGTAGATTTCTAAACAATTTATTCTTTTTTATATTCATGTATATTCCATGGACTCGACAATTATAAAAGTGAACCAATGTAATTAAATTAATTTCATAAAATAGATGTAAGTGTTAATTTAAATTTATTTTCTATGATTAAATGAAATATATTGAGGGAAAAAATAGAGTTCCAAGGGCCATGAAAGACACATAATCACTGGATTTGCCATCAAAACCCCCAATAGAAAAGACATTTAATGTAATAGCATTCCCTATCATATTTAAATCCCAATATATGGTATAAATTTAATGAATGTACAAGAAATAGTTGTGCCCATGTAAGCCATATAGGACCTTTATAATGGAATTTTTGATGCCTCCATTTGTAGGGATGAAATGTTTCAGTATTTCATGATCTTTATAGCCCATTTCCATTTTGTATGATTCCATAAAATTGTAGGGGGGTTTTTGATGAAAAAAGATATAAGATAGGTGTTATTTCATCTATTGGTGGTTTTCAGTATGGATTATGTGATGAGGAAAATGTGGCCATGTAGAAATTATGACAATGTTTGGCAATGTGAAACCACACATTACACTTATTGGATCAGGGCTTAATAATTTATAAGAAGATCAAAATAGGTTAACCAATTTATTTTTTCAATGTTATTTTATCCAAACTCATTTTTATTCATTACAAAAAGTCACTATTGTGAAAATATTATCCTTGGTAAAATTTATACTTATACTTATGTCCTATGAATTTTTTATGAAAACATTGGATGAGATAAAACATATATATAATGTGTATCAAACTAAATTATTTCTTTTAGTACAATGAATAAAATTACAACCCATGATGATATATACAATGTTCACAATAATACATTTTGAAAAAAATTATCATTTTGATTTGTGAAAATAAAATCATTACACAATGAATAACCTTGAAACCCACTACAAAGTAGAAGAATAATCACGAATTAAATTTTTGGCATGTGGGAAGACATGAAATCATTACATTTAAAAAAATATTTTAAACTATAATATTTAATTTCCTCATGAAATAAAATGACATTCACAAAAACCATATTAAAATAATAATATAGGAATATTCATATGGTTATATTCCTACCTCATTTCAACTGATTTTATACTGTGCTTGAATAATTGGAGCCCAGTTAATTCCATAATAGTAATCGACATAGTCATCTCTCTAATTTTATTTCATCAATGAAAAAATCATTACATAATTCATTGAAAAGAAATATTGGGCTCCCTCATTATCATGACATATATTGGGCTCACATGGCGTCATCTAAAATTCTCTTTTACCAAATCATTATAAAAAAATTTGTAATCATTGTGTTTTCATTAAAAAACTAGAAAACTCATTTGACCTAATAAATATATTAAGATCAATTTTTATGAAACCATAATTAGAAAATAACATTTATTCAAAAACTATTACATAATAAATAATAAAAATATTGATTGAACATTCTATTATTCGAATAACATCATAAATTTTTTGGTAATCATGATAATGAATAGTTCATAGAAAAACAAAAAAACTGGTCAAGCCCTATACATGGGATTTTTTTAAATTTATATTAGTTTAAAATAACTCATAAATAAAAATGAGAATGTATCCTTTGTTAACCACTATAAATAAATTCCTATATAGTTTCAAATGAACTTTTGAAATCATAGAAATTATACATAAATACATTTATGAATCCTTTAAAATAACAATCATGTGGTGTCCTTATAATATAAATCATTTAAAATAAATTTTCAATATAAAAACCCTTACCATATGAGTTTTTAGATTCATTCATTATTTAAATTATCATTTCTTCAAATGTCTATTTTAATGATTTTTTATATAGGTAGTGAAATTTTCATGTTCATGTTGGATGTTTTGAGGTCGTTCAATATATAGACTCTAAATAACACCATTAAATTTATCATAGTCAAAGGATTCATGTTAAAATTAAATAAAAAATATTCAAAATATAATTCAAATTATATTTATACAATAAATACACTTTTAAAACCATCAATGTAAGTCATTCATGTAAAATTAATCACATAATTTTGTGATGATGGTAGTTCGTACATAAACAAAACCATCTTTTCCATTTTTATAATGAATTTATGTGATATTAAAAGGTTGATATATTAATTTTAAAAAATTTGAAATATATTATAAATTTTATATTTATTAATTATATCCATCCCTATATCCTTCATTATAAGGTGGATATAAAAAATGAATAACATCACTTCTCAGAGGTTGTTGATGACACATATGCACAAGAGAATCTATTTTTTTCCAATTGATGGTAGGGTAAAACGTTTTGTTATATAAAATATTTAATGGAATATAATAATTTCAAAGATATGATATATATTAATTGTTATTTAATATTTATTATTCTAATATTATGATGATTAAAGATGAAAAACTTTTCTTCGTGGAGGTGGTAGTCCACACGTTCACATTAGTAGTGTTTTCACTTCGCATAAGATGGAGAAGGACATGAAAATGTGATAAATAATAATAATAATATAATTTGATATTTTTTAAATTATTATTTAAATTATTAAATAATTATTATGGATTATTTAATGAAGGTACTAGAATATATAAATGTGAAACACCTCATTAAGAATAATAGATCATATTTAGTAAACATCCTTTGGATTACACGTCAATACTTCTATGTTTTTACTTCTGGTGGGACCAGGGTCCGAAGGATTTTTTTAGTGTTATTGTAATGTTACATAGGAAGGTATTGGATGAAATCTATTTCTCAAAAGTTGTGATGAAGGTAGGATAGGAGGTTCCTTTTTGTAAGTGATGAGAGTGACACAATATTTAATATTAAATTAATTTAAGAAATATAAAGGAATTCAAATAGAAATATGTCTCTAAAATGACTAAAATTATAATAATATTTGTGAAAGGTATAAATCACATGATATAATAAAAATTAAATTATGGTTTTTTGTCCTTATCACCTAGTTATTACCTCAAATAAACTGATATACCCTTTCAGCGTGGTGATATATTTTAACATTGGTTACTGTTAATAAAGAAAAAAAATGAAATTGAGGCCATAAAAAATATCCCACTAATTAAATATATAGATTTAATTTTTTATATTAAATTTTTATAATATGTAGTGATTTTGTTAGTATAAATTACAAAATTAAAATAAAATATTTTTCTTTTTGAAAATTTCATTTTAAAGCATAAAAATGAATTATTCAAAAATTCAAAAATATGTTTTATTCCTATGGATTTATTTATAATATACACAATAAATTAGAAATTATTTTACATTAAATTAAAATCTAAAATATAATTTAACCTTTAAATTAATTTATTTAATAAAATGAAAGATTGTTTTTATGAATATCAATATCATAAACTATTTACTAAAAAATCATTTTTTTGAAAGAAAACAAAAAACACCCTATGAAATATTTGATAATTTTATTTAAATAATGAATTAATTTATATAAAATATAAATTATAAAATATTAAATTTATCCATTATTAAAAATATTGTATTATATGGAAAATGTTTATTTAAAAAGAACTATCCATTTGGCGATTTAATAATTATATAAATCCTTTTTTAAAAATATTATGAATAATAATCCATTAAATGAATTATCATATATAATAATATTTATTTATTTTTTTATACGATCACTTGGGGGGTCAAATTATTCTCACATTTGGAAATTTTTTCATCACAATTATATTTATTACTTAAACAAGTGAGTGTATTTTTCCTTTATATAATTATCTGATATCCCTGTTTAGAAGTTAAACAGATGATTCCTCATATAATATTAATACTTATGAAATAAAGTATTTCACATTACTAACTCACTATGATTTAAAATTAGAATATGAAATTAATTGTAATAGATATTCTCCACTAATTGCACAACTTTAGAGATCAGAATCTAAGATGCATCATGTACATATTTCCATAGTAATTAAAAATAAATTCTATCATATATATGAGATAATATAATAGTTAAGGAATGTTGACAAGAAAATGGCACCACTTTTTAAAAATGAGCATTCGTAACAATAAACAAAAAAATAAGCATTCTCATTCATTAAAAATATATAACACTATTATTTTTAGATACATTAATAAAAACATGATTTCCTTCCACAAATGAGAGATCCTTCCTCTAGTTATCTTCAAAAAAAGTTTTTTAAATATTTCTAATCCTCATATAGTGTTGAATCATCTTTAAATTCAAAATAAGTTCATCTAAATATTATTATAATAACAATATAATTTCACTAATATCATCCAAACATGAATGGGTTCAACACCCTGTTCCAAATAATGAAGCAAAAGATTAGATAAATATACAATAATGAAAACTATTAACACTATATAATTAAACTAATGAAATATGTTAATCCAAATCTCCCTAATAATCCAATGGAAAGTAATGAATCATATCCTATAATATATAAATCATTTCCAATGGGTGTTGGTCAGATTAATGATTGAAGGATATGATGATATTAAAGTAACTACCCAATGAATTTTGTGTTCGATTCAAAACTGTTATGGAAAATCTAGGATCACTATATGATAAAATTAAGATAAAGGTTCCCCATGAAATCAGATGATATCATTAAGAAAAACTTCTAGAAAGTTTATCCTGTGACAGATTATATTTAATAGAATGAAATTTTGATGATTTTCGTAAATGATCAATACTGACCCATATAATATTATTACCATGAGATGTATTTGATAATCCCTTGGAAATAAATGGATATATTATCCTATTTATATTATGGAACATATATAGGTTTTAGAATCCATATTAGTAGTTTATAGAAATTTTCTACCTAGTGTAATGTAATAAAATTTATGGATGAGTTAACAATTTAATTCTTCGTGCCCTCCAACCAAAAATATTATTGAAGATTGATATATATTAAAATTTCAAGGATGAATATTAAATGAAGAGATGAAAGATTCACTTAACAATTAATTCTTCAACTAGGAATAATAATGCCCACAATATATTTTTCCAAATATGATACCAGGTTATTTTTCGTCATTAAACTAATGAAATGTACAATTAATTATTGATACTACAATTTCCTACAAACCATGATATTCATTAATAATCTCCATAATTATTTCACAAAATGATGACTGCACTGATACCCAAGATGAAATGGTACTAGTTTCTAAACACACTTATTTTAGGAAAACATTCATCAAATCGTTACCTAATGAATCATATTATAAATGTACCATGGTTTATGATACATAATTTAAATGGATTAAGGTGTCTGTCACAATATTTTATTTGCATGGATGATAGTAAATCTGGAAATAAAAATCATTTATATGTTTGAATGATATTCTCTAGATCATTTAACCTATTTTGAGTAAATGTATTTATTATATATTCATGGTTAAAATAAATTTTAAATTTTACATGATATAAATATGTATATTTTTTAAAGAAAATAATTCTACTGTATTCTCAAGATCATTATTTTTGAAAATTATTTCATTGAATTTTGATTTAGATTAGTTATATGATTTAACCCAGTCATCTATTAGTGAGACATAAACAGGTCCCTTCAAAGAAGGATTAATGTAATTAAAAAATTCACTTTTTTTGTTGAAAATACTCATAATAACGCATTGAACATTATGCTATAAAATTCATATAAACATTCCTCATTTTTATTGTTTAAATATGAATTAATTTCACTTCAATTTAATATATTTATATTGATATATAGCTATTATATAATTCAAAAAACCACTGGTAATAACCCAATAATAGTAGAAAAATTAAAATCATAGATACACTGTAATTCATTGGGCACCATTCAGGCACATTATTTTATTAGGATCATCATTTATTACTTGTTTAGAAATTATAAATCCATTAAAAGAAATATATTGAATCGAATATTCACATTTACTAAATTTATCATATAACATATTTTGTTTTAATGATTATAAAAAATAATTAATTTTTCTGATGTTTTTCATAACTCTTAGAATAATAAAATATTTCACTTATAAGAACCACTATAAATATATATATATAATTATGGAACGAAATATTATTAAGATCTATACATATAGTAGAATAAATTATAAAACTAAATTTAATAACTAAAAAACATAATGTCCATGAAAAGTATAAGGAAATTGATTTTTGTTCTTAATATATATTATATTATGTTCTCTGTAACAAATAATTACTCAAGTAATCATCCTAGATTTTTACATATAGAATAGGATCACCACAATGAGATTTTCCAAGGAGGATGGAACCCTTAAAAATCAATTCTTATGACTATTTTTTCAAATATAATAACTCATGTGATGTTATTTGATAAGTATTTTTGAAATTTTCATAACATTAGGAACTAAATTAGTAGTAATATCGTCCTCCTAATTAGAAATAACAACATTAAAATTATCAATATATACATCAATATATTCATTTAATAATTCAATGTTCTAATGTGAATACTTTATTTATTTTAAATAAGATGTTAATGATAACATTAATTCATATCATTAGTCATATTCTCATAATCAAAACATGATATCAAAGGCTTGAGCACATTATTATATTTTAATTGAAACTATATTAGAAAACTTAATATGAATTCTATATCTCTCTAATATATGTTCGCATGATAAATAAAAAACCAATAAATAGTCATAATAACATAAAAAACAATAATTGGAATGATAATATAGTTTCTAGGAAGATATATTCTATCGATGATGAGAAGATTATTTAATTAAATTGTTATTACATTTTTACTACCCCATGTGATTTTAGTAAATTTATAAATTTATTTATTATGATGGTGTCTCCATTTTAATTTAATATTTCATAGATATGGATGAATGTGTGGATCCCTAATCAAACATGACATTGGAATTATATGAATAAATATTTAATGTTCAAAACACAACTTCATTTAATGTTTCAATATCTTCAAATGTAGTAAAAATTGACTTTAGAAAACTTTTTTTCGTTCGATGACTTTGTTTTCCAGATTGATTAAATAACCTCAACTATACATTAGCATAATAGACAAACTCATTTCAACTTAAACCCATCAATATAGGATGAATATACCTTTTCTCATTAATAGATTGATTAAATCTATTTTCTATATAGTCATTAGTAATACTTCAGGGACTAGAAAATCAAAAACAACTTTCCAATCCTACGGATCCTTCTAAAAAATTTCTTATACCACAATTGGAACATTTATGGAAATTACATTTAGATATATTGGAAGAATTCATCCCCACTTCTTTCCAACATGACCTATTTTTACATTAATTATTATGAATTATATAAGTGACAGTAAACTAATTCTCAACATTATTTTCACAATGAAAAACTTCTTCATAACCATTAAATTCATGAGTGGTTAATTCTTTATATAATCATTTTTTTATAAAAATAAAAATCTATCAATTATAGCATCATTGTTTACAATAATGCTTTTCATAACTAGCTGACATTGTAATATATAACATAAAATAGGAAACTAACTATTCATTCATTTACTTCAAATATAGAAATTATATTTCTGTTTTATGACAAATAACATTTGGAAAATACTACTCATGAAAAAATAACATTATTTTTTTTACAGTAAATGGAATCAATCTATACATTTTACTTAATATTTTTAATTATAGAACACTATTGATCGATGAGACCATCATATTTATAAATGAAAATTGTTCCATTCGGATGATTCATATATAACAAAACATCAACACTCTTTTACAGTTCATTATATAATCCTTTATATTTAATCATTTCTAAAGATCCACCGATTGTTAGTGGGTATTGTTTCATGAAATACTCTAGTATAAACATCATTACATCTGAATAATTTGGTCTTTGACATTCAAAGATTACACTATTTATATATTTCTTCAACTAGGTCATTATTATAAAAAATTGCATGCTATTGTTAGATACCAAATTTTTTCTGTTTACATATACCTTTGAGTTCTTCATTATATTTTCTTTTAGGTGAGTTTTGAAACAAATATTAACCATATTGGTCATCTTTCATCATGGATTACTATCACTTGATTAAATATAGTCTTAGGTTGTGAGGAAACTAGATAAAAATTGGATTGTTTCCACATGTATAGTATTTGTTGGGGAAATTTACTCAAATTCGAAAGATTTATTTCTATTTCAATTAATGGAGTCTGAGTATAATTGTGAAATGTGTTGCACTTGGTTCATGGTATGCTAATAATATTTAATGGGGGACTGGATTATTTATAATTAAAATATGTTGAAAAATCATCTAAATATCATTTATATGACATGTAAATGGATTATAGAAATGTAATGTTTGGATGTTTTTAATTAATTAATTTGAAGTGATGGGTTTTTAGAACATTCCATTAACAATAGTTACAAAATGTGTACCTATATAACTTGTTGTTTAATTTCCCAAAAATGTTATTTTAATGTGTTCTATGAAGATCATTTTTCATTCATCTCACTAGAGATCTTATCCTCTCAACCTATAGAAACCCTGTTGGTGATTTTAGAGTGCCATCCTCCCATATGGATGTCACCATAATATAGATGGTCTATCGTTAGTTTCATTGGATAGGTTTTTTCTTCCACTACTTTATTTATCCATCCATTGCGGTGAAATCCATTGATCATGTGCATTATTGGTTTTTTTATTGATCAGTTTTGATTTGGATCCTCTTTGTGATCATCTACACCTTTTTCCTCATGATCTTTTCCCATTAGAATCATTTTTTGATTGTTAGGTAAAGGTAAGGGTCTAAATCCTAACCATAAGGTTTGGTATTGACTATGTAGATGTAATATTGTAATTGTGACAACATAACATGATCTTGAATTAATTAAATAATAAATGGTATTATTCTATGGTTTCCATTGGCTTCAATTGGATATTGTATTAGCTTTTGGATACATTTTGGGTGAGATAACATTGAATATTATTCAATTGGTTAATGGAATAATGTGTATTTATCATGATTTAAGACCATTGGTGATTTCATGATATTGAATCGCTATGATAAGGCTTATAACATGTGGATTATAAATTTGAAAAATGGGGATATCAATGAAAATTAAATTGAAGGACAAATGGTAATTCTCATAATAAAAAACTGAGGTATATGAAGGGATATTATGATATTCAAGATATCTGGACTTGTATAGTGTTCCTTGATGAAATGATTTTTCACCGTGAATGGTGTTGACATGGAAAAAACTATATGTTTTTGTAATTTTATTATACAGGAACATACAACTCCCATGTTGTAATGAATATAGTGAGCTGACTTATCCAAGTCCCATATTGTAAAACTTATAGGGATTTGACCAAGATGATGTAAGGCTTATTGGAATTCTATCCAGATTTTAATGATTGTACCATAGTTATATATTTATTGTTGGCATGTTCATGAGACATGATCATAGATATTTCACCATAATGATGATGTTGGCTATTTTTACGTTGGATATATTGTTCTGGTTCTAATTGTGGGGAGATATTTTTAGAGATATTTTGACATGATGCTGAAGAAGGTTTTTTTCCATGGTTATAGGGTTTTGATTTCAATGGTCATGATACATTCTAAGTGATATTCTGGAATGTAATTGAAACATGTTGTTGTTTTATTTTATTAATTTATGAACTAGTTAACTCACTTTTTTATCACATTATTTCATACACCTATTATCAAACTAGTCCATTTAGACATAGTGGTGTCGACCTATTGGGTTATAATGACACCATATTCGGGATTCCAATTGGTACCTAAACAAATTACATGAATTCATTTTTGGAAAATGGGAAAAGATAATGCTGCTGATTTCTAATTTTCTGAATGGGTTGTATTTTAGAGGGGGGATTGACATGGGGTTTTTTGTCAGGGACTTTTGAGGAATTATTTATGTATTAGAGTTTAGTAATTTTACTATTTCTATCATGGTATTTACTTACCTTCCAAATCATCATTACATTATTTTACTATTATTTATTTAATTATTCAGATATATTTTTTTGTTAGTTCCATCAATATTTATACTATTATTTTTTTCATTTAAATAGATTATTTATAAATCTATGACTCTTAATTCTAGGGAGTACAGCCTCACCAATCTAATTTCATACATCCACTGCTAGTTGTAAGACATTGGTGTATGGGGAGGCACTCTTGAGGTCTCATAATAAAAACTTTTTATTCCATGTGAGAGAGTGCAGGATTAGATGAATGTTAAAAATTTGTATCAGAAAGATGTTTTTTTCTATTCAAATTTAATTATAGTAAAGGTATAAAAAAGTCTATGATGTATTGGGATGTGGTTATGAACTTTTTCATGAGTGTAGCTAACCCATGTTCATTGTAAAATATCTAGTTATTGTGAAAGTATTTTTTTATGTTGTTCTATTTTTATAGGTTTTTTTATTTCTCCTTGGGTTATTCACATGTTGTGGGTGGTTATTGATTTTATATGTCATTGGTTCTTGAGATTTATATTGAGGGAATTGTATGGTATATGTTTTTTTAAATGCATCATGATAGCCACATTGGGATATACACTGAAATGAATTGTTCATGATAGGGACATATTTAAATGCATATGTTATATTGATTCTATATAATACGATATGAGATATCTATTAAACATTATAATTGGAATGAATTTATATATAACGTTGAATAACTTATAATCCATTATTATAGATAACCATAGTTACTAGTTCCCTTTTTTAGTAACCTTTTTTGAGGTTATCCTTGATGTCTTATTGTCTTCTATTGTGTGAAATTATCTTATATATAAAATTAATCATTGTCATCTGCGACTTGAGAATTTGGAGTTTGGAAGTAATCATGCTTCTAATGTGGCTAAACTAGAGATTCCCCTACTTACTAAGGGTCCGATAGATGATCATATTTTTGACTTCTTCTTGAGGTTCATGAGATCCATGGAATGTGAGTATTTTCATGCTATGACATAAATATTTGAGCAAAAAGAGATTTTTAGTTACATCATTTTCTTACATTTATTATGGAAGGTGGTTCCCATGATGAAGACATAAATACTGAGTCCACCAAGATAAAAATTATGTGCATAGAGACACATTTAGAGAGAAGGGTGAATCATATTAGGTATATGCTACATGGAACAACCATGCATTGGTGGGATATTGTAGAGGAAGCTAAGAAGTTGGATAAACTATATTGGAGGAATTTTCACAAGAAGTGTGTGTGCTATTTCATTCTAAAGATGTCGAGTGATAAAAAATATCATGAGTTCATGCATCTCACACAGTAGGGAATGTCATTGTTGGACTATGTTAAAGGATTTACTAACCTTCAACAGATTTCTCTACCTTGGGAAGCTAATGAGATATCTAGGGAATAAATTAATTTATGAAGGAAATTGTTATGAGATCATTTTTTTGGTGAAATTTTATTTTTTGATATGTTTTGAGTACATAATTACATAGAAATTCGACATTGAAAGAAATTTTACAAATCCCTTGAGCATTGGATATGTTGTTTCTACAGGGTGAACTAGGAGCTCTACTTCAAGTAGCAAGAAGCAACACTTTTATAGTTTCAACCAACTATGTTCAGGGAATAGAATTTAAGGTAGGGGAAAAACTTATTAGGACTCTGTTCCATTGTAGATCAATCATTGTGGAATGTCTGGCCACCAGAACCCGCAACATATTTAATTTCAAGTCACGTGTCGTACCAGTAATAATGTGGGTTATCATCAATGGTTATTTGTGTCTATTTCATACCATACCAATTTCAAGGTTTCAGGAGAACAAATTTACATGCGAAGGGGAAAAGCTACCACTCAGTAGGCCAGTTAATGGAGTTCCACTAGATGTACCATCCGAGCCGTGGGACGTGGTGCCCCCATGTGGGAGTAGCAATACCATGAGGTGTAGTCATACTGGAGCCCATCATTGATGGAAATTTCAGATCCACGTTATGCATTCTACTCAATCTATAATGGATAATGGTCCATATACTATTAGTGGGAGAATTCATATACCATCCACATTATCTTTTGTTTCTTTTTTTTATTTAAGAGAACACCTTCATTGGTATATATTATTTTTCAAATTGTTTGTTATCAGATGTTTAAATCATGGATGGTGTTTTTACTACTGAAACAACATTGAGAGTGATATCAGAGAATATCAAACATTGGAAGGCATTTTCTCAAGATATTTATGGTTACATTTTCTTTGGGGAACCATTAGTGATGGAAATTATTAACTTCAAATTGATTCATGTTATTTAATTATTAGTTATATTTCTGGATCCTATCAAATAATATAGGATGGGATATACGTTTTTATTTCTTTAAGTATAAACCTAGTTTCACTAGGGTGAGTAGGATCTTCTGGAATGACCATTAGAGCCAATCCTGTATAAATTGGATTACCTCATGGATCAGTTATCCACGATTTTTGTAGATGATGGATGAAGGCAATAGTATTAAATTCCTTTATTAGTATATATTATTCAGAACATTTTCCCTAATTAGTTATACTTCATCCCCCCTAGTGAGAGATTTATTTTATAATCGAGTTTGTTTTCGGAGTAGATCTAGTTTATATCATACTTTAATGAATGGAATCATTAAAGCTTCTGTAATTGAATGTTTAGTTGGATGATCATTAATAAAATGGAATCATTTGGTATATTACATCTCCTTTGATATCATGATTTCTTTTATCTAGGAAGGATAAGTGGTGTTTTTACATTAGTGTGGATTATTGTCGGTTGATCTAGATGACAGTGAAGAAAAAGTAAACTCTTCCATGCACAGATAATGTTTTCAATTAGTTGAGTGGTGATATGTTCATCTCTAATACCTATTTGAGATCAGGTTACCAAAAGTTATGTGTCATATAAACTGACAAACCAAAACATATTTTTAATAGAAGGTATGCCTTTTATGAATATTCGGTGATGTTATTTGGGTTGACCAATCCACCCATTGTATTCATGGCCATGTTATTACGATATTTCAAACATTTCTGGACTCATTTGTGGTAGCTTTTTTGTTGATATATTATTGTACTCCCAATGAGAAAAAATGATGGCCTATATCTTTTCATCATCTATAGTACAATGATATTTCCTTGGATTTATGTAAAGTGAACCCAATATTGATTCTAGATTACTAAAGTTCACTTCTCAAGCAATATCTTCTCATAAGATGTAATATAAATGGACCTAATGAAAGATTCATCCTTGGTTTCATGGTTTATTCCCAATAAAATCATTTAGATTACGATAAGTCTTGGTTTAGAAGGTGATTATATGTGTTTTATTTAAGATTAATCCCTTATTGTAGCATCGACGTTAGAGGTGACCAATAAAGGGGTGATGTTTTTTGGGTCTGAAGATCGATAGATATCATTTAAGAAGCTGAAATGAAAGCCATACTAAGAACACATATGCACATTAATCATTCCAGTTAATGTATATACTATTTACTATAACTCATGTGGAGTTAGACTTAGAGTTTTTATGATTCAAGAGGATAATGTGGTTCCTTATGGATTTAGGAAGCAGAGATCGCATGATATAAATACCCTAATCATTATCGAAATTTACCAGTTGGGGTACACACCCTGAGACATTGGAGACACTATCTCACTAGTGATACATTTTTAGTATACATGGACCAAAAGAGGCTTATGTACATCTTTTCATAATGAGACCTAAACCTTTGAAAGAGATCATGGGTCGAGTATCTATAATATTTCATATTTTAGTAACATATACACCTTGAATGGGAAACATTTTTTATTGAATAAATAGAAATAGAAAGATAGAAGTTGGATTGGAGTCTTGATAAGTGTGGTAGCTAATGTACCTCTTTGTATACATGCATATGGATTTTCAGGTTTCTTAGGGACGAGTTGATCTGACCTGAGCATCTATTATACCTGTGATTTTTTACAAGATCAATAAGAAGATGTTTTCTTGTTCAGAGGGATAATTTCCAAGGGAAAAATTATATGTTGCGGAGATACTGTCATGATAGTCACTTTTATGTGACAATTGTATTCTTTGCTATTGTTGAGTACGGTTTCCTATGATCTTGAACGATGATATGATGATGGAGTTTCGTGATGCTACATTTGTGGGCATCCTAGTTCTACAATGATGTATCATGTTCTCCATATATATAAATATTTTTTAGGAAGAAGGAGGTGGTCGGCCTTATGGAATGGGGTTACAGTTTTTATCAGGTGAAATGTGAGCATCATAAAATATATTGTATTTTACAACTTTTTCTAATTAATTAGTTGAAATTGGATAATGACAAAATGGATTTTGTGACAGGATTACCCAGGAGTGTAACACACACATTATTTGAAAATAAATTTTATTTTGAATGCTTGAATCACCGAGTCTCTACAAAATACCACTTTTTACAGACCTAGTGAGTAAACATAATTTTTGCACCTATGTGATATGAATTTCGATAAGTTAATATATATAGTTGCATTCAGTAAAATATTTAGAGTATGATAAGATCAACATACATTTTTAGTGAATAGTAATGTGACACTTATGAATATTAATGCACCTTTAGGAATAGTAATATAAACATTATGAGTAATAAAAAACCCATTAATGTATAAATATAATTTAGACTCATGATAAGTGAAATAGAATAATGTATAAATTCATAATTATGTATTTGGATTTATGTGACACATAAATATTTATTTATAATATCAAAATAATAAATTCTTTAAATTCATTTTTATGAAATTTATTCTTAAATATATATTTTTCAGTCCTATTATTTTCGGAATATTTTATGTGACCATAGTTAGAAGGACGAGTGAGGGCGGCTTAGAGAGGGACTCTCCGGCTTCTCTCCAATGACCCAGATTGATTGCCGCTGGACTCTGCTCCTCCATCCCAATCGGAGGGGGGAGTCTCACACCTTCATCCATATGAGAATAGTATACCCTCAGCAAACCCCCTTTTTCCCTTCATGAGGAACTCTCTATTTCCAAAAGTCCCAATCCTATTCCACGAGGCTCCCTAGCTTTAATTGCTTCTGGAGGAGCTCAACGGTGCTTTAGACATCTACAAGCATACATTGGTGGCATGATACCATCTATATCGGCCTTCAATTGAATTTTTTGATTAGTTTGTCATTTATTCATGGGAGCTATAGGAATGTGTGGTTGTTGGTTTTCATGACCGGAGTCATTTCATGATTCACTTTGGGTATGAAGAAGACTTGATCACTGCCTAGTCCAGGGCCCCTAGAAGATGCAACGAGTCATCTTTCAACTTGTTTCGCTAAAGCATCAAATGTTATATACGGTGTGATCCTTTGTTGATCGCAAACCGGGTATTCCCTCCTAGTACTACTCTCTAATTTCAAAATCCGTTGATCCTATGTGCAATAGGAAACATGGAAGGGATATATATTTACTATGATCAGGACACTGAGATTGTATAACATCTTATCTATCCAAGATTCTTCCTGGAAGATGATGTTGCAAGGTCACTGGTATGTTGTATTTGGGTTATGGTTGAAAAAGTGTTTCATTCTAAACAATATGTATTTTTTGAATCGTGGATGTTTTATTGTGTGTCCTACAACCATTTTGGTCATCTGGCATCGATTTGGTGCAACGGTATGGTGGTTGGATACTCATAAATGATGGAGAAGAAATCTAAAAGTGGTTGTGTTGCTACTAGTTTAGATCATTCCATGAGAACTGAGATCAATGAAAATGGTTGGACATTGAGTAGGGGTGAGATTGGGGACAATATTTGGGTGGGGGTATCTCCAACTAGCAGTCCAGTGATACAGGAGAATTTGGGTCATGTTCAATTGATGCGGGTGAACCATGATAATTTTTCAGCGGCTATTGCATGCTCTTCTAATATGAACTCGGTGCCGGTGTCCTCAAATAATTTTGTGAGAAAAATATTTGATAGATTGATGAGTGATCTGGGTGTTGGACAACAGTCCATGCCGGAGGACACTCCTTATTTGTGCACGTTAGGGCCTGGTTCTACATATCCACTAGAATGTATAGCTCGTGAAGCTAGGAAAGTGTATGTTGTGAAGACATGCAATCAGTTTTAAGGATTGGAGGTCTAGGAGGTACCCCTTATGGTTTAAGGAGTTCACTCAATTGAGGATATTCAGAGTGACTCTAAGAAAAGAGAGGCTGATGATGGTGCAATGGAGAGTGTGTCATGGGATGGTCCTGGTATCACACCAGAAATTCAATGTCATTCCACTATTGATCAGAAAATTTAATCTCTAATGATGGAAGGAGGGAGCATAGCTGTTGTAGAGGATGTGATGGTGCAGAAGGATGATGGCTATAATGATTATGCTTCCGTATAGGTCACTGGAAAATGGGGGAAATATTTTTGAAAGGGATAAGGAAATTATTGGTTCTATATTACCCTCATTCAGTGATATTGTTCAGAGTGTAAGAAGGGAGGTTTCTGAAAATTATGGCGTTATGACTGCACCACCATGGAGAAAACCTAGGAAAGACTATTCTCATCTTCCCAAGCTAGTTGCCACCAAGGCCTCAACTAAGAGGGAAAGTGGAGCCACCCTGGTGTCAAGTATGAAATACTGTAAGGAGAATCCATCATTAGAGAAGTTTAATCATATAAATAAGTATGCTAATATATTGATGAAACATGAAACGTCTTCAGAATGGTAATCAACTATGGTAGAGGAAGCGCCTTATTATGGATATAGAGAAGGGTATGATTATTATGACATGTAGTTTTCTTGTATTGGTTGGAAGTGGTTGGATGTAGGAAATATGTTCACCTCCAGCACAATTTTATGTTTAATGTACCATTTTCATAATTTTTAATAAATGGTCAGGGGTTCTCTTTTGACTGAGCTTGCTCGGTATTGGACCTCAGTTAATTTTTGAATTTTTTATAAAATCTGTTATAAATTTAAAATCTGTATTTTTCATGTAAAAATTATTTTATCTAAAAATTATTTTCCTATTATTTATATATTTAGTTTGATTAAATGAAGTCCCTTATTGAATTCTAAAAATCAAAAAATGAATATCATGAATTTTTGGGATTTTTCTAAAATACCTGAAATTTTTTAAATTGTAAAATACAGTATTTTTCCAAAAATGAAAAGTACATGATTTATTGATTAAAAGTATATATAAAGAAAATATAAGTAGACATGGTTAAAAATATAATGCAATTATTACAATTTTAGTCACAATAATGAAGACTAATCATATTCTTCAACAAATTTAATTAAATAATGGTTAAAATAATGGTAAATAACTCCTCCCCTCTACTATAAAATCCATTATCACTCCATCTTATCTTGAATATAAATAATTTTTCCTTGTATAAATTATACTAACATCTCCTCCTAATCTTCTCCCCACATACATAATCCATTTTTCTCTCACAAAGACCTAATCCTCCCCCTAAATAGGCTCTCAATGAATATAAATTCTAGATGTAAAATCCTATTTTCATTTCTATTGTTTTTGGTATTTTTCAATACTACACTCCATTTTTACAAATGATATGATAACTATATTTCCATAAATGTAGTTTAATTTTTTTATGATATTTGAATAATTCGTCATTATCTTTATTTTCCCCTCCTTTTATATTATAAATGAAAACACCATCTGAGATGTGTTAATTTGTCACATTCATGGATGATCGGTTTTGAATGACTATTACCATCTTCAATTCAGGTCATGAAACCATTTTTATTATTAAAAGAGATTGTAATATATGTAATATATCGTATTTATTGTTCTAGAATCATTTTTGTACTCATGGTATTAATTTACAAAACAAAATTTGTTCATGGTGATCAAAAAACCAACAAAATAATCCATGTGTTTATCATTAAAATTTTATCTAATGATTCATAATCACCCAAACTATCCAAATGAAATTTATACAAATTTAACCTTATTTGTGAAAATTAATAAAATATAACGTCAATTCTATAATTCAATGTTATTTTTACATTATCTTCCATACAAATGAACCGATCATGAAAAATAATGAAACGAGAACTCAATAATGATGATATTGAATATCTTAACCCATAGAAATGACAATAAATGAACAGAATATAATTAAAATAATTAAAATTAATGAATAATAGGTTCACTATTAAGTTAATATTAAGTCAAATTTTATATTCCATAACCATATGTTCATGAGTTTAGCATATTCAGATATAAGGTATGGGTTTTCAACCCAATCCTCCATTTTCATTATGGTTGCTCTTATTATATGATTACCTTAATGAAATTAATATTTATTTTTATTTAGTAAGAAAAAATTCCTTTTGAATGTTTTATATATATGTACTTATCAAAATCTGTAATTATTTTATGGGTAGTTTCAATTTTTTTATGGATAATTCAAAAATTCATCCCAATAAACAAGACTGTTTCAATAGTAAATCTCAAATAATTACCGTTTTTCAAATGAAATTTATATTCTATTATAAGAAAGCATTATTTTTAAAAAATCCCTGATTATATTATGAGAAAAATATATTAATTCACTTCTGAATCTATCCATTTAAATTTTTAAAAGAACTCTTCTTTTCAATGTAAAAGAATATTTATCTCAAGAATTACACCATGATTTTTATATTGTTTTTCACCTATTCAACAATTTTTTGATTTGTAAGTTTAAGTGGTGAAAATTTCTTATTATATCAACCAATATATTTTATTGAATGGTTTTCGATTAGATTTATTTTGGATTCACTATCATGATATCATTCATCATATTACTCTGAATGGTTAGTGTTTTTGTTTAATTTTTGGTGAAAGTTATTTACATTAAATATTTTAGTTTCAATATGAATTTATATGTTGTTTATATTTATCCCCATTAATATGTGGAATGAATTTGATATATAATGTTACGAGTGGGGCCTCCTATAGCCCATAAATGCGTCAATATCACTCATAATTCAATCTAGAGTCTTGGAATAAGGCTGTGACAGTATGGTTATTTATTGGCATGGCATGAGGCCTTGATGGTTTGGTTATGATATCTGAAATTATTAATTCTCTCATTATTAAAATTGTGATTGATAGTCCATGTGATTATTAGACTAGTTGAATATCCATGTTTATGTTTTATATCATTATTTAATCTGTATTTATTCCAACAATATTGTGATCAATTATATTTTTAATTGAATGAATTTTAGTTATCATCATTACTATAGATTATGTCTATATTTTTTTATTCTGTATTATTTACCCTTATGAATCATTTAATCTCACTCCTTTCCAATGTATTAATTCTTCCAGGGCATGAAGTGTACATTAAGAATGAATTCCAAGGATAATCTTGGAGATTATGCGTGATCCAAAAGGAGTTGAATTGTGGTATTTCCATTCATGTCTTAATGTTGAACTTATTTATGTATATTTTTTCCCTATGCTACTAAAATAATCATTATTTTGAGATATTACATCCTTTTTTATATGAAAATGTAATATAAAATGCATTGGATCAAGAAAATTGGTGTCCAATTATTACAGTTGGTATCTGAGGTAGTTTAGTATAAATCATTGATTATGAAACAAAATCCTAAGATAGTACTTTAGGAAAACATACAAGAGCATCCAGAAATTTCTGAAAAGAATTGATTATGTGGATCTTTCTAGAAAATATATCCATGTCTGGTTACTACAAGTGGACATTGTCTTAGAATATATGTACCTAGGAACAAAAACTCTAACCAAGAGTTCCGGGATAAAACCGAGGTATCCTGGTACACATAATCATTCCATACCGTGCACCTAGTTTGACAATACAAGGGATATTTTTAGTGTAATTTTCTTTTTCTCTACAAACCATTATTAATGAATTAAATGTATACATTTCCTCAAATAAACCATGTTTTTGATATGATGATTAGCTATGGATAGGTTTTCATTTTCTCTCTAGTATTTTTTATGTTGAGATTATACATTATGATTCATAATATACTCTATTGCATTACATTATTTAGAAATGTAACCAAGTGGAAGGAATGGAAAATGCATGAATGCAAATATCCCATGTGGTTATTTCCCTATGTAATAAGATAATGATGCTGGCTCTTGTTCTAAAACAGGTGCTGAGAAACATGTAACAATACTCGAACATTTTACTCAGGTTTTGAACAATAAACATAACAATATGGAGAATCTAGAAATAATTGAGGATCTATGTTAGACCGCATTATGTGAAAAAATCATCCCTCATTCAATGGAACTAGAAACCCATTTCTAGAGAAGTAGTGGATATGTTCCTTAGAGAAGATATTTCTCACATTGGGATGTAATGAAAGGGAGATTATTTTCATTGAAGTTTATAATTTATAAGGAGATTAAAATCCGTGGTGGTCATTAATTAAAAACACAAATGAGAAAAAATAAATATTAAAATGTAATGGAGGGATTTTAATTAAATATTAATAGAAAAATACTTCCCTCATGAACATTGTTCAAATATGGAATGTTCATTTCTAAATATGATGAAAAGGGTGGTGGGAATTTTGAAATGTATGAAGACAACTTCCCATGTTCAGTAAGTCATGCTGAAAAATACATATGTAATCCAAGGATAAATATTTATTGATTATTTTTTGGTTTAAAGACTTTTCTATGAAGGCCACTAGTCACTCAAATATTCTCATCATATGAATATATCATCTCATGTTCAATCAAGACAGAGAAATAATTCAATATGTCTTATGAATTTAATGTAAAATAAGATACAAATAAGGTGGCATAGGAATGAATAAATAAAGCGAAGAATGATAAGGGGAGCTTTCAAACATGTGATATGTGTGAATGCAGAAACCCTGGATCATTATTATAAGGAAAACGAGTATATTAAAAGTGTGGAGAAAAGGGCCACAAATCATGTGATTACAATGGAAATAAAGAATCTACCAATATTAAATGCTAAAATTTCAATGATATGGAACATTATCAACGTGATTTTCCTATATATTGAAAAATATTTTCCAAAAAAAGGGAAAGGGAGAAATGCCATCCTAATACTATCACAAAAGCTGAGATTGGACTTCCTAATGATCTAGTGGGAGGTACATTAATTTTTTTCTTCAAACGTAGACAATGATTTATTTGATTATAGATCATTGAATTCATTTATATATTCCATGTTTCCAACAAAATTAGATATTTAAAATATTATTTAACAAATTATTTATTAGTAAAAACTCCAAATGAATATATCATTACATCAAAGAGGTGTTTTGTAGTCCCCATTATGGAATTTGAACATTCTTTATATTCCGGTTTTATCATCATACCCAAGAATGAATTCAATATAATCATCACTGTGGATTTGATTTAAAATTATAATGAAAAAATATATTTTATTAAGAATAATGTTAGAATTTTTAAGGATGATTTGTAATAACTTATCATTATGGTAGAAACATCACCATATGATTCTCATGTATAACTAACCTCATTAGATTTATTGAATTCAATTCATGGGGTGGATTAGAAATCCATATCTATAAATGATTAATGAAATATTCAAATTGAGGATATACCTATTGTGAAATTATATATTTATTTGTTTTTGAGAATTTACCTGGACATTCTCATGTGAAAAAAGTTGAGTTGCCAACTGATTTATTTCTTGGATCATGACCTATATCAAAGACTAATTTTAGAATGGACACTATGTAATTATTATAACTAAATAATCTACTAGAGTAATTTAATGAGGATGGGTTTTTACTCCCTAGTGTTTCTATATGGGGATCCCATGCTCATATTTTTAAAAATAATGTGGGATTTATTAGGATTTACATTGACTATAGGGTTATAAATGCAATAACAACAAAGAAAAAGTGTCCCCCATCATGCATTGATGATTTATTGGATCAACTTCCGAGATCCTAAAATTTTTCAAATATTGACCTTCAATATGCATATCAACATTTGGGGTTGAGGATGGATGATATTTGAAAGACAACATTTTGAATAAGGTATGGGCATTACAAATTTACAGTAATTCCTTTTGGACTGACTAGTACAGCCTATTTCATTATAGATCTAATTAATACGGTTTAAAATTCATATCATGATGAATTTTTTATGGTATTTATTGTGGATATCCTGGTATACTCTAAATTATACAATGATAATGAAAACCACAAGGTCATTATTCTGATGATTCTTAGAAGGAATGAATTATATTTAATGTTTAGTAAGTGTGAGTTTTTGTTTCAATAATTTGTTTTCTTCTCTAAATTTTCTATAAGAATGGAATATCCATTGATCCTATGAAGAAAACAGCTTTTTAGGAATGGTATTCAACAATTAACATAAATGAGGTATATAGTTGTATTGGTTTAGTAGGTTATTACAGTCATTTCTGTCATAACCTTGCTCGATTAGACAACCTATTAAACAAGATTACTCGTAAAGGGGTTATGTTTGTATGGACAAAATAATGTGAAAAATCATTCAAATAATTATAGTGGATATTTCTTAATTTTCTTATCCTCACTCTACCATCAGTGAATGTTGGGTTTCTGATCTGTAGTGATGCAGCAATTAAATGACATGGATTTTTTTATTCATAATGATAATGTTATTTCTATGAATCAAGTTAGTAAGAAATTTATGAAAAACAAAATTCTATTAATGATCTTCAGTTAGATGATTTGATCATTACTCTAAATATATGGAGTCACTGTCACTATGGTTAATGATGTGCGATATATATTGATTACAAGAGTATAAAATTTATCTTCCCACATTAATAACTCTACATGTGGAAAAATGATGGCTCAAACTACTCTTGGATAATGATTACTAGTACTCCTCCCCTTGTGATGCACGACACTATAAAATAAATATTATTATAAACTACATATTTTTATTCATAAAACATAATAGTTTATATTAATATTGAATATATTTTAAAAGAAAATTACACACATAATGAGGAATATAAGTTACAGAAATAGAGGAACAAAATTTAGATACTGAGAAACCTTTGGTATTAAATAAATAATGAAGGAACAAAAGTTACAGAAGGAATTAATGCCTAGTAATAAGAATTGCATAAACTGAGGAATAAGTATTTCTTTATATAGAGAGAAGAGATTTTGAATTCTCAAGCAGATGAGATTCTGAATCCTCCTATGAGTACATGGACGTCATAGCATGTTCTAGAAAATAGGCCACTGGGCATTGACATTGGGATTTCTCCATTGTAGGGTGCTAGAAGTAAGGAATCTCCAACCCATTCTGCATACATATCACTATCTTTTATCATTGAATTTTCAATTTCTCACCTCCTAAATAAAATTTTTAAAACAATTTCCCTTGAAAGTGAAGAACATTAGTATTCTTTTCTATGGGAAACACTAAAACAAATCTTATACCCCCTCTTATAAATATTCTATATCTGCTCCTAGTTTTTCAAATTTAAATCCTTATGTCCCTTAAATGGTTCTAGTGAATAACTTTATTACATGGGATATGAGAGTAATTAACCACCCCCCCAAACATCTCAAATAACTCATTAAAACTCAATATTATTTTGCTTTTTTAGCAGTATGACATATTAGTTCATTATTAATGACCACATACATATTATAAAATGTCTGGTATTTTCTATATGGATATAAATTTGAGAAAAATTTAAATCCAAACTATATGCCCATAAATCCTGGTAAAAGAGTTCTAAATATTATCAGTTTATAATTGAATTATACAATCGATGTTGGGTTATAGACACTTAACAACAGACCTAAACATAATAAAATTCGAATTTTATCTACAAAACAGATATAATATATTAAGTAAAGAATAAAAATAGAATAATATATATAATATATTGTTTGATACAAATCTAAAATGTAGGGGGAAATGCTTATGAACATTTTATGATGTACAAACATTGTCGCTAGGAATGTTAACTTATTATGGTTACTAAATAAAACATTTCAAAGAAAACATTAAACTGGATATTGAAAAATCACATAAAAATTGATGAAATATGAAAGGTTTTTTGATATTTAATTTCAATAATATTTAACTCATAAAAGTATAATATTCAAGAGATGTACTATTCCAATCATTTCATTAATACTTTTTAAATGCCTAATGAGAATATACAGAAAATATATTAAAATAATTAATAATCGTTAAATGTAAACATAAATATTTTTGTAAAAAATAATTAATTATTTTCAATTCAAATTCCAGAAGCACAAGACCAATACTATATCACTATCCCTTTGAGGTCTACCCAATATTATATTGTCGAGTCTTTAACCATAAATCTAATCTAAATGAATAATTAGGTGTTAAAAAACACCTTGATCAAACCATCTTAAGCAATTAATGATATGTGTCTCTTATTTTTTACACTATAGATGGATGTGGAAAATGGAAATATGTACAGAATATCTTAATACATTTCCCATTGAATCATAATTGTCATCATATAAAGATACTACCATGTCATGGTTTGAAAATTGTTGTTCTAAATATAGTTTTCATTAAAATTGAAAACCAAAAAGGAAACTAACATTAAAGTCAATTTTACTGATTGTTAGTGATTTTTACAGTGCTAGTCGTCTGATGGAATGCATGTTTAAATAGTTTTTAGATTATTTTTAATGACCATTGGATACTGGGAGTGATAAAAAATAATCAGAGTGAGGTGGTAATTTCTAAAAAATGTAACGGAATCTACTGGAAGGCTCTTTAATCAAACAAATTCATATTTATTCTTTATATATTCACATGAAATGAGAAAAAATAGGAAATATATACCATCTACACATTTCCATGTAAGTCTAGTATTATAATCCATTGATCGCATCTTCAACTCTATGAAAAACATCATATCATTAAATTAAACATCCATAAAACTAGATTTATTTAATAAAAATAACACATAAAACATTAAATTAATTCATCTAAAAATAGGAAAGAAATACAATAAGATTTATGAAGATCAAAATTGAATAAAATCAATAAAACATAGCACATGAAATAAATCCATATAGTGAATGAATCACAATTTATAAAATAAACTAAAATATTAATACGTATCTAACAACCTATTTATAGTTGTTTCCTTAGTATTATTGACAGTTCCTCCTATCAAATATTGGCAACACTTTCATCAAACAATTATTGAATAATCAAAAAGTAGTCATTAATATGAAATTGAGATGTTTTATTTATAAATTAATGACATGTACATTAGGGAATTAAATTACAATGAAATTAAAAAGTTACAAAAAGAATTGATGTTTACAATGGTATTTGTATGATGAAATTTAAGTTTAAATGGTTCAAGGATGACTACCAAAGAACTTGGTGACTACAAAATAACTTTGGATACTGGGACTCAAGAAAAACAATTTGAGGAAGTTCTTGTTTATATATATATATAATGGAATCTATTGGAAATTTTTCAATCAAACACATTTCCAATTTAGGTTTATATTTTCACATTCGCATTGATGAAACAGTTAGAAAATAGTAAAATAAAACTGGTAATATTTAATAATGAATATAAGTCAAAAAAATTAATGAAATGAGGATAGAACACCTTTTTCATAGATCTTGGTCTCTATAGGTTGAAACTAAGGCATTGAAATTGATATTTGTTTTGATGATCCGAATGTATTCATAGGCCTAGATGAAATGGGTTTTTAGTCAAGGATAAAAGAATTAAAATCACATGTTTCATATGTCTTTAGTGTATAAAAACAAATATATGGTGGATTAAATATTGAAAACATATTACCGAAATTCATATTTTGTACTATAGGGACATAAACTCCACGATTTTAGGAAAAATCACCTACATTAATTTCCAACTCTTGTTTTTGTGTTCACATGCACTGCTGAGAAAACAATTAGAAAAATGATCAATAAAACTGGTTATATTTATTCATGAATATAAGGATATTATTTTCCAATAAATGTTGCTAGAACACCTTTTTTACATATTAGATTTCAATTGGTTGAAACTAAGGCAATGAAATTGATATGAGTTTTGAAGTTCCGAACATATTTATAGGTCTGGTTGAATTTTTTTTGTAGTCATGAATTAATGCATAATAATAATCTGTTTCATATGTTTTTAGTGCATAAAAAACATTACACAATGGAGTCAATAGTGAATAAAAATTACCTGCATTCATATGTAGGATTAAAGGGTGGATAACTCCACAATTTTCAGACAAATTAAATGCATTCATATAGTGTGTAAATAAAAATAAAAAATTACAGTCGAAAGGGGTGTTAAATACACAATTTTGGTAAAACACACTAGTTGCAATGATCTGGAATTGTAGGCCATCTAAAGAATGTTTTTAGTGTATAAAAATAAATATATAGTGGAGTAAATAGTGAAATCAAATCTCATGCATTCATATGTTGGGTGGAAGGGAGGATAACTTCACAATTATTGGGAAAAATTACCTTCCTTCATTTCCAATCACATTTTCTATATTCACATACAATAAAAAAATTATAAAAAAGTAGAATATAACTTCAAATAATTATTCATGAATATAATGATTATTTTTTCAATAAATGATAGAACACCTTTTTTACAGTTCGTGATTTGTATTTGTTGAAACTAATGCATTGACATTGAGGATGGAAAATTGAAACCTTTATTTCGGAAAAAAACAACAGGAAATGAAAATTATTGCACAAGAAAAAATAACTAAAACATCTCATACATGCGCATTAAATCCAAATTCTTCTGTTCCAAAACCACATCCAGATTGAGCCTTTCAAAATTAGACAAAAGATAGCTAAAATCTACAAACAGCATATTAAACATCTAAATCATCTATTCAATTCCGAATATTCATATAAAATTATGACCACATGCCAAATATTTCAAGAAGAATTTTATCCTTACTAATCTCTAAATAATCTGGAAGGGAATGTTGGCCACTTTTTTTCTTCAGCACATTCTTATTCGAGAACATCTATATGCCAGTATCTTGGTCATCTTAAGAGTCATGTTAAATTACATATTTAGAGAAATTTTTGGATAACAACACTTGAAATAAAATACACAAACATATATTGAAATGGCATACAATAGTTGATATATATATATACAAAGTATCCACTGTAAATAGAAAAAGTTAACAATGATATGTAATTTCATTAAAACGGTGAAAACTATAAAATAAAGGTATACAAAAAATGTTCACCTAGTTTAATTATAGCTAGAATAAAATAACAAAAGACCAATAGATATTAGGGAAATTTTTTCTCTATAGAACATTTGAAAACACATTGAGAACGTCATATAATATGAGCATGAACTGTTGGAACACATATAATGCTGGAAACAAATTTTTAATAGAAACACACAATATTATTAATGAGAAACAGTGAATACAATATTCAGATAGTTTGTAGAAACACATACATGTTGTGGGGCGAGCTACATGTCATTTGAAACTCGATTGAGCAGAAAGAGTCGATATATATATATGTGGATGGAAATCATGAGTGAAAATTTGATAATACCCAGGATTGATCCACTAATCCAAAAAATGTCATGTTATATTTATTTGAACTAATATAACTATTTACTTTCCAAAAATATGTGATACGTTTATCTAAAATACATGATTTTTTTCTCTAAAAAATGACTTGTTGATGAAACAAATCAGATGATCCACTTATCTAATTAATCAAATGATTTAGTACATTAAAAAAGTTCCAATACTCTAAAAAATGATCTAGTATTGAAATAAAATACTTGAGAAAAATGATTCACTACTCTAAAACATGTCATGTATGATTTAGTAGAAGTAAATGTACATAATTACATTTGTATGTTTACTAACTGATTAATGTCCAATATGAAAACATTTCATGATAATAATATTTTTTTCATACCTATGTCTTTACTTGTCATACAGAGTTATGTTGGTGGAATAATATGTAATAAGCATGGAGACGAGCACATATACATTCATCGAAAATTTTTACCTACCGATACAATAATGTTTAAAAAATAAGAATACTTACTAATAAAGATTTCATTGGACCTATTTAGTAGTAAAAATTCATATATTATATGGATTAAATTAAAACATACAAATGTCGAACAATAAACTATACATATCAACCAAATATGGTGATAATATTCAATCTGGAAACACTTGATTAGGAAATATGAAAATAGAAAATATAGGTGAGAAAAAATACTGCGAAATGAGTTATACATAATAATATATTAGTAAATCCCTTGATAATAACATCATCATCTGAATCCAATAAACTACCATGAAATGAATCATCATCTGAAGGAGTGTATCATTGAAAAATAGAAAGTGAACTATTATATGTGATTACATGGACTGTGATATTTTTAGATTGTGAGGGATGGATGGTGGGAGGGAGAGATAATATTATCCATTAATGTTTAACGCTTCTTCTTTAGGTATTCCCTATATAAAAAATTATCATGAATTGATATCTAGAGGAATATAAATTAAAATAAATCAATCCCAAACCTAGCCTATAATGAAACTGCACATGGACATCTCAAAATCATTGACATTAAAAGGACGGTCAAGTGAGTTTTTGAAATTTTTTCAACATGATGATATTTTTTAAAACTAGTTATATGTGTGATTTATAATGTTTTCTATATTTTGGTGTCAACATGAATGAACATCGGAGAAAGTGAAAATTGTATCTTTGCTAAAATTTATCTCCAACATCCATTGATTCGGAATAACCAACATTTTAGTACTCATGGATAATAGAATAAATACATTAGAACGTTATCAGAAAAACTTATCAAATAAAAATATTATACTTCCTAATGTTCAGTGATTGTTAATATAAAAATTAAGAAAAAATCATGATTCATCATGGATACCTAATAAATTAACCATTTATTGAGTTCAGACTTGCTACATTACATTGATAACATACCCTTATTTGATACCCTTCACCTTGTGTCCTTACGTACAATATTTAAATAGAAAAATGTTGATGTGATTTCATAACACTTAAATAAAGTTTCAATTTCAAGTATCTTACAAAAATGGAATCCAAAATATAAATAAAAGGAAAAGAAGAAAAAAAATTAAGAATCAAATCCCTATTAGAAATTCATCTTAAATGGCTCATGGAAAGAAACAAACCATTTTCTAATGTGGAAACATCCCAGCAAGATCCTCTTACCATTTTACTCTCACTCATTGAAGTCCTACTGTTTCTTGCACACTTAAACAATCAAACCATAAAATATAATTAATATTGTTTTATTTAAAAACATAAAATCATCTATATCATATCTAATAAGTGAGTAATTATGATAACAACATGTTTCTGAGTTAATAATACATAATATAAAATGAACCAAACTTACAAAGTAGTTGTAACATTATATATGGAATGATCCCTATGAACCAAATGAAAAAGGGACTGAGTAGCTACTTCTAAAACATGAACGTGCAAATAATGAAATGAAAAATGCAACATTGTCACTCAGAATGTGGGTTTTATAATTTTTTAACCTCTACTAGAGACAAATTAAAGTCACCAAAAAATCATTTTTATCCTGGTTAATCAAGAATAGATGGGAACAACATAAAACACGAAATTTTAAATAATCAAACTTGAATCATCAGAGAATATAATCATAAGAAGTGGAAAACAAAACTCATCTAAAAATAATTAAAGATAGCACCATAATCATATTTCCCACAAGCACGTAATAAATAAACAGCAATGAAAAATAAAATGGATGACATTTATAAACTGGTATTTGATGGTAAAAGGGTGAGATTAGTGGTTTGGGATAAAAATTAAATGATTTGGTACTTGAATATAATCAACCCCACTGCTTACAATTGAGGACCCACTAGTTTGATCTTCCTGTATAGTAACGAAGAAAACTATAATATTTTATTATTTTATGCTTTTAAAAGAAATAATTAATAATTATACACCTAACTGATTGTGTTCTGATGTGTCAATAAATATATTGATGTATTTGTCATTATTATAGATAAAAATCACCTTGTAGTTGTTATTTCTAGAAGAATGATATGGTTCTGAACCATCTCTTTCCTATCCCAAAACATGTTCTTCAATGCGAATTCAATTCCAGATGTCAATAGAATTCAAACATCAAAAACATGAAAAAAGAAAATATCCACTAAGTCCACATCATACAAAAAATTAATCAATAATTGTAGTATGATTTTACATATAAAAAATGTAGTATAAAAAATGTACTTTGTGACAGACACAGTGTAATCGGGTACCAATGTTATCTGAAACAATAATTTCCCATGAAAAAAGTTGTTCTTCGATGAAAACACACATCAAAAAATTAATAAAAGAAATGATAGTGCTTGAATTCAAAAATTAATGGAATAGGTTAAACATATCGGACTATGAAACATAAATTGACGTGATGGGGAAATCCAGAAAAACCCTCCTATGAATTATTATTAAAGAAATAATTTCCAAAAAGATATATGGTAGGGGGAGATAGATAATTAAAATAGCAGAACTATAGTTAAATTATCTCATTATATCTGGTTTAACTCCAAATAAAGCATTATGGAAAAAACATAGTATATTTAAATGCCATTTGGAGACTATAACATCTATGAAATTTTAGATTTGTATGATCTTTGAATAAGCTGTTTTCAATGGGAACTGCTTCATGAAGACCATGGTGGGAGTTTTCCACAATAGGGAATGTGACCGTAGTGGAAATTTATTAGTAGTTCGGTGAATAATTGTAGGTATGAGTCATCTGTCACCTAAAACCTGAGGCTTATGGTAGAAACATGTTAATAAGGAGTTCAAATATTTACCCGTTTCTTGTCTCGGTGATACAAGAGTTGAATCTCACATGGATTCTGATGTAAGTGTCTGACAGAGCAGGTCACGATTCATGATGCTGAATCTTTAGTCATAGCACATGTCACAATATTTGAAATTTAGAGATAACCAGACAATGGTAGTAGTGCGAGTAGAAGTTGGTGGCTGAAGATGATGAATGTATTAGAGGTGACGAATCTGATATTCAGATTTAGTGTAAACCCTAGGTTAGTGATAATGAAACCCCAATTGGTAGAGGGAATGACGCTAAATGAAATGAGTTGAATTGAAATGGTGTAAATGGATGTGCAGAAAAACTGTTGGAGGGAACCATATAGGTGGACTAAAAAAATAGGGGACGTAGGTAGCCAGAACTTTGCGTTGTAGGATGTAGCCGATAGAGGATATAGGGTGGGAGGCAGAGCATATTTCTTCAAGAAACATAATTGTAGTGGATGGAATTCACGAGCAGGGGATGTGATGCCATATATCTTCTGCGGGAGCAGCAGTGGTGATAGGATGAGATATGCATGGAGTTGCGACATGGATGAGTGGTTGAAGGACACATATTGAAAAAATGAGAATTATCAGTGAAGGTGAAACCCCAATATCTTTTCTATTGGATTCCCATCCGTAATTATTGTAAATAATTAAAATTTATCACCCTAATGATGAGAATATTTAAAGGAAAATTAATGTTGTGAATCATAAAATGTAGCGAAATATCATATATAAATATTAAATTCTGATATTTGGGATGAGGATTTGTGTTCCCTCTATAATTGAGATAACAATGGAGTTATTGGATGATGCACATAGTTAAAATCTCTCTATACATCCTAGTAGCACTAATATTTGTTTTTATTTGAAGGAAAATTTTCGATGGGAAATCATGAAGAGCGAAATTCTAGAATATGTTTCAAGATGCTTATTTTGTCAACAAGTGATGGCTGGATGAAAACCTCCTAGAATTTTAATGAAACCTATAAATATTCATACATGGTAGTGGTTTGAAATAACCATATATTTTATCATTGGAATACCCCAAACTCAAATGATGAAGGATGCAGAATGGGTAATTGTTGATCAACTTATGAAATCTGCACATTTCCCCACTATAAGAGAGGATTTTCCAATAGATCTCCTTAAAAAACTCTATATAAATGTTTTTGTGATACTTCATGGAGAACCTCTATCAATTTTGTCTAATCCTGATCCATGTTTTACATAAAAATTTCGGAAAATTATTTAGATATAAAGTGGTGTTGAATTTCATATTAGAACACTGAATCCCCCACAAACTAAAGGGAAATCATAAAAGAAGATCCAAACATTAGAAGACATTTTGAGATCATACTCACTATATTTTCAAGGTATGTGGGATAAATGTTTACAATTTCCGTTGTTTTCCAACAACAATAGAATCAATTCTATAAATCAAATGGGACTATATGAAGAATTGTATGCAAAGATATCTCATACACCAACATGTTGAGATGATGTTAGTGAAAGAAAACATATTAGTATATATCTTGTGGAGGAAACAAAATTGTAGCAAAAGACTATTCAAACCCATATCAAGACAGTTGAATGCATGAAAAATAATTGTACTGAAAATCAAAGTAACGATTTGTAATTTCAAGGGAGAGATCACATTTTCTTAAAATATTCACCATGAGAAGGGTGTTATAAGATTTGGGAAGAATGTGAATTTGACCTGAAGATATATTGACAATTTTTATATCATAGATAGTACAGGGGTTGTGGCTTAACGATTAGAAATACTTCTTAGATTATATAAAGTAATCAATGTTTTCCATGTTTTATTATTGAGTAAGAACATTCCAGACACAACACATGTCCTCACTTCTAATGGTATAGAATTGGAACCCGACTTATCTTACTATGATGTGCCTATCTAGATAATAGGCACTAAGGAACATGTGTTGAAGAATTATATGACATGAATGGTAAAAGTGATTTATAAAAATTAAAAAATTGAATAAGGCATCATGAGAGCATTATGATATTAGGATGAAGAAATACCCAAATATTTTTATGAGGTGACATTAATGAATTTCTAGGATAATATTTTTTATTAGGGAGAATGTAACACCTTAAGGATTTGAAAATAAATTTAATATTAAATTCATGAAACACTGAGTCTCTAAAAAATTCCACTTTATTATATCCTATATAGTGTAGATAATTTTTCAACCTCAATGTTATGAATTTCTCAGAGTTGACATACACAGTTGTATACAGTAAGATATTTATAGTATGGTGTGATCAACATACATTTTTGGTGTATAGTAACTTGACCCATATGAATAGTAACATACCCTTATGAATAATAATATGACCCTTTTGAATAAAAATCATACACATGAATGTGTAAATAAAATATAAGCACTTTATAAACAAAATATAATAGATTATAAATTAATAATTAACTTTTTTTATTTTTACGTGTAAGAACGATTTAATTGAAATTAAAATTAATAAATTCATAAAATTAATATTCATGAAATGTATTCCAAAATAAATATTTTGGTGTCCTATTATTTTAGGATAATTTTATGAGTCCTCAGATAATTTTTGAAATTATTATAAAATCAGATTTATATTTAAAATCCGTAAATTTTATATAAATAATGGTTTTATTTAAAAACATAATTTTTCATATTTATAAATTTTTTTGTCAAAATGTATTTATAATTTTAATTCTACATATTGAAAAAAATTTAGGGTGATTTTTTAGGATTTTAATAAAATACTTGAATTTATTATTGAATAGTACTATATGGTAATTTACAATATATGTTAAATACTTGATTTATTGACTCATAGATGATATAAGGCTGATGTAACCACATTTGGTTGGAAATGACATGCAATAATCACTATTTTATTCACAATAAACCAAACTATTCTATTTCTTGAACAAAAATAATAAAATAATGATTAAAATAATGGGAAATGACTCCTCTCATACATTATAAAACCCACCCATCACTCCCTCTTCTCTTAACCACTATCAGGCATTTTTAGTTATCTATGTTCAGCTAAAATATCCTTCAAAGAACCTACCACATCCTGAATCCATTTTTCTATTTTATAGAAAAATTCATATCCCCTAAAGAGGCTCTGATGGAAGATAAATTAAAGAGGTAAATTACACTTTTCATTTCATTTATTTTCATTCAAGATTTATTATTTATTTTTCATTCCCCCCTTCTTTATTCCAATAGTGATGATAACTCCATTACCATACATGTAATTTAATTTTGATCCGATAATGTAATAATTCATCATCATCTCTCATTTCCCCTCCATTTATATGATAAATGAAATCAAAATCTGAGATGTGTTAATTTATCACATTCATGGACGATAGGTTTTAAAATATATTACATTATTAAATTATGTTCATTAATCCATTTTAAGGTAAAAATATCATAAAATTGTTAATATATCTTATTTAAGGTTCTAGATTCATTTACTCACACATGGTATTAATTTAAAAAATAAAATGATTTTGTAGTGATAGAAACATTACAAAATTAATCCTTGCATATTGTATTAAAATTTTATAAAATTATTCATCCTCACCCAAAGTTACCAAATGCCTTATATGATATATTAACCTTTTATATGAACATTAATAATTTATATATTAAATTTTATAATTCAAGACATATTTTACATTAACTTCCACACAAATGAACCGATCATGAAATCTAATGAAACAAGCACTCCAAAACTACGATATTGAATCTCCTAACACATAAAAATGATGATAAATGAATATAATAAAATTATAATATATTTAATACATGTCAATTATTTTTTTATTATGTTATTAATTTGATAAATTTAATATTCCATGATATTTTGTTCTAGAGTAAAGCATTATCAGACATAAGGTATGAATTTTCTACCCGAACCTCCATTTTCATTCGGGTTACTTTTATTCATTACATACATCAATGAAATTGTAACTTATTATTATGTACTCCCCACTAATTATATGTTAATCATCTATATATGTGATTTAATCAAAATCATTCTTTATTTTATGGGGATTATAATGTTTTAAAGGATCATCAGAAAATTATTCTAGATAAACATGACTGCTTTAATGGAAATTCATGAACTCCTACCTATATTCATTTTCACCCTATAATCTTTTTTATTAATCCACTATTTTTATAAAATGATAGATTTTAATCAGAAAAAAACTACATTAATTAACTGATGGTTTTATAAAATGATTTTCAAAATGAACTATTCTTTTCAATGTAAAAGAGTATTTATCTCAAGACATACTCAATGATTTTAAAATAGTATTTTCGCCCAATAAAAAATCTTGTTGATTATTATATTTTAATGGGGATAATTATTTTTGATATAACCCCCCATTTTTTATTGATGGGTTTATTATTATATTTAATTTGGATTCACTATCTTGATTTTATTCATCATATTACATTAAATGGTATGTGTTTATGTTTAATGTTTGAGGAATTTATTTACAATTCAGATGTTTTTTTCAATATGAATATATATGTTCTTTATATTTATCCCTATTCATATAAAGAATGAATTGGACATAAAATGTTATATGCAGGGTCTAATATAGACCCAAAATGAAACCATAGGTTTTATGATAAATACTAATGTCTCAGCACAAGGACATGATAGTATGGTTATATATGGTCTTGGCATGAGGCCTTGACGGTATGGTTTTGATGTCTAGAATTATGAAATACCTCATTATGAAATAGGATATTGATTGTTCATAGGACTATTAAACTCGTATAATATTTGTGGTTATGTTTTATGGAATTATTTAATCATTTCTTATTTCTTCTATATTATGATAAAGTATATTATTAATGGAATGCATTTTTGTTCTTCATCATGCCAGGAGTTTATGAATATATATTTTTTGTTGCATTATTTATTCTTGTTGAGCATTCAAGATCACCCCTTTAACATGTTTTATTTTCCATAGATTGTGAAGAGTAAATTATAATTGACTTTCAAGGAAAAACTATGAAATTATATGTGATTCAATATAATTTGATATGTTGTATTTCATTAAAATTTGTTATGATGAACTTATGTTGGTATCTTTTTTCCTAAGATAATAAACTATTTGATCCTTTAGGATATTAATTAATTGATTATATTCTAGTTTTAATAATATAAGGCACCAAATATGGGAAATTGAGGTCAGTTGCTTAAAGGGACCACCCATAATAATGATGTGGATGGGTGATCATGGATCGACTGATGATGGTATAACCCTTCTTACATAATGGGGAGACATTCATAGTTAAGGATAATTGCATTCTTTACAGGCATGAGGTGGTTCATATACATGGTGTTGTTAGGATTATTGTTCAATATAGAAATCCTCATTTCACATCACATTTATGAGAGGGTATTTAGAGGGATCTTGCATCATAGGGGCATTTTACAATAACCTATCATCCTCATACTGAAGGTCAATTTGAGAGAACTATTTAGTTTCTTGAGGATATTCTATGTGCATATATTTTTGAATTTTGGTAGTTTATGGTTGACACATATTTCAATAATAGAGTTTTGATGTAATTATAGCTTCTAGGAAGTGATCTATGTAGATCCATTAGATGATTTTCATGGTATTTGGTGTTTCTTGAATCTTTTTTGGATAGATGCAGGTGAGTCAATAATTGTTGGGTCCAGTTTTTGGAATGATACATTTGAGAAGGTTAGTTTGTCAGATATCATTTAGTGACCACATAGAGTATGAAAAAAATAATATTATGGATATTATAGATGACATATGGAATTATTTTTGGCCAAAAAATTTATTTCTACTATCACTTATATTCAAGAAACACCACACTAGGAAACACGGAAAACTAGTGTAAAGACCTGTAAATTTCAAGGAAATTTTTTTTCATAATTTTCTTTAGAATTTTACAAGAGCGCAGTTTCTGACGGCACCTGATTCCGAGGCCCGGTGTGCCCGTAATCATTTTCCGAAGTTTGGATCGGGTACGTTCAGTGAACGGACGAGTGGGTTTTTCTAACTTTTGAACCGGTACCCGGAATCGAATTCTGAGGGCACCGATGAAATCGCAGCGCCGGTATTCTCTTAGAAACGCCTCTTCCGGAGTTGCGTTTGCTCGGGTGTGGTTTTTAATTTTCGGGCTTAAAGTTAAGAAATAAAATAAATTTTGCGACAACTTTATTTTATTTCACTTAAGCCACTTGGAAGCCACTTGAAGCCACTTAAAGGCGGCTTGAACTGAGTTGAACTGGATAGGATGCTATCCAGAAATATCCCACCCCCTTGGTAGGATATTTGTGAGGTGGGGCCCGCACGAGCCCCACCGTTTCTTTCCGCTAAGAAACGCACCCGTGAAAACCCGTCTTAATGAAAGTCAACTGACGCCTTTTCTAAATTCTTAACAGACCATTAAATGGGCTGTTTCTTTCGTGAATTAAATGGGCTGTTTCTTTCGTGAATTAAATGGCCTGTTTCTTTCGTTGAATTAATTCAACGAATTATTTCAATCATTTCTTAACCTGTTTTCGTGTGTTGGAATATTAATAAAATAAGTCCAACCTAAAATCTTTGGGGAATATTTGAGAGGATTCTTGTTTCTTATTCTCCCTCACGAAGAACGCGAAGAACGTGAAGAACGCGAAGAACGCCGAACCCGGAAATCGACGACGCTTTCGTCCGAGATGTTCTTCCGATCTCCGATCTCCGATCTCCGATCACCGACCATTTGAGGTGAGTGATTTCGGATTTCCGCTCAAGGTTCTTTCCGTTTTGGTTTTAAACACAGATTTAATTATTATAATTTAAATCTGTTGTTCTTGGTTCGTTGAGCTTGCCGACTCAACACGGGATTCCGCGACGACGCGACGCCTCCCCGCGACGACGCAACGATCTCTCTCTTCCGCGACGATCTTTTCCGCGAAGAACGCCCGCGCGCGACGATCGACGAGGTAGGGATTTATTTTGGAAAATTTCCCCTTTTTTATTTTTCCCGTCAATGTTTCTTAAAGAATTAAAGAACCGTTTTGTGAAGAATTTTTAATCTTATTAAAAATTGTTGTATCCTGTGTGGAATAAATTTCTCCCGGTTGTTTATCTCTAACGCAGAGGGTGCGGGCCAAACGAACACGGCCCGACGACCCTCCGCTGTTCTTCGTTTGTTACGGATTTGAAGGACGACGACGGAACGTGCCACAGCGGTTGTTTGACGATCCCGCAGTAAAGAACGGATCCCGGGAGGAGCAGCGGCGCAGACGGGAAGGAAAACAGGCCACAGGAGCAACGCCGGCGGCCCGCGGAAGCTGCCGGCGGCGCGCCGGGGCGCCGCCGGACGAGGCCGCCGCGGATGAAGCCGCGGCGGCGGCGGCCAACGGACCCGCGGCCGCGCGGGTCCGGTTCGCCCAGGCGGGACGCGGCAGAGCCGCGTCCGCGGTTCACCAGCGCGGGCCGCGGTTCTCTCTCGACCGCGGGGGCTGCGCCCGCGGCTTCCACGCGCGCCGCTAGGCCGAGCCGGCCGAGCCGGACCGGCCCTAGCCGGGCCGGGCCGGGCCAACCGGGTCGGACCCTGTTCGGGTCGACCCAGTTCGGGCCGACCCAGGGGGGTCGGGTCGGGTCGGCCCGGGCCCGTACCCCCCTTCTTCGGACGTTTTCTTTCAAACGCCCGTAACATGAGCTTCGTGCCTCCAAACGACTCGCCGTCAGCGGAAACGCGATCCTTGGATCCAGACCGTCGTTTCGGTATATCGCACTCAAGGTTTCAGAATAATTTGAGTTCGGCCGGGTTGGTTCGTACACGAGACCAACCGGTCCCTCGGAGCGGAAACGCTCATATCTTGAGCTACGGACGTCCGTTTGACGTGCCGTCAGCTTTGTTGAATTCCTCTAAGTGAGACAGATCTTTTGGCATACTCCACCCGAGGTTTGGACGCAGGTGGAGTGCGGTCGGGTTGGTTTTTCCTTAAAAACCAACCGGGCCCCTCGGACGAAAATGCCAATAACTCTCAGACCGGGCGTCCGATTGACGCGCCGTCTGCGACGTTGAGTTCCTATTGACGATACAGAACATTTGGATACATCAACTTCGGACTTCGTGACAGTTGATGTATCAGCCTCTCTGCTCGTGGAGCGGACCCTCCCGAACGAGATTGCTGTGTGCGGGAAACCTAGTGCTGGCTGCGACTGCTCCCTCGACGGCGACGACCGTGCAGAGATCCTCCGTGGACTCCGACGACGACCGTGCAGAGATCCTCAGTGGACTGCGGCAATGACCGTGCAGAGATCCTCCGTGGACTCCGACGACGACCGTGAAGAGATCCTCAGTGGACTGCGGCGACGACTGTGCAGAGATCCTCAGCGGACTGCGACGACTACTGCACTCAGCGATCCTACGTGGATCAGTGCTACAGGTCCTGTGTGGGCCCGATCCTGTGTGGGTCCGATCCTGTGTGGGTCTACACTGAGCGGTTCTGTGTGAGCCAACTCCTACAGGTCCTGCGTGGGCCCGATCCTGTGTGGGTCCGATCCTGTGTGGGTCACTGCAAGGTTAGTACCTATCGATCCTTCGTGGGTCCGACGACTTGGATGGTTCAGTGATCATCTTTATCGTCATCCAAAAAGTATACCTGTGTGAGCTGAATCTTGTGTCCCTCTCCATTGTGGATTGTGTTGAGCTATCCTGGGTGGATTTACTGTTTACTCTCCTTTGTGGATTGTGTTGTTCTATCCTGCGTGGGTATGCATTTTGCTTTCCTGTGTGGACTGGGTTGTGCTAGGGCTCGGACGTTGGAGCCGATCGGGGAATTGATGACTTAGGTATATGTATGGGCATATACCTAAGCCGTGTCAGATTTTACTTCGTGATTGTACCTCTTCTTCGTGATTTATCCTTTGTGGATTTCGGGAGACCTTCGGGGGTCTCGGGGTCCCTACTAAGTATCTTATACTCACCCCTGCACGGGTTATGCCCGCACTTCGTGGTGTTGGTTCCAGACGACGGACAGCGCTGATCGTGGAAGAGGCGTGCGGAGCAGGATAGTACCTGGAGGTGGACCACTGGGCGGGACATACTCGGAGCGGTTAGGTGGACCCGAGGAGCAGTGGAGGATATCTGTACCCACCCTTCAGGTGGGACTTCCAGAGGACGGCTCGACGCTGCAGTTTTTCCTTTCAGTTGCTGTTTTCCTTTCAGTTGTACTTCACAGTTGGGCTTGTATTTCCGGCCCCTTTTACTTTCAGCACAGCTTGTACAGTTTCTACTTAGTGTTTACTTTTCCGCTTGCTTACTCTGTGGTGCTTGTTTTCTTTTCAAAGGCAATGCCGTCCCTTTTTGTTGGGATTTACGTCTTGGTGCTAGTCGCCAGCCCCTGGCCTATAGAAGGCGGGCTTGGGGTAGTCACGGCACGGGCCCCGAGGACGGGTCGTGACAAATTGGTATCATAGGTGGTCGGTTCTACCGCAGACTCTGATCTTTCTTCTATGTGAAGCAATAGTGTTTAGCATATTGAGTGTGGTTATCAGTCCAGGGAGTCCAGTGTTGGTGCGGCGGCTGACGTATCCATACACCAGGACCCTGACTTCTGATTCCCGACTTAATGCACGAAAACATTGATTGCATGTGTGTTTCAAGTTTTCTTTGTGATTACTTGTGTCAGCTCACCAGGTATACTGTTCTGACCGTGGAATACTTGTTTCCTTTTCAGGATGGCACGACGACAGCAGCCAGCTAGGGTTCCTATAGTAGGGCGCGACGACAGCCCGCCGAGCGACGAGGCCTCGGTACAGGGCCCGTTGACAGTAGAGGCACCGGCGGTACCTTTACCCGCCGAGCTCCCGATGCTTCCAGCACTGGCAGCTGACGACGCACGATGCCTTGGAGCTCTGCATGAGTTCTAGCGCCAGCTACCACCCAGGTTCCGTGGGGAGTCGGACCCCCAGGCAGCCGAGGACTGGCTGGAGGCGGTCGTCCGAGTTTTCAGGCTAGTGAGGACACCAGCAGACCTCATGGTGATCCTCGCGGCGAGCCTACTGCACGCAGAAGTCGGACGCTGGTGGAGCCCGATGCTCCAGATACACGATGAGGCCACCCTCATCTGGACGGACTTCGAGAGCCTCTTCCGCTTAGAGTTCGTCACGGCCACCCTCCGTGCGGTGCGCATCCAGGAGCTTCTTCAGCTGCGGCAGGGCAGCTTGACGGTCGCTCAGTACGCGGCGAGGTTCACCGACCTTTCTCGGTACTCGAAAGACATGGTACGGGACCCCTTCTTCCGGGCCCGGACCTTCGAGCAGGGTTTGAGACACGAGATTAGGGCATCGCTGATCTCCCTCAGCATCCCGACCCAGGCAGAAGTACTGGAGAGAGACCTCCTGATCGAGAGCTTCCTGGCTAAGTCCACAGCAAGACCCACCGCAGGGCGGCAGATAGCGGAGTCTTCGGCAGCTGGTAGCCGGCGGATGACTCAGGGTTCCAGGCAGACCAGACCATCCGGCAGGCGACCTCGGGACACTGGCTCAGTTGTGCAGGGCACCCAGCCCGGAGCCAGTCTTCCGAGAGGCAGGCAGTGCTACGAGTGCGGCGAGCGGGGCCACATGGCTCGTGACTGCCCGACCCGTCGTACCGAGGGTCAGAAGACGGTGGAGGGACCACCCAGGCAGAGGCAGAGGGTCGACCGTGGCGGTCCGCAGGGAGGAGGCGGACGAGGCAGAGGAGGTGGCTGAGCAGCAGGTGGTGGGCGACACTTTGAGGCTCTGCCACCACCACCACCAGGAGGCCCGCCCCGACCACAGGGAGCTGGCGGGCAGAGACAGGCTCAGCTCCAGGCAGCGAAGGCCTACGACCACGGTGCGCCAGAGATGATTCGAGGTATGATATGTGTCTATTCCACCCTTGCTGCAGTTCTTATAGACACAGGAGCGAGTCACTCTTTCATAGCCACTGCCCTTGTTCGGAGCTCGGAGATTCCGACAGAGCCGTTGGCTCGATCCTTACGGGTAGAGACTCCTACGGGAGCAGACTCGACGATTACGCACTGGTGCCGGCAGTGTGAGCTTACTCTAGGAGGCGAGAGCTTCGGCTGGGATCTTCTTGTAGCGGCATCGAGGCCTTACGACGTCAAGTTGGGCATGGATTGGTTATCTACGGTCTATTCTTAGATTGACTGCATTAGGTGCAAGGTGCGATGTGTGCGCACCGACGGGAGAAGGTTCACCTTCACCGGCGAGAAGGGAGCCTTAGCAGCACAGGATTGACTCACGCAGAGGAGAGGTCAGCCCATCACTCATCAGTTGGATAGCCTCATACTGGGAGCAGTTGACGTGCGGAGTCCCAGTTTTCCTGCAGTGGTGGATCAGTACGCGGACGTCTTTCCCGACGACGTTCCAGGACTACCTCCTCGCAGAGAGGTAGACTTTTATATTGACCTGTACCTCGGGACAACCCCGATATCCACTCCAGCATATCGGATGGCCCCCGCTGAGCTTTGAGAGCTGCGGGTACAGTTGGAGGACTTGCAGAGCAAGGGGTTCATCCGACCCAGTGTTTCGCCCTGGGCTTCCCTGATTTTGTTCGCCAAGAAGGCGGACGAGAGCTTGCAACTGTGTGTCGATTATCGTCGCCTGAATCAGGTGACAGTGAGGAACAAGTATCCGCTACCCAGGATTGATGACCTCTTCGACCAGCTCAAGGGAGCACGGTGGTTCTCGAAGATAGACCTTAGGTAGGGCTATCATCAGCTTAGAGTTCGAGACGAGGATGTGAAGAAGAGGACCTTCAGGTGTCGGTATGGCCAATATGAGTTCTTGGTTATGCCTTTCGGCGTGACCAACGCTCCAGCAGTGTTCATGATCCTCATGAATAGGATCTTCTAGCCATACCTCGATCGATTTGTCGTGGTCTTCATCGACGACATTTTGGTGTACTCGACGACGGAGGAGGAGCACGCCTACCACCTGCGCGTTGTACTAGACACACTCCGAGCGCACCAGCTTTATGGAAAGCTCTCGAAGTGTCAGTTCTGGTTACGTGAGGTCCACTTCTTGGGGCACGTCATTTCTGAGGTGGGAGTTGCAGTGGATCCCACGAAGATCGAGGCAGTGCTAGCTTGGGAGCCACCCAAGAGCGTGACAGAGGTGAGGAGTTTCATGGGCCTAGTCGGATACTATCGGAGATTTGTGCCGGACTTCTCCAGAGTTGCGGCCCCACTCTCAGCATTGACGAAGAAGGGGAAACCCTTCGTGTGGTCAGACAGATGTCAGCAGAGCTTCCAGGAGCTGAGGCAGAGGTTGACCAGCGCAGCTATCTTGAGGTTGCCTGAGGAGGGAGTTGGATACATAGTTACTGCGATGCATCAGGGACCGGACTTGGGTGTGTCCTGATACAGGAGCGGGCTGTGATTGCC
Source organism: Viscum album (assembly GCA_963277665.1). Classification (NCBI taxonomy): domain Eukaryota; kingdom Viridiplantae; phylum Streptophyta; class Magnoliopsida; order Santalales; family Viscaceae; genus Viscum; species Viscum album. The sequence goes on from OY728127.1 coordinate 1,700,220,937, forward strand.
TACAGATCACGTCAGTTGAGGCCTCATGAGCAGAACTATGCTACCCATGACTTGGAGTTGGCAGCAGTAGTCTTTTCCCTGAAGACATGGCGACACTATCTGATGGGCGAGCGCTTCATAGTCTTTTCTGACCACCAGAGTCTCAGGTATATCTTCTCTCAAAAGGACCTGAACCTGAGATAGCGGCGATGGCTCGAGTTCCTCCAGGACTATGAATTTTAGATAGTCTATACTCCTAGGAAAGGGAACGTGGTGGATGATTCCCTCAGCAGGAGGACGGGCATCCAGCTACTTGAGGAGGCGACAGAGCAGCTAGCCGCTTTCCAGATATCCTTCGTGGATAGAGAGGGAGCAGCCTTCCTTCAGTCACTCACAGTCTCTCCTCCACTTCTTCAGCGGGTCAGAGAGGCACATAATGGGGACGTTGACTGTGAGACACGGCGTGCACAGATATCCTCGGGACAGGAACCTGATGGTTTCTCCCTTGGAGCAGAGCACGATGTCCTTTTCAGAGGACGTACCTTGGTTCCAGTCGCTTTACGAGAGGAGGTGCTGAGAGCGTATCACACTTCTCCTTTGGCGGTACATCCTGGAGTGGCGAAGATGTACCAGGATCACAGACGACAGCACTAGTGGCCGGGCATGAAGAAGGCTGTGGCAGAGTTCGTTTCACGGTGCCTCACCTGCCAGTTGGTGAAGGCAGAGCATCAGGTACCAGCAGGATTGGTACAGCCCTTGGAGGTCCCGGAGTGGAAGTGGGACGGGATATATATGGACATTGTGAATGGACTTCCACGCACTTCCAGAGGTCACGACTCCATTTGGGTGATTGTTGACCGACTCACCAAGTCGGCACACTTCTTACCCATCCGAGAGCAGGGCTCAGTGGAGAGCTTGGGGCGTCTCTATGTTCAGGATATTGTACGACTTCACGGTGTTCCATCGACTATCGTCTCCGATCGGGACGCTCGTTTTACTTCCCGGCTTTGGATGGGGTTGCAGGAGGCGTTTGGGACGCGACTACATCTGAGCACCGCCTTTCACCCTCAGACGGATGGTCAGACGGAGAGGACCATTCAGACTCTCGAGGACTTGCTCCGCGCATGTGCCCTTGACTTTGGTCACATCTGGGAGGACCACCTACCCTTTGTATAGTTTGCGTACAACAAAAGCTACCACTCCACCATCGGGATGGCACCCTACGAGGCGTTGTACCGCAGGCCTTGTAGATCCCCTTTGTGACGGACAGACCCTGGGGAGTCAGCACATGTGGGACCAGAGACGGTCCGGGCCACGAAAGAGAAGGTCCAGGTCATCCAGGAGCGGATGAGGACAGCACAGAGCCGGCAGAAGTCATATGCTGACAGGAGGCGGAGGCCACTAGAGTTCGAGGATGGCGACCACGTCTTCATGCGGGTCTCACCTCGACGTGGTTTGAGGAGATTTAGCTGAGGCGACAAGTTGTCTCCACGCTTCATCGGACCCTTCCTGGTCCTCAGCAGGGTTGGCGAGGGGGCTTATCGCCTGGCTCTGCCACCTCAGTTGCACCTGGTACACGACGTCTTCCACGTATCCCAGCTGAGGAGATACCTGCACGACCCGACGCACATCATTGACTATGGGGAGCAAGACGTGGATGATGGGGCGACTTTTACGGAGGTCCCAGTGGAGATAGAGGATCGACAGGAGTGGGTCCTACGTGGGCGATCGATCCCTCTTGTGCGCATCAGATGGCAGCACAGGAACCTCCAGGAGAGCACTTGGGAGCGGGAGGCTCAGATGCATGCTCAGTACCCACATTTGTTTTCCTATTTTTTGATGTATCTTTACGAGGACGTAAAGTCCTGAGGTGGGAGTAATGTAAAGACCCGTAAATTTCAAGGAAATTTTTTTTCTTAATTTTCTTTGGAATTTTACAAGAGCGCAGTTTCTGACGGCACCTGATTCCGAGGCCCGGTGTGCCCGGAATCATTTTCCGAAGTTTGGCTCGTGTACGTTCAGTGAACGGACGAGCGGGTTTTTATAACTTTTGAACCGGTGCCCGGAATCGAATTCTAAGGGCACCGATGAAATCGCAGCGCCGGTATTCGCTTAGAAACCCCTCTTCCGGAGTTCCTTTTTCTCGGGTGTGGTTTTTAATTTTCGGGCTTAAAGTTAAGAAATAAAATAAATTTTGCGACATCATTATTTTATTTCACTTAAGCCACTTGGAAGCCACTTGAAGCCACTTAAAGGCGGCTTGAACTGAGTTGAACTGGATAGGATGCTATCCAGAAATATCCTACCCCCTTGGTAGGATATTTGTGAGGTGGGGCCCGCACGAGCCCCGCCGTTTCTTTCCGCTAAGAAAAACGCACCTGTGAAAACCCGTCTTAATGAAAGTCAACTGACGCGTTTTCTAAATTATTAACAGACCATTAAATGGGCTTTTTCTTTCGGGAATTAAATGGGCTGTTTCTTTCGTGAATTAAATGGCCTGTTTCTTTCATTGAATTAATTCAACGAAATATTTCAATCGTTTCTTAACCTGTTTTCGTGTGTTGGCATATTAATAAAATAAGACCAACCTAAAATCATTGGGGAAGATTTGAGAGGATTCTTGTTTCAATCTTCTCCCTCGCGAAGAACGCGAAGAACACGAAGAACGCGAAGAACGTGAAGAACGCCGAACCCGGAAATCGACGACACTTTCGTCCGAGACGTTCTTCCGATCTCCGATCTCCGATCTCCGATCACCGACCATTTAAGGTGAGTGATTTCGGATTTCCGCTCATGGTTCTTTCCTTTTTGGTTTTAAACACAGATTTAATTATTATAATTTAAATCTGTTGTTCATGGTTCGTTGAGCTCGCCGACTCAACACGGGATTCCACGACGACGCGACGCCTCCCCGCGATGACGCGACAATCTCTCTCTTCTGCGACGATCTTTTCCGCGAAGAACGCACGCGCGCGACGATCGACGAGGTAGGGATTTATTTTGGAAAATTTCCCCTTTTTTATTTTTCCCGTCAATGTTTCTTAAAGAATTAAAGAACCGTTTTGTGAACAGTTTTTAATATTATTAAAAATTGTTGTTTCCTGTGTGGAATAAATTTCTCCCGGTTGTTTATCTCTAACGCGGAGGGTGCAGGCCAAACGAACACGGCCCGACGACCCTCCTCCGTTTTTCGTTTGTTGTGGATTTGACAGACGACGACGGAACATGCCACATCGGTTGTTTGATGATCCCGCAGTAATGAACGGATCCCGGGAGGAGCAGCGGCGCAGACGGGAAGGAAAACGGGCCACCGGAGCGACGCCGGCGGCCCGCGGAAGCTGCCTGCGGCGCGGGTCGCCGGCGCGCCGCCGGACGAGGCCGCCGCGGCTTCAGCCGCGGCGGCGGCGGCCAAGGGACCCGCGGCCGCGCGGGTCCGGTTCGCCCAGGCGGGACGCGGTAGAGCCGCGTCCGCGGTTCACCAGCGCGGCCCGCACCCGAGCCGTGGTTCTCTCTCGACCACGGGGGCTGCGCCCGCGGTTTCCACCCGCGCCGTTCAGCCGAGCCGAGCCGGCCGAGCCGGCCGAGCCGGGCCGGGCCAGGCCAACCGGGTCGGACCCGGTTCGGGTCGTCCCGGGCCCGTACCCCCCTTCTTCGGACGTTTTCTTTCAAATGCTCGTAACTTGAGCTTCGTGCCTCCAAACGACTCGCCGTCAGCGGCAACGCGATCCTTGGAGCGAGACGGTCGTTTTGGTATATCACACTCAAGGTTTCGGAATACTTTGAGTTCGGCCGGGTTGGTTCGTACACGAGACCAACCGGGCCCTCGGAGCGGAAACACTCATATCTTGAGCTACGGACGTCCGTTTGACGTGCTGTCAGCTTTGTTGAATTCCTCTAAGTGAGACGGATCTTTTGGCATACTCCGCCCGAGGTTTGGACGCATGTGGAGTGCGGTCGGGTTGGTTTTTCCTTAAAAACCAACAGGGCCCCTGGGTCGAAAATGCCAATAACTCTCAGACCGGGCGTCCGATTGACGCGCCGTCTGCGACGTTGAGTTCCTGTTGACGATACAGAACTTTTGGTTACATCAACTTCGGACTTTGTGATAGTTGATGTATCAGCCTCTCGGCTCGTGGAGCGGACCCTCCCGAACGAGCTTGCTGTGTGCGGGAACCCTAGTGCTGGCTGCGACTGCTCCCTCGACGGTGACGACCGTGCAGAGATCCTCCGTGGACTCCGACGACGACCGTGCAGAGATCCTCAGTGGACTGTGGCGACGACCGTGCAGAGATCCTCCGTGGACTCCGACGACGACCGTGCAGAGATCCTCAGTGGACTGCGGTGACGACTGTGCAGAGATCCTCAGCGGACTGCGATGACTACTGCACTCAGCGATCCTACGTGGATCAGTGCTACAGGTCCTGCGTGGGAAAAAGTCATGCTAGGGAAAACAACATAGTAAATCGGGAGTACCCTCAATATCTAACATCTTAGATGAAATTCTAAGATCATTACCGCAGTTCTAGGACTATATCCTATACGTATACTTATCCTTAAGGACATCCCTAAACATACCTTAGAAATATCTCTAGTGATCTCACTAAAGTTTTCACATCCTAGTTTCCCAAGGTTGACTAAACTTTTCCTCTGATACCAACTGTAGATACCCAAAGCTTGAAACAAATGGACATTACATTTCATTTGCGGAATACTTAAAAATAACAAAAACAATCACACAAGGACCATAAGAGTTTAGTGTCTCTGGAAACTCGGAACGTAATCTTCTAATCGTGGTGAAAGATCTTCAACATCTCACAAAAAGATCTTTCCCTTTACTTATTCTTACCTAAAACCTTTCATTAAATCCTGGGGAAAATAAAACATATGAAGGGTGAGCTCAAATTCTCAGTAAGGGTAAACATGGATAAAATAAAACAAACCATATACATTTGAACTTAAAAACATGACCATAATGTTTAAACATGAAAATCTTTAGCAATGAGATAAAAGATGGATGTACATAAGGCATAGATCATAATGGAACATAAGTCATGATAAATAGCATGGGAATAAAACATGTAATTTTTTCAACCATTAATCACAAGATATGATTTCCCAAGAAGCCAAGGCATTGTTGTTAAGACCATCTTAGTGGACAATGTCTCTTTCTGAATCGAGTTCACTCCTCGTTACAGTCTTGTATTACTGAATCGGTTAAACTTGCCGTTCTAACCATGTCTATCTCATGCGATATAAATCATTAACCAATTCATTGGAGGGATATATAGGTCCCACCAATCTCATAATTAAATCATTTTTATGTGTGCCACAACATAAACATAAATCCTTCATCATAACCCAAAGAATAAAATTGGTTTCATAAATATCATCCCATCATAACATAATCCATATAAAACAAATGGATATCATTTCATCATAAGAAAAGTGAAACCATGTAAATCATAGAGACAATAAACTTTAAACATACACGTATTAAATAATTCCATCTTAGATGGAAAATGGTTTTGATAAAACATTTGAAATGTATTCATGAGGAAAATATCCTTTATTCTTCAAAATCATTTTCCTTTCAGAAAATTCCATGCACTTTTAAAATAAATGTTTTTTGTTAAATATAGTCATAAAATCATGTAGATTAAGCTTCATGAAAATTAGGTGTCATTAAACCGTAAAAATCCATTCATCCCGTATAAGATAAAAAAACATTCTTCTCGTACTTTTGTCAGAAAAGTCAAAAAGTACCTCATATGGTAACAAAAAGAAAGATTCCTTACATACCATTTAGAAAAAGTAAAAAATGGGTAAAAATGACTTTAAAAATACAAGAAAACATTCCTATAAAACTTTTAAATGGATGATAAATATAACCCCAATAAATACTTACATATAAGCAATATCAGATAAAAAATGAGATTGAAAATTTATCCCTAACCTTAGGTCCGATTTTCTTCGTACGAATCCAAACCTCCTGTATAATGATTTAAATAATGTCATTTAGTTATTACATAATCATATTCATTATTATGATTTCATATATGGTTCATTTATGACTTTATATTACCTATTTTTTTGTAAATTCATGTTAATGTTGTGTTTTGGGTAAAATCGTTTTATTTATGGTCCGTGATTTGACATGTAATTATTTATATGATTACTTAGATTATGATTAAATAATTCCAGAATATACAAAATTATTTATATGTAATATATATTCAGAATATACATATATATAATAGATCGATAAATGGAAAGAAATACACCGTTCATGGAGACGGTAGGCCGTACGTACGCATGAATACTATTTTCGTTTGCTTCTTGAGTTGAATGGAATTAAGTATATGACATATATAAATATATACATAAATCCAGTAGCTTTATAATGTCATATATTTTATTATTATTGCTTAATTATACTTTATAATCATTATTTAATGGTAAACATGGAAAATGAATGTCATCGCGTCGTGGAGATGGTAGTCCGTACGTATGCACGAGCGATGATATCGTTTCCATAATTATTGAATTGAATTTTAGTGGATGATACAATATATCATAATCATTATGATGTTATAATTACTATCTATAGTAATTATTTACACCATTATACCCATCCATGTAATGTGGTTTGGGAAAAACAGATTACACCACGGCGTGAAGACGGTATTCCATACGTACGCACGCACGGTGATTTTGTTTTCCGTAGGATAGATAGAAGGTGAAATGGGGTTTTTTAATATTTATAATAACATACCAGTATATTAGTGATACTGAGGTTATTACTTCATAATTAAACCTCTAAATAAGAGGATGTATAAGAAGAATGAAACTTGAATGAATCGATAGAAGGTATTACCTCTTTCTCGAAGTGCCTCCTTTGAACATCCTCTTAGGGAAATAAATTTGGACTTCATAGAATAAAAGTACCTCTATAAGGTTTCTAGGGAAGTGGGGATGTGAAATTGTCATATTTTGGCTGATCGTGAAGTCTCAAATTGGTGTGAGGATGAGAGGGAGGAGGTGCCCTTTTATAAGGGAGGAGAGGGTCACCTTTGGAATTATAAGAAATATTAATTTATAATAAATTCCAACCCCACTTAAAAACATCCAAAAATTACTCATATTCGAATAGTAGATAAGATAGGGTTGTAATATCATCAAACAATAAAATTTATACTTGTATGGAATTTATTTTAAACATTATAAACTTGATTTATCCTTATTTAATCTATTAAATTTTACTTGTGGTAATAAGATTCTAAATTTTAAATTTTTATAAATAATTACTTATATGATTTTAATTATCTTTAATTAGATAATTTATTACATTTCAGACTATATAAATTTCAATTTATAATTTCTAAATATTTTTGTGATTTTTAAACAATTTAATAATATGTTATTTATATAAAATAACAATAGTGTCAATTTTGAAACTATTCATTTATTTGAATTTAAATAAATTCCACACTGAAGATATATTTGAACTAAAATATTTAATAGATTCCTAAAATGTCATAGTAATCTAGAAAATTATTTGAGAACATAAAATAGTTCGTATAATATTTATATTACTATTTGTAAAACCATTTATTTGATATTTCTCTTAATAAAATAATTACAACATCATTTTTTTATAATTATTAAATATACATTTTTGTTTCATAAAAATTAAAAATAAAATACAAGGATGAATATAAATCTTATATCATTCTTAATAATACTTTTAGTCATCTTTATCTTCTAAAACATCCAAATTTCAAAATGTTATATGTATTAAATTATGAAGGTTACAACTTTGACATCATATAAAATAAAATAATATAAGATTCATAATAACATTTAAAAGTCTCCAAACAGGAATATATTCGGCCATTGGATGCTTATGGTGTGTATATAAACCACAAAAAAGTTTTTTTCAGGTTTGTGAGCCCTTTAATATGTATTACTATTTCAATAAAAACAATATTATTGATTTTTTACTAAATAAATAATTTCTACATCATTAATGCATAAACTAATAAGGTAATTAAATAACTCTTAAAAATTAAAATTAAATTACCATGATAAATAAAAACATTTGAGCTTCCAAATGAGTATTTATAATCGAATTTATATTCTTTATATATTTATATTAAAAATACATTAATTATTAATGTTTGAGTGAGACATATTTCACTTTCCTTTAAATAAAACAAACTAAAGGTCTTAATCACCTCCAAGTGGGTTATACTGGATTCCATTAAGACCCAAATATGACTTAGGCCGAAATATAATAATCCAATTGTATTAATACGAGTGTTAGGGTAATTTTATAATATTATATTTATCCTTAATTACCCGATTTACCTTTACTATGGTAAATAAATTTTTTTAGTAGTTACTATTTATAATTCCCAAAAATAAAAAGTATTATATTAATATAATTTAGACCCACTGATACCAAACATGGAATCCATTTTTCCAAATTCAATACATAGATGTTGCAGACATTAAATTAATATTAATCCCGTTGTCGAAAGAAAACAGGTTTTTGTTTAAAACATTGCAAAACATTGAATTGATTTTGCCTATGAATTCAATGTAAAATCAATGACAATGACATACATTATATTAAATGGTAAAAATATATTCTATTTATACTTTAAAACCATTCAATATTATAAATTAACCATATAAATTATTACGATGAAAAAAGATGTTTTTAATTAAAATATATCGTGTTTTTACTATTCATTAAAATATGAATGTTATCGGAAAAAAATCCAAACGTTATCCAATGTAAATTTTTATATCATGATTTAAAAGAAGAAGTTTATTTTGTAAAATTTAACTTATAAACTTCTCAAAAATTATATTTAAAATGTTTGCACCATCAAAAGGTGGCAAAACTACATTTTTTGAAAAATACTTATTTTACACGTAAAAATTTATTTTATTCTCATACCATGTTCTAGAAAATGTTTAAGATGAATAATAATGTAATAAAATTCAAAATTTAGGTAATACTATTTATAACGGCTATTTTATAAAAATATTATAACCATATATCGTTGTTTAGTGAAACCCGATATTTCTTACAACGCACGCTATCGAAAAAGTTTGTGATTGCGTGTAATGCAAGCCAAGTCAGGGTTGTGTATAGTGAAAGACTACTTTGATGTTTCTTATAAAAAGATACAACCATATTTCATTTATAAATTTAATAAATATATATATATACACTCAATGTTGCGTAGAATAAATTATATCAAACAAACATGAAATTGTGTGTAACACGATCCAAGATTAGTGTTGTGTATACTGCAGGCTAATACGGTGTTGCGTATAGCACAAGATAATAATGTAGTAGCATAAAAAACATGACATAAAATAAATTAAAAAGAATACTTATCAAAAAATACCGGGTTGTTACATTCTACCCCCCATACAATGAATTTCGCCCTCGAAATTCGTCGGGGTTATACATGGTTTTCTACTTCAAAGTTTCTTTAATTGAAACCCACATCATACAATTAAATACCAAAACATAACATTAAAAACTAAAGTATGAACCTAACGGTTACCCAAATTAACTCATCATTGGGTTTCCACGTAGGAGAACATAGGTGAAAATATGGATATGGAAGAGAAATCTAACCATCATGTTCTGATGGAGAGTGTTAGAGAACATGTCTATGAAATCACCAACAATCACATAGCCATAAATTTGTGATGATCAAAGGTAGAATCTGATTCATCAGATATAAGGACACTAGGACAACATTTTTGGTTTTCAAGATCATTTCTCTAAAATTGAAGAATTTTAATTATAAGAAATACTTACATTATTTTGATATAATCTCACAATTGTTCGTGCCTTGAACAATTTCAACATCATCTAATAAATAATTAATGTTGAATTTGTCATTAGTGAAGAGTTAGCAGATCATGTGATAGAATGATGGGTCATTCCATTTGTCTTAATCAAAAGGTTATCAATAGTTATATATATAAGTCCATCTATTGTATATCATTCCAAAAATGGACTTATACTTCATCTATCATACCACTTAGTAAAATAAAACTAGTTTATACTAACCAGGGACTTCCTCTAGGCCAGTGGTAGGTGATAAAGGCCAGTCGTACTTCAGTTGTGGGTTCTATTCCCACAGCCTTGTCCGACGCGATGGGCTGTCACCCATCCTAAAGGATGTCCTTTTTTTAAAACTACATTACTATAACATCCCATAAATAATATCAAAAAAAAGTTCTATCCTTAAACAATTCTAACTTATTGCCAGGATAATACATTCTAATCTTTAGGCATATCTAAAATACTTCGGTCCAAGCTCATAGTATAATGAAAATGATTACATGAAATGACACTTAACAATCATGTGAATGCCATCATTTATCCCCCATATATTATAAGATATATCTTGTTGGTCAAATTACAAACATGTAAATACCTTAGTCATGTATTCTCTTGAAAAATGAATACCCATTGAACCTTAGAGAAAACATGAATGCAGTTAAAAGATAACACATTCCACATACCAAAATCCTCAAAATTCTATATACTCAAACCATGATATCACTTAGTCCTTATATCAATAATGAGCTCATGAATACAATCAAATATCTCATTATCTTCTTATACCTTCATTATGCGCATATCATATGATTTCTAAAATATTTCAATCACTTTTCATTGTTACCGGTACCATAAAATTATTGAAAACCACAATAGACTAATACAAAAATATTCTAATACACCATAAAAGTACCTCAAAAACATTATTCTTGAATACCAATACATAAAAACTTCAATCTATCATATTCAATGATTGTCCTGGAATAATTCCTTCCTTGATTTAAAAGTAACATTTTAGGTCAGGGAATTGAGTTGGGTAATGCCCATATTCTCCAAAAATAAGACACTGAACTCCATAACACTCTGTCACTCAATAACACTTTTCTCCACATAGATAATATCTTCCCTCCATTTGAGGTATTCCTCAAGGTTCTTCTTTTCTTATTTATAAATATCAATCTTCTTTTTTTATGCTCCTCAATATGTGAACATGCATAAAGTTCTATCTTCCTCTTATTTGACGAATTAGGCATTCCACTATATTTCACCTTGTTAATCATATAGCGCGATGAATGATTTGAAATTATCACAATATCTTTATCTCTAATAATTACACAATTTTTTTTCTCATAGTCACCAATTCTTCCATTGGATTCAATGTTAACCAAATTCCTTCTGGTTCCCTCCATTGACGAAAACACAAAAATAATTCTGTGATAGGAAAAAATCTTGTTAGGGAAAACAAAATAGTAAAGGGGGATTACCCTCAATATCTAATATCTTAGGTTAAATTCTAAGATCCTTACTGTAGTTCTAGGACTATATCCTATACATATACTTATCCTTAGGGACATCCCTAAACATACCGTAGAAATATTTATAGGGATCTCACTAACGTTTTCGCATCCTATTTTCCAAAGGTTGACTAAACCTTTCCTCTGATACCAACTGTAGAGACCCGAAGCTTCACATAAATGGACATTACATTACTTTTGTGGAATAATTAAAACATAACAAAAACATACACACATGGACCATAATAGTTTAGTGTCTTTGGAAACATGTAACGTAATCTTCTAATCATGGTGAAAGATCTTCAACATCTCCCATAAAGATCATCCCCTTTTGGTTTTCTTACCTAAAACCTTTCTTTAAATCCTATGGAATGGAAAACATATGAAGGGTGAGCTCAAATACTCAGAAAGGGTAATCATTGCTAAAATAAAAAAAACCATATACATTTGAACTTAAAAACATGGCCATAATGTTTAAACATGAAAATCATGAGCAATGAGATAAAACATGGAAGTACATAAGGCATATATCATAATGGAACATCAATCATGATAAAATAGCATGGGAATAAAACATGTAATTGTGTTAACCATTAATCAAAAGATATGATTTCCATAGTATCCAAGGAATTTCTGTTAAGACCATCTAAGTGGACAAAGTCTTTTTCTGAATCGAGTTCAATCATCATTCCAGTCCGGTATTACTGAACCGGTTTAACTTTCTGTTCTAGCCATGTCTATCTCATGATATATAAATCTTTACCCAATGTATTTGATGGAGATATAGGTCCCACCCATATCATAATTAAGTCATTCTTATGTGTGCCACAACATAAACATACATCATTCATCATAAACCAATGAATAAAATTTGTTTCATAAACATCATCCCATAATAACATAATTTATATAAAACAAATGGGTATAATTTATCATAAGAAAAGTAAAACCATTTAAATCATAGAGACATTAAACTTGAAACATCCATGTATTAAATAATGTCATCTTAGATAGAAAATGGTTTTGATAAAAAAATTTGAAATGAATTTGTGATGAAAAAATCCTTTATTCTTCAAAATCATTTTATTTTCCCAAAATTCCATGAAATTATAAAATAAAACTATTTTGTTGAAAATATTCAAAAAATCTTGTAGACTAAGCTTCATGAAAATGAGGCGTTATGAAACTTTAAAAATAAATTCATGCTGTATAAGATAAAAAAACATTCTTCTAGTACTTTTGTCGAAAAAGTCAAAAAGTACCACGTATGGTAAAAAAAGAAAGATTCCTTACATACCATGTAGTAAAAGTAAAAAATGGGTAAAAATAACTTTAAAAATACATGAATCCATTTTTATAAAACTTGGATGAGGATGATAAATATAACCCCAGTAAATACTTACGTATATGCAATCTCAGATAAACAAAATGAGATTGAAAATTTCTCCCTTACCTTAGATCTGACATCCTTCGTACGTATATGAACCTCCTGTATAATGATTTAAATAAATTCATTGAATTATTACATAATCATAATCATTGTTATGAGATCATATATGGTTCATTTATGACTTCATATTACCTTTTTTTGTAAATTCATTTTAATGTAGCGTTTTGGGTAAAATCGTTTCATTTATGGTCTGTGATTTGACTTGTAATTATTTATATGATTACTTAGATCATGATTACATAATTCCAGAATATAAATCATGATTGATATATATTATATATTCAGAATATACATATATATAATATATTGGTAAATTGAACGAAATACACCGTTCATGGAGATGGTAGGTCGTACGTACGCATGAATGTTGTTTTCGTTTCCTTATTCAGTTTAATGGAATTAATTAGATGACATACATATATATATAAATAAATTCAGTATCTTTATAATGACATATATTATATTATTATTAATTATTTATACTTTATAATTATTCTTTAATGGTTAACATGGAAAATGAATCTCATCACGTCGTAGAGACGGTAGTCCGTACATACACACGAGTGATGATATTGTTTCCATAATTATTAAATTGAATTTGAGTGGATGATAAAATATATCAAAATCAGTATGATTTTATAATAACTATTTATAGTTATTCTTTACACCATGATACCCATCCATGTAAGGTGGTGTTGGAAAAACAGATTACACCACGGCGTGGAGACAGTATTCCGTACGTACGCACGTGCGGTGATTTCATTTTCCGTAGGATGGATAGAATGTGAAATGGGTTTCTTTCATATTTATAATAAAATATCAGTATATTAGTGATACTGATGTTATTAATTTATAATTAAACCTCTAAATAAGAGGATGTATAAGAATAAAGAAACATTAATGAATCGGTAGAAGTTATTACCTCTTTCTCAAAGTGCCTCCGTTGAACTTCCTCTTAGGAAACTAAAGTTGGACTTTTTAGAAGAAAAATACCTCTATAAGGTTTCTAGGGAAGTGGGGAAGTGAAATGGGCATAGGTTGGCCGAGCATGAAGGCACAAATTGGTGTGAGGATGAGAGGTAGGAGGTTCCCTTTTATAAGGGAGGAGAGGGTCACCTTTGGAATTATAAGAAATATTAATTTATAATAAATTCCATTTCCACTTAAAACCCACCAAAAATTACTCATTTTATAATATTAGATGAGATAGGGTTGTAATCTCATAAAAAAAATTTACACATGTAGGGAATTTATTTTAAACATCGTCAACTTGATTTATCCTCATTTAATCTATTAAAGTTTATTTGTGGTAATAAGAATCTTAATTTTAAATTGTTATATATAATTACTTATGTGCCATGAATTATCCGTAATTAGATAATTTATAACATTTTAGACTATATAAATTTCAATTTATAAATTTTAAATATTTTTGTGATTTTTAATCAATTTAATATTATGTTATTTTTATAAAATAACAATAGTGTCAATTTTGACACTATTCATTTATTTGAATTTAAATAAAATCCAAAAAAATTATATATTCGAAATAAAATATTAAATAGGTTCCTAACATGTCATAGTAATCTAGAAAACTAGTGGAGAACATTAAATAGTTCATATAATATTTATTTTACTATTTGTAAAACGATTTATTTGATATTTCTCTTAATAAAATAATTACTACAACATTTTTGTATAATTATTAAATATACTTATTTGTGGAATAAAAATTAAAAATAAAATACTAGGATGAAGATAAATCTTAAATAATTATTAAGAATACATTTAGTCAGATTTATCTTCTAAAACGCCCAAATTTTAAAATGTTATAAGTATTAAATTATGAAGGTGACAATTGTGACATCATATAAAATAAAATAATATAAGTGTCATAATCAATTTTACAAGACTCCAAACAGGCATATTTTAGGTCCTTGGATTCTTATGGTGTGTATTTACACCACCAATAAGTATTTTTCAGGTTTTTGAGCCCTTTAAAATGTATTACTATTTCAATAAATACAATATTGTTGAATTTTTTAATAAATAAATAATTTCTACATCATTAATGTATAAACTAATAAAGTAAATAAATAAAACTTAAAAATTACAAATAAATTACCATGATAAAGAAAAACATTTTAGATTCCAAATTAGTATTTATAACCGAATTTATATTCTTCATATCATTATATTAAAAATACATTAATTATTAATGTTTGAGTGAGACATATTTCACTTTCCTTTAAATTTAATAAACTAAAGGTCTTAATCACCTCCACGTGGGTTCTAATGGATTCAATTTCGACCCAAATATGACTTAGTACGAAATATAATCATCCAAATGTATTAATACAAGCGTTAGGTTAATTTTATAATATTATATTTACCCTTAATTACCCGATTTACCTTTACTCTGGTAAATAAAATTTACCGTAGTAACTATTCATAATGCCCAAAAATAAAGAGTAGTATATTAATATAATTTTGTCCCACTGATTCCAAATATGGAATCCATTTTTCCAAATTCAATACACTGAAGTTTCAAAAATTAAATTAAAATTAATCCAGTTGTCGAAAGAAAACGGGTTATGTTTAAAACATTACAAAATATTGAAATGATTTTACATACGAATTTAATGTAAAATCAATGATAATGACATAAATTATATTAAATAGTTAAAATATATTCTATTTATAATTTAAAACCATTCAATATTATAATTTAACCATATAAATTATTACGATGAAAAAAGTTGTTTTTAATTAAAATATAGCGTGTTTTTCTATTCATTAAAATATGAATGTTATCAGAAAAAATATCAAAACATTATCCAATGTAAATTTTTATATCATGATTCAAAATAAGATGATAATTTTGTAAAATTTAACTTACAAACTTCTCAAAAATTATATTTAAAATGGGTGCGCCATTAAAAGGCGGCAAAAATGGATTTTTTGAAAAATACTTATTTTACTCGAAAAAATGTATTTTATTCTCATACCATGTACTAGAAAATGTGTAAGATGAATAATAATATTATAAAATTCAAAATGTATTTAATAATACTCATAACTTCTTTTTTATAATAATATTATTACCATATATCGTTGTTTACTGAAACCTGGTATTGCGTACAACGCATGCTATCGAAGAAGGTCGCGATTGCGTGTAATGCAAGCCAAGTCAGGGTTGTGTATAGTGCAAGACTCCTTTGTTGTTGCGTATTACAAAATACGATAATATTTCATTTATAAATTTAATATATATATATATACACACACACTCAATGTTGTGAAGAATAACTAATATCAAACAAACATGAAATTGTGTGTAACATGATCCAAGATTAGTGTTGTGTATACTGCAAGCTAATACGGTGTTGTTTATAGAACAAGATAATATTGTTGTAGCATAAAACACATTACATCAAATAAATTAAAATTAATACTTATCATAAAATATCGGGTTGTTAAAACAATGATACTTGGAGGAAATTGGGGATGATCTGTTGTATGGTTGAGAGGTTTTATGATCCCAGATTTTTCGTGGAATTTCAAACTCTTAATTTTTTGTTAATTTTTATTTTGTCTGAGTTTGGACTCAGATATAATCATGGGTGGTCATGTCTCATCATGTACATGTCTAGATTAAATAAAAATTTATTAGAATGTGAGAACAACTTTGAATAACTAGACATGATACATGTAGAGATCCATTGTTGGGGAAATTTGTTAAATTCTAATGATATTTGAATGTTTTAATTAATCACGTTATTGCATAAATGGGTAAATTAATACAATGGGTTCTTAGTAAGATGATAATATTTAATGTGGGGTTTTGTTTTTTATATGGGAAATTAGCTAGAAACCTATTTTGAGAACTTTTAAATGCAATTTAAATGGAATACACATCATTTAATGTATAGGGTTTTTTAATAAATGAATCACATGTGATGGGTTTCTTTGAATATTTGATGAAAATTAATTTCCTGACATGTAACTATATTACATTATGTAAAATTCCATAGCCATCAATATTAATGTATGTTGTGAAACTAACATTCCCATTAATCTCGATGACACTATTTTTCTCCCCACCTAGGAAAACCCTCCATGAAATTTGAGATTAACAACCTCCCTAATAGAATTCTTGATAATTTCTTCAATCTCTGTAGAGTATCTTTGTTTAGGTTGTTACATTATGTCCAATTTTATCAAACCATTGCAGTGTAATCCCATGATCGTGCTTGTTGCTGATTTTTATCCAGACCTGTTTTAAACTAGGATCCTCATTGTGAACATTCTAAACTTCTTTCACTTGATATTTTTCCATTGCAATTATTATTTGATAGTTAGTTATATTCTTGGGGTATAAATCATAATCATATGGTTTCATATTTTCCATTTAATGGAATTTGTATACTATAATGATGAATAGTATGCCTAAACTAACTATATAATTAATGGGATTATTCATTGGAGTCCACTACCTTTAATTGGTTAGTAACAATGCTTATGGACACACATTTGGAGATAAAACATTGAAAATAATTGGTTTGGATAATAGTTTAATGTTTTTTTATCATGAAAGGATACTATATTTGATTTATTGATATAGAAACCATATGTTATTTAATAATACTTATTAATTTGACAATTTATCAATTATTATATCACATAAAAAAATTGAAATGAAAATTTTAAATCAAATAATTAACCATTAAGTCTTGTGATGTGATATAGTGATATCCACGCTGATTAGGAATAGTGTGTGTTCCATGATGAAATTATTATATGTCAATAACGGTGATGGGAAAATTACAATTATATGTTGTAATGGTGAGGTTGAGAAGGCTCAACCAAAATCAATATTGTTATTATTATAGTGAGTAAGCTAAGCCCAACCCAATGTTTTAATTCTTATAGGGATTTGAACTACTTTTTTTAATGCTAATAGGGAATTGACGTAGATTTTTGTTATTATACATTGGTTATATGGTTATGATTGCCCTGTTTGTGAGGAATTCATAAAGATATTCATTCATGACGCTGAGTAAGGTTATTTATACCAGGGTCGTATGGTTTTTGTAGGCATGGTCATGATAAAATCTCAATGATATTCCAGTATGATGTCAGTGAAGGTTGTTATATCCATGGTTATATGATTGTGGTTGAAATGGTCATGACATAAGCATAGAGATATTCCAACATGATTCCAAAGAAGGTTATTTTTAAAATGGTTGTACGGTTTTGGTTGGAATTATCATGAGACATAATCAAAGATATTGTATAAAAATGCCATAGAATATTATTATTTTTTATTTTTAATAGATGAATTAATCAATACACGTGTTTATTTCATTATTTCATAGACATCTTATCATACTAGTTTGTTTAGGAATGATTTTATTTACCTATGAAGTTATACTCACAACATATTTCGGGGACTGATTTTTACCTGTTAAGATTATGTGGATGCAAACAATGATATAATACAATGACCATACTTCTTATAGTTTAATTTATATATTGAAGGTATTTTTTAGAAGGGAAAAAATTCATGTTTGGGAAAGAGGTGTTTGGAGTATTTATTAATGTTTTCAATTATTTTACATATATTGTTTCTATCATGACATTTAGTTTCATTTTAGAATGTCATAACATTATTCCTTTATTTTTATTGGATTATTCTGTGTTCATTTATTTTTTGTTTCTTCTATGTTTATACATTAATTTCAATGATTTATATTTCTTATTTATACTCATATTACACTTCATACTAGGAAGTATAGTCTCCCCACTATACATTTAGAACCTGTAATGCTAGTCGGAATCCAGTAGTGTATGGAGATGAACACGTGAGGTCTTTAACAAACCATTTTAGCCACGTGAAAGACTTACTGATCAGGGGATTCTGTATTTATAATCATTCTATGTTTTTGATTGAGACAATTATTATCCTTATGATGTCTTTATACCTCAACCTATATATTTCTTCTATGGAAAACCATATTGAAAATACATTTATTAGATGAAGTAACATGGAAATATTCAATATTTATCTCATTATAATATAACCCTGAATTATAGTATCATTGATGGGTAATTTAACATTTGTATAACATTTAAATGTTTGTTAACCATTTCTCGGATACCGACTATAACGTGTAATCACCCATTAAATAAATAATTAATAACAATTATTTCACCTTAATATATTTATTAGACCTTTTCAGCTTATAGTTTTAGTTGATTTCATTAAAACATAATTTTATATAGTGGAGACATTCCCAAATTATGATATATTCCAAAAAAATAGACCCTTACATATATAAAAATATTTTCCTAAAACACACATTATTTTTTTATTATGGGTCACCATTTTGGAAATTACTATAACAACCCTTCTCTTTTTTATAGACATAAGAATGATTTATTACATAAACATGAACTTATGAAAACATTGAGGATCGATATGTATAGTGTCTTAAGAAAATTTGGAACATTACATATCAACTTTTAACATAAAACACAACTTCTTTATTGAAAACATCTTTCACATGACTATAACATTCCTTCGTACATAGCAATGCATGGGATAACCTAATGGAAAGCATAAAAAATGGTGAGTAACAGAAACCAATTAGGGAGGTATCAATCCATAACATGAGGAATATAGTACATGTTATGAAATATTCATATCATTGGAAAACAAGAGAAACATGAACATAAATGCAAGATATAACTTCATTATCATAACATGGAAATGTGGAAACAACATTTAACATTATATTATCATGATCCAAGGATCATTTCACATGGTGAATTTGTAAACCCTTATTGCACAAAAATTATCTTAAGTAAACCTTAATTGTACATTAATTATCATGTTGAAACCATCATTTCAAATTATGTATCATGCTACTATTCATTACCCGATGCATTGGAGTACTATCAGGGTACACCATTCTTAATCATTTCATTTCATGCATAAGTGTTCCACATTGATAATAAAACATGGATTCATTAAAAATCATAATTAATTCAACAAATAAGATCTGTGAAAAAAAATGTATGTCCTCACTCACAAGTACATTTCATAAAGGTAAATACCCTTTATTGGGAAGTGGCCATGGTATTCACTAATATGACGATTATGTCTTGGGAAATTTTGGTATAAGTTCGGAAGCATAACAATGTAAAATATAAATTATAAAATTTTATGAAGAGAGAAAATGTGTATATGATCATTTATATATTAAATGGACTATATGGGTGTTATGTAACATAATATCCAAACATATGTAATTAAATTTAGATGCATAATATAAAATAATTTATTGAATGTAAATGAAGAGATTGAAATACCTTACAAAATTTTGACATGGTAATAGGAGTAGATGGAAGGAATTAATGAGAGAGAAATGGGACTATCATCGTAAAAAAATAAGGACATAATTATAGGTGAGGTGGGAGATCATTACCAAATATTTGGAATCTAAATGAAAACGTTATAATAACGTAATGAAATTTGGGCAAAAATGAGAAAGTAGTATTTCCCTTACATGGAAGTGGGATACTAAAGGATTGGGAGAGGCTTCAAAGATGCATCTAGGGAGCTTTGGGTGCCTTGGAATTACTCTAGAGAGGGGATTCCCGAGTTTGGTTGATCTCCAAAGGGTTTTAGTGAAGAGGAGTTGGATATTGAGTTGGTTTATATTGGAAAGGTGAGGTTATTATTTATTATATATGTTTTGGACACTACACATTAAACTAATCAAAACCAAAAACTATCCCATTGATATTTCTTATGGTTTATGCCAAAGTGGATTGGAAAAATTATTTTAGAAGCCCAATGGATGAAATTATTAAAATTTTATCCTTTCTTATGTAGATGTGAGTCACACTGTCAAGGAAATCATTTTAAAATGTTAAATTATTTTATAAGTCTTGGAGGGTCCACTATAGTATTATAAAATTAATCAAAAAAATATAAATCACATTAATTTAAATCTCTAACATATAATGGACGAATATAACTTTTATTTTATTTTATTACATCAATATTGGGTCATTATGGTGTATTAAAATACATTATATATTCAAACAGTATTAAATGTTTTCCCAAAAACTCGATTATCTCAAAAAATTATGAAAAATCCACCTTTAGATAATTTAGACATCCAGAATCCAAAAATAATATCCATTTTATATAAGTAATTTTCAAAATAATTTAATTTATTATTTAAAAATAAAAACTTCCATTTACTTAAAATTATTTGGATTTGACAAAAATAGTTTTCAAACATTAATAAAAATTCGAATTGTATTCAAAAGACATTATAAGAGAATTTACATTTAATAAAAAGTAATTTATTAACAATATTTTATTAAGACATTATTTAATTAAAAATTTAATTATTTCTTCAAAATATTTTTCTTAATAGAATAGTAACTAAAAAATACTATTTGTGCTTTAAAAACCATTTAAAAAGTAAAAATAATAAAATGAATTTATATTATTTATTCAATTCATAAATAATGAACAAAATCATAGTGCTAGGGTCCTATTACATAACTTATTATATGTCACGACCCGTCCTCGGGGCCCGTGCCATGACTACCCCAAGCCCGCCTTCCATAGGCCAGGGGCTGACGACTAGCACCAACTAGTAAATCCTGGTAAAAAGTGAAGGCATTGCCTTTGTAAAGTAAACAAGAACCACAGAGTAAGAAAGCGGAAAAGTAAACACTAAGTATAAACAGAGTACAACTGAAAGTGCGGAAAAGTAAATGGGCCAGTATACAAACCCAAACTGAAAGTAAAGTACAACTTGAAAGGAAAAACAACAGCTATAAAGTAAAAGCCGCTACATTGAGCTGTCCACTGGAAATCCCACCTGAAGGGTGGGTACAAATAGCTCCACTACTCCTCGGGTCCCGCCGTCCTCTCCGAGCACGTCCCGCCAGTGGTCCACCTCCAGGTACTGTCCTTCTCTGCAGGCCTCAACCACGATCAACGTTGTCCTTCGTCTACAACCAACACAACGTAGTGCGGGCATAGACCGTGCAGGAGTGAGTATAAGCTACTCAGTAGGGATCCCGAGACCCCCAAAGGTCTCCCAAAATCCAAAAAGGATAAACCACAAAGGAAAGATACAAACACGAAGTAACAACCGACACTGCATAGGTATATGCCCATACATATACCTAAGTCATCAATTCCAATACGATCCAACCTCCGAGCCCAAGTACAACTCAGTCCACACAGGAAAGTATATGTATTCCACACAGGAAACCAAAACTTAATCCACACAGGATAACACAACACAATCCACACAGGAAGCCAATCAGGATTCATCTCACACAGGTATACTTCTTCGAAAGATGATAGAGATGATCATTGATCCATCTAAGTCGTCGGACCCACAAAGGATCGATAGGTACTAACCCCCGCAAAGACTCACACAGGATCGGACCCAGACAGGATCTGTAGGCGCTGGTTCACACAGGACTGCTGAGCGCTGACCCACACAGGATTGGACCCACACATGATCGGTAGCACTGATCCACACAGGATCGCTGAGTGTTATAGTCGTCGTCGTCAAATCCACTAAGGATCTCTACAGAGTCATCGTCGCATTCACAGTAGCAGTCGCAGCCAGCTCTAGGGTTCCTGCACACAGCAAGCTCGTTCGGGAGGGTCCTCTCCACAAGCCGAGAGGCTGATACATCAACTGTCACAAAGTCCAGAGTTGATGTATCCAAAAGTTCCATATCGTCAACTGGAACTCAACGCAATAGACGGCGCGTCAATCGGACGCCCGGTCTGAGAGTTATTGGCTTTTTCGTTTGGAGGTCTGTAGCCCGAGATATGGGCATTTGAACCTAAGTAGTTCGGTATCGGGGGTTTCGGGCCCGGGCCGACCAGGCCCGAGACCCCCCGGCTGGCCCAAACCGGTTAGACCCGCCCCGGACAGGGTCGGCCCGGCCCGAGGTGGCGCGGTGCGGCCCGGCCCGGCCCTGCTGGGCTCGGGCCGGCCTGGCCGACCGGCCAGGCGCCGGTCCGGCTCAAGGCAGCGCGCTGGGTGCACTTCCAGCTCGGCCTTCACCCGAGCTTTTTGAAAAATAGGGGGGGGGGGGCGCCTGCCCCCCTTTGTAACCCCCCTCCCCCCTCATAATGGGGGGTCGTTAATTGCTGGTCGGGGGAATTTAATTCCCCCGGCCTCCCCCATTTCCGACCGGCCCGACCTGGTCTGCCGGCTCCTCCTCAATAGGACCGGCAGTGGCTGGTCCCTTTCCGGCTCCGACACTGGCGTCCCGACTCGCCGCCGGTCACCTTGTTCGACCGCGGCCCAGAACCGGCCGCGATCTTTGTCGTCCGGCGCGGTGCGACGACACCACGCCCCTCCGCCGCGGCCCCGTTCCAGCCGTGGCGTCTTCGGTTTCCTTCGATGCGGCGCGACGGCGTAGCATCCTTGAATTCCTTTCTATGGCGCGGCGCGACGGCGCCGCGCATATGTTCCGCATGAAACCGTGTGGTGCGACGACACCACGCTCCCTCGTACCAACCACAAAGGAAACATTTAAGAAAATTAGAAGGAGGGTCGGCCGTGTTTGTGCGGACCGACCCCCTCGTATTATTCGATAACAATTAGTCGAAAACCACAAAATTCGGCATGCTAGAATCAAGAACGTAAATAATTTTAAATAAAACCCCTACCTCGGTTTCAAGAGCGGAGCATGTCAAGGAGCCACGGAAGACAAGCGTCGCGGAGGTCGGGAGTCGCGGGAATCGAACGTTGCTTTCGTTGATGTCGAGGTACGTCCGAAGTGGTAGCGTCGCTGGAGAAGCTTCTTAAGCAGACGGAGAAATACCGAGGATGATGCAGCATCTCCTTTCATTGACACGGGAAGAATATCTAAAGAAGCGTCGTCGTCGATCTTCGGAAACACACCAGCTGCGAAGAAGACAAGAGACAACACGTCTTTCTCTTCTTATGGTGACGACGTTCTTCGTCGGAGCCTAAGTGTTCTTCGTGTTCTTCGTCAAGGATGAAGTAGATAAAGGAAGTTCCCAAATCCTCTCAAGGTGGCAAGAGAAAACTAACCAAAATAAAATAAGACTAAGCCTTATTTTATTTACACAACCCAACCTCTTTGAATTTCAATGGTTTGAAATTAAATAACTCATCTCAATTAATAACTCAAGTTGTCAAAATTAAAAAGAAGAGGAGTTATTGGGAGTTTAAAGGGGAGTTGAAGAGTTAGGGTTCGTGTGGGTTCCACCACACTTAATCCTCTCAAGGGAGGTTAAGAGGATGTGGGTCCCACCTCTAACTCCCTTTGGGAGGATATAACCAACATGGTTTAAAATAAATTGTATTCCACAATTTATTTAACTACATCCAACTTCCCCCAAAACTAACTTTCATTCCACATAAAACACAACTTCGGAAAAGGTCTCCTTAAGGGAATATTGGCACTGCGATTTCATCGATGCCCTCAGAATTTGATTCCGGGCACAGGTTCAATAGTTAGAAATTCCCGCTCGTTCGTTCACTGAACGTACCCGAGCCAAACTTTGTAAATTGATTCCGGGCACACCGGGCCTCGGAATCAGGTGCCGTCAGAAACCGCGCTCTTGTAAAATTCCAATGAAAATTACGAAAAAAAATTCCATTGAATTTTACGGGTCTTTACATTACTCCCACCTCCAGGCTTTACGTCCCCGTAAAGATACATCCAAACTAGGGAAACAAATGAGGGTACTGAGCACGCATCTGAGCCTCCCGCTCCCAAGTGCTCTTCTCGAGGTTCCTGTGCTGCCATCTGATGCGCACAAGAGGAATCGACTGTCTACATAGAAACCTATCCTGTCGATCATCGATCTCCACCGGTACCTCCGTAAAAGTCGCCCCATCATCAACGTCAAGCTCCCCATGGTCAATGATGTGCGTCGGGTCGTGTACGTATCTCCTCAGCAGAGATACATGGAAGACGTCGTGCCCCGGTGCAACTGAGGTGGTAGAGCCAAGCGATAATCCACCTCACATATCCTTCTGAGGACCTGGAATGGTCCGATGAAGCGCGGAGTTAACTTTCCGCCTCGGCCAAATCTCTGTATACCACGTCGAGGTGAGACCCGAAAGAAGACGTGGTCGCCATCCTCGAACTCTAGTGGCCTCCGCCTCCTGTCAGCGTATGACTTCTGTCCGCTCTGAGCTGTCCTCATCTACTCCTGGATGACCTGGACCTTCTCTGGTCCCACAAGTGCTGACTCCCAAGGGTCTGTCCAGCACAAAGGAGATCTACAAGGTCGGCCGTACAACGCCTCGTACCATGCCATCCCGATGGTGGATTGGTAACTGTTGTTGTACGCGAACTCCACCAATGGTAGGTGTTCCTCCTAGCTACGACCAAAGTCGAGGACACATGCGCGGAGCATGTCCTTGAGAGTATGAATGGTCCTCTCCGTCTGACCATCCGTCTGAGGGTGAAAGGTTGTGCTCAGACGTAGCTGCATCCCGAACGCCTCCTGCAATCACTTCCAAAGGCTGGACGTAAAGCGAGCATCTCGATCGGAGACGATAAATGATGGGACACCGTGAAGCCGAACAATCTCATGAATGTAAAGACGTCCCAAGATCTCCACTGAGCCCTGCTCTCTGATGGGTAAGAACTGAGCCGACATGGTGAGTCGGTCGACAATTACCCATATGGAGTCGTGACCTTTTGAAGTGTGTGGATGTCCAGTCACGAAGTCCATAGATATCTTGTCCCACTTCCACTCCGGGACCTCCAAGGGTTGTACCAAGCATGCTGGTACCTGATGCTCAGCCATCACCTACTGGAAGATGAGGCATCGAGAAACGAACTCTGCCACAGCCTTCTTCATGCCTGGACACCAGTGCTGTCGTCTGAGATCCTGGTACATCTTCGACACTCCGGGATGTACCGCCAAGGGAGAAGTGTGAAAATCTCTCAGAACCTCCTCCTGTAAAGTGGCCGGTACCATGGGACATCCTTTGAAAAGGATGTCGTTCTCTGCTACAAAGGAGAAACCATCAGGTTCCTGTCCTGAGGTTATCTGTGCACGCCGCATCTCACAGTCAGTGTCCCCTCGATGTGCCTCTCTGACCCGTTGTAGAAGTGGAGGAGTGACTGTGAGAGACTGATGGAAGGCTTCTCCATCTCTATCCATGAAAGATATCTACAAAGAGGCTAGCTACTATGTCGCCTCCTCAAGTAGCTGAATGCCCATCCTCCGGCTGAGGGCATCAGCTACTACGTTCCCCTTCCCAGAAGTATAGACTATCTCAAATTCATAGTCCTAGAGGAACTCGAGCCATCGCTGCTGTCTCAGGTTCAGGTCCTTCTGCGAGAAGATATACCTGAGACTCTGATGATCATAAAAGACTGTAAAGTGCTCTGCCATCAGATAGTGTCGCCATGTCTTCAGAGCGAAGACCACTGCTGCGAACTCCAGGTCATGGGTAGCGTAGTTATTCTCATGCGGCCTCAACTAACATGATCCATAGGCGATCACTTCCCTCTATTTCATTAGGACTCATCCGAGTCTGGTCCCTGATGCATCGCAGTAAACTACGTACCTTACTCCCTCCTCAGGAAACCTCAAGATAGGTGCACTGGTCAATCTCTGTCTCAGCTCTTGGAAGCTCTGCTGACATCTGTCTGACCACACGAAGAGTTTCCCCTTCTTCGTCAAAGCTAATAGTGGTGCCACAACTCTAGACAAGTCTGGAACGAATCTCCGGTAGTATCCAGCTAATCCCAAGAAACTCCGAACCTCCGTCACGCTCCTGGGTGGCTCCCAATCTAACACTGCCCCGATCTTCGCAGGATCCACTGCAACTCCTGCCTCAGAGATGACGTGTCCCAAGAAGTGGACCCCAAGTATCCAGAACTGGAACTTCGAGAGATTACCATAAAGATGGTGCTCTTGGAGTGTGTCTAGTACAACCTGCAAGTGGTAGGCGTGCTCCTCCTCAGTCGTCGAGTATATCAAAATTTCGTCGATGAAGACCACGAAAAATCGATCGAGGTATGGCTAAAAGATCCTATTCATGAGGGCCATGAACACTTCTGGAGCATTGGTTATGCAGAATGGCATAACCAAGAACTCAAAGTGGCCATACCGACATCTGAAGGTCGTCTTCTGCACGTCCTCATCTCTAACTCTGAGCTGATGATAGCCTGACCTGAGGTCTATCTTTGAGAACCACCGTGATCCCTTGAGCTGATCAAAGAGGTCATCAATCCTCGGTAGCCAATACTTGTTCCTCACTTTCACCTGGTTCAGGCGACGATAGTCAAAAAAATGTCTCAAGCTCACGTCCGCCTTCTTGGCGAACAAAATCGGGGAAGCCCAGGGTGAAACACTAGGTTGGATGAACCCCTTTCGCTGCAAGTCCTCCAACTGTACCCGTAGCTCTCGAATCTCGGCGGTGGCCATCCGATATGATGGAGTCGATATCGGGGTTGTCCCAGGGTATAAGTCAATATAAAATTCTACCTCTCTGCATGGAGGTAGCCCTGGAACGTCATCGGGAAAAAACGTCCACAAACTGATCCACCACTGCAGGAAAACCAGGACTCCGCATGTCAACTGCTCCTAGGACGAGGCTATCCAACTGATGAGTGATGGGATTTCCTCTCCACTGCGAGAGTCCATTCGGTGCTGCGAAGGCTCCCTTCTCACCGGTGAAGGTGAACCTGCTCCCGTCGGTGCGTACACATCGCACCTTGTGCCTAAAATAGTCAATATGTGCATGGAACGTAGATAACCATTCCATTCCCAAGATGACGTCGTAAGGCCTCGACGCTGCTACAAGAAGATCCCAGCTGAAGCTCTCGCCTCCTAGAGTAAGCTCACACTACCGGCACCAGTGCGTAATCATCGAGTCTGCTCCCGTAGGAGTCTCTAGCTGTAAGGATCGAGCCAAAGGCTCTGTCGGAATCTCCGAGCTCCGAACAAGGGCAGCGGCTATGAAAGAGTGACTCGATTCTGTGTCTATAAGTACTGCAGCAAAGGTGGAATAGACATAGATAGTACCTCGAATCATCTCGGGTGCGCCGTGGTCGTAGGCCTCTGCTGCCTGGAGCTGTGCCGGTCCCTGCCCGCCAGCTCCCTGTGGTCGGGGTGGACCTCCTGGTGGTGGTGGTGGTAGAGTCTCAAAGCGTCGCCCACCACCTGCTGCTCGGCCAACTCCTCTGCCTCGTCCGCCTCATCCCTGCGGACCCCCACGGTCGACCCTCTGCCTCTGCCTCAATTGTCCCTCAACCGTCTGCTGCTTCTCAGAATGGCGAGTCGGGCAGTCACGAGCCATGTGGCCCTGCCCACCGCACGAGTAGCACTGTCTGCCTCTCGAAAGGGATCTGCGCTGTGTGCCCCGCACTGCTGAGCTAGTGTTCTAAGGTCGTCTGCCTGAGGGTCTGGTCTGCCTAGACCGCTGAGTCATCTGTCGACTGCCTGCTGCAGAAGACTCTGCTACGTGCCGCCCTGCGGTGGGTCTCGGTGTTGGTGTAGACTCAGCAAGAAAGCTCTCGATCAAAAGGGACCGCTCCAGTACTCCTGTCTGAGTCAGAATGCTGAGGGAGATCAGCGATTCCATGATCTCGTGTCTCAATCCCTGCTCGAAGGTCCGGGCCCAGAATAATGGGCCCCATACCATGTAGTTCGAGTAGCGCGAGAGATCTGTAAATCTCGCCGAGTACTGAGCGACCGTCATGCTTCCCTACTGCAGCTGAAGAAACTCCTGAATACACACCGCACAGAGGGTGGCTGGGACGAACTCCTAGAGGAAGAGGCTCTCAAAGTCCATCCAAATTAGAGATTCCTCATCGTGCACCTGGAGCATCAAGCTCCACCATCGGCCCGCTCCTGCGTGCAGGAGGCTCGCAACAAGGATCACCATGAGGTCTGCTTGTGTCCTCACTAGCCGGAAAACTCATATGACTGCCTTCATCCAGTCCTCGGCTGCCTGGGGGTCCGTCTCCCCACTAAACCTGGGCGATCGCTGACACTGAAACTCATGAAGTGCGCTGAGGCGACGTGCATCGTCAGCGGCTGGTGCTGGAAGTATCGGGGGCTCGGCGAGTAAAGCTACCGTCGGTGCCATTGCTAATAAAGGGCCCTGCACCGAGGCCTCGTCGCTCGGTGGGCTGTCATCACACTCGACTATCGGAACCCTAGCTGGCTACTGTCGTGGGGCATCCTGAAAAGGAAACAGGTGCGCCACGGTCAGAACAGTATACCTGGTGATCTGATACAAAGTAATCACAAAGAAAACATGAAACACACACGCAATCAATGTTTTCGTGCATTAAGTCGGAAATCAGAAGTCAGGGTCCTGGTGTACGGATACGTCGGCCGCCACACCAATACTGGACTCCCTGGACTGATAACCACAACCAATACGCTAAACACTATTTCTTCACATATAAAAGTTCAGAGTTCGCGGTAGAACCGAACTCCTCTGATACCAATTTGTCACGACCCGTCCTCAGGGCCCGTGCCGTGACTACCCCAAGACCGCCTTCCAAAGGCTAGGGGCTGGCGACTAGCACCAAGGCGTAAATCCCGGTAAAAAGGGAAGGCATTGCCTTTGTAAAGTAAACAAGCACCATAGAGTAAGCAAGTGGAAAAGTAAACACTAAGTAAAAACAGAGTACAACTGAAAGTGCGGAAAAGTAAATGGGCCAATATACAAACCCAAACTGAAAGTAAAGTACAACTCTAAAGAAAAAACAGCAACTGTAAAGTAAAAGCCGCTACACCGAGATGTCCACTGGAAATCCCACCTGAAGGGTGGGTACAAATAGCTCCACTGCTCCTCGGGTCCCGCCGTCCGCTCGGAGCACGTCCCGCAAGTGGTCCACCTCCAGGTACCGTCCTACTCTACAATCCTCAACCACGATCAACGTTGTCCGTCGTCTGCAACCAACACAACATAGTGCGAGCATAGCCCGTGCAGGGGTGAGTATAAGCTACTCAGTAGGGACCCCGATACCCCCAAAGGTATACCAAAATTCACAAAGGATAAACCACAAAGGAAAGATACAAACACGAAGTAACAACCAACACTGCTTAGGTATATGCCCATACATATACCTAAGTCATCAATTCCAATACGCTCCAACCTCCGAGCCCAAGTACAACTCAGTCCACACAGGAAAGTATACGTATTCCACACAGGAAAGCAAAACATAATCCACACAGGATAACACAACACAATCCACACAGGAAGGTAATCAGGATTCAGCTCACACAGTTATATTTTCTTCGAAATATGATAGAGATGATCACTGATCCATCTAAGTCGTCGGACCCACAAAAGATCGATAGGTACTAACCCCAACAAAGAACCACACAGGATCGGACCCACAAAGGATCTGTAGGTGCTGGTTCACACATGACTGTTGAGCGCTGACCCACACAGGATCGGACCCACACAGGATCGGTAGAACTGATCCACACAGAATCACTGAGTGTTGTAGTCGTCGTCATCGAATCCACTAAGGATCTCTGCACAATCGTCGTCGCAGTCATAGTGGCAGTCGCAGCCAGCTCTAGGGTTCTTGCACACAGCAAGCTCGTTCGGGAGGGTCGGCTCCACGAGCCGAGAAGATGATACATCAACTGTCACAAAGTCTAGAGTTGATGTATCCAAAAGTTCTGTATCATCAACAGGAACACAACGCAACAGACGACGCGTCAATCGGACGCCCGGTCTGAGAGTTATTGGCTTTTCCGTTCTAGGGGCCCGGTTGGTTTTTAAGGCAAAACCAACCCAACCGTACTCCACCTACGTCCAAACCTCGGGCGGAGTATGCCAAAATATCCGTCTCACTAAGCGGAACTCAACAAAGCTGACGGCACATCAATCGGACGTCCGTAGCTCAAGATATGAGCGTTTCCGCTCCGAGGGCCCGGTTGGTTTCGTGTACGAACCAACCCGGCCGAACTCAAAGTATTCCGAAACCTTGAGTGCGATATACAGAAATGACCGTCTCGATCCAAGGATCGCATCGCCGCTGACGCCGCATCGTTTGGAGGTATGTAGCCCGAGATATGGGCATTTGAACCTAAGCAGTTCGGTATCGGGGGTTTCGGGCCAGGGCCGACCCGGCCCGAGACCCCCCGGCTGGCCCGAACCAGGTCGACCCACCCCGGACAGGGTCCGCCCGGCCCCGCATGGCCCTGCCCTGCCCGGGGCGGCGCGGCGTGGCCCGGCGCGGTGCAGCCCAGCCCGGCCTGGCCGACCGGCCAGGCGCCGGTCCGGCTCAAGGCAGCGCACTGGGCTTGCTACCAGCTCGGCCTTCGGCCGAGCTGTTAGAAAAAATGGGGGGCGCCTTCCCCCCTTTGTAACCGCGGACCCCCCCCCCCTCATAATGGGAGGCCGTTAATTGCTGACTGAGAGAATTTAATTCCCCCGGCCTCCCCCATTTCCGGTCGGCTCCTCCTCAACGGGACCGGCCGTGGCCGATCCCTTTCCGGCTTCGACACCGGCGGCCCGGCTGGCCGCCGGTCACCTTGTTCCGCTGCGGCCTGGAACCGGCCGCAGCCTTTGTCGTCCAGCGCAGTGCGACGGCACCACGCCCCTCCGTCGCGGCCCCGTTCCGGCCGTGGCGTCCTCGGTTTCCTTCAACGCAACGCGACGGCGTCACGTCCTTGAATTCCTTTCTACGGCGCGGCCCGAAGGCGCCGCGCATTTGTTCCGCATGAAACTGCATGGTGAGACGACACCACAGTCCCTCATACCAACCACACAGGAAACATTTCAGAAAATAAGGAGGAGGGTCAGCCGTGTTTGTGCGGACTAACCCCCTCATATTATTGGATAACAATTAGTCGAAAACCATGAAATTCGACATTCCAGAATCAAGAACGGAAATAATTTTAAATAAAACCCCTACCTCGGTTTCAAGAGTGGAGCACGTCAACGAGAAACGGAAGACAAGCGTCGGGGTGGCCGGGCGTCGTGGGAATCGAACATTGATTCCGTTGACATCGAGGTACGTCTGAAGAGGTAGCGTCACTGGAGAATCTTCGTAAGCTGACGGAGAAAGCCCGAGGAGGAAGCGGCGTCTCCTTTCGTTGACACGAGAAGAAGATCGAAAGAAGCAGTGTCGTCGAACTTCGGAAACACACCTACTATGAAGAATAGAATAGAAGACACGTCTTTGTCTTCTTATGGTGACGGCGTTCTTCGTCGGATCCTAAGTGTTCTTCGTGTTCTTCGTCAAGGTTGAAGAAGATGAAGGAAGATCCCAAATCCTCTCAAGGTGGAAAGAGAAAACTAACCAAAATAAAATAATACTAAGCCTTATTTTATTTACACAACCCAACCTCTTTGAATTTCAATGGTTTGAAATTAAATAACTCATCTCAATTAATAACTCCAGTTGTCAAAATTAAAAAAAAGATGAGTTATTGGGAGTTTAAAGAGGAGTTGAAGAGTTAGGGTTCGTGTGGGCCCCACCACATTTAATCCTCTCAAGGGAGGTTAAGTGGATGTGGGTCCCACCTCTAACTCCCTTTGGGAGGATATAACCAACATGGTTTAAAATATATTGTGTTCCACAATTTATTTAACTACATCCAACTTTCCCAAAAACTAACTTTCATTCCGCATAAAACACAACTTCGGAAAAGGTCTCCTTAAGCGAATATCGGCGCTGCGAGTTAATCGGTGCCCTCAGAATTCGATTCCAGGCACCGGTTCAAAAGTTAGAAATTCCCGCTTATTCATTCACTGAATGTACCCGAGCCAAACCTCGGAAATTGATTCCGGGCACACCGGGCCTCGGAATCAGGTGCCATCCGAAACTGCGCTCTTATAAAATTCCAACGAAAATTAAGAAAAAAATTTTCCTTGAATTTTACGGGTCTTTAAATTATAAAACCAACATAAGATCTAATGCTATGGTGTGCGATATTGACAGACCATTGGGGCAGCTCGGTTAACATCATATGGGTGGTAATCTCTATTATCATCGCCTTCTCCTGCAGGAGGTTCCATTCAAGCTTAACATGTTGAAATTCGTGTTGGGCATGGTTATTATTGAAGCACGGTGACAATACCTCATTTCTGATCTCGAACAAATGATATTTGTATGGTGCAATTCTACTGGATGAGGCCATCACATCCTTTGACTGAGTAAATGGGATTTTTTTAAATCCATATATATATACTAATAATGTGATCACTATTAAACGAATATATTATAAATGGTAATGATTCATAATGGTATTTTAATATCCAAAAACATAAAACCATGGAAATTATTATGTTTTATATGACCATTTTACATAATAATACATTTAATTAGATCAAGTGAAATTTTCATCAATAAAAGTTTCAGTCGTCACAATCTTCCCCCCTTAAGGAATTTTTCCCTTAAAATTTCAATTTTCCCCACTAAAATAGGTATGTTTAACTCTATGTCATCACTTCCTCTAATTACCATTTTTTCTCTTCAAGCTCGTCGTTTCACGACAACACCTTGACGATGGTCATTGTCTGATTTCATAGAAAACTTTCCCTTTGATCTAAGATCTTCAACATGTTATATTAATAGGAGAGGTAAATATCGAATGGATCAACCTCATTATTGTGTACATGTGATGGATTAAGTATTTACATCCTTAGGAGTGATACATAGAATACATCATGTACTTGAGATAGGATCGACGTGAGTAATAGTTGATAGGCCACGGCTCCAATGCGATCAAGGATCTCAAAAGGGTCGATGTACCTTGGAATAAGATTTACCATCTTAAAAAGTCCCATAAATCTCTTTGACATTGATATGTATAGGAATAAAATGACTCTAACATCACACTCATGGTCTTGTTGATGATTATCTGCATAGCACTTTTGTCGATTCTAAGCAGCTCTAATGTGTTGCTGGATGGTCTTAGCGTTCACCACCATTTCATCGACCACTTCTGGAAAAAGGATATTTCACTCCCTAAAATCATCCAAATATGTTGGGGTTATACACCACTTCCCATAAATGGATTCATAAGGAGCCATTTGGATTCTTGAGTGGAACCTAAAATTGCAACAGAACTTAACCAGAGGAAGAGGTTGATCCCATCCTCCTTTGAAGAAGACTGAGAATGATCTCAATATTTACTCAAGTATTTGGATAGTATCTTTATATGGTTCATCATTTTGAGGATGATATGATGTACAAAAGTTTAGTTAATTATTCAGATAATGATGGAGACTCTTACAGAACAAATAATTGAATCTTTTATCCCGATCAGATACAATAGATAGTGGTACTCCATGTAGCCTTACCAATTCTATGATATCAATCTATTCTAGTTGATCCCTTGAAAAATCCTATTGAATTACAATGAGGTTTTCATTATTTGTAAGAAGATCCACAATAACCTAGATATCATTGTTTCCTATGGATATCTTTCGATGTCTGGTGATAATGTCTATGATGATGTTCTCCCTTTTCCATGTTGGTATGGGTATTGGTTGCATCATCTCTTTAGAGTTCTGCCTCTCAGCCTTCACTTACTGACATACACAACAATTTGATGTATACATAGTTATACCCTCGTAAATGTTATACCACCAATAATTCTCTCTAATATCTCAATACATCTTTGTGTTTCCTGGGTGAATGATGAAATTAAAACTATGTGCATCATCCAAAAGTTCTTTCATTATCTATGGATTTTATGGAACACATTGTCTTGACCAAATCTCACAATTCCTTATTCATTAATATTAAACTCCAAAAATTTTCCTTTTTGATAGTTTCCACCTTATTCTAAATTCCCAAATCACCCTCTTGAATACTCTTTAACATTTCTATAAGATACGGTTGATCAATCATTTGCGAAATGATTTATGATGTTCTTTTTTTATGATTCCCCTATCCATATTCATCCAATATATAAGGATTTAATCCTTTTTTATTATCATGAATGATAGAATAATTTGGTCCTTTATACTTAGATCATCTTCCACCTTTTTCATTTTCCCAGTGTTATAATGGATTGAGCAGTCATATTATTTGATCAAATTTTATCGTCTTTTTCAGTGCTTGTTCAACTCTTTCTGTGTGAATATGTTCTTGAGTCTTTTGTTATCCTTATATATTTCACACATCACCCCCAATACTCAATTACACCAAATTTTTAAATTGATTATTAATATAGTGTACCCTTGATCATGTGTTAGATAGTTTTTCTCATGAACATTCAATTTCCTTGAAGATTAAGAAATGAATTTGGCATTTTACATCAACACACATCCTAGTAACTTTTTCAAAGCATCATTGAATACCAAAAAATGTTATCTACTTGTGGGTAGTGTGACCATGGGCATAGTGATAATCCTCCTTTTCATTTCCTTGATGATCTCTTCAAATTCATCACTCAATGAAAACATGAATTCCTTCTTATTTATCATGGTAAGAGTGTTTGACAAACGTGAGAAATTTCTCACATATTGGTTATAATATCCCACTAACCAGACGAATCTACAAATATCCATCATTTATTTTGTCATCATCTATCCATTGATAGGATTTGTATTGGAGGGATTCAAATGTATCCTAATGCATGTGATGATAGTATCCATGAATGATACTTTCTTCACCTAGAACTATAACTTTACATACTTTTCATAGAGAATCTCTATTTTCAAGGACTCTAGTATAGTTCTTAGATTCTCTACATGAACCTCCTTGGTTTTTGAGTATATAAGAATATCATCTATAAGGAGTATTAAAAACTTGTTGAGGTAAAATCTAAATACACTTTTCATCAAGTCCGTGAGGATTTCTAGATCATTAGTGAGTCTGAAATGAATTATTAACTATACATATTGCCATTACCTTGTAAAAAAGTATCCTTGTGGATATTCTCCTTCTTTACCCTTACATGTTAGTATCCTGACCAAAAAACCACTTTGGAAAAATATTTTACTACACATAGCTGATCGAAAAATTCATAAATTCAAGGAAGATTATACTTTTTCTTTATCATGATTTTTTTGAGCTCATGAAAATAAATGCAATGGTTCATTGACCAATCCTTATTCTCTTTGAAGTGGACTGGTGCACCCATGGTGAAGCACATGGGCATATAATCCTTTTATCCAGATTCTCCTCTTGTTGTTTTTCATCTCCAAAATATCTACAATATCCACTCCATATGGAGTCTTGGATATTGGTAAATCCCTATGTATAAAATCATTTAAAAATTCAACATCGCTTTTGGGGAGAAGACCATGAAATTATTCTGTAAACACATTATTGAATTCCATCGCAATGGGAATTCCAAGAAGGATAGTTTATTCCTTATAGTAAACCATTTTGGCAATATACATGTGCTCATAGGGATGTAATATCGAAACATGAGATGATAGTGCGAAGAATATTCATCCTCCTACTTGAATTTGTACAAAATAGGAGATTGGTTCACCGTATAGAGTGTGATTTCCATCTCAAGGAAATTTATGTTGGCTGTACATATGGAAATCCTATCCATGCCAAAAATTGCATAAAATTACACTAGAGTGAGTATGAATTGGTTCACCGGGAAGATCAATCCACAAATGATGACATGGGAAGTGTTATATTCATGGGATGCAATGATTTACCCATTTGATGTTATCACCGACATCTTTACAACCATTAGTTTGGGTTGTTTTGGTATTTTTCTAGTAAACATTCTAGATATAAAACATTGCATCGAACTAGAATAAAAAACGTATGTTCACTATTCCTGACTAAATAACTATAATTACTATCACCACATCATTGTCGAGGTTTCTTCAGTGGTAGATGATGGAAAAATCATTCACTTTTTTCCATGGAGGTTGTTGGTTTCCATCTAAAACCATTATCTTAGGGCACTGGTTTGCAAAGTTCCATGTTTATTTCTGTTGAAGCAATGAAAAATGCATTGAGGGTTGACAGAGTGTTCATCTCCTCAGTCATGGAAATGGTTTTTCTATTGGAATTTAATGAAAAATGTGCCCTTATCTTCCACAAATAAATAATTTCCTCATCCCTATATGAAATTTATAGGGTGCTTCATTCCTAAAATTGGAACGTGGGGTACTAAAATTTCCTAGAACTATTGTATTTCTCCATCTAACATCCAAAATTAATGTCCACCTTATGCATCTTATCCCCATAAAACTCCCTAAGATTCTAAAATCACTATTTCGACTTTGAGGGAACATCAGACAATTTCCTCATGGATATTAAAGTCATAGATTGTTAGGTAATTTAATATTCTATGTTTTACACCACCAAAGAAGTAATGAACCTTTAATTATGAGTTAATGACAAAGATAGAGGCGTATCATGAAATTCTTGTGATGTTTTCCTTGTACACTCCAATGGATGCGTCATTTTTTTCATGTGGGAAAGGAAGACCCTTTCCAAATTATATTCATGGGTGTGACAAACTTTTTATAAAAAAACATTTTCTAGAAATCCTTTCATTATAACACATTGATATCTTCCTCGGGATTTGTATTTTTGATATGTGTCCACCATTGATCAGTTTCACCCTTTATATAAAAATTATACAGATGAACCTTCACTTGTTCAGACGATTTAAGGATGGAGATGATCATTTTAATGGAGTTGATCCATTGTTCGATGATTAAGTGATAAAATGATCCATTTAAGTAGGAGTCCTTTGTCTCATGAATATCTCAATTTTATATTGTTTTTTCATTGGGTGGTGGGGGGCAGGGTGGATAATCCTCAAGACATTTGCATCTATTCAATACCTTTGTTAACTGAGAGTGTATCATGATAATGTTTGTGATCCCCAGATCCATCAGATTTTGTAGCTTATTAGTTCAGTCATCACATTGATCTTCCCATCGGTATTTAGCCCAAGTCCTCCTTTTACCAGACATTGGATGGAATAAAATGAAAATTAAGGGTAACACATAAAGTGTAATCTAATTAAAAAAGGGATAATTTATAAATTACTTTTATTTTCATAACATATGAATTTATGGACTTCAATCGATGTTATCCATGATTTTCTTCCCAACATATATTCTTAGGGGTATTTTTTTATTCCTTTAACAATGGTTCATACTAAGATTATGAATTTACAAATGAATATCCCCTGAGAGGGCCGTGACCATGTTTGAAGAAATACCAGTTTTCAGGAACCTGTTCTAGATAGAGTCTAGTTCAAAGAAATGTTTTTGGGTTTTACCCTTAGATACATATGTACCAGAACCATCTCTACTTGTTCGTATCGAGAAAATATGTATTTTATTCATAAAATATTAACTATATACCCACAAATATATAGAGATTTTCTTATTATACATAGTCTTATCCCTATGGAATTCCCTAGTTTTGAATAATCCTGATCCAAAAAATACCTAAATATGTCCTCTAATACCAACTATAATAACAATGATCTTTACTACATAGTTAAGCATGATTTATTACATAATATTGTTATTAATACAACTATGATGATTGAGTGGTATAATGTCCTTGTAAAATTACAAACATTACATACTAACATAGAACATAAGACATAAATTTTTTTATTAAAAACTTACTTTTACATTACCATAACATTCATTCTTACTTAGCGTTGCATGGGATAACCCGAGTACATGAATATGAAAAGGGTGAGATATAAATCCCATTAATGGAGTAATCAAGGATTAACATGAATAATATATTACAAGTTAGGAAATAGGCATATCAATGAATCAAAAGAGAAACATGAACATAAATTCATGATATAGCATCATTATCATAACATGGAAATGTGGCAAAAACATTGTAATAAATATTTATAAGAGCCAAGGCTCATTGTAAAAGGAGAAGGAGCCAAAACTCATTGAACTAGAATTAGAATGATTAAACCCTCAATACTCTTGAATTATAATGAGTAAGCCCTAAAATAACATGTACTATCATGATATTATTCTTTAACCAATTCTTTGGTGTGTTATTAGGTAACACACTTCTTAATCATTTCATTTCATGCATAATTGTGCCACATAGATCTCACAACATGGTTTCATTAAAATAATAATTTATTTCATGAATAAGAGATGTGTAAAACATAAATATAAGTACTCAATCTACATGTACAAGTATATAATGGTGAATACCCTTGATAGATAAATTGGTATGGTATTTACTTACATAATGATTTTGGAATGAGAAATTTTGGTGTAACTTCAACAATATAATGACATCAAATAGAAATTGTAAAATGGATTAATGAGAGAAAAAGGGGTCTCTAATCAATTATAAATGAAATATACAGTAAGGGGATCATGTAACATAATTTCACAAAATAAGTAATGGAATTTATATGAATAATATAAATTAATTGAATAAATGTAAATGAGGAGAGAGAAATCTATTACAAAATTTCAGCATGGTAACACGTGTAAATGGGAGGAATTAATTATAGTTGAAGAGATATATAATAATTAAAAAATAAGGAGGGTGGTATGGGGTTGGTGTGAAATAATAACCCCAACATTTTTATTTGAAAATAAAAAGGTATAACAACATAAATAAATTTTCAGAAATATGAGAAAGGAAGAAATCCTTTACATGGAAGTGTGATCTAAATGGCTTGAGAGAGGCTTGAGAGAGGCATGTAGGGTATTTGGGGAACCATTTAAGGATTACAGATAAAAGAGGTAAAAGAATGTTAGATATCCAAAGGTTTTTAGTGAATAGTATTG
Organism: Viscum album; assembly: GCA_963277665.1. Classification (NCBI taxonomy): domain Eukaryota; kingdom Viridiplantae; phylum Streptophyta; class Magnoliopsida; order Santalales; family Viscaceae; genus Viscum; species Viscum album. Next base: position 1,700,260,516 of record OY728127.1, read on the forward strand.
GGATATTGAGTGGGTTTATATAGGAATGGAGAAGGAATTCTATATTATTTATGTTTTGGATCTACATGTTAATCTAATCTAAACAACCAACCATACCATGGAATTTTTATGGTTTTTTTCCAAAGACGCGTTTAAAACATTATTTTATAATTATAATGGATGAACGTGTTCATATATTAGGCTTTCATATGTGGAGGTGAGTCACATTCTGAAGGAAATAATTTCAAAGAGTAAAAATATTTTTTAAGACTTGGAGGGTCCAGTAGGGCACCATAAAATTATTCAAAAAAATATAAAATAACATTACATTAAATATTAAAAATATATTGTCCGAATATCACATTTTTAATATTTAATAACATCAATATTTTGACTTTATGATGTCATAAAACAATTTATATGTTTAATTAATATTTAATTGTTACCCAAAAATTCGATTGACTCAAAAAAATTATGAAATATCCAATCCAAGATAATTTCGACATCCAGAATACAAAAATAATATTTGTTTTATCTAAATTATATTTTAAATATGTGAATTTTCAATTGTAAAAATTAAACTGCCATTTATCGAAAATTCCATAGGTTTGAGAAAAAAAACTCAAACATTAATAAATATTCCAATTATATTTACAAATAATAATACAATGAATTAAATTTAATAAAACTAAATTTAGAAAAAATATTTTATAAAAATGATATTTAATTCAAAAATCCATTAATTCATAAAAATAGATTTCTTAATTGAATATAAACTAAAAATACTATTTTTTATTTAAAACCCATTTAAAAAGTAATAATAAGAAACTGAAGGTATATTATTTATTCTATACAAAATAGATCACATAATCATAGTGCTATGGAATTTTAAAATATACAATTATAACAACCACATGAGACCTAAGGTTAAGGTGTGCGATGGTGACCGTCTTTTTGTGAGACTCGGATTACATCGCTTGTGCGGTAACCTTTATTACCTTTTACTTATCCCAATGGTGGTTCCAATCAAGTGTAACATGTTTAATACTGACTTGGTGTTGGTCAAGAGTAAATCATTGTAAAACTACCTCCTTTACAAGCTTTGAAAAATGGGAATTTTATTGAGAAATTATACTGGATGGGGTCATCACTTGCTTTTTCGGAGTTAATTGGATTGCTTAAATCCCTATATTTAAACTAATCTTGTGATTAATATTCAATGACAATATTAGAAATGGTAATAATTGATAAAATTATTTCAAAATCCAAAAAACATAAAACCGAGTAATTTAATATTTTTTACATAACCATTTAACCAAATAATACATTTAATTAGATTAAGAGGAATTTACATTAATAAACGTTTGGATCGTTACAATAATGAACTTGTTAAAAATTATACTCATCCATATATCATTTTAAATTTATTTAGAAAAATTGTATTAGAAAAATAAACAAGGGTATTTTAAATAGAAATAAAATAATCTTATTGGTCAAGTGAAAAAAATTAAATCACAAGAAGATATTTACCATTTTATTTATAAAACAATTATCACATAAATAATTCATAACCCCATCATTAAAGTAAACTCATTTCTTAAATAAAACCCTTAAAACCAAATATAATTCACACTAAAAACCATGAATTTATCCGAGGGAATGTGGTAACTCATGGAAACATTCCTTTGAAAACATAACCTCTCACCTTTAATCATTCATTACCTTATAAAATCAAAAAAAATTATAAAAATGTTTTTCGATGAAAAATATAGATTAAACTAAAATCATATTTATAACCCATGTTTACACTTTACTCACCAATTTTGAATAAGAAATCATCTAATTTTGTTGGATTAATGTAAAAGATTTTCTCCAACATTATTAACCATTAATGACTAACTCATTAGCCAAATATTAGAGAGCTATATTTGTAACACCTATCATCATGAGCTGTATAAAACTCACCATCAACCATTTATAATTTTCCAATACTATATCTTTAATTTTTTGTTATAAATCTATTTGAACTAAAAAAATGCTTGACAAATCATCGGAACCCATAATCACAACACCTTCTATTTTCATTTATTTATAATGGGAAATATCAATTTTCATTGAAAAATTCAAAATGGATATTTCATATATTTTTTTAAAAAACCCATTATAAAATGCAGAGGAATATATATAATTAATTTTTTTATTATAATGGGAAAATATTGGAGATGGTTATACCTTCAAAAAATTATTTTTTCACATTTGTAAATTTTTAAAATAACACTTATGGAAAAAATAGGAATTTTCCTTTCATTATCCATAACAAATAAATATTTATATTTGTGAAAATTTAATATTAAAATAATTGAATCATAAATATGATCATTCATGAAACATTTAAATAAATCTGGATTTAGAAGGGAACTTGTTTAAAACATTTAGAACAAAATTTTAAATAAAAAATATTTTCCTTAAGATCAATGTAGATTTAATCATTCTATCAATCAAAAATATTATAATAAATTTAGATTAAAGTTGTTTATTATATTTTTCACTTTCATTCCATTACCATTATTCTTTTTATTACAATTTTACTCAATTTTATCTAGTTATTAAAATTGTTCAGTTTATGTTAGACGTTTGGAGGATGTTTGGATTATAACATAAAAATAACAGCAGTGAATGGAGAATAATCATAGTGATTATGGTTCCATTAAGAAAAAAATATTATTAATTTTATAATTTTCATATTTATAAATTAATAAAACTTTTAAATCCAACCATACAATGAATTCATGAAAAATTATCCACGTCGTTTCATGGCAGCGGAAGTCTATACCTATGAAAAAATGACATAGTTATTTTTATAAAGGGGGAAAAATAAAAAGTTAATAATATTTTACTTTTAAATAATCTAAAAGAAGTTATAAATTTAATATTAAGTCATTATTTTTATCTTTATGAGCATCCTTATATGATTTTGATGAAACATTATCCACATAGCTTAATAAAGGTGGTTTTCCCAACCTAAGAATGAACGCCGTTTTCATTTTCCAATGTATGTTAGGTTATTATGGTAAGTAATATTTAATATATAGAGAATAATAATAATTTAATAAATAACATATAAAATCATTTGTTGCATCACTTTAACCATCCAGATAATCTGGTGATGATGAAGAATACACATTGTTTCATGGAGGCGGTATTTCATATATAAGGATGTGTGATGTTCTCATTTCCCATATGATTAGCTAGGAGAAAAATTTATTTTAACATAATCATAATAATTTTTTATTATATTTTGGATACTATTTTTATTATTTCATCATGTTCAGTTATGCTTTAGATGAGGTAGTAGATTCAATAAACATATACTCTTATTTCAAAATTACACATCTTCTTTGGAAAACCTACTTTTGTTTGGAACATAAAACATATAGGTATGGGATTTTATGGAGAATATTTACTCCATGAAATGTGTAGGGGTGTTGGAGAAATATTTTGGTAGGTCTTAGATGAACTAGTGTTCCAAAAATGTTCGATAAAATTTGTAGAGGATTTTCCATTTTACAAGAAATGAGGGTGAAACAGTTGTAATTATTCATTATTTTAATGCAATATGAATATTTTTTCAATGGTAAGTGGAATATAAAATTGTAAAATTTTATTAAATGGTGATAAATTTTGAAATAAAAATATCATATTTTAATTAAGATTTGATTATTTGTCCTTATTAATTAATTTTTTTTAATTAAAATGACTTACAGTTTTCCCGTGGTGACATGTTTTTAACAAGGAAACATTTTATATTATAAAAAATTGAACTCATTACCAAATTAAAAATAAAATCCAAATATTGAATCCTTTTTTATAGATTCAGTTTATTTATTTGGTGAAAAATATAAATAAAATACGTGAAAATATCAAAATGAAAAATACGTTTTAGAAAATTACATTTTTTATCATATAAATGATCTTATGACAATATACAATATAATATTTATAAATATGGAGTTATTTATATTATATTTAATAAAATATATCTTATTATAATTTGAATCCAAATTTGAAACAAAATAAGTTTTTTAAATTATTTATTCAATGAAATAAAATGTCAATATTTCATTAATATCAATTTTTCACTAATAAATCGTAATTCAATATTTTTATAAAATTATTAAAAATTCATCCTATGATATATTAAATATGTTTATTTCATATTTAAATCAATTTTTCTACAATTAAAATTATAAAATCAATAAGTATTACATTTAAATAAAACCATGTAATATAAGGAGAAACTATTTAGTAAAAATAATTGTTCCATTTTCAATTGAAATATTATATATAGACAATTATTAAAATATGATGAATATCTATTCATAAATTGAATATATATAAATTATTATTTTTATTTATTTCTTTTATTTCATCGGATGTCACCCCCAATCTTACTATCTATTGGTTAAAGGATTACATTCACCATGTGTTATCCTGAAAAGGATTTTATAATGGGGCCTCAAGGATTGTTATATACTGGGGGACACTATATATAATGAGGAATTTAAGATCATGTATAATTTTGTGAGATTATCACCTAGGATATTATCATTGTATTCCATAGTGAATTTTTTCATTTAAGTCATTATCACCACATTATGGAGTGGATTATGAATAGTTTTTTATAAATGATAGCATAATAACAATGATTAGATCAGAGTAACATTAAAAGTGGATAATATAGAATAATTCCATCAAGGAAGTGTTCAATGTTTTTGATGTACCTTTGAATATTGAATCATGAACACCATTTTTTACAAGAAATCTAGGTTACCATGGATACCATTGATATTATTAGTATGTGATGTTATTAATATATTTTTTCAACAAATATGATGATTTTTTATTACTGTGGGTTATGATTTATTATGAATTTTTCTTCTAGTAGTAATGGAATGATGCATCTCGTGTGCCATGATTAGGAATGTAAGATTCAAATGAAATATATAGCTATGTTGGAGTAATCATCATAACCAAATAAATTTTTTAATCAATTTAAATTTTCCAAAATGTTGGATAAGATATTTTAAAATATAATTTTATTATAGAATTCTACATTGATAGACCATCGTGTATATATATTTCATTCTAATTTTATGTCACAACGATTTATAGTGATATGATCGATGATAAGGATGATGATGAAATTCAGTATCTACCACGATGCACTGACCTAGTTGGTTGACATTGAAATTGGATAAAATAATTATAAACAACATGTGTGTCATTATTATTTATAATTCGTTAATTATGGTTCTAGTGAAATCCTATATAACATTTTTCTATATATAATGTAATTAAATTCTACTTAATTGAGCCTCATGGTCATGGTTACTTGATAAGGATCATTAAAGATGATAATTATTCATATATAAGTGATGTTAAATAAAACATTATCCTTTGGGAGGTAGTGTTCTAATATACATTCTCAAATACAGTGGGTGGTTTGGAGTGAGGAATGGTTTTTTTCACATGTTTCCAAATCTATATGAGATCGTATAGTGGGTGTAAGTATGCATGATTTTTAGAAATATGAGATTGGAATACATGATGTTTTCCATTACATCAAACCTATGACTTTTATGCTAGTTGATAATACATATTTACCCATTGAGATGTGACTTTTAATATGAAGAGTTAGAATGTTGTGGTATGTGAGGTTAAAAATGATGTGGGTTATCATATGAGTATTATTGGACCTTGGAATCTTTTTAGATGCCTAGGATTAGGAAATTTATGCAATAAAGGTGCCATAGGGTATATGGAATCAGCATGGTAACACCATTATGTTTACCAAGAGAAATAACTTGAGGTCTTGGGATATAGAAATTTATCTTTTCTTTCAAGGGAATGACCATTCCATTTTCTAGACATATCGAATCAAGTTGTGCTTTTGAGCATGGTGAGAGCATGGGTATACAATCTATATTTTGGAAATAATGACTGTTAGAGTAGTATCATGTGATTTTCCTCAGCACTTTTTATGATAAATTCATTGAAGCGGAGTGCCATGTTAATTTCAGGTTGGACATATCTAGCATGTTGTAGGGGAATTATTAATGGTGTTGGGTGGTGATCCTTAGAATAAATTAGAATACTATCCTTTATGGATGAAGTATTGAAGAAAACATGTTCATGATGATATTAACATTACAAGGATATGTTATATCCTATATTTTAAGATGTAATATTCACATACTCATGAGGGAAGATGAATTGGTTATAGTGGGTGTGAGAAGATCATGGGGTTCGATCATATTCATATATTATGTGTTTGTTAAGTTTGCGGCACGATGCGTTTTAAATTGGTGATGATAGTGTGTAGTACATGGAATAATGTATGTGATTGAATATCTAGTGGGAATTGAATCCAAATAAATTTATAATAATAAAAATGTATCCCATTTTAATTAAATGAACCTTGTAATGATGGGATGCCATGGAGTGACAGTGATTGGTGTGGATCATGACAAGTGAAAAAAATGTGGTGAAAAAACACATAGTTATGCACTCGTGTATAGGAAAACAATTAGAAATATGGTGTTGATTAAACAATTATACATTTATGGATAGTACAACAACTATTATTGATATTTTGATAGATGATTATGATGATTTTTACATGACCTAGGAATTGGTAGGGTTCCATATTCTGAGTGGCACTCAAATATGAGTTGTGTGGATACATCATGTCATTAAATTCGATGATAGATAGTCATGGGCCATGATTATTGATAATTTTATCCAGTGATGAAACAATAACGAAACTCAAATAGTTGGGAGTGGGATCTTATCCTTTGAACTATGATCCTTGTGCATGTCGAATCATGGGTATGTGACACATGACCTTATATGGCCATTTAGGAATTTCATTAGTAGTGATAAAATGTATTTTTATATCTAGATTCAAAACAGAATAATAAATATAAAAGAAGATATTATATAATAGGGCATCTAGGAATTTTTCTAAGGTTATCTATGAATTTTGGGTGATTTTGAAGTGTATCACATCATTGGTATGTTGGGGATTGTAGTATATAATGACAGTGAATATGGATGGATTAGGATTCATTCATGTAATTACAATAGTAATATGGTTGAGAATTTATTTTCTTATGATGATTAGGGTTTTCCTTGAGGAGTGTATTCATCGCGATTAAGTGTTCTAGGTGAGATATAAGTATAGGGCATTGAGAGTTTTAGAGGATGGTTGGATTGATCATATTCATTATGAAATCTCATAGGTAATTGGATGTAGTGTTTTTTGAACCAGATTAGATAATTCATTTTGGTAATTATGGGATCTATTTCGGTGCTTTATAGGAATTTTCACGTCATGGTTGGTGTATCAACGATCATTTAATAAATGAATGGAATACATCCATTTTGAGTTATAATTATGAAATTATTATTGGTAGTAGAGGTTGAATGATGGTATCACACGTGTTTCGGTGAAATATGATCAAAATAGTGTTATGTGAGTCATTGTACCATTGATAATGTGTTTCATATTTCAATTTTATGGTGTGTTGGCATTGTATTTCATAATTTACATTACATGATAGACTATATAATGTGGAGAACCATGGTTTGGAAGATCAATTGAATGGTGAAACTATGAAACTCTCCTTATCATCGGTACACCATAGTCAAGCAATGGGTTAAATATTTTTTAATATATAATGATTTAGGGGATCATTGGATGAAAAAAATGGAATTTTGGAGAAACCGGCATGACCCACTATTAAAGAGAAATATTAGATTTACCATGAAATAACACTTTTTGTTCCTCTGTGTGGTTCTAGAATAATTTCTCACAATTAATGAATTGTTAAAAAACACTTGTGACATTATATATGAATAATAAATGGTTTCATGTGGTTTTCTTGGGGTTTCACCTAGATTCACCATAGTTTTCCAAACCCATGCGGTCCCTAGTGAAAATATTTATCCTTTTGATAGAGTGGGTATCACAGTTTGTTCACATTTAAACTTAACACGAGTATATATCATTACTCCAACCAGAATTGATTTTAGGAGGAACTGTTAATGCATAAAAAACATTCAACTGTAGGACCTACACCCTGAAACCATGCAACCCCCTATGAAGAGATAAAATGTGATATTTTACTATTTTCCAATAGGAATTTTGAATTATAATCTCCAGGTTTTTTAAATCCTTAAAATGAACCAAAATTTTGGAGATTTCTACCCTCTGAGGTGTAATTCCATTGTTCTTGATGGATCTGATTGGGGTATATTGTGTTTCTTAAACTATTTTTTCTTATAATTTTCACATCTTATTTAGATTTCTTATCCTACCATCTATTGGGACCCAATTGGAATATTTCAGCCACCTATATTATGTTGTAAAAAGGATTAATGTTGTTTGATTATGGATCTAGTATCATGAGGCCGAATTTACTCTTCCCTGGTCACCATTTTTTAAGTTGACTTTTTCTACCACTGTTTTGAGGTTATCATTCTTATAAAATGGGATAATTATATGAATTTCACATATCTCCGATAAAATTAATTTTTTTCATTATTCAACTTATTTTATTTGGGGTTTCATTGGATTTTGTGAGAGGATAAATGTTTCTGAATGGGGATTCAATTAAAAATTTGGGTTTTCACATCATGTGTTTGATTAAATGATTAAATGATGGTTTTGGTTCAGAAATGGGTTTTCAAACAGATAATAAGATTTTAGTCCCCTAGACAGTATTTTAAAAATTATGATCTTGGTTTTAAAATTTATTTTTACCAAAATGTATCATTGGGAACCATTGTTGCATACAGAAAGAGACATAGGTGACCCTAGTGTGTGTGGTACCACCAGGGGTTACAATGTGACATCGATGGAATGTGGACGAACATGATAATGGGTGGTAGAAACATATTCATAGTTTATGATCATTCATGTACTCTAAAAATTCACATAGGACGATCCCAAGTATGCTGTTATTTTTTTATAGTTATATATAGAATGATGTATTTTCTCATTGATTATTGCTCTTATTATTTCTTATGAGGTTTAATCACCTGGTTTTTAATGAAGGATTATTTCCTGAATATTGGTGTAATTTCATAACATATGGTGTATTGATATGAATAAATATTTTATTACTAATAAATATTTTATTTCCATATTTATGGAAGTGATTGTTTTTTATTAAACCAAAGGAAAATTATTTACAAATGAGTTTTGGTTTACAAAAAATATATTTCAAATATTTTCCTTTTAAAATCATGAACTATTTAATTTTTATATTAGACATTTTATAATATCTATGTTGGTATCCTACTAGTATTTTTCTTAAAAACTACTATTTCCATTGGATGATTTTAGATGATGTATTTTAGGATCTATGTAAAGCTAAGGTGGTAGTATAACATGATGGATTCACTTATTGTCGATGCCTTTAGTGTGGGTTAGTTTTGAGGAAATAGTTTGTCATATAGAGACATTTTACAATTCTTTGATTTGGACATTTCTATTTTTAAATATTCATATTGGTTTTTATGGATATGGTTTTATGTTTTTATTCATTGGTGTACTCTGTTTTTATGTACTATTTTTTTATAATCATGTGTCCAATCCTTTATCATTTTTATATATATCGATTATGGGAAAACATGAGTGACTCGTTTAGATGAATTAATTGGTCGGTTACAATTTGGTATAAGATGGATTCTCATCCTGATGTGTGTTAACACTAGTTAATTTTTGTTGTATGTCTTGGGTAGACATGAGTTCAGATTGTTGGAACATTAGTGGTATTTGTGGGAGTATGTAATGCTGGCTCACATCCATGTGAATACTCGAATTACCTTGTGTGGTTAGAAAAATTGTACCGAGTTAGACAATAGGAGATTGAGGAAGTTATACTTATTTAAATGGGGGTTTATTTAATCATACTTATTCCTTCTTAAATCATTTCATTTCAATTTTTTAATTAATAATTTTTTAAAATTCATTATTTTTAATGCATTTAGGTGAATTATAGAATTTTCTACAATGATTTTCAATTTTCACTAAGGCTAATTGGTCATTGAATTATTATTAATAAAAAATGAATCCAAGAAATGACCACCCAAATTTGAGATAATTAGTGTGAGGAATTATCCATAGGTGAATCTGGTAGTGAACACATCATTGGTTGAGTTTATAACTAGTACAATTGAATCTTTGAGGCATTAAAGTGTTGGTGACCACAAATGTGTGGGGGATTATGGATCCAAATTTACTAAGAAGAATATACTTTTAATATGTGGTGTCAAAGGATCCCAGTAATTTGAGGAGTGGATTTATCATATCGGAATTATAATTAACTTCTCAATTAATATCAACGAATATATGGTGGGTTTCAACAGGAACATTTTTAATGGACAAGAATGATGATTGTGGGAATCTATTGTGAAAGATATTTTAGATGAGTATCTTTCCTTGGATTCATTCAATAAAATATTATATCATTAGTTTTACCTTAATACATTAAATACAGTTAAGGCCTAGGAGTTATAGAGTGTGGGATAATGGGAATATAATATTCTATAGTATTGCTCCAATTCTTCTAAGTGGTACATTTTGGATAAGAACTAGTCACAAATTAATATATGAAGGCTCAAATGAATGAGTTGGGAAGGATGATGGATATTTGGTCGATGTGGATTCTCAGGTTCTTCCGAACCTTAAAGGTGGTAGTAAACAAAACATATTTTTTAGAGGTAGATATATGTGGAATGACTTATTTGGATAGAGCCTTGGTGGGTAAAATTGTTAAACAGTGTGTATCTTTTATAAATAAAAGAAAGAGAAAGGATGTTAATTATTCTTCATGACTAGATTCAATGAATTAGTATGAATAGAAGTATCTTTTGGATATAAGTGTGGTATTCATGGCCATCCTTAGCCTTACTGAATGGTGACTCTTAATAATTTTCATCATTGCATATTATTGGGGAATATTATATTTTTTTGTGAATTGATATCTCAAGGAAGTAATGTAGTATCCACTCTCACTAACCCCTCTTAGGTTTATACTGGTGAAGCCTAGGGTGGGGGGTTTAATCTTTAATCAATTCGAGATGTTTTTGTAGCTAATTCCATATGCATTTTTGTATAGGATTTCTCACCTGAAGAATTTGAAGCAGGACCAGAAGCTATTAGTGGTAAAATGTCTATTTCCCCTTCTATGTTTGTACATTTTTTATATAGGTTCTATGAATTAGATAATATTTTCTTGGTTAGATAACATGGTTGAATTACATTTGGATCATATTCCATTTTTGTAGGATCCTTCCACCACCTTTGAGAACAATTTGTGAACAAGGTTTTATGTTTCCATCGTGTAAGATGGTGATTGAAGACTATGAGGCGATGTAGAAGATTTTGTTATTGATATTTAAATCTTTTATGTAGAACATGTAATGGATAATATTTTTACTATTAAGGATTATATTTACTTCTGTCTTTTTTCGGTTAATTTTTTATCTTCAGATGGGGTCACTCATTTTTTTTCAAGGGGATTGGGCCTCTATATTGTGAAGTGTGGGGCCTTTTGTTCCTCAATATAAGGTAATTTCAGGAATGTTTTTAGAGATGTTACATATTGTGTTTTACATTTATTTGGATAGGAAGCTTCTTGTAATATTGTTCTTGTACCCCCATAGTCATTCTGGATGATTTTTATGGTGTATCTTCATAAAAAATGTCTAGTGTACTATTGAATTACTACTTGGTGTGTTTCTTATTTTTACTCCATATTCTCATATGGAACATAATGTTCAACATTAGGATACAGAGGTTAATGGATTTTTTCATCCCATCATTTCATAATGGGCTTCACCTATTCTATTTTCTTATTAAAAATTCATGAGTCTAAGACTCTATATGGATTATCAAAAAGATGACTCGAGTAAATGATATAAAAAATATAACTTTCTTTGGATTCATGATCACATTTATTATCATGGATGGGATGCTGGTTTCCGATTTTTTAACTTTGGTCAGGGTACCACTAGTTGATATTTAGAGAAGATGATATACCTAATGCAACGTTTTGGAGCTAGTATGAAAATTTGGGGTTCCTATTTATATCATTCCTTCACACCAATTCTTCTTCAATGCTTATAAATATGAAGAACAAAATATGTCATCAGTTTTTGTACTCTTTCATTGTTGGTCTCATGGATGATATAATGGAAAACTCCATGATTGAGGAATAACATACACACCATATGGATATCATTAATAGAAACAGGAAGGAATTTCCTCACTGTGGCCATCTTTACAAATGTGATTTTTTGGATTTTAGATGATAAATTTATGGTGTAATGGGATATTTTAGAGGGGAATCGTAGTGGATCATGAAATGATAATGGATATTTTTTAATATGAGCTACCTAGAAATAATCATTATATCTAGATATTACTGTATTTGAATTGTTACTATAGATGGTTTGTTCATGATTTCTCTATGGTCACATATTTCTTGAAAACATTTCCCAAAATAATGTAAGGTTTGAATTGATTTAAAAATATCACAGAACCACTAAAGTGATGAATATGATGATAAATTCAGCATAAATTATGATTCATATAGAACAATTTCTGGGTTATGATATTTTTTATGATTCTTATGGTATGGGTTTGTATGTGTGTTTATGTAGGGAAAAAGGTGATGGCCTATAGAACAAGACAATTATTCCCACTAGATAATAACAACCCTAACCAGGATCTCGAGTTGGTATTATTTATGAATACACTCAAATCATAGTGTCACTATATATTTGGTGAATTTATTATAGTTTATTTTGATTAGAAGAGGATGAAATATATTTCTATTTAGATGAATCTAAATTTATGAAATATATGTTTGGTCATGTATCTTTTTAAATTTTATTTGGGATTTACATACAATCATTATAATTAGAAAGTTGCATCAGATGCATTAAGAAGAAAATTATCGACAACATCCATGATATTGTTAGGTAAGGAGGTTTCAATGATGAGTTTTCATGATTATAAGACATCATTACTTTAACAGGTTGGGGGAAATGTGTTCATGGATTCAATAAAAATTGGAACATCATTTGATGAGTGAGTTTGGTTCATGAATTTGATAGAAACTATGTTTTAATTATTATGTAAAATATTTTATTGTGGAGAGACCTCAGGTGGGTGGCCATAGTCTCACAAAGGGGATATGTGATTTTTTATAGTTTGGATGTTCCATTTTACCCAATTTATAATTTGATAGAAAATTTACACCGGTCATTATGGTTTTTACACCTTGGGGTTTCCAATATGAATCATGAGAAGAGACATCATTATTTGTGGCGAAAGATGAGCCAATAAATTGTCTATTTTATTTCATGATGTCACAATTGTTATAAAATTAAGGAGGATAAATGATATATATTAGTTTGTGGAAACATTTCCTCATTCAATTATGGAATTGGGAAGACATTTCCATAGACATAATCATTGGTTTTCCATGGAAACCTAGTTGGAAGGATTCAATATGGGTTATCATTGATAAAATCATGATATAAGTGCATTTATTGGATATCAAGGAGATAAAGAAAATGGTAACGTTATAGTAATATTATATCAATGATATTGAGAGATTTCATGGGGTTCCCTCTGTGGTTTCTCTAAATAGGGACCCGTGTTTCCCATCGAGGTTCTAGAATGGTTTACATGGGGTGATAGGGTCTCACACGATATTGAGCATGAATTGTCATCTTTAGAGGGATGGAAAAATATATTAAGATTTCTATAATCATATGGATATACTATATACTTTCATTATTAATTGGTGGATATTTGGAAAATCATTTTCCTCTGGTCAAATCTTCATATAATGATATTTATCACGTGTTGATAAAGATTGTTCCCTTTGATGAATTTTATAGGACACCGTGTATATCTCCCTTATACTGGGAAGAGTTAGGAGAGTTGTCCATATTTTGACCAAGTATTATTCACGAGAAAATATAAATTTTCCATTGATATTGATGATTTTGATCATAAAATAGAGTTGTAATAAATTATATGCATACTATCATCATTGCTTGTTAAATTTTGATATTGGTGATCAGGTTTTTCTTCGAGTCTTTCCCCTCATGGGACATCATTGGTTGGTTATTTAGGGGAAGATGGAACCAATATTTGTTGGACCCTTTAATATAATAGTTTTATTGTAATTGGTTTCATAATATTTTTTTCTTACAATGACATTTTACATTAATACATTATTTGTTTCATGATTCCAAACTGAGGAGGTATCACTAAGATCATTCCACTGGGATTGTGTCGGATGATGTGGATCTTGAACCCGATATAAATTTTGTTGAGAAACTAATTTATATTATATATTTCCATTATTTGGTAGTATATGGTGATATTATCTCTTTTTTTTATAAAGTGTCACTGTAGATAGGATTTCCAGAAGATTTGGGATCATGAATTATGGATGTGGCAGTAGTGGCCTTCTCTCTATGCGGGCTGAGAATCTTGAGGCATTTCTATGGAAAAATGGTGTTAATATTGAGAAAATTAAGAAACCATCTAGTTTAGTGTTATTCTTTTACATGCACTTGTTTTTTTCTAATTTTTGGTATAGAATGATTTTGGGTAATAAAGGTAGGAAACAAAGAACTTTAAAAAAGTTTAGTAAGGCACAAGGTTAAGGAGCACAATTAGTATGACTATGTGGTAACCATGTGGAATAAATTTATATGGTTTTGATGGAGGATATCATAGTTTGAAAATGTTTATATAATCCATGTTACATAACCAATGAAACATGCATGATTTATAGTTGTTTTCATATTGTGACACACAGTTTGATCATGGTTTACCAAAAATTTATAGCCCAAAGTTTAAATTATTCACCCTTCAGATAAAGAGGTATAATGGTTGGTTCATAGTTAAACTAACCATTATTACAAACAATAAACCCATATATAATTGATATTAGGGTATCATGTTTATGTATCACTTATATTTTAATCTTGTAAGCTTCTCCAAGAAACTATGCGACCCCCCTTTTCAACTACTAAAAAGTAGTATTTTACTATATTCCATAGTTATTTTAATGAAAAATACACCCTAATATCCTGATGGATCATCATAATCTTTCCTCGGTACATTATTGTATTATCCCTTGTAATATGTGTGTAATTACTACATTTATTAAGTGTTACAACAGGTTATGTAATATTATTGATATGATTTCCCTTCTTCTTATATATCATCACTTGATTTCATCTCCTCCCATCTCATGGAACCAAATGGGATTATTTATGATTAAAATAATTGTATATAAAATGTATTTACATAATATATAATAGATATAGGATCTTGGGTACCTGATCTACAATTCTCCAATATTCATTTTTAATGAAAAATAATTATACCATATTTTTTAGAAAGGTGTTTCTATTCAATGAGTTATTTTTATGAATTTATTATTTCAATTATAAAATAATTTTTTTATTCATTAAATTTATTTTATTTGAGGTTTCAAGGTATTTATTTTAAAGATACATTTTTATGTCTTCTGTTTTTTTTATAGTGGGGTTTTCATAACAAGTGTTTGATTAAATTCCTGAAAGTTTGTTTAAATTCTGAAGTGGAATACTAAAAACTAAGTCATATTGGAGTTGTTTAAAAAATGTTTTATAAAATATGATCATTTTTTTAAGATGTATTTTGAAAAAAATTTGACATTTGGATAATTCGGTGTGATGAGAAAGGGACAAAGGTGGCACAAGTGTGTGTTGCACCAGTGGGTTTTGATTTGTGATAGCAATGGAATATGGCATGACTAAATATTCCTTGGTAAAAATATATTCAAACATCATGATTTTTTATGTCTATTTTTAATTAGCATATGATAGGTCCCAAATATGAGGTTATTTTTCATTTATCTTTATTTATCACAGTATAAATTTATTCATGGATTATTGGTCACATATTTTCTCATGAGGTTTGGTCACATGATTTCACAAGAAGGGTTATTTAATGGATATGTGTGTACATTATTACCACATTTTTTATGGATATGAATACATATTTTATAACAAATAAATTTCATATTCCTATATTTTTTGATATATTACAATTTCTTGAAAACCAATGGAAAATGAATTTTAAATGAGTTTTGTTTGATGACATTTATATTAATTTTTTTAAATACATTATTGTTTGAATTATTGATTTTATGATTTTTATAGACTATATGGTGGTATACTAATGGGATTTTGATCAAATACAAATTTTTCATTGAGGTTTATTGATATTATATTATGGATCCTTGAAATGGAAGGAGCATCTCATTGCATGTTTGTTTGTCATGTTGTCATTTCCTTCTGTATTATGTTGTTTGAAGGATATTATTAGTCACATGGTGACTTATTGGAATTTTTTTATTCTTAATTTTTCATTTTAACCAATTATCATGTTTTTTATGTACTTTTTTTATATAATTCATCAAAATTTTAATCTTTTTGTATGTCTAGTTTTGGATATACTTAGGACGTTTTTCCTTTATCATTGTTATGCCTCATTGAAATGGCCCAACCCAGGTGGCTAGTTTAGATGACTGAGGTGGTCTTGTAATAGACAACATTGGTAATATAGGGCAGATGATTTCTGTGATCATCATTATCAATACCAAACTGGGGAAATAAGATATGGTTCAAGTTTTAGAATTTTGAGTTCCTTATGTTTAAATTTGTATCGTGAGAGAGCATTTTCTGTTCATAGATAGAACATATCAATTCTAATGGTAAATGATTGTTATGGTAGAATGGATGTATGATTGGATGACCACCAAGGCTTGTTGGGAATGGGATTTGTTATGGTGGGGAGTTTTAAAAATATGCTTCATTCATATGGTTTTAAAAAATTTAGATTAGATTTTATTTTTTGAATTAATGTTTAATTCATTTTTAGAATTGAAACATAGAGAGGTATTATGAGAGTTTAAAACCTTTTAAAGAGTGTTTTGTGAAGTGGAATGAGGTTTAGGTTGTTAGTTAGAGGATTGGGAGAGAATCATAGTGATAAAGCAGTTATTTTGGGGTTGTCATAGAATATAAAAAATAAATCATGGGATTTGTAGTAGCCCTACACCAATGTTGGGCTCACCGGCTAGTCGGTGAATCCTCCTTCTTGGCAGTGAGGGATACTAGTTAGCTGGTGGGTATTTTATGTGGGAGAAATAATAAAAATTATAATCTAACTATTTTAATAGTGTTATTCCTTCATCCTTTATATTTTTAGACATCCCCACATGGAAAACCTCTCCAGCTTCACATACATTAATATTTATAGGATTTTATGGAATTTTCTGTGCATTTAATGTATATCTCTCAAACAATTTCCTACACATTATACTTCCTTCCCCATTTATGGTTTCCCGAATTACTGAGATATCTATTTTATGATTATTTATCTAGTTTATGGAAATATATCTAAATTCTGATGTTATTTTCATAAATCCTAGCTAGGGGCATCCCATGAAATTGTTCAATTTTCATCCCTCGATGTTTCAGTTAGGCACGTTTATATGTCAATTCTTAAATGGAATTCTCATTAAATTGAATTGTGTTGGGGATATAATTCATTAATAATGTTTGTGATTTTTCGTAGTATTATTATCGGAGAGAAGAATATACCTCTTATGATCAATTTTTCATGGGACATTACAGTAGGAGAAGATACAATATTTTTTGGAGATTATGATTAAATCATATAAATTAAATTAAAATAAAAAAATATATAAATGTTTTAATAATTTTTTATTTTTTATAATTAATTTTGAAATCTTTTTAAATCAAATACATTCCAAATGTATGATATCGGACTTTAACATGACTCTATAGAACTATTGGTATGTTGTTTTAAAAAAGATATTACACCAGTAAAATGCATGAGTCCCATATCCATGAACCCAATTTCTATGATTTTTTTTGGAATGTGGCATGTGTGAAATCTACCCATAGGTGAGTGATCCAATTTAAATAAATTTCTAATTTAAATTAAAATATATATTTTTGATTTTATTTAATGAAATTTGATTAAAAAACATTCATTATGGAAAAGCATAGTGCAAAGTTCCACGAGGGTCACTTGCACATTGGATTTCCCACCATTAACATCAATGGTCAGTTCCTTAATTATAAAAAATAAATTGATATACATATGTCCCCATGAAGGGTATACATTAAATGAATGGGTGTGAATATGAAGTGGCCCCCAGTAGTTCATATACCACCATAGTATTATTATATTGTACCTATCCTTACACAAGTAGGTGATGTGTTATTAGTTTTTCGAACATGTAGGGAAAATTGGTTTAGTGTGATTCCATATAGCCTTTGGGATATGTGTGATTACAAGATATGTTAAATTTTCATTTTTCTTTATTTTGGGGGCTTCCAGTGTTGTGTGACTTCTGTACCATCTGCGACCACATTATAATTATTTTAATTATTATGAATGTGGTACCCAAATACATTATCATTTAATTGAAAATTATGATTTAGATATGGGACCTATTTATGTCCATTTTGGTATGCGGTGAGATAGAAAACCGTCTATAGGTTTTCATTACATTTCTATTATTTTAGGGACTCCATTTTCTTTATATAGATATGATAGTCTATGAATGTGTATCAATGATCATAGGTGTCACCTTAGAACCTAGATTATTGTTTTTGGAATGTTCGGATATAGAATGTTGGGTCAAGGTACTAGGAGTTTAAGTATGGTATGTAAGAGGGTTTATTCAATATCCATCTGAGATTATAATATACATGATTATATATACCGACTATTTGTAGGGATCATGCCAATAGGGTGTTTTAATAAATGAAATGAAAAAAACTCATGGAGTAGTACTAATAGAGTGAGATTCCTTAAATAGTATCCATGGACTTTGGTATTTATACTGGTGGTGAAAAAATTGGTTTAATGTTGGGATATTATAGTGGTATTGGAAATTTTAAAGTTTCATATGCTATATTAGAATGGATCCTATTGTGTGGAAATGTGGCATGATTCTTTTATAGGGCTTCCATATTTTATGGAAAAGAAAATATTTAAATCTATTATGAAATATAAATAAACCATTATGTGTTATCCTGACGGGGATATTATAGTGTGGGATCGTAAAAGGCCATCTTATGGGGTGCCAATTATTAGCTGAGGTGTTTTCGGTTATATATTAATGGTTGAGTTTATCCCTCAGATCATTATCACTCTATATCGGGATGAGAGTTTCCCCTCAAATCTTTATCATTATAATTGTGAAAGATCATGATCCATG
The DNA here is from genome assembly GCA_963277665.1 of Viscum album. Lineage (NCBI taxonomy): Eukaryota > Viridiplantae > Streptophyta > Magnoliopsida > Santalales > Viscaceae > Viscum > Viscum album. The sequence continues at coordinate 1,700,279,898 of OY728127.1, forward strand.
ATTTAAAACTGTTTAGAATAATAATAAAACACTCAATGATAATCTCACATAGGCTGAAGACGGTATAATCAGTCAAGGATGTGGTCATAGTGATCGATGGAGAATATTGTTCAAACTCATAGAGTTGTCAGGTTACAATTGTATGAATAATTTTACGATGTTCTCTGATAAATCCATTAATAATTGAAATAGTTATAATTAGCATTGGGCGTCACATTAGAACCTAATAGAGAGAAATTTTACTTTTTTGTAGTTTATTTATTTATCATGCACATATCAATAGCGCGTATCACCATATATTTTTTATATGTACAATACATCTATTTTCGTTTCATGTAAATATATATACACGCACCATGGTATCATGGAAAATAAAATTAGGTATACAATTATCCCTATATTGTTTTTAGTATAGGTTGAATTGAGTCCGGTGGTTTGATATTCGAGTTTGATAGCGTAGATCTACAAACATTGATGAGGTGAGGCTCAGAGATGTATTAGACACCCTTGTTCTTTTTTCCATTTCATTCTATAAACTTTACCCCATTGGATGACTATTTTTTCACTGTATATATTCTTCCATACTAATTAATTATTGGTTTTTTTGTATTGTTTATTTTGTATATACTAATCAATTTTTTTATGTTTGTTGGTTATTTTTATTTACTATCACACACTCTGATACATGTGTATAGTCTCCTCACCATACCAACATAAACCCTTTCATCTTTTTAGAAGGTGATAATTTATTATGAGGAATGCCTAAGGTCACATATTTACATTGACATAGATACTATTAATAATGGTCTAGGAATGTCTATTACAAGATCGAGATCGATGGATGTGATAAGAACATCAAAAATGGGTTCCATAACCCTACACAAGTGGCGATTATTTACACCCATATAATATAAATTTCATTTATAAAGAGGTGTGTAATTACCTAGAATTTATGGTAAAAGTTGTTGATGATGATATGAAAATGTACAAAGTGGAAGCCTATAATGATTAAGTAGTTGGGGAAACATCCTAAATATTTTTCTAATCTTAATGAAAAATATAAGGTATGTTCTTACTTTTAATCTAAATTTGATCATTTTAGGGAAGTCAGACCTGATATCAATTCTAAATATGATGGATTAAAAGAAGTAAATGTTGAAAAATAATAGGTGGAGAATACACTATTGAAAAAATCATTATAACATTAAAAAAATTTCATTATCAATTAGAATAAAAAAGGGAATGTAAATATAAAGAGCTTATCATAGTAAGGAAATATTTATTTTTTCGAAAATGGGTAACCATAAGGAGTGGAAAATGAGGAGTACCATCTAGTTTGGGAAAAAGTAGATCATTACAAATTCATAGAGTTATCAACTACATTAATTTATCCTTCAATAATTCTATTGTTTTTAAATGTATGTGGTTGAAAATCTTTAACATAGATGTATTAAAATGTAAAAAGTAGATCAATCAAATATGGGTAGGATTATTCTGTACTCATATCACAAGAGATAATGATGTAAGGAAAATAAAAATGACCCTAGGAAAAGTGCATTATCATAGGCAACCCATGGATTATATATGATTTCAAAGAATATAATCAATATCAAAATAATTAGTTATGATTTTATTTTGGGTGCACCCCCCCCCCACATTCTACCTTTTATATGTTCTTTGTACATTCAATTGTTTTACTTTATAGGAACATCATTAAGAAACTAATAATATTTTGAAAAATATATAGATTCACTATGGAATGTTATTGTTAGATTAATTATTTTTTAATTAATCTACTTCATTTTTAAATCGTCTTTTGAGTTTACAATGAAAAAATGAATGTCTACCTCAGATTATTCAAAACCTTTTATCAATTACATAAAATTCATTTTGGGAATCCATGGTCAAATGTTTTAGATAATGTTGTTAATTATATTTGAGGTTTAAAATTGTGGATTGAATGAGAAGTGGTAAAATATGTTTATATATATAGTTAATCATAGTATTTGGAGGCTAATTAGATGAGTTTATAGTTTAATTAATTGCATGTGCTGTGAATCACCTTTTTAATGATGTTAAATTTAATAAATAGTTTATTTGAACATGAACATTAATTGTTGGATTATTCACACTTGTTATGATGAAATGATTATTATTTGAAGGTGCATTATCAGCTGAGATTGATATGATATGAATGTTTCCTTGAATGTTGTTATGCTGAACTGTTTCTTATTTAAATTTTCGTTATACACTAATGTTGTTATGATATGTATATTTCATTCTGAGTTGTTATGTTGTATTGTTAAATTTATGCATTGTGATGCACAAGTGTATCTGATTAGTTTTCAAGCTCAGTCTTTATATTTTTATTATTTCATTTTTTTACTATGAAAACATTAATTAAATTTAGGGCGTGGAAAGGGGGTGGGTCATGTATTAAGGGCCACACATAGATCATCTATTCCTGACGGGTTAACTATATGTGCTTGGGCCGGTGTTGTTGGATTTTCCAGGATGACACTTCACTAGAAGTTCAAATACTTTTTAGTGATACCTATTCCAAAAGGTCCCATCGGGGAGAATCTACAGGCCATGTGGCTATGGAAGCCTTAGATGACACTTGACCACTTTTTTCTAGATCGTGATGGACTCAGGGTGAAGCTATACCTCAGGAAATACTTGGTCATTCGAAATATTTCCTTCGATGGGCTCAGTGGTATTCGATAAATTGACGGATGATCAGTAGTTATACCTTCTGGACGGGCTCAGACTCCAACTCTCAACATGATCCTTCATAAATGATGCACATAAGGGGTTATATTTTTGACATTTGTGTTTTTTAGTAAACTGAGATATACTTTTGATATGTGGTAGTATGCCTATTTGACACTCGACTTATACCCCATGTCAAAGCACGATATTTGGGTATACCTCTTTCTTGTTTACCTTGTTTTGTGGGTTTTATAGATATATATGTGTTCTTTCATTTTTTTGACAGGTACCCTTTCAGACTACCAGCTTAGGTAGAAGCAGGTGGCCATGAACGGTTGCCATATGGGACCCGAAATGACTTATTTATTTCATTTAACTGTAATTAATTTATTTGAATGTGTTATGTAATGGAACACTACATTTTTATTATTGCACGAAATGGAAAGTTTTAGACACCGTGGGTGCCAGCCTATTTGGATTTTATCTCACAACCTGCATGGGCGTCAGGGAAACCCGACTAGATTAAATTATTGTAGGTATTGAAAAATGGAGGTGTAATGCTTCTGATGCCTGACTATTGATTACTATTTAGGATGGGGACTGGGGAAGAGGATTTGGCCTTGCTCATAATGCAGTTGCTTCTTGTGTCCTTTCATTTAGTTGACTGTGTGGATGAGTTCGGTTTTTCATACATTCTGCTTAGACTCATATTATGGCATGACATCCTTTGTGAGTTTCCACATTTGGTTATTAAATTTAAGTTGGATTTATTTATATTGCTTCTACTACAGTCTATTCATTCACATGCTCCCACTATTGACTATTTGTTTTTGTTTATTTCCACTGTTTTATTTTTTATTACCTATGAGGGAATATTCTCCCCTAAAGACACAAAAGAGCCATCTCTGCTAGTCGGAAGCCTCTAGCATTTGGGGAGATGCACTGGAGGTTATGTAATCCACCGGTCTGACAACTGTCTTAGAGGTGAGCCGGGTTGGGATGTTACAAAGTGGTATGAGAGGTGGGTTTTTTGTTTTTTTTACTATGTGGGTTAGAAATGAGACTAGGATGTAGGGATTGGAGATTTACTCTATTCTTGGACATAGCTAACCCATGTATATGATAAAAACTCATATTCCACGGTTGGGATTGCAGTTATTGTTTATGCTAGTTACTGTTGATTTTATTTCACCTAGGGTGACTCAATTGAATTGTGTTGTTATGGTGATAGAATTATTGAATTAATGGGTTTACCATTTCATCCTAATGATACGAGGGAAAAAAATCCAATGCATCATGATAGGCAGTATTAGATTTAAATTCCATGCATATTTTCATGCCATATCTACTATCAGTGTGAATTTTACTATTTCATATGAGTTCTGTTATACCTAGTTGTAGAATTTTTAATTTTTGGTTTATTAAATATATGGTTGTGTTAGTTTGTTATATGTTTTCCTGACTTATCTTTGGAGTGTAATGTATAAATTATTTAGTAATCCTTTCACATCGTCTCATCTATATCGGAACCCAACTCTTGATGCAGGTTGTATGTTGTTTAGTGCTCAGATGTAGGCTACATGCCTAACCTCTTTTTTACCCTACATGTTTTCTCACCTTCATTATTCCTTGTCTATGGGTGTGTTTGGCTGTTGTAGAAAAATGTCGCCATGGCGTATTTGTGTTGTGCCTCAATAGAGTGGCAATGAGCACATTCTAGTGATGGTGGGTCCTGAACCCCCAGTGGTACCTCTCATAGAGCCTCATGTGGCACTACCTTCTATCGATCCTCCTAGGGACCCCGCCACTCAGTTTGGGGATAGTCTCCTCTAGTTTAAGCATTCAGTTCGGAACAACCCCAGACCTACCCTGTCTATGGTATATCTTATGCGGGACATTCTGCAGTAGCACTCTCCCACCTTCTATGTGAGTGGTGGCCCTCATGCGGATGAGTCGTGGATTGAAACAATAAGGTCTATCTTTGATCACATTGAGATGCATCTAGAGTGAAGGGACAAGATTTCAGTCTACATTCTCTATGACTCCGCCATGAGCTGGTGGGACATTGTTTCTTAGGTTGAGGTTACTAGTGGCGTGGCTTTGGCTAATTTCCAAGCAGCCTTCTACAATCACTTTTCCTTGTAGACTCTAAGAAATGATAATGTGTGGGAGTTCTTACATCTTCACCAGGGCTCTATGAATGTGTTAAAGTATCATATTCATTTCATGGAACTTCAGTAGTTGGCCCCAACTCTGACTGGTGACACACAAACTATGACATTGCCTTTTGATGATGAACATGACTATAATATCCCCTTGTAGTTGAACGTCTGTCGTATGACCATTGTTACAGAGATTGTAAATCAGGCTCTAATCTCAGAGCGAAATTTCAGAGAAGCTAAACCAGTGATCCAGGGAGGTTATGTTTTGAGACAGGGTGATGGATCTCCTGGCCACAAGAATCATCATTTTGAAAGTGTTCGTATAGGTAATCCTAGTCAAAAAACTTTTCTTGATAGCTGTGTCATACGTTATCAGTGCGGCAGGGATGGTAAAAAGAAGCCATAGTTCATGAGGTATTTGATGGAGTGTCAAGCTTGTGGAATGATGGGTCACCTTCATTGGTTTTTTCATTCCTTCCCTTTTGCTTCTAGTGGTAGAGGATCCACAACTGCACCTCCATCAGGTATGGGATCTATGAATATAGAGTAGGCTGTAAGTTCTTTTTCAACAGGTTGATCAGGCCGAGGAAATGGTGGAGGTCATGTTAGATGAAATCAAGTTCTATACTATCTGTGTCATCAGAGTAGACCTGCACAGGCCAACAAGGTAGTGTATCAGGGTCGTGGCTCAGGTCCCATGTACACAGTGCATTCAGTGCCAGAGGAGCAGAGTGATGGACCATCTACAGTGAAAGGTACTATTCTTGTAGCCTCTACCTTAGTTTCTCCTCTTTTTGATACAGGCACATCAAACTCCTTTATATCTGCTACTGTTTTTTAATGTCTTGGTTTTCCAATTGAGAACCACTGTGTTGTTATGTCTCTCAACACTCCACTTGGGGTTAGAACTGAGGGCATTCACCAGTGCCAAGAGTGACCCCTTCAGATTGGTGGGAACTATTTTTTATAGAATTTCTATATCCTCGATATGTCTGGCATCGATGACATTATTGGTATGAACTGGATTTCTCCTTATCATGCCCAAGTGGAATTCAATCACAGTCGGGTGTCCTTTACATCCCCTGAGGGCCACCGATATCTTCACAAAGGATAATGTGATCTGCAGGCAGACCATGCTAATCCTAAATATGCAGGGTTGGGAATAGTGACTACTCATTTTTCATCTCTCTTCATGAGCGATCTGGGAATTACACTAGTTTAATTCCCTCCAGTGGTGGATATTTTTAGGGACGTCTTCCCTGATGATATCCCTAGCTTACCTCCTATGAGATATGTGGAGTTAACTATCGAGCTTCTTCCAGGTGAGGCACCAATTTCTATTCCAACCTATAGGATGGCAACAACAAAGCTACATGAACTAAAAAATCAGTTCGAAGGCCTCGAGGATAAGGGTTTCATCTGATCTAGCACATCATCATGGGGTTCACCTGTCCTTTTTTCCAAGAAGGAAGATGATACCCTAAGGTTATTAGTGGATTATCATCGACCCAACTAGCTCACTGTAAAGAATTGATATCCCTTGCCTCGTATAGATGATCTCTTGGACCAGATCTTAGGAAAAACTATTTTCTCCAAGATTGATCTAAGGTCTGGATATCACCAGGTGCGTGTGAGACCATCTGACATACCACGTATAGCATTCTGAAGTAGGTATGTCTTTTACGAGTATCTGGTTATTCCCTTCGTCCTCACAAATGCGTTGGAAGATTTCATCGCCCTGATGAACTTGGTTTTTCATCCGTATGTTGATTCCTTTGTGGTAGTCATCCTCGACGACATCTTTGTGTATTCACGTTCTAGACACGACCAGGAAACCCATCTTGAGATCGTGCTATGTATATTTATAGAGAACCAACTACATTATAATCTCAGTAAATTCCACCTCTGGACTGATATAATACACATCTTGGGTCATATTATATTTGAATTAGGGGTATCAGTTTACCCAAAAAAAGGCGAGCGATGCGGTTTCATGTGTGTTTCCCAAGAGTGTCGTAGACATCAGCAGGTTCTTGGGGCTTGCTGGCTATTATAAGCGATTCATCAAGGAATTATCTGGATTAATTGTTCCTATCCCATCCTTGACTATGAAAGTTGTACTATTATTCTGGTCAGATACTTGTGAAAAGTCATTTTAGAAGTTGAAAGGAAGACTGACCTCGGCCCCAATCCGGATTCTGCCTGATCCTGGTAAGATATATACAGTTTATTGGGATGCATCAAGAATTGGACTGGGTGTAGTCTTGATGTTGGGTGAACGAGTCATGGCTTATAGATCCCTCTAGAAGATACCTCACGAGTGGAACTATCCTACACACGATAGTGAGTTGGTAGTTGTGGTTCATGCTCTACATTGTTGGAGACACTATTTGATGGCTGGGAGATTTTTTGTATACAAATGTCCTAAAATCATGAAATATATCTCCTATCAATGAGACAAAAACTTATTGCAATAGAGTTGGGATGAATACTTGCAGTCGTTCAACCTAGATCCAGCTTATACCCATGTTAAGGGTAATGATATGGTGAATGATTTAAGCCGCAAGACAATAACTCTGGCCGTTCAGGTAGCTACTAGTGAGTGGTAGATGATGTCCATGTTTTCAAAGATGCATCTAGATGTTTAGGAGAAGAGTGGACAACTGGTTCTAGTAGCTCTTATTGTGACGTCCTCTCTTGTGGATGATTTCTATAGGAAACCGTTTACTGATCCCGAGGGACTCGTTTTGAGGGAAAGTGTTACAGGAGGGAACCCGCCTCTTGGTTGTGTTTTTGATGGAATCATAACCCTCATTTACCATGGCCATGGGTGGGTACATTATGGTACACAGGAAGAGATGATGAAGGAATTTTACACCTCTATTTGGGAAGTTCACCCTGTCCTGAACATGATTTATAGAGACATGTTTCGACAGTATTGGTGGCCCGATAGGAAAAGGAAGATAGCAAGTTTCATCACTGGGAGCTCCACCTGTCAATAGGTGAAGGAAGAGCACTGGTGACCTACTAGACTCCTATTTCCTCTATCCATTACTAAGTGGAAATGGAATGACATCACCATGGATTTTGATACAGGATTTCCAAGATCTCCTCGAAGCAGCGATGCAGTATGGGTGGTTGTCGATAGGTTGAACAAGTTCACTCACTTCTTGCCTATATGAGAGATATTTACAATTGATGATCCGAGAAGTCTATATATTCGGGAAATTGTGCGACATCATGGTGTACCTTTTTATACTGTCTCGTACAAGGATGATCACTTTACTTCGTCATTCTGGGAAGGGTTGTAGAAGTCACTGGGCTCAAATGTACTTCTAAGAACATCATATCACCCTTATACCAATGGAAATTCAGAGTGAACTATATAAGTGATAGAGGATATGTTATGGGGAAATATACGTGATTTTTGCACTTCTTTGGAGAAGAATTACATCATTCTGATTTTACCTATAATAAAATCTTTCAAGAGACTGTTGGGACCACTTTGTTTTTTATGATTGTATTTGTTGTAAACATTTTTCAATGCTTGTCAAAATGAAGAAAGTGATTAAGGACACCAATGTTAATAGAGATCAGTAGAAGTAAGGATTCTTGGAGAATTATTATGAAATCATAGAATTGGATGTCATGTTTGGTCAAGTCTCTAGGATGAAAATTTAGATGATTGCTTAGCTTATCCAAAGATCAAAGAACTTGTGTCAATGGTGACACATTGTTTGCAACAATGAAGAATGGTGAGGTATCATCCATCTGATGATGATTAAAGAAGAATGAGTATTTAAAGAAGACCACGAAATGATTCATGATTTCATGAGAACCATGCAAGAGCTTAGTTGAATAATAGAATCGTATGATTTTCATGATGTGTAAAATGATGGTTGAAGAAGAAGAGAGAATGTGGAAGGGCTTGGCATTCTGAGTTATACGTGCATTTCACATTGTATGAAACGAGATGAGGGTGTTCTGATTTGTATTTCACAAATATCATAAGTTTGGAGAACTTGTGATGCATGACTTAGAAATTAATAGGGAAGAAATGATGATTCCAATCATATACTATTTTGATTGGAAGCAATGATAGTGTTAGAAGATGGGAAGTTTGAGTACTTCTGATTGTAACTTTGACAATGCTAAAGATAAACTATCAAAGGATACATATCATGATAGTGGATTTCATGATGAATGATGAAGAATGGTTATGTGAAGCAGTGAAGAGGGAAATGAAAAAGCAATAGACAATCTGGGGGGGCACAAAAGCACAGTTTAAGGTGGCGCCGTTTTCCAGTGTTTTCCAAATTTTAGTGGATGAAAATCGAGAGATGATGAAGTGTTTTTGGAAATGGATGGAGCATGAAATATTAAATAATATTTATAATTTTGTGTGCATGGAATTATTTAATGCCAGAACATCCAAAAATGACAACGTCATGGAGTGCGCAGAAATTTAGGCAGGTTGCGCGAAAAAAATAAAGTGGTGCACGAAATAGTAGCGGGTTACGTGAAATATCAGTGGGATGCGAGAAATAGAGGAATGAATATTTTCATGCAAAAGGTGTTTTGAAATCAGAAGTTTGAAAATTTTCAAAATCATGATGTCCACGAAAAATTGGATCATTGTGCGAAATACGATGTCTCGTGAAAGGATGGGTTTGAGCTCAATATGGAACATGGTGTGGAATTTTGAGCGCAATTGGTGAATCATGATTAGAATGTTGAAAAATGGAAAATTCATGAGGTGCGTGAGAAATCCAGGTGGTGCATGAAAATAAAGGAAGGTGCATGCAATTAAAGAAGTGAGAGACAATTTTACGTGCTGGATGATTTTTACGCGCATGAAGGGATTTTACGAGCAGGGTCACAAATGCCTATAAATATGAGGTGACCCCCTCTCATTTGATGTGACTCGACACATAGAAAAATCTTGAGCTCTGACGTGGGGAAAATTTCAATATATATATATGCACAAAACGAATATGTGCTACGCGAAAATAGATGTGCTGTGTGAAAAGGGAAGTTCTGCACGAAAAAAGAAGAGTTGCGCGAAAAGGGGTTTTCGCACCAAGAAGTGTTTTTACGCGCGAGTTTTGAATATTATGCACAAGACACATAGAATGGTGTGAGAAACAATTGGGGTTCCAACAGTCATTCGATAGGTGCATAATTCTCTCAAAGCATATTTGGGAAGAATAATGAACAGTGAACTATTCGGTTTCACAAAGAGAAGTTGAACCTCACCCACACAACTGGTGTTTATCACACTTGTTGTACTTTGTGATGTAAAGAAGAACTAGATTTGCAATCAAACACACATATGCACAAAATAATAAGGTAGTATACTGACACACTTAAATGTTGGTATTGATAACTAAAGAATGATATTAAGAAACTACAGTACCATTCCATATTCTACTATGTTATAGTAAAAGGAGATAAGAAGAAGAACAATAGAGTATGCCCAATTGTATGATGACAATTGTTCAGGGAAATTATATTCATATGATTCCAAGTGAACCGATCTTAACTGCTTGATTAATCACATTGGTATATGTGATTCTATCCAAGAAGATAGAAGAAGATTAAGTGCAGTTGGTTGTTTCACTAAGAAGAAGAAATTATAAGTCTAGTGTAGTTGGTGTTGCATTTGTAATGTAAGATAAGGAAAGAAGGAAGAATTGATTGCCTACTAATTTTAATGTTATCAAGTGAAGAGCAATAATGAATACTAAGAGAAGAACCTACTTTATCAAGAATGAAGAATATTGTCTCCCTATGAAGTATAAAGAACCATCTAGAGGATTCAAGTTCGACTAGGCTTTCACCAGTCCAGGGAAGAGGATTGTTTCCCACCCCCCTCCAATGTGTAAGGACACACAATGGCTAGATGATTCTTTTCCTAGACACTCCATTGTAAAATAATATCAAATTATAGTGGAGAATCCATGCACTGGTCATACCCATGCATGGCAAGGACATAACTACACTTATTGAGTGGTGAACCTTGTAAAAATATTGTTTTCATATTTTTTTACTGCTTTCTATTATTTCATGTGACATGGAAAATATAATAAGACAATCAAGAACCTAATACGTCAAGAGGTACATGGATAAAATTTGGAATTGGTTTTAAAAGTCCCCAACACTGATTCACCCCACTCTCAGTGTTTTGTATATCTGATACTTATCCTATCAGAGACAATCCAAATGGCTCCGTATGAGGCTCTCGATGGTAGATTGTGTCATTCATCTTTATTCTATATTGAAGCATGTGAGGTTTCTCTGTTGGGTCCTCATCACGTTGAGGAGACTTCTGAGAAATTTTAGCTGATTCAGAAGTGTATGACTATAGCTTAGTCCATGAAAGAATCTTATACTGATTGTCATCGTAGACCTCTAGAGTTCGAGGGGGGAAATCAAGTCCTTTTCTGTGTTTCTACCAGGTTGGGTCACGGGCGGATTAGGAGAAATGGGAAGTTAACACTGATACATTTAGGGCCGTTCGACATAGTCGAGAGAGTTGGGATGGTAGCCTATCGGTTATTACTACCTCAGAGGTTCTATTCCATGCACGATGTTTTCAATGTGTCTCAGATTTGACAATATAATCCTAACAGATCTCTTTCTTTTGACCCTGAAGACATCAAACTTGGCACTAATGCATCCATTGCAGAGAATCCGATATGTATTATCGACTGTAACATGAAAGTCCTCTGAGGAAAGTCAGTCCCACTGGTCCAGGTGTTGTAGAAACAAAGATGTGTTCAACACAAGACCTGGGAGTGAGAAACGGATTTACGTGCGCTATGGCCGAAACTCTTCTCTAGAAACGTTCCACTACCCTCGGAAGGGAAAATCTGTGATGATTTACCTTAAGGATGGGAAGTTGTAACTTTCCGACCTTATTCAGTTATGGGCTGTTTTTACATTAATGTAATCTAATTGTTTATGTGACTTGAGGCGCATGCCTGTGCACATAGATGCGGGTCACATGTATCTTTTTATTTAATTTAAATAATTGGAAACGTTTCATGAAAAATGTCACATCGCACATGGAAAAATGTTCAGGATTTAAATAATTAATTAAATATTTGAAAAGAGTAATAATAGAATTAAATATGATTCAAAATAAAGCAAGAAAGAAAAAAAATGACATTCAGAACTAAAATAAAGAGGATGTTACGGGAAAATTGAAAATAATTAAAATTAGGGATTATTTTTATTAATTTTTTTATTATTTTCCATTCCATTCATTTGTTTTATTTTATTTTATTATTTTATTTCTATTTTTCCTAATCATTTATTTTTCTCTTATTTTGATGTTCTTTTATTTTTCTTTATTTTCTCTCCATTATTTTTTTCCTCTCCTCTATCCCTCTCCAACTCATGTCGTTACAACCCATAATCCCATCACACCGACCAGCATACCCTTCAGAAGGCCACTGCACCTCCATATGATGTCTAATTCCCTCACTATTAGGTGCACAGTAAACCTTAGAGAGAGGATAATGTTACGGATTAGGAATAATGTGTTTTATTTGAGTAATATGCACGTAGTTCATCTTTGAAGAATGTTAACCTATTTTGGAGTTATTATAAATACTTTTTTTCATCCTTTTTTGGTCAAATCGAAGCCTACCACAAATCATAGAGTCATCTATGACTACAAGGTAGGGTCCCTACTTGCTTTCCCGCCATTTCGTTGTGATTTATAAAAATGTGTCATTTTGCGGTTAGTCGGTGCCTACCGGAATTATGGAATTTTACCCATTTTAATTAATTTAATGTGTTTTCTTAATTTTTTTAGCCTTAATCATCTTAAATTAATTTTTATGAACGGTTTCAAAAAGATCAGACACCCCTTTGGGTGTTCGGACATAGTCAATGAATTTTTCCATTATTCTGGATATTATTTTAATTAGCTTCTAGTATTGCACAACCCCTTTTATTGTTTTTAAATTTAATGAATAATTGATTAAATTATTGCGCCAATGTTAGAAACCCCTTTGGGCATACCGACATGATCAATGTATTCTTCCATTAGCCGAGATTGTTTTTTAATTAATTGAAAGTGCTGTGAATCACCATTTTATTGTAGTAAAATTTAAGAAATAGTTTCATTGAACATGAACTTGAATTATTAGAATAATGGAATTTGTTATGATGAAATGATTATTATTTAAATGTTCATTATCCACTAATATTGATTTGATATGTATATTGACTTGCATGTTTTTATATTGAAATGCTTATTATTTAAATGTGCATTATCTGATGAGGTTTCTATGATATGTATATTTAATAGCATGTTGTTATGTTTTACTATTAAAATTATTCCTTGTGATGAACTTGTGTATCTAGTTAGTTACCAAGACGAGACTTTATATGTTGATTATTTCATATCTACTACTGTGAAAACATTAATTAAATTCAGGGCTGGGAAAGGGGGTGTGTCCCGTATTAAGGGCCACACCTAGATACTCTATTCCTGATGGGTTACCTCTATGTTACAATAGGTGGTGTCGTCGGCTTGTCCGGACCAAGACTTCTCTAGAAATTCTAATACTTTTGAGTGATACCAGTTCAAAAATGGTTCATTAGGATGGATCTGTTGGCAATGTGTCTGAGCTAGCCTCAGATGACACGCGACCCCTTTTTGTGAGATCGGTACAAACACAGGGTGAAGCCATACCTCGGGAGATACATGGAATTTCAAAAGCTTTCCATGGATGAGAATAGTGGTATTGGGTAAATTGATGGATGTTCCATAGCGATAACTTCAGGATATGCTCAGACTCCAACTCCCAACATAAACCATAATAAATGATGCATTTAAGTATAAGGCCCCAGCCATAAACCTTACTTAATCTTGAGTTATTACGAGATTACACATTGAGGATCTTTTCGGGTTTAGAGTTTTAGTGAATTAGATCATAAAACTTGGATTACATTCCACATATAAACAAAGTGGTTACATAAAGATAGTATTCTTCATTCCCATCAATGGAAACATATTTAAAATAAAACATGGATTAATTCTTGACACATCCTTGACTCTATCATCTTATCATGTACCTTTCCCTTGACCTGTGAAAAACATTTCAAAAACTTGGGATGAGCATAAAAACTCAGTATGGGTTATAAAAAAAACATGGAAAGGAAACATGAGTTCATATATAAATAAGAATGAAATCATACTTTACCCATATAACATAGGCACTTTAACATACCTCATAAAATCATGAATAAATCATAGAAATCATAAGACATAAAGGTAACTTGAGGCATTCATAACATTCTTACGTAGGGAGTAACCCTCTTGGTTACGTTTGGAATACCCATCACAGTATATTCCCTAAAATCTCTTCAGAGAAACCTTAACGTTTTACTCCTTCGCGTTACCCAATGCATTGGAGAGCTATAACGGGCTCACCCGCCCTTAGTCTATCACGGAACCACCCGTCTTCATAATAATGCCCAAGAACCTCAACATAAACGTATCACATAAAACATGCATAAAGGAAACATAACATTTCCACCATTTAATCACAAGATATCAATACCACAAATTGATATAAAAATATTATGAAAACCATTTTCAATACCAAAATAAAAGAAAAGTAAAACATGGTATTTATTTTTCTTTTAAAAAGAAGGTATGGCTTGTAGAGGAAGCCAAAACTCAAATAACGGTCACGACGGCGGAGAAGTCGTTGTCGCCGCATACGTACGACAAAAACATTCCCTTTTGTCGTTTAGTAAACGCTTAGTATAAAAAAGATTCCTTTTGAATAAATGTAAAAGTCAAAGGGGTTTATACACCGTATAAAAGAAAGTTGTGTATAAAATAAAATATGCCTTAATGAAAGGAGATTGAGACGAAGTCCCATACCTCGTATCCGACTTGACCCGACCGTTCTTTAATCTCCTGAATAATAAACCTGAGTTAATATTTACTTGCTTATGAATCTTTTTCAAGTTCATTATTCCTTTTATACCATGTTATGAACATCATGTAATCATTTAAGTTAATAATGTTCATTTTGTCGGTATTTGGTTCTTAAGTCAAAAATAGGCTTCTTACACTTACATGTTGTTAATTTGGTCAAAGGTTCATTATATCCAGAATGGTATTCATGATGTAGATATCATATATGTCATATATATTCAGTACATACATTCATTTATAATATTACATCACATTTAGAGGTAAGAAATGAAATGCACCGTTCATGGAGACGGTAAGCCGTACGTACGCATGAACGCTACTTCCATTTCTATTTCATATTTTCTGGAATGGAATCATAATGATATAAGAGTATATTATAATTCCAGTATAATAACATATATAATATCATTAACTTTATCCTTTACACATCCCACATATGGTTTTAACGAATCAAATCACTTTTAGGGGGCGGTAGTCCGCACTTCCTAAAATGAAGATATCGTGTTTTACCCATAATGGAAACCATAAAGTATGACCAAAATGAAGAAAAACAGAAGCTTAAGGAAAACATATACATATTATATATCATATATAAAAATAGTGACATCATAATGGCCACCTTTGAAGGTGTTTAATGAGTGTTGAACAATCATCGTTTCGGGAGGCAGAATTTCTCCATCCACGGAAACCGTATGTTATTTAACCATTTGATGTAGTTGTGTGAGAGTTTAGCTCGAATAAATCTTATAACAATATCCTAGTATATTGAAGATACTGGTGCTGTTACAAAAGAAGTAAATAAAAAGAGTTTAGGTGGTTGGAGAAGCAAAATAAAACAAATGAACATTAGAGAATGAATTACCTTAAAAAGTGTATCTCCTTTTGGTTTGAGCCTAAAGGCTTCCTTTGAAAGGCTTCTTCCCAAAGGGAATCCTTTAGGATGAGGAGAGGGATGTGGAGAGAGCAAATGGGCAGGGCTTGGCCGAGCCAAAGGCTTGAGAGGTGTGTGAAATGAGGTAGAGGTGGGGGCCTTTTATAAGGGGAGAGGAGGGGAACTTTTGGAAAGTAAAGAATCATTACTTTATTTGAAAATGTGTTTCGGTTTTAAAAGGTCCCACATTGATAGAATTCGTGGATAAGGTTATAAGGCATCGAAATCCACTCATCCAATTGGTTTTGGCCATGTTTAGTTCATAGATATTACATTATCTTTCCATTTTATTTAAATCATCAAATAATGATGTCATCGCTGCATCATTATTATGTCATAAATAATTAAATTTATTTAATGTCTAAAAATTATAAACAAATTACTATGATGTAGGAAATCGTTTTATCTTTCCATTGAATATTTATAATCAAAATTTGGACTTGTATAACCCCACTTAAAAAATGTTTTCTCAAAACATATTATGTTTGTGTCATTTTCACTTTAACATTAAATAAAAAGTAATTTATGTCATTTCCCAACAAACGCGGATCCATGGGGTCCCCAAGTTGACCCATGGCTTTTCTTGGTCGTCCATGACACAACCAATAAGGTTGGGACATGTGTCTAGGTTATTTCATATTATTAAAGCATTATTTATACCTTAAACTACACTAATTATCACTAATCGCGATTAAAAACTTAATAAGTTACTATTCACTAAAAAAATTATTTTAATCTCATTGAACCACATTTTACTTCTTAATGACAACCATGTATGTCGGATTTTCAAAATTCAATACACATTAGTGGAAAACTTTCATTTAACTGAAAAATCAGTTTGCTTGATTACCACTTAGTGGTTTCACTATTCATCAAAAATTGAAGTTTTTCAGAAAATTACCAAAAATTCACTCTAAGCTATATTTGATATTCCGAATTCAAAAATGAAGTCTATTTTACAAAATTCAAATCATATAAGTCACATTAATTAATTTAATAATTAATTCCCGCTGCCAGAGCAAATAGCGTGTTTTTACAAAACAATAACTATCAAAAGATTGACACCAGTTTAAGTCTAATTTCAAAGTGAAATTGATTCCAATGACCACCATTAGATAAAATGGTAAAAATATATTCTAATTTCACTTCAAAACCAATTCAAAACATAATCTAATCATATAAATAAATTAGATTAAAATTAGTTTTTATGTAAAATGCAGTATTTTTCACTATTCATTAAAAAAAGAACATTGTCAGAAAAATACCAAAAATTCACACAAGGTAAATTTTGATGTCCCAATCATAAAGGATAAGTTTATTTTGACAAAAATAGTTTATAAAATTGTGAAAATATAGATTCAAAAATGGTTTTCCATCAAAAGGCACTAAAACAATCTTTTAAGAATATTAGTGTATTCCATGCATAAGATTGTATTTATTTTCATTTTAGGCCTCTAAAACAATATCTTTATCATTAATAGACATAGATAAAAATATCTATTATTAATTACTTACTTGGGATGTTACATCCTTCCCCCCTTTAGAAAATTGCATCCCCGCAATTTATTTACTTATCAAATAAATGGGGGTACTTATCCCTCATTGCATTTTCAGATTCCCATGTTGCCTCTTCAATCATGTGGTTTTTCCACAAAACCTTTACCTACTTAATCACCTTATTCCGTAACACTTGCTCCCTGTGGTCAAGAATCTGGACCGGTTGTTCCTCATAAGATAGGTTCTCTTCCAGCTGAACTACCTCTGGACTCAAAACATGTGATGGATCTGGCATATACTTTCTCAACATCGAAACGTGAAAAACATTTTGTACCTGAGATAAACTCGGAGGTAAAGCCACTCGGTATGCAACTGATCCAACTCTTTCCAGAATTTCGTATGGTCCAATGAACCTTGGACTCAACTTTCCTTTCTTACCAAATCTCATCACACTTTTCCAAGGAGAAACCTTGAGAAAAACATGATCACCTACCTCGAAAGATAGATCCTTCCTCCGGTTATCCGCATAACTCTTCTGCCTGCTCTGAGCTGTTCTCATTGTTTCTGAATCAGCTGAACTTTTTCTGCCATCTCTTCTACCAATTCTGGTCCCATCAACTTTCTTTCACCCACTTCATCCCAGAAAGCTGGAGTTCGACACCGCTTCCCATATAATGCCTGAAATGGTGCCATCTGTATACTGGAATGAAAACTGTTATTATATGAAAACTCAACCAAAGAAAGATGCTGGTCCCAACTTCCCTGATAATCCATAGAACAAGCTCGTAGCATATCCTCCAATGTCTGAATTGTTCGTTCTGACTGCCCATCTGATTGAGGATGAAAAGCTGTACTAAAATTTAATTCAGTACCCAACGACTTCTGAAGGCCTTTCCAAAAGTTAGAAGCAAACCTGGGATCACGATCCGATACAATGGAGAGAAGAACTCCATGTAACCTGACTATCTCTTTAAGATACAAACGGGAAAGTTGATCAAGAGAGGAAGTATCTCGTATAGCAAGGAAATGAGCAGACTTGGTCAAGCGATCAACAATAACCCAGATTGCATTATTACCTCGATATGTCTTCGGTAATCCAACAACAAAGTCCATGGATATATTCTCCCATTTCCACTCTGGCACTGGTAAAGGCTGAAGCATCCCTTTCGGTAACTGCCGCTCTGCTTTAACCTGTTGACATGTCAAACACTTCACAGTAAAATCAGCAATATCTCTT
The DNA here is from genome assembly GCA_963277665.1 of Viscum album. NCBI lineage: Eukaryota > Viridiplantae > Streptophyta > Magnoliopsida > Santalales > Viscaceae > Viscum > Viscum album. Next base: position 1,700,298,401 of record OY728127.1, read on the forward strand.
TTCATTCCATCCCACCAGTAATACTCCCACAGATCTCTATACATCTTAGTACTGCCCGGATGAACTGAAAACGGAGAACTATGAGATTCACATAACAACTCTCTCTTCAACTGTGAATCACAAGGCACACATAACCTCTTCACAAACCTCAAAACACAAACACAAACTTACCCAAGAACTCATGGAAAATTTTATTCATAAGGTCCATGAATACAGCAGGTGCATTGGTTAACCCAAAAGGCATAACTACAAATTCATAATGGCCATATCTCGTACGGAACGCAGTCGTCTGCTTCTTTTACTTTCAACTGATGGTACCCCGACCTCAAGTCAATCTTCGAAAAATACTGAGCTCCCTGGAGCTGATACCACTTCATTCGATGGCCCAACATCTGCTGAAGTTGTTGCAAATGATTTTACCACCCCTTTCTGCTTGTAGTCTAACTGCTTCCCATCACTCAAGCTCCTTGTCGGACACTCGTTTGCATAGTGACCCATCTCATTGCACTTATAACATTTCACTAACTGTAAATCAAATTTATTCTTACCTTCACCTTGATCCTTTTCAGTGCAATCACGAGCCTTATGTCCCATCTTACCACATCGGTAGCACTTCCCAGAATTCAGAAGACATTCCCCAGCATGCATTTTGCCACATTTATCACAAACTGGAAACTTAGTTCTCTTACCATCAGACTTTTTTGAAGAATTCTTACCTTTCTCCTGCCACCTCGGTCTCTTCTTCTGCTGGTTGTTATAGGACACTTGGTCATCGGCAAACTCCATTTCCACCTTCTCAGCACATCGAAAAAGCTTTTCATAACTTTTAAACTCACGAGAAGCTAATGCCCTTCGATACTTTGGCTTTAATCCTGAGTAAAAACGATTGATTTTACTATCAAGGTCTTGGATAAAATTTGGAGCATACCATGCCAATCGAGTGAACCTTTCTTCATAGGCAGCCACTGAGTCTTCCTCTTGCCTCAATTCCAAGAATTGCTTTTCCATCCTAAGTCGAACAACCTTAGGAAAATACTTCTCAAGAAACATACCTTTGAATTCATCCCAGTCAAGAGCATCAATCTCATCGGCGTCCCTGATATTTTTAACCATAGACCACCACTGATCTGCTTCACCCTCCAAACGGTAAATAGCAAGACTAACCTTTTGATTGTCTGAACACCCCATGACATCAAAAATCTTCTCCAGTGATTTAATCCACCCTTCATCTTGCACAGGGTCAGATGATCCTCTGAATGATGGTGGATGTTGCCTCATGAAATGTTCCACCACTGACATGTTCCTCTGCGGTTGATCTGGCTGATCTCGTGCATGGATACCACCGCCATTTATCGCTTGAGTCAACTGCGCCATTACTGCAACAAACTGTTCAGTTCCAATTCCGACCATTTCTGGATGCTGATTCGGAAGGTTATTTCCTTCTGTATGCCTTCCTAGCACTGCTTCCCTGTTTCCTCTGCGGAAAACCATTCTGAACAAACATGTCTTAGATGAAGCAACATGGTAATCTTTAAATGCTATATCATTTCGAAAAAGAAAAAAAAATATTTTTTGATAATCATTTAATAGAATTATAACTCCTAAAGTTATCTAAACCTCCCTCTTATACCAACTATAAGGCCCAAGCCTTAAACCTTACTTAATCTTGAGTTATTACAAGATTACACATTGAGGATCTTTTCGGGTTTAGAGTTTTAGTGAATTAGATCATAAAACATGGATTACATTCCACATATAAACAAAGTGGTTACATAAAGATAGTATTCTGCATTCCCATCAATGGAAACATATTTAAAATAAAACATGGATTAATTCTTGACACATCCTTGACTCTATCATCTTATCATGTACCTTTCCCTTGACCTGTGAAAAACATTTCAAAAACATGGGATGAGCATAAAAACTCAGTATGGGTTATAAAAAAAAACATGGAAAGGAAACATGAGTTCATATATAAATAAGAATGAAATCATACTTTACCCATAAAACATAGGCACTTTAACATACCTCATAAAATCATGAATAAATCATATAAATCATAAGACATAAAGGTAACTTGAGGCATTCATAACATTCTTACGTAGGGAGTAACCCTCTTGGTTACATTTGGAATACCCATCATAGTATATTCCCTAAAATCTCTTCGGAGAAACCTTAACGTTTCACTCCTTCGCGTTACCCAATGCATTGGAGAGCTATAACGGGCTCACCCGCCCTTAGTCTATCACGGAACCACACGTCTTCATAATAATGCCCAAGAACCTCAACATAAACGTATCACATAAAACATGCATAAAGGAAACATAACATTTCCACCATTTAATCACAAGATATCAATACCACAAATTGATATAAAAATATTATGAAAACCATTTTCAATACCAAAATAAAAGAAAAGTAAAACATGGTATTTATTTTTCTTTTAAAAAGAAGGTATGCCTTGTAGAGGAAGCCAAAACTCAAATAACGGTCACGACGGCGGAGAAGTCGTTGTCGCCGCATACATACGACAAAAACATTCCCTTTTGTCGTTTAGTAAACGCTTAGTATAAAAAAGATTCCTTTTGAATAAATGTAAAAGTCAAAGGGGTTTATACACCGTATAAAAGAAAGTTGTGTATAAAATAAAATATGCCTTAATGAAAGGAGATTGAGACGAAGTCCCATACCTCGTATCCGACTTGACCCGACCGTTCTTTAATCTCCTGAATAATAAACATGGGTTAATATTTACTTTCTTATGAATCTTTTTCAAGTTCATTATTCCTTTTATACCATGTTATGAACATCATGTAATCATTTAAGTTAATAATGTTCATTTTGTCGGTATTTGGTTCTTAAGTCAAAAATAGGCTTCTTACACTTACATGTTGTTAATTTGGTCAAAGTTTCATTATATCCAGAATGGTATTCATGATTTAGATATCATATATGTCATATATATCCAGTACATACATTCATTTATAATATTACATCACATTTAGAGGTAAGAAATGAAATGCACCGTTCATGGAGACGGTAAGCCGTACGTACGCATGAACGCTACTTCCATTTCTATTTCATATTTTCTGGAATGGAATCATAATGATATTAGAGTATATTATAATTACAGTATAATAACATATATAATATCATTAACTTTATCCTTTACACATCCCACATATGGTTTTAACGAATCAAATCACTTTTAGGGGGCGGTAGTCCGCACTTCCTAAAATGAAGATATCGTGTTTTACCCATAATGGAAACCATAAAGTATGACCAAAATGAAGAAAAACAGAAGCTTAAGGAAAACATATACATATTATATATCATATATAAAAATAGTGACATCATAATGGCCACCTTTGAAGGTGTTTAATGAGTGTTGAACAATCATCGTTTCGGGAGGCAGAATTTCGCCATCCACGGAAACCGTATGTTTTTTAACCATTTGATGTAGTTGTGTGAGAGTTTAGCTCGAATAAATCTTATAACAACATCCTAGTATATTGAAGATACTGGTGTTGTTACAAAAGAAGTAAATAAAAAGAGTTTAGGGGGTTGGAGAAGCAAAATAAAACAAATGAACATTAGAGAATGAATTACCTTAAAAAGTGTAACTCCTTTTGGTTTGAGCCTAAAGGCTTCCTTTGAAAGGATTCTTCCCAAAGGGAATCCTTTAGGATGAGGAGAGGGATGTGGAGAGAGCAAATGGGCAGGGGTTGGCCGAGCCAAAGGCTTGAGAGGTGTGTGAAATGAGGTAGAGGTGGGGGCCTTTTATAAGGGGAGAGGAGGGGCACTTTTGGAAAGTAAAGAAACATTACTTTATTTGAAAATGTGTTTCGGTTTTAAAAGGTCCCACGTTGATAGAATTAGTGGATAAGGTTATAAGTCATAGAAATCCACTCATCCAATTGGTTTTGGACATTTGTAGTTCATAAATATTACATTATCTTTCCATTTTATTTAAATCGTCAAATAATGATGTCATCGCTGCATCATTATTATGTCATAAATAATTAAATTTATTTAATGTCTAAAAATTAATAAAAAATTACTATGATGTAGGAAATCTTTTCAGCGTTCCATTTAATATTTATAATAAAAATTTGGACTTGTATAACCCCACTTAAAAAATGTTTTCTCAAAACATATTATGTTTGTGTCATTTTCACTTTAACATTAAATAAAAAGTAATTTATGTCATTTCCCAACAAAAGTGGATCCATGGGGTCCCCAAGTTGACCCATGGCTTGTCTTGGTCGTCCATGACACAACCAATAAGGTTGGGACATGTGTCTAGGTTATTTCATATTATTAAAGCATTATTTATACCTTAAACTACACTAATTATCACTAATCGCGATTAAAAACTTAATAAGTTACTATTCACTAAAAAAATTATTTTAATCTCATTGAACCACATTTTACTTCTTAATGACAACCATGTATGTCGGATTTTCAAAATTCAATACACATTAGTGGAAAACTTTCATTTAACTGGAAAATCAGTTTGCTTGATTACCACTTAGTGGTTTCACTATTCATCAAAAATTGAAGTTTTTCAGAAAATTACCAAAAATTCACTCTAAGCTATATTTGATATTCCGAATTCAAAAATGAAGTCTATTTTAAAAAATTCAAATCATATAAGTCACATTAATTAATTTAATAATTAATTCCCGCTGCCAGAGCAAATAGCGTGTTTTTACAAAACAATAAGTATCAAAAGATTGACACCAGTTTAAGTCTAATTTCAAAGTGAAATTGATTCCAATGACCACCATTGGATAAAATGGTAAAAATATATTCTAATTTCACTTAAAAACCAATTCAAAACATAATCTAATAATATAAATAAATTATATTAAAATTAGTTTTTATGTAAAATGCAGTATTTTTCACTATTCATTAAAAAATGAACATTGTCAGAAAAATACCAAAAATTCACACAAGGTAAATTTTGATGTCCCAATCATAAAGGATAAGTTTATTTTGAAAAACATAGTTTATAAAATTGACAAAATATAGATTCAAAAATGGTTTTCCATCAAAAGGCACTAAAACAATCTTTTAAGAATATTAGTGTATTCCATGCATAAGATTGTATTTATTTTCATTTTAGGCCTCTAAAACACTATCTTTATCATTAATAGACATAGATAAAAATATCTATTATTCATTACTTACTTGGGATGTTACATTAAGTGTTGATATTATTTCGATTTGAGTTTTTCTTTGGAACTGAGATATCCTTCTGATATGTGGTAGTACGCCTGGTTGAAATTAATCATTTACCCGATGTCAGCACACATTTTTGGTGTATAACTATTTATTTTTTACGTTGTTTTCTAGGTTTTGTACATATATATGTGCTCGTGCATTTTTCTGACAGGTAACCTTTCAGACTACCAGCTTAGGCTGAAGCAGGTGACCAGACGTGGGTTCTATTTGGGACCTAGGCCAACTTATTAATTTCATTACACTGTAATTAATTTATTTGAAATGGTTATGTGATGACACAAATCATATTTTTCGCTTCAAGAAATGGAATGGTTTAGATACCATTGGTGTCGGCCTATTAATATTTTGACTCACACACTGCTCGGGCGTCATGGACACCCGATTAGATTACATGCCCTCATGTATTGACCAAGGGAAGCGTGATGATTCTAATGTGTGACTATTAATTGCTGCTTAGGATGGAAACTACAGTAGAGGACCATGCCATGCTCGTGATGCAGTTGCTGCTTGTGTCTTTTCTTTTAGTTGACTATGTGTTTGAGTTCGGTTTTATGTACATTCAATTTAGACTCATATCCTACCATGACATCATTTTGTGAGTTTCCGATCTTGGTTATTACCTTTATGTTGAATTTATTTATATTTACTCTGATGTAGTATATTCATTCACATGCTTCCATTATTGATTATTTGTTGTTGTTTATTTAAACTGTGATATTAGTTATTATATATGAGGCCATAGTCTCCCCCAAAGACACAAAGGAGCCCTCACTTCTAGTCGGTAGCCTCTTGCATTAAGGGAGATCCACTTGAGGTTATGTAACCCATCAGTTTCGCCACAGTCTTAGAGGTAATCCTGGTCGGGACGTAACAACTACCTTTTATGTTCTACTTGGATTAGAATCATTTTAATCTCTAAAATACCTTTGTTATGAAACTAATATTAATTAGGAAATTTTTTGGTGGAATTCCAAGTGTTCATCCCATGGATTACAATCACACATTATAGTATTATAAAATGGTTCCTCAATGATAGGGGGATTAACATTAAAATTTATTCCATACCACGGGTCCCTAATGGATCCCTTATTATTTTTATAATTGGACACCATGAATATTTCTATGGGTTCCCTATAAAAATAATGTCCACATTATTAGATACTTGTGGACTTGGCAGAAGTAGGTTGGGTTGAACAAATATCCCATGAAGTACCTGATCTCTATATTGTTATAATTACTTCATTACATTACCTTAATTATAACTATGCATTGTAAATTTCATATTTATAGAATACATTTTTATTATAGAATATCTGTGTTTTTCTATTATGTTTTACATACACCATATTTAGGAAGTCATTATGTAACCAAGATTATTTAATTGATGTAGGTAGGTATAATGTGAAACACTTGAATATGGTTGCATGATTTACATTTAGATTTGGGGATTGGGAGTATATGACTAATACAATGATCCGAATTTAGATGGAGTTATTTTTTTAGTATTTTTTTTCAATTTGGATTATTGTTATTTTAATTTTCTTACAAATATTCCTTCTTTACATGTATATTTTTTATTCATGAGATTATTCTTATATACTGTCCTTTACTACATCTTATCTACTATTTATTATTTGGTGGGGTTATTTCAAATGATTTATTCTAGTTCCTATATTTTATTTATTTTATCATTTCTATATTTACCACTATACATAACTCTATTAAAGTGGGTATATTCTCTCCACCATACTACCACACAACATCATTTATAGTGAGAATCCTCTAATGTGTAGGGAGGTCATGTTGAGCCCCTGTGGACAACATGAATAATCACATATATGTAAAAAAGAACTAGGAACTCACAATATATCATATATGGGGGACTAAGTGAGGGTTTTTTTATTGGGTGGAAAAATTGTTTGTGATCTTGTTTCATTTGGCTTTGTTAATTTTCATCATGATAAATATTTCATGGAAAAAAGTTGAAAATATTCTAAAATTCAGGAATAATTGAATTTTTTCTTGGATTGGGGAAAAACCCCATTAAATCAACATATCAACTTTAGATAATAACTAAAATAATTTTTTTGAGGAGATAAAATTCGGGTTGGGTGATGACAATGATATTTTTTCAAAGTGAAAAATTAAAAAATAGTATATAAAAAGTGAAAAAATGAATATAACTAAGGGGGTGTCCATATATTGTATTAATAGTTCATAAGAATTTACATTGAGTCAGAGAGTTTTTATGGTGGAACTTTTCAAGAGGATAGCTTCATTGATCATTAACAATGACTATCAAGAAAATTTATTTAGATTCAAACCTACATTTTTAAAATTTTATGCTTTTCAGACTGCTACCAACCTAAATTCAACCTCAGATTCAATTAATCCTTAAGGATAATTACTCATGATTATTTCTAAAGATTTCATTTATGTGGTTGATATTTATGATTTTATATAAGAATATTCTAGGAATTATGTTTTTGAGGTTTCATAAAAATACTAATCAATTATTACAATGAGGGATGATAAATAAAATATTCAATGTAAAGTGTATCAAAAATTAGTATGCTCCACAATAAAAAAATCATTAATGTATATTATGAGAACATTATCCAATTTCAGTATTGAAAAAGTAAAATAAATGATGAGTTAGTTTTTTAAAAATTTAGGTGTGGATTTATAATCTAAGGTGTTGTCAAAATGATTAAATCCATATTCATGATTATTTTATTTTTTTACCTTGAACATTATATATTGGTAATACATGTTTTTAAAAAAAATTATGTAGTAACTTTTTCTTGTGGATGATTACGTTATATGTGTGGGGGTATTTTTAGATTACACATCATAAGTATTGTTCTTAAATATAAATTGATAAATTTCATTATTTATTTATTCATTAGTAAAAATATTCTTTTCTTTATTTATTTTAATGGAATCAATTATTAAAATTTAATTTTTCAAATATAAGTGGATATATAAATTTTGAATTTAATATTACATTGTAAAATACTTTTTCTTTGAAGGTTAATATAGTTGTCCTATCAACTAGGAGATAATGACATGTAAAATGGAAGACATACATGAATATCTATGCATTGGTTCCATGTAATGGGTTGGTAATGGGTATAATATCAAGAGGTATCAAGGATTTAATTTCATGTTTAGGTGGTAGCCAGACAGAAGAATGGGAATGATGGTCCATGATTAATCATCAGATCATTTTCATCCATGTTCTAGGTGATTAACCATCACAGTCCCCCTTAGTTGTTTTCTATAGAAAGAGTATCACCTGATCAGTGCTCATAACGTAAAAAAATTACTAGTGTTTTATAGTTAGGAATGAGGATCTCATAGAAATAAAGATCTTCTCACAGTTCGCTTACCCACCAACTAACATCAACTACACTAGGACACTAGGAATCCTCTATTACCACCACTATGAAAATCAGGCTAACCTTTGTGGAGCCCTGTGGGTTTGAGACTACTATGGGTGATCTAATAGAGCTCGGGAAACCTTCCGGGAAGCCATTATGATCACATGATCAAGATGTATAACATATTGAATTCATGAATATGATGAAGGATAATAAATAAGATTTTCATGATATGTTTTTTGATACTTATGCTACTAAAATATGGAAATTCTAATTATGATTCATGAAATATAGGTTGAGGAATTAATTATTGATTCATACAATTACATGAAAGGAAGTGATACAATAGTTTTAAGGAGACTTTGATCATTCTATGAGCAGTTATCCTTAATGAGATGAACATGGATTCATTTAAAAATATAAATTTGGATTATTTTTCTACTCACAAAAAAATAAAATCAGGCGGAGAATGTTTTGGAAGTTGATGTGTAATATTATGGATTATAATTCCTAGTGAAAAGGTAATTTCAAATGGTGTGAAAACATTGTTATTAGAGATTTATTGAAGATTTTGTGCCACGATCAAGAGCTCTCACATCATAATAATTTCACTTCAACTCAAATAGTGTATTTAAGAATCATCTTCACATCACAAAAAATTAATAATTCCAAGAACCAAATATATAAAAAATATTAGGGGTTCATCTAGTGTCCCTATATGAATGATTTTAGGGTATATTTTGATGTGTTTTCCACATGTGTATTTCGAATATATGAAGTTGATATTGAGTCTGTTTCAATGAATAATATATAAGAAGATATATTATTTGTGATATTATATGGTACAAATGGATATGATTTAATGAAGACTTTCGATATATACACATCAGTGCAATATCATTGGAATATTGACTCATGGGAGAGGTATTCTTTAGAAACCATTAATGGGAGGCTTCTTCTAGAGTTTCTCTTATGTTTTATTTTGTTTTGTTTTATTTTATTTCCCTTTCCTGACTCATATTAGTGGGGAATATTTTAGTGATGTGTTTTGTAACATAAAAGGGATTATTTTAATGGAACTAATTTAATTTTATGATTCTCAATATGGGATATCATTATTATAATTTCATTTTTGTTCCTTATTTATCTTAAAATGTGTGAAATTTTTTTTATAGGTTTAAGAACATTGATATGTTTGAAAATAATTTTAAATGAGGATGTTTGTTGTTTATAATTATGGAGATATCTTTTTAGTGTTATTTATTGAGTGAGGATTCCACTGTTTCCATTAGGATAGTTCTTATTCTATGTTTAAATATGTGTTCTTGTTACTCAGATCTATATAAATCTGATGTATCTACGTATGATAATAAGATGGTTTAGATAATGGAAATTATGTTTGTAGTTAATGTGATTAACAAGGATTATATTTCTAAAAAAACATGGTCATCATTCATACATTATACTAATTATTATTTCATGATTCCTAAGTTAATAATTCCATGTTTACATTATCATCAATAGTTGTTTAGGTTATATAATTTTAATTTCAAATAATTTATATTCTTAATTATTTAATTTTTATTTTCTTCCCTTCACTCTATGTGTTTAACATCATGGCATGTATATGATCTTTTTTTTCTAGGCATATCACATTCTATTATTTTGGTTTTTATTTATTTTGCATGAGTTTTCCCTATATTAAAATCATAGTGTTTTTGTATCCTCGTCCAAGTATATATTTTGAATAAAAAAATATTGGGTTGTAATAAAATGTTAAAAAAAATGGAGAGGATCCATATTGAGATCCTATATTTAGGAAAATGACTTAATGATTATGGATGCATGTTTATATCATTTATTAGAGTCTAGGTAAAAATGGGTTACCTATTTTCTCGGGTTCTTTATATGTGGAGAATCAATAAATGGGGTTTGGATTGTTTAAAAGTATGATTAAATGGAAAAAACATCGCCAGAGAATTTACACATTGTGGAAATGGATAAAAAAATATTTTAACATTTGGATTTTTTTTATATTCATCCAAGGAAATGGGGTTTTCATCATATCCCATTAAAACAGATTATATTAAGTGAAGCTATATTACATACTTTGTAATTTTCTAAAATACTATATTAATGTATGTTGTGCCACCAATTTCTTCATACACCCACATGTGTCAATTATCCTCTCAAACTAGGTTGACATTCTTTGAGATTTTGTAGTTTTAATATACCTTATAGTTGTCTTTATAATGCATTTGTTCATTAGTAGGTGGTTTTGGAGCAGTTTTCCACTCTCTCGCCTGTTTCATCCCTTTATTGTGTTGTAATACCTTGTCTATGTAAATTATTGGTGTTGATCCTGATCAGTTTTTGATCTTGGAGACTCTATATGGTCATCTGATCCTTTTTCCTCTTGGGATTTTTCTTTTGGAAGAGTTGTGTCATTCACTTGTTAAGGTTGGTCATTTAGATCCTAAAATTATGATTTGATAATTTAAAATAAAATGAAATATTGTGATTATTCTAATGTAATGTACATGTTAATTAATTAAATAATGAATGAGATTACTCCTCAATTTATATTATTTAAAATTGGTTTTAGTTATAGTTTATATCTACCCATTGAGTGAGTTTACCAAGAATATAACTGAATCGGATAATATATTAATGTGTGTTTATCATGACATGCAACTTTAAGTGATTGATTGATATTAAATCCCTAATTTACACCATACTGCTTTCTGACTGATTATTTATCAATTATGATATAACTATAAAAGGATATAAAAAGAAAAATGATTATTAGTAAAATTAAACCATGAGGATTATGATGTAATATTCTGATATCCATTCTGTTGTGACATGTCTTGTGATCCTTGTTTAATTGATTGTATATCATGTGTAGTCCCAGAGCATGGAAACTGTTAGGAGATAATGATTACATTGAGAAAGCACTACCTAGTTCCATATGTATTGATTATATGGCACTGACCTGGATGTTGTAATACTTATATAAAGTGGGTATAACCTAGTCACATGTTGTAATGATTAGTGGGATTTGACCCAAATGTTCTAATGCATGTAGTGATTTGGCATGGATTGTTGTGATAATGAAATGGTTATAAGTTTGTGTTTGGTATGATCGTGAGACATTCTAAGAGATATTCTGTCATGACTCTAAATATGGTTATTTTACAATGGTTATTTGGTTGTGGATGGCACGCTTTGGAGTCATTCATGGAGACATTCTTTCATTGATTTGAATGAGGTTATTATTGATATTTTAATTATCTAATTTATCAATACACATTTTTATCTCTTTATTGTATACACTTATTTTCAATGTATTTTTTTTTGAAATGGTATTGTTGACCTATTGAGTTATACACACAAGCTATTTGGGATGCCGTTTAGTATGCATGAATATTACATCGATGTAGATATAGAAAATGGAAATGGAACTTTCAGTTGATAATTTTCTAGCTAGACGGTATCGAGCTTCGTGTTAGGACTGACATAAGGGTTGGGGTTGGGGACTATTGATTCTTACACGAGTATTCTTTTAATTTTATTTATTTTACATCAAACATAAAATTTAGTTATACTGCAGAATTCGATTACATTACTCTTTTATTATTCATTGGATTGATTATTATTATTTTATTATTGGTTTACATTATGTCTATATTCTAATTGCATTCATTTTTTATCTTATTTATACTACAATGAAATTTCATTCAAAGGGGAATATTGTACCACCTATACATATCACACCTTTTTTGATATATAGAATCCTCTATCATATGGACATGCCAACTTGATGTTTATGTTATTCACTTGTAACAGTTAATTGTATAACACGTTCCCTGATCTATATGTTGTGTGAGGTTATTGATGTTTGATGTAATTGGTTTCTATAATTTATACTTGTGGCCTTGTATGGTGCAATATGATTATATAGAGATCACGATTAGCATATAAGGATACACCCTAACATGCATTATTCATGATAGGGACATATTTATATTCATGTGCGAAATTTTCTTTGTACACTGTGATATGATATAACTGTTACACCTGATAATAGATATTAATTGAAAAGTCATTCTAAAACACATGTAATCAATTTTTAGAGATAACAAGTTTTAATGGTTATATATGTTTTCATATGTTGAGATTGAACTTGTTGTTATCCAGTTTTATAATGTGTGTGTTTCTTTATTGAGAAAATGACTCCTCAATATATTGTACATGAGAATTACGTGAGTGGAAATCAATTCACACCTCACACAGAAAAACCAAACATTTCTATATTTCCTGATGATTAGATGGATGTTCAGCCTCATGAAATTTTCCTGAGGGTCATGTGATCCATGTAAAGGGGGACTATTCATATGTTTCCTTTAATACATAAGATGACAAGAGGGTTTTATCTACAACAAAAACATATGTTCTTTGGGTAATGGGGACCCCAGGTAGCCAATTTCTAGATGGATCTAGTATTGAAAATCATTATAAATATTGAGACACCCATTGATAGTATGGTAAACCTTGCTACATATTTTCTAAGTGGACATACAATGTATTGGTGGGATATTCTATAGGATTCTAGGTATAATGAAGATATATCCTGGAATAAATTCCCGAAATATTTTCTAATCCATTTATATATTGTGTTCTTGACGGATGAAAAACCTTATGTGTTCAGGCATATAAAATATATGGTCTTGTTATTTTTGGACTATGTTAGATGTTTCACCATCCTAAGGTGTTTTTTTCCGTCTTTGGAATCCAATAAGATCTCTAAGGAGAGATATTTTAATGATGTAATTCATTATTATATAATTTCATTGGTGAATGTTTTTTGATTTAGTGGTTTTGTGGAATTGATAAACCAGGCAGTGAGTTGGGAAGTGGCTCAACTACCTTTAAGCAGGCTGGTTACTAGAGTTCCACTGGACATTCCGTCCAAGGTAGGGGATGTGGTACCCTAGTGCTAGAGAATTAGTGATATCCAATGGAAATAGATAATGGTACTCAAATTAAAGCCCATGTAAGATGGAATTTTTTTTATATGTTATGATGATTACATTGGATATGATGGATGTAGGACACTATACCATCATTGGTATGGTTCATATATATTATAATATAGATTGACTTTTTTTATATATGTGCTTCATATTATTTTCAATCTTATATTTCATGAAATTTTTTGATAATTTTTTTTGAATTTTTAGATGGTTCATTGACCATCGACCCATCTTTGGGTGTGCGTTCAGACAATATAAAATGTTGGATGGTGTGTTATCTAGAGAGTGGTTCTTACCATTTATATTGGTAAAAGTTCATGTTGGAAAGGAAAGATTTAAATTTATTTCTTTGTAATTATTTCATGGTTCAATTCGAAGATCATATCTACATTAATAGGAGGATTGTGGCCTTTTATCTCTAGAATGAGGAAGCAATTCTCACTTAGGTAATTGGGATATTTATTATAGTTAAAAAGGGGAAACATAATGTAGATTGGTTTTTCTAATGGTTTAAATAATTTTTATCTATCTAGATGATTGTTAAATCTAGTGGGAATTTTTTTCTCCCATGGTAGATCCCTTTTAGTATGTTTTTCCTGATGAGGTTTATAGAATACCATCTGAGCAAGAGATTGATTTTGTGATTGATCTGGTGGCAAGAGTAGAGCCAATTTGTATCCCCCCCTTCAAAATTTATCCCTCAGAGCGTCACGATATAAAATTTTAATTGTTATATCTATTATATAAAGGCTTCATATAACCTAGAAACAATACATGGGGTGGTCTAGTTCTCTTCTCTAATATGGACAATGGGTCTTTTCAGTTATGTTTGTGTTATTATAGGTTGAACCATATGATATACAAGAAATGGTATCCTCTTACATGCATTGATGAACTTTTTACTCATCTGGGATGTGATAAGTTATTCTTGAATATCGTTTTGAGATCATGTTACAAATAGTAAATGGTGAGACCATTGGGAATTCCTCATTCTTCTTCTAGGAGAATGTATGGCTTATATGATTTCACTGTGATTGTATTTGTTTTAAAAACCCACCATCTGTATCCATGGACATGATTAATATGATCCTTCATAATTTTCTAGATCAGTTTACGGTAGCTTTTATGACATATTAGTTTACTCTCAGTCAGCTCACTACCATGCCAATCATCTTTACATTATCCTGAGTACATTGAGAGAGCATTAACTTTTTGTAATGGCAAAGAAATGTAGTTTATAGATTAATAATGTGTACATATTGAGCCCTGACAACATAGTGGAAGGAGAGTCAGTGTACCAAAAGAATGTTCTAAATGTGGTATCTTGTGAACATCCCATGAATGTCATTGAGGTTTGTAGGTTTGTAGGTTTATTTGAATATTATCATTTCATCAACCAATATTTCTTCCATTTGGAAGAACCTATGTATTTTATAATGAAGAAATGGGTTATATTTCTATCTAATTTTTTAATGATATATTTTCAAGATCTAAATGAAAGGATAACCTCAGCACCTATCCAAACATTTTGTATTTTGGGAAAATCATATACCATGTATTACGACACATTTAGAGTGGGACTTAGAGAAGTTCTGGTTTAGGGGGATTTTGCGGTTACATTTATCTCTATGTAGTTGGGAGTACTTGTGTGTAATTACTATACACATGATACAGATTTAACAATTATGGTAAATTACATGAAATGTTGAAGTAACTATCTCATGTGTTATTGATTTGTGATATACATAGACCACATGATCGTCATGTGCTTCTTCTCTCAGCTAGACCTGATCCTACTGTATGGGAGGTGGTTCGGGTATCTACAGTATGATGACATCTAGATTCATTATACATAGGGAAAGGGAAAATTCATTGTCGTTTGTTGGAGATGAATGAAAAAAATATAGGTAGTATGGGTTTTCTACGATGAGTGGAAGATGATGACCCGATTTATAGAGATGCATCTAGATGTTTAGGAGTCTCATGTCTGAGTAACGTTGAATTCGACTTCTATAATACCATACATTTTGGACTAGATAAATACCAGGTAATTATTAGATATATAGGGATTAGTTTGGAAAGACCAATTATATGGTGGGGATACACCATAAGTATTGTCTCATGGAAGAAGAAATTTTCTTCTTTTTTGTCTCAATTTATGGGTCACTACAGGCTTATGTGAGGATATTATGAGGGAGTTTCATGATTCTAGGTAGGATTTATATCCTAGATTAAAAATTATGTATCAGGATCTGAATATATAGTACTCGTGATTAAGAATGAAGATGGAGGTAGTAGACTTTGTGTTTATATGATTCACTTGTCAGTCGGTGAAAGCTGATAATCAAAGGCGAGATGGGTTTCTAGAACCTTTTTCCCATTCATGTGTTGAAATGGGATGTTTTCGATATGGATTTTATGAATGGATTATACAGTAAAACCCATAAGAATGATACTATATCGGTGGTGTTCAGTAGATTTATAATGATATACCGCTTTTTACAAATCTGGGATTCAATCATAGTTGATGATCTGGGATGTATTTATGTGTTTGAGGTGGTTCAGTTGAATTTTTTTTAAAGGAGTCTTATTTTATTCAAAGATCATCATTTACAATCAATTTTCTAGTAGTCTCCTAAAAAGGATATGGAATCCGAGGTTCCATTAAACACAACCTATATTCCTTAGAATGATGGTAAATCTGAGTCGACAATTTATGTTATGGAGGATACTATGATATTCGTTCTCTTGTGACACGTACTGTGATTCATGATGAAATGTTTATATATCATTCATGGTCCATGAACATGAATATTTATAAGATATAATTATTATATTAATTAGTCTTATGCCACTGCCATTTTATGATTATTATAGGGATTTGACTTGGATATTGTAATTCATATATGGAGTGGTCTAGGCCATGTCCCATTGTATAATTATTATAGGTCGTTGACTCAGATTCTGTAATTAATAATGGGATTTAACCAAGATTTATGTAATTATTCCATGTTTATTTGGTTTTTTTGGTATGGTCAAGATACATTCATAGAGATATTATGACATTATTCTGATGGAGTTCATATTACCATGGTAATATGGTTGGGGTTGGAATTGTTATGATACATGCTCAGATAATTTCTTACAAGTAGATGGAGAATGTTTTTTTAATTGTTGAGTTAATAAAAAGACCATTATATCACATTATTTGATATTGTTATTGTTAATATAGTTTTATAGACATGGTGGTGTCAACATAATGATTTTTTCCCACACCAAATCCGGAAATTTGTTTGTTACCCGAGCATATTATATGGATGTATGTCTGGTGAAGGGAAAAGGATCTTGTTTATGATTTTATTCTTCACGGGTGGAATGTAATTTTGAATTGGGATGGAAATTGGGTTTGGGACTATGGACTATCGATTGTTATTTGAGTTCTCTAGTCTATTTCATATTTAGATTCTATTGTGACATTTTTTTTACATTCTAATACATCATTAAATTATTCATTTATTATTTATCAGATTCATCCGTTAACATTATTTGTTGATTTTCTCTATATATTTACACTTTTTACATTAATTTTCATGGATTATTTATTCTATAGGAAAACTCATAAAAGATGATATAGTATACACACTATACATTTCACACCCTCTATACTAGTAAGAAGACTCAAGAATTCATCGAGCCACACTTGTTGTCTCATAACAAACCATTTTTGGCAACATGAGCGAGTTCTGTATTTGGGGACGTTACAAAGTCCATTCATATACTACTGCGTAGAGTTTTAGTGGTACATGGTATTAAATATTATAAATTTCTAAAGTAGCTCTAATATTATTATAAAAGACACACAACAACCTGACCAATTTGTATAATAGATACCATGCCAGACCAAATTATATTTTGAGTAGTAATTTCGATTTTCTAGAATCCACTATTTAATTTTAATTTTTATCTAATGATGTATATTTATTATAAATGTTATAAAGTCTCATGGGGTCATTGTTTTTCGACCACTAAATGGGTACTTAGTTTGACTCATAGTGACAGACTATAAATATTCCAATGATTACCCAAAAGTGTGTTGGATCGGTGTTCATGTGGTATTTCACATGACATAATACATAGATTGGTTCAAAAGTGATTTCAAAAGGTTTTTTTAAATATAATAAAATGATTTTAGGATTTTATTTCCCAAATTATCATACAAGATAAGATATAAGGTGAAATGAAAAAAATACACACTGGATTAATTGAATGTGGGAGATAGAAAGAGATAATATGCATTAAAACTCTATTATACAAGATAAAGGAGGTGATAACATTATTTATGATTACTGTATGTAATAGAGCATGATTTTTGAGAAACAATCTTTCTCGGTCAATAAATATGTCAAGGAATGTCATATGGGGGAAGTACCCAAAAATTCAATAATTACAACTCGCTATATCTTATATAATGATATATCATGTAACGCCCTTTGATATTTGGGGTTGTTGAAACCTATGTGATATAATTTTATCTTCATTATCCCATGTAACGTCATAAATGGATCATTATAAAAGTTATAATGCATCAAGAGTAAAATTCATGAAAAAGGAACATGAAGATGATATTAAACTAACTCATGAATTATATATTCCTTATTAATGCATGTACAACTAAGGAGAAAACCATGGGACCTATGAAGTCACTATTAAATGTTATGTAATAGAAAAAAATAGTCCATCCATGAATGGTTGAAGCACCCATGAACTTGAATCCTTATTTAATCTACCACTATTACACACAGAGGTGATAGAATAATGTCGAGGATGATGGATTCAATTCAGGCATCAAAATACATAGCCTAAACCCTGCATTCTTATAGATGTGGCATTTTATTCATCTTCCACTATAATTGATCATAGAAAAATCTATATGAAAATGGAAAATTATGATGTTTCATCTTTTGCACAAGGGGAACACATATTTATTTTTCTATTTAATTCTAGTAAAAAATTAATTCTTTTATCTAAACATTGAGATATATTTTGGGATTCATAATAATTTTTTCAACCATTCTAATGTGTTATTATAACACAAAAAATACGATATATTAATATAAATATTAGTATAAGATCAATTCCATTTCAACTATGTCTCAATTAAGATTATCTCATATCTCCCATTTTTTCAATTTAACTCCAACACTCATCAACTACCCCAAATAATAATATTCCCCTCAATCATCCTAAAGGATCATCAATAATGAATACATATGTGACTACACATTGTTATATAACATTTTATTTGGATATATATTTGATGATGGAACCATGATGTTCCCATCGTTTTTGGTATGTGACACTAGACATGATCATCCATTTGGTCAGTCTATGGTAAGATAATTGAGAACATATAAGTAGAAATATAGAAATAAAATACTCCATGTGTCATGTTTTCTAGATTTTATAAAATTTTAGCCATTAAAAAGTATTTTTCTAAAATATACGGGTTGTGGAAATTAGTATCGAGATAAATGTGTTTGATGCGGATTAATCCTGATCTATTTATACCTTGATTAGACATGATACCTTTATAAATCATTACATATTAAATTTTCTAAGAATTTGGGAATTAATAATATTTTACAGAAAAAATTCTTTATTTATGTTTACCGAGTGAGGAATGGGTTTTAAAATCTCAATGTTTGGATTTAAATGTGTTTAACTATTTTACAAATTTTTTAATGATATTCATAATATAACGAATATGATGTGATACATATTTTAGTTAATTTTATCATTATAAAAGTTAATTGGAACATATTTAAAATAAAATTTTGATAGAGTTTTAGAATTTATTATATATATAATAATATATAATGAGAAATTATTTAAATATTATCTTCCATTAATGAAAGCTAAATATTGATTGATCTACTCCCCAAAGACTATGGTCTATATTTGATATATATGATATATATTTTCTTATATTTTATTTTATAATTTTGGGGTAACATTTGGTTTTAAATAAATTTTACAGACATTATATTTTATGATTTTGTGAATATCATTTTTATTATATGGTGATATCATATAAAATTATTTCTAAAGAAAATCATATTGTATAACCTGGCCTAATATTCATATTTAGTTATATTCCAAAAATAATATATGAATATTATGTAATTTTTTGATAGAGTGTGGTATATGAATACTGAATCTAAATTCATGGGAATATTACACATATGGATTGAATTTATGGTTAACATTTTATATGATAATGAAATTTAGAGAATTAGTTAAATGGGTTTTATATTAAATTAATTCTTTATTTTAAGGGTAAAAAATAGTGTAACAACATACTATTTTCTATAACCGTATGAAAATATATGTAAATTCATTAATACATGGGGAGTGACTCTATGAAATTTATAAAACACATAAATTTATTTAGATGTGTGTCTATTCCTTCTATCATTTCGTCCCAAATATCTCTTACCATTCTTCTACTAACATCAAGTTGTACTATCATATAATTGTAATAAGTAGGAATCTACCAAAATATTTATTTATTCATCAACCCATGGGTACATCATTCATGACATAATTCTTGAACTAATTCTTAGAGTTCTTCATCAGATGTGTCATTGATTTAAATAGAATCCTCAATCTATAGTGTACGGTATACATATTTTTTCATTTCACACTATATATAATTTATGTTTCATAGAATATATAAATTGGTTATTATTTTCTTTTGGCCTTCTAATAATTAAATAAATTTAATTTTATCATAAGAAAAATGAATTTAAAAATATTTGTGGATATTAATAGTTCAAAATTATTTTTTCCGCATTAGAATGGGATAATAGAGAATATTAAAATTCATTTTTATATATTTAAAATTTATACATTTATTCCTATGAAATGTATGATCATAAGGATCTGATATATTATCAAATATGGGATTATATATGATACCCTAAAATCATCAAATGGAATGGATAAAATTTGGGAACACTTTAGAAAATATGATATAATAGAATTTTCATTGGTTTTCCTCAACATGAATGGGGATATAACATCCAAAACAAAGAAATAATAAATATTTTATATTTTACAAATATAATAGTGTTATAGAACTCATTAATTGAATACTTATAGAAATAAAAAATTAGTAATTTTGATTGAGAAGTGTGTGAATTTTTTTGAAAACACCGAAGAAAACATTGAAACATAGAAGATTTATGTGATGTTCTTGAGGGAACAGAAATTGAAACGTATCATGTGATAATGAAACACCCGATATAGTATGTCTGAGGGTTACAAATTAAGAGGAGATTCATCATATAATTCTTCGACAATAAAATATGGTATAAACAAGGTGAATTTTGAATATATAGTCACATACCTTATTAATTTATAATTTAAAACTACGATGACTAAATGAATAATTTATATATCATTTATTTTTAATATATAAATAAAGAGATATAAAATATTAAGAATAATCATTGGATTATTTTAGTATTATAATTTTCGAGAATTTTATATTAAAAATATAGGTGTTCTATAATATCAAGAATGATACAGATTGATGTGATGAGGAATATTAAATGAATCATTTTATTAAGTTATTCTAAAATTTAATAGATAGAATCTATTAGATAATTTATCATGTTAAATCGGTTGAGTACTTAATGTTTTTTCATGGTAGTATATATCAGCTATGGTAAAATATTATCAATAAATATTTAATTCTATCTTTAATTAATGGATAATTCTATGTGGATGTTTATAATCACAAATCTGAAAGAACATTTCATGGTGATAATGAAAGATATGTTTGAAATTTAAGGAATTAATTGTATAGAATATAAAATAAATGTCATCATGATGTTAAAATCATAACCCATTATTGAATTTACCCAATTATAAAAAAGGAAAAGTGGATAAAATCAACTCTATAAATTTATTAATGAGTCACATATTATTATTATCATTGATATTTTATTATATTATTTGAAATATAAATGAATAAAATATTGATTTTTTTAATAAAAATAATATTATTTTTGAGGGATTATTGTTCTGATTAATAATGTATTTATTGGGTAAAAAATGTTTTTAAGAAGAGGATCACATATAATTTTTCTATGGAAAATTATTCCGAAGGGGTTAATGAGTAGTTTGGTATGGAAAAAATATTTTAAATATAATTATAGTTAGAACAATACAATCCAAAAGATATATAGAAAAATTGGTGAATAAAATATAGTTAAGAAAAATCCTCAAGAGTTTAATATACATGAAAAATATAAATATTAAAAAATATATGCAACTTAAAATAATGTTATGGATATCAAAGAACAAATTTTCTTACTTAAATATAAAAAATACTAAGGTTCATCAATGTTAAATTTTATTTTAGGACAACGTAATATAGAAAATGGAAGTTAGAAATAAATTGATTCTAAAATGTAGATTGGTTTGAATGGGTTCAATATATGATTTCATAATATAGTGGAGTATTTTTTAAGGGATAATTATATATCAGTGAAAACATATAGAATAATAGTTTAATTATATTATGTACAAAGGAAGTTGGGTATTTTTATTGTAACTCAAGAGGCAACCCAATTGATGTGGGTGGGAAATAATATTAACTAACTCATATATTATGTATATTTTTTAGTTATTGTGGGATTTGATAAAAAACATGTCATCAATAATTTATGATATATAATTGACTATAATTAATTGAATAAACTAATATCAATTACCAAGTCCAAAAAAATGGTTGCTAAATGTGGGTTGAAGATCATGTTTTCTCCATGTAACAATTTAGTGGAGTATATAATTAGGAAAATATTTCCATAGGATTTATTTCAAAGGTTTTGTATGATGATGGGAGTTCAACATCAGAATTATTAAAGATATTTTCTAGGTTTTGATCCCCTCTAAAATTATTTAATTTGATATTTCATGAAAATGGAGGAAAAAATAACAACATAAATTAAAATATTAATTTTTATAAATTGTTTAGATTTTTAATGAAGATAGAGTATATACTTATGATGTGTTTTTTAATTTCAATGTTTTGTGTTATATGTATTTAGGTTGTCTATGTTTAAATATGTTATTATTGAGTTTATGTTTTAATAATTTTATGTGTGATTTTTTTATTCTATTTTTATTGTGTATGTGTGAAATTATTTAAAATATCCAAAAGAATTATTTTAATGGTGATATAGTTGAAAATATAATTGAATGTTTCTGTTTAAAAATTAATTTTAGTTATAATTACTATTGTATTAGATATTTTTGTTCAACATTATTGATTTGAACACCGAGTTCCTTCATGAAGGCATATAATTATAGGATAATGATTTATTATTATATTTATGTGTGATTTATATTAAATATTATATAAAAAAAGGGATTGATGACAATATTTGGGTTGTTTTTTGTGAGGTAATGTTTTCTAGGAAGGTTTTGATTTGTAATGGGGGACATCATTATTTTAATGTGTAGTGATGAGGTTTTGATCTATGAAATTATATTTTTTTTATGTAAGAAAAAATGAATCATAAAAAATATATTATAATTAAAATTTTCAAAATAATATAAATGTAATTTGGATGTTTCAATGTGTTTAGAAGATATGTTATGATATAAAGAGGGGAGAGTCGTTTTTTAGGGGGGAAAAATAAATTAATCGGTCGTCAAAATTAATTAATGGTTTAATGATACACGGGAAGAAGCACCTCACAATTTAATTTTCATGTTTTAAATTTAGTTTTTAGTTATTTTTACTCATGATTCTTAGTTTGAGTTTTTATTTTGAAAATAATTTAGAATGATGATGGGCAGTGTATTTTGTACTGTTATTGCATATTTTGTATTAATCATGCCTCTCAATAAAATACAATTTAAAAAATAAATGTGAGAGAAACATAACTGAAAAACATTTAACAGTTAGGACATATATTATTAATTAATATCTAGGGGAAAATATCACATCCTTATAATGAGTTTTGGAACCATTCACATAGTTTTCACAGAGATTAAAAACCAATGAAAATAACCTAAATTTTTTAAATTATCATGTTACACGTATAGATATGTTCATATTGAACCCATGTTTTCAACCTCTCTACATAATATAATGTTCCATGTATCCATCAACCTCCTCCCTCATTATACTCTCACTCATATTTAGTCCATCTAGATTCCTCATCACAAGTCATTGGAAATCATTAAGTGTGTCTTGACATTTATCAATTGTTATCTTTGTGATTATACATATCTATAGACCTATAGTCATAGGGTTAGTGTTTATTAATATTTAAGCTGATGGTATCCTTATGTGTGTTTTATTCTGTGTTCTTGGGAATATTTATACCCAAATTTCGTGGGAAAAATAGTGAAAACCTATTTTCAATACTTTTTTACTGAATTATTTTTCCTTCTAATATTTTACAAACTATTATTTTTATATTGTTTTTTATATTAAATCCTCATTAAAATAATATAAGTATTGTGAGAAATTATTATTTATTTAAAAATATTTTCGAAAAAATTTTAAATAGATGAGTTTCTTTAAAATTGTATAATTTCCACAGTTTTATAAACCAAACACTCATAATTTAATAAAATGGCTCAATTAGTTTTCATTTAATAATTATGGTAATTTATAAATGTTCATGGTCGTCAATTATAATGATGTATTAAATTAGTTTTGTGGTAAATACATTTTTTGAAATTGGTATTAATCTTACATGAATGGTGTAAGGCAGAATAATTAAATCCATTATAATGAAATGAGTTTAACTATTTATTTATGAGACTTGGTGGACTTTAGAATTTAAATAGATCCTAATGGGAACCCCTAATATAACAAACCAAGATTTAATATCCTTTTTTGTTCAATATATGTTATATAAATTATATTATTAGATACTCTAAATGTAAAAAACAATAATATATTAATGACACCTTATTAATAATTTTTTAATAAATATTAATATAGTAAACCATTAATAGTATTCCTTTATATGAAAAATAATTAATTTGAGTTAATAGTTAAAGGCAAATTTCTAATGAAATCTATTCTCATTATATTATATAATTTATTTAAAAAATATAAATTTTGTAAATTTTATAAATTAAAATTGATAAATTGAAATTGGGTTTAGAATTCCGCAAAATAAAATTATATTAGGATACATTTTTTGGATTTTACTAAAATTATTGATTTTTTGGTGAATAAAAAGAATAATTATTCTATTATTATCAATAGTATCATATGCAATATATGTTTTTGATCAATTTTTTATACTCTCAGTATATATTTAGAAACAAAATAAAAACAATTCTATGATCAATTTATAAAACTAATTAATAATATTTTGGATTATCAAATATTATTTTATGAAAAAATATTATTTCAATTTCTATAATTAAATTTATAAATGAAGAAATTATATTTTTGATTTAATTTATTGTAAAATAAATTGTATATGATCAAATATAATGTTATTATATCATTATAATTAATAAAATTTATACTGTTTACCTATATAAAAAATATTATGATTAAAAATACACTTTTTATAAAAATAGATTCTTACGTTGGACATGTAATAACATAAAGATAAATTTCACTACACATAGATATATTTTTTATGAAATGATTATTAAAATTTAGATATTAATTTTCATAAAATTTAATATGTACAATCTCATTTTCTGGTATAAAAGTTTGATTAGAAGGATTAATGTTAATTACCATGATCATAATGAAACAATAAAATTAAAGTTATTATTTTATTAATATAATTGAATTTATTTTAATTAAATTAATTTAAAATAATTTTACTAAATAATATTAAATTACTTTTAAACACATAAAAAAATAAAATTGATTAAATTGGAAATCTAGAAAAAATAAGACTAATAATCCACCGTTGTTAAAATGAAAGTTTTCAACAAAAATAATTTTCGACATATTATCTTTTTAAATTTTACAGTTAATATTATAAAAAGTAGACATTAAATATTATTAAATATGGGTTAAATTATTTTTCAATTTGCCCAAATTTGGTAATATGGGTTATGTTATATGGTAAATAAAACATAAAATCACATAGTTAAAAATTATATAAAAAGATTAAAAGTAACAGTGTAAAATTTTAAAACCTAATAGAAAATAAAATTATCATTGATGATAGAATTCTTTGATTATTAAGAGACACATATACACTACATAATTAATTATTTTAAATATTTGGTTCTATTGACCATGTAATAGTGTCACGACATATTTAAATATATATGCTCTTTCCAAAAGTGCATTGTCCACACTTATAAAAGGGGGCTAGTTACACCATCTCAAATATTCCTCTAAGATTAAATATTTTCCTAACAATATAGATATTATATCCCCTTATATAAGTACGTAAAACTATATATTTCCACTACTCACACTATTGTATCCAATGTCCTTTAGTACCCGGAAGATTTATATAGAAAGACCAGGTCTCCAATGTAACTAATACCTACTTCTTTTGTTTTCCCCATAGACTTCCTATTCTAAATATATTATATAGATAACTATAAAATTTCACACCATTAAAAATTATACAGGTGTTTTATTATATAATTTGAATAACCCTAAATTTATTAAACACCATCTTTGGACAAAAACAAAGCATTGTTAGTGTGTTGCACACACTATCACCTCCATATACGGAATCCCTCAATTTTTTTGAGAACCATTAATTGATGATAAAAATGTTATAATGGATGAATAAATATATATTATATAATATAAAAATTATTCTGAATTTTTAAATTATTGTTATACTCATTTCCCTATAATTCGTTATGAAATAATAACATCAATTAAGCATATGTTTGAACTATCACCTCCACGAGCAATGACTTTAGTTTTTCATCACCACCCATCACGGTTTGATTAAAATATATATTTAATATATTATTATATTTTCCATAACATAGTTAATAATTTTTATATTATGAAAATATTTTATGGAGCTTTATACTTTGGTAAACACACACAAGGAGTTACAGAAAAATTGATATAATAACCCCAAGTAACCAACATATGAATGAAAACTATAAAATTAAGAAATAAAATAGGATAATAAATGGTACACGGTATGTTTATTAAATAAAAATTACATTCCTATGAATTTATCTAATGAAAAAAAATTATTATTCATTTTTTTATGTCTGTTTGTATATTTAATCTGGAAAAATGATTAGGATTTTACCTCAATCACTTTTCACTGAGAAATTGTTCTTATTTATTAACCTATTCATATTTAAATGCTATTTATACATAATATTTGATACAATATTACATAAATAATAATACATTCATGGAATTTGAAGTTCAATTCCACTTTTTCCTTTGTATGAGGGTTTTTATTGTATTTTTACAAAGTCCTTAAGGGTGTATTTTTCCAAAAAATTAATCTACCGAGATATGTATAAGTTATACCACATGATTCATTTTAATGTGAGTAAATAATTCCATATTTTCCTTTAATATCATGACACACATATATGACATTATATTCAACTTTCTATTTAGTTTTTTATCCCACCTTACGGTTTTGATTTAAAATTTACAAAGGTATTAAGTGGATTTTAGGACTCAAATCACTTACTTCGGTAATAATAACTCTTCATTAAAAATTACCATTCAAGAATGATATATTATAACATATGATTAATTTATGTTGTATTTTAACATTCATTTATAGGGAAATAATTTTTCAAAATAATTTATTATTTCTCATAGATTCTATGCTTATTTCTAAATTCTTTTTTGTTATGCATAATTTCCATTTCATTTAATGAAATTTTCATCCTTATCATGGTTTGTACCTCCCAAAACTGTTTTTAAATTTCCTAGTTGAAATGTGGAATATTTTAATGTCCAATAAAACATTCTAATTTCTTTTTCTATTTTTAAAATGTTTTTGAAAACATTTTAATTATATGGTTTATGAAAATTTTGTTTCCATATATTGATAGGTTTTTACAGCAATTTAAAATAAATAGTTTCATTAAGCACTATATTTTATCCCACAATAACCATTATTTATTTTCACTAATATTTTATTTAGAAAATGTAGTAATAAGTGTTTTCATAAAATTTTTTTAACATAAAAATATTATAATTTTTTTTTAAAATTGATTTATGAAAAATTTCATATTTTCACCCTCTATATGTTATTATTACATGGTGAATATTTGAAATTAAGATATTTATTGTCTTAATATTTATTAAAATCTCAATATGTGATGATTATGAATGATTTAAATAACCAATTATTTCTTATGAGCTCATTAATATGTGTTTATGGTGGATTTTTTAATGGAACACATTTTTATGGTTGATGAAGTGAGGGGTTATATATCACCATTTAATTCACTTCTAAGTGGATCCTATCACATGAGATTATTAAATTATTCATAAAAGATATAAGATAATTTTTTTTCATATTAATTCTTTATGAATGAAAAACAAGAATATTTTTTCACAATTTTCTATTTTTAATGAGGCACATTAATATTTTTTCACAGGTTTTTCAGTTAATAATATAAGAGATTCATTATTCATAACATTGTTCTAGGGATTAGATGAGTGATTATTTTTTCACATGTTATTTTTTTGAGGTTGATATATAAAATTTTTTTCTCAAGACTTAATTTGATATTATTATTCCATATTTTCATGTTCTTCATCATGTTAGTCCTACATTTAATGATGCATTTCATTTTCAAAAAATTCTTTTTTTTATGAATGTTTTATAATTTTTTAAATATGTCTTCATTTTTATTACATTCTCAAATGATATATGATTATTGATATTTTTTAATACATTTTATTTATTTTTTACAATTTTAATTTTATGATCTTATTTTTCTATGATTTTTTTATAATTATCCCCATTAGGATTATATTTTTTAAAATTATATTTATTCCCCCATGTTATCCTTCATGTTAGGATTGTGTTTTCAAAACACTGAGAATCTTTTCACCCCCATTTCTATTCTATAATCACAAAATTATGAATATGATTATATAATATTATATATCTATAAAATTTTCATTCAGTGAAATTTTATTGAGAAATGATTTCTATTGATATAAAATAAGATGTTTATATAAATATTCTCCAGAAGACCAGACCGTTTGGTATATGGGTTTTGAACCATTTTGTGAGATGTATTATATATACAATGATATTAATGAATTATATAATATTTTGTATCTTTCATTGTTATATTTAGTTTTTGAGATAGGTTTAATTATTTTTGGAGACTAATTTTGATAACATTAGCTAAAACCAGATGAAAAAATTAAATAAATTAGTTTTTGTATAAAATAAAATTTAATATTTTTTTTGTTAATTTAGACATTATTAGGTTCTCCTAGAAAATATCTCCATATCTAGATTCAATTTATTGATGATATATCCATCATATATGACCATATGGGTAATAACCATGAGAAAAAATTGGTATTAGCATTATCTTTTGGTAGTGCATGGTGGAGATGAAAAACAACACACTTGGTTTGACATTCATAGGGGTTATGATTTTGTTTATTAGAATTACCTTAGATGAAATACTATAAAGGATAAGAGTTTAATGTTATCTATTATGGTTATAAATCAGATTATGAAAATAATATTGAATTACCAAGATACTGTTATGGGCTGATCATATTTTGATACAGTTTAGAAAGAATGTCTTATTGGAGAAAAACATTGTATTACAGTTTTCATATTCATATTTATTAAATTATTATAAATATTTTGGGTTTAGTAGAAATAATATAATATAGATGATAGAGAGAATATATTTTATCTATAAACAACTATAGAGAATGCATAAATTGGTTAATATATGAAAATTTTTTTATGATGGAAATATTAGAAACACAGTTTTATTTAATGTAGTGAGATTAATAAGTTAAAATAAATTTGATCTGAATTATATTTCATATTATCATTATTGAAGTGTAGAATTTTTTGTCTTCAAAATGTTATTAAGAATTATTTAAATCAACTAAGGATGTCTATAACTATTCGATCATTGAAGGATGTGAGTCATTTTGTAAAAGTAGCAATACCATTGAATGGTGATTTTAGAACATGGACATATTTTTAGGATGGATATTTAATAAAACATGATTGAAGAATGGATAACAATTATGTTTGATATATTATTGATCTACAGATAAAAAAAGATTATTTTGTATTGAATAAGTATGTTGGATAGAATTAGTATTCTTAGTATTGATAATTGATTCAAGATATTATTATTAATGATCATCCCATTTTTTTGATTAGGACATTTATAGGCGTATGTGTGGCCATATAATCTAGTGGTTTATACCATTTTAATGTAAAATATTTGGATAATTTTTTTAGGAGTATATAACTTTACTATGGTATATTTAATTAAAGATTCAAAGGGTTGAGGAATGGTAATCGTTGTATTTTATATGATTAGGGTATGAAAAATCAATGTTGTTTGGGGAAGGATAAGTGTTTTTATATAGCTGAATATATTTAGTTTATTGTCACATTTAAATTTATATAAATAATAATAATTTTTTTCAGAATACTTTCTCTTAAATTAATCTATGTGTAATAATGGAAATTGGGAGGATATAATTTATATAATAAGAAGAATGAAAAATCTCAAGACATTTTATCCTCTAAAATTTATTACATATTTTATATCTTTTGTCACATTCTACAACCAATGTAAAAACCCATATAATATTAAAAATACAATACCATTAATGTTATAATAAACACAATGTTGTAAAAAAATTAATATAAATTACCTGTAGATGGTAAATAAGTAATGTGAATTAATTTTGATTAGGATATATTAAATATAATCTAATTATTTATATAATATATTTAATATTAATAATTCCAATTGAATTTTATTATAATTTTAAATCGATAATCAAAAAAATCAATTTTTATTTCATCACATGAAATTTATCATAGGGCATTCTATTAATTATATTCAAAAATAATCCATCTTTGGTGAATAATGAAAAAACAAATTTTCTTAATTCATCTATATTTATATGATATAAATGTTTTTTAAACCACTTGTGAAATAAAACAATTCATATGGTATAATAATGAATTAAAAAAATAATATTTTCAATTTTTAAGGCATCCTAATAACATTTTAGAAAATAAATTTTTATTTCATAAGAACTATTTAATATTAATTAAATTTAAACATGTAAAATTCATTTTTTTATATATTTAAATGTCACATTACTATATTTAAAATTAATATAGTCTTATTTATATAAATAATATCAACGAAATTGATAATTTTGACTTCTATATACACTTTATGCTTCAAAAATACACTTTTCATAAAAATGTGTTTTTGCGCATTACATGTGCTAACATTATAATTAATTTTCCTCCACATAAAATTTTAATTTGATAAAATAATTCATAGATTTTTTTTCTAAAATTAAAATTTTAATCAATTTTGAAAATATCTTTTTTTTAATAAAATTTAGTTTTTTGGATTGATGATAATTACAACTGTAACGTCGAAACATTTATTTTAATATTATTGTATTTTTAATATAAAGTTTTTTATATTGAATAATTTAATTGTAGATATATAAATTAATTAATCTGATGGGACATAAAAAATATTAATATTAATATATATATATATATATATCAATAGTAATTTAATTTTTAATCATTATTATATAATATTATAATTGCATAATATTCCATATATCCAATTTCATTTAAAACATTTTTAGTAAACATTAAAAATTTTAATTTTCAATTTAATTTCTCAAATACCCAAAAATTTTAAAATTGGATCATCTTATCTGATAATTTTTTGGATATGAAACAAAAAGTGTATAAGGGAATATAAAATCCCCAGACATTACATTATATTTATCTTAAAAAAATTAAATCATTTTGACAGCTTAAAGTGGACATAACAACAGGTTTTAATGAAGCGTGATACTATTAAAATGTTATTATAAAATCATTGATAATATAATATAGCTTTTAAATTTGATGTTATTATTAATAATATATATATTATGAAAATTAAATGTTTTAGAGTTGAATAAAAATAAGAAATTGGATATATATGGATTAGAGTTAAAATTAGTACCATTTGGTGGAAAAATGAATGTCTTTTAAAAACCAGAATATTTCTAAAAGGTGGTTTAGTTGATAATTGAAAAAATTATTTAAATTTAATTATTACAAAAATATGAAAATATATTAAAAAAATAATTTTGTTTTTTAAATTATAATACCTATAATATATGATGGTGAATTGTTTGGATTTTTTTAAAATGTTCAATTTTTTGATCAATATAGAGAAATACAAAATTTTAATTGAGAACATCAATTTCAATTAAAATAGTTATTAAGGTAAATTATACATAATAATTATTTTATTTTATAATTATTTCTATTATATATCTATTAATCCAATTTAGTTTATTAGAAATATTTTAATATTGATTTTTGACATAAAACATAGAAAAAATATATGAATTTTATCTTTGAAAAAATAATTTATCATCGCCTCTACGTAATTAATTAAAATTATAATATAAAACTTATAAGTTTGAAATTCTGAAAAATTTATTCCATATTTGATGTAAAATGAATAATATAATTTAATTATATCATATTAATTTTTTTATCCAAATTAAATGTAAAATCAGTAAAAAATATTTACCTTTGTTAACGTAAAAACTAATTTACATGGCTTATAAACTAAAAGGATATGATTTTAAATGAAATACAATGTTGTATAAAATATTTTTATATATATATATCGCCAATATAAGGTCTATTGAACATGATTACATTATTTTTACCCATTTTTCTTATTAAAATCATCGGATTGCCTTTTTCTTTTTAAATAATAACAATCATGTCACTCACCTAACTTATAATGGGATGAAATATATCCTCCCATCTTCACACATGAAAAACCTTTTTTATCCTCCAATTGCAACTGAAATAATTTAAAAATTCCATATCCTCATCCTATAAGCCTTATTTTTTTTGTGAAAAACAAACATAGTAACGGTTTTGGTGAAAACCTAAGGAGGTTATCCAAGGAAAATGTAACATTATCCAATGATAACTATTTATAAAAATACTTTTTCAATATACATAAATTATTATTAATATGTGATGATATAATTAACTCACTTTTTACATATAATTATTTGTTTTCATGTTATGGAAATTACATACAACAATACCCATATCCACCAAATGGGTGTCTAAATCATCAATCATGTGTATTGAGGACTTCGACCTTGTGAAATGATTTCATTTGTTTTTTCCATTAGCACATCTAATTATTTTTTATCAAGATGGATATAAATAAAACATGTTATTTATATAAAATATTTATACATATTGTGGAAATATATCTTATATTTTATTTTTATTTTCATTTATTTTGGGAATTGATAACTTATATCGTGTATAAGGCTAACAATAGCCTCACAAAGCGGTGTGTTTATAATTTAACTAATGCATTACATTAATGTTTCTGAGGATATATTAAATTAATATATGTGATATAAATTACATTATTTTAATATTCATGAAATATTTCTCATTACATGAACACAATATATAACATTTTCATCCATAAATTGAAAATTTATAATGCCATTCATGTATGTATGGATTACCGCCTTCACAAAGAGATGTGTCTCTATTTTCATCACTATAACACATGTATTAAATTTATAATTAAATTTAAAGTAATAATATTATATACATAACATTATGATCATTCTGGAAGGATAAAATATTATGTACCTTATTTCTATAATGATAATTCAAAATTGTAAATGTTTCTCACACGTACGTTTGGCCAACAACCTAAAAAATTTAACTGTAGTTATTTCTTTATCCACAATTCATGAATGGTTTTAAAAATATTAATGATGTATAAATATGATAATTATTTCATTATATATATATATAATAATGAAAACTTTTTCTATAGTTAATCGATTATTGTCTTTTTTGACACATATTCTAAATATTATCGAAACATTTCATATAAAAATAATTGACTAAATAATCATATATTACACTTTAATAACATAAATAAAAAAGAACAAAAAACCAAATAAAATGTTATAAATAATCAAAATAATTAAAATAATTTTATTTTTCTATAAGATAAGTAATGTACATGACATGTCAGACTCACGCAAAGGGATTTTTAGTCTCTCATTTATTTTAGGGAGACATGGGAAAATTCAACAATAGTATCTTTTTTTGGAATTGTATACTTGTCATGACACGTCCCCATGGGCCCAAGTCGTGACTACCCCAAGCCTACCTTCCATAGGTCAGGGGTTAGTGACTAGATCCATAAAGGCATATCCTTAAAATGGGAAGGCATTTCCATTACACCTTTTCAAACACATAGTCTAAGAACACCACCAGATTTAACCATGAAGTAAAACTACAACAGTAATGGTGTGTATTGAAAGTAAAGGGGGAATGAATACATGACAAAATAAAAAGATACAAATACAAATGAAAATAGATAAAATATCCTGAGATCATCGACCGATGATTCTACCTGAAGTGTAACACCCCATGATTTCATAGTGTGTTATTTTTTCAAAATAATTCAATAACTTGCACTACACGCAACACCGAGTTCAAGCGCACCATGACTTACCAAATAAGGCGTTCAAAAGAGGTTATGAATAGTATTAACTAAAATTTAAAATTTATATAATCCATATAATTTTAGAATCCATATTATGTGTTTCTTAGACATAAAGTAAGAACAAATTCATTTTTTTCACATAAAAAAAGTATTTTTCAAAAAATTCACTTTTACCAACTTTTAATTGTGAAACCGTTTTTTTAATCCAATTTTTTAAACTTTTATATATTCAATTTGACTAAATAAATTTATTCATTATAATGGGGATATAAAAAATTTACAATGAAACACCCCAAGCTTCCATAGTATGATTCCCTTTGAATAATGCAATGGTGTGCATTGTACGCAACTTCGAGATTCTAACACACCACAACCAATCAAAATAGCCGTTTTGAATAGTAATACCTACTTTTTGAAATTTTATACATTTTATCATTACAAATGGACTTCATTTTTGGATTTGTAATATTGAAATTAGCTTAGGGTGAAATTTTGGTACTTTTCCAATAACTTTCATATTTTGATGAATATTGAAAATTACTAAATTTTAATTAAAAACAACTTTTTAAATAGAAATAATTAATAGTGATAAGTTATTAATTTGAGTGGTTTTCAAGTATATTTATAATATATTTTTACCATTTAATACAATATTGGTCATTGAATGTAATTTCACATTTAAACCAAACATAAACAAGTGTCAATCTTTTGATAGTTACTATCTCTTAAAAACACACTATTTGTTTTGACGATGAGAATTAATTTTTAAATTATATAATTAAACTGATATGTTTTAAATTTGGTAAAATAAAAATAATTTTTTAATTCCTAATATCAAATATAGATTAGCCCTAATTTTTGGTATTTTTCTGGAAACTTTAATTTTTTTGATGAATAGTGAAACCACTAAGTGGTAGTTTAACAACTGAAATTTTCATAAAAAATAATTTTAATGCTTCTATGAGTGGAATTTAAAAAATCTGAGAGAAAAAGTTAATATCAAGGATTAAAATTTGGTTCAATGAGACGAAATTAATTTTTTTGTGAATAGTAACTTTTTACTTTTGTTTACCACGGTTAAAAGTAAATATGGTAATTAAGGGTAAAAATGATATTAATATTACCCTAACACATGTCCTAACTCTATTGGACAAGTGAAACTCGACCAAAACAACCTTAGGAGTAAAATATTATCATTTAGGTCCACTTGGATTAGATTAGGACATTTATTATTATTTAATTCAAAGAATAGTTAAAATAGTTAAAATCAATATTTATTTACTAAAACATTTTAAATATAGGGTAATACATAAGAAAAATTAGATTGTAAATATTCATTATAAATATAATAAGATTTCCTACATAAATATATTTTATTTATAATATTTGGGAATTAAATAATTTATTTTATTTATGACACAATGATGATGTAGTAATTACCATAATAGTGAAAAATTAAAATAATTGATATTATAAATACCCAAATAAATATAATTTGACACTTTATATGAATTAAAATAATTTTATAGGATAATATGATATGTTAGTATTTATTTAATTAACTTTTTCCAAAGTAATCATTCTGTAATGATTTTTACAAAAATCAATTATTGAATAGTGTCAAAATTGACATAAAATAGTTTTTAAAAAAATATTATATCAGTAATTGATATTAAATTCCTAAAAATCTATGGTTCAGACAAGAGACTTATATCATGATATATGAATCATTAATGGTCCACTTTGGGATCTCTTTGATGTATATAGTTACTTTATTAACCATATAATATAAAAATACAATGAGACATTGTAAAAGTGAAACTAATTAACTAAGTGTTAATACATAATGATAAGGTAAATATAGTAACCCAAACCTGTATAAATCCTATTGGCTGAGTGGTTTTAGACCTATCCCCATCTTAACCGTTAAATAATATACATTGGTGCCATTATAATCTAAATATTTATTTATTATAAAATAATATTTCTATCTTTTCCAAAGGTGCCCCTCACCCCTCTTATAAAAGGGAACACATCCTTCTCATTTATTAACAGCTTCAAAGCCTTTTTGTTCGTCCAACCCCTTCCAAAATTCTCTCTCAACTTCCCTCACTTCATCCTAGAGGACTTCGTTTGGTCTGAATGCCAACCTATGGAGCCCTTTTGATCAAATCAAAAAAACCCAAAGAAGAGGTAATGATTTCACCACCCTCTTTCAAATTCCTTTCTTCATCCACTTCTTCTTTATTTGTTATGACCATTATAAAATAATAAATCCAGTATATTATATATAATATGATGTTATTATAAATATGGTAAAACCATATTCATTATTCTATTCATTTTTGGAATAACATGTCACCATACGTGTGTACGTACGACTTATCATCTCCACATCCTGGTGTAATTGTTATTCAATATATTATTATTTAGATGGTTATAATAATGATGTATAATTTATGTAAATTATAAATATAACATGATAATGATTCTGTATATATGATATATCATCAAATTATATATTATTTTAATATCAATAGAATGATATTTTCGCTCGTGCGTACGTACGGATTACCGTCTCCACGATGCGATGAGATTCATTTCCAAGTTCACCATTCATCGACGATTATAAAAATAAACAGTATATAATATATGAAATAATAATGCTACTGGATAAATATATATTTATATATATATGTATCTATGTACTTACATATATCTTATTCACTTACTTCCATCTAAAACAATATGAAAACAGAAACAGCGTTTATGCGTACATACGGACTACCGTCTCCATAAACGGTGTTTTCCATTTCCTATATATATCTATTATACATATTTATATTATATATATATGGGATATATTTATCATTTTTTATATAATGGATTCATTTATATCACTATCTAAGTGATACAATCAAATGTAACAAGACAAAACACGTACGATAAAGAAAATGATTATTACCCAAAATTTTAATTTAACATGGAAATTATTAATAAATGGGTAGTATAAAGTCATAAATAAATCATGTATGATATCATAAATATTAATATGGTTCTGGTATACTTTAATAAAATACTATGATCTTCATACATGAGGTTAAACGTACCCTCGACTAAAGGAAAGTGCAAGGTAAGGGGTTTTCATCTCACTCCTTATTCCCGTGAGATTCATGCCATATTTCCACTATTACCTTTTGTGTCATGTATGTACTGCCCATAATTGTATTATTTGTGTAATACACTTTAATTTATGTGTATTTACATATTCATTGTATGATACCTCTTTCATGGGTTGTTTGTTTTGTAAGATTCCAAATCGGTAAGGGTTAATTCCTCAATCTCATTATTATCCGAGATTGTTTATGTGCAAGTATTTACTGGGACATTTTTATCATCCATGTACATTTTTCATTAAAATGATTTAAAAATGATAATTTTAAGGGTTTTTAAAGTTTCTCTTTATCAATATCAGAATTTCAAAAAAAAAATAGATTTATATTTCTAAATATTTTTAATTAATGTCTATGTTTTCAAAATTATTTTAAGGATTTATTTATATGGACATGAATGTTTGGAAATGATAATTCATTTCAAAAGTTTCAAAGTGCTATGAAACACTTTGATTCAAAAATCTCTTTTAAATTACTTCCTTTATAAATGTTTGACTTTTAAATGATTTTACAAAATGGATATTTCTCTCAAAAAGTTTTACTCGTCATTTTCATCTATGTCCACATCCTTTGATGGATTTTAAGTTTATTTGAAGTTGATTTATTATAATAAACTTCTATATTGAATTGAAAGTTTTGTGATATGTTTGACTGTGGATGTGTTATTTTTATACCATTCATGGTTTATGGATGAAGTATTTACATTTCATATGCTAGTTTAATTACAAATGTTTATGTTTTGTTTAATCCTTTTCATATGGGAATGCATTGGACTTAATTTGTGACGGGTGGAGCCTGCTTTAGCTCCTCGATGCATCAGTTGGTCTCATGAGACAAACCAGTGTCTTGGCATGAGGCCGTGAAGAAATATTATTTTGAGTCTTGGCATGAGGCCTTGGATACGTGGTTATGATAGTCTGGCATTATGCATTCCATCATTATGAAAGTGGTTAATGATATTGCATGTCATTATTCAATTTGTAGAATATCCATGTCAATAAGTAAATGGAATTATTTCAATTTATTTCTGCCATATTATGTTGATGTTTAAGTTTAAAAGGATTTGGTTTTAGTTATACATTGCCTTAAATGTTTATTCTTATTTATGAATGTTTTCATTGTATTTCTTACCCTTACTGAGCGTTTGATCTCACCCCTTTCAATGTTTTATTTTTCCCAGGATTCCAAGAAGTGTGTTGTGATTGATATGCAGGGTAAAGCCAAGAGAATAATGGTGTTCATAAATATTATTTATGTTGTTTTGCATATCTTAAAGTGCAATGTAACATTCATGTATGTAATCTATTTTCCAAGACTATTAAACTGATCAGTCCTTCGGGACATCATTACTTTTAATCATGCCAATGTTATGTAATAATGCACCGACTCGGGGTAACTGGGC
Source organism: Viscum album (assembly GCA_963277665.1). Taxonomy (NCBI): domain Eukaryota; kingdom Viridiplantae; phylum Streptophyta; class Magnoliopsida; order Santalales; family Viscaceae; genus Viscum; species Viscum album. Next base: position 1,700,337,429 of record OY728127.1, read on the forward strand.
TCAGGGCTTTACAGTTGGTATCAGAGGAAGTTTTGCAACAAACATGGAATCTAGGTTTAGAAAAACTCTGATTAGAGAACATAGATTTAAGATGGAATTTGAGGATTAATATATCAGAACTTCCTATAATTTTGTTATTGTAGAGATTTTGTGTGTTTTCCGAGAAATACATCCCTGTCTGGATACGAGAAGGTAGAGGTGGCTCTGGCACAGATGTACCTAGGGGTAAAAACCAAAAACACCGCTTTGAGCTAGACTCAAACGGGAACTGGTGCATGATAATGGTCCTTGTTGCAATCTTGGTTACAACACTCCCGGGGGATATGCTTAGGATAATTCTCATTTTCTTTACAAACCATTATGAAGGGTTTATGTGTTTATTCTTCCTCAAAGAAAACATTTTTATGATTATGGATTATATCCATAAACTGTTAAATTTGTGTTAGGTATTTTACAAGTTTTGAATTATTCATTGGAATTCATAAACTGACATAGTTTATGATATTGTATTGAAATGGCGCCCAGTAGAAGGAATGTGAACTCCAGTAATACGTATGATCCAAAGAATAAGAAGGATCATATCTTTCATGGTATTAATCCATCATTTAGAAGGAAAATAGTCTCCCACTTATTATCATTATATGAAGAAATATTATCATGTGTTGATAAGAAAAATAAAGAGTTCTCTGAGTCCTATGGATTTGATGGGAAGAAAGAGAAGAAAAGGATGGAAGAGAGAAAGATGGATAAAGGGAAGAGGGAAAAGAATAATTTCCCCATATCTGATAACTATGGGAAGAAACACCCTGGAACTTGCTTGAAGGGAATTGGAGTTTGTTATATGTGTGGAGAAAAAGGACACCATGTATTTGACTGCAAGGGTAAGAAAATGGATTCAAATGTACAATGCATCATTTGCAAGGAGTTTGGACAGTACGCGAACCTATTTCCCAATCATCAGACTATGCCGCAAATGATGCTATTGGATAATAATCATGTTATGATACTACCACATATTAAGAATAATGATTAGAGTTATTGTGTTGATTATTTCATTTGAGTGTTGTATCAACAATGTACTTGTTATAATAATTATGGAGTATATAAGGATAATACTGCAGTACTATTTTATTAAGGACTTGAGATTGTGTGGAACAAAGAAAAGTGACTCAATAGTATGTTAAATTTTTGGAAAATATATTGTTGAGAGAATGATAAACCATAATATAGTTCTGATACTGAGGTAGTGATTTTAGAATAATACATGATTTATTTGGATAAATTATATTGGATATTCTTGACTACCTTGAAACTAATTAATGATTTGTATATTCCATAATTGTTGTGGTTTACAAAATTTTAGGATTGAAGGAGTATATCCATTATTCTTTAAGGAATAAGGGACCATTAATGTAATCAATAAAGTTTTATGGAAATTCAGGATGTTGTAGTGTTTTAAAAGAATACATGACGAAGGTGTTCACATTTTATTACGCAGTAAAAAGGATCTTCATTTTGTTTAACATCAATATAAATTTTTGACTAAAGCATTTTGGATAGTTCTAGTTTGGATTATTTTTGGATTTCCATAAAAGGAAAACTCGGAGGTCGGGCGGCAACCTGTCGCGTCCGGCAAGGCCGCGGGACTTGAACCCACAAATGATGGGCTACAAAGGTGTATCACCTACCACAGGCCCAAGAAAAGTTTGAGATTAAATAATGTATCTTTTTTAAAAGATCTGGTAGATGAATTATAAAATCATTTTTTTGGAACCCTATATGAATAGGATAAATAGAATATATTTTTTTTGTGTTCTATTATCTTTTAGAGTGAATGATGAGTTTGTGGTAGAAATTAGTTAAAGGATGGAACTCTACTTGTCAAGAATATATTTTTCTTCTTCTCTTATTGTATAACTAAATTAATTTTTATACTTTATTTATGGAATCCTAAAACCAAAAATGTGTTATCCTAATACCCTATTTTTTGTTGAACCGATGGTATTTCAAATCATCATAGATTGATGAATTTAAGGACCTCAATTTTACACTTGTTTTTGATTGATGAAATCAATAACAACCAATAAATATTTACATTTTTTCTCCAATTATATGTCTATAATTTCCACCAATGTTCTCCTAATAGAGATCATAATTTTGTGGTGACCATTTAATTTCCCTTTTCCTCATATTAAGACTAAATTCTAATAACCCAATTTCTAATGTGGGTTTTCCCACAAATATATTTTCTATTTTAAACCTTTTATTATCCAAGAACAATTTCACATTGCTAGGACGCAATTTATTGTAGTAGGGGAGAATGTAACACCCCAAGATTTCATAGTGTGTTATTTCTTCAAAATAATTCAATAACTTGCACTACATGCAACACTGAGTTAAAATAGCACCATGACTTACCAAGCAAGCCGTTCAAAAGAGGTTATGAATAGTATTAACTAAATTTTAAACATTATATAATCCTTATAATCTGAGAATCCATATTATGAGTTTCTTAGACATAAAGTAAGATCAAATTCATTTTTTCAGATAAAAGAAGTTTTTTTTTCTAAAAATGCACTTTTATCAACATTTAATAGTTAAACCCTTTTTTTTGAAATCCAATATTTTAAACTTTTATATATTCAATTTGAATAAATAAATTTATTATTAAGACTAGGGACATCAAAAATTTATAATGAAACACTCCAAGCTTCCACGGTACGTTTCCCTTTGAATAATGCAATGGTGTGCATTGTACACAACTTCGAGATTCTAACACACCACAACCAATCAAACTAGCTGTTATGAATAGTACTACCTACTTTTTGAAATTTTATAAATTTTATACTTCGAAATGGACATCATTTTTGGATTCATAATATCAAAATTATCTTAGGGAGAAATTTTGGTACTTTTCAAATAACTTTCATATTTTGATTAATAGTGAAAATTACTAAATTTTAATTAAAAACAACTTTTTTAATCGAAAGAATTAATTGTGATAAGTTATTAATTTGGGTGGTTTTAATGTATATTTAGAATATATTTTTACCATTTAATACAATATTGGTCATTGAATGTAATTTCACATTTAAACCGGACATAAACAAGTGTCAATCTTTTGATAGTTATTATCACTTAAAAACACACTATTTGTTTTGATGAAGGGAATTAATTTTTTAATTAATTAATGCAACTGATATGTTTTGAATTTGGAAAAATAAACATAATTTTTTAATTCACAATTTCAAATATAGTTTAGGCCTAATTTTTGGTATTTTTATGGAAACTTTCATTTATTTGATGAATAGTGAAACCACTAAGTGGTAGTTTAAAAAACTGAATTTTTCATAAAATATAATTTTACTGCTTTTGTGAGTGGAATTTCGAAAATCAGATAGACAAAGTTAATATGAAGGAGTAAAATGTGGTTCAATGAGATGAAAATAATTTTTTGGTGAATAGTAACATTTTACTTTTATTTACCACAGTTAAAAGTAAATATTGTAATTAAGAGTAAAAATGAAATTAATATTACCCTAACACATGTCCTAATTCTATTGGACAAATTTATATCGACCAGAAACAACCGTAGGAGTAAAATATTATCATTTAGGTCCACTTGGATTAGATTAGGACATTTATTATTATTTAATTCAAAGAAGAGTTAAAAGAGTTAAAATCAATGTTTATATACTAAAACATTTGTAATATAGGGTTATACATAATATAAATTCGATTTTAAATATTAATTATAAATATAAAAGGATTTCCTACATAATTATATTTTACGTATAATTTTTAAACAATAAATAATTATAATTTATTTGTTACACAATGATGATGCATTAATTTCCATAATAGTAAAAAATTAAAATAATTGATATTATAAATACCCAAATAAATATAATTTGAAACTTTTTATGAATTAAACTAATTTTAAAGGATAATATGACATGTTAGGATTGATTTAATTAACATTTTTCTAAGTAATCATTCTGTTATGAGTTTTACAAAAATCAATTATCGAATAGTGTCAAAATTGACATAAAATAGTTTTAAAACAAATATTATATTATTAATTGTTATAAAATTACTAAAAATATACGGTTCAGCCAAGATACATATATCATGATAGGTTCATAATTAATGGACCAATTGGGGATCTCTTGGATGTATATAGTATATTTATAAACTTATAATATAAAAATAAAAAGAGACATTGTAAAAGTGAAACTAATTAACTAAGAGTTAATACTAAATGATAAGGATAATATAGTAACCCAAACCTATATAAATCCTATTTTTTGAGTGGTTTTCAACCTATTCCCACCTTAAAAGTTAAATAATCCACTTTGGAGCCATTATAAACCTAATATGAATTTATTATAAAATAATATTTCTAGCTTTTCCAAAGGTGCCCCTCACCCCTATAATAAAAGGGCAATCCTCCTTCTCATTATTTCAAACCTACAAAGACTTTTTGTTCGGCCAAAACGAGCCCAAATACTCTCTCAATATCCATAACCTCATTCTAGAGGACTTCCTTTAGTCATAAAGTCGACCTATGGAGCCCTTTTGATCAAATCAAAAGGAAGAACCTGAAGAAGAGGTAATGATTTCACCACCATCTTTCAAGTTCCTTTCTTCTTACAACTCTTCATTCTCAGTTATTACCATTATAAAATAATAACTCTAGTATCTTATATATAATATGAGGTTATTATAAATATGGTACAACCATATTCAGTATTCTATCCATCCTTTGAATAACATGTCACCATACGTGCGTACGTACGGCTTACCGTCTCCACGTTGTGGTGTAATTGTTATTCAATATATTATTATTTAGATGGTTATAATAACGATGTATAATTTATGTAAATAATAAATATAACATGATAATTATTCTTTATATATGATATACCATCCAATTATATATTATTTTAATATTAGAAAAATTATATTTTTTCTCGTATGTACTTACGGATTACCGTCTCCACGATGCGATGAGATTCATTTCCAAGTTCACCATTCATCGTCGATTATAAAAATACATAGTATGTAAAATATGACATAATAATGATACTGGAGATATATATATTTATATATATAAGTATTTATGTACTTACATATATCTTATTCACTTACTTCCGTCCAAAACTATATGAAAACAGAAACAACGTTTATGAGTACGTACGGACTACCGTCTCCATAAACTGTGTTTTCCATTTCTTATATATATCTATTATAAATATTTATATTCTAAATATATAGATATTTTTATCATTATTTATATAATTGAAGTATTTAAATCATGATCTAAGTTATACAATCAAGAGTAACAAGTTAAAACACGTACGATAAAGAAAACTTTTATTACACGAACTGTTAATTTAACATGGAAATTATTATTAAATGGGTAGTATAAAGTCATAAATAAACCATGTATGAAATAAAAAATATTAATATGGTTATGGTATAATTTAATAACATACTACAATCTACGTACAGGAGGTTAAATGTACCCTCGACTAAAAGAATGTTCAAGGTAAGGGGTTTTCATCTCACTTCTTATTCCCATGAGATTCATTCCATATTTCCACTATTACATTTTGTGTGGTGTATGTATTGCCCATAATTGTATTATTTGTATAATAAACTTTAATTAATGTTTATTTACATATTCATTGTATGATACCTCTTTCATGGGTTGTTTGTTTCGTAAGTTTCCAAATTGGTAACGGTTAATTCCTCAATCTCATTATTATACGAGATTGTTTATGTGTAAGTATTTACTGGGAAATTTTTATCATCCATGTCCATTTTTTATAAAAATGATTTCAAAATGATGATTTTAAGGATTTTTAAAAGTTCTCTTTATCAAGATAAAAATTTCAAATGTATTTTTTAAGATTTATCTTTTTAAATCATTTTAATTAATGTCCATGTTTTCAAAATGATTTTAAGTATTTATTTATATGGACATGAATATTTTGAAATGATAATTATTTTCAAAATATTCAAAGTGGTATGGGATGATTTGATTAAAAAATCACATTTAAATTTCTTCTTTAAAAATGTGTGACTTTTAAATGATTTTACAAAAATGATATTTCTCTCAAAAAGTTTTATTCATCATTTTCATCTATGTCAACATCCGTTGATGGATTTTAAGCTTATCTGAAGTTGATTTATTATACAAAACTTCTATATTGTATTGAAGTTTTTGTGATATGTTTGACTTTGGATGTATTATTTTTTAACCATTTATGGTTGATGGATGAAGTATTTACATTTCGTATGCTAGTTTTATTACAAATGATTATGTTATGTTTAAACCATTTCATAAAGTAATGCATTGGACTTAATATGTGACAGGTGTAGACCGCTATAGATCCTCGATGCATCGGTATGGAACGTGAGACAAACTAGTGTGTTGGCATGAGGTAGTGACAAAATCCTATTTGTAGTCTTGGAACGAGGCCTTGGCTACGTGGTTGTGATAGTCTGGCATTATTCATTCCATCATTATAAAAGTGGTTATTGATATTTCATGTGATTAATCGATTAGTAGAATATCCATGTGAATAAGTAAATGGAATTATTTCATTTTATTTCTTCCATATTATGTTGAAGTTCATGTTTAAAAAGTTTTTGTTTTAGTTATACATTTCCTTAAATGTTTATTATTATTTATGAAAGTTTTCATTGTATTTCTTACCCTTACTGAGCATTTGATCTCACCCCTTTCAATGTTTTATATTTCCCAGGATTCCAAGAAGTGTATTGTGATTGATATGCAGGGTTAAGAGAAGATAATAATGGTGTTTATAAAGATTATTTATGTTGTTTTGTATTTCTTAATGTGTAATGTAACATTCAATTATGTAATATATTTTCCCTGACTGCTAAACTGATCGGTCCTTCAGGACTTCATCTCTTGTAATAATGCCAATGTTATGTAATAATGCACCATGTATGGGTAACTAGGGTCAGGGCATTACATGAAGTCTAGGAAAGACTCATCTCCAAAACTCTCCGCGTCAACCGTCACCGTTGTCCACCATTAGGTCTTAGCTCCCCGAGACTCAGTACAAGATTCTTGTCATCTACTTAAGACACAACAAGGTATTGGTAAATATCATGCATGGGTGAGTATACAAATACCTAGTAGGGACCTGGGGACCCCTGAAGGTCTAAAAAAATTCCACAATTTATATCCACAAAGATTGATCTCCAAAACAAAGCACAAAGAAAAATTCTTATCTCAAAAATAGGTATAACTAAATTATTGATATACATATGATTAGTCATAAATATTGTTCATATTATTATATCAAGGGGCACTACTGCTCACCATATAGAGTTTGAACCACACCGAATCGATAGGTACTAACCCCCACTGACACCCACAGGATCTGACCTCCTGAGGATCGATAGGTACTAAACCCGACTGACCCACACATGATTCTACTAGCCTAGGATCGATAGGTACAATCCCCTGCAAGACCCACACATTATTGATTGGTTATTATCCATGCATGAACGCTATGTGGTAATCCACACAGGATTTCTAGGTGCGGATCCACACAGGGTCGCTAGATGCTGATCCACATAGGGTCGCTTGGTGATGATCCACACAAGCTCTCTAAGTAATCATCAATACAGGTTCTCTAGGGGATGATCCACACATGATCAAAAGGTGTTGATCCACACATACTTGATAGGTTCTGACCAACAAATGGTCTCTCAGTATTATCCTTCATATATTACGTCTCCAACATCCATCTCATAGCCTGACACAGAATTCACGCTCATAGCACGCTTTATTCTAGGAGAAATAGATCCTCAATAAATTTTTAATTTTTTAATCAGCATGAAGTCCTAAAAAGAAGTTATCCAATGATCTGTCATCTTATTAGGGTTCCAATGTAACATACAACACGTCAACAAGATGCTCGGTCTGTAAGTTATTGGTGTTTTAGTGCTGGGTTCCTATTTGGATTCAGGGTCGATCCAACCTAGTCGTACTCCAATTTTATCCAAAACTATCGTGGAGTAACTTAAAAGGATATTCTCGCTCCGAGGATCCCAGTGTTGTAGATGGTTTTTCAAACAGACATCTGGTTCACAAGATACAGCCATTTGAGCGTATTAGGGCCCGATAATGGTCCGGGTCTAGTCCGACTCGTTGGGACTGACCAATTTTGGGTCCACTTGGCTTAGGCCAAACAAGACGGGATTGGCCTAGTTGGGCTGGTCTGCGACGGGCTAGGTCCATGGCGGGATAGCCCACAAGACTTTAGACGGGCTTGGCCTGCCCCAACTGGGTTAGGACGCTATTGCCCGGCCCGCCGGCTGGCATGACCATTGAGGGGGTCTTGCGGTCCACATTTTGAGTGGCTCAATAAATCATTTTGGTCGTTAAATGGAAGGGATGGTTGGCTCCGCCTTATCACCAGTATGACCCAAAGGGAGTGGGTCCCCACCTTCGTCGCGACATTATAGTTATGGCCTGCTCACTGTGGAGCACTGCATCCCACCTCTAGGGTTGGAGAAAACTGACCACATGTTCGTCAGCCATAGTGTCGAGTGGCGCCGCCTACTTCTGCGGCCGTCCAGCACCAGCATGAAATCCTCGGCGCACCGGGAGGGATTCGATGATCTATTCATCATTCCATACAGGCCTACATGTATCCAGGGATGTCACCATCATTCCGTGCATCCATAATTCTTCTTTCCATCCAGTTGGAAATTTTTCCCCCAAAAAATGCATCATGAACGAAGCAACGGAAGGTCTGTCCTTTTTCATTTCTCATTCGACCTCTAGGTTATAATTATAAAAATATGTGTATTATTAAATTCATCAAAGATAATATTTAATAAAATGAATCCTCTACCACAGATTTCGTTGGAGATGTTGTGGTGGTGGAAGGAGAATCTACCCTTGATGTAGCAACCGATATTTGTCATTCACAATTTGAGTCCTCTGATGTTGAAGTCCAAGCTTTCGTTCCTTGCTGGAATTCACCGCAACCCATTGTCGTAGGATTATCACCTTTATAACAAAATACCACATCTGAGATTCTATTAAATAGATCAAGGATCCATTTTTTATGCAAGACATTAATGTGGTTCATTTATAAACCACAATTAATGTTACAAAATAGAGGTTACAAAACTATAGAGACAAGCCATTAAATGGCCTGGATTGTCATGGGTCTCGCCACACCCACACAACAATTATAGGAAAAAATAACTTTGTTATGTAATTTTTTTTGTAATGTCCAAAATTTATATTTTTCTCCCAACCTACTGCAGTCGATGTGAAGCTCCTCTAAAGAGAGTCAAAACACTATGGATTCAACGGTGCTCTTAAATTTCAAATCTGATCATATTTTCAAATTTTAGAAAACATTGCCCATATTCTTAATGAACGTACCTTGAAAAGGTTCAAAATTCAATTCCAGGCACTCCGCTCTTCAGAATCACGCACCGTCAATTTTTGTTGACTGATAATAATACCAAATTATTTTCAAAAAAATTTACAAATAATTTTTAGGTCTTTACATTTTCCCCACCATAGGGCATTTCATCCCCAAAGGGAATAACAAAACTATAGAAATTAATGGCGTATTGAGCATGTATCTGAGCCTCTTGATCAATTGTGCTCTCCTGAAGATTCTAGTGCTTCCAATGAACTTACACGAGAAGAATTGACCGCCCATGAAGAACTAGCTCCTTTCGATCCTCTATCTTCACTAAGAACTTTGCAAATGTTTCCCATTCATCGATTTCCTACTCGCCCTAGTAGATCCCATGCTATGGATCATGCATGTATCTCCTCTGCTACAACACGTGGAAACAATTATGCACCCGGTGCATCTATAGGGGGAGAGCGAGATAGTACACCACCTCACCTACTCTGCTGAGGACCTGGAATGGTTTGTTGAACCTTAGAGATAGCTTACAGCCCAGACCAAACGTCTATAATCCTCATCCTGGTGAGACCCGTATGAAGACATGTTCGACCTTTTTAAACTCCAAGGGTATTCATCTCTTATCGGTATAAGACGTATGTCAGCTCTGTGTTGTCTTTATCTTCACCTAGATGATCTGCACCTTCTATGTGGTTGAATGTACCAACTCTGGACTCATATGTTCCCACTCCCCTGGGTCTGTCCGGAAAAGAGGTGATCTACATGGTCATCTATACAATGAACCAAATGGATCCATGTTGATGGTGGAGTGGTAACTATTGTTGTATGCTAACTCCAATAGGGACATGTGGTCCTCCCAACTATGTCCAAAATCACAGACACAAGCATGATTAATGTCCTTCAGTGTTTATATGGTATGCTCAGTCTTACCATCTGTCTGAGGATGGATGACAGTGTTACAGCATAGTAGTGTCCCAAATGCCTCCTACAGTCCATTCCATTAGAGGGATATAGAATGTGTGTCACGATCTGTGACTATCGTCGATGGACAACCATTTATTTTCACAATCTCTTGCACATAGAGGCGTCTCATGCATTCTACTTATCCTTTCTCATGGATCATTAGGACGTGGGACGACCTGGTGAGTCGGTCAGCGATCACCCTGAAGGAATCGTGGCCCCTATATGTACATGGTAGCCCTGTCAAAAACACCATGGAGATACCATCCCACTTCTACTCTAGTAAGTCAAGTGTCTATGCTAAGACGACTTGATCTAGATGCTCGAACTTCACTTGATGACAAGTGAGTCATCAGGATACAAATGATGCCACTAATTTCTTCATCTCTGGCCACCAGTACTGATGGTGGTGGTCCCAATACATATTCACCATTCAAGGATGTACTGCTAAAGGGGATTTATGGAACTCCCTCCACACATACTCTCATTGCATCAATTGTACCATGGAGCGTCCTCTGAAGTGGACGACGTGCTCCCCAACTTCATAAAATCCATTAGGAGCATGTCATGAGAATATCTTATCACATTGGGCCCCACAATCAGCATCCCCAAGCTGTACATCCCTTGATCACTCTAGAAGTGAGGGAGTGACAGTTATAGAATTGGGGTATGCTAATACAACACTATTCATTAATGATATATTCCACATGGTAGCTAATCTATCTCCTCACTCAGCAGCTATAGACCTGATGTCTTTCTGAGTGAAACTGCTACTATGTTCCCTTTCACAAGAGTATAGACAATCTCAATGTCAATGTCCTGAAGGAACTCTGTCCATCATCTTTGTATCATGTTCAAGTCCTTCCGTGAGTAGATATTCCTTAAACACTTGTGAACAGATTAAAAAATAATCCGTTCATACATCATGTACTGTAACCAAATCTTCATCGCAGAGACCACTATTGTAAACTCCAGGCCATTGATAGAGTAGTTTTCCTTATGATGTCTCACCTTATGTGACCCGTAGGCAATCACTTGTCACTCGTGAATTAGGAAAGAACCTATTCCAGTACCTAATGCAATGTAGTAGACCACATACCCAACTCCCTTATCAGGTAGCATCAAGACTGGCAAGCTCATCAGTCTCTGCCTCAACTCGTGAAAACTCTGCTAGAACTTCTCCTTCCATAATATAGGTTTCCCCTTCTTCGTCAAGGTTGGAAAGGGTGCTACTACCCTAGAGATATTATGTACAAATCTCCGGTAGTACCCATCCAATCCTAAGAAACTCCACACCTTGATCACACTACTTGGTGGCTCCCAAGAAAACATTACCTCTATCTTTTCAGGATCTACTACTACTCCAGCCTTTGATATAGTGTGTCAAAGGAAGTGTACATTTTGTATCCATAATTTGAATATCAATGGAAATCCATAAAGCATGTTCTCTCGGAGTGTATCGAGAACTATCTATAGGTGTGTGGAATGATCCTCCTCTAACGTCGAGTATATCAAGATGCCTTCATTGAATACCACCAAGAAGCGATCGAGGTATGTTTTGAAGATCTTTTTCATGAGCCCCAAGATAATTTTTGGTGTTTTGGTCACACATAAGGGAATCACCAAGAACTCGTAATGGACATACCGATATATAAAGGCAATCTTATGTATGTCCTTGTCCTGTACCATGAGCTGGTGATATCCTTATCTAAGGTCTATCTTCGAAACACAACGACCACCCTTCTGCTAGTCAAAGAGATCATTGATCTATAAAGAATGATTATTTTTCTTGATGGTCACCATGTTCAGGTATCGATAGTCCACCCAATCCTAAGACACCAATATGAATTATTGGATAACAAGATTGGGGATGTCCATGGAGAAACATTGGGCCATCGAAAGCCCTTTCACTGCATGTCCTCCAACAGTACCTTTAACTCACAATTCATCATGGGAGACATCTGATATGCTGATGTTGAAATTGGTCCCATCCCTCGGTATAGATAGATGTGAACGTCTACCTACCTGTGAGGAGATAGTCCTGGAACATCATCAGGGAAGACATCAGCATATAGGTCCTCTACTAAATGATAACCCAATCTCCTCACGTCAACTGCTCTGAGGGTGTGACTGGCCAACTAATGTGAAATAGGCTTCACCCTCTTTCGAGATAGTCCATCCTGTGGAACCAATGTTTCCTCCTCACTAGGGAAGGTAAACCTAATCCAATCCTTATAGACACACTGTAATGACCCGAAAAATTCAAGGGAATTTTTTTCTAAATTTTCTTTGGGATTTTACAAGAACGCAGTTTTTGACAGAGCCTGATTCTGAGGCCCGATGTGCCCGAAATTTCTATCCAATGTTTAGCTCGCGTACATTCAGTGAACGAACGAGCGGGAATTTCTAACTTTTTAACCTGTCCCCGGAATCGAATTCTGAGGGCACCGATGAAACCGTAGCACCGATAATTGCTTAGGATCTCCTGTTTCGGAGTTGCGTTTACACGAGGGGAGTTATTAATTTTTGTGGTAGTTGAAAATAAAAATTAACAATTTTTATTTTTCCCACTTGGTAGTTTTATCCTAAGTAAGGAAGATGGGGGTGGGACCCTCTTGTGATAACCAACCTTGAGAGGATAAAGTAGGGTGGGACCCACACGAGCCCAACCCCTCACTTTCCTAACCCCTCTAAACCCCCCATTTAAATTTTGTTAACTTATCACCTCATTAATTTTATAACATCTTATGTTTTTAACATAAGTTAGTTAAATGTGGGTTTTGAATTTTCAAACTCTTGAAATTCAAAACCTATGTTGGGCTAATAAAATAAGTGGGTGGATTATTTTATTTTTGGGTTATTTGTTCTTATGGTGGAGACTTGGGAGAGAAAGGGCTAAGTTTGAAGTCTTCTTCTTCAACATCGATGAAGAATGTGAAGAACACCATTCTTCAACGAAGAACACCTCCGAAGAAGAACACCGTTCTTCAATGAAGAACATCTCCACTGAAGAACGTGACGTCTTCTTCCAACGACGTTTCCTCGTCGAACACACCTCGACAATAATGGAATTGACGTTCGTTTTCCACGACACCGAACATCCGTGATGCTCGCCTTCTACGGCTCGTTAACGTTTACCGTTCCTGAACCAAGGTAGGGGTTTTATTTATTTATTTGTTCATGAATACCAACTTGTTGATCTTCATGGATTTAACCGCTTGTTATCGAATAACGCGAGGGGGTCGGACCGCACAAACACGGCCGACCCTCCTCCTTAATTTTTATGATTTATTCCTTTGTGTATTGGTTCGGGAAGGTGTGGTGTCTTCGCCCCACACGGAATCGAGCGAAAGGAAACGTGTGGCGCCATCGCGCCGCGCCGTGGAATGAAGTTTAATAACTCGATGTCGTCGCTCCGCGTCGAAGAAAACAGAAGACGCCTTGGCCGGAGCGGGGCCACGGTGGAGGGGCACGTTGTCGTCGCACCGCGCCGGACGACAAGGGCCGCGGCCTGTTCTGGGCCGCGGCGGAGCAGGGTGACCGGAAGATGGTACCGGGCAGCCGGCGATGGAGCTAGAAGGGGACCGGCCATTGCCGGTCCTGTTGAGCAGAAACCAGCCGGCAAGGTCGGCACGGCCGGAATAGGGGGAGCCGGGGGAATTAATTCCCCCGGCTGGATTTCAAGCGGCCCCAATTAAAGGGGTTGTCGTTTTCATAAAGGATGGGCAACACACCTCCCTTGGCATGGGCAGCACAAAGGTCGCGCTGGCCGCACATGCTGGCCGCACCGCCGCGCCGCCGGCCGGGCCGGAATTCTGGGCCGGGCAGGGTCGTCGGGCCGGGTCGCCGCCCGGTCCAGGCCGGGTCGACCCTATTCGGCCGACCCAGGGGGGTACTGGGTCATGCCGACCCGGGCCCAGACCCCCTATTTTCGTACTGAGTTGGTTCAAACGCCCATATCTTGGTCTAAGGACCTCCGATCGACGCGCCGTCAGTGGCAACGCGATACTTGGATCGAGACGGTCATTTTGGTATATTACACTCAAGGTTTAAGAGAACTTTGTGTATGGCCGGGTTGGTTCGTACACGAAACCAAACGGGCTCTCGGAGCGGAAACGCTCGTAACTTGAGTTCCGGACGTCCGAATGACGTGCCGTTGACTTTGTTGAATTCCTCTAAATGAGAAGGATCATTTGTATTACTCTGCTTGAGGTTTGGATGCCATTGGAGTACGGTTGGGTTGGTTCGCTCTCGAAATCCAACCGGGCCCCTGGAACGGAAAAGCTGATATCTTTCAGACAGGACGTCCGTTTGACGAACCGTCAGTGGCATTGATGATCACGTTGAGAAACGGTCCCTATGTGTATACCCTATGAGAGTTCAGGGTATAGTTGAGATACTTCCGGGTTGGTTCGCTCACGAAACCAACCGGGCCCCTGGGACTAAAAGGCTAATAACTCACAGACCGGGCGTCCGATTGACGCGTCGTCTATTCCGTTGAGACCCCTATGACGACGCGGTCCTTTGAGATACTTCTTCGTGGGACTTTGAGATATTTGGAGTATCGACCTGTAGCTCATGGAGCGGACCCTCCCAGAGATGAGCGAGCCGAGTACGGAGACCGTGTAGACGACTGAGACCTGACGACTGCTTGACCTACTCGACCTGGAGTGAGTCGACTAGCCCAGTGGACGGAGCGCCCAGTATTTGGCGGCAGAACCACGGCGGACGGAGCGCCTGGTAGTTGGCAGTAGACCCACGGTACTCGACAGGAGGAGTACCTCTGTAGGCTATTAGGGGGAGCTCCCAGTATTTGGCGACAGACCCACAGCGGACGGAACGCCCGGTAGTAGGCCGCAGACTCGCGGTACTCGACAGGAGGAGTACCTCAGCAGTCTTAGGTTAGTGAGCAGTACCTTGGAGTCGTGACAGGACCATTGTACACTCCAGAGACAGAGCTCTTCAGCAGTTACGGTTTCGGTAATGAAAATCCCTGTTTGAGCTGGGTCAATGACCTTTGAGTTTACCTCTTGATTGAGATGGGTCACCTGATAACTTAGTATATGTATGGGCATATACCTGGGTAGTGGTTATCCGTTGATTTCATAATCCTTGTGTTTCCTCATGATTGATATGGGTTACTTGATAACATAGGTATATGTATGGGAAGATACCTAAGTAGAAGTTATCTGTTGAGATCTTCTTTGTGGCTATCCTTTTTGGATTTAGTGAGACCTTGAGGGTCTCGGGGTCCTTACTGAGTATTTTCATACTCACCCCTACACGGGCTTTGCCCACACCTCGTTGTGTTGGTTGCAGACGACAGCAGTGTTGACGGAGGCCGAGTGTTCGAGGACTGGATGGTACCCGGTGGTGGACTACACGACGAGTCAGTATCCGGAGGTTGTTGACCGGCGAGAGCGTTGAGGAGGTAATCTGTACCTACCCTTCAAGTAGGATCCGAGGAGGACGACCCAGGAGCTGCTTCCTTCTTCAAGCTATTTGCCTTTTTCTGTTGTACTTTCGTTTAGTTGTAGCTTCACTTTCAGTTGGGTATGTATTCTGGCCCATTTACTTTTCAGCACTTTCTTTTGTACTTAGTGTTTTTCTTCCGCTTGTACTCTATGGTGTTTTGTTTACTTTTATAAAGTCAATGCCTTCCCAGTTATCGGGATTTACGCCTTTGGTGCTAGTCGCCAGCCCCTAGCCTAGGGAAGGCGGGCTTGGGGTAGTCAAGGCACGGGCCCCAAGGACGGGTCGTGACAAATTGGTATCAGAGGAGTCAGTTTTACCGTAGAACTTATAACTCTGATATTTTATTTATGTGAAGCAATAGTGTTAAGGGTACTGAGTGTGGTCTTCAGTTCAGGGAGTCCAGTGTTGGTGCGGGCGACCGACGTATCCATACACCAGGACCCTGACAACTGAATTTCAACTTTGTGCATGAAAACACTGATTGCTTGTGTGTTTTCCAGAAGTTTTATTTAAATATCATCTCAAACCAGTTCAGCTCACCAGGTATATCTTTTGACCGTGTCACATTGTTTCTTTCAGGATGCCTCCCCGTGGACGACCTGCTAGAGCCCCGAGAGTGGTACGTACTGACAGCCCGCCGTGCAACAAGGCCTCAGTACAGGGCTCTATCCCTGTTGAGGCACCAGCGGAGGTACCAGCGGTACTACTACCCGTTGGGCCACCGATGCCACCATCCCCAGCAACAGAGAGTGCACGTCGCTTGAGTGAACTGCACGAGTTCTAGTGCCATAGACCACCCAGCTTCCAGGGAGGGACGGACCCACAGGCGGCTGAGGATTGGCTGGAGGCTGTGGTGAGAGTCTTTAAGCTAGTGGGGACGCCGACAGACTTCATGGCGATCCTTGCTGCCAGCCTTCTTCAGGCACCAGCAGCCAGATGGTGGAGCCTGATGCTCTAGATGCATGACGAGGCGACACTTATTTGGGCAGACTTCGAGAGCCTGTTCCGGGCAGAGTTTGTACCAGCCACCCTTCGAGCGGTGCGTATTCAAGAGCTACTTCAGCTGCGGGAGGGAAGCATGATAGTGGCACAGTATTCAGCGAGGTTCACAGACCTCTCGCGCTACTCCACAGATATGGTACGAGACTCGTTCTTCAGGGCCCGAACCTTCAAGCAGGGGCTCAAGTGGGAGATTAGAGCTTCTGTTTTTTCTCACAGCATTCCGACCCAGACATGAGTGTTGGAGAGAGCCCTCTTAGTGGAGAGTTTCCTTGTTGAGCGGTATCCAGCAGCACGACCCACCACTAGCCATCTTGCGGAAGAGTCTTTTGCATCAGATAGTAGACAGATGACGCTGAGGTCCAAGAGGACCACACCTACCGGTGGACGAATGCACGACTCAGGTTCAGTTGTGCGGGGGAACCAGGGTGGAGTCAGAGCCAGTCGTGCCGAGAGTGGACAGTGTTACTCCTGCGGCGGGATTGGTCAGACGTCACGTGACTGTCCGACCCGCCATGTAGATGACCAGCGGTTAAATGAAGAACCTCCAAGCCAGAGGCAGAGGTTCGATCAGGGAAGACTTCAAGGAGCAGGCGGCCATGGAAGAGGAGCTGGTCATGCAGTAGGAGGTGGACGACTCTTCGAGGTGTTGCCACCCCCACCAACAGTAGGCCCACCCCGACCGCAGGGGATAGTAGGATGTGGGAGAGCTCAGCTTCAGGCAGCTGTGGCCTATGGTCATGGAGCTCCGGAAGCAGATGGACAGGAGCGGGACTAGCTTCCGACCTGGAGGCTATTGATCCTGTTGTTTCTAGTTTTGTTGATGTTTGTCTGTAGTTTCTTTATGTCTTTGTACTATGAGATGAAATAATGAAAAGACACTTATCTTTGTAACGTTTTTTTTCCTGTCCTTTTTGTTTGGTTGGTACTGAGTAGTCCCGGTTAAGACTATTGACTTGACCCTCACTTTCAGGATTTCTACTGGAGGAGACCTAGTGACCTCACACTGATGCCGACAGTGTTACTCGACCATTGGAGGCAAGAGTGACAGTTGGATTTCTTGGTTGTTACGTCGAGGCCTTACGACATCATCCATGGCATGAATGCATCATTCTTGTCAGGATTGACGGTATTAGGAAATGAATGTGGTTCATCTAGGGGATGAGACCAGATTTCTCTTATGGGAGAAGAAGAAATCATAGCATCTCTCGTGAGACAAGAGAAGGTCCAGGTCATCCAAGAGCGGATGAGGACAACACAGGGCCGATAGAAGCCTTATGCTGACAGGACTTAGAGGCCTCTAGAGTTTGAGGATGATGATCACGTCCTTAGATGGGTGTCACCTCGACGAGGTTTACAGAGATGTGGCCATGGAGGCAAGTTATCTCCAAGGTTCAACGGACCTTTCTAGGTCATCAGCTGGGTAGGCGAGGTGGTTTACCACTTGACCCATCCACCTCAGTTGCACTAGGTGCACGAAGCTTTCTTGGTATCTCAATGGAGGAGATATGTGCTCGATCATTCGCATATCATCGACCATGAGGAGCAGGAAAATGGCGATGGGGTTACTTCCACAGAGGTTCTAGTGGGGATCAAGGATCGACAGGAGCGAATCCTATGAGGACGATCGATTCCTCGGGTGCACTTTCTCTGGCAGTACGAGAACCTCCAGGTGAGCACATGAGAGCGGGAGTCTCAGATGCGTGCTCAGTATCTCTTTTGTATCCCTAGTTTGTGTTGAAGCTTTACGGGGACATAAATCCCAGAGGTGGGAGTAATGTAAAGACCCGAAAAATTCAAGGGAAATTTTTTTCTAAATTTTCTTTGGGATTTTACAAGAACACAGTTTTTGACGGTTCCTGATTCTGAGGCCCGGTGTGCCCGGAATTTCTATCCGAAGTTTAGCTCGGGTACGTTCAGTGAATGAATGAGCGGGATTTTCTAACTTTTGAACCGGTGTCCGGAATTGAATTATGAGGGCACCGATGGAACCACATAGCCGATAATTGCTTAGGAACTCCTGTTTCGGAGTTGTGTTTACACGAGGGGAGTTATTAATTTTTGTGGTAGTTGAAAATAAAAATTAATAATTTTTTTCCCACTTGGTAGTTTTATCCTAAGTAAGGATGTTGGGGGTGGGACCCACTTGTGATAACCAACCTTGAGAGGATAAAGTAGGGTGGGAACCACACGAGCCCAACCCCTAACATTCCTAACCCCTCTAAACCCCCCATTTAAGTGTTGTTAACTTATCACCTCATTAATTTATAACATCTTATGTTAATAACATAAGTGAGTTAAATGTGGGTTTTGAATTTTCAAACTCTTGAAACTCAAAACCTATGTTGGGTTAATAAAATAAGTGGGTGGATTATTTTATTTTGGGGTTAGTTGTTCTTGTGGCGGAGACTTGGGAGAGAAAGGGCTAAGTTTGAAGTCTTCTTCTTCTTCAACATCGACAAAGAACGTGAAGAACACCGTTCTTCAACGAAGAACAACTCCGATGAAGAACATCGTTCTTCAACGAATAACATCTCCACCGAAGAACACGACGTCTTCTTCCAACGATGATTCCTCTTCGAACACACCTCGACGACAACGGAATCGACGTTCGTTTTCCACGACGCCCGACTTCTGCGACGCTCGTCTTCCGCGGCTCGTTAATGTGCATTGTTCTTGAACCGAGGTATGCGTTTTATTTGTTTATTTGTTCGTGAACACCAACATGTTGATCTTCGTGTGTTTAAATGCTTATTATCGAATAACGCGAGGGGGTCAGACCGCAAAAACATGGCCGGCCCTCCTATTTAATTTTTATGAATGATTCCATTGTGGATTGGTTCGGGAAGGTGTGGTTCCATCTCACCACATGGAATCGAGTGAGAGGAAACGCGCGGTGACGTCGCGCCGCGCCGCAGAAAGAAGTTTAAGAACACGACGCCGTCGCGCCGCATCGAAGAAAACCGAAGACGCCGCGGCTCGAGCGGGGTCGCGGCGGAGGAGCGCGGTGTCATCGCACAGCGCCGGACGACAAGGGACGCGGCCGGATCTGGGCCGCGGAGGATCAGGGTGACCGGCAGCCGGTACCGGGCCGTCGGCGTTGGAGCTGGAAGGGGACCGACCATCGCTGGTCCCGTTGAGCAGAAACCGGCCGGCCAGGTCGGGCCGACCTGACTAGGGGGAGCCAGGGGAATTAATTCCCCCAGCTGGATTTCAAGGAGCCCCAATTAAAGGGGCCACCGTTTTCATAAAGGAGGGGTAACGCCCCTCCCTTGGCATGTGCGGCACAAAGGCCGCACTGGCTGCAGGCACTGGCCGCGCAGTCCGCGCCGCCGTGCTGGCCGCGCCGCCGCACCTGCCTCGCCGCCGCGCTGGCCGCACTATCGTGTCGGCCGTGCCGCCACGCCGGGCCACGCCGGGTCGTCGAGATGGGTCGCTGCCCGGGCCGGGTCGACCCGGTTCGGCCGACCCAGGGGGGTACTGGGTCGGGCTGGGCCTGGCCCAGACCCACTATTTTCGTACTGAGTTGGTTCAAACGCCCATATCTTGGGCTACGGACCTCCGATCGACGCTCCGTCAGTGGAAACGCGATCCTTGGATCGAGAAGGTCGTTTTTTTATATTACACTCAAGGTTTCTGAGAACTTTGGGTATGGCCGGGTTGGTTCGTACACAAAACCAAGCTGGCCCTCGGAGCGGAAACGCTCGTAACTTGAGTTCCAGACGTCCGAATGATGTGCCATCGACTTTGTTGAATTCCTCTAAGTGAGAAGGATCTTTTGGCTTACCCCGCTTGAGGATTGGATGCCGTTGGGGTACGGTCGGTTTTTTTCGCTCCCGAAATCCAACCGGGCCCCTGTAAAGGAAAAGCTGATATCTTTCAGACATGACGTCCGTTTGACAAACCGTAAGCGGCGTTGATGATCACGTTGAGAAACTGTTCCTATGTGTATACCCTATGAGAGTTCGGGGTACAGTTGAGATATGGCCGGGTTGGTTCGCTCACGAAACCAACCGGACCCCTTGGATGAAAAGGCTAATAACTCACAGACCGGGCGTCTAATTGACGCGCCGTCTGTTGCGTTGAGAACCCTATGACCAGGATGTACATTGAGATACTTCTTCGTGGGACTTTGAGATACATGGAGTATCGACCTGTAGCTCGTGGAGCGGACCCTCCCAGAGACGAGCGAGCGGAGTACGGAGACCGTGTAGATGACTGAGACCTGACTACAGCTTGACCGACTCGACTTGGAGTGAGTCGACTAGCCCAGTGGACGGAGCACCCAGTATTTGGCGGCGAACCCATGGCGGACGGAGCGCCTGGTAGTTGGCAGCAGACCCGCGGTACTCGACAGGAGAAGTACCTCTGTAGGGTATTAAGGGGAGCACCCGTTATTTGGCGACAGACCCACAGCGGATGGAGTGCCCGGTAGTAGGCTGCAGACCCGTGGTACTCGACAGGAGGAGTACCTCAGAAATCTTAGGTCAGTGAGTAGTACCTCAGAGTCGTGACAGGACCAATGTACACTCCAGAGACGGAGCTCTTCAGCAGTTACAGTTTCAAAAAGGAAAATCCTAGTTTGAGCTGAGTCAATGACCTTTGAGTTTACCTCTTGATAGAGATGGGTAACTTGATAACTTATGTATATGTATGGGCATATACCTGGGTAGTGGTTATCCGTTGATTTCATAATCCTTGTGTTTCCTCATGATTGAGATGGGTTACTTGATAACTTAGGTATATGTATGGGCATATACCTAAGTATAAGTTATCTGTTGAGATATTCATTGTGGCTATCCTTGTTGGATTTAGTGAGACCTTGAGGGTATCAGGGTCCTTACTGAGTATTGTCATACTCACCCATGCACGGGATTTTCCCGCACCTCGTTGTGCTGGTTGCAGACGACGACAGTGCTCATGGAGGTCGAGTGTTTGAGGACTGGATGGTACCCGGTGGTGGACTACACGACAAGTCAGTATCCGGAGGAGGTTGACGGGAGAGAGCGTTGAGGAGGCTATCTATACCTACCCTTTAGGTAGGATCCATGGAAGAAGACCCATGAGTTGCTTCCTTCTTCCAGATGTTTCCCTTTTTCTGTTGTACTTTCGTTTAGTTGTAGCTACACTTTCAGTTGGGTTTGTATTCTGGCCCATTTACTTTTATGCACTTTCTTTTGTACATAGTGTTTTGCTTCCGCTTGTACTCTCTGGTGTTTTGTTTACTTTTATAAAGGAAATGCCTTCTCAATTATCGGGATTTACGCCTTTGGTGCTAGTCACCAGCCCCTGGCCTATGGAAGGCGGGGTTGGGGTAGTCACGACACGGGCCCCGAGGACGGGTCGTGACACACACCACACATTGATCTTCAAACTGTCGATCTGAACATGGACTGTTTATAGCCACTTCATACCCAATATGATGTCATATGGACTCCACACTGATACTAGGAGATCCCAGCCGAAGCAATCAACTCTTATTCTGAGTTCAAACTTCCAGCAGTAGTGTGTAATTGTCGAATCTTCTCATGTAGGAGTCTCAAATTGCAAGGATTGATCCAACGAATGCATTGGAATCTCTGATCTCTGAACAAGTGGAGCGGAAATCCAAGAGTGACTGGAACGTGTGTACATAAGTACTACAACTAGGTTGGAATAGACATATATCATACCTCTATTCAACTCCATAGATTCGGGGTCATAGGCCTTTCTGGCATGTAGTTGTACTCGCCCATGTACACTTTCTCCATGTGGTTAGGGTGGACCACCTCGTGGTGGTGGCGGTAGAACCTCAAATAGCCACCCACCGCCTATTGCACGACATGCCCCTCTACAACGTCTTCCTCCCTAAGGACCCCCTCATTTGAATCTATGAATCTTCCATGGAGGTCCCTTGACCGTCTTCTGATATTTGGTATGGTAGGTCAGGTAGTCGCGAGCCATGTGACATTGCTCACCGCACATGAGGCATTGTCTGCTTTCCAGCGGACCCCCTCGCCCTCGTGAGCTCCCCAACACTGACCTTGTGCCATGGGGTCGTCCTCTAGATGGTCTAGACCACTTGGGACTCTATTTAAATTTCCTACTGTCTAAAGTAGATGACTCGACTACATGTCACCTAGTGGTGTCTCTCCCCATCAGTGCTCACTCAGCGAAGAAGCTATCTACCAATAGTTCTCGCTTGAGCACTCCAACCTGCATCAGGATATTCAGTGATTTCATCGACACTCTAATATCCCACCAGATACCCTGTTAAAAGTTTCAACCCCTGAAGAATAGGTCATGTACCATGTTGGTGGAGTAGCATGACAGGTCAGTGAATCTCATCGAGTACTGGGCTACTATCAGGTTACCTTGATCTATGTGCATGAGCTCCTGAATAAGAACAGAGCATAGAGTCATTGGAAAAAACTCTTCCATGGAGAGAGTCTCAATGTTCATCCAGGAAAGCGTCACCTCATCTTGCGACTAGAGCACCAGGCTCCACAATAATCTTGTCATGCTCTGAAAAAGACTAGAAGCTAGGATCCCCATCTACTCTGCTAATGTCCCAACATGGCAGAAAAATTGGGCAACAACCTCCATCCAATCCTCAGCTACTAGGGGATATGTATCACCTCAAGAACTCAAATTCCTCTTTCTATGGAACTTGTACAACACGCTCAGTTGGCATGTGATGTCCGCTAGTGGGGTAGGTGGAAACTACTGCCAATGGGTGGCGGTGCTACTGGAGAACCATCGAAGGTACTAACACAGTAAGATATCCCTGCACTGAATCCTGGTTTCTTGGTGGGCCATCATCGTGAACTCTCTCTGGAGTCCTAGATGAATGCCTTTGTGGTGGCATCATGAAAACAAATATCTGTGCAATGGTATAAAAGTTGTTCTGGTGAGCTGACTCAAAATGGAAATAAAGAAAAACATTTCCAAAACACATGAAATCGGTGTCTTTGTGCACGAAGTTAGAAATTAGAATTCATGGTCTTGGTGTATGGAAACATCAACTGCCACCCCAACACTGGACTCCTCAAACTAGTAACCACACTCAATACACGTAACACTATTTATCCATTAGAAAGATCAGAGTCCTAGTTCTTTGATAGAACCTCCATCTAATACCACTTTATCATGACCCATCCCATGAGGCCCATGCCATGACTACCCCAAACCCACCTTCCATAGGACATGGGTTGTCGACTTGCACCAGAAAGGTGTATCCTTAAAACAGGAAGGAAATTCCTTTAAACATGTAGAAACACACAGTCCAAGAACACAGAAAAATGTATCCACAATGTCAAACTAATTTATTATAGCAGTTTAACAAAAGTAAATGGGTCTAGAATACAAGACCAATTGAAAAAATACAACTATAACTGAAAATAGAAAACAACTTCTGAGATCATACACCAAGGATCTTACCAGAAGGGTAGGTAAAATTCATCTCTAGAGATCTCCACATCAACCATAACTGGCATCTAGCATCACATCCTAGATCCCCTAGTCTCAGTCTATCCAAATCTTCATCAGAATAAGACACAACAAGGTGTGGGTGAGTCTCGTGCTGGGGTGAGTATAATTATGTCCATTAGGGACCCCAATACCCTCGAAGGTCTCTCAGAATTCCACAAAAAAAACCCAAAATTAGGATCTCAAACACGAGGCTCAAAGAAAATGTCTCAGCTAAAATCTGGTATAACAATAGTAAATCAGTACAGATGATTTTTTGTAAAGAATTATCATCGTATTCGGTCAAAAGGCACTACTGCTGATCATTCCAATTCTAACACACGCAAGATTGATATGTACTGACCCATGTAGACCCAAAAAGGATATGACCCTCCCTGGACCGATATGTACAAACCCCTGCTGACCCACACAGGATCTGACACACCTAGGATCGATTGGTACTAACCCCCGAAAGACCCACACTAGATCGATAGATGCAGAACCATATAGGATCAATAAGTGTTTGTCCACAGAGGATTAATAGATACTGATCCATATAGGGTCGTTATATGCTGATCCATAGAGACACGCATTGTGCTGATCCACACAGGATCAATAGGAGTGGATCCACACTTGATCTCTAGGAGAACATCCATAATGGATCTCTAGGAACAGATCCACCCAAGATCTTTAGGTGCTGACCCACAGAATATCTCTTGGTACTAACATCCATATGATCTTTCTCTAACCTCTATCTCATAGCAGGCCACTAAATCATTTCTTATAGCATGCTTGATTCTATGATAAACTACTCCTCAACCAATCTGTCTTTTTTATCCGAATCTAAATACCAAGAAGAAGTTACCCAATGATCGGTCAAGTTATATGGTTTACAACGCAATAGACAACGCGTCAACCAGACATCTGGTCTTTATGTTATTGTCATATTTGTTCTGAGGGAACAGTTAGATGAGGAGTCAATCCAACCTATGCGTTCACCTATTTTTTCCATAACACTCACTAAGTATCTCAATATGATCTTCTCTATCTAAGGATCCCAGCACCACAAATAGTTCATCAAATGAACATCTAGTTCATAGGATATGGCCTTTTGAGCGTATTAGGGCCCGAGAGGGTTCCGAGTCTAACCCGACCCCTGCCCGCCCAACCTGGTCTGGGCCATCCTGAAACAGTTTGGGTCGACCCAGCCCATCCTAGACTAGTTCTGTTGAGATTGGTTGCGGCGGGCTCTGCCCACAGGGTCGTGGGTGATTGGTCTACCAGCTGGTGTCACTCGCACTATGGTCGCGTGGTTTGCCTCCTGAACTACTCAAAAAGTTGTTTGACTCTTTAAATGGAGGCACTAGGTGGTGTCGACTCATCACTCGTGGGAGATGCATGTAGCTGGTCCCCTCCATCACCATGGTTTTGTAACCGCGAATTGCAATCAGTGGCGCACGACGGTGCACCGTCTCCAACATCTGTGACGTAGGAGAGTCGGACCCATGTCCGTCCACCATGTCACCAAGCAACACTGGCTCATTCTACTGCTAGAATGCACCGGCCGTCGCCTCCACCTCCTAGTTCCAGTCACTGAATCCATCACCTACTGATGTCTCTGCATCAGTGTGTAGCCGATGAGACTTCCTTAGGACACCAAGTGGGATCTGGTGGACCGTTCTTCATTTGGGACGCAACTTGAGGCCTCCGAGGATGTATTCATCATTGTTTGGCATCCATTTTCCACTTTCCATCAAGTTGGAAATTTGTCCCCCGAAGAACGCAACCTGAACAAAGCATTCAAGGGTACATTCTTTTTGAATTGGCCCACACCCTCCATGATAGCAAGAAAAAATGTGGTATATTATTCAATTAATAAAAGACAATGGATAATCAAAAAACCCTCTACCTCGGATTTCAATGGAGATTTCATGGTGGTGGTGGAGAATTCACAGATGAAGAAGTTGTCGGTGTACTTCCTTCATGATTCGATTCCGTCAACATTGTTGTTCAAGCTTCTATTCCTCGGTGGAAGTCACCTCCAATCTTCTTTAGAGGTTCCTCACCTTCCTGCCAAAGTATCACGCCCATGCATCTATTAAATAGATGGAGGATCCAAACGTGTTGCATTAAATTATTGTGGATTATTTATGAACCAAATTTAATGTTATAATGTCGAGGTTACAAAATAGAAGAGTAAAGACATTAAATTTCTTGACAATTCATGGGTCCTGCCACTGCCACTAAACACTTACCAATAATAATATAAATTTTTTTATATGTTATTAATTTTTTTCCTGTAATTTCCAAAAATTATCAATTTCACCCAAACTTATGTGGTGAAAATGATGCTTCCCATAAGTGAATCCTACCACTATGGATTGAACGGTGCTCTTAGATTTCAATTCTGAGCACTGGTTCAAATGTTTGAAAACACCACTCAATCATTTATAGAACGTACCATACAAAAGATCAAAATTCCATTCCAGGCACACCGGGCATCAGGATCATGAGCCGTCAATTTTCACAGACCCATAATAATACCAAATAATTAAAAACAATTCATGGAATTTCTATGTCATCACAATACATCCCCGTTTACATTTTATATCATGTGTATACATCTTTAAATTATTTTAAATCTATTATTTAATGTTATCAATTAATTTGTATAATGATTTAATGTTACCAAAGTTGAATGTTTTTTATTTTCAAATCTCATCGTTTATCAATATTTCTCAGGATTATTCTTTTAATGATTAAATCTTATGATAAATGATTAATGAAAATATTTTTCTTATAATAGAATGTATATGTCTAGTGAATAAATTTATTAACATCAATTTTATATATTTATGCAGTAATGTGTTCAATATTATGTCATTAAGATGAATTGTGGTTATTTTTCTCTTTATTTGAAAATATATTTTATTTGAGAACAATGTTATCAAAAACTTTTTATCCAAAATGTTTTACTATTATGATATGATTTTTAGAATACATTTTTACCATGTTTTATGTTTTAAAATTTGTTTCAAAAAAAAAATTCTTTTAATTTAAAAAGAAATGCTCCTTTTTTCAATTATTAAAATTTCAATTAAACCATTTTTAACTCATGTGAAATTAAAGATATATTATGCCATCATAAATACACAATGTTATAAATAATTCATTATATATTTCAAAGGTTATATTCAACTAAAATCATAATGAAATTTTTTTATGTTTTTTAAAATTCATTTGAAATTTGATTGGATATTTTCCTCAAGAAATTTTTTAAATTATTTTTAAGGAAGCCGTTATATGATTTAATTTTTATTTTAAAGGAAAAGGATTTCAGATAATTTTAGGAATGTATTGTTTGAAATTATTTTTCAACGAAATGTTTTTATATTCATTGAACATTAAAAGTGATATTTCAAAATAATATTCAATCATAAAAGGCATCACTTTATGTTAACTATATGGTAATAGTGATATACTATAATGGTACCATCCTTTGTTTCTGTCCAACTGGATTATGATCAGCATGACTAGTGATGTACTATGTTGATAGCATATACATTACTATATATGGGATATGAGTATGTTTATTGATAGTGGAATGTATTTCATGGAAGAACCCCACAATGGTATGACTTAGATGTCCATAATTTTTCATAACATAATTATTAATTATTGTATAGATATACCATTAAACAAATATTAGGTTCTAATATCCAAAGTTATGTTTTAGGATTATGTGTTTATTTATATGGAATTATTTTATCATCAATTATTCCAACCATATTATTCTCAATTTATGAGTTTATACCTTTTAATGTCTTATTTTCTATATGATACATGGATGTGTTTTGTGATTCAGATAGGGGGCTAAATTTCAGCGAATAATGGAATTTTAAAATGAAATTATTTCATTATTTTATGTTTTAAAATTGAATATGAATATCATGTCTGTATCTAGTTTACCAATAATACTAATATATTCGTTCATGTGGGATGAAATTCCTTGAATCTTATGTTGAGGTAATATTGATAACATCAAATCTAGGCCCCTAGTGTCAGGGGATATTTTTTGGAATCAATTAATGTTTAATATAATCCTTTTAAAATAGGTTTATGATAACACATATTATGGAATACAAACCTAGGATAGGATTTGAGGATAAGTATAATAGAGATTCACAATTCTTTTACATGTATGTCATTTTTATGTTTTTCCTACAATATATATACATGTCTATATAATAGAAGGGAAATTGTTTTGGCACAAATGTAAATATGGGTAAGGAATCTGAAAAGGGCACATTGGGCATGACATGGTGCATGAAAATGAGCATTAATATGTACAATGTTTCACAATTTTTGATAAAAGTATATAACATTAATGACAATGATAAGCAGAAGTACATGTGCGAAGCCATGAAGGGAAATTGTCCACCCAGAATTGGTTAGTACTGAATGGGCCTGAGGACGCTAGCTGATGTGTCACGTTGTTTCCTTCCATTCTGGTGATTGATAATGTGCACAATGAGAAGCATTGGCGATGTGAGATAATTCTCCGGAAAATGGTTCCAAACGCCTAGAGTCCTCTATCGTTGTGATTGATAGCATCGATTACAGAAAGGCAGTCAGACCCAATGATGATTTCACCCCATCCACAATCAATAGCGAGCATCATACCAACAAGGATGGCCTTGGAGTTAGCGACTACTGGTTCCAAGAATGCCTGATGTGGTTCATACTTAGCAGCAAGGATTTTCCCCAGATGATTTCAGGCAAGGAGGTCGAGGGAAAAAAGCCTGGCTTTTGGAAGTGACGCGTCCACATTAATCTTGATAATCCCTTCCATTGGGGGATTCGAGTGAATGGGAGGGGAGGGGGAGACACCTGACATAGAACGTCCATTGTGGCCTTCCCAACCATCAATCAAGGAAGTTGCTCGATCAATCCAGAATATGGGGGGTCTGTGGACGTGATGAAAAATAGCGTCGTTGCGCCGCACCCAAATAATCCAGGTCAAAGCACAGAGTGAACCAACATACACCGGGGAGTGAGATGATATCCAATGCGTCAGATGATCCGGAAGGTCAGAGACCAATGCCAGCGAAGCTACAGAAGCCGGGCCCCATTGATTCCAGATTTCCTTATCTCCTGGGCAGAAAATGATAGCATGTATAGGATTTTTAGGAGTGTTCGGACAGAAAGGGAAAAAGGTGGTACATGTCATATGTCATGAAATGAGAAGGCTCATTGTTTGGACAATGCATATACAAACCTGCCACAAAAATTGATGAATTTTTTGGGGGACATTGAGCGACCAAATTTATATCTTAGGCTCGTCATCCTTGCCAACTGGGTGGATTCCAAGAACATGTTTGTAGCCGGATCTCACCATGTAATCGCCAGAAATGTCATTGATCCTGAAAAGACAGTCAGGGCCTGCGTATGGTACCCAGGGGATGCTCTGGATAATTCTTTGATCACTTTCATTAAACCATTCATGGATCTTTTTCAAACACCACCCTTGTCCCTGGTCGGAAACGAGGAAGATGACAGTGGAATCTTCCGGACCTGGTTGGGAGGAGGATGTTTCCTATAAACCCACCTTATTGACAAAGCCAGGGATCAGTCCGAATTTTGACAGAAGAGCCATTCCCAATCCACCATCCCAATCCTTTATCCAGGAGCTTTTTAGCCCCCATATGCTTCTCCAGAGGATGCTAGGGTGGGGACCAAGAGAGGAAGCATGAATGTCCATGTGGGGAAAGTACATAGCTCATAGAACGCGTACACATAGAGGAGATGGATGGTTAAAAAGGTGTCATCCTTTCTTGGCCAATAGTGCATCGTTGAAAAGAGGAAGATTCCAGAACCCCATCACCCCCTCTGATTTAGGTTTGAAATGTTTCTCCTAGTCTATCCAATGGGGTCGATTCCTGCCATCATGCTTCCCCCACCAGAAATTGGAAGTGCGTGTGTGGATCTGGTTGATGGTGGTCCCTGGGAGCTTAAAAAGGTACATAAAGTAGATGTGGACAGATTGGATGATAACTTTGATGAGGGTCACTTTTCCAACTTTTGAAATTATTTTTGGGGTATAGAATTGAATTTTAGCCTCAATCCTATCAATGATGGATGAAAGGATTTATTTTTTAGACTGGCCAATCACCATGGAATGCATGAGATAAATCAGATGTTTAACAACCATATGTATGCCAGTTGATGCGCAAAGTTCATCCCTCTTAGAAAGAGGCACCCTTGCATTGAAGGAATGTTCAGATTTACAATGATTTATTATTTTACTAGATGCCCTCTCGTACTGGCGAATTGCCTTGCAGATCACCAGACATTCATTAATTGTTGCTCTAGAAAAATGGAGGCAGTTGTCAATGAAAAAGAGATGTGACACTGGAGGGACAACTTAGCATACTTTTGTCCCATGGATAGAGTTAGAGGAAACAACCCTGGAAATACGATTAGAAAACACGTCAGCCACCAGGATGAAGAGAAAGGGGGAGAGAGGGCTCTTTGGAGAAGTACTCGAGATGGGGTGAATGTTCTGGTGAGCTCCCCATTGACCTTGATTTTAAAAGAGACATTTGAAATGCAGTTCATGACCATATCTGGTCATTTTGCGCAAAAATTGATTTTCTGCATAACAACTCTTTGGAAGTGCCATTCAACTCTACGGTAAGCCTTGGACATGTCCAATTTCCAGGCAATGGTTCCTCTTTTTGCTATGGAGCATGATTTCATATATTGGAACACTTCATGGGCCACAATCGCATTATCAATGATAAGTCTCTTAGCTACGAAGGCGCTCTAATTTTCAGAGATAATATCTGGTAGCCATGGTCGCACCTTGTTGACAAGGATCTCTGAGTAGATCTTGTAAGAGACATTACATAGGCTTATTGGTCGAAATTCAGGGATCACCATAGGTTTATTGATTTTGGGGATGAGAACGAGGACCATTTCATTGATGGCCGCAATGCTGGTGTTCCCAGCCCAGATATTTTTAATCATATTGCAGATGTCAGGACTGATTATGTTCCAGTATTGCTTAAAAAATAGGGTGTGGAACCCATAGGGTCCCGGAGCCTTGGTGGGATGAAGATTTTTTAGAGCCAAGTGTATCTCATCATATTTCACATCATTGGAGAGCTTCCTATTGATCTCTTCAGTGACCACAGTTCTGATACATTCTTCCACCTCAGTAGACATAAAAGGGGTTCCTGTAGAGAAGATGTTGTGAAAAAGTCATGTCCAGGACTTGTGAATACCATTGGTGTCAGAAACTTTTCTTCCATCTGGGTGTGTTATGTATGTAAAAGTGTTTTTTTGACTCTTGGCTAAAGCATTCTGGTGAAAATACTGGGTGTTAGCATCCCCTTCTTTAATATGGTTGTCCCGCATGCGCATAGCCAAGAATCTTTCCTTGACACGTAGTGCCATGTCCAGCTCTCTTGGTGTGGCGCTAATATTAGAAAGATTACCATTAGATGTGGGTTGTTTGAGGAGGAATTTTAGTCTATTTTCAAGGATGCCACAGTGCCGGTCAGGGTTTCATAATTTATTATTGCTCCATGACCACATATCAGAAGCGAACTATTGGAGGTTGACACATATATCCTCATGAGTACATTTCCAGCTTCATCGGATCACCACTTCACATTCCTGGTCTTTTGACCAGAAGCTCTCAAATCTGAAGGGTCTGATAAAGTGTCTAGTACGTTCTCCACGTGTACAGTCAATGATGATTGGACAGTTGTCCGAGCAGTTGAGGTCCATGTGGTCGATATGAAAAATGCTGAACAGATTAATCCAATCAGAAGAGCCTAGTAATCTATCAAGACGCTCAGCGATATGGGTGCCTTATGAATTGCCGCAGAACCAAGTGAGTGGATTTCTTGAGTACCCCAGATCGACTAGGTCTTCCCTAGAAATATAATCCTTGATGTATGGTATCGAAGCTGAAGGCATCGAATAATTTTTCATGACCCATCCCTCGTGGCCCATGCTGCGACTTCCCCAAACCCACCTTCCATAGGCTAGGGGCTGGCGACTAGCACTGAGGGAATTTTACTTAAAACTAGGAAATAATTTCCTTTATTACATGTATGAAAATGAAACCAAAAACCTAAAATGATACGAACTCATGTAAACTGAATAGAAAAAGAGTGACTACGATATTTATAATGGGCTAGAATAAAAGCACAACTAAAAATTACATGAAACTAAAAGTACTAGTAAACTAGAATAACTCATGTGATCACCCTCCAAGTATCCGACCTAAAGGGTGGGTACAAATGTCGAGCAGTTGTCTCTATGGTATGCCTCGTTTAATGTGAAACTCCGAGCTACCTCTAGTCCCCGTACCCGTCATCCTCAGTCAGTGTTGTCTGTCATCTACACCAAACACAATGATGTGCGAGTATAGACGGTGTAGGGGTGAGTAAAATGATACTCAGTAGGGACCCCAAGACACTCAAGGTTTCACAAATTCCACAAAGGATAATCTTCAAAGAATAAAATCAAATTTCATCCCTACTATGGTATATTACTATGCATATACCTATGTTTTCATGTTTACCCATCTCAATCACGAGGAAAACATAGAGTACAACTCAGAGCCTGAAGCTCAACTATTCCACAATGGATGTAATACCATGATAGAAAGAACCACACAGTCATGCCACACATATGAATACCCCCAAGGTATTATCATGGCGGAAATTAACTCAAGGTACTAACTCAACTCACACCAGGTATAAATTTAGTATTGTAGTAGAGATGATTAGGTGAAACTACTGAATCATCTTACTCTGTTAAGAGGTAGACCCACGAAGGATCGCTAATCATCATCGGACCCACATAGGATCTCTTGGTGCTGACCCACACAAGATCACTTGTTGCTGACCCACACAAGATCGCTCGGTGTAGTCCCACACATGATCTCTCGGTGTTGACCCATAAATGATCGCTAGGTGCTAACCCACATAGGATCACTAGGTGCTGTCCCACACAGAATCGCTTGTGTAGTCCCGTATAAATTCATAGAGCCATTCCATGTGGGACCCTCAATCACATACCCAGAAAGGATATTATCCTCAAGTCACAGCCAGATACTGGGTTTCCACACTAAGCATTCTCGTCTCTAGGAGGGTCCTCTCCTCAAGCCACTGGTCAATTCTCCAACTGCCACGAAGTCCCATGAAAAATTATCATAAAGGACTGAATGTTCATATGGGTCTCAACGCAACAGACGGTTTGTCAATAAGATGATCGGTTTGTGTGTTATTATTCTTTTAGTCCTGAGGGCTATGTTGGATTCATGCTCGTTCCTCCCAAACTGTACTGCAAATTTATCCAAATACCTAGTGGGGTATACTAAAAAAATACAGTCTCAATCAATGGATTCCAACACTACTATCAGTTCGTCAAACATAGGTCTGGTCCAATATTTATGGCTAAAATAGTGTAAATGAGTCGAAATGCATCTGGGTCTAGTCCGAAATGGTGGGACTAACTCGGCCGGACCTAGCCTGGGCCGACCAGATTTGGTTTGACCTGGCCTGCAGTTTCCAGCCCGGCCCGCGCACGGCGGCCCAGCATAGGCGGCACAGTTTGGCCATGAGGCCATGGGGCGGTGCGGCGAGGCCACAGGGCGGCAGTGGCAGCGGCACGGCGAGGACGTAGTGCGGCAGTGGTCGTGGGGCGGTGGGGCACCGTGTTTTCTCCAGAGGCCAGCTTTACCGACCACCCATTGTTCATCACCTTCATCACGGTTCTTGAGTTCCACCGGTGCGAACAGCCGACACTGGTCACCAACTCCATCGCGAATATCACGACAATAAGGAAGAATGGTGGTGGGGTCAGACCAAGTTTGTATGGCCCACACCTTCTACGTTAGACTGGTAGAAAATGGCTCTACAAAAACATGACTCAATAAAGTCAAACTCAACAATTCATATGAATCATGGATCAACATGTTTTGGTTGATCTTAATTTTACATGCTTTCCAAGAATGAGAAAATAAGTCAAGAAATTTCAGGAATTAAACAAAAATACATACCTCATTCATTTGTTGACATCGATAAAAGAAGCTGATGTTTTTGACGTTCGGCGCACCCACCACACGCCTCTGATCCAGAGCTCATTCATCAGATAAACTCTCTTTGATGGGGTGGTTCGTAAATGTTGAAGTTGGGTTCTTTCATGCTCTCCTCTTTCCTACCCTTTCTTCTCAATTCCTCCAAAATGGAATGTAGCACACATAATAGAACAAGTTATCTATTATGTTTGATTGAATAATTTCTAATTATCTTAGTTAATTAATTGATGAGTTATTATACTTAATTAAGGGGTATGGCACAAATAATGTGGGAGAGTTCAAGAGGGGATTCACCCACAATGTGGGGAGTTCAAGGGGGTTTTAACCTCGGGTGGTCCCCACCAACATAACCCTCCTGGGCAGTTAATCCTAGTCGTCCCCACCTCCATAACCCAAATGGCAGGTTAATACTGGTGTTCCCCACCTAAATAACCTCTCATGGGAGGTTTAGTAATGGTGTACCGCACATCTCAACATCAACATGGGATTTATTAATAAAAAAATTTTACAAAATTTTAAATTATTTTATTCATTCACGAAAACCCCAAAAATAATATTTCACCATCGACGTACTGTGATCGAGGTGAAAGTCAGCTTAAGTGAATATTGGAGCATTGAGTCAATGGTGCCCTCAAATTTCAATACTGAGCATCAGATCAAAAGTTACAATAAACTGCTCGCATTTTTACTCAACGTACACGAAAAAATGTTTAGAAATTCATTTCGGGCACTCCGAGGCTCAAAATCACGCGCTGTCAATTTTTGCAGACTCGTAAAATTCCCATAAATTAAAAAAATGGATATTTTGTTTCTTTAAAATCACCCCACCTCAAATCCTTACATCCACGTAATACAAAATTCAAACTAAGGGAACAAGTGGGGGAACTGAGAACGTATTTGAGCCTCCCGCTCCCATGTGCACTCCTTGAGGTTCTCGTGCTTCCTACGAACACGCACCAGAGGTGTCACCCTCCAACAAAGGACCAGATCATGTCGATTATAAATCAGTACTGGAACCATCATAAATGTCACCCCATCATTGAAGACCATCTCGCTATGGTCGATGATGTGAGTAGGGTAATGCACAAATCTTCTCAGCTATGATACATGGAAGACGCTGTGAACTCGGGGAAAATGAGGTGGAAGAGGTAAGCAGTAAGACAACTCGCAAAATCCTCCGAGGACCTAAAAAGGTCCAATGAACCTAGGAGATAACTTGTCTTCTTAAACAAATCACTGTAATCCTCATCAGGGTGAGACCTATCGAAAGATTTGGTCACCATCCTCAAACTCTAGAGGTCCCCTTCTCCTGTCATCATATGAACTATGCCTGCTCTGTGTAGTATTCATCTTCTCTTGGATCATCTGCACCTTCTCTGTGGTTTCCTAAACAATCTCTAGTCCACCATATGCTGACTCCCCTGGTTTGGTCCACCACAAAGGTGATCTACAAGGTTTCCCATACAATGCCTCAAAAGGTTCCATCCAAATGGTGAAGTGATAGTTGTTGTTGTATACAAACTAAACCAAAGGAAAGTGGTCCTCCCAACTGTGACTGAAGTCGAGGACGCAACCACCTAGCATGTCCTCAAGGGTCTGAATGGTCTGCTCAGTCATGCCATCCGTCGGAGGATGGAAGGCGTTTCTCAAACAATGTTGTGTCCCGAAACCCACTAGCAACCCCTTCAATAGCATAGAAGTAAAACATGCATCACGATCGGAGACAATTGTCGAGGGTACCCCTTGTAACTGCACAATCTCTTACACATAGAGGCATCCAAAACTCTCTACTGAACCCTGCTCTCTGATAGATAGGAAGTGGGATGACTTGGTTAGTCGGTCGACGATCACCCAAATCGAGTCACGACCCCTGGATGTATGTGGAATTCCTATCATGAAGTCCATGGATATGCCATCCCACTTCCACTCTGGGACCTCTAATGGTTGAACTAAGCATGTTGGTACCTGATGCTCCACCTTCACTTGCATACAAGTGAGGCACCGAGAGACAAACTCTGCAACTGGTTTCATCATTCTCGACCACCAATTCTATCGTCAGAGATCCTGGTACATCACCACCACTCCTGGATGTACCACTAGAGGGGATGTGTCGAACAACCTCATCACTTCCCCCCTGAAGTAAAAATATTAACATGGAGTGTCCTCTTGAGAGGATGTAGTTCTCCCTACCTTCAAAAAATCCATCTGTTGCCTGCCATGTGGATATATATGCATGTCGAGCCTCACAGTCTGGGTCCCCACACTACGCCTTCCTGAATCACTTAAGATGTGTGGGTGTGACTGTAAGAGAATGAAGGAAAGCTGCTCCATCCTGATCCACATCGGATATCTACAATGCGGCTAGCTGCTCTGTCACCTCACCTAGCAGTTGTATTCTAGATCTCCTACTGATTGCATCTGCTACAAAATTCCCCTTCCCAGGAGTATAGACTATCTCGAAGTCATAGTCTTGGATGAACTCAAGCCAACATCGTTGTCTTAGGTTCTGGTCCTTCTTAGAGATGATATACACGAGACTATTCTGATCAGAGTACACCGTAAAATGCATGCCCATTAAGTAATGTACCCACATATTCAAAGAGAAGACCACAACTACTAACTCTAGGTAATGGGTAGCATATTTCTACTCATGTGTTCTTAGTTGTTTTGAACCATAAGAAATCACTGCTCTCTCTTTTAGCAGGACACATCTGAGCCCAGTACCTGATGTGTTGCAGTAGACTTTGTACCCTACGCCCTCCTCTGGAGTCGTCAAGATGCGGTAACTAGTCAGCCTCTGCCTCAGCTCCTGAAAACTCTACAAGCATCTCTCTGACCACATTAAGGTTTTACCATTCTTTGTCAATGCTAATAGAGGTGATCAAACTCTAGATTAATATGGCACAAATATCCGGTAGTATCTAGCCGAACCTAGGAAACAAGATATCTCTATCACACTCTTGGGTGGACCATAAGAATGTACCGCCTCAATCTTCACTAGATCCTCTGAAACTCCATCCTTCGAGCTGAAATGTCTTAGAAGGTGAACCTATCAGATCTAGAACTAAAACTTCGAGAGCATACCATAAATCTGTTGCTCTTGGAGTGTGTCCCGTACTACCTGCAAATAGTAGGAATGCTCCTCCTCAGTAGCCAAGTAGATCAGAATTTCCTTGATGTGGACTACTACAAAGCGATCAAGGTATAGCAAAATGATCCTACTCATGAGTCCCATGAACACTTCTGGACCATTTGTTACACCGGATAGAATATCCAATAACTCGTAATGGTTGTGTGACATATAAAAGTCGTCTTCTAAACATCCTTGTATTCTACTATGAGTTGGTGATAGCTTGATCTGAGGTCTATCGTAGATAACCACCGAGCTCCTTTCAGGTGCTCAAAGTGGTCGTCAATCCATGGGATTGTGTACTTATTCTTCACTGTCACCTGTTTTAGGCGCCGACAGTCCACAAATTGTATCAAGATCCAATATTCCATCTTGGAGAAATAAATCGGGGCTACCCAAGGAGAAACACCGGGGTGAATGAACCATTTCCCTTGTAAGTCCTCCAGCTGTACCCGCAGGTCACGAAGCTCTACAAGAGCTATCCGATACGCTTGTATGGATATCAGTTCATTCAAGGGGTACAATTTAATGTAAAATCCAAACTATATATGAAATGGTAGAACAAAAACATCATCAGGGAGGACATCCACATACTGGTCCCCTACTAAAGGATAACTCAGACTCTCCATATCAACTGCTCAGAGGGTAAGGCTAGCCAAATAATTAGTGATCAACTGTACTCTCCTAAGGGTAAGTCTATCATGTGCTGCAAAGGCTCCCATCTCGCTGGTGAAGGTAAAATTGGTCTCATCTATGCGGACACACCAAAATTTGTGCCTAATATACTCAATCTAAGCATGGACTGTAGATATCCAGTCTATACCCAAAATTACTTCTGAAGGCCTCGACGCTACTACTAAGAAATCCCAACTGAAGCTCTCACCTCCTAGAGAAATCTCGCACTGCTGGAACCAGTGCATAATCATCAAATTCCCTCACATAAGAGTCTCTATCCATAAGGATTGATCCAATGGCTCAATCGAAATTTCTGAGATCTGAACAAGGGAAGTGGCAATAAAATAATGACTTGCACATGTGTCTATAAGTACTGCAGCTAAGGTGGAGAGGACACAGATCATACGACGTATCATCTCTGGAGAGCCATGATTATATGCCTCCACTTTCAGGAGCTGAACTCACCAATATCGTCCTGCTCCCTATGGTCGATGTAGACCACCTGGTGGTGGTGGAGATAACATCTCAAATCATCACCCACCGCTTGTTGTATGACAGACTCCACTTCCACGTCCGCCTACTCCCTGAGGACCTCCTTAGTCGAATCATTGTCTCTGATTGGGTGGTCTTTCGACCGTCTAATGAACGTCCGTATGTTGGGTCGGACAGTCACGAGTCATGTAACCCTACCAGCTG
Organism: Viscum album; assembly: GCA_963277665.1. NCBI lineage: Eukaryota > Viridiplantae > Streptophyta > Magnoliopsida > Santalales > Viscaceae > Viscum > Viscum album. The sequence continues at coordinate 1,700,376,370 of OY728127.1, forward strand.
CATGCGTAACACTACCCACTCATGAAATACTAGCTCTGCCTCGGGTGCCCGACACAACCGACCCTGAATCTTGCGGTCGTCCATCTGTAGGTCTAGTCCTCTTGGACCTCTATGACATCTGTCTGCTACTAGATATAGAAGACTCTGCTACATGATGACGAGAAGTGGATCTCACTGCGGGTGACTGCTCAGAAAGGGAAATATCTACTAATATGGATCACTCTAACACCCCCACATATTTCGGGATGATGAGTGAGACCATCAAAGCCATGATCTCTCATATGATTCCCTGATCAATGGACTGGGCCCTGAAGAATAGGTCCATCACCGTTTCAGTGGAGTAGCGTTAGATGTCAGTGAACCTTGCTGAGTACTAAGCCACAATCATGCTGCCCTCCTGCAGACGAAGAAGCTCCTGTATGTGTACTTCATGAAGAGTCATTGGAAAAAATTATTCATGAAATAAGCTCTCGAAGTCTACCGAGAGAAGAATCACCTCATCATTATCCATGAGAATCAATCAACACCATCTGCCTATTGTTTCCTATAGAAAACTGGTGGCAAATATCACCATCAGATCAGCTGGTGTCCCTACCAGTCAGAAGACTCTCACGACGGCCTCTGGCCAATCCTCAGCCGCTTGTGGGTCAATCTCTCCCCTGAACATGGGTGGCCTCTGGCTCGGGAATGCATGGAACAAGATCGAGTAGAATGCACCCCCTACTGTTGGGTCTAGTGGAATAATTTTCCCATCATTAAATGGTACCTCTTGTGCCTTCGCTTGTTCCTCTACTGGAAGAGGGCCCTACACCGAGGCCTAGTTACTCGGTGGGCTATCAGTGCATACTATATCTAGAACCCTAGCTGGATATCTGTGTGGAGGCATCCTAAAATGAAATAGGTTCTCCATAGTCAATACGTTATACCTAGTGAGATGACTCAAAATATCACAATGAAAACTCTTCCAAACACACATGCAATAAGTTTTTTCATGCACTGAGTTAGAAATATGAAGTAAGGGTCTTGGTGTGTTGATATGTCGACCACTGCACCAACGCTGGATACCCTAAACTGATACCACACTCACTACACATAACACTATTGCTGTTAGAAAGATCCGAGTATTATTTTCTATTGAATAACTGACTCCTCTGATACCAATTTGAAAGGACCCATCCCTCGGGGCCCACGTCGTGACTACTCCAAGCCTGTCTTCCAACAGCTAGCGGCTGGCGACTAATACCATTGTCTTTTTCCCTAAAACTAGGAATGCTTTTCCTTTATAACATGTAAGAAAAGGAAAACTTGCACACATAAATATATGAACTTATTTATACTGTATAGTAAATAGAGTGAGTACAATATGTAAATGGGTCTAGAATACATGGGCAACTGGAAATTAAAAGAAATTGAAAGTACAAGTAAACTGGAACAACTCCTGCGATCACCTAACAAGGATCCTACCTGAAGGGTAGGTACATCTATTGAACGGTCATCTCTATGGTATGCCTTGTCTAAGGTCCACCTCTAAGCTACCTCTTATCCTGTTACCCTCGTCCTTAGTCATCATTGCCTGTCGTCTGCATCAAACACAATGAGGTTCTAGAATTTCCCATACATGGGTGAGTATAATGAAACTCAGATGGGACCCTGATACCCACAAGGTCTCAAAAAATCCCCAAAAGATAATCTAAAAAGAATGAAATCAACTGTCAAAACCACTATGGTATATTCCAATACATACACCTATGTTATCATGTATACCCATCTCAACCATGAGGAAAAAACATAGTCGAACTCAAAACCCAAAGCTCAATTATTCCACTAAGGATGGAATACCACAATGGAAAGTACCATAAAGGTACTCCACATAAAATAATACCACCATGTTATTACCCCGATGGAAAATACAACAAGGTACAGACTCAGATCACACCACGTATAACTTATGTACCGTAGTAGAGGTGATTTGATATAACTACTGAATCATCTTACTCTATTAAGAGGTGGACCCAAGAAGGATCATTAATCATCATCAGACCCACATAGGATCTATAGTTGCAAACCCACATAGGATTGTTCTGTGCTGATACACACATGATCGCTCGGTGCTGACACACACAGGATCGCTCGGTGCTGACCCACATAGGATCGCTAGGTTCTAACCCACTCAAGATCACTCGGATAGTCCGCAATGGAATTCTAGAGTGCTTCCATGTGGGACCCTTAATCACAAACCCATGATGTATCTCTTCCTTAAGTAACCACTAGCTACTGGGTTTCCGTGCTATTTTTGATCGTCTTCAGAAGGGTCCACTCTTCAAGACACTGATCGATACTACAACTACCATGATTTCCCACAAAGACGTATCCCAAAGGACCGCAATGTTATAGGGGTCTTAACGCCAAAATGGTGTGTCAATCGGATGCTCGGTCTGTGATTTATTAGCCATTTATTCTCGAGCGACCAGTTGGATTCGTGCACGATCCAACCCAACCATACTCAAACATTATCCAAATATCTAGTTGGGTATACTCAATGGAACTGTCTCATTTCATGGTTTACAGCACCACAGACAGTTCATCAATAGAATATACAGTGGTAATGTTATGGATAAATGATCGTAAATGAGTCGAAATGGTTCTGGTTCCGGTCTGACCCAGTCGGACAGACCCAGCCCAGCCTGGTATGGGCTGACCCAATTTGGGTCGAACCTGCCTGACCCGCTGGTTGGCCCGGCCTGGGCGGCGCAGTGTGGTCGCGAGGTCATGGAGGGCCGTGAGGCTGCAGGGCCGCGGTGGCAGTGAGTGACAGAGCGTCGCGAGGCACAGATGCCATGGGGGGCGGAGGCTGTATTGAGGTGGGGCACCACAATTTCGCTGGAGGCTGTCTTGGATGGCTGAAATTCATTCATCACCTTAGTCATGGTTCTTGAGTTCCACTAATACAAACCACTACCACCTGTCTCCCACACCATTGTGAATATCACAGAAATATGGAAGAGTGACGGAGGGGTCGGCCCATGTTTATTTGTCCCACACCCTCCGCGTTAGAGTTATAGAAAACTGATCTACAAAAACTTGATTCCAGAACATCAAACTATACAATTCATACAAATCATGGATCAACTCATTTTCATTGACCCACATATGCCATGCTTTCCAAGAATGAGGAATTAAATCAAAATCTTTCATGAATTCAATAGAAACCCCTAAATTTTTCGTTTGTTGAGGTTGATGAGAGAAGTCGACGTTGTCGATGTTTGTTGCACAAGCCAAATGCCTACAATCATGAGCTCGTTCATCAGATAAACACTCTTTGATGCAGGTGGTTCTTCATTGTTGAAGATGTGTTTTTCCATGTTATCCTCTTGTTAACCCTTTCCTCTCAATTCCACCAAAAAGAAAAGTATCACTCATAATAGAACAAATTATCTATTATGTATGTTGATATAATTTCAAATAAGATTAATTAATTAATTTATGAGTTTGTATAATTAAATAAGGTGGTTGAATTAATAATGTGGTTGAGTTCAAGAGGTTTTTCTCTCATAATGAGTGGAGTTTAAGGGGGTTTTAGCCTCGGGTGGTCCCCACCCCCATAACCCTCATGGGAGGTTAATCTTTGTGGTCTTCACCAATATTACCTCTCAAGGGATGTTTAGTTCAGGTGTTCCCCACCTCTCAACATCCACATGGGAGTTCCAAATAAAATAAAATATTATACAATTTTATTTTATTTTATTCCTTCACGAGAAAACAAAAAACTATCTTTCATCCTTGACCTACTGCAGTTGAGGTGAAGGTCACCTTAAGAGAATACTGGCACAATGAGTTCAACAGTTCTTCAGATTTGAATTCATAGAAGTGGTTAAAAAGTTACAAACACCCACTCACACGTTTACTGAACGTACCTGAAAAAAATTTCAAAAATTCATTCTAGGCACTCTGGGCCTTGGAATCACACACCGTTAATTTTCACAGACACGCAAAATTACAATATATTAAAAAAATTATATGGAAATACAGGTTCAATACAAAATTCACATTTTCATTCAAAATAATTGTAATGGTTTTTGAAAAAATTGTATCCCCAATGAAACCAACTATACAATAATGATATTATCTCTGGATAAATTGTTCAGTATTTTTATTGTTCCACTAGTTCATGGATTATAAATTCTATTTCATAATGTTATGATCCAATATAGTATATTACATTACTTAGAAATGGAGACAAATACAAAGAATTTGAACTATGTTAATGAAAATCCACAATGTTTGTATTTACATCTTGGGAAAGATAATTATTATGGTGTTAGATCTATAGTTGGGACTGATCAAATTATAAACATACTTGGGAAGATGGATCATTTTATGGGTGTCAACCTATCTCAATGGAGTTGCATTAAGATCCACCAAATAGTGTAAAAATGTTATACTAGTTCATCGATTAGAAAAATATATACTTTAATGGGACTAAAAATCCATTTTTAGCTATGAAATGAATATGTTCCTTAGAAAAGATAATTCTAACACTAGGTTTTAGTGAAAGGGATAACATTTTCATCTTCTGTTATCACCGTTCATTATATGATGATTAAAAGTGGTAATTTACTTAAAACACTAAGGATGAAGATGAAATAGAAAACATGGAATGAAATGATATCAAGAAACATTTCCTAGGAAAATATTCTCCTCATGTGAAATGAGCAGGTATGGAATGAAAAATTTTTCTTCTAAAAGATAATGAAGTGGAAAATCATGCTATGAATGAATCCAACATCACAAGATTAGAAAACCATGCAAAATAAAACATAAAATTCCAGATTGATAGATTGACAATTTATTAAATGGTATTAAGAAAACACTCTAAAGGTGACTAGTGTCCTAATCATTATATTTATACAAGGATATTGTATCATGTAAATTCAAGATATATAAATAATTTTCCGAGACTTATTGCAATTTTTTGTTAGACTGTAACCCCATAATATGAAGAGTTTGATATGGGGTGGTGAGGTGAAAATAATGATCTTCTGTCACTTATGTTTAGAATATAACCAACGTATTTGGATTTGATCGCTCTTTTTCTTCAATCTGAATCTATTTCTTCACATATTCAAATTAATTGATCCCCCAACATTGATATTTGAACATATTTGCATATTATTTGAATGGAATTCGTATTTTACCTTATTTTGATGAACTGTTAATTCCTGAATGGGGATATTTTTCCATCTCATGTTTTATACCCACCCCACTCGACATACAAAAGGGTCGAGACATGTATACAAATGGATATAATCCAGGAAATCATTGCCTTGCATGAATTTATGGATCAATATAAGCACATGGTGTTTTCATAAGAATTAAATATTGTGTGAGAATATATCATATGATGATATTTTTATCACATGATTTATTGAAGATAATAAACTGAGAAATTGTGGCATCTCATGGTGTAATTTGAACAATCCTGAAATCCCATCACCTGAAGATCAATTACTATGAGAGAATCCATATTTATCCTGAATTATTCATTGGTTTATTCTAATTTTTTAGATGATATCAACTTAGTAAATCACATGATTAGTGGAGTTGTCATGTTAATAAAAAGTATTCATCACATATATCACATGACCATTCCAAAAGACAATAGAGATTCCAACTATATTAGAATTCAACTGATCCCATGGTATTCATGAATCCCTCAACATTCTACGAAAAATAGACCTAAAGAACTTATATAAAATGAGGAATATCCAAGAGTTCATTCGATTGATTTCAGTTAACTCAATAATACATATCAAAACATAATAACTCATGTGATTTGGTCAAACAAAAAAGATCTTACGAAACCATATGAGAATTGTGATGGAAAGAATGATGACCCCATAGAAAAAATAATGGAATGAGATGGTGATGCCATAGAAAAATTTATTATCTTGCATAGAAGATACCCATGAGACACTAGGTCATTCAATAGTATAGAAGGAGACAACCATAGATAGTTGTTCACACAAAGGAATAAGAATCCATAAAATAACATTTCTCATGTAGGATCTAAGATAGATAGGTGGACTACACCAATCATCCATTGATGGAACTTGTATCTAGTTCTTAGACTATTTGAGGAACATATTGCTTTTATGTAATAAGAAAGAAGAACCCCACAAGTCATTATGATTGTGAAAATAGTTTTAGGATGGTATCATTCAACACCTTTATCATATGAAGAATATAAAAGACACGTAATTGATATTTGGAAGGTAATTGAGTTAGATCCACGAACAATAAATGTTTCTTGATGGAGATCTTGTGAAGTATATTTTTTATGTGAAGAAATTTGGAATACCTCACTTTGGTTATACAAAGGCTGTGAACAAATAAAATAACCTTGATAACATTAGGTGATTAACATGGTAGAGTGATTAATATCATAATTAAAATGAATCATATAACCCATGAAAGAATATTTGAGATATCCAAAATAATACGGATGTTATGAAACACATGAATGACATATACTTGATTTATGTTATATAACAAATCAAGAAGATGATGTTCAAGTTTTTGAAACATCTTTATTTCATGAAACATTAAATAAGATCATGTTAACCTATTTAAAAAATTCAACCAATTTTGGGACTTCATAAATAAGGAAACAATGCCCCATAATTTCTTCACAGAGGAAAATGGTAATTAAAGCAGATCAGAATTAATTAGCAAAGGCAGATAGAGATCTTCAGGGTTCATTATAGATACATGAAGTATACCTGATAATTTAAGATCATTCAAGATCATTAAGTAATGGTAAAGATACTCTTATAGTGGTTAAAGACTTCAATAGATTTTATGTCCTTCAATTGATGTTAGGAGTAGTTGATGTCTTCTAGATAGAGCCAGATGCATAATGAGTCAATTGATTAGACTAGGAGAAGATGTATTTTAGTTGAATCAATAAAAAATAGATCCTCTTAGATATATATGTGGACTTTTAGACACTCTTTTTCTACTTAAGAATCTATTATTAGTAACAAATATGGAAAAAACCATTTTATACAAAACCTAGTAAATAATTTTTGTTTCACTCTATATTACTACCACTACACATGTTGTGATTTAGAGAAATAATATTGAGTGGATCATAAAAAATAATATGGTTAATAGGTTTTATTTTAATAAAAGATGACTTTTAAAAAGAAACCATCGATTCACCCTTCCCCTATCAGTGTTCAATCCATCCTAGGGATCTCCAAGGGGTATAAATGATTTTGGTTCACTCTAATGATCCATGAATTAAAATAATAGATTAAGAAAATTAATTTTTTTAAAAGATGAGGTGTTCCATATTTTATGGGAAGAATTATCATATATAGAATAATATGATAAAACCCAATCTGTAATAAATCTTAATTTGAGTGATAGATGCAATTATAGTGTATTTTCCACCCAATATTTATGATTATTCCATGAAACAAACTAATTAGATGATTACATGGTTATATGTAAATTCACAAAAATCCATCTTGATTTACTAAATAGAAAAGGTATATAGTAATTTCAATGCTCTCTAGAATACTAATGAGATATAGGACAAACTATCACAAAACAACTTGGGTACCCTAGTAACCAGATAATCAATCCAGAAATGACATGACCTGAAGGGCATTCCTGATCCCCATGGGCTGGAGAATAGCACATAACATCATACAACATATAGTGGGAACAATTTTTTCCACCAGAATGCATAAGTAAAATATAAAATACAGTATCCATATCAATAAGAAAACTTCACTAGGAGTAAATGTAACAGAATACAGAGAGGAATAAAATAAATATTAATACATTCCAAAGTACTAAATCGGAAAACATACCCACGCTCTCTATGGACACAACACACCATGTCCAATGCTCTACAGTAGGGTCCACCTCCATGATATCCCACTCCATTAATCATGATTGGTATAAGTAAGTCTACAAACACCCCATGGAAAATGTTGGGTTTGAGGCTAATCCTTGTATGATACCCCTAATGATTCCAAAACAGATGCTAAAAATTTATTTTACAATTAAATTCTTTAATTTTTCAGAATAAACAAGTATGGAAATTCAATATCATATTTATGAAAACCATGTTTTACATTCACTAAATGAAGGAAATTATATTCAAAGAAAATTCATTACATTATAAGATATGGAATATATCTAAAACAATGCCTTATGTAAAATATTTATATAAAAAATATATATAAATTTAGCAAGCATGTAAAGAAGTTCAAACCAAAATGGGATAAATTTATATCTAAAAAATAAAGAAACAAGAGACCAACATGGTCATATTCCAAAAGTTATGAAAGTATTAACCAAATATATTATTACACACTATATATGTTATATATTAAAATTGTATATACACACATCCCTATGAAATTCGACAAATGGGACTCATCACCAACCCGTCGAGGATGTGACCCGCAATAAGTATGTTTTAGAACGTTGATGTACCTTAGAGTGTATCCAAATAACATAATAACTACATAAGGAGTTCATTATATCATGCATAATGGGAAAATTATATTAAGACTATATAAAATATTATCAATCCCATTCTCCTATTTAATAAAAATCCCTTTCTGTTCAATTTAAAACCAAAACTGGTTTTCTTCAAAAATATGCCTTTTCACAAGAGAAAACCAATGTGTTTCTATCAATTAATTTTAAGGCATTTTCTTGATACTGAAAGGCATTTAAAACTAATTCCATCACATTCCCAATTAATTTCTGTAATCAAATTCTAAAATTTAATTTAAATCATTTTCATCAAATCACAAAGATAAATTAAACAATTTTAAACATCTAATTAAATTAAACCCACACCAATTCAATGGAATTGGGGGGGGGGGTTTAAAATTTCCAAGCCATAACTATTTAAAATCCTATAATTCATTTGAATTCGGTTTTTATCAATGAAATTGAATGAAATATTATGAAATTGAATTTAAATATGAAATTGAAATAAATCAAGGAATTCAATATAAATCAATTTGGAAATTCAGGACGGAACCACCTACCTCTTTCTTGAAGAATGACACTTTCAATGAACTCCTGAAATGAGAAAAAAGTTGAAGGGGTCCTAAAAAATATACATAGTAGAAATATAAAAAACCAATAGAAATGGATCCATCAATACCTAGATGATCAATTAAAATCCCAAGAGGAGAGAAGGAGGGAAACATAAAGAATAAGAGATAACACTTAAATAGGAATCATACTACAGATGAAAAGAAGATCCAAAGTTAATAAGATTGATCCAAAATTTGGGGAACCAATGAAAAAAACCTAGGGAGGGTCTAGGGTTGAGTGAAATAATGATCTGGTTAACATAATGAAGTAAAATAGTGGAACATTTCTTTCTAAACTGGATGCGGGCTATGTCATGACAAGTACCTTTGGGTCACGATGTGTATGCCATGCTGGATAACTACCCCAAAAACCCCTTCCTCTGGGGTTGAAAAACAGCTATTTAATTCCTACTCTATGTGTACCTTAGTTTCATGGTGCCTACCAGCTCAAAGTGTGATCACCCCATTCACAATATGATCTCCCAACTGTGGCCTACATCTAATACCAAGTACACGACATGTAGATCAGGTACACAACATGTACCTCTTCAGGAGTCTACAGTAAGCTCATAAAAAACACATAAAAGTTTTTTTTAACTATATGGGGACTTAAAAATTTGTAAAATTACCTGATCAAGATAACATGATGTGACATCCTCCCCACTATAAAAACATCATGTCCCCAAAAATCCTATTAAGAAGCTTTTGTGAAAAATATTTTGAGGACAATGCTCTCTCATCCGTGCCTCGTATTCCAACATCTCATGAATATCAAATTCATTTTTTCCATTATACATGAACCAAATGTCTAGTCTTCCCATGAATAACCTACATCTTAGAATCAACTATCATAATTGGTATCTTAGGAAAAGGTAAATAACTATTGATATCCAAGTCACTCCAGCTCAAATCCTATGATTGATCAGATAGATACTTTTATAATAGTTGCGCATGGAACATGATATGTATCGACGCTAGCTATAGTGGACTTTCCAATTTGAGAACATCCTTCCCCACCTGATCAATAACCTTAAATGTTACCACAAAGAATGGAGAAACCTTCCCTAGCCTCCCAAGCCATTGATGAACCATCCGGGGTGAAACATTGAAGAAAATATAGTCACCATCAGAAAAATCCAATGGTCTACGACGTCGATCAGGATAAGACATATATTAGATCTATGCTGGAAGCTTCCTCTAATGATTCATCTGAATATTTTTTTGTCATATTCTGCACCAATCTTGGTCCATCCAAAGTACATTCACAAGCCTATGACCAACACAATGGAGATTTACATGGTCAAGTATACAAGTCCTCCAAATGTTCCATTGTAATCATGTAATAGTAACTATTATAATAAGAGAACTCAACAAGACCCAAGGGATCATCACAAGGACTGTTGAAGTCGACAACATTGGCACAAAGCATATCCTTATGAATCTATTTATCTCTTTTTGTCTTTCCATCTGATTGAGGATGGTAGACCATTCTCAGTTGAACATGAGATCCTAGTGCCTCCTAAAGGACTAGCCAATATAAAAATGTAAACAACGGATCTATATTAGATATTATAGAAGATTTGACATCGTGAAAGAAAACAATCTCATTCACATAGAGATTGAATAAATCCCCAACTATGGTCATATCTTGAATGGATATAATGTGAGCCGACCTGGTCAGTCTGTCAATAACAACACATATTTCATTTTTGTTCTTGTTGGTATGAAGCATCCCAATGATAGAGTCCATAGATATCTCATCTGATATCCATGTAGGGACTAAAAGTGGAAGTAGTAATCTCGACGGTTTCTCATTCCCATCATTCACTTGTGGGTATGTATAGAAATTAGAAAAAAACATAGAAATGTATTGTCTCATACCTGCCCACAAGAACTGTCACCTCATAAAAAAGACCATCATAGTGGTTTTTAATTCCACATCCCACTGAGGTATATGGAAATACTCCATCACTATCTTTATTTCTACAAAAAACACAATGAATCAGTTTTGATAGAATAAGACTATTTCTATGGAGAAAGACCACTGGGAAAATATCTCCCCACTATAAAATGGATTATCTAGTGCTACCGAACTCATTATCAAGATCATGATCTGGAAGAATCTTCTCTAGAATATAATATGTCAACATCACATTGGCTAATGAAACATCAACCCCTTCCTCTTGAACACCAATATGAAACTATTCAATGAGATCCATAAAATTAAACTCTTATGAAGACTCTTTTACAACCAGGGTTAGATATTTTCTACTCAAACCATCAGCTACAAAATTCCCTTTCATAGGGGTATAGGCCATGCCAATGTCGAAACACTATAGGAAATCCACCAATTAAATTTGTTGAATATTCAATCTATTTGAGAAAAGATATAACTCATGTTTTTGTGGTCTAGATACAACGTAAAACTTTTTACAAAAAGTTAGTTCCAACAACATTTAAGCATGTGCATCGCCACTATGAGTCCTAGATCGTGGGTAGGATAATTCTTCTCGTGAGGCCTATAATGACAATATCCATATGCTACTACATGATATCCCTGCATAAGAACAGAACCAAAGACATAACCTGATGCAATACAAAAGACCACATAACTCTTCCCGTCGTCTAGATGAGTTTACACCATCACAATATTCAATATATATTTCAGCTCGACCAAATAACATTGACATTTATCATCCTATGAAAACTTCACCCCCTTCCACGTCAAAGTAGTCATTAGAGAATAAATCTTCTAGACTCCCATCAGAAAACTGTGGTAATATCATGCTAATACCTAGAATCTTCGGATCACAAAAACATTTCGTGGTTTCTCCGAAGTCATAACTGCCTTCAACTTCTCCGGATCAACCCATACACTAATTTCAGACACCACGTGTCCCAAGAATTTCACTCCTCGAATCTAGAAATCACACATTTAATGCTGGACATAATGTTTTTTATTACATAACATATTCAAAACTATCCATATATTTTTCAAATGACCCCCTTTGACGTGGAGTAAATAAGAATGTCATCCACAAAGACTACCTCAAAGGTATATATATTTTCATGGAAAATATTTTTCATTAAAGCTAAGAAAATTTAAGGAGCATTTGTCTAGACAAAGGGCATAACAAGGTACTCAAGGTTCCCATACCTACTCTGAAAGGCAGTTTTCGGTATTTCAAATTATTTTATACAAAACCAGTGGTAACCAGATCAATGGTCGATCTTTGAAAACCACTAATCCACTATTATATGAAATAAAATATTTTAATTCTGTGATAATGGATATTTCTTATTTCTTGTAACTCGTTTTAGAATTCGATAATCAATATATAAGTGTTGGGAACCAATATCATTCTTAGAAAAGAGAACCAATGATTCCCAAGGTGACACACAAGAATGAATAATATATTTCTCAACAAGTTCTTCCAACAAAGTCAAAAGATCTTTCATCTCATCTAGTGACATGCAGTAGAGGGGGTAATGATCGATTGAGTTATATGAATTATGTTAATAGTAAAAAAACCCCTGATACAAGTTTAATGCCACTGAAATATAAAGGGAACACATCATAAAACTTAGTGAAAACTGGAGGAATTTCACCACCCATTTAATCTCCCTCCATGTAAAAAGAAAAAAATATCACATTCCATAATTCGGGTTTTGAAGGTCGAACTATTCTAAAAAATAGGTCCCATTTAATTGGAAAAACAAGAGGGACTCCTCTTGTTAGAGTTAAGTAGACTCATAAAAGATAAAATTAATTTTTTCCTTTGTTAGAAATGAGCCAATCCATTAAGTATTTGACGTCAAGAGATTTCATATCTAGATCTAGAAAACTCCATGTTAGGTTGACATCAAAAAGATAAAAGACACATAAAGGGCAACAAAGGCCCAGTTATATCTTCATTCAAAGGGGTGTTGTAATATTATTTTCACATGATAGTGTTCCCTATAGAAGATTATGTAGGTTAATAATACAGATAGAAATAAAATAGTGAGATGCACTAGAATCAAAAATAGATGTTACTAATGCTGAAGAAATGGTAATTGAACCTCTCACAGTCATCAGACCCATGTATTCTTCTTCCTGAGAATCCATCATTGCATGATGTAACATCATTTCGGTTTTCTTTGGATGAATCTCTTTTGAACATGAATTATTTTATTTCCACACAGTGTTAAGAGGAGATGATGATTCCTTCCATCAACACATATTAGATAAGTGATGGAAGAACCTCTGTAAGTGTCTTAAACATCCTGAAGAGATAAAGTTCATGGGTCCTTTAGTGGAAACCATCATAAAAGGACATAGCTTTCCACACTAGTATTAAGTCAAAGAGCGTCCTCCTGGAGCTGTTGGAGGACAGAAATGGATCTGTTGTCAAGAACATCTAGGAGGATCATGACACATTCATTTTCCTTGGAAATAACCAATTCTACCTCTAGGATAAAAATAAACAGCCATAAATCCTAACTTAACATCCATGTCCATATCAACCATCATTGACCAATAAAGAACTTCAAATTAAGTTAGAAGTTATAGTAAGAAAACCCGAGAACATATATTTGATAGATTTCCAAAATCATACAGTTGTGCCTTAATCATATGATTAGATAAAATCTCCGGAGAAAACTACACCATCTCAGAAAAGATATTTGAATACACATTAATGGTTTTTTGTATTATTAAAGCCTGAAAACACTAAAAAATTAGCCAAAACAATCAATTTTGGATAGAACGAATTGGTTAAAATAACCTTGATATCTTTCCATTCTACAACCACATTTATCTTATCCATCATAATAGATTTCCACCATCTCCTAAAATGTACCTCCCATACATAGTTGGCATAGTTCACCCTGAACATTTTCGGTGTCTCCAAGAACACAAACCAACATTATATAATTCCAAACCATTCTATAGCATGTTGATGTTCAATGGAGCCATCGAATATAAGAGTATTATGGTTATGGAAATCCTGAGAACAATTATGAAGAACATCCCCCTGAGGATCTAAAGAAGGATCCTGACTGGGAACTGGTGGTGGTTCCTATCTAGGAGAATGGAAAGTGCTTACAATCACCTCATCTAGATTCGGGTAGACCATATGATTTTCGTTCTAATGATATAAAATAGCCTTTTCTGGTATCTGATTCACACGACTTATCAGAGAAATGATTTTAGAAAACATCATTTTCTAAAAGTAGAACATTATATTAACAATAAAAATAAGAAATAAGAGTAACTATTCTCAACATTAGGGGAAAAAGGATTTTTATTTCAACTTCCTCTAATAGAAAATTGTCACGAACCAGCCTGTGTACCCTGGAATCCCGATAATAGAGACAACCATGACATGGCCTGAGGGGAATTTCTGATCCCTATGGACTAGAGACTAGAACCTTGATTCTAACAACATACAAGTGGGAATGATTTTTTTCCACCAGAATGTGGAATTGAAAGTTGAAAGACAGTATCCATATCTACATGAAAAATCCACTACGAGTAAATGTACTAGAATATAGAAATGCATAAAATCCAACGTACTACAACCCAATGTAAAAAAAACAGCCCCATGGTCCCAAAGGATAAAAATAACCACACTTAAAGATCTACACCTGGGGCCACATCAAATAGATCACTTCCCTTTACTCGAGACTAGAAGAAGGAAGTCTACGAACACCTGAAGGAAAGGGTATGGATTGATCCAAATCCCATATGGATACCAAGATGGATTCAATAACAGATTTCAAATATAGATTTTCCAAATCAATGTTTTCTGTTTTTCATAATAAAAAGGATTGGAAATTCAAATGTATATTTATACCAAACATGTTGTACATTCACTAAATGATGGAAATTACATTCAGATAACGTTTTTACTTTATAAGAGCTGGAATATTTCTAAAAAAAAGGATTATGTAAATAACTTATATAAAACCGTTTAGATAAGTTAAGAAGTCTTGTAAATATGTTCAAAAATATTGACATTCTTTTATATCTCAAATATAAAAAATGAAAGATACATGGTCATCTCCTAAATGGTATGATAGAATTCACCAACCATTGGATATTTCAATCTCTTTGTGAACTCCAAAATTTTTTATACACATGTCCCTATGAAACTGGCCAAAGGATACACATCACCAACCCGTTTGGGGTGTGACATGCAGGATGTATGGCTTAGAACATTTTCGTAGCATAAAGTGTATCCACATATCTCACTAACTACCTATGGATTTCATGCACTCTTACATAATGGGAGAACAATTTTTGGACTGCTTAATATAAGATATATCCCATTATTCCATTTTAAATAATTAAAATTAATTTCCCTTTAAATATAATTCTTGTTTTATTAAAACACACACCATTTTCACAAGATAAAACCACAAGGTTTCTATGAAATATTTTTATGCCATTTTCATGAGTTTGAAATCCATTAAAAACTAATTCCATCCTTTTCAAAATTAATTTCCACAATATAATTGAATGTTTTAAATGATTTAATTTACATCAAATCCATAATATAAATTAGTCAATTTAAATCATCCAAGTTCCATAAAACCTCCATGATTCAATAGAATTATGGGTTTTCTAATTTTCTATTCCAAAACCATTTCAAATCCTCCAATTCATTAGAATTGGAATTTTTATCAATTAAATTTAAATTGAGATTAAGAAATCAAATTTAAATCAACAGTTTAAATAAATAATTCAATTTGATGGAAATAAAATTGGGATATTGGAATAGAACCACCTACCTCTTTTCCAACGAACGACACTCACAACAACACCAATCAACGATAACGAAGCTGAAGGAGTCCTAGAAACACTTCATAGTTGAAGGATGCAACATCAGAAGACATGGATCCATCAATCCCAATATGATACATTGAAATCCCAAGAAAACTGAAGGAGAGAATCTCAATCAACAACGGGGAACTATTACCAGGGATTCACACCATAGATACAATGAGGATCCATAACTGATTGGATTGAACCAGAAAGTGAGGCACCTATGAAAACCACCAAGTTGGTATCTTGGGTCATGAGAAGGGAGGTGTCAGTGAATGGGATGATGCAAAATATCGGACCATATGTTTTAAAACTGGATATGGGAGGAGTCATGATGTGTACCTTGGGGTCACGACGTGTGGGCCACACTGGATAAGTAAGTTGAAACACTCACTGTCTTAGGTTGAAACCCTATTATTTAATTCCTACATGACATGTACCTTAGGAACATGAAGTGTACTAGCTTACAATGTGATCTACCAAATCACAGCATGATGTCCCAATTCATGACCTAGAACTGACACCATCTACACGACATTTACTTCAAGTACACAGAATGTACCTATTCAATAGTCTGCAGTAAAACCAGAAAAAACACATAAAAGTATTTTTAACTGAATATGGAGTTATAAAAGGTGTAAAAATTCTTGATCAAAGAAATGTGATGTTATATAATCTCATAAGCATCTATTAAGGGAATATAAATATAATTTAATTAAAACTACATGTTTATAGGAGTAATAAACAGACAATGAAATTAATGATGAATAAATTATTTTTGACTATTTCACTAGAGTGAATGATATAATTATCAATATTTGAGTATTTAGTGATAAGATGCATGACTCAATCATTAAAAAAAATAATGATGAAATTTAGATATAGTTTTGGTTCAAATATTTCACACCTAGAAGAGAAATTATGACATATGTATTAATGAACTACAAAAGATTCTCATAAATTTTGAGACAAAGACAATTAAACGATTAAATTAGAAAGATAAAATAGAAATGGAAGTTGAATAAATGATAAATAGAAATGTCATAGAAGTATAAGATGAAGAATTTGAATATTTAGATAGTCGTATGGGTGATTATGAAATAAATTGCATTTTTAACTTATATCAAAATTGTTCAAGGCTGGGAAATGGTAGATAAAGAATATTTATCAACATAAATGTATTAGCTGTGGAAATAATGATCATTTTCAAAGAATATTCCAGAGTAGATGGTTGAATAATTATAATCAAAATCAGAATTAGATGATAATAGATCCCATTAAAATATATGGGATAGAATAAGAAGGATTACTATAGTTGATATAATTTTTGTATTATGATAATTAATAAGAATGATTCATCATCTAGTTATTTTTATGATAATGAAGTTGGAATATTTTCCTTAAAAAATAAGTTATCTAATTCATCAAGTAGTAATGATGCTGAATAAAAACAAATATAATTTAAAATAATGATTAAGGAATAGATATTATTATGTATAGAGTACATTAAATATCTCAATAATGAAATAAAAAAGAAGGAGAATAAAAAAAATAAAATTTATTTGAAAATGAATAAGGAATAAATAGTTTCTATTAATGAAGAAAATAAGGAGTTGATCAATAAATATGTGACTTTTTTTAATATGATCATGGTAAACAAATAAAAATGGATGATAAAGTAAAAAGTATATATAATATTAAAGAAAATCATAGTTCTAGAGAAAGTGTTTTTTGAAGAAAAATCCATATCTATCACAGTTTAACAGATGTTCAATATATCCATAGAATATATTAATAAATTGTTTTATATATACATGATAACTTCTCTATCTATAAATTAGAATGTTAAAAGTTCGCATAATCATTTTTATGGATATGTTACTTATAATGGTTTAGGTGTGAAAGATAAAGCTGATTATTTTTAGTCCAAGGATAATGTGAGGAAATATCCTATATAAGGGAAAGGGAAAAAATATAAAATAATGCCACAAACCAAAACGAAAAATAAAAAATAACAATGATATGGATTCATCTAGAACAAATATGATAAATTAATGTTTAAAAAAATATATTGGTGTTGTGGAAATCTTGGTCATAAATCATACTCTTAATGGTTAAAAATGTCATTACATGGATTGATACTATAATTATAGGAGAGTTTAAATGATAATATAAGGGTAAAATATCAATGAATCTAACATTTTAAAAAATATACACCAAAACTCTCCAAAAAAACCATATTCTAGAAGAATATTTTGGTAGTAAAATATTGGAAGATCACATGACTATGGTATTCATAACAAGGCTACGTGGGGAAGTTCCCTATTCTATGAA
The DNA here is from genome assembly GCA_963277665.1 of Viscum album. Classification (NCBI taxonomy): domain Eukaryota; kingdom Viridiplantae; phylum Streptophyta; class Magnoliopsida; order Santalales; family Viscaceae; genus Viscum; species Viscum album. The sequence goes on from OY728127.1 coordinate 1,700,394,640, forward strand.
ATGTGATAAAATACTAAAAAATTAAAAGAGATGTAGATATTTTGAGTAAACTATGAATTTAATGAAGGAAAAAAATATTTCCAAAATCTATTGAAAATGGAAAAAAATTCGGGGATGCTAAGAAGCATTCAAAATATAAATGTATATAAGTAGTCTACAAAAAATAGGTGAAAGTTTATATGAAGTTATCTACAATTTGAAACACCAAAATCCAATAAATAGATGATGAAATATTAATTCATCCTATAGATTAAATTAATTTGAATAAATAATATTTTAAAACTATTGAGACTCAAATTGAAATACAAATTCCAAATAATTCATCCCATGCTGAGGTAGGTAGAAATGAATGGCCTTGATTTAAAGGAATCTCCCCATTTAAATGTTTCTTTTTTATAATCCAAGAGGTCAATAATTAGTTATATTTTTTTATTATTTTAACTGAAAATACATTTAATTGAGGGTTATGTTTTAGTATTTGATTTCCAGATAACATGATGATATTATTCTCTATGGAATCTACTAACTTCAATGAAATGGAAGAAAATGGTGAATTCATTAAGGGGGACATTTCTTGTTTAATACTAAACATTCAGATATTTGTGATGAATTATGTACATGATTTATTATTTCATTGATAAATATGATTATTTACATCCCCTTGAATTAGAATTGAGATATTTTAACCATGATTTCACATGTATTGTGCTTATAGATTTCCAAGATATCCTTTGTTGTATCTCTCATGTTTTCCACATTATGTAAGGACACATAGACATAGAGTTGATTAACTACATGGTATTTTATAAGAGAACCATATTAGATCATACCTCTTGTAGAAGTTATCTTGGGGTTTTTATAAAAATAATATTGTAATATTTTTGGAATAAAAATAATAAGAGATGAATTTCCCACTTAAAAATTTAATATAATTTCAAATGGGGGAGAATGTTTTTATTTACACATATTGTCTTTTGAAATTGCTGTGGGATAAAATAGAGAAGGGGAGATTGTTGGTTCATGTTATTATATTTATTCTAATTATGTATGAAGATGTGTTTAGAGAGTCATGGATGGTATTGGGATTCCTATGGAATTTTTATTCACTAATCAAATGGAATGTGATGCCATTGTTGGAAAATTATTCTTTAGAATTTGATGATCGATTACTCAAATCAAAAATTTTCATGAAATGTGTAAATAAAGAACACATTTTTTAAATAATGAATTTAATATTGAATAAATCCATGTTATATTAATAATTTATTCCATAATTATTAAAAGGTGTTCCTGAAAATTGGAATTATGTATTGGCGGAGGATGGTAGAAGAGAAGTTGTGATGTTTGGATTAGCATGGTATCTGAGGGTTCAAATTAGATTAGAATACATTTATAATTTCATATGTTAATTTTCCTCATATAATAAAATATATCTAACCCACATGGAATCCCTGGCCATATCACCCCTTGAGAACGTGATGGTCCGGGAGGACAACTACTCTCAAGGGGAGCCATCTTGGGACATGATAATAGGTTGCATGGGTGGGTGAAGGAGCAAGCCCGCATATTCCCATGTGTAGCCCATTGAGCATGGGAGTAGAGGTGTCTTACCATGTTGGGTGGTAAAAAAGAAAGGGGTTCAATAATTATTATCGTTTATGTGAATTCAATTATCTGTTATACCTCTACCCTAAGATACAATTAGTTTGATGTGGGATAACTATGTGTATATACAATTCTAAAATAACATATGTTTCACATATAAAAATGTTCATTGGAGGATAGAAATATTATCCATCAATTTTTGTTCTATCACTTTGTATATTCAAAATAATTGATCTTGTTATGTTCATATTTGAACATAATTGCACATTATTCATATAGAATTTTTGTTAATTCTCTTGATGAAGAACTTTCGACATAAGAATATAGAATGTATTCCACCTAATGATTAAAATCCACCACTCATGATAGGGAGGAGTATCTATACATTCATTATAAACTAATTAAAGGCATGAAATCATTATCATACATACTATTATATATCAATGGAAGCTCATGAATCTGTCACAAGAAGGAGTAGTAGCATTAAAATCCCTCAAGTGATGATCTATTGATCACTTGATTGATTAATGACAATCCATTATGGACATATAATTTTGTTTATAAAATTCTTAAAATCAACAAATACATCATCTAGATAACAAATATGATGATATCCTCCATCATTTTCATAAATTTTCATTTGGGTTTCTTTATTTTTATGATGCTATCGACTAAAGAAATCGCATGATCACGAAAGTAATCATGTGAAGACAATGAATTAATTAGGATGAACTAATGATCATTAAATCAGTTAATGGATAATTAAATTATATCATCATTAATCATATCCCAATATCATCAATAACCCCTCAAAATTTCATGATGATTAGGGAAAGACCCTCTATATTTGTGGAGGTAGAATAGAGATTTTGGTAGCTGGTTTTCTATGAATTAAATAATAAATCACAAAACATAGAATAAAATGTTATTTGATCCCATTAATAATATTATTCTCAACAATATTGGTAACCCAAATGAAATATTGAAGATCCCATGGACAAACCATTTTCTCGGAAAGGTGATCTTACAAACATATCTACTATATCACATAGAAGAAACTATTGTGATAGGAGGTCATGCAAAGAATTAAAGGGCACAACCATGGAAACATGTTCATATGAAAGAATAAGAAGCCACATAAACCATCTCTATCAAGAAAAATTAGTTAAAAATCCATTAACATTTCGTATTTTCTTATGAAGTTACTCATAGATAGTTCTTGAATCTTGTGAAGAACATCTTGCTTCCAAAAAGTAAAGAAGAAGAAGATCTCATGACATTTAGGTATTTTAAAGAGTTTTAGGAACATTTTAGACACCACTCATGTCACATGAAGAATATACAATATAGAAATTTGATCTTGTGAAGGTACGTGAGTTTTTCCTTTGGATAACCTATCCATGGTGGGAGATATTTTGATGTTTCTGTTGTTTATGCTATGAAATTGAGAATCTATCTCTTTGTTAATCTGAATGTTACTAAAAAATTTCATAACCATAATAAGAAAATATTATTCACATGAAAATCTAAAGAATAGAATAATAATAAGGATTCATACTACCAATGAAATTTAATTTTGAGTGCCAAAATATGTCACATGCCTTGCAATCCACGCATGATGTGTATGTTATTGAATTGAGTTGATAATCGAAGAAGAATATGTTAGAGTTTCTGGATGATATACCCTACATGAAATTTTTATGATCATTGTGTGAACATATTTCACACATTCAATTGAGTTTGGGACATCAGAAAGAAGAAAATAGAGGTTGATATTTGCTACACAAAAGAAACAAGTCATTATATGTTATCATCATTTATTGATCAGAGTGTACAGACACATTCAATGGTCATAGAAGATAAATTGTGTGTAAAAGATCATGTCATATCCTGTATTCAAGTGGCGGTAGATTCGTGATCATACTATAGTGGATCAATCCTTTATTAGAGGTGAATTATTCGGGTTAGATTCATGACTAGTTAAAGTCTTCTAGCGATATCCATGAGAAAAAGCCTCTCAGTTAGTGTAAGAACATATGTATTTAAATTGGAGATATAATAAAAAAATTCTCTTGGTCAGATCTAGAACATTGAAATAACATCTTTGATATTGAGGAATCCATGATTAATGTCCAACATGGAATGAAGTTAGTCTTTATATAAAACATTATAAAAAGATTGTGTTACTCTATCTTTTACTACAATTTCACAAGAAAGTGATATTGAGAGATAATATTGATAGGATCAAGTACAATAACACGTTCAAGAGGTTGAATATTAATGGGAATTGATTCAAAAAGAAACCACATATTCACCCCTTCCCTTTCTATGGTCCATCCGGTCGGGAGAACTACTATTGAGAAATTTCAGATTTATCCAAAAATGATCTAAAATTTAAATTAATTTTACTATATAATAAATTATCCAATTATGTTAATTAGAATCAATTTCATGAGGTAATTAGGAATAATATTATTTTTTTACTTAAATGGTCAAATTTTAAAACAGTTTTTTATTACATTTTTTCATTTTTATTTTATATTAAATCCTTTTACTTATTGGTTTTGAATTTCTATAAATATGATTATTATTTGAAATCAAAAAATTAAAAATTTAGTAAATAATACCATTTTTATTATTTAGAATTGTAATTGGGTTTATTTTTATTACCACGGTAAAGGGTAAATCGGGTAATTAATGGATGAATAAATACAATAAGGACTATAAAATGGCCCAAAACATTCCCAATTTATTTTGGTTGACTATGTGTAGTTTTTTAAAACTCCATATTCATTTATAAACCATTTATGTCCATTTGGAGGATATTATGACCTTTACAATATTTTAGTTGATTAAAAGTCAATGACAACACATTCATGTTTTTAATAACTATTAAAATTTTAAAATGGGGTTATCCAAATGGAATATAAGTCTATAAATAGTATTTTGAAATATAAATGAATAAACTATATCATGAAAATATATTTTTAATTTTTTGTAATGAAATAATTACTAATAATTATTACTCAATGACCATGCATTATTTACTCAATTAATGGAAAATCCAACGAACTGACATAAAAAATATTAAATGAAAAATAAAATTATTTTTATGAATATGATACATGAATTTTCCAGATGAATATGAAATATTACATATTCATTATAATTAATTTAATGTAATATTTTTATCATTATATTATTATCGAAAAAGTAATGAATTCAGTCCAAATTGACAATGATTATATTTTTTGAATATAATGTTCAATTAAATAATATAAAATTCATTGAATTAATAAATAAAGAAAAAATGATATTATATTATTGACGATGTCATAACTTTGGAATTTATGGGCCATTTTGAATAATTTTTCTTCCGAATTGCATTAGTAAATTTTAATATTTTAAAAATTTCCAAATGTACCCCTCACCATAATTACAAAAGGTTATCCCTTCCTTCAATCCTTTACTGTACCATGGGCCATATTTCTCGACCAAACTCTAAAATTTTATATTATTGAAATTAATAGACAAGTTCTAGAAGCTATGGTTCATACAAAGGACCCACCCTAGATATCTTAAGAAGAGATATAAATCAATTATATGAAAGAAGAGTTAATAAAGTTTACCAAAACATTCATGTTTATTTCTTATACTAAAAATTCTTAAATTGTTGTTTCGATAATAAATTAATAATTATACTATAATATATATTTTTATATTTTATTATGACAATTATTCAAAAATATTCCACATTTTCTCAATACTATGAAAAATGAATGCACCACATGTGCATACATACGACCTACCATTATCACGTAGCTGTGTAATTCATTTTTTAATCACCAAATTAATTGTATGGTTCTAAAAATAGAAATAAATTACTTATACGAAAACAATGACATGGTATTTGCTCTATTAAATTAATATATCATCCACTTCTTAAATATTTCAAAAATTTAGAAATTATTTTGTTGCTCATGCAGATATATCGGTTTCTGTATCCATGAAGCAATAAGATTATTTTCCGTTATACACCTTTCAAGAATAGATATAAAATTGTAGATTATAGAAAAAATATGGTATTTGTAACATTAATATAATTATTGAGATTATTTATAAATATATATTATTCAATTAAACCAAACCATTCAAGAAAATACATGAATGAGAAAAGAATACAATTAACACCCAAAACAATGAAAATAGTGACATTTTTCCAATGATTTGTGGTTAAAAATTAATAAAAAGAAAATATAAATATAAATATATATGAATATTGTTCATTTAAAAATTTATAACTTTTTTAAAACCATAATATAGGAGTATTGAACATTTTTAAAGGATGTTAGACCCTATATAAGGGAAATTGTCCAAATTTTCATTTGTAGCAATGTATTTTGATATTATATAACTATATTATTTTATGGGGAATATTTAACTAGTATTGAACATGTTATATGATTAATTTACATATATTAATGTATTTTATTTTTTTAATACTTTTGATTCATTGGTAACATTATTCAATTAAATAAAATGTGGTAAGGGGTTCTCATCAAACATTTAATATTGTGGGAAATATGGGTTATTCACAACTTATTTCTATTCTGTGGCTTATATACATAAAACATGATACATTATATCCTGAATCTATTTTTATTAATTTTATTTAATTTTTCATTTTAGGTTATATCTTCCACATGGATTACAATTCAAAACAAACACATGTGTTAAGGATTTATTTCAAAGTCTCATCATTAATAAAGACTATTTATATTTATGTCTCCAATGTGGAATATTTTTATTTTTTCCATTGTATTAAAATTTATATCCAAAAAAGAAATTACTATTATAAAATGATATTTTATAGTAATTTTTACCCTTTTTTTAATTTTTAAAAATGGTTTTAAATGCAATATTCCCATCAAAGGTTCTTTTTTTATTCTAATTTCATAATGTATATATATAATGTTCAATCTAAATAATATAGATCAAATGGAATTTTATACCATAATTAATGATTAATTAATTTAATATTTCTATATATTATAATGAGGTTCTTTGGAATGAAATTTAAATGACATTATGTGCATAGTTTTTAGATTTCAAAAATTATTTTTTATGTAATTGGGTATTTTCCTATAGAAATATTCAAGTAATATCTATAACATATTTCCTTCTACGTCAACATATATTATTTAATTCTATATTGAGGATGTAATATAATTATACCATTAATTTCCTTTTTTATGGGTTATTAGTAGTTTCATTGGGGAAAGTATTGATCATCCATTTGACTGGTTAATATAATATATATAGTTATTGATTTTGTTAATTCATGTTGATATTGATTTTTTTTCAAGAAGAGGAATGGTTTAGACTGTATATGTGATTGGAGGGTCCCTATATATCCCATTGAATCATCATCATGTATGATGTGATAGACATATGTTGTTTGGGCTGATCCATTACCCATATACATTATTTTGACATGATTATGTTGATATTAGATGTTAGTATAATGTAAATGGTTTTAGATGTCATCATGACATAGATTATATTATATGTAATCATGAAGTAGATGGAATAAGATGTAGTCATTTAGTAAACACTATTATATTTCTTTATGAAGATGATGTTATTAGATGTCGACTAAAAATTTAGCGTATTTGATGTCGGTACAAAGTCAATGGGTTTGGATATCCCAACATGAATCCTTGAGTACATGTTTCTAAATTCCAACACTATCAATTCCATCATTTCGAATTTATTTTTGGAAAATCCATGTTATTATTTTAGTTGTTAAATTATACATGGTTAAGTTTCATTCTCATGTAATTGTTTATATGTAATTATATGATCATTATTTACTCATACCATATAGTATACATATTATTGATTAAATGGAACGTGTATAGTTATATACCTATACATATTAATTATTATTTATTTATTCATGTTATCATATGATGTATGCATACCCTTACTGAGAATTTCATATAAAATATTTCTCATTATTTGCTTCCAATGAAATAAAATAAGATTACAATGAATGTTATACATCGATATTCTAGAGAGAATAATGTTATTCTGAAAAAATTACGTTCTAATTTTTAATTCAAATGTAAGATGTGATTCATGTAAGTATCTAAATTTCCAAAAAAAAATATTTTGTCACTTGGGATACAGTTCCTTATATTTAATTCCCATGGGACTATGTATCTACCCACTCCAGGATACTAGGGTTAGGATTATTTAATATTTTATCCAGGGATGTTTAGTAGAAAGCATGGAAAATAGATTTAGAAACCATAGAATAGGGAACATAACCATATGAATCTCTTTTAGGACAGGTTTAAATAGTGGATAAAATTATGTTCAACCTAAGGAGTCTTATGGGTAGATAATTTTTCAGGATTTATAGAAACATTGAAATATATTTCATGATTATTTGACAGTTCAATCTGATTCTTGTAGTATGATGAAAAATCATTGAATTCGGTTTTGGTTAATAGAGGGAACTTAATGGAACTAATTAAATATTTAATGTGAAAGATAATGTGATTAATATGTATTCAAAAAAATTATTATATTTAGAAAAATAATTAAACATCTACGTAATTATAATGATTTTAGATGAATATATATATTTACTTACATTAGAGTAATAGACATCATCATGGGATTCTGAGTTTAATTTTGATCAGAAGTTAAATTCTTAAGAACACTATTTTTGTTTTATGTTAGGGGAGTTTATCAGTATTAACATTATATTGGGGTATATTTTTGGAAGTCAAAACCATTTTTAGTATTCTAAATAGTTATTTAAGGAATAGTTATTTACATTTTATGAGAATAAGTTTAATGGTTAGGATAACCTTTAGGGTTTATATGATCGTTGATTTTAATATATTTTTTGTTTATTATATTTTCTGAAATAAAACATGAAATATATGAGATAAAAATTAAGGTTTTAACATTTATTTATTGTTATTTTTATTTAGGTTAATTTTTGGAATGTTTTAAGGATTACACAAATATTATTTTATAAGATGGATAACCCACAGGTTGAGTGACAACCCATCACATTCGACAAGTATGCAAGGAATGAACCCATAACCAAAGGGCGACATGGGTTCATCCCCAAAAAAATCCTCTAGAAGGACTTAGTTTTTATGACATAGTTTTCAATTAATTAAATTAATTTGATAGATAAATGATACTTCCATTTTGGGAACTTATGTTTCTTCATAACGGTAACCATGTGGTTGGAAATTGATTATGTATTATGTGATTTATATTATTTTGGAAGATGCACACTATTTTTGGAACCATACATGATTAAGGTAATAATAATATAATTTGTGGATTTTAAGTTGAATTTTATTTTTAAGGAAAATATGATTTTATTGTGAAATTAGGGTAATTCTGGGTTTTTATAGAAATTTTTTCAGTATTTCAGATACAATATGTTTACAGTATGTGTAATTTTAAAGACATATATGAAATATTTCATGGAACACTATGTAATATAATCCCTCTAATTTTTCTGTTTCAATATTAGGATAAAATATGTTTAGGAAATTTAAGGATAAATATTTATTGAATGATTTAAATTGAAATTTAGATATTACGATTGAATAATTTTGGATTAATTAGTTTTCCCTACATGGTGATTTATACATTTAAAGAATTGTTTTATCTTATAATAGTTATATTGGGTTTGGATGATGTCTAAATATAGGAAGAATATTTTTTTTTTATTTTTTGTTTTTGATCCATGTATGTAGATTATTTTTCTTCTGGAATAAAAATAATCCACAATCATCATTTGGAGAAAATAATACGTTTGTTGTGAAAATATTTTGAAGGATGAAGCTCTAAATATCATGTTAGTATATTTCCTTTTGTTATTTACTATATGATGTAATATAATTTAACTGGTATTACCATATAGTCAAGGGCGTTTTAACCCATTACAAAATTAAATTAATGTGTTGGTTTACATTCTATGGAACATGATCTATATCACTCTCCCTCAGTCCTTGGGACTTCCTAATGTCATTCATCTACATGTTTTCACAAACAAATTATTTTTAAATACATGGAATCTCAATATGTGTTACCCCAAATTAAAAATCAAACTTACACATTAATATTTTGACTTGTATGTTTCATTGACTATTTTTGAGATGTGGGATTTATATAAATGTATTTTCAAATGTCAGATCCAAGGCATCCACTAAAATGTTGAAATTAAGTGGGGAAACAATTTTTAGGGTGGGGTTAGTGTAAAATACCATGATTTTATGATAAATTTCATTTTAAATAAATTTAATCCTTTTTTATCATGAGGTGGAGTCAACCCTAATATATTTAAATAACACTATCATTGATAGTGTATATAACATTCAACACCAAACATAAATAAACAAAAACATATTATTATTTAAATAAAACCATTATAATATATCAATTGAATTAGTGGGAATAAATTTTATTAAAAAAATATTATATATAAATATAATAATTAATAAATAAAACATTATTGATTAATTCATAGGAAATAAATAATCAAATTTGAATAATTTTATGTTATATAGTTATAAAAAAATTATTTTCTTACATTTTAGGAGAAGATAATATATGTAGTATATTCTATAATTATAAAAGTTATTTTATAAAATGAATCTAATTTTGGAAAATTCGATATTAAAATTATCATAGGGTGAAATATCTAAATTTTTGTAAAAAATTATTTTTCCGGTGAGTCGGGAAAATGGAGATCATTATTGAAAATGTCATTTTTATTTCTAACATTGAAAAAGTTTTTGTTCATTTTAAAATGGTTCTAATAAGAACTATTTATATATTACTATAATTAATACAATAATGTTCTCTGAAAAAAAGAATGGATGAATTTGGAATAAATCAATTTTTTTACGAAATAGGGAATAATTTTGAAATATATTTTTCCTTGTGTTTTTTCTATTTTTTTTTAAATTAAATTATACTTTTATAGATTTTTAAATTTTTTTAAATTAAAATATTATTTGGAATCATTAATTATAAATTTAGAAAATCACACATTTCTATATTTGGTTAATTTGAATATTAATCACATTTCTTTTTAGTGAATAAATAATTACATTGAATTCTTACCGAACACTGATGTAATAATTAATCTATTAATAGAACATTCAAATAAAATATAATAAAAATTTCATAATTTTTTGAGAATTAATTAATTTTATCCATGAATTTAATATATTAATATCAAATATTTGTGATATGTTTAAAGTGTTGTTTCCATAATATATTATCATCTTGATATTCCAAAAAACAATGTAATGAATAGTTTGAAAATTTACAACAATGATATTTTATAAACACAATATTTTATTATAACAATTAAAAAATAATAAAAAGATTAAATATATATAATTTGGTTATTATATGGTCAAAATTTTCATTTATTTTTCATTTAGGGGCCCTTTTAATGCATTTGACTTAAGAATATCGTTATTATATTTTAATATTTTGTGAACTTCAAATAGGGCCCCTCAACTAAATAATAAAATGACATCCCTTAAATCAATTATTTATGAAAAATAAATCCATAAATCTCAAAATAACCATATAAATTTCACTTATTTACATCCATTCAAATGATCAACCGTAGATCCATTAATTGGGGAACTAAATGATTTCCACTAAAGGGTAAGAAATCATATTTACCAACTATTTAAATTTTATTTCATCATAAATAAATTCATAATGTATTATTTACATAAAAAAATTAATAAATAAAAATTTAGAACTTTAAATATATGTTATTATGATTATTATAACAACACATTACATCTTATATGCACCCTATGAAAAAACATTCTCCACACAATCATACATACAACTTAATGTCTTCATGTTGCTGGGTAATTTATTTTGATGACCACATTAAATTAATAGTTCTAATAATGTAAATAATTGATATATATGATAATAAATAAATAAATTTTATCACATAGTATTAATACATATCCAAATTCTATAAACTTTAAACAATTTAGAAATGATATAATTGCTTGCACATACCTACGACTTACCACCTCAACGACATGATGTGAATCATTTTTTATGAACTCTATTCATGGATGATTATAAAAATGTATAAAATAAATAAATATATTATTTATAAAATTAATATAATTATTTTTATGGTATATCTTTATCATATTCAAGATAAATGGGACAGTAATGAAAAAACATGCTTGAGAAAACAAGAAAATTAACCCCAGAAATGGTAATGATAATGAAATATTATTAACGAACTGCTGGTAAGATGTTAGTAAATAATAATATAGGATTTTATTAATATGAATATTGAATTTTTATAAATTTAAAAAAATTAAACCATTATACATGATGTTCTAACACACATTATGGAAGTATAACCTAAGCTAGTGGACATCATCTCAATTTTCTTTCATTAAATTTTCTTTTGTTGATGCATATTTTGATGTTATTCACCAATATTATTTTATTAGGTGTTAAATCACTCATTATACATGTTATATAATTAATTTAATTACTATAATTATATATAATGTTTTTTGAAATGTTTATCATTAATGGGTAATAAAATTCCACATATTATATTGTGGTAAGTGTTTCTTGTATCACATTTACGTCTATGGGAATTATTCCTTATAAACCACTTATCTCAATTATATGGTGTATATTCATCCCCTTTGATATATTTTATCTTGGATATAGTTTTATTCATGATATTTATTTTCTCATTAGAAGTTATTCCTTTCATTGAACTTAAAATTCAATACATATCCATGTGTTATGGGTTTATTTCAGAATCTCATCATCATTTGATATTTTTTACGTTTAAATATACCCCGAGGAATATATATCTTCCATTTCATTTTTTTGAAAATTAATTAAAAAATATTTTTAATATTTTATAATGATTTAATAAGTTAATATTTACTGTTGTTGAAATTTTTTAAAATTGATTAAATAAAATATTCCGATAAAAAGAAATTTTTTTAATGTAAATGATCAAAAAGAATGTTTTTATCATATATTTTATTAAAAAATATTATTACATCATGAATAATTAATGATTTTATAAATTATTTACATGTTTCAAATTTTATTTTCAATGTTAATAATTTCGTTATTATGTGTTGATTTTTTAGTTTTAAAAATTATTTTCAATGTAAATTGTCTTTTTCAAAAAAAAAATTATAATAATATCTTTAATGTATTTTAATACACATCCATATCCCTTGTTGAATCCTTTTTAGGATGAAATCTAAATTATAATTCTTTGATTGAAAATGATAATTTTGAATTTGGAATGTATTGATATTCAGTAGGACATGTTCTTTTAATACACAAAATTGTTTATTTCTTTAAGGCATGTTGGATCACATGTATATTTATCCAAATAAAGAATTAATTAGATTTAGTATGTTATTTATGGGACCTAATATATAACCATTATGAAATAATAGGTTTTATGAGAAAACATATATATGGTTCTTGTTGAGGCCTTACCCATTTGATATATGTTAGCACGAAGTTTCGAGTATAAGATGATAGCACAAAGTTAATAGAATTGGATGTCAAAAAATGTATAAGGCATTATATTTTCCCATTAATTTTAGATATTATATTTCATTATGAATTATAATTTATTACATATCATCATGATGTGGATAATGTTATATGTCAAGATACATTCAATGGTATTATATGTCTTGGCATGAAGCCTCGACTGTATGTTTCATATGAAATTTATTTCGAATTAAATCAATATGAATTTAGTTTTTGATATTTTATAATATTTTTCTATTAGTTAAATTAACCATGGTTATTTTTAATGATTATGTTATTATTTATATGCAATTATTTGATCTATATTTATTCATACCATATTATGATCAATTTATTGATTAAATGTAATGTCTATCAATTAATTACCTAACTATATTTAGTATTCCCTATTTATTCAAGATATATACTATTTTATGTAAACCCTTACTAATAATTATATCTCATCCATTTATTATGTTTATTTTTCTTAGAGATACCATAATTGTACTATGAATGTCATGATAGGGTATACTAGAGGGAATAATGTTATTCATGGGGAAAAATTATGTTCTAATTTTTGTCTTTAAATGTAATATTAAAATCATGTATTTATCTAGTTTTGAAGAATACTAATTTATTTGGCCTTTATGGATGTTACTCCTTGTGTAACATCCCATGTAATTAAAGAATAAATAATTTTCATATTTATTAATATTTACGAATTAAATATTAATTTTAATTAAAATGGGTTTCTACGTTTGATAGCGTACTCGATACGCAATGATGAGTTTCATTGAAAACTTACGTTGCACACAAGTAATAAAATAATATTATTTTAAATGTTAGTTAACGAGTAGCCGTTGTACTGACGGGAATGGATAGAAATAACTAAAATATGATTATATATGTTTTTAAATGTTTTTACATTTACCCAATAAAATATAAAGGCTTAAAATACGGAATGAGTTCAATTTTAGGCATTTATACCCTAATTTTCACGAAAGGTCCACTTATCACCTTTTGACGGAGAACCGTCATTAAATATTTGTTTTGATAAATATTCTAAACTATATTGGACCAAATATAACTCTTCTTTAGAATCGGGACATCAAAATTTACTTTGTGAAAATTTTTGGTACCTTTCTGATAAAGTTCATTTTTTAATGAATAGTGGAAAATGTTGTATTTTTATTCAAAACCTATTTTTAATCTAATTTATTTATATGATTAGATTATCTTTTGAATTGGTTTTAAAGTGAAATTAGAAAATATTTTTACCATTAAATCCAATAGTCGTCGTTGGAATTAATTTCACTTTGAAATCAGACTTAAACTAGTGTCAATCTTTTGATACTTATTGTTTCATAAAAACACGCTATTTTCTCTGACAGCGGGAATTAATTATTAAATTAATTAATGTGACTTATATGTTTTTAATTTTGTAAAATAGGCTTCATTTTTGAATTCGTAATATCAAATATAGCTTAGGGTGAATTTTTGGTAATTTTCTGAAAAACATCAATTTTTGATGAATAGTGAAACCACTAAGTGGTACTTATAAAAACTGATTTTTTCGTTTAAATGAAATTTTTCCATCATTGTGTTTTGAATTTCAAAAATCTGACATACATGGTTGTCATTAATAAGTAAAATGTGGTTCAATGAGATTATAATAATTTTTTGGTGAATAGTAACTTATTAAGTTCTTAATCGCGATTAGTGGTAATTAGTGTAATTTAAGGTAGAAATGATATTATAAGAATGTGAAAACACCATGAAACTTGTCCTACACCTATTGGGTGAGTCATGGCCGACCAAGACAAGCCATGGGCCAACTTGGGGACCCCATGGAGACACTTTGTTTGGGAAATGACATAAATAACGTTTTATTTAATGTTAAAATTAAATTGACACAAACATGAGTTTTTTACTAAAACAATTTTTAAGTAGGGTTACACAGGTCCAAATTTTGATTATAAATAGTCATTGGAAAGCTAAAAAGATTTCCTACATCATAGTATTTTTTTATAATTTTTAGACATTAAATAAATTAAATTAGTTATGACATAATAATGATGCAGCGATGACATCATTATTTGATGATTTAAATAAAATGGAAAGATAATGTAAAATCTATGAACTAAACATGTCCAAAACTTATTGGATGGGTGGATTTAGAAACCTTATCACCTTATCCACGAATTATATCAATGTGGGACCTTTTAAAACCGAAACACATTTTCAAATAAAGTAATATTTCTTTACATTCCAAAAGTTCCCCTCCCCTCCTCTTATAAAAGGCCCCCAACTCTACCTCATTTCACACACTCCTCAAGCCTTTGGCTCGGCCAACCCCTGCCCATTTACTCTCTCCACATACCTCTCCTCATCCTAGAGGATTCTATTTGGGCATAAGCCTTTCAAAGGAATCCTTTAGGCTCAAATCAAAAGGAGTTACACTTTTAAAGGTAATTCATTCTCTCTTGTTCATTTGTTTTATTTTGCTTCTCCAACCCTCTAAACTCTTTTTATTTACTTATTTTGTAACAACACCAGTATCTTCAATATACTAGGATGTTGTTAAAAGATTTATTCGAGCTACACTCTCACACAACTACATCAAATGGTTAAAGAAAATACGGTTTCCGTGGATGGCGAAATTCTGCCTCCCGAAACGATGATCGTTCAATACTCATTTAACACCTTCAAAGGTGGCCATTATGATGTCACTATTTTTATATATGATATATAATATGTTAATTTTTTCTTTAATATTCTGTATTTTTCATTTTCGGCATACCTTTATGGATTCCATTATGGGTAAACACGATATCTTTATTTAAGGAAGTGCGGACTACCGCCCCCTAAAAGTGATGTGATTCATTAATGCCATATGTGGGACGTGTAAAGGATGGACGGTGCATTTCATTTCTTATCCAAAAATGTAATGTACTATTAAAATTACATGTATATAATGGATATATATAGTTAATGATGTATCTAAATGATGAATATAATTCTGGAATTAAAATATACATACCTCTCATTTAGTTTTAATTCCATTAATATGACAAAGAAATGAAAGTAGCATTCATGCGTACGTACGGCTTACCGTCTCCATGAATGGTGCATTTCATTTCTTTCCTCTAAATGATTATGTAATATTATAAATACATGTATATGATGGATATATATGATACATATTATATCCAAATCAGGAATTTCATTCTGGATATAAAGAACCTTTGACCACACGAACAACATGTAATTGTAAGAAGTCCACTTTCGACTTAAGAACCAAATATTGACAAAACAAACATTATTAACTTAAATGGTTACATAATGTTTATAACATGGAAATAAGTGATATAAAAGGAATAATGAACTTTAAAAAGGTTCTTAATCAAGTATAAATTAACTCAACTTTATTATTCAGGACGTTAAAGAATAATCGAGTCAAGTCGGACCCGAGGTAAGGGACTTCGTCTCAATCTCCTTTCATTGAGGCATATTTCGTTTTATACACAACATTCTTTTATACGGTATATAAACCCCTTTGAATTTTACTTTTATACAAAAGGAATCTTTTTCTACGAAACGTTTTACAAAACGACAAAAAGGAATGTTTCTTTTAACGCACGCGGCGAAAACGACCTTTTCCGCCACCGCGAGTATTATTTGGTCTTTGGCTTCATCAACAAGCCGTAATGTTTTTACAATAAAATAAATACCATATACTCTTTTATGTATTTTGGTATTGAAAATGGTTTTGAATAAGGATTCTATTATGTCAATATATTTATGATATATTGTGATTGAAATGTGGAAATGTTATCATTCCTTTATATTGGTTTTATGTTTTATGATTTTATATTGGTACTTGGACATTTTAACAGGTGGTTACATTATAAACCATATGACGGGTGGTGTCGTGAATACCAGGATGGGTGGTTACGTTATAACCTCCAATGCATTGGGTATGGAAGTCGGTCGTATGGCTATTCCATTAAGTATGTATGGAAATTGGCCATATGGCTATTCCATTAAGTGATATGTGTGGAAGTCGACCGTACAGTTATTCCACTTATGTATGTTTATGTCCCAAGATACCTTTATATATGTTATGTGTTCTTTTTATGGGTTTTATGGTAATCCTTCGGTTATAAAAAGGTAAGTAATGATACTTTATTCAGTGAAGAGTTTTTTACTACTTCATGAAGGTGAAGGTATTACTTTGATAGAGTATATATGGTTTACTTGATTTTGAAAAACTAATAGTTTTCATTCTTTTTGTATCCCTTACTGAGCTTTTTATGCTCACCCCAAGTTTTTTTTGAAATGTTTTTCACAGGACTTAATGTGGAATAAGGTCAAGGATGAGATCAAGGGAATGTCATGCTATATAAAACATGGAACTAGACATGTTTCTTTTAAGAATTTTTTATTTATTTATGGAAACATAGTAGAAGTGACTACTTTGTAATCTTTTGTGATGTAATAGTTATGTTCTAATTCTCTAAAACTCTAAACCTGAAAAGATCCTCAACGTGTAATCTTGTGATAACTCAAGATTAAGTAAGGTTTAAGTCTGGGGCCTTATAGTTGGTATTAGAGGTCGGTTTAGACAACTTCAGGAGTTAGAAAAGTGTTAAATTATAATATGAGGGAAATGATATAGCATTTACGGATTACCATGTTGCTTCGCCTAAGATATTTCTGTGTTCAGAATGGTTTTCCGCAGAGGAAACAAAGTAGCTATGTTGGGATGACATCAGGAGGAAGATAACCTTCCAAATCAGCAACCTGAGATGGTCGGAATCGGAACTGAATAGTTTTTTGCAGTGATGGAACATTTGACTCAGGCTATAAATGGTGGTGGTATCCATGCACGAGATCAGCCAGATCAACCGCAGAGGAACATGTCAGTGGTGGAACATTTCATGAGGCAACATCCCCCATCATTCAGAGGATCATCTGACCCTGTGCAAGCTGAAGGGTGGATTAAAGCACTGGAGAAGATTTTTGATGTCATGGGGTGTTCAGAACATCAAAAGGTTAGTCTAGTTGTTTAATGTTTTGAAGGTGAAGCTGATCAGTGGTGGTCGATGGTGAAAAATATAAGGGATAGTGATGAGATTGAGGATCTTCACTGGGATGAATTCAAAGGTATGTTTCTTGAGAAATATTTTCCTAAGGCGGTTCGTCTTAGGATGGAAAAACAGTTCCTAGAATTGATGCAGGAGGATGATTCAGTGGCTTCTTATGAAGAAAAGTTCACTCGATTGGCAAGGTATGCTCCAAACTTCATACGAGATCTTGATAGTAAAATAAACCGTTTTTACTTTGGGTTAAAGCCAAAGTATCGAAGGGCTTTAGCTTCTCGTGAGTTTAAAAGTTATGAAAAACTTGTTCGATGTGCGGAGAAGGTGGAAATGGAGTTTGCCAATGATCAGGTGTTCTATGACAAACAACAGAATAAGAGGTCTAGTTGGCAGGAAAAGGGGAAGAATTCATCAAAGAAGCAAGGAGGTAAGAAAACCAAATACCCATCCTGTGAGAGGTGTGGTAAAATGCATCCTGGAGAATGTTTATCCAACTCTGGTAAGTGCTTTCGGTGTGGTAAGTCTGGTCATATTACTCGTAACTGTAAAGAAGATGATCAAGCAGGAAATGAAAAGCCAACTGTAAGATGTTTTAAGTGTAATGAAATGGTTCATTATGAAAACGAGTGTCTAACGAAGAACTCAACTGGGGGAATGTAGCCAGACTACAAGCAAAAATGGGTGGTGAAATCCTCTGCAACAACTTCAGCATATGTTGGGCCATCGAATGAAGTGGTATCAGCTCCAGGGAGCTCAGTATTTTTCGAATAGTGACTTGAGGGAGGGGTACCATCAGTTGAAAGTAAAAGAATCAGACGTTCCGAAGACTGCGTTCCATAATAGAAATGGCCATTATGAATTTGTAGTTATGCCTTTTAGGTTAACCAATGCACCTGCTATATTAATGGACCTTATGAATAAAATTTTCCATGAGTTCTTGGATAAGTTTTTGTTTGTGTTTTGAGGTTTGGGAAGAGGTTATGTGTGCCTTGTGATTCACAGTTGAAGAATGAGTTGTTATGTGAGGCTCATAGTTCCCCGTTTTCTGTTCATCCTGGCAGTACTAAGATGTACAGAGATCTGTGGGAGTATTACTGGTGGGATGGAATGAAAAGAGATATTGCTGATTTTACTGTGAAGTGTTTGACATGTCAACAAGTTAAAGCAGAGCGGTAGTTACTGAAAGGGATGCTTCAGCCTTTACTAGTGCCAGAGCGGAAATGAGAAAACATATCCATGGACTTCATTGTGGGATTACCGAGGACATATCGAGGTAATAATGCAATCTGGGATATTGTTGATCGCTTGACCAAATCTTCTCATTTCCTTGCTATACGAGATACTTTCGCTCTTGATCAACTATCCCGTTTGTATCTTAAAGAAATAGTCAGGTTACATGGAGTTCCTCTCTCCATTGTATCGGATCGTGATCCCAGGTTTACTTCTAACTTTTGGAAAGGCCTTCAGAAGTCTTTGGGTATGGAATTAAATTTTAGTACAGCTTTTCATCCTCAATCAGATGGGTAGTCAGAACGAACAATTCAGACCTTGGAGGATATGCTACGAGCTTCTTCGATGGATTATCAGGGAAGTTTGAACCAACATCTTTCTTTGGTTGAGTTTTCTTATAATAACAGTTTTCATTCTAGTATACAGATGGCACCATTTGAGGCATTATATGGGAAGCGGTGTCGAACTCCAGCATTTTGGGATGAAGTGGGTGAAAGGAAGCTGATGGGACTAGAATTGGTAGGAGAGATGGTAGAAAAAGTTCAGTTGATTCAGAAGCACATGAGAACAGCTCAAAGTAGGAAGAAGAGTTATGCGGATAACCGGAGGAAGGATCTATCTTTCGAGGTAGGTGATCATGTTTTTCTCAAAGTCTCACCATGGAAATGTGTGATGAGATTTGGTACGAATGGAAAGATGAGTCCAAGGTTTATTGGACCATATGAAATTCTGGAGAGAGTTGGATCAGTTGCATACCGGGTGGCTTTACCTCCGTGTTTATCTCAGGTACACAATGTTTTTCATGTTTCAATGTTGAGAAAGTATATGCCAGATCCATATCATGTTTTGAGTCCAGAGGTAGTTCAGCTGGAAGAGAACCTATCTTATGAGGAATAACCGGTCCAGATTCTTGACCATAGGGATAAAGTGTTACGGAATAAGGTGATTCATCAGGTAAAGGTTTTGTGGAAAAACCATGTGATTGAAGAGGCAACGTGGGAATCTAAAAATGCTATGAGGGATAAATACCCCCACTTATTTTGATAAGTGAATAAAATTGTGAGAACGCAATTCCCAAAAGGGGGGAAGGATGTAACATCCCAGGTAATTAAAGAATAAATAATTTTCATATTTATTAATATTTACGAATTAAATAT
Source organism: Viscum album (assembly GCA_963277665.1). NCBI lineage: Eukaryota > Viridiplantae > Streptophyta > Magnoliopsida > Santalales > Viscaceae > Viscum > Viscum album. The sequence continues at coordinate 1,700,415,350 of OY728127.1, forward strand.
TAATTTTAATTAAAATGGGTTTCTACGTTCGATAGCGTACTCGATACGCAACGATGAGTTTCATTGAAAACTTACGTTGCACACAAGTAATAAAATAATATTATTTTAAATGTTAGTTAACGAGTAGCCATTGTACTGGCGGGAATGGATAGAAATAACTAAAATATGATTATATATGTTTTTAAATGTTTTTACATTTACCCAATAAAATATAAAGGCTTAAAATACGGAAAGAGTTCAATTTTAGGCATTTATACCCTAATTTTCACGAAAGGTCCACTTATCACCTTTTGACGGTGAACCGTCATTAAATATTGTTTTGATAAATCTTATAAACTATATTGGACCAAATATAACTCTTCTTTAGAATCGGGACATCAAAATTTACTTTGTGTAAATTTTTGGTACCTTTCTGATAAAGTTCATTTTTTTAATGAATAGTGGAAAATGTTGTATTTTAATTCAAAACCTCTTTTTAATCTAATTTATTTATGTGATTAGATTATATTTTGAATTGGTTTTAAAGTTAAATTAGAAAATATTTTTACCATTAAAACCAACAGTGGTCGTTGGAATTAATTTCACTTTGAAATCAGACTTAAACTAGTGTCAATCTTTTGATACTTATTGTTTCATAAAAACAAGATATTTGCTCTGACAGCGGGAATTAATTATTAAATTCATTAATGTGACTTATATGTTTTGAATTTTGTAAAATAGACTTCATTTTTGAATTCGTAATATCAAATATAGCTTAGGGTGAATTTTTGGTAATTTTCTGAAAAACTTCAATTTTTGATGAATAGTGAAACCACTAAGTGGTACTTATAAAAACTGATTTTTTCGTTTAAATGAAATTTTGCAATCATTGTGTTTTTAATTTCAAAAATACGATATACATAGTTGTCATTAATAAGTAAAATGTGTTTCAATGAGATTATAATAATTTTTTGGTGAATAGTAACTTATTAAGTTCTTAATCGCGATTAGTGGTAATTAGTGTAATTTAAGATAAAAATGATATTATAAGAATGTGAAAACACCATGACACTTGTCTTACACCTATTGGATGAGTCATGGCCGACCAAGACAAGCCATTGTCCAACTTGGGGACCCCATGTAGACACTTTGGTTGGGAAATGACATAAATAACTTTTTATTTAATGTTAAAATTAAATTGACACAAACATGAGTTGTTTTACTAAAACAATTTTTAAGTAGGGTTACACAGGTCCAAATTTTGATTATAAATAGAAATTGGAAAGATAAAAATATTTCCTACATCATAGTATTTTTTTATAATTTTTAGACATTAAATAAATTAAATTATTTATGACATAATAATGATGTAGTGATGACATCATTATTTGATGATTTAAATAAAATGGAAAGATAATGTAAAATCTATGAACTACACATGTCCAAAACTTATTGGATTGGTGGATTTAGAAACCTTATCACATTATCCACGAATTATATCAATGTGGGACCTTTTAAAACCGAAACACATTTTCAAATAATGTAATATTTCTTTACATTCCAAAAGTGCCCCTCCCCTCCTCTTATAAAAGGCCCCCACCTCTACCTCATTTCACACACTCCTCAAGCCTTTGGCTCGGCCACCCCTGCCCATTTACTCTCTCCAAATCCCTCTCATCATCCTAGAGGATTCTCTTTGGGAAGAATCCTTTCAAAGGAAGCCTTTAGGCTCAAATCAAAAGGAGTTACACTTTTAAAGGTAATTCATTCTCTCTTGTTCATTTGTTTTATTTTGCTTCTCCAACCCTCTAAACTCTTTTTATTTACTTCTTTTGTAACAACACCAGTATCTTCAATATACTAGGATGTTGTTATAAGATTTATTCGAGCTAAACTCTCACACAACTACATCAAATGGTTAAAGAACATACGGTTTCCGTGGATGGCGAAATTCTGCCTCCCGAAATGATGATTGTTCAATACTCATTTAACACATTCAAAGGTGCCCATTATGATTTCACTATTTTTATATATGATATATAATATGTTTATTTTTTCGTTAAGCTTCTCTATTTTTCATTTTGGGCATACCTTTATGGTTTCTATTATGGGTAAACACGATATCTTCATTTAAGGAAGTGCAGACTACCGCCCCCTCAAAGTGATGTGGTTCGTTAATGCCATATGTGGGACGTGTAAAGGATGTATTTAAAGTTATTATATATGATGTTATACTGGAATTATAATATACCACTATATCATTATTATTTCTTTCTATTAAAGTATGAGATAGAAATGAAAGTAGCATTCATGCGTACGTACGGCTTACCGTCTTCATGAACGGTGCATTTCATTTCTTATCCCCAAATGTAATGTACTATTAAAAGTACATGTATATAATGGATATATATAATTAATGATATATCTAAATGTTGAATATAATTCTGGAATTAAAATATACATACCTCTCATTTAGTTTTAATTCCATTAATATGACAAATAAATGAATGTAGCGTTCATGCGTACGTACGGCTTACCGTCTCCATGAACGGTGCATTTCATTTCTTACCTCTAAATGATTATGTAATATTATAAATACATCTATATGATGGATATATATGATACATATTATATCCAAATCAGGAATTTCATTCTGGATATAAAGAACCTTTGACCACACGAACAACATGTAATTGTAAGAAGTCCACATTCGACTTAAGAACTAAATATTGACAAAACAAACATTATTAACTTAAATGGTTACATAATGTTTATAACATGGCAATAAGTGATATAAAAGGAATAATGAAATTTAAAAAGGTTCTTAATCAAGTATAAGTTAACTCAAGTTTATTATTCAGGACCTTAAAGAATGATCGAGTCATGTCGGACCCGAGGTAAGGGACTTCGTCTCAATCTCCTTTCATTGAGGCATATTTCGTTTTATACACAACTTTCTTTTATACGGTATATAAACCCCTTTGACTTTTACTTTTATACAAAAGGAATCTTTTTCTACGAAGCGTTTTACAAAACGACAAAAAGGAATGTTTCTTTTAACGCACACGGTGAAAACAACCTTTTCCGCCACCGTGAGTATTATTTGGCCTTTGGCTTTCTCAACAAGCCGTAATGTTTTTAGAATAAAATAAATACCATATACTCTTTTATGTATTTTGGTATTGAAAATGGTTTTGAAAAAGGATTCTATTATGTCAATATATTTATGATATATTGTGATTGAAATGTGGAAATGTTATCATTCCTTTATATTGGTGTTATGTTTTATGATTTTATATTGGTACTTGGACATTTTAACGGGTGGTTACGTTATAAACCATATGACGGGTGGTGTCGTGAATACCAGGACGGCTGGTTACGTTATAACCTCCAATGCATTGGGTATGGAAGTTGGCCGTATGGATATTCCATTAAGTATGTATGGAAATTGTCTGTATGGCTATTCCATTAAGTGATATGTGTGGAAGTCGACCGTACGGTTATTCCACTTAAGTATGTTTATATCCCAAGTTACCTTTATATATGTTATGTGTTCTTTTTATGGGTTTTATGGTCATCCTTTGGTTATAAAAAGGTATGTAATGATACTTTATTCAGTGAAGAGTTTTTTACTACTTCATGAAGGTGAAGGTATTACTTTGATAGAGTATATATGGTTTACTTGATTTTGAAAAACTAACAGTTTTCATTCTTTGTGTATCCCTTACTGAGCTTTTTATGCTCACCCCAAGTTTTTTTTGAAATGTTTTTCACAGGACTTAATGTGGAATAAGGTCAAGGATGGGATCAAGGTAATGTCATGCTATATAAAACATGGATCTAGACATGTTTCTTTTTAGAGTTTTTTATTTAGTTAAGGAAACTTAGTAGAAGTGACTACTTTGTAATCTTTTGAGATGTAATAGTTATGTTCTAATTCACTAAAACTCTAAACCTGAAAAGATCCTCAACGTGTAATCTTGTGATAACTCAAGATTAAGTAAGGTTTAAAGCTGGGTCCTTATACCTTGTATCTAAGGAATATGAAATTATGTAAATACTTACTTCAGGAAACTGGGGTTTGGGACATTATATTTTGTTTAAATTACATTTAAATTTTTAAAAAGTAATTTTAGGTCAATTATATGCCTATTAATCATAATTTTGATAAATTAAAATTTTATTATTATGTTAATGGAATTTTTAAAAGATTATTTCAAATTTGTGTTTATAGTTATATAAATTTTCTTATATGTTCATATAATTTTTTTACCATAATGAATATATAAAGAATAAAAATTAATTACCATGCTTAAGGTAAAAATTGATTTACTGCGATGTTGAACATTAAATATTTGGGTAAAAATAACCTAAATTATTAACTAAAAAATTTATAAACATAGTTAAACCATATAATTTATTTGAAATTATAAAACTATATTTTTAACATTTTTTCATTTTTAGATTGTTTATACACCATTTTATTTTCAAATAGATACATGTGTTTCACTCAACTCAGTTATAAAAGGTTTCCGCTAATAATCACTTGCACATAGCTTAAAAGCAATTTGGATATAAATATTAATTCCAAAATCACATCCAAACTCCCATAACATAATCCATGAATCTATATTGTGGGAATAAATTCTTCTTACAAAGGATTTTGGTCAAATCCTATGGAGGTTTTCTAAAGAAGTGGTAACATTATTCAATAATAATTTTTAATATATTTCTTCATCCACCCTATAGAATTATTATTAAACCCTAATGATATTATGAAAATATTGTATTCTATATAATAGGATATTTTTATATAAATTTAATTACATAAATATTTCTCCAATTAAATATAACAAGTTACCAAATAATTATTCATTTGTACAATGGACAACAGTCTCGTAAACTGATGTATTTCATTTTTCCATTACAACCTCTCATGGGTGGGTGTGATGAAGGATATAAAGTATTTATAAATACATAAAATTTTATTAAAAATAATAATTATACTAATGGATTAATTTTATCATTTTTACTTCTATACTTTCCAATCCATATGGGATACAATAACATCATTCTTGTGTACATCAGACTACTGCCTCGCAAAGTGTTGTCAATATTCTTTCACTAACACATTACACAGAAGGTTATATGGTTAATTTTAATTAATATATGTTATATAAATTAAATAATTTTTATATTAATTTAATATTTATCATTTTTATTACATAATACTTACCACTTTTTTCATTAACTACAAAATGATATCATTGTTCGTGTACGTGAGGAATATCGCCTTTACAAAGCGACGTGGCTCTCTTTTCATTACCACACCACATGGATGATATATATATATATATATTATAATTTATAAAATTTTATACATGAAATGAAAATAATTATTTAAATTTTAATAATTACTTACATTCCTTCCATAATGATAGTTTAGAAAGGGAAAAGTGACTCCTATGTGTATACGACCTACCTTCTCCATGATTGTGATGCCTTTAATTTTTCATAGACATATTTCTTGATTGATTGAAAAATAATAATTGATGTATAAATATGACAACTATTTCAGAATAATTTTTCAGTATATGTTTAAGTAATATACTCTTTGACCATTTTAATCAAAAATAATAAATTTTCACACATAAGCCAAATAACATAGATACATCCAAAATAAACATAATTTAATAATTAATCATTTATGAAATGTTAAAGTGTGAAATAAAAGGACTAATAAACATGATAAATTTTCTTGATAAAGGTAATATTTAATATAAATTTATTGATTAGTAATATAAATAATCTGCTTGATTAGTTCGACTAAAGCAAAGAGAATTATAGTCTCTCCTTTATTTCTGAGAGACATATTTGAATACGACAATCATTTCTTTTGTGTGTAATATATACTAAAACATTGAAATATTTTATCATGAATATACATATTTTAATGATACAATAATTTCCATTTACTGTTATTCTTTCATGGGTCGTACGATTATATGTTTCCAAATTGGTAAGGGTTTTACGTTAAGATCACACCATTTATCGTGATTACTCATGATTATTCATTTAATTATGAAGGCATTTGATATTTGTCTCAACATACTCATATATTTTATTATCCACTGGATATTTTGAGAGAATACAAGTATTGTGTTAATTTCCACCTATTTATGTACTCAATTAAATGATTATTTAAGAATAATAGTCTTTATTTCTCACATAGGTCGAAAATCAATTTTCTCCAAAAACAATGTTTTGGAAAAAATATTTAAAAAAATTACAATAATTGTAGGTTTTCTGAATACATTTGGAAAAAGATTAATGTTTAATTTTTTTTATAAGGAACTAATATTATTTAATTTTTAAAAATAAATTTTTATTGGTATTTTACCAAAAACGTGAATGGGATCATTTTTGGACTTATACAACTTGACTATTATAATCTTCAATCCAAACCACTCAATGTTTTAAATATTAATTTAAAATTTTCCAACATTATTTTCATATAATTTGTTTCTGAAAGTGATTTATGATTTTAAATATTTTTTTAAAATTATAAAAAATATTTTACATATGAAATATTTTAAATTATTTTAAATTATTCAGTTATTGGTTTTCAAGGTTGTTTTTAATGAACATTATTTCAAAAAAAATTATGTATATTTCATATTTTAAAAATTATTTTCAAAAAGGGTTATTTTCCTCAATGAATTTTCTATGTGATATTTAACAATATCTTTCCACCTAAGAAGACATAATTTTAAGTTAATTATGATATAATAGTGATATAATTAAATGATACCATCCATATTAGTTCTCAGAATGGTTTATGGTCATTTTGGTTAGGGATGCATTATGTTTTTAACATTTACATTACTCAGGATTGTATATGATTATGATTACTAATTGGCGAAATTTTTAACATTTAATATGCTAGATTCAATATGACGGAGTAAATGAATTATATTTCACCATGTTCATATGAAGAATGCATTTATCTTATTATGTGACATGTGAGGCCTGTTATGGACTATTGGTGCATTAGTTGGTATAATGAGGCAAACTATATTGAGATTACTATTAAAAGTTATCCATTTATATAGAAGTATTAGAACCAAGACTTGTAGGTATTAGACGTCTTGGAAAAACTCCTTGATGATATATTTTATACATATAACATTATACATTTCATAATTATGAATTAAGTTACTAGTATCCCATATTAATATTCAATTAGTTATAATATACAAGGTTATGTTTAATTCTCATGTGACTGTTTATATGTTAATATTGTATCAATATTTATTTATACCATAATATTATCATGTAATTCATTAAATTGAATGTGATAATGTTATTAACCTTAAAATATTGAATATTCCTAATTTATTTATAGCACTTAAAGTAATCATACCCTTATTGGGAATCTGAAGTCATCCCATTAAAAAGTTTTATTTTCCCTTGAATACTAGGATGTTCTTTGTGAATAATATACCTGGATACACTAATGTTAATAATAGAATTATGATAGAAAATATAATTTCTAATTTTATTTTTAAATATTTAATATTATTTTCATGTATGTATATTGATTACCATTATAACTAAACTATTAGTTCCCCTAGAATGTGATTCCTTCTATCATTTTCCAATTTGATAATGTAAACACCAGGTTTGGGTAACTAGGGTTAGGGTAACTACAATTTAATAGTATTTATAAATTGAATTGGATTAAATATTTGATAAATTTAGTCATATAACAATAAAATTTTGTTATATTAGTAATATTATATGTCTAATTAAACATAAAATCACTAAGATAAAAACATTTACTTAGTTTAAAGGTAAATGAGTGAAATGAAACAAATTAATAGTAAATCCATACAAAAAGTAAAAATATGTTCATGAATCCTTCGTTGAATTTTTATCAACATAGATACACCATAAAAGAATTTATATTGTTATATTGGATACATTTAACATAGAATAGTTTGATGGGATTGTTAAAATATAAAGGGTGTTTGTAAAATTTCTATTTCCTCCTACTACGAAAGGGGGTCACTTACATACATTAAAAAATGAACATAACTTTCAAAATTCCACTGAAAATATACCAAAATATAGTATTTTTTATGTATCTTTGATATATATAAATATTCTGGTCATATTAGGTATGCCTCAGACTTATAATCAAATAGTGATTTCGATGTAAGAATTATGTCTTCATTGTAAGTAATTTCTTCTTCTTAATTATTTATCATTAATAATCCTCTTATAAATATCTTATATTAAAAAAAATAACATTACATTCATAATTATACTTATAGACAATTATATAAATGTAATAACCATTGTGTATTACACTCTATTGGATTAGAAAAAGGAGTTTCATTAGAGTGTTGTGTGCACTACCACGTCCACAAAGTGATGTCATTCATTTTCAAAGACTACCAATCATGGGTGATTAAATCCATGAAATGGATGAATGAATTTTATATAAATAATTTAAATATGATTTTGATGTTTTATATTATCATTTAATTTATTTCCATCTCATTTTTATATAATATGAAACATTTTTTGAGTACATGAAAACTACCTCCTCTTATGAGAGATGATCATCATTTATCATCTCTATCAAGCATGATTATAATTATAAATATATTAAATATATAAAAAATATTTTAATAAAAATAATAATATTCTTTATATTGTGAAATATTTTTATAATACATCCACCAATGTTCAACATTCAAAATGAGTTACAAAAAAATGTCCAAATGACTTCAAGTAGTGAACTTTCTAATGAAAACATTATAATAAATATTTTGCATATAATAGAAAATATCCCATATTAAATAAAATAATTATGAAATTTTTTTGAAGAAGTTATATAATAAAATTATTTTCACCAGAAAGGTTGTTAGGTGTAAGAACAATATTAATGTTGAATAAGATAATGGATTTTGTCTTAATTTCCATTTATTAGGGAATAATTCATATTTATGGACCAAATCTTATTTATATAGGGTTTATACTATATAAATGATATAAAAATTCATAAATATTATTTTATTAATTGTATTTTATGTTCAATTTAATGATCTTTATATTATATGTATTTGGAATTAATTTTTACCAGATATGAGGGGTTTCATTGTCTAATATTTTAATCCTTTAAGACATGTTTAAACTATTCCACTTGATTCTATTTTAATGTTTTAAATAATTATATATTTATTTTAAAAAAAATTCATCATATTATATATCATGATATTCAATACTCTATTAAATTTTGACACACTCAATGGGTTTTGATTCAAATGTTACCAATGTTGTGGTTGATGTTCAGGACTCAATTATCATCCTTGTTTCATAATAATTATTCATTGAATATTATATTTATATGTAGGTCTATTATAGCACATGATGTTGTTATTTTTTATTTTAACCATTATTTTGGGGAAATAACATTTCACCCCAAAATTGTCTTCCTTAATGATTCAAGGGTTATGTGAAAATACATTTTTTCATGCACAATAACCATTTTTAATTAATATTTTCATCCATATCCTTGATTTTAATTATAACAAATGATTTTAATTACCTAGTCGAAACTAAAATAATTTTTATATCCAACTATACTTTTACTTTCCTTTATCCAATGTAAAACAAAGGCCTCATAATAATTTTAATGAAGTTGTTTTTCAATAAAGTTATTAAAAATTGATCAAAATGTTTTCAATCCATTCAAAATTAAAATAGTTATCACACAATCAACATTATATTATTACAACTTATATGTTATTATAAGGATAATAAATTTTTAAAACCTTTATAATTTATTTAAAAATTATTATCTTTAATTTTACGAAAATAATTATTTTACATGAATTTTTTATCATTTTTTTCAAAAATATATAATTTTTATTCTATTTTCCCTATCAGGTTTTATCCTTCATGAAGTGAAATTTTAACCACAATATATATGTTATTTTTGAATGATTTCATAATGAAAATTGGTTATTCTATATACAATTTTTAATTTATTTTTGTTTGTGTGATGTTTTTGATTTTTTTAAAAAACCCATTATATTCTATGGGATTATCAAGATATGATTATGATTTATTTTCTATTTTAGAAAATAATTATATATGATGAATGGTTTATTCCTATATTATTCAAAAATTAATTGGTTACAGTTTTTTACATATGAGATGATGAATTGTTGTCCTAATGATATGGGGGATACTTTTTTAATAAGATTTTTTATTGATATATAGGACGCATTTTTAACATGTTATTTTGTTAATTTGATATTTTATAGAATGTTCATGTGTTTGTTTTCTGAATGTTGTGTCTGATGCATTATTCACAAGACATTAGGGTGAATAAGACATAAAATATTTGATTTTAATTATTTGTGTAAAAGTGGAGAAAAAATATTTTTCATAATACTTTTTTATTCTTATTATTGATCAATATTTCTATAATTTTAAACATCTTATAAAATTTTTTCAAGATAAAATTAATTTCAATGAAATATTATGTTTTCATGACTAAACCTATTTTATTCTGTATTCCAAATTATTCATCAATGACCACATGTTATATAATTATTGAGATGATTTTGAAGCCATTTTTTATATTTTATTACATGTTAATGTTCCTTTTAGGATCTTATATTAGTATAATATGTTTTATGACAGTCACATATGATCATATGATTTTTATAATGATTTTTATATCGCTCACATGTCCTCCTTCATGTAATTATATATTTTTTCAATTACTATTCACCTGATATCACCCCTTTCTTATGCTTCAAGTATCCATGTTATGAAGGGGATTATTGAATGTGATATTTCTAGAAATGATTCCATTGGATCATAATTAGTGAGAAATGATTGATTGTTTTATAAAATAATAAGTTTATATAGCTAATCACTATGGGAATAAATCTCCATGTCATTGGGTTTTGATAATGATTTTTAGTTGTATTATTTATACCGTGAGATTATTGTATTATTTTTGTAATTTTTATCCTTAGATTATATAAAAAGGATCTAAAGTGGAGACCTAATCACATAGAACTATAGGTTAAGGGAATAAAAATTCATAGTAGACATCATTAGTAAATCCTCTTATGTGTTAACACAATTTTATAGAAATCCATGTATATTAGACTAAAATAGAATTATTCTTAGTACTACATGATATTCTAAAACATTATGTAATTTTATCAAATTTCTATGTGAATATTGTGTGCATGAGAACATGTTCCCATGGTGTCTCCAGGTTTCTCTAGAATTGTTACCGATGGTTTAATCCATGACATTATACTTATTCACCAACGATTTATTTATTTTTCCTTTATAAATTTTTTTCCCATTGATAATTTTTCTGTGTTAATGAATTAATATTAATATTAAAATTTTATTTTTAAAAATTTCCTTTATAATTTTCTCAAAATAGCTTGTTTGGCATCATTTATTAAGGGTTTCACATTGATTACTTTGTGAGATCATACAAAATGGTCTTACTCACACTATTAATATAAATTAAATGTGTATGAATAAATTCTTATGACTGATATAGAAAAAAGAAAAAAATAGATGTTTTGAATATTTACAGTGCCAAAAATCTATTCTGGAGAAGGTGACAAGGTCATAGTTATCCCTTGTTTCCCATAGTGATGGGTAAGAACTATTTTAGTTCATTTTTGTAGTTGTTTTTTTGTAAACTGAATATCAACTGTAAATTTATCATATACATATCAATGTTGCCTTTATATTATTAATTGGTTTTATTCAGATATTCATTGTTTTTAACTAATGTTTAATAGTTTAAAATTGTAATTCTGTTATTTCACTTTATATTGTTTTTTGGGGAGTTTTTTATTTATTCCCTGTTCTGGTTTTTGATTTAAAAATATCATTAATTATTAAATTCTATGACATGAAAATATATGGGGGAGTCTAGGAATGGTCTAATAAAATATGATTAAAACTTATTTTTCTTTAGTAAAAAATTAAAAATGTGTATTCTTAAGTCCTACAAAATAGTTGTTAGCCTGTAGTGATCTATAACACATTTTATGCCCTGTCATGGTATAACTGGGTTCTAGGCTATTTTATGCATGGGTTTGTTGAAGAAAAAATAAATTCATTTATTATATTGGGTAAATCAAATTTTAGTGGATATGTGATCATTATGACGTGAGGGGTGGGTTTCAAGTGAGTGATTATAAAACAATCATAGTAATTGTAACTACTTTATATTTTAAACTGTATACAATTTTCAATAGTATATGACATGAAACACCAACCCTAAATGAATTTTTAAATTTTATTTTTAAATATGACCTTTATATTCATGTTTTTAAATTGAATTGATGGAATATTATTAGCATCTATATGATATATATATAATAATGTTCTAACTCAATATATATGTATTGAAAAATTCAATGTAAACAATAAAACAATATTTACAAAATTCATTCTACATTTCAATATAGTTTTTCATTAAAAATATGTTCTATAATATAATTTTTTATTAGGTTATGTAATTTAAAATGTTTATTTATGAAATAATTACCATATATGTGTACTAAATGCTGAAACAGTGTTTACTAAATTAATAAAGAAAATATAGTAAATAAATTTAATCATAATAAAAGTAATATAATTGGATTGAATTATTTATTTCCACAATCTTTTTTAGAAAAATATATCATTTTTATGACGTGTGAATATATTCATATTTTAATTTATTTCATTTCTTGCTGTTTTCAATATTAAATTAAATGAATTATGTTGAAAAAATAATTAATTAAATTTCATATAAAATAATATTTTATTAAAATATTTGTAAGTCATAAAATATTGGAAAAGGAAAGTGAGATTTATTAATGGTCTAGAAAATCAGCCCTTATCTATTAATGACCCAATAATCCCCTTATAAATAATCATATAACTCATTAATATTGAAAATTTCATTACCATGGTTAATGTTAATGCTAGTTAACCAACTGTTCAATCTAAAAGATATGGTTTAAAATGTTATTAAAACCTATAAAAAATAGATTAGATGATTATATTATTACCATATCATATTTATCTTCTCATAAATTTCATTTTAGTTACATTTTATTTTATTTCAACATATATTATGGGATAATATTTCATGTTTTTCCAAAAATGACTTAAATAATATACTATAATAATCATATTTTTATTTAAATGATGTAATATTTCTAAAAAACCTTCTTCAACAATGTTATTGGAAATCATTTTAAAATATCAACATTTATCCTTTAATTGGAAAATATTCATTTTATTGAATCTATATTGACCACTAAAGTGAGGAAAACATTGTTTTCATGGTAATCATTAATAGAGTTAAAATAGGTTTATAAAAAACTGATTATGGGTGTGAAATCACTAAAATTATTATTTTTTATTGGAAAATATTTTTTTAACTCATCCATAAAATATATTTAAATTATAAAAATTTTGTTATGGATTATCGTGAAATTATTTTATATTAATTTTTTACATTATGAAATTCCAGGAATTCCCCTCCACTAATTACAAAAGGAAACCACTATACTCTTCCCTACGCACTCCAAAATCCATTTTTGTAGAAAAAATTTTACCAAATACCATATTAAAACCCCTTTAAATTGTATAATGGTATTATATTAGGCCTAACACAAATCATTGATGGTTTACGGTGTAAACTGAAGGTGGTATCCTTAATAATAGGTATTTTTCTTAATCAAGTGTTTTTATTATATTTCATATCCTAACCACATAATGTCTTCAACAAGGATGAATAAATAATTAAAAAATATATTATATATACATATATTTTTTCTGTTAATGTAAAATCCTATATCCATCTCCAATTCCATAATATAGGAAATGAAACTATCAATTATGTGTGTAGCGGACTACTACCCCACGAACCGATGTAATTCATATTTAGTCAATGAATCTCATGGATGGTTATAATGGATTATTTAACATATACATATGACACTCATGAAATACTTATCCAAATATTAATCTAATATATCATCTATTTTATTAAATTTTCATTCATTTAAAAATAATAACAATGTTTGTGGGTACGCATGGAAAACTACCTCAACGAAGCATTATGATTGATTTTTCATTATAACATCCTATATATGATATATATTAGATTATTTAATGAAAATAAATGTTATTCTATATGTTATTATAATTAATTAAATATGAAATTATTATTACCTATTTTCTATAGTGACTTTTGATAAATAGAAATGTTTATCATGCATACGTATGACCTATCATCTCCATGATTGTAATTTAGTTTAATTTTAATGTCCATAATTCTAGAAATGTATTGATATTATAATTAATGTAATAAATTATTAATTATTTATTTATTATTGTTGTGGAAATTATTGAATGATTTTCTATTTTTCCGTATTGAATCTATCATTGCCATTTTGTATATATGGGGAATATATCATTAAAACATTTGAAAAGTAAATAATTGATTAGGTAATTTTTTATAATATGGTATACAATAAAAAAAGGTAATTATAAAAGAAAAAATAGATTTTAAAAAAGTAAATAATTGTAATAATTTTGTTATTCTGGATGATAAATTAAATACTTTATGATTTGTACTTGAAATATGGGAGACATTATATGTATTTTATATGTAACACATTAATATTCATCAAAATGTGTCTTTATATGTATTTTATATGTAACACATTAATATTCATCAAAATGTTGAGTCAATAAGGTTTTCCTTATTACTTTTCCATTCCTTCTTGTTTTGAAAATCACAAACACCTTATCTTTAGAGAAAATTGCTTTCTTAAGGAAAATTGCTTTTATAAGGAAAAGCGCTTTTATAAGAAAAATTATCCGTATCATATTTTCATTCATATTTTTCGTAAGTATAAGATTCAGATACATTTCTATTTTCTCGGAATCATTGAAACTATGATATGAAGCATTTTGTTTTAGGATCCGAATTCTGGATAAGAACTGTAATGAAGTTTCATTCCGAATTCCGGATACGAACTCTGATTAAGATCTACTCCAGACTCAGGATATGAATCCTTATGAAGTTCGACAACGGATTCTTTTTACAAATTCTGATGACAAATTCTCATTATGAATTCTGATGAAGAATTCTCATTACGAATTCTGATGTCGAATTCTCATTCCGAATTTCCTATTCTGAACTTCCTCATTCCGAACTTTATTATTACGAATCTTGTCTACTAACATGTTTGTGTGACGAAGGTTATTTTTAGTATGGCAGGAGTCAATGTTGGTTCAATTGATAATCAAAATCCTACAAGACCACCAATATTTGATGGCAATGATTATGAATACTGGAGAGATCGTATGAAGACATTTGTTATCAATACTGGAGTGGATAACTTTGTTATGCTTACTGGTGATTATAAAATTCCTGACAAGGAAGTTAGAACTTTCACTAACCAGGAAAAGCAAGAATATCAACTCAATTATAAGGTACGAAATACTTTACTGTGTTCAATGAATAGAAATATATATAGAAAAATTTCTTCTTGTGAAGAAGCTAACTGTATCTGGAAGAAGTTAGAGGTTACACACTTTGTAACTTCTGAGGTGATTGAGACTAGAAGAGCTATGCTTAGAGCTGAATATCATGGCTTCAATTTCCCTTATGGAGAACCTATCTGTAAAGTTCAACAGAGATTTATGACTATCGTCAACAGTCTACATTCTATGGGAGAGAAAGGTCTAGATGATGAAGCTCTTGTGGATAAGATAATTGATATTATGCCCAATGAGTGGGAATCCAAGAGAACAACTATAGATGAGAACAAGAAGGTCACTCAAATTAATCTTGATGAGCTATTTTGAACTCTTCTACAACATGAAACTAGAATGAAGAGAGATGCTGACAACATCAAGAAGAAAAATGGAAATGGTACTGTTTCTTTTACAACAACCTCAAATCAGATGAAAGCTAAGACTCCTGAGTGACTAACCAGATCCAAGTATAAGAATGTTATTTTCCAATACGAATATAGTGAGAGTGAAGTCTCAGAAAATGAATTAGAAAATCTTGCTCGAAGGATGAACAAGATAGCTGGACAGAGAAATTTCCAATCCAAGTATAAGAAAAAGGACAGGAAAGATAAGAAAGATGGAGACGTTACGTGATATGAATGCAAAAGAGCTGGACATATTAGACCAGATTGTCCTATGCTCAAAATTAAAGAAAGAAAAGAAAGGCATTCAGACATGAACAGAAAGAAGTATTATAAATCCAAAGCTAAGAATGTTCTGAAATCTAATGACACTTGGAGTGCCAGTGGTGGTGACTCTTCAGATGAATCTTCTGATTATGAATCTTCATGACAAAAGAATCTCGGTCTTATAGCCATATTACCTATTTATAATCATTTTTTTATTGCTAAGGTACAAAATACAGAATCATTGACCAATGTTTCTTTAAATTCCAATGATAGTAAGTATTATAACACTTCGGATGAAGAATCTTCTTCTAATGAAGAAAATAATTTACCTACTTATGAAGAAGTCTCTAGGATTGCTGAACTTCTTGAGATTGAGAAATCCAAACTCAATAAGAAACTTGATAAGGAAAATTCTAGGAATTATATTCTTACAAAAGAGATATCAGATCTTTCTAAAGATCTTGATAGAAAAAAATATGATTTTGAAAGTATTTGAAAAAATCTAGAGGAAGTAAGTTCTGAGAAGAATAAACTTTCTAAAGAATTAGAAAAAGTAATTTCTAAGAAAAAAGTTGTTTTCGAGCCTAGATCTAGTCCTAAAACTAATGATTTTGAGGATAAAAACTTGGTTGTAAAACTCAAGTCTGAAATTTTTTCCTTGAATAAGTGTTTATCAAACTTTACCCATGGTAAGGGAAATTTTGATAAAATGTATTCCCAAATACGACCTTTAAGAAATAAATCCGGATTTGGTTATACTCATGCAAAACCTGTTTTTAGTGACAATTATTTTGTTCCTCAAAGTGCCCCATTTTTTACCAAGTGTCAATGTGGTGGTCACTGGGCAAAGAATTGTTCCTTAAACAAAACCCAATCTCTAGGATTTCACAAAGCTTACTTTTCTAAGAAGATGTGGGTACCTAAAATTTTATTATCTGGAAATCTAGGATCCAAACAAGTTTGGATTCCAAATGTCTAATTTTATTCTTGATTTCTGGAAAATAAAGTGGGTACCAGCAACAATACATGGTACATGGATAGTGGATGTTCCCGACACCTGACTGGTAACAAATGCTTTTTTGAAAAGATTATCAAAACGAAAGGAGGAAAGGTAAATTTCGGAGATAATGCTAAGGGAGAGATTCTTGGTATTGGTAAGATTGTTCTTCTTGGTAAAACTTAGATTTCAAATGTCCTTTTTGTTAAGGGTCTTAAGCAAAACCTCATTAGCATAAGTCATTTATGTGATGAAGGTTACTTTGTGAATTTTAGGAATGATAAGTGTTTAGTTCACAATTCCAAGGAAGAATTTATTCTCTCAGCCAATAGGAAAGAGAATGTATACACTTTGAACCTAGAAGACCTCAGAAGCCATGATTTACCTTGCCTTAGTGCAATGGAAGATCACTCCTGGTTATGGCATAGAAGACTAGGTCACTGTAACCTTAGGAACCTATGTAAACTTTCTAAGAAGAAACTAGTTAAGGATCTAACAGAGCTTAGATTTGATTCTTCTAAAGTTTGCGATCCTTGTCAATATGTAAAGCAACATAAATCTAGTTTTATATCAATCGGTGAAGTCTCAACAACCGATGCATTACAGTTAGTACACATGGATCTTTTTGGTCCAACACAAACTAGAAGTATTGGAGGCAAATACAATGTGTTTGTTCTAGTTGATGATTACACTAGATTTACATGGGTCTATTTTATAGCAAAGAAGTTTGAAGATTTTTATTATTTCAAAAGTTTTAGAGCTCAAGTTAAAAATGAGAAAAACCTTCCATTGAAAACTATTCATAGTGATCATGGAGGAGAATTTCAAAATTCTGATTTTGAAACTTTTTGTAGAAAAAAAGGTATTACTCACAATTTTTCAGCACCTAGAACTCCTCAACAGAATGGTGTAGTTGAAAGAAGAAATAGATTTCTTCAAGTGATAACTAAAACCATGTTGAGTGAATGTTCTACAGCTATACATCTCTGGGATGAAGCTGTAAGTACTGCTTGTTATACTATAAATCGAGTTTTAATTAGACCTTTTCATAATAAAACTCCTTATGAGTTATGGACTGGTAGAAAACCAAGACTATACTACTTCAAGGTTTTTGGTTACAAGGTATTTATTTTGAATACTAAAGATAACTTACATAAATTGGCATCAAAATATGATGAAGGTATTTTCTTAGGTTATTCCACAACCTCCAAGTCTTATAGAGTTTTTAATTAAAATACTTGCACTGTTGAGGAAACAGTACAAGTAAAATTTGATGAGTCAGATCCTTTTGTTTTTAAAACATCCCTACCTACATCTTCAGATGTGTTTTCAAAAACTGATTATCAACCCTTGTTAGAAGAACCTTCTGATAGGGATAATTTTTTAGAATATACGTATGAAACATTTACCCCAAAAGACTTTCTACCCTATGTAGATGAACAGGTTTTACAAAACCCAAATAAAGTGTTTCTTAATAATCATCCCAGTGATAGTATCATTGGTGATGTAAATCAACCTGTAAGGACTAGAAGTTACTTAAGAAATGAAGTAGAACATCTAGCATTTCTTTCCCAATTAGAACCTAAAAGCACTAATGAAGCTTTAGGTGATGATGATTGGATTAAAGCCATGCAAGATGAACTAAATTAATTCGAATGGAATAATGTCTGGACCTTGGTTGAAAGACCTAGAGAAACTTCTGTAATTGGAGTCAAATGGATTTTCAGAAATAAATGTGATAAAAATGGAGTCATAGTTAGAAATAAAGCTATACTTGTTGCTAAAGGCTATAATCAGCAAGAAGGAATAGACTATGAAGAAACCTATGCTCTAGTAGCTAGACTTGAATCTATCCACATTCTACTTTCCTTTGCAGCATTCTTTAATTTCAAACTTTTTCAAATGGATGTGAAATGCGATTTTCTTAATGGTTATGTTCAAGAGGAAGTTTTTGTTGAACAACCTCCTGGATTTAATGATACAAAACATCCTGATCATGTTTTTAGACTTACCATGGCTTTGTATGGTCTTAAACAAGCCCCACGAGCATGTAATGATAGACTCACTGGATTTTTGCTTCAAAATAACTATGTTAAGGGAAATGCAGATCCAAATCTTTTTATAATGAAAGATAAGAAAAATGATTTGATTGTTCAAATTTATGTTGATGAAATTATATTTGGTTCAACTAAGCAATCTTTAACTGACTATTTTGTTAGTCTAATAAAATATGAGTTTGAAATGAGTATGATGGGTGAGTTAACGTTTTTCCTTGGTTTTCAAATTTCTCAAAAACCATAAGGGACATACATATCTCAACATAAGTATATTAAATATCTTATTAAAAAGTATGGTTATGACAACACTAAGAGTATAAGTACTCCCATTGGTACCTCAAACTCTTTAGATCTTGATGAAGTTGGGAAAATAGTAGATTAAACATTTTTTAGAGGTATGATAGGAAGTCTACTATACATAATAGCTAGTCGACCGGACTTAATGTTTTCAGTATGCTTATGTTTAATATATCAATCCAATCCTAAGGAATCTCACTTAATGGCGGTAAAAAGAATTTTTCTCTACCTTAAGGGAACCATGGATCTAGGATTATTTTATACATCTGGAAATGATTTTGTTCTAAAAAGCTTTTCTGATGCTGACTTTGGTGGATTTAGAATGGATAGAAAGAGTACATCCAAAACTTGTCATTTCTTAGGAGATTCTTTAGCTTCTTGGTCCTGCAAGAAGCAACATTCTGTATCACTCTCCACTGCTGAAGCTGAATATGTAGCAGCTGGAAGTTGTTGTGCTCAAGTGTTGTGGATTCAACACACACTCACAGACTATGGCTTGAGTTTTACTAAAACTCAAATTTTGTGTGATAACACAAGTGCCATTGCCCTTAGTAAGAACCCTGCTCATCACTCCCGTGCAAAAAAAATAGATATTAGGCATCACTTTCTTAGTGATCACACACTTAAAGGAGATATTATTCTTCAGTTTAATGGAACGCAAGATCAACTTATGATATTTTCACAAAATCATTGCATTATGATATATTTGAATATATTAAATAGAAGTTGAGAATGATAACCATAAGGTAATCCTCCTTAATTAACTTTCTGTTGAAAAAGTCTCCATACAGCAATAAACTCCTTTTCATAGGGGGAGTACATTTGATTGTTAGTTTAACAAAGTTTTTGAAAAATTATTTTCAAAACTTTTCGGAAAGAAGATTTCGGGAATTGGATTTCCGGAACTACAATTTTTCAGAATGGAAATTTTTGTATAGAATACTTCTGGAATGGAAGTGTTCGTATTAAAAACATCCGGAATGGAAAATTTCGTATTGGTATTTTCATAATGGGATTTTCGTACCGAATCCTTCATAATGTTTTTTTAATGAAACTTTCGTACTATGTTTTTCCTTATTAAATGTGTTTTAATACTTAATTTGTTTTTCGTACTAAGCTTTCCATAATGCGTTTTCCGTACTGAGTTTGTTTTCCGTTGTAAAGTTTTTACGAACTATGTCTTTTCATAATAAAGATTTTTTTTCGTAGTCATTTTTATATTACCCATTACAAATAATCCTCCTTAGACAATCCGAAAGGTATGATTTCCTTACTCAAGTTTTCGTAGTCATTTTATTCTTGCTGGAATTTTCTTGTATTTTGTTTTCGGATTATAGTTTTCTTAATACTTTGTTTTAATAAAAAACTCAAAAAGATCGGATTCAAGTTTTCTTGAGAATTCGTTTTCAACCGTCAGATCTGATCTCATCTTATCATAACCGTTCGATCAACCGAGGAAGTTGAACCGTCATTTCATCGCCTATATAAAGGTGACCCAAATACTTGTCCCACATCGGCCTCAGGCTCTCGCGTCCCGAATCTCTGCCTCTCCATTTTAAAGCTGTTCCGAACTTCAGTTTTCTCCTTTCTGAACTTATTAGAGGTCATCAGATCCGAATGTCTGTGGAGATAGCTTCTCAAAATATGTCATCCACTAAGCCTATTTCACTATGGTAAGTTTATAGAGAAAGGCTAGTCCATCCGGATTTCTTCATTAACTTTGATTCTCTTATTTCGAAGAACATTAAGTTGAATGGATGGGAAGATATTGTTGTATCCAAACCGGGGAACCAAGAAGATGTTTTTACGAAGTTACTTATTGAGTTCTATGAAATAGTTTCCTTCTTTCAGGAAGATAATAGGGAGAAATTTTCTCTTAAGTCTTATGGAAAGATTTATAAGCTTTCTTACACCAAGGCAGCAAGCTTTGTAGGGCTGACTTATGAAGGAGAAGTCGAATTTATTTCTCATGTGTTGTCAGACACTAAGGGTACCTTCGACAAGGAAAAAGACTTGAAAAATCTCAGACTCTCAGACGAAAAATCTCCGAAGATTGCTAGTTTGCCTACAAATTTCCGGATTCTGGAATTGTGGGTGCAAGGTCTTATCCTACCGAGGAAAGGTGATAAAGATAGTTTGAAGAAGACTGAGATCTATATCTTATATTTCTTGATAAATCTAAGGAAGTTTAACTTCATGAGGTACATTCGTATAACCATTGAGAATCTTAAGAAAGGAAATCTCAGAGCCCATATCGTAATGTACCCAGCAATTTTATCAAGGTTGATAGTTTGGTGCCTTGAATCTTTCAAGGAACCTTACAGATCTAAGCCAAGGGATTGTAAAATTTTGTTGGTCAGTGATGATACCCTTAAGAGGATGTATGTGGATTTCAACAAAGAAACTGGTGAGTTCTTCGATCTACCTGCTCAAGAAGAAATGGCTCCGAAGGCTGTTGAACCGGAATCATCTAAGACAGTAAAGAAAATAAAGTTGAAAGAAGTTGTATTTGATGTAAAGGATCTTAAAGCTAAGGAAGTTCAAACCGCTCCTCCCAAACTAAAGAAGAAGAAAGCCAGTCCTGATGAAGTTGTTGCGAAGTGGAGAGAAGATAAAGAGAAAAGGAAAGAAGGGGATCCACAGGTCGGATTGGACCCTGCGGAGGCTAAGGCCTTGAAGAAGAGAACTACTGATGAGCTTGAAAAACAATTAAAGGAAAATAAGCTCAAGAAGAAGTTGACAGAAGACGAGGAAGTCCAAGCTTTGTTAAAGTTTAATGAGATGGTATCTGCAAGCATTCCAGTTCCGAGATCTTTCTCCTTGGAATCTCTACCTGAGACTCCAGGAAGAAGCCTTGTTTTTACGGAAGAGATTACAACTGAACATGTTGAGAAACTCGAGCAGATTCATCAAGTGGGAGAGGAAGAAGTAGTTGCTGAAGGAAGTGGTGAAACAAGAGACTTATTGAAAGAAGTAGATGATTATAAGGGGTCTCCTTCGGAACACCCATCACTCCAAACTTCAGAGGCTGAATCCTCTAAGTTAGTAACTCTAGAGAAGGATAAGAATGAGGAAGATGTTGTTCAAAAAGTTGTTGATGATATTATTCAAGTGTCTATTGGTGAGCAGAAAACTCCTGATCAAGAATAGATTCCGAAAAAGGACAAGGGAAAGTAACTCCTTGTTGAGACTCCGAAATCAGTGGCTAGCAAGAAAATAGAAATTGGTGATTCTTCTAAAAGGAAGTTGGAGCTTATTGAGGAAGAAAATTCTTCAAGTAATGTTTTATATTAGGAGTCATCCTCATTGGGACATGACATTGTTGTTCAATCTTTGAGGAAGTTAGTTGGTTCCATTCCGAACATCTCGACTATAGACTCAATATTCCAAATGCTTCAACATGCTCTGAATCAGAAATCAGATTCCGTATCCTTGGTTATGGATATGTATGTCGAGATAGAAGCCGAATTCAAATCTTTTCTTATTGGCTATGAAGCCCACAAAAGATCTTCCAAGAGAATGACGAGCTGGTCGAGGAAAACTGTGGAAGATATGAGGCTATTCGATGAGTTTCAAGACAATGTTAAAGATGCCTTTGAGACCGAGGACAAGAAGATAAATGAGTTAACACCATCCTTTGAAGAGAAGCTGACAGATCAAAAGAACATCCGTTTCCAAGAAGTCAGAGATCTGAATGGGAAGCTGAATTCCATTTCTCAAAACTGGATGTTTGAAAGGGATCATTGGATTGAGTTTGAACAGAAGATGAAGGCTCAGGAAGAAAAGATCAAGGCTCAGGAAGAAAAGATGAAAGCCCAGGAATAAAAGATTGAAGCTCAATCTGCAAGAATAATGGTCTTAGAGAAGCATGCTGAAGAAGATCATAAAGACCTGAAGAAGATCAAAACTATTCATTAGGGGATCATTTCGAAGGAAAAAGATCCGAAATAACTAAATCCGATCTTTTTGTTGTATCTAGTTTTCTTTGTTTCCGACATTTCAAATCTAATGAAAAATGTTCTTCTCGGTTCCTTTGTTGTTATTACTAATTTTTCAGGTACTTTGTGTTTTTTCATTCCCTCGATTTCTTTTTGAAAATCAAAAAGGGGGAGAAGGAAAAGATCCTTAAGAAATAGAAGAACTCTAATAAGAGTTTATATAAGGAGTAGAAGGAAAAGATCTGTAAGAAAGATGAACTCTACTAAGAGTCTATCTAAGGGGGAGTTTTTTTAAAGAATACTTTCATATTCATAATATAATGTCACTCCAGATATCTAGAATACGATCCTTATAGTTTCAAAGCCTAAGGGGGAGTTAGTCATATTCATTAGTCGTATTCATCAATTTCTTTAAATCCAAGGGAGATAAGCCTTAATGTTTTTCTTTCTTCTTAGAATTTCTTTTTTCTAAGGATGATTGTGCTTTCCAAAAAGCGGGAGATTGTTGAGTCAATAAGGTTTTCCTTATGACCTTTTCATTCCTTCTTGTTTTGAAAATCGCAAACACCTTATCTTTAAGGAAAATTACTTTCTTAAGGAAAATTGCTTTTATAAGAAAAATCGCTTTTATAAGAAAAAATATCCTTATCATATTTTCATTCGTATTTTTCTTAAGTATAAGATTCAGATTCATTTCTATTTTCTCGGAATCGTTGAAACTTTGATATGAAGCATTCGGTTTTAGGATCCAAATTCTGGATAAGAACTGTAAGGAAGTTTCATTCCGAATTCCAGATACGAACTCTGATTAAGTTCTACTCCAGACTCAGTATATGAATCCTTATGAAGTTCGACAACGAATTCTTATTACGAATTCTGATGAGGAATTCTCATTACGAATTCTGATGAAGAATTCTCATTACGAATTCTGATGTCGAATTTTCATTCTGAATTTTCATTCCAAAATTCACCTATTAAACAGAATATGATTATCTTTGTTTTATACACTCTAAATTAATTCAGACTCCGAAAAATATTTTGGTTAGACTCCGAACTTTTATTCTGCTTACAATT
The DNA here is from genome assembly GCA_963277665.1 of Viscum album. Taxonomy (NCBI): domain Eukaryota; kingdom Viridiplantae; phylum Streptophyta; class Magnoliopsida; order Santalales; family Viscaceae; genus Viscum; species Viscum album. Next base: position 1,700,439,963 of record OY728127.1, read on the forward strand.
CAATAATTTGTCTACTCTTTATTATTTTCTTTACACTCCGAACCTTCACTCCGAATTTTTCATTCCGAACTTTTGAGTTAGATTTTAAAACGATGTCGTACATTCTGTTACACTTGTTTTGTTATAAAATGATGTCGTCTATTCTGTTTCTTATTAACCATTGTCTAAGTGACACATGTACAGGTCCCTCCGATATTTATGGAAAATATGAACTTTGGAGAAGGAGCCGACTTTACCTATAAATAGGATCTCATTTGAAAGAGCTCAGTGTGGAAGTGCTGAAAGGCTGACTGATCTTCGACTCATGTGATTACATGCTTGAAGTGATTTTTAGAGAGAGAGGCTCTTATTAACTCTCAAAGCTTCGTGCGACTCCGAATGTTGGTGATTACATTCGAGGGCTTCTGGGGATAGGAAGACAGAGGTGCCGGCTACCTTAAAATTCGACGGCTTCCTTGCTGTGGAAGACAGAGGTTGCTAACTACCTTTAAGTTGAGGGCTTGCGGGGATAGCAAGACAGAGACTCCGATCTTCGTATCGAGGGCTTACCCTGGTGTGGGTAAGACATACTTTCATGAAAGTATAAATCAAGGGACATTTATCCTAGTTTGTTGGATACCCTTCTCTTTGGGTTAAAAGACATATATATTTTTACTGGTAGTATTACTACCTGTTTATTATCCACTGCATTTTGTATTATAAGGAAAGTGTAACTTTATTATACTTCCTTACTTGTACTCTGTTTCATTTAGATTCTATACGCTTTAAGGTAGAATCTCATATTGTAATATTTTATTATGTTTCAATTTCCGGAACCATATTTCCGGAACCTACTTTCGAAATCTCTTTCCAGGTTTACATTCGGTGTTAGAGGTGTTGTGAATTTGCCTTGTTTAACTTTTTTAAACTTAGTCCTTTCCTTCTCTTAAGGAAACTATAGTTATTCTTAACTAACTTTAAAGGTTCCAAAGGAATTTTTAAAGTGTACAATTCACCCCCCTCTTGTAAATTGAGCATCTACATCACTATTTCGATCCTACATAAAAAAGATGAAAAAGTGTTCTATTTTAATGTTTACATCATCAATGTGTTTTCCCACCACCACAACCAATATTTTGTTTTCTTATTAATTTATAAGATTCCTTTTTTTTTCTTAAGAGAAAAACCCTCCTTCCTATTTTCTGAGAAGTTTATATTTTGTAAATTTGTTTTAAAAAAGGAATTTCATTGAAGAACCATTTTTCATCGTAGATTAACCATTATATCGATAATTAAATTTCTCTTTATTTAATGGTATTTAAGTCATCTAAATTAGTTATATATGTATCTCATATAAATACTTATCTTATTCTCCATTTTCATAATTTATAAATACATTAATCATATTCAATAATAAAATTAATCCTCTAATGAATATTTTTTGATTATTATATATGGAAAGATTATGAAACCAATTTTTTTCCAAGTACAATTCTTATGTTTTGATAATTAGGAATGTGTTACATTTGTGGAACATATAATCCGGAAAATATATGGATTTATGTTCCCAAATAGAATTATTAATAAAAAAGGGATGATTTTTTCTCAAGAGATGGTATGTATGGGAATAGGGATTAAAACTAATCCATGAAGGGACTCAATCCACTATTTTATATTATCGATGTAGTTATCCATTAATTATGAATATGACATGTTTTTTGTTGTTTAAATATTTCCATTATGTTCTTTATTTTTCCATAAATATTTTTCATGATTTATTTTATGAAAATCATTGAGAATAAAAGTTGATATCTTAGGTAATAAAATATTTTTTTGATCCCAATATTTATTTTTTTAAATGAAATGTTTTTCAAGAATTATGGAACTAATGGTTTCAATTATATATTTTATATGTGCCTTTATCAACATATAATTCTCATACTTTGTTTTAATAAAAGTATGATAGTTTGAATGATGTGTAGGAATAATGATAAAGACATGGTACATAAAATGAAAATCTCATTATAATGGGAATAATGATCAAGTCACCTGTAAAACATTGTAATAGTTTTACCTAATCAAATAAAACTATAAACCTAAAATATCTTTGGTTACAAAAGTGATTGCATATTTTATTTTTTAAATTTTTATGTTTTTGATGTTTCAATTTTTTTTAAATTTATTGGTATCAAACCAAAAAATATAATGAAGAAATTTTTAGTAACATATTGAGATGTTCTAGACTAGGGATATAATATTTTATATCATAGAAGTATTTAAAAATTTTTGGATATTATAATTACTTTTGTGTGTGTTTATCATAAGAGTTATAGAAATAATAAATGGTTTATATACTTAAGGAATATTATATGTTTAATTCCTTTAAACCCCACATTTCTATGTTTGTAGAGATGAGATTCTGAGGAGAGAAGTGATATTTTTTAGGATGTTTTACTATTTTATGGTATATGTAATACTTATGGTTATTAAGAGGAATTATTTCATAATAATCCAATAAATTTTTTTAGAATTTTTTTTCACATTTTTTGATATTTTATAATAATTATATTAAAATTATTTTTGGAAAATTAGAACCTATAGGTCGTTTTATACTTTGCACATGTAGGATAGCCAGGGTTATTTAACCCACAACTGAATGGAAACAAGGGTGAAATTAATACCACTAGACAATATTATTTCTTGGATACTATGAATTTTTTCTCAGAAAATGATTTGATAGATAATGATTAATTTGATTTCTAGAGCAGCTATTTGATAGTATATATAAACATGGGATTGATATGTGATTTTATGATTAAGTGTAAATGTTATTTCTGAATATGAACACCATAATTTTGGGGAAAATATATGATTTTTTAGATCATAATATTTTGGGATATTATTTGAAATATAATTTGGAAGAATATATGTTTTTACTGTAGATTTATGGTGATTCATATTTTTTATGGAATTGATGACCATATCTGGGAGATTATATATTTAGGGAATTAAATTTTTTAGCATGATACATTAAAAGAGATTGAAGTTATTTCATGATAATTGTTAAATTATTCTTAGATTAATATTTCATTTAATAAATTAGACTTCTGGGATTCAATCCTAGTATGAAATATTTTCATGTATTTTAGGGGTAGTTATTTGAGGAATGATCTATGATAGACATTGTCCATTATAGTTAAGGAAATATAGATTAATTTTTAATATCATCATTTGATGGTTTCACCATTTTTGGATTTATATTATCATTTAATAACCATCATGTGATTCTATGTCTTAGTATTAGAGGAATGATTTATTATTCTATTTGGGATTATGTGATTAATTAAAAGTGTATTTTAGTTCATTAGGCTAAACAATTTATATTCAATAAATTTTATTTTGAGAAAATTATTATATTGTGTAGAAAACATACTAAGGGAAGAAATTATATTGATAATGTAAGTATATTTTTCAATTTTCATAATCTATATGGTAATGGAAATCATCAATATTATAAAAAGGAACATGAAATAAAAAATATTATCTTATTGAATTTATTTTTTATACAGTGGTGGTCTTTTTTCACATAATATTAGATTACAATTTTATCATAGTTAAATTTCTCATGATCATTCATTTTCTTCTAATCAATTGTCTCTATCACTATAAATAATTATCTATACATTACATTTTTCGACACATATATTTCAACTACCCCATAATGTTTCCCTATATTGAAACAAGGAATTTATTATTCTAGATTACTATCTTATTTCCATTTCAAACATTTCATGAGGATATTTTATAAACCATTTTTATGGATTCAGATTACCATAATAATATTTTAAATTGTCAAAAAATTTATTAATAATTTTAATTTAAAATTATGAGGACACCATTTATTAAAAGCTAGTGGGGTGTTTGTTACACAAAAATATTTTTAAAAGAAAACCATTTTTCAATTTTTATATAACACACAACACCAAGCCTAAAAACACAAAAAATAATATTATTCAAATATGATCCTTATAACCTAGATTTTTAATTAATGGTTATTAATAGCATTAATTTTGCTATGAAATATATATAACAGTCGAACTAAATATAAATTTACTGATAAATACTTCATAAATAATCCCTAATTTTTTAGTTAATTTATATTAATAATTTAAAACCTATTTCCTTGAAAAATGGTTATATGAATGAAAAAATATACTTTATCATGGTACCATATTTTTAATTTTTTGTTATCAAATAAATATATTAAATTCCAATGCAATTAAGTCACAATATTTATTCAATTAATCGTAATGAAAAAAATGATTTTAAAAATAATAATATATATTATTTGAAATATTAATTTTCATAACCATTTATTTAGATAAATATAAAATCTTAGTGTTCTTTCAATGGATTATATTTGAATTAGATTTTTGTCATGTTGTTTTCAATGTGAAATTAATTGAATAGTGTAAAAATAAAATTAATGATATTTTATGTCAAATTATCTTTAACTACATTATTTAAAAGGAATAAATTTTTAAATAATTATATCTAGATAAATAAATGGTCTACAAATTCATCCTTAGTCCACATAAAACCCATTATTCTTCTTATAAATAAAATTATAACACTCTAATATTGATATAACCATTACCACAATGATGTTTATGTTCAGTCAACCAAGGGGATAATAAAAATTATTTGGTAAAAATGATATACAACCTATCAATTTATTTTTTATGATTATATTATTACCATGAATTATTTAGCTTCTTATTCATGATTCTGGGAACTATTTTACATGAGATAGAAACATATTATATTATAATATTTTCTGTATAATAAAAAATGAAATAAATGATATTCTATAACAGAAAATATTTAATTAAATGATTCATCATTAATAAAAATATTATCTTAAGAAAATTTGATAGTATGTAATTTAAAATATCAATTGTAGAGATTTTATGGTAAAATTTCCCTTTTTAGTAATTTTCGTATCCCTTAAAGAGTAATAAACTATTTTATCATGCTAATCTTGAAAAGGGTAGACATATTGATGAAACAAAATGATAAGGGTAAGACAATCACTTAAAATGTACATGTTCTATTTTATGGGATTTTTTAGACTCAACCCTATATATTATATAAATTATATCATTATGGATAATTTTAAACCTGAGAATTAATTTTTATTAATTTAATAAATTTTTAAATTCCAGTAATCCCCTCCCATCCTTATAAATTGGAGCCACTGTCCTCTTCCATACTCTATCCAAGATCCATTTGGTAAGTCCAAATACCTATAAAAATACCTTCCTATCATCCATTCCAATATTCTAGATGTATTATTTTTGGATGAACACCCACATTGTAGAGGTTCCTAGTGTCGTGATAGTGTGTGATGGGTAGTGTCCAACATTTCATTATCATGATTGATGATCAATCCAAGATTTAGACCATGATTAACATCATTATCTACAGAAAAAATTAAAATACTATAGACAAAGGATAGAATTAATGATCAAAAAGAGGGTCATCACATATTATTTATAATAAATCAAAATAATTTATGAAATGCCTTTGTGAAATTATTTATTCATTGATGATGTTTACAAAAGAAATGTGTTTTTTCATCATTGCATCGTTGGAATCAAAGCAGATTGTCTATAGTGTGGATCCATAAAAGATTTAAAAATCATAAAATATCACCTTAGGAATATATGGGTACTGAAACATAAGGTCATATTTCCTATGTTGTCCACATTTGATTTCATAAAAAAATACTTCTAAAGTGTTCTCTTTGATCTCTCTTTAATTGGGATAGGGTGGTGGTGAATGATCACTCTCTTTCAGGGGGTTTTATTAAAGAAGGCTTATTTATATGGCATTAGTGGATTCTATAAATTCATCATTCATAACCAATAAAAAGAGTCGACTATATTTGAGAAAATAATATAATTGGGTTTACATATCTCTAGGGTAAAAAATAAAATTATTACACAGGTTACCATTATTATTAATCTTATACCTAATGAACCCCATATCAAATATTATTATTAATATTTTTATTTCTCAACATGAACTTAACTTGTGAATTAAATTTAATATGAATTAAAATAAAAATATCAAATATTTATTTATTATAATTGGACAATTAAAATAAGTCATCCATTACTCCATAACTGTTATCAGCCCTTGAATGATGATAATTTATTAAATAAATAAATATCAATGCATTAATTACCAATAAATATATAAATATTATATTCACTAAATTGTAAATAAATATTTATATGTAATAAATAATTTATATGAATAATTATTAAACCATGTATGGGAATAATATTTTTCTAATATTTAAATAATAAATAATAATATATTATTTAACTAATATTCTTGATACACTTAGTGTGTGAACCTCTAGGAATCATTCTCAGTAGAACCAGGAAAATCCCTTAATTTTCATGGTTTTCATATAAAAACATGCCAAAAAACCCATAGATAAAAAATTTTATGCTACAACAACATGATACCTCATATGCACACATACTAGGTAATATAACCTCTTTTTCACGATATATCAAATCACGTAGTTTGCGTGTTGACACCATCAACCTATGTGCCCGATATCTCATTCATTGACTTCTTGGTAATTTAACTTTTCTATTTGACCCCATGGCCATGGAATTATTTATGATATATCATTTCCATCAATGGTAATGAGATATGAACTTCCATTAAAGAACATATGGGGAAAATCCTTTCATGAATTATTCATTAAGGAAATATTACTCATGAAACACCCAATGTATCCAACCTCATCACGATCATAATTCATCAATGTTTTCATCCACACATCAAAGTAAATGACTCATATCAATCTTTAATAATAAATATAAATTGAAAGGAATAACACACATGCCTATAGATTAGAACATCAGTCAAAACATATGTGGGGATTTCCCACTACTGGGCCTCATTATCATTATATCCTACCTGATATTACAAAGGGATTACATCTAGAGAAGGTTACTCAATGACTTTTGTATCTCCAATCATGATGGAATGCATCTTTTATTTCCTTAAAATTATATCTTATAAATACTAAACATATATTGTTTTGAATAATTTAATATAAATTTAGTGTAATCATCATAATTGGGAAATTCTTTGACCTAGTAGTGTGATAGCTACTCCTACGATAGTATCGAATTATATGTTATGCATAGGAAAAATCATAATGTGATAATAAGTTTGTTATAATTCCAAACTATGAATACAGTTCATCATAATGTTAACAGAATATGGTTTGTTGGAACCAAATCCAATAGACTACCACATACACTGGACCCAACTACTAGAAGACTATAGTTTGATAGCTCTCACCTGATATTCATGTGTCTTCTGATATAGGGATTGATTCAATGGTTAAACCACATTATCTCTTGTGGGTAGTCTTTTTACTATAATGTCAATGATTTGAGGTAAATACCTCAAGAGGTGATACATATGGAGTTTGTTCTTTGTCCATTGGTGTGACCATTACTCTTTTTCAGGAGTCAGGTTGCAGTATTATCAGAATACAATGTGATAGGGTCATTACATTTAGGTACCACGTCATGCCCATGGATAATTTTTATTAATAAAAACGCCATCATTGGATGAATAATATGATTCTATATACACAGACTCCATTATATTATCAATGAAAACTATCTACTTTAAACTCTTCGAGCACACATCACCTCTGTTGAGATATAAATAATAAGATTACTGTGACTACAAATAATTATGATATTTCTAAAGAAATCATAACTATAAACCCTAATGAATAGATCCTCATATCCTTAATTCACTAGGAACATTTCCATATGTATTCAATGATACATAAGGATAGAAATAATAGAAGTATAATGTTTTTCTCCTATACTGTCATGATATTTTCCTACCATGATCAATGCATAAGAAAAATGTGGTATTGTTCAAAAAAAACATTATATTATTTATCTTATCGCTAAAAAATATGATACCTTTCTCATTATATCTCTCTTATTATGTCTGAGGAAACATTTTCCTAGAAATATGTAAACTATATGACAATGGAACCAATCACCTCTTGTATTTTTCAATACAATATCTATTTTGTATCATGTAATCATATGTACATTTTCATATTCTAGGAAACCACTTGGATCTATCATGAATAATCTTGTTCCCGTAAATATAAGCCTCTTCATCAATGTCCTCTATGAGGAACCACATTTTTTAAAATTTCCTTGTCATACTGTAAGACTGGTATGTAATTTCAAATAACTTATATGTCATCAATACATATTAACAGGATATGAAATAAATTTCTACTAAACAACATGTAAATATATTTTTCAAATTTGTTCTTAATGAAACTAATTTCTTTTATTTATCCATTAAAGTGAATGTCCCTTGACATGAATGCTTACATAAATCCATAAATAGAACACTGAAACATTAAAATATTATTTGGTCAACCTGGAGACACAATACCTTATATTTATATCAAATATATATGTTTCTAATTTTTCCCATCAAGGAATTCAGTTTTGATATCAATTTTCCAAATCATATAGTCATGGTAAGCTTCTATAGAATGTATAATTCAAATGGATTAAAATGTGAATCTAGGTATAATGTCTTATCATAGTTAATTAATTGATTCTTTATAAACCCTTTATCTCATTTACATCATCAATGGGTATTTACTTTTCATTCTATATCAGCTTTTATCATGAATACCCATTTGAATCCATTGATATTTAAATAAGTAATCACATCAACCAGAATCCATACATGGTTCTCATGCGTGGAATCATGTTCAGAATTCATTGATTCATTCAATATTGGGTATTCTAATCTCTCTACTAACTTATTATATAAGAATGGTTCATCATTTTCAACCTGTAATGAGATACCATATTCAATGATTAGAGAACCATATCTTTTAGTTTCTCTTACATCTCATACTCTACAATTAAAGATCTTATGTTTCAATAAATATTTCCTCTATTGGGACTTGGTAAATATATTACTATACCATCTATTGTGTTTATTGAACATCAAATTCATCATGTTGAATATTTCTCCCCATTCCATTTTTGAGCATGTGCTCCCTCTCAATAAAGGAATCATTACGGGTGCTAGTGACTTTCTTATCTAATGTGTTCTATAGGTTATTTCATTTTGTCCCCATGGGATATCATAAAATGATACAATTTAATATTCAGGGTGCTGGTTTGTTTTATAATAAGGGCTAAATAAATTACCCACAAACACATATATGATTTTTCAGAAAATAAGGTTTCATTCTACTCTATAACTCAAAGGGAATTCTGTTTTCCTCTTCAGTTTGAACTCGTTTTAATTTGTATTCTACAGTTTGTAATGAATATCCCCAAAAGGATGAAGGAAGATCTATATGGGTCATCATCGATCAAACCATGTCTAAATGGTATGATTTATCATTTAACTAAAAGCATTACAATGTGGTGTATAAGGTGGAGTGAGTTGATATATAATCTCAAACCCCCAAAATAATTCAAAAAAATCTAGGTTTAGATATTCACCACCTCGATTCGACTGAAGTTTCTTTATATTCTTCCGAATTTGATTATCTAAATTGTTATTTAATTCCTTGAATTTATCAGATGACATGGACTTACACATCATGAAGAACATATTTCTAAATCTACTAATGTCATCAGTAAATGTTTTGAAGTATGAATATCCATCACTAGATTCTATTGGAAATGGTTCAAACACAACTGTGTGCACGATTCCTAGAAACACTGTTTTCCTTTTACTATGTCCATGAAATGGTGGTTTGGTCATTTTTTTTGTAATTTAGCATGATATATTTCATGTGTTTTTACCTCAAATTATTTTCAATAACCATATTTATATAGAGTTATCATATGCTTTTCACTTACATTACCAATACGGTGATGCCACAATTGGGTGATATATGAGTTGTGTGATCATGTTTCATTATCAATTTCCAATACACAGTTTTCATTATTTAATACAAAAAGACCATTAGATCAATTTTCCAAACCATAACATATGACTACATTATAAAAGAGATAAATTGTATTTCCCAACATGAAAATAAATACATCTGCATCTAGGAATTATATAGAAATTATGTTCTTGGTAACCATAGGTATATAATAAATTTTAAACAATAATATCTCTTTGGAATTGAATAGTTCCTGTCACTAATAGCCTAGGTAGCCAACCTCCATCCATTATAAGCTGTACTATCTACTATATCCAATAAAAATAATTCAAAATATACATGATTATTTAAATTGAATTGAGATTTGAGCACCGAAAGATGTATCTAATCCATGATGTTTCGATATTGAAAGATTACTCTTGATTATCAATGAAATTATAACATACCATTACTTTTAGTTGTAGTTACACTTCTTGTGTCATGGATTTCCACATGAATAACATAGTACCCCTTTCATTTCCATATATCTGAATATTCATCTTTTTATAAGGATGGTGATTAGGATCTTTAGACTTATTGTGAGTAATAAGCCCCTTGGTATTTTTATTACATATAGTATTCACTATATGGACTATGATTTTATCACACCCCATGTCCATATCCACTTACAGTATCAATTTATGATGGTGTGAAGGATTCTTCACATTATTTATCATATTTTAATTAATGATAAAAATGGTGAAGGTCTAAGGAAATGATGAATGTAAGAGATCTGTACACAACCCATTTGAGAATTTAATATCTATGATGTTTAACAATTAAATGATTCTAATAAGTATCACAACATGAGGACTAGATAGTGCAGACACTCTAATAATAGATGTCAACAAAGGATCAGATATATTATACATCTCTTGTCCCACAATCTCTTTATAGAGATCATGATGGTGAGACAACATGCTATACACATCCATGACCTCTTTTTGATTAAAAAAATCATTATACATAGATGATAGTATGAAACATTGAATTGTTTTTAATTCATGCAAATTTTTCGGATATATTTTTAACTCTTATCACTGGACTCATTTCTAGGTTCTTTTAGTTGAAGGTACTTCCAACATATATAATGTCCTTTCATGATGAAGGATGACACATTGGAAACATTTCGACACTTAGAAACTTATTCCCATTAGAGGGTTTCCCTTATCAAGTATGGATCACAAAGATATGTTTGATGATAGTTTATTGTTGTTTATATAGATAATACGAGAAGAGAATTATGTATATTATCTGATAAATTAAAAAAATATTTTATTTATCAATCTCCCACTATTTTACTGAAAACCAACTTCCCTCTCCATTGTATTTAGAATACCCTATTTCTGGGATATTCAAGTGGAAAAAATCCATATTCCCCTTCTAATTACCCTGATGTCTGTTGGTCAATAAACTAGAATTGTTTTATGTTGGGAGTACAAATCCCAACTACATTAACTCATAGTTCCCTGATATGTTTACTGGACTCTCTGATCCTAAAATTCATTAATATTATTTCCTCAATCTTTTTATATTAGTTACAACATGTCCTTCTTGGGATGTCAAACCATGATGTTAAATAATTTACGTCAACACTTATCAAAAATATAGAATTCCCCTAAAAATTAAATTACCCCAGTATAGGTTGTTCAAGAAATTTTTTCTATGATTGGATTTTCACTATGGGTTTGGAAGGCTATCTGACATAATATATATTATTGTTGAGTTTTATTCTTTTATTAATAAATTTAAAATTACTATATTTATAGGATTATTGTTAATATTTGGTTTATTTACATAACTGATTAACAATGTATTAGAAATTATGTATTCAAAGAAAAATTATTTTAGTTCTATCATGAATTATTCATAATTTAAAAAATTAATTTGATTGTGAAAAAATACATAATGAAATAACCAATAAACATGAATGAAATAAAATAAAAAAGTGTTGTGATCATGGTATTTTACTAATGTTAAGATTATCTGGAGTTTGATAAATTAACTATTGTCCTTGGGGGAACACATTGACTCGATCAAGGTTTGTGTTACAAATTTCCACCTACCCACCAACGTATAATTATTGTATTGGTTACACCTCGGCTCCTAACATGATATGACTCCACAACCATGGGATTTACATCCACTACATATGATTTTACTCACATATAGGTGAAGAAAATAAGGTTTTTACATTAAATAAACCATGTTCAGTCCATCCCATTCATTATAAGTGGAATGAAGGCATATAGGAAAATAATTTAATATAATAATAAATAAATTGAATCCAATCAAATACCAAGTTTTTGGATTTGGTAACGATTCTCTACATGCAAGAAAGAATTATGCCTTTAATAAAACCAGAATTAAAATTTAAATGATTCTAATTTAATAGAAATATTTCTTGAATATATTAATTAATATATTTAATTAATAAATTTTTGTATATTAATTATCACTTAAATATCATTTATATTAAAATCCTTCATGAATTTAGAAACATTAAATAAATTTATTTCAAATTAGTTGTTTACAACTTAAAGGCAACATAGTGATTACCCATATTATAATACCCAAAATGTAATATACTCATATAAAATTTTAAATTTGGACATATTGAAAACATGTCTTATCACATAATTTCATAACCTCTTCTATAAACATAATTATTACCCAAATTACATGATTTTTTAGGCATGTGTTATGATTTAATCCTGGTAGAATAACTACTATAATATAACTGATACATGATATGTAGATCTGATAATTATGAAGATATTAATTAAAAATTTATATATATGTTTTAAATCTTATCAAAGGGATTGTAATATCAACTTAATAACCGCAAGAAAGTGAATTTATAATTTTTATCACAATATAATAAAAAAATTATAAATATATGTAATTTGGTATAAGTACAATAGATGTACATATATCTACACAACATGTCATTACCCATCGTAAAGGGGATCGTGACATGACTACCCCAAGCCCACATCTAATTTATTTGGGGATGGTGACTAGCAATGAGATGGAATATCCAATTAATGGGTGGAATTAGCCTAAATTACATGTACGCATGCAGACATCTCCATGAAAAATATGATGAAATTTAAAACACTCTGAAAATAGTTCATAATATTCACTATATCCAAAAAAAATCAGTACAAAAGTGCATGTACTTGATTATTAGGGCCAATATAATCCCACCAAAAGAATAGAGACTACAACAAAAAGTCCAACCAATAATGTAAGAGGTACTAGGATTATAGTCTACAACGTCGCTGAGACACACCTCAATGAATTTGGTCCCACAAGGCATTGTCTGGTCCTAGTCTTCCTGGAACTGTATTGAAAGGTCAATCATATTCACAAGACACAAAATGTGTGGGAAATTCCCATGGTGGGTGAGTAAATTAATGCATAGTTGGAGAACCCAAAACTGGAAAATAAATACCACAAAATAAATAATAAGAATGAAGTAGTAGTCATCTCCACACAGGTATATGTTTATGATATATATTACAAGAACTTATATAAATAATCATGACCGAAACCATGCCATAGGGTGGTCTTATCCATGTTTCAGGCATTGGATTCTAATCAAAGCCTACTCGTTCCTAGATATATCACTCCATGAGCCATGATATCTCTAGAGACACGCATGAAGGGGTTTAAATCATTTGGGCCCCACCAAAATGAGAATGTATTGGTCAAGAAATATCATTATAGAATTGATAATATATTCATCCCAAACACTATAGAGATACCACTAACTGAATCTAGATAATTTCAAAACGTAGGGTATCACGCCCAGTCACATTGGTGGATACCACAGAACCTACAAATGTGGTCTTCTGGGTGGGGGATCAGTGAATTGTTCATAGATGATACAAAATTCAACTGATTCCTGCAGGGGTGAGAGAGGATCACAATCTACTCCTCTAGAGGGATTCTAGACTCAATCTAGGAATCACCTTATAGATGGTATTACAATCCATTGACATGTATATAATATTGTATTGAACACTCTAGGATAGTAGCATGGGAAAAGTTTCTCAACCAATGCTAGTACAAGATAAAAACTCATTAAATTAATTCAAAACATATAGCTAATCATCATTATCCCAATGTTAAAGAATATTCATAAAATTCAAGGACTATATGAATGTTATCACAGTTTGATCTTTGAAAGAAGTGGGGACACTTGGTTATGGACCAACCGTTGGGTCAGTCCACAGACTATGATGATAGAATGTTGTAGTCGGTCCGCTCCATGGTCTACCTCCCCATTAATGATCTATTGGAATGTTCTGTAGTTATCCATCGACGGTCAATCATGAGACCACCCTGGGTCGACTAGATGTTAGAGCTAGATACGACCTATTACACTGTGTCTATCTTGTCAACTCAATATTGGCAAACTATGCCTGCTCTACTTGGGCTTGGCTGGCTCCTCCTGGGCCTGCCCTGTTCTACCTAGGCTCAGCCTGCCCCACCTTGGTCCAGTCTACTCACGCATGGGCTAATTAATCCATCATAGGCAGCGCACCCAACCATATCCTTTTCTCCATGCGTTCACTCGCAGTGACTGCTACTACCCCACTTGGCCGCCCACCATGTCCTGAAGCCTTGCAGAACTGCGCGACCACTATGGTGGTGCCACCAGAGTTGATATCTGCCATCTCCACTACCATGACCTATTTTTCTACCTCCAATTCCCATATATCATAACGTACATAGATCTAGGTTATTATGGTCCTATTATACACTAATTTGGCTTATACTATGGGTTTGACTCTAATAAGGGGGACCAATCACGTTTGGAGCCTCCCAAATAGTCCAACCATAACCACATGGTTCTAATAGTGAAAATTTCCAACAACATGGGATTGAAAAGAAAAATAACACCCAATGTAATGAAAATCGGTCATGATCATGTCATGGTCAATTAATTCGAATTAGAATAGGAGAACATAAAACAAATTAAAGAAAAGTACCCAAAAATAATCCCCACAATTATAACCAACCCACAATGGCTGACCCATATACCAATAAGTCCATGGATTGACTCTCTTTCATCGTGAAAATAATGAATGTGGATATATCACAAGAAAATAACTATTATAACTTGATTTGGATTAGTTTTCGATGAAGGTAGATAACCATGTCGTCATCATTAGCAAGGTTCCATCGAATCAACTTCACATTGATCATAGATCCATGATCTATAACCATTGGTCTTAGAGACATCAAACAATGATTTCAATTCTTATTCTTCCACATTACTAGGGTAATGTGTCTAACCCTTGTATTTATACATAAGGATTCATATAATAGAAATGTCTATGTGTCATCACAGAGAATATTTATTTAAATTATTTAATACATATTACACCCTTTTGAGTTTTTCCATAGAAGATTTGTGCTGACTGAGGTTATGTCATGACTAGTTAGTTCACCACATTAAGAACTAAATGTTCGTATCATATTTATAATATGTGTCACAATTCATGAGTTATTATGATATTTATAATTAAAATAATTTTATTTTATTATTTTATTTACCATTAAATCCATGGAGAATTTTCTATAGATGACCCGCACCGACCAATGTATGGTATGGCCTATGCTAAATCCCCCTTTTTGAGCTCAATGACACCTTGTATTTATAATCCATGAAACATTTCTGAATGATAAACCATTTTTTAGGAAAACCACACATGCATGATTTCAAAAGGTATAATATTATTCAAACGATTATTTCAGGGACACTAGGCCTCAGAATCACATTTTCTCTCAATTCATAGTCTTGAAATAAATGCATATAATATCTAAAAATAATACATATAATTCCATTGATGTTACATAAAAAGTATTTATATCACCATCTATCTCAAGAGCATGCCCAAGGACTTTTTGTGTATATCGTTCCGTAGAAAATGGAGTACAACAAATGTAAAAGGACTTCACGGTGTGTGGAATATGAGTTACATGGTCACCAATCATATAGGAAATGTATAAAACACATGGTATTTATATGAATCAAATGGAATACACAATATTTATGTGGGATTAATGTAATCTAAGGTGGTTTTCTTGGACAACAGTAGGAGTAATACTTAACTACACCACATGTCATCTATGACCATTCATTGAACTAATTGTGGAATTAATTCTTGATGCAATGATCTCAAGTACATGGAATGTAACTCTAGTTACAGAACGTGTACTCTTATGTTATTAGACCAGAATCTGTGGAACCTCCATATGATTTTATCAATTTTATTTCATTCATAATATTAATTACAATGAATGGATCTAATAGAAATGAATGAGGAAGTATATGATATTGCAATTTTGACTAAAATAAGCATTAAACATCAATTGAAAAACCAAACCACAAATTCATAAGTCGTAAATATTCTTTAAATAAATATAAATAATAATGTGACTGCCCTAATACACATTGTTGGTTTCTAGTGAAGTGGATTCATGCGATTGGAAGTTCCAAACATTTCATTTTGTCATGGTTGATGACCAATATGGAATTTAATCAATGTTTACTGTCCTGATCAATAGAATTAAATGAATGAAAGAAAAATATGGATTGAATTCAGAACAACCTAATGGATAATCTCATATTGTATATAATAAATTTAATTATAAAAAGATTTACATTGTTGTAACTCCTTATTAATTGATGAACCTTTCAATTGATCTATTTTTTATCATCGATGAATTGTAGGAATCAAAGAGGATTCCCAATAGAACTGATCCACACATTTTCACAAATTTCTGAACATCACCATAGGTTTCGTTGAGTGTTATCAGGGATGATATTATATCTTACATAGTCCTATATTAATTACCTCTAAAAATGATTCAAAAGTATTCTCATCGATCTCTGATGACATGAGATGTGGAGGTGGGAGAATATTACTATTAATTATTGGGAGTGTTCTGGGAGAATGGAGCACTTAATGGCCGACAAGGATTCTCCAAATCCATTATACCCAACTAAAAAATTTAACTGTATCTATTAGAGAAAATAATATAATTGGGTTTATATATTAATAGTGTTAAAATAAAACTATTTCATAATTACACTATAATATTAACTTATATCCAGTGGAACCCCATTTAAAATAATAGTAATAAAATATTATTTCCCTATACATGACAATATTTCAAATAAAATTAAATATTATTTAATCAAGAAATATTAATTATTTATTATTTCTCAAAATAACACTAAACTCGATCTTCCATTCCTTCATAAAATTGATCAGACAATGAATACTGCCTATTTATTTGATAAATAAATTTACTACATTATTTAATAATAAATATATTAAATATATACTATGTAATTGGAAAATAAATATTTATATGTGATAATTAATATGTTAATTATTATTAAACCACATCCTGGAAAAATATTTATTGAACCTTTCAAATAATAAATATTAATATATTAGTTATCCTTGATTCTGGAAACACATATTCTGTGACCCTATAGTCCTCTTTCTTAGTGTCATTAGGTGAAGTAGTTTAATGCACAATGTTAGAATATAGAAATATGAAAAGGAACCTAGAGAGATAGAAGTTAATTCCACAATGAAATGAAAATTCTTACAAATTCTTACTGGGTAATACATTTCTATAATAATTATATCTCAAATCAAGAATGAAGCATGCTGGTGCCATCAACCTATTTCATCAATGTATCTTTTTTTGACTGCCCTAGAATTTAACCTTCCTATTGAACACCATGACCATAGATATATTTATGTTATATTATTTTTATCAATGTATTAGAGATATCAACATCCAATAAGGAAAAGGAGGTGGAAATACTTTCATGCATTATTCTTCTATGCAATGTTACATGTGATGTACCTAATGTATCATACCTCACCACATACATATTTCATCATAGTTTTCTTCAATACATAAAATTAATTGGCTCATAATAACCATCGATATTTATCATAAATTCTATTAAATAATACACACATCCCTAGATAGTAAATTTAATGACCTATATAAATTTTGAATTCCAAAAGGTGGTTCTCGTTCTCATATTATCAAACTAAATATTACCAACGGTGTACACCAAGATAAGGTACCTCAATTTACTATGACTCTCCACACATAATATAATTTATAATTTGGGTCCATCAAATCATATCATCTAGATATATAATATATATGTGTTTAATAATGTCATCATAGAACTTCTATGTTCCAATCATAGCGGGAAATTGACAAGACCTTTTCGTACGACAACTACTCTTGTAACATTATAACATACAATGATACGTAGAATAAAAATTAATATGTGATAAGAAGCCTATTATTATTAAAAAAAATTACTAATACATGTTATCATAAAGTACACATAAGTTCATTCTTCAGCATAAATTCAAACACATTAGAGGTCATGGTATAGTTCGTAACCCATAATATTCCTTATATTTCAAATTATAACCCCATAAAATCATCTTGAACCATGATTAAACCAAAATAATGAATTATGAATACTTATATTCTATTATTTCAATTGAATAATGTATATACATCCCTTATTCAATCTACTAATAACCGAAACCACCATTCATGTGTATGATATACTACCATCTCGCAAACCATTGTAATTTGTTTTCAAAATCATCCTATCAGGGATGATTATAAAGATGAATTTAATGTATATATATGATTTCAAAAATATATCTATCACTATAGAAAATTTCTATATGATATATTTTCTTAAAATTTTTGTATGTAAAAAATGATAATGTCATTCATGCGTATATGAGCTCTACCACCTCAATAAAGAACTTTTATTCTATTTTATTCAACACATGACCTAGATGATATATATAAGTACATTTAAATAAATAATATTCGATTTAGTAAATTATTATCACTATACTAAAATAAAAAACATTGTTAACATCGTTAAATAATGATCGTTGAGAAAAGGAAATGTTTCTCATGCATCTGTACAACCGATCAACTCTGTGATTATAATGTAATTCATTTTTCATACTCATCAATAATGATATTTTAAAATAATAATTTATTTCAAAAAAATAATATCACTTCATTATTCTTTTATATAATGGAATAATGGACACTTTGGGACTATCCCAACCCCAATTATGATTCTTTGAGATCTAAACCAAATATCATTAAAACATTCAAGGTGAACTTAATTGATTAGGTAATTCTATAAAACATGGTAATAAAAGAAAAAATTGGAATAATGTACTTGAAAATGTTCCAAATTAAGTATATAGTTAACAATATTTTATTATACATGAATATAAATAATGTACTTGATGAGTTAGACATGAGGTAAGGAACCCTTTTCATTAAAAACCTTTTTCAAATATTTTAAAAATTTATTTTCAAAATATATCTATACCATTTACATAATAATAAATATATTTTATATAATATATTTTTATTTATAAAAATAATTGTATCTACCTTTTTTCTATATTTAAATGGTTTTCAAATAAAATGATTGAAATATTATATATTGAATGTTTTTACATTCTTTAAAAAAGTGAAAAGGAATGTTCTATTTTAACACATATGACATCAACAGATTTTCCGTTCCACCACAACCATTATTTTATCTTTAGATTAAATTATAAGATCCCATGTTTTATTAATATAAAAACAACATTCCATTATTTCTATTAAATTTTCTTAATTGAGTAAAATGGGATCTCCTTAAACCACCATTTTTATTCAACTAATAACATCATATGTGAGAGTAATTTACAAGGTAATTTTATATAAAATTCTAATGAATAAAATAATGAGAATAATAAAACTAAAAAGGTTCTTATGAAATTAAATATTTAACATGATTTAATTATTCATAAAAATAAATAACACACACGAAGAGTCAGACTCATGGTAAGGGATGGTTTCCTTTTAAAAACAAGTTATATATTTTTTAAAACAATAATTTATAAATATTTCCAATCCATGTAAATATTAATAAAAGTATATTATAGACATATATTTCAATTGTTAAGGAAATTTAATGCGTCTTTTTACATTCTTTAAATGTATTTTAGATGAAATGTTTTTATTTATTTTATACTGATTCTTTGACTTTATTTACATAATATCAGAGGAATGTTATATTTTAACGTATATGGAATCAAAGGATTTTTTCCTCGACTACAACGATAGTTTTATTTTTATATTACTATAAAATATTGAATTTTTTCAAAGTTAAACCTTCTTTCTCCTTATTTGGATATATTTTTTTGATGGTAGGGTTTAATAAAGGGATCTTTCTGAACAAACATTTTGAAATGGGTCATAACCGTTATTTATCTATCTCACTTCATATATATATATATTGTTATGTAATGCCACAAGATTTTATATATATATATATCACCTATATATAAATAGCTTATTATCGATATGATGAGGTAATACATTCATTCTGTTCACTTTTAAAATGCATGCTTATGAAGTCACATTTGTTTATGATTTGAGGTAAGATTATGGAAACCATTTCAATCAAAGATAAATTATTATGTTTGTTATTATTGATTGTTTTTCATTTAGAAAACACATAATAAAAAACACATTATAATGTACATTATTATATATATAACTCCAATGCATTGGGAATATGTTTGTCTCATTAAACATTATCTATGAGATTAGGGATTAAAACCAATCCCGAACAGTAATCTATCTACCATGTGATGTTGTCTTGGTAGTTGACCCTGACATAGGTTTATGAAATGTTTTTGTGTCATACCAAATATACATCATTAGTTTCATTTTACATTCCTTATTTTTCATGAAATATTTCATGAAATTAATTTGGAAGAAAATATTATTTTTTGGTAATAAAATATATATTTTTTTCACAAATTAAATTTTAAAAAAAATGAGAATTTATTATAATTATTCATTAACTAAAGAGTTACATTTTTTCTTTTTATATACATTACTGATATTTATTGTATCTAAAATGTTGTAAATATATTATCATATGGTATAAATAAAGAGTATGATTGATGAATATGACATAATATGTGGAAAAAAAGATCTAGGTAAAAAACTAATTATCACTGAATGTTGTTGTAAAATTTATGTAATAGTTGGTAATAAATCCCTAAAACTATAAACCAAAATGATCAATGTATATTCAAGTGATGTATTATTTATGATTGATTTTTTATGTTTTGGATGGATGGAATTGGGTCACATTGATGGGTATCATTGCTAGAAATATAAAAATTCCGATTTAATCAATTGATCTAGAAGCGTTTGTTTGATGTTGTTATAGTAACAAGTATTATGGTCGTATAGAGAAGTAAATTTTGAATTTATTTCTCTTTAATTTTTTACGTACATGAATATTTGGTCATTGTATGATAGATTGGTGGGAAATTCAAGTGTATGTAGTGAATGTAAATGAGTTGTAGACCATGCTGTATCTATATGCCCCATTTTAGAAAAGCTATGATGTCCTTCACATCCCTAGAACATAGTTTTAAATACTATATGGACAAAAAATTTATATAAATATAATTCATTCAGTAAAACCTATATGCTTATTTAAATATTTTTTGGACTGTGTGATCTAAATAATCACATTAGAAAAGTTTGTAAATTTTTTATATATTCCATATTTTAATACCTTTTCATTATTATAAAAGTTATTTATTGGATTTATATGATTTTAAATGATGTTATTACTCATTTTAAATGGTTTTAAAATTTTCAAATTATTTATTGTAGTACCATTCCCGCTTGAAGTGTTTCAATGAATCAAATGGATGGAGTTTTATAAAATATTATATAGGATAAACCACTAATTAATCATCAATATTTTGAAATTTTTCTGGGAAATATTTAACCTATAAACCATAGGGTGTGTCTCATACCATCTTATGATGAAGAATTTAAAAATATTCTTATTCATGATAAGGTAGGACCTCAATAATTCCATTAACAAGCATACTCTCTTTTGGGTAACTAAATCACCTCATGTGGTGGATGAATTATTAGAAAATATTGAATGTATGGAATTTTTCATGAATTAGGAAATTATTATGATAAAATTTCTTGAATCATGTTCAAGGTCCAGATCTATAAATGATAGAATTTAATTTTTTAGGAACATATACATGGGAACATATAATATAGTTACATAATATAATTATTCAACCAATGTGTCTATCTTGATACTATAACTTTGGAAATGTCTTTATATTTAATTTTACCCTATAAAAGAAATAATACAATTTTAAAACATCCTATGAAGTTTTAGGTATTTTTCCACATCACACCAACGAAATGTGTATCATAAGAGAAATGTTTTGAGTCTACTAAGAAATTACAAACATCATTTCATGATTTTGAAATGTGATTTGTAGATATGAATATTGTAATTATGTGGTAACATGGTGTTATAATAAGGAATATCAATTGATTCTGAGAAGGTGAAGAAGGTTATGACATGGGAACTCCCTTGAAATGTTTTAATGATTCTAAGCTTCTAGGGTCTAGTTGGGTATTATATTCATTTCATTAATGAATTCTCAATATTGGTTTGTCTTCTTAATGTAATAACTCAAAATGGTGTAATGATTTATTGCGATAAAAAATATTAGAGTTCTTTTATTGAGATGAAATGTCTATTGACTTCAAAGTTAATTTGTACTCTTCGAGAGTATGAGCAGGGTTATGTGGTCTTTTTTGATATATCAGGTTCAGTCTTGGGTTGTGTTCTTATGAAATATAGTAATGTTGTTGCATATGGATCTTTTAAATATAGTTAAGATAAGAATAATTATCCATCCCCTGACCACAAAATTATAGTTTTGATTCAGTTACTTAATATTTTGAGGCATTACCATTAGGGGGACCAGTTTACCATGTTTTTAGACCGATAGTGTTTGAGTCATGTCTTCTCTATAAAATATTTGAATCACCTACATAAGAGTTGGGTGGAAGAACTATGTTATTTTAAATTTGAAATCACACTAATATCACGGAGATGGAATGTTTTTGTAGATTTCTTGTGTCGGAAACATCTAACCCAAAAATTGAAAGAATCGTCTGGAGAGTGGACCATGGTGGCCCTCTTTTCATAGTTGAATATTGGAGTCCACGAATCAGGGGTTGAAGACTCCTTGGCTATTTTTATGTTGATATCCACTCTTAATGAATTGATAATTCAAGAACAACATCTTGATGATAAGTTCTATTGAAATTGGAGACTCTATTAATGGAATGGAGAGCATGGTTGATTGGTCATTGTCTAAAGAGGCAATTCAAGGCTTTTAGAAATGTTTTGTGGTACTATCTAAGATATAGAATGCTATTATATGGGATTACCATATTTCATAGTGGGATATGAACCAGGGATAATGTAGATATTCTATGACATTAAGTGGTAGTTCTTGTATCCAGGTACTAGATGAGGCATTGTTGTGTTTTTTATCATTGTTATACATGCCCAACTATTAAGGATGAGTACAAAAAACCATTGGGTTTTAGTCAAATGATACCAATACATATATAGATATGGAATAAGATATCTAATAAAATTATTGTTAGGTTTCCACATACCAATAGAAAGAAAAATGTGGTACGGTTTGTGAATGATTGGTTGATCAACTCAACTCACATTTTTACCCACTCATGATATAAACAACGTTTCAGTGATTAGAAATATCTATGTGAATGATATTATAAATTTTTAGGGAGTTTAATCCTCTATAGTCTCTAATATGGATCCTTAGTTCACATCATATTGAGGGGGAGGTCTTTTGGAGGCATTGGGATCTCACATCTATTTGAGTCAGACATATCATCTACTATAAGATGGATAAAAATAAAGAGATATACTGATTATTAAAGATATTCTAATATCATATGTAATTGAATTTGGTGGGTCATTGGATGATCATTTTGGATTAGATGAGTTTTATTATAATAATAGTCTCCATGAGTTATCAGAAGGGACCCTTTTGATACTATTTATGGATAGCTCTTCAAATCTATGTTATATTGGTCATAGATTACAGAGAGATCCATTGATAGACTAAGCATGGTCTATGTGACAATATAATGATTAATTAGATTTATTGGAATATCTTCATTCACACAAAGATGATAAAAGACATATGATCATCATCATCATAATCCACTAGAGTTCTCATTTTATGACCATGGTTTCTTGAATGTTTCACCAAGGTTGGGTCATCGACCTATTTTGAGACATGGGAATCTTAAAAATGTTTTTTGGGACATTTTCAGGTTTTTGAGAAGGAGTGGAATTTTTCATATGATTTAGAACTACCACCATAGATAAAATCAATACATAATGTGTCCCATGTATCTATCCTTTGAAATAATATTTTTTATTCATCTCACATTTTGAGATGGTGTAATATTGGGGATTGACATGATTCACCTGTGATGAATAGCAAATTACAATAGATGAGTATGAAAACAAGGTAATTTTGGTAAGGATGATACATTTGGTGTGTGAGATATTACATATTTGGTTTTTTATTCATGAAAGGTGGGAGAGGGAGGAACATACAAAAGAGTAGTGGCCTTATCTTTTTTACATGGATGTTAAATCAAAGAATTTATGGGGGAAAATTTTAATTTGTGGGGAGGTTGTAACATCATGTTATAATTTTTTGTATTCCTAAAATTTAATTTTTGAACCTTGTTTTTATGGGATTCATTTTGGGTGGGTTTGGGTGAAATGTTTAGAATTTCGGATGTTTCTGGGCTAGTCCAAGATTAACGCATGGCTGGAGAAATATATTCCATATCGTGCACCCTAAAACATCAATGTATCAAAATTGTTCAATGTTATTAACATGGAGTACACATGGTTTATAAAACTATGTGCCCTCTATAGAGAAAATGTGAAGCTAATTTATAACTAGAACACGAATTGCACAAGGTTTAACTAAAATGTAGGCCTCTTCCCATGAAACCATATATTCAGGGTTTTCATTAATTTGAAAATTTATTAAAAATTATCAAACCACTATTTTATGTCCCAAAAAGTCCTCCTTCAACACAAACTAGTTTCTCCCATGATTTAGCTACCAATAAGGATTCATGTCCCCTCATATCCCTATAAAAAGTTATCATAATCTAGAGGAACACTATTTTATCATCTCATGGTTAGTTTCCTTATCTTGATCTCATTCTCCCAAAGTCTCTCTTATTCTCTATAATGATATATGGATCCATGGGTTGATTATAAATATAAAACCATATGTTTTGAGATTATAAACCTTGGTTTGATTTCAATTTTCCAAGTAGTAATTCTTCATTGGAAAATTTTAGATAGGGTTTGGTGTTCTGAGAACTGTTGATTCTAGTAGGTGGTTCCATTACGATGCACATTTCATATAACCCTAAATTTTTTAAAATTAAATTAATGAGTTAAATAAAACGGATTAATTATTATTAAATTAATTTAAATTTTATGATAAAAACCGTAATTCAAATGAATTGGAGTTTCTTGAAAAATAATTTTTTGGAATGAAATTTGAAAAACCTCAATCCCATTGAATTGTGGTGTGTTAATGTAAATTTATTGAAACATAAATTGTTTAAATAAAATAATTAATATGATAGCCATTGTTTTTGTTAATTTTTTGAATTTAATAATGACATATATTTGTTGGAAAATTTTGAAAAACCCAACTTCTCTTTAATTGGGGGTTATTTATAAAACTGATGTAATTATTTTGAAAAAAAATGTTGAATTAAAATTGTGGAATTAGTTTGAGAAATTGGATTGTTGAATGATTCAAATCATTTTTTTGTGAAAAATTCATTTAAATGTTTTTGATTCAATAATTGTCTTATTATATTGTTGATAATCCATTTTTTTAATAAATAACAATTATGGGATTTAAATGGAAATTAAGAAATTTTAAATGGAGAATGGGATTTAATTATTTTTTAATATCTCTTATAATAAATTTCACATTTTTGTTTTGTAATTGAAAAAATGGCATCCAGATTTAGTTAGTGAGCTATTTTTTTCATATTACCACATACTATATTTTTAAAGTTCATATTAGAACATGACAATCTTTATGTGATGGTGATGATTACCCATTGAATTATTTACAATGGTATGTATGTATATATTTTTCATTACAATGTTTCAAGACCCTATATCCTATAACAATCACACCTACTATGAATTTGATCATGTTTCTCACTTGTTTAAGAATATATATAATTTTTGTATCCTATTTTCCATCCATTCAATTTTTTATAATCTTTTTTTATAGAATTTATTATTTGGTCAATAGGGGAAAGGTTACATTGTTTTAAAAATATTCAAACATTTTTATTTGGAAACATTTATTTAAAATAATCCATCATCTGATGTTTGAAGCATTATTGGATAAAGATTTCAAATATTTTGAATCATAAAGAATAATTTTTTTAAATGTTCTTTTTGAATTTCAAAACTATTTGATTTAAAATTGAATGAAATTATTTTGATTATTTTATATTGGAATCTTTCCATGGAACCCTTGGGCGAAATCCTACCTGTATTAGTCTCACACAATACTTGTTCTTGGGGAGTTGTTAAATTTTACCCAACTAGGATCAAGAAACGGAAAATTTCATTTTAGTGGTTATTCGAGCTGTTGATCAACGGGCTTGGTGATTTTTAATTTTTGGGGCTTGTTAAGATTAATTAGTATGTTAAATTTATTTATAGTTCATGGTCTTTTATAAACCTATTAGAATTCTCGCACCACTCTATAAGTACATTATTTTGATATTCATAGTGTCTTGCTTCTTTTACATCAACTTTTGAAGTGGAAAATTCATTCTCAAATTTATATTGAATGATACCAAGATCTATTAACCAAACCATGGATATCAGGAACTCCCTTCAGGCCAGTCATGCTTGTTATGGTTATAATGTTACTATGGTATGTGGGCCTGTTCAGGACACTATTATTATTGAATCGTCTATAAATATAGTAAAATTTGATTCAAGTACATCTCATTAATTAATATATTCTTATGCTATTGATCTAATGAAATTTTTTTGTAGTAATATTCCATATATTTTGTAAATATTTCAATATATAATAATGAATAATGTTTTTGGATTCCAATTCCCTTCATGCAAAATCTACATATATGAGGTGGACATATTTTATGATCATGTCCTTTCATGGAGGTACACCCTTGTTAATATTTTTTGTTAAAACAATTAATTTTTATACAAATTAATAAATTATTGTGTTTCTGTAAAGTTTAAGGATATTTCTAGGGGTTTTGGGACATGAAAGGTGAATGAGAAGAGGTTAGAAATTGTCTAACACTTTGTTGGAACTTGATTAGTACAAACCAAGCACCTTGCATGAGAATCCACATGGCCAAACAACCTTTCGAACAAAACCTAGCACACAGTCACCACAAGGATTGTCAAACCATGTGTGCTACTCCATGAAACTATGTGTATTTCCACCTCTTGGAAAGAGCGAGCCGCATGGTTGGAAGATAGTTGGACTAACCATGTGACTGAATATTTTTCCCCTAAAGTGGTTGATATTGCAATTTTTTCCCACTAGGAAATTAATATTTCTTAGCTGAATATATTTATTATTCCTCCTATAATATAATGGTTTAAAATAATGATTCCCATATACATCCATGGTAATATTATCCATCATTTCTAGGTTATTTTGAGCATCATTGGTTGTATATCGAAGATTTGGGTGATTGTAATACTAGACCTTGTTCTATTTTTTGGTGGTTGTTTTTAGAATATATAATCTTCTAACAAAACCATAATACCCCCACATTTATGTAATATTCTATGTTGAGAAATTAATGGATGGTTGATATCCAATCAAGGCCGTATGTTCAGCAATCGTTCATCAATAAACACGAGCTTTGTGGGTTTAAATCCATTCCCCATAGTATCGCTATTATATAATTTCATGTGGTTGTCCTAATATAACTAATTGTTGGGTTTTATTTCTATTGACTCTGGAAAGTGATTCAGGCAATAGATTTATGTGTTTGACACATCATAGACCTTGTTGGATCAGTTGATAACGTGATGCTGAACCTAGGGATACCCTTAGGGTATGCTAATAAAATGTAATGGGTTGAAATGAGTTTGTAAATGTTGGGATAGGGTAAATATGAAAAAAATGGTTCGGGAGTTGTATTTGGGTATTCATTCTTATATAATAGGAAAACCTGGAGGTTTACATGTTAGTTTTCTTATGTGCTGATGAGTTTTTGGAATGGGTTTAAATGGTGTGATTTTGGTTTTTACTCATCCATGGTTATCAAGGAAGTAATTTATGTTTAAAGGGAGTGATGAATTTAAAGGGGGTTATGACTTCAATTTTTTTGAAAAAATGTGTTCTTATTAATATATTTCTAATCATGTTTGGAATTTTGGTTGTGGACCCTTCTTTTAAAAATTCCTAATGATTGTTTGAATTATTGGGAGTATAATTGAATGCCTTGGGGAATGTTTAGTTTTAGAATGATTATGACCCATTTTTTTAATGGGTTGGATTATAGATGATTTCCAATGAATATATTTAATAGTTTCTTATGCCATGTAACAATTTAGAGGTCCATTGGGAATCAATTTGGTTAAATGATATGCGTGTTTATAAGATAGAACCCACAACAGTTATGTTAGCATGTTAACATGGTTATTAAATTAACTAAATAATTAATTTAAATTGTTTATGACATAGCATAAGTGGTTGTTTGGAAAATTAGTAATTGGTTTAATGGGTTATATCTTGTAAATGGGAAATGTGTACAATATCAGGACTATAAATGACTTAAATGTTTAATATTTGTGGTTTTTGATTCGTAATTTGGCTATGGTTAAAGGATAATGTGAACATGGGATGGTGTTATGTGGGGTATTATAATGAGGGCTCCAGAAGTTGAGTAGAACAATGGATCTAATCCTACCCCTAGGATGCATATGTATGGGAGCCGTACTGATGCTCTAGGCCTGTGATGGTTTCATTTGATGGTAATACCTAAGAAAAGGCTCCAATGTAATTGGTATGTGAATATTTTTAGGATGATGGACTGAGGAACTATGGATCCAAAAATATGGTCATGTAATAGTTTGGGATGTCAAACTAAGGGCCAATTATTCCCAAAGACATGTACATGACCTAATTATTGGATTGAGAATCTAGGATTTGTTGACAAATTTTGTTTATAAAATGAAATATTGTGATTTAATGTGTGTACAAACCCTTATCCTAAGTCATATTCCCCAAGTGTGATAGGAGGTGGTTTATTTATGGAGGTGGTTAGACATGATGATTATGGATGAAATGGTTAACCAATTATTTTCTTAAACTAAGACCTATTTCATTATAAATGTTAGTTAATGAGTAATTATTAAATTTGAATCATGATCCTTTCTTTCAATGTTTAATTGCAACACATTTTTTATGAGTAATGTATAATAAATGACTGTTTATTTCATTAGAAACTATAGGGATTACCTCCTATGTTTTATTCACACCCTTCCCAAGATACAGTTAAAATTGGGTTACTAAGAAGAAGTTACATGTCTCTATCACACATTCAGGACAGAGACCTAGAGATGGTTTTTGAATGGTTTGTGGGGTTGGAGCATCATATGTGAGGACCCGGGTGGGACTTAGGTCCATGCAAGGGGGTCCTTTGGTATTTTTGAATTTGGTAATATATATTTATTACTTCCTAACATGTGTTATAATCATCATGTTTTTAAATCATGTTCTAATTGGTTATTTGATGTCTTTTCTCACATTCTATACATTTATTTGTTCCTTTATGTTACTACATATATTGATATTATTTTTACTCTGAAATTACTCTCATAAGTGGTCTTTGTCTCTCAAATATTTCTCTATAGACTCATGCATCTATTATTCATCCTCTAGCATATAGGGAGGTGCGCCTATGGTCTTGTGATGACCCATCATGTAGAACTAGGTATATTATCCACAAGGGAATGGAGATTATAGTGTGTTATCCGATGTGGTTCATTTCTTCTAACTATTCTTCTCACGGTAGATAGGAGACTATGGTCTTGTCGAGAAATGTAAATGATCTCATGACTTTGTTCTTTCATCCCTATGTGGGGGGGGGGGCACAACTATCAAGGGGTGGGAACTGATGCATTGTTTTGTGCTTCTATGGTTGATTCATACTTCAACCACAAATGATGTAGTTCAAAGTGATGTTATTGATTGATTAGTTTTTTTCTCTTGGCCCATTATAAAAAGATAAAATGTGTGAGTTGATGAATCATGCCAGGCACATTGAATTGATAGTTCATCAGTATATTGCATGTGATTGATAGTTCTTTGGGACACACATTTTATTAGTCCAATTTATTCCATAGATTTTAGAATGTTGATGTTTACTTGAAATTTTCAAAAATGAAAATGTTTTAAAATATGAATTACAATAACATTTAAATTATTGAAATGTTGGGTTAACAAAATGGTATTTGAATTTGTAAATTATATTCTTTTAAATTCAATGTCTGGAAATTTATTCCAAAGTGAATAATTCAGTAATATAATATGGGGTTTTTATGGTTTGGATATTCCAATTGATGAAATGATACATGTATTTTCCTTGGATAGTTTGAAACCATGGTGTTTTGAAAAGATGGCTACTATTGTGGATGTGAAGACGCATTTAGGTTGTGACCATGCGAGCAATTTTTTTAACCTAGATTGTGCATCCAACTCATGGTTCTTGTGGTTATGTTTTTGTATCTTGGTTGTGAATCCAAGATTAAATGTTTTCTTGGTGTGTTAGATGTAGTGTGTTTTGAATGGTTCTATGATTTCTACCTATTACAAATGGCTTGATTGACATTTGATGTGTATGGATTAAAGGGACATAGAATGAACATTATTAGGAATGACTTGATTTATGGAGGTTGTATCATTTTGATCATCATGGTGTCTCTAGAGTGGGTTTAGTTACGATTTATTGTGATTTTGTGTTTGTATTCCATAGGTTGATTTTTTGTTTATTGGAAGTGGAACACAGAAAGAGTTTCCCAATGTGGGTATGGGATAGAGGGATATGTGGGATGGTTTATATTCATAAAGATGAAACTAGAGTTTTATATGTGGGTTCAAAGTCATGGGAAATTGACAGTTGTTGTATGGGATTTTAGCCCATCACTGTAAGTTCCATAGAAGATGAAGCATGAGTTGGTTCTTCGAATGTGTAATCGATGTGTAGTTGCTGACATTGAATTCTAAAACAGTACATGGTTATTCCTTGGTTTCTTTATCAGGTATATTCTTGAGTGGTTGTGGTTAATTTTAAATACCGTTTTGGTAGAGTAAAATTCATTAATATCATTTTTCTAGGGCTTGATGAAATTCTATCCAAAATGCGGTGTTCTATTTTGGGAAAATGACACGGGAGGTCAAAGATTGGATGTCACATTTAGCAAGGAGTTTAAACATGGGGAGATGGTGTTCACTGGGTTGGTCTTTCATTCATTATTCATTGGTTAAGATGAAAATTTTGATAACACCTTGAGAACATTGAGGATGACATTCTATTAGGAATTGTTAGTATTGTACCCAAGAGTTGGGCCATGATTTGGTGATGCACAAGCCACGTGGTCAAGATGTATATTCAGTGTGTATACACTAGAATGTAATATATCTCATGGACTCTTAAGGTTTCAAGATTTGTTAATGTTCCTCTAAGGTCATGATTCCATTCCAGATGGGTGGATATAAGACTCAAAATATGTTTCTATAATTTTATATGAAACCAGTAGGGAGGTGCTGATTATGTGAGAGAATAGTTGGTTATGAATTGGTGTGAAGGATCACAGTGTTTCTATTGATATCCACAATGGTACATTGCATGAACTTGAGAGGTGTTATAGTGGAAGTACTATAGGAAGTATTGGCCCATGATGACATGGTAAAGTGATCGTGATGCAGTGGTGAGATTATTTTGGAACCCTACTTGAGTTGATGTCGAATTCATTGATGAATTCATGTCATACTTTTACCTACTTAGTATCATTTTCAATATCTTAACACAATCCCAGGTATACTTGTAGTTATTAGTTTTTACACCTAGCTACCTAAATGTGATTAGGATGAAAATAGATCCTCTTAGACGATACACCCATGGGGTGATGTGTGTGGAGTCCGATGGTGGCGTGCTTACCGTCGAGCACTTGAGGGAAAGGTCATCGAGATGGACTAGATGTCCACAAATTCCCTGAGTTCCATTATCAAGATCATGGAATGAGTAATAGAATATATTTATTTTTTTATGGAATCTAGATAGAAACATCCATGTTTGGAGGATATATTGTAATAAAATCAATAGTTGTGGCTGTCGACATTTCATGAGAAAATTAGTGACAACTCCACTCCTAAGGTTGTGAATGGTATGCAAGTCATGGATAAAGGTAGAAAACTATTGATAAAATCTGGTGACATTGAGGTTCCAAATATTAGCATGTAAAGGAAATTTTGGGGGTCCTTATGTAGGTTTTTTTGGTCCTTTGATCTGTTGGTAGATTGAATCGAGAGATGGATTCGGGAAATATATGATTTTGGAGGGGATCGAATCATTTGCATCATAGATGTGTTATTGGGTTATTTAGAGATGAAAATGGTTTACGAAGAAGTGAATGCTAAGGAGATGAATCTTCACCTATTTTTTGGAATTGAATCCAGTAGGTATGTGCAGGTGATGGAGTAATTCCTTTAGTGAGAAGGTGTTTTTTTTGGTTATAGGGAATACATTAAAACAATTGATGTTGGAAACAAAAAGAGTGGGCCATCGTGATTGGCCTGACTCAATTGTGTTGAATGGAAATAGATTCATGGGATGTAAGATTCCATTGGTTAATATCCTAATGGAATGTGTGTCCCAATAATTATATATTATTTTTTATGAAGAACCATGAATCCCAATGTTGACATATGGATGAAGATTGTGTGACAATTCTCATAGTTTCAAATGGAAGACTGAATTCCAAAGTTTGGTGGAGTTTCCATGGGCTTTTGGTTGCAGTGAGATAAGGAATGTACTGGTAAAGTTATGAAGGATGAATTCAGTTTATTAGCATCCATTTCAATATTAATGCACACAAAACCGAGAAATAGTGATGATAAACTGATTTGTATTGTGGGGAACAACAGAGTAGGTGAGTAATCAATTAATGGTGTTATTGGTGTATCACATCAGATGGACTCAGGTAGGATCCTTCTTAGTATTCTAATTTTTGTGATGGATATTTGACTTTGATTCGACAAGATTTGTACCTTGAAAATAAGGTCTTTCATGGGTTGTGCATCACATTTTTTGAAATGGATTGAGTCCATTGGGACTCATGTAGTAGATTGATATGATCTATAAATGTGGTTGGAATCATCATGTTCCTCCATTGATGATGAGCATATGTAATTGTTATAATTTTTTAATATACGTGTGATAATGCCAAGTAATTTGGGACAAGGATAGTGGAGTGTATTAGATCAATGGTGTTTGGATTGTCACTTCCTAGGTTAGTAATGTTATTTTTAGTATCCTTCTTTATGGTGGTCAAGAAACATTGCCTGAACGTTTCTCTTGTTTCGTATGGGGAAAATGATTATTTTATCTCGATGAATCTTTAAGGAGTATCATGTTTTTGATTAGGGATAATGGTGGGGTGGGGGGGGGGGGATTTCTGAGTTAGATGGTATCCTTGGTCTGAGAGTTGTTAAGAAATAGTAGAGTTCAAGGATAATTTTGGAAGATTGAAGTAGATATGTGGGCATGTGGACCACCCTTTTTTCATGGGGGTGTACTGATTCATGGTATGGGTGGTTTGGGGGAGAGCTGTTATAATGTGGCGGCGATTGTAAAGACGGAAATTTTAATGTTGTAATGAACTTTTTTAATTTTTCTGTTAATCCCCCTTTATTTTGGCTAATTGTCATGACCTGGCCCATGCTGGGGACTAAGCCTCAACTACCCCAAGCATGCCTCCATAGGAAGGGGGATTTCAACTAGCGTTGAAGGGATAAAAATCTTAAGGATTTATTTTCCTATGTATCTAAATACATATAAATGCAGTCAAATACATGAAAATGTTGAAAAGGGAAAGGAAATAATATGAAACATTACTATATATACAAACCACAAATATCAGTCGACCACTATGTTTTATAAGTAAAAGTTATGTAATGTAAACTCGAAGGAGAAAAGGGAAGAAATACATGCCCAACCAATAAAGTTCCATAACTCATCAACATGTGTAAAATTATAAATGATGGGAGATCCCAACTCTAGAATCCAATATCACGACCAATACAAACATTACAAGCACCCAATATTGCAAGATCCTTTGATTTCAGAATCCACCTAGTCGTCTTTTATATGGTCACACCAAGTAGAGGCACACCCCAAAAAGGGTTGAGTTTAAAAATACACAGAACGATTCCCTAAAGGCTCCACAGATCAGAAAGAGAAGTACCAATGAGGGGAGTAGTAGATAGAAGAGGGTATAGTAAAATATATAACAACTCAACCCAACAATAGAGTGATGTAAACTCATCCATACACTAGGATTTATAAAGGGTGAGATGATGAACTACTCATAAAGTCATTACTACCTTTAGTAGTAGATTAGACTCTTATATCCATAATAATCTATACATGGAAATAACATGTTATAACCCATGAGTCTTCTCCCCTCCTAGAAGGAGTGTTACCAAAAACCCAGGAGGGGGTATACAATAATATATACATATGATTAAATATGAAAAAAAACTATAGATTAAGGGGATCTCCATCTCATATGTCATCCCAGAAATAAAGTCGCTAGTTATTCTATAAGTAACCACCATTTATACCCAACATCCTTCACATCTAATCTGAAATACATGTCAAAGGGACTCAATCACCGCACCTTGATACTTTCTTATTTGGGTGGCACTGTCTCTCTTTCATGGTTTTAGATCAAGTCACAGAGGCATGTCTCGGTGGTGAATGTGTTCCTACTTATTGTGAGTTAAAAGGTACATCAAAACATGTCTCATCACTAGTCCTTATAGTTTAGAGATCATATATCATGGTCAAGAACCAACAACCTAGTCGGATTGGAGGGTATGCTCTATTCTCATGTCAGGAAATGAAACTTCCCAGCCTCAGTGAAGGGTAATATGCATCAGGTTAAGCTCAAAAGTTTCATAGGTGAAGACCATATCCCATACCAGCAGAAGGGTAGTCAAGGTAAATGATTAACACCACTTCCCAGCCCCACTAAAGTGTAAACCATGAAGAGTAAATGAAGAACACCACTGCCCATCCCCCTAGAGGGTATACCCTGAAGACTAAATGGTGTACACCACTACCCAGCCCTGCTGGTGGGTAAGCCAATTATTCACTATCGATTTCTGTTAGATGTTACCACTTGGAAAGCATCTATTAAAAACACTATAGTCATTGGGTATCACCCTAGATAGGTGACACACCTGAAACACCTTGACTCCTATATTTAAATCCACTATAGAATGAAACATTTTTTTACATGAAGAACAACTAAGATAGGCCAATGTGTACCCATCCATATTCAGTTATTAAATGTTCAACTAGTACCCACAAGTCTTGCTAGTGTAATACCGAAGTACATGGTACCTCTAGAACAACGGAAAATGAGGTTGTGATGCTTGTTACTGGTCCAAAAGGGGTGAATCATTATATTTTCTGACATGCCACTTAAAATGGCCCCAAATATCAAAACAGAACACACTATTTCAATGCTTATAGAAAAGCATATATGAACGAATATTCATTTTCCTGAACCGGACTCCAAGATAATATATTGCATATCTCAGCATCGTACAAAAACGATGCTTCAAGGGGCCCTTGTATCAATCCCGGAACACATCATATGGATTACACCATTGTGATCCTCATGAAAAAACACAGAAGATTGGCTATTCGTTTGCCCAAAACAATCTCTCTGTTAAAATATTAATTTTTACCACAAACCCCCAAATTGATCCTCATAGGGGCTGCACATCCATTTTGGTATATGAACAACTAATTGGTCTTCAAAATTCTCATTGAATTTCAGGGTTGAAATCCAAGTAATGGTGTACCAACCGGACATCAGACACATGAGATACATATGTTACCCTGATTGAAACCTAATAATAATTATATTATTATTAAAATTGTATGTTTCATTCTACCAAGCATCGAAACTGAAACAAATGTTCCTTTACATGACTCAAAAGGTCCGTCTCATTATGTGGAATGTGTGTTCATATACATCATGAAAAACAGACTCTCTGTTTTGTAGATATGGGA
This sequence comes from Viscum album, assembly GCA_963277665.1. Classification (NCBI taxonomy): domain Eukaryota; kingdom Viridiplantae; phylum Streptophyta; class Magnoliopsida; order Santalales; family Viscaceae; genus Viscum; species Viscum album. Next base: position 1,700,476,396 of record OY728127.1, read on the forward strand.
ATTGTTTTTCTTTTTGTCCTGATCGGGCCTAAACGGGATGGGATGGCTTCCTCTAGCTAGCCTAACTCGGTCCATCGGCCCAACAATTCACCAGCCTGCTAGTTCTCCAGCCTCTACACCCAATGTTCCCAATGAGTGGTGGAATCCTACCATCATGGCCCTCATGTCGTGAAATCCACCAAGCGGCACACCAGCACCACTACCATCCTCCAATGACCACCACCGCGGGACCTCCGTAGAACGAAGGTGTTTTCCTAGTTATCATAAAATTGAATCAAGATCATATATGAGATCCTCTAGATGACACAATCACAATGCTAGCCTCTTCTCTATGATACGTCTTTTTTTCAAAATTGTAAAAAGTAGGCACCACTTTTACTCACCATTGTGCCCCCTTTGGCACCTAAAACACAAAATTGTTATAGATCCGATATCCCAATATCACGAACATCACAGGAAAAATTATCTACTCAATTATTGGATGCATTTCATCATGTCAAAAAAATTATAGTTAAAGAATGAAAAGAACAATAAAGAATGAATGACCTATAAATTAAACAAGCGATGGAAGTAGTTAGTTCGACCATCAAAAAAGGATTACAAACACAATGAATTAAATTTAAATGAGTTTCAAATGAAAATAAATCTTGGTATTGTAGGATCCCAAAATAGAAATCCTTCTTTGATTTTGGATCCGTTTTTGTGTTTTCAATGCTCTGATCTTCTAGGATGTGGTCTCTATTTGTGATATATCATTATCTGACATCAATTAGCCAATCAGAAGGAGAGAGAGGATTAGACATAATCTATTGGAGAAATGAGGCATCAATTTCTCATTTCCCTTAAACACATATTTATTGAAATTTAGAAATATGGCCTCCAATAGTCGTAGGATTTGAACCTCCCACACCCTCTTATAATATGTCACACCTATGTAAAACACCACATTACAAACTCAGTGGTGGAATTAAATTTCCATCTTGAGACCCCGTTAAAATGTTATTTGAAAATAATTGTGGGATAAAATAATTAAATTTATTTATTTTATTTATGAAATCATTCTCCATGGAGTTTTTTATTGAAGTACCATGATGATAATTTTATACCCCTTCAAGGGAAAATGACTTGCTCTGAACTCAACTGTGGCCTCATATTTCAGATCTGATCTACCTTATGAGAGATATACGATTTCCTACATATTCAAAGTATACAATATAATTAATATTTTCTGTTTAAATTTTTTCGGGCACTCTAGGACTCGAAATCAATTTTCGTCTTAGTGCCTGGCTCTAAAAATATACGAATAAATATTCTAAAGAATTAAAAGGCAATAACTGGGTCTCAAAATAATTCCCTCCATCAAGATTATAATTTTCACAAATAAAAAACCAAGAAAACTTCTTAGGTTAATGAGCTCACATATTGCACTCCCCCTGCTAGGAAAACCTTCAAATTTCCATACTTCCACAACACATGAACCAACAGGATTATCTGATCGAATATGGTCTGCACTTATAGATGATGTGAAATGTATCATGAACGTATCTCCTCAATTGTGACATGTGGGAGATATCTTGCTCCACTACAACAATTTTGGTAGGTCAAAGAGGTAGGAAAATTTTCCCTCTATTTTAACTATCCCAAATGGACCAATGTAACTCAGGGGATAGACACTCTCCCCAGTCATACATATACATCCCATGTCATGACCATAATCACTATTTGTCCCTAGAATAAGGACTTTTGATTCCCTCATTCAAAAAATTGAACTACTAAAATGCAAAAGTATATTTTGTTACACATGAAGTCATAGTCGATTTATCGAAACCGATACTCTCTTACAGACACAAAATGTGAAGGATTAAACATCTTGAACTGGAAAAAAATTTATACCCTCATGTCCCACCAAGGTTAGATGAAGGGAAGCTAATAGCTCTAATACTTCCCACACTAGGTGAGCCTAGGAATTCATTAAAAGGGAATCAACTATAACATCTCCCTTTTCTGACAAATAGATTATTTCAATGTTGTAGTCCTACATGATGTCCAACCAGTGTCGCTGCCTCAATTTCATGTCTTTCTTGGTGGAGATGGACCCGATAATCTACTGGTCTATGAAAACTACAAGTTACTCTCCAGAAAATGAGTGTCTCCACTTTATCTAGGTAAAGACTATTGCTTCTAGCATTAGTTAGTGATTCATATTTTTCTGGTCATGTGGTATCTGTTACCTTAACATGGAATTGATAACAATTGTATCAAGGTTGACATTGATCACAAAAACATTCCATGGAATAGTGAAGGTCAAAAAATTCACCCAACCATAAGAACCTAGAGACATAATGAATGTGGAATACCTCACTTGTTCTTAATTCCCTTGTAAGGAGAGTAATCCCCAAACCAGATACTCTACTACACTAAATAGTGTAATATCATGAAAAAAAGAGGTCAAGCATAACAAATCCACTGATAGTTCCAGGATATGATCCATCACTCCACTGCCCCACCTTATTGTGAATGGACAAGTCAGGGGGACTCATCCTCGACACCAAGATACTATCGTATATGGGTGACATAGACTTTTTATCACGATTTTTGTCAAATCACAATAACATGTATCGATTGGGGAAGAACACATCTTCCTTGTTCATTAAAATTTACATCCAAAAACACTGATACAGGGTTACACATAAACCTCATGTCACCTCAGTAAAACCATTACTCTGAAAAATGGAGAAAATAGTACCTCATCTAGTTTTTAACATGCTCTACTTCAAAAAGGTATAAAATACATTGGTCGTATTTCATATCATCTCATGCACTGTAAGATTATATACATACATAATGTGTTGCAGCACATAGATCTAATTTCTTGCTCCCTAATCCTAACGTGGACTACTTGTGGGGGTGGATGGATTTCACAGTGTCATACAATGAACACATTTCTTTCTGCTCCACTTCCAACACCTCTTCATGGGGACAACCCTATCCCCTCCAGGGATATCTCTGATCACGAAACCATTTCAGTCGTGGTGATTCATTTTCTATTTACATGAAATGTTTAACAAGTTTGGTTAGGCAGTCTCATACCTAGTGACCTTTCAAACCAATAGAAGAACACTGGACATCACCTGGATATCACCACATCATATTTTTCCTTATCCCTATATGACTATATACCTGAGAGAAATTATGAGGAGGTCTCCTATGTCGATATCGTATCGTCTAACACCTGTTAGGTACGAAAGACATCTCAACTCTATTACACACACTACCATAACTAGCTGTATGGAACCCCATTGGAAAAAATCTCTCTATCTCTAGTGCCTACCCCAATACCTCATCATAGGTGGAGATGCACAAGGGTACAATGATTCCATAGATCTCTCTGTGGGGTCCCATCACAAAAATCCATTCTCAGAAATTGTTTTCATGGATTAGGGAAAGAGAATACCGTGTAAGTTCTGAAAACCTAGTTTCATATCCACTGACTACCATCTGACCCTATTGAAGTTATCAAATCATCTTTATCAGACTAAATCATAAGCATGAGGGGTAGTACTCCTCATTGAACATCTTTTGGAAGTCCTCCCACATGAATTATACTTAAACGCATATATGAAACCAAAAATCCTCCAAAATCCATGTGAGATGTTGTAAATATTGGCTTCCAAAGAAAAAAAATCGTACATCAGTGTCCATAAAATCAAGAATAGGTATACCATAGAAATTAGACAGACCACTGCTTCCTGAGGATCTGTCTCACTACAGAACCTCAACGGTCTCTAATACAATAACCCATAGTGTGTGCTCAACATACAGACATCCTCAGTATCATTTTATGGGACAAAATATTTCTTAAACATAGGGGTAATACTACATTTCCCAGCTAGAGGATGGTCGATTATTTGACAGATCTTAATCTATGGCCTCGTCACACATAAGGTTATTGTCATGAATCAAAGTATGTATCCTTATAGTCTGTCCTCGTAGTGATATCTTGAATCATATCAATGGATACCACCGTAAAATGATAATATATGTATATATATATCAATAGTAATGGGGATATGACTCAATAAGGATAGTAAAATACTCAATCCTATATAATAATGTACCATTTTTCTATGCAACAGATTCCTCAACATGCCAATTCAACCAGCGGGTAATTAGGATCCTCGGGAATGCCTACATTGGTCGTCGCACCATCAGTAGATTCATTTTCCAAGTATTCACTCTTGTTAAATGTTGAACATATTTCCTTAAAACTAAACCAATTACATTTTATAAAATTCTTGGAAAACGTCTCACGGAATGAACCACCTCTTATTCCAAATTTTCATGAACCGACCTGTGCTAAGGCTCGAACCGCAGCTACCCCAAGACTGCCTCGACAGGCTAGGGGTAGGTGACTAGCATTGAAGGCATGAAAAACATAGAGAGGCCTTTTCCTATGTACCTATACACACATACACAACCAACTCAATAATATGATTATGGTTTATGGGAAAAAAGATACAACACTACAATATATATTAACCACAAATATGCATCAACCTCTATATAGTACAAATATAGGTGATGTAATGTAAACTGTATGTGGAAAGAGAAAAAATACATGCCCAACCAAAAAAGTGCAACAACCCAGAAATTGGTGGAAAATTAAAACATCTAGGAGAGACTAGATTTAGAATCATTAGTCATGACCACCACACACTGTCCAAGAACCATGTTACTCTAACACCTCTAAAGTCATGATCAACCTATTACTCATCATTATGAGAACACCTATTGTTGGAAAATCCCAAATATGGGTGAGTATAAAAATACTTAGTAGGATTCAATAAAGGATCAAGGTAGTAGAATGAGAGGTACTGATTAGGGGAGATGTTGATAAAACATGGTATAGTAAAATAGATTACAGACCCACCAAACAAGAGATTGAAGTAAGATCATCCAAACACAAGGAGTGATACATGGTGAAAAGATGATCTTCTAATTGAGTATTTGATACTTTTTTTGGATAGTAGACTCATCCAAACATGAAAATATAGACATGGAAATCATGTGGCATACCCATCACATATTCTCCACTTCTAGAATTAGTGTAACCAAAACCAAATGATTGGGTACTATAATATGATATATTTATATATATACTCAAACAACAAACCCAAATGAGAGAATAAGGGGATCTATATCTCACAATTCACCCCATGATAATATTCACCATCAGTTCTAGATGTAACCACCTTTGATGCCCATCATTTTTCCCAAATTATATGAATTTCATGTCAAATGGACTCACTATCTACACCTTGATACTATTTACTGTGGGTTTTAGGGTCCAACTCTCACGGTTTTATATCACATCACATGGAAGTGTCTTGTTGGGGAATTTATCCCACATTTTCGTGAGATCAATGGTATGTAAAAAAATGTCTCTTCGTCATTCTATATAGCCGATCGATCATGTATCATGGTCATGAACCCACTGCCCAGCCCCACAAAAGGGTAATACAATAGTGGGTAAGTTCAGAATTGTCATAGCTGAATGCCATTGCAAAACCCAGCTGGAGTGTAATATCGGTTGAGTAAATGGTGAACAAAACTACACAGCCCCACTGGAGGGTAAGAACTGTGGAGGAAATGGTTGACACCACTTCCCACCGACACAGGAGGGTAATATGTAATGACTAAATGACTTATTCCACTACACAGCCTTACTGGATGGTAAGAAGGTTCTCCACTGGACATCATTTCATGAAGGAACCTCTCAGAACGCATTTAGGATCTACAATGCAGTCATCAGTTATCACCCCTAACATGTGGAAAAAATAGAACATCTCAGATTGTATCTAAAAAACCTATAGGGAGGGAACAATCATATTCTACATGGAATAACTCATAGGATATGCAACTCTTTTTCCAAAATTTGAATCCAAAATAAATAGATATGATTTCAATTCATAGTGTGTCACACATTGTGTGTGTCCCACATGATATGTGCCCCCACCTCATCGCATGGCTATATACCCAACCATATTTTTGTACTAATATGTGAACTTTTACACACAAGTTGTGTTAGTGTACTCCTAGATTACATGGTACCTATAACCAAAATGATGATGAGAGCATGATTCTCAGTTCTGGTCCAAAATTAGAGAGAATGAAACATTATAGACATGGATACTCAAAATGACCTACATATCCTAGAAAAATCACATTGTTTTTATCCTTGAGAAAAATAACACGTCATAAAATATTCATTCACCCAAACTAGACCCCCAGGGACGAGGCTGCATCACTCAGTATCATACATGAAGGGTGCTTCATTATGCCCACATATTGATCAGTGAACACATCATATGGATCTAAACATTTTACGCCACATGAAAAAACACATGGTATTGGATATTCATTCATTCAAAACTATATCATGGTGAAAAAGTCCAATTTCACTACAATCGCCCAAACTAGGCCTCATAGGGATTGCACCACCCTTTTTATTTAAGCACATGAAACCGGTATGAAAAAGTCAGACACAATTTGAGGTTAACAACACCTCTGATAATGTGTCAATAAAATTTTTGTCCATAGAGATACACACATTATTAGTTCAACCAAATAATAATAACATTATTATTATTTTTACAATTGGATTTTTCGTATCACATAACATCAATCCCAAAACAAAGTTTCCTAAAATTACCTCCAAAGGTCCATCTCATTAAAAATAATATGTGTAAATAGATGTCTCACAAAATGGGCAGTCCATGTTGGAGATATATTTATTTGATGTCTGTTTGGCCCGATCGGGCCCAAAAGGATTTAATGGCCCAACTATGGCTGGTCCACACCACCTAGGACATCCCACTATGGCTGGGCCAGCTTTACACACTTTCTAACATCCAGCCTCTACAGCTAGTTTCCGTTGCATTAGATGAAACCCTACTACCACATCCCGTTGGCTGTAACCTCTACCATGTAGCTGCGCCACCATCGAGTGGAGAACCACCACCGAGCAGTGAACCACCACCATTTCTGGCCTCCTGAGGTTGTCGCATCTATCACTGTCCATGGTCAATCATCTGTGGACAACCATTGGAGCCCTAGTACTCAGAAAAAAGATCTGATCATGGTTCTAGATCCCAGGGATTAGATCATCACAACACCTGCCTCTTCTCGATGACCAGTTGCTCTTTTGGAGTGATGAAAATTAGATGATACTTCCACTCATGGATGTTCCTCATCCGGAACTATAAACAAGAAAGAGATCTTGCATTAGGAATCCATAGATAATGACCATCACAGAACCATGCTCTTCTCAATGATCAGATTTTGTTTCAGCATGGTGAAAAGTTGGTTGATGTAGAACACAAAAAATGATGAATAATGGACAATCCAGAATCTGAACGAGTTATTGTAGTGTATAGTTCGTCTATCAACAAAGGATTCTAAAATAGAGAATTATATCATAAATGATTCACAACTATGAAATTTCAATCAAAGAGATATAGGATCCAAAAATAGATATCCTACTATAATTTGGAATCCGTCGTTGAGTTCGTTACGCTCTGATATCCTACGATATGATGTTTCATCCCAATCCATCAATAATCCAATGTTGATTTGACAATTATATGGAGATCAGATCTTCAAAAACATCTGTTAGAGAAATGATCCATCCTTTAATAATTTCCCATAAACAGATATTTATAAAATGGAAATAAAACACATGACAATGGTCACAGTTTTCCAAACCTCCTGCACCCTCTCATTTTATATCGGGCCATGGAAAACTCCCCACAAATAAACTCAACGATGGTATTATATTTCGAATCCGAGGCTCCACTTAAATTTTATTTGAAAATTGGTCTTAGATAAAATAATTAAATTTAATTATTTTATTTATTGTAATGCACTCTAAGTAATTTTAAATAGAAGGCTCGTGAAAAAAAATGTTATGTCCCACCTAGGGTAAAAGCCAATGTCCAGACACATCTGTGAATTAGATTTCTAATATGAGCTTCCATTTGAGAGATATACCATTTCTTTCAATTGAATAGTATATAAAATTCTTATTAGTTTTCAATAATTCATTATATGATCTCCGAGCATCAGAATATCACATCGTATCAATCCTTGGATCTTGAAATATATATAGAAATATTCCAAATTCTTACATTGAATGAACTGGGTCTCGACACTATTGACATGATTACTGGGTTTATGGGATGTTTATAGGGTGTCCTAGTGGGTTGGGACACAAAAATCAAAGAACAATATGGAAAATAGCGTGTAACACATGGTTGGTGCATCATAAGTAGAAACCAAGCACCTGCCTCAGGAAACATTGTAACAAAACCTTCTCTCTAATAATGTATAGTTCATGGTCAACTGATAGTTTTCCAAACCATGTGGGTTATTCTAGGAATCCATGTGTCTTGAAACATCTTGGATTGAGGTATGTTCACGGCTAGCCATTTATTCAACTAAACATGAGTCCAAACCCTACAACACATAATAAGTTGTAATTTATAGTTTGTCCCTTTTAGAGAATAATATATGTTACCTATATTTATTACATATTCCTCCTCCCGGTAGTTTTAGTTATTAACCAAACATACCTATACTTATGGGGTATGATTCTCCATCTTTTGTAGGCCCATTGTAGTTCTGTTACATGAGGATCGATGCTCTAGGAATGTTTATCACTACTTCTAGATATATTTTTTTATTAGGGTTTGCATAATCAATACTCATCTACGGATCACCTAAAATCCCCAAATTTCATGGATATTCTATATTTGGGAATTAATGGGTGTTTCGGTTCAAATAAAGGATGGTGGTTTTGCAAGAATAGGTCAATGAATAAGTGCTAGGTGGTTTTAATGAATTTTCCCATAGTCTCATTGTTATATATGAGTATGTGGTTTTGACAATTTAATTCCTTGTTTCATATTAATTTATTTTACAATGTAATGTGATTTTGTCCTTAGATTGTGGTGGAAGACCCTTTAGAGCATGTTGGGTCTATTGATGATGTGACACTGAACCTGGTCCCACCCATGGGGTATATAAAACCAGTTGAAATGGGTTAAATGTGTTCGTAAAATTAAAATTCGGTTAATATAGAAATTAATGGGTTATTATTCATATTTGGGAATGTAATTAAGGTAAATAGAGAAAATATGATTTTTACCTGGTAGTTTTGTATGTTCCAAGGGGTTTTTTTTGGAATGATATTAAATGGATTGTTATCGTCTTTGCTTTGACCCAGGTTTTCAATAAAAAATTGATGTTGAATGTGATTGATGGTCCGAAAGGGGGAATTGACCATAATTTATTTGACAAGGGTGATTTTATTAATTTATTTCAAATTATGATTTGAAATTGTGGTTTGGTCCGTTCTTATAAAAATTCAAAATGATTTTTTAATGGTTTGGAATGAAAATAAATGCTTAGGGGAATGTATAGTATTTAATTGAGGAACAATCATGTTTTTAATAGGGAATCATCAAGATGATTTTAAATTAATATTTTGAATTATATATTATTCCATGTTTTAGTTTTGAGTTCTTTTCAGACCATAGTAAGTGAATCGATATATGGTTTATTTGGGTAGAACCCATGATGTTTATGATGATATGTTAACATGGTAACTAAATGAACTAAATGATGAATGTTCTTAGTCGATGAAATACCAAATTGTTTTTTGGAACAGTTGTATATTTGTTAATGGGTTATACTTTGTAAGTGGGATATGTGTAGTGATTATTGATTGTAAATGAAATATGAGTCTAATGGTTATGGATTGAGTTTGGTAATCATGTTATGGTTGAAGAACCATGTTATCATAAATTTTTGGAATATGGGTCATTTGACTGGGGACCAACCAATGGGTCGTGTTGGACTGGGGATTTAAAACCTCAATTAGAATTAATCATTTTGGAAGTCATACTGATTCTAGGGGTAACAAATGGATGCATTGGATGACATTAAATGGATGGAGGATCCAATATAGGTTTTATGTAAATAAATTTTGGAATGTTGGACTGGGGATATATGCTTCACTACATATGGTAATGTTGTGGTATATGATGTCGAACTGAGGCTCTATGATTCCCATGCACATGGATATGAATTGATTACCTTACTGGGGAACTAGGATATGTTGATAACATTTGGTTAAGGAAAACCCACATGTGATTAAAAGTGTGTATAATCTATTATTCTTTATATTTGTCCCCATTCATGATAGGATCTATTTTAGTTGATTTGGATTCAACTAACGATCATGATGGATGAAATGGTAAAATATTGATTTTTTAAATGTCGAACATGTTTCTTCAAGAAATTTTATTACTGGGTAATTGTTAAATTTGAATATGATTGTTTCTTTCAATGTTTATTGACTAGGCATATTTTCCTGCATACACTGTTTTAATTTCTCTTTATTCCATTATAAACAATTTTTGTTGACCTACTTTGTTATAACCACCAACATCTAGGGAATCCATGAGACTTGAGAATGTTCCTAAAAACTAATTTTTCAATTAAAATTAATTATAATTTCTTATAGTTTGGTCTATACTGGGGGTGTTGGGTTGCATAAAGGGATATTAGGACCCTGTTGGGTTTGTGTCCATGATGATTGTTACGTTGGTAGTTCTGGTTTTGGGATCATTACATTTAGTGTATTCACCATGCTCTTATATCATGTGTTACATGGTTTTTTTTTATTTTTTCCCATGATACAAATTTATTTGTTCCTACTGGTTACTATATTTGTTGATATTATTTCTATTGTTTTATTACTCTAGTTATAGGTTATAGTCTCCCCAAAATTTCACATTAGACCTAAGATACTAGAAGGTATCCTCTAGAATATAGGGAGGCATGCCTCAAGTAAGGAGATGACCTGGCTCGGGGAACAATTTATAGTTTCCACTCAGTCAGGGAAGTTATAGCTATCCGAGAATTTACTTATCATCAAGATGGAAAATTTCAATATCATCCTTAGAATAAACTAGATGATTATGTTCATGAATAGTATTGATTGTTTTCATTATTATGTAACTGGCACTTCTCCTAATAGAATCTCACATTTATTTCAATTAGAATCGGTGTAACACTCCGACTACCAAATCCTAGAGTTAGTTCTTACTTTATTATATTGCTACAATGTAATATGGATATCAAAATATTTTATTGATTAGTTTAATTAAAATGGAAAAAAATATACATGATTCATATATTACATATGAAGTATAAAAATATAGAATAAGAAGAAAAATCATCCTTGAAATCATTGTTAATAAACTTCTTCAAATTATGGGGAAAGGATTACATGTGAGCTCAAAATTCCCAGAAATAGATACATACAGATGAGTCAATCTTGAGTAAAAAATGAATAATCCATAAGCCACAATCAATAAACAAACGAGATTTATTTCAATCATAAACATGAGTAAAATACACATCCATAACATATATTAATATATAAAATAACATGGTTAATGGAAAATTAATTAAAATCAATGAAAATCAAATATTCATGACAATCATGATCATTCCCTCTGTACTATGATATCTTTAATTTTGACATCATTGACTCTCAACTGAGGCATCATTGTTGATAAATAAGTAAGTTTAAACTAGATACACATATACTATGTAATGCCTTATATTTTTTTCTCATGAGACAAGTTGATGAATTTAGGGTCTATATATATTCATTCCCCACCCATAACCTATATTTTCTATGCATTAATCATATTTTGAAAAATCATTAAGACTTTAAATCAAAATGATTTATTTTTAAAAATATGTCCTTATTGAATATAGAATAAAGAACATCCAAATATCATCATCAAAATTATAAACCATTTATAAAATGAATAAAATTATAGAAATGGAACATATCCCTAGTAACATCAATTTATGTTTTAATAGATGAAAATATGTTTAAAAAAACCAAATAAATTTTCATGATGAAGGTAAACATTTCATTTAGGAATAAATAATTTGAAATAAAAAAATAATAATTTTTCATCTTTTAACGTAACCATTGAATCCTAAAAATGAATATTCAATTAAATTATTATTCATGATTGTGGGTAATTTACTTTGTATTGTGTACGTTAAAACAAAAAAAAAATTCACAAAATTAGAAAATAATATTTCATTTTTAAATGATAAGAAGATTAATTTCAATCATATTTATATAAATTCAATCATTTGGATAAAATGAATTTATCAATATTTGTAGAATAGTAAAAAAATTCATCAAATCATATTAATGATAATATGGATGTGGAATAAAAATATTGTAATGAAAACATCATTTTTTTTAAAATGAATGTCACTTACATATAGGTTGATTAATCTTGATCAAAAAAGAGAAGTAATAGATAATAAATCTGTAAACCCCAACATAAAAAAAGATAATAAAATAGATGATGTATATGATATTAGTAAAGTATAATATTCCTAAAGGAAATCTAAAAATAAACAATCATAGAATATAATTTTATTGTAAAATAAATCTATTACCTCATATTAGAATTTCCTCATAAGAGATATTAAATTCCCATATAATATATTTTCATTAAAAAAATTATACAAACAAAACATATAAATTATTATAATATCATATATAATCAACTGATGGTGATCCAAGAACCATTTTAAAATGATTCGTTATTGAAACCATTGTTTGAATGTGATAATTGTTTCATTTTTCCTATATTTTTCATTTTTTAGTTTCGATACCTATATATTTATCATTATACTTCAAATACAAAGTTTCAAAAATTAAAAAATTGTCATTTATATTAAATATATACATATTTAAAATCAATCATTAATAGAGGACATGAATAGTGATTGACATCAGTTTTTGGAGGTGATAATCCACACACACACATGAGTGAAATTATCAATTTTTATTTGGGGAAAGATAAGACATTGAATGACGTATTATATATAAATAATTATAATTATGTCAAAAATATATTATATATTCCCTTTTTATATCTTTATAACCATCCCATTTATTTAGTTTTTAAAACATAATTATAGCACAAGGTGGAGATCGTAGGTTATACATACACACAAATGTTTTCTTCCTTTTCTATAAGATGGAATGAATGTGAGAAATGGTTTTTCCATAATCATTATAACATACTATTATATTTTTGACATATCAATTATCATATTTAGGATAAAAAAATTATATAAATTAACATATGAAATGTTTTAAAAAATGGTTAGGTATGGTCATTAGATCTTTATTGAGAGATGTCCCTTTCTATACCCCTAAATCCCTTAAAGTATTATATTCTGATTAAAATAACAAATATATGACATGGATAGAAATTTTATGAAATTACATGGGTTTTTATTGGATGACATAAGAGTCTCTTGATATATTTACATGATAAGAGATTTGGTTTCCTTTTATAAGGGCGGGAGATAATTTATTTGGAATTTTATAAATGATTGAAAGTTATTAATGTCAGAGCCAATAAGGTATCCAAAATTACTCCTAATCAAATAGATGAAGATATAGTTTTATATTAGGGACATACAATATTATTTATACTTGTTTTAACACATTTTAATTATTAAACGGATTGTACTGTATTAATTTTATTTTTTACTATTTCAACCGAATTTATTTATCTATATGAAAACTAAAGTTTTTACCAATGTTAATATATTAATTTAAAAAATAGAACATTATTTTATTTTTAAAATAATTATATAATGATGAAAATTTGGAATCATTTATCCTTAATTTAATTTATATATGGTGAATAAATTAATTTTAAAACCATATTCCAAAATGTGTTGTAAAGCATATTCCAAAATTTTTTTTAAGTATAAAATTTATATTACTCCCAAATAATAGAAAATGTTTTTTAAAATGAAATAAATATATTATTTTATATAAAATTATTGTTATTTTAGATTAGAATATAAGAAAACCCAATATTTAACATTAGAAAAATTTTATTAAAAAATATCTAGAATAGTTTTTATATAAAAATACACTACAATGATACAAAAAATGATCTAGATATATTTAAAAGATGAAAATTATATTTTTATATGAATTATATAGCTTATATATTATATATATGTTATAGAAGATTTTTTAAATATTAATGTTATCTTTATATCATTATAACATCATAAATTTGACAATTGTGAAAAAAATTTATTTTTCACAATTTACCTAAAAAATTACGATTTAAAAAAAACACACAAAAATTAATCATAAGATAATTTGAATGTGCCAAATTGAAAAAAAAATACTTTATTAAAATTAAGATAATAAAAAATTGAAATTTATGTTTTTGGCTCAACTATGTTAAATACCATGAAAGGGTGGATGGATTAGGGTATGACTTTTTAAAATAACATCCTATTAAGATCATGTGTCATTATTAAAAATATTATTCTCTATTATTCAAAGAGAAATGTGTTAACATAAATTAAATAATGAAATATATTCAAATATTTTCGTCAGTTCCACCACTCTAGGATATGTCCAAGGAGCATAAAATGACAATGTTTCGATGTAATGAATATACAAAACGTGCAACAACATTTAAAATGATAGGATAAGACTCACTATCCATCCAGGTATAAAAATAATCACAATTTTTAATCTCAGTACTCTCTTAGATAATTCATTATCACTACTTTTTTCTGAAGATCCTAAATAGATTTATTGAATATATATGTTTTAACTCTCGTATAGTTTATCATTTAGTTTCACTTTTAACTAATTAATAAATACACCTTTACCAAAAAACTAATTTGAAACATAAATCTTTCACGCAACCTTTTGGGTGTATTAAGAACAAAATTAATTACTTATAACCCAGATTTATTACTTTCACCTAACACTCTTTGTGTCCAACAGTGTTTGCGTGAAACTATCATTACTCGTACTCCTCTTGTGCGCAACAAATATGTGATTCAGATCACTAATTTTCTCTAAGGTTAGAGATACTGAAATAAGAGGGTTGCCTTATGTTTATAGACAATTATTACCCTAAATGAATTATACTAATTTATATTCCACTTTTTGTGTAATATAATATTTGAGAACGTAATATCCCATTTGACATCACATTGGTCTCCTAAACCTCGTTCACACTAACTCTCAGTTTACATAAAATACAATATATCACGCGCATCATTCCATTTCCATATTTTTAAGGGTCATCCCAAAATATTCCATTCATGAAACATTCCATACCACTATTAATATTATAGGAAACAACCTTTTCGAAAAAAACCAATCCCCATTCCCTAAATTTTTGAGCCCAAAATTTTTTCAAACACATGGAAACCACACCAAAATGTATACAACATTTTTGTACCTCCTCCAGAGTGTCCATTCCATTTTCTTGGTTATTTTACAAAATATATATCTAGAAATCTATCTAAAACTCCACATCTTATAATGGAAACCCATATTGTCAAAAATCACAAACAGAAAATAAAATATCACTATTAGCTTGAGGAATTTATTCCCAACAAAATTTTAATCAAATTATTGAATAGATCTCTATGTATTATGAAATATTTTATTTGGAATAAAAGATTACTAACATTAAATGATTATAGAGTGTTACATATTTCCATAAATCAAAATTGTCATAAATAAAATCTAAATAATGTAACATCATGAATATATGTTGGTAGTTCCTCAACAGAAATTCTTTATGTTCCCATTTCACCTCATCTATTTGTTGATTTATCGAACCATTAAAATTTTCCAATTCTACAATAGGTGGTCTATAATTTCCTGAAATTTAAGAGGATATTATCATTATTATAAATAAAGTAACAATTGTATTTCCATGGATATGAGAATATGAATTGTGTATGAAATTTACATTCTTTTTAAAATGATATGGAACACATCCTGAACATTAGAGAGTCTAGTTGGAATTACAAAATGGTATTGCAAAAATATATTTCTATCAATATTATAGAAAGGCTTGAAAAACATGGGAATAAGTATTCATATCTCTCAAAACATTATAATACCCTTCCATGGAGACAACTTCAAGGAAACATGACATCCCACTAGAAATTATAAACCATTCATTTTGTTATCTAAAAAATTACTTTTATTTCATTGAGTTTCACTGATATGACATTGAATATTTATATTTTTTTTGTCTCCTCAACAGGTTAAGGTCCTAAAATCATCCTTTCAGTATCGTAAACCAATAAATTTTTTGAAATAAATGTTTTCAGATTCAATTCTTCATGTTGTTCTATTTAAATGATCAAATGGATTCATTTATTATATTTTAATTACAATAATGTAAAATAATAATCCCACATAACTTGATGGAAATGGGAGAAGGAAATCAAAATATCATCAAATGTATGGGTAATACTTTATGTCTCTCTATATTTTTGGGGCTGAAAAGAAGTGGATAGATATAGATAGATGGAAATATATTTACGAATAATTTTCATTGTTTTTATGTAAATAATATGACACTATAAAATTAGACAAATGTTAGTGAACCATTAATTCTAACAACGTATTTAATAGTGATATTCATGAGGAGTTAAAGAGTCAACTCATTCCTCATAGTGGGAAAATGTTTCGGGTATGTAAATAGATAAATAATAACCCAAATGAAACTATTAATTTCATTGTTTTGGTAATGTAGTGTAAATTTAAACAATAATATCATCCCTTTTCCAATAAGGACTAGGTATAGGATTTAGGAATCATTTAGTATGTTGTCTCTTAGCCTTTACCTTCTGATAAATAAAACATCCTGGTGCACAATGTAAAACATCCCATTTCATATAATCCATCCAAATTGTTTCCTTAAAATACAAATAGATTTTATTGAGAATATGATATATATAAGTATTTGAACTATTAACATCTTGTAATAATTCATATTTTTTCTTAGGCATGGATAAAACACATATCCTCTTTTAATGTTTTAATATAAAATCATCATTGATGAAGTCTACCAACACCGAATATTCAAAAATTCATTTTTCATTTGAGTATTATTATCATTAGGTTGGGAATTTTTCCACTAAAATAAAGATGGTTCGGAAATAATTTTTAATATATATTCTATGTCCCCTTTATTAATAACACACATATCAATCAATAAAAAACCCATTTCTTTAGGATAATTATAAACCATAATTATAGTAAAAACTCCATAATTTTTCATATGTAACGCATTAAAAACCTTATTTAACATACTAGGGTGATAGTACATTAAAATACATTATTTAGGGGTAAATTTATTCATATCCATTCACCCTCGTGGAGTTCATTCTATGATATGAGTTGTTTAGAACTATTGATATCATTATATTTTTCACTTCTTCTCCAAAATGGAAACTCCCATAAATCTACAATGATAAGATTTAACCATCCTACTCTATATATTGGGTTGGCTGATTCTATGTAGGGGTCCATCACACTATTGATAAATTGTTAAAATCTATATTGTTTTAATTGATGACACATCCATGTACCTTCTTTGATTCATTATTTTATATGAATTACCTAACCCTTCAAAATGTAATGTTAATAATACTACTTTGAAAAATATACCATTTTTTTCCAAAAATATTTTTATATGATTTAGACCATATAATAAAACTTTTTTATGTATCAAAATGGTTAATGAGATAGGTAATAAATAAACTTTTTGAACAAATAGTCGATAATAACATGGTAATCTTCGGAAACGACATAACTAAGTAATATTAATAGGTTTTTAATATTCTATCACTACCTTTTTCTTAAAAATATCAACTTATATTCCACCCATAGTGGAAATATGTATAATAAAATAAAGTAATTCAATCTATAAATCAGAATTTTAAAATTTTATTATAATTATTTTTCTCAAAGACTATTAAGAATTATTTTAAACTGACTCTTATGCTCATCCTAGTATTTAGTGTATGCCATGATAAATTCAATAAGTACCACAATTAAATAATTGAGATAATAAATGAATATTTAATTCAACAGATCCATAAAAATAAAAGTGGCATTAGTCAATTGAAAGGTCATTACATTAAATTGGTCATGTCCATACCTCATTTCAAATGTTGTTTTTAAAATATGTTCCTTCTTTACTCATATTTAGTGATAACCATAATGAATGTCAGGGATTAAAAAATATTGATCTCTTTTTTATCATATAATTATACAATAATATTTGAAATTGGATATTTATTCATTATATAATTTTGATTTATTCCACATTGATCATTACCCACCTCATATACCGATCTTTTTTCTTTAGAAAAATAATATGGACTCCCAATAGTGAAATACAAGGGAATATAAATCCCTTATCAGAAAACTCATGTATTGGTTTCTTAAGTTCCACTAGTTCCACCAAATATATACAGTAGGTAGTCAAATATATTTTTTTTTCATCATGGATGAGATCAATAGAAAACAAAAAATCATTCTCTGGTGTATATCTAAGTAGTTCATTAGGAAACACACTAGTAAATACTGGAAGAATCAATACATCATCAATTACAAGAATTAGATTCCCATATATCAGTTGTGAATTCTCTTAATCTATAATATTTTCATTCATAAGATCCACTATAAGAGGATATATGATTTAGAGGATATATTCTCCGATATAAATAGTTTCAAATTAACATCAATATCATGAATTGAAATATGATTCAATTGTAAATTATATTATTTTAATTTAATTTAAGTTTCCGTCCATGCAAAATATTATATAAATGTCAAAAGTATAAAAAAAATTATGAAAATATGTGACGTCTATTTTTTATAAATGGAACTGATATAAATATCCTTATTGTAAAAATACTTCCATAAGGAGTATTCATTAACTACTATGTTCATGTGGTTATAGATAGATCAAAACTTTTAATTACAACCCATGAAGATATCAAAAAGTATAAAGATCCAAAATAATATAATGAATTTAATATTTTGGTGATAGTATGAAATTTTATTCTTCCACATCTTTGGGATCTTCATCCTTAGATAAAGAAATCATATATTCCTAACCATATAACTTTTTCATCATCTATTGTAGGTTCCCATGATTCTTCAAAAATTAGTTTGAATAATTACACATAACATTACAGTTAATGAATTGGATAATATTTGTTTATTTACATCTCTTTCATTCATGAGCCTCGTGGCCCCATTCTATAAAAATAATGGAAACTCGTTTTTCTAGTGAGCAAGTTCCTGGGAGTTTCTTTGCACAATTTTCCCAGGTTGGATGTACCATTATCAATTACTTATTAATTTGAGAATTTCATATTTATCTTTTTGTAAAATTGACATATTATTTTCATGATTTACTTTGAAGAGAAAATACCTAGAAAATTTTTTCTGTCACTTTTTTAAAATTGATACTATATATTTATATATGAAAAAAAATTCTTGAGAAACTAGTGACTTTCCTCTAATCATGTAGGCTAGTGAAAGTGTATAGTTTATTACATTAGTACTAGTTAAAAGTGAATAAATCCCAATGGAAACAATACTGTAATATTCTTTATAATCTATATTAATTATTAATATCACAATACATTTGAAAATAGAAAATAAAAAACATATTTAATGTCAACATTCATTATCCATGAACTCATTAAATGAATTCTTATTCATATACTATAGAAACGAATCAAAATAATGGTGAAATTAGATTCTCAAAAGGGGTTATGTATTGTGGAATCTATTATGATTAAATAAGACACAATAAACATTTGATGGAAAATATATAATGTCTCATTCCATATTATCAATAACAAGATCATTAATGATAAATTTAACAAAGTAATGACAATAAAATTATTTCATATAAATAATCACATGATATTGAACATATCTATGAATATATCATAAAAATTAAAATATTCCAATAAAATTTTATAATTGATTTCATAATTATGAAATGGAAAATGCTTGGCATTTGAAACATTCCACCAATTCCTTTTCCCAAGACATCTAAAAATACAGTCAAAGCCTCATGGAAATACATCTACAAATATGGTAATGTCCATAGAAAAATACAAAATATGTTTCATCTCATGTTACC
Organism: Viscum album; assembly: GCA_963277665.1. Taxonomy (NCBI): domain Eukaryota; kingdom Viridiplantae; phylum Streptophyta; class Magnoliopsida; order Santalales; family Viscaceae; genus Viscum; species Viscum album. Next base: position 1,700,496,528 of record OY728127.1, read on the forward strand.
TATTGATGCATGTTAGAGCTATGTAAATATATTCTACCTCATACAATTAACATAGTTATTGTATTCATCATATAAATAAGCAACCCAACTTTATAAATACAGCTTATAAATAAATAATTATCATTATTAGAAGTATTATTATACATGATAATAATAATTTCCTCAATAAATAAATCATAAAACAAAAAAATATTGATGATGGTATTGTTATATTATATCGTTAGTATATTATTAAATTCAATAAAGGATTATGTCAGAAATGAAAATAAATTGAAAAGATCATTAGATTTTTTTATGAAAATACCCTTTTTCACATTGAAATAATATATTTAGAATCTAATAAAATATAAAAAATATTTAGGAAGATATTTTCATTGAAAAAAAACATGCATTGTATTATGGAATCATCAAATAAAAGAGTGATAAGGATGATGTAATTTTTTTTTCAATCCATATATGATAAAAACATCCCATTCATACTTATATAGAAGGGCAAGAGTATCATTTTCATAAAATGGAAAATAAATTCCATTAAAATATTTTTTAAATCATATGAATCAATAAAATATTATTTCATAAATAATATTTTTATAAATATAAAAATATTTTTTCATGAATTTGAATGAATATAATGTCATGGGATAGAAATATTCGTGAATAATTTAAAAGAAAGGGGCAATTTTCCTCAAAAATGTGATTTTAATATTTTAAGTATATAGAGAAGAGAAATTGAATTTAAAATACATAATTTATATAAATAAATAAATTATAATAATGTATATTAGTTTTACAATTGAGAAGACATATAATTTTCCCAATAGTGACTTAAATATTAATAACTGCAAATAATGTTGAGATTGTCAAGTAAACCCTTAACACATTGCTAAATGTGAAATCATAAGCTGCATAAAAAATAAAATCAAATGAAATCTTAATGAAAATGAGTATGAATAAAATAATTATATAAAATATCAAAGGGTAATCATATACACATCATGCACAAAAATAGGAGTATAACATCAAACATGTCCCAATGAAACTATATTGAGATGAATAACCCTTACCATAGTTATGAATCCATCATATGTGTTTAATAAAATTTAATAATAAATATATATTTAATATAAATATATTAAATAACTCTAATAATTTTATCATTCCATATTTTATTTACTTATATCATTTTATATCATTTTATATTTTTTAATATCATTGTTCATGGGGATAACTATTTAAATTTTTATATACATTTTGGTTTATTTGTTTTGGTCATCCAACATTTATCTTGGATAAAAAATTTATATATTTAAAATTATTATATTAATATCATATATATTAATTTTATATAAATTCATAATCATCCAAAAAAGGTAGAAATTTAAAAATGAATTATACTATTCATGAAGACGATATACAATGTATACACATGAACATAATATTCACTTTGTAAAAGATTGGACAAAATAATGGTAAATTATAATTAATCATAAATAGATCATTTGTATACAATATTTATCATATATATATATATATTCATTAAATATAAACTTATTTCAATCCATGTGAATCATAAAAGAAATATTGATCACATAGAATTATGGAGGTTGTTGTCGAGACGTACTCATGGAATAATTTTTTTTCCAATGGATTAGAATGTAAAAAGGTGTATATGGTCTAATATTTATAAATGGATATTTATTTAAAAAATAAAAATTTATTAGAGATCAATTTTTTACTATCCTTGTAAAGTGGTGATGAAAAAAAATTACAACACTACTTGGAGACTATCAGATATGTGTATGACCGTGAAATGTTTTCACTTTCTCATATGATTAAAAAGAGATGGAATATTATTTGACATCAATCATACTAAAATATAATTATAATTATGAAACTGGAGTTATTATTTTAGGTTTCATATTTCCCAATAATAGAATACAGAAGAACAAAATAAACATGAATGTGTCGATAAAAACCATTATATCATATTTGATAAAATAAAATTATATATATGGGACTATGGATTGTTTAATTGAATGAAAAAAGAACTATTCCAAGGTTAATGGTTTATATAAGATATTTTTAATGTGTTTTGTTTATATAAGTAGTTCATTATTATGTATAGAAAATAGAGATATGGATTTCTTTTTTATGTGAGTGGAAAACCATTCATTGAATTTAATAAATTAATTGAATAATATAAAATATTAATTTATTTAAAAATGAATTCAAATTAATATTATTAAATTTTAATAAGTTGATATATCAAAATAATTGAATAAAATAATATTTGGATAGTTTTTACGTATTTATTCACTATTATCATTTTGTTTTAGCCCCTATTAACCTTTTTTAAAAATACAATAATGTTAATGTTGTCTACCCGTTAAGGGGAATGAATGTCATAATAAAAGAAACAAAGACCAATAAATTGACCATTGTTGATTTATCAAGTTGTATGACATTAATTTGGTTAAAGAGAATATTTTATGGATTTTTTAATCATTTAATATAATATTATTTACTGTTAAAACACAATAATTTCATTCAATACATTGTTCATATAACCTGACATTAAAATCAACATGGAAAATAGGGAATTAAAATCTTATTCTTTATCACACACCTATCATGTCATATGTATTTTTTAAATATATTTAATATAAAAATTCGTGAAATTATTATTAGTTTTTGTGTTTTTAAAATCAATTATATTAATTTTCTGTTAATTTAATAAAACATTTTATATTGTTGCATAAATATATAATATATTAGTCAATGAATAAAAATTTAGAATAAATTAAATGGTGAATTTTTTTTTTATTTCAAATAACTCTATGTAACATAACATTGCAATTATTTTTCAATATAATAAAAATATTATAGATATTATATAAATTAAATTAAATTTTTTTTTCTATATCACAATTAATTATTATAATGGTCAATATTATTGGAATATAAGACATATTTTTCATTTTTGAGAACTTTTATGGAAATTAAGGAAATACACTCATATAATATGATAAAGGAATGTGTTAGGGTCATTTTTATCCCCAATCAAATTAATTTGAAAATTAATTACCTTATTTTCCTTTTTCTTATATTATAGATTTTACATTGGTTATTATTCATACTAACAAAAAATAAAAGTGTAATATATAAAAACATTGGACATCATGATTCCAAATATTAAATATTATCTTCAATATTCAATTTATATAAGTTGAACCAACTAATTGAATATTTAACCACAAAATAAATAGAAAATGATTTTCTATATTAATTTATTTTAAATATACATTTTTTATAAAATATCATACAATAAAATTTATTTCATTTAACATAATTAGATTAATAATAATATAAGAAATGAAATTTCACATAAATTTTTTTTAAGGATGCATATTATTGTAAACACTTGAAATAAAAAATTCCATAAAATGAACTTATTTAAGTTCTTCACTATAAAATCAATCAATTCATAAATATTCGAAAAATTAACACTAAGAAAATTTTAATAATATTTTTTTATATTTTTTATTATTTTAGTTAAATATATTTTTGAAATGTTCTTGAAATTAGTTATTATATTCACTCATAAATGCAACAACGCATTTTTAAAGAGGATGTATATTTTAAAAATATAATTTCATAGGAAAAATTTACTTATTATTTCTATATCATTAATATATAATTTTATATTGAGTATGAAATTTATATATTTTAGATAGTATGAATAATCCTTTTTATATCATCTAATTCAATGGATAGGTTATAGTTATCAAATATAAATAATATTTCACTATTTTTTGGCCTGGTTTTTTGCATTCTATACACTATCAAGCATATTGTTATCTTAAAATTACTAGGAATTAAATTCTAATTAAATTCATAAATTTAAATCTAAAAATTTGAACATTATTTGGTAATCATTGTGATGACAGTTAAGAATCCCTCTGTAGAAAACCCACATAATAAATAGTATTAAGAATGATTGTCTCTAAAATATGGAAAGGGAAATATTAAGATCATCTAGATTGACAAAAAACTGGATTCTCAAATAGGATAACATTAATAGAATGTGAAAATATTAATATGGTTGAGAAAAATAATTTTTATGTACAAAGAGAGAGTGATAGATACCATGATCTGGGGAATGTAATCTTACATAAAACAACAACATTTTTATTGGTGAAAATACGTTTAATTCATAAAAAATGATCTTAAATGTACACAAATTTTATTTACTATCCATTTTTCAAATTTTGTGTTATTATTTAACTATAATAATATAGAGAAAAATACTTACATGATATCATTCCTTTTTATAATCACAATTTCATACTTTGGTTGTGCTTTATTAAATTTCCAATTCATCTTTAAATCCATGAAATGAAAAAATATTCAAGTTGATTTTTTTTATAAAAATGATCTAAATTTGACATCTAATGGATTGTTAGATACATAAAATAATGAAATGTATTTCCATCTACCAATAAATATTTCTCCAAATAAAATATTATCATATGTTATAAAATATCATATATTAATATATAAAACATCAATAATAACAATCAATGGTCAACATAATCTATACTGTAAATATTTATCCATAAAAGCATTCTAAAATAGGTATTAAGAAATTAAAATTCCAAAAATTTATAAAACTGTTCAATAAAGTTTTATAATATACCTAATATTAATTCCTCAAACATCATACAGATTCCCTTAATGACACATGCCAAATATATGAATTCCATGATCTTCCTAAAACCTAAATGGGAATATATTTTATCCAAAAAATTAACTATATCTTCATTCCTTTAATAAAATCTTAGATTATAAAATACATTCCAAGTATCAAAAAATAATGTAATATCCATCATAAATTAATTTTTTATGAAATATCTAATCATTTTAATGGTCACCAATACTATATGATGTACTAAAATAATTTCAATAATCTTTTTATCCCAAGGAATTATTATTAATTCAACATTAGAAACATGTTAAGGGTCATATATACCTTATTCATGCGTTTTCTACAAAATAACATATCTTTTCTATTCATACCAGTCATCATATCCATGAAAATAATTAAATAAAAACTTCTACATTGTAATATTTTTATGATTCAAGATTACTATAACCAAAATATCATTGATATAAATATTCTATAACATTATTCTAAAATAATAATCCATAAAATATATAATACATCCCATTAAATGATTGAAATGGAATATGTACTTCCATGTAATAGGAGTTAACCATTGGATTTGGGATTGACTGAGATAATTCCCATATTCCCCACACAAAATATATTGAACTCCTCAGCAATATGTCTCCTAATAACCTTCTTTTCCCAATATATATTATCATCCACTACCATTGATACATTCCCCCATGTGTCACATTCATCATTTTTGATTTGAATGAAAATATTTTGTCCTTCCCCAAAGATCTTCATTATCGAATATCTTATTGAACTATGTACTAATTTTCATTGGTCAGACTGAGAGTAGGTTCTGGATAATGATGTTTATAATTTATCATGAAAACTAATTTCTCATAATAACCATATATTCTACTCCATTCATAATCCAAATTGTATTCTTAAATTCGTTATATTATCCAGCCAATTCAATTTTAACATGGTTCATTCTAGTACCATCCATTTCAATAAACTAAAAAGTATAATATGAGAAAAAATAATCATAGTGGTAAACTATATACCATAAAACAATATATATGATGTTTAAATGGTGAAACCATTTCAATCTATGACACTATAGGTTAATCCTAGGTCATTCATGGACATCATATATTATGTTCCATCATAATGGATTATAAATAAACTCTGAATTAAATCAATAATATCCTATTATTGTATCAAACTAGTCGCACGATATGGGAACATTAACCAAACACTCTAATAAAGAGAGAAATATATTTTACCAACAATTTTCATGGTGATTACCCCAATGTTCATATAATCCAAACCCACGTCCACATATTATATTCAATAAGTTATGTATTTAAAGGAAAACCCCATAATCTATACCTTAACAAGAGATTAGGATATTTTCCAATACATAGACATATACAAAATTTCATTCATAGTGTAATTTTGCCTAATAATTTTTTTAATAAATATAGTTCCCAAGGATTCAACTAAAATTTATATAATACCAACAAAAAAGACCCTGACCCCAGTAGCCTAGTGTAGGTTGTAGTTGTATTACAACATTAATTGATATAATATATCACATATGCATGTGGTTAACAGGGATGTAGTATTTTAAAATAAATAAATACATGAATCTCAAATTATATTTGATAAAATAAAATACAAATAATAATGAATGTTAAAATTATGCATCCATGAAATGATTCCAATATTCATACATCATATCAGGGGTGTGGAAACAAAATAATGGTGTAACAAGTAACATGGAAGATATCATGATTAAATAAATAAAAATAAATATGTATTGGTAAATAACTAAAAAAACCCCTTTATTCAGTAACTTGATTATGATGATTAATATTGCAGGATCAAATGAAGATCAAAGGATTAGATATAAATAATCAAATGAGATTGAACATATACAAAAATATTAAAAAATTTAAAATTATCACAAGGAAATTAATAAATAATTTCTTAATTTTTTAATTCATAATGATGTACATCTAAAACCAAATCATTGAGTCCTTATCTTTTGAAATCTGAAAATACATTAATGGACTCAGGAAAAGACATATACAAATATGGGGGAGGCATTGTAAAATTCCAAATTTATATTGTGTCGTGATAAGAACCATTTCATCATGGGTATATGAAATTACAGTCCCCACCAATAATTTAATATGTATTAGGCATTCATCATATTATTAGACTACACAAATTAATCATCATTCTTTAATAATCAATAATTCTTAGTATTAGAAGCACTAGCATACCGAATATCAATATATTACAATATTGAACTAGTCATTATCCATCTATATTAATATGGTGTATGAAATCAATAGATTATATCCTCAATTAATCATATTATTCAACAATGTATTTTGACATAGATGAAATATTTTTCAATAGATCACTAGAAATGTTCTCGAGGAAAATAAAAAATTTCAATTTAAAATATCTTATTTAAAGTCAAAATTTAAATCACAAACACAATCAATGATATTTTAATTTAAAATTAGCTTTTAATTTTATACTGGAAGCATAAAATCCCTATGTTTTTATGATGGAGGTAAATTACATTAATTCTTTATATGTTTAAAAATTTTCCTTTCTCAATTTTATAAAAGGATGAAAAGTATATCATTCACAAAAAGGAAAAAAATGCTTTACATCCATTTGTTTAAATAATATCATGGGTATTATTTTGTTTCATAATTTATAGGAGATTATTTTAATAAATGTTTTATTCAAATTTTATGGAAATTTTAGACATGGAAGATAAGTATTCTTGACCGAGTATAAAAATAAATCCAGTTTTGATAATATTATTTCACCATATTTAGTACATAATGAGAGGAAAATTAATGTAAAATATTATTTTTATAGGATTATATATAGGATAATAAAATATATTGGCTTTATGAAATTATATTAAAATAATTATCATAATAGTGACTAAAAAACTATCTCGAATATTGATTAGATTGTAAAATATAAAATTTTCACTTAAGTAACATTATAATCATAACCTTAATGAAATAAATATCATGAATTAAAACATTATATATTATAAATATGATGGTATTCATGATATAGTATTTTAAATTTGATTAATATAAATCTCATACAGATAAATAGTTGTATAACATCACAGATGTCTTTAGGAAACAATATTTACATAAAGTACCCTTTCATCAGGTATGAATTAATTCATATGTGTTTGAGATCCTATATAATAAACATAATTTAATTATATATATTTTATGGAACTATAATAATATATATCATTAAATATATTAATTAATTATATCAACTTTATATATATAATATTAATCATTATTTAAATAATATAAATATTAATTAAATATATATTTATATTCATATATAAAATTTATTGTTATATAACTGAATTACACGATTCCTAGTGATGGTAGGTTATTATTACGCGTGACCACTATTTTCAATTTTTGATGCATTGAATGAATGAATTGTAACTAAAAATAAAATATTCCTGAAATTTTTATATCATACATAAAAAATATATTAATTAAATAAATCACTATTAATATCCATGTATGTCATAAAAAATGGATCACGTAGCTTTGTGGAGGTGGTTGTCCACAACCTATGAATGAATAGTTATATGATTTTCCTTTAGATTGGAAGTTAAGAAGTTATTTTTGATATTATAATTCCATATAAATATAGATTTTATAATATTAATGTCATCACATATATATTTATAACCCCCCATGTTAATTGGTTGCAAATAAAAAACCACAGTTTTTCATGTAGATGGTAATCTGTAGAGACACACAAGCGATGTTTTTCTGTAAGATGGAAATGAGGTGGAATATGGTTTTCCAATAACTATAATAAAATGTATATTAAATAATGATAGTAGATTTATTATTTTAGGATGGTAATAATAAATTTTTAGTATGTATTATAATAATTACGTTTTAATGTGTCCGTAAGGACAATTATCTATTGTTCAAATGACTTTCATTAGATCGACTCTGAAATGACCGAGTGCTAATTTTTATGAAGTTCAATTACCTCCATAAACTAGATAAGTATGATGAGAATATATTTGGGAAGGTTTTTGTAGATAAATGTTATATAATATGGATTATATAAAAGGAATAATAGTTCTCCTTTTATAAATGAGTGTATTGGCTATCATGGAATTTTGAAGTATTAGATAATAAATTTTTTAATCCAACTACCTAGAAATTGAAATTATTTTAATATAATATGTGTATGAGTAGAAATAATCTCATATAATAAAATATTAAAAAGTTTTGTACAAATTTTCACCCTTAACATTTAGTTTTAACCAATAGATATCCCTTTAGACTATTACCTCAATATTAAAGTATCCTACACTTTATCTGTCAATAATGTTGTCATAAAAGGATGGGAATACCCAAAATATACCATTGTATGTATTTTCTATAATAAAACATTTATTATGGAAAGTATAAGATTAATTTTAATAAATTTAAATCATTTAATGAAATAGTTTTTATTTTAAATTATCATTAAAGTCATTTCACTCACTATTCATTTATTTTTTATTTTAATACATAAAGACAGAAGGGGAATTTGAATATAATACATTAAAAAGACACTAATGGCCTTCTTGTATAATAATATTATTGATAAAAATAATTATGAAATATATATTAATTTTAATATTTTTAATATCATTATATTTTTATTAAATAGATAAATAATTTATTTTTGTTGCATTAGAAATTAACATAAATATTAAATCACTAAATATTTTAAAATATTCCATTAAAAAAATATTTATTATTCTTTAATTTCATATTTTGGAATACAATTTTTTTTATTTATCTATATCACAACATATTATAGATATTAAAAGTAATAATGGGACATTTTTTTTCTATATCTCACTCTAATATTATAGAGATCAAAGACTTATAATTATGGAATAATGTTTACAATTATCCAAAACATTATTTGAATTTTATGATATACCATCATCTAATCAGATAAATTAATTTGTTTATGGTCATTTTAGTCATTATATTATAAAGTTATACCTTAATTACTTGATTTACACATTACAGTTCTAGTAAATGTTAACATAGTTACTATTTATAAAGACCAAAATAAAAGGGACATATTTAGAAATTTGATCCTCCTCATTAAAAATATGTAATCCATTTATTTAAATCAATTCTATTTTTAATTGAAGTTGATATAAAATTTAATAAAAAACACAGTGATTTTTTTAATAAAAAATGTCATTCAATTTACACAAATTATTTTTAAAATAAAATAATTGATAAAATTGTATTTCAAAAAATTATTTCGATTAGTAAAAATATAAGATAATTTATTTTAATTTGAAATCAATTAAAAAATTAACTTGTATATTTTTAAAACCAAAATATAGTTTTTAACAAAATGTAGTAATTTTAACCAATCACTTGAAAATAGATACATATAGAATAATCTTACAAATAAACCTCCCATAATATTGATAAGATTATTTAAAAACTATGATTATTTTTAATGAATATAATTTTTAACTAATCTATAAATTAATTATAATATTCCAACACAAATACTATAATTTTTTTAATTATAACATAATTTTTAAAAATAGATTGACTTTTCAATGAATTGGGATTATATATCTGAATAATTAATCAATAGATATTTATAAAATATGTCTTTTTTATATTTTTCATAAAATAATTAATCATACTCAAGCATTATAATTTAACATATAGGTTATAACATTCTTATTGAAATAATATTATTTGGATCTTAATTATTGTGGTTTTATATTGTATATTATATTGAACACGGGGTTCTTTTAAAATATTAGGGTGTGAAAATGGAAATGAATGAGTGGATAAAAACACATCCCATTCAATTAATATCATGAGTTCAATGGACATCCATTACCAATATCAATGAATAAATGAAATGGATAATGGAAACTAAATTCCTAATGATGGAAATTAAAAAAATTAGGCTTTCATGAGTAAAGGATATCAACCAATATATCATAAATGTTTCCATTAAGGAAATTAAACTATTTAATAATTCATTAATAATGGGTTGGGGTAAAATATTTACACATTTAATATGTAATTCCATTTAATTTTTCTCGGTAGACATATCAATGAATTAATTAAATATCAATAATTTGGTCCACCCACCACATGCTTATCCTATACATTCATTATGTATTCAATGAATAAAAAATTTATTTCTCAAAATGTGTTTAAGTAAAAAAATATCTCCATTGAATCAATAATATAGGGCATTAGATTTTCATTATCATAATCATAAACCATTCATTGAATGAATAAATATGACATCATTAGATACTATCTATGGTAACATAAATGGTTATTGTAATTGATGAAAATACAATTAATGTGAATTTGTCACATTTTTTGGAGGAATATAAAAATTTAATTTTTAATGAAGTATTTTAAACTCAAATAAATAATAAATAATATCAAAAAAATTATAATTTCAAATAACTAGGTTAAATTATAATGGGAGATTAAAATTAATGATATTCATGATGGTGGTATAATTTATTCTTATATTGTATATTAGAACAAGGATTTCATTCAATCCTTTGTTTAAAAATAAATATTTTAGAAAATGATAAAAACATTGAGTTGAAATTTTATATTGAATTTAAAATATGGGTAAAAAAACTTCAAAAAAATGTGAGAATTTTAAAAACATTATTGAAAATATTTGAAAGATAATATGGAAATTGATGAAAAATTTATGTGTGGAAAACAGGAAAATAATTTTTTTAAAATAAATCGCATTACATGTAAATTTATTATTGAATCCTTATAATATAAGATAACAAAAGGAAAATAATCATATAAACACAATATAATCAAAATAGATGTAAATAGAACATTTAATAGTGATTTGAAGCATATTATTAAACCAAAGTAATTATGAACATAAAATATTCCATAATAAAAAGATATTATAATACAAATCCCTTCCCTCTAGATAGACATGACTAATATGTGTCTTTAAACTAATGTATAATAATTTTTTTTAGTACAATTACATAATAGGACCATATATATAACTATTCTGTCATATATAATCCCCTTATAACATTTTGAAAACCATTTAATAATAAATATTTATTAAAAGAGACATTTACATGTGTTAACTAAAACATTCGTCATAAATATATGCCTAGTATGATTATTTATAAAATATATTTACTATTGTATATTAGTTCGTAGGGTCAAACCCATAGAGAACATTGTGTGACTATATTTTTCAAAACTAAACCACTATCAATATTGGGAGGAAATATTTTTTTATTACTTTAAATATTTGTATTTTTTGTAATGAAATAGTTTTACACTGTTGGATATGTTAAATGGTTCCAAGTCATCTACAATCTTTTGATGATCAATGGAATCAAGAAAAAAAACACAATAATCATGTGTACCAAATTATCTAAAAAAATCACTATAAATAGTGGTCAAAATTTTTATATGTTTTGGAATTTATTCTGAAAAAAATTGATCATTGATCATTAATATTTTAATTATTTTGATGAGTTAGAAAAGGTTATGAATAACTAGGGAGATGAAAAATTAATATCAAAAATATAAAAAATTATGATTTAATTAAAAACTGATCAAGATTGGAAAATGGGGAATTTTAATACATCTTTTTTGAAATGGGTTTCTACAATGTGGGATAAATAATTGAATTTTAATTATTGAAAATTAGTTTGGTTAATGTCCATTACTAAGAGATTAATAATGTAGATGTATAATTCTTAGTGTTTTCCAATTCAATAAACCTCAAAAAGATTTTTTTTGTTTAAAATAAATGAAATTGGAATCAATATCACTGATTTTTGTTTGTGATGTTTTCATGGATTTTGAGATAAAAAACAATTTTAATGAATTCATAATCAAACTTTCTAATTGATTAATACAATTAAATGAAGACACATACAAGGCAATATAATTAACCATTTCAATTAAAAACAATGAGAAATTAATTTTTCCATGATCTATATATATTTCCACAATTCTATAAAAAAATTAGAATAATTTAAAGTTAAAATGAAAAAATGATTATAAAATAACTCCTCGTATAATGTTACTATGAATCTATGTTGTTGTCTCATTCTCTAGATTCATGGTATATTTATCTATACGTGGATCCCCCCTTAAATCCAAAATGATTATGATCTCAATATAGAACATCCCAATCATGGATATAAATTCTTTTTGATTTTTAGATTCATCACTGGAGTCCTTCACTGACTCAAGTTGTTCTTCTGACTTTCATAAAACACCTGTCATCATCCTCTTCAATCATCATCATGTTAGAAGACCCCTTATAACTGTAAAAGATTATTACTAACACTAATAAATCTTTATGAATATTTAGAGCTTTATTTTGGAAGAATAATCAATAAAAGTAATTAATATACTATAATTTTTAATATTATAAAAATTATACGCACTATAATTATATTATAAATTTTAATTTTTATAATTTTTGAAATATTATTTAATTATAAAATAATTATCAGTGTAATTATATTAACAAAATAATATAATTATAAATTTAAATTACATATTAATATTATAATTTCCAAAATATTTTATTATTATATTGTATTAAATTTTAAATTAAAGTATTCATAAATTTTATTTATTTATCAATTTTATTATTTATTTTTTATTATTAGCATAATATTTTATTATTCTATTCATTATTAATATTTTTATATTATTATAAATATATTATCATTTTAATTATTATAATTCATTTTTTAGTTTAGTAAATTTTATTATAATATATTTTTTTATGTCATTATTATTACTTTTATACCTCCAATAATATAATGGAGTTGTGGGTTTTTTCTCCATTGAAGGGAAATGATTTTCTTGTTTGGATATGGTGGCAGCAGTCGTGCTGTTCCCATGGTCGGTGGATATAGGATAATTAGTGGCGGGACCGTGAATAATGTTATGGTACCGCAAATAGGTTTCACTCAAGATTTGGTAATGGATTCTATTTTGAGTGGAACTGAAGATATTTGGTATCATCAGTTGAAAGGTGGATATGGATTCTACAACATTGATGTGGGTTATAGATCCAGATCATTGGGTAAAGGCTTCAAAATAAAGATGAACTATCAATTATCATAGCTTCAATGATGATAGATGTGATGTCATCGGTGGATCCAAATTTAGGGCGGTGGATGGTTAATTGGTTTATTCATATTTTTCATTAGACAATGTGTGTTGAATCCATTGAATCTAATGTTAGTCAGTTCCTGATCTAAGAATGGTGGTCAATTTCAATTTTATATTGAATGTGGTAAACAGCTATAGCTTCATGAAATCATAGATATTGGCATTTTTGTGTTTCTCTGACCACTAATAGAGAAGAATGAAAGAAAAACTTAACTTTTTTACACAAAGAACAAATGTTATAATGACACCTCCCACCCCTCCCCTTCTCCAACATACATGGAGCTCTCAAGGATCTCTCATGGTTGGGGCCCTATTGGCTCAAACCGATCTCTGGCTTGGATCTCTATGATGGAATCTCCCTTGGCATCCTTTTATATCCTTGGTGGGGGTGTCAAGTTTCACAAAACTCCACCACCAATTCTCCCACCAATCGTGGACTTCGAACATGGTGGCCATTATCTACTTTGAAAACTACAATGGTAGCCAAAACAGTAGTTGCTGCAAATGTGAAATGTACATCCCCCAAAATGGATGTCTTCCTATGGGTGGTGCGGTCGGTGCAACACCCATCAACCATGGTCATTGGAGAATATTCATCAATTCTCCCCCTCCAGCGATAATACGATGGAGCATCTAAAAAGTTATAGCTTCACTTGAGCAACCACCTTGGTCAACATATCTGTCAGGTACTCCTTCGTGTGGATCATTACAAGTCACAGTAGTTGTTGATTAATCACTTCACATATCCAATGATAGTTAATGTCGAGGTGCTTCATCTAGGAATGGTACATTGAGGTCTTGCTCTATTATAAATAACATTGAATATCGCAATGAACCTTGTATTCCTTATTTCGGAATCCGAGCTCCTGGAGAAAATTATTTTTCCAAAAAATATCATTTCAAGCATCAGAAGTAGTAGTGTACTCTTCTTCAGTAGTGGATAAAGAAACACTCTTCTGTAACCTTGAATTCAAAGTTAAATCTCCAGGTAAAATGTATAAATGTATCCTGATGTAGAATTCTTGGTATCTAGATCCCCATCCATATCTATATTGGTATAGCATTTCATGAATGGTTCTGATACCCCATAGAACAAACATAACTTTGAAGTAACTTTAATATACTTTAGAATCCACTTAACTGTGCCCCAGTGTTGCTTTTCGAGATTAGAGAGAACCCTACTCATGATTGACACTACATGTGAAATGTCAGGTATCATACTCACCATTGCATACATAATTCATCCAACTACTGAGGAGTATGGAATCATCTCCATCGCCTCAATTTCTTCCTTGGAGGATAGCATGAACTCTTTCTCATCTTCAAATGACCAGGAAGAGGAATTCTCAGTGGTTTGTCTTTGTCCCTGTTGAAATGATTCAGAACACGTTCGATACTATTCTCCAGATATTTCAATAAAAATTTCACATTTTTGTCACAAATGATCTGCATCCCCAAAATCTATTGACCAACTCCCATGTATTTCATATCATATGATTTGGATAACACCTTCTTCAGCTGGCTAATCTTCGCTGAATCCTTCCTAATGATTAGCATGCCATCAACATAAAGTAGAAGTGAAACAAACTTACAATCCCAAAATATCTGGATGTAGAAACACTAGTCTGCATATATATGCTTGTAGTTATGACTCACCATAAACTATTAAAACTTCTTGTACCACTTCTTGGGATCCTATTTGTGACCGTCCATGCATTTCTTCAATTTGCAGACAAGGTTTTCTTTTCCGAAAACCTAAAATCCTTCTGGTTTCTTCAAATAGATCTCCTCAGATAGGTCATAGTGAAGAAAAGATGTCATCATGTCCAACATATCATGTTTCCAGTCCATGCTAGACACTAATCCGAAAATGACTCTGATTGAATCCATTTTTTCCCTAGGGATAAAATATCATCAATGTCGACTCCTTCCTTCTAAAGGAATACCTTGACAACTAACTGAGCTTTTTCTATGACCTCCATTTTTCTTCCATTCATCTTCACTATGAACCCTAATTTGTTTGTTTGTTCCTTCTTAACTTTGGTAAATTCCACCAAATCGTATGTATGGATCTTCATTAAAGACTCCATCTCATCCTCTATTGCATGCAAGCACATGAGTTATTTAGGAAGAGACACTGCTTCCTGGAATCATTCTAGCTCCCCCTTATCAGTCTGTAGTAGGTAATATGACTTAGAATATTTTTTTTATGGGATCTTTCCTCATGAATATCTTCGAACATGTGTAATGTTATTTTTGGGATTCAGAACATCACCTAGCTCTTTTGATGGTTCTGACCTCTACATCTCTATAGTTGATGAAGATGCATAGATTTAATTTGTTGTCTAGATTTTTCTTGAGATCCTTGGATACATGTGGAAATTCAAACATCCAAATACTCGTAAATGAGAGTATGAGGGATGTTAATCACACTATATCTTCTTTAGAATCTCAAAATTCATTACGACTGATGGTGATCGGTTGGCGATGTAGCAGGAAATTTGAAAAACTTCTCCCCAGAATGGCATATGGAGCTTTGAAAAATTCACCATGATTCATACCTTCTCCATGATGGTTTTGTTCATCCATTCTCCAACTCTGTTGTGTTGTGGGGTGCAAGGGACAGTCCTCTCATGTTTTATTCCCTAACTCCTATAGTAGGAGTCAAATTCTCAGGATGTGTACTCTCCTCCGTTTTCTTAACAATGTTACTTCATCTTCCATCTAGGATCACGATACACCATGTCATGGAACATCTTGAATTAGTCCATTACATAATACTTTTTCTGTAAGAAGAATATCCAAAACATTGTAGATGCATTATCAATAAAGGATAAGAAATATTTTTCACCTCCTTGTGACGCAACTTCTTTGGGTTCGATACGTTAGAGTGAACCCGATTCAACAACTCTGATCTCCAGGATGAAATTATATTGAATGAGAGTCTATGTTTCATATCAAATAAAGATTATTTACATAGATAAAGTGATTCATCATTGTTAATATTGAATTACTTCTACTTCCTTAGGTTAGATATCCTTTTTCACTATTGTGGTCGATCCTTCTATTCCACATATCAGCTGACATTTATCCTTCCACCGTGTTGAGGATGTCTGCACATATCTTCACCTGGGTTTTGTTCAAAATTCCACATATGTGTCCTTGGGCTAGGATGATGGATCATTTTGTCATATTCCTTGTTCCATTGATAATGATGTAGTCACAGACTTATATATTAATGGATATACTTGATAATAGGTTCAGTTGAAATCTTAATTCTTACAAAGCATCCTTCTGGGTGAATATCTATCCAATGTTTTCCTTGATATGGATATCACCCATTCCTATAATCTCCACCCAACTGGTATTCACCATCTTTACTACACCAAAGTCACAAGCATGATATGATAAGAATTACTCACTATGTGCAGTGACATGGTACAATGTTGTTGTATCGACCACCCATTATGTGTGTTGTCCTGATGAATGAAAGCACATCTATCCTTCATCTTCAGTGAAAAGAGTGATTTCTCTGGAGAATGTCATGTGCAGTTCTCCATTTATTCTTGGATGGTTTCTACTTTGACCCTTTCCCTATATAAACCTTTGAAATTTATTCTTCATATGACCCATTATGCAATAATGATAGAATTTGAATGCTGGATTTATTCCATCTATAGACTTGTTCTATCGTTGGCATATGTTTTTGGACCCTCGACAACCTCTCATGGATGGTCCCTCTAAGGAATTTCAATTATGAGAATATTAGTGATGAATCTGATAAAATAGATCTCACTGATGCGTCCATAATGGTCTAAAATGGTGGAATCGACCCCTGGGTTGTCGAAATTGGATCCCAATTGATCAAGTTAAGATCAAAAATAGTATCAATAGATGATATCGTCTCATGACGTGGCGATGAATTAGAACACTAGAGAAATGGAAAGAAACTTTCCAGAAAAGTATTTGGTGCTAGAATAATACCTTCTTCTCTAGCAACGGGGTATTGTAGCAATAAGAGTTTGACCCGACTTTTACCGGGAATATGATTCTCTTTTTAGCTTCATTTTCGACGTCATATGCACTGTTGGAATTGTCTAGACATAGGATTTCTGAATATGACATCAAAATCTGATTTATGGATACACGAATTTTTTGGACAGTGGAAAATTTCCACTAACCATCGTCATTTCACCAGAACCACCTCTGAAACCACTTATTGTGGTTCACTGAACACTAAGATAGAATAATGGAGGGAAAATTAGAACATTGATTACACCAATAAAAAATGTAACAATGACCCATCCCACAACTCCCTTTATCTCACAAACATGTGGCTCTCAAGGCACTCTCAATGATGGAGCTCTAATGGATCTTACTGATCTCTTACTTGGATCTCTATGATGGAAGCTCCTTTGGCCTCATTATATATCCATGGTGGGGTTTCAAGGTTGATATAACTCCCCCACCAATTCTCCTAGTAACCTTAGACTTCAAACATAGTGGCAACCATCCCCTTTGAAAACACAAATGGTAGCCAATGCAAAAGTTACTGCACATGTGAAATGTGAATCCCCCAAAATGTAAGACTTCCTACGGTGGGTGTGGTTGGTGCAACACCCACCAATTATGGTAGTTGGAGAATATTCATCAGGGATGTAGTGGATCTAATATGTTATTAGTGAGTTTTGTGGAAGATTCATTGAACTTGGTTGGTGGTGGGTATATTTATCAAGTAGTGGTTCAATGAAAAAAGGAGAAGAGCTACCATATTCCCAGAGAGGGTGGTAGTAAAAATTTTTGGTAGTGGAATCAGAAATAGAGAAGCGTGTATTGGTTGATGGGATGTGTCAATTGTGGAGTTGGTGGTAGAAAACATCTAAACGGAAGATGGGTGCTCTATTTAGCTACAACTAGATATAGATGTAGTAGAATGTGGTGGTGGATGATCATTTTTTCACTGCATAGATGTAGTAAGTGTTATTTTTTTTCACCCATTATGCTGATAATAGTTGTTAAATGGCAATAGTGGAACAATACAGGGTCTGGAGGTAGCACGAGTTGTATCAGTTTAATTAGGATGGTTTTGATTCATCTACATCCAAGTTAGAAAAGTCAATAAAAATAACCTCAATATAAATATTAATACCTTAGTATATTATAAAAATTAAATTATAAAAAAACAATATTTTAAATGACACAGAAATTAATGAATTGAATTATTTAAAAAACATTATACATTAATTTTAACAATTAAAAAATATTTATTGTAAAAAAGGGAAAAAGTAAATTAATTAATTAATATTAAATCTTGAAATATAAATTGAAATAGTAATTAAATTTATATAGGTTATATTTAATATTGAAAATGTATTAATTATTAAAATTGTAAAATAAGGATTTGAATAAATAATATGAAAAAAATAATTAACATGAAATTATATTAAATATTAAGTAAAATATGAATATATAATGATGCATTATTTATTTAATAATAATAAAAAACAAAAAATAAATATTTCAATGTGAAGAAGAATTATTATTTAAATGTTTATATTAAAAAATAATATAAGGTAAACACTTCATAAAAACATAATTATTTTGAAAGAGAAAAATACAAAAGTAAACATAAAAAAATTATCAATTAATAAAACAAACTATAAAATTACTAATATTAAATTATATTACATCTAATAGACCTCTTATTAATTAAATAATTAATAAATAATTAAAAATTGTGGAAAATAAATACATTTTGTGGCCACAAAAAATTTTCCTCACACATAAAATTTGACCGTACTCTTGAAATTATTAATAAATTTCATTGGAAAATAAATAACATCAAAATTTTCAATCTATAATTCCAAATAGATTAGATTCTATAAATATAATTTTCTCCCATCAATCCTTTTGAGAAAATTGTCTGTAGTCACTATTAAAATAAAGTTCTTTTATTTAATGTTTATCTACTAGTATGTTGATATTGATTCTTATATAAATATTTTTATTGAATTAAACCAACTTCAACATGCTGTTAAGTGGGGATTCCAAACATCTATTTACCTTCAAGTTAGTAGACTGAGACAATTATCTCTAAAATAAATTACATTAAATTGAATGGATGAGTGGGTATATAAATATATTATGGAATAATTATGTCAACAAATTTTTTTAGCTTAATAATAAGAGAATTATGGAAGAAACGAATTGATCTTAACCTTGATTATGATATTCATTTCATTTATCATGTAAATAAATGTCTTATATGATTTATTAAATTAAACTTTGGCCAATAAATAGTAGTTGTATAAAATTATAACAATAATCATACCATTGACAAAATATTTCATGTGGACTTGAAATGATTTACTCAATTAAAGTCATGGGTAATTAAGATGTGACCTTTACCAAGTAGACTCTGAAAATTCAAAATAATTTCCTTGAACTAATAAAAATGAAGATAAAATCATGACAAAAACTAAAATTTGAAACATTTTAATGGGATTTTTTGGGTACACATTAAAATTATGATTATAATAAGACTATCATGCCCCCAAAATCTAATGTAAGAACCTTGTATTTGATAGTGTGTATGAAACACAACACCAAGAACATAATGTAATATAATATCCAAATACATTATAATATATATTTCTATTTAATGTAGATTATAAATATTTAAATACCTGAAAAACATAGTTACAATGTGTCTCAAGAAAGAGGGACCTTCCTCGATGGATTACATAAGACATACGACTATTTTTTATCGAACGATAATATATTATAAAAATATAAAAAAATATAAACTAGAAATTAAATTATATAAATGAATAGTAATAACTATCATTTGTGTGTTATGGATTATAAAAAATGTAATGAATTAATTGGTTATAAAATAATTAGATGTTAATATTGAAGTAAATCAATAAAATGTGGATATTTTTTTTGAAAAAATAATTTTATGATAAAAAATTAGTTTTATTCTTATAACATAAAATAATTATTAATATTGGGAAATGTTAATGTAATATATTTTTTATATATTCAATCGAATAACTTTGATATTCATCCATTATTGTTGGAATCACCTGTTTTGATAATCCCAAATCATGCTTAAACATTAATTATGATGTATTAAACCTTTGCATTAATCTTATTATTCTATGCTTAAACATATTTTATTCTAAACAGTTCATATTCTTACTCTCATAACTTTACTGTAACAGCTTACATTAGCATTTACATAAGTTTGGTATTGTTAGCTACCAGTCAGAGTTTTATTTTCAAAGTCACAGATACAGTTAACTGTCACCACAAGGTTACAGTCGAAGACTCACAGTTACAAGGTTACAGTCGAAGACTAATACAAGCTTACAGTTACAAGTCTACTGCTATCTATTGTCAAAGCTCACAGACGAAGGTCACAGTTACAAGACTTCTGTTCAAAGTTTACTCTACAGTTGGAACAAGGTCACAGTCGAACAAGTCTACAGTTGGAACTAGTTCACAGTCTAACAAGTCTACAGTTGGATCAAGTTCACAGTCGAACAAGTCTACAGTTGAAACAAGTTCGCAGACGAACTAGTCTACAGTCATAAGTCTACAGTCGAGGTTACAGTTAGACAGCTTCTGTCTACTAAGTCTACAGATGATCGAAGTCTACAGTTGACAAAGGTTACAACTCTACAAATTTGATGTTACAAGTCTACAGTTAGAAAGGCTACAGCTACATGGAGTAAAAGCTACCATTGCAAGCCTACAGACAGCAAGCCCCTTTGTTGAAGTCAGCAGTCAGTTGGAAGTCCACAGTTGGAAGTCCTCAGTTGGAAGTCCACAGTTGGAAGTCCACAGTTGGAAGACCACAGTTGAAGTCAACAGTGACATACATTCTCGACTCACTGTTTTAACTTCTTTATTTCCTATATTTAATTTAATTTATTTATCTAACGGTCATATCATACATTTTGATGATTTGTCAAATACCTGATAAAGGTTGTCGGATGTCAGGAACCCGTACCTCGTACCTGCTGAAAAGAAATCTTTTCTGTCCCCTGTCGGGAGATAAATACGAGAAGACTACGCTGCCCAAATACACAACGAATACACAGAGCATGCGAACCAGAGAAGTGCGTCGTGGACAAAATATACCAGAAAAACAAAAACGAGCTCCATCAAGAACACAGAGAAGTGTTATGTGCATACAATAAGAACCCTGAAGAACATCATCGACTACATTCTCAGTACCTGTGAACCTGGAGCATACGACACTCTGTTTATAAAACAGAAACGAGAAGAGGACTCAAACTCACTTCTGATCGAATACAAAGGAGTCAAGAGCTACACTGAGATCACCAGAACTACTTCTAAACTCTATATCTCTTGTTCTGTGATTTATTCTACCTTTTGAGCAGTGTGTGTTATCTGCTATATTAAACACACACACTGACTCCTGTACTTTCACTGGAGGATCTGTAAATCCTCAGCAAACCCTTTTACACCCCTTTTCCCACTGTGGATAGTGGTAGAGGTCTTGTGACCTGGACAGCTTGCTGCTGTTGTCTGTTTTCCCACGTATAACTGTGGCAGAGGTTGTCTAACCTGGGCAGTTTGTGAAAACTGTTGTAAAGCCCGATACAGGCTGTGTATCAATCCTTTTTATAAAATTTCTTGGTGGCAGGTGATCACCAAGTGGAAGAGGACTAAGTCTCGGCTTGAGACTGAACCTCTTGGTTAATTCACTGTGTTTGTAGTTATACTCTATATCCATACTATACATATTTAATTTCATATTCCTCTGCTACTACTTTGAAATACAATCTATCTTCAAAGCTACTTTGATAATTAAATTAGCAAGTGTTTATATTTGTTATAAATCAGTAAGTTAGTTTCAAAGGTTAATTTAATCATAAGATTAAGTTAACTGAGAATTAATCAATCTTTGAGAAATTAATTGAACCTTCATAATCTATATAAATTCACTACAGTTTAATTTGTTTTTGAAATTGGGGGATTTTAATAGAAATTGTTTTTAACAGAAATTTTAATTGGAACTCAATTCACCCCCCTCTTGAGTGTCCACTCCGACCAACATTTGGTATCAGAGGTTGTGTTTATCTCTGTTTTACTTGTTCAAAGTTTTATTTTAACTCTCTGTTTACACTGTAATTGTGGTTTTATCTAAAAGATCTTAAATTTCTGTTAGTTCTAAATTTTATCTCTTTAAAATATTTTCTAGAATTTTCTTATGGATAATAGACTAGAAGGTGCTGCTACTAACAGGCCACCCTTCTTTAATGGTGTGAATTATGCCCAATGGAAGCTCAAAATGAAAATTCATTTGGAAAGTATGGGTTTTGATATTTGGACTGCTATAGAGTCTCAATACAAGATTCCAGAAACTGAAAGAATAACTTGGGATGAACCTACTAAGGTAGCTTACAATAATAATTGTAAGGCTGTGAATGCTCTCTACTGTGCTCTAGGAGATGAGGAGTTCAATAGAATTTCTGCATGTAAAACTGCTTTTGAAATCTGGGACACCTTAGCTGTTTCTCATGAAGGAACAACTAATGTCAAGGAAATGCGGTTAAACACTTATACTATCAAATATGATAACTTTAAGATGAAAGCTGATGAACCTATTTCTGATATGTATCTCAGGTTTAATGAGATAGTCAACACAATGAGCTCACTCGGAAAGATTGTTCCAGCAAAGGAGCAAATCATGAGATTGTTGAGATGTCTGCCTGACAGATGGAGAGGCACATCCGTTTCAATTAGAGAATCCTGTGATATTGGAACTTTGCCTGTCAAGGAGCTAATTGGTAAGCTGATGATGTACGAAGAAGAGCTAAAGGTGAATAAAGAGGAAGATGAGGAACCAAAACGAAAATCTGTAGCTGTTAAGTCTACTGCATCAAAGAGCAAAGACAAGGAGAAAGTGCATATACCAACTGAAAGCTCATCTAGTGAAGACTTAGATTCTGACAGTGATGCCGAGATGGCACAAATAGCAAGGAGATTCAAGAAGTTCTATAGGAAGAAGAAGTTCTTCAGAAAACCAAACTACAAAGGTAAGTATGATAGACAAGGTAAGTGGAAGAAAGATTGGAAGAAAACTGATAAAGAAGAAGACATAGTTTGCTATGAATGTAAAAGGAAAGGACACATCAAAGCTGACTGCCCTAAGTTAAAATTCAAGAAGAAATATGAGTACAAGGACAAGAATTATAAGAAAGCTATGAAGGCCACCTGGAGTGCTTCAGAAGACAGCACAAGTGAATCAGAGTCCAGTGATTCTGAAAGAAATCGTGCTAATATGTGTTTCATGACAAACACATCTGAGGTAACCCTAGACACTCCCACTCTAAACTCTTATTATTCTGAAGGTGAAGCAGAATCTGGTTCTGATTCTGAAAATATGTCTAAAGATGAATTGACTGAATACTGTAATATGCTGGAAGAAACGTGTAATGAACTAAAGGATAAATATAAGTCTTTAAAGAAACAGCATGCTCTTACTGCAAGTGTCAAGTCTGCACTTGATGTAGAAAAAGAGAAAAATGTTCAGTTATTAAAGGAGAATACAAAACTGAAACTATCTAATGAACAACTTATAAAGGACTTAGAAACATTCACAAATGGAAAAGATACTCTAACCCAACTGCTAGGAAAGCAAGTTGCACCTAAGTATGCTACTGGCTTGGGATACCAACCTGGACAAAGACAGTTTGCTAGAACCCGATTTATTAAGTCTGAAAAAAATCCTGCTAGTTCTAGTTTTGGAAATTCGTATGCCTCAACTGGTTACTTGAATAGTTGTAGATCAAATAAAGTATATCTCTCTAAATATGTTGCATCTATTAATTGTATGGGACCCATAAAACAAATCTGGGTACCTAAATCCTTGATTGCTAACATATCTGGACCCAAGAAAATCTGGGTACCAAAGTCATTTCTTGTCTAATCTGTTTTGTAGGAAATCTGTTTGAAAAGCAATTACAAGAAGGTATGGTACTTAGACAGTGGATGTTCAAGACACATGTCTGGGGACTATTCCTGCTTCAAAAGCTTAATAAAGGTTGATGGAGGATATGTCACTTTTGGTGATAACTCAAAAGGAAAAATCATCGGCCTAGGCCAGATTGGTAACACTGACTCAGTATTAATTTCCAAAGTGTTATTTGTTGATGGACTTAAGTACAACCTACTTAGAATTTCTCAATTATGTGATGATGGTTTCAATGTCAAGTTTGAAAACAATTCTTGTGATGTTTATAATTCCAAAAATGCTTTAATATTTTCTGCCTTAAGAAATGAAAATGTTTATGCTGTTGACTTAAACACTTTAGCTAAACATGATGTTACTTGCTTAAATGCTTTTCATAAAGAGTATTGGCTGTGGCATAGGAGATTAGGACACTGCAACATTCAGTCACTTAGAAAACTCTCTAAGAAACACCTAGTTAGAGACCTACCTAAGCTTGAATTCCCAAATGACAAAGTGTGTAATCCCTGTCAAAAGGGAAAACAACACAAAGTTTCTTTTAAACCAAAGAAAGAAGTTTCAACTTCTCAACCACTTGAACTGGTTCACATGGATTTGTTTGGACCATCAAGAATTTCAAGTCTAAATGGGAAGCACTATGTATATGTTCTTGTAGATGACTTTTCTAGATATACTTGGGTATACTTTCTAGCTCACAAAAGTGAAGCCTGCTCTTCCTTTGTTAAATACTCTAAGTCTATAGAAAATCTTAGTGGACTTAAGATTAAGACCTTGAGGAGTGATCATGGCCGTGAGTTTGAGAATCGAGAATTTGAATCTTACTGCTCACTCAATGGCTATTCTCATAATTTTTCTGCTCCTAGGACACCCCAACAGAATGGTGTAGTGGAAAGAAGAAACAGAACCCTGCAAGAAATTGCAAGGACTATGCTTAATGAATATGACCTGCCTGTTTACTTTTGGGCTGAAGCTGTTAATACAGCCTGCTATGTTATTAATAGAGTCTTCATTAGACCGGTTCTTAAGAAGACCCCTTATGAGTTGTGGAATAATAGAAAGCCTAAGGTTAATTACTTTAGAGTTTTTGGTTGCAAAGTCTTTATTCTGAATACTAAAGATAACCTTGATAAATTTGCTCCAAAAAGTGATGAAGGAATTTTCCTGGGTTACTCTATGTCTAGTAAAGCTTATAGAGTGTTCAATAAGAAAACCAAATGTGTGGAAGAATCTGTTCACATCAAGTTTGATGAGACTGATCCACATGAGTCTAAAACTTCTCTTGAAGATGTTGAAGAAGACTTATCTTTTCTGGACCTAAATGACAAATCCAAAGAACCTGTAATAAAAACATCCAGTTCTGGACTTTTTCCAGAATCTTCCTCTGTGGAACCCGAACCTATAGATGAACCTGAAATCTCTAGTCCAACCTTTACCAAATCAACTAGGATTCTAAAGAATCATCCTTTAGATGCTGTTGTTGGTAATCTTGATAGAGGAACACAAACTAGAGCTTCTCTAAGAAATCAGGTTGACCATCAAGCTTTTCTTTCACAGCTTGAACCCAAAAATGTCAATGATGCTATCACTGATGAATTCTGGGTAATGGCTATGCAAGAAGAACTAAATCAGTTTGAAAGAAACAAAGTTTGGGAATTAGTGGAAAGACCTAAAGACACTCTTACCATAGGCACAAAATGGGTGTTTAGAAACAAAGTTGATGAGTTTGGTAACATAATCAGAAACAAATCTAGGCTAGTTGCACAAGGGTATAGTCAGGAAGAAGGAATAGACTATGAGGAAACCTTTGCACCCGTGGCTAGACTAGAGGCCATTAGGATATTACTTGCTTATGCTGCTCATCTGAATTTCAAACTATATCAAATGGACGTTAAAAGTGCTTTTCTAAATGGATATATAATTGAGGATGTATTTGTGGAACAACCTCCTGGTTTTACAAATCCCCATTGTTCTAATCATGTTTTTAAACTATCTAAAGCTTTATATGGTTTAAAGCAAGCTCCAAGAGCTTGGTATGATAGGCTCAGCTCTTTTCTTATTTCAAAAGGATTTACTAAAGGGATAGCTGATCCTACTCTTTTTATTAAATGGATTTCTAAAGATGTCTTAATAGTTCAAATTTATGTGGATGATATTATCTTTGGATCTTCTAAAAATTCTTTATGTGTTGATTTTTCAAAAATAATGCAAAATGAGTTTGAAATGAGTTTAATGGGAGAACTCAAATTTTTCCTTGGATTTCAGATCTTTCAAAATAAAAATGGTATTATTTTGAACCAAAGTAAATATATTAAAGATCTTCTAAAACGTTTTTCTTTGGATGGCACCAAAGGCAGTGACACACCTATGAGCACCACTTGCAAGTTGGACAGTGATGAAACTGGTGAACCAGTGGATCAAACCAATTACAGAGGTATGATAGGTAGTCTACTGTACCTTACTGCCAGTAGACCTGACATCATGTTCAGTGTATGCATGTGTGCTCGGTTTCAAGCCAATCCAAAAGAGTCTCATTTGACTGCTGTTAAAAGGATTTTCAAATATCTAAAACATACTCCCAATTTGGGATTATTTTATCCAAAAGGACAATCATTTGATTTATTAAGTTATTCTGATGCTGATTTTGCTGGCTGCAAGTTAGATAGAAAAAGCACCTCTGGAACATGTCACTTTTTAGGCAAGTCACTAGTATCTTGGTGTAGTAAGAAGCAGAATTCTGTTGCATTGTCTACTGCCGAAGCTGAGTATATAGCTGCTGGTAGCTGTTGTGCACAAATCTTGTGGATGAAACACACTTTGCTAGACTATGGATATCAATTAAAACATGTCTTTATAAGGTGTGACAATACAAGTGCTATTAACATTTCTAAAAATCCAGTATCTCATGCTAGGACAAAACATATTGATGTGAGACATCACTTTCTGAGGGATCATTATCAAAAAGGTGATATCACTCTTGAGTTCATTGGCACTGAACATCAGTTAGCTGATATTTTTACAAAGCCTTTGAATTCTGAGAGATTAAGTTACATCAAACATGAGTTAGGTATGATTAATTATAGCACAGTTAAACCTCACAGTTGAGACCACACAGTTAAACCTCACAGTTGAGACCTCACAGTTAAACCTCACAGTTAGACCTCACAGTTAGACCTCACAGTTAAACCTCACAGTTGAAACCTCACAGTTGAAACCTCACAGTTGAAACCTCACAGTTAGACCTCACCGGTGTACCTCACTGTTACATCTCTCTGTAGGCTGTTTCGCTGTTTAATCTTATTTTATTTTTTGCGGGAATTCGAACCGTTTCTTTTCTTTATACTTTTATTTCTAAATCCCTAAATGATAAAATTGAGAACATCGAACATATCTCAATCCACTCATCTCGACCCTTGCTCTCTCAAGTCTTAAACCCTAAACCTTCAACCGAACCTCGAAACCTCATTCAGTTCCAATGGCCAGAACAAAGCGACCCCCGACTGTCAACGAAGATGCACCAATGCCGAAGAGAACTCGAGCCAAATCCAGTGGCACCAGTAATACCCTAACAAGACTTGCAAACCCGCATCTGACCAAGAGAGAAATCTTTGCGGAAAAGGAGCTAAGTGAAGAATGGTTGTTGTCGAGCAAATCGTTAGTACTGGAAGCACTAAATGTGCAAGGATGGACCGAATGCTTCACCAACAACAATGGACCGTACTACCCAAAACTTGTGAAAGAATTCTATGAATTCCTAAGGTTCGAAGAGGAGGATGATATGCATAGACTAATATCCAGAGTAAACGGCAATGAAGTTAGTTTCTCTTCTGTCGAATGGGCTGCCTGTTTAAGAGTTCCTCATAAAGGAATATATGACTACTATTCTGGAGTAGCTCCTCCGGATAGTGGAATATTTGAGTATAAGAAGGCTCTGGAAGAACTGACAGGTGATGGTAAGTTAAGGAAGATTATTGCTGCCGAGATGAATGGAGAAGATAGACTTCTGTTTAAGTTTGTTCAGCATGTCCTAAGTCCCAGAAGAGGAGACTTTGCAGTACTGAAGTACCAGGACATATTCCTGATGTACTTACTGAAGCATGGAAGGAAGATCAACCTATGTAGGTTGCTGATGGCACAGATGGAAGATATGATTAAGGCCAGCTCAAAATCCAATGCCTTGTTTCATGCTAAGCTTATTTCGGTGATGCTGAAAGTAAAGGGTGTAGCTGGAAATCAAGAAGAAGTAATTGTGGCTAAAAACAGTGTCTGTATCTCAAAGGTAATCTGCAAATTCATGAAGATCAGCTGGAATCCTTGGAAAAAAGCATGGGTGAATGATGAAGAGAAAATTTATGAGAATTTTGATCCCTCTACTCATCCATCTAGGCCAAGAAACAAAAGAGATCCAGGCTTAAAGCCTGATGAGCCAGAACCTGTGTATTCAGATGAAGAGGAGGCTGAAGAAGCTAGTGACCCTACAAGAGAGAACACCCCCATTGATGATGGGAGTGACCCTGAGCTACCTCACAGTCCTGTCAGGACAATAACGTTTGGAGCAGCAAGCCCTCCAAAAGAACTGCCAAGTAGGGAGACTGTTCTAAGGGACAGTGACACCGAGTCTACTGAAGAAGAAGAAGATGAATCTCAATACGTTGTCAGAGATACCTCTGAAGAGGATGAAACTGTTGAGACAGAAGAGGCTGGGGCTAAGAATGAGAAAAATGAAAATGTTGTTGAAACTGAAGAAGAGGACACTGATGAAGAGAAAGAAAAAGAGCTCAGTTTGAGCCCTCCAATAGGCTATACAATTAAGTCGGTGACTGACCAGGAAGCAGGAGTGGCATCCACTGTTGTTGATATGGAAGACATTGTTGACTCAACAGAGAAAGAGGCTAACCTCACTGCTGAACCAACAGAGGAAACTACAGTCGAACCTGCTGGGACTGCAGAAGAAAATATAGAGTTACCCAAAGCCGAACAGATAGAGGAAAATGCTCAAGAGAAAGCTCCAAGTGAGGGGGAGCATTTTGGTTCAGTCTCTGTACTTTATGATATAGAAGGATGGTCATCAGATCTAGGATATATGGTCCTTGGACTTAACTATGAAGATTCGGATGAGGAAGACAAGCCACCAAGGGATCCAGTTATCCTGACTAACAACCTTCCAATGCTTGAGACTGACAATTTGGCAACCAAGGAGGACCTTGAATCCTTAAAGGTTGAAATGAAGGAGGCTATAAGACAATCCATGGAAGAGTTGAAGACCAGTCTTTTTGATGAGCTGAAAAATGTGGAGCAATCTTTAGAATTATCCCTGGGCTGTGTTGTGGCAAGCCCAGTAAAAGAAACGATGAATGAAGTTAAAGTATGTCATATTCAGATTGAAAGCTGGACTGAAGCTGCGGTTGCCCTAAGACAATCAGTTGATTCTTTGACTGCCATGAGCAGTTCTCAAACTCAAGTGGCCGCTGAGATTCGGTACATCAAAGAGGTGATCAAACAATTTGTGGAAGTGTTTGAGCGTTTCAAGAATTCAGTCAAAGAACACTTCAGCAATCAGGATGCTGTCATTCAGAAAGTGATTGGAAATCTGACTCAGTCTTTCAAGGAGACAGTGGCATTCTCAGTCAAGTCCCTTCCTTCATCTAGCTCTCCTGTGGACCTTGAGCAGTTTAGAAGCCTGCTCAGAGAAGAGCTTACTCAGGCCCGTGCAAATGACACATCAGACCTACAGATCCTTGCTACTACAAGAGAAGTCAGTGGCTTTGTTCGTGAGCACCTGCAGGCTGCTACTGCTTCTCAGGAGGCCATCAAAAGTAAAGTGGATTATTACTTTGATCGGATTTTCACCAAGCATCAGTTGACCAACCACTTCAAGCTCATGCTAGAAACTATGAAGCTGCCTCCTGTAACTCAAGCCTTCAAAGAACAAGTTAGCAAGCTACGAGAGTTGACCCCGGCTTTGGATAAATTCTTGGAAAACAAAGATGACTTCTTATCTGCCATGGACAGAGGAGGAAACATTATCATGGATTTCAGGAATCTGCTCCTACCTTTTCTTCATGTGGATTGCACACCTGTTATAGTTCCTCCTGCCCTACCTGTCTCCAACCCCAGTGGTTCTTCCATAATGTCTCCTGCTGAAGCCCTCAGAAGCCTTAGACCACTGATCCCTCGGCAAGCTACTCACTACCGGCCTTCAGGAGCCTCTGTTGCTGCCCCTCCAGACATTCCTGCTGCCATTCCTCAGCCTGTTTATCCTTCACCTCCTGCTCCATCTTCTTCCTCCAAAGGAAAAGATCCCTTACCTCCAGATGACGAGGATTGAGTCTGTTTATGTTTTTTTTGATAGGGATCATGTATTCACATTTTGGGTCATGTATTGTACTCCTTATTAATACAATGTTTCTTTTCTCTCTCTTTGTCTTTCTTTTTGTTAATCACAAAGGGGGAGAAATAAAGAGAAATAGATAAGGGGAGAAATGGGGAGAAATAGGGAAACTCAAGGGAAAAATAAAACTATACAGAGAGGAGAAATCCTTGCGGATTATACCTAATTTTTGTGCTCATATTGCCAATACTGTGTTTTTCACACTTCTCTCTGATACTTCTATATTTCATACTGACATAATT
This sequence comes from Viscum album, assembly GCA_963277665.1. Classification (NCBI taxonomy): domain Eukaryota; kingdom Viridiplantae; phylum Streptophyta; class Magnoliopsida; order Santalales; family Viscaceae; genus Viscum; species Viscum album. The sequence goes on from OY728127.1 coordinate 1,700,528,128, forward strand.
TGTGATTATCAAAAAGGGGGAGATTGTTGGAATCACCTGTTTTGATAATCCCAAATCATGCTTAAACATTAATTATGATGTATTAAACCTTTGCATTAATCTTATTATTCTATGCTTAAACGTATTTTATTCTAAACAGTTCATATTCTTACTCTCATAACTTTACTGTAACAGCTTACATTAGCATTTACATAAGTTTGGTATTGTTAGCTACCAGTCAGAGTTTTATTTTCAAAGTCACAGATACAGTTAACTGTCACCACAAGGTTACAGTCGAAGACTCACAGTTACAAGGTTACAGTCGAAGACTAATACAAGCTTACAGTTACAAGTCTACTGCTATCTATTGTCAAAGCTCACAGACGAAGGTCACAGTTACAAGACTTCTGTTCAAAGTTTACTCTACAGTTGGAACAAGTTCACAGTCGAACAAGTCTACAGTTGGAACTAGTTCACAGTCTAACAAGTCTACAGTTGGATCATGTTCACAGTCGAACAAGTCTACAGTTGAAACAAGTTCGCAGACGAACTAGTCTACAGTCATAAGTCTACAGTCGAGGTTACAGTTAGACAGCTTCTGTCTACTAAGTCTACAGATGATCGAAGTCTACAGTTGACAAAGGTTACAGCTCTACAAATTTGATGTTACAAGTCTACAGTTAGAAAGGCTACAGCTACATGGAGTAAAAGCTACCATTGCAAGCCTACAGACAGCAAGCCCCTTTGTTGAAGTCAGCAGTCAGTTGGAAGTCCACAGTAGGAAGTCCTCAGTTGGAAGTCCACAGTTGGAAGTCCACAGTTGGAAGACCACAGTTGAAGTCAACAGTGACATACATTCTCGACTCACTGTTTTAACTTCTTTATTTCCTATATTTAATTTATTTTATTTATCTAACGGTCATATCATACATTTTGATGATTTGTCGAATACCTGATAAAGGTTGTCGGATGTCAGGAACCCGTACCTCGTACCTGCTGAAAAGAAATCTTTTCTGTCCCCTGTCGGGAGATAAATACGAGAAGACTACGCTGCCCAAATACACAACGAATACACAGAGCATGCGAACCAGAGAAGTGCGTCGTGGACAAAATATACCAGAAAAACAAAAACGAGCTCCATCAAGAACACAGAGAAGTGTTATGTGCATACAAGAAGAACCCTGAAGAACATCATCGACTACATTCTCACTACCTGTGAACCTGGAGCATACGACACTCTGTTTATAAAACAGAAACGAGAAGAGGACTCAAACTCACTTCTGATCGAATACAAAGGAGTCAAGAGCTACACTGAGATCACCAGAACTACTTCTAAACTCTATACCTCTTGTTCTGTGATTTATTCTACCTTTTGAGAAGTGTGTGTTATCTACTATATTAAACAGACACACTGACTCCTGTACTTTCACTGGAGGATCTGTAAATCCTCAGCAAACCCTTTTACACCCCTTTTCCCACTGTGGATAGTGGTAGAGGTCTTGTGACCTGGACAGCTTGCTGCTGTTGTCTGTTTTCCCACGTATAACTGTGGCAGAGGTTGTCTAACCTGGGCAGTTTGTGAAAACTGTTGTAAAGCTCGATACAGGCTGTGTATCAATCCTTTTTATAAAATTGCTTGGTGGCAGGTGATCACCAAGTGGAAGAGGACTAAGTCTCGGCTTGAGACTGAACCTCTTGGTTAATTCACTGTGTTTGTAGTTATACTCTATATCCATACTATACATATTTAATTTCATATTCCGCTGCTACTACTTTGAAATACAATCTATCTTCAAAGCTACTTTGATAATTAAATTAGCAAGTGTTTATATTTGTTATAAATCAGTAAGTTAGTTTCAAAGGTTAATTTAATCATAAGATTAAGTTAACTGAGAATTAATCAATCTTTGAGAAATTAATTGAACCTTCATAATCTATATAAATTCACTACAGTTTAATTTGTTTTTGAAATTGGGGGATTTTAATAGAAATTGTTTTTAACAGAAATTTTAATTGGAACTCAATTCACCCCCCTCTTGAGTGTCCACTCCGACCAACAATTATGTTTTATAAATATTAGATAAAATTAAATAATATTTTATACCCGAAAACCTATATTTTTGTATGGTCAATTTTGCATCCTTTTAATGGATAAATGATTTCATATATTAATTATGATCCTATAATTGATTTAATTTGTTAATATAAACTTATTCAATGAAATATACATACAATAATTTGGTTAGGGTGAGATTTTGATTTTTTTTGAAACATATCATTTTTAATGAATATTATAAATTATTGAATTTTAATTCAAAACATCTTTTTGATTTGATTTATTTGTAAGGATAAATTCGGTTTAATATTTGTTTTAAAGATTAAATATGTAATAATTTTATAAATTAATCCAATATAGGTTATCAGAATTCATTTCCCATTGCAAATGACAATTAAAACATAAAAATATTTTGGACATTTTTACATTAAAACCCCGCAATGTCGTTCATCCTGCGGGATAAATTTTAAATAAAATTTTAACACTTCAATGAATATAATTTAAAAAAATGCATTCCATATTTATAATAAGAAATAATTATAAATTCTTATATTTCAAACATTGTTTTTTACAAAAAATAATTTTTTAATTAATTAAAATTAATATAATTTATTAAGGAAGAATTAAGAATAAATTATGACTAAACCTTTAATTTAGGGGCCCAAATGACATATCCAATTGTCCAAAACCAACTGTCTGAAAATAAATAGGAGATGAACCTTACATTATTATGTTATTTTGACTTGTTTTAAATTTTTTTAGTAAGTAATATGTGGATTCGTAAATTGTTTTCAAAAAATCCAAGCGAGACATCTTACATCCCTATAAAAGACCACCACCCCTGCGCCTTCCTCACACATATCAATGCAGATTGGCTAATAAAAAATCTTCCCTATTATACTCTCTACATTCCTTCCCTAATCCTAAAGGAAACTTATTGGGAGGTAATCCCCATAAAAAATTTACACACAAACTAGAATGAGTTCCTCGATTAAGAGGTAGCATCCTATCTCAAGATTTCATGATTCATTTACATTATTAATCACCTATAGTAATCTTATTCTACTTTAAAATAACAAAAAAATTATTCTAAATAATCTAGTATTTTATATGTTATTTATTATACTAACAATTACACACACCTCAATCTAATGGGTAATAAACATACTGTTTCTCTATGTGGAGATCTAATACCTCATGAAACGATGTTGGTTCATTTTTCTATTTCCAATGTTCAAGGTTGGCGATTATGATGGAAAAAAATTTATATATATTATATATTATATGTGTTTATAATTTATTCCACATTAATTATTTCACAACATAAACCCTTACACATTCAATTGGGCCTCAAAAATTACATCGTTTTAAGAAATGTGGACTACCACCCCTCATTGTGATCTGATTCATTCAATCAAAACATGGAATATATAAAAGATTATTATATTTGGACATATAAGACATAAAATATATATAGAAAATTAATTACATAATTAGATTTATAGATGTGTATATATATATATATCATTTTCTTTATTATCACCTCACAAATTAAAATGTGACAATAACGCCTGTAGATGTGTGGGCTACTGCCTATCAACACGATGTGATTTATTTTACATCACTAGAAATTTATATATTAGTATATAATAATAATAAATATTGTATATATTTTATTACAATAATTTTATAAATATATAATTCTACATACCTACTTTCCATAATGATCATTGATGAATGAGAACATTACTCATGTGTATGTATGAACTATCGTATCCATCATTGTAATGTTGGTTCATTTTTTATAACAATATTAATTTTTTATTTTAAAAGTATAATTTATGCATTAATATGATATTTATTTCATGATTATTATTCTAGTAATGAAATATATTTACCCCTTTGACCATATTTGACATAAAAAATTTGTTTTTGATACATAAACAAAATTTGTTTAAAACACTCGATATAAACATAACTGTTTAAGTTATTATATACAACATGATAAAAAATAAAATAATATTTATTATAAATTGAAAAAATTTAATAAATAATTTATAATATTAATATAATTTTCTTATATAGTAAGTTAAAGGATGTTTAACAAAAAGGAAACACATAATAAGGGATATTAATCTCACTTTTTACAAATGTGATATAAATATCACGTTCACAACAAACATCACTTTTGTGGTGTATATACTACACATTTTATTATATTATATCATTAATTATTTAGCTTCATGACATCAAAAAAATTAATTTTATATCATTTCATCATGTGTTTGTAAATTTTAAATGATTCATAGTGGTATGAGACAATTTGGAATGATTAAATATTATTTTCCTCGACAAAAATATTAATGATATTTCAACGGTATTTCCATTTGAGGAATTTTAATGAAAAATTTTCTATAAAATATTTTTTCAATCATATTGTTATTATTGAACATTTTCTTGTATTATTACCATTTTTCAACTCTTTGTACTCAATGTGTTTAAAAAAGGTGTTTTTGGAAAAATTGGATTCATTTCACCCATTTGTAGAAGAACAAATTATATTCTTAAAATAATGTTTTATTAAAATGTTTTAATATTTTTTCAAATTATTTGGAAAATGAATTTTTCCCATTTTTGTGTTTTACAAATGTTTTCAAAGGAATGTTATTGTCACATTCAAAACATGGAATTTTTCATACCTTTTTATTATGTAAAAGGAATGTTATATTTAACTTGTATAAAATTCACACATTAACATGGCATCATTCCATAAAATCATCCTTTTAATTTATAAATGTTTAATATTTAATGGAAATGTTTTTATAAAATTTAATTTCAATGAAAATTATTTTCAATAGTTTTTCCAATGTAAATGGATATTTTCCTACCAAATGTTTTTAAAATATATTTTTATAGTGTTTACTTTAATCAATGATAAAAAAACATTATTTTAATCCACTTGGGATATGTTGTTTTAATACCATTTCAAGTCATCTTAAAGACAGTTTATGACTAATTTGTCTAAGGATATGATTCATACTCAAATTATGATTTCTTTTTTCTATAGAAATATTAAATCTCCCATGCTCAATAGAAATCTAATTTCCCCTAATTATGGATTTAATTTATCATGTATATTACTATTTCTTAAATGATATACCATTTTACATAAGCTGTATACTTTGAAAAATATTTTATTATTTGGATAAATATTTATAAATCGGTATCTCGTACTCTAAATATATATTTTCTAAGGAACATTACTAAATAGATTATTCAATATATGGGGAATGTTTTGGACTGGTATAACACATGTGGGTCCGGTTACATATAGAACCCAATGAATTAATTATCTCATCGGAAGAGTAATTTGTCTACCCTCCTTAGATGAAATTTTACATAGTATTCTGAAAACCATCGTATAAATGGTCATGAAGGTAATAGTACTATATACCTAAGAAACAAGTCACCCAATAATAAATTATATCCATGATTTATATTTTGTTATTATTCATCCATGAGTTCATGTATTGCATATATATTGACGTATTTAATATTCATGCTGTAGTTATTATCCATAATGATATTTTGTATTGAAATATCTATGGATTGATTTCATTTTAGTTATTTAGATAACATGTGTTTCAATTTGATACCCTTTTATATTTATATTTCCTTACGTAGTTATTTGAATGGAATGTATTTATTGATATTAACATTCCATATTTTTTAACACTTCAATTTAGTTTTCTGATTATATGGCATGTGATTTCAATTATATACCTTTTAATATTGACTATTCCCATTGATTAATTATTGATTCCACTTTACTTTCCCTTAAAGGTCATTTTAGATCACCCTTATTATGTATCTTCCCACATCTATCAATGAAGAAAACTATGAATGATATAAATATATTTACGAAATGTATTAGATTTACCCTCAATGTTATTTCTATTAATTTTAGATATAAAAATTAAAATTATGTTGTAATTAGAGATGTATTTTTATTACAAGTCTCATTTATGTATCTCTTTAACCAATACTACTAAACTTATCAGTCTTTCGAGGCTAAATTCATTGTAACTATGAAAATTTAATTAATTGAAATAACCAACTAATGTATTCTGGTTCAGGTCTCTATAGATGGTATCTTTGAATGTTTATTAATAGCAATGAGAACATGATTCAGAAAAACATTGGTTAGAGAACATACCCCTATTGTAGAATTTGACAATAAGTATAGATGAACACCATATATTTTTGGTCATGTATTGATTATGTGGGTCTTGATTCCAATAAATTACTATCTTGATACTACTAGAGGAAATAGTTTTGGCATTGAAGTACACAAGATAAAAAACTCTAAAAAGGTGTTCTTAGCATTACTCTGGGTAACATGGTACAAGAAATCAAACCTTACTACACACCTTGTTTGACACTCTGGGGTGATATACATAGGATAATTCAACAACTCAATAAAAACCATTATAATGAATTTGAATAGTTAATGGAAATTAATAACCAAGGTCATTCATGGGATTTTTTATATTTTAAAACATGTTCTAATAATTTAGATATATTATATATAATTATACCCTTCTCCCACCTTAGAATTTTTTTTATAAAACTATTTTTTTGGTTTTAGCAAATAGCTGGAACCTGAAAGATTCATGTTAATATCGCACGTCAAGGGAAATTTTGTGAAACTGAGAAACCAAATGATGTGTTTATAGGAGTGAAGTATATTGACTTAATTCGAAATCAGTTTTCCCATAATAGGAATAATAATATATATCTGTAACAACTCCCAAACCCAACTATAAAGAGAATCATGTGGATTTCTTTAAGCTCGGGTGGTGGAGACTGTAAAGAAAATATGGATAGATTTATGAGATGTAGCAATAATGGAAGGAGGAACACAGTAAAGTGTCTCAACGGGACAAAGAAAAGAATTATATGTGGGAAATATGTAAACAAATCAAAGTATAACTGATGAAAAATGATGATTACAGTGGAAGGAAAGGAATCTCATCCTAAGAAATACTTTATAGTTTATTATCACAAGTGTGGGGAACATGGCGTAACAAATCCAAAAATTTCTCATAGGACCAACATAGGGGGACTTGGTATAAGTCAATTATCCTTAATGTTCACCTAGTATGAGAAATCTAGTGATATTCTAAGGATAATTCAAATTTTCTTTACTAACCACTATAGGAGAAGTTGAATAGGTAATGAAAATGGATAATCAATGTATAGCCTATGGTTCATTAAACATAAGAATTCGGTATTAGGATTTATATATCTTATAGAAGACTATAATATTTTCTCACTATATATATTTTTACTCACACTACTATTTCAGGTTTTAGTCAATGGCTGGAACCTGATGGATTCAAGTTAACGTTGAACATGAAGAAAAAGGTTTTGAAAATGAGAAAAAATGATTTCTTGACATAGTGAATGATATATATATTATTCCAAATTATTTTTTTCAAAATATCAATAAAAATATATACTTTTACCAACTTCCAAACACACTATATTCTTGGGGGTTTCTAGGAGCTGGAGTGGTGGAAATCATAATGAAAATATGCCTCGATTTATGAGGTGTGATAAGATTAGAATAAGGAACCCATGTACGAGTCTCAATTGGATAATTAAATTTGTTATCTATGGAAATTAATGGCATAATGAAATGGATTACTAAAAAAATGAAGAGTACATTTGAAGGAATTGAAGATCATCCAATGAAATCCATAATTGTATTTTGTCTAGTGTGGGGAACCATGACATTATCCATGTAAAATATATTTTCTATAAGATAATATCTAGACCACAAAATGATATATATGAAAATATTTAGATGATGTACATATTTAATCCAGGTGAATTCAAAACCTTAGTTAAGATTCATTAAATGAATAATTTTCAATGCAGTTTACATATTTATTTTTGAAATTATTATAATTTAAATTTAGAAAGGGACAAACTATTTTTGGGGTGACAAAAAATCATATCTTGAAAGGATGAGGGTCCTAAAACTATGACCAACAGACAGTATAAGTTTAATTCCCACCACTAACTTACAGAATATCCAGGTTAAATTTAAAATGATTTTAGTTAAAAAATTTAATTAAAAAAGGATAATGATGACCCGATGGTATCACTTTTGTGGATAAGAGAATAATATATTATCTATACAAGTTTTTGAAGATATTTCGAGGCAAATATAAATAATTATCACACTTTCTTTGGCCTTATGATCCATTATATTTTTTTTACTGCTTCAGGAATTAAAACTTTTGTTATTGGTAATTAATTTCTATTAATAAAAGAGTGATTTATAATTTTATCAAATCACAAACAATATATAGGATTGTTCGTATGAAATAAAATCCATTAATTTATTAATTATATTTAAATTAATTGTCGGTTAAATATTTACACAATATTAGGAAAAGTATATTCAAACAAAAATGTTGTCCTAATACCATAATTCTTATTGAACTGATGTTGTCTTAAATCATCTCCGGTTTATGGCTTTAAGGCCCCCAACATCCCATCAACCATTGAATTTTTTTATGTTGATGACATAATTAACTCCATATAAATATTTATGCAATTAAATCAAGTATTTATCACTATATTACACTAATTTTCTCCTACATTGATACGCAGTTACATGGTCGTCCTTGTGTCCATTAAACATACCATTCTTTATTTTAGAGAGGATGAATTATGAAACCTCCTCACAATGTGGAATTTCAAACATAGGAAGTATCAAATAATCTATCACTATGATCAAGATTAAAACTTTGATGATGAAATTTAAATAAAGTTGGGAGAATTTGATTCCCCTAAAATCAAAAGTGAGAACATTATTTTTCAATAGTGTGATTTACATACAACACCATGTGAAAAAGGTAAAATTATATTTTAATAATTTATAATATATTTATTATTTAATATAAATTATATATAACAAAGTGCCTGAAAAAATGGGTTATCATGGGTTTCACATAGGAGCTACCTTCCTCGATGGTTAACATTAATGAATGACCATGGTTTATCAAACAATAATATATTATTTAAATATAATGAGATATAAACAATCAATCAAATCCATAGTTAACTATAGTAATAAATAAATTATGAAAATAATTGTTACTAAAATTATATAAAGAATTGATTGGATCAAATTTAATTAAAAATGAATATAAGACGTAATTGAATTTATAGTGAATATTTTTGTAGGAAAATAATTTTTATGCTCAAATTTTTTTAGAGAATAGAGTAAAATATTTAAAATTATTGAGTGATAATAAAGTAATATAATTATTATATATTCAATCCAATATCATTGATATTCATCCTTTTGGTTTGATAGATATAAGATAAGAATAATCTCTATTTTACACCAAAGCCTATATATTAAAAAGGAAATTTTACAAACATTTAATGGAGAACCCCTATTTAATATAAATTTTTACCTTTTAATTGATTTAATATTTAAATTTAAATTTCATCTATAAAATTGTAACATTATTATTTTTTTAGGATGAATGTTTGATATTTTTCTAAAAAGTTTCATTTTTAATGATTTGTTAAAAATACTTGATTTTAGTTCAAAACATCTTTTCATAAAATTTGTTTATTAGGTAAATTATGTTCTATATTTTTTTAAATATATAATAGATAATATTATTGTGAATTAATTAAATTTATGTTATTAATTTATATTTTACCTTGAAATTGACTTTAAAAACAAAGTAAACTTTTGAATGATTTTACATTAAAAACCCACATTGTTGTCCCTCTTACTAGATGAATTTTAAGTTAATATCTGCCACATATATGACTAAAATTTAGAAAATTTGATTCTATTTTTGGATATATAATAATTTATAATGTCTAATAAGATAATTTTATTGAAAAAAATTAGTGAATGTAATTTAAATTAATTATAATTATTTAGGGAAACTTTTTCGTAATCAAGGGATACTCCTTCAACATAGGGGACCAAATAACCTTTCAAAATTTCCAACTGATTTGGTTGGAAATAATTATCCCACAAACATTCCATTATTTTTTTGTAATTTTATGTCTTTTTATGGTAATAACATGTGTACAATTACCTTTTTTCCAAAACAGATATGTGATTCTTTTTATTTCCCTATAAAAGGACACCACCTATCCCCCTTCCTCACACATATCAAGAAACATTGAATCATTAAACAACCCCAGTGGTCTCCCAAAAACCCTCCCCATCACCTTGATGAAACCCTATAAAATGTTAGAAACTTCTTGAAATGTTTTGAGACAAACAAAAAGGAGATACCCTATTAAAAGGTGACTTCTTATCTCAACATTTTTAGTTTCATTTTCATTATTTAATGATTATACTACTGTTATTATATGACTACATTACTAGACCTGTATTATAAATATAAAATAATACCTTTTTTAGGAATTCTACATACAATTACACACACTTCCATCTAATTGGTAATGAACATAATATTTATGTTCATAGAGAAATATTGACTCATTAAATGATTATTATTAATTTTTTCATTTAAAAAATTCATGGCTAACCATTATGATGGACACACTAATTATATATATTATATTTTATATTTACCATGTAATTAGGATTTTTAAATTCTTTGATAACACATACCCTTATAAATTAAAATTTTCTTAATACGATAACATCATTTGTGAATGTGTGGACTACCACCCCCTCAAAGTGATGTTATTCATTCAAAAAATCCATGGAATATATCAAATATAATTATAATTAAACCTATGAGACATAAATATATATGTGATGTTAATTAAAGAATTAAATTTATTGATATATATATATATATAAATATATATATATATATATATCATTTTCATTATTATCCTTACACACACACTAAAAAGTGATAATGTTAGTCGTGGACATGTTGACTACCACCTCCATGAAAGGATGTGATTCCATTTACATCATGAGATCATTATTTATAAGTATTTATGAGTAAATAATATGTTAATATTTATATTATGATAATTATGGAATGATATAATTCTACTTAAATTCTTTCTATAATGATCATTTATAAATGAGAATGTTACTCATGTGTATGCACAACGTACCATCTCTAGAATTGTAACGTCGGTTCAAATTTCATAACCATATTTAATGGATGATATTAAAGGTATTATTTATTTATAAATATGATAATTATTTCAAGGTTATTATTCTAGATAATGTTATATAAATCACATTTAACTATTGATGACCTAATAACGTTGTTTTTATGACATAAACAGAATTTATAAAAACACCACATGAAATAAATGTAATGATAAAAATGAAAATTATTCTCATCAAAGTAGAAAAGTAACATATGTTTTTTACACATTATGATAAAGTATGTTCAAACAATATGAAAAACAATGTAAGATATTCTCTTCTCACTTTTCACATCTATGATATAAGTTTCATCCTCACTATATACATATTTTCTATAGTGCATATATAGACCCTTTGGTTATATTATATCATGTGACCGTATATCTTCATGTAATATTATTATTTAATTTAATCTCATTATTTTATATGGTATATAATTTTTAATATATCAAAGTGGTAGGGGAACCGTTGGAATGTTCAATTATTATTTTCGTTAAGAACAACTATAATGATATTTCAAGGGAATTTACCTTCGAAAATATATGATGATAGTTTTTTAATAAAACAATTAATTTCCTCCCATCTAGTTATTTATGACTATTTTCATGTATTAGAACTATTCTCCACTCTCTGGTACTCAATGTGTTTTAAATTTATTTTTTGGAAATCACTACTTCATTTCTATATTTATTTAGGGAACCAATTTTCTTCTAAAAACATGAATATTAAAATTCATTCCATCATGTTTTAATATATATTTTATATAGAAATGTTTACCCATTTAGTAATTTTCTCAAATTTTTCTTTGGAATTTTCTTTCTTCTCCTTGAAAAAGGGATTTTTCAAATTTTTTTACCATGTAAAAGGATTCTTCATTTTACCTTTTATGGAATGTAAATATTTACCTACTGTTATTCCTTATATGCTTACATTTAAGTTATAAAATGTTTTTTTAATTAAAATGATTTTTTTAAAATTGATTTTAAATGAAAATTATTTTCAGATGGTTTTTAAAAAAAGAATATTTTCCATATGAATTTTTTTAAAAATATATTATTATAATAATTACATTCATCATCACTAAAAACACATTATTTTAATCCAAAATATGTATATTGTATTGAAACATACCTTAATCATTCTATGTATGGTTTATGATAATTTATCCAATTATAGTATTCAAATTCAATTCCTTGATTTGTTTTCCACTCAAAATATCCAATATCTTATGATCATTGAACATTGAATTTCCCTGTAAATATGCATTTCATTTATCATCGACATTATAATAACGTAAAATGTATACCAATTTTCTTCTAGTGTATAATATTGAAATTACATTATTTTTTTGGTTAAATATTTATAATTTCAAATCCCTTACTACATACAGATATTTGACAAGGCACTTCGTTAAATCTATTATTTGATATAAGAGGGAATTTTTAAACTGGTATGGAACAGGAGGGGCCTTGTTATAGATATCCCCTTGATGAATCAATAGTCTCATTAGATGAGTCATTTGGTTAGATGAATTATATGGTATTTACCCAGAATTTGGTAACAGTTCCTGTGAATGGTCTAGACATTAAAGGTACCATGTACCAAAGAAACTTGGTGACCCATAAAATTTATTTCACATATTTTTATTCAGTAAGTATTCATCCATGAGAAGTTATCTTTGACCTATCTATGGATTTATTTATTTCTTAGGATTCAGTTATTATCTAACCATGATATTTTTCATAATCATATATGTGGTAAAATTACCTTTTCTATTATTTATATGGCATGTGTTTCAGTTTCATAACTTTCTATACAAATTTTTAATTATCCTATTATTTGAATAAAATTTTCTTCCATTTTTACCTTTCTATATTTTTTTCACACTTATATTTTGTTTATTGATTATAAGGAATGTTTGGTCAATTATTTACCTTTTCATACTGTCTATTCTCATTAATTAATTCTTTCATTCCCCTTACAAACATGTTCTATGAATTTGAGCTCACCATTATCATGATTCATTCCCCAATTTTCCAAGAAGCATATATTGAATGATATTAATATATTTAATAAATGTATTCTATTTACCCTAAATGTTATTTATTTAGATACTAAAAAGAATAAAAAACATTAATTGTAATTAGTCTAGTTATTTTTAATTAAAGACCTATTTATGTATCTAGTTTACTATTACTAGTAAACTGATCAACACATTGATGAATGATTCTGTTTAATATTTCTAATGGAAATTCAAGGAGACACTACGTCCGAGATTCATGGACATGACGATAACTTAGGTATGAGATGATGTTCAGTAATAACCTTGGGAAGTAGATTTCAAAAAATGTTCGTTTGAGAAAAAAACCCCAAGTTATTATTTGAGAATAAGTATAGTAGAAAACCATATATTTTTGGTAAAATATAGATTATTTGGGTCGTGGTAGAAATGCATCTTTCTCTAGATACTACAAGTGGATGAGGTTTTGGAAGGAAAGTACAAAGTATTATAAACAATAATAATGTGTTACGGGCCTAACTAGGGGTATCTTGGTACAATTATAAGAGCCTTACTCCACACCGTTTTTAAAATTTTTATGGGATATGATTATGTTTATTATTCTTTACAATAAAATCCTTTATGAATAATTAAAATAAAAAATTTAAATGAATAATCATGTTAAATCAAAAGGATTTTTAAAAATATAAAATAGGTGTCATGATTTAGATATATTATATATAATAATACACAATTCACACTATAACTATTGTTCATAACACCATTTTATTGTATTAGTTAGTGGATGGAACTCAATGGATTAATCTTCACATTGAACATGAAAGAAAATGTGCTGAAAATAGGATACCAAATGATGTGTTGAGAGGCGTGAATGATATCGTGTTTATTAAAAATCATTTTTCCTGAAATTTGATTAAAAATATATACATTTACATACTCTTGAACATGCCGAGAAAAGAATCATTGGGATTCTAGGATCTCGAGTAGTGGATACCAAAAATAAAATAATGAACGGTTTATTACATTTGAGAAATGTGGATGGAGGAACCCCTGAAAGTGTCTCTATGAAAAATAGAAATGAATTATATGTGGGATGTAAGTACATAATGAAAAGGATTTATAATAAAAAATGAGGACTACAATGGATAGAAATATATCTCATCCTAAGAAATCCATTATAGGTTATTTTCATTTGTGTGGGGAAAATGGAAATTAATCTAGTAAATTCCCACTTCATGAATATAAACTCTAGACCATGGATAGATCTATGTGAAAATAATTTGATTAATTACTTATGTATTGGGAATGTATTGAAAACATTTGTTAAGAGTCTATTTAATGATTAAAATTTAAGTATGTTAATCATATTAATTTTGGAAAATATATTTATTTGATTATAGAAAATGAAAAACCATATTTTGGGTGATAACCAATCAAATTTGGCAAGGCTGTAGGTCATGAACCCATGAACAATGGACGATAATGGTTTTAAACTAACCACTAACCAAGTAAATATACTAGGAAAATATTCCTTTGATTTGTTAAATAATTTGAATAATAAATTTTAATGATGAGTTGGTGGTATCATTTTTTCGGATTAGAGATTAATATATTTAACATAATGATTTCAGATGATTGTTAGTGAAAAATATTTATACTTTTCACTAATTTATTATTTTTACGGTCATTTAAACATTTCTTTTATCCCTTTAGGCATTAACAAATTCATTAATGGTAATAAATTTTAGTTTTTAAAGGAATGAATTACAATTTGATCAAAATTTAGCCAAAGGATTGGATTATTTATATGAAATTGAAACCTATTGAGTTATAATTTTTCCCTATATTATTTGTTAGTAAAATATTTATCCAATATTATAAAAAGTACCTTCAAACAAATATTTTGTCCAAATACCATAATTTATATCGAAATAATGGTCCATTATATCATCATATAAATAATTAAATTTGGACCTCTGAATTCCATTGACCATTAACATGTTTGAGATTGATGACCTAATTAGCAACATATAAATATTTATGTTTTTACTATTAGTAAATATCACTACATTAAACTAACGTTCTAATAATTAGAGACCACATTATAGGGTAGTCTATGTATCCTTTTTTACTCTAAATTATTTATCAATATGTGTGATTTAAAAAATAAGAAGCATCAAACTATCTATTACCATGACTGAGTTTAAAATTTCTAGGATGTAATTTAAATAAGTTGGGGAGAATGTGACAATTAATGAATCCAATGTAATGACCTTGATTTTGATATTTTGTGTGACACGCAACACCAAGCTACTAAGATAATATTATTTCTGAATACATTATAATATATTTTTTTATTAAATATAGATTCTATATATTTAAATTCATGAATAACTGAGTTACTGTGCATTTTAGGTAGGTGAGACATTGTTTGATTGCTTGTTTTATAAAGAAGACCGAGTTTTATCAAACGGTAATAAATTAATAAAATATAATGGGATATGAATTATTTGTTAAATTAATTTATATTTTTAGTATGAGATATAATATTATGATAATTTTTTATAAAAATATATAATTAATTAATTGGTAATAGATTAAGGAAAAATTAAAATATGATGCAATTGAATATATATATAATATGTTTATAGGAAACTAATTTTTTGTGATAAATGAAATTTTATTCTAATATATAAAATTAATAAAAATTATTGTGTCATATTAATGTAATTTATTTTTTATATATTGAATAAAATTTCATTTATTTTCATCCAGTAGTTGATATAGAGATTCGATAAAAATAAACTATATTATACACATAAAAAAAATATTTTTATAATGGAAATTTTACAGGCTTATAATGGGGAATCATTATTAAATATGAATATTGAGTATTATATTGATTTTATATATAAATATAAAATTACTATTTGAAATAAAAACATAATAATTAGGTTAGGGTTATTTTTTGAAATTTTTCTAAAACATTTTATTTTTATTTAAGTAGTCAAAAATACAACATTTTAGTTCCGAACTACATTTTCATATGATTCCTTTATAAAGTAAGATTGTGTATTATATTAGATTTATTGATTAATGAGATAATATTTTTATCAATAAAAATATTTATTTTTTTTATAATCATTTTCAATTTGAAATTTACTATAAAAACACATCTAAAGTTCGTATAATTTTAAATTAAAAACATGAATTGCAATCCCAACCACAGGATGAATTTTAAATTAATTTCTACAACTTATGTGATTGAAATTTACGGAAATTTACTACATATTTTGAATTAGAATATTTTCTAATGTATAATTTGGAAAATATTTTTTTGTTAAAATATTCATAATGGAAATTAAATTAATTACTTGTATTAAGTAAAAATTAATCTTAATAATGGACTAAAAAATTATCTTAGGGGACCAAAGAACCTAATGACTGGTACAAAACCCATTATATGGCCATAATTCATTCATTAAACTTACATTATAAATTTAATTTGGTTTGATGACTTTTTTTCTAATAAAATTTGAGCACCTAACAAAATTACTAATATTCCATGTTGGCCCTTTCCCTTCCCTATAAAATCCACCATCTATCCCCCTTTCTCCCTCCTCTGAAGAAACATTGTATCATCTTAAATATCCCCATGTAGGATCCCAAAATACCTCCCCTAGTACCATTATCCTCTCTTTGGATAGGAAACCAACTAAGGAATCCTTTTGGAACAATTAAAAAGCAGTTATCCAATTAAATGATAACATCTTCTCTCCTACTTTTTATTTTTATCCCCATTATTCAACCAATATACTATTATTATTCTATGATTACACAAAATCCATTATAATAAATATCTGAGGATGTATTTAGGTTCATATATACACCTACACTTACACACACCTCCATCTAATGGGTATGGAATATACTGTTTCAGTGTAAGGCTATGTAGTACCTTACAAAATGATTATTGTTCATTTTTCCATTTCCAACATTCAGGGATGGAAATTATGTTCATAAAAATATATATATAGTATCTATGATATTTATTATGTATTTAAACATCATTAATTGTTTTACAACATATACCCTTATCCATTACATTTTGTTTAACAATAATAACATCGTTTATGGAAGTGTGGAATACCCCCCCCCACCACTATAATGCGATGTGATTGATTCACATGATACATGGAATGTAAAAAAGGATGAATATAGTTTAACATATTAGAAATAAAAAACAATTATATTATATTAATTAAATAATTACCTTTCTCCATATATATATATAGATATAATTTTCATTATTATCCATCCACACACTAAAAAGTTATAATGTCAGTTGTGGACTTGTGGAATACCACCTCCTCGACACAATGTGATTCCTCTTACATCCTGATAATTTTATATATAAGTATATATTAATAAATAATATGGTATTAATGATATTATGAACATTTGGGAAAGATAAAATTCTTTTTAACTTTTTTCCATAACTATCATTGAAAAATTATTACTTCACATCCGTGGCGTAAAACCAACCGTCTCAATGATTATCACATTGGTTAATTATTCTTAACCATTTTTAATAGTATTTTTACTATTTTATTAATTTATAAATATTATAATTATGTCATGATTTTTATTCCAGGGATGTTGTATATTTACCACATTGACCATAGTTGACCGACAAAATTTGTTTTTGAATAATAAACAGAATATGGTTAAAACAGATGATGTAAACGTAATTGTTTAAGTAATTGTTTAAAACATAATAATAAGTGAACAATTTAATGATAAAATGGAAAAGTATTCTCATGAAATTATAAAGTGTATATATCGTTATTATATAGTATTTTAATAAAAACTCAACCCAAAGTTAACACAAGATAAGGGATTCTTATCGCATTTATTACATCCATGAGATAAAAGTCAGGTTCACCACATATATCTTTTTTATAGTGTATCCACCCATAGTTATATTATATGAATAATCCATATATCTTCCTTGAATTATAAACATCAATTTAATATCATTATTTTAAATGATATAAAACTGAAAATTTCTCAATGTTATACCATACAGTTTGCAATGTTTAATGATTATTTTCCTCAATGGAAACATTAATGATATTTTAATAGTATTTATATCAGAGGATGTTTTAGTATAATTTTTCAACAAAACCATTCCTTTTATATCATCTGGTTATTCATGATGTTTTTCAATTATTATAAAAAATTTAACTCATTGGAAGTCAAGGTGTTTTAAAAATGATTTTATGAAATCCCAAATCAATATCTCTCTTAATGTGAAAACCAATTTTATTTTAAAACACAAATTTTATGAAAATATTTTTCAATATATTTTTAAATGATATAGTATTTTCATTTTACACAATTTTTATACTAATGTTTTCATTGAAGTATTTTTATCGGTTTATGAACATGGAATTTTTTTAACATTTTAACTTGCAAAATGAATGTTATTTTTACATTTAAAATCATGTATGGATTTAAAATTATCCATTCCTTCAATTATTTTATTTAATTTTTGAATGGTTAATTTTTAACGAATAGGTTTTTTTAATATTCATTTTCAATGAAATATATTTTCAATTTTTTTTAAATAAACTCATATTTTCCACTAAAATGTTATAAAAATATATTTTTATAATATTTCCATTCATAAATGAAGAAAACACATTATTTTACTCCACATGGGGTAAATTGTATTGATACCATCCTTAATCATCTAAAAATTATTTATCACTGACATTCTCATGGATAATATTTTAATTATCTTCCTTGATTTATTTTTCCCATTGAAATTTATAATCACTTGTGATCATGGAACATTGATTTCCCCCTAATTATATATTTCATTTTTCATGAATATTACTATTTCCTAATCTATATACCATTTTTCATTCAGTTTATACTTTGAAAATAATTTGATTATTTGGTTAAATATTCAAAAATATGTATATCTTACTCCATAAGGATATATGATAAGGGACTTTGTTAAATCAATTATTTGATATATGAGGAATGTTTTGGATTGGTATTCCATTGGTAAGTCATTGTTATAGATAGTCACTCGAGGCATAAATAGTCTCATTGGAAAATTTATTTGGAAAGCCACCTTAGATGGGTTTTACCCAATATTTTGTACACCATCATGTGAAAGGTCTTAACAGTAAAGGTAACATGTAACTGGGAAACATAGTGTCCAATTATAATGTATTTCCTCAATTTAAATTAAATCATTATTAATCCATTAGATTTTTCATTGACATATCTATGGATGTATTTCAGCTTTTGGAATCTATTATTATCCATCCATTATAATTCTCATCGATATATCTATGAATATATTTCATTTTCAATTATATAGATGGAATGGGATTCAGTTTCTTACCTTTTCATATTTGATTTTCCTTATCTATTTATTTGAATAAGATGTGTTTCTAGATATTACCATTACATATTTTTTACATAGTTCCATTAAATTTATTGATCATATTGAATTTTTGTTCAATAATTTAAGTTGAAATTTTGACTATTCTCATTGATTCATTATTTCTTCCACTTTACATACCCATACTGAGCATTTGAGAACACCCTTATTATATTTGTTTTCCCAGAAATCTAAGAAGAATACTATGAATGATATACATGGGTTTACTAAATGGATTAGAGTTTCCATAGAAGTTTTTTATTTTTATTTTTCAAAGGAGAAAATATAAGTTTGTAATTAGTTTAGTCATTTGTACTAAAAGACTAATTTATGAATCTAGTTTTCCATGACTATAAGAATGATCGGTTCTTCAAGGAATGATATTTTATAATCATGCCAACGTAATTTATAGAATACACCTTCTATAGGATTCTGGGTTGGGTCGATACAAAGACACTCACCCCATCACATATAACCCAATATTTTCATCAACATTGAATCCAAAGGGGGGATTAGACTTTTATGGTTCAATAAAATTATGAAATTTAGATGTTTGCGGATATTAAAGGGTCATAATTTTGTTAAATAAAAAAGATTTTTCCACAATAAAAAATTGTTTAATAGAATATGTAAACTCACAAATTATTATTATGGAATATTATACTAATTTTCAATAATTTACAATCATTAGAAAGAAAAAAAATTATGTTCATAGAGAAAAAGGGTGTAAGGATGTTTGAATATTTTATTCAATTAGATTTTTATTAGAACAGAAATATTCTATATAAAAACACTTTGTACTGATATCAATACCCAATAAAACAAAATACCAGAGGGTTTTACTCCTCTATATTTAATTTTATATAGTGAAAATATTTAAATATAATGCATAATATTTTCCCTCATTATCATGCCAAAAAAAGATATTTTTTACATCATTTTTATTGTGATAATTAACCTCTTTTATTTTGTTGTTTGAATTTTATATAATGAAATAGATTTTTGAAAATTACCTAAGTATCAGACACCGCTATCTACAACTCACAATAAAGGTATTCTCATTTTTTCCTTTAAAACCCATTGAGGATGAGTCATTGTCAACAATGAGTCACTATAGAGATGGAAATTAGAAATAATATAGAATGTCTCACTGCCAACAGTGTCACATCTCTAGAAGAAAATATTGGATCAGTGTAGGAAAGATATAGCACTAGATCAGGATATAGATCCATTGTCTGACCACCAACCATAGAAACAAGTAGTAGAGACACCACCCCAAGGAATCACCACTAGAAGTGTCATTTCAAAAAAAACACTTCTACTGTTTTTGTTTATTATGAATTAAATTTTTATAAAGGATAATTTATAAAATTAAATTCCTAAAATTATTCTATAGGTTTTTCATTCATTGATCAACAATAATTATTTTATGATAGCATCAAATCATAAATTATTAGGAGAATAGGATTCAGTTGATTTGAATTATTGTTGTTACTATTAAATGATGAATAATACTCTCTCGTACATTGATGAGATGTGTGGAACAAATAGATACACTTTTACTTGTTAAGTGAGATGAAACTCATATAATGTACCAAAATATATTCCATGTAAAATTCTTTTATACTCGAATGAGGATATAGAAGAACAAATTACATCCAGTGTGTTTCTACTATCAAGAAAAAAGATTCTATGACATTTTTTTCAATACATATTTGTAAAACCTTAGTTTATATGCATTTCAAATCACATCCAAGGAGTCACGAACTGTACATTATATCAGACCAAGAAACAATATATCTTCTACAAATTATTTTATTAGTTTTTCTTTCTATAATTATATTGTGAGTGGTGTGTGATACTGTTATTTATGAGAGACACATAGTATCCTAAGTTAAATAGGAAAATACATTGAAATCTTTAAAACTCCACTTATTTGTATTTCCAACATGGTGTGGTTGAGGTTTGATTATAATATACTATTAATTTTTACTCCCATTAATATTATGGAAAAGGTACTGTGTGGCCTAGAAATCATGGATATTCTAAAAACATGATTCAGAGTGTGGAGTTAATGTTCATTTGATATGAAAAACCATTCAGTGTGTGATTTCAATGTTTATGGGATGATTTATGTTCTTGATACTAATCCTCTTGTGTTCAAATTCTATTGTGTGTGTTTTTTTCATTAATTTTTTTAAATTATAATACTGAATCATTTTTTACATTCCTAAAATCCACTAAATTGATAGTTTGTTTTATTGAGGGTCTACATTAGAAATTTATTTATAAAATTGATTTCAATGTATATAATAATATATTTTTTAAATGAGACGTAATCAATATTTTGGAATTATTTTTAATGGCCATGATTTAAATCAGACGATAGTTGTCACTAGCTAGTCAATCTTATTTAAATTATTGGTATTTTATTTAAATCCATTTTTAATTGAAATTTTTATTTGGCAATCAATTCAACACTTTTAAACTACTCACTCTAACCAACATTAGGTATCAATGGATATCGCTTTGGTATCAATGTTTAAAAAACTTTTCAAATGTCATTTTAATTGTTCATTAAACTTATAAATTATCTATTAGTTATAAATTTATTTCATTAAATAGATAATAGAAAAAAAATTCCTACTACCAACATACATCCTTTTAATGGTATTAATTGTGCTTAGTGCAAGATAAATAAGAAAAATCATATAAAGAGTATGGGTTTGTAGATTTGGACTATTATAAATGATTGATATGAACTTCCTGCATCATCTATATTTAACTAGAATGAAGCTAAAAATAAATATTATACTAATAATTACAATGCCACGAATTCCATGTATTATTATTTAAGAGATGGGGAGTTTAATTTAATTCCCTCTTGTAAAATATCCATTGAAATTTCAGATACACTATCCACTTCACAAGAAAGAACAACTATTGTTATGAATATGACACTAAATACATACACTATTACATATGGTACATTTAAAATGAATCATGATAGATTGATATATAATATATATCTCATGTTAAATAATGTAGCGAACACCATGTGGTTACTAGGATATTGGGTGTCTGACAAAAACAAAATCATTATATTTCTACAATTACATGAAAAACGATGTTGAGGCACATCTGTTTGAATTAGAGAGTCATTTGACATTATAAATCATCAAATTGAGGATTATATTTTTATGATGATGATGCATGAAGAATAAATTAATATCAACTAGGATAAAAAGTATGAGCCAAAAATAAAATCATTAGATTTTAAATTTTCTACATCCAAAACGATGGAAAAAAGAAAAGATACTAGCTAATAATTAATGTGAAAATGACTCTCCTCTAGAAAGTGATAAGTATATTTAAGATGTTTTGTAGAATGAAGATATTTTTAGGGAAGCATAGTTATAGGGGAATGTATGATAGTAAGGGAAAATAAAAAATGGGTTGGAAGAAGGATGATAACATAATTACCTTCTATTAATGAAAATGAAAATGACATATTAACAAAGACATTCCCATACTGTTATACAATAATAAATATTATGATAAGGATTGAATGTTTATGATAAACATTAATGTATCAAGGATTTTATCTTAGAAGATATTTAGGGATTTTGAATATAATTCTGAACAAAAGTCTAACATATACAACATGTTATTTATGACTAATGTCTCTGAAGAAAACTTCTTGAAAACCACATATATATTCAATGTTACATGGAATGTTTTAGTTGAATTAATATGATAAAAGACATTTATATATTCAAAATCATAATAATTTGTGATTGTGGTTAAGTCACCTTGGTGTCGATGATAAAGTGAAAATCATTTTCCTTGGTTAAATTGGTACCATCTATCATGTTGTAGTTTTTGGGGTATTATTTTTTATGTTTATAAATGTATCCTTCATAAAATCTCAAAATTATGAGAAGATGGTTTTGATGTTATATTTGAAAAAAATTAATATATTTATTTTGTCTCAAAAGTTGAAATACTTTTTACTACTCTATGAAATGGAAACAATTATGTAGTTGATCTTTATAATTTAATTTTTCAAAATTATTCCATTTGATTTATTTTAACAAAGAATAATTTATTTAGATTAAGAGACTGTGATACAATAATATTCACTCAGTTAGGAATCTTACAAGGGAATGTTTATCCTAGGATCTACCCAAATGAGAGTTACCAATTGATAATGTCTCCAACCCATTTAAAAAAGGGAAACACCACAAATTTTATTATAAATAAAATAAATAATATTCTTCTTTTCAACCTCTTGAGTTGGATCATATGGATTTAGTTAGACAAACAAGACTCTATAGTATAAATGGGAATCAATAAGTTTATGTACTAATGGATGAATTTTTTAGTTATACATGGTTATTATTATGAGCAAAAAAATTATGCTTGCTCATATTCAATAAATTGTTCATGATTTTTATAGAGGATGTGTGGAATATGAATTGAGAATCATAGAAGTGAACATAGTTGTGAGATTGAAATTCAACATGTTAAATCTTTTTTTCACAAAATGGCTATAGTAATAATTTATCTTACACTAAGACACATCAGTAAAATAGAGTTGTATATAGAAGGAATAAAGAAAAAAAAGATTTCCAAAATTATGCAAAGTGAATAATAATCACCTGTCCACTTTTGGGCAGAGGCTATAAACCCAAACTATTACATAATCAATATTGTTTTCATTAGATATATCTTAAAAAATAAATTTTCTAATATGTTGATGAATTGTAATCATATGTTTAATTACATTAGAGTGAGTTTTTCAAATGTTTTTATTCTTAAAACTATGTAAATTCTTTAAAAAATTTCCTCTCAAAGAGATAAAGAAAATTATCTAGGTCATCCAACACACAGTAAATACTATAGAGTTTTTAATAAATGAACAATGCTAATGGAAGAATAATTTCATGTCATATTTGATGAGACAGATCCATATGAGCCTAGTGTCACAATAGAAATCATTGGGGATGATTTATCAAATGTACCCTAAAATTATGACCCAACCATAGATTAACCATATTTATTCCAACCACATAGAATCATCACACCAGGAGAAATTATTTTTTTGTTTCATACCAACAAACTAGATAACCCTTTGTCCAACATTTGATTCCACAATAATAAATGATCTACGAAACCCAACCAAGAATTATGGAACCTGTAATCAAAGAGCCCCATAGAGGAATAAGATGACAGGTTTTGAAAAATAGAATGTCGTATGGAAATATATATCACTCTAGATAGGCTATAGTTAGCACTAGAACTAAATATACCTATATAATGCCTTCTATTGTAAGGGTTATACTAAGGTATTTATTTCTCAAAAACAACCTAACATTGAACATTTCACCACATGTTCAAATAGGTACTACAAATTGATGAACATAATCATCATTGACATAATTATCACTATAATTTTTATTTCCAATGTGAACCACAACATACTATCACATGAAATTCTATGAGAATTATGCACACATTGGGGATTATGTTACTATAATTCCATCAAGAATGCATATTTAAAAACAAAATACATGGTTTTGAAACTAAATGAAATGATTCCTCCATCTCTGGTATAATAATATATATGAAAAATGTATTTCATTTAGATACAGTGTGTGAAATTTATTTTATTTGGAGACTATTACTGATATGGCCTTGTCTAAAACCCTTATGAAAACATCACATCAAAATTTTCCTATGTAACATGATACCAAATTATATGATCATAACAACACTTACCAAGAGCATCGATGGAATGACTTAGTAACATAGAAATCACTCAATAGAGGAGTTCATTATTAACCATACCAAATATGAGCACATGATTTGATACTTTCTGATAGATCCTCCCTACCGACTCCAAAAAATGAGAAAACGAGAAAACCCATGCTCTAAAACCATTTTTTATAACAATGACCCAAGATGTTAGATCCTTTATAAAATATTTTGTCAACCATTAATTGTGTCACATGCTATAAGAAACATAATCACATAATAATGTATTAAAAATTATTAATAAATTCATAATAAACATTAAGATAGGAAAAAATTATTTTTTATTTATACATTAAGGTAAATAATTATTCTGAGTTAATATTGAAATGGTTATTTTCAATTAATATAAAATTTTTTATATTATATATTTCCTTTATGAAATATAAGTTTACAAATTATATGTTTAAAATTTTACAATATAATAAAATTTTTGGAAATCCTCAGAAAAAAATAATCATTAAATTCATTTTATCAATTTTTCTAAAATAATTCATTTTTAGTTAAAAAGTGAAGGAATTTTTTTTCAAATTCCCCAACATTTTTATAGATTAATAATTTTTTAAATGTTGTCCTATAAATTTATATATTATAAATTATACTAAACATTTTTTATTTTCTATATTAAATTTATAATCCCATGATAAATATTTTGAAATATTGTGTAGCATTTTAATGAATAATATTTTTTTTACATTTCTCTTTAATTAATTATAACATGATGAAATGAATATTTGGATTTCATATATAATTAAATAAAACATATTAAATTATAATAATTATTCTAAATTAATTAGAATTAACGTAAATCAATATTTTATCCTAATATTTAATTAATCTATATTATTTATACAAGCGCTAATTTCAACATTAATATAACCACACATAGAATATTAATTTGATAAAATTAATCATATATTATATATTATAATTATTATATTATTTAAGAATCATAATATTCTTTTTCTGTGTCATATTTTGATTATATAGATTAATGTTTATTTCTATGATAATTATGAATAAAATATTTTAAGAATATTGTTTTTATATAATCTAATAAATTTCTATTGAATCTAAAAATATGAATAAATTGAAATAATGATTTCATTATTATTTATAAAACAATACCTAAATATATTAACAATATTTATTTACTAATAAATAATAAATAATATAAATGAATAAAGACAGGTCAAAATAAAATTCATTTAATAAAATAGTCTTTCTATACATTATAAGTTATTATTTTAAAAAATTATAATATTTAGAAATTTTCATGGATTAAATAGATTTTTAATTTTTTTCTGGAAACAAATTTCTTATATGGGTAATGTTTTCAATTTTAAAAAACATATAATTACTTATTTAAAATTATTTTCCTATTATAAAATTAAAATATTAAATTAGGATTCCTAATGGTAAAATCTAGATAATATCTTTGATACGAGTGTGTAAACACACAGTTGTACCATTGCCTACCCAAATACTTCTCACTCTTAATAGTTTTGAAATGTTAGAGACATTAATCCTGGAATAGTGTCATGCAATATTTAAAATATATGGCGTGTTTCTAGAAGTTCCATTTTCATCCCATAAAAATTGGGATCATATACTCACTTATAAGAACATATCCCATGTTCTAATTTTATAACTAAACTATTCCCTTTTACTCTCCCTTAAACCCTCTCTAGAAAACATAAGGCCCTTAATTACTCATATTTATTATATGTCCATCAATATTAAATGAACCTACAATAGAGAAACTATGTATAAATGATGGTTACAGTATCATCAACTATAGAAGGAAACAAATAAATGGTTTTTCTACATATCTCATTCATTTATTCGTTGTTTGTATTACACACTTATTTCCATTTATGTGGTGTGTAAAATACATATATGATATGTTATATCAGAAATAAATTATTCATTAATGTAATTCTATGTTTAATTTAGTGTTCATTTTCTATTATGTTTTTTTAATTATTATAAAATAAATGAGGATATATTTTAAACCACCTTCGAAAAATTAAGACCTCTCAAATGAGTTATTCCTTTTGGATATTTTTTCTACCTATCACTTTGAAAGCTATATTATTTTCCCCAAGTTTTTAAATCATTGATAAACATAAATTTCTACATAACTTATATTAAATTGGATGATATAAAATCCAACAATAAATGTTATTTTTTATTAATGATATTACCAAACAAAAATAAGTCAATACTTTCAAAATATATATTTCGTTATCCACTCCAATTTTTATATTTATTACTCCTGTGACCTTTTAATTTTATTACAAATAATTATACATTATAAATGTTACTATTTTCAACGTATTACAATTACGTGATTTTTTTTAATTTCTGTGTTTCCAATATCAATTTTTATTAAAATGAAATTTTCACTTTTTTCACTTTGAAATGAAAAAATGTGTTTTTATGTCTACATTATTGAAAATTAATGAAAATATAAATTTTTCAAATGTAATAAAATTTATAAATTCATGGAACTTTTATTATGAAATCTATATAATTATTGTTTCAAATTTCTTTTCATTGCCTTCAAAAAAAATATTTGAATGTATTTAAAAATTTGATAATTAAAAATTATTCTATCTATAACAGTATATTTTAACTTTTCCGTATCGTCTATTGGTTTTTAATGAATTTATTATTTCATTACCTTTTATATTTTATAATGATATGATATAATTTTTAAAATGGGAGTTCTAATATTATATGATTTCATAATTTCATGTTGTGTGATATTTTAAAATGTTTGAAGAGACATGTTAATTATGAATGAATACTTTTTTATATTAAGAATACTATATATTCAAGTGGGAGACAAATTTTAGGATTATGAGAAGTGTTGGACCTATATCTACCACCAATGAATTTGGTAAAGGATTATATGTCATGAGATATAAATGTTATGTGTGCACCCTAGCAGGCTAATAGATTTACACTATGTGAGTGTGAAGGATTAAATCTATACTAATAATTTTTGTGTGTGAACAAGTTATAATTCCACTAGGTTTATAAAGGATGAGTGTGATGGAAATAATATGTAATTAAAATTTTCTGATTTATCATGTAGGAAATTAACATGGATCACAATGGGTGAGTGTGACATCCTTAAGCTGAACTAAAAACATTTTGTGTAAAAAGGTTGCAAATTTATCATTTCATATAGGGTTAGTGTGTTGGCCTAATGCTCTATGGAAAATTTTATATTTAAATAGGATAACAAGTAACGTGAAAAAATGGTGATTGTTATAGTATTTTGATCTAATAAAATTTTTACATGTCAATTATTTTGTAAATTACAAGGTTTTAATTGGTGGAGTGTGAGGGAATTACGATAAACTAATAATTTTATAAGTAAATATGTTGTTGAGTATCTTGGTTAAAAATTATATGTGATCAAATGTTTGTAAATGTCCTACCATTTAATGTTATTTTTCTTGTTCTTTGAGTTTTTCATGATTATTCCTTCTTTATGAAGTACTACACAATTTTATATCACACTCACATTTTTTATTATTATTGATATTTTCTATGGTAGTTCATTTCGTTTTGGTTCCTTATGATATTCTTAAGATCTTATGTTGCCCCATCATGTTTTATGATTATTATCCATATAGTTTTGATAAATTTTTTTCATATATATGTAATTTAGATATTCTCTATTATGTTTATGATCTAATTTAGTATGATATTTTATTTCTCTTATTGAGAATTTGAGCTCATACCTTCTTTATTTTTCCAATCCCAATGTTATGAATATGTGTTTATCATGTGAGCTATTTATAATAGCTCTAGAGGATCATTAATATGGATAAAATATTGCATTTATTGGAAAATAATTACCCCATATATCTAATATTGCAAAAAAATTAGTCTTTGGGAAAATATATTTTTGAGAGAAGTTTTATTTAAATAATGATATAAATGTATTAATAAATTAATGATTAGCTTGTCTCTCTTAAGTTATTATTAGTGAAAAATTAATTATTTTGGAGATTGTTTTTGTGACCTTTTGTGTTATATTTTTAGTGACTTATTGAAAAACATAGATATGTGTTTATGTATAGGTTGATATCATGAAATATCTATAATGTCCCAATAATATGGGTTTCCATATAAATGTATAAATTTTTTATAATAAAATTGTATTTTAACATAGAAAATATCCAACAAGGTGTAATAACATTGAAATGGGAAGGTCAAGAATTGAAACGATCGTCAGTCTATTAAAATTGAAAATGAATTCACACCTTATTTGATACTAATGAGTAACATTTTTGGATCATCATATTTTCATTATAAAAAACTAAAAAATTATTGATTTTCTTCATATATTGATGAATTAGTTTGGGAATCATAAGATATCCCAAAATAATGAATCCTTGGTTGAACTATGGGAATTAAACGATTAACCAAGTATGAAATAGATTATATGAAGGTGTTATATGATCAAATGAAGGTGTGTTGAGAAAATTCATCCTAGTACTGAACATTAATGTTCACATTCTTTTATTTTTATGGATATTATAATTACCCTATTGGACATGGTATTTGTTTGATTTATGATCATGCAAATGAAGCTGTTAATGGAATGTCTACAAGGCCTCTTAATAATCCTATTAGGGATAAGTAATTTAATAGTATTATCATGGATGATGAGATGAATATCTCATAATAAGATATATATTTTTTATTTAAAGGATATATCCACTTATTTCTTTATTAAACAATAATTAAATGTGAAAGGACAAAATTTGTTTTACGGGGTAGGATATAAGCACCTAAGATTTATATCCTTTATAATACATTCCATGTTCTATAAACCGTGTCACAAGATACACCCAACATATTTAAACCAAAAAAATGATATATGATTTATTGAATAAGATATTATAAATCATCGGATGACAAATCATTAATTCATATTACATTTTTATGGTAAATAATTAATATGAGTTAATATTGAAACGTTTTTTTTAAATTAAATTAATTTCGAATATATTATAATTTTTTTTATAAAAATATATATTTAAATTTTTTATAATTAAAATATGATATAGTAAAAAATTTTTTTTAATTTTATACAACAAAATATCTTATGATGTATATTTGATATTTTTCTCAAATAATTGATTCATAGCTGAATAGTTAAAATAATGACTTTGTTAATACCAAAATATTTTTAAGAATTATATTTATTTGAAAATAATTACTAATAAATTAAAAACTATTAAATATAAAATATTATATCAACAAATTATATTTAATTTATAAACCCATGATCAATATTTTTAAAACTTTTGTAGTATTTTTAATGAAAAATATTTAGTGGGCAGTTTTGTTTAATTAAATATACTATGATAAAGGGGTGTTTTGGAATCATTTTATTTTAAAACCAATTAAATTTTAATTATAAAAATTATTTAAAGTTAATTGGAATGAATTAAAATGAAAATTATATCTTATTAATCCATCATTTTTTTAAAAGAAACCATTTCATGAAACATGGATTTTTGAGATATAATCACAAATATTATGAATAATTTTTGTAAAAATATAATGTCAAATAGGTAAAATAGGTGTATAATTCAGATACTTATTTTAATATTATTTAAAATGGGAATATATTTTTGGGTTAAATTCTTTTTATTTGTAAGATTATTGTTAATTAAAATGATTATCGTGAAAAAATTATTTCATAATTATTGTATTGTGAATGAAAATTATTTTTTATAAAATAAATTAATTGGATATCAATTATAAAATGAATCTAATAAGATTTTAAAAAAATAAATAAATATATTAACATTTATTTAATTGATTATAAATAATAAATAAAATTAAGAATTTATAAAGTTAAAAATGTAATTTTTCTAGTAAATATGTTTTTATAGTTATTATCTTTTTTAACAATAATTTTATATTTGGAATATATATCATTTTAACTGGATTAAATAGATGATAAATTTATTCCAAAAAAATTCGTTTACGAATTATTATATATGTTTATTAAATATAAAATCACTAAGTTAAACAAAATATTTCTAGTTAAGAAGTGAAAGAGTACAGTGTAAATAATTAATGGTAAAAATCCTATATGATGTTAAAAAATCTAGAATCACATGGTTTTTTTCTCTACACAAAGGCACCCCCAATGAAATAATTTCAAAACATTTAAGGAATTGACCCAGGAATAGTGTCACTGAATTATTAAAATATAATGATTCTTTTGAAAATTAATATTTTAGTCTCCTGTAAAAGGTGATCACTTAAACCCTTTCAAAAAAACTCCTCTATTTCAATTAACTACATGAGACTTTTCACATTTACCCTACATGAAAGTATATATGAATAAAATATTCCCTTGATCAATGATATTTTACCCATGCCCTTAAATTTTAGGGTAACTTCCTAGTGAATCATCAAGTCTCCAATTAGGTAAGAGTTTCATCGAAAATTGAAGGAAAAATGGTAACATATTTTATTATTAATTCACCCCTTCATAGAGTAATTAATTTAATTACCCACCTATTTTCATTTATATGGTGTGTGTATGTACAATTTGATATATTATATAATCATTTAATTGTACATTTAGTGTATTTTTTATGATTAATATATTGATTATTCAAATTTATTTGTTATGATATAAATTTTACACAAACCATATGGATTTATATTCTAATATAATATAAAATTTGAGAGTAATAAAATGTGATAATCTATATATGAAATTTTTATCCTCATTAATTATATTGTTTTATGGCCTTAACCACTAAAGATTTTCTGGATAGAGGATGGATATGTGTGAAAACCCCAATACAACATCAAATAGGATTGGAAATGGTGACATTTGTTGAGAAGGCGTTACTAAAGTGGGACTCCATTGACTAATCTACCTATAGCCACTCATGTGACTGTCTCTATGAAAATGATTTGAGGAATAATACTATGTCTATACCAGGGGGGATTGTTGGGTTTTTCTTCCCCAGTTTTCATGTAACACCACTTTTAGGTATTTTAACCATTGAAGGTTGATCAAGCCTATTATTAATGCACTTAAATGATATTTAAAGTTCTCTAAGAGTAGGGAGACCCTCAATGGACACATACATTGTGCCTAATTTACCTATTTCAACACATTTAATAAAATCATTTAAGTCACAGCTTTAGTGCCACCTCTCTAATGAGAAATTAAATAACAATTAATCCCATCATGTGAAACCTCCCAACCGTGTTGTGAAACAACGATCTAACTTTAAAAAAATTCAATATTATTATCTAGTAACTCCACGATCTCACCTCTTATATCGCACAAGAATTATATTCTTCTACTTCTGGGATGATTTTGTTCGTAACATTGGTGTGTCTGGATCCCCCTTCCCGAGTTGAGTATTTCGCCTATTCTGTAGCCTTTACTACACATTCATGAAGTCCTCATAGTTCTTACCCTTCCAGTCATGCATCAAATTTCATGGTGTGTAGATAGAAACATTGCTCGTTGATCATCCATGTAGGGTTTTCCATCATCTCCCTTTACTGTGTATCATGCGGGGCGAGAATTCTAATGTTTCTACGATAATGGATGGATCCAAACCGTAACAAAGATAATAAATGGATTTAAAGAATGAAGGGATTTGTTGATAAAGCTGATTTACACCTTTATCTCTACCTATATGTGGCGAATTGAATGGGATTATGCACCCTGACAATCGTTTCCATTGGTGGTCCTTTCATGGGTAGTAACAAATATCTGTATTTCTGGTTAATTATATTATTGTTTTTTGATTAATTATATGATTGAATGGATATAACATGGAAAATTTTAAATCACGTAAACTCGGTTGATTAAATGGATTCCCAATGAATATGAATCATTGTGTGATTACCCCGGTTAACAAGAAAGAAATATATAACTAATAAAATATCGTATTTAAATTTTAAAACCCCCTTGCTCTGTTCTGGTGATGTTTACGATTAATGCTTAGGAAGTGACATGGATGGGGAGGGATCCTCTATTTTTGTGCATTTATTGGTGTTTGGATATGAGGATGTGTGGGCCCATATGGGGGGCTTGTATTTATTCCAGTACGTTAAGGGATCTAAAAGATCCCTTTTATTATTGTGACATTACATGAGAACCAGGTCTGAATGCTTAAATTATTGTTTGGTTGTTTTCCTTTCCTTTCCTTGTGGCTATTCAAGTTAATTACCAAGTAGTGAGGAGTCAATTTTAAATGGAATCATTTGAATATGAAAATCAGAATGGGTTCTTTGGGGAATTGTATTCTAGGAATGAGTCGTGACATGGTTGTGGGTGTGATTCTTCTTATGAATGAATAGTAATGGGGGTGTTTGTGGTTGTTCTGGTTTGGGAACCCCTAGGTTTGGATGAATTCTTGATTACCTATATGTATAATTTAGTTCTTATGATTTATATTTCCACCCCACCCAAGTTGAGTACTTTGTGCCGAACACCCCCATTTCATGGGGGAGGGTGTTTTTCCCAACACTCCTATGAGTGTCATGTTATTAGCCACTTTTCTGCCCCTTTCCTGGTTTTCCCAATATTATTCGCGAAGGATGTGATAAGATGAGGTCCATTATAAGCCTTATATTTTTCATGTAGGGTACGTGGTGGTTGTTTTCTTAGGTGTGTGCGGGTAGCTGGTTTTCCAAGTGTCTTCGGGATGTGGTCGAGGTGTCTTCATGTGTGGTAGGAGTTGTTCTAGCCTAGGTGTTTGTAGGCAGGATGTGTTGTTGTGGCCCGGGTGTTTGCGGGTGGAATGTGCGGTTGTGATAGCCCAGGTGTGTTCCACAGGGTTATGGCAGTGGGACTCCATTATGAATGGTGAGAGTGGTCTGATGCGTAGGATGTCGTCAATAACAAGTGGGAAGGTGGTGTGGGGTACCCAAACATCGATGATTTATTCCTGTTGCCTTACATTACTTGCGTTATTTGGGAAGTGTGCCTTGGTGATGTTGGGGTGGATAGTTTCCTTTCTAGGAGCTCTGGTTTCCTCCTTTTCTCACGGGGTATTAGAATTCCTCCCCAAGTGTGCACGAGTGCTTTTGGTTTTCCCTAGTAAGTATTCCTTTATACTCACCCTATGTATATAAACTGTTTTTAGGTTCTTATGAGGACTTCAAAGATCGTTCTTGACTGTACTAGTTCAAAGCTTTGGATAGTAGTTGTTTTTGTTTCTCTTTTCATCAGTACATTCCTTTTGCGATTTTCTTTTACTTTTGTGGCATTATTGTTTGGAAAATACATATGGGAATGGATTGTTTATGCAATACTTGTACCTCCAGTTTTGATGTTGTTTGGGAATAACTATCTAATCACCTGATCCTACTAATTAAAAGGGGGAACGCCTTCAATTTTGTGTTAAATTCAATTCCCTTTTTTCTAGTCTCCACTCCGAGACCTATTGAAGGTGGGTTTCAAGGGTCATTATCCCTCCTTCAACTTGAAGACAGAAGTTCATGGAAATCTATTGTACCTTCTCTCATATTGGTGAAGGTGGATGGTGGAAGAGTGGTATCAGAGGAGGTCAATAGATAGGATGGTGTTCGAATTTAGAAATATTAGGGATTCCATGGGATTGTAGGGAAACATTGTTAGGAAATCATGGTGTGTGAAGGTGGATTGGGAAGACCGGCTAGGACATGATTTTTCAGATGCCACCCCCCCCCCCCATGATCTGATGCAAGGGCTCTAGGCCTACTAAACTAACAATTGAGGCTATAATGATTGTATGATAGAGATCCTAGTAAAGGTAAATACATCATAATGACTTGTGTTTTTTGTGTTTCCTGGTTATTTTGGGGATTTAAAATTAATAATAAGTCTATGAAAATTTAAAATAAATCATCTATACTACTTGGGATTAGGCATTCCTTGTTTACCTTGCAGTTATGGCACTTGGACGACGACCATGAGTAGTGTAGGAGATCGAGGCCCAGGGGGATGTCTTGCTGGATCAGTAGACGGCATATCAAGAGTAGGAGGATGACCAATGGTAGAGGACTCTTCATGCCTTTCAGCATCAGACCCTTGTGAAATACGATGGCAGCTTCTCAGACATGGAGACATATAGTTGGATCGAGGATTTGTTGATAGAGTTCAGCTAGATCAGGGCTCCTAAAGAGTATTGGGACCCTCTGGATATAATCTAGATGTGGGTAGCGGGACATAAATTGTGGACACACTACCTTTGTGAGAATAGAGAGGATGATGTTTTGTGGACTGACATCCAGAAAGAGTTCGGGGCGGAATACCTCTCTTCCACGATGAAGGCTGAGAAGAGGCAAGAGCTGCACTATCTCCAGTAGGGGAGCATGTTAGTGAGGGAGTTGAGGATCATGTTCAAATATCTCATTCGTTTTTTTCAAGACCTTTTTTCGGATGAGGTATCTTGAGTGATATGTTTATAAGAGGACCTTAGACCTTCTCTTCAATATTTTGTTACTACATTCACCCTACCGATGTATGTGGAGGTCCAAAAGAAGGCTGAACTATTGGAAAGGATGCACATGCTGGGACATATGCCGCGAGAGAGAATCCTTTTGGGGTTTTCAAAGGGGGTGGTAGTTAGCATCATTCATCCAGTGTCAGGGACTTCTAGGATTCTTCCAATTGGGATCAGACCCCAGTAGTTTTTGTTTCGATCTACCTGTCTATGCCCATTCCTCGTAGGCCCAGGACCAAGGTGCTTCATCTGTAGGAGTCGTGGGAACTCTCTGAATCAGTGCTCGAACTAAGTGCAGTATAATGGGGGTCGGGAGGTTCAATGCCCACCTAAGAAACATAATCTTCCAGTCATGCCTTTTCAGTAGCATAGACAACAAGTTCCCTCCCCACAGAGAGTATACATGGCAGGAGGTGGCTGACCTCAGGGTGCTCCTCAAGGAACTAGACCAGGGCACAGATGGTTAGGTGGTCGACAGCCGAGGGGTAGAGGATCTAGGCGTGGGATGTTTCACGCTATAGAGGCAGTAGTTCCAATAGGCTCGGATGTCATTTGATGTATGATCAACTTTTTTTTTTGTACTATTGTTTATTCCTTTTTTGATACAAGAGCTTCTAAAGACTTCGTTGAATCCGGTCTGGCCTATGCTTCGAGTTTAGACGCTAAGAGACATCTAGTGACCATAGTGATTAGTACATTAATCGGAGGATAGAACGACATGTTTATTTTCCTCCGAGGTTGTAGACTGATGATAGGTCCCATCAGTATAGCATAGATATTCCACT
This sequence comes from Viscum album, assembly GCA_963277665.1. Taxonomy (NCBI): domain Eukaryota; kingdom Viridiplantae; phylum Streptophyta; class Magnoliopsida; order Santalales; family Viscaceae; genus Viscum; species Viscum album. The sequence continues at coordinate 1,700,564,937 of OY728127.1, forward strand.
ATTGTAGATACATCCATATAATGTAATTCTATTCATCAACTGGCTGTTTTATGTACATTCTATAATCAACTATTTCCGAAGAAGATTCATGCTCTCCGATAAGGATGGACAGTGTGTGACTTTCACTAGTGAACGAGGTTTCTATGAAGGTAACTAGCTATTGGTGCCGCTCCTTTCCTCGTAAGCATAGCTGCTAGTGGAGTCAGAAGATACAGAGATGGTGGAAGTCTCAGGGATAGTTAGTGAGTTCATGGACGCCTTCCTTAAATAAGTGGAGACTCTACCCCCTTGAAGTGATGTTGTGTTCTGGATAGACAAGCAACCCATTGCTTGTCAAATCTCGATAGCTCCTTATCGGATGGCTCCTTATGAGTAGTGGGAGTTTCAGATTCATATTGATGAATTGATGAAGATGGGTTTTGTCCAATCTATCGTGTCACCATGGGGTGATCTAGTCTTGTTCATAAAGAATGAAGATGGTGGTCTAAGGCTGTGCGTAGACTACCAAAGACTGAATCAGATAATGGTCAAAAAAATTTACCCTCTCTTGAGGATAGAAGATCCTTTGACCATATATGGGATGAATCTTGGTTCTCTAAGATTGATTTGTGGTCTGGGAATCACCAGTTAAAGGTGAAGGACAATGATATCCTGACAACTAAATTGAGGTGTAGGTATGGTAACATTGAGTTCATAGTCATTTCGTTCAATGTAATGAACACTCCTGCTTTGTTCCTAGGGCTCTTGAACTCTCTTTTACACATCTTTTTGGATCAGTTTGTCATTGTGTTCATCGATGAAATTTTAAGCAACTCAAATTTAGAGGAGGAGCATACTAATCACCTTAGGATGGTCCTAGAAATGTTTCAACTCCTCCAACTCTATGGGAAGTTGTCCTTGTGTATGATCAAGACATGATAAGTACATTACCTTGGACATGTTTTGTCTCATAAAGGGGTAACGGTTGATCCATCAATGGTTGAAGTGGTTGTTTCTTAGAAAGATCCCAAGAATGTGATGGAGGTTCGTAGATTTCTATGTCTGGCAGGCAATTATCAAGGTCTTGTACCCGAATTCTCTCGAGTTTCATCTCCCCTGACAACTTTGACCAGAATGTACATGTCCTTAGTGTGGAGTGAGTAGTGTCAGGAATCATTCAACTATCTGAACAAAAGGTAGGTCATCTCTCCAGTGCTTAGATTTACAGAGGAAGGGGTAATGTATGAGGTATTTTTTGGTGCTAATGGATTTTTCATGGAGTGTTTTATGATGCAGAAGTTAGTAGTTATATCTTATTGGTCTAAGAATTTATGTCTACATGAGCGTAACTATGCTACCCATGACCTAGAGCACACAGCGGTTGTGTTAGCATTGAAGTTGTGGAGTCATTATCTCATCAGTGATCAATTTGTGGTATTCAAAGCTCATAAGAGTTTGAGTCATATCATCACCCAACAGGACCATAACTTATGAAATTGAAGGTGGGTGGAGTTTCTTTAGCACTACAACATCGAGATATCTTACTCAAAAGTTATGGGGAACATTTTGGATGATGTCATTGAGCAGGAAATCATAGAGGGAAGCATTTGTGACATATGTCGATACTTGGAAGGTAATGTCGGAGTTGGTTATGCTGCATTTGGATGATTGTGTGTATGGTGGTAGAGGTTGTCGGTTTAAAATAGAAGTGCGGTCTTCTCTACTACGGCAGGTGGAGGAGTCTCTATGGGGAGACGTAGATAGTTAAGCGATGCACAATCGGGTTAACCAAGGATATTACCTGGAAGGGTGGTCGGAGGATGGTTAGAATCAGATGATTTTTTAGGGAATGTTCTTTGTCAGGAGATGATGTGCGTGGTGTTTCTCCATGAGTTCTATAACACACCCATATCGGTACACCCAAGAGTTTCCATGATGTACCAAGTCTTGAGGGAACAGTTTTGGTGGCACGGGGTGAAACAGGTAGTGGTAGAGTTCGAGGCAATGTGCTTGGTGTGTCAGTAGGAGAAGGTCGATAACCGCATCCTAGGAGGTTTGTTGCAGTCATTAGATGTACCCGGGTGTAACTAAGAATACATCTCGATGGATTATATCATAGGAATAACTGGGGTTCAAGGAGGATGTGATGCTATCTGGGTAGTGGTAGACAGATTGAAAAAATATGCTAACTTCCTGGTGATCATGAAGTCTAGTGCGGTGGATGCCTTAGCACAGGGATATGTGAATGATGTGGTGTGGTTGCATGGAGTTCCATGTACCATTGTCACATATCAGGATGTGCAGTTTTCCTCATGAGTCTGGAGGGCATTGTGGAATTTTTTGGAACCCTTCTATTCCTTAGCACATCTTTCCACCCCAGGACAGACGGGAAGACAGAGCTAACCATCCAGACAATGGAGGATATGCTATGGGCTTGTTTTTTGTACTTTGGGTGATCATGGTAACAACAGTTTCACTTATTATAGTTTTTTTACATTAATTTATGTCACTATAATATTGGTATTACATCGTTTGAAGCCTTGTATGGGAAGCAATGGCATTCGCCCGTGTTCTAGACCGATGTTGGTGAGGTAGTTGTTCTTGGCCCAGTGGTAGTGCAGATAAAAATGAAGAAGGTTCATCTTGAGCGTGAGAGGATGAAGGTGGCCCCATATAAGAAGAAGTCATATGCCCATCATAGGAGGAGGCACTTTGAGTTGGAGGTTGGATACCATGTGTTCTTGAAGGTTTCCCCTATGCGTGGGAAGTGAAGGTTCGTCAAGGGGAGATATCTCTCTCCTTGTTTCAATGGGCCTTTTAAATAGTTGGGGTGAGTTGGAGTGGTTTCATATTAGCTCTCATTTACACCACAGTTGGAAAGGATCAATGAATTTTTCCACATCTCCCATCTACGTCGATATCTACATGATGACACCCATGTCACTGACTGGGGAGACTTGTATTTTGGTAACAGTGCTACATTCGAGGGGCGACCATTGAAGATTGAGGATCGAAAGGAGAAATTGCTTCATGGATGAACCATCCATTTTATTTTTGTGTTGTGGAGGAACAATGGCCTCGAGGAATTACTTGGGTGGGAGAAGCTAAAATCTGCACCAAGTAACTAAAACTATTTTGAGTTACTATTCTGAGCCTTACTTTTTGTACTTGTTTTTGTGACCTACTCTGATATAATGCAGACCTTGTTGTTTTATAAGATTTTTTGTTTCCTTACCTAGTGAATGTTGTGAAAAGACCTGATATGTAGGGAAGGTAGGATCTAATCCCTATTCATGATGTATTAATTTAGATGCGATGAAACCTGTGAAGACGAGTTAGTGACACCCAAAGTGAATAGTATCTTGAAATGGAGGAAAGAAATCCCCAATCCGTGTGTTGGGACAATGTGATCCTTGGGTTTGATTTGGCTGTTTGGGGTAGATTTTCCCCAGGAGGAATCTTTCTTGGTGGTTGTTCGGACCCCTCTATCCTTTTCAGGTATAGCATTGATTCTCATGGATGAGAAAAATTCGAGAGGTATCTAATGTAATGGCCTAGACCCTCCTTGTCCATCCCTTTTACAAATTTTAGGTGATTGGCATACCCTGGACCCATCAGGTCGAGATCCTAATGGCGGTGTCTTTGGGGTAGGATGTCAGTGTGGTGTTAACTATCCGTGACACCGATTGGTGGGTCACCGATCACTGCCAGTGGGGTTGCCCGGTTTTTCTTCTCAATATTTTCCGGTATCTCCACTTTTAGATATTTTAACACTTTAATGCTATTCAAGGCCGTTTTTAAAGCCCATAAATGATATCTAAAGTCTATAAAGAGATGGGAGACCCTCAACAGACCCATAAACTGTGTTTGTGTTACATGTTTCCTCTCATTAAATAAAATCATTTAAGTCATAGATTTAGTGCCACCTCTCGAATGAGAAATTAGATAACAATTAACCCCATCACGTGTAACCACCCAACCCCATGGTGAATCCACAATCCACCTTTAAAAACATTCAATATTATTTTCTCGAAACTCTAGGATATCACCTCTTTATATCAAACTAGAATTATTTTATTATTCATTTTGGATGGGTTTGTTTTTCCCACTGCTTCATTTGGAGCCCACTTCCTAAGGTGAGTGGTGAACCTATGTTATAGCCTTTCATACTCATTTCTAGATTCCTCATAGTTCCTCCCCTCATTATCGTGATTCATAGTTCTTGGCATGTGGAGATAAACATCGATCATTGACCATCCACATAGATTTTTCCATTCATCTGTCTTTATTGTGTATCATGCGGGAAAGTATTCTAATGTTTCTATGGGAATGGAAGAAACCCAAACATAAAAAATATAATAAATGTTTTTAAATAATTAAGGTTTGTGTTGATAATATTGATTTATTCCTTTATCTCTTCATATATGTTGTGAATTGAATGGGATTATGACCACTGAATATCGTGGTCATTGGTGGTCCTATCTTGCACACTAACAACCACTATTTAATGTTTAATTATATGATTTTTCTGGTTAATTATATCATTGAATGGATGTCACATGGAAACTGGTAAATCAAAAAAGAATAATTTATTAAATGGATTCCCGATGAATAATAATACTTGTGTTATCAACCTATATTATCAGACGGAAAGATGGAACTAAATAAATGGCATATTAAAATTTGAAAGCTCCCTTACTCTATTTGGGGGATGATTATGGTTGATTATTAGGAAGTTATATGGATGGGGATAATATCCTCTATTGTGGTGGTGTTGTTGTCTTTTGGATCTGAGCACATGTGTGGCTTATGGTGGGGCTTGGATTGGTTCATTTACATTGAGGGATCTCACATATCTTTTTTTGTTGTGACATTACAATAGAACTTGGTGTGAATGCATAAATTGTTGTTTGGATGATTTCCCTTTCTTTTCTTTATGGCTGTGCCTAATAATGTCCCAGTAGTTAGGAATCATTTTTAAATGGAATCACTTAAATTTAAAAATGGGAATGGGTTCGGTGGAGAATTATATTCTAGGAATGAGTTGTGACATGGTTGCGGGTATGATACTACTTAGGAATGAATATTATTGAGGGTGTTTGTGGTTGGTCTGGTTTTGGAACCCCTCAGTTGGAATGGGTGCTTGTTTAAATATATGTAAAATTTAGTTCTTATGTTTTATATTTTTGCCCCACCCAAGTTGGGAACTTTGTTCCCAACACCCACATTACATTGGGGAGGATGTTTTTCCAAACAATTTTATGAGTTTCTAGTTATTAGCTTCTTTTTCTACTCCATTTCCTGAGTATCCCAAGATTCATCTTGCTGTCTGTGATGTCCTGAGGTCCATTATAAGCCCAATATTATTTCCCCAGAATTCGTGGTGGTGGTTGTCCCCGGTGTGTGAAGGCATTTCGTTTCCTATGTGTCTTACGAATGTGTCCCATGTGTCTTCATGCGTATTGGTAGTTTTTTTGGACTAGGTGTTTGCAGGTGGGATGTGTGGTTTAGCCAAGGTTTTTGCGGGTGGGATGTGTGTTTCTGATAGCCATATAGTGTGTGGTGGGGAGTGTGGTAGTGGTACTGCATTGAGAATGGTGGGATAGGTCTGACGGATAGGATGTATTCATAACAAGTGTGAATGTGGTGCGGGGTACCCTAACATCAATGTGCTATTACTATTAACTAAATTGACTTGTGTTATTGGGGGATTGTGCCTTAGTGAGGTTGGGGGGGATAGTTTCCTTTCTTGGTGCTCTGGTTATCTCTTTTTCTCACACGACATTAGAATGCCTCCCCACTTGTGCACGGGTGCTTTTGGTTTTCCTTAGTGAGTAAACCTATATAATAACCATACGTATATAAATTATTTTCAAGTTTCCAGGAGGACGTCAAGGATCGTGATAGACCATACTAGTTTGAAACTTGGGATAGTAGCTATTGCTGTTTTTCTGTTCTTTTGTAGTTTCCTTTGGGGATTTTCTTGTATTTTTCTTGCATTTACATTTAGAACATGAATATGGGAATGGTTGGTTTTGGATTTATATTTACCTCCATTTTTGGTGTTGTTTTGGATTTACTATCTTATCTCCTGATCCTGCTAAATAAAAAGGGCAATGCCTTCAATTTTATGTGTAATTCAATACCATTGGTGCTAGTATCCACTCTGGGAGCTATTGAATGTGGGTTTAAGGGGTCATTATCTATTCTTCAATTTTATGATGGAAGGGTCTGGAAATCAGTTGTCCCCTCTCTCATCATGGTGATGGCGAGTCGTGACTGAATGGTATCAAAGTAGGATGAGAGATAGGATGGAGTCTAGAGTTAGGCACATTGAGGACTGTATGGGATTGTAGGGAAACAGTGTTAGGAAATCATGGTGAATGAAATATTCTAGGGAGGACCAACTAGGACATGAGATTTTAGGTTCCCCCATGATCCGATGAAAGGACTCTAGGGCTATCGTAAAACCAAGTGAGGATACACTGATTGCAGGGTAGAGACCCTAGGAATGGTACATGCATCATAATGACTTTTCTCCTTGTGTTTCTAGGGTATTTTGGCGATTTAAAAATAATAATAAGTCTAACAAGATTTAGAAGCAATCTTCTACACTAATTGGGCTTTGGAATTCAATGTTTACCTTACAGATATGGCACTCCGACGATGAAAATGAGTAGTGCGGGTGATCGAGGACCTGGAGGCTATCCTGGCTAATCAGCAGAGTGCAGATCAAGAGGAGGAGGATGACCAGTTGCAGAGGACGCTTCAATCCTTTTAGTGGAAGAACCTCGAGAAATATGAGGTAATCATGTCGGTCATGGAGACATAGATTTGGATCATGGAGTTGGTGATAAATTTCCTCTTGATCTAGGCTCTGACAGAGTACTAGGTTCCTATGGCTGTAAACCAGATGTCGGATGTGGCACGTCATGGTGGGACTCTCTACCTTGGGGAGAAGAGGGAGGCAGAGGTTGTGTGGACTGACTTTGAGAAACAGTTCTGGGTGGAATTACTCTCTTCCACAATGAAGGTAGAGAAGAGGCAGGAGCAGCCCTCCCTCCAGTAAGAGAGCATATTAGTAAGGGATTTGGGGATCAAGTTCAATTATATCATTCATTTCACTACAGACCTTTTCTAGATGAGGAGTCTCTGGTTAGATTTTTAGAGGAGGCACTCCGACATTTTCTTCAATATTTTGTTAGTCCCTTCAGCATACTGACGTACATGGTGGTCCAGAATAAAGATTAAGTGGTGGAAAGGATGCACCTGTTGGGAGGAATGATGTGATAGGGAAGCCTTTTGGGATCGTTAAAGTGGAATGCAATTAGCAGTAGGACTCTATCATTAGGGTCTTCTAGGTTTCGACCAATGGGGAGAAGACCCCTGCAGTTTCAGAATCGATGTCCTGGTCCTCACCCCTTCCTTTCGGGACTAGGATCATAGTTCTTAATATGTGGGAGCCATGGGAACCTTTGGAATCAAATCTCAGACAAAGTGCAGTATAGTGGGGGTGGGAAGCTTCAGCGGCCACCACATCAGCATCAACTTCCATTTTGCCCTTTCCAACAGTAGCTGCAGTAGGGACAGCGAGCTCCCGCTCCTCTGAGAAAACACGTGGAAGGAGGAGGCTGACCCCAGGGTGCTCTTAAAGGACCTAGACCAGGGAATGGTTTGTAAGGAGGATGATATCTTAGAGGAAGCGAAGTTGGGTGTGGTTAGTTGCACACTACAGAGGAAATAGTTCCTGTTGGGAAAGAAGTCCTTTGAGGTGTAATCTACTTGATTAGTAATATTTACTATGCCTTGTTTGATATAGCAGCTTTAAACTCCTCTGTTGCACATGGTATGCCTCCTACTCTGGGCATAGATGTTGAGAGACATCCAATTCCACTGGCATTGACTAAGCTAATTAGATGTCAGGCCGACTTGTTTTATGTTTTCTGAGGGTGTAGACTGATGATAGGGCCTCATTAGTCAAGTAGGGATCTTCTACTATTGCTGATACAACCACATGATGTCATCCTAGGCATCAAAATGCTCTTTTTTGTACATGCTTATTTTAACATTTTCTGATGAAGAGTCATCTTCTCTGATAAGGATGGCCAGTGGGTGACTTTCACCAGTGAGCTGGGATTCCATGACGGTAGCTAGTGAGTGGAGCCCCTACATTATTTTTTATCTGAGCTATCAATGGTGTTAGCAGATACAAATATGGTGGAAGTCCTAGGGATCGTCAGTGAGTTCGTGGACGTATTCCCTGAAGAAGTGGCGACTCTTCCCCTTGGACGTGATGTTGAGTTTGGGATTGACTTGCAACCCGGTTCCTGCCCGATCTTGATGGATCCTTATTGGATGGCGCCTTTTGAGTTGCGGCAGATGCAGTTTTAGATTGACGAATTTATGAAGAATGGTTTTATCTAACCTATCATGTCACTGTGTGGTGCTCCAGTCTTCTTCGCGAAGAAGGCAGATGGTGGTCTCATGGTGTGCATAGACTACCATAGACTGAATCAGGTAATAGTCAAGAACCATTACCCTCTTTCAATGATAGATGATCTCTTTGACAAGGTGAAGTGATTAGTTTGGTTATATATGATTAATATGGGGTCTTGGTATCAAAGGTTAAGGGTGAAGGACATTTATATCCTAAAGAATTCATTCAGGGGCGGGGATGGGCACATTGAGTTCGTATTCATTCCGTTATGTGTTACAAATTCAGCTACTATGTTCAAGGGGCTCATGAACACTATTTTTCCTGAGTTTCTGGAATGGGTTTTCATTGTGTTCATCGATGAAATTTTGATCTACTCTAGATCAGAGGAGGAGAATACTAATCACCTCAGTATTTTATTTTAAATCCATTAACACCACCCACTCTATTGTATGTTGTCCAAGTGTATGTTCATAACATGATAAGGGAATTTCATTGGACATCTATTGTCTCAAAAATGGGTAGCAGTTGATTTTTCAAAACATGAAGTGGTTGTTTCATGGGATTCTCCAAAAGAATGTTATACTGGTTTGTAGTTTTCTAGGTCTATGACACTATTATCAGAGGCTTGTACCTAACATATCTTGATATTCATCTCCTTCAACATCTTTGACCAGAAATGACTAGGCCTTCATGTGGAGTGAGCAGTGTCTGGAAATGTTTAGCTAACTGAATGAAAGGTTGTTCATCTCTCCAGTGCTCAGATTTCAAGAGGAAGGGGTGCTGTATGAGGTATTTTGCGATGCATCTGGGCAAGGAATGGGGAGTGTTCTGAAGCACATCAAGGAGTGGTATCTTCGGGGTATAGTAAGTTAAGTACTCCTGAGTGTAACATCGCCACCAATTACCTAAATCTTGTAGTGGTGTAGTTCAGGTTGATGTTGTGGTGGAATTACCCCATCAGGGATCAATTTTTGGTATTCACAGATCATATGATTTTGGGGGCATATCTCTACCCATCGAGACCTGAACATGCAACAACGAAGGTGGGTGGAGTTTCATCAGGACTTCAACATTGATATCTCTGACATAGAAGGTTAGGGGAATGTTGTGGTTGATACTTTGTGCATGAAGTCATGGAGGGAAGTTGTTCATGAATATGTGGATACATGGAAGGCAAAGGAGGATTTTTATGGCATACACATGTATGAAAGGTTGGATGGTGGTTGAGGTTGTAGTATTCAGATGACAATGAAATCTTCTTTTCTAGGACATGTGGAGGAGTCTCAGTGGGGAGACATAGAGAGTGAAGTGGTGCGTGATCGAGTTAACCCAGGAAATGCTTTGGAAGGGTGGTCGGAGGATGGTCAGAATCATATGCTTTTCTGGGGAAAGATGTTTGTCAGAGAAATGATGAATGGGGGAGTTCTCCATGAGTCCCATAACTCACTCATAGTGGTACACCCTAGAGTTTCCATGATGTACTATGACCTGAGGGAATAGTTTTTGTGGCCAGGGGTGAAATGGGCAGTGGCACAGTTCATGGCATGGAGCCAGGATTGTCAGTAGGTGAAGGTTGAACACCATGTCCCATGAGGTTTTTTGCAGCCTTTAGATGTCCCCGAGTGGAAGTGGGATTACATATTGATGGATTTTGTCTCAGGACTACCCAGAGTTCAAGGTGGATGTGATGCTATCTGGGTAGAGGTATACAGACTGTTGAAATCAACTAACTTCATAGAGATCAAGGAGTCGAGTGCGGTGGATTCCTTAGCACATAGATATGTGGATGAGGTGGTGCGGTTTCATGGAGTTCAATGGTCTATAGTCTTAGATAGGGATGTGCAGTTTACCTCATGTGTTTGGAAGGGATTGCAACATGATTTGGAACCCAGTTATGCCTTAGCACAACATTCCACCCACAGATAAATTGGAAAATAGAGAGAACCTTATATACCATGGAGGATTTGATATGGGCATGTGTATTAGATTTTGCGGTATCATGGGAACTACATTTTCTCTCAGTACAATTTTTCTACTATAATAGTTATATAGCTATTATTGGAATGGCATCATTTGAAGACTTTTTCGGGAGATCATGTCATTCGCCCGTGTGTTGGACCGACGATGGGGTGGATGGTGTTCTCATCCTAGAGGTAGTGTAGTTCACAACAAAGAAGGTTCAAACATTTCGTGATACGATGAAGGCAGTAGAGGACTGACAGAAGTCATATTCTAATAATATGAGGAGGCCCTTGGAGTCTGAGGTTATAGACCATTGTTCTTCAAGGTTTCCCCTAGCTGTGGGCAATGACGGTTCAACAAGGGGTGAAATCTCTCCCCTTGGTTCATCAATCCTTTTAAAGTGTTGGGGCGAGTCAGAGAGGTGGAATATCAGCTCACATTTCCTCCTTAGTGGAAAAGGATCCATGATGTTTTCCAAGTCTCCCATCTTCATCAATATCTACATGATGACTCCGATGTCCTTGACTATGGAGAGTTGGATATAGGGGACGATGCTACGTTCGTGGAGTGGTCAATGAAGATCGATGATCGAAATAAGAATGTGCTTCGTGGACGAAAAATCCATTAGGTACGTGTATTGTGGAGGCACGATGACCTCGAGGAGAGAACATGGGAGTGAGAAGCTCAAATTCATTCCCACTACCAAAAGTGTGACCACTACGCAATGATTATTTGAGTTTCTATTCAGAGACTTCCTTTTTGTTCTAGTTTTTGTGACCTGTTGTGATATAATGTTGACATTTTTGGTTTTTAATATGTTTTTCTTCATTACTGTGTGAATGTTATTAAATGGCCTGTTATGTGGAGATAGGAGGACCTGATCAATAATTGAGATGCATTAATATAGATGTGATTAAACCCATTTAGGAGATTTAGTTCCTCCCATAGATGATAGTATCATGACATGAAGGAATGAAATCCCCGAGCCAATTTTCAGAACAATGTGATCCTTGTGTTTGGTATGGTTGTTTAGGGTATTTTTCCCCCAAGAGGTATCTTTCAATGTGGCTGTTCGGACCCCTCACTCCTCTTCGGGTCTAGCATTCATTCTCAAGGATGATAATAGTTCTAGAGGTATCTAATGTAATGGCTCAGACCCTCCTCGTCCTCCCCTTTTCCAAATTTCTGGTGTTTGGCATGCCCAGGACCCATCTAGACTAGATCCTATGTGTGGCGTCTCAATGGCAGGATGTCATCGCGGTGGGTCACCGATATGTGGGGCACCTACCGGTGCCTATGGGGCATGTGATGTTTTTCCTCCCCAGTTATTACTGTAATTCAACTTTTAGGTTTTTCAACATATTTATGTGGTTCAAGGGCATTTTTAAATCCCTTTAATGATATCTAATGTCCTCTAATAGTGGGGTGAACCTCAAAGGACCCACCACTCCAATGTGAAATTAAATAGAAATTAATCCCACCTTGTGTAACCACCCAACCACATGGTGTATCCACGATCTGCCTTAAAGACAATTCAGAATTCTTATCCCATAACTCCAGGATCCTGGCTCTTTATATCACGCTAGAATTATTTTTTTCTTCTTTATGGATCAGTTCATTATTCTTATTAGTGCGATTGGAGCATCCTTCCTGAGGTGTGTGGTGCACCTATGTTGTATACTTTCCTCCATATTCTTGGAGTCCTCAGATTTCCTCCCATTCAAGTCACGCAAAACAGTTCTTGGTGCGTGGAGAAAAACATTTATCATTGATCATACATGTAATGTTTTTTCTTCCTCTCTCTTTAATGTGTATCATGCTGGGTGATTATTCTAATGTTTCTACGGGAATGGATGAAACAAAACCTAAAAAAAGATAATAAATGGAATTAAAAATTGAAGGGGTTTGTTGATAATATTGTTTTACTCCTATATCTCTTCCTATATTTTTTTGAATTAAATGATCTTATGCCCACTGAAAATTGTAGCCATTGGTGGTCCTTTTTTCGCACTAAAGAACCTATGTTTTTCAGTTAATTATATTAATTTTTTCTAGTTATTTATATTACTGATTTTCTGTAACATAGAAACTAGTTAATCATGTAAACTAGGTTAACTAAATGGATTCCCAATGAATAATAATCACTATGTGATCACCTCGGTTTACCAAACTGAAAGAAAAAACTATATAAATCGGATAATCAAATTTGTAAACTCTCTTTCTCTGTTCTGGTTATGGTTACGATTGATACTTGGGAAGTGACATGGATGAGTATGGGACCATCTGTTGTGGTGAATCTGTTGGATTTTGGATCTGAGGACGTGTTGGGCCGTATAGTGGGGCTTGGTTTGGTTCTATTACATTGAGGGATCTCACATATCCCTTTTGTTGTTGTGAATTTACAAGATAACCGGGTTTTAATGCTTAAATTGATGTTTAGTTATTTTCCATTCATTTGCTTGTCGCTAATCCAATTAATTTCATAATAGTGAAGAATAATTTTTAAATGGATTCTCTAGAATTTGTAATCAAGAATGAGTTCGATGGGGAATTTTATTCTGGGAATGGGTTGTGACTTGGTTTCAGTTGTGCTGCTTCTTATGATTGAATAACAATGAGGGTGTTTGTGGTTGGGTTGGTTTTGGAACCCATTGTTTGGGATGAGTGCTTGTTTACCTATATGTATAATTTAGAAATTATGTTTTATATTCTTACCCCACCCATGTTGAGAAAATTGTGCCAAACACCCCCTTTTCATTGGGGATGGTGTTTTCCCCAACACTCATATGAGTGGATGGTTATTAGTGCTTTTTTGATCCCTTTCCTGAGTAGCCCAGTATTCTTCGGTCAGGTTGTGATGACCTGAAGGCCCTTATGTTCCCTAGATTCTTTGTGTAGGGTATGTGGTGGTGGTTGGAAATGGTGTGTGTGGGAATGTGGTTTCCCAAATGTCTTCGGGATGAGGTCCAGGTGTCTTCATGCATGGAGGTATTTTTTCTTGCCCAGGTGCATGCGGGTGGGATGTGTGGTTGTGACCTAGGTGTTTGCGGGTGGGATGTGTTGTTGTGATAGCCCTGGTGTGTGCGGGTGGGGAGTGGTAGTGGGACATCATTATGAATTGAGGGAGAGGTCTGACGCGTAGGATGTCTTCAATAACCAGTGGGAAAGTGGTGTGGGGTACCAAAACATCGATGTGTTATTAAAATTACCTTACGTGACTTACATAATTTTTGGAGTGTGCCTTGGTGAGGTTGGGGTGGATAGTTTCCTTGTTAGGTGCTCAGGTTATCTCCTTTTCTCACGAGGTATTTAGAATGCATCCCCGGTTGTGCATGAGTGCTTTTTTTCCCTATTTTGTATACCAGTATACTCACCCTATGCATATAATCTATTTTCAAGTTTCCAGGAGGAAAACGAGGATCGTACTAGACCGTACTAGTTCAGACCGTGGCATAGTAGTTGTTTCTGTTTTTATTTTCTTTGGTACATTCCATTTGGTGTTTTCTATTACTTTTTTAGTATTTAATTTAGGATCATGAATTTGGGAATGGTTGATTTTGGATTTACTTTTACCTCCAGTTTTGGTGTTTTTTGGGATCTTATATCTTATCTCTGGGTCCTACTAAATAAAAAGTGTATTACATTCAATTTTGTGTGTTATTAAAAACCCTTGTTTCTTGTCGACATACTGTGTCATATTGAAGGTGTGTTTCAAGGTCATTATCTCTCCTTCAACTTGAAGAAGGAAGGGTCTGGAAATCTGTTGTCCCTTCTCTCATCATGGTGATGGCGGGTCATGACATGATATCCATGTGGGCCATCTTTGATATCCATTAATGTCAGCAGCATTTTTTTAATATCTTTATAATAAAAAACTTGTGAAATAATATACCTTATAGGTGTGAGTATCAACATACCCAGAAAATTTCCCAAAAATTGGTTTAATAGAGTGATACCACTAGAAATTGATTAAACCATACAATTAGTGAAATAAAAATCCAAAATATGTATATAATCTCAATGAAATACATTAGAGAGAGAAAGGTGATCTCCATAACAAAACACATCAAAATACAATTTGTTTGTCTATAGATCAATGAATCAATATCTAATGCGCCATGCCTTGCACAATCTCAAAATAATCAATGAATAGGGTCCAACTACTCATGACTAGGTTATATAGACAAGGGTGCCGCAACTCCAATTGAGGACCCTCTCCCCACTATATAAATAAGAGGAGGGTGTACCAAACTATAGGTAAAGGACTCAAACCTTATTGTAGTGTAGTATTAAATATAGCTACATTAATAGTATTAGGGACTCATTCCCTAGTGTGTTTAGGGACTACTAATCCAATGTATCACTCTATTGATCCTCCCTCAATCAATCCCATACTCAATAATCATCATAAGATGAATCCTTCTCCGAACACCTCACATTAAATAACATATTCCATAATTAAGGACACTATCATGTTATACCAGGGAATAAAATTGTATTTTCAACCGAACAAATAAAAAATATAAGTTCCAATGGATGATATATGGAAGATATGACATGTATAAGGGTATATATGGAATGCCACATCACCTCTTCACCTAGATATGTTCTCATATGGACATGGATATTGAATTCATATCACAATACATGATGATTATGGATTGTTACATTCTATTTAGATTGTGACTGTGTAGATCGACCCATTCCCATGTACATGGCCATGTTCAAGTACCTAGAAATATTCGAGTACACGATCTTTCCCATGTACTCTGGTTATACCCATATAAATGCTTTCGTCCCTAATTGGGGACAATGATAGTACACACCAATCTAGTGGTATAGAGACACAAGTCATGTGGTTGGTCCACATGGCATGTGATATTTATCTATTCCCAAAAAAATCTGAAATAGAATTTGAGGAATAAGGAATGTGTTCTTACATACTTCATTATGTGTAGTCATTTTTTTCATAAAAATCTTGATTCAACCACATTGTATCTAGTTCCATATATATAAAAAATAAAACTTATTAAACACATGAAACTTAATGGTTATTCTTCCATTAGTTGATTCATAGACTCTGATGGTCGGGAAGAGAATATGATCATCCACTAACAATAAGTCGCACATCATGTAGCACCTCACAAATACCATAACCACTTCATAAACTAGATTAAAAAATTAATCAACCGCAGTACTTTCTCATCCATATATAAATTACCACTCTATATTACAATTATATAACCTCCATCAATTTGGGTGTTTGATCATTCTTGATCCCACCCAAGAAATGTCTAACCATGACCCCATGAGCTAGAGAATATGAACATGAATAACATTCATGTTAAAGAAAAATTAAACAGATAATTAAATAATTATCTAGGTGATTATGTCCAAAAATAATATAAATAAGGATATACCAATGTTAATAATGGAATCAAAAAATTAATTGGTCTAAAAATTTAAATTTATTTATATGAGGTCATGTGAGAACAAAAAATGATAGAAGTAAAATATGATAAATAATCCAATATGGATTAAATTATACATGGTATTAATATATAAATCACATTCTCTACATCGATTATGGACCATCCATGATGGAATAATTCACTTTAAAATGATGAAGAACATCCTCTACATTAACTCTGAAATTTATGACCCACCTCAACATGATCACCATAACTATCTGATCTCATTCCAAAAAAGATGAATGATCCCCAAATAAAATAATACTATAGTTATGAAGATAACCATAAATATTCACTAAATGATGGTATTTAAATAGTAAATATGGTTATGATTATTAAATTAATTAATTAAATTAATTAATTAATTAAAAAATTAACATACCCACCAATAGATGCATTAATTAAACATCAAGAGAGGACAAAATTTAGGATGTGCCCAAGGTAAACCATGTATTCTGGAATCAATCATGGTCTCAAATTTCTCTTCTGAGAACCCAAAAAATAAGAAAACTAGAATAAGATAAACAATGCATTATTGAGTAAGAAAATATTTTAATATTTTAAATATTTCAATTATGTCATCCCAAGACCCTAAAACACTGCATCAACTTTTATGATTAAAGAAAATATATAAATTAATATATTTTTTTGGAAAAATCCATATCCACTTATTTCGATAATTATCCCCTCCATTAATGATTTTTGCACCAGAATTAACATGCTACACAAAAATTTGAGGATACTATGTCTTCATTTGACTCTCACACTCCTAGGATCTCCCCTATACGCTCTTGTACATGAAAATAAAATAAACCATAAGTATTTTACAACCACATAAGAAACACTATTTTCAATCCATGATAACCCCTAGGTACTCCATGAATATGAAATCATTATTAATGTTCATCTCTCCTAGGTTAGTGATTTGTGTAGGATCATGCAGATTTATTCTTACCTACAACACATGGAATATGTCAATAAATCAATCAAACCTGTGGGGAATGTCTATGTAGTAAGAAGCCACACCAACCCTCAATATTACATCAAAAAAAAATCCAATGAACCTTAGTGATAAAATAAATCCAAATAAAAACCTCATCAATCCCCATAGATTGGAGAATTTTTGGAAAACATGGTCTCCATGATCAAACTCCAATTTATGTATATGTTTATATAAGTAACATTATTGTTTACCCTAGGCAATCCTCATACACATGTTGATCACTTGATCCTTCCATATCATCACATGTACCTTATCTAACCCAATAAGGGATTTCTCACCAATCTATGTCCGAAATATAGGTGACTGGCATGGTCTCCTATATGGGGCCTTGAAAGGATCCATGTATATAGTAGAGTGATAAAATAGGTAATAAGTAAAATATACCAATGTAATGTGACACAAAAAATATCTAATAGAATTATAGAATATATGCTCTTAGTATATCATCTAGCACATGAATAATCATCTCGATCATTCTATCATTTATGTGGAGAAATATTTTACTCAACTAGAAATATTCCCCTTCATCCCCCCACATGTCTCTTTATATGATTTTTTTTCCAAAGAATCACATCTAGTGATACTATCTAAGGGTTCCTAATGCAGCTAGCTGATCTCCCACATATTCAACTACACAATACTGTAAACCTAACTCAACACTAATATAGAATGAAGTGTGTAGAATTTTTATGTTGTTAAACAATCACCTAGATAAAAAAAGTTAATCGAATTTTCCAGTATTTCCCTTACATAAATTCCATCTATATTACATCCATTTTCCACTAAAGGATCTCATCATGAATTTTAAAACTTATAGGATCCTTGTGTTTAGTCTTCACCTACAGACTTGTGATTTACTAGGAGAAAAGTAAATAAACATTCTACATCCTTTAATCCCATCAAATATACAACTAATGGTCAATTTACGTTGTTACCAGATGAGGATTTACATACTAGGGGGAAGAATGTGTCTCCCTCATCACCACCTCATTCAATGTGAAATTATCAATAATTTATCACAAATGAAGTATTTCATGATCTCCAACATCATAAATTACATCTAGTGAAACTCATGAGGATATTTGGTTATATTTTTCTTTATAGTCGATGTCTCCCAATTGACCATATATCTCATCAATAAGGATTATAAGTGACCACTTTATACTGAAGAAAATTTTCACTCCCAACATTATATGGGTCAGCTTCCATTTAGCCAGCTTATCAAATGAATCTCTCACCATGAGACAATATGACATCATGATAATAGAATATTCTATTATGTTTAACTTCTTAAATGTATAGACTATACCAATGTTATAGTCTCATAAGAACTACAACTAAGCATCTATCTCATGTTACGATCTACAAGAGTTATTATGTACCTCAGACTTTGATGGTTTGTGTAAATATAAAAAATATTGCATAGATGATATGTCATTTAGTGTAAAGACTAACACTACTATCGGTAGTTCCTCAGTCATGTAGTCCTACTCATATGATCTCATCATCTATGACACAAATGTGGTCACTGACTTATATGGTATCAGCCCACATCTAATCCTAGATATATAGGAAACAAGAAACAATAAATAATCCCAAACCTCCTGTCATGGTCTCAATACAAGAACACTATTCAACCTAATCCTCAACTACTAGAAGCCTCCAAAACACATCTTATTCAATATAAATGAATTTATATTCCATATTCATGTTATTAATAATTATTTTATACTAGAATATTTAGTTACAATCCTCAAATAACACCCTTCCAAATCAGGGAAACACAACCCATTCCAAATTCACATGCATGTATAATAAGAATTAACCACAAAAATCATCATCTTGTCAAAAAATAAACCATTCAAATAAATTACATTCCCCTGGATAAAAACTCATACATTAATTTGTTACTATAAACCTATTTCTCACAGAATATTTCTTGGACCATGATAATGTCCACCATATGATCCTCCTCTAATATAGAGTAATTCTTTAAGTTATCAATGAAGGAAATCCCAAATTAAACCATAAATTTATTTAAAACCCAGTTCTTGATAAACATAAATGAATTAGGGTAGTAATTCCTCACGAAATAAATCTCCAAGAACACACAGAGTTAATAGATTCATTAGAATTCCATGTTCATAATTTCATCCTAAAAAATCATGAATTTGTTGAAACTGATCCTTAGATAGATATTCGAGAACAAACTACTATCCCTAAAGTAGTTTAAGATTTCAAAAATCCTTAAAAAGGATCACTTGTTCATTATCATTACAAGGATCAAATGATAATGGTAAATGATAATACTCGAGATCATATCATCATTTTTTCATGAAAAAACTGAGACCCCAGGGGGGAAGACTTGGTCTAATGTTCCCCTCTCTCGAACATACACTAACTTTACCATTAATCCTCAATTCATGATAGGGGCCTTCAGTATGTTTCATATGATATCAGTATTTTATTAGGGTTCAAGTCAATGTTGATGTCCATATCCTACCTTGGAGGTAGTTCTTGAACAATATTGGGGAATGTGCCAATAAAATATACCACTACTGAAAGAATCTAGATTCTTGAAGATCACATTGTTCAATAGGATAAACATTACTACTAATGATTGTTCAGTTGTAGCATCATTACATTAAGACCTACTCACAAATCCATTTGATATCCTTCATATAAAAAGGATAATATCATCCTTTCTAGTTCATGGTATCTAACTTTTATGGGATGACTTCTAATCGTGGACCAATCCATAGACAACAATTCCATGCCCTATATAACATCATATAGTTTCATCATGGGGACGACGTTGTCCCATGAAAAAAATCTACACATGGATAATGACCTTGAATGGATGAATGATGTGTGAAATTGAATAAATATTCCTTTTAGAAACATAAATCCAATACTTGTAGACTAAATTTTCAATTAGAAGATCCATCTCTCACACAAATGACAACAGATCATGGAATCATTATCACTTATGTCTACTACTATTTTTGAAAAAGGTTAAAACTGAATAAATCATAACATGAATAAAAACATGTGAATGATTTTAATAGTGCTATTTATAAAAATGATTCATATAGACTTTAACACCAACACCATGATAATGACATGGGATTCCTGATGATGGTGGTGGAAGAAGATCATACCATATCCATCCACTAATAGATGCTACATCTGGGGATCCACTAAACCTCTGTTTTAACTAACTTTCACGTGTATACCCTAACCACTCATATGATTTCCCCGATCCTAGGGATTCCTATTACATGGTGCTTCATCCTCCATATTCCTATCCTACATGTCATGAATGGTTAGGATATCATAATCATTATGAACCCTTATAACACAAGAAATACATTGGAGATCACCTAACATTGTGTGTCACTATGCAATCTATAATCTGCATATCCACATGTTTGAGTTGTATAATGAGTATTCGTACTCTTATGGGAACTTGAAGTCTGACAAAAAAAATCCTAAAGATGAATTGATGACATGATTACCACCACCCAATCTAGTCCCCTGATTCTCATCCTCTAGAAGGATCCCTTTAATAATATTGAGCTCTATAACTCAAGTGTAATTAATCACACAATCAAAAAATAAACCATCATGAATCTACCTTTTAATAATATATTCAAACTTTTGTTCCCAGGAGAATCCATATAACACCATGATTAGGGTGTAATTACAGATGTCAGTAAACCTTGAAGCTTACACAAAAACTTACATGTCACCCATCCATAGATTTATAAATCATAATTCCTTATGAAGTGCCATAAATATGGGTAATACTCTTAAAAAAAATCCATTTTTGAGAAGTATTATCTACAAAAAAACATTTCTTCTTGGGTTTGTGTTGTTAAACTACACCAGTGCATTACTGCTCCATGAAAAGGAACATATACCACCAAATCCATCATATCAGTAAAGGTTCATGAAAACATAAATACTCAGACCAACGACTCAAGAAATTTCTCTACTACATGTGGTATGGATCGCCACAAAACATATGTGATATCTGATACTAAAACTACAAATAACACAAAGAATACATGCATTGTTGTCTGTCTTATATATTACTATCTACTATTCAATAGTTTTTTTGTGCTTTTTCATACACATATGGAGGAGACATCTCATTATATATAAAATGATTCATGGTTTGATCACTAAATAGATCATCATCAAGATCCAATATTCGTAACCAATTTGGATGAATTTTAAAGTGTAATCATAAAGGTTTCCATGATATACCACAATTACGTGTGGATAAATATATGGAGAGGATACAAAATAAAGCCATTCAATGGAATAAATCCCACTTGATGCATGTAATAGTGTTCCCTATTATATATTTCATAGTATTTCTAGTCAACAATAATTAATTAAGTGTCCTTTAAAATTGAAATGATTGATATCTCTTAAAAATTGGTTTCCTGTGATAAAAATCCATACTTGAAACACTCCAACAATGTTTCCATATGTTCCTAAAAAAGTATTCATTGATGGTACATATATACACAAACAACACGATTGAATATATTTGATACCAATGATTTATGAAACAACCCACTGTGTACTACCACGCTAAAATCAAACTGGGTTTGAAAATACCAATCCTGCATCCAATTGACTTTCGGATGGCAGTAAGCTTAGGGAAAGAATAAATAAAAATGGTGGAATTTTTCTATTGTACCAATTCACACTCACCTAACCATCTACATGTAAAATTGGATATGAATAATAAAAAGGTTATAATGTACGACGTACAACCATCCATGAAATAAATCATATGTAATACATCATAAAACATTAGTATATATCCTTATGTGAAAGGTTCAAATAAAATCCCAAGAAAAAATGAAGTCTTAAGATAAAAAAAGTAAACGAAGTAAAACTAATAGATACCATATTATAATATCTTTTTCTAATCCTCATACTTGATCAATGCACCCAAGTATGACTATTATCCACTGATGTCACTGTCGATCTTCCTAACATTAGCATAGAAAATAACATTTGTTGAAAAATCCCAATTAGGCGGGAGTATAAACATAATATGTTTGAAATCTAAAAAACAAAAAAATCATGAAATATATTGATACAAAAAATCCACATAATCCCATAACTAGAGGTAAATAAAATCCCAACATATTTATATGTTCATAAAGAAACATAGTAGGGAGACAAATGGAATATCCATCTCATATCCCATCAAAAGACAATGAGTTTTCCAGTATCTCTAATAATACATGTATGATGACTAGAATCACACACAACCTTGTATGGATATGTGTAGAGAAAAATTCCCATCAGCGTTTACACTATTTTATAAGGATCCACAACTCTTGTGGATACTCGATCTGCACCATATCTTAAAAATAATAGAATACCACTCCGATGTTATAAGATATGTGACGTACTATTGGGGTGTTCCGAATCTACATACGTAATGTATATGGAGGACCCTAAACCTGTTGTAACATGGGAGTACCAATACTGGTATCACTCTAATGATCCTTCCCTAATCGCAGCTATAACCAAACATCACTAGAAGAGGTTGCATGCTTATAACACCATGTATCTCATGAATTTTTCTAGAAAAATTGTTAGAATCATGTATTATAGGTAAAACACTATGGATAGACAACAGAGGGGAAACTATCCATGTCCATAAGAAAGAAATGTGAAATATAAAAAATTCTGGGAGAAGTACACAGAATTGTGAGGGGTCGTGTGGCATGTGAGAATTCCTTTCCACCAAGAAATTTTCTCCAATTGACATGGAATTGAAAGCCTTGTCACAACATATAGAGGGTATCAGATATAAATTTTTTGTCCTAGGAACCCATTCCATGCACGGTCCCTTCCAACCATGCCTATGTACATCGTCCTATGCTCGTGTATATATACATGTTCAGGTATCATGGAAATATTCTAGTACAATTTTGTGCATGTTTACTCTATCATTACATGTTATCCAAGATGTTTCCATAGACACATACTCTTAGAGAACACTATGAGTATAGATCATTAGTTCAAGTGATTTATTATGGGATCACACATCGTGTGATATTTATCTCATCCTGAAGCCCTAGCTTCTAAGGAATATAAATAACACTATGTATGGTATTCTACACTATATTGATTGAATATGGGGTTTCAATAGAAAACCAAATTCCACCATGTTGTTCCTATATCCACCTTTATGAATTCAAATCCCCCCATTTTATGACATTAATATAATGTTAATCACTCTAAAAATTTATTCTCAATTCCTGGTGACCATAAATTTGAATATGATCATATTATAATAAGACGATGCACATCTCGAAACACCTCACATTTCCCATCACCAATATAGATCATAGATCTATAATGAATCTTTTCGAAAAAACATGATCCAACCACAAATCATGATCACATACTTTTTTTGACAACTGCATGAAATCCGTAGATCTATCAAGCTCAAAAACAACCTAGAATTCCCAAACCATGACCATTAGGGAAAATAATGATAAATGTGAAAATGGGTGTGGAGAAATTCATTAAAACGAAATAAATCGTTAATTGTAAATGATATATTATCCCTTGATCACATAAATATTAAAACCCAGGGGTAAATCATCTCATTAAATAAAATTTATTAGAATCCAAAATCAATTTATTTCATATGGAATATATGTGAACAAAAAATGCTAGAAATCATAGATGATAACGAATTTATGATTTATTAAATTAAATATGTAAAATTTATAAATAATATTCGCTTACTAACTTATGGATCATTTTTTGATTAAAAATTCAGTAGTCAAATAAAAATAATATCTTTTAAATTCATTGATTACCTCTCAATCCTCCTCGATACCATTATCATCATTTCCCAATTTAATTTCTAAATTGAAGAATGATCTACCTATCAAATTCATTCACAGTTACGCGACATAACCTAAATATTCTCCACAAGAGGGTACATAAAGAGAAAATTAGTTTATTCGTACAAAATAAATAAATAAAATAAATAAAATAATAAATCCAACATAATAGCTGACAATGGATTCATCAAAAAAATATATATAACTAAGCCACATTAGGTTTAATGATGGGAACAACACATGTTATTGAATCAATTTTTTCCGTATAAATTTTTTCTGATGTCTCTAACAATTGAAAAACTAGAGAAAATAAAATATTCAGGACCCAACCTAAATGGGTTTATGCCGAAACAACCACAAACCAACCACCATTAGCTTGGGGATGGTGACACGTGTTGGATGACATTACAAATATGGGATGTCTTTTTTAAGTACATGTTCACACACACACCACCATATCATCATTGAATTATAAATAAATAAATGAAAATATTATAACTTGTATAATGAAATTCATGCATATAAAAACATTAAGGGAATACAAGTGTACAAAAACGTTATATGAAAAGTAAAAGAGAAAAAATACACACCTTACTATAATGACTCCCCATCCTGAAAATATGATAAATTTTAATTAATAAGAGAGAACGACTCTTTATCTCCTTGTCACATCCACCATATATGATCATGTGAAATATGGTATCCCTATTATGTTTTGTAACCCTTGATGTATTCTCTATCAACATTATAAGACACAACATTGGTGGGATTAACCCATTGTTGTGTCTGTATATATGTACCCTACAGGACAACCTAAATAAAAAAGATAATAAATTAGAGATATGATATATGTATAGTGATAATCCCATAAAAAGTTAAATGATATAAAATGACAAGGATACATATATATTCTCATAAAAGAACCATAGACCGGATATAAAGGGATCTACATCTCATATCCATCCTATGAAAATATTTCTCCATAAATTACATAATGTCCATCAAAAATTATCATCATCTCATATCCCTTAATAGAGATGAATCCATGCTAAGAAACTCCTCGCCAGTCTTACACACACTCCACTATATAAAATATCAAGGTATTATACCCATTACCTAGTATAACATGAGGGTTCAAATAAATAAATAGAGAAACAATTACCTAAACTAATTGGAGGGTTCCATTGGAATGGTATAGGAACCACTAATTGATTCCATAAGAGGGTTCCACTCTGATGGCTGATAGAGGAACCATTCCCTATATTAGTCGGTTGGTGCTACTCTGATGGTTAATGACCCAATGGCTAACTATATATAATGGTACCACTCATATCATAGATAGAGGAACCATGACCAACCACAACAGGAGGGTTTCACTCTGATGGTCGAGGACCCAAGCCCTAACAGCACATATGGGTTCTACTCTTATGGTCACAGACTCATGCCCGGAATCTATAGATGGTTTAAACTCCAGTATCTCTAATAATCCTACCAAATGACTATAATCATTTAGCATCGAGTAAATAAGCATCATAGATGTATAATATTGAATCATATGTCAAAATGAACTACTAAGGCCATCATAATGTTTTATCTGGGAAATCACTTAGCATAGGATACTAAGAGGAAAAAATACATGTCCAAATGAAGGATAAATTTGTTGTCTAATATTTCACAAAAATAGGTACACAATGTGTAGGGGGACCACATGGGGTGTAGTCCCACTATGCTATTAGACCATTTCATTAATAGTACCCAGATAACTATACAAGTATGACTACATGGAGTGTAAATGGAATGTACAACATGTCACTGCCACACACAGCTAATCTATATTCTCTTAGTTGTTCCCATGTCCTTGGGACATGTCCATGTACACATTCCATGTGCCTAACATTTATTTTGTCTGTCTACACCTAGATTTTATACCAGGATTCTATAACTAAGTCACATGGCATGTGATGGTCTCACAAGTCATGTAATACTTTTGATCTCACTAAAACACTATCACATATAATTCATAATGAACACATCATTTTTCTATTTAAACTACATGGTGTGTAGTCCCTATTTTCAGAAAAAATGATATAAAACATGTTCTTATATATCATCCTTCTCTACCTCAATTAACACTTGATGTTCACTTGAAATAGATTGTGTAGTATTTTATTCATCAATTTCAGATCTATGGTTTCTTGAATTATGTATTTATTGGTCCACATAGGTCTATCAGATGCATCACATGTCTCATATAACACTCATTGGTTATAGAATAACAAATATAGTGGTATCAAATAACATAATCTTGAAAACATCTTGATACATACCCAAATCATCACCCTATTCATTTTACATGAGTTCTGGGGTTTGATAACGATCCATCCCATCCAACAATAGTCGAATCATGAAAGCGTGGTCAAATTTTGAATAACACCAATAATATACGGGGAAACACATAAACCATGGTTGAAATAATATTTATCCAATAATTCATTGACTAAAAATAAAAATTAGGGATATGTATTTGAGAAACATGAAACAAAGGGGAAAAATTGAACAACCAATACCAAACAATTACATGGGCATGAGAAAAGGAAAAAATTAAACATAGATAAATGAAAATGAAATTGCTAATGTTCAATATTTTATTCTATGGGGATGAATCCACAAATGAAAATTATTTCCTTTATTTGTGTAGATTTGTGGTGAAGAATTCCACTATTGATGAAGGATAATATTTTTGGTGCTTGTTGTGCCACAATCTTCATTGATCTAGAAGCTAATTATAATTGATCTCAGACAACCTATGAATTATGGAGGATTCAACATCTCAACCGAACTGTGTTATGAGGGTAACCCGATAGATTCTCTAGAAAAATATATTTATAGATTACTTTATTTTAGTTCATTAAATGTATTAATTAAATAACTATTTCATTAATTCATTGAAACCACAACAAAAGAATATTTTAGACGATCATCCTACTCTGAAAAATTTTAGATCATACCTAGGGTAATACTCATGTTATTGATTAAACCATGGTCTTATTTTTCTGGTTTAGGACATAGATTATTTGATATTCCAAAATTTCAAAAAAATAGAGTCTGAGTAAAAAAAAATATATAATATATTGAAAAAATTATTTATAGTCACAAAAATATTCAAAAGAAATATTAATTTTAGTGAAATTATTAGAAAATATTCCATTATAAATTTCTATGTATTACCAGGAAATAATCGGGTCTCTACACTCTTTCAACTTTAAGGATTTTAAACATTAAAAAAAACTAAAATAATATAGAGATAATGATCCATAATTTTTGTCTCATACTCCATGGATATCCCTTGAATGTCCCATTCCACCATAATATATAAACTAATGGAATGTTTTTATATGCACAATCCTCCCTTTTTGATGTTAGATCACCACTAGGTTCTCTATTAATATATTTCTATACATGATGTCAGGAATTCCCGAACCAATGATGTACATAGGATCAGGAAAATATATCCTTATCTATGAAACATGGATGATATTGTGTACCCACTCCAACTATGGGTGAAATGAAAAGTGGTAGGCAACCTCAACAACCCTCTGTAAGATATTGAACAGAAAGATAATTCATTGGGATATTCTGCCTCTTCAGATGAACCTCCATAATCCTCATCTCGGGTAGAATATTAGGAAATGATTTTACCTCTAATAAAACTATATATACCTATAAAATCACAATTCATATGATTTTTTTATTGCAATGAGCTTTCCTCATCAACTCATGGATCACCTAGAACATATCATTCAATAACTAAATTATCTATAGACCATCATGATATTCATCACCAATATTATTTTAGTAGATGGGTGACCTGTAGGGTATCCCATATAAGACCTCGAAGGTTCTTATATTGATAGTAGAGAGTTACCTATAATTTTAAGCAAACACCACCAAGGGAATGTGATCTATCCAGCTGTAACAAATGTCTATCATGAAATCGCTCAACATATCCTCATGCACCTGAATAGTGTTCTTGGTATGCCTATTTATTTTGGGGTGAATGTTTTTAATCATCTTAATCAATGTCCTGAATTCATCCTGCATGACTGTCTACACCCATGACATTCACAATATATAATTATCAGAAATGATCATTGAGGTAAACCCCTGAAGGTGGATAATATCCCTCATTTATAATTGCCTGAAAAATTTCACCAAACACTACTTCCTAATTCAATGGATATGTGAAAAATTCATGAGTTGTTCAAATACCATTTCGAAGGAATAATGGAATCTAACATCTCACGGAAGCCATGCCACATTGTAAATGGAAAATCATTCCATTTTACATTCTAACAACATAGGGGGCTGCAACAATATTTCCTAAATGTGGTACTTAGAGTTTATCTAATGACACTTGAGTAACAGAGAGATGAACTCATCCAAGCTCCACATAATACAATCCCACCAAAAATATCATTTATGTAATTTTCACCACATACCTACACCATGATTTATTCGAAATGTATATGTGTGAAACTATCTCATCATCACTTCGAACAATGTGACTTGGACCACCGTCTAACCCTAAAAAATAATAAAAAGATTCAATTAATAATAAAATCAATGTAGTGAAATCATTAGGATATATTTTTAAATAAAACATCAGGGTATAAATCACTCAACGGGGACTCTCTCGCATGATGGAGAAGAGGTGAAGTTAACCCTCTCAATTTTCCTCCTCAATGAAGGTTAACTGTCAGGAAGAAAATTAAATAATGCAAACTAAATAATAAATGACTAAGAAATCATATTAATTGGATCAACAACTAGATTGGACATTCCCAATTTATAAAAAATCTCAATGTTTATTCCCATATAGACTCATACTAGAATTTAAATCTTAGATTAACATTTCTCAATGTAATGTCCTACCATTACTAATGATGGATCTAGTATTCAATTAAAATTATCTCCATGAACATTGTTCCTCCAAATAATAAAAGACTAGACAATCACTTCAATGTCCATTTTATGAGTCATGGATTTCTTCTCATAGGGTCTCAACTACCTTGACCAATATGGGATTACTAAATATCATTTAATCAACACGTAGCCAAACTCATTACTAATGTAATTAAAATAAATATTGTACTTCTGAATCTTCTCAGGTAGTGTGAAATTTGGATCACTCATTAACCTCAACCTAAACCCCTCACAGGATCTTTAAAACTGATCAGTGAGGTAGACAAATTTCCTTTCCAAATCTTTGAGTTCAAATGGGATAAAATCTTGTAAAATTTGACCTCAATCCTAATATTGTATACATCAATCCATGAAAACTACACTCCTCTAACTTTCTTAAAGTTGGATCCCAATAAGTCACTGCATGAATCAAAACTAATTCCCATGATAATCAACAATAAAAAATGACATTCCTTTGAAAGTGGACCTTGTAGATCAATAATAGGATCTTTGATTACTTTCTATAAAACTGGTGTGGATGGAAAATGTAATGGAGCCTCATCAATTTCATTTTATATTATGAATATATCAAAGATTATATGAGTATGTCTTCAATAAATACAACATGAAATTATTCCATGTATAGGTGGGATATCTAGTTCAAAAAATCTATGGACATGGTGTGAGTATTCATCACACTCAAAGGCATCACATGTAACACATAGTGTCTATAAAGACATATAAATTCCAACTTAAAATTATTATACTTTGTAACTCTCAACTAGTTGTAGATAAAGCTGAGATTGATCTTCAAGAACCATCTCACACCACCCAACTAACCAAATTAGTTATCAATACATGAAAGGTGTACAGGTTCACTATCTTGTCTTGGTTTAGGTGGTGAATATATACACAAATCCTCAATATCTCATCTGATTTTTTCACAAACAACACATAGATAGCTCGAGTAACATATTGGGTAAAATTAAACCCTTATATTGATGTTCCTCCTACTAAACCACTATTTTAGGGAGTTTAGTGGGGGCCGTCCAATATGATGATGATGATATTTTTGCAGTGTCATGGTAAAAATCACTAAAAATATCTATCTCCTACCTCTGTGGTATTCCATAAACGTCCATGGGAAATACTTCCATAAAATCCTCAAATACCAAAGGAGTCTATATTCTCTAAAATAATTATGTTTTAAGTGATAAACTTGAAAAATAATGGGTGGTGGATTTCAACCTCCTCAAATAACCCACTCATCATACCATGAGATATCTCTCACCCTTAAAAGAGATCATCACCCCATTAGTACAAAGGCATAGGACTCATCTATAATGATATTAAATCTGTGATCAGACCATGTATGCAAATTTCATGACCAATATGAAATCATATGGTCTCATTATGAGTAACAAT
Source organism: Viscum album (assembly GCA_963277665.1). Classification (NCBI taxonomy): domain Eukaryota; kingdom Viridiplantae; phylum Streptophyta; class Magnoliopsida; order Santalales; family Viscaceae; genus Viscum; species Viscum album. The sequence continues at coordinate 1,700,595,069 of OY728127.1, forward strand.
AGGTCCAATGTGACACTCTCTCCCAAAAGATATAGCATACACTATAGGAAGATAATTAATGTTGAATAATCATTTTTAGTAGGATTCTCAAGGAAAAACTATTTGGTAAAAGCCTAAACTATGAGATCTGCCACTCTTAAAAGGAGTTAGTAGATGAGGGAATTAATAACCCATATTTATACTAACATTGAAAAGGGTAACATAAACATAGAACATAAATTACATCATCTCGTGTGATGATGATTCATGTGACTCAATAACCTATAGCCTCCCATGACCCCAACCACTCCCCCCTGAATATATTATGGGCCACCTGGTGGCAGTGGTGTTAGAAGGATCTCAAAACAACATCCACCATCAAAATATCCTCCCGTAGAGCTCAATATAATCAACATCCATATCTTCCTCCATGTATCCACATATTCATCACATAAGAGATCCTTGATGAGGGTTATATCTCATCCATTATGGTTCATCCAATATCTACCATTCCTCCTCATCACATAATGTCTGGAAATCAAATTCCAAGTGACACAAAACATAAAATTTATAGTAACATCCCTCTCAGGGCATTCATGGTCCCCAACATGGTCCATCTTCTATAACCACTTTCATAGGTCCAAACCTGAGAAAATATAATGTGAAAAAATACATCCAACTAGTGCTAACCAGCTGATGTAGATGAGTCTACATATTACACAAACATCCAGCTCCAGCTGCATGGAATCCCTCCAACTAATATCCCACTAGCATTAGTTCCCACTTCGTTAATCCAATATAGGTTGGAATGTGCATGAGTACTACACATGAATAGATGTCTCCGTGGAGACCCATATCAAACCTCCATGACTAAAAGTATCCATCTATAATTATGTCTAGAATGTACCGTGAATGGATCGTGATACTCAATACAAACACATAATATACATTTTCTCACCAAAACAGATCTATATTCTCTTGAATATGAATTGGGTACAAGTATGTGTGGTATTACTCCTTAGAAAATATCTTCTAGATGTTAGACAATGAGAGTGTTAAATCTTGATGCTTCTACATGACTAGTTTACACCAGTTCCTAGACACTCCATGGAAATAGATGACATCTAGTGAAACCTCATGATTGATCTATGTTTTAATACGATTGGATAACTTGATCACTGATTCTATACAATCCATCTCCCCATAGTGATCATGTTCACCATGGAACCTTAATGAAGTCTATCCACTATAACTCATAGAATGAACTATTCATTCATGTATCCTCATCCTTGTATCCTAGTACAATCATTGTCATGATATGTGGGGGTACTACTACCTACCCACATGGAGTAAGGATCTCAGGAGATAACCCATGAACTAATGCTTTATCACTCATCGGGACATAATAATGATCCTGAATCAGTTACCTAGCTAGCTATCTTTGTGGTGGAATCATAAAAATTTAATCAACACATATCATGGTAAGATATATATATATATATATGTGGAGAAGAATCAAGATGGATAATGAATGAATAATTCTTATATAATGCATGGATTAATGTTCCATACATCCAATGTCTTGGTGTACCTATTCAATAAGTAGGTGGTGGGAGTCATTATTTACGAATACGTTGGCCGCTAAAAAACACGAACCTTCCTGGCCTGATAGTCACAGTGAATACACTTTGACATTTTTTCCCTAAATCCCAACCAAATTCACACAAGGGAAAAACTAAAAACATCATCATAAGGAAGGAACCACCACTGATACAAATATTTCATGACAATACCAATAGAGTTTGTCCAACAAATACCCCCAAGATCACCTCTATAGGCTTGGGGGTTGGTGAAAAGTGCCAAATTACATTATTGATATAGGAGTATGTTTCCAAATTACCACTATGGGAAAACACTGTAATATACATTGATATGTGAAGATGAATAAAAAAATAGTAACATCTAGATAAACAATAATACAGGTAAAAAAATCTATGGAAAAATTGAGTAAAATAGAGTTATATGAAAAGTACAGGTGAATAAATACATGACCAACCACAATCATTTCCAATGATGATAAAATCTAAAATAGAAATTGATGATAGAGCCCTACTCGAGATCTCCAAGAAGTTACTACCTTATATGTTCGAATTCACAAGGTATCCTTATGCCCCTCTATAATTTCAACTCACATGTCTATCATCTTCTTAAGACATGACACATGTAGTCAAATCACATATAAGTGTGAGTATATATAATCCAAACAAGACAAACAAAAAGATATTGGGGATTTTATATGATATTTGATATAGGTAGAATGGTCAACCAATTTCAATATTGAAATGGGATCAGTCAATGTGGAGACATAAATATATGCTCATAAAATACCTAGTAGAGAGAGAATGGGGGTCTCAATCACACAGACCATTCTATGAAACGATTCTTACATCTGTTACAAGAGTTATAGTGTTGATTCAATGCATATCATGTGTCCCTCCATAGAATCATACATGCCACAACATACCTCCATAATATTCTTTATAGTAAAGGGGGAATAATATCTTAGTAGATTACCCATGCCTGGGTGTAATAGGAAGGTGAAACTCAATAGAGATAGAAACCATTCCATGAACCTGTAGGAGGTCTCTACCAAAATGGTAGAGAACAAATTCCTTAGATCTATAGTAGGTATACACTATTATGTATTATAGTGGACCAATGTCCTATTCCAGCAATAGAGTCCACTATAATAGATGAGGACCCATTACTTGATTTCTTAAGATCACATCATTATGAAGGTAGAAGACAAATGCAATGAATCTACAAGTGGATGAAACTATGATGGTTGATAGAGGACCCACAACCTATCTCAGTTAGATTGTATCACTCTAATGGTCGATGATCCACCCCTTGACTAAATAAGATGATGATAATCAAATCTCTATGATGATCCTGATAGATCATTGATGTCATAAATGTCATTGAATGAATAATACTTCCAAAAAACCTCTCATTGTACATTAAGATCCACAGTGAAGTGAACTTGTATGTTATACATGAAACAATAGATAGGATAAGCTACTCATGGGTTAATATATTATTCCAAAAAATTAGTTATGTGATGTAAATGTTTCCTCAAATTAATGTACATGGAATGTGCGGGACCCACATGGAATGTGGTCCCTTTTATTTTTGTTGATGTTCACTTAATAGAACATGAATCACATCCCATGTATTTCAAAATGATGTTTCAAAGGACTACATGACATGTTGTGACCACATGGGGTTGGGCCATGTTCTCCTAGTAGTGATTATGTCTTTTAGGCCATGTCCATGTACAATGGATATGTGCGTAGTTGTTCCCATGTCAGGGTAATACTATAGTACACAATAGATTTACAAAACTGATTTAAATATAGTGTGGTGGTTTCACACATTTTTTGATAATTGTGATCTAATAAAAATTATAGAACCATGAATTTCTAAGGAACCTTCCATGTGTTCTACCAAACTAGATGTTTTGTAGTTGTGATTTTCATAGAAACCCAGTAGCATTATGAGTTCTTTCGATTCATACCTCTCCCCCTCTAATAATGTCTATGGATCACAAAAAATTGATATGGGAGGATTCTGTTTTTATATTTATCCCTCTAGTGACTAAAAAATGTATTTTTAAATATATGGTGGTTTATCACATACCCCACAGATCTATAAAACATATCAATTCCATCTTAGATCCTATATTCTTGAAATTAAAACCCATATCCCAAAAAGCTTCCCAATCCATCCCAAAATCATCAACCCTTTCAATTCACATGAATATGGGGGTTCCAACCCTCTTGATATCACCCGTCAATAATATAACTGTGACACTATGGTTTAATTTTGAAGGACTCAAGGAATGGGTGAGAGGAAATCACAGAATCCTTTGGAGAAAAAATCATTATCAATTCATTCTAGGATAATGGAAAATAGTTTTTGATACCCAGGGTGAGAAACATGATAAAATGGATTAATTTCTCTAAATAATTTTTTTTCAAATGTTTATAATACCACATCTACGGTTATAGTGGGAATCTCACATCATCTAAAACACAGAAAAATACCTGAAAATTATGAAATTAAATATCCATCAACAAAACTAAAAAATATATGTTAGGAACATGACATCAATTCTCCATATATATCTGTTGAGCCACATGAGGAACCCAATCTAAAGGTAAGTCACATAATGTACAAAAGACATCATCATCGTTGCATTCTGAGCACCATCATCACATCATCGTAAAAAAACCACCAGATTATCCCATTAAAACATCGGTCATGAAAAAAACCCTCACTCTTAACACATAACCCTCATTATCTCTACTAACTCTAATTCTTTTTAGAAGATCAGAAATGAAGATCATTAAATTCAAAATAATATTACCAGAACAAAACTGAACATCACAGGACCTCCCAAAGATGATGCATTCCCACAATCGTTGTGGACAAACACCACACATGTCATTTAGAGAAAGCCACTGTCCATCAAGGAATACATAAAAATAAAGTCATTTATTTGTCACTCATCATTGAATATCTTTATGTAGTGCTACACCATCGAGAAAAACACCTAAGGAATCCACTTTAAACCAGACACATTATCAAATAATAAATTCCAAAGAACATAATAACTAGAGAAATCCACCACATGTCATGTCTCCCGAGAACTATTACTACTTCACTGAAACATCAAAAAATTATATTTGTATTTGATGCACCCGACCGAACCTAAAGGGATCAAGGGACCACAAATCTAGAGACTGAAGATTTTCATAGAATTGGAATGCATGGATATAAAATTATGTAGAAAGAGAGATAGAAAGAGGGAAACACTGTGATATTAACCCTAAATGAAAAGAGGTATTCAATCCCATAATAGGATGAAACATGAATGAGGAAGTGGGAACTATTATTGAAATAGTAATAAGAAACCGAGGTAGGTACTCTAAATAGAATCCTCTAACTGATCGATAGAATCTATGTGAAGAATCGATCAAAATGGAAAGAAACCATGTTACCCTTACTTACACCACCATAGTCCCTATCCCATCTAAATAACCATCACACCAAACCATGATTTCTATTTGTGTGTCATGTAATATTAGAAGACCAAGGATGGATGAGGAGAAAATGGCTAGATCAGAAGGGTATTAATTGAATAATGAAAATAAATCAACCAATGGGTGGAGGAAAAGGATTAGATTAAATGTATTTCAAAATTAATAAAATGATTATAATGAATTTTTTAATTATAACACAAAAGGTACATAAATAAAGGTTCATGCGTTGATTTGAATTGATTTTTGGTTAATAACACAACTTCCCATGATGTATAATAATTATTCCTTCCTTATGCCTCAATTCCCCTGCATCTGGATGCTCTTATTCATTCGGTTTTAATCCATGAATATAGAATTGTAGAATATTTTCAAAATGTTCCCAAGGTTATGTGGCTATCCAAAGTGATAATACAACACATCAAATTTATAGAGTATTATATTTTGATTCATTTAATGAATTAATTATTAAATAAATTAATTAATTTACTAAATGCACCTTCCAATGAACACATTATATGAACGTCACACTCCAAACAATTTTAGGTCGCACCTAGTGTGAAACATGAATTATTGATTCAATTGAGTTGACATATAATAAATTCAAGACTACATTTATTATATATTCCTCCATTTTATAAATTTCATGTACTCGTAATATAAAATATATTCACTATTTTTTAAAATGTAATTCCAGATAGAGTGGGACTTGGAATAGCATTCCATCATACTTCCAGGATCGTGAAAATTTCAATGATATACTAATAATATCTTATAAGAAAAAAACCATTGTCTCTACAGAAATTATGCATGTGTGCATGATAAATTGTACTTATGTTATTTATATATTAATTACAGTGTCCCAAGACAACCAAATACCAGACAAACTATTAACATAAATTTTGATATATGCATAGAAAATTTAAAAAGGAAATAACATCAAGTATAGAATTTCTATATAAACCCTATATCATCTTCTTTCAATGTGGATATAATTAGTTAACATAAATTTATCATTAAATTATTTTAAATTGGTTATTTTTACATCGTATATGAAATTAAAGTTTTCAATATAGTTATTTCAAAATGTTCTTATGTTTCTTCCACCCATTCCAAAATAAATGTTTTATTGTATAATCTGCTTCTTCATTTGATCAATAAAATGTATTTTTTATGTTTCCTTTTTTTAATTTCATTAAATTTAAATTTTCTAATGTATTTACACAAATTGTTTTAATAAAATTGAGTTTTTCAGGACTTCATAATTAAATATGGTTTTAAAGGTAGTAGGCATCAATGTATTCTAACAACTTTTGATGAAATATATATGTAATTTTCAATGTTAAATTAGTAAATATTTTCATTAATGTAAATTTTTTCAATGCATTTTCACATCACCATTTTGAAACCATTAAAATGTTTAATGAATTTTTATTAGTAAAAACATGTAATTATGTTTTCACTATTTTTGTCTTTATATTAATAAATTGTATTTGAATGTTATTTTTAAACATATTTTATAAATACTTTTTTATTTTCACTAATATTAACCCTAAAAGGTAATATTTTGATTGTGTGATGTTTTGATTAGCCTGTAAATGTTATTATGATATGATATATTTTAGAGAATGTGGGTACAAAATTTTAATGTTTTCATTTGGTCAGGTTTCGTTAGGGTTTTAAAATGTTTTAAGAAAATCAAATTTTCCATGGTTTATCTATGATATTAGAAATGTTTTACTTTAAAGTGAAAAAATTTTTACAGATTATGTGAATTGTGGTAATTTTATCTCCCTCCATTGATTTGTGTAATTGATTTTTTCTGAGTATCATGAAATGTTATCTAAATCGGTTATCAAGTCTCTAGGTTCCCAAATTGTGAGTGTAAATGTCTTAAAGTTAAATACCTATTTTACCTATTAATAAGATGAAAATTAACTCATTTGAAAAAATATGAATGTGATTGAGTTAGAAACAATTGGATAATTTTTATATGAATAGGTTAAAATTTAATTAACTTCAAAATAGTAACATTGAATGCATTAATCACAACTCAAAATTTAAAATATGAAAATGTTAAGAAGTCTGAAGGTTAATAAATGATGAGTTTGATGTAATTAATCTACAATATCAATTTTATTCATGAATAGGATAATATTTTTTGACATTCAAAATGGGTGACGTGATTTCATTAATCCATTATCACTTTTTTCTGTTTTAAATGGTTCATAGTTTTCTAGGTTGTAAATGGGTGAGTATGAAGGTGTTAATATCTAATAACAATTTGACGAGTAGATTGGATGTTGAGTACTATTGTTCATAGGGGTAATAAATCATATTATTATCATTTTTACAAATTTTCATTTTTAAATCATATTATTCTGATTATTCCTGATTATACATTATTTGAAATTTATTCTTCTCGTTTATATCATCCACAATTATTTTATGATTATTTTTATTTTTTAAGCTAGTTTATTTCTTCTGTATTTCATTAATAATATTTTTTTGATCTTATATTTCTACATCATGTATTATGATTATTATCCATGGTATTTTGTGATTTAATTATATTATTCATATCATTATAAAATTTTCCATCATTTTTATGAAATTTTATTGAGTTTTTGTCTCCCTTATTGAGCATTTCATCTCACCCATTCCTTATGTTTCAAATAACTTGGTTATAATGTTGATTGTATCCTATGATATATCTCAAAAGGTTACAGGGGATGAGGACTGTGGAAATATGTTTTCAATTTGTGTGAAAATAGTTATTTATGTTAGATACTATATAAGACACCAACTGTTTTTCTCAATGTGTTTGAAATTTTTTAGCTGTATTATTGGAATCGTAAGATTAATTTTTAATTTATGTAATGTTTAAATTAGGTATTTTCAGTAAAATTTTAACCAGAATCACCAGTTCTATGATAGAATTCCATATATGCTCTGGAAAACCACCCTATATAGAAGAGGATTCTAAATAGTAGTGCATGTGAATAGAGGAAACATAAGTGGATTATACCCTCCACCAAACTGCATAATAAAATATAAATAAACAACCATGTAATAATAAATCATTAGAGTAAGAAGAATCATGACACATAACTATAGATTAAATGAATGTTGAAATAGTAGTCTGAAACACTCAAACATGAATAATGGGACATTAAACACCCTCCAAGATGATCACATTAATATTAAAAAAGAATAAATGTAGGAGGGATATATAACATCAAGAATCAAAACATATCAATCTACAAACTCATAGAGAGCTAAAAATCTCAATGTTAAAACATTAAGACTCATCCTTAAAATTACCTATAACAAGTGTTGGACTGTTGGGTACAAATTTGACATAGATTACAGAGAAGGGTGTGTGTACAACTTAGTATGGTATCAGTAACATATTCATTTTCCCATCTATCAAAATCCATTTATGTATAAGTGATAATCATAATATAAATTAAAATTAAAATAAATAACATTTTATAAATAATGTATAATAACAAAGAATAAATTAGTATTGAAAGACCCTATACAGTGTAGTCATGTTCTTACCGAGTCACCAGGAACCCCTTGTCCATACTTGATCACGTTAGATGCTAGTATGGATGAAAATGAGGATTTCAAAAAACATTCCCCATACATCAAGTGAAATTTATAATTTCCAGCATCATTTAGAACTCTAATTTTTTTTTCAGTGTTAATACATTATGTAATCACCACAAAACCCACCCCAAAAGTTGTTATTGTTTGGAACATCGCACACCCAAAACTGATAGTGGATATAATCGTTAGGTGATGTTATGTTACACCTAACCTTGTTGAAATCTTTATATAATCTCATCACACCTACATAGGATTCTCCCACCTCATCCAGTTGCAGACATATAGTCAATTTCCATGCATGGTATAATACCATATTTTCCAAATATTCATCATCATACCAATGCGATCTAACTATCCATAGTATGCACCCATCATCAAGTCATCACTCTCCCCCACTAATTTTTTGATTAGATTAATATGATTAACCAAGACATCACAATACATAAATTATGGTTCAAAAATATATTAAAATCCAAAGGAAATAAATATCATGCTAAGTGTAGATAAAGAATATCAATAAAATTACTTGAGAGGTTAATGAAAAATCATAAAGTCTCATATCGAACATGGTTATATGGGTGACTCAAGAACACACATGTCATCAAATAATAAAATATAGTATCACGTGCTATATAGGAACACACAAGAGATGAAGCATCAATCATGATCTTGTATGATACAAATTAATACTCTAGTGATCAATAGTAAAACATGATCTCCTTATATACACATATAGACATATGAGATCAAGAATTAAACATGATATTATTAGATCATTGACTGATGTATCACTACAGAACATCCAAAGTGGGTCTATATGATTCAAGGAAATCAATAGTGATCAAGGTTCAACCAATAGTGGATGACAATAGGCTAGGGAAGAGGAGACTATCATGGTCCTTGTCAATTAATGTAATTTCATTAATCATGGTTCTTTAAATTAATTAAAATATAATGATAATTAAGGTATAACATTTTATTCATAACAAATTATGAATTTATATTCCTTCTTTTATTTTGGTGATAATCATACCACACGCTAATAATCATTTATAATACCTTATGGTAAAAAAAATGAGTCTGCATTCTTCAAATAGAGTAAACTATATCAATCAAAATTCCAATATCCCTGACTGATTCATCCTTGTTCAATAATCATCCATTGGTATGTACAAATATAAACTATCACTAACAAGATTGAATATAATAATCCATTACTTATACATCAATTATATTATTTTTTTAATACAAAAAGTTAAACATAATACAATCCTAGATAATATAAATCCCTAGAATTAAGGGGTAATTAGATACATAAAGTTATAAAATTATATTGTTATAAACTGAATTTAAAATAAAAAAAAAATCCATTATTTTCCTTTTGTCTTAAATACTTCATAGGATAACTGGGAGATTCAGATAAGTAATCGGTGAGCTATAAATCCCAGTAAGGTTATAATAAAATCATTACATGATAAAAGTAATATATGTCATTACCCAAAAATTTCAAGGTGACATAAATGGATGATTATCATTAAATGGGACATCAATTTATGATATAGTATTGTATCTTAAAGTAAATATAGGAATGTAAAAAAAACTAAATCATGGTACCATCAGCATAATTCAGGGCTCACTTCTGATAAATAATATCATAATATTCCTAGGATAGACTCTTGAGCACCATAAATTGTATCCCACAAGATAAAAAACAACCCAATGCAGTAGATTTCAATAATATTTCAGACCCACCAATCAAATACATATCATTTGAATTCAATTATGTTCCACAGAGATAAAAACATAAGAAATTAAATCATAATATTTAATACATTGATTATAGAGTGTGTGATACCTAAATTGTATTTCCAAATGAATGAAGTATAAAACATAGATTGGAATACCATTGAGATGAAATGAAGATGGTTAATAATAGTATAATATTTTGGAATACCAAATCCCAGGATAATATCAGAAAAAAGGCGGCACATAATGGTTTATTTAAGGGTTCAATGAGAGTGAAAGGTGGTATCTCATTAAATGGTAAAAAATTCCATAAATTTATGTATAAAGATTTATTACAACCAGATCAACTAGAAATAAAAATGAATATTACCAATACAATAAATAAATTAAAAGAAAGATAATCCCTTACCTTTAGAGGGAACATTTAAAAGTGTGGCAAGAGATTCATAAGAGTATGGTAACACCTTGGGAGTGATTTATAGAGGTAGTGGTATATGAAATTCATGATCAATGAGTATTATGTGAATATGAGTGGGTGGTTGGGCCAGTATTTAATACATAAAATATGAGAAATAAGTATTAATTTATATCATAGGTTTGGAATTTATGTAAAAAAAATTTCAAAAATATATATCATTCATTTAATTTTTACTAAGGTTTCAAAAAATGTGACGTGATTTGGAAGAATTTTATAAGTCCAAGAACCTTATATATTAAAACAAAACCAATGGTGTTATAAAAGTGTGTTTTTTTGTTAATTTTTTGATATTGAAAACTGATAATAAAATATAAGTCATTGACAATTCAATTAAAGAATATAAAATTAATAAATAAATATCAAAAAAATTACTTTAAACATGAAATATTTTTCCTCGGATTCTATATTTATCATTTATTTCATCAATATTATGATATTAAATTTTCATAGTAAATAATTTCTATTAATAATTTATATTATTTTACCTGAAATCCCCAATTATCTAAAAAAATGTTAAAATTTAACTATTGGACAAATTTGTCATCATTATTTAAATAATAATAATTATTTTATATATATATAAATAAAAATATGGAAATTTTCAATTTAAAATAAATTACAATATATACTAGAATTTTATTGTTTTTATGACACCAATATATTTTAAACTGATATAAAAATTACACTGGACCACATTAAATTATATTTTCATTTATATATAAATAAAATTATATTTAATAGTAATATTATTAGAAAATATTATATATTTCAAAAATTCTATAATTTTTAAAAAGGTGTACTTTAATTGAAACAACATATTTTGAAAAATATATATTCTTGATACCTTTAAATAAAAATATAATTTTCATCAATATAATTATATAATCATTAATAATGTATTTATAAAAACTGAAAATTTTTATCATTATTTAAGAAAATTAAAATATAAAAATTCATATTATTATAGAATTGAGGCATAAAACATTATTACACCAGTGTACTCTTTAAGGGTAATGTGTATGATGGTTTTTCATTCTTCAGTTGGTTTGAAAAACATAGTTTAGGATGGGATCTCAATAAGCCTAATATTCAACCATAAATGGTTTCATTCACCCTTCAATTGTTAAATATAAAATTGGTTTGTCAATGGAAAATACAATATATTCCATATACATTGGAAGATTTGATAAATGGTCTCGATTGGCTATAATCCTACTAGTGTTGTAATCGCTTCATCCAATTATTTCAATTTGACATTATCATAACCCTCAATATATCCTGATATTAATAGTCATTATACAATGTCTATATTATCATTTCTTTTCATTAAAAATTGTGTATTAAATCTGAGTTACTATATTTTATAATGGTCCAAAATATCCATAATATTTTCAATATATTCTACATCTACAATACTAAATATGTAATTTAATTAATCTATAAAGTAATTTCATTTATAAATGATTGGGTAATTATATTCTTTACCATTTATAAATTTATAACTATAAATTTCATTTTATACACTAAAATAAATGAGGGTAATTTTATTTCATCACTTATTTTGATTCACATGTTATTTCCTAAAGTATATTCTCTCGTCAAAATACGTTGAACATGTGATTTGGGGTTTTTATAGAACATTACATCAGTGACCTATGTTTTTCATCTACTAATCCTCATATAAAATATAATTATCAGAGGGTATCAAGACTGAATTCAATAAAATTGTGGGGGTATGGTATTTAATTCCACAAGAGGGATACATGGAAGATATCATGTACATCAGATAAGATATGTGGGATGTGCTAGTCTATAAGCGAAGACTCTGATACGGTTAAAAATATCCAATGGGATGATGTATGTTGGATTAGGATATCCATTCTTCCAAAACATCATGACATTATTCCATGAAAATATATGAAAGAAAACCTTATCTCTAACATCAATGATTAAATATCATTAATTATTTTATGCATTTATTTTCTATAAATTCTATATAGAGGTCATATAATGGTGAATTAATTCAACATTATCTCACATATTCAGGATATGATCATGTCCCATAAGCTTCTTCTCTCTATCTTCATCACATCATGTTAGTGTATGAAACCACATCCCATAAGAAGGCTCAATATATTCTATTTAAATTATATAATTGAAACATTAGTAATTTGAGAATTACATAGGGTAATTACGATGATCCCAACATCCTTCGAAATTCATTTTAAATGTTCTCATTATATAGTCTATAAATTGAAATGTTTTTTAGATATAATTTCATAGTCAGTACTGAGACATATCTACACATCTAGTCCTTAGAGAAGCCTTCCCATAAACCATTAGGTAAAAATATAATCTTAATAATATATAAAAAAGTGTTTTACTCCATTTTATTTTTACACTTCTCTTATTTATATATAAATTATGGGGTAAATAGAAAATTATTACATGATTTACATGAATTTAAATGATTTGAATGGAAATTTAATAATTCTAAAATTGTGTCATTTCCTTCATATTTTATATGGAGTTTTTCAATGAAATTTTCCATTATTTTTTCAATTTTAAATATAGTATGTTGAATGGTAGCATCATAACCATATGTAATTTCATTCATAAGATACATTATTCATAACTATCATCAAGATAAAAAAATTCAATCCCATATTCATGTTTTATAATCAGAATTATTGATTCACATCACAATATATCATTGTGTTATTTGGATGAATAAACAAGGATAATCTATACAAATCATCCATAAGTTCACTCATATGATATGGTATTGAAGAAAAACATAAACATGATACAATCCCAGTAACCCCTACATTATTAATGAGGAACATCCAAATATTTGATATATTTCATTTTTGCATGTTATCAATTTTTGGGCCTCCTTCATGTTCTATAGAATGTATTATTGAAAAAATATATTATTAATTTATGATTAATCCATTTTTTAGATTCCCATTTCCATCATTTTAAATTCTATGAATATAATAAGCCCATCCCCAGTAGCCCTTATTTAGTTTCAACATTATTATATTTTTGAATCATGTAAATGATCAAATATTAAAGGACAAAATAGTTTATAAGGAAAATTAATAGGTACATGATTCATGCATTAAATTTGAATAAACAAATTACAACTTAGTTTTTATCATCAATATCATTATTCTCCCAAGAATATTATTGTATATATTTCATATAATAGTTCCTATATTCCTAATAAAAGTTAAAAATAATGGTGGGATCAATTTACCAGTAAGCGTTATGTAAAATGAAATCTACCAAGAGTAAATAAATATAATCCACATGATATGGTAAACTATTTGACTAACATAAGGCATAATCAATATATAATGTTAAATGAATCCACAATAATGATAAATAATTTTAATATCATGATTATCTAAGGCAAAATAAATATGGGATGGAAAATAAAAAAACACATGTTACCTTTAAATAATATGAATATCCTGATTGGTTAAGGTATAATCGATATAAAAAGGTAAATAAGTGAATATATATTCCATTTAATCAATAATTGGAGAATTAAATGAATCCATATATATTATAATTTCACAAATATAATATATTATAATAAATTATTTCTCACTTATAGGAATTCATAAGTATTAGAGAACAATATCACAAGAATCATGAAAGCTCTACCATAATGACATTTCAAAATATTTTTTTAATGCTAATTGATATGTATACACCAAAACCCCATTTATATATGGATATAAACCTGATTGATTTCATGAGACTATAGATGCATTAACTGGCTATCCATAATAATACCCCAACTGTATTTTCATGTCCAACACATTATTTATAGATCAAATAATCATTTTAATTCATGAATCAGTACGACTTTAAAACAAATATACATATTTAGCAAAGAATATTGATTTTCAATATGTTTTTTATCAATCAAAAAAATTTCAATATTAGTCTCCATATATAAAAATGATATATTTTTCATGAAATGTGTATATTCAGGGTATTTAATTTGGATATTTATGGAAAATTTAATTGCTAATGATAACAAGAAGATTAATATTTCATGGGAAATTTAACTGATACAAAAATGATTCATGTAAGTGAATGTAAATAAATTTATCACTCAAATTGGTGATAAAAATATGTATAAAAAATATAGATGTTATTAATAAAATAAATCCCTAGATGGGTATATGTAAAATACGAAAATTTGGGTTTTTATGAATAGAAATTACAAAAAAAGATATTTAATAACATTTTCAAGGAAAATATACTTATATCATTCAAAATTAATTTTAAAAACTAAAATATAAAAATATAATTTTAACATACTTTTTATTGAAAATAACAATTGAGACATACAGTGGAATATATAAAACATAGTTTGGTCATGATATCATGAAATTATATACATTCTGTTCATGTTATAAAATTATTTATTAGAAATTTTTCGAAATATCCAAAAGGGTGTTGTTTGGTAAAAAAAATAATTTTAATTTTAATTTTATTTAAAAAATAAAAAATGTCTAAAAATTCACCAATAATTAATTTAGAGGATGTTAAACTCGTTAATTTTTTTATGAAAACATGGTTTTGTATGAAGAATTTTTTTTGACCAGAGAGGGAAATAAAGTCATATTTCATGAAAAAATTACCTTATTCATTATAATTTAAAAATAGTTGAAAAATGAAAATGTTACTCAGAAAAGAAATTTATAACTAGATTAGAAGAAAATGAAAATTTATTATTATCCAATGACCAAATATTTTCCATTAATTTAAATTCAAGAACAAATAATCCCAATTAAAATGCTATTGGGAATGAAAAACATTCAAATATCATAAAATGTATAAAATAATTATTAAATGAAAAAATTATTTTTATCAAATTTATATAATAATAAGGAAATTTAAATATGATATAATATATTCAATACTAATTAGACATGAAATATTATATTATCAATGAAAAATATTAATTAATAAAATCTAATGAAAATAAATTGAGTTACGAAATACGTTACAACATGGAAACATCTAATTAAATTCCCATAGGATGAAACCATTAAAATTGAAATATAAAATACCAAAAATAATTAAGGAATAAAGACATTACATCTCAAAATGTAAATACATAAACTGTATAAAATTTATTTGGTGCATAACATTACAATATACCTCATGGGAGGGTAATTGAGATGAAATCAGTTACCTTCCTGCAATTCCATTTGGATTAACCCTATTATGCATCAATATACATGTTTTATAAATATTATTAATTTATAAAATAATCATAATCATATTTAAAATATCATATAATATCCTCTTACAAAATCTTACCGATCATTCGTTAATAGTCATTCAAACATTTCATTGTTTCTTGTGTCGTTTTCCATGTTTTCCCATTCATGTTTGTTTCATGAAAGATAGTGTTCATGCAAAAAAAATATAGTTCAATAATTTACATTACTATATTAACGATATAAATATAATTTTTTATTCTGATAAAATTTATGAATCATTGATTACTTTTTGACATGGAGAATAGATCAGGTCACTTTTGTCAGACTGTAAGTCCTATGTAAGTATGATCTATGATATCATTCCATTAAAGAGTCAAAGTGAAATTGGTTTGGTAATTTTTTAATTTTCAATAATCAATATAATCTTATATATATCACATATACTAAATATATTTATACTTATTATGATCCTTGTAATGAATAACTGAAAAATGAACCACAAAACTTCATGATGCTGTAATTCACCATACACATGAGTAACATTATTATATATTAATCAAAATTTAATTTAAGAAGGTATATGTGATAATATAGATTAATTTGTATAATAATTTCTTAAATATAAAATAAATTTATAAATAAGTAATTATATCTAGACATCAAAGGTTGTGATAAAAAATGAGTTACATTTCATTTTCAGTGGATAATCATCCATCCACACGATTGATGTGTACGTTTCCCATTTAATGAAAGAGGATATAGATATATATTTTGAGAATAAAATAATAAAAAATAATTATATGGAATATAATGAGGATATTATATAATCAGTGTTTATTAATATTTTAATGAGAAATAATGAGAAACAAAATAAAAATTCTTGATTTAAATAATTGATTTTTCATCAAAGAAGTTCTTTAAGATTCCACCCAATGAATTTATTCGATGGATTTATGATCAATAAAGTAATATATGATTTCATGAGGATATTATTTTTGTGAATTTTGATGTTTTTACATTCTATAAATGTATTTGTATATGTGAAGAGTGGAGAAGATTGTGTGGCAATTAATATGGGGGGAGAGGATACACATGGATATTTTCAAAAGAATAATTCACACCCAAGTTTTTATCAATCCAAAAAACACCAAGAAAAATAATTATATAATTTTATAGTTTATCAATTTTATAAATTTTCAAAAAATAAATCTAAAAAATTGTTTGTATTATTGTAACTGTTAACTTTTTCTTTTGAATCCCCTGCAAACATGTTTTGAACTTAACCATAGAAATTAATTTTTACAAATTTTTCTATTCATAATTAAAAAAAATTATTAATACATTATTAGATAATATAAATTAAAATTTTTTAAAATGAGGATTCCTTTTTCAAATTCATTTCATATAATTGGTAGATTCCAATTTTAAATTTTACCCAGAGATTTGAAAAAAAGTGGATTGTATTATGAATATTTTCATTATGTATAGAATGTATAAATTTAATAATTCAATGTTAATTTAATAAAATGAATTATATTAGTGAATGTCAATATAATATAACTAATTATAAATAAAAAAAATAAAAATATAATTTATCAATGTAAATTATTTAAATGAAAATGCATTTCTCAAATAAAAATATGTACCTTTAAATATACACCAAAAAAATGAAACATTTCAATAAAATATAAAACAATTACAATAAAATAATTTTGATATGAAGATTTTAAAAAAATAACATTTTATCAAATAAATATTATAAAAATTTTTATATACAAATTTAATTTATATTCTATAAACATTATTAAATCACATGTTTGAATAAAACATTGATCTTAATAAAAAAAGTTAAAAAAATTTATTTTTATTTATAATTAATAAAAATCCATCGAACATATGTAAAACATATATTTTATTAAGATTTCTATTCATATTAATACCCTATAACACAATATCTATGTTATAATTTTCATATTTTAAGTAAAAATATTTTAATATAGTATTTTGTTCAGTTTAAACCCAGTGTTGCGTCCATATATTTTTTTAAAGTGATTGAATTTATTATGAAATAATATATAATATTATTTTAAAGACATAAATTGTAATATTATATTAGTTTTGTGTGACACATATATTATTAAATCAATAATTATTCTTTTAAAATATAATGGAGTTAAATTCCTCCCACAGTTGAAAAATTGAAACCTCAAAATTTAAACTACATATCGATAATCAAAAGTTAAACATTTTAAAATTCCATTGCTGAAAAACTCACATCTTAAAAGGGATCATAAATAATCATCATGATTTGTTTGATGTTTACTTACAAAGATCATATTTAATAACACATCAATAGGATTGAAAAAAATATGAAAAAATAACATCCCAAGATGGAGGTGAAAAAAAGGATGGATCAAGATCCACAGAAGATAATGAGATCAGTGATAAAGATGATGAATCCCAACCAATGATGGATAATAAAGAGTAATAAAGAGGGTCCAAGATTGTAATTTATTTCACATAGAAGGGGAAACAAGGAATTATTTTTCCCAAGAACATTCCATTCCATAAGGGGAAAAATAAAGACAACATTAATATTATTTGACCAATAAAAAAACAATAGTTACTGAAATATCAATTAAGGGAAAAGGAATAGGGATAGAAGAAAAAATGGTGGAAACTTCAATGGATTAAGGGGTCAACTGTTTCTCTCTTATAAGAGGAATGTCTCTTCCAATCATAGGCAGTATGGCATATATTATGACCAAGGTACATGATCTGGTGTGGTAGCAAGCAGCTAATAGAGTGAATTCATGTGATGCCTTTGTATTAAACAAGGGATCAATGCTTAAAGGATAACAGATTTGTATAACCTGATGATTTTATATAGATAAAGGGTCATGTTTATATCATATTATTCATTCTATAGAAGAACATCTAGGATGATTCATCATGATCAATGCATCAAGATAAGAGGTTGAGTCAATTTTTGAGAGAAAACATTGATTTGATACCAATGAGGAGCAAAGGAAAAAATATAAACTAAAAAACTAAAATCTGGCTAGAGGTTTTTAAAAATTTGAAATGAATTGAAGGGGATTATTAAATACATGGTATATAATTTTTTAATAACATTTAAGAACATATCAATGATAAACCAAATATCATGGTGACTTCACTTTAAAGGGAATTTAATTAGGTGTCTAATTCTAAAAATCATAGTCTTTTTTTTGATAAATCTATGAGTTCCTTCTATACGCAGTGAATGATATTATTTATTTTATGGTTCCCCAATTCTCCCTTAATGTGTATTTTAAATAAAAATTTATATTTGAGTGAGTGAGGATATGAATATGGAAAAATTCAAAAAAAATTAAAATACTGATATGGATCAGGGATCAAATGAAATAGAATGATCAATGGAATGATAATGATCTCTACCCATAATCATTCAATGATTTAAAAGATCTTATATTTAATCAGATATTAATGTAATTGAATAAACTATTGTAACCATTTTTTTCTAATGTTGATGAAATATTTTACTATCTATGAATATAGGTATGTGTAAATAATTTATACATCTCTATTTCTTAATAACAATTTCATTACTTTGTTGTTCTTTGATAAATTTACATTTCATGATATATTCAATGAAATTAATATGTAATAATGAATTTTTATGTCTGATGAACTAAAATTAACCTTTAATGGTTCATCAAATCCATTATATATTAACATGTCATTCCACATTTATTTAATTATTTTCCAAAAATAATTTGGTTGGTATAAAATTTCTAAAGTAATACATTGATATAAAAAACAAAAAATAACACCACTAGTTAAACATAAATATTTTCAATAAAATCATTTAATTAATATCAATTAGATATTTACTAGGACATCATGTAGGATAGTGTAATGTGTAAAGCCCTTATAATCTTTTGGGGGTTGGTAAATGATTATCAGCCTTACTGGATGAGATAGGTTGTCACTTAGTATGTGGGTGGTCCTTTCACTAAAATAATATTAATATAATTGATATAATGTAACAAAATTCTGATGAACCATAATTAATACCACATAAAAGATAAAAAAACACATAAAGATTACCAAAAACATTAATATTAATTATAAGAAAATGAAATATAATTATTCTATATATAATGATTTCATTTATTTACTAATATTTTGAATTCCAATAAATGTTTTCTAAAATTTACTTAATCATATTATATTCTTCGAAAACAAATTATCAAAATAGAAATTTAAAACATTGAACTTATGATCAAACATAAACTCAAAATCCCATGATAGTATCGTTAAATTTTATGTTCATGATGTAATATATTTATATAAAATTTAACAATATCAATTGAAGTTTCGATTTTATTATTAAGAAAATATCATGGTGAAAAAACTTCTGTAATTGTATTATTCAGTCCCACAATATAGATACTTAAATTTTTTTATTTCAACATAGTTCCTTACATGATTTTAGGTTTAACCATTATAATAGTGATTTTTCGAGGATAATGTGCTACTTCAAAACATATATGAAAATGGACTTTAAATGGATCCCTAGGGTGAAATATATTTCCTTATATTGAGTTCTGTATTTGTCTTTAAAATTCATTACATTATTTCCTTAATTTCAACAGATAAAATATTTTCCAATTCCATTGAGATACATTATTTTGTTTCACTTTCCACATTACTATCATGGAGTAATTCAAGAATTATTTCATCCATATTATCCAACTGTGAAGATATTAGGAAAATCCATCATTTTCTTCAATGGTGAGTCTAAGAGTTGGATAAGATAAAGGTATATTATCACATTTTGGGATAACTAAATGTTCATAAAAATGATATCATTAAATTCTATCATCATCAAAAATGGTTTCAGATAGTAAATATATTATATTTCATTTTCAAGGATTATATGATTCTTATTAAATTAAATCCATTAAATAAAACTGAAAAGAATATCATGATAAACAATATTCACATTGGGAAAACCATATAATAATATATTAGATATATAAATCATGACATCTTATTTTCAATCAAAGAAATTGTATTATTATCCTAGGCCATTAGTTATCATTGTATAATCACGTTATTAAAATGTGATGTAAAAAAATTCTTTATTATCTAGATCAAATCTCCTAGGAGTGTCAAACTAGGTTCAAAGTAAGGCCAATATCCAAATACAAGGTAATACATGAGTTATGATTGACATGAATTATTCTTTGTTATTCTGCTTAGGTACATATGTTCTATAACTAAGGACACATTTATTATCTATATAGTGTTGTATTTCTATGAAAATATAAATAATAAACACTATTACAAAATATTTGGAAGTTTTTATACATAGACCCGATGCCTAAAAACTTAATAGGTACCCTAAACTGTATTTTTATAATTCTAGTTCATAACTTATCTAATAAACATTCCATCATACAAACTACAACAAACAAAACCTCAATATCCCAGATCTAGTGTCTAAATTATTATATAGCTGGTATATATAAGTGATTTCATCCTTAATGGCCAAATATTTTAGTATTATTGGTAAATTAGATACATACCACGTTCCCAGATTACATTTGAATATAAAAATTACATCCCAATTTGTTTTGATATTACCATTATTATATCATTCATATTCCTACCCAAATATCATAGTAAACATATTACATTAATCTTAATGGAAACAAACTAGAAAAATATTAAATTATCATGATGTATATGTAGATAAATAGACATCATTAATCAATAATAACAAAATTATACAATGTTAAAAAAATTAGACCCACAATTTATATTAAAAAATTGACTATCGTGATTAGAAACATAAAGATCTATATAAAATGGTAAACAATTAAACACATATGTCATTTAAAAAATTATAATATCAAGAATAGATATTGAATAAACAATATTCATAGGTAAATAACTAAACATATAATCCATTTTAATAATATTACTATCTTAATATGTTGGGATTAATCAATATGAAAAGGTAAATAATGGGCACACATGACATTTAATAAATAAAAATACAACAAAATGATTTCAGAAATAATATAACTATGATAATCTCATTGTTAATATTTACTAAATTATTACTTGATAAAATGATTTATTATATCTTGCCATGATCTCATGAATCATGAAACCCTTACAGTTTAGCTCATTCCAAAGATTGTTTTAAACTGATTGGTAGGTATACAATAGAAAAAAATTTAACAATAGTTATCCAACTGATTCAGCTCATAAGAAAAGAAATGCATTCAATGGATATCTATAACTATTATCTATCTATATATTAATTTATATTTTATTCCCCGTATCTCAAATAAATAATTTAATTTATGAATCAAAATGACTTATCAAAAAATATTTAAATTTAGTAAAGAATTCATATTTATCGGTATTTATCTACCCAATAAAATAACATGAAATGATGATTAATTTATCTAGAGATGGTATATGGTTAAATAAATCATTATATCTATTATAAATAATTTTTCTATTAATGGTATGTTTAGTTTTTAATGATCACCTGAAGGCCTATATTTCAAGAGAATGATTGTGACTATAAAAATGAAACATGAATGTGATTGTTTATACATTCCTTGTTCAATGTGATCCTAAAATAGAAAAAATGGAATAAATGGTATCAAGACAACATATCCCAATGTAGAATATGTAAAATTATTGGTTTTTATGGTTGATGAATAAAAATAGCATAAAATTTTCTTCAATGATATTCTAGTGGAAAATATACATTTTTTGAAACACTAAAACAAAAAAAACCATTTTATAAATAATTTTATTTGAAAAGTAATAATGAAAAAAATAAATGGATAATGAAAACATTTGGTGGTCATGAGATTGATGAATTTTTTTTTAGTTTTACTTTCTAAAATAATGATTCCTTTCATAATTTTGGTGAAATCCCAAATTTACTTGTATAGAAAACATCATGAATATTCAGTTAAAAATATTTTAGAAAAAGTAAAATATTGTTATCAATTTCTTTAATAATTTATTTTAATAAATTTAGAACATTTTGAAAACATTATAAGAAAACATTTTAATGGAAGAATAAGGATTTTGACCAATGAGAGAAATGATATTTTAATTTATAAAAACATATTTCTAAATATTCATATGCATCAAAGAGTATGAAAATGATAATATTGATTGAAATTATCATTAATAAATATATTATAAGTAAATTAAATGGATCAATTAAACAATGATAAAATAATACCATTCAATTAAAAATCAATTACAAACAATCACTATTAAAATGAGTTTGTTAAATAAACCCTTATAAAGATCATAATATTTATATATGAAATAATCAGTGATTTTATTATATTTATCAAATGTAAATACACAGAATAAGTAATTTAAAATAAACTATAATATAATGAAAATTAACTAAATACATAATCTTATAATGTTAAATATATACAAAAATAAATATATTCCATAGAAAAGAAAAAAAATTATGCAATTATTTTCCACTTGGTAACTTCGATATTAAATCTTTGTGGATGAAATATATCAATTTTTAACATTAAATACCATGAATTATGAAGTAATAATGATATTACACATAAAAATAAAATTATATGCACGATATAAAATAGAGAAAGTGCACAAAATTACAATATCACTCAAATAAGGGTAATTGAGATGAAATTCCTTAAATTAGGCTTCCTTTTTGTGGAACATTATTTAACCTCATGTATAATGGTTTTAAGCCTGTTATTAATTTATTAAACAATATAACAGTATATATCATTACATATTTTATCATTTTATGAAATCTTATCACATTCTTATTTACAATCCATAATTATATTCATTGTTTCATGTGTTAATTAACTTGTTTATATTGCATGTTTTATCATGAATGCTAAAGTTCCTTCACATAATTTGAAGTTACATAATCTCCAGATTGATTTTAAAGTTATAAATAGAATTTTTCATCATTAGATACAATTTTGTTTCATTATTGATATTTGTAAATTGTATAATGGATCACATCATTTTGTGGGGATGGTAGGTCATACATAGACATGTGGGACGATATCTTTCGATAAATTAGTGAAATTGTAAGGAAGTGGGTGATATATTCATTTTAAAAAATAAAATAAATTTCATATATATCAAATATATTAATTAAATTTATCATTATTACCATATTTTTAATGTGTATTTTAAACAAAAATCACATCACATCATGATGAGATAGTCTGCCATATACATGACCTACATTTTCATATTTTAAATGGAATGGAATTGAAAAGGTACATGAGAATTTAAAATTTAAATTTATAATAATTTCATAAATTTAAAATGCATGTGTTAAATATATCATCAAATAAAGCCTTTGATGGTGCTCATGAATAACAAGATACATCGGTTCACTAGGTAGCAGTCCTCTATACCCATGATCGACAATTTCATCCCCATTTTATAGAAAATGAAGTAGATTTAGGAAGATACCATAATTTAATAACATATCAATATATATAAGACACATTCCGTTATTATAAAATAATGGTTTATTAATATTATAATTTGGTGGATGAAGAAATATAAAATAATTATCATAAAAAACATTACTTATTCATCAAATAATATATATAGGATTGCATAAAACTCATTAATATGTTGTATTTTATAACCATGAAAGGAATATAGGTTTTTTGGGGATTATGGATGTTATTTTGGATGGTATTTGTTATGAAAAATATCATTTGTTTTGTGATGTGGTTGGGAGGGGGCATACATTTTTTATGTGTAGTAGAGGAAAGACATGGGATTAGTGAAACGAATAAACTATATAAATTTTATTATCTGGACAAAATAATAAAGACATGATTAATATTGGCCTATAAAGGTTACAAGTTCGAAATATCACTATTAAATGGGTTTGGGAAAATTTTTTAGATTATGATAACACTTTTATTTTTTTATTAATCCCCAGAAAACATGTTTTTACCTTAACAATAGTAAATAAATTTAATAAAAAATAATATCTATAAATGTAAAAAATTTAGTATAATATATTAAATAATATAAATTATTCATATTCCCAATTGGTAACCCAATTTTCCAAATTCAAATAAATGAAGTGGATGAATACAATTTAAAACTGTACATACAAACATGATGAAAATGTGGGTTTCTTGATTGAATATTCCCATAAAAATTAAATGTTATAATATAATAAATAAATATTACATTGTATATAATGATATAATTAGTTAAAATATTAAATTTTTGAACTAATATTATATTATATCCAATATAAAATGTACATTAATATTTGACATTATCTTAATTGAATTATTGTTCACAATAAATACTATTATTTTTCTATTTTTATTAAAAAAATTTACATTTAAAAAAATTACCTACAAATAATTTTTATATGATGATTTCACAAATGATGATTTTTTTATAAGATAAAATTTATGAATATTGTAAAAAAATTAATTATAAATTATCTATACAAAGTAAGACTAAACCTTATTTTGTAAAAAATAATAATTTTTTGGAAACAATTCTATTTCTAAAATGATTTAATTTTTTATTTATAATCAAGTGAAGGAAATTGATAAATTTTAAAAAAAATATTCTCAAAAAATATTCAGTCATATTTTTAACAAACGAAATAACTACTAGGATATGATAGTCACATTTTTAAATATAATATTTTAATAAGGAATGGAGTTTCGTTTAATTTCATTGTTTCATGCATCAAAATTTATCAACTAGTTTTAATTTATTTAAAAATAAACATATAATATAGAACCATGGTGTTTCATTATCATCTACGCATGATGATTCATGTCATATACACTACTATTACTAAATTTATTCTTTTAGAATATCATGAAGTTATAATGAATATTTATCAAGGTTATGGTTATTGATTCCATTCTACATAGAGAATGTTTTATACTGTACCCCTTCCAAATATTGTAATTTATGAAAAAAAATATTCAAGAATTATCTATAACCACCTTCTTTGGAACATATTACAATCCTTTTGTGTAAATATATACTTTACGCTTTTCTTATCTATATATATGTCCCACATCTCCCCATAGATTTATTGTCTACTAATATTTTTTGTGATGTTCACTACCACTAATTCTGGAGCCTGTGTTTTTTAGTTATTCTCATGGATGTTTAATTTATGTGAGGCATGGTATTTCTCTTTTTCATATTTCATGATATCACAAACCAATCCTTTTTTACACTCATAGCTAAATATCACAAATCATTACCCATTTTTCGGTAATTTGGGAACAATTGTGGTTATTATCCACTTATGAATCTTTTTAAATCTCTCCTCACATTCTCTATTCCAGGAAAAATATTCTTTATTCTATGTTAGAAATGTTATTGTGGTGGAAAAGCATTAAATCTTTCTCATAAAATTGTATCATAACAAAAATAATCCTTCAAAACTATATATCTATATCATTGATATTTATCTAGGTCATCCTTCCAAAATCCATTTTTTATGGAACCAATAATATCATTTTGTTAGTGATATCATTCATTATGAATGTTACATAGCCTATCAGACACACACATTTACAATATTTATCATTATTTTTTTATTTTTTACACTTCCTTAATATATAATTCTATATATCATTATATTCCTTCTTAATTTTTGAGTAGATAATAATATCATCATTAAATATTACAACAAATTTATCTTGTTAATCAAAATTTTCTATTTATTATGTCAATAATGATTAATAGAGCATTATTGAGATCAAATGGAATCACAATGAACCTTTCTTGAAGATTCTCAAGTAGTTATGTATTTAGCTATAGAAGATCAAATAATTGATATTCCATATAAATTCATAGGTATTTTCAAAGAACAATGTTTGAGAATAATCAATAACTCCACCTATTGTATAATAAAATAAAGTTAATTACTTGAGAAAACCATCAATGTATTCCCTCATAAATGGATGGATGGTATTCTCCCTAATCTCAATAATTTGATATATATATATAGTTCCTTATTAGTAAATAATATTCATTCATGTTATTATGATTCATATTGATTTTTATCATCCTATTTATACTTATATTTAATTAGATAATGATTTATGATATGGAGGGTGATTTCAATCTCTTAGAAATTTATGTTCACTATATATTTGGAATGATAATCCACCCCAAGAATTACATTGAAATACACATAGGTTTTATCAGAAGGATTTCTGGGAAGTGCAACCTACAAATAAATATTGGTGAGAAGTTATATACATGGGATGAAACAATTTTCCAATTATAAATTTTCCAAGATAACAAAACATCTATGTTTTTAGGTTGTGTTTGAATAGTTATATAAATCATGGATGATATAATAGAATTAATTGAACCAAAATAATATCTTCAATTCACTATCCATGAATAATTAATTGATTTTTATGTTACCAAAACATTTTTTGAATCCACCTTTGTTAATTGTGGTTCAATAAACTCACCATTCATCACTAAGACTTATTGGTGGATTTCATCAGTTGTCATAAAAAATACATAGATTAGTGCATTGATTCACATAATATCCATGTAGATTATAATAAAATCAATAGAATATACAGCATGGTTTGACTGGATAATTCCTTTCCTTCATCAAATTGATGTGATTCTCCTTTTTAAATTTGATTTCCAGGTTCCCGTCCTTTTATCATTAGATTAATGTTCTTATGTCCTTTACGAAATTTCAAGTTTTAGTCTTCTTAATATTTTGGTAAACGGGATGTTTTGATTTCCTTCAACTGATATATTTTACCATCAAACTATTACAATTAAAACTATTTTGTGATTCCATGAAAAAAATCCATGAGTCTCATGAGATTCATGATATTTATTTTCACTTTTCGGGACCAATTGATAATTTAATCGTAGTTTTAAATGTCTCTAATCAATAACCATTTTTGTTGATTAGATTTAACCAAAAAATAATGGAGTCAGAATTAATTGTTGTTTCAATGTAATTTCCATTGTATTATAATGTATAATATGTGATGTTGTCCTCACACACAATGATGGATTCATTTTCCCTTTTTCACAGGATAAGGGATATAACTAGCCATGGTAGTTTAGTGAGATGAGGATAATTTTTATCAAATTTTCCATGATTTGTTCCACACTGTCACTTGAATCACCTCATCAGGTATTTTATTTTTAATCAGTGTTTATTATTGATCAATTTTCTCATCCATACAATAAACAACCAACATGAACTTATCATAATCAGAGCATTGAATGTGAAAGATGTTTTTTTCAATTATACTAATCCATTATTTGGGTATTAGGGTATTAGAATTGAACCTATTAGTTTGAGTTATTTATCTTATAAATTTATCAATAATAAAATTATCTATTGTTGAAGAAAGTGGATTTTATCTAAAACTAACTATTATATTGAAACCATAAGTTGATTGTGTGATTATTTTCATGTCATTCATAACTATTTTACAACACAATGGTTATATCCCCCAATCCTTCGTTCTCTAAATATCGACTAAAATATAGTGAAATTTAGGGATGAAATTTTTTAAATTATTATAAACATACAAGATACTGTTATATTAATTGAAGTGATAACTCATAAATTACATACATTCCTTAACATATGAATTTCTCAGTTTTAGTTCATGTTATGCTTTTTTTTATTTTTAAATAGAACATTTTAAGTGAATATTAGTTCCCTTAATAATGGGATATCATGTGAATTTAAATTAACAAAATAATATCACTTCAGAGTGTCAAAATAGGTGTAAAACAAGGACTCTTGTTTGAGTGCATAGAAATGATCATGTTAATATAGAATGGACAATTTTAAAATTATTATCCCAAGGTAAAATTATTATATATCCAAATAAACATATATTATACAGACATGGGTGTTGTTTTAGGGAAACTATTTATTATATAATTTAAAAAAATGTAATTATTATTTATTATATTTGTTCTTTTCTCTAGGGCCTTATATAATCTATGTACCCCAAAATAATGTCAACATTCTCTAATACAAAACAGAAACCCACAAATCTTATATATACGTTATTTATTTATTTTACACATAATGACGCAAATAATATAATCCTAAAATATTAATATTTTATTACTTTTAGTATAATTATGATGATAAAATATGAAACTAATGATTTGATACAATTAATTTTAAAAAAACACTATAATATTTACTTAATGTCCGATAAACTTCTAACACTCAATAGGATATCGTAGATATTTTCATATGAAATTGGTGTGATATAAAGGCTTGCAAGGGAATAAAAAAAAAATTAATATGATGAAACTATTACATGTCAGTTGAGAGGTATTTCAGGGTAATATAAAAGGTATATAATAATAAACACGAATATGAAATCATCATATAAGACAATACCATTAAGGAAACATAAGATTGTGAAAAAAAATATGTCATTATATTTTAATAATTAATCAACATAAAACACTCACAAATCCTAATACAATTTGAAAATGATAACCTCTAAGGTTCTGTACATGGTATATAATGAGATAAAAATAATACCTAATGCATTATGGGGTTATATTATTTCAATCCCACCGATCACATTCATATCATGTACAAAAAAATTTTCTACCACAAAGTGCATATGACATTAGAATGATATTCATCATAATTTATAACATGATTATGGTTTGTGGGTCAAATACATGAATTTTCCCAATACAAGAAAGATAGATACTTCAATGTTAATAAATATGGTTTTATGTGTGGAACATTGTTGACAATATAAAATATGGTGATGGACAATCATTGGATAATTTAAATAAAAAAGAAAGTATACATAAAGGTTCATTTAAGGGTTTAATGACAGTGAATGGTGGTATATAATGTTTTGGTAATCTTAATAATAGAAAATAGGTGTGTAAAAAGACATTATAATGCAATTAATTTGTAATAAAAATTCTTACTAAAAAGTGCCTAATTAAATAAAAAGAAGAGGGAACTCATTAACTTGATAGGGGAATTTTAAAATCCTAGGGGGATATTCTGAAGTAACTAAGAATAATTTAGGGGGAATTATAGAGACATAGATATAGAGGGATAAGAAATTAGTTCTTAAATGGTTTTTAGTCGATTGTGTGTTTATGTGGGCTTTTATATAAAAATACATGGGGGTTATTAATTAAATTAAAAACATAGTTTTTTTGGATTTATAAAAAATTAATAAAAACCAAAAAACATCCAATTTCTTTTCACCAAGGGACCTACCAAATATTAGTGGGTTTTAATATTTTATAAATCCCCAATGAAAATATATTAATATAATAACAATAGTTATGTTAAAGTGAGTCATTATCAAAATGAATTGAACATAATAACTTAGAATATAGTTTAGGTTTTTGAGGATTCATTAATGGGATGGATTATTAATAAAAAAATCAAAAAAAATTATCAAAATGTAAATGTATTTCTGTTCTATGATTATCTGTGTTTTTATTTTGCATCTATTTTTGGATATTATAATGTCATAATAGATATTTTATATTAATAATATATTAAATTTTTTCCCATAAAATTATATTATATCATAAAAATATGAAAAATTAAACAATGGATAATTTTTTGTGATTATTTAAAATTTATTGTTGATTTTATCTTAATAATTCAATATATATGATAATGTAATGTTTTAGATAACAATCCTAATTTTCTGAAAAATACTTGTTCTACATATTCTAACTTCTTTTTGACCTTTCGAAATGCTTCACTGCTCAAAATTAGATTATATTATCAATAATTTATAAATGAATAATATTTAATAATTTTTTAATGAATAAAATAATTTTTAAAAACATTTATGAATATATTAATATTTATAATTTAATTGAAACAATATATTTCCCAACAATATATTTTATATTTCCTCAAAACAATGTCTAATTTTAATCAATCACATTATATAATAATTAATAATGTAAATATAAAAAGGTATAAATATTATCATTGTTTTATCCAAAATAAAATTATATAAAATAATCTTCATGGGTTCTAGATACATAACACAATATTATACCATCATACAAGCTAAAGGGATGTTTTGTGATGGTAATTATTTCATAAGGTGGATTATAGGTCATGGATTGGGTTGTTATCATGATATGTCAAATCATTTAATAGAAATTGTTTCTCTCAAGAATATGCTGTTTAATATCAGTTTGGACTTCATTGATGGCATAAAGAGGTGATTGCATATCCTGTGAATGCTCTTATAAATATGATGTATAAGGTTGATCCTAATAGTTAATTCCTTCACTTCTTTCATCATTGTAAATTTGATATTATCATTACCCCTATTATATTCTAATTATAATGGTTACATTATCATGGATATATTATCAATTGAAATTATTTTTAATGGTATTTTAAATCCTACTTTCTAGTTATTATAATGGTAAAGAATAACATAATAAGTTCATGTGTTTTTAATGTAATAATAGTTAATTAGTCATTTTTTTAATCAAAAATTTATTTTCATTTATAAAATTTCATGTCATTATAGGAAAGCATTACTATCCATCCATAGAAGGACTGTTGAACAGTTGTAATATCCTTCCAAGAAAAATATTATATATTTAATTCCTTTTAATGGGAAATTTTTTTTTTCACAATACATCATAGATAAATGATATTCCGAACGCCCAACATTCCCAAACAACTCGATAATTAAACTATTTAATTGTCATCGTTATATTTTATAATGATTTGTGACGGATCAATACATTATCAAGTTAACAAATATTAGTGTATTAAAAAAATTGAATAACCACAGATCCCATGACTTAAGATGTAATATTAAGATTCATCCTCTTGTAACTACACATTAATTATCCACATCATATTGAAGAGTGAGATTAAGATCGATGAAAAATGTAAGGTATCACGACAATTTTCCCAAATAATCTAGATATAGAATGAATATAACCCAAAAAATATTAATATTTTAGAAGATCCTTCCACCATATATTATGTTTGAAGGTCCATTATATGAAATAAAAGGATATGTG
This sequence comes from Viscum album, assembly GCA_963277665.1. NCBI lineage: Eukaryota > Viridiplantae > Streptophyta > Magnoliopsida > Santalales > Viscaceae > Viscum > Viscum album. Next base: position 1,700,627,378 of record OY728127.1, read on the forward strand.
GAAAGACCATAAATAATCATGGATATACTCATCGAGCTACAATATCCATGATCTGATCTCTCAAAATCATTCACAAACACACTAGAAAAAGGAATACTTTTTTATGGAATTATATTCAGTATATATATTTGATAGGATTGAATAATATTAATAACCAACAATTAATTCATGATATTAATTAAAATTAAATGGATATATGATACATTAAATTCACATGTGCAGTGTTTGGTCACACATTTATCTATACCATGCAGTAACCATGAAAGGCTACTTCCTCTTTGGGGAAACTAACATGGTTTTGTCATGTTCTTTTTCAAACCATACTCCACCCACATTTTTTTCCACAAGATGGTATCACATGGGTTTTTAGGTATATGGGCATAGGTTTTTAATAATGTGCCATAAAAATGTGCCTCTGAGGTGCTTATTCCTCAACCAATAAGACTCTCCTAGGTAGAACTCAATTTTTACCCAATCGAGGTACACAATAATTTCACAAAAGGACTGTGAATTTATTCAAAAATCCCATGATTACCTAAAACATCTCTTAAATCACCATGGCTCTAAAGAATGGTAAAATGGAACATATTTCAAATAGAATTTACACACACAATTATGTGACTTATTACAATATTGATAGATGATTGTTTTTCGAATTTATATAATATATAACTAATAAAAAAATTTATATTCATATAATACTTTTAATAATGAATATAATAAATATAAATTCAGTTTTATATTTATAAATTCATTTTTCACAAAATAGTATTTCATTGGGATTTAGATTATGATTTTAATATAAATTTTAACCATATATATAATTTGAATATAATATATTAGGATCCATATTTGAAATAATATTTTCCAAATTTGGTAACGAGGAAACATATATTTGGGAATATAATGAATATTAAATGAAAAAAATTGTTACCATAATTGTGAAAAAAAGGTTATTCCTTGGGGGTTAAATGAAGTGATACAGGTAAAAATACCAAATAAATATGTAAATATATTATTGGTTGAAGTTATATTGATATTATATTATCTTAAATTAATTTTTTTGGGCATTTGATTAGACTTTTAAATGAAAAATTCGACAATAATTTAAATAATTTTTTTAATTCCAAGTGGGCCCCTCCACAATTTAAAAAAATGGAATATATTTTTCACCATTATTAAAAAATATTAGACCATATATATTTGGAATTACATTCCTCAAAAATATATAGTACCCTTACATTAAATCTTCATCACCTAGTCATATTATATTAAAATCATAAAAGGAATTATATTATATAGAAAAAGTGGCCACTCATAGAATAGATAATCCTCTTTAAAAACTATTTGGATGTTTATTTCATGTTATACTTTCTCTATACCTATTATGTCCATTAAAAATAATAAATAAAATATCATAAATAAAATGATATTTCATTTTTATTATTATATAAAAAATTTCAACTTCCTTACGTCAAATGTAAAATTAAAATATCACTCGTGCATACTTGTGGACCACCACCACCATGTAGCATTATAATTAAATATTCATCACCACCACACACCGATTAATATAATTATGTATTAAAAAAATATTATATAAATTATATAATAACAATAATATAATTTTAAAATTTATTAAACATTCTATACAATTTTTATTTATAAAATTAAAACATATTTGATGCATCTGTTTTTTGAATCGTCTCCGTGAACTATATAATTAATTTTTTAATATAAACCATTAAATGATTATCTAAATATACATATAATGAAAATATATGATATTTCTATAATTAGTAAAATTATATATATGATTTATCCTTGATACTTATGTTAGGACCATAACATTTGAAACAAAACATATATGAAAAAATGGTTCAAACTATGAAATTAAATTTTTTTGGATTTTTAAATAAATGTGCATTAAAATGATATTGGTAGGTCATATATGTAATAATATTTATTTATATAGTTATATTATAGAATTATAATATATTAAAATTTATTATATTATATTTTATAGTTCTTTAATATAATTTAATCATAAATTAAAGACTTTGGTCTCAATTTTGTTTTCGTGATATATGTGAAATATTTATCAACATAGATTTAAAATGAGATGTGATATAATAATGATTTATTAATTTTTAAATTGATAGTAATTTCCAAGCTTATAGATAGGTTTGTACAAATTATAATAACTAAATTATGAAAAATTATATTTCAAAAACATATAAAATTAATTCATTGGTTTGAAAGGGGTTAGAAAATAATATAAAATAACATGAATGTAAAAGAAGGTATTTTTCGAAAAATATCTGCTTATACGCAAAATGTTTATTTGTTTTCAAAAATAAAAATGTCAATATTGATGAATTATTTAAGATAATTGTATTGAAAATATATTCAAAAATTATATTTTAACATTCATATTTTATTTTTTACAAGTAAATAAGGAAATTGTCTTTTATTTTTTAACTTAATGATACATTTTTTTAAAACAGTATTTTTAATTTTGAAAACATAATTTAAAATTTTTTATTCTAAAAATTTAAATTGAATCTTTTAAAATAGATCCAATATTTCAAATAATCATTTATAATATTATTTAAAAATTTCAATTTAATTTTTTCTCATTATGAATATTAACATTGCAAAAATCATTTTACCATGCTTAGAGTTAAAATAGATTGAAAGGGAAAAAATAAAATAATAACTAATAAAATGAACTATGACATTAAAAAATCATATTTTATGGTCATATATGGTTCACATATGATACAATACTCTCTTAAGAGTCACTTTAGATTCATTTGGATTGAATACGTTTTTAATATATTTTAATATTTTTAAAAATTCTTTGTCTGTCCAATCTCTTGAAAACATTTATGAAATCATGTCTCTTATCCGCTATTAAGGAGGTTAATATCATTGAAAATAAGACCCAAAAACATTACTAATAATAATTAAGATAACATATAGTAATTTTTTTTATTATAATACCATCCTTTCAATGTTATAGTAGTATTCCATAGGGTGTTTCTCTAGAAAAAGGTATAACTCTTAATTGAGTACTTAGAATTACATATTCCACCTTATATAAATATATTGTATACATTATAACTTGTTTAATATATAATCATAAATAGAATTACATTTTTTTACTATGATAATAGAATCATTTCCCCCTTGCTTCCAAAAAATTATAAATGCATGTATTTCACATGCGTACGTGTTGACCACCGCATCTGTATAATAGTATGATTCCCTTCCCATAACTGACATCAATATGATGTTATTTTGATATATTTAAAATACATAAAACAATTAAGGACAATAATATTCTTATATAATTATAATATATTATCTACCTTCATACCATCCCATTAGTTGATTTATGTTAATGTCTCCCATGCATATGTTTAATGTTCCACCTCTACAACATGATGTGACTCAGTTTTCCATTATGATTAAAATGGATATTAATAAGAATTTTTTATTTATGATAAATAAAAAATATTATATAATAATGATTTATTAATGATAATTTATTATTTACATTTCATTTATTCCATTCATTGAATTGTTGAAACATAACTTACATCAATGTACAGATTACCATCCCAAAAAAGTGATGAAATCCATTCCATTATCAACATTTTATATAAATAGTAATAAATTGTTATATAATTAATTAATGTTACACATATTAAATCATTTAAATTATAATGATGATGGATCCTATAAAGAATGACCAGAATTGTAGAATCGAACTATTCCTGAAAAATGAAAATGTTTTCACCTGGAACAATGATATTAATAAATAATTTCTAATGAATGAGTTATTAGAATTTATATGTAAATAATAAATAGTATTATATATGTTAATGTGATTATTTAATTGAATTTTAATTAATATATATTTATTATATTTTATATTTTAACCATTGTAAAGAACGATAACACTTTAGGTACGAGTTTATATTACAATCTCTTTTATTTTAAATATTATGTTTTATAAATTTATATTATGGTAAATTATATGGATATTATATATTAAAATAAATTTGTTATATAATACACTAAATATTCATATAATTTTTATTTAATAGCTCAATTTTACCCACTCTCTTTGTAATGGTTAATAAAAAAATTACAATAAAATATAATTTAATTTCATCTTTGGACGATATACATTTTATTATATATATTTATCTACAAAATTTTATTTTGGACATTTTAAATATACGTTAAATGTCTGGAAACATAATTCATATCCCAATTAATGGATTGTATGGTTTTTTAATTAATAATATTATTATAATTATTTTGGAATGTTTTAGGTAATATGATGTAAGAAAATTTATATCTTTATCAGGTTTTCGATATTAGGTTTGAATGTTAATTTAAATTAAATTTTATAATTGTTAAAAAAATTTATTGATTTATATGCTTCAACAGATATATGATATTAATTTTATATCAAATTTATTTCACTAGAATACTTCCGAGGATGATAATTTTATGATGATTCTATATAACCCATTTCCATCCCATGAGTAAATTAAATTATTGATATATCATTAAAAAACCAATTTTCTATCCACATGTCATACTATTATTAAATTATGATTTTTAAACTCACATACTTTCCATCTGTATAGATATGATGATACGATGAATGAATTAATCTCTTATGGAACATATTTGTATGATATTCATTATGTGATAGTTGGGTTTAGAATTATATATCACTCCTATTCACTGGGAATGGATTGATAACTGAAGAGATAACTATGTAATTCATAAAATTTATTTTATATTCACCACATTATTCGTGGTACTGAATTTATTTAAATAATTCTATAAATTAAACATGTATCTTGTCTATTTTATTATCTATAAACCATTTATCATGTCATAAGTATATATGGGGACCTAATTTCATGTCCTTAACTTAAGAGTGAATCAATTTTTATTCATATATTTTCTAATTGATATAATATTATGTTTTTTTAATATTCTAAAATTTACGTTATAATCAAATGTATCAATATGCTTTATTGATGATTACACATTCTATTGATTTTTGTTATTTTTATAAGAAAATTAATAATTTAATGAATTCAGATTAATGATATTTAATTAATTAGGAATGACACTGTTTTGGGCTGTTTATGTTCTCATACCAGAATTCTCACATACCATTATTGGTTGAAATATCATATTATTTCCCTAATTGTTAATTTGAGCTCAACATTTCTTAAATTTCATCTCTAGATTTTTGGGATAGAATATTCTATGAAATAAATTTCCATATGGGTAATAATATTCAGAACAGTGTTTGAAATGTTTAATATATATTATAAAATATGATGTTTTCATATCTAGTCACGGAAAAAACTAAACCATTATGGTTCTAGGGAATTCATTATAGTTTCATAAATTTTATATTCATCTTAAATGATAAAATATTGATAGATTCTTTTCCTGGGGCTCAATAGATTATGTTAGATAAAGGATTAGTTATTAAATGTGATTAATATTAGTAATCATTGGTGAAAACCATTCAGATATGCATATATATATATATGATTAAAACGAAAGATTGTTGTTATTTAGATATTGTGTGTCCTCTAAATGATAATTTCATTTATAGAAAATATAAATTAGATTTAGTTAAGGAATATATGAACCAAAGGCTACAAATTTTGAATGTTGCGGGTTTGGTACTAAATATATCATGAGTGATTCAAGATTTCTAGACTAAAGGAAGCACACCTAGTTAGAATTTCCCAAGGGATATTATTTGGAAGCTTCCAATTACCTATATGAACAATTTAGATGGATTTGAATATATTATGACTATGGATAATAATTATAAACCTAAAGTATCATATATTGGTAATAAGTTTTTATAATTTAGTTATTCCGAGGGATTATTTTCAAGAAATTATGATTTTCACTTTGATTAGTGTATCTTGGGGATTAAAATATGTTTTATGATTATTTAAATTGTTGGAGTTATATGTTATAATTTGAAAAATATATTTTATGGCTAATGTAATGACCATCCTCCCAAGAAAACAAATGGTTTGGGATCTGGACTAAAATATATTAGGACTATTATCACTAAACTCTCTCATTATATTAGTGGAAACAAATATATTGTTAACCATTTAAATGCACTAAGGAGGGAGTAAATTTCCATTGAATCTTTTATGTGACATCCTCTACCTGTCTTCATTGGGTCTTATGATACACATTTTTTGAGAAATTGAGAAATGTGAATGAATTTCTTTTGTTCTCTATCCATGAGAATGTTTCCTTATCAATCAATCACTTGAATAATGAAGATAACTAGACGTGGAATCTTATGAAAATATAAGGATGCGATATTAAAAAAAATATAGAATAAAATGTGTTTAGGATGATATTTCTTGACATGTACTTTCCATAAAATATTCATAATATAATGGAGAGGTATATTTTTAGGATAATATTTATGGACTAAAAATCCATCAACACATCTAAAAAATTTAAAATTGTTGTGAGTTGTTATTCCCTGTTCATTATTGACATTGAAATTATGATTGAGCGATTCAAAAGTAGTTTAAAACCCATAATTTAATAGGAATTAGTTTCATGGTTCATTGGATGGTTATAAGATATTTTTATATGTGAAACCACATTATAAGATTATTCTAGATACTCTTACACTAATTTTTGTAGGTTTAATAAAAGTAATATGAATTTTTACGAGAGCTCCAATTGTATTTCTAGAAGAGGGAATAAAATTTTTCAACCAACTATATGTAAGAAATTTGGTAATGATCACTTAGGTAATTTCTTGAATTGAATGAGATGATGATTCATGTGTGGCATGCCTATATATATAGAAAGAAACTCATGAAGTTATGTGGACATCCCAATCAATGAAATAAATAGTGTGAAACCTGAACCATATACACTACCCACACATTATCACATTATATTCAAAGAGTTTCATTATTAAGTCAAAAAATACATTGATATTATGGAAAATTAGGATAATAATATATACAAAAATTTAATGTAAAATGATAAGGGAAATATTTGGAAATGAAAACAATTAACATGAGCTAGAACAACAATGTGAGGAATGGTATACTTATCTTGCACTATTAATTGAAATTATTATTTTTAGATATTGTAATATCCACACATTTATATTTGAATATTTTTTATGGGATTCACACCACTACATCAAAAATTAATTTATTAGTTAGTTTTAAAAGCACCAAATGATATAGTAATTACATATCATTATTGAAAATCCTCTCTAAAATATTTTTATTGAAATGTTCATCAAATAAATATAATTATTCTTATAGTAGTTTAATTTTATGTCATTTTGATATTGATTATATCCCTATGTATAAATCCCATATTATTTTAAAAATAATAGAAGTTATATCTATTTTATAAATCAAACTATGAACATCTATTAGTGTGAGGATGAACCAGAACTCCCAATTTAAATAATATCCATTATATGGGATTAAATACTTAATATGATGGATATTTATCTCAAATAAATGTTTACAAACCAATCATTGAAAATTTTCACATGCTTTGAGAGTATGATAATGTATTTCATAAGGAAATTCATTCTTTACAAGAATCATGTAGTTTAAATTTCAATAGAACTCTCTCTTTGGGCTAAACATATTTCAATGACTGAATTTATGACGGACCTTATTGATATTCAGCAGTCGAGGAAACAACTCTTTGACAATATAGATAAGGTGGTCATTCAGCCTTGTTCTTAACTATGTTGTGTAACTATAATTTTTATTAGATATCTTAATGGTTTAATATGTATTTGAATTTAATATTAGGAACATAATATGTCACTATTGATAACAAGAATCAATAACATCATAACAATGATATGTTTGATCATTTATAACGATCTTGTTATTTTTCTATCAATGAAAATTTATTTGGTTACACTTATATAGTTTTCAAGAAAGAGGATATACCAAAGATAGTTTTCCAAAATACATATTGTTATTATGAGCTTTATATAATACTGTTTAGAACTACCCATGATCCTTCTATATCCATGGATTTAACAAATAATGTCTTTATAGAATGCCTTGATTAGTTTTTGATACATTAATAAAAATTATAATCTTATATATTTAATGATAAATGGATATTTTGAAGAATCCATGTGTTTTGTGCAAAATAACGGGATGAAAAATAATCTATATACACTTTTTACCTAAGAGAGACTTTGGATACAAAAAGCCTCATTCTTAGGCTATAAAATTTTATTAGTGGGAATACAGATAGTTTATTAAAATACTGAAATTTAAAAATAATCATGTAGATGAACCATGATGTACATGATACATTGAATTCCTAAGATGTAATGATACTAAAAATTCCTAGTGAGAAATTTCTCAGGAATATCATGTCCTCTAACTATGTTAAAGTAGATGGGATCCTTGTTGTTGTAGAAAAATAAATTTAAAAATTATTTCATACAATGGAACAAATGGATAGTAATTAGAAAAATTCTAACACTACCCTATAAATGATAAGGTTATGTGATATATTGTAGTGGCATAGGAATGTGAATTTAATTTATCCTCATGATGAAAATTATTGTGGCCGTTATGCATCTATCCAATTTAAAATTCACCAAAAATACCTAACTCGTGATTTGGAGCTGGAAAAGATAATTTTTTCATTGATGATACAATGAAATAATATTTATACATAATGATGTGATATAAATAATTATTTTTGAATCAAGAGATGTATATTCATATAGAATTTTTTGAATATTTTCAACTGAATAGGTTTGGAGTTGATCAATGATTATTCGCCCTTAATTCATTACCACCCAATGAAGGTAAAAATGGTGTTTAGTGCCCTATGATAGAGAGAACAAGAAGGGTTTTTGTTAAAATGGATGTAAATAATTCCTATATTTCTTGATTTTGAGAATATAGATCATGAAATAATGTGGAAAGTAGAAAAATTATATCATTTTGAGATGAATGGTCAACCATCAATCCATAAGAGTATTAAGGAGGAAAGGAAGGATGATTTAGTCCTATATAAGAATGCAAAGAATGTTTCTATATGTAAAAATTATCATGATGTACTGATAATGTTAAGGATCCAATTATATTTCCTATCAATACTAGATGTGATGAAAGATATATTCAATGAAGCTCATAGTTCATCTTTCTCTACTAATTCTAGAAGTGAATTGTTGTATTGATATTTGAAAGTGCATTTCTTGTGGGATAACAAGAAAAATAAAATTACAAATTATGTATCATGATTCCTTGTTTATTATATGGATAAGGATAAGAGATTAAAGTCATAGAGGTTTTTAAAACAATTAGAATAAACTAAATGAAAATGAGAAAAAATCAAAATGGATATTTTAATGGACTGCCAAAAATATATAATGAGAATATTTTTTTTGGGTTAATGATGATCACCATAAACAATAAATATATTTAATTTACATCCACGAATATATATCTCTAAATAAATTTACAATGATATAAATTTAGAATGAGTTGAGACTATATAGTATAAATCTAGGAATGATATTTTTTATAGGATATGAGTTTTACCATCATGTTTAAGAGAATTTAGTAATAGGATATAAATCAATTATCATGTTTCACTACTTTTAAACATAAAAAAATATGGTCATTTTGAGATAAACATTCAAAAAATAGAAGTAATGATTATATAATGTTTTATATATTTCCAAAATGTTTTGTGTGAATAAAATTATATTTTTTAAATTTGTTATACGAATAAATTTCACTTTATCATTTAGATGGATCCTTATGAATCCTTTAATGGTAAAGAGTGTAGAACTCTTACATGCTGGTATTAATCTAGATAATGAAAGATATTAGGACCTTCGACAGCTATGTGAATCATATATACGGTTATATTGATTCAAAAACCCATCACCGCATCTTATAGTAGATATAATAATTTTTCAGAAATTCATTGGAATGATAATGATTTCGACACATGTGAAATATTCTTCAAATTATAATCTACATGGAAGAATATTGTGTGATTTTGGAAGAAGGGAAATATTATGACTATATATTTCCTCCCCTTATAAATTCTTAATAATATAGTGATGGTTTATTATTACTGTATGATTCCACTAAATCTCTCTAATGTTCACCATGTGTTTATTGTATATTTTTTAGGAAGAATATTCCATATAAAAAACAAGTGGTAGTATCATAGGACATAATAATGAATAATTATATCTATTATGAGGGTTAATTGGAGGGGATTATATACCTAAAAGAGTTTTTTTTCTAAAACCTTAACGTTGACCTGGTCAATGATTTATTAAGAAACTATAAATTTGAGGTAAATTTTTGGGAACTCGAGGATGTGATAAGGAAAAATTATCCTCATCATATTTCTATCATAATGATCAAAGATTTTGGGATAAATTATTTTAATGGTGTATAATGTAGCATCGTTAATTTTATGGTATTAGTATCTATAATTAAATTTTATTTTCCAAATAAATCATTATAAAAAACACAGTGTTTAATAAACCATGATATATTATATAAATTTTTATATTTAATGTGATGATTATATTGTGGTTGTTCAATTAGAGAACAATTATTAGAAATTTTAAAATTAAAAATCATTTAGTTTATTATAAAAAATAAACATTCTAAATTTTCTAAATTTCATTGATAATTAGTCCACAACACTTTTATAACAATTATTAATATTATGATGTAGAAAAATCTACTCAATATCAATCTACACTGAAATTTAAATATTTTAAAAAGGAAAAATCTATGTTCTTAAATAATATTTATTAATTTGAGAATTAATTATTTTTTTCATGGTAATCCTTGAACCTTATTAATAACATATTATGATGTGGGATGAGAATAAAAGGAATATTAAATAACATGAATGTAAAAAATATATTCACGTAGTGAAAAAGAAGAAAAGCCATAACAATATTATCTTAAAAATAATTTTTTTAAAAATATTAAATAACCCACATCCCTGTGAAAGAAAACAAAATTTCACCAATAAAATCATTCAAACCCAAATAATTAAAATATATTTTCTTAGAAAATAGAGGAAAATATATTAATAACTTTGGTTAGAAATAACTAGGGCCCAGTTAAATACATAAGAAAAAAAATCCCATATTTACACACTCTATCTTGTTGTTACTGATAAAGAACCTTTCCCAATTCATTGGAGGGCTATATCTGGCTCACTGATCATATAAAATGTATCAGACTCACTCAACCTATAGTTTATATCATGAACGCCTATCATGTAATATATATCAGGATTACCCATTCTCAAAATATACATCTGTCTAACTAATTATCATATATAATTCAATGTAATATAAAATGAATAAAACCTTTAATTGATTATATGTTTCATCATAAAACACTAAAAATATAATTGTAATGCATATGGAATACAATTTTGGATAATAAAACCCCTTTCCATTAAAAAACCAAATATCAAAAACTAAAATAAAAAAAATAAATGGAATAATAAGTTTTAATTAAAGAAAAATTGAATGTTTTGATGCAATTATTTCTACAAATAATGGTTTTCAAGGAGGTAAAATCCCTTGAAAATATATATGTTTAAATACATCATTCCTATTACATTTTTAAATGAACGAAAAAACATTTCAGATAAAATATTTAAAAGAGTCCATATTATTTTTTAAAATTAAAAATAATCAATCAGTTCCTTTTATAATTCATTTATATCAAAAAAATATATAACTATGAAATTCTTCTATTAATATGGAAATGGGAGAATATTTTTTGAAAATATATATAAAAACATTTAAAATGAGTTTCTATGTTAAATTTTCTCTTACTTCATGTTTGACCCATCACGTACATTCCATATCTTACTTAATAATAAAATTAATTTAATTTTTACAGTCATAAGAAAACATTTATTTTCAATACCATTATTACTAAACCTTTTATGTATTTTATTATATTGTTTTATATAGTTTCATTATTAGTGATGTATCTGTTTGATGTATTGAAGACATTCGTTTCATAATCCCAAAACAGACTTGTTAGGATTAACATGGTAAATAAATTCATTATTTCATTATATCTATATTAGTAATAATGTAATAATTATAATTTATATATATTAAAAAAAATTAACCATATATGAAATGAAGACAGGTAAAGAGACTAACATCGCTTCATTGAGGTGGTAATCAACACATACACATTAAAGACGTTATCATTATCCAATAGATTGAAGGTTAAGAAAAAGAGGGAAAATATAATATTATATAAATTTAATGCATTCATTAATATTATATATATTTATACACCTTCAATACATCTATATAAACTTCCATGAGTGGGGGTAATGGAAAATAAAATGCATCGCTTCATAAAGATAGTAATCCACACATACACATGACAAATGTTTTCCATTAAAATTTGATAAAAAAGTGATTATCCATTATAAAAAAATAATTTCCCTATATGGAATATAATAAAATAAATAATTTAATATTTTTATATAATGTTTTAAAGAGGTTGGTGAATAATTAATATTAAAATAGGTATATTAGGATTTATTCATCCTCCTCAGATTATCTCTCTAGATTACAATATAATAGTATTAGGATTTCTATTTTCGAATGAAAACCACCTCAAGTATATGTGGAGTGAGTTTCTATAGTTTTGGGTTGGTCTTGGAAAAATAGATGTTTAAACATTGTTAGGTAGTGGTGAGAGGTGGTAGCCTTTAATAAGTGATGGGAGGGGAGCTATTGGAATTACATAACCTATTAAACTAATATTAATTAAATTTATTTTAAAAATAGAACCACATGAGATATATATTATATATAATGAGTTTAATTTAAATTAATCTCAACCAATAAAATTTGCGAAGGATTAGGTTATTTTTTCACCATTATCATTTGGTTTTAAATAATATTAAATCATTTGACGAGTGCAGTGATATCAAATTTATTAATATTGTTAGAGTCAAGAATGTTACTAAAAAGAAATATTATTATATTATTAGACCATTGTTGATATTCATATCCATATCCCCTTAACCGAAATTATGACAATATATTTTTATTAAATTTAAAAACTTTTAAATATTTTTCATGTAATATCATTAAATTAATTTTAAAAATAATAATTTAATTTGACATTAATTAATTCAATATACTAATAATTGAAATAGAAACCTATAAATCAATAATAATTTTTTGATATTATATATAATATTCATCAGACAATATAAATCAAATAATATATATCACTATCAGTTTTTTTAATATTTTCCAGGATTTTTATATTAGTATCACAAACACTGTAAAATCATTTCATAATATTTTATGTCAATTATTTGATCAATAATAGGTATAAATTAATTTAAATGATAAAAAATTATTAATATTTCCAATATCTAGATATAATTAAAAATAACCTCAGATTATCACTATGAACAAAATTTAGAGATATTAAAACAAAGAGAGGAATATTTTGATTTTATTATTCATTTTAAATTTTATTCAGGTCATTATCAGAGAAATGTATAATTAAATAGAATTTCATTTTCATTTTATGTCCATCATTTAAAACATGATTCCTAATAAAAGTTTTAAAACTATTAGGTATACCTTTTTTCATTATGACATTATTTTAAATTTTGATTTTCTTATTTACCCTTATAGAGGTGACCAATAATTACTATAATTACTATTCATTATGATAAAAATAAAATTTATCCAATTATAAAATATGGAAATATTAATTTTACATAATGAATCCATTATTTAATATTCAATTTCTATAATTTTATGAAAATATATTTATATTAATGCACAAATCGAAACAAACAAATAGTGTTAAAAAATTCTTTTTTCCAAAACGTTTACTTATACCAATATCATGTATAATTGGGATTTAAATGAAATTTATTATATTATTTTAATTTAGGGGATTATTTGTCAATGAAAAATGAATTTTGACTTTTATATTAAATTATTCAATGAAAATAATTTATAGTTTAAAAAATAGGCATTTTCACTATTCATGAAAAATCAATCTTTTCAAAAAAGAACAAAATTTCACTATAAGATAAATTTTTAATTATAATTTATATAATGAAGATATTTTTTCCAAATAAAATTCTAAAAATTATAAATTATGCATTTAAATAAAACCTTATAATTCAAGAAAATTAATATAATAATAATAAAACTATTAACATTTTCATTTGAAAATTATTAAATATTTTTGTAGTAAATATAAATATATGAAATCTATTTAGTGAATATTAATATGTAATGAAATTTAGATTCAATTAACATTACATATTTTGTATCATTATTCCACCAATTTGGAAACTGTATCCGTGCTTATTTTAAAATTTTCATAAACATGTTCTTGTTGTGAGTGGGTTATATAGATCCAAACCCATAATTTACATTGATTAAAATTACATATATGAAATTTATATATACATGTTTTAATTTATAAAATAATAGTATTGATACATATACATCTTTTATATAAATAGTAAGGACCTCGGTTTATGTTTTATATGAACATGTTATAAAAGTTTTTATATGTAATGAGAACATCGAGATACTAAGACAGTAAAACTAAATATATTTTTCTATGTTCTAGACAATTCATACTATTAAGACACATATGATGTATGGATATTAGGTCATGGGTCTCAAAATAATTGATACATCTTCTAATGAAGTTCAAACATAGTTATCTCAGTTAGATGAGATTATAAGGATTGAATTACCAATTGGAACACCACATGTTTTACATGTAATTTGTTGTTCCATTCAATGAACATGTCGATTTATCTCTAATGTTTTGATTATTATCAATGAGTATCATTAAATAATGTTAATGGATTCACAATAGTAAAAATTTGATTAATTACATTGTTTGGTATCTTGTATTAGTTTTATCATTGGTGTTATGATATTGGTTGAATAATTAAAAACAAATATATCACTTCCAGGTTTAGGAAAGGGCATATCATTAGTCTGGACTAGGATGGTAATTCCTTCATCAAATCAATTTCCTTTGTATAATAATGGAATATGGTCATGTATGTTCATGAAATATATAAAGCCTAAAAATGATGGGAAAAATTGTGTACATCCTACGCAATGAGATAACATGATTCAAATATATTATATTACCCAGATCATGTTCATCGGTGGTAGTAATATCTAATCCATTCCTTTTCTCCATAGGAGCCGCATTGGGTTTATAGACTCAATTTGGGGTATGTGAGTTGTAAACATTCCTATCGAGATAAATACCTAGAGGGCCACACACTATTTGTATAAAAAATATATAACAATTTAGATGAATTAGATATTTGGATGACATGATCCCCACTAGAGGTGGATGGTGAACCTCTATGTATGAATGATCGAAAGTAAAATAATTATATAGAATTATTAATGTTTATAATTATGATTATAGAATTTATTTCTCAATGTATTAAAAATATGTTTCTTTATTAAGTTGAATAATGAAAAATAAATTATTAATGTGCATCATATGTGTATGTTTCATTATATTATTGAGATATCATAGTAACTGAATTATTTGTTCATATTTTATCATGTAACATGTCATATTGTTACATGTGAGTGATAAAATGTTCCTAATATTTCTGAAATGTTTAATTATGTTATATGTGTGTACAATGATCGAAATACACAAAATTAATTTTTTTGGAAAAAATATAATTTATTTAAAATATATCCAATTTTTAAAATTCAATGAATGGCTTGTGAATGGAGACATCCACAACTTTTGAAAATTTATAGAGATGATTCGTGATTTTATCTCCCCTTATTCTTTAATAGAGGGAATCTAAACAATTAACTCGTTACGATCAATCATGCATTCTCGATCGAGTCCTAATTATTCACATGATAACAGGGATATCATAAATATTTATGATCACTCTCTCTATAACCCATGAATTAAATATTGATTATGAATTATTAGCAGTGCATAATAGAAATATCTAGAGGATTGTTAGCACGGTTATATCAGTAATGACTTGGTGATGGTGAGTGAATCAAAATTCTAATTTCAAATGAAAAATGTTTATTTAATGGTTTTAATAAATATTATTTTTATTGATTAAATTGAAATTTTCAGGATCAATTGTGGAATATGTGATTTAGTTTTAGGGATTTAGTGGTTTTAACATAAATCATATTGAAAAACTAAAAACTGATTATTTTTCCCACATCTAATTCTACTTGATTTCCTTCAATTGATATCATAATGTTTGTAAAATTATTATTTTTTAACCAAAAAATTGTGTTTCTTTTTTCTTTTATTATACAGAAGGGTTTCAATATGGTTCTAATGATACCATAAAATTATGGATTTGAGTTTTTATGACATTGTAATGTTTGATAGATGATGGAATATTTTTAAGTGATATTTGTGATGAATATTTTTACAAATATATGTTTATATGTATATATATATATTTGCGTGTGTGTAATTTTAATTAATATATTATTTATCATGACCCCATCCCCGTAATGTGTACCCCTCTTGGGAATGAAATGTTAGAAGGGAGATAGTGACTGCCTGAGTCTCTCCTCAAGTAGGCCCACGGGTTGGAAATTAACATTGAGGGTATAATAATATAATGGGAGGTATTAACCTATAAGAAACCATGAAAAATATTTGTATAATATATATACAAAAAAACCTAATCATATATATATAAGGAAATCCTATGTGAAACCTTGCAATGTCATACAATACTAAAAAAAAATAAAAACATAAAGTACCAAATGGAATAGATGCCTGAGATGAAGACTCCCAAACATATTGTGGAAAAATCTAGCTAGAAATATCAAGCCCAGCCTCCATGCTACTCCTGCTAACATGAAAAAAGTTTATATATAAATTGAGTGACATAACCGTATATTTATTAGGATCCTTTTAATTTCCTCTTATGACAATGATAAATTAATCATACTAAATCGTAATGATGAACAATAATTATAATATTTTCATAGCCTCAACATGTATAAATCTCACTATAAAACACATACATGAGAGAATATAATTTTTTAATGAAACATCATGTGTACCAAACTCTCGATTAACCATTGATTTACCACGCAGCCCTAATGTTTCATGTCCAGATCCATCTATTTCCAAAATAAGAAAGCTAGTATACACCAACTAAATGAATTAAAAAATGAACACAATGCATCAAATCATCACATAATCCTATCCTTATATATATATATATAGTAAACACATAGTTTCTATGAAGAAAAATAGTTTTAATTACATGTTTCATTAATTCTGTCTTATAACTCATTCTATCACAACTCATACACAGAATATGTAACATAATCCATCACAAACTACACACATCATACATATAATAATCATTTGGATACTATATCATGAGATACATGTTTGTGAATAAAACAACTATCCATCTCATAAATCTATAAAAATATATGAGGAAACATATTTCTATGAATACCAAAATAAGTAACGAATAAGATTATAGGGTAGGTATAGAGGGAGTAAATAGCCATCAATCCTACCACTATGATTTCAGTGAAAAAACTCATTGATTACACTTGGTGTTAGTCGCCATGTCCAAAAATTTATAGGGTAAAATATGAAATCTTATAATAAACAAGATATAATATATTTTAGAACCACACTATTGCAATTTCATAGCCTGATGCTCAACTGGATCTATCATAACTTGGACCCTTAGCTACCACTACTATTGCAAAACATCCTATAAGAACACATTTAAATAATGATATATAATAATTTAAATTTTCTTTTCGATAATTTTATTTCTATAATTTATTTATTTTAAATTAAATTATTTATTAAAATTATTTAAGGAAAAATGAATTAATGAAAATCATGAAGTCTATGCCATCAATGGATAATCGAATCCATGTCAACTATTTATGAATATTAACATCATTCCTGCATTTTCATTCATTCAACACCATCCCCATTGGTTATTAATTAATTATTATTTATTATATTCATTCAATAATCTATTTACTATAGGTAATCCATCCAAATCAACCACTATAATAAAACATGCAACAATGAACAACCATTTTTCCAAAGAACTAGGGAATGGAATAAAAAATTTTAAAATAACCCAGCCATTAGAAATTAATAAAAACCCTGTCATGTTAAAATATAATTTTATCACATCAATGAAATATGGGTATTCCCCATATAAATGTTTTCAATGATTTATGGTTCCATCCAAGACTCCCTATTTACTATCCTACTGAATAATACTATCACACATCTCAATTTTTGGCACATCATCTAGATCTCATACCCCATATCAAATCTACCATCATAGGATAAGCTATACCAGGTTCAAATATCCCAGGATTATAACATAATACGATCCCCAAATCACATCTGTCATCCCTTTTTGGGAAATACATGTTTCAATACACATCACATAATATATATCACATCAAAATTTCATCACATGGAATCAATAAAAAATCATGCACATCCAATATGGATATCTAGGTACCAAAACAAGGAATCCATTATTCACACATAATTGATCTCTCATAACTCCAAACTCTTGGAACTCCACCTTCTCTAGAATATGTGAAACTGTGCCCCTAGAAATAAAAACACATTTCTATACATTATTAAATTATCTGATTAATTATTCATAGGATCCAGATTTGTGTTATATAAGGAATCAACTAATAAAAATACTTCAAATGTTACACATGATCCTAGAAATAATATTGTTTCAACTAATATAGATATGTACTAATCCCATTAACATTCCATTAATTTAAAAATTATCGTCATGAATAATCCTGATTCACTTTCATTATGAGTTCCATTATCAGGGAATAACACATTAAATTAATCTATTATTATTATATCAATTTGAATTATAATCAAATTTCATGAATAGAAGAATTCATCTAACATGCCATTTATTTAAATATTTATCCCACTAATTAAAAATTATGTTCTTCTAATTCATGATAATTTTCTATCGACATAAACTTTATAATCCATTACATTATAAAGAATTCTAACAAGCATATAACAGATAGAAAATTATGTAGAAAAAATCATAAAACCCTTATCAATGTATCCAACACTAACTGGAAAACAAGCAACGACCATAGACCTATAGCCACTATTTTAAAACTATGGATATAGGTGGCTACGACCATGGATATGTGGAATATATCCATGGTTATTAAACCATGGATATAAATAATTTTTGAAGGCCTATAGACATGATTTTCAAAACCTTGTCTTTAGCCCACACATATAGACACATTTTTTAAAACCATGGAAATATGCATTTTTTTCAAAGGGCTATAGCCACAATTTGGAAAACCATGGAAATAGGTCTCCCTACCTCAAGTGGGAGAAATTTTCCACCAAAAAATGGTGGGAAGAACTATTTCCACATTTTTCAAGATATTTCCACAGTTTTTAGTAATATATATATATATATATATATATATCATATAAATATATATATATATATATATATATATCATATAAATATATATATAAAAATGAGTGGTGTAGTGGTTAGAGAGGTAATACATGTTGGGATGCTGCTATGATTAAATCATGTTAGGCACACAATATTTATAGTCTTTTTCTATGGGATTCATGGGATATATCAATAATCATAACCGAGGAAATATGATACCTTTTTCTATGGTTTTAACCATGGAAATAGGTTAACTGCCATTGTTGGCAATAGAAACACCAATTTTCATAGTTTTTAAAATTATGTAAATAGGTCACCTATTGCCATGTTTAAAATTGTGGCCAATGTTCTGACCCCTCTACTTTGGTGATAGAGCCCACGATTGTAAAAAACCATGGACATATCCTATAGCCATAGTTTTGGGTCCTATTTCCATAGTTTGAACCATGGAAATAGCCCATTTTAATAGTTGCGAAACATGGACCCGTTATCATAGCACAATTTATTTCTAGTCATGTTAATTCTTTATTAGGTTAAATAAAATTCCATCCAAAATGCTAAACCATGTGAAATTTATTATTACATGGAAATAACAATCATAATAAATGTATCCCATACCTTAATGGTTCCAATTTTCTACACATTATTATTGACCCACATTATAGATTATGGTCACCACTATTTCAAGATGCATGATCCCTATATGGATGTACTTCATTAACCTCACTAAAAAAACAAACAAAAATACATCATAACGTTGTACAAAAATCTCCATCTCAATGGATTAAGATGTGGATAAATCCAGATCAATGAACTAGGTGAGAATAATGAATAACAACCCACATTTCACCACAGATTGGAGAGGGGTGGATGATATTAATCCATAATAAAGAGATTCCAAAAACCAATAATGGAGAACACTTGGATAACTATCAAATGAATGTAAGAAAATATGTTTTTATAAACCCTAAGGATATACAAAAATAATGATGTGTTACATAGTAAATTTTCGTAATGTTAAGGTCTTTCACATCTTGTAGGTAACGAGGATTTTAGTTCCACAAAAACAATATCATCTCGATGCATTGGGCCCTGATTTATTTCACAAAATTAAGATGTATCTGAAATAGACACATGAAATTAGTGAACTATATAGTCATTATGTTAAACCCATACGTGTTATGAATTCTCTATGATACTAAATTTAATTGGGAAAATACCTCTTGAAATTCTATAGGTCTCATCTGAGCACTGCATACATAGAAAAATAACATAGATACAAATTACATGAATTCAACATCTGACATTAAAAACCACTAAAACAATTATAATTCTCAGAAATCCCAATCCAAAACCATATGGGAAACATAAAGGGGTCATTTGAACATCCACACCATGAGAAACCACCCAATTATTTCATCATCACATGTGCTCAACAAACTAATTGGAGGAATAATTTATATCCACACAACAACAAAAAACCACTCCAAAACACTCTCCATGGGAAGATAATTATATTAAATGATAATTTTTTCCACCAAACATATAAATGAAACCATCTCATAAACAATAATGTCCAAAATCCATTAATGGAACTACATTATAATGGAAGATATATACAAAAATTAGATTCAGGTACAATGTATGAATCTTGGACACATTTTCCAAGGAACTCTCCTCTATGGCAGCATTCCACCAAATGATAGAAACCAATGGAATAAAACACTCATGCTAAAACATCACTTAGTGGTCTCAGATCTCTACATGCTACTCTTCAATGGTCACATCATCATCATCCTCGACCTATCCCAAATAAATGACTTGAAAATCATCATGATGTTAACTATGGTATTATGAAACATTAAGTAAATCATGTTTCCGTATCATCTATGGGGTAACCTCTATCTGATACACCAAATAACTGACAAGATCCATCACCTCATAGTTTCAAATAAAATAGGAATAAGTCTTACCCCCAAAACCAAACCATTACAACCATGGATGAGGATTCACCTTCAAGAACATGTGATCTTAAATGTTTAAATCCAAAGGTATCCACTTATTTTCCGAATTGGATATCTAATTATCTTCCACTACCTTAATGCTCATAAGAATTATTAGAACTGTCTCTCTAATATTCTATAATTGTACCTAAATAGGAATTTATGCTTCTTCAACGCCGGGGAATTACAAAAAAATAATAGAATGTTCATCCATAAAAATCCACAAATGGTTACATACCAATGGTGGATTCGGGAACATTTTTTTATAAAAAATAAACCAAGGGAAGGTTCCACATTCACAAACACCCATAAATGATGATATATGAGTAAAAAATGCCATCAAGAATCAAGATGGTGTAGTATTTATGGTCGTTCATCTATAGATGGAATGAAAAGATAAGTCATAACAGAGAGTCAAAATCATTAGAGATACCTACACAAACCCTATAAGTATGATGAGGATAAGAAATATAATTTTTTTTTTCATTGGGACTTCATGGATTCGCACCAAATCATATATAAAATTCCAATAAAAATGTCCACTAAGATTGAATCCCTAGTCACTATAATGTGGGTTGATTTTGTCAAATGATAGTCTATCACCCATATATCATCATTGCCACCCAAATATCAATGAAACCCAATAACAATGTCCCTCGATATGTCCTACCACTTCCAATGGATTATATCTTTTTTCTTGATAAAATCATAAGGTACTTATTTTATAGCCTTGACCACATGGGAAACTAATCATTGAAAATATAACTCCCAATCTACATCGATCAACCCCCCATAACTAGACTCTCAATGATTGGTATATATACATCATCCATAGTGGATCCACCAATGGAAATCAATTCGACTCAGCGATATCTATATCTTACATTTCTAATGTAACAAAAATACATACCTAGAAAAAACCTGGGTGATGTCTATCCTGAGAACAACCATTAGGGGATCTAAAAATAATTACCCAGTTCCTCTACACCTCCAGCAAATAATCATCATGATATGATTCCTCCCCTACCTAATAAAAATAGGACTACACCATCATTTTGAAATGGAAAACATTTCCTAAAAAATATCACATATCTAGATTTATCACTAAAATTCCTTATATAACATTATAGGAAACATCAAATTCATGCATGGTTTCAATACATGACTATCTATTCAGTGCACTGGAAAAAACATTTACCATTACAATAATATAAGAAATAAAAATGTTGAAATCTTGTATGAATAACATCTACCATCACTTATTCATGCTCAATTAATTCTCAGAGAGTACATAACTTCGGATATTGTAGTTAGTCAAAATAACAAAATAATCACCATTAAGGTAATGCCTCCACTACAACAAAAGAAAACACAACTTCTAAAAATTAAAAATTAGTGGTGAAACTATTATTCTCATATGGATACAAATTATGATATATATTTATGAAAAAAATGGTTTCTACATCATTAGAAAAAAACCCAATACAAGATGAAAAGAATAGAAAAAAGACTCAAATTGATGACCCACTACTGAAAAAATTCACTAGAGTGAAAAACAACATATTTTTCATGTAATAAAATGTGTCCTAACACTGTTCAGTCTATAAGAACACAAAATTCAATCATGAGAGTTTCACTAGAGGTGGGACACCCCATAAAAAATCATATATAAATAATATATAATACAATATAAAAATAAAGATTCTCTACACAGCTTCCACAATATTTGTGGATTCATATGAAAAAAATTTATTTATATTCAATGGATCAATAGCTTCTCACTTCTAGAAAATGATATTCCCCTGGAAACAAAAAACACAAGTCCAAAACATACACATTGGTTTCTTATTTAATAGTAGATCATGATGTAGAACACCGAAAACCCCATGAATATTTTCTTCATGATCCTCCTCCAATGCGGAGAGCATAAGGATGTAATCGATGAAAACCAGTATGATAACATCTAGGAACTCTCTAATAACAGAGCTGATCAACCCCATGGACATTGATAGATCATTCTTCACACCAAAAATCATATGATGAACTTATAATTCAGATGAGGACAATCAAAATAATTATTTTAAATATTCTCATTCTTCACCACCATATGATGATATCCTACCAAAAAATAATGTCCGAGAAACAACATTATCTCTTCATCTGACCAAATAAATCATCAATTCATAGAATTGGGTATTTTATGTACACTTTCACACTATTCAAACGGTGATAATATATATAAATACACAAACCAAAATCGATATTACTTAAAAATAAAATCATTTCACCCTAATGTGACATAATTACCTAAAAACAATTTCTACCATGGATCATCAAGATATACACATAGATCTCACAACTCAGATAGATCCATCCTATATGGGGACAATGAGATATGAGGTATACCCAGTTGTAGATCGATCTTCAACTCGATCTCCCATAGAGGTGTAACACTACATCCACTTCTTGAAATACATTAGGGTAATCATCTACAAACCAAGGCAGAAAAAACTACAGAACATCCAAACAACATATCATCATCTCAACCATCATGAATGATATGAAACAACATGACCCTGACCCATCTGATGGTCTCAATTTACAAAAACATTCTTCTATATCATTTCTAATAAAAAAATACTACCAATATCCTATAGGAATACAAGATATCCTACACTGAATATAACCTATATATATTTAGGATACTATTATATATATATGTACCCATAAACATAGTATGTCTCCCCAAAAGTGTTGATTCCCCATCACTAGATAATTATTTATAAATACTTCATAAATGTCAACTTCACATCCACTTGGCATACTCAACATTTAAGGAATTGGAAGACCCTCTACCTCAAGTACTAGATCATGGATTATGGTAGGTTATATAGATGAGTTATTCACCACTCAAATAATAAAACATTCATTCATTTAAAAATTGTATAGGGTACATCAAATGATGTATTTTTCACCCAGTGTTGGAAAAAATAAAGCATAAAGGTGACCACGACCCACTCTCTACACTCTCAAACCCTCGTGAAGAAGAAATCATAGGAATTAATATTTTAAATGAGTAAGATGATACTCATATAGTGGTATTATGCTTACATTTTCTCCACATTTCTAGTCTAATTTTGGAACACCATACAACTATTTCTTCTTTGGATGAAACTTCCTTAATGGAGGAACCTAATGTATACGAAATGGCACACACTAACTCTTCATAATTTTCAGTGAGTCTCTTCCCCTAAAACATAATAATACATAATAAATAAGATGTGTCTGATATCTTGTTATTTGTTTTATAGTCTCCATACCTAGAGAAATGAGATATTGATTCAGTGAACCTACCCCCAACTGACCAAAAAATATTTTTTCCAAAAACCTAGGTATCCCAGACCACATCAATAATTTCTGAGGATTCCTAAAAACTCTCAAGTCCTGATGATATAGACCTAGATAGAATCCTCTAAATAATTAGTTCTCTATCAAAAAAACCCAGGATAAAACATAAACATATATAGTGTGACCTAATGAAAACTCTTTTGTTATAAATACTTCTATAAATGCCACATCATAACTAAAAAATTTGGATATAGGTATGAATCATAAAATAGAATGGTTCTGAAATGGATCGTAAGCTGTACCATGTTGTAACTCCCAATTTTATGGGTTTTTAGCTCCTGTTTAGTGGCCTCCATTGTGGTTTAAGAAATAAAGGTTGTTCAGAATTGGACTTAAAACATCTCCAATGAGAATTTTGGATCTTTATGATCCATGTGGAACTAGTTACACAATAAGAAAAATCATCCATAAAACATCATTACAACCAACAGAACCCAGTGCTCCTTATGATAAAATATTTAATTGTAAGATATGTCAATATCCCCAAACAAAAATTCTAAACATAGTCCACATAATTTTTCAGACTCATGCACAAAAAATCTTGAGTGTCTTCAAATAGGTGCAATCACCATTGACCCCAACTCTAGTGCAATCTATTGGCACAACATTAAAAATATATTTGGAATGAACCTAATGAGGGCATCAGGATTCTACCTTTCTTGAAAATGTAAAAAAACATTAGTGGATATTATGCCTCGAATATGTAAAACATAGGACTAAGGAATTAAATAATTTTTTATTGTTATAGTTTTAACATATACTATGGTTTACCCATTTCAAAAAAATCAAAAATAAGAGTGAATCATTTTCATTTCCTAGGTCTCCACCCTTTAACAAGTATCACATAATTTAGTAGGATATATAAATAATATGGTTTATGTATCATATCATTAGGAGTCTTAAATAATCATTTCTCACCAAGTCTCTAGGGGATTACATTGGTTACTAAAAATATTAGACAGAATTACCCTTCTCACCAACACCCAGATGGACTTCATTTATTATTGATTTCGATATTCCACCTTTCTAGTTATGGTGAGGAACCCTTAAAATATTTGTAGGAATATGTATTTCATGGACCATATTCCATAGATGAATACATTTTTCATAGGCTTCAAACATTAGATACAACCCAGACTAACTACATGGAATTGCACCTTCCCCGGCATCTTCATTGTGAATTATGCTCTCTAACTTCGCATGGCTGTTCAGCTTGGATATCCAATGAAAACATGGGATTTCCCAATTGATATTTCCAAATCCTTTCATTATTACTGTCTTTTTAGCTTTTGTTGTGGTGAAATCTCCCTTCTCATCCTCTTTATAGAGATTGTTCCTTGTAGGTTTCGAGGTTTTCATTTTCACTTAAGGTGGCCCCAAGTCTTTGAGGTGACCCGAAGGCCTTACTAACCTGAAGACATGGGTGAAAAAAAAGACATAAAGTTCTTGGAGACTAAATTGGTTCCCCGATGTCCCAAACAGTGGAATAGTCCCGACTACTACAGTGACAAACAGCACCTACTACATTCCCCCAATAGTACCTTCTACAATACTTCCACGGATCCCATTACAGTACCTTCTACAATACATACTACAGTACCTACTACATATCCCCTAGAAATATACCTCTACCTTGATTTTATCCCAGGTCACCTAGATTCACTTAATGTTTCCTCACCCACTAGGTTGAGGCTCATGTGAAACATAATTACCCTTCCATCCCATGAAATCTCACGCATTCATAACTCGTACGACTATCATTTCCCCCTAACCTGAGCCTTTGGTACCACTCTATAATGAACCCCTCTATGAAGACCCATAATTTACATACATTTTTAGTAATTCAAAATGAAGTACACTTATTACAACATATAACAAAACCATGAAAGGACCGTATAGGTATAGTGTATTTAGAAACTGGGAAACATAAACAATTGGTCCATAAAGCATCTAAAATGTCTCCCATTTATTTCATCATATCTATAGTCCCTTTTGGAATATATTACATAATAACCTTCTTCCTGACCTGGGGATAGAAAACATACAAAAGGGTGAGCTCAAATGCTCAGTAAGGGTAAACAAAAGAAATATCAATCACATCTTATTCATAAGAACATAACATTTTGGAAATCTTACCCTACAAAGGAGATCAAAATTTCATAACAAGGGAGAAATCATGGTAGTGAATTGTAATAACAATAATAATAACCTAAAACATGAAACTTTGTGTCATACACACGTAATCATAGAGAATCAATTTTTATTAGTCAAGAACCATTTCCAAGACTATCTTAGTGGACATTGTCCATTTCTGAACCGAGTTCATTCCTCATTTCAGTCCTGTTTCACTGAACCGGTTTAACTTTCCATTCTAGCCGTGTCTATCTCATGAGACATAAAATCTTTACCCAATTCATTGTAAGGAGATATAGGTCCCACCCATCTAATAATGATACCATTCTTATGTGTACCGCAAAATCAAAAACCATACAACATAGCATAAACCATGTAATTGAAATGGGATTCTTAATCATCGTGACATCATAAAACAATTCATATAAGATAAAGGAATTAATAAAAATAATTCCATCACAACATAATCAAATAAATGTAATAATAGGTATAGAAATAGAACCCTTTATTATCATAGATGGAAAATAATTTTTGATAAAACACTTGAACTCCATTCTTGAGGAAAATATCATTTCTACTTCAAAAACACTTATCCTTTCTTAACATGTCATACAATTATAAAATAAAATAATTTTATTATAAATAAACATGAAAACATGTAATGTAAGCTTTTTGGAAATAATATTTTAAAAATACAGTCATGCCGTATAAGATAAAAAAACATTCTTCTCGTACTTTTGTCGGAAAAGTCAAAAAGTACCTCGTACGAAAAACGACAAAAGATTCCTTTCATATCATTTACTAAAAACTAACCAAAGGGTAAAATTGGATATAAAGAATTGTAGGTGGATGTAAATAATATTAAATATTGAGGAATCATGTATGTGGATGAGAAAATACACCCCAGTAAATTCCCAAGTATAAACAATCTCGGATAAAAATGAGATTGTGATATTTCCCTTACCTTCCATCTAATTTGCATTGTAAGTGTCTAAACCTCCTGTATAATGATTTAAATAATGTCATTGACTTATTCCAGAATCATAATTATTGTTATGATAAAAAAAATTCTGATATTATTAGCTTGTTATTAGTAATATTTCATTGCTACTTTTTATTTAGGCGTTTATTACTTTTTATTCTTATGACTGTTTAGTCGAATAAATTATTATTCTTATTTTTAGGTTATAGATACCTCGTTTCCAAAATGGTATTAGTGTAATATATATCATATTTATTCACTCAATTCATTTATTTAATCATTATGCAATGAAAATCATGTAGAATGAGTAGCATCACATCGTGGAGACGGTATTTTGTACGTACGCACGAGCGATGATATCCTTCCCATGATCGTGGAATTTTATTAAAGTGTATTTATACTATTTCAGAATCAATATAACTTAAAAATAATAATATGTATTCATTCTTTACACCATTATACCCATCCAAGTAAGGTGGTGGTGGAAAATAGTTTACACCACGACGTGGAGACGGTATTCTGTACGTACGCACGCGCGGTGATTTCGTTTTCCGTAGGATGGATATATGGTGAAATAGGGTGGTTTCATACTTATAATAACATATCAGTATATTAGTGATACAGATGATATTAATTCATAATGAAACAACTAAAGAAGAAGAAGTGGAAGAAGAAATAAAGTTTTAAAAATCGGTAACTGACATTACCTCTTCTTTGAAGCGCCTCAATGAGACCTCCTTTTAGGGCACTAAAATTGGACTTTGAAGAATCCCAAGACCTCTTGGATGTTTCTAGGGAAGTGTATAAGAGAAATTGGCAGGGGTTGGCCGAGCTTTAGGGCTCAATGTGGTGTGAGGAAGAGAGGGAGGAGGTGCCATTTTATAAGGGAGTAGAGGGGAACCTTTGGAAAAACTAAAAATATTATTTTATTATAAATCCATATTCGGTTTTAATTAGCTCCAAATTGATTTATTTCAAAGATAAGGTGGGTAGGGGTCAAAATATTCTCATAAAATAGAATTTGGACATGTTTAGTTTACTATTTTAACCTTATCATTTAGATTTTACTTTAAGTTAGATAATTTTACTTTTACCGTGTCTGTTTGAGTTCTTACACTATAAGGTTAATAAAATTACTATAACAATCCAAACGAACCCCATGTTGTTTATTATTACTATATATAACCTTATCTATGTAATTTTTCCGAACCATAGATTTTTAGGTATAAAATAACAATTAATAATATAATATTTGTTTTAAATACTATTTTATGTCAATTTTGACACTATTTAGTAATTGATTTTTGTGAAAATAATAACAGAATGATTAGTTCTAAAAACATTAATAAAATCAATAATAACATGTCATATTAACCTAAAAAATTATTTTAATTCATAAAAAGTCTCAAATTTAATTTATTTGGGTATTTATAACATCCATTATGTCAATATTTTTTTGATAAGATAATTACTGCATCATCATTGTGTCATAAATAAATGGAATTATTTAATGTCTAAAAATTAAAAATAAAATACCATTATGTAGGAAATATTTTTAGCTTTCTAATTAATATTTATAGTTGAATTTATATTATATATAACCCTATATTAAAAATTATTTTCTTATTAACCATTGATTTTAACTATTTTAACCCTTCTTTAAAACAATTAATATTAAATGTCATAATATAATCCAAGTGGGCCTAAATGGTCATATATTATTCCTAAGGTTGTTTTTTGTCGAATTAAACTTATCCAATAGAATTACGACATGTGTTAGGGTAATAATAATATCATTTTTACCTTTAATTACCCTATTTACTTTTAACCGTGGTAAATAAAAGTAAAAAGTTACTATTCACCAAAAATTATTTTCATCTCATTGAACCATATTATACTTACTCACATAAACCATGTCTCTTGGATTTTTTAAATTCTACTCACAGAAGCGGTAAAATTTTGTTTTATGTAAATTTGCAAATTCTCCTAGGAGGTGGGTAAAAGACGGTGAAAAGTTCAATAAAATTTTTATATATCTAAAATTATTATAAAATTATTCCAATGAATTAAATTTAACTTATATAGGTATTATGTATCAATTTTTACCTAAAATAAATTTAAATAAAATAAATAATTATTTAAATAAATTGTCGGTTTTTAAATAGTAACCCACTGTTTTCACTATTCATCAAAAATTGAATGTTTCTAGAAAAATACCAAAATTTCACCCTAGGCTAATTTCGATATTCTGAATCCAAAAACGAAGTCCATTTTGAAAAATAAAATTTTAAAAATTTCAAAAAGTGGTTATTACAATTCATAACATCTATTTTTAATAATATTTTAATAGCATATCATGGTTTAGTGAAACTCGGTATTGCGTACGATGAAAGATATGAAGGAAGGTCGCGATTGTGTGTAAAGAAATCCAAGATAGTGTTGTGTGTAGTGAAATATTCTTTTGAAAATTTATATGAAAACATAATATTTCTTATAAATGTCTCGGGTGTTACATTCTACCCCCCTTAAAATGAATTTCACCCTCAAAATTCTTCACTTGTATCAAACAGATGAGGATACCTCTCCCTCATCATATCCTCAAGCTCCCATGTAGCTTCTTCTAATTGGTGGTTCCTCCATAAAACTTTCACCAAGCGAGTGGTCTTGTTCCGTAGGTCTATTTTTCTACGATACAGAATCTCTATCGGCTGTTCTTCATAAGAAAGATCTTTCTCCAGCGGTATAACTTCTGAGCTGAGTACATGTGAAGGATCAGGTATGTACTTTCTAAGGAGAGATACATGGAACAGATCATGAACTTGAGAGAGATCTGGTGGAAGTACCAATCAGTAAGCTCCCTTCCCAACACGAGCGAGTATTTCTAAAGGACCAATATACCTAGGGCTCAGCTTTCCCATCTTTCTAAATCTCATTATTTTCTTCCAAGGAGATATTCATAAGAACACTTTATCACCCACTTCAAACTCTAAGTCTTTTCTTCGGTTGTCGGAAAAACTTTTTTTTCGACTCTGAGCTTCTCTTATTTGTTGTTGAATAGATCAGACCTTTTCTGCCATCTCATCAACCTGATCATGTCCTAATAGCTTTATTTCCCCAATTTCATCCCAGCAAGTTGGAGTCCTGCATTTCAATCCATAGAGATCTTCATAAAGAGCCATCTGAATACTGGAGTGAAAGATATTATTATAAGAAAATTCCACCAAAGGTAGGTTTTGATCCCAACCAACTTTTAAATCCATAGAGAAAGCTGTCAACATATCTTCTAGAGTTTAAATTGTCCTCTCAGACTGACTGTCTATCTAAGGATGATAAGCAGTGCTGAAACTCAACTCTGTATCCAAAGTAAGATGAAGACTTTTCCAGAACATTGAGGTAAACCTCGAATCCCGATCAGATATAATAGAAAGTGGTACTCAATGCAATCTTACCACTTCCTTCAGACATATCCTGACAAGTTGATCCAAAGAGAAATCCTCTCTAATAGCGATGAAGTGTGAAGACTTTGTAAGATAATCAACTATGACCCAGATAACATTATTGCTTTTGGAAGTTTTAGGAAGTTCAGTGACAAAGTCCATAGTGATTTTTTCCAATTTACATTCGGGTATTGGTAATGGTTGTAACAACCCCTTAGACTACTGTCTCTCAGATTTAACTTGCTGACAAACCAAGCATTGAGAGACATATTCGGCAACATCTCTTTTCATGCCATCCCACTAGAAGTACTCTTTCAGGTCCATATACATCTTTGTGCTTCCAGGATGAATAGATAATGAAGAACTATGAGCCTCATCCAGCAGCTCCTTCTTTAATTCTGGGATGGGAGGAACACAAACCTGATTCATGAACTTTATTATCCCATCACAATCAAGGTTGAATTCAGGAACATTTCTCACCTTCTTATGTAACTCTACATCTTCTTTCTGTGCCTCTTAATCTTCACATGTATAGATGGTTGAACATTCATTTGAGAAATATATGATTTTTCAACATTCATTATAATTCCATGATCCATCCTTTTTAAATCCATAAACATTGGATCTTATGTGATCCTTATCATGGATAAACTGGCATGGTCTTGTCGACTTAATGCATCTTCCACCTTGTTCGTTTTTTCAGGGTGGTAATGAATTTAGCAGTCGTAATCATTAATCAGCTCCAACCATCTCCTTTGGCGCATATTCAGCTCCTTTTGTGTGAAAATATACTTTAAACTTTAATGATCAGTACAAATTTCACACCTTTCTCCATAAAGATAATGCCTCCAAATCTTTAATGCAATGATTACCGCAGCTAACTCCAAATCATGAGTAGGGTAATTTTTCTCATGGATTTCCAACTATCGTGAGGCATAAGCTATCACCATATCATTTTGCATAAGAAAACACCCCAATCCCTTCTTGGATGCATCACTGTATATCACAATCCTTTCTCCACTACAAGGCAGTGTGAGCACAGGTGCACTGGATAACCTTCTTTTCAACTCCTTGAAATTCTCTTCACATTCCTCCGTCCAAACAAACAAAACTCCTTTCAGAGTCAACTTGGTTAGTGGATTAGATAATCATGAAAATTATTTCACAAAATATCGATAATATCCATCCAAACCAAGAAAACTTTGGATCTAGGTTACTATTGTTGGTCTCAACCATCTTTCGATAACCTCTGTTTTTGATGGATCCACAGATATTACCTCTTTTGAGATTATGTGACGAAAAATGCAACTTTTTAAAGCCAAAATCCACACTTGGTAAATTTGGCATAATGCTTCTCCTTTCTTAGGTTCTTTAATACAATTCTCAAGTGATCTTCATGTTCTTCCTTTCCCTTTGAATAGACAAGAATATCATCTATAAAGACTACCACAAATTGATCAAGATAGTCTCTAAAGACTCTATTCATCAGATCCATGAAGATATCAGGGGCATTAGTAAGACCAAATGTTATCACTATAAATTCATAGTGTCCAAACCTTGTATGGAAAGATATCTTTGGTATATCCTCCCTTTTTACCCTTAATTGATGATACCTTGAATGAAGATCAATCTTGGAAAAGTGTTGAGATCTACATAGTTGGTCAAATAAGTCATCAATGCGTGGGAGATGATATTTGATCTTGATAGTGATCTTGTTAAGTTCCTGATAATCAATGTAGAGTCTCATTGATCCATCGTTTTGTTTTCCAATAGAACAGGTGCTCCCCAAGGTGACACACTAGGGCATATGAATCCCTTATCAAGATTCTCTTGGAGTTGCTTCTTCAATTCCTGCAACTCAATTGGGTCCATTCTATAAGGTGTCTTTGAAATTGGAAAAGCATCCGGTATGAGTTATATTGAAAACTAAACTTCACGATTTGGGGGAAGACCCGGTAATTCCTCTGGAAAGACATCATCAAACTCCCGTACAATGGGAATATTATTTATCGTGAGTTTCTCTCCAACCATTTGAGATAATTAACTTCCATTTAGTGGAATCAAGTCCCATAAGATAGATGAAATTTCCCCTGTAAGGTTATGTTCATCCTTGCATCGATAGACGATCATAGATTGATCTGGAATATGAAATGTGACTTCCCTTCATTGGCAATTTATATGAGCTCCATATAAAGAAAGCCAATCCATGCCAAAAATCAAATCAAATTCCACTATAGGAAGGATCACAAGATTTTCATGAAGCACTTTCCCACAAACATCAATTAGAGAAGAATTGTAAACTTATGATGCGACTGTTGTGCCATTAGGAGTTGTAACAACCAACTGAACATCTAATTGTTGAGGTAATACGGAGATACCCTTAGAAAATTCTTCAGAAATAAAAAAGTGAGTGGATCCAGAATCAAATAAATAATTTTCTACTTTATAGTGGATGGTACGTGTACCTCTCACCACTTCGTTGTCGTACTCCACATCGCTGATAGTAATTGCATGTGACATTTCTTTTTCTTTGGCCTTAAGAGTTTGTTTACGTCGATCATCATCATCAACCCTTGGATTTGGGCATTGATTGGAATAATGCCCCATCTCCGTGCAGTTGAAACATTGAAGTGTAGTAGGTTCATTCTGTATAACCCTTCCTTTGTTTGCATCATTATACATATTATTCCCATTATTTAGACATTCAATTTCCCGATTACCTTCATTTCCACACTTATAACATTTTCTTGTCCCCATAAGACAATTTCCTCCATGTTTCTTTCCAAAATTTGAGCATAAGGGAAAACTCATCTTCTTTTCAGTGTGGTCATTATATTATCCTTTGAATTCCATTTTTTTCTTCTTATCAAACCCATATGACTGATGGGTTACTCCAATCTCCATCTCAACTTTGAGTGAACATCGAACGATTTCCTCGTAGCTATTGAAGTCCCTTATTGCTAACACCCTTCGAAGACTTGGTTTTAATCCACTAAAGAATCGATTGATCTTACTCTCAGGTTGGATAATAATACCAGAAGCGTACCATGCAAGTATTGTAAAATTTTCTTCATACGTACCAACAGATTCATCATCCTTTTGTTTTAGTTCAAGAAACTCCTTCTCCATCTTTGTTCAGAGAATACGAGGGATGTAATTATTGAAAAATAAGTTCTTGAACTCGTCCCATTCCATGGACTCAATTTCATCTCTTTTCCTCTTATTCTTGATAAGATTCCACAATTGATCAACATCACCTTCCAAACGATATACTGCTAATATTACTTTATCATGTTCAGAACATTGAAGAACTGAAAATACCTTTTGAGTAGTACTAATACATTGTTCAGCATCTAATGGATTAGTAGACCCGCTGAATGAAGGTGGACGCTGCCTCATGAAGGAATCAACAGAATGTTTCTCCTTCCTTTGTTCATTTGGAAGTCATGCATGATTCATAGCTTAAGAAAGTTGTGTGAGAATGGCAACAAGATTTTTCATTCCAGCTCCCATAACGTTTGGTTGCTCAGGAGGACAATCATTGCATTTCCCGTCGCATTCCGTTTTAACACGGTTCCTTCGGGTTCCAACCATTGACTAAAACCAAGAAGAATAGTGTGAGAAACACTAATTATAATAGGAAAACCACATAATCAAGAATAAAATTTCACACTTATGGTCTTATCCAAGGTTATTCATGGCCATTTATAAAACACTAAGATTGTGTTCTATTCTTAGACTTATCCTTAGGATTCTTACTAAGGCTTTCACATCCTAGTTTCCAAAGGTTGACTAAAACCTTTCCTTTGATACCAACTATAAACAAACCGTACTTTACATACATTGTTAGTACTTCAAAATTGATTTACACTTATTACAACATATAACAAAAACATGAACGGACCGTATTGGCATAGTGTCTTTAGAAACTGGGAAACATAAACAATTGTTTCATTAAGCGTCTACATTGTATCCCATTTATTTCATCATATATATATATTCCCTTTTGTCATATCTTACTTAATAACATTCTTCCTGACCTGGGGAAAAAACATACAAAAGGGTGAGCTCAAATGATCAGTACGGGTAAACAAAAGAAATATCAATCACATCATATTCATAAGAACAATACATTTTGGAAATCATACCCTGCAAAAGAGATCATAATTTCATAATATGTGATAAATCATGGTAGTGAAATGTAATCACAATAATCATAACATAAAACATGAAACTTTGTGGCACACACACATAATCATAGAGAATCATTTCTTATTAGTCAAGACTCATTGCCAATACTATCTTAGCGGACAAAGTCCATTTCTGAACTGAGTTCATTTCTCGTTTCAGTCCTGTTTCGTTAAACCTGTTTAACCTGCCGTTCCAGCCATGTCTATCTCTTGAGATATAATATCATTACCCAATTCATTGGAGGGAGATATAGGTCCCACCCATCTCATAATGATACCATTATAATGTGTGCCAAAAAATCATAAACCATACATCATAGCATAACCCATGTAATAAAAATGGTATTCTTAGACATCGTGACATAATAAAACAATTCATATAAGATAAAGGAATTCATAAAAATAATTCCATCACAACATAATAAAATCAATGTAATAATAGGTACATAAGTAGAACCCTTTATTATCTTATATGGAAAATAATTATGATAATACACTTGAACTCCATTCTTGATGAAAATTTCTTTTCAACTTCAAAAACACTTTTCCTTTCTTAACATGTCATACAATTATAAACTAAAAAAGTTGATTATAAATAAACTTGAAAACATGTAAACGAATTTTCTTTGAAATAATGTATTAAAAATCCATTCATGCTGTATAAGTTAAAAAAACATTCTTCTCGTACTTTTTTCAGAAAAGTCAAAAAGTACCTGGTACAAAAAATGACAAAAGATTCCTTTCATATATTTTACTAAAAACTCACCGACGGGTAAAATTGTATTTAAAAAATTGTAGGTGGATGGAAATAATATTACATATTGAGTAATCATGGATTTGGATGATAAAATACACCCCAGTAAATTCCAAAGTATAAACAATCTCAGATAAAATTGAGATTGTGATATTTCCCTTACCTTAGGTCTGATTTGCTTTGTAAGTGTCCAAACCTCCTGTATAATGATTTAAACAATTTCATTGACTTATTAAAGAATCATAATTATTGTTATGATATCATATATGGTCATATTCTTAGCTTATTATTAGTAATATTTCATTGCTACTTGTTATTCAGGTGTTTATTACTTTTTGTTCTTATGCGTGTTTTGTCGAATAAATTTTTATTCTTCTTTTTAGGTCATAGATACCTCATTTAAATAATGGTATTAGTGTAATATATGTCTTATTTATTCACTCCATTCATTTATTTAATCATTATGCAATGAAAATCATGTAGAATGAGTCACATCACATCGTGGAGACGGTATTCCGTATATACACACGAGCGATGATATCGTTCCCATGATCATGGAATTGTATTGGAGTTTAGGTATACTATTTCAGAATCAATATCACTTTTAAATAGTCATATATATTCATTATTTACACCATTATTCCCATACAAGTGTGGTAGTGGTGGAAAATATATTACACCACAGTGTGGAGACGATATTCCGTACGTACGCACGCGTAGCGATTTCGTTTTCCGTAGGATGGATAGATGGTGAAATAGGGTTGTTTAATACTTATAATAACATATCAGTATATTAGTGATACTGATGTTATTAATTCATAATGAAACAACTAAAGAAGAAGAAGTGGAAGAAGAAATAATGTTGAAATAATCGGTAACGGACATTACCTCTTCTTTGAAGCGCCTCATTGAGACCTCCTTTTAGGGCTCTAAAATTGGTCTTTAAAGAGGACCAGGACCTCTAGGTTGTTTTTAGGGAAGTGGAGAGGGGAAATTGGAAGGGGTTTTCCATATTTGAATGCTCAAAGTGGTGTGAGGAAGAGTGGTAGGAGGTGCCCTTTTATAAGGGAAGAGAGGGGAACCTTTGAAAAAACCAAAAATATTATTTTATTATAAAGCCATATTCGGTTTTAATTAGCTACAAATTGTTTTATTTCTAATATAAGGTGGTTATGGTTAGAAATAATCTCATCCTATAAAATTTGGAAAAGTTTAGTTAACTATTTAAACCTTATCATTTAGATTTAACATTAAGTTAGATAATTTTACTTTTACCGTGTCTTTTTGTGTTCTTACTCTATATGGTTAATAAACATAGAATAACAAGAAAAAAGAACCCCAAGTTGTTTATTATTAATATATATGACCTTATCTAAGTCATTTGAGCGAACCTTATAATTTTAGGAATAATATAACAATTAATAATATAATATTTGTTTTAAAAACTAATTTATGTCAATTTTGACACTATTTAGTAATTCATTTTTCTGAAAATCATAAAAGAATGATTAGTTCAAAAAACATTAATTAAATAAATAATAACACGTCATAATAAACTATAAAATTAGTGTAATTCATAAAAAGTCTAAAATTACATTTATTTGGGTATTTATAATATCAATTATATCAATATTTCATTGATAAGATAATTACTGCATCATCATTGTGTCATAAACGAATTAAATTATTTAATGCCTAAAAATTAAAAATAAAATACAATTATGTATTATATATTTTTATCTTTCTAATTAATATATATAGTCTAATTTATCTTATGTATAACCCTATATTAAAAATTATTTACTTATTAAACATTGATTTTAACTATTTTAACCCTTCTTTAAATAAATTAAAATTAAATGTCCTACTCTAATCCAAGTGGGCCTAAATGGTCATATTTTATTCCTAAGGTTTTTTTTGGTCGAATTAAACTTATCCAATGGAATTAAGACATGATTTATGGTAATAATAATATCATTTTCCCCTTAATTACCCAATTTACTTTTAACCGTGGTAAATAAAAGTAAAAAGTTACTATTCACCAAAAATAATTTTTATCTCATTGAACAACATATTACTTACTGACATCAAACGTGTCTCTTGGATTTTTGAAATTCCACTCACAGAAGCGGTAAAATTACATTTTATGTAAATTTTCAAATTCACCTAGGAGGTGGGTAAAAGACGGTGAAAAGGTCAATAAAATTTTTATATATCTAAAATTATTATAAAATTACTCCAATGAATTACATTG
The DNA here is from genome assembly GCA_963277665.1 of Viscum album. NCBI lineage: Eukaryota > Viridiplantae > Streptophyta > Magnoliopsida > Santalales > Viscaceae > Viscum > Viscum album. The sequence continues at coordinate 1,700,666,153 of OY728127.1, forward strand.
AACATATTTACGTATTATATATCAATTTTTACCTAAAAAAATTTAAAGAAAAAAAATAATTATTTAAATAAAAAGTTGGTTTTTAAATAGTAACCCAGTGTTTTCACTATTCATCAAAAAAAGAATGTTTCCAGAAAAATACCAAAATTTCACCCTAGGCTAATTTCGATATACAGAATCCAAAAACGAAGTCCATTTTGAAAAATTAAATTTACAAAATTTCAAAAAGTGGTTATTAGTATTCATAATGACTAGTTTTAATAATATTTTAATAGCATATCGTTGTTTAGTGAAACTCGGTATTGCGTACGACGCAAGCTGTCAAAGAATGTCGCAATTTCATGTAAAACTATCCAAGCTAGTGTTGTGTGTACTGAAAGATTTATTTGATGATTTATATAAAAACAAAATATTTCTTTTAAAAGTCTCCAGTGTTACACCCTCTACCCAATGTGTACACATCATGCGAAAGTAATGACAGATAGTGGATGGTGACTTCTAGAGTCCCATCTCCAATAGGCCTTAAAGTGGAGACAATCAAGAGGGATAAATTAGTGGATCCTAGTATATTCATTTCTGTATAAAGAGCGTGGTTTGTGTTTATTGCCAATACTCTAAAGTAAAATCCGAGATATTTCATGGAAAGGGATCATACAGGTGAATTAGTAAGATGTTTTCAAGGTGACATCATTTCCCACAGTTTTCCATATTTTGGGGGTCCAAAAATTTGTGAATGGAAAGAACTAAAAAAAGTGATTCTTCTTGATGGCCTTATGAAAATATTGTAACGGTATGAGTTTTGAGTAGATAGGTTTTATGAAGAAGATTTTGAAAATAATGGAATTATTGAGATGGTGTGCTCTGCAATTACAAGATTTTTCTCTTTAAGCTTCACGAAAGGTATTATTCTAGATTCAAAATTTCTTTTGTATGGAAAAGGCATGGTTTTTGCGATGGTCGGAATGAGTATTTCAATGAAATGGAGCTTCGTGATTTGATATGGTATTTCTTTGTGGTTATGATGAGAGTCTCAAAAGATGAAGTAAAAGAGATTTGTGGTGGTTCATTATAGAGCTGTGAAGGCTTTTGAAGGAGAGCTATGCGGTTATGACGAGCTCTATGAACTAAAAATTTCAGCGTAGCTTTGTGAGATGGATAAAGCATTGCTAAGGCAATTTGTTCCGATATAGATTTCACGCCATGTGAAGTGGATATCCTTTTTTGACCATGCTTGTAAATAAGAGGCCATCCATTTTAATTCATAATGTTTTTGAGAGAGAGAAATTGGGATCACTATGAATTCGTGATGAAAGGGGAGCTCGGTGGAGTGGGTTGTTCAATGTGACCTTCAACTTCACAATGGGACATTCAATGTCTTGAACGATGCCAATTCTACTATGTCATGATAGATTTTTGATGATAGGTAGTTCTGCATTGGCTCAGAGAGCTTCATGAAGTAGGTTACTCCATGAGACAGTGATTCGCGAAGGGTTATGATTTTCAAAGGGTTTCTTTGCATATCTGTGTTGAATTTTTAATTCTATCATTGAGAATCTATGAAGGTCTTTGATGAAATCATTGTCTCAAGCTAGACAAAGTCAAATAATTAAATTCCAATATATTTAAGTGTCCTTGAAGTCAATAAAATCGGTTTGAACACATTCATAGCAGTGAGCTATAGGGTGCTTATGGAAGTGTTCTGAAGGAAGCAGTGATATATTCCTGAACATTGGTAAGGGTTGTGTTCCAAGCGCAAAGTGGTTTCAACCAAAATCTTGTACTCCAAAACATTTCATGATTAGTGGATTTAGGTACGACCGACACAGATTTGGTGTATTCCCCTTAGATTTAGCGATTATCAGTTATCCATGTAAAAGTGGTCTGTCGTCTCTTTGCTTTCATATGAATGATATATTTAACGAGTTCCTGCCAACCTAAGGAAATGAAAAATAACATTAAAATGAAAAATTTGACATCCTGATTCACCTTTCCCATCTGCAGGTGTTCTAAGATCCATCAATAATAAAAATACATTGGAAGGAGTTACCCTCTAATAATACTTGTGAATCTGATAGATAATATGAATACAATAATAAAAAAACTTCTCAAAAAATATATATAAATAAATCCAAACTGAGACCTTCATTTCATACGGTACTAAACTATTTAATGGAAAACAATATGTTTAATAATTAAATGATTATAGTGACCACGAAGCCCAAATATCTCCTATAAAACTACAACCTAGTGATATACATCCAAATATCCATCATAATCTTGTTGGCCTAGAAAATAGTTTATATATACGTAGGGATATCATTGTAGTCTATTATGTATGATCCACCCCAAATCCTCTCATAAAAAACATAATGAAATCATAATAATGAACAATGTACCACAGTAAAACTAAATCATCATCTTAACATGTAACTATGTTCCATGACTCAACATGACTAAATCTCACCAAGTAATTATTCCAAGAGAAAATATAATATTTTAATGAAATGTTAGGGGTAGACATTTCTCATTTCACCACTAGATTTCCACTCTCCTAAATTTCACACTTCCTGATCTATCTCTTAATAAAATAATACATCATGTATGCCTCTAAAAAAGGCATCAAAACATGAAACACATGCATCACATCATCACAAAATTCCTTCCATATATTCATAGAGAGTAACAATGTATTTTTGTGGATACACCACAAACATTATGAAATATATCATACATTGTGTGTTGTAACACAAGCCATAGAAACCCATACACAGAGTATGTTCCTCAAGCCATCAATGTTTACACACTTCATAAATATAATAATCATTTTGTATAATATATATAATGATAAATATGTGTTAAAAAACAACTATACATTACATCTAAATACACATATATATGGTGAAAATAATCACCATTCATACTAGCTCATGTTACTAACCGGAGAAAATAGCGGGGCTAGAGGGGGTAATTATCTATCCACCCTCCCACAAATATTTTCGGGTAAAAACCATCCTAAATTACATTGGGTGTTAGAATCAGTAACAAACATATAGGGTAGGTAATGGAATAAAATTATACAGATGATATAATATATCTTACAGCCATACTATCAGTATAACTTAGTTAAAATCTCAACTATATCTATAGTCTATAGGACACTCTACTTCTATTTTGGGGAATAGATATCGTATATGTGTAGATTCATTTATAGATCTATATTTGTTATATATTTAAATTTTATCACTTCCTTTCATTAATTTAATTACTATAAATTCAATTAACCAGTTACATTATTTCAATAAACATTCATTAACCTCCATCATGATGAACATTTACTCGATGTATAATCCAAAATGAGTCAATGGTTTATCCGGATTAATTTTATTTCATTATTTTATTTCAATAAAAACCATACCCATGTGGTGAGAATTATTTATTAATTATTAGAATCATTCTATAATCTAGGTAATATAGGAAAAGAATCCTAAGACAACACCAAGAGGAAACAAGAAACCAAGCACACCTAGTTTCATCAATAGTTTGAATGGAATTTAGATAGAGTAATAAAAATGATTACCATCCATTAAAAAATCTTTTCAAGAAAGAATATTGATTTATAAAATTAATGGGCAATCTCATATTCAACTAATTCCTTCATATCTGGTTAAATCACTTGCCCCATCATGCATATCTTTATGTATCAGTCTATCATAGACATCAACTTCTTTAATATCATTTGGACCACCCCACCCCATTTGAAATCAGAAATCTCTTACTCAACCATTCCAATTCCATAACATTATTTGATCCTCCTTGTCACGACCCCCTCCCCAAAAAGTGTACCCCTCCTGGGCCGGCAATGTGAAAAGGGAGATAATGACCCCCGAGTCCTACCTCCAGTAGGCCCCGGGTTGGCGACTAGCACCGAGGGTATAATAACGTACAAATGGGAGGCATTACCCTCTAAGAGAACACAAGCAGAAGAGAGAGATAGAATAGACTCCAATCAACTCCAACTCAGAACTGAAATATACAAAGGAAACCAAGTACATATATGAAATGTCATGCAAAAGTACTACAACTGAAAGGGAAAACTAAAAGTACCCAAAAGAAAGAAAAACGGCAGCGACCACAAGCCCAAACAACTCCTCCTCTAACCGCAAGCTAGTAGTAACCAGCTTGATCTCCAACCTGCTCCAAGTGACCTGAAAAACAGTTTATATGTACATAGGGTGAGTATAACAGTATACTCAGTAGGATCCTCCCCAAGACTCTCGTGCAAAAGTAAAGAAAGCATGCTAAAGCCCAGTGAACAACAAGTGAAACTAACTCGTCACCTAAACAGGTATACTATGTTCCCAACCTCACCATGGCTACTCTCACCAAGTAACGCATACAAGAATACAGCATGTAGTAAAGAATATCAAGGGTACCCCGCTACCACTTCCCCACTGGTTTGCCGCTTTGCCCCAACGACATACGTCCTGTGCATCTCTCTCCAAAGGCTTGCCCGTATCAACATGGGTAAAGCTCCACAATCTGCACCTCGTGCACCACAAAGGCTTGCCCGCAAACACCTGGGCTAAGCTCCACACAATCCTCACAACCAAAAGTAACCAGGTAGTTTCCGGGATCCACCACAGCTCGTATAACGTGTATCATACGTCGGGTATTATACCTCAAGCCATTACAGCCCATACACCGAGTAAGGATCCTCAAGCCATCACAGCCTATACACGTTACACCTATAGTAGTCCATAGGATACTATATCCAGAATATATGTGTGTGAAATAACCACAAGCCATTACAGCCCTCTACACACATATATGGGTAAAACTAACCACTGTGCCTACCAGCACTAAGATCTACCAAGAGAAGAGAGCGGGGCCAAAGGGGGTAGTCAGTCATTCAACCTCCCATCAGAATGTTGGGGAAAACACCCCCCCAGGGCTCAGAATCCCCGGGGTGTCAGTTGCCCTTACCGACAGGGTGGAGTAGCGTATAGAAACACAAAAAGTACAGAATATATAAGTAACTCACATCCACACTATGGGCATTACCTAGTCTTAGATACAACTTCACCTAATGTCTCTCAGACTCCAGGCTGCTACTTCTAAGACTAGGTATCCTATAAGCACACAAACAATGAAGAGCTTCATTAGATTACTCCATTCTCATTTATCAATTCCACTGTACGTTAATTAATTCTTTAATAATTAATTAAGAATGAACAATTCCACATTAAACTGAGTTGGCATCACTTTCAAAAACAACTGCTCCTTTTTAAGATTCACATCACCTTTAAATTCCAGCATCTCCATCCCCGTGGATTTTCACCATTTAAAAAAACATTCATTACAGAATTACTTTTCCACATTCCCAGGCATTCTAGAAAAACATCCTATGCTTCTAAACACAAATGAGGCTCAACACGGTGAGTAGATATACTACCCGTCGAGTCTTTGCCGCCTATTGAAAGAGCATAGACCCATCCACCATTGAGAGGCTAAACACGGAAAGCACGTGGCATACCCCGCGTGTCTTAGCCTCCTTCGGAAAGAGGGTAAGCAATACCAGCTGCCTTGAGCAGTGGGGAAAAGTAAAGCAGATAAACAATCAAACCAACCACCAACATCAAACCGTCACATTCATCTCATACCATCACCCATGGTGTCCTCTCCGACACCCATATGCATAAACCGATGCAACTCGCCACACTAGGCGTCATCCGCTGCCACAACCACAAGTCTCCATGCCTCCACATATCACAACAGCCATCCAGGCTCATATCACAGCACAAGCAGCAGGAAAACAAACATCACAAAATGGGCTCTCGGCCCGTTAACAAACAAGAGGGTAACTCAGAACCCTTTTTGAAATTCCCACATAATCTGTTCTCTAATCCATATTGAATTAACAGATTTGTTATTCGCAGGCTCCAATCATGGATACCTAATCAGTAAGCTATCACAATTAAATAACCAAGCTTACTTCCCTAATTTGATTATCCTCAAATTCGAACATCTACAACAACGACAATAACCAGATTAATTTACATGCCTCTTTATCTTTAGCCAATTAATATAAAATTAATTCCGGCTTTACGTTCATTATCTATTTCTATCATGAACGAACAATAAATCAAAGAAAACATAGATATCACCATATCTAGGAAAACATGAGGCAAACCGTTATCACGGTATAAAGAAACAGCATGCGATCAACCAATTCTTTTAATCCGGTTCAAGTATTTAATTAGGTCAATTTCATTGTGATCCAAAGGAATAAATCATGCTAAATCTACGATTGCACATATATAATTAGAGAAGCCATGAATCCCCTACCTCGAAGAGTTCTTGACGTCCTTTATCCACACAGCAGGTCACGATCCCCCCCTCGCGACAACTTATGTGGAAGAATGATCGACACAGCTTGGTTGCATCCAACAGAGCGGGACTGATCCTAGGAGTAAGGGTTGATTGTGAAACTCCTATGGGAAGGATTGCAAGGTTCTAGCGTCTCGTAGATGAGAACCAGGAGGAAGAACAACGAAGAATGATATCTCGTTCCCTTTAAAAAAAATAAATTAGAGAGCCGACGGTTTAAGATCCGATTTATTCTCCATTAAAAACGGATCGCATTAACCCACTCGGTTTGACCAAGTAAAAACATCACATCCTTAGGAATAATTAATATAGGATTTATGGCCTTTGAATCGGCCTTAAAAGTCCTTAAAATAAGGTTTTAAAAGTATTTTACGTCAAAGAAAACGTCAAATTTGCGAAGCTGGAAACACTGTTCACATACTCAAAATTTGGCAAAGTATGGAATCGGTAGCTCTTAAGAAACTGGAATCACTGTTCATTCGTGAAATTTGGCAAAGCATGGGATCAGTAGCTCTTAAGAAACTAGAATCACTGTTCATTCGTGAAATTTGGCAAAGTATGGGATCAGTAGCTCTTAAGAAACTGGAATCACTGTTCATTCGTGAAATTTGGCAAAGTATGGGATCGGTAGCTCTTAAGAAACTGGAATCGCTATTCACAGAACCAAAAAAAATTGGCAAAGGAAAGAAAAGCTCACCGATAGAACCTTACCGATAGAAACACAAGTCTACTGATAGATCCTCACTGATAGAAGTCCATCGATAGGACCTCACCGATAGAAACACTGTTCACTGAACCTCACCGATAGAAACACTATTCATAGAACTAGAAATTTGGCAAAGTGTTAGCCGAGCTACTGCTGGACTGCGGCTACAAGTATACCATCAGTATGCCGTGGCTATCGGTAAACCCAGCTACCGGTAGGATGTGGCTACCGGTAGACCGAGCTACCGGTAATCAGCAGCTACCGGTAGACCGAGCTACCGGTAATCAGCAGCTACCGGTAGACCGAGCTACCGGTAATCAGCAGCTACCGGTAGACCGAGCTACCGGTAATCAGCAGCTACCGGTAGACCGAGCTACCGGTAATCAGCAGCTACCGGTAGACCGAGCTACCGGTAGGCAGCAGCTACCGGTAGACCGAGCTACCGGTAGGCAGCAGCTGGGGGATAAGTCACCTTGACCTCCCGGAACACCTCCAACACCACATTTTCACAAAGTAATGGACCAGGGAGGTCCGGGCCATTACATTAGATACCTCTCAAAACATTCTCGTCCTCGAGAATTAAAAACCAACCTAGAAGAGAAGAGGGGTCCGATCAACCACCCCATAAGATACCTCTCAGGGGAAAACCAACACGAGTTGTTCAAAATCTGGAACAAAACCACGACATCTGAGAACAAACAACCCATAAAAACAATTCAAACATGACATCACATTAAAGGTACATAAATAAAACATGAAAGGTCTAACCATAAAGGAAACGTCATTACATGGAAAGAGTTAAAAATTAAACAACTCTGGGTACTGAGCACGTATCTGTGACTCACGCTCCCAGGTACTCTCCTCCATGCCACCGTGTCGCCACATGACACGAACTAAGGGGATAGAACGCCCACGCAACACCTTCTCTTTGTGGTCTTGGATCTCCACAGGTCGCTCCTCGAAGGTTGCATCATCATCAATATCGATCTCTCCCCAATCGATAACATGAGATTCATCATGAAGATAATGACGGAGCTGCGATACATGAAAAACATCATGTATCTGACTCATCCGAGGGGGAAGTGCTACTCGATATGCCACAGCTCCAACACGAGCTATCACCTTGAAAGGCCCAACAAAACGGGGAGAAAGCTTACTTCCGCGACCAAACCTTCGCTGCCCACGACGGGGAGTCACCTTCAGAAACACATGATCCCCAACATTAAACTCTAAGGGTCTCCTTCTTTGATCCGCATAAGATTTCTGACGATCTTGTGCTGTCTTCATCCTCTCACGAATCACTTGAACCATCTCCGTCGTATTCTGCACTAGTTCTGGTCCGAGAATTGCTGACTCTCCGACCCCAGTCCAGCACAACGGAGAACAGCATGGCCGGCCATACAAGGCTTCAAACGGCGCCATGCCGATGGTAGAGTGAAAACTATTATTGTAAGAGAACTCTACCAAAGGTAAGTGATTCACCCATGAACCTCCAAAATCAAGAACACAAGAGCGCAACATGTCTTCAAGAGTTTGGATGGTTCGCTCTGTCTGACCATCCGTTTGAGGATGAAAAGCAGAGCTAAGGCATAGTTGAGAGCCTAAAGAATGCTGGAGACCTCTCCACACCCTAGAGGTAAAACGAGGGTCTCAATCAGAAATGATCGTCTTAGGAACTCCGTGAAGCCTCAACACCTCCTCCAGATACTGTCTCGACAAAACCTCCACTGAGCTCGACTCCTTGAATGCTATGAAGTGGGCCGATTTAGTTAAACGATCCACTACCACCCATATAGCATCATGTCCTCCCGGAGCTCGAGGTAAAGCTGTAACAAAGTCCATTGAGATGTCCTCCCACTTCCACTGAGGAATCTCTAAGTGCTGGAGAAGACCACCAGGAACACGGTGTTCGGCCTTCACCTTCTGGCAGACTAAACATCGAGACACACATCCTGCAACTGAACGCTTCAGCCCAGGCCACCAAAACTGACTCCTCAAGGATCGATACATCATCGTCACAACAGGATGTACAGCTAAGGGCGAGCTATGGAACTCTCGGAGAACCGTCTCGCGCATCGCCAAGGGAACAAAAATCCTGTCATGATACAACACTCGGTGTTGTTCATCCTCTGACCAACCATCAGGGGCCTCCCCACAAACAACTCTGTCTCTCAAAACTTCCACCTCTAGATCACCCAACTGAGACTCTTCCACCTTTTGCATCAGGGATGACTGCACCGTCATCTGGAAAAGACAACCTCTTCCTCCAACTTCTCCCATATCAAGATGCAAAGCTGCTAGCTCTTCCATCCCTCTCCAGGAATCACCAGATTCACGCACAACATCATTACGTGACTTTCGGCTCAGTGCATCAGCAACAACATTTCCCTTCCCAGGTGTATACGATATTTTGAAGTCGTATTCCTGCAAGAACTCCATCCACCGACGCTGCCGCAAGTTCAAATCCCGCTGAGAGAAAACATACCTCAAACTCTTATGATCAGTGAAAACCACAAAGCGCTCTCCAATGAGGTAATGTCTCCACAACTTCAGCGCAAACACCACGGCTTCCAACTCAAGATCATGGGTGGCATAGTTGCGTTCATGGGGACGCAACTGCCGAGACCCATAAGAAACAACTGACCTCTGCTGCATGAGAACACAGCCTAGCCCCAGATGTGAAGCATCACAGAAAACATCAAACTGGACTCCCTCCGTTGGAAGACAAAGGACTGGAGCACTTACCAACATCTCCTTTAGATACTCGAAAGCTGTCTGACACTGATCAGTCCATATGAACGCTTGATCCTTCCTGGTCAAAGCTGTCAGAGGAGTTGCAACTCGGGAGAAATTAGCCACAAACCTCCTATAATAGCCTGCGAGACCAAGGAAACTTCGCACCTCTGACACGGTCTTGGGGGCTGGCCAAGACACCACTGATTCTATCTTCGAGGGATCCACAGCTACTCCCTGTTGGGACACAACATATCCCAAGAAACGAACTTCTTGAGCCCAGAACTCACACTTGGACAACTTCCCAAACAACCGATGTTGGCGAAGAACTCCCAAAACAGCTCGTAGATGTTCTGCATGCTCTTCTTCAGATGTGGAGTACACAAGGATGTCGTCGATGAAAACCACAACAAACTTGTCCAGGAATTCACGGAACACAACATTCATCAACCCCATGAAAACAGCTGGAGCATTCGTCACGCCGAATGGTATTACAACAAACTCATAATGCCCATGACGACAGCGGAAAGCAGTCTTCGGGATATCCTCATCCTTTACACGCATCTGATGATATCCTGACCGCAAGTCGATCTTTGAGAACCAACTTTCACCCTTCAGTTGATCGAATAGGTCATCAATCCGTGGAAGTGGGTAGCGGTTCTTTATTGTCACTTTGTTTAAGCGACGATAATCGACGCACAACCGCAAACTGCCATCAGCCTTTTTCACGAACAAGACTGGTGCACCCCACAGTGACACACTTGGCCAAACAAAACCACACTGCAACAGACCATCGAGCTGAATACGTAGCTCTCGTAACTCAGAAGGGGCCATCCTATATGGAGACATAGAGATAGGAGACGCTCCTGGCTGTAGCTCGATCCCAAACTCGATCTCTCATCGAGGGGGTAAGGATACAACCTCTTCTGGAAAGACATCAGGGTACTCCTCTACGACCCTAGGAAACACCAACTGTTGAACCTCTGAAGAACTCAGCATCATCCCAGCCATCATTGATGATAAGGATGAAACTCGTCTATGACTCATCCGAGGATCTCTCTCACCAACAAACACTACTTCCTCTCCATCTTCATCAAAGAAAACGACCTTCTTCCTGTAGCAATCCACAATAGCCTGCACCGAATACAACCAATCCATGCCGAGGATGACATCATATGGTTGTATTCGTAAACATAGGAAATCTCCCCAAGAGCGGTGCTGCCCCAACACTAGCTCACAGTCTTTACATACTTCAAACAAGCTAGCTCGACCTCCAACTGGCGTAGTCAACGCCAAGGGCACTGGAAGCCTCTCTACCTCAAGTCCCAAAGCGTGGACAAGGGTAGGGGATATAAAGGAGTGTGTCGCTCCTGAATCAAACAAGGCATACACCAAGGTAGAAAACAAGCAAAGGGTACATCGGACGATGTCTGGCTCGCCTGGAGCTGGCAAAGCTAGAGCATGAAGCTGACCATGACCACCTCCACGGCCTCTCTAACCCTGATGACGACCACCACCACGGCCGCGCTCTGCTCTCTGAGGACGGGGAGCGTCATGGGGCTGTCCTCTCCCTACTTCATCTACCCTCTGGTGATCTAAAGCTGGTGCAACCTGCTGCTGTTGCCTCGGCTGGAACTGCCTCAACGGAGGAACCTGGAGTGGAGCGCCTGGTGCACGATGACTGCTCTGAAAAGTTGGGCACTCCCGCTGCTGATGACCACGTCCACCACAAGAAAAACAAGCGCCTGATCCCTTGGCATAGGTCTGAGAGTTGCTACCTCCGGAGAAATGAGATGGGAAGGGCCGGGACCTACCCCCAGGTGAACGGAAACTCTTCTGTCCTGAAAACCGGGAACCCCGGACCACAGCTCTGCTTCTTGAGGAATCATGACGATTCCCCTCTCGTGATGATCCGGTCCTAGCCAAAGTCCTCTCAATAACCTCTGCCCTCGCCAGCACCTCAAGATATGTCTTCAGCATAAATGGGGTGACCTGGAGCTGGATCTCTGGACGCAAAGCCTCCTCGAAATGCCTCACCCTGGCCTCATCATCTGGTAACAGGTCTGAAGCATATCGTAGAAGGTTCCTGAAACGGATTCCAAACTCCCGAACACTGGAGCTCCCCTGTCGAAGGGTAAGAAGCTCCTGGCGACTGGATGCCTTCGCAGTCGAAGACAGAAACTCAACTCTAAACCTGTCTCGAAACTCCTCCCATGAGATCGCTGACTCCTCACGATCCCCGAGGAACAAGAACCACCATTGTCTCGCTGCTCCACACAACATCGTCACAACCAAGGACACCCAGTGTTCCTTCCGAGCACGAATTGAACTGAAGCCTATCTCGACCTCCTCCAACCAGTCTTCTGTGACTGCATCTGAAACGGAGCCCTCATACTTCTGTAGACTCTGGCGCTGAAACTCTCGGAGTGTCTTCCTCCAAGTGTCATCGTCGTCAACCTCTACCCGGCGTCGATCTGCTGGAACAGCCTGCTGGGCACCTTCTGCGCAAACCTGACGGGGACGCCGACCTGGAGCCATACCTTTAAAATAACAACTGTTAGAGCTCCTAATCCTGGAATATGGAAGACTCAACATTAATTAATTAATTATTTTGTTTTATTAATTTTTGGTTACCTATCCCAAGGTCTACCCATTCAAACACAGGCGCAAAGAATAATGATGCATGATCCTTTCCTAGGTCTCTACCCTGCAACAAGTGTCACATTGTTTAGTAGCCATTGTAAACTTAAAGATCCGTGCAACAGATCATAGGGGGCCCTGAACGCCTATGTCTCTGCCGGTCTCCAGTGTTTACCCCACTTGCTAAACATGAATGACACCGTTGCCCTACCATCCCATGCATCCTCACCTGTGCCTAACTCCAAACTCCATCCTATCCCTCGACCTCCCTCTGATACCACTCTGTCACGACCCCCTCCCCAAAAAGTGTACCCCTCCTGGGCCGGCAATGTGAAAAGGGAGATAATGACCCCCGAGTCCCGCCTCCAGTAGGCCCCGGGTTGGCGACTAGCACCGAGGGTATAATAACGTACAAATGGTAGGCATTACCCTCTAAGAGAACACAAGCAGAAGAGATAGATAGAATAGACTCCAATCAACTCCAACTCAGAACTGAAATATAAAAAGGAAACCAAGTACATATATGAAATGTCATGCAAAAGTACTACAACTGAAAGGGAAAACTAAAAGTACCCAAAAGAAAGAAAAACGGCAGCGACCACAAGCCCGAACAGCTCCTCCTCTAACCGCAAGCTAGTAGTAACCAACTTGATCTCCAACCTGCTCCAAGTGACCTGAAAAATAGTTTATATGTACATAGGGTGAGTATAACAGTATACTCAGTAGGATCCTCCCCAAGACTCTCGTGCAAAAGTAAAGAAAGCATGCTAAAGCCCAGTGAACAACAAGTGAAACTAACTCGTCACCTAAACAGGTATACTATGTTCCCAACCTCACCATGGCTACTCTCACCAAGTAACGCATACAAGAATACAGCATGTAGTAAAGAATATCAAGGGTACCCCGCTACCACTTCCCCACTCGTTTGCCGCTTTGCCCCAACGACATACGTCCTGTGCATCTCTCTCCAAAGGCTTGCTCGTATCAACATGGGTAAAGCTCCACAATCTGCACCTCGTGCACCAAAAAGGCTTGCCCGCAAACACCTGGGCTAAGCTCCACACAATCCTCACAACCAAAAGTAACCAGGTAGTTTCCGGGAGCCACCACAGCTCGTATAACATGTATCATACGTCGGGTATTATACCTCAAGCCATTACAGCCCATACACCGAGTAAGGATCCTCAAGCCATCACAGCCTATACACGTTACACCTATAGTAGTCCATAGGATACTATATCCAGAATATATGTGTGTGAAATAACCACAAGCCATTACAGCCCTCTACACACATATATGGGTAAAACTAACCACTGTGCCTACCAGCACTAAGATCTACCAAGAGAAGAGAGCGGGGCCAAAGGGGGTAGTCAGCCATTCAACCTCCCATCAGAATGTTGGGGAAAACACCCCCCCAGGGCTCAGAATCCCCGGGGTGTCAGTTGCCCTTACCGACAGGGTGGAGTAGCGTATAGAAACACAAAAAGTACAGAATATATAAGTAACTCACATCCACACTATGGGCATTACCTAGTCTTAGATACAACTGCACCTAACGTCTCTCAGACTCCAGGCTGCTACTTTTAAGACTAGGTATCCTATAAGCACACAAACAATGAAGAGCTTCATTAGATTACTCCATTCTCATTTATCAATTCCACTGTACGTTAATTAATTCTTTAATCATTAATTAAGAATGAACAATTCCACATTAAACTGAGTTGGCATCACTTTCAAAAACAACTGCTCCTTTTTAAGATTCACATCACCTTTAAATTCCAGCATCTCCATCCCCGTGGATTTTCACCATTTAAAAAAACATTCATTACAGAATTACTTTTCCACATTCCCAGGCATTCTAGAAAAACATCCTATGCTTCTAAACACAAATGAGGCTCAACACGGTGAGTAGATATACTACCCGTCGAGTCTTTGCCGCCTATTGAAAGAGCATAGACCCATCCTCCATTGAGAGGCTAAACACGGAAAGCACGTGGCATACCCCGCGTGTCTTCGCCTCCTTCGGAAAGAGGGTAAGAAAGACCAGCTGCCTTGAGCAGTGGGGAAAAGTAAATCAGATAAACAATCAAACCAACCACCAACATCAAACCGTCACATTCATCTCATACCATCACCCATGGTGTCCTCCCCGACACCCATATGCATAAACCGATGCATCTCGCCACACTAGGCGTCATCCGCTGCCACAACCACAAGTCTCCATGCCTCCACATATCACAACAGCCATCCAGGCTCATATCACAGCACAAGCAGCAGGAAAACAAACATCACAAAATGGGCTCTCGGCCCGTTAACAAACAAGAGGGTAACTCAGAACCCTTTTTGAAATTCCCACATAATCTGTTCTCTAATCCATATTGAATTAACAGATTTTTTATTCGTAGGCTCCAATCATGGATACCTAATCAGTAAGCTATCACAATTAAATAACCAAGCTTACTTCCCTAATTTGATTATCCTCAAATTTGAACATCTACAACAACGTCAATAACCAGATTAATTTACATGCCTCTTTATCTTTAGCCAATTAATATACAATTAATTCCGGCTTTACGTTCATTATCTATTTCTATCATGAACGAACAATAAATCAAAGAAAACATAGATATCACCATATCTAGGAAAACATGAGGCAAACCGTTATCACGGTATAAAGAAACAGCATGCGATCAACCAATTCTTTTAATCCGGTTCAAGTATTTAATTAGGTCAATTTCATTGTGATCCAAAGGAATAAATCATGCTAATTCTACGATTGCACATATATAATTAGAGAAGCCATGAATCCCCTACCTCGAAGAGTTCTTGACGTCCTTTATCCACACAGCAGGTCACGATCCTCCCCTCGCGACAACTTATGTGGAAGAATGATCGACACAGCTTGGTTGCATCCAACAGAGCGGGACTGATCCTAGGAGTAAGGGTTGATTGTGAAACTCCTATGGGAAGGATTGCAAGGTTCTAGCGTCTCGTAGATGAGAACCAGGAGGAAGAACAACGAAGAATGATATCTCGTTCCCTTTAAAAAAAATAAATTAGAGAGCCGACGGTTTAAGATCCGATTTATTCTCCATTAAAAACGGATCGCATTAACCCACGCGGTTTGACCAAGTAAAAACATCCCATCCTTAGGAATAATTAATATAGGATTTATGGCCGTTGAATCGGCCTTAAAAGTCCTTAAAATAAGGTTTTAAAAGTATTTTACGTCAAAGAAAACGTCAAATTTGCGAAGCTGGAAACACTGTTCACATACTCAAAATTTGGCAAAGTATGGAATCGGTAGCTCTTAAGAAACTGGAATCACTGTTCATTCGTGAAATTTGGAAAAGCATGGGATCAGTAGCTCTTAAGAAACTGCAATCACTGTTCATTCGTGAAATTTGGCAAAGTATGGGATCGGTAGCTCTTAAGAAACTGGAATCACTGTTCATTCGTGAAATTTGGCAAAGTATGAGATCGGTAGCTCTTAAGAAACTGGAATCACTGTTCATTCGTGACATTTGGCAAAGTATGGGATCGGTAGCTCTTAAGAAACTGGAATCACTGTTCACAGAACCAAAAAAAAATGGCAAAGGAAAGAAAAGCTCACCGATAGAACCTTACCGATAGAAACACAAGTCTACTGATAGATCCTCACTGATAGAAGTCCATCGATAGGACCTCACCGATAGAAACACTGTTCACTGAACCTCACCGATAGAAACACTATTCATAGAACTAGAAATTTGGCAAAGTGTTAGCCGAGCTACTGCTGGACTGCGGCTACAAGTATACCATCAGTATGCCGTGGCTATCGGTAAACCCAGCTACCGGTAGGATGTGGCTACCGGTAGACCGAGCTACCGGTAATCAGCAGCTACCGGTAGACCGAGCTACCAGTGATCAGCAGCTACCGGTAGACCGAGCTACCGGTAATCAGCAGCTACCGGTAGACCGAGCTATCGGTAATCAGGAGCTACCGGTAGACCGAGCTACCGGTAGGCAGCAGCTACCGGTAGACCGAGCTACCGGTAGGCAGCAGCTACAGGTAGACCGAGCTACCGGTAGGCAGCAGCTGGGGGATAAGTCACCTTG
Source organism: Viscum album (assembly GCA_963277665.1). Taxonomy (NCBI): domain Eukaryota; kingdom Viridiplantae; phylum Streptophyta; class Magnoliopsida; order Santalales; family Viscaceae; genus Viscum; species Viscum album. The sequence continues at coordinate 1,700,682,717 of OY728127.1, forward strand.
ACCTCCCGGAACACCTCCAACACCACATTTTCACAAAGTAATGGACCAGGGAGGTCCGGGCCATTACACTCCTCTCCCCATATCACATAATCTATCTCATGTATAGCTATAAAATTATCATAACACTTCTCAGAAGGATTGTCGAATCCATATTTCATTATACGGCTGTAAACGATAAACAATCACATCTTATGTATAATTTTTCCCCTCAAAAATGCATCTTGTGATCACTAGTATATTAGATCTCATTGAACTAAACATTCTCATATTGACAGGAAACAAAATACCTTTGATATTATCTTTATCAAATAATATATTTTCATTTTATCATGAATTTACTGACTCCTTATTCGTAGTGTCAATCTATTTAATCCTATTTCACAAATGTATAATGACATATAATAAGATAATAATACTCATAGAATTAAAAAATGTTTTAAAAAAATAATGAATTATCATACTAATTAACATTATTTTCCTTTTAAAAATTATCAACATGAACTATCATGATTCAAATTCATTATCAGTTATATTATCATGGAAGAAAACAGTTATTTATGAATGATGATTAAATTAATTTTAATAACCATAAAATTTCTTGAAATATTATAATAATTTAATTGGAATATTATTTAATTGTATAGATAAGTAGAAAAAAATTTATTTCATTATGATATATACAAGTTATCATCATGATTGGAATGGTAATCCATGACATCAGAAGACATGATAATAGGAATGACATATATAGAACATTATCTAGAAAATCAAGGGGAAAATAATTTTCACAGTATCCAAAATCAAACTACGATCATAATATAATTCATTAATAATCATGTCAAATCATTAATTGGTGAATTAAATTCCCATAAAATTCGATAAATAGTGAATACATTAAGATTTTATGTAATAAAATAGAATAATAAGAGAATCTAAATCCATAACTGCATCAACACTCATTGCCCAAGAATAGTCCCATGAGGTAGATCTCGTTCACCTCCATAGTATGAAGCTATATCCCTTCAACGAAAGCACACCATAATTATTCCAATAAAACCCCTTGAAAAAATTGTAAAATGATATATATAAATATCATTCTCATGTAAAGGAAAGATGAAACAAAATATAGATCATTGAACCATGAGAGGAAAACTATGAACATGACTCAAATCACCACAGATCAAAGACATTAGCATGGAATTACTCACAATTAAAGGAATTCAAAATAGTAAAAGTGAATATTATAGATAACAATGAAATTGAATGAAATGATATATGGTTTGAGATAACCTGAGGTGCTACAACCTAAAATGGTGAGATGAGTGTTATATATTCATGTAATGATACCCTTTTACGTCATGTAATTATTTATTTTTGGGATTCACCAAAAACATGACACAATGAACCATTTGGACATTATTTATTTCATGTCATAAGTATCCCCATTAACTAGCCACACACTTCTAAGGAACTAAAAATTAATGACATCAACCCTTACATGATGTCAATTTTTTTACGTCAAGAAATTAGTACCCAAACACATCTAGTCCTTTAAAAGGCCTCCTCGGAACTCCAAGAGCTTTAGAAACTCACAATTTGTAAGAGTATATGGATCTAAACCTATAAATATTTATATAATTGGTAGAATTCGCCTTGATATCCAAGGAAATGTGTTTTATAATGTATCATTATTGATGTATCATGAATTCATTATACAACAACACATTATTATTATTATTTAAGAAAAATGAATTGGTTATCCACACGCGTTTCACAAGGGTGTACTGAAACCCCAATGGCCCTCTCCATTTATATGGATGATTTTGACATATTTCTACACCAATTTTGTGGTGTCTATATATATATAATGTTATAATTTATAATTTATTATATTATATATATATATAAATATTTCATACTTCATATACATATATGGAGCCCTAAATTGGGATTCCCGACCATTCTCTATCCTTGTATAGGCAAATTGTGAATAGCTTCCAACAACCCATTTATAAGAACTAAATTAATTTTTGGAGATATCCTTCAGGTTCAAATTTACATGAAAAATTACTTAAGAATATCCGAAATTGAATTTAGTGACATATAATTTAATAAAATTTATTTGGGATGTACGATATGTATTAATAATTAATTATAATTTATAAATAAAATTTTATAGTATTTAAATTAACATCAAGTTGAATTTTAGAAAATAAAATACTTCTTAAGGAATAAAATTGAATGTTGATGGATACCGGGTTGAGTCCAACCATTCCATGTTTGGTATATTTATTTATTTAATATAATAATTGGTTTTAAGTAATAAAATATAATAATAATTTTTTTCGATGGCCTTATCATCATCCCCATAAATTTTAAAGGTATATGGGTATTCATGATGATAATTATATAATAAAATGAAATTTTCTACCCACGTTCCCCTTACCATCATGTGATTATAGATATTAATCATTGGAGGAGTTCAAAGCCATAACAATCTAGTTGATAGCCTATGTATACCAAAAAGTGAAGTGTGTAAGAGTTACATGAACTTAAATTCTAGTCATTTATTGACTCAAGGAAATCTCTTAGGGTCTTAGTTAATCCATTATTCAGTTAAATATTTAATAAATAGTAATGTCCATGGAACAAAAAAATACTTCATTTTTTATTGTATGTATTGTTTATTAATTTATGGAAATGTATTTTTTATTTCCTAATATATATAATTAAAATATATAATCATGCATAAATAAAACAAAAATGTGAGGAAATTATTTTATATTTAAATCAAATTTATTTTTGGATTATGATCACATTTAATGATAATTTTAAATAGAAAATGATTTTTTTCATTGATATAAATAAATAAATCTCTATTATTCACTATTAAGAAACTATATTCATTCCATCACATGAATTTGATGATGACCAATTGGTCTAGGTGTTCCTAATCTATATTTTCGGTTGTCTCTTACTTCCTAGGAGTACATATAAGAGTGGTGGGCCATGTTAACTAACGTCAATAACAAAGGAATATCCATGTCCAACGTGAGGTAATGAATTATGAAATTTAAATAAATATTTATTAGATATGGGATTCCACTCAACAGATTAAGGTGTAATGAGTTAATATGGTGGGCCCAGAAGCATCCTACCTTATACAGTTAGACATGTAAAAATTTCATACCATTGAGTATAAACATGTGATTATGTATCATTGGAACTATAATACTCAATTGAATGATTCTTCCAAATTGAGTAGTAGATGGATTCTATGATTTCATAAAATAATGGAATAATTTCAAAGTTTATAATTTAAAATATTTTATATTAAATTAAGATAAAATAAAAATAACAATTCATTATTGTTAATAAAAAAATACAACACAATTTCCATATCACTAAAATCAAAATTAGATAATGATAATATCATAACACTCCAAATCCTCCTAGAGTGGTATAGGTTCTTGCGAAGAGTACTATAATAAAATAGGTAAATTTATATGATAAAATATCCAGAAACTTGTTTTCCCCTAAGAGAATAAGAAATGTATACCAATATATATACAATATTTTCTGGATGGTTTTATATGTTTTTAGTCTTTCATGTTGTTATATAAGATTGATGAGTTGTTGAAAATACATGAGGATGAAGTTTGTTTCAAAATTATTTCTTATCTCTAAGAATTATTCCCTGAGAGTGATCGAAAAAAATATAAGAGATATCAAGGGATCCATATATATTCAGACGATCAATAGGGATTTTTGTATGACCACATATACATAAGATATTTTTATTACATTGAGAGACAAGAGTCACTTGGGTTCATCTAATCCTTTAACTAGAAACAAATCACATTCTATCCTAATTATTGTATCCCATATCAAAATATATTTTTAATTATAATATGAATTAGTCACTAAGAGATTTAATGTCTTTAGTTCTCCAATATGATTGGGATTGGATGAATTCCAACTCTTTTATCCTTATGGTGTACAACAATATGAGCGCCGAATAAAAGGTTGAGAAGAAAAGTCTCGATAAAATACACCAATCGAACATGCATTAATGAATCCTAGTATATTGTGGGATAAAAATGAGTATGAGTGATTTTGGAAACGATGTGGAAATAATGTCCCCTAGATGAGTAATTATGTAGCATATAAGATGAACTAAGGTGGCACATATTCATCATGTATATGTGTCACTATTTAAAATATATCATCATCTACATGTGGGTTTTTGGATAAGGAATTTGGGAAACAAATTTATATTCAAATAAAGAAACAATTTTGATTCGAGATGAGTAAAATGTGTATTTTCATCATTGAGATATAAATGGTGTGATACTATTAGTATTTGTAGTCAGATATTATCATCATACTTTTCACAGGAGAATGGTTATTGTATTAAATAATAGTAATTGTGTTCTAACTATTATAGAACTTTTTATATCAGGGTCTATTTTAGACAATATTGTATTTTATTTTGAGTATTTAAAAATTATAATGTATAACAATTACATATGTTATGGTGTTATGTATTATGTCAATGGGTTGAATGTAGTTGATCAATAATATAATTTTTTTAATAAATGAAAAATACAATGAGAATGAGTCATATTGTACGCTTTTTATAGAAAATGAATTACATAAACTAGAAGTGTTTAAGAAATCACTGACAGGAATGGAATTCATTCTCCATTTATTTAATTTCCTGGGATAGATTTTATTCTTGTTTTTATGGTTAAATGATTATGTAACATTTCCAGGGGAAAGGATAAATAGACAAAGAATCATTGGAATTGGTTCATACTATTGTACATTTTCCATTTCTAATATATGAAATGTAATGTTTTTATTAATTCATTACATTTAACATTGAATATTGTAGAAAAGTATATATCTATATAATGTGGAAATGTTCATATTAATTTATCATGATAATGGAATATAATAATGATGTAGAAAAACTAATTGGTATGATGATTATGAAAGGCCACCCACACCATGGTGGGGAATATATTACAAATGTTTTTAATGAACATTTAATTGTGTGTCACATAGTTTCCCAACCCATTGAAAATTATACACCAGTGTGGGATTATGTTAGGGAAATGAGGAATCAGATCATGCATGACATAGTTAGATCGATGATGTTTCCGGAAACTCTACCAAAATTTTTTTTGGGGATATATACCTCATATTGTATCATATAAAATTAAATTTCTTACAACAAAAGATGTGGATATTATTCCATATGAGTTGTTTTATGAAATTTATAAAAGTCAATCAAACATACATTTATAGAAATGTGAGGTTTCTCAAAGACTACAACTGGGGACAAGTTGGCATCTCATAGATCAAAGTGCATCATAATTTGATATAATTAGTAGACTAAATAATATTACATATATATTAGGTACCATAGAAATGTTATTAGTGTAAGACTTGTAAAATTTATAGATAGGTGAAATGCTACAAATGAAAGTATAGGGAGAAATCTCATCTTTTATAATTATATTGATTGATATGAACACGATTTGGGGTGATAATAGAATTCATAGGATATATTAGGGGAGGATAATGTTACTAATACACAACTAATATCTTGGAATTCCTGACATGTTAAATAAAAAAGAGAGATATTGTTTCCTTATCACCAATTAGGAGACACACTAATTGAAGGGAAAAACGAATTTATAACCTATAATGAAGTAGTAAATTGAAAGGATTATTCTAAATTAAATGACCCAATAATTATTAAATATAGTTCATGTACCAAAACATGGATGGTTATTAGTAGACCAACATGATGATGTAAAAACTATTTGGTCTAAATGGTTATTAAATAGAAATTTTGACATTTATGTTAATTGGGAAAATATAATGTACAACTAGTAGACATGTATATTAGGAAATTTCATGGAAAAAACTATGATGAAACCTTCTCACCAATCAATGTGATTAAATTGATCATAATTTTATGTGTAATTAAAGACTAAAATGATTATGAGATATGTAAATTTGATGTAAAATCTACATTTATAAATGGTATGTCAGTTGACAACATAATTATGACATGGTGTAATCGGGTTATTATGTAAAATAGTTCCTCTACAGTATGAATTATGTACATATTCATTAATATATAATTGCTGATGTCATGATCATGGATTATATGATTTGGTGATTCCATATTAAAATATGATTTCATTATGAATGAAAAAAATTTATGTGTATTTTAAATTGTTATCAAGAATACCAATATTATCTTAGTATTATTTGTCGATGACTTTTTTTAAATCAGAAATATGATGTTTGTCTTACTGCCTGTGATGCATTGGATAAATGAGTACATCTCCATTTTAGATTTATATGAGGAAACCAACTTTCATGGTATCAATATCTATTAAGATATGTCTCTTAGCCTACAAGGTCTATGTCAAAGTACATATATTGATATGGTATCAAATTGTATAATATGGAATAATCCATGAATGTATTGTTTTTGTTGTAACATGGAATTATTCGATCTATGTAGATGTGTCCACAGACACAAGATGAGTTTCATAGAATGAGAAGAATCCCTTATGCATTAATAGTGGGATATATCATGTATTCCAGGCTATATACTATTTTAGTGGTTCTTTTTATTTAATACGGGGGGGGGGGGGATATATGTATAAAATTTCTGAGAGTTGTATTGGGAAGGTGTAAAAACTATCTTAGAATACTTGAGATTTATAAAAAATATCTTCATGGTGTATAGAGGGGATGAGTAAGTGGTTGTTTGGGGATACACGGATACCATCTTTGAGATAAATCATGATGATCAAAAATTGTAGTTTGGATTTTCTTTTTCATTAATGGTGGTACATTAACGTGGAGAAGACTAATTTAGTACATGGTTACCAATTGAAAATATGAATTCTAGTATGTAATATAATTATATATACCTATGGAAGTTCTGTGGATAAAAATATCTATTTACATTACTATAGTTTTATATAGATGTGAATCCCCAATTACAATATATTGGTATAATATTATGGTTATGGTTTTTTCCCAGGATCCTCAATCACACAATAGGAAAATTTGTACACTTATAAATTTTCATCTAGTGGGGGATTTTACTAAGATATGTTATGTACATATTTATAGAGTATCTATAGAGGATTACATGGTGGTTCCCCAAACTAAAGACATATCTCATTATAATATTAGTACTCATGTGAATGAGAGGAGGGTATGAATTGTTAGTAGTTGGATCTAGTGAGTGTGGCAGTGTGGTGAGTTAGTTCCCTAGATCAAACTCATTTGTAAAATTTTATTTTAATTAATTGTATACAATTTCATTTATAAATATGTTTATTCTTACAGTTATTGTTTTTATTATTCTACATCAACTATTTACAACTACTTTTCCATTAGATACATCCCTAATGAATAAGTTGTAATAGTTCATATTTATAATAAGAACATTGAGATACAATGATATTAATATTAAATGTATATCATATGGTTGAGTTAAATAATAATGAAAGGGAGAAAGTAATATTTAATTATCATGTGATAGAGGAAACAAAATGATACTTATTCCAATGAATATTTCACTATGAGAATTTATGTAGATGAGATATTAGAGATTGACCATCCAGTTGAAATACCAAATTCTTCAATTATCATTATAGGTTCCTATCTACTAACATGTGTATTATCCACCATACATGTGATCGTTATCATGGGGTACCATTTCATAATGTACATTTATGTGATAAAAAAATCATGAAATTGATGTTTTGGAGAGTTATAATGTGTTAGGTGTGTCTTTGGTGGAATAATATTTGTTGAATAATCATGATAAAATATTCCTCATTTGAGTTAAGGAATAGATTTATTAAGGGATCCGGTTGACTATGATGGTAGTTCCATCAAGAAGTCGTTGGCCATAGTACTAGATGTAATAACATTTTGTATGGTCATGAAATGTGTAAAGCCTAAAAATGACGTTGACACAACTGTGCATCATGCTTTATGAGATAACACGATATCAAGAGATTAAATTACACAGATAATGTTCATAGTTTGTAGTCATTGGTATTATATTCCTTTTCACATTAGAGTTTGTGATGGATAATTAGACTACACTGTTGGGTTTTAAGTTAAATGCACTACTATCTAGATATAAAACTATTGGGTGAGAAACAATGTGTATCCACATGTTTCACTTACTCAGTTGAATAGTAGTTTAGGTTGAAATATGACACACATTTTTGGGTTGAGGAATGTACAAGAATCATTAAATATTATAAATATGAATAAATTGTATTATTAAAGTTTATTATAATTATTAGTAAATTTATTTCCCAAGTAATTCACATGTTTCATGGTCATAAAAATGAATGTGATAAAATATTTTTTGAACTATCAAAATCAAATCAATGTACATTAAATTTTCAACTGAGATTATGATCCAATTTTTTTTATATATTTTATCATTTTACATGAAAATTTGTTTCATGTGACTGATAAAATGATCATCACATTTATGAGAATTTTAATTGTATCATAAATGTGCACAATTATAAAAAATTAAGGTTTTTACTTTAAAAGGACCAATATGAACTTTTAAGAAGTATATTATTGGAATAAAATTTCTAATTAGACTCATTAATAGTGTACCCTTTAATATATAATAATTTAGAGTGTAACGTCCCAGTTCCGGAAGACACCTAGAGGCGCCCCGTACCCGTTTGGTCATATGGCCTCAAGCACATTTCAAAAAATTCCAGAGGCTAGCGAATAGAATTCAGGGACTTAGGTGTTATAGTGGGAAAACTATGCCCTCATTTGCAGAGTACACATCAGAAGTATCAATCACATTCAATAGAAGAAGCAGTAACCATCCAACAATGGTAAATAATGAAAGACTGATATAAATAAAAAACCGGGGCATACATATATTTAAATGACGCATGACACATATATGTCTAGGAAATAGCCAAACATGTCATAATGATGAAAATAGTACTAAGAAAAAGTACAATAGAAAACATATAAGCTCATTAGAATCGCAATCCATAGATTAGTCCCATTCTCTCCAGCTCTGCAAAATATCAAGTACTTGAGTAGAAGGGAACATGCACATATCTATACCTGCAACAATATAATCCATTTAGGCCCAAAATTATCACCCAAACATGGTTTGAGACCAATCCTAGTACACAACCACCACGAGACATGTTCCTAACAATCAGCGAATATATGCCAGGTAAAGTACAGAAAGCAATAAATATGATATTACTCAACAGTAAACAATCCACACTCTATAAATCATGCAACAGCTGATCAAAGAAGATAATCATAAAAATGTAACCCTATGGGAAGTACTGTCAGCCTATCCCTTATGGTTCAACCCAACAAGTACAAGAAATCCTCTGGGAAGCACACACAGTCTCACCCCTTTGGTTCAGCTAAATTATTGACTCTCTATGGAAGCTCTCACATTCAATTCCCACTATATTCACGTATCGTACTAAAGGCTCTCTAAGGAAGCACTCAACGTCTCATTCCCACTGTGGCCTGTATCGAGGAACTACATACTCTCTAAGGAATCACTCAACTTCAATTACCCCTTGGTCTCGCATTGTAATTTATAAAGGACACTCTGGAGAAGCCCTTATGTCAATTCTCTCTATGGTCTACTACACTAGGTTCTCACAGTCATGTGTAAATCAGCTAAAATAAATCATGTAACGGCCAATGTTTACATCAATAACTACATGGCTAGCAGTCTATTACATAAAAACATGTCAAAACAAAAGCCACACCATTCTACAATACTAGGCATGGAAACTAGAAGTAGCCTAATAGGAAAAACATGACCCAACGGTCATAAACAGGAATACCATTCATGGGAAATACATCCCAAGAAAATTAAAACACCCTATTCAAATCAATAACCTCTACTTAGGCATACATGAAATACAGGCAAACAATAGGCCTAAAATGGTAGATGCACAATACCCCATTCATGGGTTTTCGAATTTTTTTCACATAATACTCAAAGTCGTTAAACAAAAAGGCATAAAGCACCTACCTAGGGGTTAGGAGATCAATATACTTGAATCGCAAATATTGAATCTCCTTATAACGACATAGATCTATGAAAACACATAAAATTTTCAACCTGCGATAACATGGAAAAGAGGAGGAATTGGAAAACAATGATCTAAAAGAAGATATAACTCACCGATGAAATTCCAATGCAACCGATGGAGTTCGATTTAGAGGATAGATAGTGGATCTAGGGTTCTTTGAAGAGCTGTGGCTATATGGGTTCATTCAGACTAAGAAATCCTAGAAGAAGATGGTTCTGTCAGTCAGACGCGACCCGAGTGCATTTAATGAAAAAACACCAAATAAACGGTTTGTAATTTTGAAGTACATAGCATTTCCATACTGTTTACGTACTCTTCATTAGGTGGCCTCCACGTCACCCCACAAGAACGTGTTTATGTCCATGATATGACCATCATACGGCCTTAGGTTGAAAAGATTTACACGGTGTGTACACATAATGTACACATTGTGTATTTAAAAAATATCTCGAAACTCCTCTTTTCTCAAAAACTTTAGAAAAAGCATAAACATTCCTGAAAAGATGATTCAGGTTCTTACAAACATACCCCCTTAAGGGAATTCGTCCCTGAATTTATCTAGCCTGACGTAGATGAGGAAACCTTGAACAACTCCGGATATTGTGCTCCTACATCAACCTCACTCTCCCAAGTCCCATCTTGTACTCGCTCGTGCTGCCATAGCACTCGTACCAAAAGAACAGATCAGCCACAAATAACCTTTGTACTGCGATCGACAATCCAGATAGGATGCTCCTCAAAAGATGCATCCACTTCTAAATCAACTTCCTCAGGATGGAAAACATGAGATGGGTCTGAAATGTAACGTCAAAGCTGAGAAATGTAGAAGACGTAGTGCATTTCCTGGTACCTCTAAGGTAACTACAACCAATATACAACCATCCCAACTCTCTCAAACACCTAAAATGGCCGGAAGTACCTTGGAGAAAGCTTACCCTGTCTCCTAATAATCCTGTGTCCCAACCTCAGTGTGACATGCAGGAAAACCTATTCCCCAACAATGAACTCCAGAGGTCGTCTCCGCAGATCAATAGAGGACTTATATCGAGACTGTGTAGTAGACATCCTCTTCCGAATCAACTCTATATGTTATTTTGTCTCCTAAACAAGACGAGGTCCCAACAGAGATGCCTCTATTTTATCCCGCCAACATAAGTGTTATCGACATGTCCTACTGTATAAAGTCTCATAGGGTTCCATCTGAATAGTTTATTGAAAACTATTGTTCTAGGAAAACTACAAAAGAGGTATATGCCTCTCCAAAGAACCTCCAAAATCCAGAATTCTTGCTCGGATCATATACTCAAACACCTAAATTGTACGCTGAGACTTTCCATCAATCTGGGGGTGGTAAGCTGTATTCAAAAGCACCTGTGTACCCAAATCCTTCTGTAGCCTCTTATAGATCCAAGAACTAAAATATGTTTCCCAGTCTGAAATAATGGATTGTGAAAACCCATGAAGACATATAATCTCTTGGATGTAAAACATTCCTAGCACATCAAAAATGATGGTCTCCTTGATTGGAAAGAAGTGATAAAGCTCCGTATGACTGTCAATGACACCACTCAAACTAATTCATTCCCTTGAGTTGACCACAACATCTCTATCACAAAATCCATCGCGACATCATTATAATTCCACTTAGGAATGGATAACTACTATAGAAGCCCTATCGGTCACTGATGCCCTGGCTTCACCTGCTGATAAGTGTAACAACTCGTTATGAACCCATCAATTTCCCTCTTCATACCTGGACACCAATACTGACGGTGTATATCATGATAGATCTTGGTGACATTAGGATGGATAGCTCATATTGAGTAATGAAAGACTCGCATTAGCTCTTCACGTATATCTATTGGCACACATATGCGTCGCTGGAAACACAAGATTTCAACCTCACCTACGGTCCATCCAGGAATTGGGTCCTCTCCTTACAATCACTCCCATAGGACTAGGCCTTCAGATTCTGATAGTTCCCTCAATCATACTCGATCAAGGAGTTTAGAGGTAACAACTACAAAAGATATAAATGTCTTCCCCTGTCTCTCCTACACCTCAAAATTCATCTTGGATAATAGATCCATAAGCATCCACTAACTAGTAGCCTCCTGAAATTCATGTATCTGAGTCCTCTTTCTCAATGCATTAGGGACTGTGTTACCCTTCCCCAGTGTATAGTCAAGAACAAAGTTAAAGGACTGTAGGTACTCAACCAACCTGCACTTTTTTATATTCAGATCACACTAAGTGAAGTTGTACATGAGACTCTTGTGGTCGGTGAAAACCACATTGTGCTCTCCTAGAATATAATGTCTCCAACAACGCAAATCATGGACAACAGGTGTCATCTCCAGAACTTGCATCAGATAATTCCTCTCATGTTGCCTCAAATTCTGAGACCCATATGTGATTACTCCATCTCCCTACATACGAAAAGCTCCTAGAATGATACTTGAAGCATCACAATACATAGTATATCTCTTGCCTGGATCTGGAAACACAAGTATCAGTGCTGAAGTCAACCTCCCTTTCATCTCTTAAAATGCTGACTCACAAGAATCTAACCATAAGAACTTCTCAACCTTCTTGGTCTGACATTTCAGTGGTGCTTCGAAGGGTGAAATGTCTTGAAAGAAACGTATGTAGTATCCATCCATCCTGAGATAACTCCGCACCTCAAAGATGTTCTTCAGATGCTCCAAAGAAACTACTTCTCTCACTTTCTCTAGGTCTACTTATTCTCATTTCTATGAGATTACATGACCCATGAAGTGAATCTGATTCATCAAAAAGTGGAAATTTGAGAGCTTATAATATAACCAATGAAATCTCATTTTATTCAAAATGACCTCATGATGGGTAGCATGGTTTTGCCGAGTGTTAAAGTACACCAACATATCATCCACGAAGACAACCACGAAGGAATCTAGGTATGTATGGAACACTCAGTTCATCAATTCCATGAAAACTATAGGAGACTTTGGGAGACCGAATGAAATAAACATATACTCATATAGACCCTACCTACTATGGAAGGCTATTAGAGGTGTATCAGATGGTCTAACGCGCAAATGATGATAATCGAAACTCCAGTCAATCTTTAAGAACACCTGGCATCCTCGAAGATGATCAAAGAGATTATCAATCCTAGGCAAGGGATATCTATTTTTGACCATCAACTAGTTCAACTTCTGATTGTCCATGCAATGCCTAAGTGTACCATCTCACTTCTTCCCAAATAGTACAGGTGAACCCCAAGGATATGTACTGGGTCAGATGAATCCCTTTTCTGGTAAATCCTCTAAATGCTTCTTGAGATCTTGAAACTCATGTGTAGCCATCTTATAAAGGGGAATGGTCCTCGGTGCCACCCCTTGCACAAGTTCAATATAAAAATATACCTCATGCTCTGGAGGAAAACTAGAAAAATCCTCTGGAAAGACATCCCTGAAATGATCCACAACTTGAGGAAAGACTGACTGTGAATTACCATTATCATCCAGATAAAGACTAGAAATCTGGGTGTAACTCTTCTCAACCCATGAATCTCTAGACCCTCTCTACATTCCTGGACATCCCACTCACCCTTATGATGAAATGATCCATCTTATGGTGATATGATACTCACCCTTCGGTGATAGCAGTCAACGAAATCTTGGAAGTGAACTAGCCATTCCATTATATGAATGAAATCATAGCATGTCATCTCTAGAACATAAAGATGCAAAAGGAAGTGACACCCTCCAACCTCAAGAGGGAACTCCTTGCACTGAATTACACTAACTATTATTGTCCCCAACAGAGTGCCTCGTTCCATGAAATTGGAAGAAGAAAAGATACAGATCCCAAGGCTCTCCATAACTGCAACAGATGTAAATATATGTGTACCACTATTATCAAAAATTAATGAAGATAAAACCGTGGAAACTATGATTGTACCTCGAACCTTAGAGGGACAGAGAACCAGCATCAGCTGGGTCTACTCCACCGTAATGGTCTGGCCTGATCCACGACCCTATGACTCTGCCTGACTACTCTGAGCTGATCCACCCTCTTGTCTCTAGTAGCCTAGTGACTTACCACCATGGATATGACCTCCACCTCGGCCTGAATTTTTGGAAGAAATCTAGTTCCTAGACAGGTGAGGAACTTCTAGAGCTTCTCTTGTATGACGAGTAATTGAAGAACCCCTATCACCAACAGATGGTGAGTAGACCTGACTGAAACGCTGAAAGTGACATATCTTCCCACAAGATCCTCACTCCCCTAGGTCTCTCAAGCACTTCGTCCTAGTGTGCCCGCTCCTTCCGCACTAGTATCAGACCACCTAACTACTAGAGGATGTCTCCCTCTACCACAGATCACCGTACAAAGACTCCAAGCGGTGCTTCCTACTTTCAGTAAGAGGGATGATAACTCCAGGCATCGAGACGCCCTGGCTAATAACTGGAGAATCCCTTAGATTTCACTCTACAATCATTGCCTGGTTGACCCTAGAAGCGATGGAAGTCAACATGAAGATATTCACCCGGGCACGGATGTCCTTTCTGAGTCCATCCCCATACTTACTTACTAGGAATAACCTATATCTTTCCAGAAAGGGTGTGAAATGCTGAAGCTCGGTGAAGCTTGAAGAATTCTCCCGAATAGAATGAGTACCCTGCTCAAGATTTATGAACACCCGGGCTCAGTCAGCCCTCAAAGTCTCTGGATAGAAGTAGTTATAGAATAGGTGCTGGAACTCCTCCCAAACGATAGTCTGCTGATGAACCACTTGTGAGATCACATCCCACCATCAACTGGTATAATATCATAGCATATAGGTAGTGATCTTAACCCTCCTCTCTGGAGGCATCTTCATATGCTCAGAGATCGCCAGCATGGATTCTATCCGTGACTCTGCAGCCTGAGGTCCTCCTTCCCCTGATAAAGTGGAAGGATTCTACTACTAGAAGACCCCCATCAAATCAGCCATCAACGGGGAACGAGGTGATGCTCACTGAAAGATCGGCATCATCCAAATGATTCCTTCATTGAACTGTTCATCAGAACTAAAAACAGGTACAACGGCTGGTGCCATTACTGGCACAATAGGAGGATCTGCAGGGGGTCACTAATCAGTTATGTCAAGTGTCTGATCACCATTTGAAAACTGGCATACAACCAGAGGACGTCTTGGTGGAATGACTCTTCAAGTTCAATGGCACAACTTAGATCAATATTATCAAAGATAGAAAACAAGTATTGTAAGAAGGGAACAGGAGGAAGAAAACATTCATGTTTTACAAAACATGACTACATGTCATGTACACTCCCTACATGGCGTGTTCCCAAGTTTCATTAGCATGGGCATGTGATTTTTCCTAAATAGGTAGCTGTTACACCCCAAACACATGGTGTTTCCTCAAAACCCACAAAATGTACTTGAATCCACTTCACCTACCCAAAAGCTTCTAGACAGTTAATCCACATAGAAATCCTAAGACAAGAACACATGGAGAGTTCAAGGCAGACACGATGTGTACTAGACAAGCTTCGCCTGACCGATGTTGTTAGTGACACGGTCAGAAAGAAGACTCAAAACACACGGCGTGTATCTGAGAGACACGATGTGTATGAAAAATGATAACACCAACCCGTGTTGTTCGTGATACGGCCGGGTACCTGGGTCAAACTACACGGCATTTTCATGGTGGACACGATGTGTATAAGAAGAGTATTCATCGACCCATGTTCATACCTACACGGCTAGGTTCCTAGGATTATAATACATGGTGTGAACAATGTGGAAATTTCGTGTTTCCATCAGACATTTCCCATCCCGTGTCTCAGCCCGCATGGCCTACGACATGGTCAGAGACTACACAGCTTATACATAAAGTACACAGTGTGTACTTAAGAAAAACTGTTTCTTCCTAAAAAGAATAACACATGGTGTGTAATTAACATTACAGGGCATGTATTTTGTTTTTTTCCAGACAATAAGCCTTAGAAACTACTCCCGAACTCCGAAAACACTAAAAAAAGCATTACAATAGCCAAATTCTGATCATTAAGGGCCCATACTCCCCACGAATCAATGTTTGGCATCTTATACATGTTATAATCAATAAAACAGTGAAATAATCCACCAATTTTGATTCCATGAGGCCCATAACACCTCAAGAACCATAGTTTGGTGTTCATCCAAACAACACCTTACATATAATTTCCTATCAAACTGTAGGTTTTTCAATCGCAACATCTATCATAACATCATGAATTTTCTACACAACATCTATTACAAAAACATGAAATTTCTTATGCATCCTAGATGGCATGGGAAGAATTCATGGCATGTGATTTATAACAAGGGCCTACATTATGAATGAGATGGCATACCCTATTCTCATGGAGGGGTGACAGAAACAGAACCTCAATAATTTCAATAGTAATAACACAAAACATGTGAGTCACCCATTGGTTAATATCAGATCAACCGTAAACATTCAAAACTAGAAGAAATTTCAATAATCGAGGTAGATTGGATTTTCAATTTAGTAGGGTTAGCTACTCTCAGGCATAGATTTTTACTATGTACCTATTCCTTCAAATCCGTGGATAAATGATCCAAACATTAAATCTAGAAAAAATAATGCCTTGGATACCACTTTGCAACGTCCCAGTTCCGAAAGCCACCCAGAGGTGCCCCATAGTCGGTTGGTCACATGACCTAAAGAGCATTTCCTCAAATTCCAGTGGCTACTGACTAGAAGCAAGGGCCTTGGGTGTGATAGTGGGAAAACTATTCCCTCTTTGGAAGAGTACACAGCGGAAGTAACAAAAACATACGATAGAGGAAGATGTAAACATCCAATAATGATAAACAATGGATGACTGGGATAGAAAAACAACTGGAGAATATATATATATATATAAATGATGTGTGATACATATATATCTTGGAAAATAGTCAAACAAGTCACAATTCTGAAAATAGTACTGAGACAAAGTACAAAAGGAAACAGATAAGATCCTCATTATCGGAAGCCTTATCTTGGTCCCATGCTCTCTATATCGATAGCATATCAATTACCTGATGTAGAAGGGAACATGACCTTATCTTTACCTGAAATAATAAAATGTTTTTGGGACCAAAAGAATGTCCCAAACAGTGTGTGAGTAAAATCCTAGTAGGAAACCCCCAAGAGATTTGTTCCTAACATTTAGTGAATATCTGGAAGGTAAAGTACAGAAAGCAGTAAATAGGAAAGTGTTCTACAGTAAACAATCCATAGTCTAAAAATAAAGAAACAATTGATCAAAGAAGATAATCACAAATAGGTAACCCTATGGGTTGTACTCTCTACCTAACCCCTATGGTCTATCCCAACAAGTATAAGAAACCCTCTAGGATGCACACACAGTCTCACCCCTATAGTTCAACTAATGTATAGACTCTCTCAGGAATCCCTCACCGTTAATTCCCCCTATAGTTTCGTGTCGTACTAAAGGTGCTCTAGCGAATAACTCAACTTCTGATTCCCCATATGGCCTACATCGATGAACTACAGACACATTGAGGAAGAACTCAATGTCAATTCCCCCTATGGTCTCGCATCATAATTTATAAAAGACACTCTGGAGAATCCATTACGTCAGTTCTCCCTATGGTCTACTATACTAGGTTCTGACGACCTTGTGTTAATCAAAAATTATAACATCAGGTAACGGCCAAAGTGCACCTCAAGAACTACATGGATAGCAGTCTAAAACATAACAGCATGTGAAAGAAAAAGTCACAACACCCTACAATACTAGTCATGGAAACTGGAAATAGACTTACAGGAAAAACTTGACCAAATTGTCAAAAATAGGAAAAACCCGCATGGGAAATACATCCAAAGCATAAAAAAACAAGTTATTCACAATCAATACCCTCTACATAGACATACAAGAAATCTTGGAAAACAATATGGCTAATATGGTCAATTAACAATACCCCATTCAAGGGTATTGGGAAATTTTGCACATAATACTCAAAGGCAATCTTAAGAAATGCACAAACCACATACCTTAGGGGTAGGAGATCAATATACTTGAACCATGATGCTTGAATCTCCTTAAAACTTCATAGATCTACGAAAACACATAAAACATTCATCCCACGAGAACATGGAAAAGAGAAGTAATTGGAAAACGATTCTCTAGAAGAAGAGAGAACTCACCGATGCGATTCTAACGAAACCGACAGATTTCGATTCAGAGGACAGATGGAGGCTTGGGGGTTCATCGATGATTTGTGGCCATATGTGATATCTCTGATGATGAATTCCTAGAAGAAAATGTTTCTGTCCATCAGACGTGACCCAAATGTTTTTAATGAAAAAAATACAAAGCGTGAACTTTGGAAGTACACGTCATGTACTTACTATTTCCATACAACTCTTTATGCAGCCTCCACATCACCCCACATTACTGTGTGTGTAGATATGACACGGGCAACACATGGTCTCATGCGACATCTATGTACACGAAATTTACATATAAAGTACACAACATGTACATAATTTTTTTTAGAAACTCCTCTTTAATAAAAAACTCCAGAAAAAAGGAAAACATTCCTGAAAAAATAAGATCTTTGTTCTTACATAGAGAGAGGAGGTCTCCTCTCCTATTCAATGACGATTTTACAAATTGAATCCAATTAATGAACAATATAATATCAATCCCACTTTATCTATCATGTTTTAGTCCATCATTAGAGAAATGTGATGACATAAATCCTATTAATTTCCTAATAGAGCACTAGGGAATTGAATATAAGCAATCAAGGAGAAATGATTAATTTGTGTAATATGTTATTGCTTCCAAATTTTGACCCCATGATCCAAAAAAACCAATGGTGAGTGAAAAAATCAGTGATTTAAAATGTATTTGGTTCCATTAATGGATGCATTCAATATTTTTTTTAATTAAAAAAATAAATGACACAAAAAAAATTGAGAAATATGAGTAAAGTGTTTTTTTATTTACTATTTTTAATATGAAACCAATTAAATATTTAAATTGAATAATTTTAATTCATCCACTATGAATCATGTCCCTTTAAAGAGTTATTTTTCATTCCTCGCATTTTATTTTCCACATGATATTTCATCAATCATATGGTTTTTCAATAAACCATAACACGCTGATTTTCTATATTCCTTAACACATTCACACTATGTTAATGAATATATACTTGTCGTTCCTCTAAATTAATAATGTTGTCCAAATGAAATACACTATCCCTCAACACACATGATACACCCAACATATATTTTCAAGGTAACTAAACATGAAATGCATCATGTAATAGGGAAAAATATGGGGGAATGGCCACTTGTTATTAAACTGATCAGATATTTTCTAGGATTTAACTTCATCGAATGAACTAAAATTTTAGATTTCCCATTTTAGTAAGTCATATGACACATTTAAATAGACATAATTTATGTAAAACTTGATCACCTACAAAAATGAAAAAACCACTCTACATGTAATTCGAATAACATTTCTTCATAATATAACCTCTCATTTTATTTTTCTAAATCCTAAATTTCACAACCATTTAATATACTAACTGAGATCCTAATAGGTTCATTCCACCTACACATTCCCAACAAGATTCAGACAGACCACAATTTCCATACAATGAATCAAAATACTCTTTTATATACATGAATGAAATATATTATTACATGAAAAATGAACCAATGCATGATTTTGATCATAAATTCCTTAATAATTCATTTAATATGAATGGGTCATATCATATTTGGTATGAAACTATCTCTCATACTATCGATAAAAATTATGAAGAATTGGTGTACTTAAATTTAATTCATTAACCGAAAAGTTATAAAGGACTCAGAAAAAGTTATATGTGAACCCATGATCATGGTCAAATAAAATTGACAGAATAAATCCCTGTAACATGACACTCATTATTGGAAAGACTTGAGATGGATAATCTAAAGAAAATTTGTACTGAATAAGAAGTAAATGGAATGATTTATTTAATTGATCAAATGTATCTTAAATAAAGTTATTTACATGATATAACTTTGTAAAAACTACCATGTGATCAATTTATATATTTCCCATTTCCACTTTGGTACTGGATATGCATAATGAATCCCTTTTCATAATTATAATTTGTATTTAACAATATAATAACCCAATGATTTCACGGTACACTATAAAATATTATTATTTATTTCATCCCCCCAATAATACTCATGATAGTTATTGTACATTATAGTGTTATCAAGATAAATAGAAAAGGGAGAGTTAAGAGATTATCTTAAAAATCCATTAAAAATATGGAGATATTTGGCAGACACAACATTTTCCTAAATCATAAAACACATTCCTGGTAAGTGTAAAATTCAGGTATCTTAAATTTCATTACAAATTAAAAATTTCCCTCCAAATAATGGTCTTCCTTCGGAGATTGATTAATTCATTCTTCCAATGTTGAATTCATTGAATGTTGGAACAAAATAAAAGATGTTTCTTTAAGAGAAAATTATTATCTATCATTGAATAAATCATTTTCAAAAGGATAATGTTTCAAATGTAACATAATTAATTATCTATAATCCTTTCAACTAAAAAAATAATATAATTTGTGTTATTTTCATAAAATTATTTGATAATGATGCCATGAACTATAATTAATCCAATCCATATTATATATATCATGTCTAAATATTTCTACATGAATATATAATTAAAACATTTATAATATGTATATATTTCAAATTTTCACCATATAACATATTTATGGAAATTTTAAATAAAATACCCTCAATAGAAATTTCTATATAACTTTTATTCTAATTTATCCCATGTAGTTCAAATTGATTTGAATCATTATAAAATACATGTTCATTCAACACTATAATAAAATCATGTACATTAAAAGAAGAATCACTAGAGAAGAAATGGTTACCATTTCTATAAGGTATATATAAAAATAGAGCATTCACCATTAATTGATTTTATTCCTAAATGAAATCATCTAAATATTTCATGGATATAAATTTTACTCCACTTATATTTTACATAGTTAGTGGAATAAATAAATGTAATAATTTTTAATAGAATGATTGTTGTAATGAACTGATTAAAGATAACAT
This sequence comes from Viscum album, assembly GCA_963277665.1. Taxonomy (NCBI): domain Eukaryota; kingdom Viridiplantae; phylum Streptophyta; class Magnoliopsida; order Santalales; family Viscaceae; genus Viscum; species Viscum album. The sequence goes on from OY728127.1 coordinate 1,700,704,054, forward strand.
TGATTGTATGTGTCATTTTTTAGGTATTTTCCATTCTTCTACATCTTTAGGTATTTTATGGTCCATAATTATGCCAAATTTTGAAAAAGTATTCATGATGACTTAAATATATTTCATTCAAAATTTACACTTACTAATGTTTACATACAACTTCTTTATAATTAACATTGGTAAAAAATGTTTTCATGCATCATTAATGAACATCATGAATTTTAGAGTAAAAAATAGATCTTAGAAAAATATAAACACATACTCATACAAAAAATTCATGGATTACATTATTATTAAGTATCACTATTATAATCAGCAAAATAGTCAAAACCAATAGAATGACCTGATACTCTTAATTCATATATATAAACAAAAACACAATCATTGAAATATTAATAATCATTTATGATAAATTGATGATACTCTGATATCAAATCAATCTTCAAATAATATTTTGACCCATGGTTTGATCAAAAAAATAATTTTTATGGGGAAAAAGAAACATATTCCAAACATTGATATTGTTCAAGGATCTACAATCAATTAATATCCAAATTGAGAAATCATTAATTTTAACAACAACAATAGGATCACCTTTGGGTGATGTTATATTAAGAATAAAATATTTATCATGTAACAAATGCATATTCATTTCCAATTATGAAATTTCAATATGATCCATTCAATAAGGCAGTTTTGAAATTTTCAAAGCATTATAAACATAATAAATACTAAATTTAACCTTTAGAACATTAATTACTTCTAGAAAATCATTAGGATATACATCAATATATTCATAAACTACACGAATATCATTAATCAGAACCATTTCATTCATTTGAACAACATGTTTTTTGTAACATTCAGCACCCTCTCTAGATAATTTCTCAAAATTTTGATATCATATAAATGGGACAAATTTTTTAAATATAACATTATTTTATTTTTAATCAATCTTACCATGATAATATTAATGAGAATACATACCCAAAAAATATAAAACTATATTATAGTAATTTTAAAATGTTTTCAATTAATATATATCCTTCTTATGATAAATAAAATATTCATACAAATCATGGTAAATATAATAATTCCACACATTTTTTTCACCCCATGTCATATTGAATTTTAAAGAGGTGATGTAAAAATTTTACATGAAAATTTCATAGAAATTAAGGGTGGAAAAACCATGAGTCATGTAATGAAACATTATAATTTTAAAAAATAAGTCACACACTGATCTACACATCACTAGATTTCCCCATTATATCCATTGTGGTATAAAATTATTTAGATAAACCTTATTTATTTCGATCTAGATGTTTTTCTCCCTCGGTAACTAATTATAGTCACAAAACAGTATAATTTCCCATCTCAATATAAAACACATTTCTCACCATTAGATGGATATATGTTATCTTGTTATTATATTCATTATGTCTCTTTTAATTATAGAAACATTCCCTACAAGAAAATTTAACACACCATCAACACATTCCAGATCGTATCAATAATTCAATGAAATGTTTTTATTCAAATAATAAAATTTGGAGGCTTATATCTATATTTCATTTTTGTCTACATCTGTATTTTTTCAACCATGGTTGATTCATAGTCTTGTCATATCGAGGAACACAAATGTCATCAAACACTACGTGACAATTCATATCATAATGGAAAAAATTGTTATAAATTTTAAATTCTTATAAGGAAAATGGTCATAAAATAATGTTTTAATTCATCATTAAATTAATTAAATTATAATATCAAGTTTCTAAATAAAATTATTTGTTTCCATTGAGAATATATTATGTTTTTCTTCCTATATGTCTATTTAAACATACTATTTCATCAATTAAATTTTTTTTCCTACATATTGAGTAAAAAATACATACGAAAATATTTCTCTTAGAAAATATTCTTAATGATATCCCATTACATTGAATAAATCTCATCTATCATTCATTCTTGAAAAATAACCACCATTGATCCACTTCACCTTTAGAAAATAAATTTTGAGAGTTACCTTTTTATGTTTTGGTCATCCAATGATATAGAATATATATTCAAGATAATAGATCTGCCAATCAATTACCACTTTAAATAATTTTCCAAAATAATTTGACTGGTTCAATTTTATAAAATAAACATCTATATACATTTACCTTTATAGTAAATAATATTTTTCTCTATCATAGATTCTATCCTAATTTGTAGAAAACGTCAACAAATCCATCACTACAAAATTTTTAATGTCATATTAAGATTTTCTTAACGTACTTATTTGTATGGAAGTATTCTTTTTGAATCCTTTTTGTATCAACAACCTTATTTCCACTATATGAAACCATTTTAAATAGACATAGATTATATGAGGCAATATGGTTATATTAATTGGATATTTCGATTCACCATAACCAATAATTTAAATTGTTCAATGGTATTATAATTATATTATCATAACCTCTATTGTTATCTAATCCATGAAGACGATAAAAACTATAAGGAACTAGAAATAAAAAATTACATAATCATGGTTTTTAGTAAATAATAATCATTATTTAAATAGGAGGACCATTAAAGATTAATGTCTTATATAATTTTTTCATAACTCTTACATAACAACTCTACATAAATACAATATTAAAATAATTTTATGAATATATACAAGGAATCAAAAAAATATAAAAAATAAATCATTATGGTATTTAAAATTATGTTTTAACTGGAAGTTCCCCTTACCTCAAGTTCAAAACATAATGAACATTAATATTTTCCTAAATAATAATATTTTTGTAAATTTTTTTCATAATAACAATTTTCATGTCCATTCTTTTATTATTATCCCTTGGATATCATTTATGTACTTTTTTAATTTAGTGTCTTTGCTAGTTAAGTGTATATTGGATGTTTTGTGGTTCTTCAGTTAAGAATCCTAGAACATCTTCAGTAAGGTGATAATGGTCAAGGAGGTCCTTATTCCATATCATCCATTATAGTAATATTAAATAATAAAAAATTTTATATAATATGATATTTGTTTAACCATAAAAAATGTATTATAATATAGATGAGTCCCATAGCTTCATAGATGGATTAATATATACATATGACCAAACGAAGATATCATTTTAAAATAGATGAAAGTTTAAGAAAAAAATATGAGAAATAATCATTATATAATTCTATAAATGAATTCAATATCATAAAGATACATTGAATCCATCATATTAAACATTATTGAATGGTAGTGATCTTAATTGAGAAACATCACTTCTTGGAGGTAGTATTCTACAACTATGCACGAGTGATGTTTTCCTTTCCATAAAATTGGAAAAATATAAAAAGTGGTTTTAATATAACATCCACTGATTTTTTAAGAACACCATGTTTTATAGAATTGATGATACACAACATGAACTAACAGAAACCACAAAATATTATTACTTAAATATGTCTTTTATAACCTTTCTGTTGAATTGTCTGATATTCACAATATTAAATGAATAATGAAATATGTAATACACTAAAATTAATTAAATAATAAAATTTTACACAATAATTTATGAAACATATATCATTTAGTGTTCTATTTGGTATAAAATATATTGAGTTAGGTTATGTTTCACATAAGACATAATTTTTTAACACAAATATATAATTTCTATTATTTTTTAATATATTTTATTTTACCTATACATTGGAATGGAGAGAATGAATAGTATTAATTAAAATATTTAAAATTTACATTTTAAAGATGTTTTTTAATTATAAAATAATTAATATTAAAAATATTATTCATTAAAAATAAAATGAAATCTTTTCTCAAAGACTGAGTTTTTTTTTCTAAAATAAGGTTTAAACTATATTGGTGCAAAAAAATTTGAAGAAAATTTAAAATTTTTTATAAATTTTATTTTAAAAATTAAATAAATTTTTTATTAGAGATTACCAAAATTATATTTTGAAAATGTTTTGGTAATTTTATGAGAAGTATTATTATTTGATGAGAGGTGAAAAAATATAGAAATTAATTTGAAAATTTCATTTTCATTTAAATATTTTATATGGTTATATAATATTTCAAATTTTATTTAAATTCAAATAATATAAATATTAATACATTTAATTAAATTTTGTATCGTTGAATAATTATAATATTGAATTTAGTTATGAAAAAATTTCAAACATTTTAACTTTTCAAAGTTAAAAACATGTTTTCATGTCACGTCTATGAGATAAATTTTAAATTATATTATACCATTTCTGTGAGAAGAAATTTATAAAATACTTTAAATAATTTTCATAAGAATAATTTATAAATTATAATATGTCTGGATAGATGGGATATACCTTTTGGGGTTATGGCTAGCCTTTCTATCCTGTTTGGGTGGTGTGTGTCTGTATAATGCAATTGTACCCCTAAGCACCTAAAATATACTTAGTTAATAATTATGCAATTTAAATGATTTTAAAAATTTTAAAAGTGAGGTAAATTGAATAAAATATTACCTTACATTAAATTATTTTCTGAATATATGATGTTAAATTGATTTTGACATATTATATTTATACTTCATCTTGATCGTTATATTTAAAAATTTGAAATAAATAAATAAAATAATTTAATATTAATGTTATTTTATAATAAGTGAGATTATTTTAAAACATTTAAAATTAGCAAAAAATATATCATCTAAAAATTTATTTTTAAATATTTAAAAAATATTAAATATTATCCATTAATAAAACAGTAGATCTTTTATAATTATCTCATTTACATATAAATATTAAATTTTTTATTAGCATCGTTGAGGTTAATGTATCATTTTTCCATATTACATGTAGTTTTATTAAAAAATTACAAACAAGAACTTGATTTTTTATTTTATAAATTGAATATCATTTTTAGAATCATAGTGTATACATTTTATAATTATGACCACATTAATTTTGTCTAAGTGAAAATATTAATAAGTTTATAAAATTTTTGTCCCTAATAAAAAAAATTAAGAAGTATTGAAATATAAAATTTATGGTAAAAAGGTTTATAAAAAGTCACTTATTTATTTATTTTGGAGGTGTGACTCATCAAAATATTCCATACCTATTACTTTTATTCTCTTTTGAGCCACACATATTATGATATACCTCCCAATAGTGAATACTTTTGATTAGAATGAAGAATTACACTCCTCAGCATCTATGAAAGGCCACTCACTCAACCCCATTCATCACACAAATAAATATATTTGGTTCAAAACACCATGAAAATTTACATACCAAATTCACTAAAATATTACTATAATCCTTAGTCTAGGAATAAATCAAGAAATTGAATGATTTAGAGAAAAATTACGTAGGATAACTGAATACGATGTAATATTCTTCTAAAATTGTTTTTAATTTATTTCCTTCTCCACCTCCAACAATTTCTAGTATATCATATTTAAATATTATCCTTATTATATTACATATAGTGTTATATTTCTATCTTAATTTTAAGACCTACAACATCAAAATATTCAATCAAATGGGTCATCAAATCATTAATCGTTGATACATTGGACAACAACCTCGCGAGACGATGTCGCTCTTTTTTTCCATTACCACCTATCATGGTGGGTATAATGAGGGAATATTATTATATAGATATTATATAAGATATTAAGGGTTTTATTATAGTTTTTTAATTCAAATATCATTCTACCATCATTATTACCATTTAATGAGATTGTCATATTGTCGCTTGTGCCAACGACATAATACCAACCCATAAAGTAATGTGATTCATTCACGATTTATATGGAAAGTATAAAGATGGTTTTAATTAAATTATGGGATATATATTAAATTTTAGTTACACATTAATGAATATATATATATATATTAATTTTTTTTCATAAAATTTGTCAGGAAAATGAATATATCATTCATGCCTAAGTATAAGAAACCATATCCATGAACAATGTATTTCATTTCCTATCACCAAATATTAAAGATTATTAAAATACATATATACTACATATATATTATATTTATATAATTTTTTAAATTATTTAGATATTTAATTCATGATCTATGTGATATGAAAAAATTAGATGTCAAAGCGAATTAAAAAAACATGGGAATTAACACCCAAAACTATTAAAATAATTAATGATTATTAACAAAGTAGTGATAAGATGTTATAAAGGATCATATGTGATATTATAAATGATAATATGATTCTATTATAAGTTAACTAAATTCTTAAATCCATTATTAATGTGGTTAAATAATGGTCATTGAAAAGGAAGTATCAAATATGGATTTTTCCACCATTTTTATTTTATTGAGGAATATTATAATGGTATAAAATTAATTTTTTTATGTTCTTCATAAAGTTCCCATAAACATGTAATATCATTAATAATTCATTCTTCATGGTGTTATATGTAAAAATATAAATTACTTATTTCTAAATGGATTTGAATTAAATGTTAGAATATTATAAATATATTAAGATCACAATTCATTTTCATTAGGATATATTACATTCCTAATTATCATTAATATTTTAAGATTATATTTTTAGGAATTTGAACAATATTTTTTCCCTATTAAATAAGTATTTATACTTCATACAAAAAAATGATTATTTGGATAGTTATCACTTAGATCTTATAATCATTCAAATGTATTTAATAACAATCTAATTTTTTGGGGATTTTTTACACTTGAATTTAAATAGATATAAATTATTTAATCATTTTTTAATAAAACAATTCATTTACTTAAAAAATTTCTTGAAACAAATATCTTATAATACTTTTCAAAAAAGAATATCAATAATATTATAAAATTTATTTATTATAGTACATTTTCAAACAAATTTTTATGAAAAAAATTTCAAAGTAATATTGTTGTTGCCTTAAAAATTAGGATTTTTTGATTTATACCATGAAAAGGGAATATTGTTTATGGTATGTAGGGAATTTCACATTGTGATGACCATAATTTATTTTAAGGATAATTTTATATTATACAAGTTTCCTTTTCAAAAATTCAATTCATGTAATTCAATGAATTTTTTTTTTCAAAATTAGTTTCAAAATTAAAAATTAATTATCCCCAAGGATAATTTTAAATGAGATTTTCGTCATATTTTTATTAATCATATAAAAACACATTTGATCATTATCTAATGGGTATATATTATAATTATGTCATTATTATTTCTCTAAATAGTATATGACTTGTTTGACTGGGGATATACTATTTTGATACCATTTATATTAAATATGTGGGATTATGATTATGTTTAATGATTGTGGAATATATTGACATTTTGAAATCATGTTTTAATTTGAATTTTTATGATGATTATATTTTACCCTTTTAATATGAAGAATGCATTGGATTTTGAATTCAATGATCGAGGCCCACTATAGCCCCACAGCGCACTGGTAGGTTTACTAAGAAAAAATAGATATAGTTTTGGGTAATGATTTACCCATTTATTACCTGTCATGGAATGATGTAATAAAACTATCATATTATTATCATGAAGCATTGACTGTATTATATCACTTGGAAAAAATCATCAATTGTGTTAGATTCCTTGGAATTAATCTTTGATGGTTTTATATTCCATAAATTATAACTTGATGGTATGTTTTATATATATGTCTATATAAATTCTTTTATTATAAATTAATTAATTTATAGTGCATGTTTTTATTCGATTAGTTTTAATAAACATTGCTATATTTCTACTCTTGTGATTATTTATATGGAACTATTTTCACACCTTTTTTCTAATCATATTATTCATATGTTATTAATTTAATTTCAGGTGTTTTATTTATTTTGTATTCATTTTTTTTAAATTTAATCATATATTCTTTTATACACATAACCTTACAATGAATTTGTTCTCACACTTATTTTGTTTCCATTTCATATCACTCCATGTAGTTTAGTATGACTGATATGTATGGATATTCTACAAGGAATAATGTTATTCTATTATTTTATTTGAGGTCAAAAATTATAATTAAATACTCATTTATGTATATAGTTTATAACTAATATTAATCTACTCGGTCATTGATGATTTGATTTACTTTTATCATATGCCAATGTAATAATAATAGAAATCAGATATGTGCTTCTAGGGTCAGGGTCACATCAGTTGGTATTGAATCATGTTTAGTACAAACCATAGTATATAGACATAGGAAACCATATCATACGGATCATAAATCGATGATATAATTTTTGTACATGTATAGAAGAATTTCCAAAAGAAACCATATTTATGATTATCAGATTAACTACACATTGATTATTAAATTTCTGTCAACTATTTAACTAGTTCTAGGATTATAAATTATAGTTAATAATGATAATATTTAGTCTAGTGTATGTTGACATTTATAAATGGATTCTTGAATAAATAATTTGAAACCATTAAATGAGCATCATCCAAAGAGTAAGATTGATCGTGTATTGTATAGGCTTAGGAAAATATTTTTTATGGGATCTATATCCATGAAATTTTCATCATATGATGACATAGTATAACATGTTATCAAGATAGATATAGAGACAAGTATATATTATGATTTCATATGGAAGAATGAGAATAGGATGGAAACTAGTAAAATGATAGAGAAATTGAATAATTAATGAATGTATTTTTCTTTCATGTAAAAATTTTGGATGGAAAATAACTGTTGCTTTATAAAAATGAATGATATATTTTTAAAACTATGTAGAGAAAGGCCACCAAGATTTTTAATGAAAGGAAAACAAATAATATTTCAATGTAAAATGATTAAACTATAATGATACTAGGAACTGCACAAAATAATTCCTTCAGAATATAGGGAATATACTATAGATGAGGCTATGTGACCATGGTCAAGAATGTAATCATTATACAAATGAACATGATTGATTAATGTTCTCATGTTTAGATCCATGAATTTTTTCTTTTGAGTATTTCAACCCTGATATCCTCACTATATGAATTATGAATTGGATATTTAATTTAATTCAGTTCATTTTCATTTTGGATTTGAACTTGTATATTGAAAAATATGGGTAACCAATAAAAATGATTCGTTGGAAAATAATACATCATAGATAACATATTATTTAGGGAAAGATATCAATTAATATGTTACTTATGTTGATATAATTACATTAGGATAAAGAGATGACAGATAAGAATACATTATATTGGATAGTATGAACTACCTTATATCTGAATAATGACATGTTTATATCAGAAATTCAATATCCTTGTTCCCAATGTAATATATCATTATCAATTAGAAAAGTTATAAATTTATCAATATTTAAAGAGTTAGTGGTGGTCATTGGATGAGATTATAGACATTAATATCTTAATTCAACATATAATGAAACCTATGATAAAATATGTAGTGGAAATAGTTCAAGGCATAACCAAATGATTGATTTTTATTATTAAATTGAAATGTATAAATTAATTATGATTCCTTATATTATTAGAGATTAAAATAGTATCCCAAATCGCGAAAATGGTTCTTGAAAAAATATATATCATATTATCATTATTTTTTAATGATATAAATGGATATTTTCACACTTATTTTTTATCCCATTATTGTACATAATATTCTTTTAAACATGTTATAAATATATCACCTACATTTTTTGGGTGTTAGTTTTATCTTCTATTTCCATATTTCTATTTCTCACCTACATTATCAAATCAGAAAAAATTTTCAATTGAATATTATAGATGTAATTTTTTTATTCTTTATTTCTTTAATTATAAGTGTATTCTCGTTACTCTTTCGAAATAATTGTTCATCTGAAAAATTTTATTTCCAAGCGTAAATCCCTTGATTATGGAGATCATGTTTAAATTGTGAGGATGTAAATTTTAGAAAGTAGGGTAAATGTAATACACTAAATTTTTTGATAGAATAATATTATATTAAATAGAGTATGTGATACAAATAATTGATTTTAGAATGCAGTAAACAAAATAAACAGTTAGTATTCATTATACATAACATAGGTTTTTATAGAACTTTAACAGACTATTATTATTATTATTTAATATAATAGTTATTACCTATTCATTGGAATTGAATTAACGAATAGGATTAACTAAATTATGAAAATATATATTTTCAACATTATTATTAATATATTATTAATTAATAATAATATATGTATAATTTAAAATAAAAAAAGTTGTTTTATGAAAAACTATATTTTTTCTAAAAGTTGGTTTAATCATGCTTGGGGACTAAAATTTGAAATAAAATGTCAGCAAATTTTTAAAATTTATTTGGAAAAATAAAATTAATTTTTAAAATAGGATATTAAAATTTATATAAGGGTGAATGTTGGGTAATTTTCATTGATGTACCATTTTTTGGGGAATTGTTTAAAATACTGAATTTTAATTAAAAACAGATTTTTCATTCAAAAATTTTATAACCTATTTTAGTTTTATATTTTTATAAGACACATGAGATTAAATTTATACCATCAAATAAAATTTATTTCATTGGAATCATTTTAAAATTTAAAATTTATAGAAAAAAATTTCAATCATTTGAGCATTTTCAAATTAAAACTCGTCATAATGTCACGTTTACAAGATAAAATGTAAATTATATTCTTTCATTTATTTTAGTTGAATTTGGAAATATAGATTAATTATTGGGAATTATAATAATTATAAGGTCGGATGGGTATAACATAATTTCTGACCATTGATAGTAGTGAAAAAGATAAAATTAATTATAACAATTCAGGGGAAAACAAGTTTACATGGTTGAATAACATAGAATATAATGTGTAAATGACCTACTAATGTGTCCAACACCCATTAAAAAGAATTATTTTTACCCTTAAAACCATTTTATAAATTATTATGATTTTTTATGATACTATTCTATGAAAATTATCAATATAATATTGTATATCTTGAAAAAATGCATAAAAACATTCCTACCTATATTATTTATAAAGCATTGAGATTGGGAAAAATTTGAATTTTTAGTTATAAATAATTTTTTAAATGGTAAATGACCTTTTTTATAAGAATATTTTAATTTAATTTTTTATCTATTAAATAATTAAATTAAATTCTTAATAAACCACAATACATGAATTTTTTAGTAAATAATAAACTAAAATAAATTTTAATAAAAATATTAAAATTTTACTAAATTGAATGAATTATTTTTTTAATTAATTATATAGACTAAAATGTCATTGTAGACAGGTTTGAGCATAATATATTCATATGATAGTATTTTATTGATATTAATAGAATTAAATTCAATAAATAATATCAAAATTGACATAAAGGTTATTTTACAACAAATTATATTTTATTAAACGATTTCATGATAACAAAAATACAAAAATATGCTATTATATTTATAAAGGTTAATATATATATGTATAATATAGACCATTAATTAAAAAAATTCTTTTATAAGGAAAAAATTTCTCCCTAAATTGTAAAAACATAGTTTTTGTGGTTAGAGTTAAAGGCATTTTATTCGGTTACTTGAGATTTTGGAAATTCTATTTTCCAACACATGTACGTTTTTAAAAAAATTATATAGATATAATATTTAGAAAATTAGTATCCAATATTTATAATAATTCTCACATTAATTAAGTCTTAATGAATTAATTTTTATGAACCAGAAATTAGTTACCATATGAAAAACCAAATTGGTAAAAGTATAAAAACATAGATGTTATGGGTTAATATTATAGAATTTCACTTAATTTTGGTGGGTGGCGGTGTTTCTAGACCATATCATCCCTATCCACAATTATTATTCAAATTTTTATCCAAATGAGTAAAGTTATACCTCCAAATGGTGAATAAATTGGAGTATTTACAATAAAGACTCTCCTCCAGAGCTATATATCGGAACCCAATCTCCCTACTTCATCGCACATTTTAAACATTTATTTTTAAAAAAAACCTACCAAAATAAATTCCCATATTCTCTACATATATAAAATTATCCTTCTTATTTGGTATAAATAAAAACATGGAATTTTTTATTGAAATCATATGGTGAATACCTGAAACAGAGGTAATGGTATTTTAAATGATTTTTTATTTTATTTGATTCTATAACTACTTCAATTTAATTTATACCATTATTATATATTAACCTTATTAGTTAAAATGTTTTGATAATTAGTTATTTTATATGGTTCTATCATATGCATTATAGAATCATCATTCTTGTGTATGCATGTAATGACCCAAAACATTTGTTAATGAAAATTCTTCATGATCTAATTAAATGACATACTATATAGAATAGTTATATAAAATTTATTCACATCATTAGTTTTGGATTTTAAAATACCATTAATAATGGATATCATTGCTAATATAGGTGTCTAATAGTGATCACATGATTAGTATAAATATAGTGCATTAGCAAATCCAATTTACTTAGGAAAAGGAAGCAATGGACTCATCTAGTAGAATTTCTCTATATGTATCACATTTGTTAGATATCTAAAAGGAGATGGAATTATTTGGATCTTCTCCTGACAATCTCCAATTAGATATTCTATAAGTTAAGCTCAAACAGAATTGTCTACGAGAGATGTTTAAGTTGATAGAGATTACCATACAAGCGATGTTATTTGAGCCACCCCCAGAGTCTGTCACCATCACAATCCATACCCATAGGCCATTGGAGGGTGTTATAAGGGGTTATGTAACAAGACATTAGCACTATGATTATGTTATTTTTCTAATAGAATAAACAATATACATTTATTTTTTTAATGATACATTGTAAATAATTTTTAAAGAACAAATAGTATTTTAAGTTAAATTTCAATAATGAAATCTATTTTTATGAATTAATGGATTTTTTATCAAATAAATTTTTAATAACATATTTTTAAAAAATTTCACTTTCTTAAATATAAATGGTCGAAAAATATTTATGAATATAATTGTAATTTCTATTCAAGAGTGAATGAAAATTTTGTTAAAATCCATGAAATTTAAAAATAGGTCTGTTTTTATTTTAAAAGTAAAAATTCATATATTTGGAAAATTATTTAGAGAAAATGAATAATATTTTTTGAATTAGAATGTCTAATTTTTCTACTGTTGATTTTTTTCATAATTTTCTGAGAGAGTCGAAAATCTGGGTAAAAATTAAATACCGTTAAATTATACATTGTGTTTTATGACATAATAATGACATTATTGTGATGTAATAAAAGAAAATAAACTTATTTTTCGGGAAATATATGTTTTTCCATTAAAATAATGTGATTTTATGTCTTTTTGATTTATTTAACAATTATTTATTGGACCCTCCAATGCTTATAAAACATTTTTTCTTTTCAAATTGATTTCTATGAGATTGGGACTCACCTACACATAAGAAAGAATAATATTTTAAGAATATCCACCATTGTACATAAAAATTGTTTCTACTACCCTTGGGAAAAATCTAGTGGTAAAAACATTGGAATGTTTTGTGGTTTTGATTAGTTTAATGTGTAGGGTCCAAAACCTAAAAAATAATGAATTCCCTCCCCTTTCTAATATAATCACACCCATGCTCACACTTCCTCTTTAATAAAAGCCAATAGATCTCAAGCAAAAATTTACTTCTGGTTGCTATAATCATCCCAAGGATCCAAAATCTCCCAAGACACCACTCTCATGCCTCTCCCAAGATTTTGAGGTCGCACATCCAATTAATGGATTTCTTCCTTTCTAATTTTGTCAAAATTTAACTTAGTCATTATATAATTTTATTCAATTAGAAATGTTGGGGTATAATTTATTAAGACCCGTATAAAATAATATTTATGTATGATTTATGAGAAAACCCGTTTTCTCTCATTAATTCCTCTAATGTACACCTGTTACCATGTTGAAATTCTATAAGGAATTTCTCCTTCCTCGTCTAAATAAATGTGATTATTTTGAATTATAAATCTAAATTAAATTATATATGAATAGAAATGTATCTAACTAAACCCTTACATTACATTAAATGTACATATTATGAGACACCCCCTTATTTCCCATAAATATTTTTTTTTGAATTCTTATGTCACACCGTTATGCTGGAGAAATTGCCTTGCGGTTTTCAAAGCCAAAGTCATTATATAGTGAATACAATGCCCATTTTTCCATCAAGGGAATTAAAATTTATGCACATTTACTTATTTATTATATATATTCATGTATTAATTCCCCATAACATTATTGAGGAAGAAATTAATTTTTTTAATGAATCCATTTTATACGATCCATGTGGCACACATACGTATGAAATGAAATGAATAAGAATTGTGAGCCCTGATAACTCTCCAATGCATTGGGTAAAGGATAGTATCATGATATGTCTAGTGAAATGGGTTGTTAATAATTCCAATTCAAGTGAAATGTGGGTTTAATCATGCTCCATTTTCTATTATCCTTACATTATATGAATATCATGTTAAATGTTGTTCACACATTTCCATGTTATGTTAATCATGTTATATCATGCCTTTGTGTACATGATTATCTTATGATCCATTGATATTAATATTTCATAACATGTGTTGAATTCTTTATGTTATATATTTTATCTGACTTATTAGGATTTATAGCTTACCCCTTTTATGCATGTTCTCATCTTATCCCATGCAGACCTATGTTCGAGGGAATGTAGTGGTCATGTAAAAGTGGTTTTCAGTAAATATGTTTTGTTTCATGATTTAAGTCATTGTGTAATGTTTTTAAGTCCCACATACACTATAACTCTAGGCCTTCTATGTCGTATCAAGTGAATATTTTATGTAATAAATCATGTTTATGTGTGTAATAAAGAGCAGGGTTGTTATAGCACGAATCATCCAACTCAGGAGGAGATGTCGTTTGTAGTTCAATTACCACTTTAAAAGGTTGGGAATAATGATGGATTTATATATTATATTTAATATATATGATATTTAAGTTTTTATAATTTTTATTTAATAATTATATCATACAAACATTAATGAATTTTATTTTGTGAGAATATGATATTGTTGCTCGTGAGTACGGAGGAGTACTAACTTGTGAGCTGATCTGATTAAATAATTCTTTACAAAGATTTTGTTAAGGAAATATATTATAAATATATATTTTTATATATAAATTGATATTTATACAATAATTATAATATAAATATAAATTAAATTTACCTTCATTCAATATAGTAAGAAAATGGAAAGAGAATTCATGAATATAAATGACCTACCATCCCATGGAAAGATGCATTTCATTTATTATCTCAATTTTTTTTGGATTACTATAAAAATATATATAATAAATATATATAATATTAAAATAATAGTTTAAATTCCTAATATGGTGAAATAATGTTCAATGCACAAGGATTAAAAAAATCACAAGTCAATGGTACGTTAAAAAACATGGCAATTAACACCCAAAACACTGAAAATAATTAATTATTAATAACAAAAGGGTGATAATATGACATAAAATCATCATATGTGATATTATGAATATTAAAATGTCTCATGAAAAATTCATTTAAATTATTAAAACCATTATATTGGAGTTAAAAGAATGTTCGATCAAAATGAAGTGTGAAGTTTGAGTTTTTTATCTCAATTTCATTTTAATGAGGCATATTATAATGATATTAACCTAAATAGATTTTTATTATGTAAATAATTCCCCCTTGATATGTATCATCATCCAAAATTAATTATTAATGTTATATTAACTGTTAATTTTAATTATTTCATCTATGGGTATTCGAATTAAATGGTACAATGTGGTAAATAATTTCATAACTCAATTCCTTTTCAATAGGTCATATTACTTCAACGTTATTGTTAATGTTATAATATTATATTTGTAAGGAAATTTGACTATATAATTTTTCATTTATAGTTTTTTTTTGATTTATGGTTGATACGATTAATCGAGTCAATGATTGATTCTTACTTCAATGTTATGATCACTGAAAAGAATTACTGCACAACATAATTTTACTTGGGATTATTTATAATTGAATTTCAATTATAATAAGCTATTTTATAATTTTTTTACAAATTAATTTTAATCACATATGTTTATTAACGATCTTTTTAATGTGATATTACCTTTTTTTCACTAGTGGTGCTTAATTTTATTGAGAATTTCTTTAATAAAATCATCATTCATTTATCTATTGTATTAGAAATCCATTTTAAAACAAATCCATGTTTTCAATGTGTATTTTAAAATATGTTTTGTTTATGTTTTTTAAAATTATTTATTTAAATAATTTTATACTGATTTTGACTTTTCACAAAAAAATCAATGTAATCATCATGTCACTTTTTGAACATGCCAGTTTTCTATCCTTTTTTACCATGAAGAAACAAATGATATTTAAAGTATGTACTGAATTACCGTCCAACATGACCATCATTTTCTTCATGATTCCTTTTTAGGTTTACTAGGAATTTTTTAAAGAAATTAAAATGGGGATTTAAAGATATTTTTTTACGAAAGTGAATTAAAAATGAGAAGGATATTTTCCTAAATAATATTTCATAAATATATTTTCCTATTATTTCTATTCATCTAAAACAACTACCCATTACCATTACACAATTCGATATATATTGTCAGGGCATAATTTATTTTTTATGGAGGAATTATTATTAGTTTGACTGGGTGTGTACTATTTCAATAAAAATCAAATTACTACAAATGGTCTATGATTATGTTTATTGATTTAAGAATTATTTACCATTTTTATTCTAGTTTTAATATGAAATTTAAATTAATTATGTTTTACAAATTGTTTAATAAGAATGTATTGGATTTAATATGTGATGGGTGTGGCCAACTATATCCCCTTGATTAATCAATAATTATCATGCGAATAACTATATATGGTTTTGGTTTAGGGCTTACCCATTTATTATATATATATGAAAAAATAATCAATGATTTTTAGATCATGGAATAAATCCTTAATTTTATAATTTGTCTTGGAACGATTCCTCGAATGTGTTAGCTTTCATGGAATAAATATTTGATGATATTATATGTCTTCATATAATAAATAGTAGTTTCTTAAACATCCATCATTATTTATTCCTTCACATTGAATTTAGTTATTAATATTCAAAGAGATTAATCGATTTGTAAGAATATCCATAGTTTAGTTTCATGATCATGTGACTACTTAGATGGAATTATTTGATCAAATTTTATTCAATGAATATTAGGATCTATATATTAATTTAATGTCACATGTTTCAGTTAATTAACTTGACAATTTAAAATTCCTTATTTATTAATATCTTCCACTGTACACATACCCTTACAATGCATTTGAGATCACCCAAAAAAGTTTCCATTCCTCAAGATTCCATGATGTTTTCTAGGAATGATTTGTTGGGGTATGATATATGGAATAATTTTATTATTGAAAAAAATTTATGTTTTAATTTTTCTGTTGTATTATAATTAATGACCCATATATTTATATTTTTTAAGGATACTACTAATCAATTAGGTCATTCGACACATGATTTCATTTTAACTTTTGGAAATTTAATGGTAGTAGGTATCAAACTCAGGTTTCTAGGATCGTGGTCAGTAATATTTATATATATATGTGTCTGTGTGTGTTTGTGTGTATATATATTTATAAAAATGACTTACAAATGAAAAAACCATTGAAAAATTATTATTAAATATGTACTTACATTTTTAGTAATGTAATTTTATGCTTCAAAACAATCTTTTTCTTACAAAATGTTTTTTATTCCACGTTTTTAGAAAATATTATGATTAATTTATAAAAAATAAAAAATTTTAATTTTAATTTTAATATATTTTTTTTAAAAATAATATAAAAATATCTTTTGGATAAATATTTATATTTTTTATGAAATGCTAGATTTTCTTGGGAACTGTGAATATAACTATTTTTAATGAAAACTGTATTTTTATTCAAATAATTTACATATTTCCAGTTTAAAAAATATTTAAAAACTAAATTAACTTTATTATATTGTTAATAATCTAATTTTTTCCATTGTATTTAGTTTTTTTTATAAATTTGTACAAATATAGGTTTATTAATTAAAAAATATTTCAAAAATAATGTCTTAATAGCGTTTTGAGTTATGGTTATAAATTAATAACATCCACTTGTGGAAATGGATTACTAAAAAATGAATTCCGTATTTTGGAATCTGGATGTCCTAATATTAATAATATTTCCCTTTAATTTTTGATCATTATGATTGGTGATCATAGTTGACAATTGTCACTGGATAAGGTTAAATCAGGTAGCTAAGCTTCAATATAAAATAGAAATTTCATGGGAATGAACCTAATTTTTTTATTAATATATATATATATGAACCTATTTCATCCATATTCAACCAATTTTTAAATGAAGTATTTATTCCTTTTTGATATGATTTATACAATTATATTAATTTATTTACAGAAAAGTAAAAAATGTCATTTTATTTTTTTATCATTAAATTTGTGACATAAGGATAAACAGAACATATTTTTACTTATAAATATTCAAATGAATTTTTTTAATATGGTAATTTCATTAAAATATTTTCTGATCATATAATTTCATTAAATACATTCTCAACACCAATTCTACATTTATTCAATTCACAGATAAATAAAACAAATAAATCTAAAAATATTTAATGTCTTATAATTTTAATGAATTAATTTGTCTAATGAGTCTTATAGATGGTTACAAATTTTAATGTAAGACTGAAGGTATTATATTTTACATTTTCCGCTATCTTGATATATTTGAATGTATATTAAATTCATTGTTTCAAAAATGGAATTAATAATACTTTATAATAAATATTATTATTTTAAATAGGTTTAAATTAAATAAACATAAATTTTACACAATTAATTGGATATGATTTAAAAAATCAAAAATATCTCATTTATTGGTCATTTTTCATTCAAAATTAATATTAATTATGGTTAAATTTTCGAATAGTTTAATAATATTGTAATTAATACTCTACAAAATTCTAAAAGTTCCCCCAATACTTAAAAAGGGAACATCCTTCAAATTTTTATTCACATGTCACAAACCATTGGGTCATCAAATAAAATTGAAAATACACATCTTGCATCAATTTTGACATCTTGTAGGAATTTTTTAATAGAAACCCATTCGAGGAAGGAGTTAGTTATAATCACAAAATGTTGTTCTAAAGAAGAGGTATTGTTATTAAAAATGTATTTTTATATTATTTCTTCTTCTAACAACTTCAAATTTTATTAAAAAATGGCCATATAAAAATTCCTTTTATTATTTATTCTTAAATTTTATTAAGTTAATTTAATAACTAACCTGCATCTATACTTCCATCAAGTGTGAAACAAAAATATCGCTATTGTTTACGATAGAATACCTCCCTACGAAATGATGTAATTCATTTTCCATCACTTCTTATAATTATTATTTATGGAGATATATTAAATATATATATATATATATATAATAGTCTTGATATATTTATAGTTATATAAAATAGATATATCATATATTTTCATACCTTCACATTCATTGAAAAATTATATCTTCGTTTGTATGTACATGTTAACTACTACCTCCACGAAGAATTTTTATTCATTCTTAACCCCAACATAAAAATATAGGTGTATATATGTTTATTTAAATATATAATATATTATTTTTAATATATTTATCATTAAGATATTATAAAATAATACTTACCTTGTTTCCAACATGGTAGTTGAAAAATGGAAAATTATTATCATGCGTACAAAGGATCGACTATCTCCAAGACTATAACATAGTTCATTTTAGATAAAAATATTTAATTATCGGTTGTAAATAATTTAATTATGAACATATAAGATAATTATTTAATTATTATAATTCTACAGATGATGAAATAATGTCCTCTTTAACCATTGTCATCCTACAGATGTAATTTTGGTCATATGAGTTGAATATCATCAAATCATCTATAGTGAAATAAAATGAATGAATAATTTGATATAAAATTATAATAAATAAAATAAAATGAATGTTTAAGATTAATAAGGTTATTAAAATAAAATTGTTAAGTTAAATTTTATATATCATGATGATGAATTTACATGACATGTCATACTGTGGGTAAGGTATTTCATCTCAATTTCAACTTCATTGAGACATATTTTATATTATGCATTAGGATATTTTTATGAGGTGTATATTCTTTCAATTTTTTTTATTTAACACAAACATCTATTTTTCATGATGATTATTGATTTAAATAATGTTACTATATTTTGAATTATGATTAAATGAAATCCAATCTTATTTATATTATTTATCATGTATATTTTTCTTACTTATCCCAATTTTTTTAAAAAAAATATTAAAATACATTCTATTTAATTATGTGATTTATAAGGGATATTTTTTTCCATGAAATTTTACATGGTGTGAAAGGAATCATTCTATTATTTCTCATATGGGTTAATTTTAAAAATTCCTTAAAAAAACATCAATAGGAATGATTTCATAACATACAATGAATTAACATACCATCCCACAACAATAACCTTTTAAAATGTAACATCCCTGCTCTCCTCATTGGCTTGAGACATGGTGGAAATGATACTTTTCCATAATCTACATCCCAAGGAAGCCAAAATCTAGAAATAAATTCCAAGGGATTCATTAAAATGTGGTGGACGATTTTCCCTCTGATTGTAAAAAAACCAACCAAACATGTCATGACCTAAACCCAATATAAGATGTATGATAATAAATATAAACCAACTCAGAGTAACATCATTTATATCTAAAACAAATACTAAAATAGTATGACAATAGAGGACTACAAAACATCAAATTACAATGTGTAAGATAAAACTCACAAAATCAATAACAACCAGAGAAGGCCCATGATCCAACATACTGTACACCCCAATTACACAAAATAACATAAGTAACAAGATAAACTAGTAAAGAAGTGTGATAAATTACCTTTTACTAAGACATGATGAATGATATCGAAAAAAATAACAAATATTCCAATGTTGGGGTGAGTATTAAAACATTATAGGTTTTTGAAAAATGAATTCGCAACTAATGATACTAGGAAGGAACAGGTTGGAACATTTATTTAAAACAATTTATATAAAAAAATTTATAAAAAAAATAAAAATAGTTTATAATAGAATATATAACAATACATTTATTAAATGAGTTTTCAAAAAATATCCATTTATCAATGGAAAGAAACCAAACAATAAATTTAAACCATTTCAGTAGTTCCATTTTTGAAAAACTAAACAGTTCCATATACCCACTCATCCAACCATGCCTATTTCATAGACCTCCCTATACATGGGATTGTTGATTCGTCCTTCCATTATGTTTCTACTTGCGAAACCTTTTTTTTCAGGGGATGGTGCTGACCCATCTCCATTCCACTACTGATGGGTGGTAATTCATACCCTTATCAATGATGATTGAACTAGAAAATACATGATAATTATTATGAAAAACAACTCCCAAAAATCCCATTCAACCATTTCAATAAATTCAAACCATTAATGAATTCCATTCAAACAAAAAATTTCAATAAAACTAGACTTTTATTGAAATTTTTTTTAGTACATAAAAACCAAAAAAATAATTTCAAAATAATCCTTATAAATTCTTGTTTCCTATCTCACATTCCACATAACACCCAATTTCTAAAATTCTATAAACTATCCCCAAAGACTGTTTCCAAATATAATTCCAATAAATTTCATAACATATATCAATAAAAATAATCAATTTCAAATTAATCCATCACATTCTAAAAAAATAATTCGAGATTGGAGACACTTAACTCAATAATATATGATGAAATATAAGAACTACATGAAAACACTATAAAAAATGGGATGATTCTCCCAAACCCCACAATAGATCTCTTCCCATAATCCTGAAAAATAAAAAAATGACTATGATTCTCATAATAAAATATATATCTCCATTCTGGGGCTGGATCTATGAATCCAAGATAGATTGTTAAGTATAACATTGAAAAATCAACAAAAATACAATAAAAGAAGACTTACTATGAGAGTTGGGCTTCAAAACACTATGAAAGACCTTTGACTCTACAACTTATAGATGGACAAAACTTACATATTAATTTTGAGGGATAATATTCTAATTAGGGTCAATTATGAGCTAAAAATAATGGTTTAAAAGAAAAATGCCATCGAAGATCCACATTCTTGGATCTTGTTCTTCATATATGCATATTTAGTCACTTGGTTAGGGAAAATGTGCATTATCCACACCCTCAAATAGAAAATTTTCTTTATATGCTCAAATGGTTTGAAAATACTTGAATGAACTATAAAAAATCTAAAATTTCAATGTTACTCCTAAGTATACATGCATTTTGAAAAACTTTCACCCAACCATTAGGCCTTACCCTTTATCCTTGTCTCAATGTGCATGGCTTTATATAGGAGTTCCATGATTTTTAAAAAACATAAAACAAATGTGCAACTTCATAATAGCCTTAAAAACATTGAAAATGGTCTCCAAACCATCACAAACATCACCCAACTAATTTATATATTTAAAATACATAAATGAAGAGTTAAATACTAGAAAATGAAGGCCTTATAGTCTCCCCACAATTGGAATTTTTCCCAACTAGTATAAAAAACATTTCATTAAATGAATTCTTCGAATTTCTCATTCATCTCCTACCCCATTCCCCGGTCTCTTATAGAATCTGACAATGTTTCCAAAAATTATACACAATAATAATGTTTATCCCTGGTAATAACTTCTTCTACAAATCCACAATCCACATTGTCATGTTCACCAATGAAGTATCCAGATCATGGTCAATGTGATTCCATCAAATCATGTGGTGTTGATCAAGATGACACATTTTCTACTTGGATACATGGAAAAAATTATGCACATAACTAAACCATGTGGCAATTAAAAATGTGATGAAATATCTCCTATTAATTATAATATCTCAAAAGGACCTATGTATATAGGTGATAAAGCACCCATATTCCTAAAATGACATTGTCCAAACCGTGGATAGATCCTTAAGAACAGATGATTAGTCAACTTGAATGAAAACAGACATCAATGAAGATCTTCATATGATATATTATGACATTTTACCACCTTTATTTGTTTCCAAATCATGGAAATATTCTTTGTTGTCTCTTGGACAAGGCTCAGAAAAACCAATGAAGTCTCGCCTATTTTCACCCAAAAAAGTAGATAATGACAAGGATGTCAATAACATAATTCAAAAGACGCCATATATATTACAGCCTAATAACCACTGTAATATATTAAAGGTACTTTATCACCCCATTATCCTCCAAAATCCATTACTCAAGATCATAACATTTTCTCCAATATTTGTATCATCTTTTCATATTCCCCAACCATCTTAGCATGATATGACATACTCATTGTCGTCTGATTCCCATGAGATATTTGTAATGATTTTTAGAAATGAGACATAAATAAAGATTTGTATTTGAAACTATTGAAATTGGTACAACATTCCTATTTAAGACATAGGAGATTTAGATTTTGGATAAGTCCCCGAACATATGAGATTTTTGAATCTGTTTGAAATGAGAAAACATTGTGATCTGGTCCACCATCAACCATATGGAATCATATTTATGAACTGTTATTGTGAAAACTATTACATAATACATAGTTATCTACTCCAATTTTTAAATAGGGATATGTAATGTTTATAATAGAGATGCTATCCACTGATTGTTTTCCTTAACCAATAAACATGTTATGAAACTTAATACAAACTATTCACCATTACATTTCATTATAATCCATCAAGTTTTTCTTTCAATTCCTTATTAGTCCCCTATATTCATGGATGAATAAACCATCAAGATTAGTGGTAATAATTAATGATTTGTTCCTAATAAACTATAGGCACATCCATCTAATTTGTAAAAGAAACACTATGCTACCTTCCATCATCCATACCTCAATGGTATCCCCACCATTTCATTATGACCACAAAGAAATACATTCTAAATCTTACATATATAACTCTTTTACTATATTTTATAATTCATGAAAAATATAAAACTTATGAAAAATTGAAACATCACCTCATCATTCACATTATATGTTCATATATTCTATCACTGAAATAAACTTCCAGAGATCATAAGACTCTTTTTCCAAAATATCATACAAATTTATCATTAATTCATGTTCTTAAGTTTTTAATTTATCTGGTGTATACATCAAATAAAAGTCCAAAATTTCTAAATACTACATCCATTATCATTATATTGTTTCCAAATCTCATATTTAGAAAATATGTTTCCATAATTTAGGATTTTTGAACACATTAAGATTCCCACTAAAGAGATAATGATGTAGAGCCTTTATATCGTAGACTAAGACATATAACACCAATTTTTTAATAGTAATTCTTTGGAACAATAATTTTATTCATCCATCAGAAATAAAAGGATCCCCTAGAATGGTAATAAATCTCCAAACTTCTCCCAACAAATCACAATACAAAACGTACCCTTGTCTTGATTAAGAAAATCAATATTTGTGATGATGTACATAAGTATTATGATCTTGAAAAACATTTGAATTTATTAATCCCATTTTAATGGAACATTATTACATTTCAAATATGTCATAGGGGAACCTATTCCTAATAATCCATCAATATGCAATTTGTAATATCCAACAAAACCATGGAAACTACGTATCTGAATGGCATTTGATGGCTGTTTCCAGCAGATAAAATCCATGATCTTTTGTAGATAAAAAAGACTATTTCTGAAATTACATGGAAAATAAAGCTTAAATATGTTATCAAAAAACCACACATTGATAATTTTTAAAAAAAAAATAATGATCCCATCATGATTCCCAACACTATCGCCAAGTGTTTCTCATACCCAGCCCTGGTCACGGAATACACAGATATTTCATCGAAAAAAACCATAAAATAATATAGATATCAGTGATATATTCAATTTATAAATTCAATAAATTATTTTTATTATCTGTAAATACTAAAAGGAACAAAAACATATCGATAATGGCCATATATTCTTTTTAAATCAACCTTCATAACATTATGCATCTGAACTCACAATTGTTGATATCCTAGTCGCAGGTGAATCATATAGAATCATAAATATCCCAAAAATTTATTTATCATATATCAATTCATGGAAGTGAATATATATTCTTTTTATTAATATGGTTAATCTTATGATAAGGCACACACAACCATAGATCTCCATTCACCTTTTTTACAAACATGATCGATGATGCCCATGGAGGCAAGCTATTCAAAATAAACCCTATTAATTCTAGAACTCCCAACATCACTTCCAATTCCACATATATATGTGGATACATATAGTATTATGTAAGGTAGATTGTAGTAGTACCTTGAAGGATATCAATAATAAAATCCACTTCTCATGATGGTGGATACCCTGATAAATTTTGACGAAAAAAATTTTGTAAACAGTTCTACAACCACTGAAAGACAAATATTCTAAATATATTCTCTCAATTCCATTGCCAACACTAAAAACCTATATTATATAATTTCAATGTTAACTAAAAAAATCTTGTTTCACCTTCATTTACATTACTCTCTCCTTGAAATAGATTCATGATTCCATCACCGAATATAAAACTAACCCTTTGCATAATATAATCATCATGAGCCTTAAACATTTTCATGCATTCCATACCTAGGATTATATCAAATTCATTCATATCAATCAAAGAAACGTTCCATATAAAATCATATTAATATACTTATATAGAACATTTTCTATTTTGAGAGGATCAAAATTCTTTTTAATGTATAGAAATTATACTTTTTTACATATAATTAATTATCTAATATTTTAAAACCCAAAATAAATATCATTAGAATAAATAATGGAATAGGATTCAACTCTATCTAACAAAGAAATTATAATTTTAGTGTTAAAAATAATCATTGATTTCACAATCCATGGGATAGATGATTCAACCACAATAACATTCCCATATCCATATAATTTCTTTCTAGTGAAACATTGTTACTTGATTCCCTATTGATATTTTACATGTGGAGGAGTCCTGGTATTCCGGGAACCACCAGATATAGCTTCATTATGATGATGACAGATATTATTCATCCCTCACCGAATTAAAGAATAACTCATATGAAATACATGATATGTGTCCTAAACACCAAGAATATGGGAACTATAACAATTTTTTGAAGATTCCTCATATGATTATAATTGTGTATTGCTATAGGTGGTGTTGTAAATTTTTGCTTCATGTGGTCGAACAAACCACATTGAAAACATCCATTCATACACATTGGATTTAAAAGAAGACTAAATGATCCAGCTGATTGGTTCTTATCCATTTCCCACCTTGGAAATGGGGGTCCATCTTCTAATTCCACATGACATTATAGTTCCTAATATTTCATGTAGCTATAAACATGATTCCTACAGCCATAGATACTAATTGGCCCTTTATATCTAACTTCTATCGATTAATCATTTCTGTATAATCTATTACATAGAGAACGTAGATAAATGATGAAATCACCTTCCTCAGTCTCAATTATAATATTGGAGTATTCAAGGACCCAATAACAACAACATTGGTAAAAAATAAAACTAAATTCATAAATTTATCCACATACATTTTCATTGTGAAGATCTATTATTTCAATCTTAATAAATTAATAATTATTGAAATCCTGTACAAATGCGGTAAGAAATTTTTTGTTGAACAATTATTTAAAACACTCCCAATAATTTCCATGTTCTAATTTGGCATGAATGGATAATTAAAACCTCTTGAATGAAATATCCTCCAGAATATACCTCCCCATCTCGACCTTCAACCCAACTTGTGTGTTGTGGAAATTGAATATTTGATTCACCCTCTTAATCCACACCAGTTCATTCCCTTGTACAAAATCACCTCGAATGATGTGTGGATTCTCCATATATAATTAGAAATAATGACCCACTTCAAATGGTTAATCCCTCAAATTCCATTTTCAATATCCTAAAATTCTTGGATGATACTTTAAAATATTTATCGGTTAAACTGTGGATCATGTGTGACCAAATTCTCCTAATCTTTATTCAGTTGGTTAATGTAACTCATATCGGGTTCCATTCTAAAGAAACAAAACAAACAACTTAATTCCCAATCTATAGCTACAGAAGGAATGATAATTTCACATTATACGACATGAAATATCACAACATGGAATTACAGAATTCATAATTGTTCTATATTCATCCCTTTTTTAAAACATCCTCTATAATTTTGAAAATCATACAATTCATTAAATATTACAACAATTCCATTTTCAAAATATTACATTTGAAAAAAATAGTAAAATTTTAAAAAACCTTATATTTTCACCTGATATCATAAATTTGTACTCAATGTTAAATATTCCTTATTAGTGGGATGGAATTTCCATAATTTAGGTCATTATAATATAATTGGATAAACCCATATATTGAGATTAAAAATACTATAAGTGTCCCAAAAATGTTTATTTACACAACAATCTGGTAACACGTTGTTTGTCATAAAAAGGTTATCTAAATCATTTTATAAATAAAAATTAAATCCCCAAAAATCCATCTCCATTATATGATCTGATGTCTAGGAATAAAAAAGAATAAATTTCAACCCCTAATCCAATATAACTATTTTCCAATGGTAAGTAATGGATGATAAATTATGATGCCATTTATTCTAAAAAGATAACTGGAAGAACCATGACAAAAACCAAATATGACATTCTGCCACTAATCATTGTCTTTAGTTAAGATTGAAATGATGCCTGGCCTTATTTGACATCCACTAGATGCCAAAGGATATAAATAAACGCCAAGGTATTCATTAACAAGTGGGGGTAATTTAAATTACTCACTTGATCTTTATTACACATTTAAACATAGTATATTAAATAATTTTCACGTTATAAAACTTATAATATTGAGAGATCAAGTGTATTTAGGGATTATGACCAATACAAATCAATTTAAAACATAAAATACAACATAATTATTGGAATATTAGATTGCATGACAACAATATTCCTTCATACATGACACTACATTTGATAACCATAGGACATATATAAAAAAATGTGATCTATAAACACTGGTAACAGAATAATAAAGGAATAACATGAGGAATATAATTCAGGTTAGTCAATAGTTGTAATAACGGTTCATAAAATAAATATGGACATAGAGTCATGAAATGGAATGATAATATAACATGGAAATGTTTAAACAACATAAAACATGATATATGAATTATTCAAGGCTCATTGCACATGGATTTGTAGGATTAAACCATCATTAGAGATGAATTATCATGACTAAACCCTCATTACACATGAATAAGAATTAATAAACACTTACATATGAATATTTATGATAATTATAAATTTGACTCAATACATTGGACCACTATCAGGGTGAACCCTTCATAATCATTTCATTTTCATACTTATGTGTCCCATATAGATCATATAACATAGATTCCTTAAACTATATAAATTATTCCACAATTGAGGAATATGGAATAAATACAAGTAAGTCCTCAATATAAATGTATATTTTTATAACGTTTAATACCCTTGAAATAGAAATGTGTATTTTATTCACAGGACAATTATTGTTTCTTGGAAAATCCTTGTTCAATTTCTCCAGCACAATCATATCGTATAGAATTTAAAAAATTGGATCACGAGGAAGAAAGAGTAATCTGATCATTTATAATTAATGGAATGTAATGTGGTCATTTATTGAAATTATCCAACACATGGAATTTAGATATACAATGTGAACCATTGTAATGAATGTTGATGAAAGAATTGAAAACAAAAGAACACTTCTTAAATTTTAGAATTGTAATAGGTGTATATAAAAGAACATAGGGGGATTAATGATATTGAAAAGAAGATATTTTCATTTATAAATCAAAAGTAGAGTCAATGAATTATTTATGAAAATATTATAATATATGAAAATTTCAATTAAAAGTCATATCATAAAAAAATGGTTGATAAAAGAGGAGTGTAGAAGATCACTTAAATGGTTGTGTTATTTCAAAGTCTTGGAAGAGGCTTAATAGGTGATTTAGAGAACCTTGAAAGGACTCTAGGTATCATGGGATAGAGGGTGGTCAAGATTCAAATAGCTTGAGTGAGGAGAAATGGGATTATTGGTGGGATTATATATGAAATTAGGGGGATTTAATTAATATTTTGGTTTTTCACAATACATAATAAAATACTAAAAAACAAAAATCACCCCACAATTTCTAGATAATGGTAGTGAAATAAATTATTTTATTAGGCTATGTGATGAAAATTTCAAAATATTTTCCTTGCTTATATTGACGGAGTCATATATTCAAGGAAATGATTTTAAAATATAAATATATATTATATGTTTTGGGGGATTCACTAAGGAATTATAAAATAAATAAATATAAAAATGATTAATTTTTTTAATGGATAATAATATGTTTCTAAAAATATGAAATTTTTAGTATTAATTAATTAATTATTGGGACAATTAGGTAGCAATAAAAGACATCGTATATTTAAACATTATTTAATTTTTACTAAAAAATCAGATATCTCAGATAAATAAGAACCATTAGAAAATTTAGAAGACCATATTATAAAAATAATATTAATTTTATCTAAATAATTGAATAATTATTTAAATTTTAAATTTCAAAATTAAAACTTCTGTTTATTAAAAACAACAGGTTTTGACAGAAATAGTTTTTAAACCTTAATAAAAATTACTTTTGACTTCATAAAAAATATATGATAATTTATATATAATTAATGTAATTTAATTGTTATATTTTATTATAATACTATTTATTTCAAAATTCAAAGAATTCATTAAAAGTATATTTCATAATTTAATTTTAATACTATCCAAAAATACAATTTGTGGTTTTGAAAACATTTAGAATGTAACAATAATAGAATGAAATTATATTCATTTTTATATAAATAAATCATGTACATAATCTTATTGCTAATTTATTGTCACATATCACTTTATTACACCACAATACACCCTAAGAGTATGGTGTGAAATTATGGGGCTTTAATGGGCCCATTTAGAGAACATGGTTTATGACATGGCCTGGATAATCTCAATCATTTAAAGTAAACATTTTCACTCATTCTTTGGTTTTTGTATCCTGACATGTGATTGGTCAAGGGAAAATCCCATAAAATATATCACCCAAAAAATCATTAATAAATGGTCTTCATAGGTATCATTCTTTCTGTTTGAGGCCATCACATACTTATTCAGTATCAAAATAATTTTTCAAAACCCTATATTTATACTAGCCATGTGATCACTATTAAATGGTTATATTATCAATAGTAATGATACTTAATAGTCATTTAAATCCAATTTGATGTAATGAAATAAGTTTACATTCTGTTTGATAACCATAATACATTAAATAAAAATAAAGTTAATGTTATTTATAAATGATTTTTTCTTTAAAACCTTTCCCCTTTAGAAAATTATCCCATAATATTTCCTTTTCCCACACAAAAATATATTGGGATAACTATACATTATCAACTCATATGGTTCCCATGTTTCTTCTTAAAATATTTTGTTTCTCCGCAACACCTTATTGAGGAGAATTTTATACTTGTGTAGAAATTTTATCTATGATCTATGATCTCTATTAGATTCACCTCATAGGAAAGGTAATTCTCTAATCATACTACCTCTGGATTGAGTACATGTGATTTTCTGGGATGTACATCCATAAGTGGAAACCATGAAATTCATCATGGACATCAGATATATTTGGTAGGTGTTCTAGTTAATATACCACTTCTCTGATGTGATGAAAGATCTATATAGGAAACATGTACCATATAATACACTTTTAATTATTCCAAAATCTCATGAATCTCTTAAATGATGATTTTAGGAGGAATATCTTGTCTCCAACAACATATATAGGTCTTGTCGATGATTTTAATCACAACTCTTTTGTTGAATATGAGATGCCTTAATGTTCTACTGGACGAACATACCCTTCTCTACCATTTCATGGACCATTTACAGGCCTAGAAGTTATCATTCCCCAAATTCATCCAAACATGCTAGTGTTCTAAACCACCTCCCATAAAAATCATCATAGGGAGTCATTTCAATGATCGAATTGAAACTATTGCTGTAAGAGATCTCCACTAAAAAATATGTTGACCACGTCCACCATTGATGTATTTGATAAATATATCAAAATTTAGTCATGTTTTTGGATTGTCCACTCACATCCGAAAATAGTTTTAGTGTGCTATTTCATATTGAATTTAAGATCATTTTATAGAGCATGATGGTGGATTTTCGATAACATATAGTTAAATCATTGATTATGATCAGACACAATTGATAGGGGTACATCATGCATCCTTACAACATCTATGAAGTATATCTGTGCATGTTTATCTAGAGATAAATCATATCAAATCATAATGATGTGTGCAATCTTTGTAAGATGGTACACAACAACACAAATATCATTTATTCTTTTGGATGTCTTCAGAATTCTGGTGATGAACTCCATGGAAATGTCTTCCCTTTTCCATGTTAGTATGGGTAATGGTTGCATCACCCATTTAGACTTCTTCCAATAAGCCTTCACTTGTAGAAATACTAGGAACTTTGATGTATATTTAGTTAACTCCTTCTTCATGTTATCCCACCAACAGTGCCCTCCGTGATCTTGTTACATCTTTTTTGTTTGTTGAGTGAATGGATAATTTGATACTATGTTCATCATTCAAATTTTATTTCTTTATCTCGGGATTTTATGGGGTATATAATATTGGGCTAAATCTCCCAACTACTTCTTCATTAACATTTAACTCTTAGGATATCCATTTTCCTGTAGTTTCCACTTTCATTGGAATTCCCAGATCAACTTTTGTAGCATTATTTAACCATTTCTAAAGTGATTTTTGAGCAATAATTTGTAAAAGAATTGATGATTTAACAGTCATTATAATTCTCATCTAAGTACTCTACATATCTAAGAATATTATATTTTTATCAATTATCATCAATGATATGATTGTTTGGTCTTTTCTACATAGTTAATAATTACCCTTTTCGCATACCTATGATGGTAGTGGATTGAGATGTTTTAATCCTTGAGGAGCTCAACCCATCTCTATTGGTGAATAAAAATCTCTTTTTATGCTAATATATATTTGATACTTTTGAGATAACTATATATTTCCCAATTCCCCATAAAGAGATAATTCCTCCATATTTATAATGAAAAGATCACATTTACGAACTCTATATCATATGATGGTTAGTTTTTCTCATGAACATTAAACCACTTTGAGGCATAATAAATGACTTTGTCATTTTGCATCAACACACATCCTAATCTCTTCAATGAAGAATAACTAAAAATCAAGAAATTTTCCCCATTTTTTGGAAATACGAGCACAATGGCAGCGATAAGCATATTTTTCAACTTCATGAATCATTATTTGCATTCATTATTCTATTAAACTAAGAATACCTTCCTATATATCTTGGAATGAGGGATTCATTAGCTGAGGAAATTTCTCAAAAATCAATGATTTTGTCCATGAAACACAAATAATTTATGGATATCCATCATATATATTAGACATGGATATCCCTCAATATACATTATCTCCTAAAGATACATAGATATCCTATTTCAAGTGATGATATTCCCCATGAATGAGACATCCCTCTACTATAACTCACACTTGACGTATACTAAAAAGTTCTTCTCCTTTAGCTGGATCATTAGAAAAGTGATTAGATGCTCATCCTTGGTATTGGAGTATTTTTTAATATCATCTATAAATACTTCCATATTTTTTTCAAGATAATCAATAAAGACTCTATTCATCATGTCCAGGAATATTTCTAGAGTGTTAGTAATTCTGAATAGAATCACTTTGAAATCGTAATTCCTATACCTTGTACAAAAAGCAGTCATGGGGATATCCTCCTTCTTCACCCTTATTGGGTAATATCCCAACTGAAGAACCACCTTAGATATGTATTGTAATCCCCATATATGATCAAATAATTAATCAATTCATGAAATTATATTTGTCCTCGAATCATTATTTTATTGAGATCATGATAATAAATGAAAAGGAGTCTTGAATCATCCTTCTTCATTATGAAGAGGATTGGTGGAACCCATGGTGAGGTACATGGGAATATAAAACCTTTATCTATATTCTCCTATAGTTTTTACATCAATTACTCATGTTCCACAACATATACTCTATATATATACTTGGATTTTAAAAATACACCATATATATGATCAATTAAAAATTCAACATCTCCACCTAGTGGAAGACTAGGAAATTCTTCTATAAACACATTTATGAATTACACCAAGATTGGCAGGTATTTGAGGATGATCCCTTCCTTAGACTCAACAATCTAAGAAAGGTACATTTTCTAATAGGTATCTAATATCTAATCTTGGGATAATTTTGTTTAGGATGATTCATCCACCTATTAGAAACTAAATAGAATTGGGGGTCAATCACCAAATTGAGATTGATTTACCTCTCATAGTAATTTATGATGTTTCTATAGAGGGAAACCCAATCCATGCCTATAATTGTATGAAATTACAGAAAGAGAGGAATGAATAGGATCATTAGGATGTTCAATCATAAAATTGTGATTGGGGAGAAGTTACATTCCTAGGATGCGATAATTTCTTCATATGTCATATAAACCGAAATCTATACTTAAATTATGTGTAGCGGTGTATGGATTATTATACTTAACATTTAAGATACAAATGAATTAAAAGAAATAGATTCAAAATGTCAGTTCTCTATTGTTGAATGAGTATCTATCATACGTATCACCACATCATATTCAGGATTCTCTTCGACAATATTGATGGGAAAAGCACAACCTTGTTTTCTCAGAGGTTGTTTGTTAGCTCCAAAAACCACAGTCTTAGGGCACCGGTTCACAAAGTGCACTAGTTTTTTAACTTTCTAGCAATTAATGATGTGTTAAAGGTCGACTGGATCATTCATTTCCATTGATACAATATGTCTTTCTCCATTCGATATCTTTTAGCTAGGTTCCATTGCTTCAATACCTAAAGAGTATCCTTGATCAACTTAAAGAAATTTTTGGGGTGCTTCATTATACTCATTGACATTTGGGGAGCTGTAATTACTTAGAATTATTGGATTTATCCACCAGACTACCCGAGATAATGTCTAATTTCATGTTTTATCCCAATGATACCCCTGAGATTCCCCGATCTCCATCATGACATTGAGGGATCATCAGAAAGTTTCATCAAATCATTCAAATTAATGGATGGTTATGGATTCCGATAGGAATGATTTTATCCCACTATAGAATCTATCACCCTTAAATTTGGGGGAAACGACAAAACTAAAGGATTATCATGAATGTATGGCGATGTTCTCTTCATACGCCCAAACAGATTCATCTTTCTTTTACTTGAATGAAAGGAAATCTATTTCCATATTATGATGGATGGTGTGGGGGAAATTTTAATTATGAAACATTTTCTAGAATTCCTTTCACATCATTGCATTGATCACCTATTTAATATTAATAATATTTAACAATGTCCACCACTGATCAGATTCACCATACATATGATAAACATTATGAAGAACCTTCACGTGTTCAGAACCATTAAAAGAAAAGAATAAAATTTTTATGGAATTGATTCATTTCCCGATGATTAATGGATCTGATGATCTAATAAATGTAGGAGGCATGTGCCTTATAAATCTCAAAACTTTTATTTGCTCAATATTTAGGGGGTTAGTGATCCTCTTGATCTGTGATTAAATTCATAAAATCAATTTATTATGAGATTATCATAACACAGTTTTTGATTCCCTCTCCCCTTAGGTTGGGCATCTCATTTGGAAAATAATCACATTGCTCTTAAAATTAGTTTTTTACCTGATTCCCCCCATTAAAATGCATTAGCTATAATGAAATTATGATTAGGGATGAGTATGTAAATTATTTAAACACATAATGTGAATCCAATGAAAAAAATTGGATTACATATAAATTACATTTATCTCCATAACTTATGAGTTTCTATGATTTAGTCTATGTTATCCACGGTCTACTTCCTAACATATAATTATACGGGAATTTTTTGTGTTCTTGTATTAATGGATAATACTTAGTTCTATGTTTTATCAAATAATATCCCAAGATGGTTTCAAAAAAGGAGTGTATCAACCAGCTTGTCATGCACTAGTTTCTGTTCGATTCAAGCTCAATGTAGTACTTTCAGGTTTTACCCATATATACATCTGTGCCAGAGCCACATCTACATGTCCATATCTAGATATGGATATCTTTTCACTATAAACCACATACTTAATACTCCAAAAAATTAAGGATTATTTTCATATACATTGTTTTATCCCTAAGGCTTTCACTAGTTTTTTATAAACCAAATATGAAAAATAGCTAAACCCTTACACTGATACCAACTATAATAACCCTGCTTTTATTACACATGTAAACAAGATATAATAATCACTTTTACCTAAATAAAACCATTAATATTAATAGGTATAATGTTTTGGGACATATGAACATTACATAACTACATAAAAACATTATATAGAACCTCTTTGACGAAAACATCATTTACATGTCCTCAATATTCTTTCATACTTTAAACTGTATTTAAAAACCAGAAGACATAAATAATAAAAGGGTGTGTTATAAATCCCTTTAGGGGAATAAAAAAGGAATAAAATGTGGAATAAAATACATTTTATTCAATAGGAATATAATTGGAGAAAAAGAGATACATGAACATAGAGGCATGACATATCATGATAATCATAACAAAGACCTGTGGCAACAACATACAACATGATACTAGCATGAGTCAAGGCTTATTTCAGATGAATTAGCATGAGTAAACCCTCATTCACATGAATTATATTGATTAAACCCTAACCACACATGAAATATCATGTGTAAACCCCCATTGAAGATGACGTGCCAAGATAATAAACATTACCAAATTAATTGAATCTTTATCAGAGAAAACCTTCCTAATCATTTAATTTTCATGCTTATGTGTGACCCATAGATCATATAACATTGTATCATTCTAAATCATACACTATTCTATGATCCTATAATGTGGAATAAATACATGTATGTCCAAAATAAACATGTATATTATCATAAAGGTGAATAATCATGATGGAAGAATTGGTATAGTATTCACTATCCAATTATTTTGTCATATAAAATCATTGTAAAATTTCATCAGCATAACGATGGCATATAGAAAACCAAAAAATTGGATGAGATAGATAGAGAGAGTCCTATGATAATATATAAAATAAATATAAAGTAATGATTACATGGAATATCATTTCCTGATATATTAAATTCTGAAATAGAATGTGTTATATAATAATGAAACTTGAAGAAAGAGGGGGAAACAAAAGAAACATTATTAATATTTCGTGTAATGCCCTGACCCTAGATTCATAGAGTTAGTGAATTATTATAATACAATGTAATTATTACAAGGAACAAATTCCCGAATGACTGATCAGATTAGCCATCACGGAAATACTAGATACATTCATAAGTTCTACATTACATTTTAAAATTAAAAACTACAACTACATTGTTTCCATAGACCGCACTCATATCCCCACAGACTATCCCTACATGTCATTCATAAAATACTTTTTCGAATCCTGGGAAAAATAAAACATAGAAAGGGGTGAGATCAGATGCTCAGTAAAGATAACAATATAGTGAAAACATTCATAAATAAGCACAAACATTTAAGGAAATATATTAGACTAAAAAAGCCTTTAAAACATGAACTTCAGCATAATATGGAAATGAAAAAAAATACCATTTACTTATTTACTTGGATATTCTAATAGTCTAATTATCACATGCAATGTCAATAGCCACTTTCATAATGATGGAATGAATAATGCTAAAATTTTGTAACCACATAGTCAAGGCATTGTGCCAAAACTAAAAATAAGATTTTGTCAAGGCCATGTTCCAAGACACTATATTGTCTCATGAGTACTATCGATGTATCAAGGAGTTATTGTAGGCTCCACCCATCACTTATTATGTCCTATTAATTCCTTATATGATAAGGTTTAAACATAACATAAACATTCGTATTAAAACTATCATATGAAATGTCAATACATTATCCATAAACCAGGAATGGTGTAAAAATAAGACATCCATAGTCAGAAATATCAAAAAAACATAAACACAATATAGATGTTTTGTATTATAATTAATCAACATCAAATAAGTTTAAAATTCGTCAAAGGATGTGGAGATAGATGAAGTCAAAACCTTTTTTAGAGAAATATCTCTTTCTATTTTTAAATCACTTAAAAATCATATAATTATAAAAGAAAAAATTTAATTTGAAAATATTATTATAAGCATGTAAGAGAAGATATGAAGATTATATAATGGAAAAAATATCCAAACCCACCCTATAAGTTAAAAAAAGACATTCTTACATTAATTTTGTCGAATGTTTTATAATGGAACATGTTTACAAAATGACGGAAATATTCCTTTATAAAAATAATATAAGAAGTCAAAAAAAATTATAAATGACATTAACCCATAGTCTATAAAATAGTGTGAATGTTTTGAAATATATTTGTTTGAAACATGTATGTGGATGACAAAGAGTTACTAGTAGATAATTTCATATAAACAACCTCAAATAATTAATTGATTGTGATATTAACCCTTACCATGTACTTTTCCTAGGCCGATGGAATGTTAAACTTCTATATAATGGTGAAATAATTGTTATTAAATTATACAGGAATAATATTGATTAATATGATATCATATATGATATTTTAGCATTTCATTGTTAATAATATCTTGGTATTATCGTCGTTTCAAGTGTTAACTAATTCGTTGTCCTTTATATTATTTGTTACATAATTTATGATTTTTATAGATAGGATGTATCTTAATAATTTTCAGAATTATATTATTTTTTTAAAATTTACTTTTAATCCTATAATGAAAATTATTCTTGAATGGATACGATGGGGAATTAATCTCTTCATGTTCGTGGACACGGTAATCTGTATGTACACACGAGCGATAATATAATTTTTTTGATATAAAGTAATATATAATTGGATGGTATATCATATATAAAGAATAATTATCATGGTATATTTATTATTTAAAAAAATTACACAAAATTATTATACCAATCCAAATAATAATGTATTGAATGACAATTACACCATGACGTGGAGATGGCAAGCCGTACGTACGCACATATGGTGACATGTCATTAAAAGGATGGATAGAATAATGATTATGATTGTAAAATATTTATAATAACTTCAAATTATATAGAAGATACTGGAGTTATTATTTTAGAATGTAATCAACAAAGAAATAAGAGGTGGAAGAAGAAAGGAACATGAAAGTGGTGATGAAATATTGACATCTTCTTCGGGTTCATCATTTTTATTTGATCAAAAGGGCTCGTTAGATTGAATTTTTTAATAATGGATGGCCTTTAGGATGAAGGGAGAATAGCTGGGAGGATATGTGGGTGGGATTGGATGAGAAAAAAAGGCTTAGATGGTGTGAATTTGAGTGAAGGGGAAGTGCCCTTTAATAAGAGGGGAGAGGGGAACCTTAAGAAAAGATAGAAATATTAATTTATAATAAAATTATTTTCATTTAATAATAGCTAAAAAATGAATTATTTAATTTCTAAGGCGGGGATGGGTTGAAAACCACTCAACCAATAGGTTTTAGACAGTTTTGGATCACTATATTAACTTTATCTTTTAGATTTAACTTCTAATTAAATAGTTTTACATTTACCATGTATCTTTGTATTTTTATAATATATGGTTAATAAACATACTATAATATTTCAAACAAACCTCAAGTGGTTCATTAATGGCATATATATTATTATTTATGTACTTTGAATGAACCATTTTTTTAGAAATAGAATTCTAATTAATAATATAATATTTGTTTTAAAAACTTTTTATGTCTATTTT
Source organism: Viscum album (assembly GCA_963277665.1). Classification (NCBI taxonomy): domain Eukaryota; kingdom Viridiplantae; phylum Streptophyta; class Magnoliopsida; order Santalales; family Viscaceae; genus Viscum; species Viscum album. Next base: position 1,700,743,366 of record OY728127.1, read on the forward strand.
AACACTGTTTGGTATTTTTGTTGCTAAATTCCAACCAACATTTCCATTTTTATTCCAATGGAAAAAATAGAAACAAACAACGGACAACATACAGCCTACAAGAAGCATCGAGGCATACGGAGGGCAGAAATAATGAAGACCAATGGCATCCCCCTGGATCAGGTTCACCCCCTCATGTTTGAAGTGGGAAACATGGGAAATACATTGAAACAGGTTATTTGGGGTTGCCAATGAAGCCAAATGATCTGATCCCTTATTCCCCTCCCTATATGTATGGGTGACTTGATTGTTGTTGCTGATGAGATCCCTGCATCTTGATATTGTATACATATTTGGCCATGGTATCATTCTCGTTCCACACAAGGCTCCGCAGATGATCAATGAATCTGTCTCTACATGGGTAATTTGGAGCTCCTGATGCCTACATAGGATGATGACTGAGAGAACAGCCAATGCCTCTGCCTACAGGGAGGAGCCTTCGCAATAATGCACCATATATTCTGCGTACACACTGCTTGTGTAGTCCCTGACCACACCTCTTCTGCGCATAATGCTCACCACAAAAGACCCATCAGTATTCAACTTGAGGCTGAAGACTGGAGGTTTCCACCACACCCAAACCCCCTACTGTCAGAGACCCATTTTTTAGGAGGGAAGATGCACATTCAAGTTGCGCAGTGAAGGAATGTCCGACCACAGTCCCTCAACCCCGCACCAGTCAACCAGGCGACAACGTGTGTTCGAGACGATGCTGCGACCCGGGGCGGGTACACCCTCAAACCTGGACCGGTTTCGCGCGTACTATAGACTCCATCATCTCGCGTTGATGAAACACTCACACACCGCGGTCTCCATAACCTTCCCATCCAAACCTCGAAACAAGCCATCCATAAAATTAATACTTTGAAAAAAATTCATCTTACAAACTCTAACATGTCAAATTTTCCTAGAATATTAGTGAAATTACTCAAAATTTCCAAATTACATTTATTTGGATATTTACAATATCAATTATTTTAATCAATCATTAATACGGTAATTACTGCATAATCATTGTGTTATAAATAAATTTAATTATTTAATGTCTAAATATTATAAATAAAATACCATTAAGTATGAAATATTATTCAATTTCTAATGAATATTTATTGTCGAATTTATATTATGTGTAACCCTATATTAAAAATGATTTATTTATCAAACATTGAATTTCACATTTTTAACACTTATTTTAAATAAATAATAATATATGTCCTAGTCTAATCAAACTGGACCTAAAGGATCATTTGTTATTCCTACGGTTGTTTTTGGTTCATTTAATGAAATCCAATAGAATTAGGACATATGTTAGGGTAATAATAATATCAATTTTACCCTTAATTACCAAATTTACTTTTAACCGTGGTAAATAAAAGAAACCCATTAATATTCACTGAAAAATATTTTCATCTTATTGAACCACATTTTACATAATGATATTAACTATGTCTCTCAGATTTTTGAAATTCAACTCAAAGAAGTAGTAAAAGTAATTTTTACACAAATGTTCAAATGCTCCCAGGATGTGGGCAAAAGACGGTAAAAAGTTCGATAAAAATTTATATATCTAAACTTATTATAAAATGAATCAAATGAAATATGTTGAAAATATATTGGTATTATGTATCTATTTTGAACTAAAATAAATTAATATAAAATATCTAATTATTCATATAAAATGTCTATTTACCCAATAACGTAGTGTTTTTCACTATTCATAAAAAATTGAACGTTTTCAGAAAAATACCATAATTTCACCATATGATTATAATGATTTTCCATATTAAAAAATGAAGTCTATTTTACCAAATTCAAAACATAGTGTCTATTATTAATTTGAATTAAATTCCCATTTTGAAAACCAAAAAGAGGGTTTAAAAAAAAATAAAAACTATAAAATGATTGACATGTGATTATTTCAAATATAAATGTCAAATTACTTATAATGACCAAAATTGTATGAAATTATAAAAATATAATCTAATTATAGTTCCAAACAATAAAAATTCATAATTTATCACTATAATTTAATTTGATTAAAAATGGTGTTTTTAATTATTTTTTTGTAATTTTCACTATTCATTACAATATGAATGTTTTCATAAAAGTACCAAAAAATTTTCCAATTAAAATTTTTATGTCCCTATTCTAGAAAATAATTTAATTTAATTTATTTGTAGATATAAAATTGTAAAATATTTGGTTAAAAAATGTTAACCATTAAAAGGCGGTAAAATTGCATTTGTTTAAATATATTTATTTTATCTGAAAATTTGAATTTGTTCTTATATAATGTCTAAGAAACAAATAATATGGAAGTTAAATTATATAGTGTATATAAGATTCAAAATGAAATTTATACTATTCAGAACAGATTTTTGAACGGTTAGTTTGGTAAGTTGTGGTAATGTCAATCTCAGTTTTTCCTGTTGCACAAGTTATTGAATTACATTAATGAGATAAGGTACTATCAAATACTGTGGTGTTACATTTTTCCATCCTTAAATAAATTGTTTTCTCAAAATTTGAAATTGTTCTATGAAAAGAAAAGGTTAGAAACATAAAAATACCTTTGTAGAAAAACAACATCCGAAATTTGTTCAATAAAATTTAGTTTTAATAAGAGGTAGGGGAAATAAAAAAGTCAAAACCAAATTTTGATCATGATTAGGAGAACATTGTTGAAAATTAGAGAAAAAAAATGAAAGGAAAAATGTAAATATTTATAGGGAGTGATTGAGGTCATCAATCACAAACAAGTGTACAATTGAGGGCCTTAAATCCATCAATCTATGATGATTTAAAGTTTCAATAGTTGAACAAAACATAAGGTATTAGGATAACCCATTTTTGGTTTTATGATATCTTCCCTAATGTTTAAGAATTAATTTATTCATATAATGATAGGGAAAATATATATATATATACTTTACATATAGAGTTTTATCCTTCAACTAATTCCTATAACAAACTCATCTTTCACTCCAAAAGTTAATAAAATTAAAAAATATACTATTTATTTTAATCCTATAGAGTAAAAAAATGAATTTATATTCATTTTATAGACTATTTAAAAAACTACAGTATACAATCTATGGCATCATATTGGCTAGTGGTTATTGATGCACCCTTGTCGCCCTTCGGTTGCATGTTCATGTATTGTGGCCTTTCCGGATGCGCCAGGTTGTCGCCCGAACACTGCATTGTCCATTCTATAACAATCCAAACAAATAACCGTAACAATAGTATCTAATTTAAATCATAATCCATTTCAACCTTTAGATTTATCCAAAATACTTCTATCCAAACTCACAGTCCAAAACTTATAAGGAAGTTAAACACAATGAAGATCATTTTGGCCACGAAATAACTGTGAACACCTTCATCATGTATTTTTTTAAACATAGTAACACCCTGAATTACCATAAAACAATATTGATTACATTCATGCTCCATTATTTTTTATAGAATACTAGATATATTCCTTATAACCAAAATTTTTGAATATTCCAACAATGATGAAATTAACAAACTATTAGTCAGTTCAAAAGAAGTTAAAAATATCCATTATAATTTATCCGAATCATCCATCACTTATTCCAAAATCATAACCACATTATCATGACTATATTAAGGATTACCTTTCCATCAACCATTTATTTTACAAAACGTGTAGCGTCTTATTAATTCACTTTCATTAGAATCATATAATCGTAAAACATCAGAAAAATAATACTACATTACAATCCTTACTTATCTACATAATACATATAACCAATATATTAGGGATAAAACAATCAAATGAAATAATTATATAATAAAAACATAAGTACAATAGCCATTCCTCTTCATCTGAGTTAGTGTCATAAAATGATTATTATCCAATAGCATCATCTGCGGTATACTCTGAATACTAGGACATTAATTCTTGTAGTGCCTCAACACCTTGGAGATGAAGCGTTTTACATTTGAATGCTTTTTATTACCATTGAAATCACATAAATTGGGTCCATTTTCTCTAAATATATAACAAACCACAATTCCCATCAAGAATTTACCAAGGTGATTCTTTCCACATTTATCACATAAGGTAAAATCCTTCTTTCCCGTCTTCCGTTTATCCATATTTCTCTCTACCCTCCTTTTATTCTCTTACTTCCCTTCAAAAAAATAAGAATCAAAGAATTCATTACTTATCTTACTAACAGATGATATTATTTCATTATATGTTGAGAGTACCTAGGATACTATTAACCTTTTAAATGTTTTTTTTACCATGAATTATATTATCCTTCTTACTCTTTGAATCATACGTATTGCTGGAGTTATCATTCCTTATACTGGGCTCCATTTCTATACAATGGCATACACTAGGTCAGTTTATGAATCACAATGAAGAAATAAAAACTTGTAAAATACCTAAAATAAATTGAAAATATATGGATACAATCTGTAATCATTAAAATATATTCATTGAGGAGTTGTATAGTCATATATCCTTCGTAATGATTTGTTTCAAAAATAAGAATTGTCCAAATAATATCTCCTGAGGGTGTCGTAAACAAGAGTGAAGAAAGTCCCATTGTCATGCAACAGTTCCCATTCGAGTCTAGCTCAATGCGGTGTTAACGGGTTTTACATCTTGGTACATCTGTGCCAGAGCCACCTCTACCTACTCGTATCCATACATGGATGTATTTTCCTAGAAAACTCACAAAATCTCTACATTAAGAAAATTCTAGAAAGTTCTTATGTACTAATCCTCAATGTCTATAATAGGGTAATGTGCTCTAGCAAATGTTTATATAAATCTAGTTTCCAAGGTTATTTCTAAACATACGCTGTTACCAACTGTAATGCCCCAACCCTAGATTCCCATAGTTAGTTCATTATCTTTATACATAGACATGATTACAAGGAGTCAAGTCCTGAAAGACCGATTAGTTTAGTATTCTTGGAAATGCTAGATACATTCATAAGTTTTACATTACTATATAAAATGGAAAACTACAACAACATTGTTTCCATAGACCAAACTAATATCTCCTCAGACTATCCCTATAGGTCATCCATAAAATACATCTTCGCATCATGGGAAAAATAAAACATAGAAAGGGGTGAGCTCAGATGTCAGTAAGGATAAAAATATAGAGGAAACATTCATATATAAGTATAAACAATTAATTTAAAGTATAAGAGTAAAAAATCCTTTTAAACAAGAACATTAACATAATATGGAAATTGATAAAATCAAATAATTTATTTTACTTCTTCACATGCATATTATACTAGTCTGATAATAACATGCAATATCAATAGCAACTTTCAGAATGATGGAATGCATAATGCCAGACATTCATAACCACATAGTCAAGGTACTATGCCAAGAATACAAATAAGATTTTTTCATGGGCTTGTGCCAAAACACTAGTTTGTCTAATGAGACCTACCGATGAATCTAGCAGCTGTAAAGGTCTCCACCCTTTACTTACTAAGTCTAATGCATTCCTCATATGAAATGGTTTAAACATAATACAAACATTCGTATTAAAACTGAAATATGAAATGTCAATACTTTTTTCAAAAAACCATGAATGGTGAAAAAATAACACTTCCATAGTCAAACATATCAAAAAAACTTCAACATAATATGGAATTTTTTTATCCTAATAAATCTACTTCAAATAAGCTTAAAATCCAGCAATGGATATTGACATAGATGAAAACTAAACCTTTTTTAAGAAATATATATTTCTATTTTGAAAACACTTATAAACCATATAATTATAAAAGAAAACATTTAATTTGATAATATTATTATAATATTGTAATGTAAGCTATGACGATGTTATAATGGCAGAAAATTGTTGCACCCGACGTATATGTTTAAAAAAGACATTCTTACATAAATTTGGTTGAAAAAATTATAAAGGAACTTGTTTGAAAAAACAAAAGTCCATTATAAAAAACATACAAAAATTAAAAAATGGGAATAAATGACTATAACTCAAAGTCTACGAAATATTAAGAAGGTTTTGGAATACATTTTAAATATACATTTATTTTTATTATAAAGATGTCAAAGTAGATAATTACGTATAAACAACCTCGGATAATGAAGAGATTGTGAAATTAAACCTTACCTTGTACTTTTTTTGGTCAAGGGTAGGATAAAATCCTATAAAAGGGAGAAATAATTGTTATTAAACCATACAAGAATAATATAAATTAATATGATATCATATATGTTATTTTAACGTTGCATTATGAATAATATCTTAGTATTATCGTCATTTCTGGTGAACAGAATCATTTAACTTGATATTCATTGTAATGTATGTAATGATTGTTATGGATAAGATGTACTTTATTCATATTCAGAATTATATTTAGTCTTTAAACATTATTTTTAATCCTCTAGTAATAATTATTATTGAATGAATACGATGGAGAATAAATCTCAACATGTTCGTGGAGACGAAAATCCATACGTAGGCACGAGAGACATTATCATTATTTTGATATTAAAATAATATTTAATTGGATGGTATATAATATATAAAAAATAATGATCATGTTATATTTATTATTTAAATCTTTTACACATCATTATTATAATCAACCAACTGATAATATATTGAATAAAAATTACACCACGATGTGGAGACGGTAAGTCGTACGTACACACGCATGGTGACATGTCATTTAAAGGATGGATAGAAAAATGAATATGTTTGTACCATTTTTTAATAACATCACAGTATATAGAAGATTCTAGAGTTATTATTTTATAATGGAAACAACTAATAAATATGAAATTGAAGAATAATTGAACTTGAAATAGGTGATGCAATATTTACCTCTTCTTCGGTTTCTACATTTTGATTTGATCAAAAGGGCTCCTTAGGATGCCTTTCTGACTAATGGGAGGACTCTAAGATTAAGGTAGGATATTTGGGATGATACTTGTGTAGGGTTGGGATAGAAAAGGGGTTTTATGGTGTGAATTTGTGGGAAGGGGAAGTGCTCTTTCTTAAGAGGGATGAGAAGCACCTTAGGAAAGGACTGAAATATTATTTTATAACAAAATTATTTTCTATTTCTAATGGCTTTATAGTGAATTATTTAAATTATAAGGTTTGTATGTGTTGAAAAACATTCAAAAAATATGTTTTGAGCAGGTTTGGTAACTATATTAACTATATATTTTATATTTAACTCTTAGTTAAATAGTTTGACATTTACCATGTCTCTTCGTATTTTTATATTATATGGTTAATAAACATTTTATAAAATTACAAGGGAACCTAAAGGGGTTCATTAATAAAACATATAACATTATTTATGATTTTTGCGGACCCTTATATTTTTAGAAATAGAATATAAATAAATAATATAATATTTTAAAAAAAACACTTTTATGTAAATTTTGACACTCTTTGGTATTTTGTTTTTGATAAATTTACACAAACATTATTTCACAGAAAAAAATTCATCTAACCCACCCTAACATGTCATTTTAACCTATAAAATTAGTTTAATTCATAAAAAGTCTAAAATTAACTTTATTTAGATATTTATAATATCAATTATTTTGATCATTCATTAATACTGTAATTATTGCATCATCATTGTGTCATAAATAAATTTAATTATTTAATGACTAAAAATTATAAATAAAATAAAATTATTTAGGAAATATTTTTATATTTCTAATGAATATTTATTGTTGAATTTATCTTATGTGTAACCCTTTATTAAAAATGGTTTATTTATTAAACATTAAATTTAAAACTTTTAACACTTCTTTTAATTAAATAATAATATATGTCCAAATATAATCCAAATGGACCTAATGGGTCATAATTTATTCCTATGGTTGTTTTTTGTTGAATTAAACCTATCCAATAGAATTAATACATGTGTTAGGGTAATAATAAAATCATTTTTACCCTTAATTACCAATTTTACTTTTAACCGTGGTAAATAAAATAAAAAAGATACTATTCACCTAAATTAATTTTAATCATATTGAAGAACATTTTTCATTATAATAATAACTATGTATCTTGGATTTTTGATAGTCAACCCACAGATGGTGTAAAATTAAGTTTTATACAAATTTTCAAATGCTCCCAGGAGGTGGGTAAAAGATGCTAAATAGTTCGTTAAAATTTTATATATCTAAAATTATTATAAAATTAATCCAATGAATTAATTTGAACATATATCAGTATTATGTATCTATTTTGACCTAAAATAAATTAATATAAGGTTACTAATTATTTATATAAAATGTTGGTTTTAAGCAATAACGCAATGTTTTTTCACTGTTCATAAAAAATTGAATGTTTTCAGAAAAATACTTAAAATTAACCCTAAGATAATTTTGATATTCTGAATTAAAAGATGAAGTCTATTTTTCCAAATTCAAAACATATATTTTTCAATTATTAATTTTAAATAAATTCTTGTTTTCAAAACCAAAGATCAGGTTTTAAAAAAAGAAAAAACTATAAAAAGATTGACAAGTGTTTATTTAAAATTGTAATGTGAAATTACTTATAATGGAAGACACTGTATTAAATGATAAAAATATAATCTAATTATAATTTCAAACCATCCAAATTCAAAATTTATCACTATAATTTATTTTTATTAAAAATGTTATTTTTAATTAAAATTTGTTAATTTTCACTATTCATTAAAATATGAAAGTTTTTAAAAAAGTACCAAAAATTTATCCAAAATAAATTTTTTTGTCTTGATTCTAAAGAATTATTTAATTTATCTGAATTGAATATATAAAATTGTCACATATTGGGTTTAAAAAGTTTCTCCATAAAAAGGCGGAAAAATTGCATTTTTTAAAAAATAGTTATTTTATCCGAAAAAATGATTTTGTTCTTATATTATGTCTAAGAAACAAATAATTTGTATGTTAAAATTATATAGATTATATAAGATTAAAAATGCAGTTAATACTATTCATAACATCTTTTTGAACAGTTAGTATAGTAAGTTTTGGTGATCTCAAACTCGGTGTTGTGTGTAGTACAAGCTATTGAATTACATTAATGAGATAACGTACTATCAAAAAATGGGGTGCTTCATTCGTCCCTCCTTTAATAAATTTTGACCTCAAAATTTGAATTGTTCTATGAAAATAAATGGTTGGAATTTGAAAAATACCTTTGGGAAAAAGCACATTGAAAATTGGTTTAATATAGTTTAATGTTAATATGGGGGAATGGGAAATGAATAGGTCACAACCAAATTATGATCTCAATTAGGAGAATATATTTGTCAATTAGAGAAATATAATTGGAAGAAAAAAATTAATTTTTTTAGGGAGTGATTGAGGTCATCAATCACAAAAAAGTGTATAATTGAGGGCCTTAAAGACATCGATCTATGATGATTTAAAATATCATCATTTCAAAAAAACATAAGTTATTAAAATAACATATTTTTGGTTTTAAGATCTCTTCCATAATGTTTTAGAATTTATTTATTCATAGAATAAGAGGGAATATATATATATATATATATATATATGACAATTAGAGTTTCATCCTTCAAACAATTCCTACCACAAACTCTTCATTCACTTGGAATGATAATAAAATTAAAAAATATTCTATTTATCCTAATACTATATGGTTAAAAATGAATTTATATTCATTTTTCAGAATATTTAATAAAACTAAATTATAAAAACCTAGACATCACGTAGGCCATTAGTAATTGATGAACCCTTGTCGCCCTTCGGTTGCGAGTTCAAGTATTGCGGCCTTGCTAGACACAACAGGTTACTGCCTGACCGCTGGGTTGTCATTTACATTACAATCCAATCAAATAAAATTAACAATAGTATCCAATTTCAAACATAATCCATTCCAAACATTAAAACTATCCAAAATTCTTCTATCCAAACTCACATTCCAAAATTTATAAAGATGTTAATCATAATGAAGATTCATTTAGGCCACATAATAACATGTGAACTCCTTCATCATGAATTCTTTAAAAACATAGTAACACCCTAAATTACCATAAAACCTTATTTATTACATTAATGCTCCTTTATTCATTATAGAATACTGAATATATTCCTTATATCCTAAATTTTCTTAATATTCCAACAATGATGAATTAAAACAACTATTAATCAGTTCTATGGAAATGAAGAATATCGAATATAATTTATCAAAATCAACCATCTCTTAATCCAAAATCACAAACTCATTATCAGGACCATATTAAGGATTAACTTTCCTTCAACCGTTTATTTTACAAAAAACTGTATCATACTATTAATTCACTTTTTTTAGAATCATATAATCTCAAGTCCTCAATTAAATAGTACTATAGTACAATCCTTATTTATCTCTATAATTCATATAACCAGTATATTGTTGATAAAACACTGAAATGAAATAATTCTATATTAACAACATAAGTACACTAGCCCTTCCTCTTCATCTGAGGTAGTATCATAAAATGATTATTACCCAATAACATTATTTGAGGTATACTCTGACCACTATGATATTGATTCATGTTGTGTCTCAACATCATTCAAATGAAGCATTTTACATTTGAAACCATTTTATTACACTCTAAATCATGTACATTTTGTCCTTTTTCTCCAAAATTATAACAAACTTCCATTCCCTTCACACATTTACCAAAGTGATTCTTTCAACATTTATCACATATGGTAAAATACTTCTTTCCCCTCTTCCATTTATATGTCATTCTCTCTACCATGCTTTTCATCTATAGAATCCCTTCAAAGCCATAAGACATATAGAATTATTTACATATCTAATTAACACATGATATTATTTCTTCATATGTTGACAATACATAGTAGAATATTTAACCACTAAATGTTGGCTTAATACAATGAATGATATGATCCTTCTTACTCCTTGGATCCTATGTATTTCTGGAGTTCTCATTCCTTATATTGGGAGCCATTTCTATACAATGTCATACACTAGGTCATTTTATGAATCACAATGAATTATTAAAAAAAATGTAAAAACCCTATCATAAATTGAAAAATTTATGTATACAATTCGTAGTCATAAAAATATATTCTTTGAGGAGGTAAATAGTCATAAATCCTTTGTATTTATTTTTATAGAATTTGAGAATTGTCCTAATCTTATCCCTCGAGAGTATTGTAACCAAGAGTGCAGCAAGGACTATTGTCGTTCAACTATTCTCATTCAATTCTAGCTCAAAGTGGTGTTTTTAGGTTTTAAACCTATGTACATATGTACCAGAGCCGCCTATACCTGCTCCTATCCAGACATGGATGTAGTTTCTGGGAAAACTCACAAAATCTCTACATTTCCAAAATTCACGGATGTTCATCTGTACTAATCCTCAATGTCTATCATAGGGTAAAGTTTTGTTATCAGAGTTTATATAAATCTTTTTTCCAAGGTTATTTCAAAAATTCCTCTGATACCAACTGTAATGCCCCAACCATAGATTCCCAGAGTAATTTCATTATTTTTATACATTTTCATGATTATATGGAGTGATGTCACGAAAGACCGATCAATTTAGTAGTCTTGGAAATTCTAGATACATTCATAAGTTTTTCATTACATTATAAAATGAAAAAATACAATAACATTGTTTGCATAGACCACACTCATATCCCCTCAGTCTATCCTGGCAGGTTAGCCATAAAATAATTTTTTGAATACTGGGTAAAATATAACATAGAAAGGGGTGAGCTCAGATGCTCAGTAAGGATAACAATATAGCAGAAACCTTAAAAATAAGCATTAAAATTTAATGTAATCTATAAGACAAAAAAAATACTTTCAATCATGAAATTTAACATAATATGGAAAAGTTAAAATCAAATAATTCCATTTACTTATTCACATGGATATTATACTAGTCAAATAATTACATGCAATATCAATAGCCACTTTCTTTATGATGGAATGCATAATGCCCGACTTTCATAACCACATAGTCAAGGCATCGTGCCAAGACTGATAATAAGACTTTGACAAGGCCTTCTCCCAAGACAATAGTTTTTCTCATGTGACCTACCGATGAATTGAGGAGCTATATATGGCTCCACCCATCACTTACTATGCCCAATTCATTCTTCATATGAAAAGTTTTAAACATAATATAAACATTTGTATTAAAAATGGAATATGAAATTTCAATAATTTATCCATAAACCATCAATGGTTTAAAAATAACACATACATAGTTAATCATAACAAAAAACCTTCAACTCAATATAGAATTTTTGTATCCTAAAAAATTTACCTCAAATAAGCTTAAAATCCATCAACGGATACTGGCATAAATGAAATTAAAACCTTTTTTTATGAAATATCTCTTTCTATTTTGAAATCACATAAAAGTCATATAATTGTAAATGAAAACATATAATTTCATAATATAATTATAATCTTGTAAGGGAATCTATGATGATGTTATAATGGCGAAAAATAGCCACACCCACAGTATAAGTTAAAAAAAGAAATTATTACCTTAATTTTATCGAAAAGGTTATAAAGGACCTTGTTTGTAAAACGGCGGATGGATTCCTATATAAACATCATATAAAAAGTCAAAAAAGGGAATAAAATACTACAACCCATATTCTATAAAATAGTAAGAATGTTTTGAAATGCATTATAAATGAACATGGATGTGGATGATAAAGAGGTCCCAGTAGATAATTACGTATAAATAACCTTTGATATTGGAGAGATTCTGAAATTAACCCTTACCTTGTACTTTACCTTGGTCAAGGATTTCATAAAATCCTCTATAATGTTTAAATAATTGTTATTAAATTATACAAAAGTCATATACATTAATATGATATCATATATGGTCTTTTAAAATTTCATTGATAATAATATCTTTGTATTATCGTCGTTTCAGGTGAACTGATTCATTTTACATTATATTCTTTGTTACATAAGTAATGATTATTATGGATAATATGTATCTTATTCATATTTAGAATTATATTATATTTAGACATTATTTTTTATCCTCTAATGAAAATTATTATTTAATGGATATGATGGGGAATGAATCTCATCACGTTCGTGGAGACGGTAATCCATACGTACACATGAGCGACAATATCATTCTTCTATATATTAAAATAAAATATAATTGGATGTTATATACTATATTAATAATATATATCATTTTATATTTATTATTTACATCTATTAAACATCATTATCATACTCATCCAAATAATAAGATATTGAAAAACAATTACACCACGACGTGGAGACGGTAAGCCGTATGTGTGAACGTATGGTGACAAGTCATTTAAAGGATGGATAGAATAATGAATATGGTTGTACCATATTTATAATAACATCACAGTATATATAAGATACTGGGTTTATTATTTTAGAATAGAAACAACAAAGAAAGAGGAAATGGAAGATGAAAGGAACATGAACCAGGTGATGCCATATTTACCTCTTCTTCGGCTTCTTCCTTTTGATTTGATCAAAAGGGCTCCATATGATGGATTTATGACTAAAGTAATGACTCTAAGATGAGGTGAGGACAATTGGGAGGATATTTGGGTTGGGGTGGCCGAGAAAAAAGGATTTTTTGGTGTGAATTTGAGGGATGTGGAAGTGCTCATTTATAAGAGTGACTAGGGGCACCATAGGAAAAGCCAAAAATATTAATTTATAATAAAAACATTTTCGGTTTCTAATGGATCCATAATGAATAATTAAATGGATAAGAAGTGGATGGGTCAAAAACTACCCAACCAATAAGTTATAGACAGGTTTGGGTTACTATATTAACTTTATATTTTATATTTAACTCTTAGTTAAATAGTTTGACATTTACCAGGTCTCTTTGTATTTCTATATTATATGGTTAATAAACATACTATAATCTACCAAGAGAAACTAAAGTGGTTTATTAATGAAATATATAATATTATTTAAGATATTTGGCTAATCCTTATATTTTATGAAATAGAATATCAATTAATAATATAATATTTGTTTTAAAAACTCTTATGTAAATTTTGACACTATTTTGAATTTTGTTTTTGATAAATTTATAAAAACATTATTACATAGAAAAAAATTAATCTAACCAAACCTAACATGTCATATTAACCCATAAAATTAGGTTAATTCATAAAAATTCTAAAATTACATTTATTTGGATATTTATAATATCCATTTTTTTAATCTTTCATTAATACAGTAATTAATGCATTTTCATTGTGTCATAATTAAATTTAATTATATAATGTCTAAAAATTATAAATAAAATACCATTATCTCGGAAAACATATTATCTTACTAATGAATATTTTTAGTCGAATTTATCTTTTCTCTAGCCCTATATTAAAAATGGTTTAGTTATTGAACTATGAATTTAAAACTTTTAAATCTTTTTTGATTAAATAATAATAAATATCATATTATAATAAATGTGGACATACAGTATCATATTTTATTACTAAGGTTATTCTTTGTCTAATTAATCTTATACAATAGAATTAAGACATGTGTTAGGGTAATAACCATATCAATTTTACCCTTAATTACCCAATTTACTTTTAACTGTGGTAAATAAATGTAGAAAGTTACTATTCACCAATAATTATTTTTTTCTTATTGAACCAAATTTTACATACTGATATTAATCATTTCTATCGTATTTTTTAAATTAAACTCAAAGAAGTTGTAAAATTGTGTTTTTTACAAATTTGAAAATTCTCCTAAGATGTGTGTAAAAGACGGTAAAAAGTTTGATAAAATTTTATATATCCAAACTGATTATAAAATGACTCCAATGAATTTAAATGAACATATATAGGTATTATATAAATATTGTGTCATAAAATAAATTAAAATAAAATATATAATTTTTTAAATAAAAATACAGTTTTAACTAATAAAGTAGTGTTTCTTCACTATTGATAAAAAATGAGAGTTTTTAGAAAAATAAAAAAAATTCATCATAAGATAGTTTTGATATTCTGAATTAAAAAATGATGTCTATTTTTACCAAATTAAAAACATAGAAGTTGAATTTATTAATTTAAAATTAATTCCTATTTTCAAAACCAAATATTGGGTTTTAAAAAATGTAAAAACTTTCAAAAGATTAACATGTGTTTATGTCAAAATTAAGTGTGAAATTACTCATAAGGACCTAAATTGTATTAAATGATAAATATATAATATAATTATACATCCATACTATTGTAACCTCGGTTTCTATTAATTGTCCTTTGTTTTATAGTTTTTATGTACATGAAGCATATGAGAAATGGTTGGGAATGTTTGGAGACTTTTAATGTGTTAAAGGAAAAAAAGTGGTGACACACGGGCTTCGCACGGGTTGCCCAAATTGTGTGGATCCCATGAAGGCTTTGGTCATATTGGACAGAGAGATCGCACGGTGAGCACCCGGTTTGCGCAATCCGTGCGAGGAGGTCGTGCAGAGTGCCCCTTCAAAGCAGTGACTACCGCACAATTAGCACACGATTTGCCTAGCCGTGCGGACTAACCATTCATGGAATCAACATAAATCCTATTTTAAGGATATATTTTATTTTATCTTTAAACCCACTTGTTTTTCTCCTAGAAGGCCCTAACTCAGTATTTCTCTCTGGTGAATGTGGTAGAACACTTACCAGGCATTTTAGAAGCGATCTAGAGGTTTGCCTTGGCGTTTAAAGACCGGTTGATCAAGGTATGTCTATTTTCCTATAGTTTTATTAGATCTCCTTCATCCCTCGTGATGGATCCATAGATCTATGCCCATTTTCGGTAGATCTAAGGTAGTGGATGAGTTTTATGTCTGTTTTTGGTTTTTTTGGTGATAGGAGAAGGAATCTAAGGAGGTTTTAGAGAGTATTTGACTCAGATTTTTTGGTGTTCTTTTTCAATTGTTTGGATAGGCCTTATATGTTGAGATAGGTGTATTCACTCCCAATTCATATTTTTTAGATTTTGAAGGCTTAGTTTCAAATTTGTTTTCCTTGATTGAAATGGTTTGTTCATCTGATGTGAAAGAATGGTTGAAACCCCTTTTAAGTAACGGGTGATTGAAATTGTGTATATTTGGAATGTGTTTTTTGATGTGAATTTAAAATTGAGATTTTAAACTGGTTATGGTTTTTATGCTTGAAAGAAATGGTTTTCAATAAATTTTTTGATTCTTTACAGAACGTTTTTGAACACACATTGTTTTGACATGGATTTTCATGGGTTGTGAGGTGTGCTCATATGCATTGGGATTGATAAGGGTGAGAAGTACTCCCATGAAGAGGATGGTATGGATAAGGGAAATAAGTACACCAATCAAAAGGTTGGGATAGATAAGGGCCTGAAGTAACCACATCAAGGTAGTCCACTATGTAATGGCTTCGTGGAAGGATAACTCACCACTCACGAGTATAAGATGTTCTGGGTTCCTTGAATGGTTGGTTGTGTGGATTTGTGAAATGGAATGAATGTGCCAAAATGGAAATGGGAATTTTATTGGAAACATTTCTCAGATGATTCTCTAGATAATGATGGTTTTTGATGGAGAATGGTTTTGACATGGATATTGTTATATTTTAAAATGTTTTGGAATTTTTTTATATAATTTTTTTATATAAATGATCTAACTTGTATTTACATGATTCATGGTTTAGGAAGCCATCAGGGAAAACCTACTGAGTTTCATTACTCACCCCCTGATTTGGAAGGTTGGTGCTTTTGCAGATATCATATACCGAGATGTTGGCAAAGGTAAAGTGTCACATGTTTATAGTACTACTTCGTGATAAATGGGCTGGTTCGTGATGATGGATCTTGTATCTTGTGTAGCATTGAGTTGGGTTATTGTCTTGTAGCCTTTGAGTCCGACTTTCCGCTATTTACTCTAATTTTGTGTTGGCTTCCGCTGTGGTACTCTTTTTTGGTTTATTATAAAATTAATTGTTGAATTTTCTTAGATTTTAACATGCATCATTTAGTTGATTTGTTTGGTTATGGTTGTTGGTTTTGTTGTATGTTCAAAAAGGGTAAATCGTCCCCAACTAGTTTTGAAACCCTTCGACATTTATTGCCATCCTTTGGCGCCTTAGCGATGTCACATAAGGACAAGTAATGACTTGTTGTATTCTCAATCCAATAAGGATAAGCGTTTCAATACACAAACCATTAAAATTCATAATTTATCACAATAAAATATTTTGATTAAAACAAGTTGTTTTTAATTAAAATTTAGTAATTTTCACTATTCAAAACAGTATTAAAAATATCAGAAATGTAAAAAAATTTATAGAAACTAAATTTAATGTCTCGATTCTAAAGAATAATTTAATTTAATTAAATTGAATATATAAAATTTTCCAATATTGGTTTTGAAAAAGGTTCGCCATTAAAAGGAGGTAAAATTTCATTTTTTGAAAAATATTTATTTTATCTAATAAACTGAATTTGTTCTTATATTATGTCTATGAAACACATAATATGGATGTTAAAATAATATAGAGTATAAATGACTCGAAATTCAGTTAATACTATTCATACCCGCTTTTTGAACGGTTAGTTTAGTAAGGTATGGTGAAATCAAACTCGATGTTGTGTGTTGCACAATATATTGAATTACTTTAATGAGATAATGTACTATGAAATACTTGGGTGTTACATTCAGCATGGAAAGTTGTTTACATAATTGATTATAGGGGGGGACTAAAGACAATAAAGGGAAGATCTCGTCATTATACATCAAATGTACATTAAGGGAAGTATGTATGAACATATTCTAAGATACGTAAATTGAAATTAAAATACATATCACAAAAGGAGTGCCCGATAAAAGAGGAGAGTGGATGATCCATTACCTGGATGTGTGACACTAATGGATTTGGGGAGGCTTCTCTAGAGTTTTAGGGAACCTTGGTTGGACTCTATGGAGTGGGTCTTAGACTGTGGTATAGCTTTTATGAGTTTGAGTGAAGAGAAACATGGGAATGGTTGATTTTTAAATGTAAATGAGGGGGATTTCATTATTATTTCGGTTTTAGACACTACACAATAAAATATTCAAAACCCCAAAACATCCCATCAATTTTTCCATGGATTTTATAAAAGGGTAGTGTTATAAATTATTTCATAAAGATAAGGTCTGAATATATTAAAATATTTCCCTTTCTTCTATGGACGTGAATAATACTTTCAATGAAATGAATCTAAAATATTAAAATATTTTATATGTTTTCATGGAATCACTAAGTATTTTTAAAATGAATCTAACTAAAAATTATATTATATTTTATATAACAAATAAAATATATTTGGATGAATATACCTTTTATTCTATTTATCACATCATTATTAGACAATTATGATGTCATAAAACAACCCTTATATTTATACGATATTTAATTTTTAACCAAAATTGTAACTGTTGGGTAATTTTTATTTCATGATTCCAAATATAATATTAATTTAATATTATTGATTTCCAAAATTCGTGAATTTAAAATTTGATATTAATACAATTATTTTTTAAAATTGATAGGTTTTGAAAAAATTTATATTTGAACCGTAATAAAAATTACTTTTACTTCATAAAAATTATATGATTATTTATATTTTATAAAAATAATTTTATTGTTAAAATTTTAATAGAATATTATTTGTTTTAAAAATACATTAATTTATTAAACAACGATTTATTAATTCAAATTGTATATTAAACAAGAATACTATTTGGGCATTTAAAATCATATACAATGTAACAATAATTGAATAAATGTATATTAATTATTCAATAAAAAAATAATGATAATAAACATAATCCAAAGTTTTTTAAATATCCAATTATTATATAATCATACTCCCTAATATTATGGTTTGTGATGGTTGAAATTTCAAGGGTTCAATTTGTGAACATGTTTTGGGCCGTGATCTCGATGAGCATGATCCTATACAATAAACAATTTAACTAATTCTTAAGTTATTTGATTTTAGTTAGGGAATAGTCTATAGAAACCCATAGAAATAATGTCACCAAATAAAGCTCTGATAAATGTGCCTTGTAGGGAATAATCCTACAATTTTAGGCCATCACTTCTTTTGTCTGGATTAAAAGGATTAGTTAAAACACTTTATTAATAATATTCATGTGATCACAATTAAATGATTATATTATCAAAGGTAATAATACATAATTTTCATTTAAATACAATTAGATATAAATAAATAACTATACATTTTGTCAATATCCATGAGGTATTTAATTAAAGGATTGTAAATTTTATTTATTAATTATTGACTTGTTAAAATATTCGATTTTAAAGTAAAATAACCAACTAAACACATCCTGAAAAAAAAACACTATATTATTCATGATAATAAATGAAAAAAGATTCAGTGTAATACCATTTATATTGAAACAAAACTCCAAATGAGTACAACAATGGAGGAGTATAATATCGAAATGAACCTAGTAGAAGCAAAAACAATCAAACTCAATAACAACCACGTAAATCCCAATATCCAATGTGATCCATTTCATATTTCTAAAAAAACAGATCAAATATCATGATGTGCCACTAAATAAGTGTGATAATATACCTATTCATTAGTCATGATGAACGATATCTACAAAATCACCAATGTGTTGCAGTAGGAGCGAGTAATAAAACTATGTAGGTTTTCCCCAAATGACTTCCAAAGTCATTCTTTAATGATATAACATGTTAGAAAATTTGTATAAAAAAATATAAAAACATTACAATAGTTTTTAACATAATATAAAAAAATTTCTATGTCATTACCATTTTCCCAAAAAATGAAATTTTCCATTTAAGGAAACAAAAAAAATACATTAAAACTAATCCACATGTTTGGTATGGACATAAATAATCCTATCCACATATCCACACACCAAACCATACATGTAACATGGACCACCCTATACTCATGAGTGGTGAGTTATAATAACATTAATCTATACATTAATTAACCATTTTAATGGGGGGATTTCATCACCCTTGTCTATAATATTAAGGATTTGGATGACTTCATAAACATATTTGTTCTGGCTACACTTGAACACAAACAATCATTATAAAAAAAACAATGCCAAAAAATTCCTTTCAACCATTTCTATAAAACCATACATTAATTGAAAACCATTAAAAAACCAATTTAATAAAACCAACATTTAATTGAAAATAATTTTCTATTTTTCGTAACCAAAATATTATTTTAAAATCATCCATTAAAAATCATGTTACCCTTTTCACATTCTACAAAACACCATATTTAAAAATTTTAAAAACAGTCACCAATGAGGGCTTCCAAAAATAAATTCATAAAAACTTTCACAACCAATATCAACAAAAATATCCATTTGAAACTAAGAAATCATTTTCAAATTAGAAAATTATAGAATAAAGACACCGACATTAATAATTTATGATAGAAATGAATAACAACATGAAAACTCCAAAGAAATAGGGTTGAATCTATAGAAACCTTTAATAGATCCTTTCCCCTATAAACAAAAATGCTAAACCTATCGATATTTTTCATAAATAATCATAGATTTATCATCATTACTACTATATCTATGAAATATAGGGAGAGGGAGGGAATTAGATCTATGAAAAACAACTAAAAACCACAATAAATGAAGACGTACCATGAAAGTTAGTCATTAAAACACAATGAAATTAATTTGCATTGGTATTTAGATCAATTTGGAATTTATTCTTAGAATTTTGGAGGTCGAATACTATAATTAGAGTCAATTTGGAGAATAATGAAGCATTAAGGGATAATCCCAACCTCGTCCCATTTTTTGGATGTTGTTATTAAACTGTGCATGGTCAGTTGCACGGTTAGTAAAACCATTTTCTATTCATTCTTTATCCATTTCATTAATTAGGAACCTCTCAATATTATCTTTAATGATTTAAAAAACAATTCCAAAACTCTGAAAAATTCTATGGACCCAAAATAATCAACTATTCAGAGGAAGCAACACTATTGGAAAAGTCATGCATCTACCCAAGAATCATTCCCTTTGCCCAAATCTCACTATGAAGAATTTACTATAGGAGTATCACGGTTTAACCATATTGTGCACCCACCATTAACCTAATGAAAATTTCCCATAAAATTCAAAAATATCTCCAAACCCTACCTTTCATCCCCATAACACTCTATATACATAGAATTAAAAAATAAAGGGTTAATTAATTAATATTGGGCTTCTAAATTTCACAATTTCGCTTCGTCTATAATATTTCAATGATATAAAATATAAATATTAATTAAGAAAAATTCCCCATTCATTTAATATTCATTTATAAATGTTGTGAATTGAAATAAAAACCGATATTTCTAATCAAGTGAACATCGTCGTTTATCTATTATTAATTTTTTGGTTATTAAAATTCTCAAAACTCATTTTCATTCTAATGATCATTAAACATTTAATATCCATTAAATATCAATATTATATGTATCATGTATTTGATTATCTCCATTAACAATTACCATTTATTTATATGATTTTTTTCTTTGAATATTATTTAGTTAACCCGATAAATATTGGTATTCCATGTTGTTCACTAAATATGTCTAGTTATTGACAAGGTATATTATTCATAAATTAAAAATTAATTTCACATTAGATAAATGCCTTTGATATTTAGTGATGTGTGGGGACCAAAATTATATAGCCCCTCAATGCATTAACATGTTCCAAGAGAAAAACCAATAAGCTAAAATTAAATGAATTTATGGTGTAAAACTATACATCTACTAAATTATGATGGAATAAAGCTTAAATAAATTATAAATCATGATGGATAAAATCCTAATATCCAAATTTAGAAATTTTATTAATTTTGAATTGTTTGATTATTTTCTGTGTGAATACTATATTTATGTTATTGAGTGATTCATTTTGTACTCATTTTATATGTTAAAAAACATTTTCATTTAGTTAATTATTTTCTATATTGATTATTCATTATTTAATCCTGATATATTATATTTCATGTAACAATTATTGAGAATTTTAGCTCCCCCTTTTGTTTGTTTATTTTCTATAAGAAATGAAGGAAAAATCATTTATTGAGATCAACGATACAAAATAATTTCCATTTATATGTTTTATATTTTATTTCCATCAAAAAATGGAAGAATGAATGTATTAAGTTATTTAATAATATTAAACTAATCATTAATTTTGGATGATATATTTTATTCCAATGTAATAAAGAATAAACTGTCTATTGGTTTCTCAATATACGGTTTTTGTTGATGGTATAAATGATAATTTTATATAAATTATTGGAACTAGATTTAGGTAAAAAATTAATAGGGGACATAACCATATGAATGTCATCAAGGATATGTCTAAATATAGAATAAAATCATAATTTTTTTGGTAATTTAGAGATTTTGTGGTATTCCTAGTAATACAACCCTATTTTGATAAATAAAATGGAAGTGGTTTTGGAACATGCATATAATGGGTATAACCT
Source organism: Viscum album (assembly GCA_963277665.1). Taxonomy (NCBI): domain Eukaryota; kingdom Viridiplantae; phylum Streptophyta; class Magnoliopsida; order Santalales; family Viscaceae; genus Viscum; species Viscum album. The sequence continues at coordinate 1,700,765,975 of OY728127.1, forward strand.
AGAAATGTGATTGACAATGTTTATGTTGTCCATCTTTCTGGTGTATGTTGTGTGTTTCCTTACTTCACATGAGGATTGAAACACCAAGGGGGTATTCTTGGGTTAATTTTTACTTTATCAATGAACCATTATGATGAATAAGGTAATAAAACCATTGGAAACCCATTATATTCTATATTGATATAGGATCAACAAAATGTATCTTGGTATTATAAGCTTAATGTTGATCATATTATTAAATTCATATACAACCATTGATGGATATATATTATTGTACATTAATATAGTCAATGATATTTATATATGTGTGTTATTGGTTGGATGTATATGTTATAGTTATATTTAAAAGAATCATACTATTGCATTTTTCTGTATGCAAGCTGTAAGGTATGAGATAATATTTAAGGTGAAAATATATTTATTTTAGAAGATATTACGGATATTTTTTATAATTTTAATCATATTTTTGGGGATATTAATATTAATTATATTAATAAATATTTCTTAATAAGAAAACATTAAGGCTAAGTGACAACATATCACATCTGACATTTCCCCAAGGATTGAACCCACAACTGAATAGTGACAATTCTGAATTAACTACGAATGTATAATGTGATGTAATTATTAAAATGATATTAATATTTTATATTCAAAAGATATATATATTGTGATTAGGTTTATATTCAAGACATGTGTTTCATCTTAAAGGAAACCATTGGATAGAATATTGATTTGGTGATTAAGGGATTAATTCTATTTAAGAAGAAGGTGTGTATAATTTTGGGGAATGATAAACAATATTATGGTATATTATATTTGTAATTATGGTTGAGTTATATTTTTCAGGTATATATATTTTAAATTTATGTTTATTGATGTTATTTATTTATGTTACTAACATATAATTGAGAGTATATGAAAAAGGAATTTATTTTTTGGGTACCTTAATTTTTGAGTAAGAAATTCTTATTAGAGATAATTTTAAATTTAACATGGATGAATAAGTGATTAAAACATTAAAATTATTTTGTTTCAATATCATTCATTAATATTTGGACTAATTTCTGAATATTTATTTATAAAATTACTTTATTTTATCTTTGAGTATTACAATTTATTTTTTGAGACTAATGAATAATTTATTCATACAAAATCATATTCCAGTTCGAAATTATCGAATCTTGTTATAAAAATTCTAGTTACTATTGATATCTAAATAAAATAGGAATAACTAATTGTAATTGTGTGTACTATTTGATTTTTTAGAAGTTGTTTTTATTTATTTATGAATAATAATTCATCTTGAATACTCTTAAATTGAAGAAAAAGATGATATTGTGGTAGAAATTAAATTATGGATAAAATTTCATTTATCATTTATTAATATTTCATTATATTCATAGTCTAGGTGGAAAATTAATTCCACAAATATAAGAAAATGGAAAATTATTTTTTTAATATTACTTTCAATCCAAATTAATTCATGGTCCATTTCATAGTTTACATATTCATAGATTCATGGTCATTAACTTTTTCCTACACATGTTCTCAAAAAGTCACTATTAATCCTTGGGTGTTAGTTCCTCGACACCCATTAAAATATTTTTGCATCCAAATAATGTTTTTACTATTAGTAAAACTATTTATTTGTTATTCCATATGACAATAATATTTCTCAATCCCTCTTTAAACGATGATGTTATATTAAGAATTTTATGATGTTGGGTTTCCATAAAAGAATTTTCTAATTTCAAACCTTTGATTATTTAGTAATAAGTAAAAATTTCAAGGTCACACTTATTTTATAGGAATTTAATTTAACACCAATAGATAGTAAAATAAAACTATGTTAAAAAACATATGATATACATAACACTGATCCAAAATGAACCACAAATGATTATTATCTAAATATGATTGTTATAACCTCGCCATTAAATTGGTGGGTATGAAAATAATTAACCAAGTTGGGAAATATATATATATAAGAATTAATAAATAAAAATATATTTATTATATAATAAGAAATATGTACTCAAATCTTATTAAAATCTATTTTATTATTGAAAAAAATATATCGTCAAAAATGTTTTTAATTTAATATATTTATAAAATATTATAATTAATTTAAATAAAATTAATAAAATTAGTAAAATTAATTTTAATGATAATAAATTTTTTTAAATAAACATATTAATGGTTTCAAAGGGTGAACTTTTCATATTTTATTTACACGATTAATTTCAGAATTGATAGTGAAAAATAACTATTTTTTTTAAACTGTATTTCTATTTCTAGAATATAAAATTTCAATTTTTTTCTATTATATAAAAATAAAAATATATATTTTATATTAATAATAATATATTTGTGTTATTTGGAATACATTATATGATTAAATTTAATAAAGAATCATTTTTACACATAAAAAGGATGTTTATTGGAAAACAGTTTTTGAATATGTTTTATGATTGGATTCTAAACTAATTACATCCTAATTAAAAAAATGTTAAGTGGAAAATGAATTTTGTACTTGGAATAATGATTAAAAATTGATAATTTATCCTATTTTTTTTATAGTAATTATGTATTTAAACCAATGTAAATTTTTTCCCCAATGTTAGGGTAAATCAAATAATTATTATTAAATATAATATGATAAGGACAAACAAATGATCATAACACATCCTTTAATTTTATTTTAAGGACTTATTTCATCCACAATCAAAAAATATTATAATATTGGAGGTGTTCCATTATAATTTTATATTTAATATTATACAATTTCATTTAATGAAAACCAATAATTTATTTTTCACTGATTCATTATTCTTAAAATTTTCTTATAATGATAATCAAATGGTATGTTCTGTTTTAAATCTAAATTATAATGATAAGTCATGTTTTATAATTTTAATGTTTACCTTATTTTTGTGGTAACTTAATTTCATTAAATTTTTTCGCTCCATTAAAAACACATTTCTTTAGTAAATTGGAAAATAAAAAAACCAATTTAAAAAATATTAAATGTTAAATAATTTGAATTAACAAATGTGTATAACCAATTTTATTGACTTATATAAAATTTTAGAATATTGTTAATGGATTATATTTGAATTCCCACTTTTTCTGATGCATATACAGTAATTTTAAATCAATAGTTTAAAAATTTAAATAAATAATATTTTAGTAAATGACATGAAATTCAAAAAAAACATAATTTTTAAAAAATAATGGTTTATGGTTTGAAAATAAAAAATTTCCATTTATGGGGAAAAAAATTGTAGTCTTATTTTTTACCATTAATGTGTTGAATGATTTTATAAAATGGTTATTTTCAAAATGGTAAATGAGAATTTAGAATAATAAATTATGGAAAAAACAATACCCAAATAAGTTAATAATTTATTATTTTATTTTATTTGGATCCATACACATCATAAATGTGAATCATATCAATTGGGATCAGTTTTAATATGTAAATTATTATATAATAAATGAATCTTTACAAAATTCCAAGGGCACCATCCACTCACTTATAATTAGGAGCCAATATTGCTATTTTTTCCCACTTCAAGAACATTTTTTCTAATAGTCCCTATCCATATAAACTTATTAATTAGCATTAAACATCATAAATGGAATTTGTATCATAAATATATTTTATGAAGGCTTTAGTTATAATCATAAAGAGGTTTTATAGATAAGTTTTATTATATTAACTGAACGTTTTTTGTTTAATTTGTTCTTCCACCTCCTATAAATATTATTATACCATGAAAATATTATTGATTTAAAATTTCTTATAAAATCATATTTAATTATGTTAATGGAATAACTTATTTATTTTTTCTTATACAGTAAAATGGATAGGAAACCATCATTTTTCTATAAAACATACTACAACGTCACGAAAAATGTAATTTCTTTTGGATCACCCACTCTCACGATTAGGTATAAAGATGTGATTATGTTATATATTATTATTATCATTATTATTTTTATAATTTTAATAAAATATTTATAATTATAAAAATAAAATATTTTATATATTTTCTTACCTTCCCATTTATTGAAAATGATTACATCATTCGTGCGTAAGTGTGTACTTTAACCTCTATGAAGCAATGTGATTTGTTTTTCATGACCACAACAATTGAATAGTATATTTACATTTCTAAAAGGATATAATATAATATCTATGATATAATTTTACTTATGGATTGATAAATTATTACTTACATTAATTCCACCATGAAAATTGAAAAATGGGAAACATTACTCAGATATAAATATAACCTATCATCTCCATGATTGTAACGTAGTTCATCTTATTGACCATATTTATCGATTGTATTTAAATGAATAATTGATATGTATAATTGAGAATTATTTCATGATTAGTATTAAAGATAAGATCAAATAATGACCAATTTAACCATATTCATCAAACATAAGTAATTTTTCTCATATGAATCGAATATCATCATAATTTATACCATGAACATAATTGAATTTGTAATTTAAAATTAAATGTTGATAAATAAAAATATTAATAAAAAAATAGAAAAGGTTTCTTAAGATATTATATAGTTAAAATAATTTTTTTATTCAAGAATATAAACAACATATGTGGCAACTCTAACCTGAGATAGGTGATTTCATGTCAATTTAACCCCATTTAAACATATTTTGTATTAAATAAAAATCTATTAATTTTATTTAGTTGTATATACTATATTTTTTTATTTAACATGAATATAAACTTATTTATGATTATTAATGATTCTATTCATCTTATGTCTTCCAAAAATATATTTAAATGAAATGATGATGTTATTTACCTTCTGTATCGAGTATAATTTTAATCCATATCCCTATTTTTTTAAATTATTTTACCAAAAAAAATTATTACACAATTTATTAATAAATAATATTTTATTTTTCCATGTAATTTTAAAAGAAAAAAATGAATATTTTAAATAATTTCTAGAATGTATTTATTTTTAACATTCCGTTCAAAAAGTAAAAGATGAATGTTTTACTAAATATATGGAATGAGCAGACTATACCACTAATATAACAGCTTCACAATCATTAGATTCTTAATTAATATTTCTATGATATTGAAAACATAGTGCTTTTAGAATGCATATAACATGTTTCTCCTTTTATTTTAAAAAAAATGAATTTCTTCGAAACATGTATTAATAAAGAAATTATATTTATCTTCTTTATTTTATTATATTTATGGATATTAAATTTCATTTAAAGCATTAAATTTATGGTGATCAATAAAAATAAAATTAATAATAAATATATATTATATTTGTATCATAGAAATTATTATTTTCTAAAAAATATTCCCTTTATATATAAATAATATTAATATAAAATTTGATTGATTAGATTAAAAAAGTTATATTACATTTTAATTACTCAAAAAATTATTATATGATAACGTATATTTTTTCAGAATCAAATCTTTCATTTAATAAATGAGTAATCCATTAGACCTTTAATGAGTGGTGGGTATTAGAATTATAAAGAACATTGATGCATCAACAAGTTTTATGATTGAAAATCCAAAATTAGGTATTAAATGGTTCTATTGTGTACCTATTAATCAATTAAAATATCTTAGCATAAGGCTTCAGTGGTACATATATCATGATGTTTAAAATCGTGTCATCCAATAATAATCATTTAACTAATTCACTATTCCACTATAATTATCTGGGAGATGGATATATTAATATTATTCATGGATTCATTTCCCACTAAACATTATGATTTTATGGTATTTATTTTGACTTTTTTTACCTTTATATATTTCTTATTCCTTATTTATTAATACTTGATTTTCTTGTATGTAACCCTAAATGGATATTTATGGTAACAATTTATTTATTTCCTTTTATGGGATATTAATAAAAAATCATTAATTTTTTTCAAGGATGTAGAATAATTTCTATAATTTGGTTTTAAATTTTAATTCCAATGAAAAATGTAAGGATTATATATATCATGTTCTTCAACATGACTAAATTATTCAATCCTATTTGATGTGATTCAATTTATCTTAAGAAAATTAAATAATTAAGATAATGGCTATAGGTGAATATAGATGGGTTTGTTACATGTTACGAAATTAAAATATAATTTATATATATATAAAATACTAATTTTATTAATTTATAATTGTTAAAGAATATTTTATATAGTTGGAAGTATAAAAACATGACATCGGTTGGGAATGGTTTATATATTCTCCTAGGGTAACCAATTTTTATTACACCTAAATAATTGTCGATTTGTTATTTCAATGAGAACATGAACTCTAAGAAATAGGGAGTGAGGGTTAGGAGTGCTTTGGTCAAGGACTGTAAGAACTATTATTTCAAAATTGTTGATGATGAGAGGTGAGGAGGTTCCCTACTATAAGTGAGGGGAGGTGAACTCTCTGAATTTATAAAATAATTAATTTAATTTAAATTATTTATCAATGAAAATTAATTAATCTTATATTATTTTTAATATAGGATATAACTGATGAAAAATAAATTCATTCATTAATATTTATACATGTTTTGTTTATTTTTTATCCCTATATCATTGTTTTAACTGTATTAAATGTTTTTATTATTACATTGGTGTAATTATTTACCCTAATGGTGTCATTAAAGTATCTATAAAAGGAAAAGTGTCCAATATATATATCATTGATGATATTATATACCATATAAAATTAAATTGGATTAGAATAAACATTTTATTTAACCAATATCAGTTAATAAAATAATTTTAATTTCAAAATTTCAATAATTTCATTTAAGAGATATTTAAATAATTTTTCATAAATATCATGAGGATTGTAATCTAAAAATATTATAAACCAATAAATAATTCCTTATAATATATATCTATCTATTCAAATTATTGGTAAACAATAAATCTCTCAAACAGTATAAATATTACAGTTTTTAAAATCATTTACATAATTATTCAATGCATTGAACTTGATATATATGCGGGTTTCTTAAGTATCTATTATAGTTATGTAATAAATAATAATTAAAAATAAATTAAAAAGATAAAAAATACTCATAGATAAAATTAAATGTTATAATAGAATATATAATATTTTTATCCAAAAATAAAAAGTTTATAGATATTAATATAAATTCTGTACACTTTTATAATTAATTTAAAATTATATAAATGTCAATATCAAATGAAAGTTGATAAAAATCATAAAAAATTAGAATTTGATTTTTTATGAAAAAAGAACTTATCCATCAAAAATTTGACATGTTATATGGATGTTTTTGGCATTTTAATTTTATTTTTATCCATAATAGTCTCATTTACCATTATCGAGATGAAATAATTCAAAACAATTACTATACATAATAAACATAAATTAATGGGCCCAAATTTCTCAAATTTGGATCTTATTATTACATACATTTAATCCATGTTTCATTATTAAATTTGTATAAGGTGAATAAATATAATTAATATTATATTTCAAAATTTAAAGAAAACAATTAAATTTTTTTGTTTTGAAATCAAAAAATGTACTTGTAAAAAATCCCATATAACTATGATTTCTACATAATTAATTTGGTTATTATGATTAATGGATAATTATTTTTCTTTAATATCATATATACCTTTTCAATTAAATTATATAATGAAACTAAAATATAGTTTAAGAAAAAAATCTGTATTTTTCAAACAACTTAAAAATTTAATATTTTCAAAAAACCCAAAAATTTTACCCAAAGAAAAATATAATGTAAGAATTTCAAAAATAATGTTAATTTTAAAAATGAAGTTTTGAAAAAATATAATATACGAATTTATATAAAACAATATTTTATAAGAAAATCAATTTAATAAAACTATTTTATTTTTGATTGAAAAATTACATACTATTTTTATAATGAATATAACTATATAAATTAAAAATAATGAATATTAATGGGGCATGAAATATTTTTTTATTTAAAATTACTCGGGTTGTTACATTGAGGGTATAAATGTAGAACCTCGATCCTAGATATCTCGGAGCAGATGTATACTATTAATTACGTTGGAATTGCTATAATGAAATAAAATATAAAAGGAATAAGAGTTTAGAAGATTTTGTAAACTAGATACATACATGTTACATTTATTATAAATGAATATAGTAATTATAACATATTTTTTTCTTCTACATAAAATAACTTTTAGAATAATAACATTATTCTATCTATAATATGCATATATATCATTCATAGTAGGCTTAGTGTCTTTCTTTTGTAGAAACATAATGAGGTAATATCAAATACCCAGTAATGGAAAAATATAGAGGAACAAATTATTAATTAATGATAATAATTAATATGACATCATAAATAACTAAACTAACATGCAATATAATAAATAAACTAAGAGAGAAGTGCATAAACAATGTGGAAAGGTAATAGATATAAAAACATACTAATAAAAACGATAGATTATAAATAAATATGGAATGGTAAGGAACTAAAATACATGTAATTTAATCAACTAAATTAAAATGAAATGTATCCATAGATTTATTGAAACAAAATATCCATGTTGAATAATAATTAAAACTAATATGAAGGCAAATCATTCTTAATGGATGTAATGTCCAATGAATTAGAAAATCTATAAAATAATGACCATTCACAAGATAGACTAATTCTACGGATAGAGGCCCATTAAATTTTTGGAACATATATATCTCCTGGGAACCTATAAATTCATCTATATGGTATATATAGTCAAGGCTCCACAAATCATTACTTATCCAATGTATTGTACTTATCAAATAGTAAAAATAAATAATACACTCATTCAAATATCTATATGAAATTCATAATACGAAATTATCTATATTTAACTAAATAATCATATGACATTCAAATTATACACCATATGTAAAATTTAATACGGTTTATAAAATATTAATATCCATGATACATGAAATGTATAATATGGGAAATTCAATTATCAATGATAATAGGAGGTTGAGTATTTTTGGGGGAGTAAAAACCAATTCAAGAAAGTGAATCTCGGTACAATCTTTGGCCATGTAAATAATTAACCATCAAGAGGAAGAATAAGGGTGGTATCCAAATAAAAAATCCATCATTGAGAAAAAATAACAGGTTGTTACTGTTGATAAGTAGAAATGTAATGTCCCAGATCTGGATTCCGCTCTACTGGTGCCTTGTAGACGGTTAGCCATGTAGTCTAAAGGGAATTTCTCAAACTACCATAGGCTATGGACTAGAAGTGAGGTCCTATAGTGGGATTGTGGGGTATCTATTCTTTCATTGGTAGAGTATAACATAGTGTAATAAATAATAATACAATAGAAGAACATGAAATCGACATATATATATAATAAATAGTTGTAAAATAAAATGATCAATAAACAAGAATAATTCCATTGAAAAGATGATGTAGCATGTTATTATCCAAGAAAACATCAAAAATAGGTATACTTCATGAAACTGCAATATATGTTTCAAATTTTAAATAAACAACAGAAAATAAGAAGCATTATAAACCTTAGCTCAGTCCCATGCACTCCTCCTCAAAAATAGCTTTTCATGTACCAGTAGAAGGAAACATTCCTTTATCGACACATGTAACAAAACTGTTATTTTATGTAAAATATTATGAACCAAATGGGGTGTTACAAATAAATCCTAGTAGGCAAGAAACTATGATCTATGCCTATCTGTCAGCGATTATATGAAACATGTCGTGTAAAAGATGGAAAATAAGTAAACTAGAATTTTCTAAAAAATTTACAATACTACAAGTCCTATTTTCTATTTTAATTCATTATATTCAATTAAACTATTAAATTACAATGAATTTTATAACTTTCAAGACATAGCTTAAGCCCATCAATCCCTTATAAAAATAATACTGAACTGATACCTTAATAGGATATCTAAATAAATAATGTGATGAATGAATCCATTATTGTTCTTTGGTTTGGTAGACGCATCATAAGTCATTCAGTTTCAATAATATATTCATCATCTTACCTGTAGGTAGATTAAAATCATTCCCATAGGTATAAAAAAATCCTCACCCTCTTTCCCAATGAATCATATCCCACATGCATAAGAAATCCTTCCCCAAAGGCATAACAAATCCTCACCCACTTTCATTTCAAATAAATTAGGGTCAAGCTCAGTATATCAATATTTTAACATAAAAAAGGGTGTACATTAAACTATTACATGGTTAACATATAATAACTCATGTGGGAATTATACATATCATGGGACAAGTTAATTAATCTATCACAAGACTTAAATGACAATTATCATTTCATGGGAAAAAAGAAAATCACTAATCCAAAACCCTTTATTCAAATTAGTAACAATTTAGAATAATTTCAACTCAATTATAAATGTAATTCATATTTAACAACAAAAAAATGGAAAAAAGACATGTCTCATTAGAAAACATTGAAAAATTTCCATAAATGGTCATTCCAAGGGAATACACCCATAGGGTATCCCTTAATCAAAAAAATAGGATCAAACGTGATTGATTCAATGTCATTCAAGACTTCATAATCATTAGGAAACAAAAAGGGTCAATCATACATTCAAGTATAAACCCTTAAAATGGGAGAAAGACAATACACAACTTATAAAAATCACAACACTGAGAAAAGGTCACAATACCACCGACCTCAATGTCATATGACTCAACTTATCCAGCATCAAGCTTTTATTCGCCCTAGAATGAAGTAGATCTTCAAAATGGGTATAAATTTTCTACCTTAAAAATCCTAATAGAGAGATGAATCATGATGAATGCCTCAATAAGAATTTATACCTCACTAACCGGGTTCATGTGTAACCAAAAACAATGTAACCGGGGTTCTGATGATTAACCGGGATGGAAAATGGACCACGGTGCTACTGTTCATGAACCTAGATGAGCCCCTACCTGTATTTAGGAAAATTATACAACATCTTGATTTATCAATTGGAAAAGTACTACTTGTATACATTATAATACATGTTGTGTCCATACAAAACCTGGCTCAACTATTACATGGGAATGTATTGGAATTACATTGTGTGTATCTTTTCATACATGTCATGTGCCTATATGTACATGGTATGTATTTCCCAGTCACATCGTGTAATAGGCCAGTACCCTACCCTTAGACCTTTTCCCCCATTTTTATATGTACAAAATAAAAATTAAGCATCCATACCCCAAAGGATAAACTGGATTATTACAAAATAAATTATTAAATAAATTCATCCCCGAATATCCCTTTAAAATGTGATGAAGAAAAATTTGAGATAAATTTGGACACTGTGCTAGTACATCAGCCTCCTTCTCCCATGTATGATCCTCTACATTGTAGTGCTTCTATATCACCCATATGAAATGAATAAATTATCCACAGAGGGTCTTCAGGATATCATCCACAATACAAATGGAATGACTCTAATAGGATACATCTTCCATTAAATCCACTTTATCTGGATGAAAGATGTGAGATGGGCCCATATATTAACAATACAATTGATTAATGTCGAATACATCTTGCATAGTCCTGTTCCTTTCAGGTAATTTCAATCAGAAGGAAATTAGACCAACCCTCTCTAGAATTTAAAAAATGACAGATATATCTCGGCAAACACTTAGACTATCTCCCGATTCTCTTGTGTCACAAATTTGTGAAACACATAAGAAAACTTGATCCCAGACCATGATCTCTAAAGGTCATTTGCGGTGATCATCATATGATTTATTATCTGAATGTGTATTATCCATCCACTGCTGAATCAAATGGACCATCTCAAATGTCTCATGCATGAGATGTGGTCCCAATAAAATTGCCTCACAGGCCTCCATCCATCATAAGAGTGATCTACATGGCCTACTTTACAAACACTAATAAGGTGAAATCTCTATTTTCCACTAGAAATGTTACTAGAGAAAATTCAATCAAGGGAATATTCTTCTTCTATGATCCCCCAATGTTTATGATTCATCCTCGTAGCATGTCCTCCATTACCTATATCATACACTCTTTCTGGCCATCAGCCTGAGGGTGGTTTATAGTGGTCAGAAGATTCTGTGTACCAAACTCCCTATGAAAACTCATCCAAAAACGAAATGTAATGCAGTCATCCCTATCTGAAATGATAGATTGAGGGATCCCATGAAATCGTACCACCTCACGAACATAAAACATCCTAATCTCATCAAGACCGAAGGAATCCATGTCGAGAAGAAGTGAGTGATCATTGTATGCCTGCCAATCACCACCCACAAAGGCATCATTACCTCAGGGTGTCCCATGTAAACCCATCCTAAAATAAATTGTGAAATCATTCCATTTCAACTCTTGAATAGGTAATTGTTGTAAAATAATGGATGTAAGCTAATGTTATGCCCTCACTAGCTGACATATAGAATACCTCATAACAAAACCAGACACCTCTCCCGTCTTATGAAACCACCATTACTGATGACACAAGTCATGGTACATCATCTTAACTCTGGGATGAAATGCCATGATTAATATAGAAACTTTCTTACGAACTCATCATGTATGTCCAATAGAACCCAACCACATTTTTGATTCCTCAAGATCTCAACACCATCCAACATCCAATCAAGAGGTGGATCCTTATGTGATACACATTCCCACATGTATAGGTCCCCAAAATATTATAGTTATCTCATCATCAATAGGTCTAGTATGGAATAAGTCATATTTAGAGAATACTTGAATGTTTTCCCCAGACCATAATACACCTCCTAGTGCATAATAGAGAACAAAACCATTTTCTTCCACCCGCTACTGGCCTCCTACACTACGTACATCTGATTCATCCTAGTCAGTGCATCATCCACTGCATTTCCTTTTCCAGGAACATAATCAATCTCAACATCGAAGGACTGGAGGTACTCCACCATGCTTTGTTTCCATCGATTTATCTCACATTGAGTTAAGATGTGCTTGTGTTTTTTATGGTCAGTGTACACCAAAAAACTCTCCCCCAATAGGTTATGTAGTATATATTTTATGTCTTGAACAAAAATAGCTAACTGGAAATCATGTCTCTGGCAGTTCCTCTCATTGGACTCAAAGGCAGAGAACTGTACACAATGACATGTTCCCCCTGCATAAGAACTAATCCTAGAACAATATCGGATGCATCACAGTACATATTATAACTCTTCTCTGGCTCTGAAAAAATATGTATTTGTGATGATGATAATATCCCATTTAGCTATGGAATGGTTGTCTATCATGAATATGATCATACGTACATCACACACTACCTTATTAAACATTAATTTAGTGATTATAATCGTGATATGTCAGGAATGAAATGATTTTTTTAGACATCCTACCCTATAAAACTCATAACATCAAAGATATTATCGGGATAATACTGGGTTACTACATATCTCCCCTTATATGGGTCCACTAATACTCCTGTCTTAGAGATGATGTGACCTATGATGTGAATTTGATCCATCCATAACTGGCACATTGTGAGCATATCATATAATTGATGATCTGTCAGTCCAATTAAAACAATATCTAGATCAGTGGAATGTTTGTGTCGGGTATGTGAATACACTAAATAAAATCCCTGAAAAACTGCCAAAAAAGAATCCAAGTAAGGTTGGAACAATCAGGTCAACAATTCCATAAAAACAACTAGTGTATTCCGGAGGCTGAACAACATAACCAAATAATTTTATAGATCACACCAATAATGAAACATGGTATGTGGTATGTTTGATTACCGAACATGTAACTAGAGATATCCTGATTATAAGTCGATTATAGGGAGCACCCAGGTTCCTCAATGCTAATCAAATAGGTCATATATCTGTGGAACTGGACACTGAATTTTAATCATCTGCTAGTTCGGTTTATGATAGTATATTCATAGCATGAGGGTACCATTTTACATTTTTTTAAAAAAAGGAATAGTGATCCCCACATCAATGTAATGGGTTAGATAAAAGCCTTTGTTTCTAAATCCACTATCTACCACATTAGATCCTATAACTCAATTGTATCCCTCCAATAAGGGAAATTGAATTTAGTGTAGCTCTTTGAACTCGCTCGATTGTGAACTCCACCTCTATCACTAGAGGTAACTCTAAATTGCCTCCCATGAAAACATCCCTAAAATGATCAACCATTAGAGGAAAATCCATCAAACATGTTTCCAGGTCATTAATATAAAAAATGACAATATGTGATGTCATCCCACTAAACCCACATTACTCAGGTCCATCTTTGCTTTCTTGGACATCTCACACTCTCTTGTATAGAAATGATTTTCCTTTTGGTGATGTAAAACAAACCCTGTATCTGTAGAAATAGATAATGAATTTAATGGATAAAATATAACCCATTATGAGTTTGACATAAAAAACTATCATCTTTTAGACATTGAGATCCCAAAATATGTTACACCCACCAAACATAATAGAGAACTCCTTACACCGATGCACACCTTCCATATTTATCCCAAAAGAAGTGTCCAGCATTATAACATCATCAGAAGAAAGAAAACATTTCCCATGTATTTATATAATGATAACATATATAAAACTATGAAAATATCCTACGTTAACATTTGTATAAAATAAAATGGAGGAGAATAAAATTACACCTCTGATAGTAGAAGGTCTCGGATCATTATCATGGTGGTTCTGTTTAACTACATACGTATGAACCATACTGTAGGACATAGATACTACTTTGATGCCCTGAGCTAACTATCCATGTTGTCTCTGAGATCATGGTGTCTTGTTACACCATCCATGACCACCACCTCGTCCGAAAAAACATGGCATATTCTAGTTCCCTAACTAGTGAGAAGTTTCTAACACTACACCAAAATGTGGAGTTGTGGCAGAACCTCTCTCAAAAGATGCTGGTTGAATGGCCCTATAGAAATGATGTTGATGGCCCGTCATTTTACATTCTCGGCACTCAAATTGGTCTAATAGACCATAGTGTCTAATATAACCTATTATTCCACTCTAATATAATCTCAAATAGATACAGAAACAAACATTCTGATAGACTCTATACCCAAGATAAAACTCCCTACAACGCTTCTTTCTCTTGACCGAAATATTAATAGATCATGGAGCTGAACTTCCCTCGTTCACACATCCAGAATCCAACGAATCAAGATTTGTAATGAGAAATTGATTCATGATTACATATATAGAAGGAATTAAAAAATCATTCACTTGTGATCAGATGTCCCACCTAATACAATCCTTAAAATTCCACGCCTCGAATGTCTCGTCACCCATTAGAATTGTTGTGAATCCTTGAATCACTACAAAACCGGAAGAGTATTTCATCACTGACATCTCACAATTATCCATAATCTTGAAATTTAGGGATCTATCTGCCGTCAACATCTTAATAAAATAGTATTCATAGAAGACCAAATGAAAATATCCCCATGCCATGTCCATATGGAACATTTTTGAGAGATAACATCCCACCACCTCTTGGCCAAATCACATTTCCCATAAGTTGTAGCTTGATTATCCTCTATGGAGGCATCTCCAGATGCTCGAAGATCGTAATCACGAATTCTAGCCTTTAATCTACATCATTTGGTCCACCATCCCATGAAATCATAGGCAGATATTGCTACTTGAATGGCCTTGTCAGTTCTACCACTGATGTGGTGGGATGAGGTACTCTCAGTAAGGTATGTGTAAACCTCATGAATCCATCATGTAATAGTGCATTTGCACGTATGACCAATATAAATATTTTTTTTTAGAATGGAACATCTAAAGGATCCTCTATTGGCCTATGTCCAACCACCTCTAGGGCATTCTTAATTCCATTATCTAAGAGTATAACTATATTTTTTCAAAGTGGAATTACTCTATAATGTCCAAAACATACAACTCAGTAAATTATTATTCACTAAGGTTAGAAATTCAATAATAGAGGACAGGAAAATTAGAATATAATCCTCAAAATTTCAAAAAACATGAGTACATATTGTGTTGGAACCATACACAGTGTGTGCACTCAATCCCATACATGGTCGTGTACTCTTACCGGCCTGAGCGGGTAAACACACCAAGTACACAGTGTATAGGGACTTTAAATGGTGTGTACCCTTAATATATTTCATGGGAATGTAACTATGCAATCCTTAGTCATGTAAACATCAAAGTTATGAAGCGTTTTATGATGACACAAGGCATGCACTATGATCATTTCTCCTGGAAATGTACTTTTGCATGGCATGTGAAACACATGTCTACCTAGGTCAAACAATATAGTGTGTACATAAAGTACACTTTTTGTTCTTATTAAATGTAATGGCCCAGACCTTTCCGGATCATTCCTTTGTCTAAAAGAATGTCAAGAAGTGTTTTGGAGGGTAAAATGGACTTTTTCCAAACATTCTAGAATTTTGAAACTACACACCATGTAGTTTGAGTACACACCGTGTACCCCCTTCCCGGGTATACCCCATGCTGTAGGCCGTGCCCTTTCTGGGTGGAGTAATGGGTGCACTCTATGTGTCCGATTCTACACGCCGTTTAGTCCTCCCCCACGTACGAGTTACCAGTAAATGGCTGTGTACCGTGTTGGAGCCGTTTCCTTGCCGTGTTCAATAAATGAGTACACTCCGTGTGTCTAAACTACATGCTGTGCAGTCCTTCCCTGCGTAGGTGTTACCCTCAAACCGTGTGTTGACCAGTCAACGGCCGCAAAGCCATGTTGGAAGCCACGTGGAGACCGTGTGAAAGAACCAATTACATGCCGTGTACCATAAAGTACATGTCGTGTACATTTTCTTTTCATGCCTATAAAAGGAGGGGTCCCCTCATCCTTTCAACTCACACCTCTCCTCCCCTCTCCTCTGAGCATAGCTCTCCCAAGAGACTCAAAGGCGTTTTATTCCATAACTTCTTCTTCTGAGCTCCAATTTACGATCCGTCAGAGGCCACGTGATCATAACAATGAGGCGGAGCTTCCGAGCTTGGATCTGTTGTCTTTCCTTCAGCCTTTTCTTTCCGAACTCCACCCAAGGAGGTTTCTCCGGGACCCGACAGAAGTGACAGACGCCGACGAACATCTTCTAAGGTTGATACGGGGGAGCGTTGCGATCAAGAACCTGTTGAGGTAGGGATCTCACCTTTGTCTATCTAATTTGTGTATCATGCGGGGCAGGTATCCTTTTGTTTTCATGAGAAATAGTTGAACCATTAAATAAAGATAATAACTAGTTAAATAATGGGGTTCGGAAGTTAGTGATTGTTATTACTTTATATCTTGTGATATTATGTTATGAATTGAATGAGCATCTACATACTGAAAATCACAGTTGTTGGGGACCTTTTCATACACAATTAAATGTTTTTTACTCCTTCTTGGTTTTCTTGGATGGAAACATTGTGGAATATGGAAATTGGTTAATCACGTAAAGTTGGCTGTTTAAAATCTGGAACCCTTGTGTGATCACCCCGGTTTAACAAAATAGAATAATGAACATGTGGATGTTGGATTGGTTACATGGCATGTGTTGGGGGTGTTTTGTTGGTTTTTTTGGATCAGGTGAGCAGTGGGGATGTGGTTGACTTGGTAGGGGATGGTGTGAATGTTCTGTTGGCAACGGGTAGTGGGGCTGAAATAAATGGTATTAAAGGGATGGGGATGTGTGTCTTCAGTGTGGTTGTGGTTATGGAGGTTGGTAATGGGGCTTCAGGGATGGGCTTGTTTGTGAATGAATAGTGTGTTGTGAATAATAAATAAAAGCGTAAGAGTTAATGAATAGTGGGGCGTAATAATGGAATGAGGTTAATAATCAATGGGGTTGCTTGGTTGATAAGAAGGGCTTGGTTGTGTTGCTTGTGTTTTCCTAACTGGATTTGTGGATGGAAGGGGTATGTTTTATGAATGATCGATGTGGTTGGTTGTGGATAGTTTCCTAGTAGTTAAGTAACTAAATAATCTAATTCTGCTGAAACATAAAAACTTAAATGGGGTTGGGGTTGTTTTTTGTATTCATACATCGTGGTAGCAGTGCCGAGGCATGTGCTCAGTTTTTCTGTTTAGAAGCCATAATTTGGGCTATGTGTTTTGTATATATGTATATAACTCTATCTTTTGTGATTTATCGCTCCCCGCCCTTGTTGAGGACTTAGTGCCGAACACTACCATTTCATGTGAGAGGGTGTTTTCTATTAGTTACTAGCTCTTTCCTGGTGCTTCTCCCCTATGTTGTGATGGCTTGAGGCGACCATACACCCAAGACTCTTAAGGTAGGTTTCTATTGGGTGGTTTTAGCCCAAGACTCTTCATGCAGGTTCTTCTGTTTCCTAAGAATCTTCGGGATGAGGACCAGGTGTGTGCGGGCAGGATGGGTGGTTGTGAGGCCCAGGTGTGTGCGGGCAAGATCCGTGGTTGTGAGGCCTAGGTGTGTATAGGCGGGATATGTGTTTGTGAGGACCAGGTGTGTGTGGGCAGGGAGATTGTGGCAGAGTCAGAATGTTCGTCGTTAGGAAGAGCAGATAACTAAAGGGAAATGGTGCAGGGTACCCAATACACTTGTTCTTATACTACTACTACCAGTTGTGCTTGTGTTTTGGTGAGTGTGGCTGGTGAGGTTGGGTGGATAGGATTCCTTCTTAGGTTTCTTCTGTTGTTCTCACGGGACATTAGGATGTCTCCCCACTTGTGCACGAGAGCATTAGGTTTCTCTACTGAGTATACTTGTATGCTCACGCTACGTTTACTTTCTGGTTTCCGGGAGGACTACCAGGGCCGTGCGGGACCCTACTAGTCAGAAAGTTAGAGTTGCTGCTGTTTGTTGTACTTTTTCCTTTTTGGTATTGTACTTTGAGATTTCTTGTACTTGTAACTTGTTATAAATTTTTTTTCAACATTCATGTTGGTTTGGTTTGGGTTTATTTCAATACACTTGTTTTTTTATCCCTTTCTGGTGGTTGACTTGTCTTATTTCCCGATATTTAAAAATAAAAATGGTAATGCCTCCCATATTTGCGAAAACACATACCCTTGGTGCTAGTCGCCAACCCGAGGCCTACTGGAGGTGAGACTCGGGGGACATTATCTCACATTCACCATTGCCAGCTTAGGAGGGGCATCATTGGTGGGAGGGGGTTGTTACAGAATGGTATCAGAGGTGATGGTTGAGAGATAGGATGGTTTCTGGAGTTAGGAACAGTGAGGATTGCATGGGATGGTTGGGAAATAGTGTTAGTTAATCTTGGTGTGTGAAATAGGCCAGGGAAGACCGGCTAAGACACAGGATTTTAGGGCCACTCGTGATCTAATGAAAGAACTCTGAGCCTACCGAACGACCAAGTGAGGCTAAATTGATTGCAGGGTAGAGACCCTAGGGAAGGTACATTCATCATCATGATTGTGTTTTACTTGATTGGGGTGTTATGGGAATGAAATTTAAATAAAATGATGAAATAAAACCTTGATGTTTTCCTTAATACTTGGGCTTAGGTGATCCTTGTTTACCGTACAGCTATGACACCTGGATGTCGTCCCCGGGTGGCTCAGGAGGATGAGGCCCAACAGATTTAGGCGGTCAATCAGTTGAGGATTGATCAAGAGGAGGAAGATAGCCAGTGGAAGAAGACTCTTCATTCTTTCCAGCGGAAGACCCTCAAGAAGTACGAGGGTAATAATTCGGATACAGAGACGGAGGGGTGGCATTAAAAGCTAGGGATCGCTTTTACCTTGATTTGTGCTATGAGGGAGTACTGGGTTTCCCTAGCAGTCAGTCAGCTGAGAGGTGCGGCGCGACAGTGGTGGACGCTCTACCTCGGAGAGAGGATAGAGGCAGAGGTTCCACGAGCTGACTTTGAGAAGGAATTCCGAGAGGAATTCCTTTCTTCCATGATCAAGTCGAAGAAGAAGCATGAGTTACTCTCCCTTCAGTAGGGGATTATAACGATACGAGAGCTGTGGATCAAGTTTAAGGATCTATTTTGCTTTGCTCCGGATCTCTTTCCGAATGAGGAGTCTCGGGCGAGATGTTTGGAGGAGGCGATTGGTCCTTCACTCCAGTATGATTTCACCCCCATCACCCTTCCGACGTACATGGTAGTACAGAAGAAGGAAGAGGTCGTAGAGAGGATGCACTCTCTAGGGGGTGCACCCCGAGAGGGGATCCAGCCAGGCTCGTCGAAGGGGAAGGTAGTCAGCAGCAGAGCTCCTACGACGGGACCTTCTAGGTTCAGGCTAGTGGGGAGCAGGCCCCACCAATTCTAGTTTTAAATCATCGGGTCCACGTCCCTTTTCCACGAGACCGAGACCGAGTTGTTTTTCTTGTGGAGGTTTCGAGCACGTTCAGAGTCGGTTCCTAACCCGAGCTCAGTACGGTGGAGGTGGGCAGGTTTAGCGCCCACCTCAGCAGCACCAGTTGCCGGCAAGGCCCTTCAAGAAGAAATAGTACCATGCTCCTCTGAGGACAGACCTTGCGATAGGAGGCCGACCTCAGGGTTCTCCTCAGGGACCTCGACCAGGGCGTGGTCGGGGCGGTTGAAGACATCAGAGAGGCAGAGGAGCTGGGTGTGGACAGTTGCACACAGCAGAGTTGGCAGCTCCAGCGGGACCCGAGGTGGTATGAGGTACGATTTGTTTGTTCAACACTCTTTTTTTGCTTTGTTCGATTCGGGAGCCTCTCACTCCTTTGATGCACCTATTCTAGACCATGCTTTGGGACTAGATGTAGAGAGACTTTCCATATGACTGGTACTGAGTACACCAGTTGGTGGCCAGACCAGTGTATCATGTGTTTGCCGAGGATGTGGGATAATGTTGGGACCACATCGATCTAGTGGATACCTTCTTCTGTTACAGATACAACTATACGATGTCATCATAGGGATTGACTGGTTGTTTTCTGTTAGTGCTGTTATCGACTTCTTCTGGAGAAGATTCATGTTCTCTGACATAGATGGGCAGCGCGTATCTTTTCATGGCGAGAGGACCTATCAGGAGGGAAGCCAGTGTGTGGAGCCTCTCATTTCCTTGTTAGCCGGGTTATTAGTGGTTCCAGTTGATAAAGAGATTATTGATGTCCCAGATGTTGATGGGGAGTTCCTTGATGTTTTTCCTGAGGAGGTTGTAACTCTACCCCCCCCCCCCCCCGATGTGACGTTGAGTTCGAGATAGACTTACAACCTGGTGCCCGTCCGATTTCGATGGCCCCTTATCAGATGGAACCTTCAGAGTTGCAGGAGTTGCGGATTTAGAATGAAGATCTAATGGAGAAGGGTTTTGTTCAACCCATAGTGTCGCCATGGGGTGCTCCAGTTTTTTTCGTGAAGAAGGTAGATGGTGGTCTCAGGCTATGCATAGACTACTGAAGGTTGAACCAGGTAATGGTCAAGAACCGTTACCCCCTCCCAAGGATAGATGATCTTTTCGAACAAGTGAGGGGATCAGGTTTGTTTTCCAATATTGATCTACGATCAAGATATCATCATCTGAGGTTAAAGGACAGAGACATCTTGAAGTTGACTTTCAGGTGCAGGTATGGGCACTTCGAGTTTGTAGTGATGCCGTTTGGAGTTACGAATGCACCAGCTGTGTTCATGGGACTTATGAACATTTTCTTCTGAGAGTTTATGGACAGGTTCGTCGTTGTGTTTGTCGATGACATCCTGATCTACTCAAGATCAGATGAGGAGCACATTGAGCATCTCAGGGAAATCTTGGAAGTCCTTTGACACCACCAGCGGTATGGGAAATTGTCGATGTGTATGTTCTTGACACAAGAAGTACACTTCCTTGGGCACGTGGTGTCTCAACATGGAGTGTCAGTGGACCCGTCGAAGGTGGAGGCAGTTGTTTCTTGGGTAGCACCCAAGACCATGGCAGAAGTTCGTAGTTTCCTGGGGTTAGAAGATTACTATCGGAGGTTCATTTCAAAATTCCCTCAAGTTGCTACTCATTTGACTACTTTGACGAAGAAGAACCAGGTCTTCCTGTGGAGCGAGTAGTGCCAGAATGCTTTTGACTACCTGAAGGAGAAGTTGGTCAGTGCTCTCATACTTAGGTTTCCAGAAGATGGGTTGTTGTATGAAGTGTTTTTTTATACTTCTGTCCTTGGTATAGGGTGCATACTGATGTAGAAGAAGGGAGTGATTTGTTATGGGTCTAGGTAGTTGTGCCCTCACGAGCGTAACTATGCAACCCATGACCTAGAGCTTAAATCAGTAGTGTTCACATTGAAGTTGTGGAGACATTACCTCTTTGGGAAGCGCATTGTGCTCTTCTCAGATCAGAAGAGCCTGCGTTATATCTTCTCCCAGCGTGACCTAAACTTGCGGCAATGGAGATGGGTCGAGCTTCTCCAAGAATATGACTTTGAGATCTCTTACACTGAAGGTAAGGGCAATGTTGTGGCTGATGCCCTGAGCAGGAAGTCGCATCAGGAAGTGGTTCGGGAATCTGCTGATGCTTGGAAGGCAATGGGAGAGTTGGATTCATGGCACTTGGATGCCCGGGTAGAAGGTGTTAGGGGCTCTTTGTTTCAGATGATGATGCAGTCCTCCTTGTTGCAGTAGGTGGAAGAGTCTCGGTGGGGGGATTCCGAGGCGTAAGTGATGAGGGATCATGTCGATCAGGGGAATGCTCCAGAAGGATGGTCATAGGAAAGCCTCCATCAGATGCTTTTCCATGTAAGGTTGTTTGTTCTGGAGGTGATGCGTGATGGAGTTCTCCGTGAGTTCCATTTCTCAGCCTTAGCGGTAAATCCAGGAGTTTCAAAAATGTACAGAGGCCTGAGGGATCAGTTTTGGTGGCCCGGGGTGAAACGGGCATTGGCGGAATTTGTGGCCAAAATCCTAGTGTGTCAGCAAGTGAATGCTGAACACCATGTTCCCAGTTCTTTTTTGCATCATTTAGATGTCCTCGAGTGGAAGTGGGATGATATCTCAATGGACTTTGTCACAGGACTACCCAGAGCTCAGGGTGGTTGTGATGCTATCTGGGTAGTGGTGGATCATCTGACAAAATTGGCTCACTTCTTAGGAATCAAGGAGTTAGGACTAATGAGTACCTTAGCACAAAGGAATGTAGACGAGGTGGTGTGCTTCCATGGAGTTACGAGGACTATCGTCTCAGATCGGGATACTCGGTTTACCTCACGATTCTGGAGGGGGCTACAACATGCTTTTGGCACCCAGCTACGCCTTAGCACTGCTTTCCACCCCCAGACCGATGGGCAGAAAAAGCGGACTATCCAGATGTTTAAGGACATGCTGTGAGAATGAGTTCTGTATTTCGGGGGATCATGGGTACGACACTTGCCTTTAGTAGAGTTTTCCTACAACAATAGCTTCCACTTTACTATTGGCATGACACCATTTGAGGCTTTGTATGGATGGCCATGTCATTCACGCATTTGCTGGGAAAAGGTTGGTGAGACAGGTTCTCTTGGGCTAGAGGTAGTGCAGAGCACCCCAGAGAATGTCCAGCTTGTACATGAGAGGATGAAAGAAGCTCAGGACCGACAGAAGTCTTATGATGATCATTGGAGGAGGACCTCGAAGATAGAGGTGGGAGATCATGTGTTCTTGAAGGTTTCCCCTCGGTGGGGGAAGCAGAGGTTTGGGAAAGGGAGAAAGCTCTCACCCAGGTTCATCTGACCTTTTGAGGTGTTGAGGCGAGTCGGCGAGGGGTCATATCAGCTGGCCCTGCCACCTCAATTGGATAAGGTTCATGATGTATTCCACATCTCCTAGCTTCATCAGTACTTACATTACGACTCCCACATTATCGAATGGGGAGAGTTAGATATGGGAGACGACGTGACCTTCGAGGAACGACCAGTCAGAATCGACGATCGTAAATAGAAGGTGATCTGTGGGTGAACCATTTCGTTGGTTCGTGTGTTGTGGAGGCATGGCGGCCTCGAGGAGATCACTTGGGAGCAGGAGACCCAGATACACGCTCAGTACCCGGAGTTGTTTTGACTTGTGTTTTTCCTTTGTTCATATGAGATTTTTGTTTATGTTATACTTTGTACCCTTATTATATGGAATGTTGGGCTTGTTAGTTGTGAGATATTTTGTTTCTTTGTTCCCTGGTAATGTGTAACATGTCCGGATGTGTGGGAAAGGGGAAAACTTAACCCTTAATCGAGACACATTAATGTGGATGCGATTGAACCCGTGTAGGTGATTCAGTGCCGCCTAAAGTGGATAATATCTTGACATAGATGAAGGAATTTCCCAAACCCACGTGTTCGAGAAGTGTGTTGGTTGTGTGGTGTTGGGGTTAGTGCGAGTTGATAAATTTTAATGTGTGAAAGTGGGAAGACCCAATTCTTAATCGAGACACATTAATGAGGATGCGATTAAACACATGCAAGCGAGTCAGTGCCGCCTAAAGCAGATAATATCTCGACATAGGTGAAGGAATTTCCCAAACCCACCTGTTCAGGATGTGTGGTGTTGGGGTTTGTGCTAGTTGAAAAATCCTAATGTGTGAAAGTGGGAAGACCCAATTCGTAATCGAGACGCATTAATGAGGATGTGATTAAACCTGTGCAGGAGAGTCAGTTCCGCCTAAAGTGGATAATATCTTGACATAGGAGAAGGAATTCCTAACAAATATGATTAGGGTTGTTGGTTGGGTTCCTATTATAACGGGAACCCTAAGTGGTATCTTGTTGGGTTCCTATGGGTTGTTTTTTTTGAAATCTCGGGGAAGAGAATATTTTAAGAGGTATCTGATGTAATGGCCCATACCTCTTCCGCCCATTCCTTTGTCTAAATGAAGGTCAAGAAGTGTTCTGGAGGGTAAAATGGACTTTTTCCACACTTTCTAGAATTTTGAAACTACACACTGTGTAGTTTGAGTACACGCTGTGTACCCCCTTCCCGGGTATACCCCGGGTTGCAGGCTGTGTCCTCGCTGGGTGGAGTAATGGGTTCACGTTGTGTATCCGGTTCTACACGATGTGTAGTCCTTACCCATGTACCTGTTACCATTCAACGGTCGTGTACTGTGTTGGAGCTGTGTCCTTGCCATGTGCAATAAATGAGTACACACCGTGTGTCTAAACTACACGCCCTGTAGTCCTTCCCCGCGTATGCGTTACCCTCAAACCGTGTGTTGACCAGTCAACAGCCGCAGAGCCGTGTTGGAAGCCATGTGGAGACCATGTGAAAGAACCAAGTACATGCCGTGTACCATAAAGTACATGTCGCGTACTTTTTCTTTTTACACCTATAAAAGGAGGGGTCCCAACCTCCTTTAAACTCACACCTCTCCTCCTCTCTCCTCTGAGCAGAGCTCTCCCAAGAGACTCGAAGGCTCTTTCTTCAATAACATCTTCTACCGAGCTCCAATTTACGATCCTTCAGCAGCCACGGGATCGTAACGAAGAGCCGGAGCTTCAGAACTTGGATCCATTGTCTTTCCTTCAGCCTTTTCGTTCCGACCTCCACCTGAGGAGGTTTTATTGGGACACGACAGAAGTGATGGACATCGACGGACGTCGTCTAATGTTGATCCGCGGGAGCGTTACGATCAAGAACCTGTTGAGGTAGGGATCTCACCTTTGTATCTTTAATTTGTGTTTCATGAGGGGTTGGTATCCTTTTGTTTTCATGAGAAACAGTTGAACAATTAAATAATGATAATAACTTGTTAAATAATGGGGTTGAGAATTTAGTGACTGTTGTTACTTTATATCCTGTGATATTATGTTGTGGATTGAATGAGCTTCTACCTACTGAAAATCACAGTCTTTGGGGGCCTTTGCTTATGCAATTAACTGTTTCCCTCTCCTTCTGGGTTTTCGTGGATAGAAACTTTGTGGAATGTGGAAATTGGTTAATCATGCAATGTTGGCTGTTTAAAATCTGGAACCCAAGTGTGATCACCCTGGTAAAAAATGGAATAATGAACATGTGGTTGTTGTCTTGGTTACGTGGCATGTGTTGGGGGTGTTTTTGTGGGTTTTTGTGGATTGGGTGAGTGGCGGGGCTGCAGTTGACTTGGTTGTGGGTTGGTGTGAATGTTATGTTTACAACGGGTAGAGAGGCTGAAATAAATGGTATTAAAGGTATGGGGATGTGTGTCTTCAGTGTGGTTGTGGTTATGGAGGTTGGAAGTGGGGCTGTAGGGATGGGCTTGTTTGTGAATGAATAGTGGAATTTGAATAATAAATAAAAGCGGAAGAGTAAATGAATAGTGGGGCGTAGTAATGGCATGAGATTAATAATCAATGGGGTTTGTTGGTTGATAAGAAGGGATTGGTTGTGTTGCTTGTGTTTTCCTAAATTGATTTGTGGATGACATGGGTATGTTTTATGAACGATCGATGTGGTTGGTTGTGGATAGTTGCCTAGTAGATAAGTAACTAAATAATCTAATTCTGCTAAAACGTGAAAACCTAAATGGGGTTGAGGTTTTTTGTTGTATTCATACTTCGTGGTAGCAGGGCCGAGGCATGTGCTTAGTTTTTCTATTTAGAATCCATAGGTTGGGATGTGTGTTTAGTATATATGTATATAACTGTATCTTTTGTGTTTTATCGCACCCCACCCATGTTGAGGACCTAGTGCTGAACACTCAAATTTCATGGGAGAGGGTGTTTTCCCTTAGTGACTAGCTCCTTCCTGCTCCTTCTCCCTAGGTTGTGATGGCTTGAGGCGACCTTACACCCAAGACTCTTCGGGTAGGTTTCGATTGGGGTGGTTTTTGCCCAAAACTCTTCGGGTAGGTTCTTCTGTTTCCCAAGAGTCATCGGGATGAGGCCCAGGTGTGTGCGGGCAGGATGCATGGTTGTGAGGCCCATGTGTGTGCGGGTGGGATGCGTGGTTGTGAGGCCCAGGTGTGTGCGGGTGGGATTCGTGGTTGTGAGGCCCAAGTGTGTGCGGGCGGGATACATGTTTGTGAGGCCCAGGTGTGTGCGGGCGGGGAGAGTATGGCAGCGTCAGGACAT
The DNA here is from genome assembly GCA_963277665.1 of Viscum album. Classification (NCBI taxonomy): domain Eukaryota; kingdom Viridiplantae; phylum Streptophyta; class Magnoliopsida; order Santalales; family Viscaceae; genus Viscum; species Viscum album. The sequence continues at coordinate 1,700,793,019 of OY728127.1, forward strand.
TCGTCGTTAGGAAGAGATGCTAACTAATGGGAAATGGTGCGGGGTACCCAATACTCTTGTTATTATACTACTACTACCTGTTGTGCTTGTGTTTTGGTGAGTGTGGCTGGTGAGGTTGGGTGGATAGGATTCCTTACTAGGTTTCTTTTGTTATTCTCACAGGACATTAGGATGTATCCCCACTTGTGTATGAGAGATTTAGGTTTCCCTACTAGGTATACTGGTATGCTCACCCTACGTTTACATTCCGGTTTCCAGGAGGACTACCAGGGCCATGCGGGACCCTACTAGTCGGACAGTTGGAGTTGCTGCAGTTTTTTGTTCTTTTTTTCCTTTTTGGTATTGTACTTTGAGCTTTCTTGTACTTGTAACTTGTTATAAAATTTGTTTAAACATGCATGTGGGTTTGGTTTGGGTTTATTTCAATACACTTGTTTTTTTTCTCCCTTTTTGGTGGTTGACTTGTCCTATTTCCCGATCTTTAAAAATAAAAAGGGTAATGCCTCCCATATTTGTGAAAACTCATACCCTTGGTGCTAGTTTCCAACCCAGGGCCTAATGGAGGCGGGAATCGGGGGGTCATTATCTCCCATTCACCATTGCTAGCTCAGGAGGGGCATCTTTGGTAGGAGGGGGTCGTGACATTAAAACTCATCAACCCATGATTTTCTCTCACAAAGATGGTGACACAGTCATCTACTACATGGTGTGTACTCTGGGTACAAATGATTTACTTGAAATAGTTCTTTTCTTCCTGAATAGAAGAACACATGTCTAGTGTTCATTGGAACACACAATGTGTTGTATGAGATTCAAGATATTAAGTCTCATAAGCATACTGGCAACCCTTTCTATTTAACACATAAGAACAAAATTTATATCAAATGGATAATATTTGATTCACCAAATTCAGATCCAATAGGGATCATACACCTTCGTGATCGAAGATTGGAATCCATTCAATTAAATAATAACACATACCAGTATACCTATCTCAATATTAGACATATATATCAAGATATATATAACAACATCATGCATATCTAGCATGATACTTATCACAATGACATGAAAATTGTAATTCTCTCGAAAAGGAAGGAAAAAATGAATGGCATGTTATTTATAGAATATGATTTTATGATACTTGATATTGTATACCCTCATCTCATTAGGTTGGAGAAAATTATAACCATAATGGTATCAATAATAACAACACAAAAGAAGTGTCTCACCTAATGGTGATATCAAATCCACTAAAATTTCTCAAAATCAAAAAATCACATTTCGATTTAATGTAATTGGGCTTATCTCTGTTCATTGGGTAACTACTTTCGGGCATATCTAATTACGAAATTCCATTTTCATCTTATCCCTTTATAATGTTGCTAAACAGTAAGACAAACCCGGAAAGAAAACCCCTATGTAACACATTGTAATGCCCTTCATCTGGATTTCACTCAACATGTGCCCCATACCTGGTTGTCCAAATGGCCTCATGCACATTTCCACAATCACCATAGATTTATAACTATTAGAGAGGACCTAGGGTGTGATAGATGGTGAACAATACCCTCGTTATCATAGTGTAACATAATGGAAAAAATTATAATTAAATAGTAGAAGTAGAAATCATCCAACAAATGAAATAAATAGTGGAAAACTATAAAATAAATTACAAATGATTAAGCTAAAGGCACAATACCTCCTACCTCATCATAGTATATATCTAATCATCTAGTTCTGGGCTTTAATTATACCTAGAATGTAGTAGATCTACAAAACAAGTATAAATATTTGGTGTTAAATAACCCAATAGTGGAATGAAATTCTATTCAATGACTGAAGAGTAATCGAGAGCTACAGGATCGGGTTAAAAAAATGGTGGTGATGGAATCATGGTTCAGATGCTTAATCAAGAAGGAAAATGGCACTTGGAACTTCTATTCACGAACTCAGATGAGCCCCTACCAATTTTCAAAAAAAATAAAACTACTGCCAGATTTATTAATAAAAATTTACACATCATGTACTTTAGACTACACACCATGTCTGTACCAAACATGGACCAACTATTATGAGGTCATATACCAGAATTTCATGGCATTCAGCCTTCTATACACATCTGGTAACTATATGTACACGGTATGTAGATCTCTTTCATGCACTATAACATTCCTTCATCCATCCCGATGACCAATATTCCCCTATTTCCATAGGTTAAAAATTTAATGCAAGGATCCATATCATAATAAATGAAAACTGTTCTTACATAAAATTCACTAAAAATATCTTTTATAATCAATCATGGAGAATATGTCAATAGTGTTTGTATAAACATTGGAAAACAATTTACATGAAATTAACATTAAAAAATCATTTATTTTTAACCTGTTAGACATGAAATAGATACCTCAATAAAATAGAAGTGGGTAAATCCATAATTGTTACATGAGGTAAAAGAACATTCCTATTGCATGGTAAAAAAGAATTGAAAATGACATATTGGGAAAGCAACATGATGGTTCTGTTGAAAACATTTGTCAAAGACAAAATGTGAAAAAAATTCATTAATAAATCATCTTAAAAATTATTTTTTAAATATATTTAAATAATAAATGGTTTTTAGAAGAAAACTGGTTCTCTGACTAAAATGAAATACATATCAGTTTATTGAAAAATAGTTTCCATTCCATGTAGTTTAAAAATGGTACTAATACATAATTTCTTTAGTAACTAGTGGAGAGAAAATAAACAGGTATTATCAAACAATGGTAATATATTATCTTAAAATATCCTTAATTTTTTAGTGAGGTATATATTATTAAATATTCCATTGATTCAAATACCACTTTTAATCAGTTTAAATAAGCACGATATACCATTGTCCTTCAATGTGCTTTGGGTTATAGATTAATATGAGCACAATATTGCATTGTCAAACAGATGGTCAAATGGAGGGGTCAGAAAATATTCTATAAGGCATGCTTTGTGTATGTGTTATAAACATTGGAGGTTCATGGGATATCTATTTGTTATTGGTTGAATTTTTTTATAATAGTAGTATCCAACACCTTATCTAAATGGATAACTTTGAGGGGATCTATGATAGGATATCTTTGTCGCCTTTGTACTGGACTATGTTGGGTGATACCTCAATTTTGGGACTGAGTTTGGTTCTTGGAACATATAAAAATGTCAAACTAATCAGGAAATGATTATTGTTAGTTCAGTGTATACATAAATCTATTTTCAATTAGAGATATTGGGTTCTTTAGTTATCAGTGCGTGATGGAGTATTACTTGAAGTGGCCCCTCATTTGGGACATTGTCATTTGGGAAAGTACGGGAATCTAACACCAAGGTATGGGAACCCCATTGAAATCCCTGAGTGGATTGGTAGTGTATCATACCAGATATCTTTTCCTTCTCAGTTGATGCTGATTCACAATGGTTTTCATGACTCTGAATTGAAAAATTATAGAGTAGTCCCATCTAAAATACTAAATTGTGAATAATTAGAGACAAATCATGATTTTTCAGTGTTTGAAGAACCAATACAAATAGTGTATTAAAAATAGAGGGTGCTTCATGGGGATTATATTCCATTGGTCTATGACTAATTCTAGCATCCTAATGATACACCTGAGACAAGGGAGAAGATGTCTTGGTTTGAGCAAGAGTCTTGTTTTGGTTTTTTGATCATGATTCATGTTGAAATTCTAAGGGAGGAAATATTTCAGGGTGGGGAGAACGATCGTATATGTGTTGTCTTTTTTAGGTATTATTATTTTTTATTTTTATCTATCATTCTCTGTGGGAATACTTTAGAAATTTGGAAGATAATGGAAGTATTTTGGTGGGTAGAGCCATCCGCATGTTTGGAAAATGGTTAGTGGTAACTATTTTCCCAGCCATGAAATTGTATTGTAGGAGACATAACCTATCATACAACATCTGCATCACCATGCACCATGGCCCATGTACCAGTGTGGGGTTCTCTTTCCAGATAGAATGTTCCACATTGTTATCGCAAAATATCTCAAACTCTGAAAATCTATCAGGTGGTTAAAATTTATTGTATTCTTCTATATCCTCTCCGGTTTAACCCTAAAAATCACCCAATTTAGCACCTACATCATTTTTTATTCTCCATGGCTTTCCTTACACTCCATCCACTTCCACTGGTGCTAAATATTTATGTTATATTTGGTTCTTCTCATCAATTAATCTTTAGGTAAGTGTCTCCTATCCTTGTTTCCTAACCCAGTCAAGGGTTTTCCCTCTTTATTTTGGAGGATTCAACTTCACCAGCTAGAGGGTTCCAATTTTTGGATTTCATCATGAAATTATGGGTTGATATCTTCATTTTGGGAATACATCTCCATCATTGTAGTGTGGATGAGGTGTAGCAAGAATTATTCTCTAGGTTTTTGGGTTTTATAAGAAAATGGTAGGTGGTTCCATGCTTAAATGTTTCTTGATGAGTTTACATTCCTTTTTTATATAATTTAGAATATTTTATATATTATGAATTCCATGTAAATTTAGTAGTTCCGACGATTGTTTTGACATTTATTTTATATTGGATCTTCAGGTTAAATTGATTAATCCTTAATCTAGGCCTTTTTTTTTGTTTTTTATAATTTTTAATTAAATGAGTAAATGTTTTAGAAAATAATTTTTGATATTTGAATCATGGTTGGAGATTATTTTTGAGTGCATTTCGGTTTTATAAACATTTTTGGTGTGAAAATGGTGATTTTGTTGTCTTGGGATCCTTGATTTTCATGTGAAATATAATGTTGGAAACATGTGTGGGGTCTAAATGATATACAAGAACTAAGGGAATCCTAGGTAGCTATCTGGGTAGACTAGGACTAGTGTGCTAGTGATTTGGAGGTGGCTATAACTTGGTTTCACTTAGTGGTATTGGTGATAACAAAACTGAATGAACATTAATGGAGATCAGGGAGCACTAGAATATTTGATGATTCTTCTCTCTGGTGGCTCATGAATGAGTATTTCGATGGATGTTGTTCTTATTCCACATTACTCTGTGACATGAGGTTCTAGGGTACCAATTATATGATTGAACCCATAGGGTCTCTCCAGTGTATAGTGATACTAACTATGTTCTACTAACTATTAGTATATTGTGGAATTTGGGTGTCTTTGAAGGTAAATGTGGTTTGTGTAAATTTGTATTTCATTAATATATTTTATATTAATGTTTTTTCCTTTTAAAGTATTTAGGAAATTCATCCATTTACATAAACATGAATGAAAAATCATCATTTAAAGATTTAAAGAATGGAATCCTTTTAGTTGGAATCCTACTTGGAAATAGATCACTCCATGCACACACCATTAGGTGTAAACATAATTTTTATTTTTTGGTAAAAGTAAGTTTGATGCTATTGGTGATGGTGGTTTGGGATTCTAGTGATCCTCTTAGGCAGTGTTGTTGTGATATATTGAGGGAGATTCTACCCATTCATTATGGTGATTTTTAGAGATATATTTTTCACTGCATTTTGTTAGAATCTATCTTTTGATTTGAATAGACTTATATAGTTAAATCTCATTCCTTCTAAATGCAGTTTTGTGTTGGTTTTACATTTTTTGTTAATTTCAAATTTTTTTATTGTTTTATATTCATATGTTCAGGTAAATCATTCACACATTCTTATATTGATACTTGGAAAATTGTGAAATCCAATGGGATTGGGAATTCCAAAAACTGGGTTGGGTGATTGTTCAGATGGCTAACCATCTTCGTTCATGTTAATTTTCCTTCCATGATAACCTACCTCACCATCAAGATCGAGTTTTATCAAATACCATTGGATAGTTAAAATATTATATTATATTATAAAATGATATAACATAGCTGTGATATTAGGTGTCATGAATAGTGTTAACTAACATGTGAATATTTATGGTTTATATAAATATAAAATCAATTCATTGTTTTCTAATTAATGAAAAACAAATATATAAACCAATTGGATATAAAATTAAATATTATTTTTATTATTTTTCCAATCTATTTTTCTCAACATAGAAATAATTAATAAAAACTATAGAGTCATTTTAATGAAATATATATGTTATATATGCAATTAAATATTTTTCATATTCATCCATTAGGTTTGATAGGAATTACAAAAGAACGAACTCTATTTTACAGATAAAAACTTATATTTTTTTAAATGCAATTTTACTGCCATTTAATGGAAATCCCATTTAAGATATTAATTTTATGAAACTAATTTATTTAATATGGAAAAATAAAAATCATATTTTAATTAGATATATAATTTTTAGGTTATGGTTTAAATTTATTTATTATTTTCAAAAAGTTCATTTATTAATGTATAGTTAAAAATATAGAATTTTAGTTATAAATGATTCTACATATAATTTTATATAAGGATAAATTATAATTTTATTTGTATTTAATGTTTAATTAGATAATATTTATAAAAATTAATAAAATTAATATATTTGTAATCAATTTCATTTTGAATTTTTTTAAAAACATAGTAAACATTAATAATTTTCAAAATAAAAAATTTGCATTGTCGTCATTCATAAGTGATGAATTGAAAATTAATTTTCGTCACATACGTAATTTGAATTTGGAAAAATGGAAACCATTTTTCTAATAATAATATTTTATAATCTATATTAATATAAAATTTTTTATACAAAAATATCATTTAATGTCATCAAAATTTACTACAAAAATTGAGGTTAAATTATGACTACTAGGGTAATATATCATAAACATAAGGCCGAAAACTAAATACAAAAATGTCTAACAGGTACTCTATGGATATATATAGTCATTATCCTAACATTTATTTAATTTCAACCATTATTAGATCCACTTTCACGATGATTAACGTGCATGAAATTCCATTGTAAAAATATTACAATAGTGACACTCCTCTTCCACTTTAAAAGGACCTTCCCTCCACCCACTTTTCCACACCTCCCAAGACACATTGGATTAAAATAAATTAAAAAAATTCCCTACAATAATCTGTGAAGCCACCATTGGGTAGCAATGAAATCCTATAAATAGTTTAGTTCAAACCAAAAGGTGTACTACCTTTAAGAGGTAGTATCTTTCCTATTTTATATACATTCTACAAACCCAAAATCATTATTATTTTATGCTTGAATAAAAATATTATATACTAAATATATTAGTATGTTGTTACTATATTATTTTTACCTAAACAAATATAATTCCTTTTAATGGGAAATAAGTATAATTTTTCAATGTACGTGGAACTATTGTCTCACAAAATGATTATTGTTCATTTTCTGTTACAACCTCTCACGGTGATAATTATAATGGAAACTCGATTTATATATTTTATATATAATATTTATTATTTATTTCATCTTATTTAAATTTTTTATATCACATACATTAATTACATTCTATTTTATATTAATACGACAACATCATTTTGGGTAGTGTTGACAACCACCCCATCAATGCGACCTGATTCATTTAAAAGATATATAGAATGTATAGATGATAGTTTTAAATAAATATTTGAGACATAAATAACATATATATTATATTCATTGATTTATATCATTTATATTAATATAATATATATATTTATATATTTATTATTTTCTTTATTAATCTTTCCCACACTAACATGTTTTAACATCGGTCATAGATATGGGGACTAATGCCTCATCGATACGATGTGATTAATTTGAAATCACATGAATTATATATATGTATGTATGTATGTACTATTATATAATCTTTTATCCATCATATAATTTTCATTATGAAAATATATTGTGTTAATTTTAATATTTCCATAACGATCATTAAAAAATGATAATGTCACTAAGTCGACTGTACGACCTACTGTCTCAATGATTGCAACATTGACACATTTTTCATAACCATATTTAATGAATTATATTAAAAGTATAATTTATTCATAAATATAATAATTATAAAATTAATTTATTTTGGGACTTATTTATGTAATCACCCATTAGACCATATTTGACCTACAAAATCTATTTTGGTCGCACAAACAGAATGTGGTCAAAGAAACCAAGAGAAAACAAGTTTTTAAGAAGTTTAATTCAACATATTAATAATTGAAATTAAATAAATGATAAAAAATGATTTTTTTTGAAGAATGAATAAAACTATTATTAGATTATTATACACAACGTTGAATGACATTCACCAAAAAGGAAACTAATGGTAAGAGATTTCATTTCAATTTACAATTTATTGAGACATATTTTTTGTTATTTACGTAGATTGAATTATATGGTGTAATACTACAATTTTATGTTATATATAATGGAACTATATATTCTAATTATGTTATAAAATTAACATAATTTAATTCCATCATGAGTTTTTTTATTTAAAATGTTTCACTATGGTATGAGACTCATTGGAGTGTTTAATTATTATTTTCCTCAGGAAAAAAATTATTGATCATTAATTTGTATTTCATTTAGAAGAAATTATATGGCCATTGTTCAATAAAACCATTAATTTTATCTCCTATGGTTATTAATGAAAATTTTCAATTGTTAGTATCATTTTTAAACTCTTTGGTACCCAAAATCATTTAGATAATATATGTTCTTTTTAACTCCTAAGAAATGTATATATTTTCTACCCATCACTTCCTTAATGATTTCGTTACATATTTAAAACATAACTTTTTAATGGAAATATTTTAAAAAATGAATCTAAATAAGAATATTTATGAAATTTTTTATAAAAAATAGGATATTTTCCTCAATAATGTTTGTAATTTTTTTTTAATATTTCCAATAATCAATGACAAAACCATTTATTTTAATTCACAATGGGTATGTTGAATTGATACCATCATTATCTTTCAACTATATGTTTGTTCCATTTATTTTCAAATGATAATATTAAAATTAACATCCATGATCCCCTATAGTACCATTGAAATATAATATTTTCTATGATCATTTGAAAATTAATTTCCCCTGTGTATACATAAAACTTTTCCTACTTACAATCACATCCTAAAATGTATTTCATTTTTCTAATGTTTTTTACATTGAATGTTATTTAATTATTTGTGGGAAAATTAATACAGATGTATATTATATTTCATATAAATAATTGATAAGGTGAAATGATAAATTGGTTATTCGATTTATGTTGAATGTTTAAGAATCATACGACAAAGATATGTACAATTTATTTATATCCCATCATTCCATCGATAGTCTCAAGGGATGATTCATTTCAATAACTTCCATAGAAGGGTTCTTATCAGATATTTTTAAGAAATATTGTGAAATATCATAACGGTAATTATTCATTTTACCTAATAAACATGGTATCCAATAATAAATAATTTCCCTCATATTAGTTTTAGTTAGTATTCATCCATGAGATTTTGGATCGATATATTTATGAATAAATTCCCCTTTCATTTTTTTCATGTGTTTAATTTACTTACCGTGATATATTTAGTTTTCCTTTCCTTTTTATTATGATGGAATGTGTTTATAGTAAATAAATTTTCATATTTTTTATGAATATACATTGATTTAATTGATTTCATTGCTGGTGTGTTTAGTTTTTTACCTTCTCATATTAACTATTCTCATTGATCATTTGTTGTTTCCGCTATATTTTTCTATTACTGAGCATTTTATCTAAAAATTATTATGTTTTATTCCATGCGAATATAATAAGTGTACTACGAATAATTTTTTGGGATTTAATAGAGGGACCATAGTTATCTTCTATGATTTTTATTTATAAATAAGATGAAATTTGTGTTTTAATTATGTATTAATTTTAAATCCAAATTTATTTATGTATCTATTTTACCATGAAAAATAATTTTTAATTTATTTGGTGGTTGATTCCTTATAATCATTCAAATTTCATTTATATAAGACATAAAATATGTTCTATATGAGTTTGGGTTGCAATAGTTGGAATCATATGAAGTTTAGTTGCAACCTTGTGAAAATTAATTAGTAAAACATAAGATAGATAACATAACCCAAAGGTAGTATTTGACAGTATGTATAGAACTATAATTTGGTTGAGGTAGATATTACGTGGGACTTCTTAAAAATAAATCCCTATAAGGATACTAATGTAGTATTTGAATACATCTTAACATTGAATATACAAGGTTAATCCAATGGTGTTTTACAATGAAGATAAGGTTTCTTAGATTTTATATCCTTGAAATGATATTGTGGATAAACCCTAGAACTAGGTAAGTCCTTTGTGGAAATTAATGGATGATATATTTATGCATTGATGATATATTTAAAACAATAATTAAATGGTTGTTTAGTGGATAACATTATTTAAAGGATGTCCATCATATTCATTTTGGAAATAATATTAATTTTTTAAAAAGGAAATATTGTAATTTGAATGAAAACCAATAATAACCATTAAAGTTGGGGGTCTTAAACCCATGATGGAAGGAAGATAAGAGTTTCACACAATCCACAGAACTACATAATGTCTATATTGATTTTTTTTACTTTTATAGTAAAAAAATAAGATGAATAAATGTTAATGAAGAACCCAAAATAACAATTTTGATAATTGGAGATTAATCTATGAACCATATTTGTTAGGTAAGATTGGTAAAGACAAACATTTACACTTATCACTATTTTATAGGCATTTTGATCCATTAAATTATTATTTTAGTGCTTCAGGAATAAAAATTTCATTATAAGTACTTAATTTCATGGAGTAAAGTGATGAATTCAAATTTGATGGAATCACAACCAAATGATATGATTGTTCCCAAAAAATTGAAACATATCTTCACTGAATATTTCCTTATATTCAAGATCAGTAAAAATATATAAAAAATTATGAAAATTAATTATAATTAAAATCGTGTCCAAATTTCATTATTTCTGTTGAACCAATTGTCTAGTAAATTATAATTGATTTATATCTTCGAGGCCCTTAACATTCTATTGATGGATCATTTATCTTGTGATTGATGACCTCGATCACTCTGTATAAAAAATTACTGCATTATTCAATGTACATATCTATTAATTCCACTTATGTTATCATACATAAAGACCCATTTATATGGTAGTCCATGTGAGCTTTTGACTTTCCATTCTCTTTTATAGAGGATGAAATATGAACCCTTATCATGATGTTGGATTTTAAATATTTCAAGTATTAGGAAAACAATCACAATAATTGTTTTTATATTTCTAGGATACAATTTATATAATTATGGGAGTAAGTGACACCCCAAAAATATAATGGAAGAACCTTGTATTTCATATCATGTATGTCAAGCGACACCAGGATAGTAAGTGTATATAATATTTAGAGACTCTACAATATTATTAACATTTAAATTATATTACATATATTTTTTTTCATGAAACACCATGTTATAACTCAATACATGCAAGGGAGACATAGCTGGATATCTTGTGTTACATTGAGGAGTTACTTTGAACGATAACTTCTGTTACACAGTTGATTGATTTTCATAAAATAACAATGTATTATAAAAATATTATTATTTAATATAATATGATTTAACCAAGATTTTTTTATAATGGTTTTGAATAGTGTTAACTATATTAAAAAATTTATGGTTTATATAAATATAAAATTAATTCATCAGTGACCAATTCCTTGGATTTCAAAAATATAACCAATTGGATATAAAAATTTATATAATTATTATTATCCATCCAATGGATTTTTACCTTAATAAACAAAATTAATTATAATTATTGAATAAGTTTAATGAAATATAAATGTTATATATTATGTAAAATATATTTGACATTCATCCATTAGTTTTGATATGAATAAGGTTATACAAACACTATTTTACACAGAAAACCTTATATTTTTCATAAAGGCTATTTTTAAGCCTTTTAATGGAGAACCCATTTGAAATAATAATTTTCACACATTAATTTACATAATTTTTCAAAATAAACATAATCTATTAAATATAAAACTAAAAATTAGAATATTTTTAATTTAATATATTTTTCTAAATCATTTCATTTTTTAATGAGTTGTTAATAATTCAAAATTTTAGTTCAAAAATGCTTTTCCATATAATTTATTTATAATGATGAATTATTCTATTATTATTTATTAATGTAAAATTAGATAATTTTTTAAAAATTAATTAAATTTCTGTCATTGGAATCAATTTCACATTGAAATTAATTATGGAATCATATCAAAATTGCATAGTTCATTTAATTTATAAACATGTATTGTCATCACACCTACGAGATAAATTTTATATTAATTTAAAACACTTTAGTGATAGAAATTTTTAATAGTAGACTCCATGTTTTTAAACAACATGATTAATAATAGGTAGTAATCCCAAATTTATTTTTTCACAAAAAATTACAGTGAAAGTGATTAAAATTAATTACATTGATTAATTTTATATTATGAAAAATAATGGACTAATAATTAACCTTAAGGGAAAAAACAACCAATAAAATTGTCCAAGAGATATTATATGACCATATATTGTCCCTATACTCCATTTTCACAATTTTTTCCATTATTGGATTCTTTTGAATGATGAAAAATGTACATGGAATTCTTTTATAAAAATATTACCAGACTGCCACTCTTCCACTACTATACAAGGATGTCCTTTCACCCCACATCATCACACCTCTCTAGCGACTTTGGATCAAAAAATATTCTAAATTTCTACATAACATCCATACCCTTATAATTGAAGCCTAAAATTGGGAATAATTTAGTCCATGGATTCTTTTAGTTCAAACCAAAAAAGTTACTCGATTAAGAGGTAACATCTTTTCTTTTAAAATATTGTTTTATTTTCATTCTATAAACAGTAATCCCTTTATATTAAATTCTTGTATAAATAACCATTATCCTAAATATAATAGGATTTTTTGTGATTTTTTTTCTACGTTGATATACAGAAACATTTATCTAACGGGTAATGAACATACTATTTTTCTGTACATTGAACTACTACATCATTAAACAATTATTTCTCATTTTTAATTACCAGAAATCATGGTTGAAATTATGGTGGAAGATCTATTTTTATAATATATTTATTATAATTATTATTCATTTATACTTATTTAGTAATTTTTATCACATATTTTTACTACATTCTATTTTACTTTAATTCGATAACATCATTTTGGGAAGAGTCGAATACCGCCCCCTTAAAGTGATGTGATTCATTAAAAATACATAGAATGTAACGATGGTGTTTATAATTAATATTATGATACATAAAAAATATATAAATTAAATTAATCACATAATTAGAATTTTATAAATAATATATATATATATATATATCATTTTCATTATTATACTTTCGTGCACTAACATGTTATAACGTCAATCGTGGATACATGGACTATCGCCCCCTTGACATGATGTGATTTTTTTACAGAAAAATATTTCTATATATATGTAATTATATATGATTAAACCAACATTTATTTATTATATATTGATCATTATGGAAATATGTGTTGTAACATACCATGTTTCCATAACAATCATTAGAAAATGGTAATTTTACTCATGTATATATAAAACCTATCATCATTATAATTGTAAAAATAATTCAATTTTCATAACCATTTTTAATGATTTACTTTTAAATTATTTTTTATATATAAATATAATTATTATTTAAATATTATTAATTTGTATATGTTTATGTAATGACCCATTAAACAGTAGCTGACCTAACAAAGCTATTTTTGACACATAAGTTAACTTTTTATCAAAACAACTAATCTAAACATAGTTTTTAAACAAGTTTTAAAGTAAATAGTAATAAGTAAAATAAAATTAATGATTAAAATGAAAAAGGTTTTAAATAAAGTAGAAAATTAGCGAATTTTTATTGAATAACAAGTTAATGTATCCTCACCCCAAATGAAAGTCATGTTAATAGATTTCAATTCAATTTAAAATACATTAAGACTTATTTATATGCACATAGTTTCATTTATTTGTTCTAAAAACTAACATTTAACATTATATATCAAGAATATCCTTACTCTCATGATATGTTCACTTTCAATTAATTTTATTCATTCATGAGTTTTATGATTTGAAATGTTTAAATATGGTATGGGACAGTTTGGAATATTTAAATATGATTTTATCGAATAATAAATATAATTATATTTTAAAGGTAGTTTCATTTGAGGAAATTATAAAAAAAATTTCAACAAAACCTTTAATTTTATCTTCTCCAATTATTCATTAAAATTTTCATGTATTTTCAAAACATATCAAAACTTGAAACACAAAATCATTTAAAATAGTTTTTCAGAAAAACCAACATTATTCCTCTTTATGTTAAAGAACCCATTTTCTTTTAGAAAACCATGTTTTATAAAAAATTGGTTTTTTTTTTGAAATTTATTATTAAATAATTTTTAATCCATTTATCCTTTTACCAATGTTTTTAAAGGAATATTCTCATCACATATCAAACAAGGAATTTTCTACCTGTTATCTTTAAAAAAAGATTGTTATTTTTTATATCGTACTGGTTTTATGCACATTACATCAATAATTTAGTTAAATATTTTTTTTATAGTATAAAGATTAGTTTTTTAACTAAAATATATTCCAAAATTATTTTCAATGAAATAGTTTTTCAAAAAAAGTGGATATTTCCCCTAAGAATGTTTTTATAAGGACTTTTTATATAATTTCAATTCATCAATAATAATATTAATTTACTTTACTACAACTGGAGTATGTCATATTAATTCCATAATTATACATCCTATGGATAATTTTTGATTAATTTTTCAAAGGATTGTATTAACATTAACATCCTCGATCCATTTCAGTCCCCTTGAAATATTTCATTTCCTATGATCATTTGACATTGAATTTTCCCTATGTATCCAGATAATTTTCATGGATATAATAATTTATAAAACCATATTCCATATTCCATTATTCAATTTCTATTTACTTTGTATGTTATTTAATTATTTAAGTAAATATTTATAAAACTATATCTTATATTTCATGTCAATATTTGATTAGTCACATTCGAAATTTTAATATTTAAAATATGAGAAATGTTTTGCAAAGATATGGTACGGGTGGGGTCCAATTATAAATATCCTCTCAAAGCATCAATAATATCATGGGATGAGTCTTTTGGCTAGCCGCCTGAGATGGATTTTTAGATTATTTTTATTAAAAATTTCTTGTGAAATGTATTAACTGTAAATTTACCATGTACGTAGGAAACATGGAATATTTAAATCAAGCATTTATATTATTTTAGTTTCTTTTATTACTCATATAAGATAAAATTTATCAAAATATATATGGATACATTTCATTTTTAGTTATTTTAATAAAATGTGATAATGTTTTTTACCCTGCTATATTTATATTTCCTTATCATGTTAATTGGAAATAATTTTGTTTCTAGTTATTACCTGGCCATATTTTTATAAACGTTAATTTAATTTATTGATTCATGGTAGGTATGTACAGTTATTTACCTTTATATATTTATCATTACCATTGATTCATTATTTCTTTAACTACATTTTACCTTATTGTGAATTTGAGGATACCTCTATTATGATTTTCCCCAAGAATTCAAGATACATACTCTAAAAAATATGAATGTATTTACTAGATGTATTATAGTTATTGTCATTGTTATGAAATTATAAAGAAGACATAAAATATTTTGTAATTATGAATTAATTGGTAATAAAAGTTTAATTTATTTTTCTGTTTTACCAAGACAACTATACAATTTGGTCATTTGTAATTGATTATTTATAATCATGCCAATTTAATTTATAGGAGGCACTGGCTCTGGGATATCTTAGGTCAAATTGAGATAATATAACATCTCCAGAATAATATTACGGAAATAATCATAATGTTTTTAAATGAATTATAATTTTAAAATCAATCAGTAAATTTTTCTTTGAAAAATTAATCAATGTTACAATCATGAAGAAGGTAGGTGGTAGGTACACTTGAGTAATGATCTCATTTTTCAATGATCCTTATGCAAAGAAGGAATGTAACACAATATCTTTCCTTAATGATCATAATGTCATAAAATTGTTATATAATAATATATACATAGATATATATATAAATAAATATTTTTAATTAATATGATGTAAAAGGAATCAAATAAATTCAGTGAGGTGGTAGTTCAAAAATCCAAGTACGGCGTTATCCCTTTTTATGCGTGTGAATGGGTTTTGAAAAAATGATATATATTATATTTTCATAAATGGAATGATATAATTAATATCATATATGGGTTTTTATGTCATTTTCATATAATTAAAACAATATTTTATATGTTCAATGTTTATTTTGAATGAATCGCATTGCATTCAGGGGTGGTAGTGCAAACTTCCACAAATGATGTTATTATTTCTACACAAATTGAATATTATAAATTTAGTTGTTGTAAAATAATTTAAAAAGATTAGGGACATTTTTAAAATCATATATAACATATATAATTATATTTTCCTCCAAAATTACATCTATGAGAGTATGTAATGTATGTACAAACAATCATTGCGTCATGAGGTGGCAGTTCACCATTCAAATAAATAGTATGTTTTCACCCATCATATGGATGTGTGTGTATGTTTATAGTAACCTTTATAATTAAAAAATCCTACTACATTTTTTATAAGTATTTAATTATAATAACATTGAAGAATAATATTTTTTATGGTGGAGATGTAATCGAATGAAAATTGAATGTTGGAAAACATTACCTTAATATTTGGGTAACTCCTTTTTTAATACCAAATAGATTTTTTAGAAGGATTTATGACCGATGGGAGGAAAAAAAGTAAATTGTAGGTATATTGTAAATCTATTTTGGATGATCTTGACTGATCCTATATGGATTAAGTGTGGGAGGAATGGGGATAAATGGTGGAATTTTATAGTGATGGAGGAGTGGCACTATTATAATATTTTGAAAAAATATTTCTTCCCAAATTTTTCATATTGTATGTGGAACAAATTTTGGACCTGTTTCTAGAAAATATTGTATTAGGTATATATATTTCTAGAATTAATCTATATTATATGGTTATAAGTCATTTTTTTCATTATGGATAAATTTTTTACCCTTATAAAATTTAATTTAATCTTAATCGTTGTGATTAATTTGTATCACCTTCACTAATATTTTCAGCAGAATAAGTTGATGTTAATTTTAGACATTATAATCAATTCTAGTTAAAAATATAGAATCCATTTTTCAAAATTCCAATCATATAAGTGCAAGAAATTTATTTGATCTAAATTAAGCAGGCGCAATAACAATGCAGGTTTTTAACGTAAAAATGTATAAAATTTTTCTATGGTTATTATAATAAATTTCAAAGAAAATGTTGTTGTAATAAAATAATTTTTTAACTGATTTTTTTCCTATTTAAAATTTTAAACCCTATAAAATTTTTATTTATGCTTATAAATAAGTTAGATGAAAAAATAGTTTTGAACTAAAATTCAATGTTTTAACTCTTCATTAAAAATAAAATGTTTTAGAAAATATAAAAAATTAACCGAAATCAAATTTAGATATTAAAAATTAATAAATAACGTTTATTTTTCATATTAAATAAATTAAAATTACAAAATTCATATTTTAATTGGTTAGTCCATTAAATAGTGGAAAACATTCCTTTACAAAAATATTTATTTTTTTGTGTGAAATAGGGTTTTTTCTTATCTAATGCATATAAAATAAAATGGAAAAAATTAAATAATATATGACTTAATATATAATATATATTTAATTGAAATAATTAAATAAATATAATTTATTATGTTTATAAAGATAAAAGTTTATTTTAAGCATTAAAATAAATTTATTTCCTTTTATATCAAATTGGTTTATATTTTATTTTATTAGACATTTGTACCCAAAGAATTCAATTTATATATTTATAAATCAAAAATTTTCAAAAGTTTGTTAAATAAATTCATAACTATTAATTTAAAGGATTTTATTATTTCATTATATTTTAAAAATAAATTTTTGTTTGATAAAACATGTTCTTTCATGTAATGCATGTCATCTATGAAATTCTCGCTTGCATGTAACATAGGATAACTCAATGTTTCATGCAACTAATGATATATATTCTATTTTAAATAGTAAATGTATGATAATGTATCCAAATATTATATTCCTTATTCCCTTTGTTTAACCTATCATACACGCAATCAAATACAAGGTTCTTACAATAGAATTATATGGGTTATATTCTTCCCACCATAATTAAATTGAATCCTATATATATTTAAAATTTATATTTTTGATATATAGATTGGTATTTTCTTTTTCTTAAACCCACTATTTGAGATTTCATAATAATTTCCCTAGAAATGAGTGAGTGGTATGTACAATGGTCACATGATCTACATTGTATTCAGGTCTATAAGTAGGATAACATGAGTTAAACATAGAGATATGTAATTGGAGGAAAACTGTAAATATTAATAGATATTAAAGAGGACTTTTTTAAAAAACTTGTGAATTATTAATGGAATTTTGATGGCACAAAATCCATAAATCAATAACAATTTAATAGACCATCAATTGAACAAAAATAAATTTTTTATGACAAATTTTTTGTTTGAACACAATTTTCAAATGTTGGATAATTATTTTACTACTTAATAAGATGATGAAATTTATTTACATGATAAATTTTAAATTCATCTAAAAAATTCCATATTTTTTCATTCGATAAACACAAAATTGATCACTTCAACGAATGGATAAAAAAAATTACATTGATTCTTGATGAACTAAAATAACTATTTAAAAAATCATAAATACCATAAAATAATGGGCTGTCTAACTAATTTTCTCTAATTATCTTCGGAAACTAATATGGTGAATATATTATTTAATAGTACCTAAAATTGACACATTTTCTTCATCATTAATATTTATTCTTCAAATTTTTTAACAAGAAACTATGTAAATTTAACATGAACATTGTGTAGGGAAGTGGTTGGCATGAAACCCTTATTGTCCTTCAGTCATGGATTCATGACCCGTGGATTTGATGTGCTTGATTGGTTATCACCATACATAGAGGTTATCCTTTTCTAAAACCAAATTATATAATTTAAAAAATAAATACGATGCAAATATTTGTCATAATCGTAATAATGAAATAACGATTTAACAATGGTTTTAAATAAAACATCAAAACATAACTCTTTCGTCCATTTATTTCTTACATGAAGCCTTCCATGGTCAATGTGTTTTCATTTAAATATGTGTATTGACTTAGGTAATTCCCATATTCCCCACATTTAATGAAAATAACAACAAATATAACCTTATGATAACTTTTATTTCCATCCATCATACCTTTTATGGTTCCGTGGAAACTTATTTCCTTATATCCTTCATTACAAAACATCACACATTTTATTAATCCATTATGACACTATCATGGCTTTCTCTTTCTACACAACTCACATGTTGAAAATATATCAATATTTTCTTTTTTTATCCACCAATCTTGCTCTTGAAAACCTCAATCGATATATTCATCAGTTTTTTTCTGGAGTGTGTAAACATATATATTATAAGTCATATTTTGGGAAAACTGATTTGGCATTGAAATAATATCCTTAACTCTTATCAACAACATATTTGGTTCCATGTTTTCACAAAATTTTCCATCACGTTCGATTATAACTTGAATCCTTTTGGTTCCATCCAATGACTAAAACTATAATGAATATTATCAGTAATAATAGTCATAGGGATATAGTCGTATAATTTTTTATAAGATATCTAAATCATGATTCATATATTTTTTAATCAAAACACCTATAGTTATACCATTATTTTAAATTTCATTATACATTCTAATTAATCACAATGATTGGAAAACCACCAGGTTATCCTAGCAAAACCCCCCAAGATTCTCAAGATAGGTGTGCGGTAAGGCTCTTTTTAATTTACAAGGATACCTTAAGTCAGGCTCATACCAAAATGTTAGGGTTATTAATTGTAGGTGAATCTTTTCTAGACCAATTTTCAATATTAGTATCCAGATATGGATCTATTTATTGAAATGACCACATAATCTCAGCTTTACCAAAATTATACAAATTTATTCTACAGTTTTCCTCAAATTATATCTTAGGGTTTTGTTCCAAAAACTATGTTTTTTTAATTCATGTTCTCAATGTTTATAATAAACATCCATTGATTCCAACTATAACACCATGAACCTAGATAGCCCAGAGACAATGTATACTACCAATTGCATTGGAATGATTAAAAGGAAACTAATCATAATGTAATAAGAGTTTAGTAGTCTCGTTTAACCAGATACATACATTTGGATTTTATTAATAAATAATACAGTAATTTGAACCAAAAAATTTCATCTGAATAAATAACATCGAAAATAATATCTTTATTCTATTTATTGTATCCTCGAATATATAAATTAGTACAGTTTAATTATTCTATGTGATTGAAAAACAATAAAGGTGATATAAAATTCTTTATAAGGAAAACATATAGTGGAAGAAACAATGAATCAATTAAAATAATAATTATAACATTCTAATTTACTTAACTCCCATACCATATGATCATTAAACATAGAGGGAAGATCAAAAAAATATTTCAAGGTGATTACTAGAAACACAAACTATTTATAAAACTATGTATGGAACAATAAATTTGGAAATTTAATAATCTAAAAAAATGGAATTTAATCAATGAATTGGAAATAAATTGAATCTATAGAAATATTGATGCAAAATCTCTTGTATGTGTAATAACGGAATCTAATATGATGGTAATTACTTTTTAAGGGATGTCACGTCTGAGGCACCTGAAAAATATTACCATCAAGACATCTTGCAAGATGGTTTAAAACTATGTATTGAAACCCGATTAATTTTTAAAATATATTGGTCTCATGGGAACCAATCGATGCATCAAGGAGAAATATAAAATTTGAGCTCCATCCCTTTAACTAGTCTAATGCATTCCTCATATCGAATAAAAAAATAAATAATAATCGTTATAAAAAATCAATATTGAATAATGAATATGGAATTATAAATATTATTTCAAATAATAAAATAACTATAAAATTATTCAATCAATGAAAAAAGGTATATGGTTTAGGAAATTTTGGTAAGGACCTAACACCAATTGCCTAGAGCTGGTTCCTTATTTTATTACATCAGAATACAAACAAGGAATATGAATCTTGAAGGACCGATTAGTTTAGTAGATCTAGAAATGAGATACATATATATGATAATCATTACAACATCAAAGAAAAGAAAACATATATGTTTTATTATGAACATCTTCAACTATAATATTATCCATGAATATATTTCATAATAAATATGTTCGTGTCCTAAGAAAATGAATCATAAAAAAGTTTTGAACTCAAATGATCAGTAAGGGTAAGAAATATAGTTTATGATATCGTAAACATAATCATTAGGAATTTTGAATATCTAAAAATACATGACTTTTAAAAATATCTTTGAAAACATTTTAGTTGGAATAAGAGAAGAAAAAACAATTCTATACAAAAATATTATCATGGGTATTATACTAGTCAAATATCCACATAAATAGTAAATAATATATTCAGAATGAGGGAATACATAATGTTGCATATCATAACCATACAGTATAGGCCTCATTCCTGGACTATAAATATCCATATTTCCATGGCCTTATTCCCATTCCATAGTTTGTCAAATGAGACCTTCTGATGCACCGAGGGGCAATAATAGGACCCATCCGACACATCATAAGTCCAATAAATTCCTCATATGAATTGATATAAACATAATAAACATATACATTTATATTGAAACTAATATCAGAAATGTAAATAACTTTTCCCAATCATTAAGTATATATACTAACCATTTAGATTAAATTTCTTAATAGTTATAAGATATAATAAGAATAGTTAAAATGATAATAATAACATCAATAAAATATGTTAGATTATATCTTAAAATATTAATCCCAATAATACAAATGAATCAACAAGAGTGTTTAAATATATGAATATACATTTATAATATCAATGACTAATTCTTGAAATAAATACTATTTTACATTGAAAAATATTTTTCATTTGGAAAAATATAACAAAAAGTGAAATAAGATAATATATTCATAATCAAATGATTTATTTTATATATATAAGGGATTCCAAAAATAGATCATTGTGTTTACCTAAATATTGGAAAGCATTTGATAAATTCCCTTGTATATGTTTTGTATTTCGAGATGAATTTTCGAAATATCCTTTTAAAACATAATAAGTCACATTAATTAAAGCATGTTTATTGTTGGTAAAAATATATAGATCATTCAAAGATAATTTCAGATGGGTACATATGAATAAATAAAAATTTTATTGAGGTATGTTTTGAATAAGAGTAACCCGAATGAAAATGATGGTTCACGTAGAAAACACTTACCCTAAGTGTGAAGGTGTCAATCACAAGATATAAATGGAATAAATAATCAAATTTAGGTTTATAAATTATTGATTTCAGAACCTACTATTATTTTAATTGATATATTATAATCATATAATGTTTAATCATGATTATTTTGTGGGTTATGAGATTCAATTTCATTACATGGGAGTGTTTTCTTCCTTAGATTTCATGATTTGTTTACTTACAATCATGTAAGGATGCACATGTAGAATATGATTTTTTTCATAAATAGAAGTCTTATGTTACTATTTATAAAATAGAAGATTACATCGTTATAAAATACTCATTTTTTTGAGTGATGATGTATCATTATATAAAACATTAATGACACTTGTCTTGGTTAATTGGCGGTTCATGAACACAATCAAATTATTTTGATTTATAAATTAATATCATGTTTAAAAAATGAATAATTAAATTTAAATTAGTTTTAATACATATATAACAGTGTATTTAAACCATTAAAATGGTTTCCGGACGATAAATGATGAAGTTAATTGAGATTGATTACCTTCCATACTTTAATGTGATAAATTAACAAATCTCAGATTGGGGATTCATTTCTAGAATAAAATAATTGAAAAAGATAAATAGTGGATAATTTTTCCATTATCATAATAAAAATATAGTACATGAATGTGACTAGATTCATCACAAAAATTTTGATGAATTGAGGTTAGAAATAAATTAAATGAAAGGAACATGAAAGTAATGAAATGAAAATCGAAATATACCTATTGAAGTTATCTTCATTGAGAGCATCTTGAGGTGAGAGGTTTTAGGATTTTTATAAGGCCAACGTTTTCTAGACGTGAGAAATGATATTTGGAGGATATTTGAGTAGAATTTAGGAATGGTATAAGGATAATGTGGATTAAATATAATACAGAGTGAGGGGGTTATAGTGGAGGAGAGGGGTGATTGGTGAATATCTTATTCATTATTCTATTAGTTTCCTCAAGAAAACCAATAGTGATGATTAATGTGACCCTTAATAACAATTAGATCATGTATGTTCATACTTTGGGTTCTTACATTATCTATGATGATAGAAGAAGTGAATTTAAATAAAAATGTATATATATGGTAAATTGTTATATTTTTTTATTCATAAAAAATTCTAGAATATCATAAAAATCCAAATAAATGACCATAAAATTTTTTGACATATAGAATTCAAAAATGAAAACCATTTTTTGAAAATAAATTTCAAAATATTATTAATTTAATAGTTTAATAAGATCATTATTTATTTAAAAAATAACAATTTTGAAACTATATTTTGTTTTATATCACCATGAAAATTTTATCAAGATCTCATTATCTTATAACATTATGAAAATAAAATAATATCATGATTTATAATTGAAAATATTGAAATTACTATTCATAATGGTATGTTACTATTCAACAAAAATTATGATTGCTTTATTAGACTCTAAAGTTCTTACAAAACACAACCATGATTGTCAATTTTTCAAAATTCAAATCACAGAGGTGGGAAAATTATGTTTTCTAGCTATGTAAAAAAAGTAATTTTATTTAGAGAATTGGTGTTTCATGAATTTATTTATAAATCATTGGTGTGTTAAATTCTCATCTCCTTTAAAAACTTTCTTCCTCATTATTTATAGAATGTTACCTGACAAAACGATTTGGGTAGTTCTTCAACATAAGCACCTTATACTACTATATTGACTCTTCGATTATATGATATTTTTATGTTATCTTTAGCAGTAGATTCATTTGATTCCACAATACCTATTATTTAGTTCCTAGAATCTAGATATTCTATTCATAATAAGATAAGTGAGGTACAAAAATTAATACCTTCAAAAGTGAGGACATGTGTCAGTTATCGCATGTATATTCTCAATAATTATTCGTGGAATACATTTTTTACTATAGATATACTAGTGAACATATCCAAATAAAATGTAGTAGCTTCAATTCACTCACAGATTTCAAAACATCCAATGAACCTAGGACATAGTTTCCCTTTCTTCCCAAATATAACAACACTGTTTCATGGAGATACCTTCATGGAAATGTGATCTCCCACTTGAAATCCCAAATCATTCCATTGATTATCAATATAGATATTCCCCCATATTTGAGATTCATTGATATGGTTATGAATAGTTTTTGCATTTTTTGTGGTTTCCTCCACAAGCTCTAGGCCCACATGATTACTTTCTCCCACTTTATCCTTACAATATTTTGTATGAAATCTCTTTCCATACAATGCTTCATATGGTGAAATTTTAATACTTTAATGTAAACTATTATTTTATGAATACTACTCTAAAGGTAAATATTGACAACACATACCTTGAATGTCATGAGAACATGATGTCAATAAGTTATCTAATTTTCGAATTGTCTTTTTAGATTTCCATTTATTTTGAGGATGATAAGCATTAATCAAATAGAGTTCAGTATCCAAAGCATTCAGAATATTTTTACAGAATTTCATTGTAAATTGAGTATCATGATAATACACTATTTAGATGGGTGCTCCATGAAGTATTATAACATTATTGATATTGAGTCCTGGAAACCTCTCCAGTGGAAAATACTTATTTATAATAAGGAAATGTGTAGATTTTGTAATTCTATCCAAAATGACAAATTTTGTATCATTTTTTATTCATGTTTTTGGTAATAAAGTTAAAATTCCATGGTAATGCCATCTCAATTCCTTGTAGTAATATGTTGATATTGAAGGAATCTTCTATGGTGTTGTTAGATAGACATAACTTGTTGATAGAATATATAACATGATACATAATTAGAAATTTATTGCGTCATGTTATCCCACAAGAAATGTTCCTTCAATTTTCTATATATTTTAGTGATACCATGGTGTACAAAAAAATTATCTATTAGATTCATCTAATAACTCTCTTCTAAACTCAGTTGTATTGGAAAAACATTGCCTTTTCTAAAATTTAAAATTCCAAATTCACGTACGTAGTCAGTCAACAACACATCTTTCACAACATTAATTTTATATAGTATGTTCACTTCATCCAGTAGATATATTTTAATAATTTTAAATAAATATGGTTATTCAACCAAATTAGAAAGTATTTAATTTTTCCTTTCTATGATTATTCCCATAATCATGTTTAGTAGATCCATAATTTCATGATCCCATCAAATCGTCATTTTTATTTGAACTGTGCAATCCTTCCTTCTCAATTCATAAACTAAATTATTTTCATTTAATTAGTGGTATTGCATGGATTAATAATAATCCTTCATTATTTCAAGCAATCTCTATTACCTCATGTCGAGTTCATTCTTTGAGAAGGAAAATTTCAGACTCTTTTGATCCTTATATATCATGCATCTTTCACTATTCAGATAGCGTCTCTAATTTTTTAGATCAAATATCATATAAGATAATTCAATATCATGAGTAGGGTACTTTTGTTCATGAATTTATAACTACCTTGATTCGTAGGCATTAACTCTATCATCTTTCATTAGGACTCAACCGAGTCGTTTCTTTGATGCATCATTATGGACCACAAACCCATCATTCCCCAATGGTATTGTTAGGATCAGAGCATTCACGAATGTCCGATTCAATTATTCAAAATAGTCCTCACTTTCAATTTTTCCATATGAATATTACCCCTTAAGTTTTATACTATGTCATTGGTTTGATAAATGGGAAATGTTCTGATCAAAAAGCTGATAATAACCTACTAAATAAATTAAACTAATTACCAGGTTTTGTTTGTTGGTGTAGGCCATTCTTGATTAGCCTTTTCATTCACATGGTCAATTGATATTCTATACTTAGAGAAAATATTTCTATGGAAGGAATCTAATTGAATCCAAAATTCCTAATTTTTAAACATCCCATATAATTCATTTCTTCTAAGTCACTTTAGAATAGTGCACATGTGATTTTGAAGATCATCATTTCTTTTGGATCATAACAATATATCATCAATAAATATAACAAAAAGTTTATAAATATATTAATTTAAAACTATATTAATTAGATCCATGAATTCATATGGTGCATTAGTCAGTCCAAAAGGCATTATTGTGAACTCATAATGCACATACCTTCTTTGAAACACAATTTTTTAGAATGTATTACTTCCTCACATGAAACTGATGATATCCAGATCAACGATCAATCGTTAAAAAATATTGAGATCCATGAAGATAATCAAATAAATTAACAATGTCAGGTAGGGTATACTTTATATATATATATATATCCTTGATCACCCTATATACAATGAAAAACCTCATATATCCATTTATATTCTTATGTAAAAGGATAGGGGCTCCCCATGGAGAAATACTAGGGAGAAGAAATCCTTTATTATTCAATTCAATAATTTTTTCTTCAATTCAACTAATTCCAAAGTGGAAATTCTATAAGGGATATATGATATAGGACTAGAACCAAGAATTAAATCAATAAGAACTATACTTCCCGATCTGGAGGATGTCTAGTTAAATGCTGAAAAAACACTTGAAGATATTCTTGAACAATATGTGCATCCACTATCTGAACATTCATGTCCTCACGCATTGATATTTCTTTATTTTCCACCCCAATAATTTAATTTAATAGATCCACTTTTGGTGGATACCGATAAGAATCAGATGGTGTGGTTTCTATAATAAAGATAAGATATTTAACACCGTTCTAAAAAATCGTTACTTCCCTCTTCAGGAAATAGATCGTATCATTATTACATGAAAATGAACTCATAAAAAGAAATATACCTAATTCAATCATGTGTATGTCGATAAGGTTAGAAAGAAAATCAGGTTTACGTGTCAGAAGGGGTACTGATCAGAAAGTATTTGTTTCAGTGATACATATCCTAGGAGATTTGTCTTACAAATTCATTATTAAATCAAATTGGTCATGTCAAATTTTAATGAAAAATATGAATATATAAATGAATTAAATAATCCAATATCAAATAATTAATTGTCTAAGTTCATGTAAATTATTATAGAACTAGCCCCTACATCATTAATAACTTTAACCTCAGTAGTTATGACCACATATGATTGGATTTTCTCCCCTTTCCTTATTTAGGGAATGATTCTTCAATGCTTATGACATTAATATACACAATTTACAATATCTTTACTAAAATAACATTTTAAATTGGTTGTATATTTATTCACCTTAAAATAAATATAATTGTGGCCATTTTCTACCCACATGTATCAGACACCCATACCCTTCCAGAATATTCTAGGTTGTTTATGCCCAAAATTAATACATGGTGGAAGGTCAAATCTTCCCTCATACCACATTTTAATATTTATTTTTACATAGTTTTCAGTATCCCTATCCTTCAATTCCATAAATTAATGTCATGATACATAGAATATTCTTTTTCTATCTTGATATCGTATGAGAACATATATTCATATGATGACAAATTCAAGGAGACTAGTGCCCTTAAAAGGAATGGTTATAAACTATCAAAGAATTGATAAGTATTCCACATTGGATTAGGTATGTTTTCAAATACATGCATTTATATCCTTGTAATGTTGGTTTCTTTCTTGTAATCAATTACATCTTCCATCTGCGTTAGATTCAATCATTCCCCTTCATTATCCGCTCATTGTTTATGGTGGAAATATTTTTCTTGGAATATTTCCATAAAATCCCTCCATTCCAACTATTTAATCTTATCCTAAAACATTTTTTTGGATTAATGAACCCCACTTGTATACATCTCCCAATACATGATAAAATTCCATGAAAACCTTCTCTCTTTTGTTACATCCCAATGTGATAAATATCTAATCTAAGGAAATTATACACGTCTCAACTACAAATGGGTTTGTAGTCCCAATGAAGGATGATGGTTGTTGTCTCATAAAGTAAATCATTAGAGATCTTCCATATCGTGGAATAAGAAGCTCCATAAAGGTAAACTTATTGTTCATTACCTGACTCTGTTTCCCCAGTATAGTTATACATTTCTCAACAATAGTCAAATATCCCTATCAAACATCCTTATCGTTCATGAAAGGGAAATCCGTACGCGAGATACCCTTGTTCATGGGGATTTCATTTCATCCTCTAGAATCAATTTATAAATAATGTAATACAATATATTAGGCTATGAATCATAATGTATAATATAAACATATGCAAATAATTAACCTAAATTAAAATCCTATGCATAGAGAATCCTATAATCAAAAAAATGTTTTCATTGAGGAAAATATTCATTTAAATATTACAAAAAGGCTTGTTATGAAAATATGAAGTATCCTATGAATATCCACTGGGAGTGTCCAAATAGGTATAGAGTAAGGCCCATTGTCAAGTACCATGAAACCCCAGGTCAAGCCTGAAACTCTTTGTCAGTGTTTTCACTCCAATGAACATCTGTTCCAGAACCATATCAGCTAATCATATCCCATACAATATGTATATTCAAAATAAATCCACATAATATCAACCTTAACATGATTTTATGATTTTCATGTTTGGTTATCCGAAAATATTAACTTACAGTTTTTTCCCTAATCAACTTTTTCTAAATATTGATTTTCTTGTTTTATACTGAATATTCTCTGATACGAACTGTAAGGTATGACTAGATTTCCCCAGAGACGGTGCCTTATTTTATTACAGTGGAATATAAAGATAGAATATGCATCATAATGGACCATCTAGTCAAGTAGATTTGGGTATAAGATACATTCATATGTTTTACATTACAACTTGAAATTAAATAAAACACATAATTATTATTGGGATAATACAAACCTATAATTTTATCTCTACTGGTCATTCATAATAAACTTCTTCATATCTAGATAAAATGAAACATCAGAAAGGGGTGATATGAAACACTTAGTAAGGGTACGAAATATAGTTTAATTTATCATAAACAAAAAAAATTAGGCATGACGAATAACTAAAAAACATGAAATTAAGAATTAACATGGAAACATTATGGTAGGAATAAGAGATGAATAAATAATTCCATAACATAACTTAATAATCTGAATTCTAATAATCGAATAACCACATGAAATGTCAATTAAATTTTAATAATGAAGGAATTCATAAATTGGGACATCATAACCTTACCATCAAGGCCTCATGCCAAGACCATAATTATCCATTTTCTTAAGGCCTCTTTCTAAGAAAATATTTTTTCACATGAGACCTACCAATGAAACATGGGGCCATAACATTCCCCCACAAGACACTTACCTAGTACATTGAATTTATAATATGAATGGGGATTATCATAAATAAAAAATACATTCATTTTTAAATTAGTTTATGAAATTTAAATGTCATTACCCGGACATTAAGCCTAAACACTAACCATTCTGAGTAAAATTGTAAATAGTTTTATGATAGAACATCCAAAATCACACCAATAATAAAATATTAAATTAAAATTGGTTGATTATATTAGAAATTATTAATCCCAATAATACATAATAATTAACATTATTAGTAAAATAAATTAAGATACTCTTATATAATCATCATGTAATTGTTGAGATAAATAATGGTATACATTGAAAAGAATAGATCTTTTAGAAATATATTTGTATGAAAACTAAAGAGATATATTATATTATTTTCTTAATAAAGTAATTTTTTTATAAATATAATGTTTCATAACAAATATATTAATGTTTTCCCTGAAAATATGTATGAATTTGAGAAATTCTCTTGAATCATAATCATATTTTGGGAATAATTATTGAAATATCCTTTTAAAACACATTACATCACATAAATTATTATAGGATTATGGTTAGTAACAAAATATAGAAAATTCAATGAAAGTTTATTTGGGGTTCAAATGAATAAATAATAATTCCATTGAGTTATTTAGAGAATAAATGTAACCCAAATTAAAATGGAGTTTTGAGTAGAAAACCCTTCCATTATGTCCGAAGATGTTCCTCATATTATCCAAATGACCTGAATAATAAAATTTAGGTAAGTAAATGGTTTTTTTGAACCTACATTACATTTAATTTCTTTATTATAACCATTTTAGGTTTATTCATAGCCTTTTATGGGTTAAGAGATTCAATTTCATTGATTGGGAGTGTTTTCTTTCTTAATATTCATAATCATTTACTTATATTCTTGTTACAATAAACATGTAAAATTAGAATGGATATCTATAATATATTTTCTTTATTTGTGACAAAACATAATATTAGCTGGTCCGGATTTTTTTTTGTTTTTCAGATTGAGGAAAAATTGTTCTGTAGAACTATAATGATAATTTTTTTTGTTAATTGGTGGTCCTTGATCACAACAATCATATTTTGATTTATCAAATAACATCATGTGTACAAATATATTCCATAACCATACATAAGTTATAATAAATATATTATATTATGGTTCAAAAATTAAAATGTTTTAATGATCATAATTAATGATGTTAAATGAAATTGAAAACATGTCGTAATTGAATGTGAAAATTAACACATATCAGAATGTGTTTTAATATTTATTATTAAATAAGGAGATATGAGAGATGAAGAAAAAATATTCCATTAAACCAAAAAAATTATAGTACATGTATGAAATAGGATTCATCAAAAAATTTTGTTTAAGGGAGCTAAGTAGAAAATGAAACTAAAGAAACTAAAAAATAAATGAAATGAAAAGAGAATTTTACCTCATGAAGTTATCTTCTCTGAGAGCCTCTCTAAGGGAGTGGTTTTTTTAGAACACAGTTTGATATACATAGGGGAGGTGCTTGGGAGGTCAATTTGTTATAATTTATAAAAGGAGAAAGGCTTGAGAGGAGTGGAGAGAAGAGGTGGTGTTATAGTCGAGGAAATAGGTGATTTTTGAATGTGTTATTAATTATTTTATAATTTTCCAAAGGAAAACAAATAGTGTTAATTCATGTGATAAATAAAAGTAATAAGATCATCTGTTTTCAAACATAGTGTGGTTACATCATCCATTATTCTAGTAGTATTTAATTTATTTGATATTGTATATATAGGTAAAATTACTGTATTTTACTGTTCCAAAAAATTCTAGTATTTCAGAAAAATCCCATAAATTCACCCACAAAATTTTTCAGTATATAGAATTCAAAAATTAACTCCATATTTTGAAAACAGAATACAAATATAAGCAATTTACGTTTTTTAATGAAATCTTAATTTATTCCAAAAAGAACATGTTTAAAACTATAATTTGTTTTATATAATCTTGAAATGTTTATCAATGTATCATTATTTTATAATATTAAGACAATAAAATAACAATATAATTTACTTTTAACATTATTACTATCACAATTCATAATGGTATGTCACAATTAAAAAGAAATTATATTTTTTTATTAGACTCTAAATATTTTACTTTATACAACTGTGTAAGTTAGTTTTTCGAAATTCAAATCATAGAGGTGGGGAAATTGTGTTTACTTTCTAGGTTATAATTTGTGTTATGTTTTATGGAGACTCAGTGTTTCATATATTTATTTATAAATCATAGGCTAGTTACAATATTAATATCCTTATTAAATGAAATGGATGATTATTAAAATTTCAATGTTCAATGCTCATAGAAAATTAAACATTTCATGCGGAATAATAAATGATTCGAGGAAGCGAATGAGATTAATATACTAGTAAAAATAAATAATAAACCATTTATAGGATGAATAAGTATTGTATAAATAAAAATTAAAATATGGATTAAAAATAATAGGTTTTTTAAATGAATAGAAATAATTTATAAACATCTTATAAAATCATTATTGGGGAAAATATCATTTTGTTGTTTAAAACCGTTTCAATAAAATTTTCATTGAAAATATAATTTGATGAAATCTAAATTAAAAATCATATTTTTATACATGAAAGTGATTCTTTAAATAAATTAATGTGTGTAAATACTAAATTTTTGTATGATGTATAAGGGGATTTCTTTTTCACTGTAAAAAGGTTTGAAAAATTCCTTGTTTGAGAATGGAATATAATATTACTTTGAAAATAGTGGTAAAATAAAAAAAAGGAACAAATTTCCATACCAAATACTTTTAAATTAAATTAGAACACATTTTAATGAAACATGGATTTTTGAAAAAAAAACAGGTTCACTGACTAAATAGTTGAATAAAATAATGTTTTTGAAAAAACAATTCCCAAAATATTTTGAGTAACAAAGAGTGTAAAATTATATTAATACATGAAAATGGTTATGAATAAACGGTGGACAGAAAATGAAATGTTTTATTGGAAAATGGTATTATAATATTTATCAATATAAATACCATTTAAATATCATTAATGTTATAACAGATGAAAATAATCATTAAACATTCTAAAGTGTCCCATAACACTTTCAAATATTTTCAACCATAATCCTCATAAAGGAATAATATTAAATTGAATATTTGTATACTATAAAGTTAAATTAATTCATGATAAAATATATAAAAATTGGTAGTAGATACAACACACAAAATAAGTTAGTGGTGACCATGAATGTTGTCTCACATATGTAAAAAGTCAGATTAAAATCATTTACAATGAGTTTCCTCATAGATGAATGTAATTTGACATCATGTATGATAAAATTATGTTAAATATATAATTATTCCATAAAATTTTCTATGTATATAATTATTGTAATTTTAATTATTTACATTTTGTGTAGAACTAGTCAAAAAACAATGTTTGGGTCTATTGTTTTAACTAAATTGATTTTTGTGTCAAAAACAACATTGATATTTCAATTATGGTCAATGGGTTACTTATGAAACTTCTAAAGAATAATAATAGTGACAAAATTATAATTTTCATACCTTAATTATAATTTTACGATAAATTGTAAAAAAGTTTTATGAAAAAATGACTCAATGTTTCAATGATGCTGACAGCAGGTCGTACCTACGCATTAGTGACATTCTCATTTTTCAACAATCATTATGAAAACAAGGAAAGTAACAGTAAAAAATTCTAGATTTATAATTTTATCACAAATACCATGTTATATAATCATTTATATATATATAATTATTGTTACATAAATTTAATCTCATCCTATGGAGGAGGTGGAAGTACACACGTCCACTAATGACGTTGTCACATATTAAGTGTACGAATAGGTAGTGAAGAAAATGATATAAATTATAAATGAAAAAAGTAATAATTTTTTTAATATATATAATTTTTTTATGTCACATAATCTTAATTATAACCATCCTTTATATGTTCAATGTATTTTGCGAATGAATCAAATCTGTGTGAGGCGATATGAGTATACACTTCAAATAACGGTGTTATCGTTTTTAAAGAAACTAAACATTTTAAAGATAAGTGTCAAAAAATAATTAAATTTCCCTAAATAATTAATAAATATAATATATAAAATATATAAATAGAGTTTTTATCATAATGAAAAAAATGAATTTTAGTAATGGAAGAATGCACAATCATCATTTTGTGAGTGGTAGTTCATCGTTCACATAAACAGTATGCTTGTCACACATTATATGGATTTGTTTGTAATTTATTTTGGAGAAAACTAATCATAAAAACATATTAGTATATTTATGATACTTATGTTTTTATATTAACATGTATTATGAATATTTTTGGTTATGGGGATGTAATTGAATGAAACTTGGTCATTGGAAAGCATAACATTAAAAATCTGGTAACTCTTTTTGGTTTATACAAATATGATTACTTGGAATGAATAATGTCCATAATGATGATTCAAGGTGGTAGGATTTGATTTATGGAAGATATTATGGAATAAATGTTTTGACTTTAAGTGTTTTTATATGTGTGAGGAATGGGGAGAAGTGGTGTCCTTTTACTGTGAAGGAAGAGTGTCACTATTGTAATATTTTGAAAAATTAATTCTTTCAACATTTGAATTGTTGAATGTAGATCCAATAATGGAAAAAATTTATAAGCTTAGTATTAATTATATATAATACAATAAAATATCTCATATAGTAGTTCATAATACTTTTTGGGACTAATGGTTATGGTTTAGTAACATGTTAAGCTTAATTTAACCTCAATCATTTAAATAATTTTAATCAATTTAAGTAATATTTTTTGTCAAAAAAACATGATCTCTTATACATTATAAATTAATATTATTACAAATATGCAGTCCATTTTTTCAAATTAAAATCATGTATTTGGAAGAAATTTATTTAAATTTAATGATGTCGGTGGGATGACATTGTGAGTTTTTAATATAAAAATGTCTGAAAGATTGCTATGTTTTTTATAATAAATTTAAAATAGAAATTGATTCCAATGGAATAAATTTTATTATTTTATAAAAATATTATTTATTTAATCATTAAATCCATTTAAACATATTAATTATACATGAAAATAAATTAGATAATTAAATTATTGGTATTGAAATTCCGTATTTTTAATTATTCATTTAGAAATGAAATATTTTAGAAAAATATAAAAAATTCACCCAATATACAATTTTAAGTTTATATTTAAAAAATTATGTTTATTATGTTATATTAAATAAATAAAATTGTAAAAATAACATTTAAAATTAATTCTCCATTAAAAGGATCAAAAATACCCTTTTTAAAATATTCATTTTTATATATTAAATAAGGTTTCTTAAAATCATAGGAATATCAAATAAAATTGATGAATATCAAAAATATTTATTTTAATATATAACATATTTATTTCAATAAAATCAATAGCTAATAATAATGAATTATTTAATTATGATGAAACTCCTTTGGACGCATCCAAATAAATTTATTTCTTTTTACGTCCAATGGGTTATTAATTTTTGTTTCTCATTATTTTTTAACCTGTGAAATCCATATATATTTATATATTGTAAAAAATATATTAAAGAAGTTAATAATTTTCAAAAATTATAATTTAACTACTAGTTTATATCATCTTATATTTTAATTGTATATTCTTTTTTATAAAATATGGTCTTGTGTGTAACCCAAGTCATCAAATAAGGCCACTCTTGCATGTAACACTAGCTAACATGGTGTTTCATATATTGAAATATATAGAATCTATTTAAAATAATAAATATATTTTAATTTATCTGGATATTATATTCCCTTACATTCTAGTTATCGTGTGTCATACATGGTATCAAATACGAGGTTATTAATGTAGAATTTTTGGGTGTTACATTCTTTCAATACTAATTAAACATAGTCCTCACAATTGAAACCGGATATTTGTGATATACTAACTTATATTTAAAATTTTCAAATCCTACATCCTGAAAATTGATCATAAAACATCCTCTATAAAAGAGATATTGGTATGTACAATGGTAAAAAAACATAAATGTAACTAGGTTTCAATGTTGGACAACCTTATTGTTATGTATGGATAAATACTAGGGAAATTGTAAATTTTTATAGGGAGTGAATGTGGTATTTTATGAAAAATAATTGAATCAAAAATGGGAATTATAGGGTCTAAAATCCATAAATATATTATTAGATAAAAGACCATGTGTTCTACATATATTAACAAATTTTGACATCATTTTATTTAGATGTCATTTTCATAATTTTGGATAATTATTAGAATACCTAAGAATATAAGGAACTTTATTTACATGATATGTTTCTAATTAAATTGATAAATTCCATATTTTGGTGTTTATTAGATAAATTTCCAATTCATCTCTTACATGAAGAATTGTATATCAAAAAATTAACATTGATGCATGAAGAACTAAATTAAATATTTAATGGATCAGAATGTCTATTAATGAATGAAAACACTAACTATTTGCATCTAGACATGTTCCCAAACCAATATAGTTAATATATTATTCTTTAATCCTTAAATGTGATACTGTTTATTGGACATTATCATTTATTCACAAAATTTTTTAACTAATAAAAACTAAAAAATATCTTTTAAATTTTGTAGTTCAGTGGTTTTCATGAAACTCTTATGGTCCTTCGATCATGGGTTCAAGACCCATGACCTTAATGGATTTTATTTGTTGAAAAACTGACTTATAGGTTTTCATTTTCTAAAACAAAATTAATATAATTTTGTAAATAAATAAAATGGAAATCCTCTAAATAAGGTGAATCTATAAATATGAATTTAACTATGATTTTTAATACAACATCAATTCATAACTATTTCATCCATTTATTTCTTACATATTCCCACTTATGATCACATGACGACTCTTTTAAAAATTTCATTGACTTTGGTAAACCACATGTTCCACATAGATAAGGCAATGATTCCCAAATGGATCTTTAGGATAAATTTCATTTCCAATAATCGTACTCATAATTTTTCCTAAAAAATCATTTTATGTATGTAATTCTTTCAAACTAATAAATCATTTCATTTTTCTATTGAAATAGATTCCTGGATTTCTCCTTCCACATTTCATAAATTTTGAAAATTGATCATTCTTTTCCTTATAGTCTCCACCACTCGAGCTCATTGAAACAACCATATTTCTGTTATTTGGTATGTTTTATAGGTCGTAACGGTATATATTGTTAATAATTGTTCGAGAAAACTGATTTGGAATAAACATGAAATTTTATACACCTATCAACAACTCTTTTCGTTTCTAATTTTCAAAACCTTTTTCATCATGTTCGATGTTAACTTCAATACGTCTAGATCCATCCATTGACTAGAACCAAAAAGAATATTATATGAAACCGTAGTCATATTTATAAAACTGTGGGATTACCTATAAGATATATAAATAATGACACCATATTATTTAATCAATAACACCTTTGGATTAACCCTTATTATTCATTCTCAATATTATTTCAATTTATTAATAATGTAATATAAAATAAAGAGGACTATGCTAAGAAACTTTTCCAGTAGTTTAAAACAAGGTGCAATATAAGGCCCACTTTCATGTACCAAGTAAGCTTGAGATGGCTAGGAACCCCTTTTCAGAGTATTTAGTTGTAGGTACATCTATTACAAAACTCCATCCACTTTTTAGTACCCAGATATGGATGTCTTAATTGGAAGGACGGCAATAAATCTACCTTACCAAAAATATAGAATTTTTATCGATATATATCCTCACATTATACTTCTATTCAATTTAATCTAACATATGATTCCTAAATCCAGTTCCCACAGTCTCTACTATAAATCCATTCAAACCAATTCTATCACATTGACCCAAGATAGCTCGGATCTATGGTTTTCAATTAAATATATTATCATGATTATAAGGAATCAAATATCAAACAATTTATAGTTTAATATTCTTCACAAACCAGATACAAACATGATTCTTTTAATAAATTATAATACACAAATTATAAATTTTTTTCTTATAATTAAATAAAACAGAGAATAATAACATCATTCTATCTAGAATATCCTTGCATATATTTCTGATTTTGCATCATTGATTCCTAGGGAAAGAAAAATTATAATAGTGATCTCAAATGGACATTAATTGAAAAATATCTATACGAAATAATGTATAAATGTATATAATAATCATGAAATGGTAAATAACTGAAATCTCATTCGATATAGTCAACAAACTGATTGGTAAGTGCATAAATTATATGGAAAAGTAATAACTAGAATAATATACATTTCAAATAACAATATGAGGAAAAATAAACCTTGAATAGTAAGAAACTAAAATACATTACAATTATTCAATGAAATTAAAATTAAATTTATCCATAAATATATCCTTGAAAAATAACATGGTTGAATAATAACTGAAACTAATATGATGTCAATGAGTTCATAATTGATTTCCTATCTATGAAAATTGAGAACCTATAATGTCATGTAATCTCAAAAGATGGGTTAAAACCACATATAGAAACCCATTTAATTTATTAAACATACTTGTCTCATGAGAACCTATCGATGCATCAAGGATCTATATATGTTCGGGCTCCACCAATAATTACGAATTCAAAGCATTATGAATATCGAATAATCAAAATAAATATTATTCCTTAATTAATATCTATATTTAATAATGAATATGTAAGAATATATTTTTCCTAAAATAATCAAATAATTGTCAAAGTAGAAACTAAATGTAAAATTATTTATAGTTTAGGTAATAGTAATATCCATTATAGGTGAAATGTGTTCTTAGGGGGAAGTCAATGTTCAATGATTTTTGTAGATAGAATATATTGAGGGGAATAAAAAATGGGACAAGGTTGTGAATGTGAATACTATAATCATACATAAGATACCATCTAGAATAAGAATACATATGTAATCAATACAACAAATACCACATGGAGTAAAAATAATGTATTTTTTATGAATAGAAATATGATAAAAATATCTTTTAAATATCCAAATTGATGAAAATATCATTTATTTCATAAACCATGTTGGAGAAACATATAATTAAAAGAAAATATTTAAAAATCATTAAAATATTCCCCTTTTACATGAAAAGGAGGACATATTGATATTATAGTGGGTTAATCCATACATTTCGTACGAGGTAAAAGAAAACACCATTTTCATTGTAAAATGGAATGACAAATGCCTTTTAGGGAATGTTGTAATAATATTACTTTGAAAAAACATGGTAAAAAAAATTGATTAAAATGTATATTGAAAATTATATTAGAATAATTTTGAAAAATATTTCAGAAAACAATTTGATGAAAATAGGTTCTTCGACTATAGAGAGAAATAAAGTCATTTTTTGAAATAAAATTTTTAAATCATATTGACATCCAAAGGGTGAATATTTTTTAAAAATTCTACAAATTATTAATTAATAACCATATAATATAAAATTAAATGTTTTATTGAAAATTTTTCATATAATTTTTCTAATTGAAATACTATTGAAATATCATTAAATTTTTTGTTGAGTAAAATAATCTTTAATCATTCCAAAGTGTCCCATATCTCTTCAAATAATTTTAAATCATAAGGCCGATGAATTAATAATATTAAATTTATGTATTAAATACCATGATGTAATATTAATCATGATATAATATATTAAAAATGTATGTATATACACCACACCAAATTGTAATGTGGTTTACGAAAAATTAATCTCACAAATGTAAACATTGAGATAGAACTATCTTACAATGAGTTTACTTCAGGAAAACATCCATTAACATATATTATAGTAAAATTATGTTAATTAAAAAATTTATTTATAACAATTTTTCTTTTTATAATTACTTTTTATTCAATTATTTCCATGTGGTGTATATCAACAGATACTATTGTGTTTATTTCAGATGTTTTGATAAAATATTATTTATGTTTCAAAAACAACATTTTTTGGTCATCTATTTTCAAAGGGGTTATTATATAAAATATCCAAAATAATAACAACAACATAATTATAATATTTTTAAATTATTTACATATTTAAAATCAATAATTATTTATTATTATTAAAAATTTATCACTATTATAATCATGGTGGTTATAGGTCATGCATATGCATGAGTAACGTTCTCATTAATCAATGTTCATTATGAAAATAAGGTAAGTGACATTATAAAATTAAAAATGATAATTATAACAAAAATAATATTTTATATAATCATATATACTTAATTATATATAATTCTTGTCATTTAAAATGATTGACATCATTTCGAGGAGGCGGTAGTCCATATTACATTAACAATATCATTACATTTTATGATTGTGAAAGGTTAATGTCGAAAATGATATATATTATATTTCAATAAAGCTATAAATGTTGTTAAAAACGTATAACTTTTTTATATCCCATATTTATTATTTATGTCTTCCATTATACATTCCATTAATAGTGTGGAAGAATCACATCACATTGAGGGTGTATTATTCCACACATTCACAAACAATGTTAACCTTTTTAAACAAAATGTAAAATATAACTATATGTTTTATAAAAATGTTTAATACTCATAAATACCAAATAAATAACATATATAATATATAAAAATATTATCTCCAATATAATTACCTCTAGTATAAGCAGTAAAGGTCAAACAAACAATCATTATTTTTTTAGGTGGTAGTTCGCCATTCATAATAACAATATATACATCCCCTTTTAGATAGATGTGTGTATAATTATCGGTATAACCCATTCCATAAAAAATAATATTACATTTAGGATAATTTTTATATTATATGATCATGGATGATGAATATTATCGTTGGTGTAGAATTTATTGAAGGAAAATTAGACATTAGAATGCATTACCTTAAGAATCGGGTAACTCAGTTTGTTTTATTACAATAGGATTCCATTGAAATATATCTACCCAAATTGAAGATTCATGGTTGAGGGTGGATATTATTTAATTCTATTTGTCCATATATTGTATGAAACTATTTTATTTTAGAGGTTTGATGAATGGGGATAAGTCATGGACTTTTATAGTGAATGAGGAGTGAAACTCTTTTAATATTTCGATAATGTATTTGTTCCCACATTTTAATGTTTCATATGTATTTAATAATTCACCCAATTAGTTAAAAGATAGTATATGGTCTATATATGGAAATAGAATATCTCTTGAAAAAATTATAGGTCTTTTCTGTCCTTATGGTTTAGGTTTAGGCCATAATTAATCTTAATTTATCCTTAATTATTGAAATTAATTTTTAATCAA
The DNA here is from genome assembly GCA_963277665.1 of Viscum album. Lineage (NCBI taxonomy): Eukaryota > Viridiplantae > Streptophyta > Magnoliopsida > Santalales > Viscaceae > Viscum > Viscum album. The sequence goes on from OY728127.1 coordinate 1,700,834,290, forward strand.
TTAAACTAATATTTTGTGTAAAAAATTTATCTTATTATATTTTTTAAATTATGCTGATCCCAAATATAGAATACAATTTTCTAAATTATTGTCATATATGTGCAATAAATTGACTTATATTTAATCCCACAGGCAGGATGAAGATGATAATTTTAATGGGGTCACAAATAATTGTTTGATATGTTTTTATAGTCAATTTAAAATTGAATTTGATTCCAATGAAAAAAATTATATTAACATATTAAAATATTTTCTATTTAAACATTAATATGATTTATATTTATAATTCCTCCTTGTCAATAATTTATAGGAAAATGCCATTTTGAAATAAAATCTAGTATTTTTAACCATTCATTAACAAAATGAAATGTTTAAAAAAATATATAAATTTTAACCAAACATAATTATTCATAAAATATGAATATCATATTGAGATATTAAATCATTAAATGTTTTAAAATTAACATTTAAAATGGGTTCATCATGAAAAGAAAGTAAATTTTCCTTTATAAAAATATAGGGTTTTCTTTGTGAAATAAGATCTATTATTAAATTATGCATATCATATCCAAAGGATGAATATAAAAAATATTTTATTAAAATAATAACATATATATTTCATTTTACTCATTAAATAACAGTAATTAATTTTTTTTGTAAGATAACCCTTATTTGAAATCCTAAAAAATATTTATTTTTATGTAAATTTGGGTTTTTTTGTTTCTCATTAATTGATAACCAAAAAATTCATTTTAAATTTACATAAACAACAAATTATCATATTGTATTCATATATATTACTATTTACTGATTTAAAAACTAATTTATCTATAATTATATTTTAATAAATCATTATTTTTGATAAAACTCAATCTTTTCTGTAATAAAAGCCATCGAAGAAGGTATCTCTTGCATAAAATTCAATTTAACTAATTGTTTGATTAATTTAAAATTATAAAATATATTCTAGCTTTTAAATAAAATATATAGTATTCATATTTTATATTCCTTATGCTCTTGGTGTCGCGTGTCATCCATATCATCAAATATATGGTTTTTACTATAGAATTTTAGTGTAGTATTATAATAGCATATACATTACAAACAAATTATACATTAACATTTAAGAATATATATTACATACCATAACAAAAACCAATCTAATAAAATATAGGTTTAGTGTCTTTTGAAACTGGGAAACATGATCAACTCAATTATAAAACATCTACATTATCTCCCTCTTATTTCTTCATAACTATACTCTTTTTTCACATATCATACATAATACCCTTATTACTAACATTGGGAAAATAAACATAATAAATGGTTATATAAAATTATCAGTAAATGTAATGAAGTTAAATATCGATCATATCATAATCACAAGAACATAACATTTTAAATTCCTATCATGCATATAAATGATCATAATATTATTTCAGGGGATAAATAATAAATTTGAAATGTAATACAAATAATCATAACATAAGACATTAAATTTACTGGAATGTCAATCACATGATATATAAATCATTACCCAATGCATTGGAATGAGATTTTAGATCCACAAAATCTAATAATTAAACCATTCTTATGCATTCCAATGTAATATAAACACATTCATAAAATAATTATGCAAGAAAAAAAATGGTTTTCTTAAACATCATCCCATCATATTTCATATAAATATATTAGATTACCAAAATAAAATCCAATCATAAAAATAATGAAATCATAGTAATAAATTGTATTCAAATATAACCCTATTTAAATAATGTCATCTTTTGTGGAAAATAATTTTGCGAAAACAATTGAAATTAATTCAAGAGTAAAATTTTCTTTCTTAATGAGAATCATTTTCCATCCTCAAAATGAAAAGAAATTTTAGAATAAATAATTTTATGTGAAAATTATACTTTAATAATCCAGGGGAATATTCCATTATATAAGGTTTTAGAAAATCATAATAATCTATTCATTTAATACAAGTTAAAAAAACATTCTCCCTAGACATTTGCTGGAAAAGTCAAAAAGGAAATCATGCCAGAAATTACAAAAGAATCTATTCAAACGGGTCAATAAAAATTCATGAATGAGTATAATTGACATTAAAAAAAATTAATGGGATATAAATGAAATTAAATAATTTGGAAACATGGATTTTAATAATAAATATATCCCACTAAAAAATTATGTATAAACAATCTTGTATAAAAATTAGACTATGAGATTATCCCTTAACATAGTTTTGATATGATTAGTATGTATCCGAACAACCTATATAGTGATTAATTATTTTACTGATGTATTCTAGAATCATAATATTTTTTTAGATATCATTTATTATCATATTTTTATCCATTTACTAGTAACATCTATTGTTACTTGTTATTCGGGAATTAACTACTTTTATGTACATATGCATATTTTTTCATATATGTTCTTATTCATCTTTCTTAGGTTATTTTTATATAAATTACAACATGTTATTAGTATCATATATAGCATATTGATTCATTAAATTCATATATATAATAATGTTTTAAAAAATTATATAGAATGAATTACATCGCACAGTGGGGATGGTATGTCGTACATACACACGAGAGACTATATCGTTCCCATAATTTTTGAATGATATTGATGTTGATGGTGTATATTATTTCTGAATAAATATAATTTTATAATATATATATATATATATATATATATTCCATCATTATACACATCCAATCAAGGTGTTGATGAAAATATGGTTACACTACGGTGTGGAGATGGTAATTCATACGTACATACGTGGGGTGATTTCATTATCATTGAATGGGTAAAAGGTGGAATATGGTTGTTTAAAAATAATTATAAACTATTAGAATATAATTAACACCGGAGTTATTAATTTATAGTGAAACAACGCATGAGCTGGAAGTAGAAGAAGATAGATTTTTGAAGAAATATGTAAATAATATTACCTATTCTTTGATGTGCCTCCACAAAATCTCATATCAGACTACTAGAGAAGGTATTTGAAGATTACTAGGTCATATAGAATGTTTATTTAAATTTTCATAATGTAAATTTGAAGGGTATGGATGATATTGAAGTCTCAAAATGACATGAATAGTTGAGGGTGGAAGTGGCCATTTTTAATTGAGGTGTGGGCCACATTTGGAATCCTTAAAAATATTAATTAATAATAAAATTAAAAAACACTTAAAATCTTCAAAATGAACCATGTTAGAATATTATATGGTTGATAGATATAATATAATCCACCAATAAATTTTATACAGTTGTTCACTTCAATTTAAGTGTTATTATATTAAATAACACATAGTTATTCTATTCTATTTTTATTTTAAGTAACAAATATCTCAATATTTATATTGTGATTTATTTACATATTTTATGTAAATTAGACAATAAATTAATAATTTAGAAAATTTTATAATATATCATAATTATTTCCAAAATTTGAAAATTGTTTTGTATTTTTAAATTGCATAAGAAAACCTTATTTCAACAAAATATCAATAGTTTCAATTTTGTCACTATTTATTTCATGGATTTTATAAAATATAAAAATAATAAATGAACATACATCCAAATATGTAATTATATACCTTTGTGGTCAAAGAAATCTAAAAATTCATTTGATTAAATTATTAAAAAAACTAACATTTTTAAAATATTTTTAAAAACATTAAATTTATCAATTCATTAATAAAATAATTACTACCTAAATATTCAGTAATTAGTTAAAATAATTAATTGTTTTATAAAATTTCAATATTAAATAAAATTATGGTGATAAATTCATTATATTTCAGAAGAATTTTTTTAAAAATTCATCTTCTATTATATACAACATTAAAAATTCAATACTCTTTTATAACATGAATGTGACTAATTTATTATCTCTTTAAATAAAATAATATATATGTTATAATCTCATCTATATGACTAAAAATGGTCAATATGTTTACGCTTGGATTCATATGGCCATGATATACTCTACCAATATGGTTTGGTCAATTTATTGGTCCTTTTGATAGTTATGAATATATTAATAGTTTATTTTATTGAAATCAATTTAATCAATTAATTTTTACTATATCCAAGTAAATGTATTTAATGTAAATATTTATCTACTAAAAATTAAAAATATTTTTCCATGATAAATAAAAACATTTTATATTTAAAAATGATATTTATAATTGAATAAATACTCTGTAAAACCATACATTAAAATTAATTTAATTATTAATGTTCTGTGAGACATATTTCACTTTTCATGGAATAAAATAAATGAAATATCATAATCTCATTCAAGTGGGTTAAAATGGATAAAATTTCCAACCATGTATGTTTTATGGAAAATATTAATCATCAAATTATATTAATAAAAGTTTATGGGAAATTTTATAATTTGACATTTACACTTAATTACTCGATTTACCCTTTTACCATGTTAATATAATTTACCAAAGATACTATACATATGACCCAAAAATAAAATAAACCTATTTACATAATTTGGAAAAAATGATTCTGAATATGGAATCCATTTTTAAAAATTCAAAACCTAGAATTTGTAGAAATTAATTTATGATTAATCCCATTGTTGAAACAAGATAATGGGTTTTAAAAGATATAATATAGAAAATTATTTAAATTTTTTTACATATGAATTTATTGTATAATTAATTTCAATAAAATATATTATATTAACATTTAATTATATATTCTATTTTTGTTTATAAATAATTAAAAAATATAATGTGTCCATACAAATTACTTCATTGAAATAATGTTATTTTAAATTATAATTTATCATATTTTTACTATTAAACAAGGATGTTATTAGAAAAATAACATGAATTCATCAAAATAATTTTTTTATCTCCCTCGTAAAAATAACATGATTATTTTTTCAAATAAAATATATTGTTAAGTCCAAATATTAAATTAAACGTGGTTCTCCATAAATAGGAAAAAAATCATTCATTTTAAATATATTGTTTTTATACCACAAATAGGGTTTATTCATACACTATGCCAGAAATATCCATTGGATTAATAAATTTTTTTTAATAAGTATATAAAAAATATATATCTCATTAATTTTCTTAATTTCATTAACAAAATTAATTCACTATAATGTAAAAATAGCTAATTGAATTATATTTTTCATAAAAAATTTCAAGCCATTAAATTCACAATTGATTTTCATAAATTAGTTAAAATTATAAATGGTAGCCAAATAGCTTTGTCAAAATTGTTGTTTTATAAAAGGGAATCTCACGATTCGTTTAAACTAACAACTGTATGGAAATCATGCTACTAATGAATAAAAATTATTTAAAGAAAATATTTCAAAAAACATCCATGTGTTACATTATACCCCCTTCAACTGAATTCCGCCCTTGAAATTTATCACTAGAAAAGAAACATATTTGGATAACCTTCCCTAATAATATCATCAGGTTCCTAAGTAGATTCTTCAAATTGGTTGTTCCCACAATAGACATTAACTATGATAGTTGTCTATTTTCATATAACTTTTTTTCTAAGATACATAATATCTATCGGTTGTTCATCATAAGAATGATCGTGGTCCAGTGGTATGACATCTGAGCTCAGTACATGTGAATAAACAAGAATGTAATTTCTTAGGAGAGATACATTGAACACATCATGAACATCAGAGTGTCTTAGTGTAATTTTTAATCGTAAAAAAACCTTCCCAACATGATCCAAAATATCAAAAGGACTGATATACCTAGGTCTAAAAAATACCTTCGTTACAAATCATATTACTCTATTCTAGGGAGTTATTTGTAAAAACCATTTAATAACTACATAAAATCGAGTTTATTTTCATTGACTTCTAACAAAAAATTTAGCATAATTTGAGATCATCATATGCAATGTTGATGAAAACTAATATTTTCTTCTATTTCATCAATGTAATCAGGTCCAAATATCTTTATATCTCCAACTTCATTCTAGGTAGTAAGAGTTCACCACATCATTCCATAGAGGGATTCATATAGATCCATCAAGATACTATATTATAATATATTTTAATATGATAAATCCACTAAAGTTATGTATTGATCCCAACCATCTTTGAAATCCATACACCATGCAGTCAACATTAATTTTTTAGTTTGAATTATCCATTTAGATTAACTATCAGTTTAAGGATGATAAGTTGTGCGAAATCATAACTCTATATCCATAGCCTACTGAAGACTTCAAAAAAACATTTAGGAAATCCTTAGATTCAATACATATATAAATCAAAGTGGTACCTTATAAAATCATAACACATCCTTTAAAGATATACTAGCAAGTTGACCAAGTGATCAATCCTCTCAAATAGAAATAAAGTGGGATGACTTTGTAAGGACATGAACTAAAACACATATAGTATTATGACCATTAGATGATTTGGGTAGTCTGATAACAAAGTCCACAGTGATGTTTTCCCATTTTCATTCTAGTATACATAATGTATGTAACTACCCCTTATACTTGTTTCTCTCAGCCTTAACTTGCAAACATCCCAACCACTAATAAACATATTCGGATGCATCTATTTTCATTTCATCCCACCAGAAATACTTTTTTAGGACCTTGTACATATATTATCTTCATGGATGAATAGAGAATGAATAAATATGAGCCTCATCCAATGTATTTTTCATTAATTCATACATAGGTGTAATAAAAAGGGGGTTCGCCATCCTTGTTATTCAATCACTAACTAGGTAGAATTTTGGAACACTTCCCACCTTCTATTGTAGTGCTACATCTTCACTATATTACTCCTTCATATTCTCTTGTATAGATGGTTTATCATTAATTTGAGCGAAATAACATTTTTACCCTTTGACTAAAATTTTAATATCTAAGATGTTAAAATCCATAAATTTTGGATCTTTCCTAATCCTTAACAAGGATAGGCTAGAATGGTACTTTAAACTCAATAAATAGTCCACTTTGATTTCATTCCCAGGTTCTTAACGTATTCATTATTAATAATCTTTAATCAAACTCCAGTCATCTTCTTTAGAACATATTCATCTCATTCTCTGAGAAAATATACTTTATACTTTTATGATCCGTATAAATATTAGGCCTTCCACTATAGAGACAATACCTCCATATCATTAATGAAATTATTTCTTCACATAACTCTAAATAATGGGTTGGCTAATTTTTCTCATGGATTTTCATGTTTTTTGAAAAATAATCTATCATTTTATAATTTTTGTTGAAAAAACATCCAAAAAAAATTCTTGATTTCAACACTATAGAACAAAAAGCATTCTCCACTACAAGGAAGTGTGAGAACATATTAAATTGCTAACCTTCTTTTTAGCTCATTTAAATTGTCTTCACATTTTTTTATCCCCATGAGAATTACAAAAGTCCATGTAAACATGGATAGTATATTAGATAATTGTAAAAATTAATTTAGAAAACATTAATAATATATAGTCAATCATAGAAAAATTTTCTTCACTATAATGTTGTTGGTCTTAACCATTTATCAATTACCCATGTTCTTATGGATCCACAGATATCCCCTATCTTGAGATTATCTGACACAAAATTGTTACATTTTAATTCCAAAATTCAATCTTGGTAAATTTTTCTTAAATATTCTAATTTCTCGGGGTCTTCAGTACAATTCACATGTGGTCTACATGTTCTTCCTTGATAATTGAATAAACCAGAATGTAATCAATAAACACCCCCATAAATTGATCAAGATTGTCTCTAAAGGATTTTTTCATTATATCGATGATGATATTGTTGGAATTATTTAGTCGAAAAAGCATCAAAATAAATTCATAGTTTCCATACCATCTAAAAAATGACGTATTTTTTATTTCCTCATTTTTTGACCATTAATTGATGATATCCTGAATGAAGATAAATTATGGGAACATATTTACCACCATGTAGTAGGTAGAATAAGTAATCAATGTGGGGAAGATGATATTTTTTATTTATAGTGATCTTGTTAAGTTTTTGATATTCAATTAAGAGTGTCATATATCTATAATTCATTTTAACAACCTAAAATGGTTCTCCCCAATGTGATGCACTAGTGTATATGATCCCCTTATTAAGAAACTCTTGGAATCACTTCATAAATTCATGAATCTAAATTGGGTCCATTCTATATGTTTAAATTGAGATAAGCATAGAACTAGTTATAAGTTATATTGGAAAATAAATATCATGATTAGGTGGAAGATGTGTTAATTCTTCCAGAAAGAAACAATCAAACACCCATACAATGGTTGTATTCATAATCTCGAGTTTCCCCCAAACCATTTCAGATAAATAACTATAATTTATTGGAATCAATACCCATATGATAGAATAAATTTCTTCTGGAATGATATATTCATCCTCACATTGATAAATGATCAAAAATTGATATGGAATATTGAATGTGACTTCCCATCCATGGAAATTTATATGTTCTCAATATAGAGAAAGCCAATAAATTTCAAGAATCACATTAAATTCCACTATAGGAAGGATCATATGATTTTCTAGAATCACATTCCCACAAACATAAATCAAAGATGAATGATAAACTATTGATGAGACTGCTATTCCAATAGTATGTCTAATAGCTAACTCAACATCTATTTGTTGTTGTAATTTTACGATACCCATATAATGTTCATCATAAATAAAAGATTGGGTCGATCCAAAATCAAATAAAGTATTTTATACCATAGCGTGTATAATAATTGTACTTCTCACCCCATCATTATCATACCCCACGTCGCCGATTGAGATTTCATGTGAAATTTCATTATCTATGGCCTTAAGGGTTTTTTGAAATTGAACATCATCAATAAGACTTCGATTAGGACATTTATTGGCCTAATTCCCCAATGTCATTGAACTAATAGAATTAAAGTGTAGGAGGAGCATTATGTGTAGAATTATCAATATTTGCAACGTTAAACATCTTCTTTCCCACCACATCAGCATTCAAATTCCTAATGACCTTCTATTCCACACCTAAAAAAATTAATAGTCCCTTTATGTCAATTCCATCCAAGTTTCTTTCCACACATTTATCATAGGGGGAAAAGCATCTTCATTTTAGTGTGCACTTTAGTATTTCCTTTGAATTAATTTTTATCTTTTTATCAAACCCATATGATTGATGGGTTACTACGATCTCCATATCGACCTTGAGTAGACATAAAACAATTTCATCATAACGATTGAAGTACTTAATAGCTAATGACCTCTAGATAAATGGCTTTATGACACCAATAAATTGATCAATAGTACTATCAGGTTGGATAATAATTCCAGAAGTGTACCTTTCATGTATTTTAAAATATGCATGGTTGGTACCAACAGATTCATAATAATTTTTCATAATATCAATGAACTCCTTATCCATCATTGTTAAATGTATACAAGGATTGTACTTGATGAAAAATTGTTCTTGAACTCGTCCAATTCCATAGACTCATTTTCTTCTCTTTTCCTCTTATTCATGATAAGGTTCATCCAAGGATCATCTTCACCTTCCAAACAATATATTGATATGATGGAATTATCATGTTAAGATCTTTCTTGAACATAAAATATCATTTAGGTGGTACAGATCCACCATTAAACCACTACTAGAACAAAAGACATGATGAATGAAGGTGGACACTGCCTCATGAAGGATTCAATATATAGTTGATCCATCCATTTATCTTCTGTATGTTTAGAAAAATTCATATCATGAGAATGTTGTGTGAGTATGAATATAATATTATTTATTCTATCTCACATAACATTTTGTTTCTCATAGATACCATCATTGCATTTCCCATCACATTTAGCATTAACACGGTTCCTTTGGGTTTCATCCATTGAGTAAAACCAAGAATCATAGTGTGAGAAACACTAATTATAATGAGGAAACCCCACAATTCAAGAATAATGATTAAATTTAGGGAACCTTAAATCATCCATATGTTATTCTTGAATATATCTAAAACACTAGGATTGGATTACAACCCATACTAAGACATATCCTTAGGGTTATTACTAAGGATATCTCATCCTACATTAAAATGGAAAACTATACCATTTCTCTGATACCCACTATATTAGATGAAAATTTACATATTGAATTTACTTCTACATTGAATTTTTTTTTAATAAATGTCATAAAAAACCCATTCCAAGACCATATTGGTTTACTGTCATTAAAATTCGAAAACACAAACAATTTTTTGATAAAAATTTTATATTGTCTCCCACTTATTTATTCATAACGTGAATCATTTGTAACATATCTAAATTATTACCCTACTACATGACCTAGGGAAAAGAATAATATGATTGGATTTGCTCAATTTTAAAAATGTTTTGACAAGGGAAATATAAATCATTTCATAATCAAAATAACATTACATTTGAAAACCGTATCATGCATATAAAACATCATAATATCATGTCATTGGATAAATAATAAATGTTTAATTTAATACCAATAATCATAATTAATGTCATTAAATATAATTTTTACCATAATAATCCTTTAAAATCATTTCATTTTGTACAAGGCTCATTTCCAAGACCAAAATTGCAGAAACAAAGTTCATTACTAAACTGAGTTCACACATCGTTCTAGCCCGGTATTACTGATCCAGATTTACATACAATTCCATTAATTTTTATACCATTATATAAAATTCTATTCCCAATTCATTTTAGGAAGATATAGGTCCCAACCATCAAATAATTAAACAATTCATATGTGTGCCACAAAAAAAACAAATACAATCACCATAGAATAACAAATTAAATTACATGGGTTTCTAAAAAATTATTCAATAATAATTCATATAAAAAAAATTTATTTCCTAAATAACATTCCATCATAAACCTACTAAAATCATAGTAATAATAGGAATTAAAATATAACCTTATTTATATAATTTAACTCTAATATGTAAAATAGTTTTAATAAAACACCGAAAATTATATATTTAGGATAATATGTTTTATTTTTCAAAAATGTTTAGCTTCCTCAAAATGAATCCTAATTTTAGAATAAATAATTTAACATGAAAATAATCATGTTAGTTTTTGGAGGAATTTTCGAGGAAATAAGTAGTTATGAATGTGTAAAAATCCATTCATGATGTTCAAGTTAAAAAACATTCTCCTCATACTTTTGCCGAAAATCCATGAAAGTACATTGTATAAAAAATGAAAAAATATTCCATTCATATAATTTAATAAAACATTAACCAATGGGTAAAATTTACACTAAAATATTTTTTAGGGTTAAAAATAATTTTTCATATTATGGAAACATGGACGTGGATGATAAATATACCCATAGTAAATACATATGAAAAAGAATATCAGAAGAAAATGAGGTTGTGATACAATCCCTTACATAAGTCTGATATTCGTTGTATGTGTTCGAATATATGGTATAATGATTTAAATAATTTTAAGGACATATTTCCAAATCATAATAACATTTATTATATCTTTTATGACCATATATGTAGGTTTTTTTAGTAATATTTCATTCTAACTCATAATTCAGTTATTAACTGCTTTTACGTTCTTATGTATGTATTGTCAGATAAGTTCATATTAATAATTTTAGGATATAGTTATATCATTAATATCATATTATTATTAGAATATATATCATATTTATTTATTAAATTAATTTAAATAATCATTATTTAATTATTATTATGTAGAGTGAATCACATCACAACATGGAGATCGTTAGCCTTATGTACACACGAGCGACAATATAATTCCTATATTATTGAATGTTATTGATGTGGATGGGGTACAGTATATCAGAATTAATATAATTTTATAATATATACATATATATTAATTCCTTCATTATACCCATCCACATAGGTGGTTGTGAAAAAAATTACACTATGGCACAAAGAGGGTACGTTGTACGTACGGATGTGTTGTGATTCCATATTTTGTAGGATGGGTATAAGGTGGACTCTGGTTGTTTCCTAGTCATAATAGACTATTATTATATATGTAATACTGGATTTACTACATTATAATGAAACAACTCATGAGGTTGAATTAGATGAAGAATGAATTTTGACATAATTGGTAAATGATAATTCCTCTTCTTCGACATGCCTCTTCTAAATCTCCCCAAACAAAAATAGAGTTGTCCTTTGAAGAATTAAATGACGACTATAATATTTCTAGGGAAGTAGAAAAGGGAAATGGAAAGGGTATAGTCGAGTTATAAGGGTCAAAATGAAGTTAATAGTTGAATGAGGATGTTGCATTTTTATAATGGAGGTGGGGGCAGTTTTTTAAACCTCAAAAATATTAATTTATAATAAAATAAAACCCCACATAAAAACACAATAAATGTCCAAATTACCAATGTGAGATTATATAGGATTGTAATATCATCCACCAATAAACTTCACAGATGATATTATGTTAGTTTATATGCTATCATTTTAATTAACACATAGTCATTCTTTTTAAATTTTAACTAGGGTAACAAATATTTCAATATTAAAATTGTGAAATGTTTAATTATTTTAAGTCAAAAACACCATAAATAAATACATTATAAAATTTTAGGCCATATAAATTTTATTATATATTTTTAAAAAATGATTTTTGATTTATAAAAAATTTATGAAAACATTTTTTTGATAAAATATCAATATTGTCAATTTGAACAATATTTATTTCAAGGATTTTTAAATTTTTTTAAATATGAAGGGAACCTAGATTCAAATATAAATTATATGTTTATGAGGTCAAGGTAATCTATTAAATTAATTTGTTATAATAAATAAAAAATCTATTTATTAAAATATTTTTAATAAAATTTATTTGATCTCTTCATTAATAAAAAATTACTACCTTAGCTTTAAGAAATTAATTAATATACATATTTTTGAATAAAAAATTCATATAAAATAATATAATGTATTTAAATCCATTTTTTTCATAATTATACTTTAAGCCGAATTCATGTTCGTATATAGCCAAAATTAAATATTTTACTCCATTAAAACATGAATTTTGAATCTTTTTCTTTACCTTAAATAAAATAATTTATCTATCATATTCTCTTTTATAAGGCTCAAAATCATCTATACATCTTTGAATGTATTCTTGTTGTCATTATATGCTCCGCCAATATGGTTTAGTCATAATTTTTGGAATTTTTTGAAATTAATATTTTAATAAAAAAAATTATGGATTTCTCATCAATTGAGTTATTTTTAACACATCAATGTATAAGTATTTATAGAAATTATTTTTGAATAAAAATTATAAACAAATTACCATGATAGATGAATAATTATAAAAATTAAAATGAGTATTTATAATCAAATTTATATTTTGAATAACATTATATTAAAAAAATTATTTAAATTTGACTTAGACAAATTTCACTTTTCATTATATTAAATAAATTAAATTCCCTAATCTCATCTATTTCGGTTCCAATTGAAATCATTTTGGAAAAAATATATTTTAGGGAATGTTATAGTCGTCAAATTATATCGAGACAAGTATTAAGGTAATTTTTTAATATTATTTTTACCCTTAATTGCTCGATTTACCCTTTTACCATGTTAATAAAAATTACCGACGTTACTATTCATATTTCAAATAAATAAAATAAATATATTTGCAAAATTTGGACCTAATAATTCCAAAAATTTATTAAATTTTTTGAAATAAATAACTCAGATGTTGAATTAGTTAATTTAAAATTAATGTCATTGTTGAAATTTGAAACCAGATTTTAAAATTTTAATCATTGTCAAATATTTATAGATTTTTACAATACAATTAAATATATAATTAATTCAAATATACTATATTAAATAAAATTAAAAAAATATATTATATTTATTATTTTAAACAATTCATTAATATAATTTGACCATAAAAATGTATTTCAATGAAAAAATGTTATCTTTAATTATAATGTAGTGTATTATGACTATTCATCAATATGCTAATGTTATTAGAAAAATATCATAAATTCCTTAAAAGTAAATTTTTATATCCCACTAAAAAATAAATGTTTTTTTCCATATAAATATTTTTAATGTGTCTAAATGATAACTTATAAGTGGTTCTCCTTTAAAATGTGGAAAATCATCCTTTTAAAATATATCGGTTTTTAGAGAAAAAATTGTGTTTATCCATACCTTATGTAAAATTTATCCATTGGATGAATATAAAAAATATTTTATTATGTATATAACACATATTTATGTCATGATTTTTTTTACCAAATGAATTTCAATCAAAAATATAAATATCTAATTGATTTATAGTTTTCATAAACAATTTAATGCTAATGAATTCACAGGGAATTTTCATAAGTTACTTATAAATAATGACACTAACCTAATATCTAGGTTATAAAGGTAATTTTATAATAAAGGTGTCTCGTAGTTTGTTTAAACTCGTGATTACATGCAAACCAATATACTAAAAAATAATAATTATTTTAATAAAATAATTCAAAAAAAATAGTTTGGTGTTATGGTTAAAAATATTTTTTAGATGTATTTTTAATATAAATATTAATGAGATAAGTTTTTATCAATTGGATTGAAAATAAATTATAATCATTTGATTGAAAAGATAATGTATTTCTAAATAATAGTGTTTATGAACACAATATGATTTATTTTTAATAAAATAAATAATCCAATTATTATGTATAATGTTTTTAATATGTATATATTACATATTCAATCAATTATATTTTCATTAATTTGGTATCATTAACTTGGAATGGAATGAAAATAAGTCACACTTTATTCTTAAAATTCATTTTTTGAGAAACAATTTTGTTGTGTTATGAATGAATTTTTTAAATGTATTTTCACCAATTATATGTCAATCACCATTTCTAAATCATAATAAAAAATATTAATCAATGATTTCAGTTTATTTTTTTTGACATTTTGAATAGTAATTTTTGTCATAAATATTTTACCACTTTACGGGTTAAAAAGGTTAAGGGTTAAAACTAAAATGATATGTATTAGAATGACCAAAAAACATTTCTAAATCCTTTTTTATGTAAATATTTGACCATATATAATATCTTATAGGACAATGAGTCATTTTTTGTATTTATCTTTAAAAATATAGAAATATATACTAATATTTTAAAATATTTCAACCATGTCCTCTACCTAACTTATAAAAGGATGCTACCTCTCCACTCATACTCACAGTCAAGATCCACTAATAAAACAAAAATAATATTCAAATAAGTTTATATGATTTCACCACACATAATATATTTCATATTTTGAACACAATATTATCCAATCAGGATAATTGTGTAAGATAAAAGTGGTTTCTAAATGAATATGTAATACTATAAATCAAGTACTATCAATTTTATTTCATCTTAAACCTCCTACTATATTATTTTATCCAACAAAATTTAAGATTAAAATATAATATATATTATTAAATATTATTAATATTTTGGTAACACAATATTCATCCTCATTTTAAGCAAATTATAAATAAAAGTATCACTCTGGAATACTTGTGGACCATTTCCTCCACATAGCAATATGATTCAGTTTAAATCCATATATATTATGTTTCATTAATTTTTAAAGATTTTGTATCTATATATTATATTTAGTACGAAATTATCACTTTTTAATTTAATTATCTAATCTATCATCATTCTATCCGATACATTGGAAAATGAAAATGTTTGACATGAATATGTGTGGAAGACCTCCTTTACAACATATTGATATTATTTTTTTCATTTTACATTACATGGATGGTAATATAGAAATATTTAATGAATATATATGGTATTTAATATATACTAATGATTCTTTAAATTTCAAATATAATTCTATTTTCATTCTTTTCATCCATTGATAAGTGGAAAATCTGCATCTATGTATGTACAAATTACTGTCTCCATGTAGTTATGTCATTTGAATTCTCATCATAACTATATATGAATACTTATAAAAACAAATATAATAATAAAATATTATATTTATTAAATGATTAAAATTTCGAAAATTATTGAACTATGATCGATGTATAGGTAATGAAACTTTATATTTTGAATAAGCAAGAAAAAACAAAAAATTATCACCCAGAGCAGTGAATTTCATAATGAATTCTTAATAAGTGGGTTTTATGATGTTATAAGTAAATAATATGTGGTATAATATGTATTGATATTTTTATGGATTAAATCTTTTATAAATACAATTTATTAAACAACATATTTGAAATTTTACAATGCAATACATGACGTAAGGTAAGGGTTTATGTTAGATTTTCGTTTCTTTTCTTGATTTCTTTTAATGAATTTCTATTGGGGAAACTTATATTGATCTTAACTGTTTATGAACATTTTTATACTATTATTATTAAATGAATTTTATGTATATTTACTTTATTAAACCATTTGTTACAAAAAATGATCGTCAAGATGATTTTAAATAAAGATGACGCATTTTCCACCTTGGTGGACATACTTTTTTATTAATATCCATGATATAAAAAACACAATTATGTTTTTAGAAATATTTTAAATAATTATAAATTGTATTATTATATATTTCTCACATATTATGAATAATATTATAATTAATAAATAAAAAAAATTATCGGAATAAGATGTTTGTGATTTTTTTACAAATTTTTTAAAACAAATTTCTTTTTTGAATTATTTTATATTTTTTGATATCCATGTCATGATGAAAATTCATTGGTTTCAATGTTTAATTTAAAGTTTCCATTGTTATCTTCAAATAAAATTGTATTTTAGTATTCTTGTTTTTTTATATTAAATATTTTATCAAAAGCAAAGATATTTTCATTATGTTTTTTTAGGAAGGATTGAATGTTATTTTAAAAGTATATTTCTTATATGTCAACATATATAAAGTATTGTTTTATTTAATTCAGTATATGAACATATGACACAATAAAAATTAAACCCCTTAATGTATTTTGTTGATGATGATTTAAATATTATTCAATGAAGCCTTTTTTATTCCAAATGATTAAATAAATTATAAATAATCCATTATTTAACCCATTTGTTTTCAGTGGCGAATTATATGATCATATTATGAAATTTATATCTAAATTTTTTTTATATAGGTTATAATATGGTGATATGATGATATGATGAATTTATTGTGATCTGATGAAACACATTTGTGTTTTTCATCATGTTATGGGTGGTCCCAACATTATATAATTATTCAATGTATTCGGTAAAATAGAATTACATATTTGATAAATATGTTTTTCATGAACTAGATTTCATTTTCATATTATTATTCACGAACATTGTTTCAATTATATCATTTTATTCATGATTCTAGTTTCATGTTGACATGTTTTTGTGTATACCGTTTTTCATATGTACATGATTACGTGAGGACCTCATTTCCTGTCCAAAATATAATTGGTAAACATATTAATATTTTTACATCATCAAAAGTGTATAATATTTTTTTTCCTGAATTAATATGTTTAAGATATACTTGAGGTGATCATGATTTAATATTTATGATTATATATTATTAAACAACATTTATAATGAAAAACCCTTATTCTCTGACTCATTATTAAAAAAATTTAATTGATTGGGTATGAATTTCATATATTATTATTTTGGTATCAAACCCATATTCTCACACATGAACATTGTTTGATATCTCCAATGTTTATATGTAAAAACTCAAAAAAATTATTAATGAAATTACTATCTTAAAATTATTTTATACATTATAATCACATGAAATAAATTTTTGAACAAAATACAAACTATTTAAAGGATTAAATAATGAAACAAAAATTATTTCTAAAATTTAAGAGACACATATTTATGGAATAGTAACTTGACCAATAGAAGTAAAATGTGACCCTTATGAATTGTAAACATACCAATTCAACTGTAACCTAACCATTAACAATAAAAATATCTTTTTATAATAAATTATGTGAATGTATGACATAATTATTTCATAATATAAGTAAATAAATATTTTGAAAAATTATTTATTAATTTTTTATTTTATTTTTATAATTTATAAATATATAAATAAAATTATATCATTAATTTAATAATTTAAAATAATTTATATTTTCCTAAAATTTATTAATAATTTAGAAATTTTTTATGGTTATGATATAATTTTATGGGGACATAGATGTTTTTACAAACTTTTATAAAACTTGTTTTTATTTTAATAACTACATTTTTCCAATAAATTAAAATATTAAGAAATAATGATGTTTCAAACATTTAGAAAGTAATTTTCTAAAAATAGAGTTCATTTTTGAGTTCTATATATAATAAAATGGTTGGGGATATTTTTTTTATTTTTCAAAAATACATGAATATTTTGTGAATATTGAAATACTGTAATTTATGGTATTTATAAATTATAAGTTCAATAAACAATTACATGAGTAATCGTTGATGTAAGAACCACTTGTTAGAACTCATGGGATCCAATTACGATATTCATTATCAATAATCACCACTATTTATTGTATTGAGAAATATAAAAAGAATCTGAATTAAATAACGAGAAAACACCCTTCTCCTCCACGATAAATACAACCACACAATACCTCATTCCATTACACTTATAATTCCCTGATCCTAGAAAAAATTTGACAAAAATGTATAACCTGGACCATCCCCCAAATCCATGATATTTTTTTCTTACAAAAAACACAAACCTATCCATACGAAAGATCTTAAGGGAATGGAATCTATAGGTAAAACCCTCTTATGTTTTATTTCAACTTTAATTCAAGGTCTTTTATGTTCTTTTCTACTCCCCACATAACCTTATCAAAGTGGCATGAAAACTAAATTACTATAAATATAATGAATTTTTATCATGATTGTGTAATAATTTATTATAAAATCTCTTCTTCACTATCTATTACATTAACATTGAAAATATCACCAATGAGGAGCCAATTGACCACCTTTGGGGATGATGTAATTTAATCATTCAATTAAACCATCAAGGATGTTCATTAAACCATTATTTATTTAAATTCGATTATTATATTTGTATTCTATCATATTTCAAGTTCTATAATCATTTTATAAACATGATATTAAACAGAATTATTTCATTGTGATCAAAAACCATCAAAGTAAACCAAAAATAAATATCATTAACCATTTATATAATGATTATTCCATATTACAAAAAAATAAAATTGTATAAAAGACCTATTTTTCCTCTATAAGATCATTAATAACATTTTTGTTCAATTTTGGATAATCAAACCTAGATTATATGACCTTTCATACAATTTTAAAAGTAAATTGATCATGAAAACCAATGAAACCATCACTCCTAAACGATGAAATTGAACTTTTTAACACATAAAATCGGCCATAAATGATCATAATGATGTTATTAAAAATCAAATACTAGAAAAATAGTTTAATGCATTATTAATTAATTAATATAATTTTATTATCAATTCAATTATTATATAGTGAATATAACCTTCATACTTACGGTAAGGTATTATACATGAACCCTCAATGTTTCATCAGGTCACTCTATATCAATTTTAACCCAAATAAAAATTTATATTATCTTTAGGTACATATTATAATTTATTATATGTTCTGAAATCATGTATCATGATCAATTAATCCCTCTTTTTAGGGATATATATTATTTATAAAGGTTCCCTACTCAATTATTCCTGATAAGAATGCTCGATTTAAGGGAACATCATGAATTCTTACACATTTTAATGTTAAATATATAATCTATTTTATGAAACAATTATTTATATAAAATCACACTGCTTATTATGAAAAAAATTTATGTAATTTTCTATTTTAAAATAAATGATTGTTATATATTCTACTTAAAATGTACATTAATATTTATCTTCATCTGCACGAAAATGTTTTCATTCTAAACCTCTTTAATTACTCTTTTTACATGATATAACTTTAGTGGGAAATAAATAATCAATATCTGTGACAATTTTCTTTTATTAATGAAAATGTATTCATTAAATTGTTTCATTCTTACACACCATTTTGATATTCCCTTTTTTTATTCATTTTTGGTATGATTATTATGCACAAATATTTCATTTGGTAACACTTATTTTTATGTTTTGTTGCCTATGTATGATTATACACAATTCATTCATTTTTATGTCTTGGTTACACTTATTTTTATGTATTTTTAGCATTAACGCATGCAAATATATGTTAAATGATCCTTGAATAATGCTAATTTCTTGTTTTATATTTCTAATGCACTACAAGGAATCCATAATTATAGGATCCCACCAAATTAATCTTTTTATTTATTAATTTTACATGACTTTTATATCATTATGTTATTCTATCTAACCCATGTACTAGTACTTATTCTTATGGTTATTCCCCTATTGGAAATTTTTCCCATTCAATTGTTAATGTTATCCCTAGGTTATTACATATAGGTGTAATGGATCAATGGGAGTTTGGATTACATAATTGAAAAAACAAATGAAATTTTTTACTTAGTCACATGTTTTTAGTTTTATATACCTTGTCTTCTAAAGAAAATAGATGTTATAATTATTATCTTGTAATTTTATTGTTAATTATGTTTAAAATCATATAATATTATGTATAATTTAATAGGTCCTTATATATGGTATTAGAGGAAAAGTCTAGTTATTTTTGGATATTTGGAATAGATACCTTTATTATGATCCTTAGAGATAATACAATGTCTAATGAAACATCACTAAATTAATTAAATTATGTATTAAGTGGTTTATCATGAAAATAAATCCCTCTCTATATACTATAAGTGGATATGGTTATGGAATAGATGTTTCTTAGAGATAAAAATCCAATAAGGAGTTCTAGGCCATACGCGGGGTATCCTGGAATATAAAAATTGGACTTACAATGCACATTATTTTACAATCTAGATGGATATTCTTTGGTAAATTTAGAATCCCGTTAGTGTGAATTATTATGTAATAAAATAAAATTTCCATAAGATTATATATTAGGAACCATATTATGGATAACCCATTTTTAATCCTAGGGAATAAAAATTTTGGATACACGTTCCCATTATGAGTTTATCATTTTATGTTTATAGTATATCTTTTAATGATTTTTAGTTTTGTATTAAATCACCATAATTTCACTTTATTTTTCATAGTTATTGGTGGGAAACAAAGGAAAACATTCCAATAATAAATGTGATAAGTACTTTGATGATTTCCATAATGATATGTCGAATATGAAGAGAATAGGTGTCCAAAATTTTATGACTGTAATTTCTCTGCTAAATATTGTTATGAATAATAAAATAAATCTTGAGGAATTCCCTCCTTCATCAAATAAAGAAAAATATGATGTCAAGACTGTCATGTGGAAAATGACTCCCCTATTTAGTGAATTTTTTGATCCCCTCTTCATGGAAGTGTGTATTAACACAACTTAAATGATATTGTATTTCCTCTAATGCATAAAAGAATAGAATGTTATGCTTTTGGTATATCATTATGATGTGTAAGTTGATTAGTGGTGGAAAATAGTTATAATATATAGTCCTATGAGGAAATTGATTCCATGGATTGGGATGAATTCAAGAAACTATATTTCACTTAATGTTTTCCCCAAACCCTCCATCTCATGATTGTATGAGGGTTTCTCCCACATATAATGATGTAAGATGAGACTATTAGGGCATATAATGAAAACTTTTCAAGGCTTGCAATATATTCCTTTGTCTTTTTCATGAAAACTGAATTCATGGTCGATTGATAATTTTGAGGACTAAAGATGATAATAAAAAAATTGACAGTGATTCAAGAAGCTGACTATTATGAAATGATTTAATATTTTTTTCATAAAGGAATAAATTTAGATCAGTGAATCTCAATGGTCTCATGGGCTAGGTGGAAAAAAAGTGGTCAATGGGGTCTAATATGGGCGGATCAGTAATTAAATACCATGGTGTGAAGAATAAAAAATAATTATTGTGTTAAAATTGTCTGAAGAACCATTCTGGGAACTATCTAAAGGGAAAAAGGGAAATGCTAAAAATTTGCAATAACGAGGCATCTTACTATGAACTAAAAACAAGATACGAATAATTTTGATAATGTTGAAGAATAAAGTAATGTTCAGGTAAACACTCAACCTGTAGAGAAGTGTTTCAAATACAAGTAATTTGGTCAATTTTATAAACCAATTACATTTGAATTGGGTTGACAGAGTCATTAAACAACTACCTCCAAGGGAACATGAAAGGGACTTTTATGTCAATACTACTAACGTGGATCCTGAAAATGATTTGTTGACATGTTTCCTAGTTATTAATTCAACAATAGAAAATAAACTATTTTAATTTGTTTCTATGAATTAATTCTTATCTTGAATGTTTAGTAGAACTATTCAAACTTCACATCAATTTATTAATATTCAATTATTTTTTAGAATTGATAATAGGTAAATTATTGCATAAAAATAATTGAACTCTTCATTGTTTTTTGTTTTAAAATGATCCTCCCAACAAATCTTGTCTTACTTCCTCTGGTAGAGTTCATTCTATTTGGGGAATAGTTTGGATAGAATTATAAAAATAAAACATTCACTATCAAGAAAGAGATATCACTACCCTCATCTCGAAGAATCCTCCATTTCATTACAATTGTAAGGAAGAAGTTTAATCTCCTAAAGAATCATTGTCTCAAGTGTGGATATTAATGCCTTATGAGTAAGCATTTATATATTAAACAATTGAGATTAAGAAGATTGTCCGGATCAAATACATCCCCATTGGGAGGGATTG
The DNA here is from genome assembly GCA_963277665.1 of Viscum album. Lineage (NCBI taxonomy): Eukaryota > Viridiplantae > Streptophyta > Magnoliopsida > Santalales > Viscaceae > Viscum > Viscum album. Next base: position 1,700,857,212 of record OY728127.1, read on the forward strand.
GACTATTATATTCTATATGAAATTGTATGGTCTTTCTATTGATCAAGTTGTTGAGCTCCCAATTGAACTTATTCTTGGATATATAGCCATATTAGAGAAAAAATATTGAATGGACACCGTTGTGTTGGAAGAACTAAAGAAACACTTACTAGATAATCCAGACTATGGTATTATACCCATGACTGATCGACCATGGGGTGCACAAGTCCTCTTTATCTAGAAGAAGGATGATTCAATTTTAATATACATTGATTATATTGAACTCAATAAAATCTTGATAAAGTAACATAATCTCCATCCATAGATAGATGACTTGTTCCATCAGCTACATGGGGCCATTTATTTATTTAAGGTAGATCATTTTTTAGGGTATCAAAAATTAATGGTGAATAAAGAGGATATTCTCAAGACATTCTTTATAATAATGTGCAGACACTGAGTTCCATGTTATTCAATATGGACACAGTAATTCCTATACAATATTAATGGACATAATGAATAGATTCATTAGGTATTACCATGAATTATTTTTTATCTTTATCGATGATAAACTGATGTAAACCTTTAATGGAGAAAAATGGAGAGATTTTTAATATTGGGCTATAGAATTTAAAATGGGATAAACCTTATGAAATGTACTAAAAATATGAGTACTAAATAGAGAAATTATAATTCATGGGGCATGTAATTACTCGAAAAAAGATATATATGGACCAAATTAAGGGAATGGAAATTGAAGGGTGGCCTTAGATGACTTTGGTAATATTGATTAATAGAATCCATGGCCTAGATAGATATTAACTAGTATTTGTGAAATAATTCTCATGATTTTCGAACAAACTAAGACTGAAGACTCAGAAAGGAGTTTGGTTTTTTACCATTGATTGTGAACACAAAATTAAGGAGTTGAAAAATATGTTTATCACTGAACCGTAGCTCATAGTACCAATAATTCGGGAACAATTTCTACAGAATAGTGGTTCATCAAAGAATTTCCTTGGATATTTAATTATGTATCTTGATAAAGTGATATATTGTATCAAAATAAAAATTAATATTAAATAAAAAATATATCATATGCATGATCAAGTGTTTTCAATTATGATGACCATGTTTAAATTATTAAAAAACTATCTTTATGTGGATAAATGAGAAATATACACTGAGAAAAAAGAGTATCAAATATATATTTACATATTATGAGCTTAATATGAAATAGTGATGATGGTTATACATCATCATGGATTACGACTACCCATTCCACTACAATCCTGAAAGGAAGATAATTTGGAAGATTTTATAAGTAAAAAGAATCCAAAATATTTATCAATGTTGATAATTTAGAAGGATCCAATAATTATATAATTACAAAGGATAGGCATAGGAATATTAAAGGAAGAACATCATGAATTCATTCAAAAATTACTTTTCAACCATACCTTACATAGAAATAAAAAATTCTCATAGAAATGATATAGAAATTCAGAAAAAGGTGGAAGCTATAAATAATGTGAAATCCTCTGAGTTCCATATCTATGAGGATGGAGTCGTTAATATTTGGACAAGAAGATGTGAACCAAACAATATAGAGACAAAGAATGAAATTTGGCATTATGCACATAGATCAACCATCTCTATTCACCCAAGGAGAAAAAAAATTATCGAGATATCTGAATGAATTTTTGGAGGGACAATATAAAGATGAGATCACTGAATACACATCAGATTTCCTATAATATTATCTATTGAAAGATGAAAGGAAAAAGTATAAAGAGATTATGATGAAAATTATGAATACTCTCATGGAAGTTGGAAAAATTCACCATGATCATTATCACTAGACATCACAAACCATCTAGTTTAAAAAATTATCTATGACTTATTTTAGACCGTCTTACAAATAGATCTCACCATATCCCAATTCCATAGATCATCTCACTAGATCAACTTTCATGGATATATATCAATGAAGTGTTAACGTATCATGGAGTACCAATAATTATTGTATCTTATTGAGATATTAGATTCACCATAATGTTCTTAAATAGTCTCTATAATGATCTTATAATTGATCTAAACATCAATATGTCCTATCGTCCTCAAAATGATGGCTAATTGGAGAAAACAATTCGGATATTATATTATTTGTTGAGAGCGTGTCCTATGGACATCAAAGGAGGATGTGACCAACATCTGCCTCAAGTTGAGTTATCTTACAACAATAGTTTCATCTTGTGCATTCAAATAGAACCATATATATCTCTTTATGGGAAATGGTTCAAAACACCATCATGCAGGGATGATGTTGGAGAATGTATGCTGTTAGGATAGGAAATGGGTGATGAAATGATGGACAATATGGAAACCATTTAGCAGTAAATCTAGGTATCCAAATGACCAAAAAATATTTATGTAGAATATATTTGAGTATACCTGTAGTATAAGCTTGGATACATGGTATTACACCACATATCTCCATGGATTTAGATCATGATATTATTGATCAAAGGAATGTTGAGTCCCATGTACAACGGATCCATCAAGATCTTTGATGGTTTCAAAGTTGTGGCCTATCGACTGGAACATCCACCGGCAATATCTCAAGTATAATTTCTATCCCACATATACCACTAGAGGATATACATAATGGACCCCTCACATATACAATATTCTTAGTTGGTGTTGTTGGAAAATGATATTTCTCTGGAGGAGAGTCTAGTGATGAATATTGATCATAAAGATAAAATTTTTAAAAAAATATACACACATTGTCAACGTGTTTGGGTGGATCTATAAGTACAAAAAGAAAACATAGGAACTCGAGGATGAGATGGAGGAAATGTTCCCACATTTTTTTCAATGTAGAATGTAAAAAAATATTTTTTGGGAGAAATTTCTAAGGCGGGAAGAATGTACTAGCCCAAACAATTTACAAATCCAATTCATTTATTATAATTATTTCATAATGTATAATCACATTTAAACACTTCTAGAACACAATAAAATATTTATAAATGATGAATGAATGAAATAAAAGGTATTTTAAGAAGTTATGTAACATATAACGATAAATAGTAACTTGAACTTTTGAATGGTAATGTGGACCTTATAAATAGTAAAGCATCCAATTGATTAGATACCTCACAGATAATTATATAAAATTATTTATTCATATTATATGTTATTATATGAAATAATTATATCATAGTATATGTAAATAAATATATTTGAATATTATTAATTAAGTATTTCTATTTTTGTAAGTCAACAATATTTAATTAAAATCTTATGACTAAATTAATAATTTAAAATAAAATTTATTGTATCAAAAAATATTCATGAAATAGTATTTTGTATGTCTTATGATTATAATATCATTTATTTAGACAATAATAAATTTTATAATCTTTTATAAAATCAGATTAAATATTAAAATATTTATTTTTAGTATATATTATGGTTTAATAATCAAACTGAATTTAAAAAAATTGTGAAATTATTTTCATTAAGTATAATTAATTTTTGAATTCTAAACATTGATAAATGATCAGGGTGTCTATTTGGGATTTTTTTAAACACATTACTTTTTTTGAAATAATTTCATTTACTGAATTTATACATTATAAATACAACACACTATTTCATGAGTCATATATTATGTAAGAACAATTGGTTATAACTCAAATGATATAACTACTATATTTAGTCACATAAATCACACTATTGTCTGTCTTGTAAAATATAATATAAAGATTAATTAAATAATGAGAAAACACCCCTCTCTTCTACTATAAATACCACTAGTCACTACCTTTTCCCAACAAACCTGTCAAGCCTTGTGCGTTGTCAAAAAAATCATATATAAGGCCCCAGCCATAAACATTACGTAATCATGGGTTATTTTATGAATTCACATTGAGGATCTTTTCAGGTTTAGTGTTTTAGAGAATTAGATCACGAATCATGCATTACATTCCACATTTAAACAAGGTGGTTTCATCAAAGACAGTATTCATTTTTTCCACCAAAGGAAACCTATTTAAAATAAAACATATTTTCTTTATTTATACTTCCTTGACACTATCATCACATCATGTACTTTTCCCTTGACATGTGAAAAACATTTCAAAAATATGGGATGAGCATAAAAATCTCAGTAATGTATATAAAAATATTAAAAGAAAACATTAGTTCATATATTCATAAGAATCAATGAAATAATACTTAACTCATAATAAATAAGAACATTAACATACCTCATGAAATCATATGATTTATGAATTACTCATAGAAATCAAAAGACATTAAAAAAACTTGAGGCACTCATAACATTCTTACATAGGAATTAACACTCATGGTTACGTTTGGAATACCTATCACAGTAAATTCCCTAAATATTTTTAGAGAAACTCTAGTGTTTAACTCCTTCACGTTACCCAAAGCATTGGAGAGCAATCTCGGTCTCACCCACCCTTAGTTTATCATGGAACCAACCGACTTCATAAACAATGCCCATGAACCATAACATAATTGTATCACATAAAACACGCATAAAGGGAACATAATATTTCCAAATTTTAAATTAAATATATCAATAAAACATATTGATATAAAAAAACATTATAAAAACCATATTCCATACTAAAATTAAATAAATTAAAAAACGGTATTTATTTTTCTCTTTTGAAAAAAGTTATGGCTTGTAGTGGATGCCAAAATTCAAATAATTTTCACGGCAGAGGAGAAGTCGTTGTCGCTGCATACATTAGACAATAACAGTCCCTTTTGTCATTTAGTAAAACGATTTGTGTAAAAAGATTCCTTTTGAATGAAATTAAAAGTCAAAATGGTTTCTTATACAACTAATAAAATAAGGTCGTATATAAATTGATGTATGCCTCAACGAAAGGAGATTTGGACGAAGTCCCTTACCTCAATTCTGAATTATCTTGTTCGTTTCTTCATTTTACTGAAAAATGAACTATGGTAAATTTATAATTTCTTGCAGACATCCATTGAATTTTATTATTAAATTCTTATCACATGTTATCATGTTATAATAAATAGTTAATTATGTGAGTTCATATCATACGTTTTGTAGAAGTTCGGTACATGAGTCAAAAATAAACTTCTTTGAAAATAATTTCCCATGTAGTAATAAGTACATCATATATTGATTGGTATTAATGATTTAAATATCATATATATCCATTATATATTAATTTTATACTATTCCATAACATTTGGATAAAAAAATTGAAATTCACCATTCATGGAGACAGTAGGTCGTACGTACACATGAATACTACTTTCATTTCATTGACATATTAAAGAATTAAAACTGAATAAGATATATATATATATATTAGTTACAGTATAAGATATATGTTATATAGGTAACATAAGTTCATTATTTACATTGCTTATAAATTCCATGTTTGGCATGAATGATTCACATCACTTTATGGGGCGGTAGTCCACACTTCCTCAGACGAAATTATCGCACTTCCACAACATGAAAAACATAACGATTTGATTTATAAAAAAATTCAGAAGAAAATAGAAAAATTAAATACCATATATATCATATATAAATATATTTACATCATAATGGAAACCTGGAATGATGATAAAAGAATATTGAACAATCATCGTTTCGTGAGGCAGTAATTCACCACCCACAAAAACAATATGTTCTTTATCCATTGGATGGAGTTGTGTGTAAGTGTAGGTAGAATAATTATCATAACAACATCCTAGTATATTAATGATATTTATGTTATTATGTGATCAAATAATAACAAGATAGTGGCGAGTGAAGAAGTAAAATAAAAGAAAGAAACTCGAGAGAATACTTTACCTATAAATCTGGTAACTCTTTTTGATTTGAGACAATGGCTTCCTTGGAAAGACTTCTGCCCAAGGTGATTATTCTACGAGTAATAGAGGGATGTGGAGAGATAATATGAGAATATTTTGGACGTTCCAAGGGTTTTAGAGGATTGGGTAAGGCGGTTGAGGTGGGGGTCTTTCAAAAGAGGGAAGATGGTCACTTTTGGAAGGTTTTGAAATGTTACATTATTTTAAATTGATTTTGAGATTATAAAGGTCCCAAAAAGATATATCTTTAGGATATGGTGATAAGGGTTCGAAATAAATCCATCCAATAGGTTTAAGAAAAGTTTATATGTTATATTTTAACATATCTTTTCAGTTTATTTAAATAGTTCATTAAGGAGGTAATCACATCATCATCATGGTGTCACAAATAAATTTGTTTATTTAATGTCTAAAAATTATAAAAAAATACCCTGATGTAGGAAATATATTTATATTTACAATGTCTATATATAGCTTAAGATATCATTTATTTAATCAAAATTGAAATTGTTTTACTTAGGATATACAAAACGTTGTTTTATTTATCTTCTTTTTAAAAATAATGTCCTAAATGTCACTATCACACACCTGTGACTCCATGGGCCCTCAAGTTAGGTAAAAAGCTTTCCATGGTCTTCCATGACTCAAAAAATATGATTTGGGCTCATGTTGGGGTCATTTTAAATTATTATTATTTTATTTTATTACCCATAACAACGCGATTACTAATTAATCAAAATAATTAAAGATAATTACCATCGTTACTATTCATAATGTCCAAAACCAAAGGATTCTTAATTAAACAATATGGAAATTATGATTCCAAATATGGAATTCATTTTACCAAATTAAAAACACGTGAAATTGAAGTAATTAATTTAATAATAATTCTTGTTGTAAAAATAAATAGCATGTTTTTAAGAAACAATATCTATCAAAATATTGACAATTATTTATGTCCAATTTCAAAGTAAAGTTAATTATAACGACCACCAATATATTAAATGGTAAAAATATACTATAATTACATTTTAAAAGCAATTAGAATGATTAATTAACCATATAATAAAATTAGATGAAATTTTTTTGAAGTAAAATGATGTATTTTTTACTATTCATTACAAAATGAACATTGTCGGAAAAATACCAAAAATTTATCCAAAGTAAATTTCAATGTCCCAATTATAAAGAATAAGTTTATTTTGGAAAATAAGGATTATTAAATTGTCAAGAGTTTTATTTAAAAATTCTTTTCCATAAAATTTCGGTAAAACAATCTTTTAAAAATATTATAGTATTCTTTGATTAAGATTTGATATATTCTCATTTTTAGACTCTAAAACACTATCTAATTTATAAATATACATTGATATGAAAATATATTATTCTTTAATTACATGGGATGCAAAATCCTTCCCCATTTTGTAAATTATGTCCAAACAATTTATTTACTTATCAAATTATTGGGGGAATTTATCCCTCATTGCATTTTCAGATTCCCATGTTGCCTCTTCAATCATGTGGTTTTTCCACAAAACCATTTCATGATGAATCACCTTATTCCACAACACTTGCTCCATGTGGTCAAGAATCAGGACCAGTCATTCCTCGTATGATAGATTCTCTTCCAACTGAACTACCTCTGGACTCAAAACATGAGATGGATCTGGAATGTACGTCCTTAACATTGTAACATGAAAAACATTATGTATATAAGAAAAAATCGGAGGTAAAACCCCGCGGTATGCAACTGATCCAAATCTATCCGGAAATTCATATGGTCAAATATAAAATGGACTCAACTTTCCTATCTTACCAAATCGCATCACACTTTTACATGGTGAAACTTTGAGGAATACATGATCAATAACCTCAAAAGAGAGATCCTTCCTCCAATTGTCCACATAACATTTCTGCCTACTTTGAGATGTACTCATGTGTTTCATTATCAGAAGAAATTTTTCTACCAAGTCTTTTACCAATTATTATCACATAACCATCCTTTCACCCACTTAATCTCAAAAAGCAGGAGTTCGACACCGCTTTACATATAATTCCTCAAATTGTGACATCTGTATACTGGAATGAAAACAATTATTATAAAAAAACTCATCCAATGAAAGATGTTGGTCCCAAATTCCATGATAATCCATCAAACTAGAACGTTGCATATCCTAAATATTCTAAATTGTTCATTCTGACTTCTAATCTTTTCGAGGAAGAAAATTTGTACTAAAATATAATTTAGTACCCAACGAATTTTAAAAGCCTTTCCAATAGTTATAAGTGAACCTGGTATCACGATCAGATAAAATGGAGAGGGGAAGTCCATGTAACCTGGCTATCTCATTAAGATACAATTGATAAAGTTGATATAGGGAAAACATTATCTCGTATTTCATGGAAATGAATAGATTTAGTCAAGCGATCGAAAATAACCCAGATTGCATTGTTACCTCGAGGTGTCTTCGTTAATCCCACAAAGACTTCCATGGATATATTCTCTCATTTTCCACTTTGAAACTGGTAATGGGTAAAGCATCTCTTTTTCTAAATGCTACTTTGCTTTAACATGTTGACAATTCAAACACTTCAAGGTAAAATTAGCAGTATATCTTTTCAATCCATCCAACAATTAATACTCCCAATGATCTCTATACATCATAGTACTGCCTAGATGAACTAAAAATTGAGAACTATGAGCATCACATAACAAATATTTCATCAACTGTGAATCACAAGGCACACAAAATATTTTCCCAAATCTCAAAACACAATCATTATCAACAATGAATTTGGGTAACATACCATTATGAACCAGCTCTACCTTTTTCTGCAACTCATTGTCTTTCTTCTTTTCATGCTTAATTTTTTCTGATATAGAAGATTTCACTAATACCTAAAACAAAACAGAAGAATTTCCTACAGAAAAATCTTCCAAGATAGAATTCATAAAATCCTTAAATAAAAGACCATGTTCCAAATCTAACATGGTTAATAAAGCATTACTTTTTCGACTCAAAACATCTATAACGTTATTATCTTTTCCTGGGTGTTAGTGAATCATGAAATAATAATCCTTGATTAATTCTAGCCATCTCCTCTATCTCATGTTCAATTCATTCTGATTTAATATATACATTAATCATTTGGGATTATTATATATTTCACACTTTTCAACATAAAAATGATGCCTCAAAATTTTTAATGTGAAAAAAACATTAGCTAATTCAAAATCATGTGTAGGGTAATTTATCTCATGATTTTTCAACTGATGTGAAGCATATGAAATTACCTGATCTTTCTACATTAGGATGTAACCATGTACTTTTAATGAAGCATCACTATAGATAAAAAACTCACCATTCCTGGAAGGTAGTTACAAAGCATGAGAATTCACTAATCTGTCTATAAATTCATGAAAACAACAATCACATTCTTTTTTCTAGATAAACATAACACCCTTTCGATTTAGCTTAGTCAATGGGCTAGAAAACCATGCATATTTTTAAAAAAAACATCGTTAATAGGCTACAAAACAATGAAAACTACGAATATCCGTTATATTTCTCGGTCATGACCATTTTTCAACAATCATTGATTTTATAGGATAAATAGTTATTCCATATTCAGATATAATGTAACCAAGGAATGAAATTTTTTGCAACCAAAACTCACACTTTCTGAATTTTCCATAAAATTTATTTTCTGTTATGGTTTTCAAAATAATCCTTAAAAGACTTTAATGCTCCTCTTTACTTTTAGAAAAAACCAATATATATTCAATGAAAACAACCATAAACATATCCATGAACTCATTAAAAATTCTATTCATAAGGGCCATGAATACAGCAGTTTCATTGGTTAACCCAAAAGGAATAACTACAAATTCATAATGGAAATATCTTGTATGAAACACGGTCTTCGGAATATCTTAATCCTTTATCTCTATCTAATGATAACCCGATCTCAATTTAAACTTTAAAAAATAATGAGCTCCCTGGATCTGATCAAACAAATCATCTATATAAGGAAAAGATAATTTGTTCTTAACAGTGATGTTATTCAAGGCTCTATAATCAATGAAAAGTCTCATTGAACAATCATTCGTTTTAACAAATAATACATGATCACCCCATAGTTATGTTCTAGGTTTAATGAAACCTTTATTTAATAAATTATGCAATTCCTCCTTCATCTCTAAAAGTTCAATTGGAGCCATTCGATAACGAGGTTTTGAAATTGGCATAGCATTAGGAAATAAGTAAACTATAAATTTAACTTTTCGATATGGTATTATTCCAGGAAACTCATCAGAAAACCATCAGCATGCTCATTTACCACTGGTACATAATTAATCTAAACAGTTCCTTCGTTTTAAAAACTATGTTTAAGGTAACATTTATTTCCTTCTATTACAATTTTATCAGCCTCTTGATATGTTATCAACAGTAAGGGTTCATTCTTTTACACAAAATGAAATTCTTTCTAAAAAAATTATTTTTCTCTACAGTCAATCATAGCATTGTAAACATAGAAAAAATCCATTGCTAGGATAACATCATCTCTAATAATTGTAAAACAATAAGGATGGAAAGTAGGTTCTTTCCACGGATATGGATAGAATGATTCATATAAATCATTTTTCCTCATCATTTCCCCCAGGTGTTTTTACCACGTGTTGAGGAGTCATTTCTTGAGATGTAATTCCCAATTTACTAGAATATTTTTTGGAGACGATAGAATGTGTAGACCCTGAATCAAACAACACATTTGAATAATCTGAAAAAAAACAAAGTACCTGATACCACTTCTTTTGATGGCCCAACATCTGCTGAAGTAGTTGCAATGGATTTCACCATATCTTTCTGCTTGTAGTCTGACTGCATCTCATCATTCTAGCTATTTTTCGGACACTCATTTTCATAATGACCCATCTCATTGAACATTAAACATTTCACTAACTATAAATTAAATTTGGTCTTACCATTAACCTGATATTTTCCGGAGCATCCACGTGAATTATGTCCCACCATACCACATTAGAAGAACTTTCCACAATTCAAAAGACATTCCCCAAAATTCTTTTTCAAGATTTATCACAACCTGAAAACTGTGTATTTTTACCATCAATACTTTTTAAGGATTATTTCCTTTCTCTTTCCACCTTGGTCTCTTCTTCTATTGGTTTTCATAGAACACTTTATAATAGGAAAAGTCCATATCCACCTTCTCAGAAAAACTAATAATCTTTTCATAACTTTTAACTCATGAAAAGCTATAGAACATCGATAATATGTCTCTAATCCTGATTAAAAATGATTGATTTTACTATCAAGGTCCCAGATAAAATTTGGAGCATACCTTGCCAATAAAGTGAACATTTCTTTATATTTAGCCATTTAGACGTCCTCTTGCCTCATTTACAAGAATTGTTTTACCATCATTGGTCGAAGAGCCATAGGAAAAAATTACTCAAGAAACATACCAATGATTTCATCACAATAAATATAATCAATCTAATCAGCATACCTGGTATTTTTAACCATCGACCACCACTGGTCTGTTTCACCCTCTAAACGGTAAACATCAAGACTAACCTTTTTATTTTCTGAACACCCATGACATAGAAAATATTCTCCAGTGATTTAATAAATCCATTATCTAGAATATGGTCAGACTATCCTCTGAGTGATGGGGATGTTTCCTCATGAAATTTTCCACCAAAGACATGTTCCTCTAAGGTTAACAAGGCTGATCTCATGCATGGATACCTCCACCATTTATCACTTGAGTCAACATCTCCATTACTACAACAAACTGTTCATCTCAAATTCCAACCGTCTCAGGATGTTGACTGGGAAGGTCATTTACTTTTATATTCATTCCTAGAACGGATTCATTGTTTCCTATGTGGAAAAAATTATAAACAAACATGTCTTAGATGAAGTATCAATGTAATCTTCAAGTTCTATATCATTTCAATATGGCCATAAAGCAAAAAAATATTTTTTGGACAATAATTTAATGGAATTCTAACTCCTAACATAATCTAAACTGGACTATGATACAAACTATAAGGCCCACCCTTTTACATTACATAATATTCGGTTATTTTATGATTTCTCATTGAAGATCTTTTTAGGATTAGATTTTTAGAGAATTAGATCATAAATGATTCATTACATTCCACATTTAAACATGGTGGATACATCAAAGAAAATATTGATTTTTTTCCACCAAATGAAATATATTTAAAATAAAACATGGTTTTTTTCTTGAAACTTCCATGAAACTATCATTACATCATGTACTTTTCCCCTGACCTTTGAAAAACATTTCCAAAACATGGGATCCGCAAAAAAATCTTATTAATAGATATAAAAATATGGACATAAAACATTAGTCCATGAATACATAAGAATTAATGAAATCACACTTTACACATAAAACAAAATCAATTTCATAAAACTCATGAAATCATAAGATTTATGAAAAAATCATAGAAATCATAAGACATAAAGGTAACTTGAGGAATTCATAACATTCTTACGTGTAGATTAACCCTCATGGTAACCTTTGGAATACCAATCATAGTATATTCCCTAAATATCATTGGAGAAACCTTAGCGTTTAACTCCTTCGCATTAACAAATGAATTTGAGAGTTATATAGGGCTCAACTGCCATTAGATTATCACAGAACCACCTGACTTGATAAAAAATTCCGAAGAACCACAACATAGCCGTATCACATAAAACATGCATAAATGAAACATAACATTTCCACATTTCAATCAGAAGATATCAATACAACACATTGATATAATAAAAACATTATCAAAACCATTTTCAATAATAAAATAAAATAAAATTACAAAATGGTATTTATTTTCATTTAAAAAATGGTATGGCTTGTAGAGGAAGCCGAAACTCAAATAATGGTCATGATGGCGGATAAGTCACTTTCACCGCATATGTAAGACAAAAACATTAACTTTTGACGTTAAGTAAAATGATTCGTGTAAAAATATTCCTTCTGAATGAATTAAAAAGGTAGAAGGGTTTATTATAAAACTAATAAAATAAGGTCGTATATAAATTGATGTATGCATCAACGAATGTAGATTGAGACGAAGTCCCATACCTCATGTATGACTTGTCCAATTAATTTCACTATATTAATTAAAAATAAACATTGGTCAATTTTTAATATCTTAAGGAGATCCTTTAAAGTTTATTAATCAATTAATATGACATATTATCATGTTATAATAATTAGTTAATTATGTGAGTTCATATCAAACTTTTTGTCGATGTTCGGTAAACGAGTAAAAAATGAACTTCTTTGAAAGTAATTGACCATGTTAGTTATAATTACATCATCTCAAGAATGGTATTATTGATTTAAATATCATAAATTACCAGTATATATTCATTTTATACTATTCCATAACATTTGGAGATATAAAATTAAATGCACCGTTCATGGAGACGGTAGGCCGTACGTATGCATGAATACTACTTCCATTTCATTGTCATATTAAAGAAAATAAAACAAAATGAGACATATTATATTATAATTAAATTATAATATAAATGTTTTATAGGTAACATATTTTCTTTAATTAAATTCTTTATGAATTCCATGTTTGGCTTGAATGAGTCACATCACTTGAGGGGGCTGTAGTCCACCCTTCCTTAGATGAAATTATCATAGTTCCACAAAAAGAAAAATATAAATATGTGATTTAAGAATAAAATTCAGAAGAAAATAGAAACATAAATACCATATATATCATATATAAATACAGTGACATCATAATTTCCACCATGATAGGTGTTAAAAGAAGATTTAGCAATCATCATTTTGTGAGGCAGTAATTCGCCACCCACAGAAACAATATGTTCTTTAACCAATAGACGGGGGTGTGTGTTAGTGTAGGTAGAATCCTTATCATAAGAACATACTCGTATATTTATGATACTGGTGTTATTATGGGATAAAATAATAAGAATATATTGGTTAGTGAAGAAGGAAATAAAAGAAATAATCTCGATAGAAGACATTACCTCTAAATCGGGTAACTTTTTTTGATTTGAGCAAAAGGAATCCTTGGAAAGAATTATACACAATGTGAGGATTCTAGGAGTAAGAGAGTTATGTGGAGAGATAATATGATTAGAGGTTGGATGATCCAAGGGCATGAGAGGTGTGGGAAAGGGGACAGAGGTGGGGGCCTTTTATTAGAGGGAGGACGATCACTTTTTTAAAGTCTTGAAATGTTACATTATTATAAAACTATTTTCGTATTTTAAAGGTCCCATAAAAATATATTTTGAGGATAAGGTGATAAGTTTTCTAAATACACCAATCCAATGGTTTTTTAAAATTTTATGGATTATATATATTTTATCATTTCATTTTATTTAAATCGTTCATTAATAAGCGAATCACTGCATCATGATGGTGTGATAAATAAATTTAGTTATTTAATGTATAAAAATTATAAAAAAATACAATTATTTAAGAAATATATTTATCATTAAAATTACTGTTTATCGTCTAATATATCATTTATTTAATTAAGATTAAATTTTTTTTAATTAGGATATACAAACCTTTCTTATATTTCTCTTCTTTTTAAAAAAAATGTCATAAATGTCACTATCACAACCATGTAACTACATGAGCCCTAATGTTAGGTAAAAAGCATCTCATGGTCGTCCATGACTTAATAAAAAGGTTTTGGAAACATTTTTGGGACATTTTATATTATTATGATATTATTTTATTACCCTTAACTACCCGATTACTAATTAATCACGATAATTAAAGATAATTATCATCGTTACTATTCATAATATCAAAAAATAGAAGCTTAATAATTTCATAATTTGTTCCTTATGATAAAAAACATGGAATCCATTTTACCAAATTCCAAACACAGAAATTGCAGTAATTAATTAAAAATAATTTACACTTTCAAAACAAATATCGTGTTTTTAAGAAACAATATCTATCAAAAGATTAACAATTGTTTATGTCCAAATTCGAAGTGAAATTATTTATAATGACCGAAATTTGATTTAATGGTAAAAATATATTCTAATTATACTTTTAAACAAATTAAAATGATAATATAACCATACTATTAAATTATTTGAAAAAACCGTTTTAAAGTAAAATGCAGTATTTTTCATTATACATTAAAAAATGAACATTGATAGAAAAATACCAAAAATTTATCCAAAGTAAATTTCAATGTCCCAATTACAAAGAATAAATTTATTTTGACAAATATAGGTTATTAAAATTTCAAAATTTAGATTTAAAAATTGTTTTCCATAAAAAGGTGTAAAAACAATCTTTTAAAAATATTAGAGTATTATATGCATAAGATTGGATTTATTCTCATTTAACCCTCTAAAACACATTCTAATTCATAAATATACATAGATATGAAAATCTATTATTCATTACGTACATGGTATGTTTCATTATATATATCCTAACAATCCCCTTACCCTTGCATATGTGATTTTATAAATAATAAATGTTCAAAAACAATCCCCTCAGGAGGTTCTCAATAAGAAGGAGTCATGAGGTAATACCCTCATTCATTTTATTTCAATTTATTTTCAGGTTCTATTTTTTTCTTATCGTGTACCAACATCCACTTGAACGAGTGGCATGAAAATTCCATTATCATACTTATTATATAATTTTATCATGTTTATGAAGTATTTATTCATTAACAATTTCCCCTATCTCTTTTACTTTATGAATGAAAACATCGCCTATGATGTGATGATTTTATACCTTCGTTGACAATGTGATTTCAATTTCACCTACACGGATAGTCATGAAAAAAAATGTTATGGAAGAAATATATTATAATATATGTATTATATCATATATAATGTTCTTTAATAATTTTATACACCTGATATTAAACATAATGTGATCGTTATGATTGAAAATATACAAAATAAACCCATTAATTATCATTAAGTATTTATATAATGTTTCATCCTCATTACATAAAAAAAATTATATATAAGAACAATATAACAACTATAATATCATTAATAACATATAAGGAATATTAGTGATAATTAACCCCTCTTTATATGACATTTCATACATGTATACAAGTAAACTGATCACGAAAACCAAGGAAACCAAAACTCCTATGAGAAGAAATTTAACCTCATAACCCCTCAAAGATGCCATAAAAGTCCGTAATAATGTTATAATAAATAAAATACATGTATAAGGGTTATGGATTTGTTAATTAATTAATATAAATTTATTTCTTGATAAGTTATGATCAAGTGAAGAACACCTTCAAACATAATTTAAGGGACTCTTCCAAAACTTCAATTATTCCTTTGGGTTTATCATTATATCTTTTACTATAATGAAATAATATTTTTATATTTATGTACCTCTTAAAAACAATTTTTTATATGTCTGACACCCATGTATGAATATCCATTCTTCCTCATTTTTCAAAGATATACATGTTTTTATGAGGTTCCCTACTCAATTATTCTTGATAATAATGCTTGATTTAAAGTAACATCATCAATTCTTACCCGATTTCATGTACACTCTATAATCAAGTTTAAGACAACATTGTTTTTCAAAAGTCACTAATTTTATTATGAAGGAATTATTTGTCCATTTTTGGTTTTATATAAAATATTATTTAGTTTTCTTCTTTACATTCCATATAATATTTCCCTTAAACTACACTAAAATGATTACATTCTAATGTTTTGAAAATATTCTTTTTACATGTTATTACCAAAATTTGACATTAGGAATAATAATCTATGATTATATTCCCTTATGAATTTCCATTTATTCTTTTAATACATTCATTAATGGACACCATTGTGATATTACATTACATTAAATCATTTTTTCATGATTATGATACCTTATTCTTACCATGGATAACCCTTATGCTTATGTTTGTTTGATTATGTATGATTCATAATCGGGAAAATGTATTCATGAACATGTTATGGTGGGTTTTCCTAGATATTTATCCCATTTATTGGGTTATTATTTATCTCATGAGATTTTATGTGGAATGTTCTTAGTGCTTGTCCTTGACTCATGCTCCATTTGCAATGGTCTTAGAGTTTTTCCTAGACTGGAACTATTCTATGAGAACCATTATTTTGTTCATTCTAAATTCTTGTTTTATATTTCTTTCAAATTACTATAAATTTATTGTTATAAGATCCAATTTTATGATTCATTGTATTTAATCATGTTCCATGCCATTTTTTATTATTATTTTATACCTTCTATCAAATGTGCTCAACAGTATTCTTATATGTATTCCCTTAGTTGGATTTTATCTCATCCTATTGTTCATGATTTCCATATATTATCGTGGGATGAGGAAATTCCTCAAATAATGTTATTATTTCTAAATAGATGATAAATAATGAAACATTTTATTTAGACCCAAATTTTTTTTAGGTATTTTTTACCTAGTATTCCAAAGACACTATACTTTACAATCCATAGATTGTAATTTGATATTAAATTATTGTTCAAAACATGTTATATTATGTTTACATATTGGGTCCCTATATTTACCTTATTCATCATTTGTTATCACCCTTTTGGATGTTTTACTATAACATGTTTTGATGGATGGTTTTATTTTTGATATGATTAGAAGGGTACTACTGTGAAGATACTTATGATATAAATTGATGATCTTATATAAAATAATATGTTGATGTAACTAATCTCCAAAAAACAAAACCATTATCATCCTTGGGTGTGAATAATTGTGTTGGTATTACTTATTATTAAAAAATGATGTCATATTAATGTTTATTTTCCCCAGGTCTCACATATACTACTTATTTCACATGTTATATCATGACTATATTTATATTAATTTTATTGGATATTTTATTGGATTTTATTTCTTCAATATTGATTATATGTCAAATGATAACAAAATAGAAAGGTTTTTATCATAAAATATCAATATAAAGAAGAATTATTTATTCATAAATTTATAATTAATAAATTATGTTATATAACCCTAAAAACATATACATTTTCATTATCTCTAATTATTTCAATAAATTAAAATTTTTCCAACCATTTTTATATATAAAAGTTCTCATGTGTCTAGAAGAATACATTTAAATAAAATTGAATATATTATTTTATTTCTTCAAAATTAATTTTCATCAGTGTTTATATATTTTTTAAAATACTTTCATAAATGATTTTATTATTCACAATTTTTTTTTAATTTTATTTTTACCGATGTTTCAATTTATATAAAATGGATATAGTGGAATATTTTTGTCATTTTTTTGAATGAGGTAATTTTTACCAATTGATTGAAAAGATTCATTGTGCTAATTAATAATGAATGAATAGATTTCCATATTTTAATGAATACTCATTTAATTTTCCATTACGATATATTTTTCTACGGATTATTTCAAATGAGATGTTTTCCATAATTTTATGTGAATTTGTTTATATTAAAAAACATTATTCAAAATGAAATGGGTTGTATCATCAATAAAAATAATCATTGATATTTATAATAATTTTCTTAGTATCTTATCCAATTTACCTTCTTAATTTCTTCAACACATGGTTATTGATAATGATAATAAAATTATCATGAAACTCATTTTCTTTAACATGGGTTATACTATGATGAAATGATAAATATTATCTTGATCTTATGGAATAAATAGGCATTTATTATGATTATATGATGAGTGTATCTACTATATACCTCTAATATATTAGGGAATTTAAAATTATTATTTGATTAATGGGTGAAAATGAGATTATCACAAGGATAAAATGGAAAACATGAAGTCATACCAAGCCCAATGAATGTTTATAGATTATTAGGTCACATATACCATGTCATGAATGCCTTGGTGGGTTACATTGACATTTTATATAATGTCTCTTGATATATTAATATTCTATAAGTCACATATTATGAACATTCACATCCATATACCATGATTTTGTTCCATTAATATTTATCTATTTTTTCAAATCTAATGATCATTTTAAAATACATTTATGCTTAATATACTATTACATATAATAAATCATTGATATCTATAATTTTTACCATTACTGAGAATCTAAACTCACACAATATTTGGTATTATTTCCATCAGTTTTGAGAAAACAATTTATGTACATTTATAAAATAAATATCCAATGTGAGAAAGAATATAAAGAGTTATTTTGAAGGTATTTCATGAAATAATATGTTTATATATGTAATAACTGATGAAACTAATCCTTTACAATTTAAATATGCGTATTTTTATTATTTATATTGAATATTTGTTTAAAATAAATAAATAATTTTGTATATAGTGTTTGGGATGCCTAACAAGATTAGTTCTGAATTATTGAAATTTTGTTCATTATTCAATGGTTATGCCTCTTCAATTCATAGTCAATGTTAAAAACATTGTTTTTTTATTATGGAATATGTACATTACAAAAGATTCTCTAACATAAATTTTCATACAAATAAATTATATTATGGTTGAAAATATAGATGGAGTGGTCCAATGACTCATATAAATGCCATTTATGTTATATGATGAATATTTTGTAATATTTTTAATTTGAAATTAAAATTTTAATAAAATAGGATACATGGTTGGTTTATTTTATAGAGGGGTATATTTTTTCCAATGTTACTATAAGTGTAACAGAGTGAGATTTTTAGAAATATTTTCAAACAAAAAAAGTTTAATAAATTTTTTTCAATACTAAACTGAAGTTTAATCCGTTGAAATATTAGATAAATGGTACTATTAAATTTAATAATGGATTCTTTGGTGTGTGATGTGATTTTTTGGGATTATTATTTTTGATATAACCATAATATTTTATTATTTTAACATTATAAATCAATTATGAGATGAATATTGATATGGGTTTTTGGGAAATTTTTTCTCTTAAGGAATGATCATAAATTCAATATAATAGAATTTGATGAAATGTGGGAATTAGTAAACAAATTGAGGTTTTTTAAATGGTGATAGAAAAATCACATTTTTTAATTTCATGAATTTATCTTTTTATTTTCACAATATTAAATGAAAAATTTCTATATATACAAGGTTATGAAGTAAGACATAAATGTTAAAACTAACTCATTATATCCATGATGTTTAGTGGTTCATGGGATCTATGTTTTGTTGGATCATTTAAAGGATGTATTAAATAAATTTTATTTTAAATCATTATTAATTTTCTATTTTCACAAGGATTATTTTTTCATTTGTGTTGTTTATAAATTATGGGATATAATTCATCCATTATAATTATAGAGGAAATGAGAAAATATCAACAATAATAATTTTGACCATATTAATCGATGATAAAGGTTTTTAATTAGTTGAACATAAAATAAATATATTCATTAATTCACATTTTATTTTCAAATCCATTATTATTTTATTAAAAATTATAATCTTGTTATCCAAACCAATCGTGATGCTAATAATTTTTTGGAAAATATTTTAGTGATAATATCATTGATTGAGGTTTATCCAATATAGGGTTTTTTGTCTTATATAATTATTATGAAATCTATAACTTTTATTGAGGTCAATATAATAAGTTTATGTATATACCTATATAAGTGAATTATTATTTTCTTATTTATTTTGGTTTTATATATATGATATGATCATTCATTTAGAGGAATTAAATGTTATGTGTTTATCTGTTTAGTAAATTTATATTTATGTAACCGAGAGCATATGAGAAGGGTATAAAAATTTAATATACTTCATGTCTCAGGTATACATGATATATTTTATAAATATCTTACAATATCATTTAATCAGGTATATAATTTATTTTGTGGTCAAATTTATAGAGATAGTTATATTTGATAGAGAAATTACGAGGTATACTTTATCTTTAAGTATAAATAATGATTTAAAGATGTCACATTTTTATTATAATTTTGTATTGGATAATTTAACATTAATTTTAATAATATAATAGCCAATGTGGTTAGATATTTTTGTTTATTGATTAATGTTTATTTTTAAAAAAATTTGGACTAAAATTTATAGTGATCCAAAATCATATTTAGAGAGAATCAAAACAATGTTTTTAATTAAAATTTTCAAATTATTATATATGATGTTACTATTGGTATAAATAAAATTATACCCAAATTGATTTTAAAATAAATCTAAAATTATTTTTTGGATATAATTTTAAAATAAATTATATAAGATAAATCATACGGTGAATGTGATCTTTGTAAATGGGGATTTAATATAGGTGGATGGAAGGTAAACATAATGACTAAATATATAACCTAGATTAGTAGTTTAAATCATTATTTTATTTTTTCAATTATGTTCCATGATGTACTAAATGTTAATGAAATATTATTTAGTGTATAGAAATTCATGTGTTATGAGATAAAAATAAAATTTTATGACTTTATCCAACTTATTATAAAATATTATATTATATCATCATGTGAATATTATTTATGGAGTTTGAGTTTCCCTATTTAGGATTTAAATTTTAGGATATCAAAATTTTTGTTACAACATGAGTTCAAAAGAGTTTTAAGCATTCGAAAACTTATGTCACATTTACTCAATAAGAAAAACATTTGAGTCCCATAATATATTATATAAAATTGATTATTCATAGTAAAGTAATTTTTATTCAAATTAGTTACCCAAACTCATAATAAAAATAATGTTAAAGATAAATAACACTACTTATAGAAATGTTATATAATTTTTTTAAGTGTATGTGATCATCCCAATGAATTCATAGTTTCAATTATTCCATTGATACAATAGGAAAAATGAATTTAATATGTTTATTCTCAGTGATCTATATAATGATCATGTTGAATAATATTGGTTTGAAGTAATTATTATTTAAATATAATTAATTATATATTCACTTATATTAATTTTTATTGATATATATTTTTGAAAAATTAATTGGCTGATTGATTTTGTAATTTTGGGATGAGTTTTTTCCTTTTCAAAACCTTTTGAGGATATGTTTAGTTGTTTAGTTAACATGTTTCATTGTTTTAGGGACCTAAAAATTTATCATTCATTTTATTTAAGAAGAATAATGAAATGTTATAATTCATGGAACTAACCATGAGTTTCTCTTTAGATACCTTTTTGGATATTATGTTACAAAAAATCTCTTTTTAACACTTCCTTGATTCTTCTACAACCCACACACCTTATTAAAATGGTCCGTGTTAAAAGATTTTTGTTATGAAAAATATAAAACAATATTTTTTCTAAATCCACCATCACATAATATTTATTTTTCACCAATCAAATAATAATAGATTCTTAAAAAATGAAAATTATCAAAAGTTACATATTTTCTATATAAAATCCAAAATTATTTTTATATAACCTATATACAAAACACTATCCCACACAAAGTAATATACCATACACTTAAAAACCCAAGTAAATAATAATTTTTTTATCATAAAAAATGAAAACAAAAGAATAAATAAATTTAAAAAAATTATTTATAACTTTTTTATGTGAATACATCTTAAAAATTTACATACAATCTTAATGATTTATTACACATTAACTGGAATAAAATATGATATAAAATTATTTATTATTTGAATATAAATTTTTTAACAAATTAATTAAAATAATAAAATTTCCATAATTCATTTAAAAAGTAATAAATTTTAAATATTCACATAATAATATAATTATGGAAACAAATAAGAAATACAATTTATCAAAAATAGTTGGTTGATAAAGTTTATTAAAAAACAAGAATTTAGAATTTTAAAAAATATAGAGAATGATTTTCTTCAATATGGGTAAAAATATTAGATTCCCATATTAATATTTCAAAATATAACATTTATATTTTCTAAATTGAATACATTTTTTCTGAATTAATTTCCTCACTTAATAGAATACAATTCACAGGGTCATAAAACATGGAATTCATGTTAACATTTTACGTAGTTCAAAGAAAATATAATCTCTACTCAACAAAATTTATATGATAAATTAAAAAATATATTTTTCAATAAATTTAAATTACAGAAAAGTATATGTCTAGACCACAGTGTTTAATAAGAAAATTTATAAATTGGTCCATTGAATTTTAATTGATAAAACCTCTATAAACATTTATATGAATATACCAATATAATTTATATTTAGGACATCCATATTCCATTCATGTATTCATAATTATTTAAATTTTCTAAAATGCTAATTATTTTATTACAATCATGATTTATGAAAAAGATAGTAATCTATAAGATACAAATTTTAGTGTAGTGCACTGGGTTACCTTACTATCACCTAATATTTGACGTGGTTTCAATGTTTAAAATTACATAAATTGGAAATAATAGGATTAAAAAATATTCATTGAATATGTAAAAATATGTTCCATTATATTTATACATTGAAACACAAAAACAACACTCAAATGAGATAGTAAAATGATATAGTTCATGAGTTTGGTGTATGAGATCCCTTATAACATATTAGTGTATTTGAACATCCAATAATTATATTGAAATAATAATATGTGACATTTAGAAAATAATATATTTCAAGTAATACTCTCAAGGATAATAAAATGGTAGTAGTTAAAAAAGAGTTAGAATAAAAATTCACAATAAATACATGATGATGTGACCAAATACGCATTTCATTAAATAAAATGGTTATGAGATATTTTATAGAAAATATATTATATGTTTAGATAAATAATAAAAAATCAATCCATTAAACATTGTAAATATATTGATTTATATGTAATGTAGTAAAATAGATCTATGAGATCATTCCTTGGATCCATATATTGTGGAATGTATTTTCCATTACTTTTGTATGTCTTGTATTTACCATGACATCCTAATACCTTTTACCAGTACCATCCATAATATTTTCATTATATACAAGCTCAGCACTTCACAATATGATTTAACCTGTATTCTGAATCACAATGATGTCTATTGGTCTATGTGATCTAACCAAGTGAAAACATAATTGATAAGGTGAGTAAGATGATGTGTGAATGGGTATTTAAATCATAAACATTGAAATATATAAATTATATTTCTCATTATGATTTATTAGTAGATGGATTTTGTGGTTGAAAAATATATTTATAAAAGTTGGTGTAATGGTCATTTTGTATGGTGAAATTGGTGAGGAATGTGGTATATTAACAGGTTGAGTGATAACATCACCAAAATTTCATTGAAATAGTTTCGATTATACAGACTCCACTTCTTTCTGATCATGTTCCTCTTTAAAGAGTCAGAGAACCTATCTATCAATAAAAATTTATATATTACTTATATTAATGAAAAAAGTGATTAATTGACCCATAATTTTAATGGTTCATTGACTTAATGGGATAGTAATTATTTCTGGCCAACATTCTGATGAATATAACAATACAAAATTCCACTTTTGGGCTTATATATATCGAGGAGTAAATGTCAAAAAAAGTAAATAATTTAATTTTGAAATGCCAGTACAATAGAATAAATATTTTATTAATCAAATTATGATACCCCTAAATTATTTTTAGATTATGGGTTAAAAAAATTAATAGATTAAAAGATGATATTTTGGTTTTTATAGATTATATTACATTATTTGGATTTTCATGATAACAAAAAAAACTGGGACTGAAAATACTTGTCCTAAATGATTATTTAGGATTGGGGTTCAATTTAAATTTTCCTTTATATTATGAATATATATAAAAATTTTTGAATAATAATTAGGGTAATTTTTATTCATGTTGGAAAATTTTGTGGTGCTCAATTTTAATTGTTGACCAAGATGCCCAATAGTTATCTTGTTTAAACTTTCTAAAACATTCCATCTAACATGAATGATAAATAATTTATTTTGGAATGAAATATATTTGTTTTATGAAAATTAGTGTGAAAAATAATAATTTGATTCCATAATATTCTCCCTCTGTTTTTATTCGTGAATATTAGAATCAATGACATGGTTTTGTGTGTTTATTGATATAACCGAATCTATATTATCTAATAGGACATCAAAGAATACTTTGTTTTCATATTTTATCCTTCCACTCAATTTACTAGAGGTGTGTATTATCGAGAGGATGAATACAATTATTTATTGATTTGGTTGTGGATTCAATGGAATCATATATTTTGGGATTATGTATCTTCATGGTCAAGGGTTTCAAATATCCCAATGTCATTAACCCTAGGACTCTTCCTAAGCCACAAGAATGATCTAGAGTTATATAACTCCCCTTGAACAACAATTCCATATTATCTTAATAATAATTATAATTTTATTCATATAATAAAATTAAAAGTAACTAATATAAAAAACTGTTTTATATCAATTGGAATGGTGTTATTATTACATCATCCCCCACAATATTTTTAAATGAAATTATTTATTTTATGACAGGAATAATTCGATAAAAATATGATTATCACCTATTTTAACTTGTGAAAATAGAGGAAAATAGAATTTAATGATCTCCAATTCCTAGTAAGGTGTAAAATAGTAAAAATTATAAATAGTGGAGTTATCAATATGTTACACACAACACTTTGAAATGATCATGTGAAAAAATTAATGATTAATATAGTATGACCATGAAATTATATGAATTAAAAATGTGGTATGAAAATGTAATCATATATCATGACCTAATATTTATAAAAGAATAATCATGAAATCATAACATCAACCCTTTAAATCACATCATTTTAATATAACCCTTCTTGGAGGACACTTAACACCATTCCTATTGGAATCTCAATCTTTATGTCCTAAGAATGTGGTATATACATATGTATATAAAATATTAACATATGTCAAGCGTCTGATCCAAGATATCATAACATTATGAAGATACTAACCAAATTGTTTCCAGGTATTACATTATAGAAAATCATAAACACATATAGATCGTTTATAAGGTACTCAAGATTTATAAATAATTAGGAAATTGATTAGAATGATTTATATGTTTGGGACCACTAATATTATTAATGATATATCCATACATATTCATGTCTCTGGAATTTGGAAACTGTCACAAATCCATCGAAAATAGATCCATGATTTCCCATTGAAATAAAATTGGAATCTAATGAAATCATGTTGTTATCTTGGTTAATACCATTTAATCTTGATAATTATTTATTGGGTATCATATTATATAGAATAACGTGTATAAAAACTATTTAATAATTTCACTATTTTGTTGAATGTATTGGTATGTAGGTGATTATATATAAACTAAATTAAATAACTATAGCGTACTCATGGATGAAATGAATTGGATGAAATGTTATACTTTTCATAATTATATATAAATTATATGACATTTAGTGATAAATCAATGCTCTAGTAATTATTTCATTTCACTATCACCAGAAGTATTTAGGAATATGGATGCCGATTCAGCTATTTATTTTAACATAGGATCCATATTTCTAAAATATTCCATTAAATTAAATATTACATTAAAAAATAAATAATGATTTATTTTGAAAAAGTTCTGATGTATATCAACATAATTCAATGTAAGATAATAAATTGAATATGATTTGTTATAAAAAATGAATAATTTTATTAAATTATTAAATGAAATGATGTTATCATTTTTCATGACCTATATAAACATTCAGAAATGATATTTTTAAAATTTTATGTTTAATAATTAATTTAATAGAAATAATTTCCTTTAAAATTAATATTGATAAAAATGGATTTAAATATGGAATAAAAATCTGAAAAATATCTTTTAAACTAGTTGAGACAATGTAATATAAATAATGAAATAAATAAATTACTAAAATGGATATGAAATGTTTTTAAATTTATTTTCAATATAAATCAATTATGTTGCAATGAAATTAAGTAAAATTTAATTATATGATGATTCTAGATGACTGTTGATTTTAAAAAATATACCATTATAAACGCTTATGTTTTCAGCATAAAATAATAATTGAAATGGGACCTCAAAGTGATGATGATCCCAAGTAGGAATTAATAAAAATGAATCATTGAGGAAAAACATATGTATATGTGTATTTTATATATAAAATAATATATATTTGTAAGGTGATAGATATTATATCTTTAAGAATGAGAAATAGTGGAAAATAACCCTTAAAAACAATACAGAGTATGAAATATGAATATAAAAAAGAGACAAAATGCTCTTGAATTAATTGAAAATGATGTAATTTTTTTAAATATATACATCAATTAAATTTTATGTGGGATATGGAAGAGAATATATGTGATCTGGTAATAATATATTAAAAAAATAATTATCTTGAAAGAGACCCCAACATCAACCCCTGTATTTTATTGTATGTAAACTAACCTCTCATATATTAAAATATATTTTATATTTATCTATTTGAATTAATTATTTTTTAAAATTTTGTAATAATTATTTTTTTAATTGATTTATGAAAATAAATTACTTGTTAAATAATTTATTGTTTTCAATTTTTGTAGTTTTGAGGTAGTTGATTTAATTATTAAAAATTATTTTGGTGAAATAGTAATAGTTAATATGTCATATCCATTGGATCAATAAGATTCATGTTTGGAGTATTATATTAGTCATGTAAATACAAATGTAAAATAGTTTTATAGGTCATTATATTTAGTAAATTATTTTTAAAAGAACATGTGTTTCTTCAAAAAATTGTTTTAAATAGATAAAATGGCATTGATTTTTCCCCTAATAATATTATTAACATGAATACATTATCATTATTGAGTTATAAAAATGGTATTATTGATTTATTATTTTCATATTAAATAATTTATTGTGATTTTAAGAGTATTCAGAAATGTATATGTCTAATAAAACATCATTGTTCACATAGGTATCCTAAAACAACTATAGTGAAAATGGTTTTGTAGAAATAGTTTAAATGGATTTTAAATAAATAAATATTTTAGTTTTATAATAATATTAGATTATAATTAAAATATTTTATGGGTATCATTAATGATTACATTTATTATAGAATTAGTAAGAGGTGAACTGAATTGAGAAGAATGGGGATTTGAAACAAAAAATTTGGTTGATTAAAGATATACGAAAATTATTTTATGATATTTCATGAGTGATTTACCATCAATGATAACTTAATATATGTAATTAATATGACAATATTATCATGGTATAAAAATGATATGGGTGTAAAAAATAATATATTAAAATATTTTGAAATATGAAGGGAATGAGATATTTGTGAACGCTTACATCCAAAATTTACATCTTTTGAAAAAGGGTTTGATGATAGATAATATGGGATATCACATTAAGGAGATGCCAGGATGTGAATTTCTTAGTGACACTATCCTTCCTAGTCAACATGCAAAGACACACGTAGGGGTGACACAAAGGGGGTTAGAATTACACTATGATATAGGGTGGTGGAAAGTAGGTGAATTGAGGATTTTAAAATCAGGATATGGGGGTGACTGATGAGTAGTTGTTGACAATTGACCATGATTTAATCATGAGTACCACAACTATAGGAGTCATGAATGGGGTTAGAAGATGTTGGATGAACTAATGAAAATGATTGAAATATAAGATCCCATGTATGTTGCTAGATATCCCTCAGGGTGATGGACCAGGATAGGGGGATCCATTGATTGGCATCGTAACAGTTTGAGCGACTATATAGATTTTAAGGATTAAGGAATAAATATTGGGAAAAACTCAAATATTGGTATTTGACCAAGGAAATTTCCATATAAAATTGGACAATCTAATTTCAATGACATTGCACATTTGGAGACACAAATGTAGAGTATCACAATGTATTATTTTTTCCCATGTATTAAAAAAGTCAAAATTGGTATTTCATAAACCATTTTTGAACTAAAATTCATCTGATTAAAGTGTTGGAGTTTATAATAATATTTGTATATGGACCAATGTGGATAAAATACACACACCACACTCCCATGAAGACTTTCACATAGTTTAAGTTCATGATTCTTTGACCAATAGATAATTATTAGTTTGTGGATTTAATTTCATACCATGATGTGTACAAGTGATTGAGGTCATTGAGGAATTGTGGCTATGCCTATAGTTGAAATTTTCAAGTATTGCAATGTATTCCATAAGGATGAGATACAAGTCACATGTAGTTCTTTAAGGCTCCCCACATAGTTTATGGTCAAATAGACTAGACAATAGAGAATAGTTTAATGTTATGATTCTAGGTATATAGTGGAATGTTTTCTTAAAGGGTATATAAATATGAAAAAAAGAGATAAAAACAAATTTGAATTGGATTATGAAGGCTCACAGATGACATACACAATTTTTGTTGAACTAAATATTGATTAAGGTCATACTATCTGGATAACAACTATGGGAAGTGGGCCAATTGATAAATGAATATATAGAGGGAGACAATGATGAGATGTTTTTGCATCCCTTGGTAACTCTTATGTATTTGAATAATGAGGCATGTAGTTCGAGTAGAATGTCTGGAAGGATACCAACACCAGTGAGGTTGATCAACTTTGATGAGTGAATTGAGGCAACTGCTGAAAATCCTGAGTAATCCCATGTTCATAGAATATAATAAAATATATTAACTGTCCCATTCATATAATATCAAGAATATTGGTTTGATTTAGGATAAAAATAATCAGTGGTGTATTTAATATGCAACCTAAACATTTTCTGTGAAAGAGTTTAGTTTAACATCATGCAATGAGGATATCATGTTATCATATATGTTTTTCATAGGGAATCTCGTACATATCCATACTTAGACTATAGTTAATATGTTTTATATAAAGGGGATTTGATACATATATCATGTAAGAGTAAAGAAACAAATATTAATGAATACTAATGATTCTTAATGACACAAAAAATATTCCAAAGGGAACATCCATATAGATTAAATAAGATATTCATGGAGTTAAAATTATAGTCTACTGTCATAATGTTCAGAACCATGTGAAAAACTAAAAATTCCTATGTCATAGACCTCAACTCCACATGTGATGAACATCTATATAATTATGGGTTTTTTATGAGTTTTGATATCCGCTACATCGATGGTGGTTAGTGATTATGCGCCATATAAATATACATTGTGAACTATGTATCTTCATTACCACTATTTCCCTTTTTTAGTAGCTTCCTTCTGGATATCATTTCCATTTTTAGATCCATTACAATATCACCATGGAGGATGCAACAGAGGAGAAAATTATTGATTAATTCTCTTACCATCATTTTGATGATCCAATATAGTTTATGAAGGTTCTAGAGATAATTGTATTTCATTAGATACCAGTTTATCGATACAGACATCAGCTTTAATTCATGATTCATCAGATAATAGATAGTTGTGTGGGACATTTTTTACTTAACCTAAATGGTAAAGACTGTGTTTATTCCATACATTAGGGTGTACGGATTAATTTAACTAGAATCGTAAGTCATTTTTGGATAAGTCTATAGGGAAATGAGGAGCTTTTCCAGCCAACTAATAATATTTTGGCACACTGTCTTCTAAAAAATAATAGAAATGGTGTTTCTGAAAGTTGAAATCTACCCATTATCCTACTGATGATAGTCAGATGATTTTTTTGACTACATACTATAAAATGGTCGGATTTGGAAGAATCTTGGTATGTTAACATGTTAGGATTTGGAAGAATCTCTAACAGAGTATCCTAGAAGGACAATCCCAACTGATATCTAAAAAAAATACTACCATGTCTTATTATAATGAATGTATTATTTTGAGATAGTAGCTTGGAAAGTAATGTGGTTTTCATGTCCTTAACCCTTCCTTAGATGAAATTGGATGGGGGTATCTAGGGGATTTTCTTGATATTCTTCATTGTCGTGTACTATGAAGAGGACTACCATATTGATAAAATTGAAAGAAGATTACTCCAAATCATAATTAGTGGAGTATTACAGTTTTGGGTGTACCCATTGTAAGATTCCTAACTCTAGAAAAATTATATATCTGATAGTTTGTGATAGATTTAGAATGATAAGGGGGGTTTTATATCCCCGTGTCTTTTACATAATCTCTTATGAGACATAAAGGAATATTATGTGGCCATGATTGTTATTTATTTAGACGATAAAATAACTGTATAGGGCAAGGTTTTTCTGGAAGGCAGAGATGATTCCATATGAATGATAGACTGCTTATCCAGTCAACCAATCAATATACATCTATGTTTCTATGGTGGAATCTTACTACCCCTCTCAAAGACATTCCATAATATTATCAATCTCTGTGTATAAAGGTATTACATAAAAGGAGATATTTTGCAGATAGAACTAACCATTATCCACATGGTCCTAGACAAATTCTTGGACTAATATCATTTCTTAATGGTATGTCTGAGGATACAGAGGTATGGGAAATGGAAAGGGTGACCAGTGTGTTTGGATTCATAGGGTCTCATTCACTATTAATTCATATTAATTCCCTTCTCCATGAAATATTTGAAATATCCTGAGACCTACAAATACTTGATGGAATAATCCTGATGTATTTATATGGAATTATTTAAATAGATCATATACTTTATTAGGATATGATTCCACAGTTTCTCATCTAGGTGGTGGCTATGATTGTTTTCACAGAGTCTAGTGGATCTATATTGGGTGAGGGTGAACTTGGTTGGGCTACTGCATTCAGAGATGTTCTTCAGGTCGAGGTACCAACAACTCTAGTTTCCAGGGGGCCTGCACATGTACCAAAGTGGCGGTCTATGTTTTCATTATCCTTCTCAGAAGATATAGAAGAGGAATTATGAATGTATATATTTCCTAAACCAATTCCTCATCTAGAATCTATTATTTACCTAATATCTTCAGTAACCCACCTATTCTGTTTTGAGTGATGAGGGTATGGACCAAATTAGTCTTGAAAATCACCATGAACATTATTAGAAGCATATCTTCAGTCTGTGGCATGTTGAGTGACTATGTGATATCTTTCATCATATAAAAAATATATATGACACAATTATCATTATTTTTAATTATCAAAAATAGATAAGAAGTCGATATCTTTTTAGTGGTGGAGCTAAATTTTTAATAGAACCTTTTATGAAAATATTCCCAACCATAGATGGACCCTATAGTAGCTGGTTGTTCTATAAAAACAATGATCCTTCCAATTTATGACTGATTAACAAATGATGGGCCGACTCCATCTAATATAGGGTTCCAAAAATGCATGTAAATTTTTTTGGATGTACTCTATGTGCTATAGTGTGTCACCCATCATATTAAATGTTGAAAATATAGTGTTCCAATAATAAGGGGGTACCAGCATGTTGACCAACCATGTTGGGTATGAAATACTATCAGCGGAGATCGATAATTATCATGTCTATATGGCCACAATGATTTTTGTGATAGAGGAAACAAAATCATTAGATAAAGGTTACCTATCTTGATGATGATTTTGGAACACTGATTTGATGAATGTCTAATCAACTCCGTAAGTAGGTTTAATGAATCTTGGATTTGCACAACTTCGATCTCGATGAGGTTAGTCAAGTTCAATGGGATGGGTCAGTGACTCCCACCTCAACTGATTCATTTAATCCACTACCACTTCTCTACCTAGATACATCAGATTTCTAAGATCAGATGGGGGAAACTATATGATATGGACTTGTTTCCCCACTGTATTACAAAGAGGATCTCTTCAGTTGGTATGATGATATATTTTTTGATTATCCTTGATCTCATGTATTTTCCTTTTCCATTCTTCGAACTATTTATAAGATCCATAACTATAGTATCTGCATCTATTTTCAG
This sequence comes from Viscum album, assembly GCA_963277665.1. Lineage (NCBI taxonomy): Eukaryota > Viridiplantae > Streptophyta > Magnoliopsida > Santalales > Viscaceae > Viscum > Viscum album. The sequence continues at coordinate 1,700,890,020 of OY728127.1, forward strand.
AAAAATCATAGATGGATCAGAGGGATAAGTATACTTCTTACAGTTATCAATGTCTATTTTGGAAGTAAATTTCATTGAGGGATCATTGAGGACGTGCACCTTCCATTGTAGGATAGTGGGAAAACCATTATCTTGGTATTTCTATTACTATGCTTCCCATTGGGGATGAACATCCCTATCAAACATTAAATCAGTTATTCTGTTCTCATGTGGAATATAAAAAACTATGTTTGACACAAATAAACCCAAAAGAACCTTTTATTCATAGAATAATATGTCGGGATAACATACGATAAGGATAAAGTTGAGAGAAACATATTATTGATGCCCTTGATCTATACATGTGTAGACACCTCTTCCATAATATACTATAAAAATATGATGCTCTTGATGGAAACATGTTGTATGGTTTAATTATAGACGGATGACATGGGGCATTGAGTAATTGGCTGATCAAACTACGCAATTCTTTAGCACTATTGATCAATATAATTGAGGTTCCCTTGCCTTCTTAGATATGGAATCATATGGTCTTAGAGGTGGTGTAGTACTGATCACATGGTTTGTATGAAACACATTTCATGTATCTCTATTATGGACTAAAGTATATCAATGTTTAGAGTTTTAGAAAGATATAATATCACTGAAAACACATCAGTGTTCATTGTTTCCCATAGGCCATCATACTCAGATAAATTTTTTTGTTCATGACATGATTCGGTCAGTACTGAACACGATATATGAGGCAACACCATTATATTTCGATTTAGTGCTTATTCATCTAGAAGATAATCCATTGCGAGAGGCTTCAATTTGATACACACTATGGCCTCTTTTGAGAGAAGTACGAACAACATCATCAAGTCCTTATGGGATTGAGTATTTACTACTACATCCAGTGTATTTGTGAGAGTTCTCATCTATTTAATATATATATCTGTGTCTCCACAAGGTTCCAACCATCAGAATGAGAGAGTAAATTCTATAAAAACTCTTTGATATCCTAGGAAGTGGTATAAGAGGATAATGGTGAAGACTGAGATAGCTACACCATGAGCCCTAGGAAGGGAGATAGAACTTCCGCCATAATCATATACTTGGAAAGAGATTTCATTTTCCTTTTGATTTCACAACTTGGTATAGAGGGACTCACCTATCATTATCATTACATAGAAACTTAAAATCATAATGGGAAGACCATAATTGAGTCATTTGTATCCTATGAGTCAAACATGATGAACTGGTTGATGCCGACTTTTCATTTTCCATGATTTAACTTTTAATGATGATTGTTCTCCCTTAATACCATGGGACGGTTCATCAGGGTACGATACCACATCATCATGGAGAGGGACTACATACATAATGATTGTAGTGTAGGGAAATTCTTTTCTAAAATTAGTTAAACTGTATGGATGTCTCTAACACAAGTTAAAATATATATTGGGAGTATATTTGTGTTGAGGAGTAGGTGTACAAAAAATACATTTTTATTGGATGTTGAAATCATGGGAAGGATATGAAATTTTGTTGGTGATGTTATGGAAAGGATCATTTCACTGCATATCATCATCACGGGTTTCCCCATAACAATTATCGGTTCATACATTGATTGATAGAGGCAACTCGGCCTACCTAAAATGTTTAGGGGGACTCGATTCCAATGTGGCGAAGATAGATCCATGTTATCCTTTTTTAATGATTATAGGGACCTAGAATAATTCAATAGTTTTGGTAAGGACCACTAGAAATATAAATGATGATACCCTTCTCCGGAATTCTTCTGAATTTTCCCTCGACATTGTCAATTGGTTGCTCAGAAATGGGTTAATGGATAAGGGGTAAATCCCACTTGTTCTACAATCTAAAAAACTTGTTGTTACCGGTGTCCATTCAGCTTATTGGGATTCCTCTTTTGGGGAACACAGGTATAAGTCATTCCTTGGGTGACTCAAACTTCCCACAACACCTTGGTGTAAGGTGGAATGTATAACAACCCTTCTCATTATTACACAATTAGGCATGATTTAATACATAAAAATTCATTGCATACAAAAATAATAAAATATAGGTCCAGTGTCTCTATAAATTAAGATCATTATATAATAACATAGATCATAGAACATGAAATCATTATTGAATACTTCCATTACGTTACCACATCATTCCCTCATACTTAGTATTTAATGGGGTATCCTATGTAAATGAATAATAAAAGGGTGAACTATAAAGCACAATAAGGTTGTAAACAAGTTATAACATGATGAATAAATTGCATTTCAGGAAATAAGTTCATAAATTGTGCATAATAGAAACATCACCATAAAGACATGAATAGTATGAATATCATATCAAGGAAATGTGGTGAAAAAACATAACATGGTATTAGCATGAGACAAGGCTCATTGAACATGGATCATGAGTAAAAAATAATTTCACATTAATTATAACAATTAAACACTCATCACAGTTGATATATATTGATACTAATCATTACTAAATGTATTAGATCTTTATCAGGGAACACCGTTCTTAAACATTTCATTTCATGCCTAAGTGTTCCAGATTGATCATATGATACAGAATCATTAAACATCATCATTTATTCCACGATAAAAGAATGTGTAATAAATAAAGGAATTTCTTTAAAAAAATAAGTTAATGTGCATAATTACGAATACACTAGATTGTGAAATGGGCATGGAATTCACAACACAATGACTTTGGCGTGGAAAATCATAGGGAAATTTCTGCAGAAAAATGACATGACATAAAAATTCATAAAAAATTTAGATGATATATAATGGGGTGTCTCATATTATCTACAATAAATGGACTTTTAGTGCATCATATAGTTAAATGTACCAACAATTTTAATAGAATTAAGATTCATGATACCAACAAATTTCTTGACTATAAATGAGTGAAACATTTCTTACAGAATTTCCTCCTGTTAACAGGTGTACATGTGAGGTATTAATGAGAGATAAAGGGGGTCTATGATTATTCAAACATAATGAGGTAAGAATGGGGGAGGATAAAATCATACCTCAATTTTTTTAATAGAAAATATAACAGTATAACAACATAATAAAATTTTGACAAAAATGAGATAGGAAAGAATCACATACATGGAAGTGTGACACCAAAGGCATCATAGAGTATTCAGAGAGAATTCTTTAAAGATTTGGGTGCCTTGGGTGGATTCTAGAGACATGATTGAAGAGGTTATATGAATTCCAAAGACATTGAGTGATGATTAAGTGGGATCCTGTATGGGTTTATATAGGAAAAGGGAGGGAATTCATTGTTATTTAGGTTTGGGACTCAACACATTAAACTAATCAAAACTAAAAAACATCTCAGGGTTATTGACCATGATTTTTTCCAAAGGGTAGTGGAAAAAATTATTTTATAATTCCAATGACCTAACTTCTTAACATATAATGTATTCATTTGTGGAGGTTAGTCACACTCTCAAGGAAATCAATATAAAAATATAAAATGTTTTATATGTCTTGAATGTTACACTAACACATTGTAAAATAATTTAAACACAATTAAAATAAAAATATTTAGATGGTAAAACATATATTATCAGATCATAATTCTTATAGTATTTTATTAAATCACTATTGGGTCATTATGATGTCATAAAACACATTAAATATTTAAACATTATTTAATTTTATCCAAAAACATGACTGTCTCAAAAAATTATGAAAAATTAACCATTGGATAACTTTGAAAACCTGATTCCAAAAATAATAATCTTTTTATCTAAATAATTCTATAAATATGTTAATTTTTTCCTTCAAAATAAAAAATGACATTCAACGAAAATTCAGGAGTTTTGAAAAAAATAGATATCAGACCATAATAAAAATAAAAATTGTATTAATAATAATTATATGTTAATTTATATTTAAAAAAAATTAATTTAGTGGAAATATTTTATTAAAGTACTATTTAATTAAAAATTTCATTAACTCATCAAAACAGATTACTTATTTATTTAAAAATGAAATTTTTTCTTTAAAAACTATTTACAAAAAACCATAAATAATATGAATGTATATTCTATATTAAAAAAATAATATACAAAATCATAATCCTAGGGTATCATTAAATAACCCCTTATAACACCATCATATGATAGAAGGATATGGTGTGTGATGCTGACAAACTCTTTGTGTGGTTGTGATAACATCATTCAGGTGGTAATCTCTATCAACATCCAGTTCTCCCATAGGCCTTTCCATTCATTTTTCATGCATTGAAGCTTGGATTGGGCTTGGTCAAGAGTGATTCCCAACAACATCACCTTCTTTCAGAGCTCCTAAAAATGGGTTTAGTTTGAAACAATTCTATGGGATGAGGCCATCACTTCCTTTGTCTGATTATATAAGAAATTCTAAAGATTTATATTTATACTAGTCATTTGATCACTGGTAAACAACTATAATATCCAAAACCATAATTTTAACGCTATTTTAAAATCTAAAAAAATAAATCCATGGAAATTCATATTTTATATAACCATTTTATATTATAAGAAATTTAATTAGGTCAAGAAGAATATCCATTAACGAATATTTGTGTCATTACAATTTTCCCCCCTTAATAAATATTTCCTTCAAATTCCCCTTTTCCCATAATAAAATCTATGTGGGTAACTATACTTCATCACTTATTGAAATTCACATGTTTCCTCTTCAAACATGTTGTTTCTCTATAACACCATGACGAAGGGGATTGTCTAATTTCATTATACTTTTTCTCTACGATCTATTATCTTCACCATAATCTCATTTTAGGAGAGGCCATTCCTTAAAGGTTCCATCTCTGGATCTAGTACAACGATGGGTGAGTTATGTACTTCCACAGGAGTGATACATGGAATACATCATGTACTTGAGATTAGATTTATGGGAGTGCTAGTTGATATTACACTTCTCTAATGTGATCATGGATATCAAAAGGGATGATGTACCTTGGAATAAACATTCCATTCCTAAATAATCCCATAATTATATTCCATGGTGATATTCATATGAATACCATGTCTCTAACATCAAACAGAAGTTCATGTTGAAGATTATCAGCATTGGTCTTTTGATGACTCTGAGCAGCATTAATGTGTTGCTGAATGGTCTTACCCTTATCCAAGATTTCATTAACCATCTCACGACCTTGGAGTATTCTCTCCCCAACATCATCCAAACAAGCTGATGTTTTGGACCTCATCTCATATAGGTCTTCATAGGGAGACATTTTAATATTTTATTGGAAAATGTTATTGTATGAGAACTCGACTAGACGAAGATGTTGATCTCATCCTCCTTTTATGTCCATTAAGAAAACTGTCAACATATCTTCAAGTGTTTGGATTGTCTTCCCATATTGGATATCAATGTGATGATGATAAGTCGTACTGATGTTCTGCTTAGTATCCAGATCATGTTGATGACTCTTTCAAAACATAGAGGTTAATATTGGATCTTAATAAGATACAATCAATATTGGTACTCATTGAAACCATACCTTGTCTGTAATGTATATTCATTCCACTTTCTCTAGTGAGAAATCCTATAACATTTCATTTAATTCTACAGTCTTTATGACACGATCCACAACAACACATATAGCATTATTTCCTATGGATATCTTCATAATTATGCTGACAAAGTCCATGGCGATGTTCACCCATTTGCTTTAAGGTATTGGTAATGGTGGTATGATCCCCTTAGACTTATGCCTTTTAGACATAAGTTTATTAAATATAATAAACATTTATGTATAATCTTTTGAACTCCTTCTTCATGTTATCCTGTCAATAATTATCTTGGATATCATGATACATGTTTTTGTTTCCTGGTTGAATAATGAAATTTGAACAATGTGTATCATCCAAAAGTTACTTCTTCAGCCCCAGACATGATGGAACACATAGTCATTTCCCAAATATCACAATTCCTTCTTCATTAACATTGATAATCAAGGATATCTGTTATTCAATAGTTTCCACCTTATTCTGAAATATCAGATAACCATTTAGATCATCCATAAACCATTAAAAAGAGATGATTTAGCTATCAATTGATAAAGGATTGATGATGTTCTAATTTTTATGATTCTTATGTCGATACTCATAAATCCATAGAAGTTTGGATCATTTTCAATTTTAATGAAAGATAGAATCAATGGGTCCATTCTACTTATAGAATCTGCGACCTTGATCACTTTACTAGGGTGGTAATGGATTAAGCATTCATAGTCATTGATCTTCTCTAACCATCATCATTGGGACACCATTAACTCTTTCTCTGTGAAAATATACTTGAGGATTTTGTGGTCCGTATATATTTCATAGTTCTCCCAAAGGAGTTCATGATGCAAAAATTTTAATGTGATGATCACTCTACCCAACTCCAGATCATGTGTTAAATATTTCTTCTCATGAAAATTCTATTTATTTGAAGCATATGTATTGAATTTTTCATTCTGCATTTACACACATCCTAGATCCTTTTTCGAAGAATCACTAAATACCAAAAACAGTTCTCCACTTGTGGGTAATGTGAGAATGGGCGCATTGATAATCCTTCTTTTAAACTCATGGATGCTCTCTTCGCATTCATCACTACATGAAAACATGACTCACATCCATGTTATCTTGGGATGAGGGTATGAAAGTCATGAGAAATTTCTCAAAAATTGATGATAATTTGTATCTAAACTAGAGAAGCTATGGATATTGGTTAATGATGTTGGCCTCACCCATCGCTCTATTACATCTGTCATTGAGGGATCCACTGATATCCCATTTCTTATGATTATATGACTAAATAATGAGACCTCTTTCAACTGTAATTCATATTGTTTGTACTTATCATAGATCTTCTCCTTTCGAAAGGTCTCTTATATAGTTCTTAGATGATCTGCAATATTTTCCATGGTTTTGGAGTATATTAGAATATCTTTTATAAAGACTACAAATTTTTTTATATAATCTATAAGACACTATTCAACAGGTCCATGAAGATTACTCGATAATTATAGAGTCCGAAAGGAATTACTTTTGAATTCATAGGGCTCTATCTTGTACAAAAGGCATTCTTAGGGATATCAACCATCTTCATCCTTACATTATAATATCCCAACTAAAAATCCACTGTAGAGATGTGTTTTCACCACACAGCTAATAATAAAAGTCATCAATTCTTGTATTATGATACTTCTTATTTATCATGATTTTAAAATCTCATGATAATATATGTAAAGGAGCATTAAACCACACTTTTTCCTGATGAAGTGGACTGGTGTACCCCATGGGGAAGCACATGGGCTTATAGACCCTTTATCAAGATTCTACTGTAGTTGTTTCTTTATATCCTCAAGCTCGACAATGGGAATTCTATATAGATTATTTTATATTGGAAACACCCTTGGTATAATGTCATTTTAGAATTCAACATCTCTTCCAAGAGGAAGACCAGACACTTCCTTGGGAAACAAGTTAGATAATTCCCTCACAGAAGGGATGTCTTCGAGGATTGATGTATCCTATGACTCTATTATCTGTGCAAGATATGCATGCTAAGAATAAATTTTTTTCAACACTAGAGATAATGGTGCTAAATAAGATTCATCTTCCTCCTTGACAAGTTTTGAATCGGGGGTTGATTTGACAAATTCATGGTGATGTTCCTCTCACAGATATTTATGTTCTCCTTATATAAGGAAAGCCAATCAATGCTGATAATTGCATCAAATTCCACCAAAGGGAGTATGAAAAGATTAACCAAGATGTTAAATGCACCTATTTTGATACGGGAGGAGTTATGTGTTTGGGATGCAATGATTTCAACTTTTTCTATATTCACCATCAACATTACATCTATTATTTGTGGTGGTGGTGTGATTGTTCTACTAAACATTCGTGATATAAATGAATGTGTAGAACTATGGGCAATAACCATGCCTTTCACTTTGTGATTCGATTTCTACTCAGTTACATTATCTATTAATAAAATAGGGAAGAGATCAATTTAACACATAAATGACAATCTAAATAGATAATGGGATAACTTATAAATTACTTTTATTTCCATATCTTATGAATTTATAGGCTTAATCTATGTTATCCATGATCTAATTCCAAACATATATTCTTGGGGGATTTTTTTAATTCCCATAATAATGGTTCACAATAAACTTATGAATTTTGAAAACCATATCTTCCGGAAGTGTCATGATCAAGAGTGAAACAAGGCCCATTGTGGTGTACTTGGATACCCCGGGTCAAGCCCTAATCTCCTTGATTGAGTTTTCACATCTAGGTACATTTTTTCCAAAGCCTCCTCTACCTTCTCGTATCCAGAAAGTGGTCAATTTTAATGATAAACCAGTTACAAAATCATTACCAAAACATAGAGATGTATTTGACACATTGTATTATCCATAAGGCTTTAACTATGGTTTTCTAATTATAATCCCAAAAATTAATAAACCAATCCTCTGATACAAACTATGAGAACCATGCTCTTTATTACAGAAATAAACATGATTTATTACATAAAAAATCACTTAATACCTATCAGAGGATTGAGAGGTCTAGTTTAATGGGAATCTAAGAACATTAAATAACAACATATAACATAAAACACATCATATTTAATGAAAACATACTTTACATAACACAACATTCCATTGTACTTAGCATTTCATGGGATAACATCATTACATGTAAAATAAAAGGGTGAGATATAAAGCTTTGTAAGGGAGTTAACAATGTTGAACATGAATAATTTAGTACATTTTAGGAAATAGGAAAATCAATGGATCAAAATATAAATATGAACATAAATACATGATATAACATGATTATCCAAATATGGAAATGAGGCAACAACACTTAACATGGTATTATATTGAGACAAGGCACATTGCACCTTGGAAATGAGTAAACGCTCATTTAAATTGAATTTTAATGAGTTAATCCTCATTTCACATGATGTATCATGATACAAATCTTTACACAATGCTTTGAATGACAATATGGGCCCACCATTCTTAATTATTTCATTTCAAGCATAACTGTGCCTCATGGATCATAAAATATGGATTCATTCAAAATAATCATTTATTACATGATAATGGAATGTATATTACATAAATAAAACTACTTAAACAATATGTAAATGTTAATAATGGTTAATACCATTGATAAAGAAATGTTCAAGGTAATAACTTCACCATGACTGTTGTATGTAAAATTGTTTTGCAATTTCAGAAACATAATAGTGTGATATAATAATTCATAAAAACGGTTGATGATAGTGAAAGGCTTGTATCATAATATGCACATGAAATGGAATGTATAGTGATAATTTAGATACATGTCCCAAAAATATAAATTTAATTTAGATTCCTGATTCCAATGAATTGATTGAATGTAAATGAGGAGAGGGAAATTCCTTACAGAATTTCGGCATGGTAAAAGGTTTACATTAGAGGTGTTAATGAGCTATAATGATTGTATCTAATGATTCAAACATAAATTTCAATGTATGGGGGAGGTGAAAAATAATACACCAATATTTGTAATTTAAAATAAATGTGGATAAGAACATAATGAAATTTAATGAAAAATTAGAAAGGAAGAAATCCCTTACATGGAAGTGTGATCGCAAAGGCTACGGAGAGGCTTGAGAGAGTCCTCTTGTGAGATTTGGGCACCTTGGAAGGATTATAGAGAGAGTAGGGATGACTTTGGGAGAATTAAAAAGGCTCTGAGTGAAGAGGACGTGGGAGCGTGGTTGGTTTTATATAGGAAAAGGTAGGGATATCAATATTATTTAGGATTGGGAAACCACACATAAATCTAATCAAAACAACAAACCATACCAAGGTTTCCACCCATTGTTTTTTCCAAAGTGATGTGTTAAAAAATTATTTGAAAATTTAAATGCCTGAAATTATTTAAATGTTATATTTACTTTTGTGGAGGTGAGTCACACTCTCAAAGAAATCAATTTGAAAAGTTATAATGTTTTATAAGTCATGAAGTGTCCACTAATGCATTGTAAAATTTGAGTAAAGAAACAAAAATCCCATTATTTTTATTATAAAAAAAATATTGGTCGAACACAATGTTTTGATTATTTTATTAAATAACAAATGGGTCATTATGTTGTTATAAAACACATTATATATTTAAATGATATTTAATTTTTACCCAAAAATTCATCTGTCTTATAAAATTATGAAAAATTCACCGTTGGATAATTTAAACATCCTAATTCCAAAAATAATATTTATTTTATCTAAATTATTTTCTATGTATGTGAATTTTAACCTTTAAAATACAAAACAATATTTATCAAAAATTAATGGCTTTAGACGAATATAAGATTAAAACAATATTAAAAATCACAATTGGATTCATAATATTAATATAGTCATTTATATAAAATAAAAATTAATTTAGGGATAATCTTTTATTAAAAAATTATTTAATTCAAAAATCTATCAATTCAACCAAATAGATTTCTTAATTAAATAAAAATGCTATTTTTGCTTTAAAAAATATTCACAAAGTAAGAATAATAAAATGAATGTATATTTTCTATAAAAAATAATGTACATAATCTCGGTATTAGGGTATCATTACATTACACCATATAACACCCACATATGACCGATGGGTAAGGTTTGTAATGGTAATATACTTAGGGGTGGATAAGATAAGATCTATCTGGTGGTATTCCCTATCCACATCCACTTCTCCTATAGGAATATTCATTCAAGCATTATGTTTTGAATCTCGACATGGGATTTTTCAAGAGAGAAGCCCAACTACACAACCTCCTTTTCGTGCTTTGACAAATGGGATTTGTATGTATCAATTCTAATTAATGAGGGAATCACTTCCTTTCTCTGTGTAAATTGGAATTTTTACATCCCTATATTTATACATATCACATATCACTATTCAATAGGAATATTAGCAATGGTCACAATTCATTATGGTATTTTAAAATCCAATAACATAAAACCAAAGAAGTACATATTTTATATAACCATTTTACATAATAAGATAATTAATTAGATCAAGTGGAATTTTCATTAATGAATGGTTTTGTCATTATAGAAAGTCATATAATCTCTCTATGGAGGGGATCTCGAATAGGTTTTCCATTATAAAGAGTGTTTTTTAATCTTGATTCCCTTGGGGAGGTTTTTCTAGGAAGGCACTAAAACCTCTAGTTCCTGGTGGGACATGTCCCATATGGGGATAACCATATCTTTATTATACTCGCATAAAATGGTGTTTATCACCACTCACATGAAGATTTATAAAGGTGATATGGGGCATGTTAACAATGTAACTAATTATTTTCATGCTTTCAATGAGATAGAGTGTTTATAGAATATGGTTGCATCATTGAATCTACTACCCCGATGCCAGCATGTTGTGGGTAATAGATTTTATTTAGTTTTTCTCCTCTAATTCATGTTGATTCAGCCATATGTATAGGCATAATGAATGAAATTTTGTGTGCCCCATCATCGTCCAATAATCTATTGATGGAGTAAGATCTATGATGAAAATTTTGTAGGCTTCTAAGGCTTTACTATTAACTACCCCAATATCTTGAGAGTAATATGATGGAATTTTAATTTTAGTAGTGGGTCATTGAACTAGAAATATTGATCAAGTGATATCTAAATCCATTGATTCCCCAAAACAACTATTTCCCACGTTTGAGAGAAGAGATTCATGTAGAGTTCACAATTTTTGTTTCTGATGCTATCACTAGGGCCTGCCAATATGTCGACATGATCAATGTGCACACTCGAAGATTAATCCAATCATTCCCACATTCCATATTAGGGACTCATTCATCACATTAAAAAATGATGTCTACACTAAGATCGAAATGGGTAGAAGATATTTTAGATTACCCTTCAATGGATTCTTACAACGATATCGTTTCCCAACATTTTCCTCAATCATTTATTTAATTCATTTTCAATTAACAAATTTTGGGTTCCATATACTTTTTTACACAAGTTAGTCACAAATATTTGGTCTTAATATACTATGTTCATCTTGATGTCTATGAAACATTCTATTAGGATAGTAGTCGTGTTTGGAATAACTACGATTGTCTTCATGCTAGGATCATTAATCAACAGTATTCTTCATCTTGGGAGGAAATGTTTTATGAGACACCATATGGAATGGACCCTAAGGAATCCCATTCAAATAATGAGATAAAAATACAAGTGGAAAAGGAATTTAGTAGTATTTACATCAATCATCCCACACATATGCAATGGGTGGGAATTTGGGTTGTGTCAGAAAATCTACATCACTGTGGAGAAAGATCATGGTGTCTGGATGAGGTGGATTGGGGTATGATAATAACCTCCAATGGAGATTTTCATAGGGTTATCATCTTTTCAAGACAAGACATAATGGTCAAGAATCCGAATATAGGTAGTTCAATGTGGTGTTCCCCTATGAAGGAAGATGTATTACCTCATTTTATGGGTTATAATTTTCCTTCAAGAATACCATCGATGGACTGATAAACAAACTCATTGATACATATCAGTGATGTACATCGCTAGGATAGAATGGCTAATTTAGTATAGGTTTGGAGTCCCTTGACGTAGACCTACGAGGTTGATCAGAATTACTATGAGTTGGATCATTGAGTTATATACATAGGAGGGAGAACCTATGTTTACCATTGGCAATGATTCCACTTTAGGTAGGCGAATAATATTGATCTGAACTCTGCATGAGGGGGATCTGGTAAGAACATCCCTTGGTTGAAGAACATATGTTTACCGTTGTTTGTGATTCCCTTTAAGGGAGACGAGAGTGGCTGATCAGAATCCCCATTATGTAAAATCATGGATGTAGATTCCCAAGATATAGCACCTATTTATACCATTTGTCTGGATTCTTCTTGTGGTAGGACCAAGAGGATGATAATATTGTCCATTGAGGCATATCCATGAAGTAAGCACCTAGGAGGAATTATCTATACATACCATTGGTAGTGATTACAATAATGGAAGCCATAGAGGTTGATCCAAACACCACTAGAGGCTGATTAGGGAGGTGCGTCCATATGAGGGAGCACGTATGATTACCGTTAGTAGGGATACCCCCTGAAGAAGACCTCACAGGTTGATAAAAAAACCTTTTGTTGGATTAGAGAGGTATGACCCTAAAAAATATAACCTATTTTTAACTATTTTTGGGATTCACTTGGAGGAAGACCTGACAGGTCTATCATAATTCCCAATGAGGTGGATCATGGAGGTTTGTCCCTAAGAGGGGGACCTAAGTTTAACATTGGTTGGGATTCCCCATCAGGCAGACCTTATAGGTTAATCTGAATAGTACATATGGTATATACGGGAGGTGGATCCCTTTGAGGGAGAAACTATGCTTACCATTGGTTGATATTAAACTTCATATAGGCATCCAACATATCCTATTTAGAAGGTAGGGATCAAACCCCCATTGTTCGATGCTACAGTTTCTGGTCATTTAACATGACCGATCCATGTAGTTTAATTTCATTCATTAAGGATACTCGTGTTGTGAAAGGATAAACTATGAGGGATAATGAGGGGATTACACATTCAATGTTCCCATCATAATATGGTTTCTATTGGTTCAATTGTGAGGTGATTAATCCTTGACATTCTTGAAGAATCTCATTCCAAGATGGTGGTTGAGGTGTGTGGGTCATTCTATTCCACTAATACAAAGATAACCATTTTTTTATTGTGTGTTGTAAGTTTAATTATTTTCATAATGTATTGAGGAATTATCATTTACATTAGAATAATATGACTAGGATTTAGTTGATGATCATTTTTGTTCATGTATCTTTTAAATGGGTACACTCAGTCCTCACAACAAGGGAGTACATGACAACTGCTCATGTACATTTTGGAAGGGCATGGAATTAGAACTATTAGGATATAATGATGGGAGGAGTGGACCATCATGAGAAACATGATATTTAATCTATGAATAGAATAAAAATGTATTATTGTATATATTATTATAATCTATAGGTAGGTTGATGGATTGATCCACAATTGTGGTGAAGTGGGTGTACACGTGAGTGTGTGGTACCGGTCACATAGTGACTTGAGGTGTAATTGAATCAGTTTTGGAAAGATATGGGGGTCCTTGGAACTCGAACTCCATAAAATAGGATCAATAGAAGTGAGTCCCTATGGATAATTCAACGAGAGATGATTCAATAAAAATATTTCCTAGAAGATAGGTGATTTTCTATGATCAATGGATTTGTGAAGGTCGGGGGATTCACAAAAGACTATTTTTTGATAATCATGGTGACCCAGCCTCCTAGGGTGTCCCTAATTCATGGGTAGTGTTCTTCATGAATGTTTAATTATTTTTTATTCCAAATGTTTTTTAGAGTGAATTATTCTTTTATAGAGGCCATTGGTATTATTGTATGGAATCTATACCACAAGTGAAGGGTTCAAGAACATGTTTGAGGTCGTTTAGTGAAGATTGGATACCTTGGATGATCCATTTTCACATTGGATTGTGTATATTCGGAGTTTCTAAAATTTGGAGCAATTGAGAAGATAAAAGTTCTAGTGACCACCCCAAAATGTGGGAATGAATGTGATATTTATATACAACTGTATTTAAAAATATTTGTTGAATTCATGAAGACTGACATGCTTCTAGGAACATATTGACATCACGAGGCTGGATATCAAACTCAAGAAAACAACATCATCAATTTTTGTAACTATAATGAACTCCAACATAGTAAAGGTCACTTTGTGGATGTTTTCCTATAGGACCCCATGTGTTCATGAAGTAATCTTCTCCTCTAGGGAGCTTCTCGAGCTCTCGCCATTCACGAAGGATGTGAGCTTCACAATGTATACTATTCTGAGTGATATTGGGTTTTGTTCACTCAGAGACTCTCAAAACATGATGTTCCTTCACCAACATTCCCCATGACGTGCATATTACTATGTTAATTAGATCATAATACCACTTTATTGTAAGGGAATTTAAATAATGTTTTAAATTGACTTTTTATTAATAATAAACGAAAATGTAAAATCATAAAAAAAAATTGAACATTGAATGGATTATTATATTAGTTATAAATTATAATTAAAATATAATTTTAGTTCAAATGTATAATTTAATATTTATTTTTATAATATTATATAGAAATAATGTATTATGACATTAAAAAATATTATATTACATTCAATTATATAATGTAACAATTAAATGACTATTGAAACATGTACTAAATTTTTTTAATTATTAGACTAAAATTACTATATTTATAGTTAAATTAAAAAATAAAAATAAAAATATTTTGAGTTATGTAGTTACCAAATACATCAATATGAGTAAAATAATATTTTTATTCACTAGACATTGTTTTTTAAAACCCTTTAAATACATGATTATTTTTAATAAAATTATATTAGACATGAATTCATATATTATAAAATTAAATTTCAATTAAATATTAAAAACTAATTAATATATATATATATATACTAGGGAGACATAATAAAAAACAAAATCAAGATAAATTCATTTCACTTATACATATATATATATATATTAATGAATTTTGGTATTTTTTAATAAAAAATTCATTATAAAATGGATGTCAAATTAGACCCCAAATTAATGTACATCCTAATAATTTATCTCATAAAAAACATTTATCAATGGTTTCATATATTTATGTTGAAAACATCACCAAAACCAATTATTATCTTATACATTGAAAATTCAGTATTATTATATATTTTGTTATAAGTACATCAAAAATGTAATCCCTATGTGATCAAAAATTACTGTACCAAGAATTATGGATCTAAGGAAGTTATAATCAATTCCCAAAAGAAAAAAGTAATATATTATTTTAGAAACATTACATATTCTACCATTAAGAAAAAAAATTAATGAAATCCTCCATCACATACCCAATCAAAACCGATCAAAATCCACTAATTAGTGATGATTTAGAAGGGAATTGAAAAAATGTATGAAAGTTTTCAGATAAATTTTTTAGTGATGGGTATAACAATAATAATGATACATTTTAAATTTATTAATTTATAATACAAATTTAAGACATGTGATCCTCTGAAAAATTACATTATTAACAAAATAATATTTGTAAATCACAAGAAGTGTAAAGGATTCAAGATAGTATTGTTATATATCATGATGTAAAATATTTAAAATGATGATATCGAAAGAATTTTATATGACTATTGGATCTTTATATGTGTTTATCCACCTCGATGGATTATATTTATCACTTGTGGAAGGCCTTTCCTTATGTCACACAAATATGATATTTATATAACTATTGAATATAATAAAATATTTCAATGATATATTCCAAAAACTCAAAACATTGAAATCAATGAAAACATAATCCATCTAACACATAAAATTTTGGAAAAATATAACATAATAATCCCCATGAATACTGATCTCATGAACTATCATGCATAAAAAATCAATTGGGGCCAGATAATTTGAGAAAATAACTTTGTTATAATTTTATATAAATTCATAACTGTCCCAATTTAATAAGAAAAAAATGATAAATCCTTTAAAATTACATCATTATTAGCCAAATTAAATAAAAAAGAAATATATAGTTAAGAAAATTATTTCCACATAAATCTGAATTTAAGGGAATCTATATGAAATCCATATAATCAAAATAAATATGTAAATGGTATTAATATAGGAAATGAGATGAACCAATGAGGACACAAATATATATTATAAAATTTTACATGAATATCCATTATATCTCACACCCAATCACACTTTGTAATCAATGGGTTTAGTTTCTTTATAGATTATACATGTTACCAACCTATTTTGGAGACACTGTTAATCATACCTCACCATAATCATCATTTTTTATAGCCTTAATATCATATAGTAAATAATAATAATCTTTGAAACCTATGTAATATAAACATTATAATGTGTGATTTTGAATGATAAATATAGTGTAGACATATGTTATATCAATTTTATAGCATATGTTGGCATTAGATGAATTTTTTCTTTTGAGAAAATTATCAATGTGCAGAAAGATATACTATTGAAATAATACCAATCATATATACCTAGTTGATAAAAAATTGTCACTACGAATCATATGATTTAGTTTGAACCAAATTTATTGAATTATTTCGACATAAAATTTTATCCCCAATTATATTAATCATCTATCACATATTATAATTAACATGAGCTATTTATTCAAATGTACATTACCAATACCTAAAATATATAATTAAAATGAATCAAAACTTGTATTTTTTTAGATATTTTTTCCAATGTGGGTTTCTATGACCTTTCTATGTTTGGTTCGAGTCTGAGTCATAGATTCTACAGTACAATAAAAAATCCAATATAAGGGTGTTGGATTAGTATCATCTTATGAACATGGGTTTTTATCATCCATATTCCATATATTCAAAAAATTATATATTTTAATAATAAATATATAATATATGGTAATATTTCATTAAACTAACTCATTATAGTCTTCAAATATCATCATTCTAAACACTATCATTACCATACTGCTAGACGTATATTCATAACAACATAAAATAAAATTACTAAATTTTAGGTAATCGATTTCTAATTTATTAATAAGTTCATGATTATAAAAATCTGACCATTTATTTTTTGAGAAATTAAAATAATAAACTAATGATATAACAAGTATTATCAGGTTATCTTACTTATTGGACTTCTTTTCAAACAGAAGATGTAATTTCTGATTAATCATAATAAATAATTTAATGTATAAATTATAATTATTATAACATCAAATGACCCTGATTCATAATCATAGGCATGATGATAAATTTTTTCATTGAATTATATCATTGATTTCATTAACTATCACTATTCACAACTTTTTATGAAACTCAATATCTAAAATATAACAACACAGACAAAAAATGAGGTTATTTATTAATATCACATTGAATAATATGAAATATTCATTATAATAGTTTCTAAAAATAAAAAACAAATTTCTATGAATTGGATTTATTTAACTCTTTTATCTTATATTCACAATTACTATTTGAAAAATCTTTTCATATATTAGACTCATAGACCAATATTCATTATCCACTTCTCTGTAAAAAAAATTTATAGCTAATTTGAACCAATTATTTACACTATTTCTTATATACCAAAATCATAATTTTTCTTCACTCCACTTCTTTTTAGTGTAAATAATATCATTTTAGTGTTACTCATTTCAGGAAATTCCGACACTGTCATCATTCATATGTATATTATTTTATTTACATCTCAAAAATCATGGTTTGTTGAATTTTCAACATGTATGATTAGATCAAAAATAGAATATTGTGCAAAAATAGGTTCTATGAAAATATAATAACTCCAAATCAACATTTCCATCAAATATAAAAATTATTTATATAGTTTACTATGGTAGTATAGTATCACATTGATAATTATCTATATAGTTTACATGGGAATATGAAGGGTATTAATTTGGACTCAATTATTTTATTTAATCGCACTTCCAAATTATTATGTTAAAAATATTTGTAGGAAAATTATAAAATAACACATAACTAATTATAAATATATAATAAAGTACAAACTATTTACTCTACCCATTGTGACTCACATAAAAAAATACATCATTCACCCACAAATGAATTTCAAGCAACCTAACATTAAATTTTTTTTCTTTAAATATAATTTTACTCAAACTATTAGAATATACAACTTTTACTATTCCATATAGAATATTATAATCCAAAGGACATATAAATCATTACCCAAATAAAAAACCTCTTAACTATGATTGGATCATTGAATTTAAACCAAAATGATATTTTTATAATGATGTAAAAAAATTATATTTTCAAATTCATTTTCCAAATATTATCTAATGATTTATCCCATTAACACCAATTTCATATTCTAGAATTTGATATAATAAATATTTTATACAGGATGTGTATATAGGAATTCCATCTTGTGAATAAAATCCCTACAGAATAGAATAATGAATTTTTTTCTTAAACCATCATGCCCCCCCCAACCTGGGAAATAGGGGAAGTTTGTGGAAGTGCCCAATGTTTGTTGTTGAACCCATGGGATAACAACTAGTTTCATGGAATCAATAATAGATAATGTGATTAATTTAACAAATAGAACCATCAAAATTATATAATATATTCCTAAATATAAAACATTACTATCCATATAAAAAATAAACTTCCAAAAAATTTACAATATATCATACAAAATATATATATCAAATATTTGATGAGAGGGTAGAAAAATAAATAATTATTAATTAGTTGATAAAACAAACACAAAAATTAAAAAAATACATTTCTACTGATATATATGAGATATTAGTTCCACTTACCACTATGTCACCACTATCACAAAATATTCACATAGATGAGTACCCACTACATCCAAACAATGAAATACTTTAACTAATTAATGAATAAATAATTTCTATACCAACAAATCATTTGTATGTAGGCTGGATGAACATAAATTCTCTTGTGATCCAATGATGTGTTTCATTAATGTACATTGTTAGACAAAAAATGTTATAGTTTAAAAATGGATTAAATAAATAATTGTTTTTATCATTTAAACTATATGTATTAAAATTAAATATTATTAAAATTAAAGTACAATGGGATGGCCTTTAATGTCATTGACATGAGACTAGTCATTAGTGTTTGGAATGGAGATTCCAATAGGGACTCATTTTAACCATCCCACACTTGATAATATTCTTCTTCGTAGTGGGTGAATAAGGTATTAATAAAGGTATACAATACCCCCACATTAAAGTGAACAATTTGAAACTGAAATAAACTAATCATCATCCAAATAAAACAGAAAATCAGAGTTCATAGATGAAATAGAAAGCAATTAAAAATTATAATACAGAATCTGGAATGACATTATCATACTCATACATAATCATTTTTTATTATCCCAACTAATATCGTATTAGTTTGGTCACATATATAAGATATAAAAAAATTAAGGATTTAATTACATCTATATGAATCAAATTGTCCTAATATCTGTTCTCCATCAAAAAAATAAAACTATGTCGTCCAATACTCTACATCTCCCTAACCCAAAACAATACCCAATGACATCAGATTAGGTTACCATGGAATGTTGATTATAGAATTTGGTGAGAGTATAAGTCAATATGGATGAAAACATTCCCCCATACTTTCCCAATAATTTACAACAAAGGTGATATATTTATATTATATTAATATAAAAGGGGAACGAATAAACAAATCACCATCATTATTCATTTGGTTCCTCCATGAAACACGATATAATCTGTATCATAAATTATCATATGTCATGGTATCTCTAAACACATCATATAACTATGAAATCCTATATAAATCCCATATATGATTCCTAATAAAATTTATTATGATATCAAAAGTAATGTTTTCTAAATTCATGGAATATTCCATAGAAATTAATATTCAAATATTAGAGAGGTAAATTCATGGAGAATGTCCAAGGTATATAACAATGAATTCGAGGGGATGAATCCATGGAAAATTCCTTGGGATTTTTACTGTAATAATTAAGAGCTGAATCAATGGATCATATAAAATATATTCTAACACTAATACCAATGAGTCAAATATGAGGATAATTACCAAGGAATTTCATTCCAAAATACATTTGATTCCAAAGATAATTTCTACATAATTCTATGTATAAAATTTAGGCATCATGGGATGGTTGCATACCATTTAATGAATTCAAAGGACAACATACCCGAAAAAACCATTAGAACAAAGTATTGGAAAATTCATTTCCCTGGATATCCCACCAAATATCAAATTTTAATGTCATTTCCCATGATTTTGTCCAACGAATCCAATGGTTCTAAAAAAACAATCTGTGAAATGAATTCCACCACAGTTATCTCACATATAAAATCTATATCTATTTTCCACATGCTCATGACCGTCGAAAAAATAAAATTCTAGACAACTATGTGAATGGAAAATCATTATCTCAAGAAAATTTACCTAATATTATTGATTTAGTTCTAATAGTGACACCTGAAATCATCACTACTCATTACCCAAATGACACCTCACTAGGGTTAACCATATCTCTGGGACACCCATTGGGGTCCTCAGTGTGACATCTATGCCATTATAGATCCATGGTTTCTTTTTAACCAACCCATTCTGTCTAGTCCTGGATAATCACTCTAAAGTTATATCATCACTTAACATCATCATTAACACAATTCAATATCAAAACCTTAATGAATACCAACCAACCAAGAAATTTTATTAAATAAAGGATAATAAATAGGCACAGAGGTTTCTGAATTAGGGTAGGAAATAATGAATTCCTAGAGTATCACCAAATACAAGAATCGCACACTATTGGGGAAAGGATCTCAGGCTGGAGAAGGACACAAAGTCATCATCTTGAGGAAAATGGGATGCATGAAATTTTTCCACATTGTTTCCCTCACGCCAAGTATGAAATAACTTGATGTTGTTATCCATGAGATGTTTGCAGTGTCATATATGGTATAAAATGATCCACGGAGTGGAGCTGTGGTCCATCAGTGCGTCGTAGAGGATTTTGGAGTTAGATTCAATCTAAGAGAGAATCAGATGATTATGCAGAGTGAATTGAATTCTTTTCAGAAGAGATGAAGCCCCAGCCTGAAGGGAGTCTCCACCACTGAAGCAAGATGTGTACGCTACTACCACACTACCCCTTGAGTTGTTGATCACACCACCGCCCGTCATAATTCCCAGAGCAAAGGACCCATCAGAATTGAGCTTCAGCGTGTCGAATGGTGGTCTCCAGCATATCCATTGTCCCACCAAGATCCCGTTGTGGGTAACCTGTACCTTGTACCGATTCAACTTCTTTAGTGAAAGAGCTTCCTCCAAATTTTTTAGGAGGACCCCCCAGGTCAGCAATCAGCCATTTAGATTTAGTGATCATTCCCGCCGTCGAGTACTCAATTCCTTCAAAACGTGATTTGTTCCCCGCCTTCTAGATGCACCAACAGTCGTTTGAATGAAGGACTTCCCTCACCTGATTCTCCTAGTAATTAGTGAGAGCTCCTTGGAACCACTACTACAAAAAGGAATTTCTCAAACCGATTGGAGATGACATGCTTGATAACTCTGCAAATGCTTCCCACACAACACTGGCACATTCCCTCTCGAAGAATAAATGAGATGTGGTCTTGACACATGGTGTTCGACAGCTAGAACATTTGGAAATAGCTGAGACCCCTCTCTGATGGATCTCCTCATATCTAGAGATGGTGTGGTGATGAAGCCTCCAAGTGAGTAAATTATGTTTTGGAGGAAAATGTTTGAACAAGAGGAGGTGGACCCATGAATCCTGAGCTTGGGAATTGTGAATAATCGACCTGTATGATTTAAAAGAAAAAGAACCTGAAAAGGTAGCCTTGAAAATGAACCTATCTAGGTCATCTGAGAGTTTGATGAGACTTAATATTCTGAACTGTTGTTCATTCAGGATTTCATGGATGAAATTAGGATGATAACTTGCTTGAATTAAGGTGATTTCAGTGATTGGGTAGCCAGGAAATTCATGAATATCCCCTAACAAGTTGTCCTGTCAATACCGGATGTCGCTGCTGCCGATGATCCAACTAGAATGTTTAAAATGCAGGGTATATTCCCCTGAATAGTGCACCATAGGTAGGAGGACTTTCTCATTTGTTCCAAAATGTTCCCATACTTTTCCTTAATTACTTATTCCCATAGGATACTCCCAAAAACTACCTCTCATTCCAGCCATGCATGCATGAAATGCTTCATTTTAGAGACACTTCTCCGTCTAATACCACCTTCATCAATGGGAATTGACATTTTAGACTAGTATGATCAATGACATCGCCCCTCCGAATGGGAATCCCAGATGAAGGATGTCATAATCCGCTCAATACTATTAAAACAGCCTTGGGAACCTTGAGAACTGAGAAGACATGCATGTGGATCGATGTGAGCATGCTATTAACCAGAGTAATCCTCTCCCCAAAGGGGAGAAAACAATTTTTCCGATTATTGATGCGAGAAGAGATTTTACCCATCAATTTTATCCAGGTTTTTAATACGGTGCATCCCCGATGTGATTGGGGAGCCAAGGTAATCCATATTAAGACTCCTAATGCTGATGCCCAGGCTGGATTCAATGCCTCAATAGAATCTTTCCAGAAAAACATAGAAATGTATATACTTCTTTTATCTCTATTAATTTGTTTCCCACTCCATTTGAAGTACTCTACTTGAATGGTATTGATACCCCTGATTGATCTGGATCTCCTGTTAATGAATAGGACTGTATCATCAGCAAACATAAGGTGAGACAAATTCTGGAAACAGAAGTGGCAGCAAAAAGGCTGAGTGGTACCCTCTTTCTTGGTGGCTTTGATGTATATGCTCAAAGCATTCTGGGCCAGAATGAACCAACTAGGCGAAAATGGATCCCCTTGTCTAAGATAAAAAACTGATTTAAAGAATCCTTTCCTCTTTCCCATGAAGCAAGCTCAGAGCCTTAGAGAACTCTAACATCTAAACAATAGGTTTATAGCCCAAGACGAAAATCCCTTTCATCTACGAACATTGATAATAAAGGCCCACTCAAGTTTTACATCTATTTTTTCCATATAAAGCTTAATATCCATATTCGAACCTTGATATTTCTTATTAATATCCTCCATCATCTCTTGAGCAAGCCCAATAATACTGTGTATGGCCCAACCTCTCACAAACCCATGTTGTTCCTCTGAAATCCAGGATTATAGATGGATCCCAATATGCCTATTGAGCACACCTGAAAGGATTTTATAAGAATAGTTGGACATAATGATGGGCCTATATTGCTTGAGGGAAGAAGGATCCTTGAATTTTGAAGTGGGAACTAATGTTGTTCCACTAGCCACCAGAGGAAGACGTCCCCCACGAATGTAGTCCTGCACTACCTCTATAACATCTTCTCTCACTATACTCCATCAACCCACATAGAAGGATCTAGGAAAGCCATCTGACCCAGGAGAAATCTTAGGATTACGGCATGCATCCACCTATCATATTTTTTTCTCCTCAAGAATAGCTATAATTAATTGGTTATTGGACTCGGTCACCACTCTAGGAATGTTATCACACATAGGGGATTGCCCACTGGGGTACCCATCCTGCATAAAAGGGTTAGGACCTAGTAAGATATATTTAAATAGATCTTCAGCCACACCTCCAACAACATAAATTTCAGAAACAAAGGACCCATCCTCATTGAGAATATTTAGCTTCTTAATACTAATCCTTTCATTAATGCATCCATGTAAATAACTGGAGTTCCTGTTTCCCTCACGAATCCAAAGATCTTGATATTTCTCCCCCACAAACATCGCCTATGCTAGTACAGGATCCCCCAATAGGCCCCACTTATGAAGAAGAGAACTGAAAATTTCATCCATCCAGCCTACCTCAAGATCCTGCTCGAGGTGCTAAATTTATTGTTTTATGGAGGCCGGTTGCTGCTGTGAGGGACGTCATCTGCTGCTCTAGGTGAGAAAAAACCACTTTCAATTGACGTAGCTAATTGTGGAAGCCAATCCAGCCAGTAACAAAAATAGAGAGGGACTAGGAGGAGAGACACATTTGCTGGAAGGTCGGATCTGCATCCCAACAGCTAGAGAAAATAATTCACTGCATCTCCTCATTCCTTGACACTAGAGATATGAGAATAGGAGGTTAATAAGAGATATCGTGAGTAAGGCCAGTGATCAACACCTTTTGGAAGTATGAGATCACTTCCAGATTAGCTATGCATCGATCCAAATGACTCCATGTGTGTTTATCACCCTTCTGTTTATTGAACTATGTGAACTTATCTCCTGTGAAGCCCATATCCATCAGTCCATTACTGGAAATGAAAGAGAGAAAATGCTGACCAGATTTCCAGCAGAATGGTCCACTTACATTCTTTGCTTAGCAATCAATAATGGAATTAAATTCTCCGCCCACTATTTACGCAGATGTTCCATGATCAAACGAGCCAAGTTTAAGCCATAGCTTCTCCCATGCATGAGGATTGCATTTATCATAGACAAAGGACACATATAACAAATAATTACCAACCAAAATCATATTCGTGATGTGCTGGTGTGAGATATACATGTGCTCAACTGAAATCATATGATCCCAGAACTGCCGTATATGTTGGTTACTAGGATGTTCGTGCATTGTATTCTAAAAACCCATTCTCTTTGAAAAGGTAGAGATGGTGACCACATTTTGATTGTGTTCCAAAGTATGCACGAGAAGCATCTTGTTACAGTGTACCTCGCTAAAAACATATTCTGTTTTCACCCGTGCTCCTACACCACGAGAGGTACAAATAATGAACATTAACATTTGAGTTGATGAAGCCTTGATTTTGAGCCTGACGTCAAAGGCCTCATTTTAGGGGAAGAAATGCCTTGATCATTCTTGGATTTAGATCATGTCTTTACACCTAAGATTAAAGGAGTACCTAGCCCCAAGGAATGAACATTGTAGCTCAAATCCAACTCTATCAAGTCTGAATTATCGAGACTGGAGAAACTGTTTTGAAGGGGAACCGATAAGGAGGCTGGAGAACAAGATACTTGCTTGGCTAGGACATCCTGAGGATAACTGAACCACCCCAAATCTATGGAGGAGGATGTCGGGAGTAACCTTTGGGGTGATGATATAGCATGGGACTGGGGAGGCTTGAATAGGACTAGAGGAAGGTCCAGGGGGAAGATAAGAGGCCCAAAAGGAAGGGGAGGAAACCAGTGAGAGGCCAATGGAATCTTCGAAACCTGAGGGAAAGTAAGAAATGACCGCACCACCATTTCTGGTGGAGTAGGACCTGGTATCCCCACTGAGGTCAGGGAGGAAAAGGACCCATCCTGAGCGACATTCTTTAGATCCTGCAAAGAAGGAACAACCTCATTGTACACTGTCACAACCTTCGGTTTGCGGCGCTGCTTACGGCAGATAGCAAGAGAGTGCCCATGAAGATTACAAAATGTGTAGAACTACACTAGAGACTCTTAGAAGATCTGTTACCACCAAGACAATGAGTCACCTGGATGCAGAAGAATACGTCCTGGAAGTGCCTTAGAGATATCCAATTCCACACATAGTCGGGCTGTAGAAACATCCAAGAGTCTGGAGGTCCTTTCGTCCAAACAAAAGAAGGAACTAAGAAAATTACTGATATGCCTCAAGAAGGCCTCGTTGAGGAAGGTAAGCGACACCCCTGAGGAACGAAACACTTGACCGGTGATCCTTGATTATCCCAACGGCATTAAGACATCTCATGGTTCTATCACAGCTACTCCTGGAAACATCAATTATTCTATTACTATCTTCTAAATGGTGGAATCCATGTCACCAACACTATGTGACTCCCATTTAATTAAATATGTACATATCATCTATAAGTTTCCATTAACATTAAGACATATAGTGATAATCATGACCCCAACCATTGGGGATAGATACAATCATGCTAGTATTTAAGGTCACTCATGTTCATCGATCTTTGTTAAACATGATTTTTTTACTTATCTTTAGTTTGTAAGTAACATTTAGATTAAGAGGATCAATTATCCATTTTATGTGAGACCTAAAATCACATTTGAATAATAAAAAAAGAATATATGATAGGTTAATGATCAAGGGACTGCATACGTCAATTAAGAGTTATTCCCTTTCATTAAAAAACTAGAAAGCACACTCTCTCAATCTCATCCAAGTCCAATAAGTTCCATAGAAGTAAATTAGGCTATAAATCGAATCAATATATCAAAAAGTTATTTATAATAAATTTTATTAAATAATTAAAATTCCATTCATCATTTTTATTATTAATATAAATTTAAATTTCGTTATGTATAATAATTAAATTTTCAACAAAGATCATTTGCTCACTAAAAGCGCAAGAAATAATGAATGAACCAAAATTGATGCACCACTAAAGTAATGACACAAAAAATACCCAAATTCATTACCCAATATTTCATAAAACAAGTTATCCAATTTATTGGAAAACCCAATAAAAATTCATATGGAGATGTACCTCCATCACATTAGTGAGAAATATCACGAAACTTCCTATTTGGATTTTTTTATCAACAATACAGACAAAATAACCATCATATCCTTTGATTTTCAACATTATTTCATTATTATTTTTCTAATAATTAGAAAAAATAAATAAAAAGACATAGAAATTATATGAGGAATAATATCATAGTGAGAAATGTAGGACAAACCTCAGATCCTCCATGAAATGATAAAAAATTATGATCTCGACATGGGGGGTCAAATGAGGGGAATGTGGGGTGGATAATTGAACAAAAATGAATCCTCAAAACCACCCTTATGACTAAAAATTATGTGGACATGTCCTGAGGGAATTTATTGATTTTACTATATAAAATAATATACCTCTCTATATCATTCATAGTTTAAACATGATATTCACACAATGAAATAATCTTACAAGAAGCTCACCCCATCCAAACTGTATATAATGTTTAAACCACGATCGAAATTTAGAAATGATTATGGAATTGGACCAAAATACTCATGGAACCTCCCTTAAAACACAACAATGAAATATTATAGTGTGGATGGATTTATTTCCATAAAAACATAAACATTGTTGGATAAAATCTCTTTTTTTGGCAGCACACCTGATCACTTGTACAACCAATAGAGTATTGAACCACTTAAAAAATATTCTTACTGAGATTTACTAGCAAATATAATTGTGGAATGAATCAAAATTTTTAAAATTACATTATTTTTATAAAAATTAATATTTACATAATAATTATAACATTAAAAGTGTACCTGTTTTGTAAATCTCTACAAAATATCACTTCTAATCCCAGAGAAATATTTTTAGTAATTAATTCATTAATCAAAACCTAACAAAATAATTAATTAATAATAATCTCACCATATTCATCATAAAAAATAAAAATGATCTTCTTCTATTGAACTCCATATATATGTAATATATTTTATGATAAATTGAGACTCTATTTAACATCATCATTGAATCAAGATGATGGTGCGTACCAATAAATAGAAATCATGAGACACTGCGATATATTTATCTTTCTCATATATTGTCTTATATAATTCACCACTATAATACTCTACTTAGAATATATTATTCAAAGACACCATTCTCCTACCCACTATAATTGTGTACATGATCACACTTTTTATTAGTTAATAACCCACATATTGAGGTTTCAATATCACTACACCAAATTCAATAAAAAATCACCAATTTGACCTTCTGTACTTCACAATTCCTCAAATGGTAGGTCTTATCAGAAGATGCAACATCACATCACCATATTGTAATTTAACCTCTCTTAAAGGCATACCATTATATTTCAAGCATTCTCTGATGACTAAATATAACATTTAGTGTAATTACATTTTCGGATCACCAACAAATAGAACTTATTTTCCATACTACTCAACAATCAATAAAAATCCAATGATCAAAATATATCTTATATCACATTGAATTTATCCTGATCTAGACATCGATTCATCGACCCAACCAAATAATTCATTGAGAACTCAAATATATTATTTTAAATAGATCAATATAATGTAGGTTCACATTCTCACAAACAACCGAAGACCTAAACAAACATATAATGACTAATATACACATCCACGAACCTACTAACCTAGGATTATTCCTAATTTACTTATAATCCATCCATTACCACATGTATAGAATAAATGTTACCCCCCAATCAAACAAGACATAAAATTATAAAATATCAAGAAGTTACTTTTCATAGATAATGGAAAAATTAACCAATGTAATCTATTTTAATTTAATTTCTAACTAGGGTCAAACCCTCCGTCATCCTCTTTTGAACCCCCACTAAATGTCATTCATTATACATATCATTGTGTATAAACTATATAGGTTCTATCATGACCCATCGATCACTCACCCAAATCTATTTCCACCACTTTCAATAATCGACAACACATCACACATCTTTCTACAATCATTATAAAGGTAAAAACTCAAATTATAATCTAAATGCATGGGCTACCATTTTTATAAGTTGTCCATCCATATTCCTCTCTAAATGTTTTTGATAAGTTAGGAACACGAGTTGACCACATCATCGTACTATGATCTATCTCAATGAGAACCTTATCCACAGGTTAAATTTATAATTAATCAAAAATATTGATAAAACATTCCTTGAGTAATCCCATCCATTATATTAGTCCTCATCCCAAATATTACTTCTTACCCATTTTCAATTCATTGGCATTGTGCTTAATAATCACGTTTCTTCTCATTCTCATCCAAACCCAATAGGTTTACAGTCTTCTATAACCTAATCTAAAGACACATATGCATGATCCAATTTGTTTTATATTATCATTCCATGGATCACAAACTTAATTCACTTATCATGTTCAATTAAAAAAATTTAAAATTGGAATTTAATATCAAAACATTTCAATCTATTGAATTATTCATATTAAAAACATTCTATCTCATTCCATCCGTGAGAATAATTTTAAATTAAATTATACTACATCAGTGATTGGAATTTGGAAAATTGTATTCCCTCTATTTAATTTAAAAAAATTATAATTTCTATTACAGTAATAAAATTATTTTACCAAAAACACTGGTAAATGTTATTTAAATTAATTACATTGCGTAAGGTACAAATGAGATTACCTAGTAGATAAAAATTAATGTTAACAAGAAAAATGACTGATAGTATTTTAAAACCCCATTTTATTGGAATATTTTGGCTATATAACAACTAATATCTAGTTTAGTTCATTATTTGATTGAAATGATGTATGTGAGACCTCTCAAAATTCTCTACCTTTTTATATTTACAAGAATGTCAGTCCCCCTCCACAATAAAATGGCACCCACTATCCCATATTCTTCACTCCCCGAAAGAAAATTTTATTACAAAAAATGTACCAAAATAATCTCCCAACATCCATACTCTCATATTATATTCCTCTCATTTGGAATAATTAAATCCAATGAAGTCCTTTGGTGTAAAATAAATGGAGTTACATGAAGAAGAGGATACATTATTCAATGATCACCTTCGTTTTATTTCATTATCCATCTGTAAAATTTTTCATATTCAAATGTAATATAATACAAAATATTTCTGAATATACTTATATTTTTTAATAATAATGGCTCATCCTTCATCTACAAAAACATCAATCAAATGGGTATCGAAATCACTATTCGAATGTATGGAACACCACTACCTCACGAAACAATGCCATTTATTTTGATACATTACCACATATATTGGTTGTGATTTATGATGGAAATGACATTTTATTATATATTTGTGATATTAATGATTTATTTATGATTTTTTAATAATTATATAACTCATTCCATTATGCTTCATATTTTGTACGAATATGATAATATCGTTTATGGATGTGTCGAATAATACCTGCTTAATGCAATGTGATTTATTCACACTTTTCATAATATGTATCAAGGATGGATTTAATAGAATTATATTATATAAATGAAATATAAAATCTATTAATGTTATAATTATCTTTCTTGACATATAAAATATCAATTTCATTTGTGTATTTGTGGACTACCACATCCTCAAAGCGACGTGATTCTTAAAAATTCATCACAAAATGAAAATAATGACATATATAATTGAAAAGAATGAAATAATATTATATTTATTATATAATTATCATTAATTAAAGATAAATTTCACTTAAATTATTTCCATATAGATCATTTAAATAATTGGACATGTACTTGTTTGTACGTACAACCTACAGTCCCCATGATTGTAACATGGGATCAGTTTTTCAAGAAACATATTCCTATTTAATTGTGAAACAATTCATGTACCAATATGATAATTAAATCTTTTATATTATTAATTAGATTTTTAAATTGTGCCTTCATTAACCTTAGTTGAGAAATCCATTTTTTTTGAAAAATAAGTTGAATACGTTCAAAAGAAATGAAAATAAAATTATTGATTATGTAATTGTATACATAATGATTATAATTGAAATTAATGTAATAATAAACCGAAAAATGGAAATAAACCAATTAAATAATTAAAAATGATAATTATTCTATCTGATTGAGGACAATAATGAGTGATCTGTATCAAGGTATGGAATTTTGTCTCTCCATTTTTTACATCTATGAGATTAATGTAAAATGAACTAGTAGATTTTTTTTGTTTGGTGTAAATATTTTACATTAATGTATTGTATTATTTTAATAGTTTAATTTTTTATTTATATATTAAATTTGTGATTTCAATTTATGGGGTTTACAATTTCAATTCTACCAATGTTATAATTTATTTTTTTCACAATATCGATTCAATGTGGCGTTTCTATTTTTATACACACATATTATTTTCTGATGTGTATATATTGATCCTTAGAAATTATATATGATATATATACTTAGTCTCATGATATTCTATAATTCATTTAAATTTATTCCATTCATGGGATTAATGATTCATTTGTATCAAAATATTATGGGGAATTCAGGAATGTTTAAAGAGTATTTATCCCGAAGAAGGTTTTAAATTATATTATTTGTTGTATTTTCATTTTTCAAAATCAAAAACCATTGTTGTAACTAATATTATACTATGGAAATTTTACATTCATTCCATTATCATTATTTCATTGGATGTTTAACAATTCTTTCCAAGATAATATTATGGAACCCATCAATTTTCCATGGGATAACCATGTTTTCAAATCATTTGTTTTGAAACCCATTTCACATTAATCGGTTAATATTGTTCCACGTGATTTTTATGGAAATAATTTATTCTCCATTGCATAACATTATTTCAATGATATTTTTATTGACCTGTTATATTTTCATAGAAAAATTATTTTTTTCAAAGAGATTGTTATGTAAAAAATTTATTTTCCTCTGGTTAGTCTTATATGAGAGTGATTGTTATAAACCCATTTTGTGAACATGTGTTTTATCAGGTTTGCGGCGCTGCTTACGGAAGACATCAAGAGAGTGCCCATGAAGATTACAAAATGTGTAGAACTACACTAGAGACTCATGGAAGATCTGTTACCACCAAGATAATGAGTCACCTGGATACAGAAGAATACAGTCTGGAAGATCCTTATAGATATCCAATTCCACATATATTCGGTCTGTAGAAACATCCAGGAGTCGGGAGGTCCTGTCGTCCAAACAAAGGAAGGAACCAAACAAATAACTGATGTGCCTTAAGAAGGCCTTGTTGAGGAAGGGAAGCGACACCCCTGGGGAATGAAACACTTGACCGGTGATCCCTGATCATCCCAACTGCATTAAGACATCTCATGGTTCCATCACGACTACTCCTGGAAACTTAAATTAATCTAATACTATCTTCTAAATGGTGGAATCCATTCCACCAACACTAAGTGACTCCCATTTAATTAAATATATACATATCATCTATAATGTTCCATTAAAATTAAGGCATATAGTGATAATCATGACCCCAACCATTGGGGATAGAGTCAATCATGCTAGTATTTAAGGTCACTCATGTTCATCGATCTTTGTTAAACATGATTTTTTTACTTATCTATAGTTTGTAAGTAACATTTAGATTAAGAGGATAAATTATCCATTTTATGTGAGACCTAAAATCACATGTGAATCATAAAAAAAAGAATATATGATAGGATAATGATCGAGGGACTTCATACGTCAATTAAGTGTTATTCCCATTCAATAATAGACTACAAAACACACTCTCTCAATCTCATCCAAGTCCAATAACTATCATAGAAGTAAATTAGTCCATAAATCTAATCAATATATCAAAAAATTATTTATAATTAATTATATTAAAACATTAAAATTCCATTCAAAATTTTTATTATTAATATAAATTTAAATTTAGTTTTGTATAATAATTAAAATGTCAACAAAGATCAATTGCTCACTAAAAGTGCAAGAAATAATGAATGAACCAAAATTGATGCACCACTAAACTAATGACACAAAAAATACCCAATTTCATTACCCAATATTTCATAAAACAAGTTATCCAATTTATTTGAAAACCCAATAAAAATTCATATGGAGATGTACCTCTAGCACATTAGTGAGAAATATCAAGAAAATTCCAATTTGGATTCTTTTTATCAACAATACAGACAAAATAACCATCATATCCTTTGATTTTCAACATACTTTCATAATTATTTTTTCTAATAATTATAAAAACTAAATAAAAGGACACGAAAATCCAATGAGGAATAATAGCATATTGAGAAATGTAGGACATACCTCAGATCCTCCATGAATTGATTAAAAATTATGATCTCGACAAGGGGGTCAAATGAGGAGAATGTGGGGAGGATAATTGAAAAAAAATGAATCATCAAAACCACCCTTGTGACTAAAAATTATGTGGACATGTCCTGAGGGAATTTATGGATTTTACTATATAAAATAAAATACTGCTCTATATCATTCACAGTATAAACATGATATTCACACAATGAAATAATCTTACAAGAAGCTCACCCCATCCAAACTGTATTAAATGTTTAAACCATGATCTAAATTTAGAAATGATTATGGAATTGGACCACACTACTCATGGAACATCCCTCAAAACAAAACAACGAAATATTATAGTGTGGATGGATTTATTTCCAAAAAAACATAATCATTGTTTGATAAACTCTCTTTTTTTTAGCAGCAGAACTGAGAACTTGTACAACCAATAGAGTATCAAACCACATAAAAAATACTCTTATTGAGATTTACTAGAAAATATAATTGTTGAATGAATCTCAATTTTTAAAATTACACTATTTTGATAAAAATTAAAATTTACATAATAATTATAACATTAAAAGTGTACGAGTTTTGTAAATATCTACAAAATATCACTTCTCATTCCAGAGAAATATTTTTAGTCATTAATTAATTAATACAAACCTATCAAAATAATTAAATAATAATAATATCATCATATTCATCATAAAAAATATAAATGATCTTCTTCTATTGAACTCTATATATATGTAATATATTTTATGATAAATTGAGACTCAATTTTACATCATCACTGAATCAAGATGATGGTGGGTACCAATAACTAGAAATCATGAGACACTACAATATATTTATCTTTATCATATATTGTCTTATATAATTCCCCACTATAATATTCTACTTAGAATTTATTATTTGAAGACACCATTATCCCACCAACTACAATTGTGTACATGAACACACTTTTTAGTAGTTTAATAACCCACATAATGAGGTTTCTATATCACTACACCAAATTCAATTAAAATCACCAATTTGACCTTCTGTACTTCACCATTCCTCAAATGGTAGGTCTTCTAAGAAGATGCAACATCGCATCACCATATCGTAATTTGACCACTCTGAAAAGTATACCATGATATTTCAAACATTCTCTAATGACTAAATATAAAATTTAGTGTAATTACATTTTCGGATCAACAACAAATAGAAATTATTTTCCATACTACTCAACAAACACTAGAAATCCAATGATCAAAATATATCTTAGATCACATTGAATTTATCCTCATCTAGACATCGATTCATCGACCCAACAAAATAATTCATTGAGAACTCAAATATATTATTTTAAATACATAAATATAATGTATATTCACATTCTCCCAAACAACCGAAGACCTAAACAAACTTATAATGACTATTATACACATCCACGAACCTACTAACTTAGGATCATTCCTAATTTAATTCTAATCAGTAACACCCCAAGATTTCACGATACACTTCTCTTTGAATAATACAGCAGTGTGTGTTGTACGCAACTTCGAGTTCTAAAAACAGACCACAACTAATCAAGGTAGCCGTTATGAATAGTAATACCCACTTTTTAAAATTATAGAAATTTTATATTTCAAAATGGACTTCATTTTTGTATTCATAATATCGAAATTACCCAAAGTTGAATTTTTTGTAATTTTCTGAGAACATCCATTTTTTTATGAATAGTGATAAATACTTAAAACAAATTTTTTAATAAAAATAATATATAGTGATAAATTATACTATTGAGTGGTTTTAATGTATATTTAGATTATATTTTTATCATTTTATCCAATGGTGTTCATTAGAATTAATTTCAATTTGAAATTGGACATAAACAATTGTCAATATTTTGATATATATTGTTTCTTAAAAACACGATATTTGTTGTGACAGCGAGAATTAATTATAAAATTAATTAACGCAACTTATATTTTTGGAATTTTTTAAAATAGACATCATTTTTGGATTTGAAATATCAATTATAGCTTAGGGTGAAATTTTGGCATTGTTCTGAAAAACTTCAATTTTTGATTAATAGTGAAACCACTAAGTGGTAGTTAAAAAACTGGTTTTTCATTTAAATGAAACATTACCACTTCTGTGATTTGATTTTAAAAAATCCAACATACATGGTTGTCATTAGGAAGTAAAATATGGTTCAATGGGATTAAAGTAATTTTTTGGTGAATAGTAACTTTTAAGTTTAATTAATCACAATTAAAGGTAATTAGTGAAATTTAAGGTAATAATAGTATTATAAAAATATGGAATGACCTTTACACTTGTCCAACAACTATTGTATGTTTCATGGACGACCAAGACAATCCATGGGTCAACTTGGGGACCCCATGGAGCTACTTTGGTAGGAAAAGGACATAAATAACTTTTTATTTAATGTTAAAATAAAAATGTCACAAAGAGGAGTTGTTTTACTAAACAATTTATAAATGGGGTTTTACAAGTCATAGTATTTACTATAAATATTCATTAGAAAGATAAAAAGATTTCCTACATTATGATAAATTTTGTATAATTTTTAGACATTAAATATATTAAATTATTTATGACACCATGATGATGCAGCGATTACCTTATTAATTAACAATTTAAATAAAATGAAAGGATAATGTAAAATCTAATGCTTAAACTTGTCAAAAACCTATTGGGTGGGGATATTTCTAACCTTTAACACATTATCCTCGAATTATATAAATGTGGTACCTTTAGAATACGAAAAGGATTTTATAATAAAGTAACATTTCATTACTTTCCAAGAGTACCCCTCCTCTCAACTTATAAAAGGCCCCCCACATCTAACACCTTATTCACACTTTCAAGCCATTTGGATCGGCCAACCTCTGCCCAAATAACTCTCCCAACTTCCCTCTCTTACTCCTAGATGCCTCACTTTGGGAAGAATGCTTCCCAAGGAAGCCTTTGGCTCAAATCAAAATAGTTACCCGATTCTAAGGTAATGTCTTCTCTTGTGTTCTTTTATTTTATTTTTCTCTACAACCCCCTAAACTATTTTTATTATTTTCTTTTGTAACAACACCAATATCCTCAATATACTAGTATGTTTTTATAATATGGATTCTAGATACACTTACACACACCTATATCTAGTTATTAAAGAACATACAGTTTCTGTGGATGACGAATTTCTACCTCACGAAACGATGATTGTTCAACACTCATATAACACCTTCAAATGTGGACATTAAGATGTAACTATATTTATATATGATATATAATATGTTTATGTTTTACTTAATATTATGTATTTTTCATTTATGGCATACCTTTATGATTTCCATTATGGGTAAACGCGATATTTTCATTTTAGGAAGTGCGGACTACCTCCCCCTCAAAGTGATTTGAATCATTAATACCATATGTGGGATGTATAAAGGATGGAGTAAATGTTATTATACACTATATTATACTGGAATTATATTATACCTTTATATCATTATGAGTTAATTCCATTAAATACGAAATAGAAATGAAAGTAGTGTTCATGCGTATGTACGGCTTACCGTCTCCATGAACGGTGCATTTTATTTCTTACCTCTAAACGTTATGGAATATTATAAATGTATGTACATACTGGATATAAATTAGATATATGATATCTATATAATGAATATAATTCTAGATATAATGGATATTTCACCACATGAACAACTTGTAATTATAAGAAGTTTATTTTTGACTCAAGTAACAAAGATCGACAAAACGACCATTATTAACTTAAATAATTACATAATGTTCATAACATGGTAATAAGTGATATTAAAGGAATAAGAAACTTGAAAAGGTTATTAAGAAACTATAAATTAACTCTAGTTTATTATTCAGGAGATTAAATAATGATCGAGTCAAGTCGGACACGAGGTAAGGGAACTTCTTAACCCAATTTCAATTCTTTTGGTTAATCTCCTACTTTCAAATTATGTCATGATATTATGATGTACTATCTTGTGTTTGTAGATTATTTAAGTGTACTTATAGTGAAAACACATAATATATCTACTTTATTTAAAAAAATGATCTTTGTAAGGGTCTTCGTCTCAATCTCCTTTCACTGAGGCATATTTTGGTTTATACACAACTTTCTTTTATACGGTGTATAAACCCCTTTGACTTTGACTTTTATTCAAAAAGGAATATTTTTCTACAAAGAGTTTGAAAATAGGAATGTTTTTGTCTTACGTATGCAGCGACAATGACTTCTCCACCACCGTGACTATTATTTGTGTTCTGGCTTCTTCTACAAGCCATAACTTATTTTAATGAAAAATAAATACAAAGTTTTAACTTTATCTTATTTTGGTATTGAAAATGTTTTTTAAAGTGTTTTTATTATATCAATGTGTTGTGTTGATATCTTTTTATTGATATGTGGAAATTTTATGTTTCCTTTATGCATGTTTTATATGATACGATTATGTTATGGTTTATGATATGTTTAAACCTATTCATATGTGGAATGAATTGGACTTAATAAGTGACGGGTGGAGCCGGCTATAGCTCCTTGATGCATCGGTAGGTCTCATGAGACAAACTAGTGTCTTGGCACGAGGCCTTGAAAAATTATTATTTGTTGTCTTGGCACGAGGCCTTGACTACGTGGTTATGAGAGTATGGTATTATGCATTCCATCATTATGAAAGTGGTTATTGATATTGCATGTGATTATTCGACTAGTAGAATATCCATGTGAGTAAGTAAATAGAATTATTTAATTTTATTTTTGCCATATTATGATGTAGTTAATATTTAAAAAGGCTTTTGTTTTAGTTATACATTGCCTTAAATGTTAATGTTTATTTTCGAAATCTTCCGCAATATTGATATCCTTACTGAGCATCTGATCTCACCCTTTCAATGTTTTAATATTTTCCAGGATGTGAAGAAGTGTTTTATGAATGACCTGTAGGGATAGTCAGAAGAGGATATGAGTGTGGACTATGGAGACATTGTTATTTTAGTTTTTCACTTTATGATGTAATGTAACATTTATGAATGTATCTAGTGTTTCCATGGTTACTAAACTAATCGGTCTTTCGAGACTTGATCTTTTGTGATCATGCCAATGTTACAAAGTAATGCACTGACTCTGGGTAGCTGGGGTCGGGGAGTTACAGTTGGTATCAGAGACAGTTAAGTACTAATCTTGGAAGCTAGATTTAGATAAACTCTGATTAGAGCACATAGCCCGAAGATAGAATTTAAGGATTAGTATAGAATAACTTCCTAGAATTTAGGTATTATAGAGATTTTGTGAGTTTTCCAAGCAATACATCCATGTCTGGATAGAAGCAGGTAGAGGCGGCTCTGGAACAGATGTACCTAGGGGTAAAACCCAGAAACACCACTTTGAGCTAGACTTGAATGGGAACTGCTGCACGACAACGTGCCTTGCTGCACTCTTGGTTACGACACTCCCAGGGGATATGCATCGGATAATTCTCATTTTCTTTACAAACCAATATGAAGGGTTATGAGAATATACTTCCTCAAAGAAAACCTTTTTTATGATTATGGATTATATCCATAAATAGTTCAATTTATGTAACGTGTTTTACATGTGTGGAATTTATGTATTTTAATTCATATGATAATGTAGTTTATTCCATTTTTTAGAAATGGCGCCTAGAGGAAGGAATGGAAACTGTATCAATGCACGCACTCCATATAGGGATTGCCCTCATACTCATGATAATTATTGTGGAGTTGGAGATAAAACTGGTGCGGATCAACTTATTACCATACTGGGACAACTCACTCAGGTTATGAATAATAACCTTACCCGTATGGAGCACCCTGATTCGCAACATGGAGGATCAATGTTAGACCGATTCATAAGGCAAAAACAGCCAACATTTAATGGGGGTACAAATCCATTAGTAGGTGAGAAATGGATAAACTACTTAGATAATATATTCCACGCCTTGGGGAGTAGCGAAAGGGAGAAGGTTTTTATGGAAGTCTACCGCCACACTGGATATATCGATCAATGGTGGTCGCTGATTCAAAATACAAAGGAAGATGAAGAAGTATCAAGTATGGAATGGAGAGAGGTCAAAGATCTTTTACTAGGAAAATACTTTCCACATGACCATCGAGAAGATTTGGAAAAGCAATTTCTAATTCTAAGACAAAAGGAGGATGAGAATGTCGCAAAGTATGAGGCTAACTTTACAAGGTTAGCGAGGCATGCAGCAGATTATATGCGTAACCCAAGAAGTAAGATTGATCGTTTCTTTGATGGGTTGAAACCATTTCTCCAACGAGCTTTAGTATCACAATATTTCTCAACATACGAGGATATAGTCTCGTGTGCTATCAAGACAGAAAAGGAATTTTCTAAGTCTTATGACAACAAAGTAAAGTAAGAGAACGATGGAACAAGAGAAAGATAAAGGGAAAATGGGAAAGAATGATTTTCCATTATGTGATAATTGTGGGAAGAATCACCCTAGTACTTGCCTAAAAGGAATGAGTGTTTGTTACAAATGTGGAGAAAAAGGTCACCAGTCTCATGATTGTAAGGGAAAAAAGAGGCTATCGGTGTTTAATGATACAATTGTAGAGAAATGGGTAATTATGAAATTGAATGTCCTAAGCATCAGGGAAACATACCTCAGAAAAGTCCAAGGGATCAAGGACAATATTATGTTGTTACTACAGTTAAAGCGGAATAATTAATGTATTGATGCATTTGGACTCATGGATTATATTCTGGTTATTAGAATATTGTGATATATATATATATAAATATTGTACTACAGTACTTGTTGATTTCATTAAGGTTTTAATATGATGATGGTAATCATATTTTTGTATGTGACAATAAGAGAAACATTACCTTGTTTGAGGAATCTGATGATACAATTGATTTTGGAATTTAGAGACCTTTTAGAGAAAGTCTGGACAGAGGAATTTTGGATAACTATAAAGGTTGGAATGGATTAAGTTAATCTTTGGATAGTATTGTTTAAGGTTAAAACATTTATGAAGATTATTTTTGGAATATTATAATACTATAGTTTTTGGAAAAGGACAACCTGCAGGGTGGGGCATAACCCATCGTGCCAGACAAAGCTACAGGAATCAAACCCACAACTATAGTGCGACAGACCTTTATTACCGACCACTAGCCTACAGGAAGTCCCTGGTTATTATAAAAAGTTTTCCTAATCAAAATGGTATGTGTTAATATTTGGAACCTTATACAATTATGATAAATAGAATATTTTCGAGTTCTATTACCTTTTAGAGTGAAAGATGGGTTTGTGGTAAAAATTTATTAAATAATGAAAGTCTACATAACCAGTATGTATATTTCCTAACATTATTAGTAAATCTCCTAAATAAATTTCTCAACTTTATAAAAGGCAACATAAAACAAAAACGTTGCCGGGTAACTTTTCCAACTGGGGATTCAATGACCGTTTAACCAATCACAAGTTTGTGATTTTCTTATGGTTGAATTTCTCCTAATACAGTTTTCTACAACTCTCCATCAGACCTTGATAGATTGTTTCTCCTCCATATCCATATTATCATAGAATCCTAGTATGGGCTGTCTCGGGTGACCTTCGTACTTCTCTTTATTTATTTTAATGTTGTATTTCTATTAACCCTATCTCTGATGTGGGTTTTCCACAATGGTATTTTCTATTTTCAACCAATTATTTTCGAAGAACATCTTTAAATTGTGAGGACGTAATTTATTAAAGGAGGGGAGAATGTAACACTCCAAGCTTTCATGATACACTTCTCTTTGAATAATACAGCAGCGTGTGTTGTACGCAACTTCGAGTTCTAAAAACACACCACAACTAATCAAGGTAGCCATTATGAATAGTAATACCCACTTTTTAAAATTATAGAAATTTTATATTTCAAAATGGACTTCATTTTTTTATTCTTAATATCGAAATTATCCAAAGTTGAATTTTTTGTAATTTTCTGAGAACATCCATTTTTTATGAATAGTGATAAATACTTAAAACAACTTTTTTAATAAAAATAATTTATAGTGATAAATTATACTATTCAGTGGTTTTAAAGTTTAATTAGAATATATTTTTAACATTTTATCCAATGGTGTTCATTAGAATTAATTTCACTTTGAAATTGGACATAAACAATTGCCAATCTTTTGATATATATTGTTTCTTAAAAACATGCTATTTGTTATGACAACAGAAATTAATTATAAAATTAATTAATGCAACATATATTTTATGAATTTTTTAAAATAGACAACCTTTTTGGATTTGGAATGTCAATTATATCTTAGGGTGAAATTATGGCATTATTCTGAAAAACATCAATTTTTGAAGAATAGTGAAACCACTAAGTGGTTGTTAAAAAACTGATTTTTCATTTAAATGAAACATTACCACTTCTCTGATTTGATTTTCAAAAATCTGACATACATGGTTGTCATTAGGAAGTAAAATGTTGTTCAATGGGATTAAAATAATTTTTTGGTGAATAGTAACTTTTAAGTTTAAGTAATCGTGATTAAAGGTAATTAGTGAAATTTAACGTAAAAATAGTATTATAGAAATATGGAATGACCTTTACACTTGTTCAACCACTATTGGATGTGTCATGGCCGTCCAAGAAAATCCATGGGTCAACTTTTGGACCCCATGGAGCCACTTTTGTAGGAAAATGACATACATAACTTTTTATTTAATGTTAAAATAGAAAGGTCACAAACAAGAGTTCTTTTACTAAAACAATTTTTAAATGGGGTTATACAAGTCATATTTTTTACTATAAATATTCATTAGAAATCTATAACTATTTCCTACATTATGATATTTTTTTATAATTTTTAGACATTAAATATTTTAAATTATTTATGACACCATGATGATGCAGCGATTACCTCATTAATTAACGATTTAAATAAAATGAAAGGATAATGTAAAATCTAAGGCTTAAACCTTTCAAAAACCTATTTGGTGCGGAGATTTTGAACCCTTATCACATTATCCTCGAATTATATAAATGTGGGACCTTTATATCCGAAAAGCATTGTATAATAAAGTAACATTTCATTACTTTCCAAGAGTACCCCTCCTCTCCACTTATAAAAGGTCCCCACCTCTAACACCTTATTCACACATTCAAGCCATTTGGATCGGCCAAACTATGAAAAAATACTCTCCCAATTTCCCTCCCTTACTCCTAGAAGCCTCACATTGGGCATAATTCTTCCCAAGGAAGCCTTTAGCTCAAATGAAAAGAGTTACCCGATTTTAAGGTAATGTCTTCTCTTGTGTTCTTTTATTTTATTTTTTTCTCCAACCCCCTAAACTCATTTTAGTATTTTCTTTTGTAAAATCACAAGTATACTCAATATACTAGGATGTTGTTAGAAGAAGGATCCGAGCTACACTTACACACACCTACATCTAATGGTTAAAGAACATACTATTTCTTTGGATGACGAATTTCTACCTCACGAAACGATGATTGTTCAACACACATATATCACCTTCAAAGGTGGCCATTAAGATGTCACTATATTTATAAATGATATACAATATGTTTATGTTTTACTTAAGCTTATTTATTTTTCATTTATTGCATACCTTTATGATTTCCATTATGGGTAAACGCGATATTTTCATTTTAGGAAGTGCGGACTACCGCCCCCTCAAAGTGATTTAATCGTTAATACCATATGTGGGATGTATAAAGGATGGAGTAAATGGTATTATAAACTATATTATACTGGAATTATATTATACCTTTATATAATTATGATTTCATTCCATTAAATACGAAATAGAAATGAAAGTAGTGTTCATGCGTACGTACGTCCTACCGTCTCCATGAATGGTGCATTTCATTTCATACCTCTAAACGTTATGGAATATTATAAATGTATGTATATAAAGGATATATATGAGATAAATGATATCTATATCATGAATATAATTCTGGATATAATGGATATTTCATCACATGAAAAACTTGTAATTATAAGAAGTTTATTTTTGACTCAAGTACCAAAGATCGATAAAATGACCGTTATTAACTTAAATAATTACATAATGTTCATAACATGGTAATAAGTGATATTATAGGAATAAGAAAATTGAAAAGGTTCTAATGAAACTATAAATTAACTCTAGTTTAATATTCAGGAGATTAACGAATGATCGAGTCAAGTCGGACACGAGGTAAGGGAACTTCTTAACCCAATTTCCATTCTTTGGGTTAATCTCCTACTTTCAAATTATGTCATGATATTATTATGTCCTATCTTGTATTTTTTACTTTATTTATGTGTAATTATAGTGAAAACACATAATATATCTACTTTATTTAAAAAATGATCTTTGTAAGGGTCTTCGTCTCAATCTCCTTTCATTGAGGCATATTTTGTTTTATACACAACATTATTTTATACGGTGTATAAACCCCTTTAACATTGACTTTTATTCAAAAAGGAAACTTTTTCTAAAAATCATTTTACTAAACAAAAAAAGAATGTTTTTGTCTTACGTATGCGGCGACAATGACTTCTCCGCTGCCGTGACCATTATTTGTGTTCCGGCTTCCTCTACAAGCCATAACTTTTTTTAATGAAAAATAAATACAAAGTTTTAACATTTTTTTATTTTGGTTTTGAAAATGGTTTTGAAAGTGTTTTTATTATATCAATGTGTTGTATTGATATCTTGTGATTGAAATGTGGAAATTTTAT
This sequence comes from Viscum album, assembly GCA_963277665.1. Classification (NCBI taxonomy): domain Eukaryota; kingdom Viridiplantae; phylum Streptophyta; class Magnoliopsida; order Santalales; family Viscaceae; genus Viscum; species Viscum album. The sequence continues at coordinate 1,700,934,380 of OY728127.1, forward strand.
GTTTCCTTTATGCATGTTTTATATGACACGATTATGTTATGGTTTATGATATGTTTAAACCTACTCATATGAGGAATGCATTGGACTTAATAAGTGACGGGTGGAGCCCGCTACAGCTCCTCGATGCATCGGTAGGTCTCATGAGACAAACTACTGTCTTGGCACGAGGACTGGACAAAATATTATTTGTAGTTTTTGCACGAGGCCTTGACTACGTGGTTATGATAGTCTGGAATTATGCATTCCATCATTATGAAAGTGGTTATTGATATTGCATGTGATTATTCGACTAGTAGAATATCCATGTCAGTAAGTAAATGGAATTATTTAATTTTATTCTTGCAATATTATGCTGAAGTTAATGTTTAAAAAGGCTTTTGTTTTAGTTATACATTGCCTTAAATGTTAATGTTTATTTTCGAAAGCTTCCACAATATTGTTATCCTTACTGAGCATCTGAGCTCACCCCTTTTAATGTTTTAATATTTTCCAGGATGTGAAGAAGTGTTTTATGAATGAACTACAGGGATAGTCAGAAGAGGATATGAGTGTGGACTATGGAGACTTTGTTATTTTAGTTTTTCACTTTATGATGTAATGTAACATTTATGAATGTATCTAGTGTTTCCAAGGCTACTAAACTAATTGGTCTTTCGAGACTTGATCTTTTCTGATCATGCCAATGTTATGAAGTAATGCACCAAATCTGGGTAGCTGGGGTCGGGGCGTTACATAATCCATACATTACCACAAGTATAGAATAAATGTGACCACCCCAATCAAACAAGACTTAAAATTATAAAATATCAAGAAGTTAGTTTTCATAGAAAATGGAAAAATTAACCAAAGGAATATATTATAATTTAATTCCTAACTAGGGTCAAACCCTCTGTCGTCCTCTTTTGAACCCCCACTAAATGTCATTCATTATACATCTCATTGTGTATAAACTATATAGGTTCAATCATGACCCATCAATCAGTCACCCAAATCTATTTCCACCACTTTCAATAATCGACAACACATCACCCATATTTCTACAATCATTATAGAGGTAAAAAATGAAATTATAATCTAAATCCATGGGCTACCATTTTTATAAGTTGTCCAACCATATTCCTCCCTGAAAATTTTTGATAAGTTAGGAACACGAGTTGACCACATAATGGTACTATGATATATCTCAAAGAGAACCTTATCCACAGGTTAAATTTATAATTAATCAAAAATATTGATAAAACATTCCTTGAGGAATCCCATCCATTATATTAGTCCTCATCCCAAATATGAATTCTTACTCATTTTCAATTCATTGGAATTGTGCTTAACAATAATGTTTCTTCTCATTCTAATCCAAACCAAAGAGAATTACACACTTCTACAACCTATTCTAAAGACCCATTGGCATGATCTAATTAGTTTTATATTATAATTCCATGGATCAGAAACCTAATTCAATTATCATGTTCAATTAAAAAAATTAAAATTGGAATTTAATATCAAAACATTTCAATCTATTGAATTATTAATATTAAAAACATTCTATCTCATTCCATCTGCGAGAATAATTTTAAACTAAATTATACCACATCAGTGATTGGAATTTGGAAAATTGTATTCCCTCTATTTAATTTACAAAATTTATAATTTATATTACAGTAATAAAATTATTTTACCAAAAATAATGGTAAATGTTATTTAAATTAATTACATTGTGTAAGGTAAAAATGAGATTACCTAGTAGATAAAAATTAATGTAAACATGAAAAATGACCGATAGTATTTTAAAACCCCATTTTATTGGAATATTTTTTCTATATACCAACTAATATCTATTTTGGTTAATTATTTGATGTAAATGATGTAAGTGAGAACTCTCAAAATTATCTACCCTTTTATATTTATAAGAATGTCACTCCCCCACCACAATAAAAGGTCACCCACTATCCCAAATTATTTACACCTCGAATGAAACTTTTATCACAAAAAATGTACCAAAATAATCTCCCAACATCCACACTCTCATTTTATATTCCTCTCATTGGGAATAATTAAATCCAATGAAGTCCTTTGGTGTAAACTAAATGGAGTTACAAGAAGAAGAGGGGACATTATTCAATGATCACCATCATTTTATTTCATTATCCATCCGTTGAATTATTATTATAAAAATGTAATATAATACAAAATATTCTTGAATATAATTATATTTTATTAATAATAATGGTTCATCCTTTATCTACAAAAACATCAATCAAATGGGTAACGAAATCACTATTCAAATGTATGGAGAACCACTACCTCACAAAACAATGCCATTTATTTTCATACATTAATACATATAATGGTTGTGATTTATGATGGAAATAAAATTTTATTATATATTTGTGATATTTATTATTTTTTATGATTTTTTAAATTATTGCATAACTCATACCATTATTCTTTCTATTTTTTACGAATATGATAATATTGTTTCTGGATGTGTCGAATAATACCTGCTTAATGCAATGTGATTTATTCACAATTTTCATAAGATGTATAAAGGATGGATTTAATAGAATTATATTATATAAATAAAATTTAAATGCTATTTATGTTATCATTATCTTTCTTGACATATAAAATATCAATTTCATTCATGTATTTGTGGACTACCGCATCCTCAAAGCGACGTGATTCTTAAAAATTCATCACCAAATGAAAATAATGACATATATAATTGAAAAGAATGAAATAATATTATATTTATGATATAATTATCATTATTGAAAGATAAATTTCACTTAAATTAATTCCATATAGATCATTCAAAAAATTGGACATGTACTTGTTTGTACGTACAACCTGCAGTCCCCATGATTGTAACATTGGACCATTTTTCAAAAAACTTATTCATATTTGATTGTTAAACAATTCATGTACCAATATGATAATTAAATCTTTTATATTATTCATTAGATGTTTAAATTGTACCTTCGTTGGCCTTAGTTGAGAAATCAATATTTATTTTGGGAAAATAAGTTGAATACGTTCAAAAGAAATGAAAATAAAACTATTGATTATGTAATTGTATATATAATGATTATAATTGAAATAAAAGCAATAATAAACCTAAAAATGGAAATAAACCAATTAAATAAATAAAAGTGATAATTATTCTATCTGATTGAGGAAAATAATGAGTGATCTGTATCAAGGTACAAAATTTTATATCTCCATTTTTTACATGTATAAGATTAATGTAAAATGAACTACCTGATTTTTGTTGTTTAGTGTAAATATTTCACATTAATGTATTTTATTATTTTAATATTTTAATTTTTTTATTTATATATTAAATTTTTTATTTCAATTTATGGGGTTTACAATTTAAATTCTACCAATGTTATAATTTATTTTTTTCATAATATCGATTTAATGAGACGTTTCTATTTTTATACACAAATATTATTTTCTGATGTATATATATTGCTCCGTAGAAATGATATATGATATATATACTTAGTCTCATGATATTCAATGATTCATTTAAATTTATTCCATTCATGGGATTAATGATTCAATTGTATCAAAACAGTATGGGGAATTCTGGAATGTTTAAAGAGTATTTTCCTGAAGAAGGTTTTAAATTATCTTATTTATTGTATTTTCATTTTTCAAAATCAAAAAACATTGTTGTAACTAATATTATACTATGGAAATTTTACATTCATTCCATTATCATTATATCATTGGATGCGTAATTATTCTTTCCAAGATAATATTATGGAACCCATCTATTTTCCATGGGATAACCATGTTTCAAATCAATTGTTTTGAAACCCATTTAAATTTCATCGGTTAATCTTGTTCCATGAGAGATTTATGGAAATAATTTATTCTCCATTTTATAACATTATTTCAATGATATTTTTATTGAACCTGTTTTATTTTCATAGAAGAATCATTTTTTCAAAGAGATTGTTATGTAAATAATTTATTTTCCTCGGGTTAGTCTTATATGAGAATGATTGTAATAAACCCATTTTGGGAACATGGGTTTATCATTATTATATTATTTTAATTTATAAAGTGTTTTATTCCTGGTTATTTACCATTATATAGAATGGATGGGCCCAATATATCATATTAAAATGGTTGATCCCAATATAACATATAGAAAGGGTGGTCCCCATTATATATCACTAATTAATTGGCTATTGAAAGTGAGGGATTTAATTTATATGTTTATTCCAATTAATATAGTTTTGAAATGTTTTTTGAAATATATTTTTGAAGTTGACACTCCATGTTTCCAAAAATGAGTTTTAATAGATTTTTATGAGTTTTATTCATCGGTTTAGATATGTTTTTAGATAAGAATGTTTTTATATGATGTCATATAAAGTGGTTTGGATATCATCATAAGACTATACATTTATGTTTAATCATATGATCAAAATTCTAAACACCCCACTTGATTATATTAGGTATTAAAAACATTGGTGTTATAGAGGATGTTTTTGGAGAAGTTTTCATGGTTTTTTGGTATTTTTAACCCCGAGGAAAAACATGATGTGTTTTTAAAAAAAAATATACTGTAGGATTAATGTAAAAAATAGCTTCAACCAATCATATGTAGCTAAGCAGTGGGGCATGAAAACCTGAATAAAGTATGAAAAGGGTTCCACACCTACTAGAATCCAACGTGATTCCATTGTTAGTATAACAATTTATAATAAAATTTATGTTTATGTTTATTTGAGAAACATATTGGAATTTTTTTAGAAATAATGGTGGGTTAATTTTGGAATAATATATTTCCAAATATTTAAAATCACTGGGTCATATACCAAGAAAGAATGAGTTAAAAAATTATTATGCTTATTTATTTATTTAACAATTTAATTTGATCATTGGGTACTAATATTGAACTTTTATATTATTTTATGATTTTTTTTCATTTTTGTAATTATATATCCATGTTTTAACCATTCTTGTTCTATTTAATGTTTATAGATTAGATGGATTGTTTGTTATCCATTTTATTATCATTTGGTCTTTAAAATTTTATTTTACTAATTTATGAAATTCAGAATTCTTCATGAATGCAAATAAATAGGAGAAATGATGTGATTGATTTGAAAATATGAAATATTATGTTATTATATTGATCGGGGAGGTATAACTCCATATTCTCTATGTCTATACGGTGAACTAAACCCTTACACTTTAGAAAAAGGATCTTGAAATAAAATTTTTTCGCACTACCATCTCTTCTGATTATATCAATGAATTTTTTCACAACTATTTGGTTATAGATATTATTATCATTTACATCCCATTGAACAAAATCCCTATCACTCTATATTATTCCATGACAATTAGTTTTTCCTTCTAAAACAACCATTTAGTTTCCCACCAATGTTCTCCTAGTGAGGAATCCTAGTCATCTGTATCATTATGTGACCATTATGATTCCCACATTCCATTTTTATGGGTTATTTTCTTTATTTAATTTTTCTGATGTGGGCTTCAATTATGGATTTATAAAAATGTTAATCATTTGATTAAAAATAATATTTGTGAGGTGTAAATTAATTTCAATGTGTAAGATATACAATCTATATGTTTTAAATAATATATCCTTTTAAAATAATATAATTATTTGATATCTTGTCTTTCAGGAATTTCACATCTAACAATAAATTATATGAAAAATCATGTTTATCTTGTGTTTCATGTATTATTGATTTTCTTTTATAACTTGTGCCACATGTTATGATGAGCCTAATGAGAAAGCAATATAATATTAATATTATTTTCTAATACTATTTTTATGAAATGGATGTTAAAATGGGGAAATGAATAGTATTAACTGAATTGTGAAAATTTAGTTTTAAAATGTATACATAATGAATTAATTTATGAAAAATTGTTAATATGGAAATAAAAACTAATTTAATATAATGGATGATTTCTAACAAATAAATAATTTTCTCAATGGAGGTGTTTTATATTATCAAAATAAATTATTCACTACTTTTGAATGATCATAATTACCTTTATATTTCATATATTCAATAAAATATATTTCTATTCATCCAATATGTTTTACTTTTATAAAATAAGATAAAAATCAAATTATAGGAACTAAAAGCTATATTTTTCTAAAAGGCGATTTTTCATTCTTTTAATGGGTGACTTGATTTAGAACATATATTTTATAAGTTAATAAATTATATTTAAAAAAATAAAAATTTCATTTTGGTAATATCTATATTAACTTTGTGTGATTTTTTTGGTACTTTTCATAAAACATTCCAATTTTGTTGAATTGTGAATGTCATCGAATTTTAATTAAATGTTTTTTCCTCTAAATAATTAAATTTTATAAATTAAAATTTTTAACAATTTTTTTCTATTATTAAAGAAAGAACATATATATAAATACAATTATGTTTGTTTTAATAAATTTCACATAGAAATTGGATATAAATGTATTCCTACATTAGAGATATTTACATTAAAAACACACTTTCCTATTCTGTCTATTTGATTTATTTGAAAATAAATTATTCAACTTATATAAATGTAATGAGGAATAAATATATTCAATATATGAAAAAATATTAATTTATATTTCTTATTATGGTCAATATATTATTTAGCAAAAAATATTAGTGAATTAAATTAAAATTATTTATAGTTATTAATGTAAAAATGATTTATTTCATTGCTAAACAGTAATCATAAATTGAAAATGGATTTGAAACATATACAAAACCCAATTTTTCCATATTTTGACCTTATAATTTCATTTATATATTTTTTCACAATTTAATATACATTATGTAAGGGATACCCCCTAATAGATTTTATATTTATTATATTTACATGAATGTCACCCATCATACACTATAAAAAAAATAACTCTCCCAACTTCATAACACATATCAAAAAAATTTATGGGGAAAACCCTCCCCTAATAATTTTAAAACATCCCTTTTCTCATAAAATATGTTTTAATATGGTATGAAATAAAACTAATATTTTCATTTGGTGTAAAAAAATTACCCATGGAAGAGGTAACATTTTTCAACGAGAACGTTTGTTTTATTTCTATTTCCACCTCTCAAATTTATCATATTTGGTGATTATATAATAAAACATGTATAAAAAATATAAATATATTTTATGACAGATGGTTTCGTCCAAGACCTACAAATTCATTTTTCAAATGGGAAATAAAATCACCTTTTTTATGTATGGTGGACTACCACCTAACGAAATGATGTCATTAATTTTCTCCTTACTACCCCAATTGGTTGAGAATTATGATGGAAATACATGATTTAGGTTATATATATGATATCTAGGGTAAATGTTTGGTTTTTATAATAATTATATAACTCATACCTTCAAGCATTCCTTTTTGTAGGAATTTGTTAACATCATTTATGGATGTGTGGGATAACTGCTCCTCAAATCGACAAGATTCATCCATGAAATAAATGTGATATGTTTAGAATGATTTTCAAAAAATTTGATGATAATAATAATTTTTTTATATTAATAAAATAATTTTCTATTTATAAATATAACAAATAATTTTCTTCTTCTCATTTGACATACAAAAAATGTGATAACATCATTCGTGGATGAGTGTACGATTGAATCCTTGAAGGGAAGTGATTCTAACTTTTTCATCACTACATCATAAAAAATTAGATATAGAACTAAATATAATTAAATAATATGTTATTTATGATATAATTGATATTATGGATGAAAAAATAAGCTTACATTCTATCGATAATTGTAGCTTAAAAATGATAATGTTACTCATTCGCACATATGAATGACCTTCTCAATGATCGTAATGTTGGTTCATTTTTCATGAAAATTATTACTATTTGTTTGTATAAGTATTTTAATTTTAATATATTATAATTATTTCATCAATACTACTCATTATATGTTTAAATAATGACATCATTTACCTTATTCAACCTATCAATGTTATTTTTGACACATGAGTTGAATATTGTCAAAATAAGAGACATAAAAATTATAGATTATGTAATTTTATATAACAATATTATAATCTAAATAAATTTAGTAATAACAAAAAAGAAAATTTCATTATATATGTAAATAATTAAAATAATTTTATTATTCATGAATGTTGAGCTAAAACCTGACAAATCAGTTACAAAGTAATGCATTTCAATCTCTCAATTTAATTATGTGAGAAAAATTTAAATTAACCTGTTATATTTTTTTGTGGTGTATATATTTCCCATGAATGTATTTTATTATTATTATAAAATATTTTATTATAATCTATATAACAATTTTATGATATCTCATTCAAACTATTTACGATTTCAATGTTAACAAAGATGTAACCAATTTCTATAACAATTTTCCATCTTTGAGATGTTTGTTATGAAATAAACCAATCATATTTTATGAGGTGTATAAACTTATTCAGAGACATGTTATATAATGATTCATTTTATTTTCATGATATTATATTCTTCATTTAATATTTAAATGTTCATTTTTTTATTCAATGGTTCAATGTCTTATTGGAAATTTTTGAATGTTTAAATATTATTTTCTTCAATAATATTTTTAATGGAATTTCCATTCATTAATTTCAAAAACACATTCAATTAGTCATCCTCGAGTGTGGATATATTTATTGATACCATAATCATTCATTCTTTTTATTTATTATGATTGTTTCAAGGTTATTGTTAAGGAACCCATTTCAGTTCCATGAGTTAATCATGATTCAATTATATTGTTATTGAACCTATTTATATCTCATGGAATTTCCATAATTTAATCATATTTTTAGGGAACAAATTTCTTTTTCATAGATTAATCCTATTTCAATGATATTATTAAGGATCCCTTTTCTTTTACATGGGTTAATCATAATTCAATGAGATATTTATGGAACCCATTTTATTTCATTGGGTTTACAAATTGTTTACTATTTTTATGATAAAAGTGTTATATTCATGGTACATTAGAATTATTTTAAATGTCGGATTCCTCTACATGTTATATTATCGGTTGATCCTCATTATAGCTCATAGGTGAGCCCAATCAAGCTTATATGAATAGTTGGGACTGATTATATCTATTAAAAAATGAGTGAGCTAGATATATATTATACTGGAGTGATCCAAAATATAGATCTATGATAAATTATGTATTGATTATGTTGGTAGTTATCAATATGGTTATTACAATTAAGTGGTTTTTGAAGGGGTAATTTAAAGGGGTTTTTTTAATACGATGTTCTACGTTACAAGAATGTTTTTTAATATCATGATTTGAGTTAATACTATTCCTAATTGTTGATATTGATATAACATGGATTAAGATTATTTATTTCTATGAATAATTTATTTTCCATGTTCTAAAATTTTATATTATAGGTATTGATTGGTTTAGTTATTTTATGATTCTTTCATTAACATTGATTATGTTATCATAACCTTATGATCACTTTTGATCATTGATAATATTTATTGGTTAATATGTCTGTTTTCCCATTCTGAGTATTTGATCTCACCGCTATTATGTTTTATTTTCCCCCTTTTTTAATGAATTGTATTGAATGATTTATTTCTAAAAATAATTTCACAATGATCCAGTTGATGACCTATTGCGAGCTAAATAAAGCATGCTTAAATGCGAGAAATGTCCTTTTGATTACTTCAGAAGTTTTTATGTATAATTATTCACAAATTATCTAAATATATACACCAAAAGGTTTCTCCATAATGTTAGATATTAAAATTTTCTTTTTCATGTTGTAAGGTTATATGGAAAAAAGATTGGGTGAAAAATTATTATCATCAAATCCAAATATGTACATCTATGTATTTTAGTATAGGATCTGGTAGTGCGGGTCATTGGTTGTTTTATATATAATTATTAAATAATATCTCATAAAAAACACTAGTTCTTACTCATATCATCATCAATGTATCTTCACATTCCAATACCAACATTGTGGTCACATATCTATATAAATCAAAGGATTCACATTTTAATTTTGCACGCTACTCATTGTCACTGATTCTCACTATGAATATTCTTACTTAACTACCCCTTGATAATAATAATCTTAGAACAATCCTCAATAGGTATCCATAAACTGAATCCACCCCATATAGGATCACACACTCATGTATTTGAATATATATATATATATCTCTCTATGTGTGTGTTTGTTTGTTTGTTTGTATGGTTGTAAATTAATTTACCTAAAATGCTATATGTCAAGTATACCACAATCACTTGTGTTATATTCTTATAATACCAAAACCAATATATTATGGAAAACACAAAAGTTATTTTTATTGAATCATTTAATAACCAATTTTTTTATTTTTAGATCCATTACTATATCCACTAACAATGGTTCATCTTAATGGCCCCCAATACATTTAAAAACCTAAAAAGTTCACAATAAAACATTACACCACAGAAATATATATCCATATTTAATGAGTATACCTATATATATTTAGTTTCACCTATCATAATAAGGAATAATAACTATCTAAAATTACTAATATGTTATATGGGAGAACACAATATATATATTTATAGAAACATTAAGAAACTAATCCTTCACCCCTAGTGATTTATATTTCACACAGGATTTTGAATTTAATGTTAATACATTGTTCCATATATGATGCATAAACATAAGCATCATGAAAATGTTGGATGATACAAATCCAAAAAACCGTTAATTTAAGAAACACACAGTTCACTATGAGAAATCATAAAATAATAACATCTAAATTCAAAAATACAAAATAAAATATTCCATGTAACGAAGAATTACTTCTATAAATTATATTCACAATGTACTAATATAATATTCATCACAATATCTGATACAACCCAATGACATTAGGTAATGGAATATAGATTCCACTAGGACCTCAATGATGCCTCACTATACTCTGTAGGCTTCACTTAGATGTGGGTAATAGGATAGTACAGCAGTGATACTATAACTTAATATCATAGTGAACAATAAGAAACAAATTAATAAACAAAATATCTACCGTTCACTAGAAAGAATCAATTTATGAATAAATATTCAATAATCATTAATAATTATATTTAAATTGAAATAAAATTTTTTCATACACACATAATCAATCTAGAAAACAATAGTACATTTCCAACATGGCTAATAACATGTGCTAGATATATAGAGGGATAATAAAATTAATAAACTACTTTCAACCTTGACTTTAACCACATTCCAATCACTAATAACACATGAACTATCTCATTGGATAGTCTAATCTTGAGATTCATCCAAAATATAAATTGTTATTATTGATGTTTTATTAGGTAATAAAGTGTCATGGACACCTAAATAGAATGTGATTATAACTCATCAAAGAACCATTAATATAGACCGATATGAAAATAAATATACTGTACACATTTTATATAACTTGAAGATAAATAAAACCTGAAAAAATTGGATATAGATAAAATCCATGAATCCTTTGTGTATTAACATGACACTAGAAATCATTCAGACATGCATCAGCTAATCTCATGGTATTTTTTAGAATTTTACATAAAAATTAAAACAATTATTAGTACCATGAATGATTTAATGAATAGAGTTAAAGTAAATCCAAATTAATCATAAGATGAATCCAAGGAGTATTTCCATGTCATTATTACTCATATACATAAGACCCTAATCTATAGATCCCATCCAAATATTTCCATATTATCTTCAGAAGAGTTGAATCTAATCAGAACATCTCGGTATTTCCACACTAACAACCAAGAATTGAATATAAGGAGCATGTACATTGAATTCAATGTCTAATATCCTTGAGCTGAATCAAAAGAAAAATCCTAATGAATTATTACCCAATAGACATATGAATCCATGTTTTATGTAATTGTAATTAATAAAAAACCCATAGGACATGTGGGAAAGTCTTATACCATATCCTCAATTCCAAGGATAATGACTATGGAAATTATAATATTAGACCATATGAATCCAATGATTTTGAACAAGTCATTCCCAAAGAATGTCAAACATTAAATATATATTCTAATAGAATATAATAGGAATCATATATATCATAGTACTACTTGTTGGACAGTTCAACCCACCTAGTAAACATAGTAGATTATTTAAATAGGAATACCACTTATCCAAATCCATATCAAAAAAATACATCATATTCATCACAAGTGAATTTATAATCTTTTTCACATCAATAAAAATTTAAAATTATTTATTCGGGTTCTGTGTTGAAACTAATATTCATCACTACCCATTTCACATATGCATATTCTCTAGGGTCAACCATCTCATCAGGGAACCCAGAAGAGTCCTTAGTGTCACCACTCTACCAAAAAAACTCCCCAAAACATAATCTATATAACTTCAATTATTTGAGTCCAACACATTAACATATAGAGAATAATATCCCTTAGAATCAATTTCATCACATACCAGCCTCACAGGCCTCATAGATATAATCATACAAGGGGATAGACATAAGACTATCCCCTTTTGAAGTCACCCTAGATCCGTCCTCCCACCTAACCTATCCAAATCATACATAATGAACCAACTCCTAGTGATTAAATCTGAATGTTGGATAAATTCACTATGAATGTTCCCAGTTACATACAAATAACTATAAAGAATCCCATGATTCTGTTCGGAGCTACTATGATTACTCACTACCAATATAATAATCTCCTCTATAAATTGGGATCTTAGACACCTACATTAAGGGACCATATGTACATTAAAATTATTAACATATATCCATTTATTCTACTCTTATCTCATGTTGTACCTTTATAATCATGGACATAGATATTATCAATTGAGGCAATTGAGCTAGTTCCCTCATTCCACCGTGGCCTTAGGACATTCGTTAATTTATTCATATTTATGTAATTTAAATTAATAAAATTACATTTAATTTAAACAATTCAGTCATTCATCAGTGGATAGAACTCATATAACATTTCAATTATTAATTTCAATATAGATTACATGAGTCTATGATATAGATACAACTTGCCTCAAATAGGAGTCATTATATTTTATTGAACAACCTAACAAATCTCACATCTTGTACTCCAAATCAATCTACCATCATTCAAGAACCCATGTCCCTAAATATAATGAAAATATCTAATAATTAATTAAAAATAAAAATGATTAAAAATACAAATCAATTTCAAAAATTTATTTTTAATTTAATATTTAATTCCAAAAGGCATAAATTCTAAAATTCACCACATATCAACCAATAACTGAAACCATATAAAAAATGCTGAAAAGAACACTTAGTGAATTTTCAAAGATAAGGACCTTAAATACCATATTCAATTGCATAGATTAGTTATTTAATTAATCTACATTCACTAAAACATTATCAAAATTCATATAATTACATACCTATGTTATAATATTGAGAAAATACATATAGATGTAATCTCAAGATAACCATTATACATTCAATATAAATGAAACAATATATCTGATAATTTATTCCCTGATATAGTGGAAATTATCAATATACCTTGGATTAGACCGAACATAATCTGAATCCTACCATGGTGGAAGAAGAATAGATGGATAAATATGGATCATTCTTGATATCCTATAATGAAAAAAATATATATATCATCTCAACATGTAAGATTAGATGGTTATAATAAGTGAAATAGAGAAGAGAAAAAATATCAACCCAACACATTTCTATATTTAATATGAATGGAGAGTGTCCAAATAAAAACATGGGTTTACTTACATGTAATAAAAACTAATCAATATCATTCATTGCACGAATAGAAGCAACGCCCAATGAAATATTCATTCAAATGGATCTTCCCTGTCAAAAAAAATCAATTTATGTTATGAACCATGGTTCACTATACAGTAATTATTTAGGATGAGAGACACATTTCATGGTCATAGGTCATTTATGTCAAGAACATAATGTTTTATAGCATGAATGGAGGTTGAACCTGAAAAATCATCTTCCAAGACACACATACCATCCTTGATATTATCCAATGAACTAATTACAGAATCCATGACCTGAAATGATACCCACATATAATAATTTATAATTCCATACAATCATATATTTTTTTGATCCCAATTCATAATATGATCCACTCAAAAAAATTAAAATAAAATTCAATTAAGAATTATTTCCAAAAAATGGAATAGGTTTTTACATAAATATATGATATCTATGGTTAGTTTCTCATAATATTATCATTTCACTCTTAGTGATAAATGAATTACATTCTATATGAACATGACTATTAGGGTGAATCATCATAGTTCACATGGACTTGCGAAACCCGACCAGTGAACAACATCCAATTTTCATATGTTTAGTTTATCATGTGTCGTAGTTCAATTGTTATGGGGGATGACCTTTCATATTGTTCATTAATAGAGTCTATTATAAAAGGTTTTTGGGTTACCTTCTTCTATTAACATTCTATTAAATTCGATTTCCACATTCAGTTCATCCCATAAACAAATCATGCCTACTCCAATCCATTTCCACATGATTAAAAAAGTGAATAATTTTATAACAGATAAAACACATAAAAATATATCTCAAAATATCCTATTATTCCTCTAGAAAATTAGAAAAATATTAATACATTTACTAATGTATATTTTGATTAAAAAGAAATTATATATTAAGAAACAACCGAAATTATACCATTTAACTAACTACTAACCAATTAGAATCCAAAATCCAAGAGAAGAAAATAACATAAATAAAAAATATGAAATTATAAACATCAAATATTATCATTATATTTTGAATAAATATTATCTCATCTATGTTGGACATGGGGAAGATAAGAAACTATTAAAGGGAGGAAGTGGTATCCAAGAGAGTGAAGTAGAATCCTCAAGTGGTGATATCATAATATTCTATGCTGAAATCCTATCAATATGAAATCCAAAATAGTTAGGGAGGGGGAGGATTTAATATCTATTTATCGTATTGTTTAATAATGATTTATAAAGAATGAATATCAGGGTTTAGAATATGTATGAACATTGGAAACCTTTAATATTTAAATATTTCTATACATGGTGATGTTTTTTTCTTAATGATTTTACAAATAAACTGATTCCCACTAAATAACATGGTTACAAAAATGGTTGTGTTTCTCCAATTGTTACATTGATAAAAAAAATTGAAAATTCATACTCTAGAAAAATAAAGACAATATATTTAGAAATATTATGGTTACCCCTAATCATAGAACAACTGTATGGCTAACCAATTTTTCCAAATATTAAAAATTTCAATAGTAAAAACCAAAAAATACTAAAAAAATGAGAAATGTTGACTAAAGGATCTAGACCATAAATTGACATCACATTTGTATCATAATTAAAATAACATCCACTTATTAAATAACATAAGGAAGATTTCCATTGTAAGGATACATTCAACATGAATCACAACCACACATTATGCCTCAAAAATTTGATAAATTTCATAATTCATAGGCTAAAAGTTTACATTATCAAAATATTGAGTGACATTGATCTTATAATGATTTCTCATGGTGGATAAATTACATGTTTTAAGCATGGAATGAAAATAAAATTTACAATGTCAACTAATATATGGATAGCCAATAATGAGTTGAATGATGATTAATGATCACATTATTCCATTTAGATCCATATATACCTCTCAAAACATAAAAGGGATACAATTTTTTGGCCCACATCAATTTTTAATTTATTAAGGATCTTATATATTACCTAGGGATTGAGATTGATTGATATTGAATACCATTGGTTTTGGCCATAACTATGGACACACTTTTTCTCTCACTTCATTGATTATACAAATGTGTATTCCAGTTTTTCTATGGGGATATCCACCACCACACAATCCTAATATTCTATTATACCCTCCTAGTATGGATGTGGTCAATCATTAACACGGTCAGTAGTAGATCCATACTTTTTTGACTGGATAATGATTATATAATTTTAATACATATAACAGGTATTTTTCAATTATATAGGAAATTATATATCATCAAATTATGTAAATCTAACAAATCCGTAAACATAAAAATATATTTCTATTTTTTTAAAACAAAATGGTCAATACATAACGGAAAATATTTTAACACCTTCAATACATTATATTTCCCACACATAGGATTAGATCAATAATCAAATGTTGTATACATTACTTATATAAAAATATAATCACATAAATTATGATATTATTTTAAAACTAATTTTCATTATTATGAATAATTATAAATAATTAAGTTAATTAATCATTTATTCTCTTTTTGAAACTTCTCTTCATCCATGGGGGACCATAAAATCCTCCATAGTTCGGTATAGTATACATTATCTTATGTTATAAACACATTGACATTGATTTACATAAAATAATTGAAAAAAATAAAACTAAATCATTATAAATATAATTATTCTCATAAAAAATAAATCATTTATCATTAATAATAACTCACAATATAAATCCTTTTGTATGATATGAAAATGAGTCAGTGTAATTTGGAATAAAGAGATAATAATCATAATAAATGGAATCATAAGAAAAAAAGTTTCCATAAAAGAATTTTTTTGAATAAAAATGTATCAAATAAATAATCATAAAAAAATTTATTGATAAGGATCACAACCACAATTGACATCACATAGTGTAAAATCCATCATGATGGTTCGGCATCACACACTATTTTTATAAAAAAAGTGGATTGAGATCACTAGCAAATCCAGTACATTCCATATCATGAGATGTAAATTTTAACCCATGAATTAGAGGGATATATAATTCTACTACCAAAAATCATATGCTGTTAAACTACAGATAATTATGCAATATTAAGATAGAAACATTAATTATTCATTCATAGATTATAAAACCCATGAAAATAAAATTGGATTCATCAAAATATCAAAAATATATTATCATAATTATCAAGGGAAAGTATGTGGATGACATTATAATAGGGTATGACTAATGTTGAATAATAATTGTTTATTTAATTTTGATATAGATTAAAAAACATTTCCAGAGGGCTAAATAATTGATTTCAAAAAAAATATACATTAATTTTTAAGGTTTTTAAAAAAAGGATATAACTAATTAATAAATAGTGTTATAAAATAATAAAATATAAATAAAAATTAATTTTAAGAACCATGATATACTATAAATTTGTATTCTTAATGAAAATGAATAAAATTATCCGAGAACATAATTTTCACAAAAATATTAAAAATGACTCATTTAAGATTTTTTTGAAATGAAATTTAATGTTATTATATGATTTCATTAATAATAATATAATTAGGTATGAGTAAATCATTAAAAAAATTATATACAATGAGAATGGAATAAAAATATTACCAACCAAATAGATGAGGTAAGCCAAGTTTCAATTACACACATCATATCTGGGATTTTTTAAACCAACAATATTGGAAAAAAATTTATGTAATGACAAAATAAGAGTCAAAATGAAATTAATAGTATAGTTATTGATTTAAATATATAAAATTTACTATTTCCCCTCGAAAAAATTTAGATTTAAAAAATCTCAATTTCAAAGTGATATAGGAAAATAAACCCTACCAAAAAATCCCAACTTCTGTGAAATAAAATTAAAATAGTATTTAATAAATATTAAATATTAATAGATTTTTTAAAAACCGTATTGAAATATGTTCTCTTTTTTTACTCTTAAATTATAATCACTTTTTACACATCTATTTGGTTAGTGTTTATTTTCCTCGTTGATTGTTAGCGATGTTGAGATTGTAAAAGATTATTATCAGTAAGGTCTATCTATTTCAATTTTTATCAAGTTCATCATTCCATAATTTTGTAGGTTTGTGAAATATATTTTTTGTTATTATGTAAATTGTATGGTGTTAATTTGAGAATGAAATGGGTATGATTTCTAGAAAATAAAATGTTCAATGAGAATAGTTTAGGTAGTTCAACAGAAAAAATGTGTTACATTGTAATGGCCGTTAGCCATTATAATATATTTATTGAATGATATTACCACCACAAATTATAAATTTTTATAATATAAATATATTATAACTATATCGTTACTAACTAATTCTGAAAATGATAGTTCTAGTCTATCATCATTCATATTGGGGGTCGAACTGTCTCAAACAATAACATGCTTTACTTTTGAATGTGTAAGTGTATATGTTCATAAAATGATAATACCATATTCATTAAATCATAAAATATGTTAATATAAAATAATCATATTAATTAATTATATTTCTAAATATATTTTTTTGAAATGTTAATTGTAATACATGGGGAAGAACCAGATATTTTGATGAATGTACTCCTCCTTGAAATATTTTCCTTTGGAATAATGGAATTTTTTCATCATTCAATGGACCATAGGCTACAAAAAGTTTAATAAGAAATTAGTGGATGGATTTATTCATGTATTATCATGTGAACCTATGGATAAATATTGTTTGGTATGGGTATAGTTGGGTACCGTTAATAGGTGTGTTTTGATTTCAATTATCGCACATACTGATTACCAAAAGTGTAATATTGTCATTTTAAAAGGACAGTGGAATCAAATTGGAAATAATTGAAGTCTTCCATTAATATCCTAATATAAAAAATTCAAATATATATTTAGTTATATTTTAGCGATTTATTGGCTAATTAAAATATATTACCTCATTTATCTAATATCGTGATAACTAATTTTTTTACATTAAAAACATATTTTACCAAAATTAGAATTTAAACTATTAACTAAAATCAAGGTAATAATTATTTATTTAATCAACAATAAATATAATTGAATTTATATTTTTTATGAACCTTTTAATTTAATTTAATATACATGATATATAGGAAATAAAATATTATAGAAAAATAATTTCATTCTAAACATTCATTGATTGTAATATTATTTCATATCAATTAATAATATAATGTGTATTAATATATTAGTTTATATATTACAAATACAAATTTATTCTTAAATGAAGAATTATTTAAATGATAATGAAAAAAATAAAGAATAATTAGAAAAAGAAATTCATTGAAAACTATCTCATTTTCCATTAATGATGTTAATAATAACTAAAAGAAATTAGTTACATATCTTATAACCATTAATTTTCTTTAATACATATATTTTGAAATCATTATTAAAATGGTAGAAACAAATAAAATTAGTCTTTACTAAATATTATTATTACAATAATAAAATGGGACGATTAAAAATAAATATTTTTAAAATAAAATATTTTAATAAATTTGGATAATTATATTTCATTAAAAAAATTAATTATTATAAGAGAATTAATATTATTTCATTTTTTACTAATAATTATTTAACATCAATGTAATTTTTGGGTATAAGTATGAAAACTGAGCACATATCCAATGAAAATTTAAATAACATACATATGTTTAGTGACCATAAGAATAATGGTTCTACTAAATTCTTAAATATTTCCATAAATTAATCTATAAAATAATTTATCAAAATCTCAAATTTTAATGACCAAATGTTTATAATATCTCTAACATGATGATTGCTTTCTGTATCATTAATTCGGTTCATGATCTTCATGAATGATATTAATTATGAAAAATTTAATATTCAAATATTTTTATTTAATTCATGTATTAGTACGATAGTATTTAACTAAATTATGTTTCATTTATTTATTATGTAATTTTTGGCATTATTTTTGGTAATTCTTAAAGAAAATAATAATAAAGGAATTTTGTATTTTATTTTTGTGTTTTTGGAGTCATTTTTTATACACATAGATATTAATTTAAAGATAAATACACACTAAACTCGTGTTAAATACATTCTATCACTATTAAAATAAATTTTTCGCATGAAATTTAGTTTCTCTACTTGAAACAATACACAATTTTTTTCACATTATATATTCAAGTTCCTATGTTTCTTCCTCAATATTTTGTTTCCTCAATAGAACTTTAATGAATTGAGTGTTTTTATTTTCATTTTAATTCAACCATATGATCCATGATTTTTATTTTCTTTTCCTTGTATGTATGATCAAGTTCAAATTGTACTGCTTTTAATTTTATTCATCGAATGTATTTGGATTGTACTTCCTAAAAAAGGATATGTCAAAAAATATCAAGCATTTTAGATGAAATTAAAGGTGATATGTACTATTTACCATATTATAGTAGATTTTGAATAGGAAAATGTATCTAGGGATTAACGGTTCGTTATTCAGAAATCACATAACCCTCTTTGTTGTTGATATTCAGTGGAATAAATATTACTTGACATTATACTCCCTATCTCACCAATGAAAATATACGTAATAATTTTTTGACATTTATTTGTCTCAATCTGTCCCTAATTGGATTGAATCTTCTATAACATTTATTGATCAAGATCTAGTCCTAAAATCCAAAAAATTTCATCTATATCCGAAACATATTATATATGTAATAATTTCACCATACAAAACCTTTTACTGTTCCATTTGAATTATCCTTTAATATTTAACATCCATTTGATAAAAATAAATTGGAATGAAGCTCAACTATATTTCTAAGGATTGTCGTATACTTCTCAATGTCCTAGGTGAACATTGATTCTTCATCAGTCATAATTTATATTTTAATCCGAATGGAATTACTACTTCCTATATATAGATCATTGTAATTTATTCAATGGAGAAATATTCTCTAATGTTAATGAATTTTTTTTTACTTCTTATGTTGATCAACTACATCACAATTGTTTGACTATATATTATAATTCATATAAATATCCATCAAAATTTATGGTGATGTTGTCCAATTTTTAATGAATCATGGGATAAAATTTCATTATCCTTTTAGACAATTTTATGTATGTAGTAAATAGCAGGAATACCATATATCCCGATATATACACTAAAATATATCCCTTCATGTAATCCCTATAGAAAATCTATTTAACATATCTATATATCATTGTTTACACATTATAGTTAAATAACTAAGAGTTATGTGAATAATAAAATAGAACATTATTCAATTAAATCCTTTAAGGGAAACAAATTCAATTAAAAAATTAATAGATCCTCGAATTTCAGTATTTAACATTATAATATTCATTTCCATAGTTTATTTGTCAATATACTACCTGAAAATTCTTCTTCATATTAAAAAGGATATAGGGTTGATCTATCATGATGGAATGATAGTATTTCTCTGCATCCCATATTATTCCTACATCTATAATTTAAATATCCTTGATTATTTTTTCTATCCCAATCCTCATCTTCCATACTGTCGCATGATACTTCCATCTCATAGAATCATCCACCATATTTTTTTCATATAGTGGTAATGTACTGAGTATTAATATTAATTGATTAATAATTAACATCTTCATAAGTTTATGTGAAACTCCATCTATGGGAATATATATTTTATAATGATTAAAAAATAAAATATATTCCACTTTAGAATTTTGATATAATTACACCATATATTTAATTAAAATATTTCCACTACTACTTCCAAATATTACTTATGGTATATTTTTCTCATTGAATTTTAATTGATGTGAGGCCTATACTACAACCATTTTATTTTCATAGGGACACATCCCAAAAACATAAATATTGAATAATTTCATATTATAAATCCTATAAAATTTATTTTTAGTTTGAGTATACCTATATTGACTAATAAACTCTTAATATCCTTCAAATTTCCATTATATTATTTTTTCTAAGAAATTGAGTCACTTTAAAGATACTTTTTTTTTGAATTTTATATTCATAAAATATATCTTAAAAATAATCAATAGAATCTAGAAATTATAGGTAATGTAAGGATCACTACAGTATTTTTCATACTTGTTCCCTCAATAATCACATTTTTCAATGTATGATCCCACAATAATCCCTCGATTATGATTACTTATCAAATGAGTAATATTTTATAGAATTAGAATTCACACCTGATTAATTTTATATGTATTCATTCCTCCATGAATGTATTAAAAACAATTCATAAA
Organism: Viscum album; assembly: GCA_963277665.1. Lineage (NCBI taxonomy): Eukaryota > Viridiplantae > Streptophyta > Magnoliopsida > Santalales > Viscaceae > Viscum > Viscum album. The sequence goes on from OY728127.1 coordinate 1,700,956,517, forward strand.
TTATATTCATCATGTTCAATTATCTATGATTATATGTGAATATAATCTATAATTATAATAAAAAACTTGTAATGGTAATCCCTAATGGATTTTTTTATCATAATAATTAAATTAATGTGGGAATTTGTATGCATGAAAATATCATTTTGAATTTAGAGGGTCATATCATATAAAAAATACAACCCTGGTTATATCTATAATATCCTACATTTTAAAATTACTAGAAAATTCAATGATCATAATTTTTTGGTTCATTTTTTTCGAAATTGTATTATTCAATTAAAATTACATATAGAATTATTAAATAAATCATCATTAGGGAAATCACCCAGTTAACACAATTGAATATTAAATCAAATATTTTCAAAGTCACCCATCGAGTTAGTGAGTGATTCTTTGGCTTATAGAGGACAAAAAAAATATAATATTAATATTAAATAGGTTATATCATGGGTTCTTGATTTCTCTTAAATAAATATATATATCTCAAATAGTGTGTTTTATGTTAAATAAGGGACCACCATTAGGATTAGGATTAGTGGTTTAACCAATAAATTACATAACAGTTTTTCACAATGGATTTTTGGTATCATCACACACAAGGATAACATATTTAATATTTTTATTTTTATATATCATAAAATAATTTAATATCACCATACTAGTGTTTTTTGAGAAATTAGTGACTATAGCTCGATCCAGAATATGGGGATTACCCTATGAAGGACAAAATTATTAATCGTTGAATGTTTGGTCAGATCACATGAAAGGATAATTTATTAAATCATATTATTATATTTTTTCCAAAAATAATAATTATCAATGAAATAGTGCTTCATATGGGAAATCAATGAATTTTTTTTTCTAGGATGAAGGGTTTACACTGGGGGTGATATATCATTTGTGTGTGTTTGATGTCTGGATAAATCACACTTAATGGTAAAAAAATATTATTATTTTTATTTTTATCGATGAAATAGAATGGAAAAATTCTTAAGTATTATAATTATTTTGTTTTCACTTAATTATTAAGGGGTGTTACCCTATCGGTGAATTATTGGGAGGTCAGAAAATAATTGTGCTATTATCACTTGTCCCATATATATTTAATGGTTTTATTAATATAAATTTCTTATTTACTTAATATTTAAATGTGGTCATTATTATCAAATGATAATGGTGGATATAATTATAGATAATTAATAATAAAAATTATTATTATTATTATTATTATTATTAATTTGTTAAATTCTTTCATTTTTGTATGATATTTTAAATTATGTAGACTCATATACGGTTGCATATATATATATATATATACATATATCTTTCTGTGGGCAGATATTTATATACATGGGTCAAATATATATATTTATTTATATGTGGGATTATATATAAATATTGGTGTATATATATGTGGGATTATATATATATGTATCTATGTGTAAATATATAGATAATTCCATGTGTATATATATTTATGACTGTATTAAAATATATTTAATGGATGATTATTATATTTTAAAATTGTATTTTTTATATGAATTAACAAATTACTTGTAATTTATTTAGGGGGCTGCAGAATTATTAATGTAATGGGAAAATAAATTAAAGTGTAATAAATGAGTTTTTATTTAATGAATGGAAGAGAAAAAATATATTAAATGGTCATGAGGAAATCATCTTTTTACTCATGCCAAACCCTCTATCCTAATCAATCATATAAATTTTTTATAAAAAATATTTATTCGATATATCATGAGATACTAATCAGATTGAAATATTTTCAATCCAATTTGATTATCAACAATGGGAATTAATTTAGTTCATTGTTCATTTTTTCAGGCAGTAATGTATTTATTGATGTTAAAATTATTCATTATTTTTTCACTTTCTAAATATCATGGAAAATAATTCATATTATATAATGATAAATATATAAAATTTATTGAGGGAATTTCCCTACATCATAAAAAAATTCTTTATATGTAAATTAAAAAAGGATAATGGGACATTTTAACAAAGGATAATTTTTACTATATTATGAAAGGATAATTATGAAATTTTCAGGGAAAATATTATGTCATTATTAAAAAATAATTATAATCTATACCATTATTTTTCTGAAATTTATTTAAAGATTTAAATTATGGAAAATGATTTTATAATTATTTTTCAGGATTTTATTTTTACCATATGTGGTGGCCTAAATTGATAATTTAGAAAAAATTTAAGAGAGATTATTACTATATAAAATATTTTATATCAATTTTTTTAAAAAATATGGTATTACATTTAGGTATCCATGATGGCTGAATGTATTTTAGTTTTTTTTTAGAACATAGTTCGTGTGACAAAAAAACTAAAGGAGATGACATTGAAAATGAAAAGTTTGAGGCATGAAGTTCTCTAATATTATTGTCTTTGTATATTTGGGATATTATTATGATGTGATGTTCTTTTTTACTGATCCATTATTGTTCTACGAAGAATATGTGTGTGAGAAGATTTCAGTGTATGTGTTTGTGTTTTTTTTCCAAAACAATGATCTTGTAGTCCTTGATCATTCATTCCTATGAAATGTATTTTTTCTACATTTCAAAATTGTAGAATTGGGTTACATGTACCTAGATAATCATGTGGATCCTTGAGGATGAGTTTTTCTGGTAACCCATACTAACATAGTCCTTACATTATTACTGATTTGGGTGACAACCTCTATTAAGAGTAAATCATTTTGGTGATCCGTTGGGTACTATGATACTCAGTTGGAGCCATATGGTTTGGTGTACACGGTTACCCAACAAGATGTTATTCTTACATCCTTAATTGATTGAGTGGATACCTAATATAATGGGAAAGGTAGGTGAAATTTAGTCGATATTGAGATACACAGGTGGAGCATTTAGGGTGGCAGTAATGACATGCATTTCTCGATTACCCATCCTAACATGGTCCTATCCCAATAAATGGAGGATTTTGCTATCCATGTAGAGGGGAAAATATATTGAAACTATAAGAGTTATCAGTCAAGTGACTCTATAAACATGGAATATGGTTGATTAAAATGAATAATAAGACCAAGGATAAACCTAACATGACGTAAATAATTCCTATAACAACACTAGGAAGGGTGAGGTGAGCTATTAACCATTAATGGAGGTAAGTGTGTTCTAGGAATGCAAACTGGTAGGGAGTTGAAGTAGGTGTAGCTATAATACATGGCTAATCGGTTAGTGTACAATGACTAGGAACTTGTATGTTTTTTTATAAATGTATTAAGTAATTATATACATTATCATAAATTTTATGTACTATGGTAAGAACACATTGGCGATGTCCTACTGGGTCATGTAATCACACGATATCCAGGTTTTTCAATGCATGCTTATATTTCTTGACCAGTGATCCAGTGATTGGAAATTGACCTCTGGTGGTCGGTTGAGCAGTGTAGAATATTTCTAGAGTGGAAAAGGAAATGCACCAAAGTACCCTATTGATGTATGTATATTTAATTTTCCTATATTTACTTACATATTATACTATGGACACACTTACCTCTTTCGTAACTATTTTTTATCTATATCACCTATTCATTTAAAACATTTTTCCTCAAATTATTAATTCTATTTTTTAATATTTTACATTATTATGGTACCCAATGAAATGATAACAGACGGTATAGTCTCCTTAATATTAGATTCGGACCCTCACTACTAGTTGATATCCTCTTCTAAATGGGGCGGCAGAAATGATGTCATGGGGGATTTCTCATCAGAACCAATGGCTTTGGGTGAGATATTAAAAAATCATATCAATGTTCTATGAAACACTAAAATATTTATTCTATTTTCCTTGATTTGGGATATGTATATCAATGATATGAATGTTGTGAGTCTTTTAAGGGAATTATTAATGTGTATAGCTCATACTGTACGGTGGACAATCAATTTTCCATAATGGGTAATTATGATTTTCTATTACCATTGATTTAATTCACCTCATTTGATGCATATGATGTTTATATGGGATTTATGAGATCTTGGGTGTGTTCAGTAATCAAGAATAGGAACTTCGGTTCATATTACATATAAATATTTATTATTGTGTAACATAGTAGTTCATTAATCAATTTATTATCTTTTTCTATCTATTAGTATAGTTTCTTTTTTAGTGATATATAAGTGTTTTCTGATATTATAATATATCCTTATTAGAATTAATTATTGTTATTGATAATGATGTTCAATTAATATATATATATAATAAATTTTAATAATATAAAGGGATGGAAAAGGGTTAGGTTTTTTTGGGTTATACATTAGTTTAACGGTAGAATCTAAGGATAAACTTATATGGTCCCATAGAATGAATATGTGTTTTTTATGTTCATAATGATCCTTTATTATAGTGATTATTTCACCTCAATGAATTTTTAGAGAACTACATGTGATGAAATGTAGTAGTACATATATGTGGGATGAAATATCTTCCTCACTACATCTCATGTAATAGAATGATGTTGTGATTATTCTGAAACCATCTATGTGGTCCAGGCATTAGTGACACATCAACTATATTATATTCACTATGTGTTTCTACAATGAATAGTAGTCTAGATTTATGGATGACCTTTATTCCAGATTCAATACATGTATTCTCCATCATACTAGGTATATAGATGACCTATAGATATTCAGTAAGTGATTGAAATAATTAATATAGTCTATGAAATAGTATAAACATAGAAATAATGGAATGTAATGTTGAAAAAATAAAATTTTGGTTGAATAGATTGTTTGATACCCCTATATCATATGGATCCATATAAATTCATTGATAATAAGGAATAAATAGAATACATAGAGTAGAATGTTATGTTTCAGACACTTATGTATTAGAGTGAAACATCTTGATTCAGGTGCCAAACACTGGGGCCATGTATATGTTCTCTATGTCACTTCAGTCGTGCTCCCCCATGCCCCAATGGCAGCTAACTATAATCTACGGTGTATCATCATTCATTGGGACACTATAACCAATTATCATAAAAGTATTTAAAATGTACATATAATAAAAATATGTATACTGATATATAATCAACAAAAATTCACACCGGTATCTCATGATATCCCAAACATGAAATATAATATCAAAACCAAACAGTTGATATTCTTTGCTAAAGAAAGTGACAAGTGTAAAAATGAAAATTCAAAAATAAGGAATGTAAAAACTCCAAATAAGTCTTGAACTAAGTCTTTTTCCCACATTTATTGTCCATCCTAATCAATCCATCAAATGTTAGTCCTTTTCCAATGACCTACAATGAAATCACCTAATATATATGGGTACCTATCAGGAAAATCAAGTAGGGTTGGAGTACAACTAAGTACACCACCACCAATTATTTCTAAAACTATATCCAATCAAATATTATTATATATTGTTGTATAATGAAAATAATTACAAATCATAAGTAAAAAAATATCACATTAACAATTATTATTTAATTAACCACATAAAGCTCTATGTTCACATAGGCACTCATAATTTGTTTCATTCATATCTTATTCAATAGCACGAGATATCCTTGAAGCTTATCTTATATCAAAATATCATTGATACCCTTCATTATCTCAAATAGAAAAAGAATTCCATTGTAACCTTTCATATTTAAAATTAACACATAAATTACATAGATGCCATTTATTGTTCGAAATTAACAAGCTAATTCTATATTATCAATTTATTTTTATAATTATACACTAAATTATATTCTTAACATTAATTGTTCATATTTAACAAATAAATTCCATTGTTACAATTTATTATATTGAATTATAATTTACATGTAATATTTATTGTTTTTAGTCTCAATTTATTCAAAAATTCAATAATTATAAGTTGTTGTTCTCAATTAACACATAAGTTCCTTTATTAACATTTGTTTCCTAATTAACCAATAAATTTATTAATTACCATTTATTATATTAAATTAACACATCATTACAATTTTTAACATTTGTTTTTCTCAATTAATTCTTAAATTCTATTGTTAAAATTTATTATTCTCAAATTCAGTTCGTCAATTAATATAAATATAAATTAATAATCTAATTATAATTACTAATTTATCATTTAGTTTCCCGCATCAATCCCCTCAATTAATTAAAAAAACAATTCAGTACATCAATATCATTAATCATTTCACCAAATAATTAATCAACATTCCCAAACTCATTATCCCGTTATTAACTCCACAATTCATTATTCATTTCAAAATTCAATATCCTAATAAATAACTTAAATATTAATTATCTCGAATCCCAATTCACGTTTTTTATAATTTACTCAATAATTAATTATCCGAAAATCATAATTCAATATAATTTAATTAACTCAAAAATTAAATATTTAATATCTATAATCCCAAAATCCTCAATATGAAATTTCCCTCATTTAATTAATTTAGAAAATTAAATTTTTCCATTAATAACTAAATTTATATACACAAATTATAACATCTATAATTACATACACATAATTTCAATAACAGCATTTGGATTTTAATTATAGACCACATAACCAAAAATTTATAATGAATTCTCACTAATGGAAAATACAAATTGATATAATATGGTTGAATTAACATTGGAGAAAGAGATCCAGACCAAATTCTAGGGTTAATATCATCCCCCAAACCCACAACTATCAAAGGATCCAATGCATCATTAGATTATAGAGGAGAGGAATTAAACCAATGGAAAAAGGGCTTCCCATGCATCCAAAATTAATCCTCAATGATCAGAGGTGATGAAATCACTCAAAATCCACAAATTGTCTTCTTATTGTAAGAGGAGAGGAGAAGAAATCCAAAACAAAAGAGACATCAGCTGCCCAATTTGTTAATAATATAAGGATGGGAATTTACATGATGTGTATTTTGGATACATTTCGTATAACTGTATTTTAGCAGAATACTCCAAAAAAACTCATGGCCTAGTTTTTATTTTATTAAAACCATTAATCAATTACATAATGTGTAACCCATTTACACAACATGTAAATTTCCCTTCAGTATATTTTCTTCCCTTTCTTCTTTTTAAACAACATGAACCTCTATTAAAGATTCACATATCACAATGAACCGATAAAGGATTTAACAAGGTGTACATTAAAATAGACGGGATCTTACAATTTATTCACATTATAATATATCATCCTTAATCTATATTACTGTCCATGTATAGGACTCCGATATAGAATTATTTGGCCACAGGTCTTGGATAACAACCTCTCAATCCCATTTTTCCTCCTGAACCATCCATGTTTCACCAATACTTATACTATCAGAAAAATCATTTCTCACAAAACACTCTCACTATGATCCAACACATATATAAGATTCACATAAATTGATGCATCTATCTCAATATCCAAATCATATAAATTGATTTCTTGTAAATTGTTTTGGTGATACCTCTAATGATGTGACACATGAACAATTTCATTCATAGGATAGTATCTTTGTGCATGTGCCAATAGGTACACCACCATAAAGAATCTATCCATAATCTCAAGCTATTTAATAAGCATGGGTGGAAAATTCCCTATAAATGTATCCTATGGTTTCCCAATATTGGTGACACCTTTTGGAATATGAAATCACAATTTTTAGTCTGTACGGGTCATCATCTTCTATATTTATACACATTATAACAACTCTATGTTGTATCTGTAAAATTTCGAATAAAATGAACCTTTTAGGACTTATCCTTCCCAAGAATCAGTCCAAAAATCTATGACATGTCAATCTTTATCTATTATATATATGATCTTCATGGCCTACCATAATGTTTCGCATATGGAGCCATCATAATCCATTCCTGATAGCTATTGTTATAGAAAATCTCCACAAGTTATTGATGCTTCTCCCAAGACATGCCAATTTCTATGACACATTCTTGAAACATTTCCTCAAGAACCTATATAGTACATTATAACATCCCATATTTTGAGGGGTAGAATGACATACATAGTAAAACATGTGAACCAAGATCCAAGTGAGGTCATGCTATAATCCTAAAGTAATCTATGAATCATGGTCTTAATGTAATGTTTGTGGTAGCCCATAATGATGGGATGTCTTCTAAATATAAATATATCTTTGCCTCTCCACTAAGAATGTCACTATAATAGGCAAAAAATTTGACAACATTTTCAAATAGTTTAAAATATCCAAAATTGTGTCATTTTATTGATACATCCTCAGGAGACCCAACAAAAAATCCATGGTCATTTCATATTATTTCCACTCATGAATAAAAAATGGATATTTCAATCTTATAGGTCACTGATGGTCATCCTTCACCTGCTAACAAGGGTCACAAAATTTCACAAACACTCATATCTCCTTTTTCATGCCATGCCATTAAAACTATCATCATATGTAAATTTATATTGTGGTAACACCTGGATGTACAACCAATTTCAAGGAATGAAACACAAGCATTATCTCCCCTTGGATTTTCATATGCAATACCAGTCATTTTGTAATATAGATGATCTTACCTCATATATTATCAATTCTAAAGGTTACTCACCACCTTCAAGGATTTCACTCAATGAAAACAACTTTGTATCCTCATATTTTCTATCTATAATCCATATAATATGTGTAGACTCCACTAAAACTGACCCTATATTCATATTCTATTAACTCTCCTAAAAAAACAAGCATTTTAGCCAGAAAATTCATCATATTCCACACAACACTCAGCTCCTGTAATTCAAGATTTTATTTTTTCCTACTCAAAATGAGAGAAACAATATTTTCATTCCCATGGTTATACGGTAGATCAAAATCAAATGACTTCATATACTAAACCCATATGCACTATTGGGGATTCAAATGTAACTGTGAAAAGATATTCATTAATATATTGTGATATGGATACATTTTAAACTTATATCCTAATAAATAATTCCCCTAATAAATAATATAATGAACATCAACTTCTTAATCAAAATCATTGGTAGGGTAGTTAATTTCTAGAGTACTCAATTATCGAGACATATATGCCACAATTTAATCTACCTGCATCAAAACAAGTATGATTCCAATACACGGAGAGTCATACTACACCATATTCTATTGACCTGGCATATGCAGGATCGAGATTAGAGAAAATGTCATGAAATTATTTAACTCCTAGATGGTATCCTCTAATTATTTTGACCATACAATCATTACATCCTTCATGGTAAATCTCTAAATTTGTACAAAAAAATTGAAAAAATCTTGGATAAATCATTGATAATACTTAACTAACCCCTGATAGATATAGATATTTAATAGGTTCTTCATATTCTCCCAACATGAATCATTATGAACATTTTTTAGGTCCAAGGACATACATTCCTCCATGATGGTGTGATCTAATAAGTGCACATGATCAATAAAAAATTGACACTTATTTAGCATGAAGAATATCCAATTATTTATGTAATGAATCGGAATTACCATGGCAATTTTTTATCATAAATACATGGAATTTTATGAGTCTGTGAAAACTGAAGGAGTGTGACTCCGAGGCTAGGTGTTCCCCGAATCAATTAATGATGTTCTGTTCGGGTACGTTAAGTAAACGTACAAGTGGGTTTTTTATAACTTTTGAACCGGTGCTCGGAATCGAAAAGAGGGAACCGATGAAATCACATAAAAGGTATTATTTTAAAGAGACATTCACTTCGACGTCAGTAAGTCGAGAATAAAAGATACTTTTTGGGTTTTCATGGAAATTAATAAAATTAAGTGAGCTTCACTTTATTATTGTTTTAGCCAACATGAGGGGGAGTCTCTTGAACTATGCTACCATATATGGTGCCACCACCACCAATTTAATTATTTTGAGCCAACACATAATTTAATGGTGACAAATCCTCCACATTAAATAAGTGGGAACCAAGTTAATTAAATAAAAAAATTGAATTTTTTTAAAAAAAATTAAATAATAGATTAACAAAATATTATGTTATTTTGGCTGTAATTGTTCATTTTGGGTGGATGCTTTGAGAGGAGGATTATTGGTAGAAAGATCTCGACGAAGAACGCCTTAGATGGAAAAGAACGCTATCAAAGAGAGACTTCAACATCCATCCTTAGATCCTACTGATGTGTAGAGATTTCTGCAACCGACGTGCGGTCTTGGGATTTGATGTTTGTGGCGGATGCGACGAATGATGATCTACTGCATCTTCTTCCCCGCGACTTCATCGATGACCAACGAACAATGGTAGGGTGTTATTTTTGAGTAATATTACATTCCTTATTCTATTCTTCGATTGGAATGGAATCATTTCAGAGGTTGTGAAGTAATTGAGTTCATCATTCTTACTTCTTGATGAGCCAAATGATACCACCCTAAATGCGGAGGGCTAAGGCCCAAAAGCCTGGCCCAACCCCTCCGTTGTTCTTATTTATGAAGTTCCGCGACATTGCAACAAAGCAATGTGGCGATGAAGGCAGTGAATACCAAGGCCATGCAAACCTTGGCCTCCATGATTTGTGCTGCCCCCCTTAGCATTCTACATTGCCATTAGCCGAACCGGCCCCGACTGAGCCCCCGCCGACCGCACCGCTCGTAGCATCGAGCCGATGCCTCGAGCAGGTCTGTGCCTCACCGGCCTGCCCAGACTCCTCCTGGCCACCTCCTTCCATGCACAACCCCCTGCTAGCCCTCCTGAACCCCTACCCTACAGCCCTCCGGACCACCTGGCGTACTGCCTGGCCGCCAGCCGGACCGCCTGGTGCCCTACTCGGCCCCCTGGCGACCTGGTCGTGCTCTTCCCGGCCACCTGCCTGCCTACCTGGCGCCCTGCCCTGCCACCTGCCGGCCAGGACACACCCTTCCCAGCTTCCTACTAGCTTGGCCGTACCTCGCCGGCCCACTCGATTTGTTCCAATCGCGTCTCTGGTCAAACCGTTCTTGACCATCTGAGCGGAGACGTCGATCTGTGCAACGCGTGCTTCAGGCCATACCGTCCCTGAGCCATGGCTGAACCGCCCAAGCTGTCGGCTGGGCAGGGAACATCAAGTCAGGCCGAACCTAACAGGTTGTCCCAGCCAATGGGTTCGAGCCAGACCCAATAGGTCTAATCGGGTCGACCTAGACTAGGTCAGACTAAGTCTGTTCGACTGGGTCGGACCAGACCTGGTCCCAATACCGACTATTTACTTTCATTGGAAATTTCATTGGCACCAGATGACTGTTTGAAAAACCGTCAGCGGCGCTAGAATTCTTCAAGTGAGAAAGTCTCTTTGAGAGTACCCTACTAGATTTCATGGTAAATTTTAGATACAGATAGGCTGGATCATTCACAAATCCATCCAGGCCCCTAGGACAAAAATATTAATAACTAACAGACCAGGTGTCCGATTGACGTGATGTCTGTTGTGTTGAGACCCCAATGACAAGGAAGACCATTGAGATAATTCTACCAAGGACTTTGTAATAGTTGTATTATCGACTAGTAGCTCATGGAGAAGATCCTCCAGGAGACGAGAGAGCATAGTGCAGAGACATTAAAGCTGGATGAGACCTGACAACAGCTGACTATTTCGATGTGAAGTGACTCAAAAATCCTAGAGTTGAGCACCTTGGTGTCATGGTAGATCCACATTGGGTAGTGCCTTGGTGTCAAGGTAGACCCACGGTACTCGACAGGATGAGTACCTCAGCTGGCTATGAGGGGGAGTGCCTTGGTGATGTGGTTTACCCACGATGGGGAGTTCCTTGGTGACACAACATACCCATGATACTCGAGAGGAGGGGTACCTTTGTAGTACAAGGTTAGTTGGAAGCACCATGGTGTCGTGTTAGGACCACTGTACTCAATTGAGAAGGAGTAATCCAGGAATTGAGGTTTTGATAATGTAAATAAAATCTTGGTTGAGCTGAGTCAGTAACTTGTCTGTTTTCCTCATGATTGAGATAGATTACTTGATAACATATGTATATGTATATGCACATACCAAAGTGGGGTTATCTATTGATTTCATACCTTATGGATTATCCTTGTTTGATTTTGTATGACTCTGAGGGACTTGGGGTCCCTACTGTGTATCATAATAGTCACCCCTCCCTGGGATATGCCCACAACTCATTGTATTGGTTGCAGACGATGGACAATGCTGATTAAAGCTGAGAGTACCATGACTGGGCGGTACCCGGAGGTGGGCCAAATTACGTGTCAGTACACGAAGGAGACTGACAGACGTCAATTTATGAGGAGTATATCTATACCTTACCATATTATAGGATCTCTAGTGGACAATCCAGGAGCTTCTTTTCACCAGTTAGTTATTTTGTCCTTTTCAGTTGTACTTGTACTTTACAGTTGGCGTTGTATTTTCGGCCCTCTTTACTTTTCAACACACTCTTGTTATACAGTTTTACATAGTGTTTTCTGTCCAGTTGTGTTATATATTTTGTGTGTTTACAGTTATAAAGGAAATTCCTTCCCAGTTTATTGATTTACACCTTTGGTGTTTGTCGCTAGCCCATGGCCTACGGAAGGAGGGCTTGGGGTAGTCACGGAACGGGCCCTGGGGGAAGGGTCATGAAAACTTATTAGTGTAATCATGATGATGTCAAAATATATTGAATGATCAACATGAATCTTGGAGTACACCAATATTTCATCCACAAACAATACAAAAAAACTGATCGAGGAACAGATGAAAAATCATTTTCATTAAGTACACAAATAATACTAATGTTGGTTCAACCTAAACAGCTTCACAATGAACTCATATTGCCCATAAATACATCTAAATGTTATACACTATATAACATAAGAGGAAACTCTAGACTAATGTTACCATGATATCATTCCTATCATGGAAAAGACATATGATCCTCTCAGGTTTCCAAAAACATCCTTGATATGTGGAAGATTATACATGTTCTTCATAGTCATATATTTATACATCTAGTAATTGACACAGAAGTGTATAATATCATCTTCTTAATTAGAATGTAAATCATTTGAACACCAATTTAACGTACATGGTTGGATAATCCAATTCTCCTCCAACTTCTCCTGTTGAGTCTTGCACTCTTGACTCTAGATAGGTTCCATTCTGTTGGTGGAATTTAAATTGTCTCATCCCATAAAAAGATATAAATGATAAATTCCACATATCTATTAGATGGAATAATAGAAAAATATTCAAGAAATATATCCTGAAAATAGTCCACTATAGGTGAAAAACATTATGATCCACACCTCCATTATATAGAAATTGTATTGAAACTTGGGATGTGTTGTCTACTGGTGTAAGAGAAACTATTCCTTCATTGCACGCATGGATATACCACTATAAAAAGTGAATTTGTATGTCCTAAATAGGATACATAAAACTAAATACCTAATTAGGCTCACTATGACACTGGGTAGTCCATATCATATATTAGGTAAAATCCTGAAAAATATAGGATGTAATGATCAGACATAAAACAATACACTCCAACATCATGTGATCAATATTTTTATAAATAGACTTCCCTCGAATGTGTTCATGGATTTGTGTCTATAATATTCACTCTACTCACTAACTCTAACACAAGTATAAAACCATTAACATGTTTGGAAGAAATAAATAAATAAGAGAATATATATCCATTAAAGCACTAGATAATGTTAAATATACAAAAAAATACCTCTCACTATCGATAGTCTTGACTCACTTTCCTAAAATGTATAACATGCCAAAGGAAAAAAATCATTCCCCTCTACCCTATGTTTTAGTATTACTTCCCTAAGCTACACTACTTTGCTGATATAAGAGATCATTTCTAGAAGAACCATGTCCACTGCCTCTACCACCTAGTCTAGTATAAATCCAACAGCTAAGTAGATATAGTGAATAATATCCACTTACTACATTATGAATCTTCAAAGATACACCCTCACTGCTTGACTGTCACTAGGTCCAGTGGAACATTTGAAGAAGTACCATCATCCTGAATGATTATTTCACCAATTGTGATTTGGGAATTTGTATTTTGTTGAGTCCCTGCCTGTATCATTGGTGACATACACTTTTAGTACGACCATGTGTTACTACCCCTTCCCTTATCTACTCTTCATACTACTCCATAGGATAACATCCTTGTACCGATGATTTCCTCTATAAAATGTAATATTTCTCTATCATAATGAAGATACCATGTATCATGTACATGAAGCATCCTTCATGTTCCCCTCATCAATGAGGTCCTAATAAACCACATTTATAATCATTGTTAAACAAAAGTGTTTAAACTGGGACTTAATATCACTTTTCAACATATACTGAAAAATCCTATATATTTTTTCTGCATCCCCATAAAACTTGAAAAAATAACTACATATCTATAATGTTATCAGAATATTCTATCATGGACTTACTAACCTATGTCAGTTCCATGAACTGAGTTTCTCTCTCGCACCTCAGTACCTCATGATAGAAGTTCTCCAAGAACATCTCTATGATTCATTCCATATCCTACCATATGTTTTTCACATCTGATCCTAAATTTAGCACAGACACTTCGATGATCCTCGAATAATATAAGCATCCATGAAGACCCTCCTCTCAGTATGAGTCTCTAAATGGTCAAGTATAGTCTTGATGGAAGAAATCAATATTTCAGAAACCTCTGGCTTACCAAATCTAGTAAAATTCAGAAGGTTTCACAACTAGATTTACCTCTTCATTTCAGAAGTGCTATTCCAAACCAACTTTGGGTTTCATTACCTAAATCACATGAATAAATCCATTTTCTCTCAGAACATCTCTCATGCTTCCTCACCCTCCATTATTGGGGGATCAGGTTCCTAAATTGAAGGTCATCTCTATCCATAATGCTTGAATATTATCTAAATAATCCTTATTGTGGAATAAACCCTCTACAATTAAAAACACATGTATTATAACACATTTAAAAATATTATTATATTTAGATAAGTGGAAAATAAAAACTAGTCAAAACAAGTCCTTTCCCTAAAACTCACTACACATTCAAAACTGAGGTGATATTTCTAACCTTTACCATAAAAAACCTAGGTCCTTGCTAACAAGTGTATACATACTCTCATATAATGTATCTCCTTAGAAACCCCATTATTTTTAACTATCATCATTTCACAATATTTTTCAATTTCATTTTTGGCGCCATTTTTATATCATCTTCCAAAGGAAAAACAGTTCACATTCAGCAACTGACTCAAAATGCATTTCCCCATGCATGTCTATAGTGACGAATTAGATAATAATTCTGGGTCCCTAGAATGATTCATGAAACTCAAATCATATTCCATAATGGGCTATGAATCAGTTATGTAATTATATACAATGTCATATATATTGTGTAATATGGTATGGACACATTGTTGTTGTCCTGCTAAGTCATGTACCCCCAACATACCTGGGAATTTCAATGCACATGTATATTTCATGACCAGAGATCCAATTATGGTTAATTGACCTATGGTGTATGGTGGAGTGGTGTAGAATATAGATATAGTAAAAAATAAATACACCATAGTACCCTAAATTTGTATTTTTATTTAAATGTAGAATATTTACCAACATATTATACTCTAGTCATGCATACCACATTGGGGCCTATTTTTATATCTATGTTACCAATTAATTTAACTCATTTTTACTCTTATTGTTAAATAATTGTTTAAAATATTGTTCCTTATTGTGGTACCTGATGAAATGATAATATATTTTATAGTCACATTACTATCAGAGTTGGACCCTCTCAACGAGTCTGCAGCCACTTCTAAATGGTGAGGCATGCATGAGGTAATGTGTAATTTTAGATCATGCCCAATGGTTTAGGGAGATATATTAATAATTTTATCAACATTTTAAATGACATTAACATATTTATTATGTTTTATATGATTTCAGATATGGTAGATCAGAGTTATGATGTATGGGAGTCATTTATGGGAACTATGACAATGAATTGCTAGTACTGTATCGTAGAACATCAATTTTCCATAATGGATAATTATGTTTTTCGATTAAAATTGACTACATTCACCTCAAGTGATGCATCTAAGTTTTATATAAAATTATGAGATTATGGGTGTGTTAAATAATCTAGAATTGGAACCTAGGTTAACATTCTATATATATAATTTTTTGTACTATATCATAGTAGTTCATTAATTAATGTATTTATATTTGATATCTATTTGGATTGTTTCTATATGGGTGATATATAATTGTTTTATGATATTATGATACATCCAATTTATCATTAATTACTATAACATAACATGTTGTTGTGTTAAAATATATATGATTAATGTGACTAATGTCAAGGGACAGAAACAAGGGTTAGTGATATGAGGGTTATACCATTGTTTAAGGGTCAAATTTGAGGACAACATTATATGGTTCAATACAATGAATCTATCTTTTTTATGAACTCAATGATCTTTTATGATAGTGTTTATTTCACCTCAATGTATTTTTAGGGAACACCATGTGATGAATGATAGGTTTACTTCTATAAGGGATGATATTTCTACATTAATACATTTCATGAAAGAGAATGTAGTTGATCTTGGATTTACACCTTCTATTTGGTCTAGGATATAGAGATAGATTAGCCATATTTCTTTCAATTAGTGTTCCACCCATGCATAGGAGTGTAGAGTTTTGGTTGAACTATTTTTTCCAATTCAATAAAAGTATTATCCATCTTACTACGACTATACTGTCCCTCAATATAATGACTAAGGTATTGAAATCATTCAAGGAGTCTATGAAATATTATAAACATAAAAATAATGGAAAATAAATTTGAAAAAAATACCATTTTGGGTGGATAGTTAGTTTGATACCTGTATATCAGAAAGTTCCATAAAAATTGAAAGCTAATACGGTATATCTAGGAGACATGGAGATGGAAGCTATGGATCACACTAGAAATTGGTGTAGTACAACGTCTTGAATTGGGTGCCACACATTGGTTCCCTGAGTCCATCCTCTATGTCACTTCTGTCACGGCTCCCCATACCGTAGAGGATTCAACAATTATTGAGGGTCAATCATTAGTCATGTGGTTGATATAACCTATTATTGTCAACATAATTCAATATATGAAATAAGAAATAATTTTGTAATTACATATAATCAATAACAATTGAATCCAATATCACAAGATTTCCAAAAATTGAAATATAATATCAAATCTGAAATGTAGATATACAAGTTTAAAGAATTTTCCCAATGTCAAGATGTAAAATAAAAATTAAAGAATCTAACTACTCTAAAAAAATTTAACCAATTATTTTTCCCACATTGATCCTACTTCATAATGCATCCATAAAATGCTAGGCCTTTTCCCAGTACCTGCACTGCAATAATCTAATCTATATGGGTACAAATCCAGAATCCCAAGTAGGGTGTGAGTACAAATAATTAGGCCCCCACAAATGACATCAAAAACAATATCCAATAAAATGAAACTATAAGGATTTGTTTGACTAAATTAATTACAAATAATAAGTAAAAAATAATCACATTTTCAATTAATCTTCATGAAACCACATAAACCCCTATGTTCACCTAAACACTCGTACATCGTTACTTTCTTGGCTAATGCTGGAGCCCGAGCTATCTACAATGCATATAATATATCATAAAAACATTATTACCATTATTTAACACAATAAACACATGAATTACATTATAACCATTCATTTATTAAATTAACACTGTAATTCCATTTCTTGCATTTATTGATCGAAATGAACACATAAAAACCCCATTGACTATTTATTGTTCTAATTATCAAATAAATTCCACTGTTAACATTTATTGTCATAAATTAACAAATAAATTCTAATTTTACCATTTATTGTTCTTAATTATTGAAAAATTCCATTATTACAATTTATTTTTCTCAATTAACTCATTAATTAAATAGTTACCATATAATATAATAAATAAACACATAAATATGAGTGTTATGATTTATTATTCTCATTTAACTCATAAATGACATTGTTAAAATTTATTATTCTCAAAATCATTTCCTTAATTAATATAACAATTCATTAATATTCCAATTATCATTACTAATTTAACATTTAGTGTAACAGATCAATCCCATTAATTAATTCAATAATTAATTACCTACATCAATATCATTAATTAAATCAAAAATTATTTAGTCAATATTTATAAACACATTATCCCATTATTAATTCAAAAATTAATTATTCAATTTAGAATTCAATATACCAGCAATTATCTAATCATTTAAATATCCCCCAATCCCAATTCAAGATTTTTAAAATTTACTCAGTAATTAATTATCCCCATATTATAATTGAATAACTTTTAACTAACATAGAAATCAATTTTATTAAATCTTTCATTCGAATATAATAAATTTGAAATATCCCTAATTTAATTAATTCACCAAATCCATTTATTCCACCAAGAACTCGATTTCTAAATATAAATTATATAATCTATAATTACAAACACATAATTTCAATAACATTATAAGGATTTTAATAATTTACCACATATCAAAATATTTATAATGAATTATCACCAATGGAAAATGAAAATTGATATATGATGGTAGAATCAACAATGGAGAATGGGATCTAGACCAAATTCTTGGATAAAGATCAACCCTCAAACCAACAACTATAAATTGTTCCATGACATCCTCAAGTATTGGAGGAGAGGAATGGAACCATTGGGAAAAGGAATTACCCTGTATCAAAAACCAATCCTGATGGATCAAAGGTTAATGAATCCTTCTAAATCAACTAATTTTCTTCTTAGGTTAAGAGGAGAAGAGATGCAGCTGAAAACAAATGAGACATCAGATTCAAAATATGATTATAATACATGTATGTGAATTTACATGATTTTTAATTTGATTACTTATTGTATAAATGTTTTTAATTGAATATGCCAAAAAATCTATCTCCTACGTTTTATTTTAATAAAAACCTCAAAAAATTACATAATATAAAACCCATTTACACAGCATGTAAATGTTCAACAGCTTATTTTCTTCAATTTTCCTAATTAAAAAACCTGAACCACTTTTAATGATTCTCATCTCAAAGAGAACCTATAAAAAATTTAACAAGGCGTACCTAGAATATGATGGTATCTTACAATCTACCAACCATTTAAATGATTGTCCTTAAGATATACCTTGAACCATCTCTAAGACTCCAATGTAAAAATATTTGGCCACTGACCTTGAATATCCACCTCTCTATCTAATGAATCCTCGTGAACCATCCATGTTTCCTTAATACTCAAAAAATCATAAATATCATTCCACACAACACATTCTCACTACGAACCAACAATTGTATCTGATGATCATCAATGGACACATGTATCTCATGCTCAAAATCATCTAAATTGATTGAATCAGATGATTTTTTGTGATACAACCAAAGTTGTAAAATATGAACAGTGTCATTCATAGAATTTTATATTTCTTTTAGTGTCAATTGGTACAGCAACATACTGATTCACTCCATAATATCAAACAGTTGAATAAACATAGGTGGCAGCATTCGCTATTAATGTATCCTATAGTGTTATAATCATGGTGACTCCCTAAGGAATACCAAATCACCATTTGTAAACCCAATGGGTCATAATAATATATCTGAATACAAATTATATCTAATTTGAGTCATATCTGTATTATTTTGAATAATCTGAAAATTCTCTGGCTTATCCGGTAAAAGACTCTATCCAAAAATATATGACCCACATATCTCTATCTAGTATAGAGGTGATCTACATGGCCTACCATAATGTTGTTCATATGGAGCCATCTAAATCGATTCATCATAGCCATTCTTATAGTAATACTCCATGAACTATAGGAGCATCTCCTACAACCTGCCAATCTCTTGGACACATTCCGAAAGAATATCCTTAGGTACCTATATAGTACACTATACCTTCCCATCAATATATGGGTTGAATGTCACACTCTGTAAAACATGTGAACCTAATACTAGTGAAGTCATTCCATAATTCTAAAGTAAACTACAAATCATGGCCTGAATGTATTGTATATGGAAGCCCCTAATGTTGGAAGATCTTCTAAACATACAAATCTCATATCCTCTCCACTATGAAGGTCACATAGATAGGAATAAAATGTGATACAATTTTCAAATCGCCTAAAATAACCGAAATATTGTCATACTTTTGAGGAATCCAGCAGAGAAACAACACCAAATCCATGTTCTTGTCATCCTATTTCTACTCTATAATATGCATCGGTTGTAGTGATCCTACAGGTCATTGATTCTCATCCTTCACATGATGATTAGGGTCACATCATTTCATGAACCCTCATATATCATTTTTCATGACTGGATATGAAAACTGTCATCATAGGTCAATGTATATCATGTTATCACCCGGATTGACAGCCCATTTTGGGGAATGAAACACAAGCATTAGTAATTGATTGATTTTCATTGGCACAAAAACCCATTTCGCGAAATAGATGTTCTTCATCCTCATATATTTTCTAATCTAAAGGTGTCTCCCCACCTTCATGGATTTCCCTCAAATGAATGCACTTTTATCCACATATTGTCTATCTCAGTTCAATATAAAATTTATAGACTCCATTAAAACTATCATTGGATTCATAGGCTTTTGACTCTCCAAAACCACATCATGTATTTCACGTATTGATGTAATCATATTCCACTAAACACTAGAATCTAGAATTTCTTGAATCTATGTTTTCCTATTAAACATGAGAGACATAATATATTCATTCCTAGGGGTATATTATACATCAAAATCACATGATTGCATATACAAAACCCATATCCACATTTGGTGATTCAAATATCACATTGAAAAGATATACAATAATATATTTTGATATGTATACATTGTAAACTTCTATCCCAAGAAAAATTCATAAAACACTTCAAGGAATAAAAAAACAATTACCATTCAAGATTAAGTGTAGTGTAGTTTTATTCATGATGAATCAATTGTCGAGATATTTATGCCACAACTCTATCTCCCTACATCATCAAGGCCCTGATTCCCATCCAAGAAGTGTCTTAATACACCATATACTCTTCATAGGGATCATATAGGATCAATATTGGTGCCAATTACAAGAACATAGTTATCTCCTATAAGGTATCCTCACAAGATTCCGACAATTAAAAAATTATATAATTAATGGAGGATCTTTAAAGTGAACAAAACATTAAGAAAATATTTTTGATAAATAATTGATAATATCCAACTAACCTTAGATAGCTATTGATATCGAATAGGTTCATGGGATTCTCCCAATATGAAAATTCATGAACATTATTTGGGTCCACTAACATACATTCATCCATGATGTTGTGACACAATAAATGCACATGATCAATCAAAAATTGACACTTATATATCTTGGAGTATGTACAATTTTTTATTAGTGTACTAATGATGACGTAAATATATTGGGAATGATCCCAATGAGTATTGGATTACATCAAGATTTCATCCCCAAACACTAATGAAAACATATTGATGTACAGATGAGATAACATGTAAATTAGGTACACAAACAATAATTTAGTTTTTATTCAACCTTAATGGAATCACAATAAACTAATATATACCATACATAATTATAAATGTTTTCCATGATATATCGGAAGAGAGAACTCTAAACTGATGATACCATGGTCTTAGTCTATCTTGGAAAAGACATATGACCCTCTTATGTTTTGAGAAAAAATCATAGACACACAATAGTGGATACATTTTCTTCATAGTAATCTTCTTAAACATATGGTCATTGAAAAAGATGTGTAAAAAATCCTTTTCCTAATTAGAAAAAAAATCTAGTGAACCCCAATGTAATATAAATGTATGGATAAACCTTTTATACTACAAATTGTATAACTGAGCCATGATATCTTGATGTTCTATATGTATCATTATGTGTGGTTGAATTGAAAATCTATCAACCCTTGTAAAGAGTTATTTGTAAATTCCACATCTCTCTTTGATGGAATACTAGAAAAATATTTAGGAAATGCATATGTAAGATAGTCAATAATAGGTGGAAAAACATTCTGCTTCACAGCTCCATCATCCATCAACTGTATAACATCTTGGGATGTGATTACTACCATTTTCTGAGTAACTATCCCTTACTAACCATCTTGGATATCCAACTATCGAAGGTTAATATATATATCCCCCAAAAGATAAATAAAAGTAACAATATATTTGTGCTCAATATTACACTAGCTAGTACATAATCTAGATTGGGTAAAATACCGACTCATCTTGGTTGTAAATATCACTCGAAATGTAATACTGTCTAAAATCATGACATCATACCATACATAAATATATGTATGTCGTCTTTGTTCCTATATTTTTTCTATCATCACCACACTGATCAATAACTATACAAAACAGATCAAACCATTATCATTTTGATGAGAAATAAACGAATGAGAAGAATTTATAAAAATCAGGCACTAACTAATGTAAAATATTCAGAAATAGTAACTATCACTATCGATAGACTATCCCCAATGTCTAGAAATTTAGAATACCCAACATGAAATGTCCATTCCCCTCTATACTATGATTTAGTCTAACTCTCTAGAGATGAACTACGCTACTGATATGAGAGATATTTTCTAGAAGAACCATGTACACTCCCTTTAACACCATGTCCAACTGAAATCCTATAGAAAAAATGATATAGTGTATAAGATCCACATATACCATTTAGGATCTTCCTTTATACATCCCCACGACTCGACTGTCAGTACGTCCTGTAGAAAATTTATATATTGCCCATCATGCCGTAATATTTGCACTCCATTATTTGCTGGGGATAGTGTTTTCGATGGAGTCCATGTCTACTTCATTTTTGATATACTATCTGGCTATGTCTATGTGTGAATAACACATCCCCTTTCAACTTTTCATTCTACTCCCCTGGATGAAAAACTTGTAGCGATGCATCCTTATATCAGAAGTCATATTTCTAGTTAAAAAAATGCTACCATGTATCATGATTTGGATTAATATTTCAGGTTCCCCTATGCTATGATATCCTGATCCACCACCTATACAATATTCATTATCCAAATGATTTTTAAATAGTTCTTAATATCACTTTTAAACCCATAATAAAATATATTCACTGTTTTTGCCTCATCCCCTGAATATACTTGAGAAAATAACTACAAATCTATAATGTGTCCAACATATTCCATCACAGACATTACCCCAAATGTCAGTCCCATGAACATATGTTCTCTCTCCATCCTTAGTACCCCATGATAGATGTTCTCCAAGAACCTCTCCAAGATTCATTCACTTACATACCATCGTCTTGTCTTGTCTGGCCATGAATTCCCTACCAGAGCTTCACTGATCCATGAATCATATAATAATCCATCAAGAACCTCCTCTCAATAAATGTCTATAAATTGTCATGTATAGTCTTGATGGAATCAATATAGAACTCAGCCACATTAGGTCTATGTACTCTAGAAAAATTTGGATGGTTCTACTACTAGAATTCCCTCTTCATCTCAAACATTCTCTTCCAAACCCACACTATGTATAATTTCATGAATCACATGATGAAATCCATGTTCACTCAGAACATCTTTCCTACATCCTCAGCTTGAATTATTTGTTCATCGAGTTCCACATTTGTTGGCCATCCCCATCCATTACCCCTGACCATTATCTCAATAATACTTATCAGGGAAGGCACTCTAAAAAATTCCAATCCCTTGTTTGATGAAACATAACACCATTTTATTAGATTTACATATGCATAAAATATCCACAATTCAAATCAATTATTTTCCAAAAATCTCATCATGTTATTAAAACCAATGCACTATTACTACCCATAACCATCATACACATAGGTCCTAGTTAAAAATGGTAAACACATTATCAAAACATGTTTCTTAGTAAAATCCACATTATTTTTAACATGAATATTTTTCAATGTATTTTTCAATTTCATGTCAGGTGAAATTTTCAAATCAATTTCACAAGTAAAAATATTTCACATTCAACCAAAAACTCAAAAAAAATTCCCCAAGCATGTATAAATTGATGAATTCCATAATAATTTTTAGTGCCTAAAAGGATTCACACAACTCAACTAACATTACATAGTGGGACATGATTCAATTCCAAACAATTATTTGAAATTCTTATTTTATCATACAACAAGTGCATCACCAAAGGTGTAATAATACTCAACTAAAATTGTAAATTGAAATAAAAACATTACCCCCATAGTTACTTGGATTATCCCACATAAATAAGTTTGTAACTCTCATGCACAATATAATAACCATTTACCGACTCTTATTAGTCTCATTTCTACATTTCCAGAATAGTAAGGAAAACAGAAGACAAAATAAAATTGGCTCGAATACCACTATTTAACCTCTCGACTGAGGATCCACACAAAAGTTCCCCTAGTCAGTCCACTATGTGATTTCAGGCATGCCACCATATTCTAGAGGCTTCCAACTAGCAGTGATGGACTAATATTAGTCCTGGGGAGACTATACCCTATTATCATTAGAGTAATACACCAGGGGAAATATGAAGGATTAAAAAACGACATAAAATCGATAAACCTAAAAATCAGTTTGTCCTAATGACCAAACCTAAAATAAAATATCAAAACTAAATAGATGCTATGGCATGCTAAAGTACGTGGTACGTGTAAAAATGTAAACTCAAAAGTAAAGACTCTGAAAACACCCCACGGGTCCCAAACCATTTCTCCTTCCCTCATCCTTGATCCATCACAAATCACCCATCTATTATAATGAATTTCCCTAGACCTATCCTACAATCATGTAATATATTTGTGTAATGATATATAATCCCAAGTAGGGTTTGATTAGAACCTAGTAGTCCACCACCATGAGCATCTAATACAATATCTAATCAATTAATATCTTACTTAGTTATATAATGAAAATAATAACAATGAGTAAGTAACCATTTATCACATTATGAATTAATCATTATTAAACCACATAAACCCTTTCGTCCTCATATACACCCATTAAATGTTACTTATTCGACTCATGATGAAGCCCGAGCTATCCCCAAGGGGTATCATATCTTAAAATACCATATTTAACAATAATTATCTCAATAAACATATGAATTTCATCATTACTATTTATTGTTTTAATTACCACATAAATGCCATTTCTATGAATTATTGTTATTACTTATCACATAAAATTGATAGTTAACATTTATTATTCTTGTTATCAAATATATTCCATTTTTACAACGTATTTTTTTAAATAAATAATTAAATTCCATTACTACATTTATTGTCTTCAAATGACAAGTAAATTAAATTGTTACCATTTATTATTCTCATTTAACTCAAAAATTCCTTAATTATAATTTATTTTTCTCAATTAATAGATAAATTATAGTTTTAACTTATATAGTTTTCTAAATTATCACATAAATTCTATTTTCTTACAGTTTCTTATTCTCAATTCACACAAGAATTCCAATATTACAATTTATTGTTATCAATAGAAAATTAAAACTAGAGTTAGCACTATTTTTCTCAATTAAAACATAAATTCTATTGTTAAAATTTATTTTCCATTATTAACACATTAATTCCATGGTTACCATTTATTGTTCATAATTAACATGTTAATTCCATTATTACCATTTATTGTTCTCAATTAACACATAAATTCTAATTTTTAAATTTATTGTACACAAATTCATTCTAATAAATAATCCAACAATAGATTAATCTACTCATTGTTATTACCAATTCAATAATCATTTCATCAATTCAATGTCATTAATTAATTACCTAACTAATTAATAACATCAGTCATGTTAATTAATTAACCAATTAGTTAACTAATATTATAAAAATTAATATCATGGTAATTAACTCAGTAGTTAATTTTACCATAGTCCCAATTCATGATCCCAGTAATTTTTTCAATAATTAATTATCCCCACATAAAAATTCAATATTTCATAATTATCTCAACAATTAATTATCTAAAATAAACAATCCCAACATCTATAATTTGATGGATCTGCCTATTAATTAATTCACCAAATTAATTAATTCGATCAGGAACTCTATTGTAAAACATCAATTACAAATAATAATATTAAATAAAAATAATTAAAGTAATTAATTAAATATTTTAGTTTTTTCCCACCTATCTCAAAAATTAAAAATAACACTCGATAATAAGTAACCCCAATTTATGTAAGATGGTCAAATAAACCACATTGGATGTTATCCAGAACAGAACCCAAGATCATAATCCACCAAATCCTAGAACTATTAAGGGTTCCAACACTTCATCGAATTGAGGGAAAATGGGAACAAATGAAAAGAAATGTCTTACTAGGTATCAAACACCAACCACAATGATTAACGATTAACAAATCACTATAAATCCTCTAAGAGTCTCCCTGGGATTGTAGGAGGATAGTGGAAACTATAAAAAATAGATACATCAGCTACAAAACATGTTTAAAATAGCTTCTTGGGCATTTACATGATGTTTAATGTGGTTATACATCATGTTAGTGTTTATAATATAATATCAAAAAAACATGTCACCACAAATTTAGTTTACAGAATTCATTTTAAAATTACATGATATGTCATCATTTTACATGTTATAAAAATGTTCAACAATTTATTTTTGAGGGAATTTTCGTATTTAAACAACCTACATTAATTTTAAGGTCTCCCATATCACGAAGAACCCACAAAACACAAAATGAGTTATACCATGAAAAATACTAGATCATGCATGGAGACGATATCTTATTGGTGTGAGTTTTTTTCCACTCAGACTACAATAGATTGCACAATATATTCACAAAGAGGGAAATAAATATGATATAGATATTAGGGATTGAGAATCTATAGTTGATCTATTTTGAGATGATATATGACCCTTGGAAAAGGTAACATCATTGTGGATTCTGTAATCCACAAGATGTTGGTTGAGTAGGTTCTCGAAGAGTGGCCATCAAAGGTGTCATGACAATTGATGATATTATTGCCATATTTGAGGATGGTTTCTAAATTATACCATGGTTCAAGGACTTATGATCCCTCTTTATTCAAATATTCACATATGAACAAGGATTATACTATTTAAGACTCAATCAAAGAGTATGCTATGATGGGACAACAAATCGATAGATGTGACCTGATACATGAATGGTTGACGAAAAAAATGATATAATCATGGTTGATGGGAGACAAGTAGTCCCAAATTCTATCAGAGTATAAGTGATGTGGTATTACCATACCATTTTATGGGTATTGCATCCCACTACGACCAAGATGTATCTTGACTTTAGGTGGTATTTTTAGGGGATATGGGTGTAGAGAGACATTATTGGTTTCTTCTCCCAATGTGTTACTTGTAGAGGTTGATGGATGAGCACCAACATCCTCGTTTCTATTTTTGAAACTCCAAACCACTATTATTTAGTGTACGGAATTCTCTGTAGAATTATTTATATGTTTACAAAAGGCCCTGAGGAGTTATAAAATAGTCTGGGTGATTATTGACCAACTAACAAAATCTGATAACTTCTTACCAATTAGAGAGACTCACACTATGGAAGAGTAGTGTTAGTTCAATGTCTGAGATATTTTATTCCTAAATGTGATTTTCTTGATCATTGATTCAAATATATATTTGGGTTTCATGTCACAATTTTGGAAGGTATTTCAAAAATAATTATAGGACTAGTTTTGAATTATCATGACATAACATCATTAGAACAATATATAGTCCATGAAGACTATATGAATATTGGAGAATATGCATCAAAAATGCATTATTTACTTTAGAGGAGTATGTGATGATCACGGTTCCCTAGTTTTGTTCATATAAAATAATTGTTTCCTAAAATAAATTTAGACGGAAACATATAAGGAACTTTTTCGGAGGACATGTTTCTCAACTTTCAGTTTTCATGAGGTGGGTTAGGTAGTTGTTTTTATCTTTAGTTTGTCTTAGGAGGTCGTTATAGATTTCATCTAATTATAAATTCGATGATCACTAAAAAATGTATATAGATATCTTATATTGACCATATGAGGAGGCCATTACAGTTCTCTATTGGGGATCAATTTTTTCATATGAGGTACTCCTCAGTTGGGGTTTTTATAAATAAGGATGTAGGTAATGCTAGAATATTTTTTTGGGACCTTATGTCATCACTAAATGTTTGGGGATAATGGAGTACCATCTATAACTTTTTTTTTCTTATTGATGCAAGAATAACGGGTTCCACATCTTAAAGCACCGGAAGAACAACCCGTTCCATACGCATGTTATAAAGTGTGATGATATTGATATGGAACAATTTGAAACATATGAGGAAAAAATGATGTCTATAACAAGGTTGAGGGAGATATTACTCCTAAAGAAGATAGTACCACGTTCTAAATTTAGTGGCAATACAAACGGATACAGAAGGAGACCGGAGAGAGGGAGTTCAATGTTCAAAATCAGTGGCATGAGTCATTGGAAAAGACAAATAAAGATAGTTCATAAGTAAGATAAGTACATATATGATGGTAATTTATATTAGTAAAATTTTATAGTAAATAAGAATCATCATTGATAAAAATTTAAGCTTCTTTTTTTGTGAAAATGTAATTTTTCAATAAAAATATTTATAGATGATTTCAAAACATTGAGTAATAGAAAATTCCATGTTAAAACATTTTATATTCAATCAAATATTTTATGAATTATGTGATGAGTTAGTGTGGGATTTTGAGGCACGTTGATTCTCGACATAGATGGAAAAAAATGTCAAATTTTTTATATTATGCATGTGGTAATTTTCAATACTATTTTAATATATAAAAATGGTGAATTTTTTAAAAAAAGACACAACTATTAAGTACAAGATTAGCGGTTTACCATAGCCCTGAGAAAATGTTTGTGTGCATAATGAATTTGGTAACAATGTATGCGAGGATGTATTATTGAAAATTTTAATTTATATATTTTTGAAAACTATTGAATATCACCAGTATGGTGCATTTTATGATAAATCCAAGTCAACTATTAGGGCTTGGATATTGATTTAACCCTATAAAGGACAAAACAATTGTGAGCATCTTATATTTTGTTAGATCACCTGTGAGGATAAAATATTTTTTATTTTTACAATATATTTTTTGAATGAAATTTAATATCTCTTAAATGGTGTGTTGTATGATTACTATGAGATCATTGTTAGGTACATGATGTGGTGTTTAACATAATAATGACATAAACTTTATTCACATATGATTTTCGGTTACATCGCGGTTAAGGGTAATAAAATTTATATTTTAATTATTATTCATTCAAGAAAAAAAATGAAAAATTAAAATAGTAATTAAATTAATTTTTCATATAATTGTATAGAGATGATTCATTATGGGTGAATTACTGGGAATTAGATAATAATAGTGATATTATTACTTGTCCACCATAAATGAAATGGTTTTATTAATATAATTTTATTAACTTCATAGTATTTCAATGTTGTTAAAATTTATACATGTGAATGGTGGAACTGAGAAGAGAGAGTTATTAAAAAAATAAAAAAAATTATTATTGATATTATTAATTAAAAAAAACTATTGACAAGTTACAGTTTAAATTAATAATATATATATATATATTTATCACAAAATATTTATGTGTGTGTTTGTGTGTGTGTACAAGTATAAATATACATAACATATATATATATATATATAGTAAAATATGATGGTTTATATATATGTGTTTGGGAATATATTTTTATGATGGTTTATTTTTATATATGTGAATATGGGTGTGTAAATATATATTTAATTCATATATATATTATTTTATTAAAAAAAATTTATGTGATGGTTAATATATTTTGAAAGAGGAATTTTAAAATTAGAAAACATATAAGTGAATTTTTTGTGGGGAAAGAATTAAAAATCAATATAGAATAAAATTAAAATATTACTCAATGATATGGTTATTTAGTGAATGGAAGAGAAAAAATTATAAAAATGGATTTTGAGATTATCAATCATGGATCATATAGGAAGAGTAATTCTTCTTATTCTTTTCTATTCTCCATCTATTACTGTATATAGGCCAACTTCTTTTTAAATTATTTTTACACCATTTTAATGATAAAAAACAAAAAAAACATTACACAATGAGGATCCAATGGTTTAGTGTCTTGGGGAAAATACGAATATTCATAAAATATACATCATAAAACATAAATATTTATTTAATTCCTTCATCTCTAGCTTCTTATTGGCCCTTATGTTTAACTATGTATATGGATTCAACTACGGATATACATAAAAAGGGGTGATCTAAAATCAATGTAAGTGGCTAAGAACATGAGACAATACAATATGTGGTTATAATAATTTTTATCAAAATAACAAGGTCATTGTATCAAAAACATGATAATAATAATTAATCAAGGGCTTGAAATTTGGCAATGCTTAAAAAATAAACCTTAGGTCTTAGTGGTTAACTACCACACATAATTGTGAAATAATATACCATCATTTTAAATAATATTTAACTTTACTCATGATATTTCTTCATTTAACCTGATGCATTAGAGTGCTATATAAATCCGGGCACACATATCACATTATAACTATTCCATTTCACTATATAATTTAGGGCACACCCATCAAATCATAACATTTACATTATCATAGATTATACATGGAACATTCCCCAATATTGAAGAAAAAATAATACATGTAAATCAATGGCGTTCAGTTTATAAATAATTCATTCATAAACACTGTGTTCCCATTTGAATGATGGGAAAACATACTTCAAACAAGCACCATAAACCATGTGTTGGAAGTAAATGGTGTGTTTTTTAATGAATAGTTAATTTGGAAAACATTTTTTTTACATAAACACTAGTGTGACACATTTATATTCTAGAAAAGGTATGGTAAATATGAATAAATAGTCTTTTTGGAATTACCACGCTGAAAATGGTGTGACGTAGGAAAAAACAGATGAATGAAAGTTGTGTTTGAGAATTCCCCCAACCTTGTATCCAAACACATTGTTCACATAATTTTATTATATAATGAAATTTTATACTTTAATTAAAAATTAAATTACCATTCATACATGTAATTGATTAACTATTGTTTTATTAAGTTCTTTTATAGACCATTGGATGAGTTATATTGGTTAATCACATTGTTCAGGAGGGTTTTTTCATAGATTCCTGGAATGGTTAACTTGTACATATTAATGGATGATTATGCATAAGATGGAAAAAACACATAATTTTTATTAAATGATATTAATTGTATTCCAAGAGATTAAATTAACTTATAATGAATTTATTATATAATATAAGGATAAATAATTAGATAAAATTTAATGATGATTGTTTTAGGTTAAATTGGGCAGTTTTTAGATCACAATGAACCTGTTTTATTTTATAATTTAGTTTTAAGTAGATTTTTTTTAAAAAAATAATGTTTTTTTAAAATATTTCAATATCATTCAACCATTAATTGTTTCTATTGACTTCCTCGAAGTGTAGGATGAAAAATGAAGATGCATCACACATGATGATGTCAAATAGACACATCACAAGCAATGATTTCATTTTTATATAAATGGATATAGGGGGAGTGTAATGAATAATACTCAATTAAAATGATATAATATAGGTATATAAGTCATACGTGAGTATCATTGAATCTTAATAAAGAATTTTGTGTTTAATAGACAATAAAATCAAATTTTAATGGAATTAAATATTAAATGGAGAGAGAAATTAGCTCTTCAATCCTCCTCTTGAGATCCTTATCAAGGAAACTATTCTTGTTTTATTTATGATATCAGGATATCCTAGACGTGGAAATGACGCTTGGTATGTGATTTGGGTACAATTTGGATGTAGATTGAATCTTTAAATGTGTAAGGAAATGATGTTTTGATGGGTGGTATTTATAGTGGAGGGGAGAGAGGATTTCTCAATATTTAATTCATTTTTTTTAATTTCCATAATTACAAAAATAATGGGAATTCAATGAATAAATAATGTATCATGAGAATGTGAGTTCTATATAATGGCCATTTATATAATCATTAGTCAAGCAGGATGTATAAATTTATTTATTAAGCATATTTAAGAAAATTTCGAATTACACTATTCACCAGAAATTTATGATTTCCATAAAAGTCAAAAGAATTCACCATAACCATTTTATAATGGGTATATTTCAAATATGAACTCCATTTTATTAACATAATTTTATAAATATGGGTGATTTAATTTTTAACTAAAATAATAATTTATATGAAAAATAAAACATTTTAAATTAAAACATATTTTCTTACACATTGAAAATATAATTAAGGTCCCATAAAAAAATCATAAAACCATAAGACATACTCATAATTGATTATGATTAAATTTAATGAAATAAGGTTTCTTTTATATTATTAAATTAATCATGTATTTTTTATGAATTATAAAAATATCAACCCAATTAAATAATTATATATTTTCAATTGTGG
The DNA here is from genome assembly GCA_963277665.1 of Viscum album. Classification (NCBI taxonomy): domain Eukaryota; kingdom Viridiplantae; phylum Streptophyta; class Magnoliopsida; order Santalales; family Viscaceae; genus Viscum; species Viscum album. The sequence continues at coordinate 1,700,989,232 of OY728127.1, forward strand.
GATGGATAACGATTATTTATATGATCATTGGTAATTTTCTTATTAACATGAATGGTTTTCTATTAATATGGGTCATATTACAATTCATAAGGGTAACATTACTATTCATATAGGTATGTTACTATTCACCAAAATTAGGTTTCTCCTATTAAATTCCAAGCATCATACTAATCGCAACTGTATATATCAGATTTTAAAAATTCAATTCACAGTTGTATAAACTTTTTGTTTAATGGTCACATAGAATTCAATAGTTCATTTACGCATGATATGGAATTTTGTTTCCAAATTCTATTTGATTTTATTTTGACATTTCTAGAAGATGTGATAAATTTCATTGATAAATGTTTTGGTCATTACATTCTTCCCCCATTTTAAAATTTCTCCTTGAATATTTCATTTTACAAAAACATGTGATGGTACTAATCCTTCATCACATCCTCTAGTTACAAATTTTCACCTTCATAACAACTGTTTCTCCCAGAGACATTGAAATGGTTTGTTTTTATGTTTCAAATAACCTTATCTCTTAGGTCCATATTCATTACTCGATATTGCTCATATGAAAAATCATCTTCCATATATACCACCCCTTAGTTTAGTATAAGTGATGATTTTGTTATGTAATTCCTTATTTGTTAAACATGAAACACATCATAAAAATGGAACATATTCGGTGGAAGAGAAAGCTGATAGTCCACAGATCCTATGCGGTCAAGGATCTCAATGGGTCCAAAATACCTTGGTATTTGATTCCCTTTCATTCCAAAAAACCTGAATCTCTTCCATGGTGATATTAAATGGAAGAATATATCTCCATTACTTTAGATACCTGAATCATGATGTACATGGACTTTACATTACTTTTGAGGAATACTTAGTACATAACAAAAACACACACACAAGGATTGTAATAGTTTACTATCTTTGGAAACTCGGAATATAATCTTCTAATCGTGGTGAAAGATCTTCAACATATCCAATAAAGATATTCCTTTTTTTACCTAAATCCCTTATTTATATCCTGGGGAAATGAAAACATAAAAGGGTGAGCTCAATTGCTCAGTAAGGGTGAACAAAAGAAATATCCAACACGTCATATTCATAACAATATAACATTTTGGAAATCCTAACCTGTAAAAGAGAGCATAATTTCATAACATGGGATTAATCATAGTAGTGAAATATAATCCCAATAATCATAACATAAAACATGAAACATTGTGGCATACACACATAATCATATAAAATCATATCTTATTAGTCAAGACTCATTGCCAAGACTCTCTTAGTGGACAAAGTCCATTTCTGAACCAAGTCACCCTCGTTTCATTCCTGTTTTAGTGAACCGATATAACCTACCGTTCCAGCCATTTCTATCTAATGAGATATAAAATCTTTACCCAATGCATTGGAGGGAGATATAGGTCCCACCCATCTCATAATGATACCATTCTTAGGCGTGCCACAAAATCATAAACCATACATCATTGCATAACCCATTTAATAAAAATGGGAATCTTAAACATCATGACATCATAAAAAAATTCATATACGATAAAGGAATTCATAAAAATAATTCCATCACAACATAGTCAAATCAATGTAATAATAGGTATAATAACATAACCCTTTATTATCTTAGATGGAAAATAATTTTGATAAAACACTTGAACTTCATTCTTGAGGAAAATATCATTTCTACCTCAAAAAAACTTTTCCTATCCTAACATGTCATACAATTTTAAACTAAAAGAAGTTGATTAAAAATAAATTTGAAAACATGTAAAGGAATATTTTTGTAAATAATGTTTTAAAAATCCATTCATGCCGTATATGTTAAAAAACCAGTCTTGGTACTTTTGTCGGAAAAGTCAAAAAGTACCTCGTACGAAAAACGACAAAATATTCCTTTCATATCATTTAATAAAAACTCACCGAAGGGTAAAATTGGATTTAAAAAATTTTAGGTGGATGGAAATAATATTACATATTGAGGAAACATGGATGTGGATGATAAAATACACCCCAGTAAATTCCAAAGTATAAATAATCTCGAATAAAAATGAGATTGCGATATTTCCCATACCTTATGTCTGATATGCTTTGTACGTATCCGAACCTCCTATATAATGATTTAAATAATGTCATTAACATATTAAAGAATCATATTTATTGTTTGTATATCATATATGGTTCACTTATGACTTTATATTACCCGTTCTTTTGTAAATTCCATGTTAAAGAAGCGTTTTGGGTAAAATCGTTTCATTTATCGTAGGTGTTTGGACTTGTTGTTCTTGATATTAATATTACTTATATCATGATTTACTTACTTCCAGATTATAAAATATGATTTATATATCATATATATTCAGTATATATATATATATATATTAGATAGATAAATGAAATGAAACACACTGTTCATGGAGACGGTAGTCTGTACGTACGCATGAATGCTGTTTTTCTTTCTTTATTGTCTTCAATGGAAGTAAGTAGATGACATAAATATATATATATATATATACATAAATCCAGTAGATTTAAAATCTCATATATTTCATTATTATTCATTATATATACTTTATAATCATTCATGAATGGTTAATGTGGATAATGAATCTCATCGCGTCGTGGAGACGGTAGTCCGTACGTACGGACGAGCGATGATATCGTTCTCCTGATTGTGGAATTGTATTGGAGTGTATGTATACTATTTCCGAATCAATATAACTTTACAATAATCATATGTAGTTATTATTTACACCATTATACCCATCCAAGTAAGGTGGTGGTGGAAAATAGATTACACCACAGCGTGAAGACGATATTCTGTACGTACGCACGCGCGGTGATTTCCTTTTTCCGTAGGATGTATAGAAGGTTAATTAGAGTTGTTTCATATTTATAATAACATATCACAATATTATAAATACTTATGTTATTACATTATCATAAAAAAACTAAAGAATAAGAGGTTGAAGAAGAAAGAAATTGAAAAAGATCGGTAATGGATATTACCTCTTTTTTACGCGCCTTTTCTTAACCTCCACATAAAGAACTAAGGATGGTCATTGAAGAATACAAGGACCTCTAGAATGATACTAGGGAAGTGGATAAGAGATTTTGGCAGGGGTTTGACGAGATTGAATGCTCAAATTGGTGAGAGGAGGAGAGGGAGGAGGTGCCCTTTTATAATGGAGGAGAGGGGCACCTTAGGAAAATCTCAAAATATTATTTTAAATTAAGGTAAAATTCGGTTTATAATGGTTCCAAAGGGTCTTATTTCGAAGCTAAAGTGGGGATGGGTCGAAATCCTCTCATAAAACAGGATTTAGACATGTTTAGGTTATCATTTTAACCTTATCTATTATATTTAACTCTAAGATAAATAATTTAACTTTTACCGTGTCTTTTTGTTTTCTTACACTATATGGTTAATAAACGTACTATATCAAGCCAAAAGAACCCCAAGTTGTTTATAATTAATATATATAACCTTATATAAGTCATTTGGCCGAACCTCAGATTTTTAGGAATAAAATAAAAATTAATAATATAACAATTTTTTTTAAACTAATTTATGTCAATTTTGACACTATTTGGTACATGATTTTTATGAAATTCATAAACTAATGATAATTTCGAACCAAGTTACTTATATACACAATAACATGTCTTATTAACCTAGAAAATTAGTGTATGTCAAAAAAAGTCTCAAATTAAATTTATTTGGGCATTTATAACATCAATTATGTTAATATTTTCTTAAAAATGTAATTACTCCATCAACGTTGTGTCATAAATAATTTATTTTATTAGATGTATAAAAATTAAAAAAAAATACTACCATGTATTAAAACGTTATATCTTTCCAATTAATATTTATAGTCAATAATATTCCTTATATAACACCATATACAAATTAATTACTAAAAGATTGTTGTTTATGTCTATTTTGCCTTTACATTAAATTAATTAGTCTAAATTGTCATTATCACTTAATGGGGTCCCAAAATAGACGAAAATATGCCCATGGTAGTTAATGAATCAACAAATAATGTTTTGAAAAGTGTTAAGTTAGTTTTGAATTATTATAATTTATTTTTTTAACCCTTATTTACCAGATTTACCCTTAACCATTGTAAATAAAATATTTATCGCATTAATTATTCAAAATGTCTAAAAATAAATGTTACCTATTGACACAATTTGAACATCCTGATTCAAAATATGGAATCCATTTTTCCAAATTCAAAACACATAAGTGGCAGAAATTAATTTAAAATTAATTCCCGTTGTTAAAACAAAAAGTGTGTTTTTAAGGGATAATGATATCTATCAAAAGATTGACACTCATTTATGTCCAATATCAAAGTGATATTAATTACATTGACCACCATTGGATAAAATTGTAAAAATATATTCTATTTATACTTTAAAACCATTCAATATTATAATTTAACCACATAAGATATTACGATGAAAAAAGTTGTTTTTAATTAAAATATACCGTGTTTTTACGATTCATTAAAATATGAAAGTTATCGAAAAAATATCAAAACTTTATCTAATGTAAATTTTTATATCCTGATTCAAAAGAAGAATTTTATTTTGTCAAAGTGAACATATAAACATGTCAAAAACTAGATTTAATGTGGGTGCGCCATCAAAAGGCTTCAAAACTGCATTTTTTTGATAAATACTTATTTTACCCGAAAAATTTATTTTGTTCTTATACCATGTTCTAGAAAATGTGTAAGATGAATAATAATGTTATAAATTTCAAAATTTAGTTAATAATATTCATAACGGCTAGTTCATGACAATATTATAATAATATATCATTGTTTATTAAAACCCGGTATTGCGTACAACACACGCTATCGAGGAAGGTCGCGATTGGGTGTAATGCAAGCCAAGTCAGGCTTGAGTGTAGTGCACAACTCCTTTTTTGTTGCGTATAACAGAATCCAACCATATTTTATTTATAAATTGAATATATATATATATATATACACACAATGTTGCGTAGAATAACTATTATCAAAATTGTGTGTAACACGATCCAAGAATAGTGTTGTGTATACTGCAAGCTAATACGGTGTTGCATATAGCGCAAGGTAATATTGGTGTAGAATACAACACAAGACATTAATGAAATTAAAAGAATATTTTTCATAAAATTTTGGGGTATTACATTCTACCCCCCTTAAAATGATTTTCTCCCTCAAAATTCGTCGGGGGTTATAAATGGTTTACTACTCGAAAGTTTCTTTAATAGAAACCCACATCGTAAAAAGGAATACCAAAACATGGGTTTAAAAACTAATGTATGAAATGTAATGGTTACCCAAATTAACTCATCACTGGGTTTACACATAGGAGAACAAAGGTGAAAATATGGATATGGAAGAAAAATCTAACCATCACGTTCTAATGGAGAGTGGTAGAGAACATGGCTATGAAAAAGCCAACAATCGCAAAGCCATAAATTTGTGATGATCTAGGGTACCATCTGATTCATCAAATATAAGATAACTAGGACAACATTTTTGGTTTTCAAAATCATTTCCCTAAAGTTGAAAATTTTGAATTAGAATAAATACTTACTTGATTTTGGTACAATCTCACTGTTGTTCGTGCTTTGAACAATTCCCACTTCATATCTTAAAGAAATGAAGTTGAATTTGTTATTCATGAAGTGTTAACAGATCATGTGATAGAATGATGGGTCATTCCATCTGTTTCAAACAAAAGTTTAGCAATAGTTATCAAATATACATAAGTCCATCATTGGTGAGGTTAATCATATACGATTCCAAAAATGAACTTATACTTCATATATCATACTGCTTAATAAAATAAAACTAGTTTATACTAACAAGGGACTTTCGGTAGGCCAGTGGTATGCGATAAAGGCTTGTCGCACTTTAGTTGTGGGTTCGATTCCCACAGCCTTGGCCGACGCGATGGGTTGTCGCACATCCTGCAGGTTGTCCGTTTTCTAAAACAACATTATTATAACATCCCATCGAAAATACCAAAAAAAGTTTTATCCTTAAACAATACTAAAATATGTCCAACATAATACATTCCAATCTTTAGGCTTATCTAAAATACTTCGGTCCAAGCTCATAGTATAGAGAAAATGATCACGTGAATGCCATCATTTATCCCTCATATATCTTGTTCGTCACATTCCAATCATGTGAATACCATAATCATGTAATTTCTTGAAAAATGAATACCCATTGAATCTTAGTGAAAACATGAGTTCTATAAAAAGATAACTCTTTCCACATACCAAAATCCTCAAAATTCTATTTACTTAGTCCTTATATCAATCATGATCTCATGAATAAAATTAAACATCTCATTATATTCTTGTCCCTTCATTATCTGCATATCATCTACTTTCCAAAAATATTTCAATCACTTTTTTTCCTAGATACCAGTATCATATAATTATTGAAAACCAATACATAGAGATTCCAAAATTCCAAAATACCATGAATGAGATTCCATGATACTATTTTGAAATCCCATTACATAAACACTTAATCATTCCACCACATCGTTTTCATATTCAACATCGCCAATAGTGATCGCATGTGACTTCCCATTGTCCTTTTCCTTAAGTGGTTTCTCATATCGATCATCACTAACCCTTGGATTAGGGAATTTATTAGCATAATGCCCCATTTCCTTGCACTTGAAGCATTGAAGTGTTGGTGGTTCATTCTCTGCAGTGTTTTCTTTATTCACATCATTAGAAACCCTTTTTCCATTACTTCGACACTCAGCTGCTCGATGACCTTATTTTCCACACTTAAAACATTTTCTAGTCCCTTTAAGATGATATCCACCATGCTTCTTTCCACACATTGTGCATAAGGAAACATTTATCTTCTTTTCACCATTATTGTGAGATTTCTCCTTGAACTCCATCTTTCGTTTCTTGTCAAAACCATGAGATGGATATGTAACACCAACTTCCATTTCTACCTTGATAGCACAATGAACAATTTCTTCATAGCTATTGAAGTCTTTTATAGCTAATGCCCTTCGAAGACTTGGTTTTAAGCCACTGAAAAATCGATCAACATTACTTTCATGATGGATGATAATGCCAGATGCATACCTTGCAAGTCTTGTAAAATTCACTTCGTATATACCAACAGATTGATCATCCTTCTGCTTCAGCTCAAGAAACTCCTTTTCCATCTTTGTTGGAAGAATACGAGGGAAGTGCTTACTGAAAAAAAAAGTTCTTGAACTCATCCCATTCCATGGACTCAATTACATCTCTTGGACTCGTATTCTTGATAAGATTCCACCATTGATCAGCTTCACCTTCCAAACGATATACTGCTAAGATGAATTTATCATGTTAAGAACATTGAAGAACTAAAAATATCTTTTCAGTGGTACTGGTCCATTGTTCAGCAACAAGTGGATCAGAAGACCCACTAAAAGAAGGTGGATGTTGCCTCATGAAGGACTCAATAGAATATTGTACCCTTCTCTGCTCATTTGGAAGTCCAGAATGATTCATAACTTGTGTATGTATAGCAATAAGATTTTTCACTCCATCTCCCATAACATTTGTTTGTTCAAGAGGGCAATCATTGCATTTTCCATTGCATTGATCAACACGATTCCTTTGGGTTCCAGCCATTGTCTACAACCCAAAAAGAATAGTGTGAGTGGCAAAAATCTTGCTAGGGAAAACAACATAATAAAGGGGGAGCACCCTTAATATGTAAGATCTTAGGTTAAATTCTACGATCTTTACCGTAGTTCTAGGATTGTATCCTATACGTATACTTATCCTTAGAAACATCCCTAGGCATACATTAGAAATATCTCTAGGGATCTCACTAACGTTTTCGCATCCTAGTTTCCAAAGGTTCACTAAAATTTTCCTCTGATACCAACTGTAGAGACCCGAAGCTTGACGTACATGGACATTACATTACTTTTGTGGAATACTTAGTACATAACAAAAAAACACACACAAGGATCGTAATAGTTTAGTGTCTTCGGAAACTCGGAATATAATCTTCTAATCGTGGTGAAAGATCTTTAACATCTCCCATAATGTTCTTCCTTTTTTTACCTAAATCATTTCTTTATATCCTGGGGAAAAGAAAACATAAAAGGGTGAGCTCAAATTCTCAGTATTGGTAATCAAAATAAATATCCAACACGTCATATTCATAAGAACATAACATTTTGGAAATCTTAACCTGCAAATGAGAGCATAATTTCATAACATGGGATAAATCATAGTAGTGAAATGAAATCCAAATAATCATAACATAAAACATGAAACTCGGTGGCATATACACATAATCATATAGAATCATATATTATTAGTCAAGACTCATTGCCAAGACTATCTTAGTGGACAAAGTCCATTTCTGAACTGAGTCACCCTCGTTTCAGACCTGTTTCACTGAACAGGTATAACCTACCGTTGCAGCCATGTCTATCTCATGAGATATAAAATCTTTACCCATTGCATTGGAGGGAGATATAGGTCCCACACATCTCATAATGATACCATTCTTATGCGTGCCACAAAATCATAAACCATCCATCATTGCATAACCCATGTAATAAAAATGAGAATCTTAAACATCATGACATCATAAAACAATTAATATACGATAAAGGAATTCATAAAAATAATTCCATCACAACATAATCAAATAAATGTAATAATAGGGATAAAAAAAGTCCCTATATTATCTTAGATGGAAAATAAATTTTATAAAACACTTGAACTTCATTCTTGAGGAAAATATCATTTCTACTTCAAAAACACTTTTCCTTTCTTAACATATCAAAAAAATTTAAACTAAAGGATGTTGATTAAAAATAAACATGAAAACTTGTAAAGGAATATTTTTGTAAATAATGTTTTAAAAATCCATTCATGTCGTATAATTCAAAAAAACATTCTTCGTACTTTTGTCGGAAAAGTTAAAAAGTACCTCGTACGAAAAACGAAAAAAGTTTCCTTTCATATCCTTTACTAAAAACTCACCGAAGGGTAAAATTGGATTTAAAAAATTGTAGGTGGATGGAAATAATATTACATATTGAGGAAACATGGATGTGGATGATAAAATACACCCCAGTAAATGCCAAAGTATAAACAATCTCAGAAAAAAATGAGATTGTGATATTTCCCTTACCTTATGTCTGATATGATTTGTACATATCCAAACCTCCTGTATAATTATTTAAATAATGTCATTAACTTATTAAAGAATCATATTCATTGTTATTATATCATATATGGTTCACTTATGACTTTATATTACCCGTTCTTTTGTAAATTCCATGTTAAAGAAGCGTTTTGGGTAAAATCGTTTCATTTATCGTAGGTGTTTGGACTTGTTGTTCTTAACATTATTATTACTTATATCATGATTTACATAATTCCATAATATAAAACATGATTTATATATAATATATATTCAGTATATATATATATATATAATAGATAGATAAATGAAATGAAACACACCGTTCATGGAGACGGTAGTCCGTACGTACGCATGAACGCTGTTTTCCATTCCTTATTATCTTGAATGGAAGTAAGTAGATGACATACATATATATATATACATAAATAAAGTAGATTTATCATGTCATATATTTCATTATTATTCATTATATATACTTTATAATCATTCATGAATGGTTAATGTGGAGAATGAATCTTATCGCGTCGTGGAGACGGTAGTCCGTACGTACGCACGAGCGATGATATCGTTCTCATGACCGTGGAAATGTATTGGAGTGTATGTATACTATTTTAGGATAAATATCAATTTACAATAATCATATATAGTTATTATGTACACCATTATACCCATCCAAGTAAGGTGGTGGTGGAAAATAGATTACACCACAGCGTGGAGACGATATTTCGTACGTACGCACGCACGATGATTTCCTTTTTCCGTAGGATGGATAAGAGGTTAATTATAGTTGATTCATATTTATAATAACATATCAGTTTATAAGAAATACTGATGTTTTTACTTTATAATTAAGAAACTAAATAAGTAGAAGTTGAAGAAGAAAGAAATTGAAAAAGATCCGTAATGGATATTACCTCTTTTTGACGTGCCTTTTCTTAACCTCCACTTAAAGAACTAAGGATGGTCTTTGAAGAAGACCAGGACCACTAGTATGATACTATAAAAGTTTAGAAGATATTTTTTCAGGGGTTTGAGGAGCTTTAATTATCAAATCGTTGTGAGGAGGAGAGGGAGGTGGTGCCCTTTTATAAGGGAGGAGAGGGGGACCTTAGAAAAATCTCAAAATATGATTTTATATTAAGGTCAAATTCGGTTTATAATGGTTCCAAAGGGTCTTATTTCGAAGCTAAAGTGGGGATGGGTCGCAATCCTCTCATCCAATAGGATTTAGACAAGTTTAGGTTATCATTTTAACCTTATCAATTAGATTTAACTCTAAGTTAAATAATTTAACTTTTACCGTGTCTTTTATATTTCTTACACTATATGGTTAATAAACCTACTATATAAAGCCAAACGAACCCCAAGTTGTTTATTATTAATATATATAACCTCAAATAAGTTATTTGGACGAACATTAGATTTTTAGGAATAAAATAACAATTAATAATATAATATTTGTTTTAAAAACTAATTCATGTCAATTTTGACACTATTTGGTACATGATTTTTATGAAATTCATAACAGAATGATAAGTTAGAACCAAGTTACTTAAATAGACAATAACATGTCATAGTAACCTATAAAATTAGTTTAAGTCATAAAAAGTCTCAAACTACATTTATTTGGGCATTTATAACATCAATTATGTTAATATTTTATTAAAAAGGTAATTACTGCATCATCGTTTTGTCATAAATAATTTAATTTATTAGATGTCTAAAAATTATAAAAAAATACTATCATGTATAAAATCTTTTTATATTTCCAATGAATATTTATAGTCAAAAATATTCTTTATATAACACCATATACAAATTAATTACTTAAAGATATTTGTTTTTTTTCTATTTTGCCTTTACATTAAATTAATTAGTCTAAATTGTCATTATCACTAAATGGGGTCCAAAAATAGACCCAAAGATGCCCATGGTCGTTAATTACTCAACCAATAATGTTTGGAAAAGTGTTAAGGTAATTTTTAATTAATATAATATATTTTTTTAACCCTTATTTACCGGATTTACCCTTAACTTTGTTAATAAAATATTTACCGCCGTAATTATTCAAAATGTCTATAAATAAAAGTTACCTATTTACACAATTTGAAAATCCTGATTACAAATATGGAATCCATTTTTCCAAATTCAAAACACATAAGTGGAAGAAATTAAATTAAAATTATTTCCCGTTGTTAAAACAAAAAGCGTGTTTTTAAGAGATAATAATATCTATCAAAAGATTGACACTCGTTTATGTCCAATATCAAAGTGATATTAATTACATTGACCACTATTGGATCAAATGGTAAAAATATATTCTATTTATACTTTAAAACCATTCAATATTATAATTTAACCACATAAGATATTACGATGAAAAAAGTTGTTTTTAATTAAAATATAGTGTGTTTTTACTATTCATTAAAATATGAAAGTTATCAAAAAAATATCAAAACTTAATCTAATATAAATTTTTATATCCTGATTCAAAAGAATAATTTTATTTTGTCAAATTGAACATATAAAAATTTAAAAAATTATATTTAAAGTGGGTGCGCCATCAAAAGGCGGCAAAACTGCATTTTTTTTAAAATACTTATTTTACCCGAAAATTTTATTTTTTTCTTATACCATGTTCTATAAAATGTGTAAGATGAATAATAATGTTATAAAATTAAAAATTTAGTTAATACTATTCATAACGGCTAGTTCATGATAATATTATAATAATATATCATTGTTTATTAAAACCTGGTATTGCGTACTACACACGCTATCGAGGAAGGTCGCAATTGCGTGTAATACAAGCCCAGTCAGGGTTACGTGTAGTGCACAACTCCTTTGTTGTTGCGTATAACAGAATCCAGCCATATTTTATTTATACATTGTATATATATATATATATATATACACACAATTTTGCGTAGAATAACTATTATCAAAATTGTGTGTAACACGATCCAAGAATAGTGTTGCATATACTGTAAGCTAATACGGTGTTGCGTATAGCGCAAGGTAATTTTGGTGTAGAATACAACACACGACATTAATGAAATTATAAAGAATATTTTTCATAAAATCTCAGGGTGTTACAATTATCAAACTCCAATTTCCTTTGACAGCTGTCAACATATAAATTTTTCCCACTTTGGGAAGTGTTGATATGTTTCATGATGTCTTTTACCCTCTCAGTCACCTCTTGTAAAAGTTCAAGTACAAGTATCTTTCATTCTCTAACTCTATCCCAAATAGTTGGAGTTCTACATTGCTTTCTGTATAGAGCTTCATATTGAGCCATCTAAATACATGATTGGAAGTTATTATTTTATCTTAACTTATCCAATAGGAGATGAAGATCCCATCCACCCTTTTATTATAGTGTGCAGGATCTTAGAATATATTCAAGAATCATAATAGTCCTTTAAAATTGGTCATCTCTTGGGGAGTGATTTGGTATGATAAATTTCAATTCAGCACACAAGGCATGATGAAGACTCCTCCAAAATTTAGATGGGATACTTGTATCACAATAAGAGACAATCAAGAGTTGAACCCCTTGTAGTATCACCAATTACATCAAATATATATTTGAATGTTGATCAAGAATGAGATTATCCTGAATAGAAATAAAGTTAGCAGTCATGTTTAGTTGTTCCACCACAACCTATATCTCATTATTTACCATTGATGTATTCGATAAATAGATTAAAAAGTCTATAGTGACATTATACAATTTAAAAAAGTGTATAAGAAAGGGTTTCCGCATTCCCTTGGACATCAGTCTCTATTGTTTAACTTGTTTAAATATCATGAACCTTGGGATATAAAAAAAATCTCCTTCTTCTTGATTCCCCACAAGAATTGTTCTTGTAGATCATGGTACATCATGGAGCTACTAGGATTGATAGAGAATAGAGTGATATGTTTGTTATCCAATATCTATTTAATTATCCCATGTGAGTAAGTTATAGAAAGTCGTGTTCCGATTAGAATCGAACCATCATCATTGATATGAAACTCTTTCAACTTCACATTCACTACATCATTCACCTTATTTTGTAAATAAAATTCATCCAATTTTTATTAAATCATATTCTCATGGATAGATGGTTAGGAAATCATTTGGTTAATTTAGGAAGTCTTTCATGTCATTATGATTTACAAATCATTCCTTTTCTTATCCATGATGATGGGGTCTTTCTCTATCTACAACATGGATATAGTAGCTTGTTATTTTCTACTATGAGCATCTGCTACCTTATTATCCCTTATATGATGATAGTGAATAGATAAATCATATCATTTTATTAGATTCAACCTTCTACATTAATGGACGTTGAGCTCCTACTATGAGAATTTCTACTTTAGGATCTTATGATCTATATATATGTCACACTTCTCACTACAAAGGTTGTATTTCAAGATTTTCGAGGAAGCAAAACCTAATTTCTAGATCCAGATCATGAGCATGTAGTTCTTATAATGTATTATCAACTACCGTGACACATATTCATCAAATTATCATTTTTCATCTGTATACAACCCAAGAAATTATCTTATGAATTATTGTATATAAAAAATCATGCCCCACATTTCGGTATTGTGAGAACAAGTGTGGTGATCAACCTTCTCTTTGTCTCCCCGAATCTATCCTCACATTCTTCTATACAGAAATTCAGTACCCCTTTCATTTTTATATTATTTTCTGGGATTTAAAATCATGAGAAATCATTTGAAAAACATCAGTATTACCAATATAATCTAAGAATACTACGGATTTTTGTGACAGTCGAGGGTTAGGGCCATTCATCAATTGCCTTATTTTTTGAATGGTCCACATAAATTCCCTCAATTGTGATCACATGTCTGATAAATATTCCTTGCTACATCCAAAATTCTCACTTTCTGAATATGATAGGCAACTTCTCCGTTGTCAATATCTCCAACAGAAGCCTTCAATTTTGATCATTTTCCACAATTCTCTTAGAGTAAATGGATATATTATCAATAAACACTATAACAAATTTATCCATGTAATGTCTAGTGACTATATTCCTCAAGTCTATGAAGATTATAGAAGAATTATGAAGTACAAATGGCATCACCAAAAACTAATAGTTCCCATACCATTTATGGTAGGAAACCATCCAAATATCTTCCTTCTTTAACTTTAACTGATGATATACAAAATGAATATTCATCTTTGAGAAGTATTTATCTCTTTTCAACTGAATAAACAACTCGTCGATAATTGGTAGAGGATAATTGATATTTTTGTTATTTTTTATGAGTTCATGATAATCTTTACATGACAACATTGGTCCATCCTTATTATCCGCCAAGAGAACCGGTGATTCCCAATGATATCAAAAAGGGTGTATGAACACTTTGTCCAAATGCTCTTGTAGATGTATCATTAATTCCTCTGGTTTGATCAGATCCATCCTATTTAGAAAAATTGAGATTGGATTTTCTCCTGGTTTGAGTCTATTAATAAATCTACCTCACTATATGTAGGTATTAATGGTAAATCATTAAAAAATACATCATTATATTCCCTCAAAATGAGAATTTTCCCTTTGTGTATAGCTTCCATTAACTCAACCATTTGAGCGAGGAATTCATATTCAGAAGGAGTCAACATGGACACCATTGATGTATTTTTAAAATATGATTCATGATCTATGTTGAATTTGAATAGGAGCATGTGATGTATTGTAATATGAAAAAATATATCATTTTACCTATAGGTTATATTTTTCCTATAAAAAATATCTGATACATTCCAATTATAGCATCAGATTACTCCAACAAAAGTATCATGAGATTTTCTGGAAGAATATTTCCATATACGCCAATAGGGGAAAATTCCAACACATGGGATGCAATGATTTCAGCACATAGTATTTTTAAAGTTTTATCAATATCGTTGTTTTGGGGAAGCAATCCAATTGTTCTAGAAAACATGCGAGATATAAAGGAATGTTTATAATGAGAAACAAATAATAATTTTTTCATTATTAATTGGATAAGTTGTATAACATGTATGAATTCTTTTTCTTGATAAACATCTATAGTATTTATGGAATAATCCTTCACTTATTCCTTTGTTTGTGGGGGATGCTGGTGTGGATTACCCCAGAGGACTCGGGGTTTAGAGTACTTCCTTTCATAGTCACCTTTCTCTATGTAGTTGTAGTGTTGGAACATGGATGGGGCTCTACTTTCCTCCACCACATTCTCCTTCCTTATCATTTATTTTCAAAACTCTTGAGCATGGTGTTTTTCTCTACCAAACATGATTCATTTCTTAGTCCCTTTAAGACAGTTCCCCTGATTCTACTTCCACATTTTATATATATGGGTTATTCAATTTTTTTTCCATCAATGTCATTTTATCCTGCGACACGAAACTGCATCTTTATTTTCATATCCACATCGACATGGGGACATTATCCTAAAACATATCCACCTTGATAAAAAATAAAACTATGTCATTCATAACTCGAAAAGTATACAATTTCAAGATCCTTTGGAAGGTGTGGATTTAATCCACTATAAAATCTATCAATTTTATATAATTATTGATAATATAATCCAAAGTGTACACTAAAAAACATATTAATGTTTCTTCATAGTTTTTTATAAATTCATTATCCATTTCATTAGTTCTTTGAATTCTCTCTCTATCTTCATACGATGAGTACATTCGAAATTCTTGTTAAGAAACATTATCTTAATTTCTTACAACTCCATCTCTTCCATTTCATTCCTCGTCTTGTTGTTCTTAATAAAAGGTAACCATTGGTCAGAATTTTTATTAATATATTTATAGTCCAGAGTCACCTTTTCTATTTTAGATAAATGAAAAACAAAAATGATCTTCTCTATTGATTAGATCCATTATTCTATAACAAGTGGATGAGAAGATCCACTAAACATCAGTGGTTATTTCCACATAATGAACTCAACAGACTATCGCTTCCTCTTATGTGATAGAGGATGTTCCACATTATTTAGGTTATTATTCAGAACCTATAAAACTGGCTAAAAATACCCATGATGTTTTGAACTCCACCTCCCAAATCATTGGTGATTTCATTCAAGAAACCACTTCATTTTCCCTTACACTAGTTATTGGCATGGATACTCCGGGTACCCAACATTTTCTAAAATATAAATTGTTATAAAAAATCCTAAGTCAAAATGTCACGAATAAATAATTTTCCCTTTTTGAAGTTAACAATAATATCATATCTTCTAGGAACCCTATGTTAAGAAATTCTTCTTGTGTACATACATATAGTTAGTCTTATTATTGTTATTTTTCTATGGTTCTCCTATAATTATTCACAAATAATGTAATTCAAGAATCAGATAAAAACTATAGATACCTAACTTTTCATTGATTACATTAATTTCATTTTAAGGATAAAAAAATAAAAAATATTAAATAATTAGGATCCAAAGTAATAGTGTTTGACAAAAAATAGTACCATACATAATATTTACCACATAAAACACAATAATTTATTTAATAACTTCTTCTATAGATTCTTATTAGAACCTGTATAAATCATTATATATGTAGTCACCTTAGGATATACATAAAAATGGTGGAGATAAAATCCTAGTGAGTGAATAAGATCATGATACAGTACAACATGGGGTTCGAATAACCATTATCATCAAAACATAAAATTGGATCATAAACCCAATAGGAAGAAATAATAAAGGTCATAAAATGTGGAAATGCATAAAAATAAATCCTTATTTCAAAGTGGTTAACTACCAAACATAGGTGTGTACAAAGATAACATAATTTTTTAACATATTTCACATTACTCATGAGGTTTTTTCACATTACCAAACAGATTGGAGATATATATATTTTTGGGTTCACTCATCACATCATAACATTAACATTACCATCTATGCCACATTAAACATAAATCAATATTGAAATTAAAATATCCCATTTAAAGGATTGGGTTTCACCTAAAAAATATTATATTCATTAAATTTGGGTTCAATAATTAATAGGTGATTTTGTTTTTTGAAAAACGATTCATCTACCTTTTATGGGTATTAAAAGTTGTGTTTTTGAAAGAATTGAATTTTTTGAACACATTTTGTTTGGCATAAACATTAGTGGAACAAATTTATATCACCATTATAGTATTATAATGACGAATAAATTATTTGTATGGATGAAAAATAATGTGAATTGGGTGAAAGAGGGAATCCCTGATGATAGAAGGTTGGGTTTGATAATTCCCCTTACTTGGTATCTCAATGCTTTCTTGACATTAATTTCATGTGTAATGTCTTTATATTATTTACATAAAAACTAATAAACATTTTATACAAGTAATTTCTTTATTATTGGTTTATTATTTTCATTTTTGTTCCATTGGATGAGTTATATAGATTAAATTCTCTATTAGGGAGTGTACTTTTTCATAGTTTCCACGAATGGTTCACCTGTAGACATGAATAGAAGATTGTGTAGAACATGGATAAACATGAATAATTTCTATTACATGTAATTAATGATATATAATGATTTTAGAAATATTATGATAATGTTTTTTATATACTATAATGATGAATCATTAGATAAAAGTTTATGATGATTGTTTTAGGTTATGATTGATGGTTTTTTTACCACAACAATCCTATTTTTCATTATGATTTAGTATTATGTATAATTTTTTTCCGAACAAAAAACTATTTAAAATAAAAAGTAAAATATTTTTTTTCAACCATTTACTGGTTTTATTGACATACTTGAAGGTGTTGACATAAAAAAAGGTGTATCACCCCAGATGATGGTAAATAGACACATCACATGAACTTATTTCATTTTTATAAAAAATAGATAGAGATGGGATTTTAATGAATAATATTCCATAAACATTATAGAATAAAATTATATCCATCATTTTGGAGTTATCATAAAAATCTAATAAGAGAATTTGAGGATAATAGAAGAAAAAAATGACAATTGAAAAGAATTTGAATGAAAAGAGAGAGATGAATTACTTATTGAATCATCCTCTTGAGATTCTCATAATGGAACCTATGGTCAGACTTTTGATGAGGCCAAGGGATCCTTTATGTGGGTATGGGGATTGGCATGATATTAGGGAATAATTTGGACAATTACTGAATCTTTATACATTGGATCGAACTCACAATTGTGTGACTAAATATAGTAAATTGAACATGTGACTTCGATCCAATGTATACTTAATCCATCTATGACTTATGCAAGATGCATAAATTTGTTTATTTAGCATATTTTTTTAAATTATTGAATTTCACTATTTAAAAAAATTAATGTATTTCAGAAAAATATATTAAATTCCCCCAAATAATTTTTTGATGTGTCGAATTATAAATTTAACTCCATTTTATGAAAATAATCTTCTAAATATGAATAATTTATTTGTTAATTAAAATCATAATTAACATGATTAATAAAAATGTTAAAATTAAATTTATTTTTCTATGACCTTGAAAATTTATTTAAGGTCACATAAAAATATCATATAATCTTAGGGAATACAAAAAAAATTTAGTATTACATTTTATGAATTCAATTTCAAATTAAATTATTAAATCAATCATTATATATTCATAATTTACAAATATTCCATCAATATAATACAATAACATATTGTCATTTATATGAAGGAAAAATTTTATTTATACTATCATTTATAAGGTTCTTATTCACATTGATGATATATTATTAATATGGGTCATATTACTATTGAGATGGGTAACAATACTATTCGTAAGGTTGTGTTACTAATCACTAAAAATAATGATTTCTCCATTAGACTCCAAACATCATTCTAATAAAAACATTTAATTGAACATTTTGGAAGTTCAAATATTGATGTGGAAAATAATGTATATTGGTCACATATAATTTTATAGTTTGTTTAAGAAAGATTTGCAATTGTGTTCCCTAATGAGATTTAATGGGATTATGAAATTACTATAACATGGGAGAAATTTCATTGATAAAAGTTTGTGTCCCTATTTCTTCACTCTTATATTTATTAAAATACATATTTCATCGATATCTTATATGATACAGGTCGAATTGATTTTCCATTGGTTCTGTTGGATTCGTTCTGATGATTATTAATTTAAGAAAAAGAAAACAATTTATTGATAAATGGTATGTTTTTTATATTTAAATTACTGCTTCTTATTCACATTTAAAATATCTTGTATAATATAGCTTATTATATAATGACAATTATAAAAAATTCTCAAGAGGTAATATCTATAAATTATCGAAGGAGAATTTATAGAAAAATTATCAAAAAGAAATTGAACCTTTCATCAATGAATAATTTTTATGATATTATCATAATATAACTATGCAACTATCAAGTAAAATATTTTCGTTTTCGTAATGAATACATTAAGGGCATAGCACATATGTTTAGGAATTATTTTAGAAATATATATATATATATATATATTTGGAAATGTGTTTTATAATTTTTATTGTGAAAAATATTGTGATTCTATTAATCATCCTAAAATAATATTTTTGAAATTATCCATGAGATATATTTTATTATACAATTTGATATTTTATTTATTTCTAGAAATAAAATATCTGGTTTTGTTTTCAGGAATACATGACATGTTAACATATTTCTGGTTGGGGTGAAAACATGATTCGATTCACCACAACATTTAAGTACATATCATTAACATCGATAAATTTGAGGTAGGTGTTCTTAACTTTATAGACCTTTTAAATTTATGAAGTTTTCATAATGTAATGTTATGATAGAATAGACCATTCTTGTTAAGATATGAATCTGGTTGTGTGAGTTGTCATGGGTGTCCTTGTTTAAGGGTGGTTATCATGGGGTTGATTATAGTGTGTCTTATTATTCCATGCAATTACTTATATGGTTTTTTTATATCCATTCGAACTATGTTATAAGTACTAAAATACTTAGGTGGAGCCTCAGTAATGGGATTAGACGTCTACCTAAGGTAACAACACAAAACAAATCATCCCTAAGCTGGTGCCTTACATAAAAATATTGGATGAGATATAAGAATAAACACCTATATAACTAAATAATTTAGAATAATTGGAAAACTATATTACATGCATGTTTCCCCTTTTAAATTCGGAAAATTAAATAAAGAATAACAAAATTAAAATATCAGTATACATGAAAATAATTCAAAGAATTCATCTTCACATCATTCTGTATAAAATAAATTAACGGTGAGCTCAAATTCTCCATAAATGATAAGTACAACAGAAAAAATAAGGAATCAATGAAAATAATCATCATTGAAATGAAAATAACTGCAACACATTCTAGGTAATCAAATAAATTATAATGAAATGAATCCATAAATAACATGAAAAAATCACATGGATAATAAAATTAATGAAAAAAATCTCAAAAAAGGAAATTCATAATTATTAGATTCCTTGTTTCCAAGAACACAGTACCATTAATGTCAAGAAAAATCACAATATGGATTATTATACTATGTTGAAACTAATATAATTTGTCCAACTGATTCGTATCATTAGACTAATAATACATCAGAGGGAAAAACTGAAACAGTCCCAACCTGAGTTGAATGTGTCGAATTCACTCGTTATATATATATATATTTAATAATCAATTTTATTCATAAATAATGATCCTTATAAAATATTTTTCTTTATAAAAGTATACTGATTTTTCAATATTTCACAAGATAATAAAATAACATTCAATGAAAACATCGTGTGTAAAAGTTGATTATGGGATAAAAAATTCATATTGCGTAAAAAAGAATGTTCATATATTAAAGGAATTTAATTTCCAAGGAATAAAATTTAAATAAATTTAGTGTATAATGATAATGTTAACAGTATAAAAAGTGAGGGTGATTCATCATTAATTATTACCATTCTGAAAAATTCCATTAAAATTATATTTGATGAAATAACACAAATTTTAAAATAATATTTCATAACAAATAAGGTATTATTGAAAATTCATATAAATGAGTAAGTATATACTCCTCATAGAAGTGTATATTTCATAATAACAAATATTACTCAATTGAATTTAAATTGGGACTAAATCCTGTACGTTACACAACATTTGGGTTGAATTATCTTCAAAATAATTTATAATGTTTTTAAAAATGTTATTATCATATACCAAAAATATATTAATATTAATAATAACATATATTATCTTCTTAGAATATAATATTAATTTTTTTTAATAATATTTCATTATTTTCATTATTTCGAGTGTTAATTGCATAGTTTTTTTTGAGTTTTTTTGTCTTGATAATTTTCTTATTATTTCATTAATAATTATTTAATCATATCCATATTGTAAATTATGGTTTTAATCTTATATATATTCATTATATAGGTATTTATAGTAATCCATAATTTTTGGATATATGAAATTGAATACATCACTATTGTAGACAGTAGGTCATACGTACGCATGAACATTGTTTCAATTATCATATCATATTAAAGGAATGAAAATTTAATGATTTGTATATGTAGATTATAATTACAGTGAAATATATTTTTTATATTTATAACAAATACTTATTTATACCATCATTTATACATTTCATGTAAATTGTGAACGGATCGCATCACCTTGAGGAGGCAGTAGCCCACACTTCCACAAATGATGTCATCATAATCCCAAAAAATGTAATGCATGATGTAATGTGTTATGTATTAATTATATATGAAAAAATTGAAGTATGAATATCATATATATCATATATAAACTATCAATCTATCCCAATTCCCAATCGGTTAAATTGATAATTGACGAATGTTTGATATTTATTCACGAGGTGGTAGTTCACAGAGTACATGAATGAAAATTGTGTCTCCAATACGATTGAAAAATTGGAAATTATAATTTTAACCATTAGCATAAAATTATCTCCATATATTTATTATAGTGATGTATTTATATAATAATAATAAAATAAGATTTTAGGGGGTGGAAAAACAAATAAATCCAATTATTGTGCTGGGGAATGTTTTATCTTTTTCAGGTAACTCATGTTATTTTATACCTAAATTCATCCATGGAATTGATTCATATCAAAGTGAGTAATCATGTATGGGGATGAAATGTTGGTAGTTTATTCATTAATATTTTGGATTATCTAATGGGATGTAGAGTTGTTGGTATGTGGGAGGGTTGAGTGACACTTTATTACAGACGAGTAAAATTCATGTAAATATAAAAATTTAACCAATATTGGGATGTCAATATTAAATCACTTATAAAGACCAAAAATTAAATAATTACACTATATTAAGTTATATAAATAATTTTACTTTCTGTCCGACTGAATATATTCTAATGTTTTGTGTTTTATAGAATTAGTCAATAACTCATACCTTACAATCCCATAAAATAATAAATGGTAACTTTTAAATATTTTAATTTTTTCAATTATATAAAAAATATAAAATAAACAACGATATATATTATTGAACTCTTCATGACATTAAACATGAATTCTCTAAATCCCTTAACCATCATAATGACCTGTGAAAAACATTAAAAATGTTGGATGATGAAAAATGTTCAGTAATGGATATAAATAGAAGAAATCCATTAGTCCATTGATAACATTAAAACCCATTAATATATCTTAATAATGTAACAAACTTCACCGTTAATTAGTATAAAAAATTGATACATTAAAGAAAATCTAATTTGAAATCATTTTGTATCCATAAGATATATATAAAACCAATAGAAAGTATAGAAAATGCATCCATGTATCATAGTAAATTATTATAATTTTCACATTAATAAATAGAATAACCATGTTGTAATGTTCTGACCCAAAAATCAAACCAAATAAGGATAAAATAGGCAGGGTGATACTGACCTTAGGTGCACCTCCCAGAAAGCCAAAGTCTGATGATTATCTGTATGGGTGGAAATAGGTATAATGGGGAGGTTATACTATCTCTACGGAAAATAAGATACTTGTCCGAGTGTAATATAATAAAAGTGACTCTGTAGACTTTAACCAGACCAAAATAGTGGACAAACAATCAATGGTAGATAAACTAGAAGAATAAATAAAGAAACAAGTGCAGTAGAGTGAAAACAAAATAGCATTCCAAATAGAAGTCATAAAAAATAATGAAACAACAACACATCGATCCACATATAGTAATACTTGTAAATAAACAAAGCTTCCAAAGGATAGAAAACAGTAGTGATGAAAAAAATCACATTGATATAGTAAATAATGAAACATAATGTAACTCCATCTAGGCATAACCTCATTGTCCATGACAAATATCATAACTAGTAATCAACATAGAAAATGTGATCCACTAAGGTGGAAATCATACAAACTGCAAACTAAACAAATTAATAACAACAATTCCCACCCAAGTTAATTTGGTCCATCCCTCGTTCCTACGGCTGCATGCACCCAACTACATGCTAGAATCCTAGTTCCAATAACAAACTATCTCCTGTATTCCATATCAAAAATTGTAAACCAAGCATAAATAAAAATCCATCCTTCATATCATTAGTAGTTGGTGAAAATTTTCTATTAAATTATTATAATGAAAAGGCCTTCTGATACAACTTTTTAACATCCCGAACTGAACATCCACCTAAAAATGCGAAATGTGTTGGGTGTTACTAGCCTTTTGCACACCTCCAATAATTCCAAAGGCTGCTGACTGGTAGTGAGGGTGTAAATAGGTATAGAGGGTAGGTTATACCCTCTTAGAGAAAAATATTCTATTGGTATAAGTGTAATATAAAATAAGAGACTCTGCATACTTGAACCAAACCCTCATAGTTGAAGCACCATCAACAGCCAATCAAATAGAAGAAGAAATATAGAAACATGTGTAGCTGTGTGAAATCAAAATAGCATGGTGAACACTACTTATAACAACTACTGAAACAATAATGAATGCATCCACAATAGTCAATAAATGAAAATAAACACAATCTCCAATGATTAATCAACAATTTATATAAAATAAATCACGTTTATACATGAAAGAAAGTATAAAAAATAACTACCTATAGGATTGAACACATGGTCCATTCCAAATCACTATGCAATAACTATTACTAGGTAGCCACTGAAGCTAATCTATTTACATCATGTAAATCCATAATGTCTACACACATGCCGAAAGACCCGTGTAGTGTGTGAGATAAATCTTAGAAGGATTCAAATAAATGGTATGTAACTAGTATATGGTTTTATGTAGGAATGAATCTATAAATAAATTAAACTGTACAATGCACAATGTAAACAAGTCCTCCAATAGTTCTTAGCAGCCACCCGGGAGTGTCACCTTATTCGGCCATCACCGGAATCACAGTTACTTAATTGGGCACCATGTGCCTCGTGAGACCATGTGTCTTATGTTACAAAGTCCCAAAGACATACACACGAAATACAAACATGGAACCTTGTTCCTTATGACATATCCTTTATCAATAACCGACATTCCATAGACATGCTCAAACAGTCGTAACATGGAACCATGTGCCTCCTTGAACCTCATGTCTTAGGTACAGAAACCCCGTCGGCAGACCAATACAATATTAAGGCTCCTCACCATGCAGGAGGCTTCCACAAAAAGCACCTCTAAACCAAAATTACCAAACTGAAATGATGGGGGCCTCTACCCACACGAGCGATCAAAATCACCTCAATAATGTTTTATCTATAGGCACACAACCCAAGACTGGAGTGAGTGTTAATAAAAAATTAATGACCAGGCCACAAACACTCTAGCACCACATGCCCCTGTGACCATATTTTTCATAATCTAATGGCACTACAATTAATGTAACCAAAGTCATTCCTAACATAAAAGTAACACTACCTCAGTCTGATGCCCATGACACCCAATCGCATGGTCAAACCCACCAAATAATCTAGTCCAATCCATCATGGGATCAATGTCACTCATGAATATCCAACCAAAAACATCACTACCAAAAGGAACCAATATATTAAATACCAATAATCCCATATATTTATTCAAAATAATCAAAATAAAAAAGAAAAATATTTTATATAGTTGAATAACACAAGAAATGTGTTGTCCCATACCATTACCAAGGTCCTGAAAGCCTTTAATAAAATTTATCACACTTAAATATTTTAAACAAAAAATATTAATCCAAAATGATCAATTATTTTAATTTTGACACCCCTAGACAATATTTACCAAATGAGAAATAGTCTTTATCGCTACCTCGCACAAGCATAATTATTTAATGGAATTCCCAACAACATCCCACAAGTCATACAATAAATTCAATATAAAGAATATGTGTCTCACTAAATAACCGTCTTTGGGATAAAAATACACTACCCCTTAATTACCATAAGAAAAATACACGGTATTAACCACCTATTCCAGACATGTAGATGCAAGTATGTCAGATATCGTGCTCCAATTCGACGAAAATATTCTTCGATATATATTTCAATAAAATCCTGTAAATTCTACTAGGATGTAAACTATGACATGAGAGATGAAAGAATAAGAATGGAATAGGGTTCATGAGTTTATTCGTCCTCATTTTATCCCACATTCAATGATTTATTGAAGAACATACATTAAAAGAAGAATCTTGGAGAAGAAACATTCTCATCCTCCAAGAGAATCACCAACTAAATAATGGGAAAAAGAAAATAGTCTGGGAATGAGACATGTCAATTTTCAATATAAATAAATAAAATTATAATTAAAAATATTCTATTAAAAACTACACTCTGTGTGGTATCTCATTTTTTCTTCGACTTATGCATGATTCCAGCTCATCAACTGACTAATATGTGTCACACGATTCAACACATGGCTCAGACACAACAGGTACATGAAAAGGAAATTATATGGCATGTTAAGGAAGAAAACATCATGTAGTATATAGTGTTTACATTTTCACAACATGAAATTTAATAATTCAACATGAAACTAGTACAATCCTTACATACACACGGCGTGTACTGTGATGTACATGGCCTGTAATCTAGAAATTTCCAGAACTGCCCCATTTTCCCCCTTTTTATCACAAACAACAAAAGAAGAAATTGAAAAAAAAGACCCATATTTTATAGGAAGAACGAGGTTCATAAAAAAATGGTAGACTTGTATTTATCTCTCTCATACAAATGGAATATCCACATGGCCAACTTCCATATCTAATACATTATAGGGTTGTCATAGAGCTAGCATTCATTGGTATATCATGTAAGTATGTTTCATTGGTTTATCATGGAACCACTTGTAAAATCTCATAGTACAGTTAAATAGTCATAACACATAAAATATTAAAATATTCAATAGTTGACTGTTTATATATCATTTTAAATGACCAGATAATATTTCATGATACTGAAAAAATCAGTCCATTTTCAATCCTATTTTCAATTAAAAAACATAGAAAAAAGGTAATAGGTATTCGTTTAATTGTAAAAACATGACAGATTCGATAAAAAGAAAAACATGATATTAGAAATTAATTTCCTTTTCTTTAATCAATATAAATTAATATTTAAAATAATATCAATAATGTTAAAATTTAAAAATCAATTTTGAAATAAAATCATTAGACATTCAGAATGTTCTGTACTACTTTGAATATTTAAATTATAAACCCAATGAAAGAATAAAATATTATAAAAATATTAAATAACATGAGAGAAGGTAAAATATGGATATATAATATCAAAATGTTTTTAAATAATCCTTATTAAATAATAAAACTTCTTGTCATCAAGAAATCACTCAATGAAAGGAGATTGAGACAAAATCACTTACCATGAGTCCAACTTATCTCATGTACCTTTATCATAATAAATAATATAATTATGTAAATTCCTTACTATATTCAGGAACTTTTCCATGTTTATAATTAAATATATTTAATTAATTATAATGTTGTAAAAAACAAACATAACCAATTATTCTTACATTGGGTTTTTTACCACATTCAATTTATCTATCTAAAACGAGTTTGGTTGGTAAACATTAGTCAAAGTGGTCATTTTATGAACATATCAAGAATAATAATAATGAAATAATTATCGTATTTATTCATAAATAATACTTTTAAAAAAACTAATGAATTAGGTTTATGAAAAATGAACCATCAATACAATCATGTAAACGGATGGTCGTACAAACGAATGTGTAACATTCTATTTTTTTAATGATCATTATGGATCGAAGTTAAGTAACATTATTTTTTATAGAATATTAATTTTATCATAAATATGAATTCATTTTAACATTTATTGTTATATATATATAATTATTATCATGTAAATGGAATAACATGTCATCAAGGTGGCAATAATCAATATTTCGACGAATGACTTTATCACATTATCAGTGTGTGAAAGGATAACAATGAAAAATATTTATTAAATTTTTAAAAAAAGAATATTTTTTATGAATATAATATATAGTTTACTTGCGTCCTATATGTCTAATTAATCTCATATTAATACATTCCAGTTAATGTGTGAAAGTATCACATCACTTTCAGGATGTGGTAGTCCACACTACCGAAAATGATGTTCCTATATTCAAACAAAATGTAATTCATGAATATATGTGTTATATTATATATCCAGTATTATGATGAAAATATATATATAACCTATATATTATTTAAAAAATATAATTTTAATCTATCTTCCCTAGTATAATAGGTGGTAAAGTTAAAATGAACGACATTGCTTTGCTAGGTGGTATTTTACAGTACAGAAACTATAAATTTGATACCCATGTGATGGAAGTTGTAACACCCAAGACATTTATAAGAAATATATTTTTTATATAAATCATCAAAGGAATCTTTAACTTCAAACAACACAAGCTTGGCTAGATTTACACGCAATCATGACCTTCCTTGATAGCTTTCATCGTACGCAATATCGAGTTTCGCTAAACAATGATATGCTATTAAAATATTATTAAAACTAGTCGTTTTGAATAGTAATAACAACTTTTTTAAATATTGTAAATTTTATTTTTCAAAATGGACTTCATTTTTGGATTTAGAATATTGGAATTTTCCTAGGGTGAATTTTTTTTATTTTTCTGGAAACACTAAATTTTTGATGAATAGTGAAAACACTGGGTTACTATTTGAAAACCGACTTTTTATTTAAATAATAATTTATTTTATTTAAATTTTTTTTTTCAAAATTGATGCATAATTCCTATAAAAATTCAATGTAATTCATTGGAGAAATTTTATAATAATTTTAGATATATAAAAATTTTATTGATCTTTTCACCGTCTTTTACCCACCTCCTAGGAAAATTTGCAAATTTACATAAAACTAAATTTTACCACTTCTGTGAGCTGAATTTAAAATATCTGAGATACATGGTTGATGTTAGTAAGTAAAATGTGGTTCAATGAGTTGAAAATAATTTTTGGTGAATAGTAACTTTTTACTTTTATTTACCACGATTAAAAGTAAATAGGGTAATTAAGGGTAAAAATAATATTATTATTACCCTAACACATGTCCTAATTCTATTGGATAAGTTTAATTCGACCAAAATTAACCTTAGGATTAACCTATGACCATTTAGGCCCACTTGGATTAGATTGGGACATTTATTATTAATTTATTTAAAGAAGGGTTAAAATAGTTAAAATCAATGTTTTATAACTAAAACATTTTTAATATAGGGTTATACATACTATAAATTAGACTATAAATATTCATTAGAAATATAAAAAGATTTCATACATAATGGTATTTTATTTATAATTTTTATACATTAAATAATTTAATTTATTTATGACACAATGATGATGCAGTAATTATATTATTAATGAAATATTGACAAAAATGATGTTATAAATACCCAAATAAATGTAATTTGAGACTTTTTATGCATTCCAATAATTCTATATGTTAATATGACATGTTAATATTTATTTAATTAACTTTTTCCGAACTAATCAATATTTTATGATTTTCAAAAAATATCAATTACAAAATAGTGTCAAAATTGACATTAAATAGTTTTTAAAACAAATATTATATTAGTAATTGTTAATTGATTCTTAAAACTATAATGTTCGGCAAAATGACTTATATAAGGTTATATATATTAATAATAAACATCTTGGGGTTCGTTTGGCTTGTTATGGTATGTTTTTTAACATTATAGTGTAAGAAAACAAAAAGACACGGTAAAAGTAAAATTATCTAACTTAAAGTTAAATATAAATGATTAGGTTAAAATAGTAACCTAAACTTGTCCACTTTCTATTGGATGAGAGTAATTCGACCCATCCCCACCTTAGCTAAGAAATAAATCAATTTGGATCTATTTAAAACCCAATATGACTTTATAATAAAATAATATTTTCAGTTTTTCCAAAGGTGCCCCTCTCCTCCCGAATAAAAGAGAAACTCCCCCCTCTCTTCCTTACACCACTTTGAGCCTTCATGCTCGGCCAAACACTGCCAATTTCTCCACACCACTTCACTAGAAACATCCTAGAGGTCCTGGTATTCTTCAAAGACAAATTTTAGTGCCCTAAACGGAGGTCTCAAAGAAGTGCTTCAAAGAATAGGTAATGTCAGTTACCGATTCATTCAACTTTATTTCTTCTTCCACTTCTTCTTCATTAGTTGTTTCATTATGAATTAATAACATCAGTATCTATCATATAATGATATGTTATTATAATTATGAAACAACCCTATTTCACCATCTATCCATCCTATAGAAAATGAAAACACCACGCATGCGTATGTACGGAATACCGTCTCCACGCCGTGGTGTAATCTATTTTCCACCACCACCTTACTTGGATGGGTATAATGGTGTAAATAATGAATATAAATGATTATTGTAAAGTGATATTTATTCTAAAATAGTATACATACACTCCAATACAATTCCACGATCATGGGAACGATATGATCGCTTGTGCGTACGTACGGAATACCGTCTCCACGATGTGATGCGACTCGTTCTACATGATTTTCATTGCATAATGATTACATAAATGAATTGAGTGAATAAATATGATATATATTAAACTAATACCATTCTGTAAATTAGGTATCTATAATCTAAATAGGAGAATAAGAATTTATTCGACAAAACACGCATTAGAACAAAAAGTAATAAACACCCGAATAACAAGTAGCAATGAAATATTACTAATAATAAGATAAGAATATGACCATATAACATATCATAAAAATGATTATGATTCTGGAATAAGTCAATGACATTATTTAAATCATTATAAAGGAGGTTTGAATACTTACGAAGCAAATTAGACCTAAGGCAAGGGAAATATCACAATCTCATTTATATCCGAGATTGTTTATACTTTGGAATTTATTGTGGTTTATTTTATCATCCACATACATGATTCCTCGATATGTAATATTATGTCCATTCACCTACAATTGTTTAAATCCAATATTACCCATCGGCGAGTTTATACTAAAAGATATGAATGGAATATTTTGTCATTTTTCGTACGAGGTACTTTTTGACTTTTCTGACAAAAGTATGAGAAGAATGTTTTTTAACTTATACGGCATGAATGGATTTTTAAAACATTATTTCAAAAAAGATTCATTTAAAAATTTTCAAGTTTATTTTTAATCAATTTATTTTAGTTTAGAATTATATGACATGATAAGAACGAAAAATTGTTTTTGAAGTAAAAAAGGATATTTTCCTCAAGAATGGAGTTCAAGTGTTTTATCAATATTATTTTCCATTTAAGATAATAAAGGGTTCTATTTTTATCCCTATTATTACATTGGTTTGATTATGTTGTTATGGAATTGTTTATATGAATTCCTTTATCTTATATAAATTGTTTTATGATGTCACGATGTGTAAGAATCCCATTTTTATTACATGGGTTATGCTATGATGTATGGAATATGATTTTGTGGAACACATAAGAACTATATCATTATGAGATGGGTCGGACCTATATCTCCCTCCAATTCATTGTCTAATGATTTTATATCTCATGAGATAGACATGGCTGGAACGACAGGTTAAACTGGTTTAGTGAAACAGGACTGAAACGAGGAATGAACTCGGTTCAGAAATGGACATTGACCACTATGATAGTCTTGGAAATGAGTCATGACTAATAGGAAATGATTTTCTATGATTATGTGTGTATGACATAAAGTTTCATTTTTTAAGTTATGTTTATTGTGATTACATTTCACTGCCATGATTTATCCCATGTTATGAAATTATGATCTCCTTTGCTGTGTAAGATTTCTAAAATGTTATGTTCTTAGGAATATGATGTGATTGATATTTATTTTGTTTATCCTTACTGAGAATTTGAGCACTCCCTTTTGAATGTTTTCTTTCCCCATTTCAGGAAGAAGGTTATTATGTAAGATATCCCAAAAGGGACTATAGATATGATGAAATAAATGGGAGACAGTGTAGACGATTTATGAACCAGTTGTTTATGTTTCCCAGTTTATAAAGACACTATACAAATACAGTCCTTTCATGGTTTTGTTATATGTTGTAATAATTGTACTTCAATTTTAATCTAATAACAATGTATGTAAATTATGTGTTGTTATAGTTGGTATTAGAGGAAAGGTATAGTCAACCTTTGGAAACTAGGATGTGAAATCCTTAGTAAGAACCCTAAGGATAAGTCTAAGAATAGAACACAATCTTAGTGTTTCAGAAATGGCATGAATAAACTATGTTATGTATTTAAGTGTTAAATTTTATTCTTGATTATGTGGTTTTACTATTATAATTAGTGTTGCACACAATATTTTTCTTGGTTTTAGTCAATGGATGGAACATGAAGGAACCGTGTAAATGCGGAATGCGATGGGAAATGCAATGATTGTCCCCCTGAGAAACCAAATGTTATGGGAGATGGAATGAAAAATATTTTACCCTTTCTCACACAACTTTCTCAAGCTATTAATCATGAAGGACTTCCAAACAAGCAAAGGAAGGAGCAAAATTCTATTGAATCCTTCACGAGACAGCATCCACCTTCATTCAGCGGGTCTACTGATCCATTAGTTGCTGAACAATGGATTAATACTACTGAAAAGATATTTTCAGTTCTTCAATGTTCTGAACATGATAATGTAATCTTAGTAGTGTATCGTTTGGAAGGTGATACTGATCAATGGTGGAATCTTATCATGAATATGAGGCCAAGAGAAAAAATTGAGTCCTTGGAATGGGACGAGTTCATGAACATATTTTTCAATAAGTAATTCCCTCGCATTCATCAAAAAAGATGGAGAAGGAGTTTCTTGAACAAAAACAAAAGGATGATGAATCTATTGGTACCTATGAAGAAAATTTTACAAGACTTTCAAGGTATGCTTCTGGTATTATTATCCAAACTGAGAGTAAGATCGATTGATTCATTAGTTGCTTAAAACCAAGTATTTGAAGGGCATTATCCATAAGGGACTTCAATAGTAATGAGGAAATCGTTCGATGTGATCTCAATGTTGAGATGGAGATTGGAGTAACCCATCAGTCATATGGGTTTGATAAGAAGAGGAAAATGGAATTCAAAATAAAATCTAAAGAGAACACTGAAAATAAGATGAGTTTTCCCTTATTCTCAATGTGTGGAAAGAAACATGGAGGGAGTTGTCTTAAAGGGACATGTAAATGTTTCAAATGTGTAAAGGAAGGTCATCAGGCATTTGAATGCCGCAATGATGGGTAGTATATGTCCAGTGATGTGAACGACGAAAAGGCTACATAGAGTGCACCTCCTACACTTCAATGTTACAAGTGAAAGGAAATGGGGAATTATGCCAATCAATGCCCTAATCCAAGGGTTGTGGATGATGATCGAGGTCAACAAACACTTAAGGCTAAAGACAAAGGAAAGTCACATGCAATTTCTATCAGCGATGTGGAGTACGATAACGATGTGGTGAAAGGTACACTTACAATCCACTCTAAAGTAGAAAATGTTTTATTTGATTATGGATCCACCCACTCCTTTATTTCTGATGAATTTTCTACGGGTATCACCATATTACCTCAACAATTAGATGTTGAGTTAGATGTGACAACCCCTAATGGAACAACATTCGCATCAAAAGTTTATAATTCTTTTGCAATTGAAGTTTGTGGGAAATTGCTTCCTGCAAATCTTGTGATCCTTCCTTTAGTGGGATTTTATTTGATTCTTGGCACGGATTGGCTTTCTCTATATGGAGCTCATATCAATTTCCAAAAAAGGGAATTCACCTTTCATTTTCCAGATCAATCTATGATCATCTATCGATGCAAGGATGAACATAACCATCCAGTGGAAATTTCATCCATCTTATGTGTCTTGATTCCACTAAATGAGGGTTATTTATCTCAAATGGTTGGAGATAAACTCACAATTAAGAATATGCCCATTGTACGAGAGTTTGATGACGTCTTTCCAGAGTAATTGTGGGGTCTTCCACCAAATCATGAAGTAGTGTTTTCATTAGAACTCATACTGGGTGCTTTACCTATTTCAAAGACACATTATAGATTTCCTCAATTGAGTTGCAGGAATTGAGAAGCAACTCCAAGAGAATCCTGATAAGGGATTCATAAGCCCTAGTGCGTCACCTTGGGGAGAACATATTCTGTTTGTTAAGAAGAAAGATGGATCAATGAGACTCTGCATTGATTATTGAGAACCTAACAAGATAACTATCAAGAACAAATATCCTCTCCCGCGCATTGATGACTTATTTGACCAACTACGCGGAGCTCAGTACTTTTCCTAGATTGATCTTCGTTCAGGGTATCGTCAATTAAGGGTTGAAAGGGAGGATATACCAGATACGGCTTTCCGTACAAGGTATGGACACTATGAATTTATAGTGATGCCATTTTTTATTACTAATTCCCCTTATATATTCATGGATCTGATGAATAGAGTCTTTAGATACTATCTTTATCAGTTTGTGGTAGTCTTTATAGACGATATTCTTGTATATTCAAATAGTAAGGAAGAACGTGAAGATCACTTGAGAATTATATTGAAGACCCTGAGAAAGGAGAAGCTTTATTCCAAATTTACCAAGTTTGAATTTTGGCTTCAAAAAGTTTCATTTTTGGGTCACATAATCTCAAAAGAGGGGACATCTGTGGATCCAGCAAAAACAGAGGTTATCGAAAGATGGTCGAGACCAACAACAGTAACTGAGATATGAAGTTTTCTTGGTTTGGATGGATATTATCGACGTGTTGTGAATTTTTTTTCATGATTATCTAATCCACTCAACAGGTTGACTCAGAATGGAGTTATGTTTGTTTGGACGGAGGAATGTGAAGAGAATATCAAGGAGTTGAAAAGAAGGTTATCCAGTGCACCTGTGCTCACACCGCCTTGTAGAGGAGAATGTTTTGTGATCTACAGTGATGCATCCAAGAAGGGATAGGGGTGTGTTCTTATGAAAAATGATATGGTGATAGCTTATGCCTCACGACAGTTGAAAATCCATGAGAAAAATTTCCCAAATCATGATTTGGAGTTAGCTGCGGTAATCTTTGCATTAATGATTTAGAGGCATTATCTTTATGGAGAAAGGTGTGACATTTATACTGATCATAAAAGTTTAAAGTATATTTTCACACAAAAGGATCTGAATATGCGCCAAATAAGATGGTTGGAGCTGATTAAGGATTACGACTGCCCAATTTATTACCACCCTGGGAAAGAAAACAAGGAGGCAGATGCATTAAGTCGACAAGACCATGCCTGCGTATCCATGATGAGGATCAGAAAAGATCCAATATTTATGGATTAAAAAAGGATGGATCTTGGAATTATTATTAAAGGGGAAAATATTATATTTCTCAAATGAATGTTCAACCATCTATACATGTTAAGATTAAAGAGGCACAAAAAGAAGATATAGAGTTACAAAAGAAGGTGAGAAAGGTTCCTGAATTCAACCTTGACAGAGATGGTTTAATAATGTTCAGGAATAGGGTTTGTGTTCCTCCCATCCCTGAATTAAATAAGGAGCTGCTAGATGAGGCTCATAGTTCTTCATTCTCTATTCATCCTAGAAGCACAAAGATGTATAGGGACCTAAAAGAGTACTTCTGGTGGGATGGCATGAAAAGTGATGTTGTAGAATATGTCTGTCGATGCTTGGTTTTCCAGCAAGATAAATATGAGAGACAAATGTCTAAGGGGATGTTACAACCTTTACCCATACTCGAATGGAAATGGGAAAAAATCAATATGGACTTTTTCAAAGGACTTCCTAAAACATCCAAAGGCAATAATGCTATCTGGGTCATAGTTGATCGTCTTACAAAGTCTTCACACTTCATTGCTATTATAGAGGATTTCTCTCTGGATCAGCTTTCTAGGTTATATGTAAAGGAAGTGGTAAGATTGCATGGAGTACCACTTTTTATTATATCTGATCGAGATCCGAGGTTTACCTCAAAGTTCTGGCGAAGTCTTCACCATACTCTAGATACAGAGTTGAGTTTCAGCAATGCTTATCATCCTCAGACAGACAGTCAATCTGAGAGAACAATTAAAACTCTAGAAGTTATGTTGAGAGCTTTCTCTATGGATTTCATAGGTGGTTGGGATCAACACCTACCTTTGGTAGAATTTTCATATAATAATAGCTTTCAATCCAGTATTCAGATGGCTCCTTATGAAGGTCTCTATAGAAAAAAATGCATAGCTCCAGCTAGATGGGATGAAGTTGGGGAAAGAAAGCTATTAAGACCTGATCTTGTAGATGAGATGGCAGAAAAGGTCCAATATATTCAACAACACATAAGAGCAGCGCAGAGTCGACAAAAAAGATAGCCTGATAACCGAAGAAAAGACTTAGAGTTTGAAGTGGGTGATAATGTGTTCTTACGAATATCTCCTTGGAAGAGAGTAATGAGATTTGGAAAGAAGGGAAAGCTGAGCCCTAGGTATATCGGTCCTTTAGAAATATTGGATCGTGTTGGGAAGGTATATTACCGATTGGCGCTTCCACCGAAGCTCTCTCAAGTTCACGATGTGTTCCATGTATCTCTCCTGAGAAAGTACATACCAGATCCTTCACATGTACTCAACTTAGAAGTTGTACCGCTAGAACAAGATCTTTCTTATGAAGAACAGCTGATAGAAATTCTCAATCATAGCGAAAAAGTCCAATGAAACAAGACCACTAATTTGGTGAAAGTTTTATGGAGGAACCACCAATTATAAGAAGCTACATGGGAGCTTGAGGATATGATGAAGAAGAGGTATCCTCCTCTGTTTGTTACAAGTGACGAATTTCGAGGGAGAAATTCATTTTAAGGGGGGTAGAATGTAACACCTGAGACTTTAATAAGAAATATTTTGTTTTATATAAATCATAAAAGGATTCTTTTACTACACAAAATACTATCTTGGCTTTCTTTACACGCAATTGTGACCTTCCTTGATAGCTTGTGTCGTACGCAATACCGAGTTTCGCTAAATAACGATATGCTTTTAAAATATTATTAAAACTAGCCTTTATGAATAGTAATAACCACTTTTTGAAATTTTGTAAATTTTATTTCTCAAAATGGACTTTGTTTTTGATTCGGAATATCGAAATTAGCCTAGGGTGAAATTTTGGTATTTTTCTAGAAACATTTAATTTTTTATGAATAGTGAAAACACTATGTTACTATTTAAAAAAAGACTTTTTATTTAAATAATTATTTATTTTATTTAAATTTATTTTAGGTCAAAATTGATACATAATACCTATACATGTTCAATGTAAATCATTGGAGTAATTTTATAATAATTTTAGATATATAAAAATTTTATTGAACTTTTCACCATCTTTTACCCACCTCCTAGGAGAATTTGCAAATTTACATAAAACATAATTTTACCGCTTCTATGTGTGGAATTTAAAAAATCCGAGAGACATGGTTGATGTCAGTTAGTAAAATGGGGTTCAATGAGATGATAATAAATTTTAGTGAATAATAACTTTTTAATTTTATTTACCACAGTTAAAAGTAAATAGGGTAATTAAGGGTAAAAATTATATTATTATTACCCTAACACATGTACTAATTCTATTAGATAAGTATAATTCGACGAAAACAACCTTAGGAATTAAATATTACCATTTAGGCCCACTTGGATTGGATTAGGACATTTATTATTAATTTATTTAAAGAAGGGTTAAAATAGTTAAAATCAATGTTTTATAACTAAAACATTTTTAATATAAGGTTATAAAAAAGATAAATTAGACTATAAATATTAATTAGAAATCTAAAAATATTTCCTATATAATGGTATTTTATTTATAATTTTTAAAAATTATATAATTTAATTTATTTATGACACAATGACGATGAAGTAATTATATTATTAATCAAATATTGCCAGAAATTATGTTATAAATACCAAAATAAATGTAATTTGATACTTTTTATTAATTACAATAATTTTACATGTTAATATGACATTTTATTATTGATTTAATTAACTTTTTTTCTAACTAATATTTCTTTTATGATTTTCACAAAAACCAATTACCAAATAGTGTCAAAATTGACATCAAATAGTATTTAATACAAATATTATATTATTTATTGTTATTTTATTCCTAAAAATATAAGGTTCGGCCAAATTACATAGATAGGGTTATATATATTAATAATAAACAACATGGGGTTCGTTATCTTTGTTATGGTATGTTTGTTAACCATATACAGTAAGAAAACAAAAAGACGCTATAAAAGTTAAATTATCTATCTTAAAGTTAAATATAAATGATAAGGTTAAAATAGTAACCTAAAATTGTCCAAATTCTATTGGATGAGAGGATTTAGACCCATACATACCTTAGCTTCAAAATAAATCGGTTTTGTGCTATTTAAAACCGAATATGACTTTATAATAAAATAATATTTTTAGTTTTTCCAAAGGTGCCCCTCTCCTCCCTTATAAAAGGGCACCTCCTCTATCTCTTCCTCACACAACGTTGAGTCTTCAAGCTCGGAAAAACCCTACCAATTTATTCTCCCCACTTCCCTAGAAACATCCTAGAGGTCCTGTTCTACTTTAAAGTCCAATATTAGTGCCCTAAAAGTTGGTCTCAAAGAAGCGCTTCAAAGAAGAGGTAATGTCCGTTACCAATTCTTTCAACTTTATTTCTTCTTACACTTATAATTCTTTAGTTTTTTCATTATGAATTAATAAAATCAGTATCACTAATATACTGATATGTTATTATAAGTATGAAACAACCATATTTCACCTTCTATCCATCCTACAGAAGATGAAATCATCACGCGTGCGTACGTACGGAATACCGTCTCCACGCCGTGGTGTAATCTATTTTCCACCACCACCTTACTTGGATGGGTATAATGGTGTAAATAATGAACATATATGATTATTGTAAAGTGATATTGATTCTGAAATAGTATACATACGCTCTAATACAATTCCACGATCACGGGAACGATATCATCGCTCGTGCGTACGGACGGAATACCGTCTCCACGATGTGATGCGACTCGTTCTACATGATAATCATTTCATAATGATTACATAAATGAATTGAGTGAATCAATATGATATATATTACACTAATACCATTGTGTAAATGAGGTATATATAACCTAAAAAGATGAATAATAATTTATTCCACAAAACATGCATAAGAACAAAAAGTAATAAACACCCGAATAACAAGTAACAATGAAATATTACTAATAATAAGATACAAATATGACCATATATGATATCATAACAATGAGTATGATTCTGGAATATGTCAAATAAATTATTTAAATTATTATACAGGAGGTTCAGCCACTTACGAAGCAAATTGGACCTAAGTTAAGGGAAATATCACAATCTCATTTGTATCCGAGATTGTTTATACTTTGGAATTTACTGGGGTGTATTTTATCATCCACATCCCTGATTCCTCAATATGTAATATTATTTACATCCACCTACCATTTATTAAATCCAATTTTACTCTTCAGTTAGTTTTTAGTAAAAGATATGATAGGAATCTTTTGTCGTTTTTCTTACAAGTTACTTTTTGACTTTTCGGACAAAAGTACGAGAAGAATGTTTTTTTAACTTATATGGAATGAATGGAATTTTAAAACATAATTTCCAAGAAGCTTCCTTTACATTTATTCAAGTTTATTTTTAATCAAATTCATTTATTTTAGAATTGTATGACATGTTAAGAAAGGAAAAGTGTTTTTGAAGTAGAAATGATACTTTCCTCAAGAATGGAGTTCAATTGTTTTATCAAAAAATTTTCCCATCTAAGAAAATAAAGGGTTCTGTTTCTATCACTATTATTACATTGATTTGATTATGTTGTGATGGAATTATTTTTATTAATTCCTTTATCTTATATTAATTGGTTTATGATGTCATGATGTTTAAGAATCCCATTTTTATTACATGGGTTATGCTATGATGTATGGTTTATGATTTGGTGGAACACATAAGAATGGTATCATTATGATATTGGTGGGACCTATATCTCCCTCCAATTCATTGGGTAAAGTTTTTATATCTCATGAGATAAACTTGGCTGGAACGGCAGGTTAAATGAGTTCAGTGAAACAGGACCGAAACGAGGAATGAACTCGGTTCATAAATGGACATTTTCCACTAAGAAAGTCTTGGAAATGAGTCTTGAATAATATGAAATGATTCTCTATTATTATATTTGTATGCCACAATATTTCATGTTTTAATTTATGATTATTTTGATTACATTTCACTACCATGATTTATCCCATGTTATGAAATTATGATCTCTTTTGAATGGTATGATTTGCAAAATGTTGTGTTCTTTTGAATATAATGTGATTGATATTTCTTTTTTTTACCCTTACTGAGCATTTGATCTCACCATTTTGCATGTTTTCTATCCCCAGGTCAGGAAAAAGGTTCTTAAGTATGATATGCCAAAAGAGACTATAGATATGATGAAATAAATAGTAGACAGTGTAGACGCTCCATGAACCAGTTTTTTGTATTTCCCAGTTTCTAAAGACACTATACCTATACGGTTCTTTCATGGTTTTGTTACATGTTTTAATAAGCGTACTTAAATTTTTAAGTACTAACAATGTATGAAAAGTATGGTTCATTATAGAAGTGTTTGTCGATTTTGGCTGTAACCATTGAAGAATAAAAATTTGAATATTGGAGATACAAATTTTATTATATAATAAATGAGTGAAAAAATTAATTAAGTGAGAATGAAACAAAACACAAATACACATTGAAGAATGTTACCTCTTTTTTTGGAAACTCATTTTGTTTTTCAACATAGGGATTCCATGTATGGATTTATTAAAAAGTTGAGGAATCATAGGTGATTTTAGATATGTTTTTAGATTATTTGGGATGTTTTTGGAAGATCCAAAACGACTTGATAGATATTAATATGTGCGGATGGTGAGTTCTTTTTTATTGTGGAGGTGGATTCAAATTATTGTAAATTTAAAATGATAAAAAAAAATTTAAGATATCTCATACATAATGTGACACAAAAAATTGTCAGAATTCTATTAAATATGTGATATTTTTGCAACAGTTCCAGAAAATGGAAATTTAAAAAGACTCATGGAAATTTAAATGCTTATGATTAATGTTTAACCACTATGTAACCAAAATTTAACTTAAATTTTCAAATTATCTATAATTTTTTGCACTAATATTTTTGGTCCAAAAAATATTTTGACTTTATTACAAATTATTTATTATTATGATTCAAAAAAATTTATCCATTTTAATAAATTCCAATAAATTATTTCGTATAAATTAATTTTAAATAATTCTTGTTCATGAGAGGACAAATATATGCTCTAAATTAAACTTTTTCATGTGTTTTTTACATTTTTAAATCACATATAAAAGTTAAATTTATGCTAATGACCAGTTTATTTAAAAATATAAAATTGATTTAATTATTAATTAAAAAGATTTGAACACATAATTTATGTATATATTTTATATGGATTAATGTGAAATTTTGAACTAAAATTAATCCTTATTTAATATTCATAATCATAAGGATGTTCACAAAAAAATGCCACAAACATGCACAATGTAAAATTTGAAAATGTCATTTACCAAAAGAATTATTTTCTCATATAAAAATAATAAAATTTTCAAAAAAAAAATTTCAAATTATTTCTCCATTAAAAGGAGGAAAATATCCAAATTAAATAATAATATTAACACTGTATTATTGTTCTATATAAAATCATCTTGCATGAAATGAAATAATTTAAATAAAATTATTATAACAAGTCATGTATTTTGTTGGACATATTATCTAATTTATGTTTAAGTTACTATATAATTCATAAATGGTAATAAATATGAAAAAAAGTTATTTTATCATTATATGGGATATTACATCCCCCTCCCACATTTTTTAATTTCATCCTTGAAATTTTACTCAATTATAAATTTAGTATGGGTATCCCCACCTCCCATAATATTTTTAGATTCCCATTTATTATACTCAACTATTTTGGTTTCCCATAAAACCAAGACCATTTGAATAACCTTATTCTAGAAAACTTGTTATCTAGTGTCAAGAACATGAACTAGATGTTCCTATTAAGAATGAAACTCTTCTAACTCATATAATTTAGGTATCAAAACATGAGATGAATCAAGTACATATTTCCTTGAAATTTAAAATGGAAATACATTTTTTACTTAAGAAAAACATATATGTAAATCCACTCAATAGGTAACAAATCAAACATTCATTAGTATTTCATACTTTCCAAAGATCCGTGGACTCATATTCATCATTTTACCAAAATGAACCACACATTTCAATGGGGAATATTTTAAAA
The DNA here is from genome assembly GCA_963277665.1 of Viscum album. Classification (NCBI taxonomy): domain Eukaryota; kingdom Viridiplantae; phylum Streptophyta; class Magnoliopsida; order Santalales; family Viscaceae; genus Viscum; species Viscum album. Next base: position 1,701,031,421 of record OY728127.1, read on the forward strand.
AAACATGATCACCTACCTTGAATGAAATATCATTCCTCTAATTAACTTTATATCTCTTCCTACTACTCTGAGCTGCCCCCATGTGTCTCTAAATCAACTGAAAATTCTCCACCATTTCCTCTAGAAACTCTTATCCCATCAACATCCTACCTCTTAAATCATCCAAAAAATCTAGTGTTATTCATCAAATTCTATATATTTACTCTAATGGTGCCATTTATATATTAGAAAAATTAATATTTTAATAATAACTCTCAACCAAAGAAATATGTTAATCCCAAAAAACCTAATAATTTATTGAGTAAGAATGATGAATATCATTAAATGCCTAAATCGACTCCACAAACTATTCAACATATTAAGGTTGAATTGTTGTATAGAAACTTAATTTATTACTAACATATTCTGAATTCCATTACAAAAATTGGGCATGATCCTTTGATTATGGACATATATAATGGATAAAGGCCCTCCATGTATCCTGATAATTAATTTTCGATCGATTCTAGAACACTTATATAATGAAATTTTTTCTCATATGGGAAGAAAATGTATAGGATTCGTTAATCAACCAATAATATCAAAAAATTGAATTATCACCTTAAGATGTCTTTTGAAATATAACGATAACATCCATTGATATATTTTTTCATTTCCAATATGGCACTATAAAAATTTTAAGACACCCCTTTGGTAACTATTGCCCTGCATTAACATTTTGTCAAGTCCAATAATTCATGTCAATTTCTGAAATACATCATTTCATTACATCCCACTAGTAATACTACTAAGGGTCCATGTACATCGTAGTGTAACCCAAATGAATAAAAAAACATTGTTCTCTGATCTTTATTCCACAACTCTTTCCTCAACTAGTAATTTCAAGTCCCACATAATCGTTTTCCATATTGTAAAACAGCTTATTCATAAATAATTAAATACGGAAAATTATTATTATAAAAGATTTATACCATTAATTATAATGATTTTTCCACCTTTTGAGAACTCTTAATCATTTTTGGAAATGATTACTACAATAAAACCCGATAAAAAACAAATGAGGTCCTTGTATTCACATATTCTAGGAAAAAATTTATAAAATACATTACCAAAGAGTAATGTCCAAAATGTAACATTGTTAACATAGAATTACAATTTTTTAAACAAAGAATCATCCGCATTTCATGCATTTATAGGATGTTGATAAATGATTCAATCATAATCCTTTATCTTCACCATCCATTTTCACTGTCTCATGATCAAATTTATATTATTTTATATATACATCAACTTTATTTGATCATTATATATTAAAAAAATAAATGAAAATAATTGGTTTCTAAAAACTTTTATCCCAAAAAGAAATAGTAGGTAATTCTAATTCATGTGAATGTTAATTTAACTCCTGAGTAATCAAATAATGTGAGTAATAAGAAACCATATTATCAGTATTCATCAAGAATCAACCATGTTAAATTTAATTAATAAACACAGTTGATGAGAAAATCACCATTTTATTAATGATGGGCCAAAATATGAGCATTTTCTAGTCATCTTTACAGTTCTGAAAAACAAACATCACATTCTTATGCCTTGATAATCTAAAATCCCAATATTTTTAACATAAATAGTGGGATAAAAATGAGAAATGTTAAAAAAACATCACTAATAACCATATATTTCATGTATACTATGAATCTCATGCTAGTTGGATACTCTTGGAATCTATTCATCAATTATTAATTTACGAGGGTAAAAAGTTATGATATATTTAGAAGCAATATCTTCATATAATGAACTTTTTTACAAAAAAAATAACTTTTGCTAAAATTTCCATATAGTTTCATTTAATATATGATGTTGATAACAATTCTTATGTTACTTTCATGTTCCTCATAGATTTCATAATATAGAAAATTATAATCTATAAACACAACCACAAACTTATCGAATAATTTTTTTCTATCATAAGTGAAATAACCAAAGTATAATATATCATAAGAAAAATATTGTTGATCTTATTTCTATCAATGAAGAAATTAATCACCTAAATTTGTAAAAGGTGATAGTTGAACTGAAAAATCATATTCTAGAATATATCTTTTTCCAGAATTCAAAATATTCAATAATTCATCTTATTAAAGAATTCAATATATTTCGATATTATGATTCATAGTACTCAAAAATTTACATTGTACTAAAAAGTTGATTGCTGGATGAATTGAGTATTCCGATCCACTGAGTGTTTTATCAAAGATGTTCACATCGTAATGAGATTGTGATAAAAATGGAATGTTTGTTCATAAGGGGAAAATGAATAAAATTCCACATGGATCTGATAGAAATATGAAAAAGATTTTCTAATCATGGAGTTCTCATAAAATACAAGTAATTAGGAAAAAAATATAATTCAATCCTTATGAATGAAAGGGGAGAAAATGGTGTGGCCAGTCATATTAGGAACAATCACATATAGTTTTATATTGGAAATAAATGATGTAACTAGAATGGATGGTAATTTACAATACATTATACTAAAAGTCAGTTGATACTGATAGAGATGTTAAATATTTCCAATTAATGAAGAACTAATGATTACAAGAAATAATTTGAAGAATAAGAAAAGATTAATTATATTCTAACTAGGTCAAGATTAAATATAATTATAATATATTGTTTTAAATTTAACATTCATAATAATGAGGAATATAATTGTTTGAATCACAAAAGTGTTTTTTTAATACAATGGATTTTTCATGATTACCTTCAAAAAGAAAAAAATTTGTGGTAAAAGGGGAATTTAAATCTAAAATAAAATGTTTTTTTTCAAAAATTGGTATGGATAAATTGTTTTGGAGAAACCAAAATGGATAAATTAGAACTGAGAAATAAGAAGGGAGAAATCAGAATGGATAAATTGGATTGGAGTAATAAGAATACTGAAATTAGAAATGATATATAAAATTTGATTGATATTTTTAGATTATATTAAATATTATTATTTATTCATAATTTAATTAGTGATATAAAATCCTTATGAATAAATAAGATCAGGTAATCAGAGTAGAGAATCAAAATCAGGCTTATGTTTTTAGAGAAATGTTAATGATGATTTGTATTCCTGAGAAGATTTTATATGTCTAGGGAAAAATATCTAAGTCTCAATAAGTGTTGAAAATGATATTAATGTATCTAAAATTAAAGGGAGCATGAAAAAATGGAAATTTGATTCAATTGGTAACAATTTCTTAATCCAAGCCGAACCCTTTTGGGGGAATCTATAAAAGATAATCCACTTCCAACATTATGATAGGTGTACTACTCATGAAAGGAAGAGAGAGGGTATAGATATATCGAAATTAAATAGAGAAGAAGTATTTTTCAAATATATATTTTTTGAAAATGATTCTTCGAAAATATGAAGAATGTCATAGACAAAAGAACATATTCTACTGATCATTGTATGAAACTAAGATTCATATTGAGTTGGGAATCATATTCAAATGGTAATCATATTTTTCAAGGAATAATATTCATCTATGAATTGTACTAGTTTTTTTCCAGACTCAGAATAGAAGTGGTTCAGAATTCATTCAATAATATTCTAATAGATTTTTATTTCTGTATTGATCCAAACAAAAATGAGAATCGAACTGTTAAATCGGACTTAGATTTATAAAGTATCCAAGAAACATTCTTATGAGGGTTTTGGTAAAAAAGTGAATAATAATTTTGAAATATCATATTTTATAATGTTGGTGTAGAAGCACTGTAATATTTTTTTTAAAAACCATTGTATTTAAGTTTTGTTATTCATGAGCCCCATTCAGTATTGGATTGTTTACATAGTGCTACATGAGTGTAAGGGTATATCCTACTTACTATATTCCACATAAAGGGATTGTTTCAATTATATTGTGTTTTATTTGATAATTTCAAACCCATACCAAGGAGGTAGATATTTTTCTTTAATAGTGAACCATATAAATACTTGTTTTAATATAGATGGTTGATTGATTAGTTTTCAGCAGTGAATGAAATCTTTAACTACATGAAATGGTTGTTTTTTATGAATTAAACCTAAAAGAAAAAGAAATCACTGATTCCCCCTCACCCTCTCTCTAATACAACGACCTTTACTAAGAAATTACAAATAGTATTACATAAACTGAACCCTTCATTTATTATTTATTAATGTTTTGATGAATATTTTGTGATGGATAATCTGAGTGGTCCGAATAGTAAGGGGATTCAGATGTTAAATGATATGAATTATCATATATGTAATGGAATAATAAATCCTTATATTATTTCTTTTGGGAATGATGATTCAAAAGCTATTATAAATTGTTTCCCTCTTTGTATTGAGAAGGCCCCTCTCAAAAATCAATAAAAAAACCTCATTAATTATAGAAGAGATATGAATGTTTTACTCTCATTATTTGGAGAAGGTGATTTTCTAAGAGTAAAAAGAGTTTCCACTTCCAACGATAACTAGGATGAGATGAAAAACATATATGAAGGAAATGTAATAGTGAAAAATGAAAAGTTAAAATCTATTGATTGAAGTATAAAAATATTATGTAATGTGACTATGAATCCATTTATTACTTCATAACCAGGGTAAATGACATGTTAAAAATATCATATAACATGGTGAAATGTTAGAAAATTCTACTATTGTGTAAAATATATTCATAATTATCCTTGAAATCTTATATGAAAAAGTTTCATCATTTGAAAAATTGGTCTTAATACATTATCTGTAGATAATTTACATCATACTCGAATAACATATGAGATGAAAATGGAAAATGTTTTTATGTGAAAAAATGTTGATGGGGAAATTTATTTCACTTCTACCGATAATGGAAAGGATAAGAATATTCCTGATGAATATGATATTTCTAACTCTAACACACAAAAAATAGTTATGTACAAATCATGATGAAATTTTATACTTAATTTTTAAAAAATTGCATATAGGTACATGAAGAAATACAGTGAACCATAAATTAATATTTTTTGGTTCTGGATATATTCTAAACATTGATTCCAATTTTTCTAAAAGAGGTTATGAAGAATAAATTTATGAGGAATAAATAAAGGAAGATAAAAAGGTGAAGAATATATTTGAATAATAACATATGTAAAATTATTATTCCAACCGGAAGGATAAGATGTTCTCCAAACCCAATGCAATGTATTTTTATCTTTGAATTATGATAGTGAAGATGTTTCAAAGGATGAAGATGAAAATATGTTGATTAAAAAATTTTATGATGAATGTCGTGATAATAGGGAAAGAAATTATTGTGAAAAATAATATAATAATGATTATTATGAAATATCAAATAAAAATAATAGAGAAAATACTTTATTTGTAATACTTTTCAAAAAATGTTACCAAAGTAATTTCTTATAGGATGAAAAAACTAATTTATAATATCATGATGAAGAAGAATTGAATTTATTTCTAATAAATATTTTGAGACAATAAAAGGATATAATATAGTTGAAAATCGAAAACTCTAGATAAAACAGTCAAGAATTTTATCATGGAGAAAAAGTCATGATTTTTGAAGAAATTGATGATTTAAAAATTATAATGAACATATATTGGTGATTTGTATGAAAAAAAAATGATTTGGATCATTTCTTTAAAAAAAATTCTAATCCTAAATAGAATGATAGATGTTTCAAAAACAGTATATTTTATGTTTGCCGCTGTTTTCATAAGGAAAAACCTGATATTAATCCAAAAATTTTACAATTAAATGATGAGATGAAATTTGGATTTATCATAAATTTTTTTGGAAGGTTATGTATGTGACCATGATTATTTATGAGTAAAAGTAAAATGTTTCTAAATATCAAATGCCCGAAGTATTTTCTACAAATTATGAATATGAAAGATTTCATATTAACTTTTTTTGGTAAGGCTCAAAAAATCCCCGACTTGTGAATAATATTCTGATTGATGATTTAAATGTTTTTTAAAAATTTATATGATTATTGAGAATCATCTTCACAACTCTAGTTATTATGAAGTTTTCAGTAGGAAATTTTCATTATATGGACAATTCTGGTATTATGGTGGATGATAGAATTAAATTAACATGTTTTGGTACTACCAACAATATTAAAACTATTTCACATGCTATATAAGGTAATATGTGTGGGGGATTAAATAACATTAATCGTATATTTCAAAGGAGGATGCTATAATGAAACTCGATAAGATTTATGTGAAAATTGAAAATATCTTAAAACAATTGGAAATGATTTTTGGATGATTTGAGAAAATTAGATAACAATCTAAAGGTTGTCCTATTTTTTACTTGTACCAAAACAAATTCTAAACAATTATCAGAAGAAAAATGTTTTAGATGATACGAAAAACAGATCAAGGGAGTATGAAAAGAATGAAGTCGTTGTTTTATGGACCTAACATTTTGACGAGGATAATAAGTATGAGGAAACATAAAATTCATTGAATGAATATAGGAATAAAGAAAATTTTAAATTTATGTTAAAAGTTGAAAATTAATTTCAATAGATTCTGGATATGAGAATTATGGTCCAGATATCAAATGTCTATTAACTATTTGACTAGGAAAAAAACATGCATGGGGAAAATGTTACAAACTGATTATAACAAAATTGTTACTAATTTTTAGAAGATTTGTCATCCTTATAAAAATATTATACAAATGGAATGAAACGTTTTACTAAATCAAAAAAGGATGAACAAAAGAAAAAAAATCCAATCAGAAATCTATAAATAATAAGAAACATCCATGACTATGAGAGTACCTGTGTTCGGATTGTTTCCTCTATGAAACAATTGTGTTTCCTCAGTATTCAATTTTATTTATATTTTTACAAACATAATGGGAAATCAAGGTGTTTAAATAAGGAAGTTGTATTATTCATATGTTATTATTAATTCAAAATAAATTAATGAAATTATTAAATACATGAATTTTTGGAATGTTCTATTTCTTATTAAATTAAACATTTAGGTATGTTTGTTTATAAGTGTTCAAGTTACTTTTATGTTAAAAAATTTATTTCAAGGGTTAACCTAATCATAAAAATTTAGAATGAAATATTAAAAGGTTATTACATGATATTGTTTCAATTTAAAACATTGAAAAACATGATTATTCAATCCTTTTTTCCACACTGGGTTCACCAACATAGAAATAGAGTTCTGTAGAAAAGGGTTCATTGTCAATAAATTCATGTGTTAACTATGTTGAAGAAAAGGTTCAATATTTATAGAGGAAATGTTCCAACCCCAGAACAAAGGTAATTTTTCAGAAATGGAGGACACTTTCTTGATGACCCCTTTTAATTTGATTGTCAATAAATGGGGGAGAGATAAGGGAAAGAAAAAAACTAAATAGGGGTTTAATAATGAAAATGGATAGATGAAATACTATAAAAAGAAAAAAGTCCACTTACTATTTTTTATTTGTTGACATGGTTGAAGATGGTATTTACTACAAAAAAAGGTGGATATTGTTAGGCCCTTGTTTTTTTGGATGTATTTTTTATAATAGATCAATATATTGATTACATTCATGAATTAACATTAATGATTTTTTTTTTCAATTGGATCTGAATGATTCAATATTATCTATTGGGTTGATTTTTTGATAAAAACTTCAATGATGGTGGAAATCATATTCACCATCATAATATATAAATGACTTGTTGGTGATCGGGTTTTCTACCAAATAAGAAGGTAATCAACTCACATTGTAATCATTAATGATCATACTAAAAAATTCATATTTTGGGATTTATCCTTTTCCAGAAGTCCTCATTTTTTGGAATTCATCTTATTCAAAAAAATCAACATATATTGGAATTTTCTATCACATTACTTAAGTAATTCAATCATATTTAGATATTTACTAATAAAAGAAGAGGATCATAAAATCCACTATGGGTTCAATCATGAAATTTATATTAATAATGAGATTAAAATTGTAATGAATTAAAAAATACTAATGAGTAATAGAATCATATTCAAGATGGATATTATATATATTTAAAGATTATTTTTTTTATCGTAGAGTTTTCATAAATCATATGCATTCTATAAAACTTGTGATGTATGATTGATTAACCAAAGGGGGATAAAATGTGTTTCCAATCATTTACATACCAGAAACAATCATGATAGTATTGGAAATAACAGATGTTTATAGAAGGGATGAGATGTTATAATACATTCCATTATAATTTCGATTATGTTGAAGTGGGTTTTAAATGTTTAAAAAATAAGAAGAATCCATTATTCAATGATATGACATGATGAATAAGAAAATTTTTATTATATTGAAAATTGGATAATATAAAATAGTAATTTGAATCTTTTGTTTTACAATTATATTAATTGTTATGAGGAAGATCAATATTGGAATTAGACTAGAGTTTTGATGACCATGATGTTTTTTATGATGAGTTTGAAAAAGAAAAAAAAAATTTCATAGGAAAACATGATGCTCATAGAATATAATTTTTCAACAATTGGTATAGAGAAATAATATAGTGAAATCGGAATAGAGAAATAAAAATGGTGAAATATGAATGGATAAATAAGGATAATTAAATATGAATGGATAAATCCAAATAGAGAAATCATTTTTATGAAATAGGAATAGAAAAATAAAATTAGACTAATGTTCTCTGATAAGATTTAAGAAAAATATTTCTTTATATATGCAATTGGTAAAGAGGACCATCATTGAGAAATCATATTAGGAAATGAGAGTGGAGAATCAGAATCTGAATGATGTTTGTAGAGATTTTTTTAAGTAGGGATGATGTTTTGAGAATATTTGAGAAGGTTCTAGAAGAATCAAGAAGAGTTGAGAAATTTTTAAAAAGAAATAAATGAATATAAAATTGAAGAGAACATGAAAAAAAGGAAAATTTTATTGGGAGGGAAACAATTTAATAATCCCTCACTTAACATTTTATGGGAATGATTAAAAGGTAAAGTACATAATATGTTCAAATAGGTGTACTGTTTATAGGGAGACGATCATGATTATATATTAATATTTATTGATGATATTTTCTTAGAAAAAAGAAAAATGAATACGAGTAGAATATCATATTCATCTAATCCTCATATTTAGCTAATCATCATATTAATCTAGTAATCTTATTTATCATGAATGATATTCAACTATGAATCATATTCAACTTGGAAATATATTGGTATTTAAAGACACCAAATAATTTTTTTTCATAAATATCATAATCATATTTTGACAGAGCTATATAATTGTATTGAGAATATCAGACTTCAGATTCAGACTGGAAAACTCGGCTGAGCTTCAAAACATGTCTAGAATAAGTCTTACCATATTCTGAGTGAGAATGTGAAGATTATTTTTTGAATATCATATTTTTCAAAGTAATTCAAGAAGCACTATAACATGTTTTTTAATAAATTGTATTAGATATTTTTTACACATATTGAAAAAACACTACTGTATTTTTTACATAGTGGTACATGGTTTTACGGAAATATCATACTCATTGTATTCCTCACCAAAAGATTTTATTTTATTTTATTATATGGTTATTGATCATTTCCAAACAATATATATTATGTATATATTAATCTTTATTAGTGAATCCAATTAATAATTATGTTCATATGGATTTTTATTAATTTTTTTCAGATGGAAATAGAATCATTAATAGGTGTCGATGTTTTTTTGATGAAAAAATAATAAAAGAAAATGTAATCACTAATTCTCCTTCTCCCCCTTTCAATGATACAATCTTCTTAACTGGTCTGTTAAAATATCACCTTTATAATTATAATTTATAGGATTAATATTTTAGTGATTTATGAACCCCAAGAAATGAAATATTGTTTCAACATTTTTAGTCCATCCTTTAACTATCAATGTGTCAAATGACCCTCCCAATGATGGGGGTCTTTGTAGCATAAAATTCTCAACTATTATCATTTTTCATTGTGGAATATATTTTTTCTCTCTTGTAAGAAAACTTCCACTATTTATAGCCTATGTCAACTGATACATCAGTGCAAAAAACAACTCAAATCCAAATACAATCATCTCATGATACTGATTTGGAAGGATATTTTTCTCTTAGTGCCTTCCCAATAAATCTTCCTTGTTTCCATTTTGGAAAATAATCATGAACAAACATATATCAGATGAACCTACATGCTAATATTTAAATACAAAATAATAATAACTTTACCATTAATTAGGATCTTATAATTGATTATTTATAACTCTATAAAAACTAAAAATATTTTCTAAACTATCCTCTAATACTAAATATTAGGACATTACCTTAAAAAATACATATTTTTGAGTTATGTTAATAATTTTACATTCTTTAAAATTGAGTATCATTTCATATTTACAATTATAGAAATTTAGACAATTAATCATACATAACAAAATAATAAAATACATGGTGGACACTTCCATATAGTATCAATTTTTATATTAATGTAAATTATTTTAAATTGTGTAAGTTAACTTTTATGAAATTATTTTTGATACTATACCTGAATTATCCCAATTCCCTTCTTATGCATAATTCCTATGAAAAACATTAAAAAATATGGGTTGAGTATAAAATGATCTGTAAGGGATATAAAAGATTGGATACTCATAGTCCATTGAAAACATTAAATACCATGAAAAATTTATCATACATTATAATTTTCATCCTTAATAAGTATCACGTCCTTTATTTTGAAAAAAATCTCATCTCATACATTATTTTAATTATACGATTACCATAAAACACATAGAAATCATAGAAAATACATAATGGTATCATGTGACACTATTATACTTTTTTATATTATAAATTAAATTACAATGTATTCTTATTACACACATGTCACTCCTATTAAAATTATACCTATACTGCCGACATCTATACCCAATGCACATGAGGACTATCATGGACCCAAAATTTGTTGGCTTATCATGGAACTACCTTTAATTGATTTATCATGGAACCATCCATAAAATTTCCAAGTACTATTATATAATCATAAAGAATAAATGATTTCTATTTTGAAAATATCTTTTTTAAAATTTAATATGAAATCACTTGAAAAAAATTTCATGATATTGAAATAATCAGGCCATTTTTATACCATTTTTCAATAAAAAAATACCTAGAAAAAAGGGACATGGGGCTTTTTTATTCTAAAAACATGAAGTATTGATGTGGAATCTAAATACTAAAAATATACATAAAATTTAATTCATAATCATTTTTATTTATATAAAAATATATATGTAAAATGATATAATTAATATTTAAATAGAGAAGAAATTAAAAATCATATCTTTAATCATTCAAAATGTCAAATACCACATTGAACATTTAAATCATAGTCCACATGAAAGAATAAAATTTTAAATAAACATTAAATAACAAGAAAATAAATACAATATGGATATATAAATTCAAGTGGGATGTATATTCACCTTATAATAAAATAAGTTGCATATCACCCCGAAACACCTCATAGAATGGACATTGAGATGAAATCCCATACCTTGGGACTGACATGCCATGTGTGTTTGTATAATGATGAATAATAAAAAGATATTTATTATTTACTTTCTTAATAATTTTTTTAGGATTATAATTAATTTTATTACAAAGTTTTAATCAAATATTAATATATTTAAACATTTTGTTATGTTTCTATATATAAATTCATGTTAAAAATGTTTCTAATGACCTAAATTTTATTAAATTATATATAATTTATCTATTTATTCTTAAAAAATTAATAACTAAATTTTACTATGAAATAAAATTGGATCAAAATGTTGTTTTGAACTAAAATTCATTATTATTATCTATTAATAAAAATATGTGTGTTCTTAGAAAAATATATAAAATTCACCACAAGAATAATTGGACATTTATCTTCTGTATTTAATTTATTTTCTAACATAATAATTATAAAAGTGTCATAATTTTTATTAAAAATTAGTGGGCCATAAGATGGCGGAAAAAACCATATTAAATGACAATATTAACAATTTTTTATCATTTGATATAACTCAGTTTTGTGTGTAATTCAAGAAACATTGGAAACTAAAATTTTCATGTTATGTAGACTATTGTAAATTGAATCTCATTTAATGTAAAAATAATATATATTCATAAATATTAGTAAATATAAAAAAGACTTATTCTATCATAACTTGGGATGTCACTTCTTGTGCCTACAATAATTAATTACATTCATAAAAAGATAGTATATGGTATAAACATGACCATAAGGTGGGTTTTGATTTTTTTTTATTTTGACACATAGTATTAAATTTTACCCACTATGTAAACTCATTTTCACCATAATCGCTGTAATTAATTTTAATTAGAATCAATAAATTTTTGGTCAAAAAACAATATTTCATCACAAGAAAAAAAAATATTATTCTTATAAATATGGAATAAATTTTCCAAAATTCCAATAACATAAGTATTTGAAAATAATTTAATAATAATCCTATAGAAGCGATTAGAAATATGATATTTAAGTGAAAATGTTTAAATGTTCACTACATTTTTATATCCCAATTAAATATAAAATTTATTCAAATGGCCTAAATTGTATTAATAGATTAAAATTTTATATAGTTATACTTTAAAACCATTTATAAATTTAATTGAAAACTATAAATTATTTATATGAAGTCATATTTCATTTAAAAAGTAGTATTTTTCACTACTAATAAAAAATAAAACATCACCAAAAATTTATAAAAGATCACCCTCAGATAAATTTTAAATTATTATTTCAAAAATAATTTTCTACTTAATGTTTATAAAAGTTCAATCGATTATTTTGAAAATAGGATATCTAATAAAAGGTTAAAAAAATAATTTAAAATTATAGCCTTTTATACATAAAATTGTGATCCTTTTTATCTAATGAATATAAAATCTATTTGATGTATGTCAAAAGATGTTGTTGAATATAAAAAAATAAATTTAAATAATATAATTCAATAATAATAAATAATTTTACATATTAAGAAAAATATTTTTTTGAACAATAATTTTTATAAAAAAATATTTGTTATATTGCATTGGTTACCATATTCATTTATAATTAATTAGACACCAAATAAAATTATGTTCATATTGTAAAAATATCTTCAAAATATATATATTCATTATCATATATATCAATACAATATATAGTTGATTTATATTATATTAAATAATAATATTAATAATGTATTGTAGTTTGGTAAAACATGTAAATGTGTATAACACAAACTATCAAAGGACTTTGTATTTTGTGTAAACAATTCCAAAATCGTATTTCATGTTATAAAAGATAATATCAATGTCGCTTTGAGCATAATATTATTTTGGTGTTAGGTATAATGTTATATTTAAAAAAAATTAATAGGAAAATATTTTAATGTTTTGGGATGTCACAATTTCCCTATAATAAATAAATTACTTCCTCTCAATTAAAACCTGATCTCAATAATCAATGGATTGATATTTAGAAAAAATATTTATGAAAACCCATATAATATATTTGGTTAATAACACATCTTCTCAAAAAGAGGGTATTGGGAAATGAAAAGGTAATCATGAAACTAGGATTAAGAATAAGAAAAATTTACTGAAATCATAGATAAAGAAGAGAAATATAACTATCCAATTATGATGGAGAGTGATATAGAACTTGTTCATGAGAATGTTTTTTATATAAATGAAATAAAAACGATTTTTGTAAATTTTCGTTGATATCATAAAAAATTATGTAAATAGGAAAAAAATTCAGAGTATTTTACATGATTTGAGGAATTATATCATTATCTAAGAAAATATGTTTATATAAATTTATCTGATCATAATCATGTCATTTTCTTCACCTTAATAAACTAAAACATTCATTTTTACAACAATTTTCATGATATGAGAAGGATAACAATATCCTCTTAAACCACACACAAATATCAACTTAAACTATTACATATATGGCTTCCATTTGAAAATGATTATTATTGTACACTTTAGAAGGATGATCACTGAATTTAAAAAATTAAAACATAATTAACATTCAATGAATATGAGGTATCTCTTTAATCATTACATACCAAAAAATGTAAAAACCTTCATCAGATATTATTTTAAAACATGATAATAAATTTAATTACCATAAATTTTTTTTGGACCCACGCAATTTTACTTCGTCCTTAATTAAATCACATGTTTTGGATATATTCCTTAAATCTAAAAGTGTTATAATATCCATAAATGATAGCGTAATCATCATTTTTGACAAATAATTAATCCCTTGTGTTATCTGAATCGGTCATTCATTTATAATAACATCTTAATATCACAATAAGGGAATTATTTATGGTCGCATTTGTATCAATCAAGTGTTTTCAAATAAGATCAACAATCAAATGAATAATTTTTTATTCAGCTGTACCACAGAAAAAATTGTTTCAAATCATTAAGGAAATAGTATTTAAGTAAAGTCCTAATATATTTCCTAATTCATATGATTAAAACAATATTAATAAATTAAATTTACAAGATATTTTGTAGATACAGATGTAAAAGTACATTAATCACTCAAAATTTGTTGTATATATAAAATATACTTGACAATGATACATTATATTTTTCTAATGTACATTTTCTTAATACATGGGGAATTTATTTTCATTGATCCCTATACCCTTGAAGTTGTAACACTGAATAGATTTTTTCCCCATCTTTAGAATAAATTATGTCAATTTTTGACTCTTTTATCTACCCATATATTGAAATCTAATTCATTTATGGTATTTCATAGGGCGATTCCATCCATATTTCTCCCACGATATAAAATTATTCATCTGCATACTTGATGAATTCTATTTCTAAGGTTGTTTAGATTTCCTCAACTTATCTTTATTCCCCCAGAATATATTGATCATATAAAATTCATTTTATATTTTGATATCACATAAATAATTTCATGACGTGATGAAATATTTTTGTTGAAAACGTCCCTTTGGAGACTCAAAATATGATGTTCAATGAAGTGGTCAATCATTTACTCTATAATGAATATATAATCCATTGAATACTAGGTTAAGCCTGTGAAGGAGGCTTCAAAATCCGTGAAACATTATTATTTAAATATTAATTCTATTAAACATTATGTCTATCTCAATATGTTTCACATTAGGGAAATACTTATCAAATAATGTCTCTGTAAAATTCATTAATTCCATTTTTTCTATTTATTATTCCACCATAGAAATTTGGATCAATAACCACTATTGATCACCATAATGTTTGAGGAAATTAATTGAAAAAATGAAAATTTCATTTTAATAACCTCCCAATGCAACAAATATATTATCAAACCAAATAATCCATTCATTATATGAATTTTCATCAGTAATTCCTCAAAACTATGGGGGCCGCTATCGAAATATGTTATTCAAAATAGGAAAATATTATTATGGAAGAAGTTTCTCTATCAAGGATTGTTTATGTGTTATAACATGATTAAAAAACCCTAATATAAACATAACATTCATGGTTAAAAATACATGAAATATTAGCTTCACGGGATGGGAAACCTCTAAATTGGTCTTGAATACTAATTCTATTCTTCCTCCCAAGTGAAATCTCTATACAATGTCCTATAAAGGATTATATCCTAACATTGTGAATTATAATTTATAATCCAAAAAATAATGAAATAATTATTCTAAATTGAATAATTAATTTATTATAGTTTCGAAATCATAATTCTACAATCTTGGGGTTTTAATCAACACTGATCTTAAATGTATATCTTTTGGTTTTGAAACATAATCTATATTTTTTCAAATGTATTTGGATTAGTATATACAAATAATCCCTATAATAAAAACTATATTATCCTATAACACATCATCCTAATTCTATATTATTTAATTATTTCATTGGAATTGATACATGAATAAAATCTCAAAGGACCAACCAATATAAAATTTTGTAAAAACATATTATATTAATTATTCCTATATTAAATTGGGGAAAAAAATTTAAATAATAAAAAAGTAAAATCTCATAATCCATGAATTTAATTCAATGAATTATTCCTCATATCATGGGTAATGCCAAAAAAATAAGATTGAGATGTATTTCTCAGTAAGGGTTATGTACATCATATGAAATAATGAATTAGTTTTCATAATCATCATTTAATGGTAAATTACTGAAACAACTTCCATTTATTTAATTAAATGGTAACTAAATTCATAAATAGATAATTTAAAAAAATATCATGATTTACCCTAATAATAAATTAATTAAAAATAATATTAATGCTTAATTATTGTACACCAGGTTTCTTAGTTACATGATACCATTACAGTCAAGTAATTTCACATCATGGTTTAGTATACCCTTTAAAACCCCATCTAAATTGGACAAATGATCCACCCCATGAGACTATTCATTCATCAAGGGGCGTACATTAAATAGTCCCCTGCACATGAAAAGCCTATCCAATGATATCCTTATATGTATACACACTAACTTATTTCATTCATAAAAAATATTCCTTATCAAATATCCATATTGAGTAAAGGATGTAGATTTATCAATGATTCACAAATAATGAATTAAAATTAAATGAAAACAACATTTGAAAAAATGTTACATGTTTAATAAATAATAATATAAAAAAAGTAAATGTATATTTAATAACAATTTAATTCCCAATTAAAATAATTATAATAATGTGACTATTTTAAGAGAGTTATAAATCTTAAAATAAAGTGAGATTGTTCAAAATAATTTACCATTAATTAATTTTCTTTTAAATTACCATTAGATGATATATTCAAATTTAAACATTAAATAAAATGAATAATAAATTATACATGATATTATATGTTAATTTGATATAATCTGTAACACATTAAATTGAATTGGTGAATAATAAAAATTAAGTCTAAATGAAATATAAATTTAATTAAAATCCCATATCATACGCCCCAATTTGGATTAATAATATAAAAACTAGTATATAATGGTTTTATGATTGTTATTAAATTATTATTGATCCATATTCATATTTATAAAAACATATATGATCTTATTATAATATCTTATTTCCCATTTGTTAATAATAAATCATTATTTTCATTATTTCGGATCTTATTTGCCTAGTTTTTTTAGAAGTTTTCACTTACTATTTTTCTTCAAATTACATAGATTACATGATCATCATAATAATAATTTATACCATGATGAAATATTATATATGTTCTTTATATATTTATTTATTTTATTCCCCAATGTTTGTATATAGGATATGAAATACACCTTTTATGGATATGGTAGGCAGTATATACTCATGAATGTGGTTTTTCATTTTATTCCCACTTTAAAAGAACATATATATATATATTGTAATTATAATACTATATTAATTAAATATTTAAAATATATATTAATAAAAAATATCCTTAATTTATTCCATGTAATGTGTGAATGAATCACATGACTTTGAGGAGACAGAAGTCCACACATCCACAAATGATGTTATCACATTCCCCGATAATGGAAATCACGAATTTATGCGTAATATAAAAATTAAAGAATCATAAAGACATTATATATATCATATATAAAATATATAAAATATAAATACATCATTATTCCTAACCTTCAAATGTGGTAATGGAAGGAGGAACGACATCGATTTGTGATGCGATAGTTCTCTCTGAACATGATTGATGATTTTGTATCCCATTTGATGAACTGTTTAAATGTGAAATTCATACCCTTATAATAAAAATATTATTAGTATGTTGGGGATACTTAATATTATTATATAATAAATATATAAAATAATTTAATTAGTGGATAAATAAATAAATCAGTATATCTCATTAATTAATCCTAACTCTTTTTAGGGGAACTCCTTTTGTTTTTTTCCAAAACAATTACATGATACAATTTTATCAAAAAATTATAATTCTATAGTGATGGTGAACATTTTGTGAGTTTTTTTAATGGTTTGGATGATAAAAATATCTTGAGTTTTTTGAGTAAGTAGGAGGGGTGAGAACATTCTTATAATGGAGGAGGAGTGGAATTATTAAAAATATAAAAAAATAAGAACTACTGGGAGGAATGCCCTACAAAATATTAAACCAATAATGAACCAATTACTCTAAATTAGTATATATTGACGAAATATTTCCAAAAAATGGGTTTTTGAAAATATTATAGGTCATTTGGACACATGATATTAATGTTCAACCACTATGTAAACCCATTTTTAGCATATTCATTTTAATAACTCTTAATTATATTCCCTAATATTATTGTTCAAAATCAACTTTTAACTTAACAGAAATTATAAATTATTATAATTTAAATTATTTATCCATTTTTTTAAATCCAATCATATATGTGGCTGAAATTAATTTAAAATTAATCTAATGGATGGGATGAGAAAGTGGGTTTGTATAATGAAAATGATCAAAAGGTCACTATATTTTTATATTTAAATTAAATCTAAAAATTATTCTAATGACATAAATTTTAATAATAAATTTTCAATTTATATAATAAATATTTTATTATAAATTAAAATTTAATTTTACAATATAATTTATTTAGATGAAAAATCTTATTTCAATTTAAATTCATCATTTTCACCCTTTATAATAAACAAAAACATCCTATAAAAAACCAAATGTTCACATTAAGATAATTTCGAAATTCATATTTCAAAAATGAAATTTATTTTTTCATATAAAATTTTTTATTTTGAAAAATATTGTCTTAATATAGTTTCTCGATTTAAAGGACGTGACAGAATATTTTAAAAATATATCTTTTTATGTGTAAAAATGTGTTGGTACTTATCATATTCTATAAAATATTTTGTCAGAATTTAAAAGAATAATGAATATATAAAAAATATGTTACATTATGATTATCCACTAAAAGTAATTATATAAATATATTATATAAAAAGTCCTTTCGTGCATATATTTTTTTTATAAAAACATGTCCTTCATATTCAATTGGATTATATATTAATTTCTAATTAATGAAAATCCAAGTAAATATATAAATTAAATTAAATTTACATTTTTAATATTGATTTAGCCCATTTTATATATTTCATTACAATTATAATTTGATTTCAATGATATTAAATAATAATATAATTATTTTATTTCAGTTTGGTAAAACTCGTTCTCGTGTATAATGTAAACATTCGAAGGACTCAGGATTATGTGTAACACAAGACAACATAGTGTTATCTGTATTAAAATGTAGTCATAGTGCTGTGTGTAGGATAATATTAACATTGTTTTGAGTATAATGTAATATATCAACATAAATAAATTTATTCTAAAATGTAAACATTTCAATGTATTGGGGTATTACACCCAACCTAAAGAGACCCTTTAATCCTTAATGGTGGGTGTGTTTACCATAATAAAGGGGACATAATAGTGGCTAGCGATCAAGAATTGAGATTTTGATGTGGATATTTGATTTTTGTTTTATAAGGTTACCCATACAGACTAAGACATAACATCCTTAATGGTTGGTATACTAAACCTTGTATAGGGGAATTCATATTTTCCATTTTTTGGATACTGAGATACATAAGTGATTCCTTTTGTTTAAAGAGCCAGCTTTACCAACATTATAATTACACAATTTTAATGATAAAATACATAAAATCACTAAAAATGAGTATCAAAATGTTTATTATCTATGGAAATCAAGTACTATTAATACCTTTTTCTACATAAAATATAAAAATTAATTTAATACCTATTCTCTAGCTTCTTATTGTCCATTTAGTTCTCCTTAGTCTATGTAGTCACCTATGGATATACATCAAAATGGGGTGACAAAAAAAATATTTTAAGAGGACAAATAATATCATGAAACAATAAAAAATGTGGTGAGAAAAATCATTATCATCATAAAATATCAATAAGATCATAATAATGAGAGTAAAAATTTATAAATTATATGGAATGATGAAATGTATAAAAATGAAACATCATGTCTTGGTGGTTAACTACCACACATAGTTGTGATAAAATATAGCATCATGTTCAAGAATATTTCTCAGTAATACATCATATTCATCAAATTAACCAATATATTAGAGTGCTATATAATTCCAAGTTCACCAAACACATCCTAACATTTACTTTGCACTATATAATTCTGGGTCCTCCTGTCAGTTCAGAACATTTCCATTATCATGCATACCACAAAGAACAAATATCAATTTTGAACATAATATACCCCATTGATGGAATGTGTATAAATTAATATGAAGTCATTCATTGGCAATGGTTTCTAAAATTAATGATGGAATAATATACTTGATATAATAATCATCAAACATGAGTGAAAAAGATACGATCTTGTTATATAAAAGTTGTTTTTCGAAGGAACATTTCATTTAGAAAACATATTTTTTATCATAAAATCAATTAAAAAACATTTATATCCTAGAAAACATAAGATAATGATGATGTAATTATATTTAATTATTACACATACTTAAAATGTGGTGAATGAGGAATAACTCAAAAAAAGTGAGCTAGGTTTTATAATTCCACGTACCTAGTGTCTAATGGGATCTTTCACATTAATAACATGCATAGTCACATTAGATTAATTAAATACAAATCAAGGAAACATTTATTTATGAATATTATTCATTTTAATTTTATTATGATCATTTATGGGATTTTGGATGAGTAATTGTGTTTGATTTCATTGTTTGTGAACATTCATTTTCATGGTTTTCTAGATCGATTCACTAGTATACATGAATGGATGTTCATGTAAAATGAGGATAAATATCCATAATTTTTTTATATGTTACTAACTATATTATATATGGTTTTATGATATTATAAATATTTTTTATATACAATGATGATGAATAATTATATAAAAATTAATGATTATGTATTTAGTATAATTTTTGTTGGTTTTTCAATCACAATGAACTAATATTGTTTTATTATTTATTATTAAATGAAACTTATATTTATAAAAAAATTAAAGGGTTATAAAATAATATTTAAAATCTAATTTTGAACATTTAATGGTTTTATTAACATCATTAATGTTGTTTATGGAAAATAAAAGTGCATCGCCCAAGATGTCAGTTAATTGGCACATCACATGCAGCAATTTCTTTTTAAAGATAAATGTTAGAGAGGTAGGAGTATAATGTTTTATAATATATTAACCATATTTAATTATTGTATATGTATCTTACTCCAGTTATAAATAAATTTGGATTAAAGGAGTTGGGGGTATAATAAGAATAAAAATTGATATAGAAATGAAATGTGGAGAAAAAGAAAGGGGATATACCTCTTTAATTCTCCTCTTGAGATCATCCTCAAGGTAACAAGTCATGTGCATTTGATGAAATTAAGGTAACCTATACATGTTCTAGGGGATATGGATTTTTTTGGGTGAATTTAGAAAATGATTAATGCTTGAGAGGTGTGAGGAGAAGAGGGTTTGAGGGGTGGTATTTATAGTGGAGTTGAGGGGAGTTTTCTCATTATTTAATTCATTAGTTTATTAATTTTCTCCAGAAAATAAATTTTGATGTTTTCTGAGACTAAATATTTTAATTATATCAATTTATTTCAAAACAATTGGTAATTATATCAGAAATGACGTAATAAACAGGGTAGTTTGACTATAATGTATAGATACCATATGTTACCATGTTTCAAATCTCATCAAAAATTAAAGTAATTTCTAAAATCACATATATTAATCATAACCATTTTTTACATGTAGAATTTACAAATGAACTCCATTTTATGTTTTTTTAATATGAGTAATTAATTTCTTAATTAAAATCAACTTTTACTTGGGAAATACAGATTTCAGAATTATTACAGATTTTATCATAGATTGAAAACATTTTTATGGTTTCATAAAGTTACAATAAAATAATAACATTTCAATATTTTTATTTTTAAATACATTTTATCAAAATAAATTTCTTTTTGAATTATTAAATTAATCATAAAGTATTTATTAAATATTTATTTTTCATAAAAAAAGAAACACTTTTTTACTAATTTTTAAAATACTTACATACTTATACTAAGATATAAATTTATAATATTTTCGATTATAGGATTCAAAAATTTTATTTATAAATTCATGGTATAGGATACTATTCATTTGTTTCATTACTACTCAAATTGCTCATATTAAAATTTCTATGATTATGTTACTTTTTAATTAGTATTACATCCTTAACTTCTATAAATACTTCTTATTATAATAATTCATCATTTATAACTATTTTATTATGTTTTATATGTTATTTTATGTGATTTACACAATAATAAATTACAATAATAATGCATAAATACTATTGATTATAGGAAGGTTCGTTTCATTCTTCGCCCGTTTTTAAATTTCAGCCACAAAATTTCATTTTAAAAAACAGGTGTGGGTACTTCTCTTTCATTGCCTCCTCTAGTTCGAATGTAAATTCATTATACTTATTCTTTCTCCACAAAAAATTTACAAGGTGGGTTATCTTTTTTCATAGAACCATATCTATTTGTTCTAGAATCATTATTACTTGTTCCTTGTAAGAGAAATCATCTTCTAGTTTTACCACCTATGAGTTTAGTACATGTGAGGAATTTGGTATGTACATTCTTATGGGGGATATGTGGAACATATATAGAACATGATC
Source organism: Viscum album (assembly GCA_963277665.1). NCBI lineage: Eukaryota > Viridiplantae > Streptophyta > Magnoliopsida > Santalales > Viscaceae > Viscum > Viscum album. Next base: position 1,701,054,231 of record OY728127.1, read on the forward strand.
CATATTTGGTTTATGTACAATCTGATAGGACAAAACTATTATAGATCAAGGATCTCAAAATGGTAACCTTTTCTTGGGATTAGATTTCATTTCATTAAAAATTTCATAACTCTCTTCCATGGTGATACTCGAAAAAAGAAATTATCCCCAAAATCAAACTCAAAGTCTCATCGATGATTGTCAACATAACTATTTTTCTAACTATGAGAATCTATTATATGTTTAGGAATGGGATGAACATTTTCTATCATCTCCCACACAGGATCAGTTCCAATTATCTTTCTTTCACAAACATCATGTAACACCCCATGATTTTATAGTACGCTATTTCTTCAAAGTAAATCAATAACTTGTATTACTCACAACACTGAGTTCAAATGCACCATGACGTAGTAAAGTAGACGTTAAAAAGATTTTATGAATAGTATTAACTAAATATTTAACTTTATGTAATCTTTAAAATTTTAGAATCCATATTATTTGTTTCTTAGACATAATGAAAAAACCAATTCATTTTTTTCAGATTAATGAAGTATTTTAAGAAAAATAAAATTTTACCACCTTTTAATGGAAAACATTATTTAAATCCAATATTTGGAACATTTAAATATTCAATCTGACAAAATAAAATTTTTCTTTAGAATTAGTATATAATATTTTAGTTTTAATAAATTTTTTGTTTTTTCTGATAACATTCATATTTTCGTGAATAGTGAAAAATTATATATTTTAATGGAAAAAAACCTTTTTAATAAAAATAATTTATAGTGTTAAATTTTAAATTTTAATTCTTTTGAAGTATAAATAGATTATATGTTTCCCATTTAATCCGATCTTATTCATTGTAAATAATCTCACATTGAAATTGAATATAAAAATGTATCAATCTTTTGTTAGTTGTTATTTTTTAAAAATAAGTTTTTTGGTATTGAAAATGTGATTTATTTTTAAATTAACAAATTAAAATTATATATTTTTAATTTGTTAAAATATACATAATGTTTTAATACATTATTTCGAAATTAAATTAGGTTGAATTTTTTATAATTTTCTGAAAACATCCAAATTTTGATGTATAGTGATAAGAGTGAGTTATAGATTAAAACCGAATTTATTTTTAAAAAAATTTATTATATTATTTAAATTTATTTAAGGTCACAATATATTCATAATACCTATATAAAATAAATGTAATTCTTTGGAGTAATTTTGTAATCATATTAGCTATATAAAATTTTATTGAACTTTACCCCATCTTTTACCCACCTCCTAGGAGAATTTACAAATTTATATAAAACATAATTTTACCACTTATGTGAGTTGAATTTCAAAACAATGAGAGACGCGGTTGATATCAGTTTGTAAAATTTATATCAATAAGTTGAAAATAATTTTTGGTGAATAGTATCTTTTTCCTTTTTTTAGCACGGTTAAAAGTAAATAGAGAAATTAAGGGTAAAAATGATGTAATTATTATCCTAACACAAGTCAAAATTCTATTGGATAAGTATAATTAGACCATAATCAATATTATGAATAATATATGAACCTCTTTGGTCCACATGGATTAGATTAAGACATTTATTATTATTTTATTTAAAGAAGAGTTAAAAAAGTTAAAATAAAAGTTTAATAACTAATTTTTTTTTTAAAATACGGTTATACATAAGATAAATTCAATTATAAATATAATTTAGAAATATAAAATTATTTATTAAACAATGGTATTTTTTTATAATTTTAAGACATTAAATAATTAAATTTATTTACGACACAATGATGATGCATAAGTTACCGCATTCATGAAAGATTAAAATTACTGACATTATAAATATTCAAATAAATATAATTTGAGACTTTTTATAAATTACACAAATTTTTTAGGTTAATATGACATGTTATGGTCAGTTATATGATTTTTTTAGAAGTAATAATGCATTTATTAATTTATAGAACACAAAATACCAAATAGTTTCAAAATTGACATAAAAGCGCTTTTAATAAAAATATTATATTATTAATTGATATACTAATCAAAAAAATTATATGCTGCGGAAAAATAACTTAAATAACATTATATATGTCATTAATTCACCACTTGAGGTTCTATAGAAATTTTATAGTATGTGTATTAACCATATAATATAAAAATGAAAAGAGACATGGTAAATATCGAACTATTTAACTAAGAGTTCAATCTAAAAGATAAAGTTAATATATTAACCCAGACCTGTCTAAAACCTATTTTTTAGTGATTTTCGACCCATCCCTACCATAGATTTTAAATATTTCATTTTGGAGCCATTATAAATCGAAACTGATTTTATTATAAAATAATATTTCTACCTTTTCCTATGTTGCCCCTCACCCCTCTTACAAAAATGGTACTCCACCCTCTCTCTAATTCACACCTTCAAAACCATTTGGCTCATCCATCCTCTACCCAAATACACTGCAAAATATCCTCCCTTAATCGATTAGGGCCTTCCTTTGGTCATAAAGTCAACCTATGGAGCCCTTTTGATCACGTCAAAAGAAAGAACCCAAAGAGGAGGTAAATATTTCATCAGATATTTCAAGTTATTTTCTTCTTCAACATTCTCGTTCTTTGTTGTTTCAATTATAAAATAATAAATATAATCTCTTATATGTATTGTGATTTTATTATAAATATTTTACCACCATATTCATTATTTTATCCATCCTATGAATGATATGTCACCATACATACGTATGTACGGCTTACCATCTCCACGTCATGGTGTAGTTGTTATTCAATAAATTATTATTTGTATGGGTATAATAATGATTTATAATTGATGTAAATAATAAATATTAAATTTTAATGATTCTTTATATATGATATAAAAACTATTTTCATACTATTTTAAATCGAATGAATGATATTATTGCTCGTGCGTAAGTACGGATTACTGTCTCCATGACGTGATGTGATTTATTTCAATGATCACCATTTAACGATGATTTTAAAAATATATATTATTAATAAGAATTTAATATGTTACATAATGATGATACTAGAGATATATATATATATATATCTATGTATGTATTTACTTACATATATCTAATTCACATACTTCTGTTCAACACGATATGAAGACGGAATCGACGTTTATTCGTACATAAGACCTACCATCTCCATAAAAGTTTCATTCCATTTCATATATATTCCTATTATAAATATTTATATTCCATATATATATGATATATAAATCAAGGTTTATATTCTGGAATCATTTAAATCATGATCTAAATGATAAGATCAAGAATAACAAGTTAAAACACATACGATAAATAATGTTAGTATTACACAAAATGTTATTTTAACATGGAAATCTATATTAAATGGGTACTATAAAGTAATAAATGAATCATGTATGATGTAATAAATATGAATATGGTTCTGTTATAGTTTAATAACATACTACGGTCATTATACATGAGTTTAAACATACAAATGACCAATGGAAATTGCAAGGTTATGGATAATTCTTCAATATCATTATTATATGAGATTGTTTATGTGTATGTATATTCTGGAACATTTTTATTATCCATGTACATGATTTATAAATGATTATTCAAATGGATTATTTTATGGGACTTTTTTACTAAAACATCATTTTAAATGTTTTAAATATTTATTCTTCTAAATGATTCTCATTAATGTCCATGTCTTCAAAGTCGTTTTATGGATTTATTTTCATTGACATGAATTTTTTTAAAATATTAATTGCTATCAAAAGTTTCAAAGTAGTCTGATAAAAATTGATTCAAAAAGGTCATTAAATTTATTCCTTTGTAAATTGTCTTATTTTTAAATGTTTTTTATGAAAAAGGGATATTTCTTTCAATGATTATTTTTACTAATCATTTTCATCTATATCAACATCCCATGATGGATTTTAAATTGGTTTGATGTTGATTTATTATGATACAAATCTTCCATAATGTATTTAAGGTTTTGTGATATGTTTGACTGTGGATGTGTTATTTTTATACCTTTCATGTTTTATAGATAAAGTATTAACATTTCGTATGCTTGTCTTAATACTAATGTTTATGTTATGTTTAAACCTTCTAATACATGTAATTGTTTGGACAAAGTAAGTGACGGGTGGAGCCTACTATAGCTCCATGACGCATCTGTAGGTCTTATGAGACAAACTAGTGTCTTGGCACAAGGCCTTGAAAAAATATTATTTGTAGTCTATGCACAAGGCCTTGACTATGTTGTTATGAAAGTCTGACATTATGCATTCTATCATTATAAAAGTGGCTATTTATATTTCACATGATTATTCGACTAGTAGAATATCTATGTGAATAGGTAAATGGCATAATTTTATTATATCTTTTCCTTATTATGATGATTTATAAGTTTAAAAGGCTTTTGTTTTAGCCTTAAACATTTCTTTAAATGTTTATGTTTATTTATGAAAGTTTTCGCTATATTGTCATCCTTACTGAGCATCTGAGCTCACCACTTTCTATGTTTTAATTTTCTGAGGATTCCATGAAGTGTATTATGATTGATAATCTAGTTTAATCTCGGGGATTAATGTTTTTCTCAAAGGATCATTTATGTTGTGTTATATTTTCTAATTTTTAATGTAATGTTCACGTTTGTAATCTATTTTCCAAGACTGCTAATCTGATCGGTATTTTGGGACATGATTCCTCGTAATCATGAAAATATATTGAAATAATGCACTGAATCATTGTAACTGGGTTCAGGGCATTACAGTTGGTATTAGTGGAAGTTTATCCACAACCCTGGAAATATATTTTGTCAAACTCTAATTACATAACATTGCCCTATGATAGAATTTGATGATTAGTAAATAAAAACATTATATAATTTTAGTACTACAGATATTCAAAGTGTTTTCTATGAAATACATCCATTTCTGGATATGAGCAGGTAGAGGCGACTCTGGAATATATGTACCTATGGGTAAAATCCAAAAACATATCTTTGAGCTAGACTCGAATGGGAACAGGTGCACGACAACATGCCTTGTTGCACAATTAGTTAGGACACTCCGGGGGGATATGATTAGGATAATTCAAAATTTCATTAAAAAGCAATTGTGAAGGATTTAGGAGTAAATACTTTCTAAAAGAATATATTTTATGTTTATTGATTATATGCATAATATTTTCAATTTAAATTAGGAATTTTACAAGTTTGGAATTATGAATTGCGATTCATAAACTAAACTAGTGTACAACATTATTTAGAAATGGTACCTAGTAGAAGGAATGATACCTCAGGCAATACGCTTGATCTAAATAGTAAGAAGGATCATATCGTTCCTTGTATTAAGACAACATTTAAAAAGGGAATGGTCTCCCATATATTATCATCATATGATGAAAGAATATCATTTGTTATTAATATATGTAAATAATTCTCTATGTCCTATGGATTTTAAGGGAATTAATAGACGCAAAGGATGTAAGAAAAAAAAGATGTATAATGGGAATAAGGGAAAGAAGGACATTACCATATGTGATACATGTCGAATGAATCACCTTGGTAAATTCATGAATGTAATAAGAGGTTGTTATAAGTGTAGAGAAAAACGACACCAAGTACGTGATTTCAAAGGTCAGAAAAAGGTTTCAAATGTATAATTCTTCATCTACAAGTAGTCGGGACACTACGTTAATCAATGTCCAAATCATCAGAGTATACCCAAAATGATGCTATTGGATAATAATCAAGTTATGATACTACTAAAGATAAAGATGAATGATTTGGATTTATTATGTTGTTATTAATATATTTTGTCATTTGAGTAATGTATTAATGATGTAAATGTTATAATAATTATACCGTATATAAGGATTATAGTGCATTAATATTTCATTAACAACATGAGATTTTGTGGAACCAAGAAAAGTGACTCAATGGTAAGTTAAAAATTATGGAAAATAGTATGATAATGGAAAGACTAATCATTAATATGCTCTTGATAATGAGGTATTAATATTGGAAAAAGAGATGATTGATTTGGATAAATTATATTGGATATTCTTGACTACCTTAAAACTTATTAATGATTTTTTTATTCCATCATTGATGGATTTTACATCATTTTTGGATATAAGGAGTATATCCAGCATTCTATATGGATGAAGGGAGCATGAATGTTAATAATTTGGTTTTATGGTAATTCAGGGAGTTACTAAGTTTTAAAAGAATACATGATAATGTAATTCACATGTTATTATGTGGGAAAAAAGATCTTAATTGTGTTTACCTTCCTTATAAAATTTTTATCGTGAGTTTAGAACAATGTATTTTGGATAAGTATAAAGGTAGGAATTGAATAAGTTTTACATTGGATACTATTGTTATGGTTAAATCATTTCTTGAGATTATTTTTTGTAATTTCATAAAAAAGACAACCTGATGGTCGGGCGACTACCTGTCGCGTCTGTAAATGCCATGAGACTTGAACCTGAAACCGAAGAGCGACAAGGGTGAAACACCTACAACTGGCCTATGTGATGTTATGGATTGTATAATGATGTTTCTTTTTTAAAAGGTATGATAGGTGAATTATAAATTCATTATTTGTGGAACCCTATATGAATAGGATAAATAGAATATTTTTTATGTTCTATTTTCTATTAGATTTAAAAATTATTTTGTGGTAGAAATTATTTAAAGGATGGATCTATAATTTTCAAGTATTTTTTTCATATCTAATTATATGAAGAAATAAATTCTTAAACATTATGTAAGGGATCTTAAAACTAGAAATATGTTATCCTAATACCTTAAGTTTTGTTGCACACATGATATTTTAATTCATCACTAATTGATGGCATTGAGGCCCTAAATTCTAAAATTTTTTGTGACTAATGACAAAAAACACTCACTATAAATATTTAAATTTTTCATCAAATTATGTGTCCTTAATTTACACCAATTTTCTTATAATTGTGATCCTAATTTTGTGGTGAACCTTTCATTTAACTTTTCCTCTTATTAAGACTAAATTTTATTTAACCAATTTCGGATGTGGGTTTTCCCATAAAAGAATTTTCTATTTTAAACTTTTAATTTTTGAAGAACAATTTCATATGGAGAGTTTGCAATTTATAGGGGGGAGAATGTAACACCTCAATATTTCATAATACGCTATTTTTCAAAATAATTCAATAACTTGAACAACACAGAACACCGAGTTCAAGCACACCAAGACATACCAAACTAGCCGTTCAAAGAGGTTATGAATAGTATTACCTATATTTTGAACATTATATAATCCTTATAATTTTAGAATCCATATTATGACTTTCTATAGATATAATGAAAAAAATTCATTTTTTAGAGAAAAGAAGTATTTTTTTTAAAAATTGAAATTTTACCACCTTTTAATGGAAAACCCTTTTCAAATCCAATATTTGAATCTTTAATATATTCAATTTGACCAAATAATCATCTTCTCCAGAATCAGGATATAATAATTATGTTTCAATAATTTTTTTTGTTTTTCTGATAGCTTTCATATCTGGGTGAATAGTGAAAAATACTATATATTTACTGAAAACAAATTTTTTAATAAAAATAATATATAATGTCAAATTGTACATTTTAATGGTTTGGAAGTATAAATAGATTATATTTTTACCATTAAATCCAATTTTATTCATTGTAAATAATTTCACATTGAAATTGAACATAAACAAGTATTATTCTTTTGTTAGTTATTATTTCATAAAAAGATGCCTTTTGGTTTTGAAAACGGGAATTATTATTAAATTAATATATTCAAATTATATGTTTTTAAATTGGAAAAATAAAAAAAAATTTGGAATATAGAATATGAAAATTATCTTAGGGTGAATTTTTGGTATTTTTCTGAAAACTCCCAATTTATGATGAATAGTAAAAAATAGTGTGTTATAGTTTAAAAAATTATATTTTTAAATAATTAATTTTATTATATGAATTTATTTTAGGTCAAAATTGATAAATAATACCTATATATGTTCAATGAAATTTATTGGAGTCATTTTTTAATAATATTAGATATATAAATTTTATTGAACTTTTCACCGTCTTTTACCCACCTTGTAGAGGCATTTTCAAATTTACATAAAACATAATTTTACCGCTTCTATGAGTTTAATTTCAAAAAAAAAATAGACATAGTTGATATCAGTAAGTAAAATTTGGTTCAATACGATGAAAATATTTTTTGGTGAATATTAACTTTTTACTTTTATTTATCACAGTTAAAAGTAAATAGGTTAATTAAGGTTAAAAATTATATTATTATTACCCAGACACCTGTCCTAATTCTATTGTATAAGTATTATTAGACCAAAAAATTCCTTAAGAATAAAATATTAACCTCTTTTGTCCACTTGTATTATATTAGGATATTTATTATTAATTTATGTTAAAAAGATTTAAAAGAGTCAAAACCAATGTTTAATAACTAAAATATTTTTAATATAGGGATATACATAAGATAAATTCAACTATAAATATTCTTTAGAAGGATAAAAATATTTCCTACATAATAAAATTTTATGTATATTTTTTATACATTAAATAATTAAATTTATTTATGAGACAATGATGCTGTGGAAATTACATTATTAATGAATGATTAAAATAATTGATAATATAAAAATAAAAATAAATGTAATATCAAAATTTTTTTTAATTAAAATAATTCTCTAGGTCAATATGACATGTTAGGGATGGTTTGATGAATTTTTTTGAAGTAATAATTCTGTTAATATATTAGAAGATACAAAAATCCAAATAGTTCGAAAATTTACATAAAAGATTTATTAAAACAAATATTATATTATTAATTGATGTTGTATTCCTAAAAATATAAGGATCAGAAAAAAGTATAAAATAATATGATATATGTCATTAATTAACCACTTTTGGTTTTCTTGGATTTTTATATTAAGTTTATTAACCATATAATATAAAAATTAAAAAAGATATCGTAAATGTCAAATTATTTAACTTAGAGATAAACTAAATGACAAATTTAATATAGTGACTCAAACCTGTCTAAAACCTACTGGTAGTGTGTTTTTCGACCCATAACCAAATTATACTTCAAATAATTAATTTTGGAGATATTATAATCCTAAAAAGAGTTTATTATAAAATAATATTTCTAACTTTTCCTAAGGTGCCCCTCACCCCTCTTATAAAAAGGCACTCCACCTTATCTCAAATTCACACCTTCAACGACATTTGGCGAGGCCAAATCCTTACCAAATACCCTCTAAACCATACTCCCATAATCTTAGAGTCCTTAATTTGGTCATAAATACATCCTAAAGAGCCCTTTTGATCATGTCAAAAATAAGAACCCAAAGATGAGGTAAATATTTCATCACCTATTTCATGTTTTTTACTTCAGACACATTATTTTTATTTATTGATTACATTATAAAATAATTACTACAGTATGATATATATATTGTGATTTTATTATAAATATGGTACATCCATATTCATTATTTTATCCATCCTATGAATGACAAGTCACCATACGTTTGTATGTATGGGTTACTGTCTACACGTCATGTAGTAGTTGTTATTCAATATATTATTATTTGGATGAGTTTAATAATGATGTATACTTGATGTAAATAATAAATATAACATGTTAATGATTCTTTATATATTATATAACATTTATTTACATACTATGTTCAATAAGAATAATGATATTATCGTTGGTGTGTACGTACGAATTATCATCTCCACGACGCGATTAGATTCATTTCCATGGTCACCATTCAAAAATGATTATAAAAATATATATTATAAACAATTATTTAATATTTAAAATAATGAGTATACTAGATATATATATATATATACATATGTATTTCTGTACTTACATATATATTATTCACTTACTTATGTTCAATAAGATATAAAAACGGAAACTACGTTAATGCATACTTATTGCCTACCGTATCCATAAAATTTTAGTTCCATTTCATATATACATATATAATAAATATTTATATTCTAAATATATATGATATAAAAATCAGGGTTTATATTCTATAATCATTTAAATCATGATCTGAATGATACGATCATGAATAAAAAGTTAAAACACATATGATATAGAAAGCGATTATTACCCAAAATGATAATTAAACCTATAAATCATTATTAAATGGGTAGTATAAAGTCATAAATGAATCAAGTATGATGTAATAAATATTAATATGGTTCTGGTATAATTTAATAACTTACTATGGTCATAATAAAATAGGTTAATACATATCCTCGACCAAAGGAAAGTGCAAGGTAAGGGTTAATTCCTCAATCTCATTATAATCCGAGATTGTTTATGTATAAGTATCATCTGGGACATATTTATTATCAATGTCCCTGTTTCATAAAATATTTTTCAAAGGGATTCTTTTAAGGGAATTATTTACTAAAACATCTTTTTCAAATTTCTTAATTTTTTATTCTTCTAAATAATTCTCATTAATGTCGATGTTTTCAAAATCGATTTTAAAGATTTATTTATATAGACATTAATGTTTTTAAAATATTAATTTCTTCAAAAAGTTTCAATTTTGTATGTGATACTTTGATTAAAATGTCATTAAATGTCTTACTTTCTAAATTGTGTGACATGTAAATGTTTTTATTAAAAAGGGATATTTCATTCAATGACTTTTTTTACAAATCATTTTCAACTATATCAACATCCCTTGATGGATTTTAAACTTGTATGAAGTTGAATTATTATGATTCAAATATTTTATAATGTATTTATGGTTATGTAATATTTTTCACTATGGATGTGTTATTTTTTTACCATTCATGGTTTATGGATAAATTATTGAAATTTCATATGATTGTTTTAATTCAAATGATTATGTTAAGTTTAAACTTTTTCATATGAGGAATGAATTGGACTTAATAATTGATAGGTGGAGACCTATATAGCTCTTCGATGCGTCGGTAGGACTCATGAGACAAACTATTTTCTTGGAAAAAGGCTTTGAAAAAATCTTATTTGTAGTCTTGGAACACGGCCTTGACTATGTGGTTATGAATGTCTGGCATTATGCATTCCGTCATTATGAAAGTGGCTATTGATATTTCATTTGATTATTCGACTATTATAATGTCCATATGATTAAGTAAATGGAATTATTGAATTGTATCTTTTCCAAATTATGTTGATGATTATGTTTAATAGGATTTTGTTTTAGACTTATACAATTAATTAAATTTTAATTCTTATTTATGGAAGTTTCTGCTATATTTTTATCCTTACTGAGCATCCGAGCTCACCACTTTCCATGTTTTAATATTCTATGTATTCAAAGTAGTGTATTATGATTTATAAGAAGGGATATCTAGGGGATTAATGGCATTCTCAAATGATCATTTATGTTGTGTTATATTTTCTAATGTGTAATGTAACGTTCATGTTTGTAATCTGTTTTCTAAGACTGCTAAATTGATCAGTCATTCGAGACTTGTTTCCTTGTAATCATGGAAATGTATTAAAATAGTGGTCCGACTCTAGGTAACAAGGTTCGTGGAGTTACACATCATCCCATCATGTTGTAGATCTACATCACATTCCATGTAGATCTTCATATGGAGCCATCTAAATACTCTAGTGGAAGTTATTGGTGTATAAGAATTCAACACATGGTAGATTTTATTCAAATCCTCCATTTAATTCTAAGAAGATGTCTCATAGCATATCTTCTATCATCTAAAAAGTACATTTATACTGTCCATCTATTTGGGGGAGATAGATCATGAATAAATTCAATTACGTACATAAGTCATGATGATAAATCCCCAAGAATTTTGATCTCATCCTTGAACAACGATCTACGATAATATAATGTGGAACCCAATGATGTCATAATACATCCATATAATATATCATTAAATTTTGTACCAACTAGAGATTTTAGAGAGTAGCAATAAAGTAGGCAGTCTTGGTGAGTCGTTCCACACAACCCATATTAAATTATTTCAATTTCCTGTCTTTAGGAGACCCGTGGAAAGGTCTATATTGAAAATATCCCCTTTCCACATGGGATAAGAAATTTTTTCATCATCCCATTAGGCTTCTATAAATCTTTATTAACTTTCTAATGTATCAATCACCTTGAGATATATTCCTCAAACATCATCTACATGTTGTCCCACCAGATGTGTTATTTGAGATTTTTGTACATCAAGGTACCCTAGATATGGATAGATAATGTTTTTCAATGTACTTTTTTTAATATCACCTTTTTTATACCAGGTTATTAAGGCCCATAGTGACTTGTTCCAAACCAATTCACACTAACATAATCGATATGGAACCTTTGAATTATCCCTTCCATTACCGCATTCACCTTCTTTTACAAATATTTATCATCCCATTGTGCCTCCTTAATCATCTCTTGGATAGATTGTTGAGAAATACATTAGGAATGTTCGGATGTATTCCAAGCCATAATGAATACAAAATCCATGATTTTCATATTAATAAAGATCGTTTTTTTCTCAATACAAAAGATGTTTATAGTAGAATGTTATTTTCTACTTAAATTATAGGCTTCCTAGTTTGCATATCTGGGATGACAATAAATACAGAAATGGTAGTATTTTATTAGATTTAACAATCTCATTTGTAATGTTTTGAGATCATTTTTATTATAATATATACTTTAGGCCCTTGTGATCCATATATTTGTCATACTTCACACCATAGATGTATTGCAGCTTGATTTTCATAGAAGAATTCACATCTTTTACGTCCCAATCATTCATAATGTAGTTCTTATTATGGATATTTAATTGTTTTTAGTCGTATACTATGACATTATCATTTCTCACGAGTACACAACCAAATCCATTTGTTGAATAATCACTGTATATAACAGATTATTCTCCAATATTTTGTCATGTGATTATAGGTGCAGCGATCAGCCTCTTCTCTAGGTCATTGAAGCATTCCTCTCATTCATACATCCAGAAATACGTTACCCAATTCCAGGTTATCTTAGATATTGGGCATGAGAATAATGGTAATTGTTTCCAAAAATGATGATATAACCCTATTAATCCATGAAAATTGTTGATTTCTATGTCATTAGAGGGTCTAAGACATTGCAAAATCTCATTTTTAATGGTTCCACATAAAAGTCCACATATGTTGTCACATTTCCCTTGAATGTGACTTACTACATCCAAAAGTCACATATTATGAACCTGGAATACAATTTATCATTCCTTAATGTCGGGAACACGATACTTATATGTTCTTCATGTTCATATTTTTTCTTAGAGTTGATTAAAATATAATAAAAAACACATCAAGAAATTTACAAGGTAATGCATGAAGAAACTATTCATTAATTCCATAAAGATTTATGGGGAATTAGTATGTCCAAAGGGCATAACAAAAAAATCATAATGCCCATACCTTGTATGGATGGAAATATTCGGATTACCGTTATTCATAACCATTAACTGATGATATCAATAATGAAGATAAAACATTGAGAATTACTGATCTCCACATAGAGGATCAAACAATTCATAAATCCTTGGAAAGTGTTTATTATTCTCTATGAATGTCTTGTTGAGTTTCTTCACAATCGACACACAAAAACATTGATCTATCCTTGTTCATGAAAATTTGAACTCACACACCTCAAAGTGATTTACTATAAAATTTGAAACCAATTTCCAAATGATCATATAACATATACTTTATAAAATCTAATTCGATTGGAGCCATCCAACAATGACATTTTGAAATTGGAGTAGCTCCGGGAATGAGTTCTACTGAGAACTATACCTCACAATCTTGTGTATGTGTGGGTAACTCTTCAAGAAATATATCCCCGTATTCACTCACATTGGTGATTTATTCTAGGTTTATTCCATCCTTGGACACAACCATTTGGAATAGGTATTCTTCTTTACAGTGAATCAACACCCACATTGATGAAGTATTTTTTAATGTGGATTCATGATATTCTTTTAATTTGTAGAGGACCATGGGTTTGTTCATAATGAGAAATGATCTTACCTATTCTCGATAGTTTATATGTGATCTGTTAAATAATATTCAATCCATCCCTAGTATAGAATCGAATTCCACCAAGGAAAGTGCAATGAGAATAGTAGGATGAATCTTACCATGTACACTTAGAAGAGAAGAGCCTCACACTTGGGATTCAATAATTTCACAACTAGGTGTTTTTACTCATATCTATACTTCAGGGTTTCATTCAATTAATTAAATAGTTCATGAAAACATGAAAATATAATGGAATGTATAGAACCATAATAAAATAATTTTTTTCCATTCTTGATTGAATAGTAACTGTACCTTATATGACATCATTTTCTTGATCCACTTTTATAGTAGTGACAGAATTATCCTTCCCTAGAACTTTTGGATTTCTCGGCAGATGATGTTGATTACCCTCATGAAATTGAGGTTCAGTGCATTTCTGTCCTTAATTCCATTTCACCCTATAGTTGTAGCATTGGACCAAGGGCGGTTCTCTAATTTCCTCTACTAAATTATCCTGATTCCTCATGTATTTTAGACTGTCATGAGGCTGGTTTCTTTCTCCAACACACATGAAGCATCTCCCAGTCCCATTAATGATGTTTTCATTATGTTGCTTCCCACATATTTTACATCTGGGTGGTTAATTTTTCGTTTCACCTATCACATTTGATCCTGTTATATGAAGCTCTATATATTTTTTCAAATCACCAAATACATCCCACCATTCTCTTGAATCCAACTCCACATTAGAGAGAATATCGAAAAACTTATTTATTTCACCCAATGTCTATAATTTCTAGAGTCCTTTTATTGTTTGGTTTTAAACCACTATTGAATCTATAAAATTTTCCTATCATTGTTTATAATAAATCATGAAGCATATCATGGAATAATTGTGAGACTAGCTTCCTAATCTATTATAGATAACGTTCATTTTTTTCAGCTCTATGAATTATTTTCCATATTTTTATGAAGAGTTTTTCGAATATGAATGATAAGAAACATTACTTTAATGTCATCCCAATATATCTCTTCAATTTCATCCACAAGTTCATTTTTAATAATCAAAGACTAAATTTTTTTGGCCACTCCATCTAGATGATAAATAGAATGATTATCCTTCTCCATCATAGAATAATAATGAATAAAAATGATATTCTCTATCGATTTTTCCTGATATTCTACATCTAGTGGAATAAGATATCCACTAAATATCAGTGGCTTTGTCGAATAAAACACAATATATACATTTTCTCCCTCTTTAGTCATAGAGGTTGTTCCATGTTATTTAGTTTATTGTTTATAAATTTATATTTTTGGGTAATCATTACCATAAAGATTTTAACACCACCTCCAAATGCACTAAGGATGTCCTTTGGGAAATCGATGCATTGGACCTCACATGGTTTATTGGCCTCCTTTATCCTAGTTCCCTATAATTACTAAAACAAAAAAAGTTATAACAAAAAAATGGCAACATATCATCAATAAATAATTTATTACTCTTTGAAATTATGTTTAAAGGTATATCTTGGTGGATACCTATGACTATTATTTTAAAAATAAATGATTCATGGGTTAGGACTTATACATAGTCTCATAATTTGTGTTTTCACTATGGTTATCTAATCCAAATTCCCAAATTAAAAAAACATCCCTCTAATACCAATTATAGGAAACATTCTTTACATAAATTTCTATAACATGATTTTAATGATAAAGAACATTAAAAAAATTAAAAAATGAGTATCCAAATGTTTAGTGTCTTATGATAACTAGGACCATACAGAAAAATTTCACACATATAAATAAACATTTATTTATTTCATTCTTCTCTAGATTTATATATCCCTATTTTTATTCTTGCTACATTTAGTCACATGAGGATATTCATCAAAATGTTCTGATCTAAAAATATCCATAATAGTATAGAAGAGTTCATTAAAAAATATAAAATGGGTTGATAATAATGTTTATCATCATAATATAGAAATAAAATCATAGTCATATTATAAATAAATAAGAAATTTCTTGGAATGTGGAAAATCATATAAATGAAACATTAGGTCTTAGTGGTTAACTACAACAGATAGATGTGAAACAATCTAGTATCATGTTCATGAACATTTCACATTTTCTCATGAGATTCATTATATTACCCAATTAATTTGATCTCTATATAATTACTAGCTCACCGATCACATCATTTAATTTACATTGCACTATATAATTTTTGGTTCACCTGTCACATCAAATGATTTACAATATCACACCTTCCACATATAAGATATATCAATATTGAATATAAATTAACACACTAAATTAATATGTTTCATTTCCTAAGAATTTATTCTTAATATTTTGGTTTCAAAAGTAATTAGAGAATACCATACATGATATAATAATCATAAACTAGGAGAGAAAATTAAACTATCTGGGTAATTAAAAGGTGTGCTGTTGAAATAAGAGTTCCGTTGGAAAACACTGTTTTAGGAATAAACTCAATTGGAAAACATGTATATCTCAAAAAGGGTAATATATTTATGAATAAAGCATATTTTTGGAATAAATGTACTGAAAATGGGGTGAAAGAGGGAAAACCCAATAAAAGAGAGATGGGTTGGAGAATTCCCCTTATCATGAGTCTAAATGATTCATTCACATTTATTTCTTATATAAAAACATCATATTAATAATTTCATATTAAAAAAACATTTTATAAATAATATTTATTAATTACTGTTTTATAATGTTTTTTAAAAAGATTTTGGATGAGTTATAGAGTTAAATTTCAGCGTCTATGAACATTAATTTTTATGGTTTTGATGATCGATTCACTAGTATACATGAATGGATGTTCATATAAAAATAATATAAATATCCAGAATTTTTATTATATGTTATTATTGATATAAATATATTTTTTTGAACATAATAATAGTATGTTTATATACAATGAGTTTAGTCATTACATAAAAATTAATGACGATCGTTTAAGGTTAATTTTAGCTATTTTTCAATCACAATGAACAAATTTTGTTTTATTTAATACTATTATGAGTTAATTTTATTTATAGAATATAAATATGGTTATAAAATAGAAATTACTATATTTTATAAAACCGTTAATGGTTTTATTGATAGCCTTGAAGGAATTTTAGGATAATGAAACTGTATCGTCCACGATGTCGATAAATTGACACCTCATGGGAGTCGATATAATTATTATGATTAAAGATAGATAGAGAGTGTATTTTTATATTAGATATATCATTAAAAATGATTTAATTATTTTATATGTATTTTAATATAGTTATCATTCCATTTTTATTAAGGGTGGTGGGGAGAGAATAAAAAAATTGAAATGGAAAGAATGCAATAGAAAAAGAGAGAGGATTTACCTATTGAATTCTCTTCTTGACATCATCCTTATAGATCCTAGGCCTGGTAATTTGATGAGAAAAAGAGATCCTCAACATGATGGAAGGGTTATGATAGAGTGTTGGTCATAATATTGGAAAGGATCAAATCTTGAGAGGTGAGAGGATATGAGGGTGTGAGGTGTGGCATTAATAGTAGAGGGATGGGTCTTTTATCGTTATTTAATTTATTAGTTTATTAATTATCTCATGAAAATAAATATATTTTATTATTGAGACAAAATAAAGTGATTAGATCTTGCAAGTTCAGAAAAAAAAAATTTATTGAACCGATGACTCAATAAATAATGTATTTAGCATATAATGTATATATATATATATTATATGTTACCATATTTCAATATTAAGGAAAAAATAAAACCGTTCAATAAAATAAGAAAAATTCCCTATATCTATTTTTCATCCTGAATAATTTAAAAAAGGATTCCAATTTTTGATTTTTTTTTAAAATATGGATAATTTAATTTTTAAAATAATTCTCCATTTACCTGGATAATCTAGATTTAAAAATTATAACAGTTTTTATAACACATAAGGAAGCTTTAAATTATCCTAATATCATAATACATGAAAATATTAATTTATGAATATATTTTATAAAAGTAAAAAATCCTTTAAATTAATTAATTAATGATAAATGTTTAATTAAATATTTATGGCTTATGAAAATACCAACACTTAAATAATAATTTTTAAAATATTTACTTACTAATACTTTGTTAAAATTATATTATTTATTCACTTATAGGTTTCCAAAATTTTATATATACTATCATGGGAAAAGATATTATTCATTTGAATGTTTTACTATTTATAATGGTTGTATTACTATTCCTAGCATCACGTTAGTAGTACATTTGAATTGGTTCCGTAGGTTCTTGAAATACTTATTATTTCATTAATTCACTATATATAAACCTTTTATTATGTGTTTTAAGTGATTGTATGTGATTAATACTATAATACATTTGTATAACAATAGATAAATACCATTAATAAATGTTTGGGTCATTACAGCGAGGGTGAGAGTTACATGGTCTAGTGGACAGTTAACCATCCTAGAATTTTCATAACATCCTCAAAGGGGGACATGGATACCCATATAGAGGGTAAATCATAGTGGCTTGCTAGAATATGCTGATCATAGATTCTAAAGTACATGGATTATGGATCATTAAATTGTATAATTTGACGAATGATATATTTTATGGACCATATGGATTATGAATAATAACAACTGTAAGGGAAGTGTGAGCTATGAGACCTTGAAAGAGGTGTCTATGTACTACTCATTCTTGTCGACAATGGAATGATGTATATAGGTATAGTGTTTTTGGAAGCATAGTCAGTGAATAATGACTCGATACATGTATGTTTATTGAGTAAATATATATTTCATGATATATGATGTTATATATATTTCACTATTATTATAGGGACAAATTAGAAGTGCCATACTAAGTCTAGTACGCATACAATAAATAATAATTTCACTGAGCTTGTAGATTTAATTAATAAATATTTTTATATTGGAACATGAACTATTTTAAATGATTTATTAGTGTATTATAGATCGTGAGAGGTCTAGGAAAAACATTGGAGTACACTATATATTTTTTTATTTACATGTCTTTTAATTACCAGCGACTAATATAGTGGACCAAATTACAACTTTAGGATCTATCATTATATATATGGGGATAATTCATTTTCCACTTTTCTATTATTACTATTTATTCATATTTTTGTTATTTTTCACTATTATCATTATTTTTTAGATAATGTAGATGGTATAGTCTCCCCACTATTATTTTCGAGACTCAATACTAATCGAAAACCACATGCATACCAGGAGACAAACGTGAGGTCATATAGAAATCCAAATTGGATCGGGTGGTTTGGGTTAAGATGTAATAATTTCGACAACATTTATCCATAATTCATGTCATCTTGACCTATGTTATATCTATTATAATTATTTTTCCCCTTAGATATTACATTAAAATCCCTTAATACGGGGAATATGATACTTTTTATTTTTTATGGTCTGGTTTTTTTCACAGTAATTACTATAGATATATATAGATTTACAATTATTCCTAATAAAGTGGAATGGTGTAACACATGTGGAATAAACATGATTTATAAAACCATTATAAAAATTTTCAGGGATTTTTTCATTAATTACACTATCAAAATAACTTATTTTATAATAGGAATCTTTTATATGTGTATAACACCACTTAACATTTATATCAAAAACCAAGCATCTTCTTATTGTGAAAGACCATGAAATTATTTTTCAAATAAATCATCATATTCACACAAAATATAAATACATTATATGATTTGTTTTTTTCATCTATTTGATTGAAATATCCCTCATTATTTGTAAATAAGACACATATAAGGAAACTAAAAACCCTAAAGAATTTATTATCATTTATTCTATAAAATTATTATCATGGGTTGTTTTAGGATATGAAATTTAATTTCAATATCATTAATATTAATAGAGGATCTACATAAAGAGAGATAATATTTTCCCAAAATCATATCAAATTTTAATAGAGGGAAAATAACATGATTATAAGATTATAAATTCCCACAACCATTCCAAGATAGGATTTCTTGTTGAAGGATGATATTATCATAAAATATTATGTTGTAACCTGAAGTTTAAAATATAACTATTTGGATGACGAATATATAATCTTAGAAATGAATATATATATATATAATAATGTGAGAGTAACTATTATAAAATAAAATAATTTTTGTTCTTGAGTGTTTGATGAGTTTTACATTGACAAAAAATTTTCATATACCACCTGAATAATAATGATTTTGTTTTATTTCCCTTTCTCTCATAGATTTTTTTGTTTCAAATGTCTAATTATTTCATTTGACATTGTTTTTATAAACTATATTTAATAATTTCATTAGTCCATAAAATTGAATTATGATGTTTGGGTGGAGAATTTGGTTGATATTCCTTTTTTATTATTTCACTAAATAGAGTCTTTACATTTCATTTGAAATAATGTGAGGAATGAGTATCCCCTATACACATAAATATTTTTCCCATTACATTAGAATAATCCATATATTATTTGATCAATTTTGTTATTCAGGAAAATAAATTTACATTCCTCTATTTTTTTTAATTTTAGATTCAGTAAAATTATAATCTCAAAAAACATTATAATAATGAAAGTATCCAATGATCATTTCAACTTTTATAGAACTTTTAATAATATCCTTATAATTTTTATTTCCCCTTATTACAATGGAAACTAAGATAAATTGTTTTTAAAAACTAAAGTATGTATTTATTTTACTTGAATGAATAGTGATAAACTAGAAGAATAATTTTAACTTATAATGAATTTTTATCCATATGTTCCACTAGATTCACCGTTTATTTTCTCCATTCAATAGAATTAAGTCTATATTTTTTTGTGAATATTTCATGAAAAATAATTATTCATAAATAACATCATTAATTTCTGTGATTCCATTGAGTCGATTTCTTCCCCAGCATTTTATACATATTGATAGTACCCCATTGATAAACATATATTAAATGACAAAAAATAGATTGTATTTTTTATTCCCTAGTAATTGGTGAATTTGAAGAAAAATTTATGATATATTTACACATTTATCATTTATTAATATATCAAAATACAGGAAAATATCGGTGGATATTTCCACAAGAACGACTCAATAGATAGTTGTTTATTCCATGGTACACAAGGTAGTTTAACATTGCTCATGTAGTTAAACATAGATCATGAGAGTTGTGTGAGGGTTACCAAGAGATTTTTAACTCTAGCTACCATCATTTTTAGTTTCGTGTTGAGATAATTATCTCATTATCAATCACAAATGATTTTATCTCAAATCTTCAAAGTTCTAGTGATGGAATAAAATGAAATATTTATTTTGGGTCGTAGAATTAATATACATAATAAAAATTCATTTTTTTAATTTATATGTATCCTATGATGTTATTATTTTTTACACCATCACTTTATATTATTACATATTTTGCTCAACATAATACACTATTCGAAAATCCTATGACA
Source organism: Viscum album (assembly GCA_963277665.1). Taxonomy (NCBI): domain Eukaryota; kingdom Viridiplantae; phylum Streptophyta; class Magnoliopsida; order Santalales; family Viscaceae; genus Viscum; species Viscum album. The sequence goes on from OY728127.1 coordinate 1,701,075,864, forward strand.
CTTTTTGTTTATTATTTGTTTATTTGACATTAATCCTACTATTTTTCATATCAAAATACTTAATATAAACTAATATATACACAGATACAATATGTTATGACCCAACCATTACATACATAATTACACATTACATCATTTTGAAGTAATATTTACTAGACATATAAAAAAACTACACATTATAAACTATAGGTTTAGTGTCATTATAAACTTTATAAATTAAAAATATTCATCAAAAACAATCATAATAATCTAAACACAAGATTATAATTTTTTATATTATATATAATTCTATTATTAATTACATTGGTAATGGACACACCAGAAATGGTGATATCTATCACTATTTATGTGATAAATAAATGAGTTATAAATTGATGAAAAAAATGATCATATGATGAACATTTGTGTATGAGAATAGAATCATGGTACATTGACATAAATATTGAAATAATGACCAAAAAATCATGGAATTAAAATCATGAATCATGATGTATGGAATAATATATATCAAGTTTCATGAGGTAAAATAATATGTAATCAAGTTAAATTGTTATAATCCATGGAAACAAAATATTGGACTATGTAATGAAATAAAAACATAAAAAAAATAATGTGGAACAAACATATGTTTATAAAAAAAATTATTATGTTGTGGTTTACTTCTAAGATAATCATAAAATACTGGATTGAGTCCTACAGTAGATTGAGTTCGCTACATTTTCCACTAAATATATTTTTTGTGTAAAATAAATTAACCATTATATGTTATCTGATTAGATATAAATAGTCACCTAATGTATTAGAGGGAAATTGTATTGTCACCACGCATTATATAATTAAAAAACAGAAATATTTGTTCTACATGAACATATAAATTTTCAAAACTACACAATATTATAATTATCAATGTTGAAAATATCATTTTGAATTATCATTTTAATAATAAATGATCATAAGACATCACTATAAATATGATTTATTTTATCATCAGTGAATAATCCCATGAAGTAAATATATATTAAGGTATATTAAAATAAATTTAAAAAATACTTATATGAGACTTTGATAATTCATTTGAAAAATGAAAATAAAAATCCTTTACTTATTGATATATTTTTATTTTTAATGGGAAAAATATATAAAATTATTCATTTTTGATAAATAATGACATATTTTATAATAATTACTCAAGGAACCCATGAATCATATAAAGGATGTATTATAAACGAAACAAATTTCAATAGTAAGAGATTTCGACTATTTGGAAGATAATAATGAAATATGTCATTGGTGTTTTGGAAGACTAAATCCTAATATAATAGAATATGATATTAAAAAACAATATAACTAGTATCAATTACATCCACAAAATAATTGATGATTAAATACAGAAATGGAATAAAAAAACCATTGAAAATGAAAAGATTAGATATTATAAAAAATTAGACATTATACCAGGTGATTTATGTGCCAATAGAAAGGGAAATTCTGAAAATGAATGGGAATATAATTAATAAAAATAGAAAATACTAGATATTATGCTTAAAACAATAATAATATATAACCTTCACTCATTACATTTTACACATAAACAATCATGATTTCAAATTGAGTTTGGAAAAGAAACTATTACCATTGTCCTAAAAATCCAAAAGAGAGGACTAAACACAAATATTATAATTTTATTACTCTTAGTCACATATTAAATAACCTAATTCATATTTTTTACCAGTTATAATTATTAACAATAATCATTTATTAAAAATTTATTTGTTTTTTAATTTTTTATTTTCGTCGTCAAATGTCATTAATTTTGATTGTTTTATCGAATTTTCATAATCGATATATCGATCATAATTCATTAATAAAAATATTATAATTCCAATTTTAGTAAATTTAGAGGAAAAATTGTATATTATCTATATTTTTGGTTCATTATACATTAGATGGATGTTATTGGTAAAGTCCATGCAAATAAAATGCATGAAAATATATTTTCTAGTAATTTATTAATATCAATTAGTTTTTTTATAATTTTTTTCATTTTTAATCATCAATATAGAAACATATTTGTATAGTAAATTAATATATATTATTAAATATTATTAATATTAATTTCTTTATACTCAATAATGATTAAAATGATTGTGTATAAAAAATGACATTCTTGTAAGAGTTTGAACAATAAAAAATTAGATCATTCTATATTAATGAATGTGAAATAGAATATTGTGATATAATACAAATGAAATTTTAATAGAAACATATTAATTTTAATAAGTCATAATTAAACATTATAATAAAATTTATAATGATTTAATATGTTATGATAATTGAATAATATGGGAGAAAACTATATACATTAATGAATTCACTCATCCTCTTAATGGGATCCTTCTAAAAAAGTATTTTGCCATCCTTCTTGGAATCAACCACTATTAATCATAGAAAAGTTTATTGGAATATTGAATTTTGTCATGGTTGTATAAGGGAACATAAATCCGAATTCTTTGAGGGTGGTAGAGAAGGTGTTATTTTATCATTGTTGTATGGGATGAATTTCTATAAATACTCATTCCCCATGATCTGATGAATGGAATGTAGATAAAAATATGAAACAAATGAAATTAACCCTTAATTTATTCCATTTAACCTTTTTTAATATTACCAAGGAAATTCCTTTTTCCTCAATAAATTAGTTTTTTTAAAAAAATTGATAGTTGGCCACAAACCTAATTCCATTGTGCTGGTTCAAAATTTAGACACAGTTTATTATAATCTATTTTCAAAATAAATTCATTTTTTCTAATAAATGAACACATAAAATATATATATAAAACCATTTTTATAGAAAAATATGATTTTAATAATTATTTTTTTAGTCTTATTCCATATAAGAATCTTATTAAAATAGTTATAATATATCTATTTATACATTGAAAAATTAAATTTCACTATCCTTTAAATGAGATAAACATAATTTTTTTTGATAATTTTTTTTATACTGGAAGAATAGTTCTTTAAAAAATATCAATTTCGATCATTATATGATTTAAAAACACACCTTTAAAATAAATTTATATCGTTTAAGAATTCAATTATATCAAATAATGTTTATTATAATATATTAATTTTAAAAAATTTCTTTATTTAATTATAATATTAAAATATATAATTAATAAAAAATAACATTTATATGAAAATGTTTTAATAAATTTATATCTTCTTATTTATTTCTAGAATTATTAATTTTTTTGAATGATTTTATTTTTAATTTTAAACTAAATATTATAGAACATCAATGTATCTATTTATTAGATGTTTATCTAATGAAAATATATCAAATGACAATATATCCAATGTCCATATGTCTAGTGACCATATAAATTAATCTAATATCACATTCATTTATAAATCCTTACAATTTTCTCAAAAATAAATCATCATATTCTAAAATTTATCAATCAATATTTTTACCTTATTTATAATATGTTTTATTATATCAAAGATATTGTTGTAGATATAATCCTAATGGAAGACCACGATGATGGAAAATTCACCGTCATGTATTTTTATTTACATATGGTTTAATTACTTTTAAAATATTTTGTTGTGGGATTCATTTAATAATACAAGAATTTATTATAATTTTTATAATTATATTTTTCCATATGGAAACTATGTATTTTTTATTTATGTTTATTGATATTTTTATCACATATCATTAAAGAAAAATTATGTATTTATATATATATATTACCAAATCATGTAGTGTTATAGGAAAATAATTGGTATATAGGTTAAAATTTTTTATATTTAGGTAGAGGTCAATATGCATACATTGATTGTTTAATTATCTCATAGATATGCCATTTACATCAATGATATATAGATATCAACATGTATGGTGTATCAAAAATGATAATTTTAATATAATTTGGTATTGAGAAAAAGAAATCCATTCAGGAATATAATGAAATTTATTAATGTGAATATGTTGAAAGAGAGTTTGAAAATATTAAAATACATCAGAGGGACATAATAAATATACACTCTTTTGAGAAAATGATTTCGTAGTAATAACATATTGATTCAATAAAAATGTAATACTATAATTATTAGAATGAAATAAATGTGTAACCACCTGATAATTTATTAGAATTATTATTTTTAATTTCATTGATGTCTTGTGTTGTACGTGACACCAAAATTTCCTAGTGCTATACGCAACACCGTATTAGGTTGCAGTATACACAACATTATTCTTGGCTCGTGTTACACACAATTTCATATTCGTTTTGTAGAAATTATTCTACGCAACATTATGCACAGATTTTGTTTAATGTATAATAGAAATAAATATTTATTATATTATACGCAAAAACAAAGGGAGCTTTCACTACGCACAACCTTGACATGCCTTGCATTACATGCAATTGCGACCGTCCTCGATAGCATGTGTTATACGCATTACTGGGTTTCTCTAAATAACAATATACTGTTATAATATTATTTTGAACTAGCCGTTATGAATCGTAGTATCTATATTTTGAATTTTATGCCATTATAATTCATCTTTAAGATTTTATATAACATGGTATGAGATCAAAATAAATTTTTCGGGTAAAATAAGTATTTTTCAAAAAATGATGTTTTGCCGCCTTTGGATTGTGCACCCACATTCAATTTAGTTTTTGACATTTTTATAAGTTCAATTTTGAAAAATAAAATTCTTCTTTGGAATCGGGATATTAAAATTTACTTTTGATAAATTCTTCATATTATTCTGATAACATTCATATTTTAATGAATACCAAAAACACCATATATTTTAATTAAAAACAACTATTTTCATCGCAATAATTTATATGGTTAAATAATAATATTTAATGGTTTTAAAGTATAAATATAATATATATTTACAATTAAATATAATTTATGTCATTACCATAAATTTTTCATTGAATTCATAAGTAAAAACATTTCAATCATTTGCAATATTTTATCTTTTAAAACCCGTTTTCCTAACAACGAGATAAGTTTAAATATAATTACTGCATCTTCTGGGTTTTGAAAATCATAAAATGGAACCCATATTTGGATTCTGTGGGTCTAAATAATTTTAATAGGTTACTTTTTTTGATATTTTGAATAGTAACTATGGTAATTTCTATTTACTTCAGTTAATGAGAAATCAGATAATTAAGGGTAAATCTAAGATTATAAAATTTCCTTAACACATGCCAAAATTCTATTGGATGACTAAAAGACGACACATATCACCTAAGGGTTGGATTAGATTCATTATATGGACTTTTGAGCTATGAAATTAATTTAATTATTATTAAAACCAATGAAAGTTACAACATGTCACTCTCTTAAATCATATAAGTATAATAATTTTAATTTAGTGATAATATAAATTAAACATTTAACATGAATAGTCTCCAGAAAGACAATTACATTATATACATCATTTTTATTTATTTAAAATTTTTAGGTATTAAATAATTATCATTAGTGGTGACACATTAGTGATGTTGTAATTATTTTATTGATTGAAATATCAAATATATGGTTTTAAAAATATTAAAATAAATATTATATAAACTATTTAATTTTCTAAACTAATTATATAGATAAATATGACATGTTATTAATCTATTAATGATTTTAGTTCGAACATATCTTCTGTGAGGATTTTATTTAAATTCAAATAACTAAATTGTGTAAAAATTGACACTATTTTTAATTTAAATAATTTACATAATATAAAATTTCTTAAAAATCAGGAAAATATTTAAAAATTATAAACTAAACATCATAATGTCTAAAATGTCCTATATAATCCAATTATGGAATATTCTAAAATCATAAGTAATTATTTATAATAATTTAAAATTTAATATCTTATAACAAAAAATAAAATTAAATAGATTAAATAAGGATAAATCAAGTTGATATTCTTTAAAATAAATTACCAACATTTATATATTTTATTGGATGATAATATTACAACCCTATCAAATCTATTTTCGTATTTGATTCAATTTTGTTGTTTTTATGTGGGGTTTGAATTTATTATTAATTAATATTTTTGAGGATACCAAAGGTGCCCCTCTCCTCCCTTATAAAAGGGCACCTCCTCCCTCTTCTCTATACACAATTTTGAGCCTTAAAGTTCTTAAAAACCCAGCCCATTTACCTTTTAAACTTATCTAGAAACATTATAGTGGTTATGGTCTCCTCAAAAGACTAACTCTAGTGCCTTAAGTGAAGGTTAATAAGAGGCACGTCAAATAAGAGGTAATATCCTTTACCGATACTTTCAAATTTATTTCTTCATCAACCTCTTATAATTCATTATTTGTTTCATCATAAATTAATAAAATCAGTATCAATCATATAATGATATGTTATTATAAATATGAAAAACCTTATTTCATCTTATATCCATCCTATGGAAAACGAAATCACCGCACGTGGGTACGTACAGAATATCGTCTCCACACTATGGTGTAATCTGCATTCCACCACCACATTTATAGGATGGGTAAAATGGTGTAAATAAATAACTATATATTATTATTTTAAATTGATATTGATTCTGAAATATTATACATACACTTCAATACAATTCCACGATCGTGGGAATGATATCATCATGCGTGCATACGTACGGACTACCGTCTCCACGAACGCGATGAGATTCATTCTCCATGATTAATCATTAATGTATTACTATAAAGTAAATATAATAAATATTAATCATAGATATTAAAAAATAATGACACTGGATTTATGTACATATATTTTTCGTATACTTAATTCCATTTAATTCAATAAGGAAATGAAAACAATGTTCACGTATATGTATGGCCTACCATCTACATGAATGGTGTATTTCATTCCATTTATTGATCTATAATATATATTTATATGGTGAATATATATTATATATAAATCATGTTTTACATTCTGTAATTAAGTAAATATGGATATATGTAATATTATCAAGAAAAACATGTCAAAACACGTACGAAAAATGAAACAATTTTACCAAAAATGTTGCTTTAACATGGAATTTACAAAAGAATGGGTAATATAAAGTCATAAGTGAACCATATATGATATCATAATAGTAAATATGATTCATTAATAAGTCAATGAAATTATTTAAATCAATATACAGGAGGTTCATATACATAAAAATCATATCAGACATAACGTAAGAGATAACATTTCTAATCTTGTTTTTCTCTGAGATTGTTTATTCGTAAGTATTTACCGGGGTTGTATTTATCGTCCATGTCCCTATTTTATAATAAGGTATTCATGTTTTTTTAACATCATTTTTACCCTTTTTTACTTTTACTACATGGTATGTAAGGAATTTTATCATTTTTTTACCATATGAGGTTCTTTTTGACTCTTTCGGAAAAACTATGAGAAGAATGTTTTTTAACTTATACTTCATGAATAGATTTTTACGGTTTCAAAAAGCCTAAATTTCATGAATCTTACACTACAAAATATCATGATTATTTTCAACAAAATCGTTTAATTTTAAAATTTCATGACATTTTGTGAAATGAAAATGTTTTTTGAAGAAGAAATGATATTTTCCTCAAGAATTCATTTCAAGTGGTTTATCAAAACCATTTTCCATCTAAGATGACATTATTTCATATGTGTATGCCTCATGTATAATGTCTCTATGATTTACAAGGTTTCACTTTTCATATGATTAAATGATATCCATTTTTTTATATGGATTATGTTAAGATGGGATGATGTTTATGAAAAAAATTTTATTCTTTCGGTTATGATAAATGATTTTTGATTGATTTGTTGCCCATGAAACAATGATTTCAATATGAGATGGGTGGGACCTATATCTCCCTCCAATTCATTGGTTAATTATTTATGTCTAATGAGATAGACATGGCTTGAACGGTAATTTAATACAGTTCTATGATACATGACTAGAACGAGGAGTGAACTCGATTCAGAAAGGGACTTTGTCCACTAAGATAGTATTGGAATCAATGCATTGGATACTAGAGAAATCATATCATGAGTTTAATGGTTTTACACTATTATATGTTTTCTTTACCATGCTATTTTATCATGATTGATGTTCCATTATGATATATTCCTTACGTACTTCTAGGATTTATGTCTTTGCTCAAGATTTTGATTTTTATATTTATGTTAATGTTTTATCTATTCAAATGTATCTATAATGTTTTATGTTTCTTATGTTTAACCATTATGAGCCTTTGAGCTCACCGTTTTTTGTTTTCTTTTCCCCAGAATATAAAGATTGGTTATAAGTATGAAGAAAAAGAAGAAGATATTTGTGGGAGATGTTAAAGATCATTCACCATGATTAGAAGATTATGTTCCATGTTTCCAAAGACACTATACTATTACGGTCCTTGGGTGTCTATTTTTGTTATGTATTAAATATTCAGAAAAAGTAATGTAATTTCTATGTACATCAAGATATGGGTCTCTACATTTTATATTAGAGCTATGGTTTACTTAATCTTTGGAAACAAGGACGCGAGAAAATTAGTGAGATCCCTATAGATATTTCTAAGGTAGTTATAGGTATTTCCATAAGGTTAAGTATAAGTATTGGTTATAATCCTAGAATTACGGTAATGATATTAGAATTAATCCTATAATGTTGGATATTTAAGGTACTCCCCTTTTTTATGTTGTTTTCATTGCATGATTTTTTCCTCTCACACTATTCTTTTTGGGTTTTAGAAAATGGATGGAAATAGAAAGATTCATGATAATGGAGGATATAATGGATAATGGAATGATATTCTTTGTGAGAAACCAAATGAAATGGGATTTGGAAGTCCAAACATAGTTATTATGCATAATCAGAAATCTCATAATATAATAAAAAATATTAACTTTGGTATGTATCCTAACTCATCTAATAAGAGAAAGATGGAGATTCATGATGATCATAGACGAAAGAAAGTTCTATATCCCTCATGTAAATAATGAGGGAATAGGAATCAGGGAGAATGATTCAATGGAACTGAATGATGCCTTGGGTGTGGGAAAGGACACAAAGCCTGTAATAGCAAAAGAAAAGGTTCAGCTAACACCATGTACAAGGATAATGGTATTGCTAAGACATCAACAACAGTTAAATGTTTTAAATGTGGAATGTACAACCATTATGCAAACCAATGCCCTAAGGGAACATCTCATGAAGAGAATCATCATTTTCATATGGGTGGTATTTATGTTGATGATGGTGAAGATACTACAAATGATATATGAGATGAAAGAAATGATGAATCTCAGTCAATGTTTTAAGAAGGTAGTGGAATGATTGTATGTTTATCAAGAATAATGTATGGTACTATGGAATAAATACAAATACAAGGATTGTTACACTATTGTCTTTCATTGAGTTTTTGAAAGTATATGATGAATGGTACCGGTAACCATGGAAGGTTATTCAAATATTTTTTGAAGGTAGATGATATGTGAATAAGGAAATGATACGGAGATAATGAGATGTTTGATATTATTAAAGAGCTCATGACTTGTATAAGGACAATGTGATATCATGGTTTGAGTATACATATTATTGGAATTTTTGTATGTGGAAATATTTAACTTTTCACAACATTTATGTTTTCACTAAGGTTCAATGGGTATTAATTTTTCAATAGAATTCATGATTAAGTAATTCACATGTTTTTAATGTGACCAACAAGATATATATATCCTATGATATACGAGAGGTAAATGATGGTATTCATTGCTCGGTAGATGACCTTTCTAGTAATCGTTTTATATATACTATGAGATTAGACAGAAGTATTTTTGATAAACCTAATTATTATAATAGATTAAGTTCGACATCAGATAATATTTTTTAAGGCTAGAACTTTTTGTTATGTTATAATAGTATAGTTTTAGAAAAATGAAAACTCGTAGGAAGAGCGACAATGTGTCGCGTCGGACAATGTTGGGGGATTCTAACCCACAACTGAAGTGTGACAGACCTTTATTGCCTACAACTAGCCTACATGAAGTCTATGGTTAGTAAAAACTTGTTTTCTTTTATTAAGCAGGATGATAGATTATGTATAAGTCCATTTTGGAACTATATCCGATTAATCTCACTATATATAGACTTATGTATATAAATTTTGATAACTTGTGTTTGAGATAGACATAATGAACTATCATTCTATCGCATGATCTGATAAAAGTTCGCGAAAGAAAAATTAAACTTTAATTCATTAAGATATGAAGTGTAAATTGTTCAAGGCCGGAGCAACTTTGAGATTGTACCAAAATCATGTATGTATTTCTTTTAATTCAAAAATTATTCAACATTTGGTAAATTATCTTGAAAACCAAAAATTTTGTCCTAGTGCTCTAATATATGATGAATTATATTGTACCTTAGATCATCACAAATATATGGCATTGTGACTGTTGGATTTTTTCATAGCCATGTTATCTACCACTCTCCATCAGAACCTGCCAGTTAGATTTCACTTCCATATCCATATTTTCACCTTTGTTCTCTTATGTGGGATCCCATGGATGTGTTACTTTAGGTATCTGTTTTGTTTGTAACATTCATTTTTTAAAATTATGTTTTATTATTCCTTTTTATGACGTGGGTCACTATGAAAGAAACTTTCAAGTAGTAAACCATTTATATCCACAATAAATTTTGAGGGAAAAATTCATTTTAAGGGGGTTGGAATTTAACAACCTGATGTTTTAATGAGAATTATTCATTTTATTTTCATTGATGTCTTGTGTTGTATGCTACACAAAAATTATCTTGTGCTATACGCAACACCGTATTAGATTGCAGTATACAGAACACTATTCATCGCTCGTGTTATAGACAATTTAATGTTCATTTTGTATAAATTATTCGATGCAATATTATGTATCTATTTTGTTCAACTTATAAATGAAATAAGTTTTGATTATGTTATACGCAACAAAAAAGGGAGCTACCAATACACGCAACCTTGACCTGGCTTGCATTACAAGCAATCACGACCATCCTTGATAGCATGTGTAGTACGTAATACAAGGTTCCACTTAACAATGATATATTTTTATCATATTTTTATGAACTAGTTGTTATGAATAGTAGTATCTATATTTTGAATTTTACGACATTATAATTCATCTTACACAATTTATATATCATTGTATGAGAAAAAAAATAAATATTTTTGATTAAAATAAGTATTTTTCTAAAATGCAGTTTTGCCGCCATTTGATGGCGCACCAACATTAAATTAAGTTTTTGACATGTCTATAAGATTAACTTTGAAAAAAAATTTCTTCTTTGGAATCAGGATAGAAAAATTTACTTTGGATAACTTTTTCATATTATTCTGACAACTTTCATATTTTAATGAATAGTAAAACACCCTCTATTTTAATTAAAAACAACTTTTTTCATCACAATAATTTATACGGCTAAATTATAATATTGATTGGATTTAAAGTCTAAATAGAATATATTTTTACCATTTAATATAATTTATGTCATTACCATTAATTTTACATTGAATTCAAAGGTAAAAAAATTTAATCTTTTGCAATATTTTAACTTTTAAAACATGTTTTCCTTCAAACGGGATAAATATTAATTTAATTACTGCAAATTCTGTGTTTTGAATTTTGAAAAATGGATCCAATATTTTTATTTAGTGGGTCCAACTACTTTTAATAGGTCACTTTTATTTTTTTTGATATTATGAATAGTAACTATGGTAATTTTTTTACATCAGTTAAAGATAAATCAGTTAATTGAGGGTAAACCTAAGATTATAAAATTACACTAACACATGAAAAAATAATATTGGATGAATGAAAGTCGACCCATATCACCTATGGGTCGGATTAGATTCATTTTATGGACATTTTATTATGAAACTAATTTAATTATTATTAAAACCAAAATAATGTGAAGACATGTCACTCTCTTAAATCATATAAGTATAATAATTTTAATTTAGTGATAATCATTATGAAACTTCGAACATTAATAGTCTCAAAAAATCTAATAAAATTATCAATATCATGTGGATATATTTATAATTTTTAGGGATTTATAAATTATCAATAAATGTGACACAATACTCATGTTGAAATTATTTTATTGATTGAAATATCAAATAAATGGTTTTAAAAATATTAAAATAAATTTTATATGGACTATTTACTGTGATCCTCTAATTTTATAGAAAAATTTGACATGTTATGAATCTATTAATGTTTTTTTTCGAACATTTCTTTTTTGAGGATTTTATTTAAATTCAAATAAATGAATAATGTCAAAATTGCCAATATTGTTATTTTATAAAAATAACATAATATAAAATTGTTTAAAATCACAAAAATATTTAATAATTCTAAATTAAAACTTATATGGTCTACAATGTCATAAATAATCTAATTATTCAATAATTCAGAACACATAAGTAATTATTTATAACAATTTAAAATTTAGAATCTTGTAACCACGAATAAAATTAAATAGATTAAATAAGCATTAATGAAGTTGATAATGTTTAAAATAAATTACAAACATGTCTAAATTTTATTGGTTGATGAGATTACAACCCTATCTCATAAATGTTCGTATTTGAGTCATTTTGGATGTTTTTATGTGGGGTTTGTATTTATTATAAATTAAATTTTTTGAGGTTTCCAAAGGTGACCCTCTCCTCCCTTATAAAAGGGGACCTCCTACATATTCTCTTTACACAATTTTGAGCATTCAAGCTCAGAAAACCCCTACCCACTTCCCTTCTAAAATTCCCAAAAATCATTATAGAGGTTCTGGTCTCCTCAAAAGATCAACCCTAGTGCCTTAATAGGAGGTTAAGAAGAGGCGCGTCAAGGAAGAGGTAATATCCATTACCGATTATTTCCAATTTATTTATTCTTCTACATCTTATTATTTATTTGTTTCATCCTAAATTAATGAAATCATTATCACTCATATACTGATATGTTATTATAAAAATGAAACAACCATATTTCATCTTATATCCATCCTACATAAAACGAAATCACAGCGCGTCCGTACGTACGGAATACCGTCTCCACACCGTGGTATAATCTGTTTTCCACAACCACCTTACTTGGATGTGTATAATGGTGTAAATAAAACACTATATATGATTATTTTAAAATGATATTGATTCTGAAATATTATACATACACTTCAATACAATTCCACAATCTTGGGAATGATATCATCCCTCGTGTGTACATACAGACTACAGTCTTCAAAAACGCGATGAAATTCATTTTCCATGATTAACCATTAATGTATGACTATAAAGTATATATAATAAATAAAAATTAAATATATTAAAAAATAATTATTCTGGATTTATGTACACATATTTTTCATTTACTTAAATCCATTTAATTCAATAAGGAAATGAAAACAATGTTCATGCATACGTATGACCTACTGTCTCCATGAACGGTGTATTTCATTCCATTTATCGATCTATCATATATATTTAGACGCTGAATATATATTATATATAAATAATGTCTTAATTTATGGAATTAACTAAATCATGATATAAGTAATATTATCAAGAACAACATGTCGATACACGTACGATAAATGAAACAATGTTACCCAAAACTATGCTTTAACATGGAATTCACAAAAGAACGGGTAATATAAAGTAATAATTGAACCATTTATGATATCATAACAATGAATATGATTCTTTATTATTTAAATGATATTATTTAAATCATAATACAGGAGGATCATATACATATGAAGCATATCAGAGATAAGGTAAGGGATAACTTTTCCAATCTCGTTTTTAACCAAGATTGTTTATTCGTAAGTATTTACTGGGGATGTATTTATAATTCGTGTCCCTATTTTAAAAAAAGGGTTTCATGTATTTTTAAATATATTTTTACCCATTTTTGACTTTAACTACATGGTATGTAAGGAATCATTATTTTTTTACCATACAAGGTACTTTTTGACTTTTCCAGCTAAATTATGAGAAGAATGTTTTTTTAACTTATACGACATGAATAGATTTTTAAGATTTCATAACACCTTATTTTAATGAATCTTCCTCTAAAAAATATCATGATTATATTTAAAAATTTCTTTTCTTTTAAAATTTAATGGAAATTTGTGAAAAGAAAAGATTTTTGAAGATGAAAGGATATTTTCCTCAAAATTCTTTTCATGTGTTTTATCAAAACCATTTTCCATCTAAGATGACATTATTTCATATGTGTATGTTTAAAGTATAATGTCTCTATGATTTACATGGTTTCACTTTTCTTATAATTAAATTATATCCATCTGTTTTATATGGATTATGCTAAAATGGGATGATGTTTGTGAAACCCATTTTATTATTTGGGTTATGATGAATGATTTGTGATTGTTTTGTGGCACAGGAAAGAGTGATTTAAATATGAGATGGGTGGGACCTATATCTCCCTCCACTACATTGGGTAATGATTTATATCTCATGATATATACATGGTTGGAATTGTAAGTTAATCTGGTTCAGTGATACAGGACTGGAACGAGGAGTGAAATCGATTAAAAAATGGACATTGTCCACTAATATGGTCATGGCTGCAATGTCCTGGCTACTAGGGAAATAATATCATGTGCTTAATGGTTTTCCACAATTACATGTTTTCTTCCCATTATATGATTTCATGATTTTTTTTCCATTATGATATATTCCTTACATACTTCAAAGATTTATTTCATTGAATAATATTTTGATGTTTAGATTTTTGTTCACGTTTTTGCATTCAAATCTTTATGGAATTTTTTTTTGTTCTATATGTTTACACATACTGAGCATTTGTGCTCACCGAATTTATGTTTTCTTTTCCGTAGGATATAATGAAAGGTTTTAGGTAAGAAAAAAAAGGGGAAGATCTTTATGGGAGATGATAATTTTCTTTCACCATGATTAAAAGATTATTATAAGGCCCTAGCCTTAAACATTACTTAATCTTGAGTTATTACAAGATTACACATTGAAGATCTTTTCAGGTTTAGTGTATTAGAGAATTAAATCCTAAATCATGCATTATATTCCACATTTAAACAATGTGGTTACATAAAAGATAGTATTCATTTTTCCCATCAACGGAAACATATTTAAAAAAAATGGGTTCTTTGAGGACACTTCCTTGACCCTATCATCACATCATGTACCTTTCCCTTGACCTATAAAAAACATTTCCAAAAACATGGGATGAGCATAAAAAGATTACTAAGGGATATAAATTTACAAAATGAAAACATTAGTCCATGTATGAAATCATACTTTACTCATAAAACTTAAGAACTTGAACATACCTCATCAAATCATGAATAAATAATAGAAATCAAAAGACATAATGGTAACTTGAGGAATTCATAACATTCTTACATAAGGAGTAACCCTCATGGTTACGTTTCGAATACCCATCACAGTATATTCCCTAAATCCCTTAGGTTAAACCTTAACATTTATACCCTTCGCGTTACCCAATGCATTGGAGAGCTATATTGGGCTCACCCGCCCTTTGTTTATCACGGAACCACCTGTCTTCATAACAATGCCCAAGAACCATAACATAATCGTATCACATAAAACTTGCATAAAGGAAACATAACATTTTCACTTTTCAATCACAAGATATAAATACAACGCATTGATAAAAAAACATTATGAAAACCATATTCAATACCAAAATAAAAGAAAAGTAAAACATGATATTTATTTTTTAATTTTTAAAAAAAGTTATGGCTTGTAGAGGAAGTTGAAGCTCAAATAATGGTCATGGTGGCGGAGAAGTTGTTGTCGCTACATATGTACGAAAAAATAAACATTCCCTTTTGTTGTTTAGTAAAGGCTTTTTATAAAAAGATTCCTTTTGAATAAACGTAAAATTCAAAGTGGTTTATACACCGTATAAAATAATGAAGTGTATAAAATAAAATATGCCTCAATGAATGGAGATTGAGACGAAGTCCCATACATCGGGTCCGACTTGACATGATCTTTCTTTAACGTCCTGAATAATAAACTTGAGTAAATTTCTACTTGCTTAAGAACCTTTTTCAAGTTAATTATTCATTTTATATAACTTATTACCATATTATGTACACTATGTAATTATTTATGTTAATAATGGTCATTTTGTCGATCATTGGTACTTGAGTCAAAAATTAACTCTTTATAATTCCTAGATGTTTATGTGGTAAAATATCCCTTATATCCAGAATTATATTAATGATTTAGATATCATATTTTTCATATATATCCAGTATATACATGCATTTACAATAGTACATAACATATAGAGGTAAGAAATGAAATGCACCGTTCATGGAGACGGTAAGTCGTACGTACACATGAATGCTATTTTCATTTCTATTTTGTATTTTATGGAATGGAATCATAATGATATAAAGGTGTATTATAATTCCAGTATAATATCATATATAATATCATTAATTCCATACTTTATACGACCCACATATGGTATTAACGAATCAATCACTTTGAGGGGGCGGTAGTCAGCACATCTTAAAATGAAGATATCACATATACCCATAATGGAAGCCATAAAGGTATTACATAAATTAAAAATACAGAAGAATAAGGAAAAAAATAAAAATATTATATATCATATATAAATATAATTACATCTTAATGGACACCTTTGATGGTGTTATAAGAATATTTAACAATCATCGTTTCGTGAGGCAGAAATTCACCATCCACGGAGACTATATTTTATTTAACCATTAGATGTAGGTGTGTTTAAGTGTAGCTCGATTAATTATTATAAAAACATCCTAGTATATTGAAAATACTTTTTTTGTTAAAAAATAAATGAATAAAAATATTTTAGGGGGTTGGAGAAGCAAAATAAAACAAAATAACATTAGAGAAGTCTTTACCTTTAAATCGGGTAACTCCTCTTGGTTAGAAACAAAAGGGTTTTTTGAAGAGCTTTCTGCATAATGTAAGGATTCAAGGATTAAGACAGGGATGGGTAGAGATAAAATGAGCAGAGCTTGGCCGAGCCAATGTCTTGAGAAGTGTGGGTAAGGAGGTAGAGGTGGGGACCTATTATAAGAGGAGAGGAGGGGCACTCATGGAAAGGTATAAAATGCTACTTTATATTGAAATGTGTTTCGTATTTAAAAGGTCCCAAATTGATATATTTCGAGGATAAGGTGATAAGGGTTCGAAATATACTCATAAAATAGGTATTTGACAAATGTAAGCCTTTGAATTTACATTATATTTTTATTTTATTTAAATCGTTCATTAATGAGGTAATCGATGCATCATCATGACGTTATAAATAATTTAATTTATTTAATGTTTAAAAATTATAAAAAATACAATGATGTATGAAATATTTTTATCTTTCCAATGACTATTTATAGTCCAATATATCATTTATTTAGACAATATTCATTTTTTTTACTCTGGTGATACATTCTTTGTTATATTTAACTTTCTTTAAAAAAAGATAAAAATCCATTATCACACAAAAGTGATTCCATGGGGTCCCCAATATTGGCCCAAGGAATCCAATGGTCGGCCATGACACAACAAGTAGCATTAGGAAACATATTGGGGTCATTTTTTATTATTATGTTAATATTTTATTATCCTTAACTACGCGATTACTTATTAATCAAGATAATTAAACATAATTACCGTCGTTACTATTCATAATGTCCAAAAAAAAGAGTCTTGATTACATAATTTGGAAATTCTGATTCCAAATATGTAATCCATTTTACCAAATTACAAACACAGACATTGCAATAATTAATTTAAAAATAATTCCCGTTGTCAAAACAAATAGCGGGTTTTTTTGAAACAATATCTATTAATAGTTTGGCAATTGATTAGGCCCAATTCCAAAGTGAAATTAATTATAATTACCACCATTGGATTAAATGGTAAAAATATATCCTATTTACACTTTAAAAAAATTTAATAAGATAATCTAACTATATAATTAAATTATATGAAAATGTAGTTTTGATGTAAAATGCAGTATTTTTCACTATTCATAAAAAAATGAACATTGTTAGAAAAATACCAAAAATTAACCCAAGGTAAAATTTCAATGTCCCAATCATAAAATAATAGGTTTATTTTTACAAATAGAACTTATAAAATTGTCAAAAGTTTTATTTAAAAATGGTTTTCCATCAAAAGGCAGTAAAACAATCATTTAATAATATTATTGTATTCCAGGCATAAGATTGGATTTATTCCCTTTTTAAGCCTCTAAAACACTATATAATTCATAAATAGACATAGATAAAAATATAAATTATTCATTACTTACTTGAGATGTTACATCCTTCCCCCCTTTTGAAAAGTTCATCCCCACAATTTGTTTACTTATCGAATAAGTGGGGGTATTTATCCCTCATTACATTTTCAGATTCCCATGTTGCCTCTTCAATCATTTGGTTTTTACACAAAACATTTACTTGATTAATCACCTTATTCTGCAACACTTGCTCCTTGTGGTCAAGAATATGGACTTTTTGTTCCTCATAAGATATATTCTCTTTCAGTTGAACTACCTCTGGACTAAAAATAAGAGATGGATCTGGCATGTACTTCCTTAACATTGAAACATGAAAAACATTGTGTACCTGATATAAACACAGAGGTAAGGACACTCGGTATGCAATTGATCCAACTCTCTCCAGAATTTCATATGGTTCAATTAACATCCAACTCAGCTTTCCATTCTTACCAAATCGCATCACACTTTCCATGGTGAAACATTGAGAAAAACATGATCGCCTACTTCAAAAGAGAGATCCTTCCTCCTGTTGTTCGCATAACTCTTATGCCTACTTTGAGCTGTTCTCATGTGTTTCTGTATCAGCTGAACTTTTTCTGCCAACTCTTTTACCAATTCTATTCCCATCAACATCCTTTCACCTACTTCTTCCCAAAAATCTGGAGTTCGATAAAGCTTCCCATATAATGCCTCAAATGGAGCCATTTGTATACTAGAATGAAAATTGTTATTATTAGAAAACTCAACCAATGAAAGATGTTGGTACCCACTTCCTTGATAATCCATAGAACAAGCACGTAGAATATCGTCCAATTTATAAATCATTCATTCTGATTTCCCATCTGGTTGGGGATGAAAAGCCATACTAAAATTTAATTCAGTACCCAACGACATCTGAATGCCTTTCCAAAAGGTATAAGTAAACCTGGGATCACGATCTGATACAATGGAGAGAGGAACGCTATGTAACCTGACTATCTCTTTAAGATACAAATGGGAATGTTGAACTGGGGGAAAAGTATCTCATATAGCAAAGAAATTAGCAGATTTAGTCAAGCGATCAACAATAACCTAGATTGCATTATTACCTTGAGGTGTATTCGGCAATCCCACAACAAAGTCCACGCATATATTCTCCCATTTCCACTCTGGCACTAGTAATGGTTGAAGCATCCCATTCGGTAACTACCGCTCTGCTTTAACCTGTTGACAAGTGAAATACTTCATAGTAAAATCAGCAATGTATCTTTTCATTCCATCCCACTAGTATTACTCCTGAAGATCTCTATACATCTTAGTACTTCCCAGATGAATAGAAAATAGAGAACTATGAGCTTCACATAATAACTCTCCCTTCAACTGTGAATCACACGAAACACAAAATCTCTTCCAAAATCTCAAATCAAAATCATTATAAATGTTGAATTCAGGCAACATACCCTTCTGAACCAGCTCTACCCTTTTCTGCAACTCATTTTCTTGCTTTTGTGCTTGCTTAATTATGTCTGATAGAGAAGATTTCACTGATAACTGAAACAAAAAAGAATAACATCATACACCAACAACTTATATTCCAATGTTCATCAAATCCTTAACCAAAGGATCACGTTCCAAATGCATCATTTTTAATGAAGCATTACTTTTTCGACTCAAAGCATCAGCCACTTAATTTTCTTTTCCGGATGGTAATGAATTGTATAATCATAATCCTTGATTAATTCTAGCCATCTCCTCTGTCTCATGTTCAATTCATTCTGAGTGAATATATACTTTAAACATTAGTTATCTGTACATATTTCACACTTCAATACATACAAATGATGCCTCTAATTTTTTAAAACCAAAACAACAGCAGCTAATTCCAAATCATGTGTAAGGTAATTTACCTCATGAGTTTTCAACTGTCATGAGGCATAAGCAATTATCTGATCATTCGTAATTAGGACGCAACCAAGTACTTTCAATGATGCATCACTGTAGATAAAAAACTCACCATTCCTGGAAGGTAGTGCCAAAACTGGAGCATTCACCTATCTTCTTTTCAGTTCCTAAAAACAATCATCACATTCTTTTGTCCAGATATACTTAACACCCTTACGAGTTAGCTTAGTCATTAGAATATATAACCATGAAAAATTTCTAACAATCCTTCGGTAATAGCCTGTAAAACCAAGGAAGCTATGAATCTCAGTCACATTTGTGGGTTTTGGCCATTCTTCAACAACCATTGTTTTTTCAGGATCAACAATTATCCCATCTTTAGAAACAATGTGACCAAGGAACGAAATTTGTTGCAACCAAAACTCACACTTTCTGAATTTCCCATAAAATTTATTTTCATTTTAGGTTTGTAAAAAACCATTAAATGTATTTCATTCTCCTCGTTACTTTTAGAAAACACCAAAATATCATCAATGAAAACAACCACAAACTTATCCAAGAACTCATTGAAAATTATATTCATAAGGTCCATGAATACAGCAGGTGCATTGGATAGACCAAAAGGAATTACAACAAATTCATAATGGCCATATCATGTACAAAACGTGGTCTTCATAATATCTTCTTACTTTACCTTCAACTCATGGTACCCCGATCGCAGGTCAGTCTTTGAAAAAAAACTGAGCTCCCTGGAGCTGATTAAAGAAATCATCGATATGAAGCAAAGGATATTTGTTATTAACAGTGATGTTATTAAAGGCTCTATAATCAATGAAAAATCTCATTGAACCATATTTATTTTTAACATATAGAACCGGTTCACCCCATGGTGAAGTGTTATGTCGAATGAAACCCTTCTCTAATAAATCTTGCAATTTCACCTTAAACTCTAAAAGTTCAATTTGAGCCATTCGATAAGGAGGTTTTGAAATTAGCTTAGCATCAGGAACTATGTCAAAAATAAACTCAACATCCTGATATGGTATTATTCCAGTCAGCTCATCAGGAAAAACATCAGGATACTCATTTTCAAATGGCACATCATTAATATGAACAGTTCCCTTTTTATCAACGATATGTGAAAGGTAACATTCATTCCCATATTTTACATGTTTCTCGGCATCTAGATATGTCATCAACAGTAATGGTTCATCCTTGTACACAAAATAAAAGCCTTTTTGAAAGGAAACTTCTTTAGCTCTACAGTCAATCTTAGCATTGTAAATAGAGAGCCAATTCATACCCAGGATAACATCAAAATATACTAGAGGTAAAATAATAAGGTTTTCAAGTAGGTTCCTTCCACGGATAGGGATAGGAAGATTCTTAAAAATTATATTTTCCTTAACATCCCCCCTGGTGTTTTTACCACAAGTTCAGGAGTCATTTATTGATATGGTATTCCCATTTTACTAGAAAAGTTTTCACAGATGAAAGAATGTGTAGACCCCGAATCAAACAACACACTTGCATAATCTGAAAAAACAAAAAATATACCACTTCATTTGATTACCCGACATCTGTTGAAGTTGTTGCAAAGGATTTCACCACCCCTTTCTACTTGTAGTCTAACTTCTTCCCGTCACTCGAGCTCTTTGTCGGACACTAGTTTTCATAGTGACCCATCTCACTTCTCTTAAAACATTTCACTAACTATAAATCAAATTTGGTCTTACCATCACCCTAATCATTTTTAGTGCAATCATGATCCTTATGTCACATCATAACGCATTGGTAGCACTTTCCAGAATTCAGTAGACATTCCCCAACATGCCTTTTACCACATTTATCACAAACTAGAATCATAGTTTTCTAACCATCAGTCCTTTTTGAATAATTCATTCCTTTCTCCTGCCACCTCGGTCTCTTCTTCTGCTGGTTGTTATAGAAAACATGATCATCGATAAACTCCATTTCCACCTTCTTAGCACATCGAACAAGCTTTTCATAACTCTTGAACTCGCGAGAAGCTAAAGACATTTGATATTTTGGCTATAATCCTTAGTAAAAATGATTTATTTTACTATCAAGGTCTCAGATAAAATTTGGAGCATACCTTGCCAATCGAGTGAACCTTTCTTCATAGGCATCCACTGAGTCGTCGTCCTGCCTCAATCCCAAGAATTAATTTCCATCCTATGTCAAACAGCCTTAGGAAAATACTTCTCAAAAACATACATTTGAATTCATCCCAGTCAATAGCATCAATCTCATCAGTGTCCCTGATATTTTTAACCATCGACCACCACTGATCTCCTTCACCTTCCAAATGGTAAATGGAAAGACTAACCGTTTGATTGAATGAACACCCCATTAAATTGAAAATATTCTCCAGTGCTCTAATCCACCCGTCAGGTAGAACATAGTCAGATGATCCTCTGAATGATGGGGGATGTTGCCTCATGAAATGTTCCACCACTAACATGTTCCTCTGCGGTTGATCTGGCTGATCTCGTGCATGGATACCACCACCATTTATCGCTTGAGTCAACTGCACCATTACTATAACAAACTGTTCATTTCCAATTATGACCATCTTAGGATGATGATTCAGAAGGTTATTTCCTTCTATATGCCTTCCTAGAACTGGTTTCCTATTTCCTTTGCGGAAAACCATTCTGAACAAACAAGTCTTAGATGAAGAATCATGGAAATCTTCAAATGCTATATCATTTCAATTTGACCATAAAAATATATTTTTGGATAATCATTTAATATAATTCTAACTCCTAAAGTTATCTAAACCTACCTTTGATACCAATTATAAGGCCCTATACTTAAACATTACTTAATCTTGAGTTATTACAAGATTACAAATTGAGGATCTTTTCAGGATTAGAGTTTTAGAAAATTAAATCATAAATCATGCATTACATTCCACATTTAAACAAATTGGTTACATAAAAGATAGTTTTCATTTTTTTCACATCAACGGAATCATATTTGAAACAAAACATGGGTTCTTTCACGACACTTCCTTGACCCTATCATCACATCATGTACCTTTCCCTTGACTTGTGAAAAACATTTCCAAAAACATGGGATGAGCATAAAAGGCTCAGTAAGGGATATAAATGTAGGAAATCAATAAATTTGTCCATGTATGAAATCATACATTACTCATAAAACATAAGCACTTTAACATACCTCATCAAATCATGATAAATCATAGAAATAATAAGACATAATGGTAATATGAGGTATTCATAACATTCTTACGTAGGGATTAACCCCCATGGTTACTTTTATAATACCCATCATAGTATATTACCTAAATCTCTATGGAGAAAATTAACGTTTAACCCCTTCATGTTACCCAATGCATTGGAGAGCTATATCGGGCTAACCAACCCATAGTTTATCACGGAACCACCCATCTTCATAACAGTTCCCAAGAACCATAACATAATCGTATCACATAAAACTTGCATAATGGAAACAAAACATTTCCACTTTTCAATCACAAGATATCAATACAACACATTGATATAAAAACATTATGAAAACCATTTTCAATACCAAAATAAAAGAAATGTAAAACATGGTATTTATTTTTTCATTTTTAAAAAAACTTATGGCTTGTATAGGAAGCCAAAGCTCAAATAATGGTCATGGTGGTGGAGAAGTCGTTGTCGCCGTATACATATGATAAAAAAACATTCCCTTTTATCATCTAGTAAAAGCTTCGTATAAACAATATTCCTTTTGAATAACTATAAAATTCAATGGGGTTTATACACTGTATAAAATAATGTGGTGTATAAAACAAAATATGCCTCAATGAAAGGAGATTGAGACAAAATTCAATACCTCAGGTCCGACATGACTCAATCTTTCTTTAACGTCCTGAATAATAAACATGAGTTAATTTCTACTTGATTAAGAACCATTTTCAAGTTAATTATTCCTTTTATATCACTTATTATCATATTATGAACACTATGTAATTATTTATGTTAATAATGGTGGTTTTG
Source organism: Viscum album (assembly GCA_963277665.1). Classification (NCBI taxonomy): domain Eukaryota; kingdom Viridiplantae; phylum Streptophyta; class Magnoliopsida; order Santalales; family Viscaceae; genus Viscum; species Viscum album. The sequence goes on from OY728127.1 coordinate 1,701,100,166, forward strand.
TCGATCATTGGTATTTGGGTCAAAAATAAACTCTTTATAATTACAAGTTGTTCATGTGTTAAAATATCCATTATATCCAAATTATATTCATGATTTAGTTATAATATATGTCATATATATCTATTATATACATGCATTTACAATATTACATAACATTTAGAGGTAAGAAATGAAATGCACCGTTCATGGAGACGGTAAGCCGTACATACCCATGAACACTACATTCATTTCTATTTGGTATTTTATGGAATAGAATCATAATGATATAAAGGTATATTATAATTCCAGTATAATATCACATATAATATCATTAATTCTATCCTTTATACGTCCCATATATCGAATTAACGAATCAAATCACTCTGAGGGGGCGGTAGTCCGCATTTCCTAAAATGAAGATATCACGTATGCCTATAATGGAATCCATAAAAGAAAAACATAGAATATTAAGGAAAAAATAAACATATTATATATCATATATAAATATTGTTACATATTAATGTCCACCTTTGAAGGTGTTATAAGAATATTGAAAAATCATGGTTTCATGAGGCAAAAATTCGTCATCCATGGAAACAGTATGTTCTTTAACCATTAGATGTAGTTGTGTGTATGTGTAGTTTGAATAATTATTATAACAACAACCGAGTATATTGAACATACTGGTGTTTTTACAAAAGAAATGAATAAAAATGGTTTATGGGGTTGGAGAAGCAAAATAAAACAAGAGAACATCAGAGAAGTCTTAACCTTTAAATCATGTAACTCCTCTTGGTTAGAACCAAAAGGGTTTCATGAAGAGATTTCTGCCTATGATAAGGCATATATAATGAAGAGAGGGGTGTGGAGAGATAAAATGAGCAGAGCTTGGATGAACCAATGGTTTGAGAAGTGTGGGTAAGGAGGTAGAGGTGGGGGCCTTTTATATGAGGAGAGGAGGGGCACTCTTGGAAAGGTATAAAATGTTACTTTATATTGAAATGTCTTTCAGATTTAAAAGGATCCACATTGATAACTTTTGAGGATAAGGTGATAAGGGTTTGAAATATACTCATCCAATAGGTCTTTGAAAAGTGTAAGTCTTAGATTTTACATTATCCTTTCATTTTATTTAAATTGTTCATTAATGTGGTAATCGTTGCATCATCATGATGTCATAAATAATTTAATTAATAAATGTATAATAATTATAAAAAATCTACTATGATGTAGTAAATCTTTTTATATTTCGAATGACTAGTTATAGTTTAATAGATAATATATGTATACAAAATTAAAAATGTTTTACTACGGTGATACATTCTTTGTTATATTTAACTTTCTTTAAAAATGAAAAGATAAAATGTCATTATCACACAAAATTGATTCCATGGGGTCCCCAAGTATGGAACAAAGCATCCCATGGTCAGCCATGACACAACCAGTAGCATTAGGACACATGTTGGGGTCATTTGTTTTTATTATGATATTATTTTATTATCCTTAACTACACGATTACTAATTAATCATGATAATTAAAGATAATTACCGTCATTACTATTCATAATTTTCAAAGACAAAAGTGTCATGATTACATAATTTGGACCTTCTGATTCCAAATATATAAACCATTTTACAAATTTACAAACACAGAAATTTCAATAATTAATTTAAAAATAATTCTCGTTTTCAAAACAAATAGCGGGTTTATTTAAAAAAATACCATGAATGGTTTGGCACTTGTTTATGCTCTATTACAAAGTGAAATTAATTCTAATGAACACAATTGGATTAAATGGTAAAAATATATTCTTTTTAGACTTTAACACCAATTAAAAAGATAATCTAACCATATAATTAAATTAGATGAAAATGCAGTTTTGATGTAAAATGTAGTATTTTTCACTATTCATTAAAAATGAACGTTGTTATAAAAATACCCAAAATTAACCCAAGGTAAAATATCAATGTCTCAATCATAAAAAATATGTTTATTTTGACAAATAGATCTTATAAAATTTTCAAAAGTTTGATTTAAATATGGTTTTCCATCAAAATGGAGTAAAATAATCTTTTAAAAATATTAGTGTATTCCATGCTTATGATTGGATATATTCACATATTAAGCCTCTAAAACAGTATATAATTCATAAATCGACTTAGATAAAAATATCAATTATTTATTACTTACATGGGATGTTTCAATTATGTTCCATGTTACCAAAGTCACTAAACTATTACAGTCCTTCGGTGTCAATTTTTTTTATGTATACAGTATTCCGCAAAAGTAATATAATGTCTATGTATGCCAAGATTCTCATCCCTACAAAATGTTACAAAATGTTACTTTGAATATGAATTGTAATTAAAACATGTACTATAAATAAATTCATTAAAAATAATTTTGATAATACTAGTGTAAAATTGGAGATAAATCATAAAAATAATAATATAGCGTTTGGAGACAGTATTATAATCATTGAGAAACTAATAACATAAAAATAATTTTCATATTGTGATTAAAATGGTATAAAAACATTTATTTAATAACAAAATTAACATATAAAAAATATTTAAATAAATATATTTAAATTAGATGAATCATAATATGATGATAGATATTTGAAAATATTAACATTCAAGCATCATAGCTATTTACATAAATAAATAATAGAAATTGAAACATAAATGAACGAATATTGCAAGTAGTATTAATGAAAATTTAATCATATAGGTTAAAAATGATGCATATTGTAAATGTAAAAATAGGTGGTGAGAGAGATGGGGGGTACATAAAATATAATTACGAATGATAATGAATGGTAAAGATCCATTTTAAACAATGTAAGTTATGAACTATAAATCTGTAATAAATGAATATTTGATACTGATTCATAATTTATAAAATAATAGTGGAGTTTAATATATCACCCCAATATTATAAAAATTCAATCCATAGATATAATACAATACATGCAACATCGATCTTAGATGAACAATTAATTATATTATTTTAAATATGACACCTATAAATATTTCATTAATGTGGTGTGAATGAATATTATTATATATTATATGAAATATATATATATTTATATTTACTACTAAATATAAATTTATTGATAAATTATTAGAAAATATTCAATAAATTTTTAGTAAACAATTTTACTCATTAATATTATGTAGTGTTCAAAAATAATTTACATAGCTTTCTGGAAGAAAATATTTTTATTATTTAAGAGATATTTTATAAAATTAATTTTATATAATGAAATTTATTTTTTAAATAATTATATGAAAATGAAAATATGGTTAAATATTTGTATTTTTATAGAAATTTTATTTTTCAGGGAATAATGAGAAATACTGATTTTCGTAGAACTGTGATTTCTTGTCAATAAATTCATTAATTTAATTTTTTAATTATGAATTGAATTTTATTTTATGTATAAAAATACTTAATTTTATTATATCCTAAATAAGTAATTATTGATGAATCAAATTTGGAAAATAAATTAATAAATATTTATTTTTCGTTTAAAAATGTGTTTTTCGGATAACTATTTTAATGTGCATAATGTTTCATGATATTAATTAATTAAAATAATCCATAATAAATAATTATTTAAATGAACTATATTTATTATATACAATTAAATACGAATTTTAATAAAAAAATTAATAATATAGAATCATCATGATATTTTTATATGTAACGACTATGTTCGATAGTGTGCATGATATGGAGCACTGAAAATAAATGATTAAGGAATTTTTTTAATTTTTATTTGACAACAACATCCATTAATTTATATTATAGGGAATTAATTTTTTAAAATTATTCATGAAATATATAATCTTCCAATACATTTATCATATATTAACTAGTGCTTCGTAAATACGAAATTGATTTTTTAAAAGTGTTTTTATAATTCATAAATAAATTATCTTCACAAATTTGTTTTCTTAAATTTTTAATGGAATATTTTGTTTAATTTTATATTTTTTTAAAAAATTATTTGTAAAAATAAGTTTCATATTATTATGAACCATTTCAGAATTATCTTAGGATGATATTTTGTTATTTTTTTGGAATGATTAATTCTTCATTTAAAAGTGAAAAATTATGATTTTTATGAAACTGCCAATTAAATAATATTAAAAATAAAATCTTTTAATTTTATTTGATATCTATGTTATTAATTTATTATTTAGTTATATATAATCTAATTTACTAATTTTAAATCATCATTCTAATATATTTGGAATAAGATCATTTTTTTTCATAAAAATACATCTTTCAAGAAATGATTTTCTTGTTGTATTTTACATGATTTATTTTATATAAAATTAATTCCATGATGTGAGTGAAATATTGAAATATAAAGTCATTATTTGAAATTAGTGGGTTAAAATATTTTAATTAGGTAACTTTTAATTTTTTTCCATTATGAATAGAAAATATAATAAATTTATTATCACAATAATGGTAACTCGGGAAATTTAGGTTAAATATAAAATAATAAGAAATACTAAATTAAAATAAAACATGCACAAATTTTATTTTATGACTTCATTTATTCAATAATAATATAATATTTAGTAATATTTCCTTTTATGACCATTTGGATGAGATTATGACATTTATAATATTTTTTATATTGAAAATTCAATTATTCCACACACATACACTTAATATGTGTTGTATTTTTAATACGGTGATTACCATATTATATGTTCTACTATACATATTATTTCCATATATAAAGTACTTATATTATTCATAGTAAGTTGATTTTATTTTTCAGTGACGATATAATTACATTAAATGGCAACGTAATGCTGATGATGTATTTATAGTTTTAAAGAGAAAATCATATAAATGATATTATGAATATTAAAAAAGTATTATTTTAAATAATTACTGTAATTCATATTTTTTATATTTGAACATGGAAATCATGTGATTTAATAATATATTTCGTTTCAATTTTATAGGTTTTTATGATGTTTTTAATATTAATGTTATAAAAATTTTAACAAATTAATATTTATGATATTTTATTATAAGTAATATTTTATTAATTAATATAAAATTCATAAAAATATTATAGTGAAAAAATATAATATTATATGGTTTATAATATAAAAGAAAAACTATTTAAGGTTATTTTTTAATATTTTTTAATTATATTTACCACCAATGTGTAGAAAACCATCTTATCATGGTGTGTTTAAAAAGACTTAATGAAGGGTCAAAACCAAATGATAAGGATAAAAAATGAAAAAAAAATTCCAAAAAATTATTTTATGAGAGTTTTGTAGCCAAAACACATCATATATTGTTAATAAATCATTCTTTAGTCATTTTTAATAGAATACTCATGTATATTAATTCCTTATTTTGATAAATTTCAATAGTGCCACACCCCTCTTTTATAAAAGGGAACAATTTTTTCCCAATAAATCACAAATTAAACAAACTTTTTAATTAAATAAATAACAAAAATAATACATATACTCCCTCTACTCATTATTGGGGACTCTTTTTACATAATACTAAGCTTAGTGGTCAATATGTGTTATGAAAAAGATGTTTTCCAAAAAAGAGTTATTGTTTTAAACTGTATGTTTTAGTTCTACATATTCTAACACCACATTAAAATATAATTCATCCATTTTATATAATTGAAACATTATATTAAATTATATTAAAAATTTTTATGTTAATTAAATAGAATATATTCATATCATCTTCAATCAAATTGGAATTGAAACTCTCAATTGTGTGAAAAGAGAACCCCTACCTCGCGAACCGATGTAATTATTTTTCCATAATTATCTCTCATGGATGGATAAAAATAATGGAATTAATAATTTAATATTATATTAATGAAATATTTATCGCATTTATAATATAATATATCATTACCCTTGTTACATTTTGATTCACTAAAAATGATGCCATAGTTGGTGGGTACATGTGTACTGCCACCTCTATGACGAAATCTTATTTTTTTTAACAGAAAACCTATAATGGAATATATATATATATATATATATATATATATATATATATATATATATATGTAAGTCTATATTTTAGAGAAATAATTTTATATAAATTATACTATCATAATTCCATAATGATAATGTATATTTTAGCTTCCTTCCAAAACTGTCTCTAAAAAGGGGAAATATAAATCATGCATATGTAAGACCTACCATCACCAATATCGTACCATAGATAATTATTCCTAACCATATTTATTAGGGGTTAAAAATAATAACATATATTAAAAATTATAATTATTTAATTTTTATTATTCTTTAGAGGGTGAAATAATGTCTATGATGACTATTGTTAACCTACGATTGTCATTTTGGACTTATGTACCAAATATCATCAAAATGTCTTATGTTAAATTAAATTACTAGGTAATTGGTATTATCATAGAAATAAGTGACATAAAATGATTAATAAACATGAAATATTTTCTTCATAAAGTAAATAATTAACATAAATTTAAAATTCATTATGATATAGAACATATGTGATGTGATGAACATGAGGTATAAGACATTCTTTTAAAAATTATATTTTCCAGATTCCCATGAACTCCATTTTTATTCGATATACATATTCATTAAATATGGTTTATAAAAATGCTTTATAATATTATCTTATAATTTTTATGTCATTTCTAAATATGTATTAATTTTTGCATAATTTATTAAAAATAATTCATTTATCATTTTCCAAATTTTGTTCATTTTGATATTTCTGATAAAATACAATGAGAATGTATTCATTAAATTATATGATAGTATAATATTTTTCAATAATCATGGCTAGTATTTTCATAGAATATTCCATTACATTTTTTAATATTTACTTTCAAAATAAAATTTTCACTTCATATTTATGTAGTTTTTTAATAATTGATTTGAAAATTGAAAGGTTATTTTTTTGAACAATGTTTTAATGTTATTTTCCCCAAAAATGAATAGTTTATTTACTTTTTTTCTATATATTATTGTATTTAAAATATGTTTTTATAATAAATGGGTACATGTATATCCAAAAATAATATTTATATGGTTTTACATGTTTTTTAGATTGTTTAGTCATGAAATTTTAAACTATAAAATGTTTCAGTCATGATATGATATTTGATAATTATATTTGAAATGAGTGATCATGATACAACTTATTTAAATGTTGGATAACCATTATATCTCACAGGTGATTCTAATAGAGCTTATATGTTGGGATAGCTCAAACAGTGCCATGCGGGCCCATTATAGGTTTGGTTGTTCTCAGATAGTTCTCTAATGCATTGGGTAAAGTACATGCTATTTTGAGATAATAAGGATGGAGTTATTAGTGGTATTTTTCATATAGATTTAACTAGTCTCTATTTATTTCTGATGTGTGTTTAAAATGAGTTATAAAATTGAATCTAAATATTTTCAATATGGGTTTTGATATAATTATTTTGGGTTTTAATGATTTTATTTAATCTAAAATTGATTTCATATTCAGAAATTAATTTTTTCATTACATGAATGAAGAATGAGATAAAGTTATGTTTTTCATGAATTTTCATTATTTTCATTGAAATAACAAATTTATTCATTTTTTATCTATTACTGAGCTTGTTCTGTTCATCCTCAGTTTTGAAGTGATTTATAATGATTATATGGAAAAAGGATGAGGTGGGTTTAATGATGGTGAATATTTTCATGAAAAAAAATCATTATTTATTTTAATGATATTTTTTTTTGAAAAAATGATTAATGAGTTGATGTTTCCACTTTTAATATATGGATTTATGGTTTATGAGTATTTATTAATAATCTAAAAGTCTAATCCTAAAATATCATAGTGAAAAAAATATTTCTAATTTAAAATAAATAATTAAATATTGAATTTTTAAGGATGATTCCTTAAAATAACTAGTAATTATGTTAATATAATTCATCTTTTACATGAAAAAATTCATATATTCATAACATTTTTAATCACACATTTTCAGGTTCTATTTTAAATTAAATTCTTCAACATGAGTGAACATAATCTCATAAAATAGATTCCACATATCTAATCAAAATAATTTATACAATACAACAATATGAAATTAAATTTTTTTGGTATAATTAATAATGAAACCAATGAAAATGTTTTAAAACAATTAATGTAATAAAGGATTTACTATGATGAAAATAAAAATATGGGAGTCAAACTGATTAAAAATCATATATAATTAAAATTTTGTGACCTTATATAGTCCCCAATAGACATTTAAAAAAATTTATGTTGTTGTGGAAGAATTTTTCATGAATATGACCAAAAAAATAATTTATGTAATGAAAAAGACCAAATTTCACCCACTATGTTTTAAATCATAAATATATTTTCACATAGGTAAAAATAATTTGAGGGAATGAATATTGATTAAAATTTTGAGTTTAATAAAATTTTCTTAATGAGGTTAATTTTTTTAAAAATTATATTGGTTAAATAATTAAATTAAAGGCTAATTAAGTAGTAATATACTTTTATGGTTTTTAATGACTTTAATTTATTATTTGAAAATGTATTTAGAGTGTTGAATGTGGTCAAAAAGAACATTATTTCAACATATTCGAAATCATAATTTGGAAATAAAAATAATATTAATTATTTAATAATATATTTAGAAAAACTCTAGAAAAAATGCTTATGAAAATTGAACAATGTTACAATTAGGGAGACTGTAGGACATACATACTCAATTATATCATTTCCATTTTTCAATGATCATTATATAAAGAAGGAATGTATTATGTTATGTTTTCATAAATATAATTATGTCATAAATAAAAAATCTATTAATTCATATATATATTTATTATGATGTGGTGATGAAAAAAATGTCATCTATTTATGGAGGAGGTAGACAATATATACTGAAATAGATTTTTCAGTTTAAATTATAAAATGAAATATATTCCTTTAAATTTTATAAATATGTCGTCAATATAATTTTTATGTCTTTTATATATAATATAATAATTAAAATTATCCTTATTAAATTCTATGTAATGGGTTTTTGAAAAAATAATCACATCACATTGCGAGGTTATATTTCGTTGTACAGAATATTGAAGTTATCATATCCCCCATATAATGAAAAAATGAAAAGATTTGTGTTCTATATGTCTAAAAAATTATAATTTTCTAAAATTATTTAATAAATTATTTAATAAAAAATTACAGAAAGCCTTCAAATGTGATGGTGGAAAATTAAAGACATTTTTGCCTGAGGTGGTAGTTATTAATACACATGAATGATGATTTGATATCTCATTTGATGGATAATGATACAGATTTAAATTAATAAAATAATATAAAAACATAAATTTATTTATCACATTCATTTTTGACATAAATTTAGATATTAAGTAAATTTTAACGATGTAGAAGAAAAAATAAAACAAAAAAGCATAGTTTTCAATTTAACATTTTCTTGGACCACCTCTTTACGAATATATTTAAATTATTCCAATAATGGATTTATGAAAAATTAAATGATTCTATCATTATGGTATTCATGTTGGTATGTTAATTTTTTCAGTATTTTAAAAACCATAATTGTTTTATGGAGATAATAATTTTTGACTGGGGAGGCCTTTCATTTGTGATGTGAGTGGCGCAGTTGGAATTTTTTAAAAGAAGAACACTTACAAACATTATTAAAAAGTCACAAGTTTAAAAAAGAGATTATTATCATTAATAGGACATGGTAAATTATAAATATAAATATAAAATAGTTTTTATACAATTTTTTTAGGTTTTATTGACACTTATCTATTTATTCTAACCCGCCGGTATACAACTTATAATGTTAACCACAAAACATTGTATTTACTGTTTTCACTGTTAATTATAGTTAAAATTTAAATTTTCATTATTATATAATATAAATTATTTTAATTCTAAGTATTGAACAATTTTAAGAAATTAAAATATTAGAAGTTATAATATTTTATTTAAAATTAGACATTCTAAGGTGACAAAACCAGTTTTTATAAAGTGTAATTTTTTAATGGAAATATAGTCCTCAATTAACTCAATGAATTATAACTATTTTTTCCTAAATATAAATCAATATTTATGTTTAGAATATATATAAATTTCATTTAAAAAATTCTTTAGTCTAGGTTTTTTTAATTAATTAAAAATGAGAAATAATTTTCACATTAAAATGTTTTTTAGAAAAATTTCGTTATTCATCCTAAAGGAAACCTATTAATAACATTAAATATTACAAATATTAAAAAAATTATATTAAATATAATAAATAATTATTATTTCAATTGAAATAATATTTAATAAATAATCGATATTTTTAATTTATTAGTTTAATGAAAATAATTGACATTTTTTGTAAAAACAGTATTTTTTGAAGAATTCCAAAATTTAATTTAAAGTAAATATTCAAATTAATATTTAAAAAATGATGTAAATTTTATTACATAAAATTTAAAAATGATCAAAAAATTATATATAATATTTTTTCATGATCTTAAAAAATCATTCTTGAATTAAATATATATTTAGGGAATAAAATTACATTAATAAAACTAATTTATTACATTCTAATAATATGTAAATAATATATGATTACTATAATATATATATATATATATTAAATAATTGATTTAATATTATTTATAACCTCACATCTAACAACCATGTTATAATAGCTTTATATTTCGAAATGATGAGTATTCAATTTGATTTTTCATTTCGAAATGAACTTAAATAATATTTCAAAAAAAAATTATAGGGATAATAATTATTTTCCACCTATAATTATATATTATAAAATGAAAATTTATAACACATGGTATTTTTTTTAAAAAATTCATTGAACAATAATTTAAGGAAATAATAAATTATTCTCCAAAATTCAATAGTAATATAAAAAGTTCAAACTACATATTTCTTAATAACCTCATCATAAACGTGTTTTTAATATTTTATGGCTATATAAAAAAATTATCTTATAAGAAATATAATTTTTTTACCTCATTATGTAATATAAAAAGTCAATTTGTCACTAAATCACTATTCAATCCTTTGATTATCAATAAGATAAAAAAAATTAACCATAATTACATTAAAATAAATAAAAAAAACCTAATTGTTTTTAATATCATAAATTTTATTTTCTCAAAATGTAAATTAATGCTTCATGTTAAAACAAATATTTACATATTATTCGTCCCTATAAAACACCACTGATTGTTTTATTTATCACTTTAATACATAATCTCTTAAAATCATAAGGGGGAGTCTAAGACATTCAACATATGGTAATTAATAATATTTTATTCATATGATGGCATACATAACTCTGAATATAATTTCAAATAAAAAAATTCATATTCTACAAATTTATATAATCCTATCCTCTAATACAGTCATTAATGGCATGAAATTTTCACTCCCATATCTTACATAGAGAAAATAAATATTTTAATTATGACTTTGATACTGAAAAATGTGATCCCATTTTCCATATAAAGACATAAAACATTAATAAGGAAAATATTGGATGAATTATATTTACCAAGACCATTTATGATTATAGTTATAGTGATTTAGGACAAAATATAACCTTAAACACACTCATGCCTAGAAATTATAATTTTTCCCATTTAACCCCCCCTTTTATTTTTTTTCAATATTTATACATATAATATATCTTCTAGAAAAAATTATGTTGACATAAATCATTATTACATAGGGAAATGAAAAATAATATGGGTAAGCTCAAATAATCAGTAAGAATAAATATATAAAATTAATATAAAATAGCATAAGTAAGGATATGAAGATCATAAGGTTTGGATAACATACTTAAAATCCATTAGTATAATATATAAATATTCATACCCCTCAACACTGGGTATATAAAACATGAAAACATGGAATATGGATATAATGAGAGAAATATTCTTCATAATTAATAACAACAATTCATGTGATATCAATTCATTTCAAAGAAAACATTTCAATCCCATAAAATGTATAGAGGAAGTTCATTTTTATATTAGAGAATATATGCAGATACATTATTATAAATTGAATAACCAATATGGTAGACATCTATCTTAGTGGTACCCAATGCATTAATAGGAAATAAAAAACCTACCAAACTTGGTATATATCGAAATAGCATATCCTCGGTTAATAACATAACCAACAAAAAATTATTTAAAACAAATCTAATTTCCCATAGTATATAATAGAACCACTAATCATTACAATAAATTTCAATTAACCATAACATGATTAAATTATATAGTGCATTCATTTCACAAAAACTCAATGAAACCACCCTTATTCTTTTCCAAATATGATCAAAACATTAAAAATAATTTGGTTTTATGAAATTTTCTTTCAAACAAGATTTAACAGAAGAAAATAAATAGATTTTATAAAACATTATTCTAAAAATATGTTAAAATAATTTTTTTATGAAATAGAAATTTTCCTAAAATATCATTAAAAATATTTTTTTAATAAAATTTCTATTTCATATAAAAAATATTATAATCATAATATGTTAATAAATTATTGAAAATATTTTTTTACTCGAAAATAAACATGGAATAAATTAAAAAAAATAGATAGAAAAAAGGTGATATGATAGAGGGAAAATCATCTAATGTAATAAATTTTGTAAATAAACAGTATTTGCATAAGATTTTGAAAAAAGGAATCAATGAAACCCTTTTTAAATAAATAATAAATTCACTTGTTTAACCATATAAAATAAGTAAAAATATTATTTATAAAGGAAAACTGAAATAACTAATTTTTAGGGAAGATTATATTTTAAATTATTTTATAAATCATTGATATGTAATATAATGGTACTCAATCTAAAATAAGATACATTATACACATTAGTTAAAAATGACATTCTTGATATTTCATCAATCACTAAGGGTGGAAATAGAAATAAATCATGTGGACCACATTAATAAATAGTGGAATAATGTAGTGTATTTATTTTCAAAATAATATCACATTACTTCGATGATATAAATATTTATCTTAAAAAATCTCTAAATTAGGGATATTGAAACATACATTATTTTACAATTGGTTAACACTTTTATCATGATCCCAATGAAAGAATTATAAAAAATGATTCTTTAAATATCATGAAAATTAATATATTCATGATATTACCTAACAGTGTGGCTTTATTGAAATCTCAATAAAGTATTTATGTTCATAACATAATTATATGTACCAAAGAAACTGTATATGAAATTAATAACATGTAAAAAGATAATTTTAATAAGTTGAAAAATAAATAATGGATAAATTATGTGAAATAAATGTATAAACATATAAATAGTATAAATATAGAATGAATCTATTTACATATCAATTCAAATATAATATTATAATAAAAACACAATACAAAAGAGGTGTAACCTAATAAAAGGAAATTGAGTTAAGAAGCCCTTTAACATTAGTTATCATTCATGTAATTTCAATTTAGATGAATTAAATAAAATTAAAATTAAATTTTTTTATCATTTTAAATGAATAATTTATTAATAATAAAATTTATTTTATATACACCACACAATAAGAACATATTATGAATGTTTCCATTATCTCATAAAGGTAAAAGTGAGACGATAAAGAACCGATTCTTCGAGCCCAAAAATTCCCTTCATTTCATTAAACTCTTATATAATATGATTACAAAAAATATATTCCTTGTTAAGGAAATTTTAAATTTTTAACAACTTATTCATAAATCCTTTATTTCAATTTATTATATGTTCATATTTTAATAAATATTTATTTGATTCTATATCGATTATTTTAACGAAATTCGATTCATCGTTTCAAAATGTATTCTGTGTGCTTACTATGGTAGAAGATTTTTTATTTTAACATATATATAATATTAATAATAAAAAAACTATTATATTTATTAATAAATTATGATTTTTATAATAAATAATTTAAAATGGTTAAGAGAATTTAATTATGTTACTATCAATGAGATGGTAGGTTTTACATAAACATGTATAAGATTACCATTTTTAAATAATCAGTATAGAAATAGGATATATATTATTTTATAATTAAAAAGTGATAATAATTTTATTGATACAATTTTATTTATTTAAATATACATATATCCTTATTGTGATGTGGGGATAGAAAAATAATCACATTACATCCTGTTGGTGGTAGTTCACACATACGCGGTGAATGTTATCACATTTTAGTGTTCCAAATACAATTATATATTATAATATATCAGAATTTTTGGGGGTAGGAACATTTATATAAAAATATAAAGAGATAATAATTCTCATCAAATGTGTTTATGGATGTCCCATTACAATCCATAGGCCTAGCGACACATAACCTTAATCTATGAGGACCAAATAACCCTGAGAGAAAATTCCCATTGAGAGGAATAAAGACAATGATTCCAAAGGATAAAGTATCCATTGGAACGATTTACATTTAGTGTGAAAAACAACACCAAAAAGTCCAAATACATCGTGAAATCCCACTAGATCATGTATAAGAATAGAACGCCCAAAGACCCACAACACTGCAAACTGCACATCTCGATGTTTTTGGAAGCTGCTAGTGTCATTTAGCTGACAAAGGATCCACTTGATTTTATAAAGAAAATGACATATTCCATCTAGGCATAAACTATTAACTATCTTGAAAGAGGCCATGCCGCTTCTTTCAGCATCGCAACTGTCATATTCTCTCTTCCACCAAGACACATCACAAGACGGTCAGCCTCCATCGCATCGTAACCACCACCTCTGGTGAGGGAACCGAAGAAATCCTACCTACAGCATCCAATTACATATATGATCACACTACGCACAGAATAGTGTCATAGTTACTCACCAGATCTATATTTTGTTTCATCCTCCCATCAATTTAACTTCATCTTCTCAGCATGACCTCCCAATTGATAACCATTCCCTCAAAACACCTTTTCTAAAAATATCATTATTTTATCAAATATCCAACAAGGTCTATTGATCCGATCGAATAAGGAAGATCAGATACAACTTTTCCCTAATGTTCTGGGCTAGCATGACCTTTGATAAACCACCACTTCTAAAAACTAAACCAAAACTGCACCCCTAAGGTTGTAGTTTACATCACTACTAACTACAGAAGAGGAAGAGAGCTGCGTCCAAAGTTGTGACCCTCCATAATAAAATACCCCATATATTATATTTTTATAATGATAAATATTTCATTTTTGTTATTATTATTCCATTTATATAACAAATATATTCATTAACATTATCTTTATTATGTTCCATTAAAAGAGATGGTAAAAAAAAATCATATTCTACACGATGCATTAGTCTATAGTCACATGTTAATTTTTTTATATCCCCCATGAATTGGAATGAAATACATTATATGTGTATTAACAACTACAAAAGTATAAATATACTGAAAATAATATATTTACTTTAAAAACATATTTACAAAAATCCATGGGAGGTGATGATGGGAAAAATGACATAGCATTGTGAAGAGCTAGTCCACCATACACATGAAATAAGATTTTGTATCCCTTTCGATATAATAAGAGGAAAATATAGTTTACAACATTAATATAATAATATATATTCACAGTAGAGAAATTTTATATATCACATTATCATTATTGTATAATATTTATATAAGTTTTAGGAATAAATAAAATAGAAACACATAGTAACACATACAAAATATTCTCAGAATACCTCTTCAGGATAATATATAAAGTATTAATTTAATGGATTTTTTACCAAAATAGGATTATAAGATGGGTTAATGGATGATTTTAAGGGATTTTTTTAGTGAACAAAAGTGAATTGGGGGTGGAATTTTATAAAATATATTAGTGGAAAACTAGAAATGTTTTAAAATAAAAAGGAGTACTTATTTTTTCCACTAAAAAAATTATAAAAATGGGGAAATATAAAGATTTATACATTAGGATATATAAATATGAAAATAAATTATCTTTTAAAATATTTTTAATTCATTTTCTACCTTATCAATCAAGCCTAACACCTTGGTAAACGAATTTCCACCAGAACTGTGATAATTATTCTTTACAATTTCAATATTAATTATTCTCCAAATATATGTTGAACGTATTATTTAATATAAATTTTCTTGATAAAAATATGTAATCTATTTTACCAAATTCAATTCAATGAAGTGAATATTTAAATTTAATATTAAACCTAGAGACACGATGATGAAATATACTTTCATGAAATGTATTTATCAAGAAAAACATAATTTTATATTAACTCGATTACAAATAATAATTATTTGATGAATATAAATTTATATTTAGTGATATCTAGTGTATAAATTTCATTTAAATTATTCATCATCAAGGTTTCATAACTAATTTTATCAATTTATAATTATTCACTTTAAAAAAGTTATCAAAAATAAAAAAAATTGAAACCCAAAGACAATACTATACTAAAATCATGAATGTAGATGATTAAAAAAATTATTTGATTAAATTAAAATATGTAATAATTATATTAGATGACATCATTTAAAACACATAATTAGACAATAAATATTTTAAATTATTGAATGTAATTTCAAATTTTAGAATACTATTTATTTTTCCCAATTCCCTGAAAAGTCAATATTTTTTGAAAAATTATAAAATTTCGCCTATTTAATATATTTATATTAATATTTAATAAATGATTTTAATTTTATAATATAAATTATATAATTTTTCAAAAAAATAATTAATTTTTTTTCATGACAATGAATGAAAAGAGTTTTAGAAGAAATGATAGTTTTAAATAATAAAATTACATTACAAAAAAATGAATTATTTTTTACAATTTTTATATAAATATATCTATATATATATTATGTATTTAACATATATAAATATATCATAAAGTAGTTAATACTATTCATAACCACCAATTTAACAACTAGATTATCACATTTACATATTTCTTAAGTTGTTTAAGATATATAATCTATGTCAGATATACTGCTCGACATGGAGATAATTTACAAAATATATGGGTGTTGAAAATTATATTTCAAGTCATAATTAAAATATTACCTATATAAATGTTATAGTTTCCAATGTGAAAACTATAATTTTAATAATAAGGAAACCTTGATGTTATGGGACAACATGTTAATGTAATCTATCATTTAGTGTGTTGGAGGTGTGGATCATTCATAAATTCCACCCACTACAATATTTTTAATATTTTTTCCAAATGGGATGACATAAAAAACCCATTATTTAATTTGTTATTGTACATAATAAATTACACTCACCCTCTCGTATAAAAGATAACCACCTCTTCTAAATTCATTAGACATCAAAATACAATTGGCTTGAACAAACCTTAAAAAAATATACCCCCAACAACCTTAGAGAAATTATTTATATTTAGGTATTCCAAAAAAGACCATACCATGTTTCCTTATGAATATTTCTAACATTGGATTCACTAGGAGAAGGGAATCATCTTTACGATGCTTTTTATTTTTTATTATTCTCTTACAACATTCAATTATGTCTTAATAACTATAATTTTATAACCATAGAATCATCCATATATTTATATGTTATTAGGATTATTAAATAACAAATATAAACTTAGACATCCATAAAATGGGTAATGAAAACATTGTTCATCTCTATAGAGAACTATCATAAAATACTGATATAATTCATTTTCCATCATCACCTCTCTAAAAAAACTTTTCTGTTGGATTTATTATATTTATTTTATATTAATTACATAATAATACATAATTAATTTTAATATCATATATACATATTTAAATTTCCATTTCATGATTGGTATGATAATGTCAGTAATGTGTATGATGGACTACTGCCTCACAAAGCTATGTGATTCATTATTCAATAAAACCTTTCTTGGAAGCAAAAATTGATAAAGTTAATTAATATATGTGATATATATTAAATAATTAAAATATTTTTTAAATTTGTATATTTTATTAATGGATAATGTTTCATTTTCTTTCTTACCATTACACTCACTAAAAAATTACAATGTCATCCATGTATAAATGTGGACTACTTCATCCACAAATTGATATGATTAATTTTTCATCACCACATCACATGGATGATTTATAAAATTATATTTAAGGAAATATTATGTTATTAATAATATGATATTTCTTTTAAATATAAAATAATAATTTCCTTCTTTTATTAATGATCATTGAAAAATGGAAATTTTACTCATGTTTACATGTGACCTATTGTCTTTTTTATTACAACATAGTTCATTTCTCACAACAATAAATAATGATTAGTTTCAAAATTATATATGATTTATCAAAATTGTAATAATTACATTATTATTTATCTGGATATAATTGAATAATTATATCATTGAACATGGTAAAGACACTGATGTTGTTTTGAAACAATGAACGGAATGTCATCAAAACACCTAATGTTGACTTAACTGATAAATATTTAAATATTTACTTAAAATAAATAATATAAATAATTTTTTTATAAGGTATTATATTTAAAAAAATTATTAGGAAATAACATAATTGATATAAATTTATTATTCTATATTTAATGTAATAGACCATTATTTCATAGTACATTATCTCATTAAAGTAATTCAATTGCTTGAGCTACACGCAACACCGAGTTCGAGTTCACCACAACATACAAAACAAATAGTTCAAAAAGTGTATATGAATAGTATTAATTGAATTTTGAATATTATATACTCTATAAAATTTTAACATCAATATTATGTTTTTTATAACAAAATATAATAGGAAATTCATTTTTTTAGATAAAAGATGTATTTTTCAAAAAATAAAATTTTACCGCCATTAAAAGGAGAACCCTTTTAGAAACCATTAATTTACACTTTTATATATTCATCTTAATGAAATTACATTTTTCATTAGATGTGGGACATAAGAAGTTTGTCAGGATAAATTTTTAGTGCTATTATGATTTCTTTTATATTTTGAAGAATAGTTAAAAATACTATATTTTGATTGAAAAAAACTTTTTTAATCTAAATAATTTATTCTGTGAAATTTTTTATTTTAATGGTTTTGAATTGTAATTAGATTATATATTTAATATATAATAAAATTTAGGTCATTATATGTAATTTCACATATAAATTTGACATAAACATATGTTACTCTATTGATAGTTTTTACATTTTATGAACCCCACTTTTTGGTTTTGACGATCAGAATTAATTTTAAATTAATAAATGAAACAACTATGATTTTATTTTTGTAATATATGAATCATTTTTTTATTCATAACATCAGAATTATTTTTGGGTATATTTTTGGAATTTTTCTAAAAACTATAAATTCAATATGAATAGTGAGAACAATGCATTATTATATTAAACATTCTTTTTATTTAAATTATTAGTTATTTTATTTTAATTTATCTTAGGTCAAAATATATAAATAAAACCTATATATTTTCATGTAAATTCATTGGAGTCATATTTTAATAAGTTTATATATATATATTTTTATCGAACATTTTACCATATTTTACCCACCATTAAGAAGCATTTAAAATTTTTTATATAACATAATTTTACACATCTGTGAGTCGAATATCAAAAATATGAGAGAAACAGTTAATATCATTAAATAAGATGAAAATAATTTTTGGTGTATAATAACTTTTGACTTTTATTTACCACTATTAAAAGTAAATTGGGTAGTTAGGGGTAAAATGATATTATAATTACCCTAACAAATATCCTAATTCTATTAGATAAGTGTAATTCAACCAAACACAACCTTATAAATAAAATATTACCCCTTTTGTCTACTAGGATATGGATAGGATGTTTTTTATTATTATATTTGAAGAAGTGTTAAAAGAGTTAAATTCCAGGGTTAATAACTAAACCATTTTTAATATATGGTTGTACATAAGATAAATTACACTATATATATTAATTATAAATATTACACAATTTACTACATAATTGTTTTTTATTAATAATATTTTGACATTAAATAATTTAATTTATTTATGACACAATGATAATGTCGTAATTACATTATTAATGAATGATTAAAATAATTGATATTATAAATATCCAAATAAATGTAAATTAAGACTTATGAAGAATTGCACTAATTTTCTAGGTTAATATGAAAATTTTGGGATCTTAAAATAACTATTATTCAAAGTGATAATGTTTTTATGGTTCATAAAAAAAATCATATACTAAATAGTGTCCAAATTGACATAATTAAGTTTTAAAAACAAATATGATATTATTAATTGATATAATATTCATAAAACTCTAAGGATCAACCAAAGGACTTAGATAATGTTATAATATTAATAATGAACTACTTGGTGTTATTTTTAATTTTTATAGTATGTTTGTAAACCATATAATATAAAAATACAAAGAGACATGGTAAATGTCAAACTATTTAACTAAGAGTCAAATCTAAAAGATAAGGTTAATATGATGACATAAACCTGTCTAAAACATATTTTTTGAGAGGTTTTTTACCCATAGTCGCCTTATAATTTATATAATTAATTTTTTATCCATTATAAACAGAAATTTATTTTATTATAAAACAATATTTTATGTTTTTCCTAAACTGACCCTCAGCTCTATTATAAAAGGGCAGTTCCGCTTCTCTTAATTTCACACCTCCAATAGCTTTTGGCTCAGCCACCCTAGTCCAAATATCCTCCCAACTATCCTCCATTCATCCTAGAGGCATTAATCTGGTCATAAATCCATCCAATGGAGCCCTATTGATTCAATCAAAAGGAAGAACCCGAAAAGAGAAAAATATGTCACCACCTATTTCAAGGTCTATTCTTCACCCACTTCATGTTTCTTTTTTGTTTTAATTATAAAATAATAACTCTAGTATATGATATATACATTGAAGTTATTATAAAAAATGTACAACCATATTCATTATTCTATCCATCCTATACATGACAATGTCACCATACCTGCATACATATGGATTACAGTCTCCACGTCGTGGTGTAATTTGTTATTCAAACACTGCATTATTTGGATGGGTATAATATTGAGTATAAATGATGTAATTAATAAATATAACATGTCAATTACTCATTATATATTATATATAATTCAATAACATAAGATTTCTCTATCAAAATAATGATATTTTTTCTCATTCGTATGTACGGATTACCATCTCCACGACACGATGAGATTCATTACCTCATTTCCCATTCACCGATGATTATAAAATATATATCATTAATAATTATGTAAATTATAACATAATATTATACTATAGATTTATATATATATTTATGTACGTACAAATAACTTATTCACTTAGATCTATTCAAAATAATTTGAAAATGTAAACAACGATTATTCTTACGTACGGCCTACCATCTCCATAAATGGTGTTTTCCATTTTATATATAATTCAATTATGAATATTTATATTGTAAATATATATGAAGTATAAAACTTTTTATAAATTGTGGAAGAATTTAAATTATGACTTGTGTTATACAATCAAGAGCAACAATTTAAAAAACTTACGATAAATAATGCGGTTATCAACTGAAATGTTAATTTTACATGAAAATTATTATAAAATGGGTAATATAAAGTCATAAATGAATCATTTATTATATTATAAATATTAATATCGTTTGGTATAATTAAATAAAATACTACGGTCATTATACAGGAGGTAAAACGTATCCTTGACTAAAAGAAAGTAGAAGGTAAGGGTTAATTTCTCAATCTCATTATTATCCAAGATTGTTTATGTGTAAGTATTTACGGGGAAATATTTATTATCCATGTCCATGTTTCGTGAAATATTTTACAGAGGGATTATTTTAAGGGATTATTTTACTAGAACATCATTACCATTTTTTTAAATATTTATTCTTCTAAATCATTCTCATTAATGTTAATGTTTTCAAAATGTATTTTAAGGATTAATTTTTATGGACAGGAATGATATTTAAATTTTATTCCATTCAAATGTTTCAATGTGGTATGGGATAAATTGATTCCTAAATGTCAATAAATGTCTTCCTTTATAAATTTCATGAATTCAAAATGATTTCATGAATAAGGGATATTTCTTTAAAAGAGTTTTAAAAATCATTTTCGTCTATGTCAACAACATTTGATGGATTTTAAACTTGTTTGAAGTTGAATTTTTATAATAAAAATCATCCATATTGTATTGAAGGTTTTGTGATATGTTTTTCTATGGATGTTTTATTTTTATACCATTCATGGTTCACTGCTAATGTATTGACATTTCGTATGATACTTTTATTATGAATGTTTATTTAATGTTTAAACCTTTTCATATGAGGAATGCATTGGACGAAGTATGTGACAGGTGGAGCCCACTATAGCTCATCGATGCATCAAAAGGTCTCAAGAGAAAAACTAGTCTCTTGGAACAAGGCCTTGACAAAATCTTATTCATAGTCTTGACATGAGGCCTTGACTATGTGGTTATGATTTCATACATTATTCATTCCATCATTATGAATGTGGATATTGATATTTAATGTGATTATTAGATTAGAATAATATCTGTGTCAATCAGTAATTGGAACTATTTTATTGTATCTTTTTCATATAATGATGAATTTAATGTTTAAAGGGAATTTTTTCAGTTTTATACATTGCCTTAAATGTTTATGATTATTTAGGAATGTTTTAGCTATATTGTTATCCATACTGAGCATCTGATCTCACACCATTATATGTTTTATATTTCCCAGGATTACAATATTTGTATTGTTATAGATATGAATGGTTAAGCAAGGGGAATAATGGAATTCATAAAGGATTATTTATTTTGTGTTGTATGATATAAATTGTAATGTAACATTAATGAATATAATCTATTATTGAAAACTGTTAAACTGATAGGACCTTCTGGACTTGATTCCCTGTAATTATGCAAATATATTAAAATAATGCACTGACTACGAGTAAATAGGGATGGGGCATTATATTTGGTCTCATATGGATGTTTAGTACCATCATTGGGAACTAGATTTAGAAAAACACTAATTAGAGAACATTACGTTAAGATAGACATTGAGTATTAGTGTTTAAGAACTTTCCATAATTTTGATACTATAGAGATTTTGTGAGTTTTGCATGTAATATATCACTTTCTAGATAAGAGTAGGGAGAGGCAGCTCTGGTACAGTTTTACCTAGGTGTAAAATGTGAGAACACTATTTTTTGTTATACTCAAATGGGAACTGGTGCACAACAAAAGGCATTGATTCACTCTTCGTTACAACACTCCTAGGGGATATTCATAGGATAATTCTAAAATTCATTACAAACCATTATGAAGGGTTTATGAGTATATACATCCTCAAAGAAAACATTTTTATAATTATGGATTATATCTATAAACTATTCAATTTATGTTTAATGTTTTACAAGTTTATAATTATGCAATGAGATTCATAAATTAACATAGTGTATGCCATTATTTAGAAATGGCACCTAGTAGAAGGAATCTGAATTTTCACAATATGCATGATTGAAAGATTAAGAAGGATCATATCTTTCATTTTATTAAGACAACATTTAAAATGGAAATAGTATCCCATGTATTCTCATCATTCAAAGAAATAGTAACACGAGTTAATAAGATAATTAAATAATTGCATGTGTTCTACGAATTTGAAGGGAATCAAAGGAAGAAAATGAAGGAAGAGTGAATGGGGGATAAAGGGAAGAGACGATAGCAGGATTTCCCCATATGAGATAAATTTGGAATGAATCACATCGGTAAATGCTTGAAGGGAATGAGAGTTTGTAATAAGTGTGCAGAAAATAAAGACAAAGTACATGATTTCAAGGGTAAGAAAAAGGTTCCAAATTAACAATGATTCATATACAAAGAGTTGGGACACTATGCAAATCAATTAACAAATCATCAGAGTATACCCCAAATGCTTCTATTGGATAATAATCAACTTATTATACTACCAAAGATGAAGAGGAATGATTATGAGTTCGTATGTTGTTGTTAATGTATTGTTCCAGTTATGTATTGTATTAATGATGTACATGATAAAATAATTATAGATTATATAAGGATTGTACTGCATAACTATTTCATTAAGGACATAAGATTGTCTAGAACCAAGAATAGTTAATTAATGGAAGGTTAATTTTTTGTAAAATATATGGATGAGAAAAAGATAAACCTTAATATGATTCTGATTCTGTGGTAGTAATTATGGAATAAGAAATTATTGATTTGGTTAAATTATACTGGATAGTCTTGACTATCTTGAAACTGATTAATGATTTGTATATTCCATCATTGATGGAGATTACAACATTTTTGGATATAAAATCTATATCTATTATTCAATAAAGAAAAAGGGAGCATGAATGTAATCAATATGGTTAGATGATAATTTGGGCTTTTACTGTGTTTTAAAATAATACATTATGAAGGTTTTAACATGTTATTACATGGAAAAAGGATCTTCATTTTGTTTACCTTCATTCTAAATTTTTTTCCATGAGTTTGGACAGAATTATTTTTTATAAGTGTAAAGGATCAAATCAATTATATTTTACATTGAATACTACTGTTAAAGATAAATCATTTCTTGAGAATATTTTTGGATTTTCATATAAAGGACAACCCAGAGGTCAGGTGATAACCCCGTCGTGTACGACAACATCGTTTGACTTGAACCCGCAACCGAAGATCGACAAGGGTGCATCACCTACAACTTTCCTACATGGTGACATAGTTTTTATAATGTAGTTTTTTTCAATAGTCTGAAATATGAATTATAAATTCATTATTTATGGAACTCTATAAGATTAGGATAAATATAATATTTTTGAATTTTTTTATCTTCTATATTGAATGAGATGTTTGTGGTAGAAATTAGTTGAAGGATGAAACTCTACTTGTCTCTTATATATATATATATATCCTCTTATAATATGAATAATTTAATTCATAAACATTAGGGAAGGGATATTCAATCCAAAAATGTGATACCTTCATACCATATGTTTTGTTCAACCAATGATATTTTACATCATCTTATATTGGTGGCTTTGAGGCCCTCAATGTTTCACTGGTTTGTGATTGATGACCTCAATCACTCCCTATAAATATTTATATTTTTTCACCAATAATGTGTCTCTAGGTGCAGCAAATGTTATCCAAATCGAGATCATAATTTGGTAGTGACTTTTTCATTTCCATTTCCCACTTATTTAGACTAAATATTATAAACCCAATTTTCGATGCGGGTTTTCCATAAAGGAATTTTTTTATTTTTAACAATTTATTTTCAATGAAAAATTAAAATTGTGAGGTGAAATTTATTGAAGGAGGATAGGATGTAACACCCCATTATTCCATAGTACGTTATCTCCTTAAAGTAATTCAAAACCATTCGCTACATGCAACACCGAGTTCGAGCACACCACAACTTACTAAGCAAACCGTTCAAAAAGAGATAATGAATAGTAATAACTAAATTTTGAATCTTATATACTATATATAAGTATAACATCCATATTATGTGTTTCTTTAACATAATATAGTAACAAATTCATTTTTTTAAATAAAAAAAATATTTAAAAAAAATACAATTTTATTTAACACCCCATGCTTCCACGTTATTCTTCTCTCTGAATTATATAGTAGCATCTGTTGTACGCAATTTCAGGTTCTAACCCACACCACACCTAATAAAACTAGCCATTATGAATAGTAATACCCACTTTTTAAAATTTTATTCATTTATCAATCAAAATGTACTTCATTTTTGGATTTAGAATATTGAAATTATCCATGAGTGAAATTTTGGTACTTTTCAGATAACTTTCATATTTTGATGAATAGAGAAAATTATTAAATTTTAATTAAAAATAACATTTTTAATCGAAAAAATTAATAGTGACGAATTATGAATTTGATTGGTTTTAAAAAATATTTATAATATAATTTTACCATTTAATACAATCATGGACATTGTACATAATTTCACATTTAAACTAGAAATAAACAAATGCCAATCTTATGATAGTTATTATCTCTTAAAAACATGCTTTTTGTTATACCAATGGGAATTAATATTAAATTAATTTCTGTCACTTCTGTCTTTTAAATTTGTAAAAATGGATTCCAGATTTGGAATCAGGATGTCCAAATTCTGTAAATAGGTAAATTTTATTTTTAGACATTTTAAATAATTACTTTGGTAAATATTTTATTTACCATGGTTAAAGGGTATATCAGGTAAATAAGGGTAAAAAAATAATATTATAATAATAATAAAGTACCCTAAAATGTGTCCTAAACTTATTGGTTGATAAATGTCCGACCATTGGAATCTTTGGGTCGATTTTGGGACCCCATGGTGCCACTTGATAGTGATAATGACACTTTATATTAATTAAGTTACAATAAATACAAAAATGATAGAAGCATATTTCTTTTAGAAAAAAAATTGTTACATAGGGTTATATATGTTGGATTTTAGATTATAAATATTCATTAGAAAGAAAAAAATATTTCTTACACAATGGTATTTTATTTATAATTTTTAGACATTTAATAATTAATTTTATTTATGACACAATATTGATGGAGTATTTTCCTTATTAATGAAAGAAGCAAATAACTGGTATTATAAATGTTAAAATTAATATAATTTGAAAGTTTTGATGGAATCCTTGAATTTTATTGCATAATATTACATTATAGGATTTCTGAAATGAATTTTTTCGAATTAATAATGTTGTTAAGACTTAAAAAATCAATTATTGAATAGTGTCAAAATTGACATAAAAGTGTTTTTAAAACAAATATTATATTATTAATTAATATTAAATTCCTAAAAATCTGAGTCTCGGCCCAGAGACTTATATAATGATAGGTGTATCATTAATGGACCACTTGGGGGTCTCACGAATTTTTATAGTAAGTTTATTTAAGATATAATATAAAAATACAAAGAGACATGGTAAGTGCCAAATTAATTAACTAAGAGTTAAACTAAACGATACGGATAATAAAGTGACACAAACCTGTCTAAAACTTATTGGTTGAGTGGTTTTATACCTATACCCACCATAAAAATTAAATAATCCTCTTTTTAGTGATTATAAACTGAGTATGAATTTATTATAAAATAATATTTCTAGATTTTCCTAAGGTGCCCCTCCTCCCCCTTATAAAAGGACAGCACTTCTAACCAATTCTTCATACTTTCAAAGCCTTTTAGTTCGAAAAAACCCTACCCAAATACTCTCTCAACATCCCTCACTTCATCATAGAGACCTTACTTTGATCATAAATCGATATTAAGGACACCTTTTGATCAAATCAAAAGGAAGAACCCGAAGAAGAGGTAATGTTTTCACAACCCTCTTTCATGTTCTTTTCTTCTTCAACTTCTTCTTTATTTGTTATTTAGTTTCTAAAAAAATAAATCCAGTATATTATATATACTGTGATGTTAGTATGAATATGGAACAAACAAAATCATTATTCTATCCATCCCTTGAATGACATGTCACCATACATGCGTACGTATGACCTTCCGTCTCCAAATTGTGGTGTAATTGTTATTCAATATATTATTATTTAGATGAGTATAATAATTATGTATAATTCATGTAAAAAATAAATATAACATGATAATGATTCTGTCTATATGATATACCATCCAATTATATATTATTTTAATATCAAAAAATAATATTGTCGCTCCTGCGTACGTACGGACTGCCGTCTCCATTAACACGATGCGATTCATTCCGCATCATATCAATTTGAGTCTAATTCTCATTTAATGATTAAAAATAATGATTAAGGAATTGATTTAATTTTGTATATGAATAATATACAACTTATCCATAACAAACACGGCCTACGTAACAAATAATATAAAGGAAAATGAGAATGTTAACACCCGAAATGACGATAATACTAAGATATTATTAAGAAATCTATGTTTAAAGATCATATATGATATCATATTAATTTAAATTATTCTTGTATAATTTAATAACAATTATTTCACCATTATAAATTAGGTTAACCTACCATCGACCAAGGAAAAAGTACAAAGTAAGTGGTTTCTTATCTCACTTTTAATTCCATGAGATATCTATTGTTCACCACTTATTTATTGCATATGGTGTATGTACTGTCCATGTATGTATTCATTGTGTAATATAATTTAATTTATGGAAGTTTACATCAACATTGTATGATCCTCCATTCATGGGTGTATGTTTCGTAAGTTACCAAATCGATAAGGGAATTTGAAATTTCAATTTCCACTCATTCATCTTCACGCATACTTCATTGATTATTTTACTCCATGATTATGTGTGGAATCTCTATTCATTTGATTATGTCATAATTTCCACTCCCCTTTCTGTGGATATAATTTTTATACAAATAATCACCACATTGATAAATTCTCAGTTCATCTGTATGAACTTGATTAGAGTAATTTTTACTCAATCTCGATTTTTTTAGTTAAACATCCAATTTATTTGTGTTGTTTTTACAAGAATATGTGTGAATGTCCTTTGATTATTTTACGCTGAATATCCAATCATATTGAGTGTATTTATATTTTTCACACATAATTATGTTGTTTATTTATCCTTAACCTACGGATATGTCCTTTGTGAGAGATTTTATCTCAATTTACATTCCATTGAGACCCCATTATTGTTATAAACCAAATCACTTTTATATGCTGTATATAATGTACGTTGACATAGTATATCAAGAATCCCTATATTATCATGATATTACAAAGTTTTTATTACCTCAATTATTTTTATTCATGTGTCTCTCTTTTGGTTAGGAACTCTAACTAAAATATTTTTTTAAAATGCTTTAATGATTTTTTATTCTAAATCTTTGTCATTAATGTCCATGTTTTAAAAATGGTTTTAAGGATTTATTTATATGGACATTAATTTTTTCAAATAAAAATTCCTTTTAAAAGTTTCAATGGGATATGGGACACTTTGATTCAAAAATCTATTTTAAATTTATTTTAAATGTTTTTAAGAAAAAGTGGGATATTTCTCTCAATAATTGGATGATTAATTTAATCTATGTCAATATCCTTAATTATTTTCGATTGAGGTTAATCTGATAGAATAAAATCTTTCATATTGTATCCAATGAGTTATTATTGAGATTGGATGTTTTTTTATAACATTCATGGTTTATGGTTAAAGTATGGACATTTCGTATGCTAGTTTTAATACGAATGTTTATGTTATGTTTAAACCTGTTCATATGAGGAATGCATTGGAATTAGTAATTGATGGGTGGAGCCCTCTATAGCTCCTCGATGCATCGGTAGGTTTTTTAATACAAACTAGTGTCTTGGAACGAGGCCTTGACAAAATCTTATTTGTAGTCTTGGCACGAGGCCTTGGCTATGTGGTTATGATAGTTTGGCATTATGAATTCCATCAAAATGAAAGTGGTTATTGATTTTGCATGTGATTATTCGACTTGTATAATATCCATGTGAATAAGTAAATGGAATTATTCCATTTTTTCTTTTCCATATTTTTCCGATGTACATGTTTAAAAGGCTTATTTATTAGTTATACATTGCCTTAAGTGTTTATGTTTATCTATGAAAGCATCTACTATATTGTTATCCTTACTGAGCATCTGAGCTCACCCCTTTCAATGTTTTATTTTTCCCAGGATATGAAGATGTAATTTATGAATGACCTGCAGGGATAGAATGTGGGGATATAAAGACAAGACATTGTTGTATTTTTTTACCATATGATGTAATGTAATACTTATGAATATATCTAGTCTTTCCAAGACTAATAAACTAATTTGTCATTCAAGCCTTGATCTTTTCTAAAGAAGCCAATGTAATGTAATAATGCACCGACTCTGGGTAACTAGGGTCGGGGCGTTATAGTTGGTATCAGAGGAATTTTAGTACAGACCATGGGAGCTAGATTTAGATAAGCTCTGATTAGAGCACATACCCCTAAACTACTGGAAATGGAGGATATACCAATGGTTCTAAACCGTTGGTATAGGCTGGAAAACCGTTGGTATATTCTATACCAACGGTTGTCCAAACCGTAGGGAAGTATGGTGTGGGGAAAGATCTATACCAATGGTTTGAACTAAACCTTTGGAATAGCCCACTCTATGTATTGATTTTCCAACGGTTCTTGCTGAACTATTGGTATAGGTTTACCCAACGGTTTAGAGCCGTTCATAATTCTATGATTTTGATATTATACCAACGGTTTAAAACTGTTGGTATAGTTTTTTTCCCAACGGTTTCAATGAAATCGTTGGCATATGTTCAATAAAAAATACTATACCAACAGTTTGTAACCACTGGGATAGTTTTTTTACCAACGGTTTATTGAACTGTTGGTATAATTCATTCTCAAAGTATACCAATGGTTGTAAACCGTTGGTATTGTGTATTTCCAGAATTGTTGCACATCAGCCCCTCCAGTGCATACACCTGCATACAAAACATCCCTTAAAACAGAGACAAACATAAAACAACAAAAAAAGACCACCTATTTGATTAGAGACATAGTGAATAATTCCCTATTTGAATCTTCATATGACAACAATCATCCATTATAGTTGAATAATAGTTTCAATAACTCAAATATAATTTACACCCATTTCAAGCTTCATATGACAACCACTTTTCTAATATATGGTGAAAAGGTATTTTCTTAGGAGTCTCATCACTTGTGACTCCATAAATGTCACACCAAGTCTCGGATTGAGGCAGGGTTGACTGGTACACATCACATATGATCCATGAATCATTTTCCATATGTTTCAACATAATCAGAATCCGTTTGATTGGTTTGGCGTATGTACGTAAAATATTGTCCATTTTGAACAAAAGAGAGGCAGTTTCGGTGGTCCCGACCCCACGGTGACTCGAATTGAAGTGGGGTTGACTCGTACACATCACATATGACCCATGGATCATTTTTCTAAAGTTTCAACAGAATCTATAGGTGTTTGGTCAGTTTCCCGTATGTCTATTGTTGATATCACTTACAATTTAGTCCATTTTAACAAAAGAGAGACAGTTTGAGTGGTCCCGGCCACACCGTGGCTTGGATTGATGCTGAGTTGACTCTTACTCATCAAATATGACCCATTGATCGTTTTCCTAAAGTTTCAATATAATCCGAAGGCGTTTGGTTGGTTTGGCGTATGTTAGTTGTTGTTTTCACTTAAAATTAACTCCATTTTAAACAAAAGAGAAACACTTTTAGTGGTGACGACCACACCAGGGCTCGTATTGAGGTATGGTTGACTCGTACACGTCACATATTAGCCGTGGATCATTTTACTAATGTTTCAACACAATCAGAATCCGTTTGATCGGTTTTGCGTATGTACATAAAATATTGTCCATTTTAACATAAGAGAGAAACTTTGGGTGGTGTCGGCCACACCACACCTCGTATTGAGGTGATATTTCCTCGTACACATCACATATGACCCATTGATCATTTTTCTAAAGTTTCAATAGAATCTGAAGGCATTTGGTTGATTTCCCGTATGACAGTTGTTGATTTCATTTACAATTTAGTCCATTTTCAACAAAAGAGAGACAATTTGAGTGGTCCCACCCACATCGCGGCTCGGATTGAGGCGGAGTTGACTCGTACATGTCACATATGACCCATGGATCGTTTTCCTAAAGTTTCAACAGAATTTTAAGGTCATTGGTCGGTTTGTCTTATGTTAGTTGTTGTTTTCACTAAAAATTAAGTTCATTTTAAACAAAAGAGAGGAACTTTGAGTGGTTTTGGCCACACCGGGCCTCGGATCGAGGCGGGGTTGAATCGTACATGTCAAATATAATACTTGGATCGTTTTCCTAATGTTTCAACATAATTAGAATCCGTTTGATCGGTTTGGCGTATGTACGTAAAATATTGTCCATTTTGAACAAAAGATAGGCAGTTTGGGTGGTCCCGGCAACACGACGCCTTGTATTGAGGCAGGGTTGACTCGTACACATCACATATGAACCATGGATCGTTTTCATGAAGTGTCAACAGAATCAGAAGGCATTTGGTAGGTTTCTCATATGACATTTTTTGATATCACTTACAATTTAGTCCATTTTGAACAAAAGAGAGACAGTTTTAGTGGACCCCACCACACTGCGGCTCAGATTGAGGCGGGGTTGACTCATAAACATCAAATATGACCCATGGATCGTTTTACTAATGTTTCAACAGAATCCGAAGGGGTTTGGTTGGTTTGGCGTATGTGATTTGTTGTTTTCACTTAAAATTAAGTCCATTTAAAACAAAACAGAGGCACATTGAGTGGTGTCGGCCACACCGCGCCTCTGATTGAGGCGGGGATGACTTGTACACATCACATATGACCCATGGATCGTTTTACTAATGTTTCAATATAATTTTTAGGCGTTTGGTCGGATTTCCGTATGTTAGTTGTTGTTTTCACTTAAAATTAAGTACATTTTAAAAAAAGTGGCACTTTGAGAGGTGTCAGCCACACCGGGCCTCATATGGATGCGGGGTTAACTCTTACACGTCACATATGAACCAAGGTTCATTGTCCTAGAGTTTTAATGCAATCTGAATCTGTTTGACTGGTTTTTCCTATGTACGTAAAATATTGTCCATTTAGAAAAAAAGAGAGGTAGTTTGGGTGGTCCGGCCCCATGGTGCCTCAGATTGAGGCGCGGTTGACTTGTAAACGTCACATATGACCCATGGATAATTTTCCTAAAATTTCAACAGAATATGAAAGCGTTTGGTCAGTTTCCCGTATGTCAGTTGTTGATTTCACTTACAATTTAGTCCATTTTGAACAAAAGAGAGACAATTTGAGTGGTCTCGGTCACACCGCAACTTGGATTGAGGCGGGGTTGACTCGTACACATCACATCTGACCCATTGATCATTTTACTAATGTTTCAACAGAATCTGAAGTCGTTTGGTTGGTTTGGCATATGTCAGTTGTTGTTTTCATTTACAATTTAATCCATTTTCAACAAAAGAGAGATAGTTTCAGTGGTCCCGGCCACACCGCAGCTCGTATTGAGGAGAGGTTGACTCTAACACATCAAATATGACCCATGGATCGTTTTCCAAAAGTTTCAACAGAATATTATGTCGTTTGGTCAGTTTGACGTATGTCAGTTGTTGTTTTCACTTAAAATTAAGTCCATTTTAAACAAAAGAGAGCCACATTGAGTGGTGTCATCCACACCAGGCCTCAGATTGAGGCGGGGCTGACTCGTACACGTCACATATAAGAAATGGATCATTTTCCTAATGTTTCAACACAATCAGAATCCGTTTGAATGGTTTGGCATATGTACGTAAAATATTGTCCATTTTGAACAAAAGAGAGGCATTTTGGGTGGTCCTATACACACGGAGCTTCGGATTGAGGTGGGGTTGACTCGTACACATCATATATGACCAATGAATCGTTGTCCTAATGTTTCAACAGAATCCGAAGGTTTTTGGTAGGTTTCTCTTATGTCAGCTGTTGATTTAACTTACAATATAGTCCATTTTGAACAAAAGAGACACAGTTTGAGTGGTCCCGGCCACACCGCGGCTCGGATTGAGGCAGGGTTGACTCGTACAGGTCACGTTTGACTCATAGATCGTTTTCCTTGTGTATCAATATAATCCGAATGCATTTGGTCGGTTTGGCGTATGTTAGTTGTTGTTTTCACTTATAATTAAGTCCATTTTTAACAAAAAAGAGTCACTTTGAGTGGTGTCGGCCACACCGGGCCTCAGATTGAGGCAAGTTTGACTATTACACGTCACATACGAGTCATGGATCGTTGTTCAAATTTATCATCACAATCAGAATCCGTTTGATCAGTTTGACGTATGTACGTAAAATATTGTCCATTTTAAACATAAGATAGATAGTTTGGGTTGTGTCGGCCACACCGTGCCTCATATTAAGGCAAGATTGACTCTTACACATCAAATATGACCCATATATCATTTTTCTAAAGTTTCAATAGATTTGGAATGCATTTGTTCAGTTTCCCATATGACAGTTGTTGTTTTCACTTACAATTTAGTCCATTTTCAACAAAAGAGAGGCAATTTGGGTGGTCCCGGCCCCATGGTGCCTCGGATTGAGGTGGGATTGACTCACACAGATCAAATATGACCAATGGATGGTTTTCCTAATGTTTCAATAGAATATGTAGTCTTTTGGTCAGTTTTCCATATGACAATATTTCTTTTCACTTAAAATTAAGTACATTTAAAAAAAAGAGGCACTTTGAGTGGTGTCATCCAAACCGGGCCTCATATTGAGGCGGGGTTTACTCGTACACATCACATTTGACTCATGGATTGTTTTAATTATGTTTAAATATAATCCAAATGCGTTTGGTCGGTTTTTGTTTAGGTCAGTTATTGATTTCACTTAAAATTAAGTCCATTTTTAACAAAACAGAGGTACTTTGACTGGTGTTGGCCACACCGGGCCTCGAATTGAGGCGGTGTTGACTCGTACACATCACATATGAGTCATGGATCGTTGTGAAAAAGTATCAACACAATCAGAATCCGTTTGATCTGTTTGGCGTATGTACGTAAAATAATGTCCATTTTAAACAAAAGAGGGAAACTTTGGGAGGTTCCGGCCACACCGTTCCTTAGATTGAGGCGCGGTTGACTCGTAAACATAACATATGACCCATGTATCATTTTCCTAAATCTTAAACAGATTTGGAATTCATTTGATCGATTTTCCATATGTCAGTTGTTATTTTCAATAAAAATTAAAGTCATTTTGAACTAAAAAGATACATTTTGAATGGTACCATCCACACCGTGCCTTGGATTGAGCCGGGGTTGACTAGTACAAGTCACATATGACCCATGGATCGTTTTACTATAGTATCAATATAATACAAATGTGTTTGTTCGGTTTACCGTATGTCAGTTGTTGATTTCACTTAAAATTATGTCCATTTTTAACAAAACAGAGGCATTTTGAGTGGTTCTGGCCACACCGAGCCTCGTTTTGAGGCGGAGTTGACTCATAAACGTCACATTTGACTCATGGATCGTTTTCCTTATGTTTCAACAGAATACGAACGTGTTTGGTGGGTTTTCTGTAATTTAGTTGTTGATTTCACTTAAAATTAAGTCCATTTTTAACAAAATAGAGGCACTTTGAGTGGTATCGGCCACACCGGGCCTCGAATTGAGGCGAAGTTGACTCGTACATGTCACATATGTGTCATGGATCATTGTTAAAATGTTTCAACATAATCAAAAGATGTTTTATCAGATTGGTGTTTGACGTAAAATATTGTCCATTTCAAACAAAATACATACACTTGGAGTGATACCTGCCACACCGCGCATCGGATTGAGGAGGAGTTGACTTTTACTTGTCACATATGACCGATTTATCGTTTTCCTAAAGTTTCAACATAATCCTAATGCGTTTGGTCGGTTTCCCATATGTCAGTTGTTGATTTCACTTAATAATATGTCAATTTTGAACAAAAGTGAGGCAGTTTGAGTGATCCTGGACACACCGTGCCTTTTATTGAGGCGGGGTTTACTTATACACGTCAAATTTGACCCATGGATTGTTTCCCTTATGTTTCAATAGAATTATAATGCGTTTGGTCAGAGGGGAAGTGTTTAGTCTGGTACGCGGAGATGCCCGTCTACCTCTGGTACAAACCTCCCTCGTACCATTGGCCTAAGCATTGAAAGAATGGAATAATGAAAAGTGCACATACTTTTGTAACTATAAAATCTACAAATAGACAGCACATAGCCACATAATGTCATAAAAAATAACAACATGGATCAGACAAAATAGAAGAAGTTATGCAGAGTAATGAAAGTGCACATACAGATCAGAAGCAGCTAAAAAATTGTTGCATACATGCCATGTTTATTTCCTAAAACAAAGTAAAAAAAATCAAAATGATGAAACTATATAATATGGGTTTCCTCCCAGGAAGCGCTAATTTTTACGTCTTCATCCAAATGGATGGACACTAGTCAATCGCCTTGGTCCATCAGCTCAGAACTCCACTGCCTCTTTCAAGAACTGGTGGTCATGTCATCAATCTCACATGGACGCTTAGTGGTATTGATCTCTTCAGGAGTGTAGAGGGAGTGAATCTTGTGTGTAAGTAAGATAATCTGGCTCTCTTCATCAGCCAGATGATGAGTGGGATTGATCACTTCCGGAGCGTAGCAAGAGTGAATCTGGTGTGGAAGTAAGAGAATCTGGCGCTCGTCATCATCCAGAAGCTAAGTCACCCATCGTGCGAGGTCAGATGGAGAGGGTATGCGCAAATCGATGATCATGGAAGAGGCATACAAGCTAGACATTGTTGGTTAAGCTTCATCCACAAATAGATTCATTTTTATATATTATAACCTATATAAATGTTTTTCCCATTTTTACAAACAATTAATGTGCGATAATTGTGAAAAATAACTTATCGGATATATAAAAATGGAATTACTGATGGACATGATGCATAATATCTCAAATATTCCTCATTGGATCCCAATTTGAAATTTTAATCCTTTATCAAATGTCTTATATCAATTTACTTTTATTTGGATATTTAAGGTTGAACACTATTTGTAAAATCTAGCCAATTGAGGATAGACTAGTGACTTGGAATACAATTGGATGTTATGTGGTGAAAAACGAATTATAAGCATTGTTTAGGATATTATTGGTGTGGTTTGAGGATAAATTTATCTTTTTAGAGAAAATCCAGCATGTCCATGTTTAGTGGTAAAATTTTTGAAGTGGGGGGGGGGGGTATTTGGTTGTTGAAGAGGGGGGTGAGGGGGATGTCCAAGGTCTGGGAGGAAGGGTGGGGGGCTGTCCAGGGTCTAGGAAGGGTGGCATGGGCTGTCCAGCGTCAAGGAGAAGGGGAGAAGGGGCTATCCATGGTCCAGGAAGGAGGTGGGGCTATCCAGGGTCCATCAAGGAGGGGGGCTATCCAGGGTCCAGGGTGGAGGGTGTGGGGATTCCTAGGGTCCAGGAAGGAGGGGGGACTATACCAGGTCCTGGGAGGAGGGTGGAGGGGGGTGTCCTGGAGCCAAGAGGGGGGATGTCCAAGTTTTAGGAAAGAGGGGGGCTAGGCTGTCCAAGTTCTAGGAGGGGAGGGGACATTCCAGGGTCCAAGAGGGGGGTGTCTAGGGTCCATGAGGAGTGGGGCTCTATTAAAGGGAGGAAATCCCCAAATAATTCATTGAAAATTAACTAAACTTAATCCAAAAAACATCACAATTCCAACCCATCACCCAACCAACATCCAATTCATCCTCAATATCACTAACCTTCGCATGCCATAAACAACACAACCTAGTTTATACCGAATTAAAACAGAAAAAAATAATAGATGAAAAACATTAAAACTAAGTATTAAATACATATTTAGAGTGTATAACTACAAAATTGTTTGATTTAAGATGGATCAATGAGTGGAACGAGTTTCTGAGTCCTTGTATAGAGAGATCTGAGACGTTTTGGTCAAATCAAAATAGAAAATAAAAAATTGATGATGAATATTAGAACTTACATATTTGAACTATAGAATAGAAAAATTTGCTTGATTGAATAAGATGGATGGAGTTTCAGAGACTGGGTAACGAGAGTGCGTTGGAAGAGATTCAATTTAGGGCTGCAGTCGAGCGGAGGGGGACTGCAATCGAGCGAAGGGGCTACTGGATTTAGGGGAAGACTTTCCCAACGGTTTTTAAAAACCGTTGGGAATGTATGTTTACCTAAGGCCTATATCAATGGTTTGTGTAAACCGTTGGTATATATTCTATCATATACCAATGGTTAGTGTATAACCGTTGGAAAAAGTGTCTTAATAGAGGCCTATACCAATTATTTTATAAACCATTGCTAAATTTATTCATAAATGCCTCTATACCAACGATTTTCTTAAAACCGTTGGTATTCATAACAATTCCCAACAGTTTGATAAACCGTTGGGATATAAGCGTTGGTGAAAATGGGATTTCTAGTAGTGCTAAGATAGTCATTGAGGATTAGTATAGAATAACTTCCTAGAATTTTGGTATTATAGAGATTTTGTGAGTTTTTCGAGCAATACAACCATGTCTAGATATGAGTAGGTAGAGGTGGCTCTTGAATAGATGTACCGAGGGATAAAACCCGAAAACACTGATATGATCTAGACTCAAATGGGAACTGGTTCATGACAATGGGCCTTGCTTCACCCTTGGTTACGACACTCCCGAGGGATATTATTAGGATAATTTACATTTTCTTTACAACCCGATTTGATGTATTATATATAAGATGTGATTAAATGACCTTGGTTAATCCTAATGTGTATCAAATTGAGAATATGGTGACATGATATTCTCTAAATGATTTTATGAATACTGTTACTCACACAATACTTTCTGGTTTTAGTCAATGGATGGATTCCAAGGAAGTCATAGTGACTTTGAGAATAATGTACAAGGTGGAACAGTGGTGGCAATGAGCATCAAAATGGAATTTTGATAGGCGTAAAAGATATCTTCTTCATGCCAAATAAATTTTCCAAAAATATGATCAACAATATTTATATTTACCAATTCTCGGACTCAAAAAAGAAGATAAAGGTGATGAATGACAAGATCTCCAGCAGTAGAGACCATGGATAAAGGTATCCTCAGTTTCTATCATGTAGAAAATGTGGAAGGAGACACCCAGGAAAGTATCTCAATGGGACAAAGAAATGCTTTACGTGAGGGAAGGAAGGACATAAAGTGAATAATTGTCGAAGAAAAATGAATAGAACTATGGAAGAAGATAAAAATAGTACAAAGAATCCATTTATAGTCATTTTCCATAAATGTAGCGGACCTAGACAATACTCGACTGAATGACCTATTTTATAGGATATTTTCTTGGTCAAAGAAGAATCTTTGTGGAAATAAATGGTTGGAGAAATTTTTAAAAAGTACTAGTGCTCCTTGTTGATGGGTTTACATTGGAATAATTCTATCTTGTATTTGTAACCCTGCAGTTTTCCATGTGAGAATGATATTTGAGGAAGAATTATATTTTCTCTAGTGGATATAGTTATAAATAGCCATTTGGTTTTATATGATCATTAGGTTTGAGGAAATTACATGTTATTATAATTTGGGATGAAAATGAAAGGTATGAGACAACATTAGTGGTTAAATTTTGTTACAGTTATTTTGAAGAATTTATATTATTTTGGTAATGTTAGAAAATATTGTTTTTGAAAAAGGAAAACACACATACTGTGTGACAACCCATCGAACCGGAGAATGCTGTGGGAATCAATCCCACAACCAAAGTTCTATTGGGATTCATCACCTACAACTAGAATACGTGAAGTAAATGGTTGGTGTGACTTTTATTTTAAGTTAAATGATTTTATAGATCAATAATAATTTGATTTGGGATCTTATGTCTTATCAAATGAATACCCTTAGTATAGGTAAATGATTAGGTGATTATGTGATAAATGTTATTTTAGAAGATGTTCAATTTGTTGGGAACACTATATGACAAAGGAATATATAATAGTATTGGATTTAATTTGAGGAGTAATATTGGATCTTAATCTATGTTTTAATTGTGAATTTATAGTGATTTGGGTTATTTATGGAAATGATTAACCTATAATAAAGAATATGTGATTAGAATAATTGTTTTGAAGTATGTGAATTTAAGAGTAAATGATGTCATTTGGAGATACCATTTAATGTGGAAGACCACATAGCCAAATTCTTCTATGTTTTGAGATGTAATATTAATTTGGATTTTATTAAAGGATTTTAAGGACAATTATTTATTTAATTTGATTTATTTAACTTTGGGGTATTGTTGGTTTAATTTTAGAAATTAATATTAGTGTTTCTTTATATAATGAAATAACCTTTTGGGGGATCATAAGATCATATAATAACCATTTTGGTTTTGATTAATCTCTAAAGGTAAGGTAAATATATTGTTTATTTTTCGTGGATCATGTGATTCAATAAGAATATTTTTGTAGCTCTTCTAGTGTGGCCAAGCCTTCTGGAATAATCATCGTTTAAAAATGAGTTTGTAGTAGAAATTTATAAAATAATGAAACATTAAATAAAAATTATGTATATCTCGTTATGTTCATAGTCAATCTCAGAAATGAATTCCTCATCTTTATATAATGTAACTTGAAAAAATAATAAAAAAAATGTTGTCTGTTTACTTTTCGTACTGAGAAACTAATGATCATTTGTCCCATCACAAGTTTCTGGTTATCTTATTGTTAACTTTATCTTGATCATGTTTTCTATCCCTCTCCATCAGAAAATGACACTTAGTTTATCATCCATATCCATGTTTTTCTATATGGAATCCTAGTATAAGTTATCTCGAGTGACCTTTGTACTTCTCTTTGTTTCTTTTAAAGTGATAGTTTTATTGACTCCTTTTCTGATGTGGGAGTTTCCATTATACCTCAAAGAACAATTTTAAAAATTGTGAGGATGTAATTTATTGATGGAGGTGAGAATGTAACACCCCAAGATTCCACGATACGCTTCTCTCTAAGTAATACAATAGCGTGTGTTGTACGCAACTTCAGGTTCTAACACACACCACAACTCATAAAACTAGCCATTATGAATAGTAATACCCACTTTTTGTAATTTTATACAGTTTATGTTTTAAAATGGACTTAATTTTTGGATTCGGAAAATTGAAATTATCCTAGGGTGGATTTTTGGAACTTTTCAGATAACTTTCATATTTTTATGAATAGTTAAAATTTCTAAATTTCAATTAAAAACAACTTTATTAATCGAAATAATTAATAGTGATAAATTATGATTTTGAGTGGTTTTAAAGTATATTTAGTATATATTTTTACAATTTAATACAATGTTGGTCATTGGACATAATTTCACATTTAAACTAGACATATAAAACTGTCAATCTTTTGATAGTTATTATCTCTTAAAAACACGCTTTTTTTTAAAAAAATGGGAATTAATTTTAAATTAATTTCTTCCACTTCTGTGTTTCGAATTTGAAAAAATGAATTCCATATTTGGAATCAGTATTTTCAAATTGTATAAATAGGTAACTTTAATTTTTGTATATTTTGAATAATTACTTCGGTAAATATTTTATTTATCATGGTGAAAGGGTAAATCAGGTAAATAAGGGTAAAAAATAATATTATAATAATAATAAATTACACTAAAACGTGTCCTAACCTTATTTATTGATACATGTCCTACCATGGGAATCTTTGGTTCGATTTGTGGACCCCATGGAGCCACTTCTATGTTATAATGACACTTTATATTAATTAAGTTAAAATAAATACAAAAATGTCATAAGCATATATCTTTTAACAAAACTTTTGTTACATAGGGTTATATATTTTAGATTTTAGAATATAAATATTAATTATAAATCTAAAATTATTTCCTACATAATGGTATTTTATTTACATTTTTTAGACATTTAATAATTAATATTATTTATGACACAATAATGATGTAGTATTTTCTTTATTAATGAAAGAATCAAATAATTGGTATTATAAATGTTAAAATAAAAATAATTTGAATGTTTTGATAAAATCCATGAATTTAATATCTTAATATGACATTATAGTATTTTCGAAAT
Source organism: Viscum album (assembly GCA_963277665.1). Classification (NCBI taxonomy): domain Eukaryota; kingdom Viridiplantae; phylum Streptophyta; class Magnoliopsida; order Santalales; family Viscaceae; genus Viscum; species Viscum album. The sequence goes on from OY728127.1 coordinate 1,701,142,026, forward strand.
GAATTTTTTTCGAATTAATAATTTTTTTAAGACTTTAACAAAAATCAATTAATGAATAGTGACAAAATTGACATAAAAGTGTTTTTAAAACAAATATTTTATTATTAATTCATATTAAATTCCTAAAAATATAAGGTTCTACCAAGAGACTTATATAATTATTGGTTTATCATTATTGGACCACTTGGAGGTCTCTTGTAAGTTTATAGTATGATTATTTACTATATAATATAAAAATACAAAGAGACATGGTAAGTGTCAAACTCATTAACTAAGAGTTAAATCTAAAATATATTGATAATAAAGTGGCACTAAACCTGTCTAAAACTTATTGGTAGCGTGGTTTTTTACCTATAACCACCTTAAAAATTAAATTATCTACTTTGTAGCAATTATAAGACTTGTATTAATTTATTATAAAATATTATTTCTAGATTTTCCTAAGGTGCCACTCCTCCCCCTTATAAAAGGACACCACTTATTACCAATTATTCACACTTTCAAAGCCTTTTGGATCAGAAAAACCCTGCCCAAATACACTCTCCACTTCCCTAACTTCATCCTAGAGGCCTTAGTTTGATCAGAAAGTCAACCTATATATCCCTTTTGATCAAATCAAAAGGACAAACCCGAAGAAGCGGTAATGTTTTCACCACCCTCTTTCATGTTCATTTCTTCATCAACTTATTCTTTATTTTTTATTTATATTCTAAAATAATAACTCCAGTATCTTCTATATACTATGAGGTTATTATAAATATGGAACAATTAAATTCATTATTCTATCCATCCATTGAATGACGTGTCACCATACGTGTGTACGTACGACCTACCGTCTCCACGTTGTGGTGTAATTGTTATTCAATATATTATTATTTAGATGGGTATAATAATGATGTATAATTCATGTAAATAATAAATATAACATTATAATGATTCTGTATATATGATATACCATCCAATTATATAGTATTTTAATATCAAAAGAATGATATTGTCGCTCATGCGTATGTATGGACTACCGTTTCCACGAACATGAGGAGATTAACTCCCCATCATATCCATTTGAGTCTAATTCTCGTTAAATGGTTAAAAATAATGTTTAAGTAATTTATATCATTCTATATATGAATAATATAAAACCTATCCATAACAAACATGGATTACGTAACAAAAAATATAAAGGAAAATGAGTAAGTTAACACCCATAATGATGATAATACTAATATATTATTAACAAATTAATGTTAAAAGATAATATATGATATCATATTAATGAAAATATTTATTTAATAATTCAATAAAAATTATGTCACCATTATATAGGATCTTAACCTACCTTCGACCAAGGAAAATTTACAAAGTGAGGGGTTTCATATATGATTTTTAATTTCATGAGATTTCCATTGTTCGCCACTTATTTATTGCATGTGGTGTGTGTACTGACCATGATTGTATTCATTGTGTAATATACATTAATTTATGGATATTTACATCATCATTTTATGATCCTTCTTCCATGGGTTTATTTTTCGTAAGTTACCAAATCGATCAGAGAATTTGAAATTTTATTTTCCACTCATTCGGATTTATGCATACTTCATTGATTATTTTACTACAAGACTATGTGTAGAATCACTATTCATTTGATTATGTCATAATTTCCACTCACCTTTCTATGGATATAATTTTAATACACATAATATCTCCATTTATAAATTCTCAAGTCATTGGTATGAACTAGATAAGAGTAATGTTTACTCAATATCGATTTGTTGAGTTAAACATCCAATTCATTGGTGTTGTTTTTACAAGAATATGTGTGAATGTCCTTTGAATATTTTATGCTGAATATCAAATATTATTGAGTGTTTTTATATTTTTCACACATAATTATGTTGTTGATTTTTCCTTAACCTATAGATATGGCCTTTATGAGATATTTTTTCTCAATTTACATTCCATTGAGACTCTTTTATTGTTATACACCTAATCACTTTTATATGGTGTAAATAATGTACATTGACATAGTATATCATGAATCCATATATTATCATGATATTAAAAAGTTTTTATTACCTCAATTATTTGAATTAAAGTGTCTCTCTTTTGTTTAGGAACTCTTACTAAAATAACATTTTAAAATGTTTTAACGATTTATTATTCTAAATCTTTTTCATTAATGTCCATGATTTAAAAATGGTTTTAAGGATTTATTTATATGGACATTAAAATTTTCAAATCAAAATTCATTTTAAAAGATTCATAGTGATATGGGAATCATTGATTCAAAAAACTATTTTAAATGTCTTTTAAATGTTTTCAAGAATAAGTGGGATATATATCTCAACAATTGGATGATTATTTTAATCTATGTCAATATCATACATTATTGTCGATTGTGGTTAATCTGATAGAATAAAATCCTCCATATTGTATCGAATGAGTTATGTTTGACTGCGGATGTGATATTTTTATACCATTCATGGTTTGTTGTTAATGTATTGACATTTCGTATACTAGTTTTAATACGAATGTTTATGTTATGTTTAAACCTATTCATATGAGGAATGCATTGGACTTAGTAAGTGACGGGTGGTGCCCGCTATAGCTCTTCGATGCATCGGTAGGTCTCATTATACAAACTAGTGTCTTGGAAGGTGGTTTTGAAAAAAATCTTATTTGTAGTCTTCGCACGAGGCCTTGTCTATGTGGTTATGATAGTCTGGAATTATTTATTCCATCATTATGAAAGTGGATATTGATATTTCATGTGATTATTAGACTAGTAGAATATCCATGGGAATAAGTAAATGGCATTATTTCATTTTATCTTTTCCATATTATGTTTAAGTTCATGTTTAAAAGGCTTTTGTTTTAGTTATACATTTCCTTAATTGTTTATGTTTATCTAGGAAATCTTATACTATATTGATATCCTTACTGAGCATTTGATATCACCTCTTTCAATGTTTTATTTTTCCCAATATGTGAAGAATTAATTTATGAATGACCTACAAGGATAGTATGTGGAGATATAAAAACAAGATATTGTTGTAGTTTTTTTACCTTATGATGTAATGTAAGATGTATGAATATATCTAGTGTTTCCAAGACAACTAAACTAATCGGTCTATCAAGACATGATCATTTGTGATCACGCCAATGTTATGAAATAATGCACAGACTCTGGGTAACTAGGCTTGGGGCATTACATGTTACCTCATTTTAATGGAGAACAATTTTAATAACCAATATTTGACACTTTTATATATTAATTTATAAGGAAATTAAATTCCTTTTTAGAATCGGGACATAAAAATTTAGTTTGGATAAATATTTGTCACTTTTCTGATAACTTTCATATTTTGATGATTAGTGAATAATGCTATGTTTTAATTGAAAACAATATTTTTAATGGAAACAATTTATAGTGTTAATTTATGAATTTGAATATTTTTGGAGTATAATTAGCTTATATTTTTATTATTTAATATAATTTAGGTCATTATAAATAATTTTACATTTAAATTTGACATAAACACATGTCAATATTTGGATAGTTTTTTATTTTAAAAAAACTTGATTTATTGTTTTGACAATGGAAATTAATTTTAAATTAATAAATGAAACATCTATGTTTTGAATTTGGTAAAATAGTATTCATTTTTTAATTCATAATATCAAAATATTCTTAGGGTAATTTTTTGATATTTTTCAGAAAACATTTAATTTTTGATAAATTGTGAAGAACACTATGTTATTATATAAAACCAAAATCATATTTAAATATTAAGTTTTTTTTATTTTAATTTATTTTATAAAAAAATATATACTTAATACCTATATATGTTCAACTTATTTCATTGGATTAATTTTATAATATGTTTATGTATATAAAATATTATCGAACATTTTACCATATTTTACCTACCTTCTAAGACCATTTGAAAATTTGAATAAAACATAATTTTACTGCTTTTGTGAGTTAACATTCAAAAATCTGAGATAAATATATAATACCAGAATGCAAAATGTGGTTGTATAAAATGAAAATAATTTTTCGTGAATAGTAACTTTGACTTTTATTTACCCCGATTAAAATTAAATATGGTAATTAAAGGTAAAAATGATGTTATGGTTACACAAACACATGACATAATTCTTTTTGATAAGTGAAATTATAACAAAAACAACCTTATAATTATAAAATGACCCCCTTTGGTTCAATCTGTTTTGATTAGTTCATTTATTATCATATAATTTAAAGAGGAGTTAAAATAGTTAAATTCAATGATTAATAACAAACCCATTTTTAATATAAGGTTATATATAAGATAAATTTGACAATAAATATTCATTATTAATCTAACAAAATTTAACATATAATGGTTTTTTATTAATAATTTTTGGACATAAAATAAAATAATTTATTTATTACACAATGATAATGCAGTAATTAACTTATTATTGAATGATTATAATAATTTATATTATTAATAGACAAATAAATATAAAAGGAGACTATTGATGAATTAAACTATTTATATAGGTTAATATGATATGTTAGGTTTGGTTTAATAAATTTTATTCAAAGTGATAAAGTTATTATGGATTTTCAAAAAATAATATACTATATAATGTTAAAATAGGCATAATTGAGTTTTTTTTTTAAAAATATTATTAATTTATATAATATTCATAAACATCTAATGTTCTTCCAAAGGATTTATATAAGGTTATATATAATAATATGGAACCACATGGGTTTAGTTTGTATTTTCATAGTAAGTTCATTAAAAATGTAATACAAAAATGAAAAGAGACATGGTAAATGTCAAACTATTTAACTAAGTGTGAAATCTAAACCAATAAGTTATTATGACGACATAAACCTATATAAAACCTATTTGTTAATAGGTTTTAGACCCATACCCAATTCTCCATTTAAATATTTCTTTTTGGATCCATTAGTAACGGAAAATTATTTTATTATAAAATAATATTTCAAGCATTTCCTAAAGGGACCCTCACCACTATTATAAATGAGTACTTAGACTTCTCGTAATTTAACACCTCAAAACCCTTTTGGATTAGCCAAACCTTCCCAAAAATACTCTTAACTATACTCCCTTTATCCTAGAAGAATTACACTTTTCAGAAATCCACCCTATAAAGAACTTTTCATCAAATCAAAAGGAATATCCCGAAAAAGAGGTAAACATTTCATCATCTCTTTCAAGTTCTTTTCTTCATCATCTTCCTCTTTCATTATTGTTTCCAATATAAAATAATAACTCAATTATATTCTATATAAATTAATATTAATATAAAAATGGTACAACCATATTCATTATTCTATCCATCCTATAAATGACAAGGTCACCATACATGTGTATGTATGAATTACTGTCTCCACGTCGTGGTGTAGTTTGTTATTCAAACACATCATTATTTGGATGGGTATAATAATGACTAAAACTGATATAATTAATAAATATTACATATTAATCATTTATATCTAATATATAACATCCAATTACATATGATTTTTCCATCAATATAATGACATTGTTTCTCATGCATATGTACGGATTACCATGTCCACGACACGATGAGATTCTTTTCCACGTTCACCATTAAAAGGTGATTATAAGATATATATTATTTAAAAGTTTGTATCATATGAAATTATAATGATACTAGATATATATATATGTACGGACATATATCTTATTCACTTAGTTTCGTTCCATACGATATAAAAATGGAAACAACGTTTTTGCATATGTATGGCCTCCCAACATCTTAGACAGTGTTTTCCATTTCATATATATGTATATTATACATATTTATATTCTAATTATATATGATATATAAATCATTTTTTATATTCTTGATGTATATAAATCGTGATCTATGTGATACTATCATGAGTAACAAGTTAAAGTACGTACGATAAAGAAAGAGATTATTTCCCAAAATGTTAATTTTACTTTAGAGTTATTATTAAAAGGGTATTATATGGTCCTAAATGAATCATATATGATATCATAACACTTAATATGGTTCTTTATTAATTTAACAACATACTATAGTCTTTATACAGGAGTTTAAATGTACCCTCGACTAATGGAACGTGCATGGTAAGGGTTAATTGTTTGATCTCATTCTTATCCGTGATTGTTTCTGTGTATGTTTTTACCGGGACATATTTATTATCTATGTCCATGTTTCATGAAAGAGTTTTCAAATAGATTATTTTAAGGTAATTTTTTACTAAATCATCATTTTAAATGTTTTATGTATTTATTCTTCTAAATCATTTTCATTAACGTCTGTGTTTTCAAATTGTTTTTAAGGATTTATTTATGTAGACATGAATGTTTTTAAAATGTCAATTCCATTAAAAATATTTAATGTGGTAAGGGAAAATTTGATTCCAAAATGACATTAAATGTCTCCAATAATAAATTTTTTGATATTTAAATGTTTTCATGAAAAAGGGATATTTCTCTGGAAGAGTTTAACAAATCATTTTCATCTATGTCAACATCCTTTGATGGATTTTAAACTTGTTTCATACTATTTTATTTTGATAAAAATCATTCATATTGTATTAAATATTTTGTGATATGTTTGACTGTGGATGTGTTATTTTTATACGATTCATGGATTATGGATAATTTATAGATTTTTGTATGATAGTTTAATTATGAATTTTTATGTCATGTTTAATCATTTTCATAGGAGTAATGCACTGGACATAGTAAGTGACGGGTGGAGCCCTCTACAGTTCCTCGATGCACCAATAGTTCTTAAGAGAAAAACTAGTGTCTTGGAACAAGGCCTTGACAAAATATTATTTGTAGTCTTGGAACAAGGCCCTAACTATATGGTTATGAAGTGTAACATTATGCGTTTCATAATTATGAATGTGGATATTGATATTGCATGTTGTTATTTAATTAGTATAATATCCACGTGAATATGTTAATGGATTTTTTTTTTATATTTGAAATATTATACTGATTTTTATGTTTAAAAGGAATTTTTTAGTCTTATACATTGACTTAAATGTTTATTCCAATTTATTAATGTTTAAGCTATATTTTTATCCTTAATGAGCATCTGATCTCACCCATTTCTATGTTTTATTATTCCCAATATTCCATGAATTGTATTTTGAAAGATATGTAGTGTTAAGATAAGGGAATTATAGAGTTCATAAAAGATTATTTATGTTGTGTTTTATGTTATAAAGTGTAATGTAACATTCATGTATGTAATCTATTTTCCTAGAATAATAAACTGATCAGTCCTTCGGGACCTGATTCCCTGTAATAATGCCAATGTATTAAAATAACGCACTGAATCTAGGTAATTGGAGTTGGGGAATTATATTTAATGTACATAAATTGAAAATCTAGACTCGATGTATGAGTATTATCTTCTCAATTTAATTTAATGAGACATTTTCAATATTAATATCTAATTTACATTGGGTAATGTATATCCTTTTAATTAATTTATTTTGTGATTAATTTCATAAAAATATTTTAATTTTAAAATTCATGTGAGTTTCTCTCTTTCATGGGTATTTGATCCATATATTACTGATTCTAGAAGGGGTTTCATCTCAATAATCAATCATTAAATAGAATATTATTGTTATATAAGTAATTTAATATTTGAGGTGGTTAAATACAATCCCTTGTTTATGAAATATTACTAATAAATCCTAAATCATTTTATTCTAGGTTTTTGAATTAATTATTTCATCATTAGGTTTTTTACATGAAAATTAAAAAGTGTTAACGAGTTTCTAAACTAAATTTACATGTTTGATGGAATATGAAAATATATTGTGTAGTTGGATTTTATATCTATCATTATGTTCTAGTTGTTTATAAATCCATGTAGATAAGTGTTTTCTCTTATTATATATATCCTTAATCCTAATAGATCATTGGTTCTATATGTGATAAAATACTACTTTTTGATGTATTAAGGTTTGGGTGAAAAAAATTGTTCCACATTTATCTCTATAGATGCGAAAAATTTTATGATAATGTTTTATCACCAAATATTGGAGTACTAATTTTGTGGCAGTTATAGTAGGTATTAGATATCTATTTATATAACGTATGAGTATATTATTTTTTTAAAATATGGATATCTTATGAGTTATAGATACAATAATGAGTTAATGAAATTATTTTCATTCATAATTTAAATGATATATAAACATATATTAATGTAACACCCCAAATATCATAGTATATTATCTCTTCAATGTAATTCAAAAACATTCTCTACACGCAACACCGAGTTCGAGCATGCCACGACTTACCAAACAAGTAGTTCAAAAAAGAAGTTATGAATAGAATTACCTGAATTTTTAATTTTAAATACTCCATATAATTTTAGAATCAATAATATATTTTTCATTAAAATAATATAATAACAAAATCATTTATTCAAATAAAAGAAGTATTTTTCAAAAATTGTAATTTTACCACCTCTTAATGGCGAGGCCTTTTTAAAATTAATAGTTTAAACTTTAATTATTTAATTTATTGAACATAAATTCTTTTTTATAATCAGGTCATAAAAATTTAGTTTGTAATTTTTTTGGTACTTTTCTGATAACTTTAATATTTTGATGAATATTGAAAATAACAAATTATAATTGAAAAAAACTTTTTTAACCGAAATAATTTATTTAGTTAAATCATGGACTTTAAAGGTTCATAAGTATAATTAGATTATATTGTCATTATTTAATAAAATTTAGGTCATCATATTTAATTTCACATTTAAATTTTACAAAAACACATTTCAATCTTTGGATAGTTTTCTCTTTTTAAAAAACCCGCATTTGGTTTTACCAACGGGAATTAATTTTAAATTAAAAAATAAAACATTAATTTTTTCAATTTGGTAATATAGGATTCATTTTTGAATTCAGAATATCAATATTAGCTTAGGTTAAATTTTAGATATTTTTCTGAAAACAATCACTTTTTAATGAATAGTGAAAAACAATGTGTTATTGTTTAAAACAGATTTCTTATTTAAATAAATATTTATTTTATTTAAAATTATTTTATGTAAAATTATATATATAATACCTATATATGGTCAATGTAATTAACTCGAGTAATTATATAATAAAATTTGATGTATAAAAATTTATTGATCTTTTTACGTCTTTCACCCAACTTCTAGGAATATTTGTAAATTTGCATAAAACATAATTTTACCAATTATGTAAATGGAATTTCAAACATACTAGAATCTTGGATGATATTAGTATGTAAACTGTTTTTGAATAAGATGGAAATAATATTTGGTGTTTAGTAACTTTTGAGTTTTATTATACCACCGTTAAAAATAAATTTGGTAATTAAGGGTAAAAATTATATTATAATTTCCCTAACACATGTCCTAATTCTATTGGATAATTGTATTTCAAAATAAAGAAACCATAAGAATAAAAAAAATTCTATTTGGTCAACTTGGATTAGATTAGGAAATTTTTTAATATTTTATTTAAATAATAGTTAAAAGTGTTAAATTTAATGTTTAATAACTAAACCCTCTTTAATTTACAGTTATTCATAAGATAATTTTGACTATAAATATACATTATAAATATAAAAAAATTCCAACATAATGTTATATTATTTTATATTTTATGATTTAAATATTTAAATTTATTTATGACCGAATGATGATACAGTAATTAATTTATCAAAAGAAGACTAATATAATTGATATTATAAATATGAAAATAAAAATAAAATTTTGATTTTTATGCCCTCAACGAATTTTCTAGGTTAATATGAAATTTTATCATTGATTAAATAAATTTTTTTTGAACTGATAATGTTGATATGGCTTTAACAAAAAATAAAATACCAAATACAATCAGAATTAACACCAATGAGTTTTTACAACAAATAATATATTATTAATTACTGTAATATTTATAAAAATATAAGGTTCAACAGAAGTACATAAATAAGGATATATATATCATTAATGACCAACTGGGGGTTCTCTTGGATTTTTATATTATGTTTATTTACCATTTATTATAAAATATGAGAATACATGTTAAAAGTTAAACTACGTAACTATGAGTTAAATCTAAATGATAAGGCTAATATGGTGACCTAAACCTATCTAAACCCAATTGGTTGAGAGGTTTTAAACTATCTCCACTTTTCCTCGAATTAAATCATTTTGGAGAAATTTTTAACAAAATATTATTGTATAATATATTAATATTTCATGATTTTCCTAAAATGACACTCACCTATCTTTTAAAAAGGAATATCCCCTTCTCCCAAAATCACAACTCTAAAGCCATTTGGATCAACCAAGACATGCTCAAATATCTTAAAAACTACCCTCAATTCATCCTAAAGGGCTTACTTTGATTATAATCCATCCTAAGGATCCGTTTTGATCAAATCAAAAGGAAGCGCCCAAAGAAGAGGTAATAATATCATCACCTCTTTCAAAGTTATTTTCTTCATCCACTTTCTATTTCGTTGTTGTTTACATACCAAAATAATAACTCCATTACCTTATACTTACTGTCATGTTATTATAAATATGGTACAACCGTATTCCGAATTGCATCCATCCTGTGAAGGAAAAGGTCACCATATGTGCGTATGTATGATTTACAATCTCCAAGTCGTGGTGTAGTTTTTGATTCAAAACATCATTATTTTGATGGGTATAATAATTATTATAATTGATGTAAATAATAAATATAACTTGTTAATGATTTTTTATATATGATATGCCATCCAATTATATACTATATCATAATTAATAGAATGATATTATCATTCGTGCGTACGTACGGATTACCGCCTGCACGACGCGATGAGATTCATTTCCACATCCACCGTTCAACGATGATTATAAAATTATATAATATTAATTAGTATGTAATATATGAAATAATAAGTCTAATGGATATATATATATATATATATATATTTATGTATGTATGTACATACATATATCTAATTCCCCTACTTCCATTCAATATGATATGAAAATTAAAACAGCGTTTATGCATACGTACAACATACCGTCTCCATAAATCATTTTTTTATTTCATATATCTATCAATTTTACATATTAATATTAAAAATATATATTATCTATAAATCATTTATCATATTATGGAAGTATTAAAATCATGATCTAAATAATATGATTATAACTGACAATATAAAACATGTAAGATAAAGAATTCGATTATAACCCGAAATGTAAATTTAATGGGGAAATATTTATTAAATGGGTGGTATAATGTAATAATCGAATCATGTATGATATTATGAAAATTAATATGGTTATGTTATAAATTAATAACATACTATTGTTATTATACAAGAGGTTAAATGTACCCTCAGCCAATGGAATGTTCAAAGTAATTGTAAATTCCTCAATATCATTATTATCTATGATTGATTATGTGTACGTTTGATTGGGTAATATTTATTATCCATCTTCATGTTTCATTAATTAGTTTTCAAAAGGATTTTTTATGGTTCCCTTCAACAAAAACATCACTTTAAATGTTTTAAATATTTATTTTTCTAAATCATTCTCATTTATGTCCAAGTTTTAAAAATGGTTTTAAGGATTTATTTATATGGACATAATTGTTTTAAAATGATAATTCCTTTAAATATGTTTCAATGTGGTATGAGACACGTTGATTAAAAATTATCTTTTAAATGTCTTCCATTATAAATTTTGTGACTTTTAAATGATTTCCTGAAAAATGGTTATTTCACTAAAATAGTTTTACAGATCATTTTATACTATATCAAAATCATTTAGAGTATATTATTCTTGATTGAGGTTGATTTATTATAATACAATATTCCATATTGTATTGAATGAGTTATGAGATGTTTTACTGTAGATGTTATATTAATTTACCATTCATAGTTTCTGGATAATGTATTGATATTTCGTATGATAGTTTTAATATGAATGTTTATGTTATGTTTCAACATTTTCATATAAGGAATGAAATGGACTTAGTAAGTGATAGGTGGGGCCCGATATAGCCCTTCAATTCATTGGTAGGTCTCATGAGACAAATTATTGTCTTGACACAAGGCCTTGACAGAACAATTATTTCCATTCTTGGCACGTGGCCTTAAATATGTGGTAATGGTGTATGGTGTTAAGCATTCCCTCATTATGATATTAATTATAACATGTGATTATTCGACTATTAAAATATCTTTTTGCATGTTTATATAGTAATTTTTTAAATAGTTTCTCAATATTATGTTAATGTTAATGTTTAAAAGGTTGTTTTTTTATTACACATCTTCCCTTAAATGATTATAACATCTGCTGAATTATTTACCCTTACTGAGCATCTGAGCTCAACCCTTTATTATGATTTGTTTTCCAAGGATTCTGAGAAGTGTATTATGTCTGATATACAGTGTTAATCTCCATAAAATGGCATTATCAATGGATTATTTGTTTTGTGTTTTATGTTTGTATATATAATTTAAGGTTCATGTATGTAATATATGTTCCAATACTACTGACCATATCTGTCCTTCGGTACTTGATTCCATGAAATCATGCCAATTTATAAAAAAATGCATTTTCTCCGAGTTTCTGGGGTCAGGACGTTACAGTTGGAATCATAGAAAGATTAGTATAGTCCTTGGATATTATATTAATAAAAAAATCAATTAGAGAACAATGAAATAAGATAGACATTGTGGATTTATATTGATGAACTTACTAAAAAAATTAATGTTGGGATTTTGGGTATTTTCCATGAATTGCATCCATGTCTGGATACTAGTAGGTAGTTGTGCCTCTGAATTGATGTACCTAGGAATGAAATATCTGAAAAAGAGTTTTGGGCTCGACCTGTGGTATCCTGGTAAATAAAAATGGGGCTTTCTACATTATTAGGGATGGAAATCTGGGTTGAAATACTTAGGATAATTCATATTTTCATTACAATCCATTATAATGGATTTTGGGGTAAATAATTTCTCAATGAAAACATTTTTTATGATTATATATTATTTATATAATGATGTCAATATATGTTAGGACTTTACAGGTTTATAATTAGGCATTGTGGTTAATAATCTAACCTAGTCAATGTCATTGTTTAGAAATGACATCCATCAGAAGAAATGAGAACTCCATCAATACACATGATCCAAAGAGTAAGAAGGATTATATCTTTCATGGTATTAAGATTATATATAGAATGGTAATAGTATCCCTCATATTCTCATAAAATGATGAAATAATATCATGTGTTAATAAGATAAGTGATTAATTCTCTAATTCATATGGCTTTGAAGGATAGTTGGAGAACAAAAGTATGGAAGAGAGAAATATAGATAATGAGAAGAGGGGAAAAAGATTTTACCATAAGGAAAACTATGGAAAGAATATCCTTTGTAAATGATTGAAGGGAATGGGAGATTGTTATAACTGTAGAGAAAAAAGACACCAAGAAAATGATTGCAGTGATGGGAAAATTTTTTCAAATGTACAATGCTTCTTCTACAAGGAGTTGGTGCACTACATGAATCAACGTACCAACCATCAGATTATTCCTCTAATGATGCTATTGGCTAATAATCATGTTATGATACTACCATATATGAATAGTAATGAGTTTTGTTCTTCAATTTTTATTAAATAATTATGTCATTCGAGAGTTTTATCAATGATTTACTTATTATATTAATTAATGAAATAAATAAGGATTTTACTACAATACCAATTCATTTAGGATTTGAGATTATATGGTTCTAAGAAAAGTGACTCAATTGGAAGTTAAATATTTCAAAAAATACATGGATGATGGAATGAGAAACCATAATATGGTGTGAATACTAAGGAAGTGATTTAGGAATAATATATGATGGATTTAGATATATCATTTTCGAAATTCTTGTCTACTTTGAAACTAATTAATTATTTGTTTATTCCATTATTGTTGGAGTTTTCAAAATATTTTGATATAAAGAGTGTATCCCGTATTCTCTAAGGAATATGTGAGAAATAATGCAATAGATAGTATTTTATGGTAAATCAAGGAGTTATTTTGTTTTAAAAGGAAAGATAATGATGGGATTCAAATGTTATTACATTGAAAAAAAATATCTTCATTGTGTTTACATTCATTAAAAACATGGGTCTGTGAGTTTGGACAGAAGTATTTTAGATAAGATTAAAGGTTGAAATATATTATGTTGGACATTGGATACAATTCTATAAGGATAAAACATTTCTTCATATTTTTTTGAATTTTTATAAAATGAACTACTCGGAGGTCATGTGGCAACCCATCTTGTCTGGCATATTCGTGAGACTTGAACCCACTACCATAGGGCGTCAATGGTGCATCACCTATCATTGGCCAAGGTGATGTCATGCTTTTTATAAAGTTGTTTTTTTTTAAAATGAATGGGAATATGAATTATAAAGTCTTTTTTTTGAACCCTATATGATTTGGATAAATAGAATATTTTTGAGTTCTATTATCTTTTGGAGTGAAAGATGAGTTTTTGGTAGAAATTAATTAAAGGATAGAACTATAGATGTCATTTATTCTTTTTCTTCTTATTCTATAAAGAAATAATTGCTTAACCTTTATGGAAAGGATATTAAAACAATAAATGTGTTATCTTATTAACCTATGATTTGTTTAAATGATGATATTTTATATCATCATAGATTTATGTCTTTAGATACCTCACTTTTCCATTTATTGTTCACTTGATTGTGATTGATGACCTCAATCACTCCCTAAAAATATTTACATTTTCCCCTAAATTATGTGTCTATAATTTCTATCCTGACCCATCCTCGGGGCCCATGACGTGAGTACCACAAACCCACCTTCCATACGTCAGGTGCTGGAAACTAGCACCCAAGGCATAAATCCCAATAAAAAGGGAAGGTATTTCCTTTATACAAGTAAAAAAACACAACAGAGTACACAAGATGAAGTAAAAACTATTTTAACTGAGTACAAAAGTATGTGATGAAAAGTAAATGGGCCAGTATACAAACCCAACTGAAATTACAGTACAACTGAAAAGAAAATACAACAATAGTTAATTCAATCAGCAACCACTGAGTCATCCTCTGGCTATCCCACCTGAAGGGTGTTTACAGATAGTCTCGTGGTCTCCTCAGGTCCGTCTATCCGCTCCGTGTATGTCCCACCTGATAGTAGACCCTTGAGTACCATCCCGCTCAACAATCCTCAACAACGATCAGCGTTGTCCGTCTTCTACAACCAAGACAACATAGTGCGGGTATAGCCTGTGAATGGGTGAGTATACAATACATAGTAGGGACCCCTAGACCCCCGAAGGTCTCCCAAAATCCACAAAGGATAAACCAAAATGGAAGGATACAGACACGAAGTATCAACCAACACTAATTAGGTATATTCTGATACATATACCAAAGTAATCAATTCTATCTCAGCTCCAACACATGAGCCCAAGTACAACCCAGTCCACGCATGAAAGCATAACCCAATCCACGTAGGAAAACATAACTCAATCCACACAGGAAAGGACAACCCAATCCACACAGGAAAACATAACAATCTCATCGATGATAATGATTGAAAGTAAATACTTAGCTCACACAGGTATACTACTCACAAAGAGGGGAGTATATGATATATGTAGCCTCTGAATCATATTCAATGTCGAACCCTCCTAGGATCCAAGTACAGAAGTCATCGATGTCTAACCCATGTAGGATCCTAGTACAGTAACCATTGTTGTCGAACCCATGTTGGATCTATGTACAGTCGTTATTGCGACCGAACCCATCGAGGATCCATGTACAATCATTCTCACTGCCGAACCCACTTAGGATCCAAGTACATTCGTCATCGCCATCGCAGTCGCACCCAGTACTAGAGTTCACGCACACAGCAGGCTCGACTCCAGGAGGGTCTGATCTATGAGCCAAGGGGTCGATACATCAATTATCACGAAGTCCAGAGTTAATGTCTCACAATGTTCGGTATCGTCAATAGGAAATCAACGCGACAGACGATGTGTCAATCGGACGCCCGGTCTGAGAGTTATTGGCCTTTTCATCCCAGGGGCCCAGTTGGTTTTTAAGTTAAAACCAACACGTCCGTACTCTAGCTACATCCAAAACTCAATCGGAGTAATCCAAAAGAACCGTCTCACTAAGAGTAATTTAACGTGATTGAAAGCACGTTATTTGGACGTCCGATCGTTAAGTTATAAGCATTTCTCCCCCAAGGGCCCGGTTGGTTTCGGGTTCGAACCAACCCGGACATGCAGAAACATTACTTAATGCTTTAGTGTAATATATCGTAACGACCACCTCGATCCAAGGAACCCAACACAACTGATGGTGCATTGATCATATGTCCATAGCCCCTGATATGGGCGTTTGAATGAACCTGTCCGAAAATAGGGGGTTTGGGCCCGGTCCGACCCGGCCCAATAGCACCTGGGTCGGCCCGAACCGGCCCGGACCGCCAGGGCACGGCCCGGCCCACGGCCTGCGGCCCGCCTTGGAAGTTGGTCGTGGCTCAGTTTGCTGTCGACTGGGGTCTAATGGGGGGAATATCCCCCTTGATTTCAAAACGGCGGACCCTAAGGGTCCCCGCCCTGTGTGCTGGCCGGGGGTTTCAACCCCTCGATTTTTTCAGAAAAGGGGCGGCCATTATGTTCAGCCTATGGAACCGATGCGGGACCCGTGGGGGTCCCTCCTCTTGGAGTGTCGGCGGCCGGCTGAGCCCGGACACCCCTTCTGGTGACTGCCGCAGCCTTTGGCAGCGACTCCAATTCGACTGGCGCGGAATGACAGTGCCGCGCCCCTCTTCCACGGCCTTCTCCGGCCACGACCTCCTTCATCCAGACCGGCGCGGCACGATGACTCTGTGCTCCACCACCGTGGCCTGTTCCGGCCGCGGTCCTCTTCGTTCCCGTACGGTGCAACGACACCACGCCTCCTATGCTAAAATCATAAATGAAGATCAACAATAAAAAGGGGAGGAGGATCAGCCTTGTTTGTGAGGCCTGATCTCCACCCATTTTTACTATAATAAGTGGTCATATTTAAATCCACGAATATTGATAAATAAAACATGATCGAATGTGACCCCTACCTTGAAAGATGTTCGTGGTTGTCAAGCGCCACAGATGATGGCGTCGTTCCCGTCATCGTCAATAACTCTTCCCCATTCGCAGAGGAGGAAGAGGATGAAGAATATCGGGACCGACAAGACGACGTTCTTCGTTGGAATCATGGCATTGTTCAACAAATATGATGAAGTTATTCAAGGGACTTAGAGTTCATTCCCCAAAATCCTCACACAACCAGCCAAAAAAATAAAATAAGGTCTCCCCTTATTTTATTATTTTTCCAAGAATTTCAAATTTCCAAAATTCAAACACATCATTAAAATTTATTAAATTAGAATGTTTTGGAATTATTTTAATGTGAGGAGAGTAGAATTCACCCAATTAATGTGGATTTTTAACCAAGTTAAGATGAGTTACAAAAATTAAGTGAGGGGTTTAGAGGGGTTATGGAATGTGGAGGGTTGGGCTCGTGTGGGCCCCACACCACCTCTATCCTCTCATGGGTAGTTAGTAACTAGTGGGTCCCACCCCAACTCCCATACCCAGGATAAAACAACTTATGTTAGGAATAAAATTTGTAAAACATATGTTATTCAATTCTTTATTAATCCCCAAATTTTAACAACTCCTCCCGAGAAAACTCACCTTTCTTAAAGGACCTATGAAGCAATTACCACCACTGTGGTTTCATCGGTGCCATCAGATTTCGATTCTGAGCACTAGTTCAAAAGATTGAAAATCCCGCTTATTCGTTCACTAAACGTACCTGAGCTAATCCTCGGAAATTGATTCTGGGCACACCGGGCCCCGGAATCCGGTGTCGTCAAAAACTACATACTAGTAAAATCCCAAAGAATTTAAGAAAAAAATTTCCTTGAAATTTATGGGCTTTACAACTTCATCCAATGTTCTTGTATTCTAAACCCTACATTGGTGGTGACTTTTTCATTTCTCTTTCCCTCTAACTAAGACTAAATTCTATTCAACCTATTTTTGATGTGGGTGTTCCACAAAAATATTATCTATTTTCACCCTTTTAATTTTGAAGAAAAATTTAAAATTTCATGAATGAAATTTAAGGAAGGATGGGATAATTTAACACTCCACGATTTCATAGTATATTTTCTCTTCAATGTAATTCAATATGTAACATGGCATACAACATTGAGTTTGAACATTCCACGACCTACCAAACTACTTATTCAAAATGAAATTATGAATAGTATTAATAGAATTTTGATTTTAATACAGTTCATATAATTTTATAGTGAATATTATTTTTTTATTATGCATAATGTATGAACAAAATCATTTTTTAAAAAAAATGAAGTATATTTAAAAAATAGAAATTTTACCTCCTTTTAATGGTGAACCATTTTTAAAACCAATATTTTAAACTTTAATATATTCAATTTGATTAAAATAATCTCTTATTTTGATGTGGGAAAAAAAATTATTTTGGGTAATCTTTTGTTACTTTTTTGATACCTTTCATTTTTTTATTAATAGTCACAATACTTAACTTTTATGGAAAACCATTTTTTTTAAAAAAAATTTAGATACTGTTAAATTATGAATTATAATAGTTTGGAAGTATAATTAGGTTATATTTTTATCTTATAATACAACTTAGGTCCTTATAATTAATTTCAATTTTAAATTTGAAATTGAAACATGTCAATATTTCGATAGTTTTTACATCTTAAAAAACCCGCATTTTGGTTTTGATAATGAGAATTAATTTTAAATTAAATAATTCAATATCATTGTTTTAAATATTGTAAAATAGAATTATTTTTTGAATTCAAAAGAACCAAATTATCTTAGGTTTATTTTTTTTATCTTTTTGCAAAAATTCAATTTTTGATGAATAGTTAAAAACACTCCATTATTGATTAAAACCAACTTTTTATTTAAATAATTGATTATCTTATTTAAATTTATTTTGAGTCAGAATAGATAAATAATACCTATATAAGTTCAATTTATTTCTATGGAGTCATTTTATTAGAAAATTGGATATATATAAAATTTTATTGAACTTTTATTCTTATTTTACCCACCTTCTAGGAACATTTGATAATTTTCATAAAACCTAATTTTACCACTTCTGTGAATTGAATTTAAAAAATCAGAGAGACATGGTTGACATTATTAAGTAAAATTTGTTTCAATAAGAAGAAAATAATATCTGATGAATCATAAATTTTGTCTTTTATTTACCACGATTTAATGTAAATATGGTAATTAAAGGTAAAAATGATATTATAATTACCTTAAAACATGGCCTAATTCTATTTGATAAGTTTATTTTGACCCAAAAAAATTCTTATGAATAGTAAAATTATATTTTTGTTCCAATTGGATTAGATTAGGACATTTTTTATTATTTTATTTAAAGATGAGTTAAAAGTGTAAAATTCAAAATTTAATAAATAAACCATTTTTAATATAGGGTAATACATAAGATAAATTCTACTATAAATATGTATTAGAATGATAAAAATATTTCTTAAATAATGAATTTTATTTATAATTTTTCTTGATTATATAATTAAATTATTATATCACACGATGATAATGTCGTAATTACTTTATCAATGAATAATTATAATAATTGATATTATAAATATAAATATAAATGTAAATGGTGGATTTATATTCCATACACGAATTTTATAGGTTACTATGGCATTTTAGGGATGATTAAATAAATTATTAATGAATTTATAATGTATTTATAACTTTAACAATAAAAAAATATCAAATAGTGTCAAAATTGACCTGAATGAGTTTTTTAAAAAAATACTATATTATTAATTGACACAATATTTCTAAAAATCTATTGATTGGAAAAATTACTTATATAAAGTTATATATATTATTAATGAATGACTTGAGTTCTCTTGGATTTTATAGTATGTTTGTTAATAATTTATTACAATAATACAAAAATACAAGGTAAAAGTTAAACTATTTTACTAAGACTTCAATAAAAAAGATAAGGTTTATATGGGGAACTAAACATGTATAAAACCTATTGGATGGGAGAATATGATTGTAAAATTAATTAATATTTTATGCTTTTCTAAAGTGATTGTCACCTCTCTTATAAAAGGGTATTTCCCCTTCTCTCAATATCACACCTCCAAGGCCATTTTTCTCAACCAAATTCTGCTCAAATATCCTCCCAAAAACCCTAAATTCAACCTATAGAACATAATTTGATCAGTATTTATCATAATGGTTCCTTTTAATCAAATAAATAGAAAGCACCCGAGTAAGAGTTAATAATTCCACCACCACTTTCAGAGTTCTTTTCTTATTTCACTTCCTCTTTCATTGTTTTTTACATACCAAAATAATTACTCTGGTACCTTATACAAACTTTAATGTTATTATAAATATGAAACAACCATATTTAGTGTCTTATTCATCCTATTAATGATTATGTCACCATATGAGCATACGTACCACTTATGGTCTCCATGTCGTGGTGTAGTATGTTATTCAACACATTATTATTTGTATGGCTATAATATTGAGTCTAATTGATTTAAATAAAAAATATAACATGTCAATGATTATGTATATATGATATAACATCCAATTAAATACTATTTCACCATTAATAGAATGATATCATCGCTTGTGCGTATGTAAAACATACCATCTCCACGACACGATGAGATTAATTTCCACGTTCATTGTTCATTGATGATTATAAAAATATATATTATTAATAAGTATGTATTATATGACATAATAATTCTACTATATATATATACACGTATTTACTTACATATATCCTAATCACTTACTTATGTTCTATACGATATAAAAATGGAAACAATTTTTATGTGCATGTACGACCTATCGTATCCATAAATGGTGTTTTAAATTTCATATATATATCAACTATAAATATTTATATACTAAAATTATTTTTTATATAAGTAATTTTTTATATTTGGGATGTATTTAAATCATGATATAAAGGATATGATCAAAAAGAAAACGTTTAAACACAGTACGGTAAAGAAATAAATTATTACCTGAACTGTTAATATAACATTGAAATATTTATTTAATGGATATTATAAAGTACTAAATTTATTATATATGATATAATAAATATGAATATGATTTTTTTAATTTAATAACATATTATTGTCATTATAAGGTGGATATACATACCCTCAACCATTGGAAAGTGCAAGGTAATGGTTAATTCCTCAATATCTTTCTTATTTGAGATTGTTTATGTGTATATTTTTTTGTGAAATATTTATTATCCATGAAATTTTTTTATACATGTGTTTTAAAAATTAATCTTTTTAAGGTACTCTTTAACTAAATCCTTATATTAAATATTTTAAAAATATATTCTTCAAAATCAATATCATTAATTTCCATGCTTTCAAAAAGGTTTTATGGATTTATTAATATTGAAATGAATGTTTTAAAATGATAATTCCATTAAAAAAGATTAAAAATTTTATGGGAAACTTTGATTCAAAAATATCTTTTAAATATCTTCTTTTATAAATTTTGATATTTTTAAATGATTTCATGAAAATTTACTTTTTCAGAAAAAGAGTTTTACAAAAAAATTTCATGTGTATCCACATATTTTACTAGATAATATTTTCAATTGAAGTTGATTTATTATATTAAAACATTACATATTGTATTGAATGATTTATGACACATTTTACTATGGATATGATTTTTTTATACCATTCACGGTTTATGGCTAATCTATTGACATTTCAAAATCTAGTTTTAATACGAAATGTTTTTTTATGTTTCAACATTTTTATATATGGAATTGAAGTGATTTAGTATGTGAAGGGTGGGGCATGTTATAGCACCTTGATACATCTGTAGGTCTCATTAGACAAATTAATGTCTTCTCACAAGGCCTTGACAAAAAATTTATTTGTAGTCTTGACATGAGGCATTGACTTTGTGGTAAAGATGTCTGGCATTAGGAATTCCCTCATTAGGAAATTAATTATTACTTGTGATTATTCGACTATTAGAATATCCATGTACATGTATATATGGTAATTGTTTATTTATTTTCTCCATATTATGTTCAATTTTATGTTTAAAAGGATGTTTTTTTATTACACATATTTCCTTATAATTTTACAGCTTCCACTAAATTATTTAACATTATTGAGCATTTGAGATCACCTATTTATTATGTTATGTTTTCCTTGGATTCCATGAATTGTATTATGTTTGATATTTTGGGTTATGATAGGGGAATAATGGAATTCTAAGAGAATTGTTTATTTTTTTTCTATGTTTGAATGTGTAATGTAATGTTCAAATATGTAATCAATTTTTCAAGACTACTAAATTGATCAGTTCATCCATACATGATTCCTTGTAATTTTGCCTATGTATTAAAATATTTTACTGGCTCTGGGCTTTTAGGTTCAGGGCGTTACAATTAAGGATTTATGTGATATGATATTAAAGTGATTAATAAACATTATGAGATATTTAATTAGGTATAAATATATAAATCATCGTATTAACATGAATAATTCCTTTATTAATGGTATAATATTGTTTTCATAGAATAATAACCATTATGGTTTATATGATATTTGATATTGATGTAATTATTTGGACAACTGTTTTATCATATATATGGAAAAGGGATTTAAAAATTGATATGGTGACAATGTTATTAATGTTATTTCAGAAGAAGATGGATGTATTTTTTGGTTATCAAATTATTTTTATGATTTATCAATTGATTTTAATAAACTATTTAATTTTTGGAGTTATTAAGATTATTTGGTCAATTATATATGGACTGATTCAGTTTTACAATTTCTTATTACTACTAATTATTATTGATTATTGTATTATTTCATCGTATTATGAAATAATAATTTTAGGAATTTCATTATATTTTTGAAAACATTATGGTTTTTTATATTTTTTAACTATTAGTGGAATTACATGATTATACATTTAATGGTTATGTGGTCCACAAAAACATTATTTAAGTGATTTATTCATAAATTTTTATCTTAAAAAATACTTGTTTAGAGAAAATAATGACATTGTATTGGAAACAAATTAAATTATGCGAATCTAAATAATAATTAATTTCATGTAATTATTTTGTTATTATAGGTGGTGTAGAATTTCTAAACTCTATAAAATGTATATTGAAAATGAATATTTTATCCTACTAAAATTCATTTCATTTATTTGATGGTCTTTCCCCAAACAATTTTTTTATGGTTTTGTGGTTGTTGAAATTATCATGATTATTCATATTCATGTTTTCAATGTTCTCTGTCACTATATACCATTATTTAAGAAATATACTATTCATTAATATCGATAACATTACACCCTACTAATTTTTTTTAAATGGAATCCTAGTTATCAATTATTAAACAAGCTTATCATACTCCCATTTCTCTAGTATCAAAAATATTATTGTTAATTGTTTTTTATGTTGGTTTCAAATAAAGGTACATTATAATTCCCAAAATCTCATAATTAACAAAATAAAAAAAAAATAATGTTTCAATTAATATAATTTTGGTATAGATAATGGTAGACCCCTATATTTTGATAAAAATATCTATGCTTGATAGCGTACAAGACTAAAAATGAGTTTAAACAAATCATGAAATAATATTATTCTAAAAATGACAAATGTAACCTAGAAATTAAAATTATAATTATGAATAGTATAGAATAATTTAATATATTTAAATTTATATATATAATTATGAATATAAAATTCTTAATAAATTATTAGTAAATAGTCAAAAAAATTAGTAAAATTGTATTA
Source organism: Viscum album (assembly GCA_963277665.1). Lineage (NCBI taxonomy): Eukaryota > Viridiplantae > Streptophyta > Magnoliopsida > Santalales > Viscaceae > Viscum > Viscum album. Next base: position 1,701,166,050 of record OY728127.1, read on the forward strand.
ATCGTTAAAAATATGTTTTCATCCACAAGAAATAACTATTTATGGAGAAAATATTATATGTAATTTAAAAAATTTGTTTGAAAAAATGGAATTCAATTTTAAATAAATATATATAGAATTAATTATGTTGAAATTTTGTGATTTTTTAGAAAATAGTTATTTGTTCCCTGAAAATTTAAATAAAACAATTTTTGTAAAACCTCCATTTATTTTAAATATATTCAATAAATTAAAAGAAATATAATTAATGGATTTATTTTTCTATTTATATAATTATTATTCATTTATAATTTATATAGTTTATTTCGTCAGCATCATATTTAGATTCAATATTTACCGAAGATTATATTTTTGATTAAAAACAATTTTTTTTAAAAAAAATAAATTTTTATAATTATCTTCCATTTAATCTAATTAAATTAATACACAATAAATAATCATATAAATTAAATTTATTGATTATATATATAAATATAATTGGAATTTGAATAATCATTATTTTATATAAAATAGTTAATATAAATGCATTTTATTAAAGAAAAATACTTTTCTTCAAACGCCATTTTTTCATCACCATTGTGGGATTTATTTTAAATTAAAATAATTTTTTTATATGAGTTTATTTTCATAAAATGGATTCAATATTATAAATATTATTAATTTTTATTCTATAAAATGTATAACTAATTTTTTGGTCATAATAAATTGTGAAAATAGTAAAAATCATTTATAATACTTATGGTTAAAATTAAATTATAGAGGACATAATCTAAAACGATGAGGGTTGAAATGACATAAAATATTGTCTAAATAATATTTAATATGAATAATTATACCTTTATTATATTAATATCTAATTTTATTTTTCTTTTGGCATACTTTTATATGAATGTGACCGATATAAAAATTTATGTAATGGAAAGACAAAATGTAAACCCCTTGATTTATAATTTCAATTCAGAGTTAACATAAGGAAAAAAGAAATTTTTGAATTAATATCGCTCATGATATTGATCATAATAATATTAATTTCAGGATGGTATCTTATTAATAATTATTTTTAATTGTATAATTACCATAATGGCTCACACAACGCCGACACAATAATTATTTATTTAATAGAAAAATATAATAAATGCTAATTAAAAATTTTAAAACGAATATAAATGAATAAATAATTTTATTCCGTTAATTTATTAAATATATAATTCATGATATAAATGTGAGAAAGTATTATATTTAAATTTAAACTTTTTCTTATTAATTATAATGTAAAATGAAATGTATAGTGAAGAAATTGACATTAAAGTTTACTATATTATAATAATATTTTAGTACATGATTTTAAACTTCTAAAAAATAAATCATCTCAAAATAAATTTATATATGTTTAAAAATATCAAAAATGTTTCATTAATTGAACAATGTTCCTTTAAAAATAATTATATTCACCACTTATTAGAAAAAAATGGTTACCATGCTAATTTGTCACACTTGGTTTTTCATGTGCTAAAATTAATATTCCAAAAACATAGTCCATTAAGATTATAAATTGGATTTATATTTTTGAACCCTTCATAATATATCTTCTTTTATGTTTAATTTTATTTGTATATTTAATTGATAAATTACCTAGATTAAAATTCTAGTCACTAGTGTATAAACTAAAATGGTAAATGTAATAAAACAATGAATATAATAAAAAATGTTAAATATAGTTTCTTCATTGTGGAGTTGTAGATAGATAATAAATTATAACCCAAAGATATTTTCCAATTGAACATGCACTTTTTGTTAGAGTGAATTCCAATTATTTAATAGTTTTTGGTATTTACCAAAATGCCAATCCTCCATCATTCTAAAAGGCCACCACCTCCTTGAATATATTTAAACCTCTCAAGTCATCTTCATTGTCCAAAAACTCTAAATATTTCTCCACAAAACACTTATTAAATATATTGGTCATATTTTCTCTAAAACATTCCTTACCTATTGTTCTTAATATGATATCCAAGGGAGATTTTTCTAAGATAATGTAATCATCTGCAAAAAAGATTTTAATTTTAGTTTTTGTTTTACAACCATTATTTATATAATGATAATTTAAATATAATTACAACATTATATCATATACATGAATATTTTATCATTTTTATGGAATAACCCATATACACCTCCTCTTATATCAAATGGGAGGAAATACATTCATTTGTGTGCACAGAAGACTATCTCATCTCAAACTGAGATAATTTTTTTTCTATCATCACCTGACATAGATAATTATAAATATGGTTTAAAAGTATATATATATTATATTTCAATTATAATTATAATTATTTAATTATTATATGCGATATTCCTTATTAATTTCCATTTTTGGTTGGTATGGTAACATCCCTCTTATGTATTACGTACTACCACCTCAAATGAGATGGTATTTGTTTTTCATACACTTTTTATGGAAGGTTAAAAGTATAATGTTAGTGAATATTTGTTTGTTAAATTTCACAATTATAATATTCATGACATATATATAATTTTTTGAAGATAATATGTCAATTTATTTCTTATTTTTCTCTCACTAAAATTTGATAATGTCGTTCTTACGTACATGTGGACTACTGCCTCAACATAGTAATGCGATACTTTTTCAACACCACAGTGGATGGATGATATATATATATATATGTATTTATGTATGTATATATAATTAAATAACATGGTATTAATAATATGATTATCATTATGAATATATATAAAAAATGCTTACCTTCTTTTTATAAGGATTACTGGAAAAGGAAATGTTACCCATACACAAGTATGACATGTTGTCTCCCAGATTGTAACATGGTTAATTAGTTGATAATGATAATTCATATTTTGTTTTAAAATTATAAATTATGAATAATATTTGATAATTATGTCATTATTATTATTCAATATATTATGGTACTATGAAAACATTTTCCACAAAAAACACACTGATGCTATTCTGAAATAATGAATAGAACATCCTCAAAACACATGATGGGGACATAACTGATTTTGTATTTAATTAAGTAATTAAAAAATTGAATTTATTTTATTTATAAGGAATTAAAACATTAAAATTTTATAACACGTCATATAATTGATATTTTATTATTAAATTACAAACTCAATGCAAGAGTTTTCTCATCTCACTTTAATTTCATTGGGACATATTCCATATTCCCCACTTATATATATTTGTTGTGTATATGATACCCATTAATTTCATTTATAATTCTTTTTATCAAAATTACATTTAATTATATATCCTTATGATATTATATCATTAATGGGGTTTCCACCTTGGAATTACCAAATCCATATGGGACTTCACCTATACTTCCCTTAATTGAGGAACATTTTTTTTATTTTGAAACAAATCAATTTTATGTTGTATTTATATACATCCCATTATTTATAGAATATAATTATTTCTTTATTACATCGTGTTAGTCTATATTTTAATTTGAAATATTTTATCCATGTAAAATTTAAATGAATCTTACAACGTGGTAATGGTTTTTTGTAACACAATTTCAATTTTTTGGGTTATGAATCTACTTCATTGGATATGTTATAATGTGATTATGTGTAAATATAACTGTAAAATGTTTTATTGAATTTTGAATTTTCTTTATAGATTTAAATATATTACACATAAATTATCCATTTATTATCACTCTATTTAGTGATATAAAATTTGTAATGTATAATAATAAAAATTTCATTTATTTGGGAAATATCATTATGATATGTCGAAATATTATATTCTTAGCTGTTTATTCTAAAATTCCAATAAAAATGTCATGAATCTCATTCGGTTAATGATATTTTAAAAAAAATTATGTTATTTTTTCATGTTAATTTTGATTTTAATGTTACCGATGTCAAAAAGGATTTACATTACAAGTTTGCTTCTTCTTTGGATTATTTATGTTAATTATTCCATTGATTGATAAAATATGATCAAATTTTAATGAAATAAAATTATGTTTCATTATAATCTTGTTATTAATGTGGTTTACAAGTTTAACATCCATTTCCTCTAATGTTTATTAACAAAACATCAATAAATTCATTTGTAATAGATGTCATTCAAGTATTTTCTTTTAGATCATATAGAATTATCTTCCATGTCAATGTTATATAATATGTATCCCAAACAAATTATTTCTAAAAAAACCATATGATGAATCTACTTTACAACTTCTACAATATTATATTAAATTATTTCATTAAAATTTTAAATTTTTTAATTGCTTAGTAATGAGTTACTTTAGAATTATTTTAAATAATTTTTGAATACATTGTATATTTTTTAATAAAATTACATAAAATGATTTTCCCTTCATAATTTCCATTATTTATTATGAAAATACCTTCTATTTTTTAATAATTTTTTTCGATGATTATTATTCTCAAAATATATTAATAATTTTTAGTTTCTATAAATATTTTATATATAGAAATATTGATTTTACTCAAAAAAATTTAATGATATTTTAATTGTATTTCCATTCATTTATTTAAACAACACATAATATTAAAAATACTCAACTTGGGTTAATTTATAAAGAATTAATCCATGTTATTTCTCTTGTTGGATTATTATAAATTTAAAGATATTTTCATGGAACTCCATCCAATTATAAGTGTTAAACGTGTTTGGTAGTGGATAATCATTAATTTATCAGTTTTATAATAAAATGTGATCTCAAAGAGTTTTTATTATTTTTTGGTTCATAAAAATAGGTTTGGGTTTTGGTTTTTTCTATTATAAAAAACGGATGTTTAGATACCTTATTATCCAATGATGGGTGATTTTGTGATAAACCAAGACAATTGGGTCTATGATATCCATCTAATGAATTGGTTATGGATGTGGACCATGCATTTATTTCTTGTTCAATGTATATTTAACTAGTGATATGAAAATTATTTCCCATATATATATACATGATTATTTTTGATTCCTATGTGGTTTTTATGATTTCGTTGATCAATTTTGTGATCACATATATCATTATTATTGATTCATATGACTCTAATGTTTTTTAAAGGCATATTACACGTCACATATCTTCTGGTATATTTTTGATTGGTAAAAAATATATTCATTAATGTTCACTAACATTGATTATATTAATATAAATTTATTCTTATCGCATTCTCCCTGAATACATTCAATTGTTAATAATTATTTTTACCCTTCCAAAAATAATTATCTCACCCATATTATGTTACATATTCACTTTGTTATAAATATTGATGATAAATTATTTCAGTCTACAATGGATTCATATGTGAATAGTTTTTAGAGATGTTTTTGATAAAATTAAGAATATTAAATTCTTGGTAGAGTTGGAGATAATATTTATATTTATGAGACAACTGTTTTTTAATCTATGTTGGAAATAATATTTTTCCATACATCTGCGAAACACTAAACCTAAACGGTATTTGGGTTTGTTAGTGATAATATATATCTTTTTTAGGTTGTATCATTTTTATGGAAAATAATTTGGTGACATAATTTTTTATCAAAGATGGAAATGTTATGTTAATAATTTATAAACCAGATCTATGATATTGTTTTTGGGAAATTTTATAGGTATAAATTCATAACCATGGATATGATAGATAGAATATAATAAATGAAATATGGGAATGATATTTGAATATTATAGGGATTTATAATGAGTAAATTTTCGAATATATTTTGTTTATTTTTATTTCATTTAACCTCATTAAAAATTGAATACTATTTTTTAACTACATTTCATAGAACATTATTCGTGTTTATTTATAGGATGATGGTTGAGTGTACCACCAATGGGGGTGGGGTTGAATTAGGTTTTTTTAAAAACACCAACACTCCCATATAAATTACATTATTACAATCAATAGTTATTAAAATGATATCCAAATAGTGATTATCTGAATACGATATTCACTATGTGAGATAGAGAAAACAGACAATGGTAATTTTTGTTAAATGGTTCATTTGACACTAATTATAATGATTTTAAAAATTATACTCTGGTGGTTGAAATCCTGCTACAAAAACATCGATTTTATTAACAAAATAATATTGAAATGAGAAATAGGATTATTTTGATCTCTCACCACAAGATTAAAAACAAGAACCAAAATGTAGAATTTTCTTTACTTCATATTAATTATGTTACTATAAAATATTTATATATTCTGAACTCTTGATATCCCCATGAAAATATTCTAATATCCTTTTTGTAATGCTCAAATTATTATGAACCCTCTCATAGTTTCAAGAATCCCACACTTTCCATGGCCTCTTTAATTTATTTATTCATTTTATATCCATTATATAGTGTATCTTATAGATATTTTTGGATCCATATATATTAATGTCATGAAATTTAGAACCCTTGATATCTAAGAGTATGCCAACATGTCTTTGACATGATCTATGATGTTATTATTTGATGAATCCATGAAAAAATTATTTCTTCTAGTAATGGAAATATATTATCCTTACTCGTAAAAATAATTGTGGAACAAAGAATGAAGTATGCAATGAGTTACATAAAATTCTTACAACACAAAAATATTTTAAAAAATTAAAACATTGTGATAGTGGAATGGATATAACTATTTTCTCATGGATTTTTTCACACCACTACCACACACTCCAAGAACTTTAATACCACGATTCGATGTCATATTGAACCAATAAATCCCAAGATAATTACTATCTTAATGATACCTTCACAATGTCTTCGACATAAAAAAATTACATAGATTCAATATTGTAACATGACCATCTTAGCCATGGTAATATATTTCATACATTAATTCACTCCCATATCAAATCTGAATATCTCCATTGCAATTGACTAACACATAATATTAACTCATTACATTATCCCCATAATTATTTAATGATTAATAAATCTCTATTGAGGTTACTATCAAATGAGAATGAATCTTTTCTACATAAGAATATCTTAATAATGTTTTGTTATCTTTCCTTATAATATCTAACCAATATGATATTAACTCAAAGTATTATTAAAAGGATAATCTTTTATGAAACATAATTGTATATCCATATAATAATTAAATACTATTTATCCTATATATATTCACCCACGATTAATGTAATTATAAATCATCCTATTAATTGTGTCTAATGATTAAAACATGAAAACATGACATGGTGTTGAATGAATTTCCACTATAAAATAATAATAATATGTATGTAATAAAAAATAATCCAAAAAGGCTCCATTGAATAGAAATTTCATTATTAAATATCTCCAACCCTTAATGTAAGATCAATTTAATATTTATGTTGTCTCATTTGATATTATCATAGCTTATGTTGGAACCCCATTTATCAAATCAACTTCATGAGGCTTCCTCATGATTAAATATCTAATAGGGATATTCAATGTGCCCATTTTTATTTATTGGAAACAAGAAAATATTAGTATGATCATATCCAAAATCTCTAACTATTGACCACGTCATGATACCTATATTTCGATTAATTATTTACACATATCACCATTGATGAATGATAAAAACAAACTAATTTACACCCCCATTATTATGAAGTGATAATATATATTGTCTAAATTATTTAATAAATATAAATGAATAAATGATGTTTGACGATTAAATATTTAAATGGAATTGGTGGAAAATGAAGTACTAATGACACTCAATTATTGGATCACATGTTTAGTAGTGGATTTACTTTGTTATACATGTAATTACCTTTATTAGAAACATATTCTAAGTACTTATCACCATTCTCTACATTATATTCGATTAATTGATTCTTGATGTCAATTAGATTTGACCTAAGATGTTGAAATATATTCCCTGATATATTATTTTTATTTTTATTTACAAAACCATAAACTAATTTGTGAGGAAAATCAGATATTATGTATTCATGATATAACCATATATATATAATTCGATTAATTTCTTGGGAACTTATAATATATTCATCATTCATTTACCAACTTTTCACTATGTTCTTCTCATTGGATTATTAGAAAAAATATATTCCAGAAATTTATAAAAGAATTGACGAATAATTCTAATCTCAAACTTATATTACATAATATGAATTGGTAGTGCTATAAATATCTAATGATTTATTTTTATGATACCTGAATCCATAATAAAGGGTTACATTGATGTAACACATGAACATATCAGTTTCATAACGTTTTTATTCTATTAGGATTGTTTTTTTAGATTCACACATAAAGTGTATGTTCAAAATAAATATTCAGGTCTTCATACCTTTACAATGATTTTGCATCCAATGATGATTGAAAACATTATTTTATTTTCTATCATTCCAAAATTAATAAAGGATATTTTTTACAATTTTATTCAATATTTTATTTTTATCGTGTATCTTATAGCACAACATTTTTTATTAGCCCATAATATAACATTTATTTGAATATACAGACAAAACATACTATATTAACATCATACATTACAAAAATTTATTACACATTAAAAATCATATAAAATTTGAATTGAAAACTCATTTTTGTATAAAATTAATCAATATATTTTTCAATGTTTCCATAAAAAATTATTCCTTTAGTATACACAAGAACATGATTGAGTAGTTTTCTTCATCCATGATACATATTTTTGAATCCACTATTCAAATATTTAATTGACTTCTCTTTAATCCAATATTTATTTTTTAACACCAGGATCAAGGAACATGTTAAAGCCCTAATTTTCACTTCATTAGCATAAAAACATTAGAATCATTAACTTCAGGTATAAAACCATTTTGTTATATAATATATAACCATCTCGAAGGTTATCCATTAATGAATTAATACTCCACATTTAGTTCAAATACATTATAGTTATATTAATGAAAAAAATAAAAAAAAATTATTAGAGAATCATGTTTGAAAATATGTGTAAATGTTGCATAAATGTTAGTATCATAAATTTTAGAATATAATTTTAAATATTAATGATCTTTATACCATGATATTTAACTTTCCACATCATGTTTGTCACTAAAAGTTAACATTATCCAAATAACATGCATGATTTTGGGATGTCACATCAATTAGCATGTTTCATTCATCCCATGTTAGAAAAAATATTCTTATAATACATATATATAATTATCATATTTGAAGACCTTATCATCAATTTGTGGTTTGTCATTTGAAATAATTCATTCGGAATAGTAATTATAAATATTTTATCTATTTCAATGCCAATTTAGTTACAAAAAATTATATTTTTGGGAAATTTTTTTTACTTTTATATCATCTAAACATAGAATTTATTTTCCTTCGAACATCCGCATGATTAAATATTTTATAGTAATTTGGAATGGTATTAAATTTTCACATATATCTTTTATCTCATTATAATTTGTAGTCCACTATTTATTGGTTTCTTAAAATTAATCATCAATGGTTATTGTAAATTATGTTGAATTTCTATTTTCCAAAGAAAAAACATAAAATATATTCTTTATATTCTTTATATTCTTTTAATATGACTAAAAACATCTTCAATTATGTATGAATCCACGAAACATTCCATCATTAACTATATCATTTAGCAATACATATTTCAAATACTACATATTGATAAATAATTGTCTTTTAGAATCCACAAAATCATAAATCCTAGATTCTTTCTAAACCATAACTCATATGGTGTTTTAACCCAATAGGGATAGAAGAAGCACTAATTAAAATTTTATAAATAAATATTTATGGATTTTCCCAAAAAATTAAACTATAATTCTCTTCTAGAACTTTTCATCCCTTTTTAACAAAGATATAATTATTTACTATAACAAATGAATTTTTTTTATTCATGGTGTATTACATTATTTCCAGTATAAATAATTCTATATTTATGACTAAATTTATTAAATACTATTTTTAGATACATTTTCAGATCAATAACATATAATGAATTACATTATATGATTCTTAGAAATCTATTTAATGTGTTTAAAATTATCAATATCATTTGAATTAAGTGGTGTAAAATAAAACTAATTTTTATATGTGATGTAACTAAAAAAATCATGATATAAATATATCCATTTATTGAATTGAAGACCATTTTTTTGCACACATTATAGTGTATAGACTCAAGCGATTTGTTCTTATTAGTTTCCTCTAACTTCAAAATCTTTTTTTCAACATTTCATTCATGAAATATAAATTTTATTTGGGTCGTAGTAATTATATGTATACTATATTTATTACAAAATAATTTTTTAGAATACTATCCATATTCTGTTCCACAATATATATTTCATATATTGAAATAGATTATCGCTCAATTATGATTGTTTAACAAGAATTTATATTTTTATATATTTTCTATTCAATGTAAACATGAAACACCTAAATAGTTTAATAACAAAGTCAATATTTTGGAATATTGCCTCAAACTAATTATTATAATATTATAAAACATAAATGATATTTCTCTTTAACTATTTAATATGGATTATATATATATATATACATATTTCTTCTTAATAGTCACGGAATATCAATATCCCTATATATTGTGGGATCAATAGTTTTTATATTGGTAGGATTCTTTCATTTTATTGGTTATAGCTTTACTGTTTTTTTTTTCAATAATGTAATATAAGAATCCTCTATGAAGAATCCATGACATAACACTATTTTAACCATGTATAACACCTCAACCACTATTGAATCTTCATGATTATTCCTTGAAATAATATATTTAGAATTATCATTTTGAATCAGATTATCCAAAATCATTGAATGATATTTAATATATAATTTACAAGTAGATAACAACATTTAGGCATATTCATATGTTAATTAAGGTAACATGGTAATTGAAAATTTTATATAAGATTTCTTCCCGGTTGGGATTTATGAATTTTAGGTTTAATTACCTTCAACAAAATTTCTATCTTTTATTATGGGAGTAAGATATTATAACAACATATATATTAATTTAATCCATAAACTAGAAAACAATTGTATCTTCATTTAAACTGAAATATCCATAGATATAAAATTATTTATTTAAAATCTTATTTTTATATACTTGCTTCATTTATATTTTCCAATATTAATAGTTTTAGGAAAAATTTATTTTACTCTTCCCTAGACCTTTGGATTGTTCATAACATTTTTTAATATTTACAAAAAATTTACATTTGAATTATATATAATGTAATTTATTTTTTAAATCCGGGAATCTTGCTTTCTTGGATGAGGTAATCAAATTACCAATTCCTATATTAGTACTTTTTCCAATGAAATTTAAAGATTTAGTATCGAAACGAATTCTTATAATCACGAGATAGATAAAATTATTCTTAGTAACATTTGAAACATTAAAAAATATTTTATAAATTTCATTGAATTTATTCATATAAATATTTATGTTTTCATCTTTGGTTTTGATCAACGATATATATATTATACAAATTCTGAATAAATAATTGTTTCCTAGTCATCCTTAAAAAATATATTTATTGTGCTAATCTCAGTAAATTTTTATTTTATGTAATAAATAAAAATAATCTCTCCCATATTACATTTAAACTCAATTTTCCACACTAAAATTTACTTGTATTCTAAATCATCAGGGTAAAATGGGATAGATATAGGTAAAATGAAATTTTATTGTTGAATTTATCATTAAAAAATTAGTGGAAATAAATCCATCATTAAAAACATATTTTAATGTGATTAAAGTAATTAAATATATTGAATAAAATAAAATAGTTATTGTATTAAAAGAAAAAACCAAATCATATATATTATTGAATTATAAATAAGGAATGAGGATGAATTTGATAATAACATTATCAACTATATTTCGAGGATTATGAATATTATTATTTAGATGATTCACATTGATAAATAAATTAAAATTTTCAATGTAAATGATACAAAATATTTGGTTTGGATGATTAGTAATATTACTTGTGGGCACCACAATATATTTTACATTATTTCATAGTGGATTTATATATTGGTTCATTTTAATTAATTATATAAATGAATCCAAAACAATACCTTTCATCTTCGGTTTATATCAAAAATTTATATACAATAGACACTAATTCTTTAATGGTGAATCTAGAAACATCAATTGACTCATCCCCTATATTTTGAAAGGAAAAATTGAAGAAAATTGAGGTACCATACATTAATAGTATTAAGAACCAATATATATTGAATAGGTGGATGATGGAATTTTTAGCTTAGTCTCAATTCTCATAATGAATATTATTAACACTGAGAGATAATTAGAATCAATTATTATTTCTGATTTGGATATAACTATTTTTCACAATCTAAAAAGAGAACACTGATTTAGATATAAAATCAAATTGACAGTAATAGAGCATGTTAGAAATTAATGATTGGTTATCATGGAATACTAATATAGTCATACATGTACATGAAATGACACTATTTATTTCCTTTTCATTCATTATAAAAGTTCTTAAAACCCATAAAGTGTATTTAACTTGAATAATTTCATTTTAAATGTATTTTTGACTATAGTTTTTTAATACTTATTAATCTATTTACAAATAATTAACTCAACAAGACAAAGTCTATCAATAAGAAAATAAAATTCAATATAATGATATTACTATTTCAATATTTTCTAAGAGAGTGAATAAGAGAAATAAGTTATCAAAAATATTATTATTTAAAATTAAAACCATTTTAAAATTTGATAACCATTTTAATCCACCACGTACAATATTTAAATGAATACCATTATAATTGGACTAGGAAAATGCACAACTTTTTCAAAGGTCTTCAAAATTTTGAAAATTTTAATTGGAATTTTTTTATATTTAGATGTTATAATAAAATTAATAATAAAACTACATTAAAAAAATTATAATAAGTTTGAATAACCTATTAAAAGAAAATGTGATTTTGGAATCATAAAAATAAAATAAATCAACTAAAAACTAATAAATTAAAAAAAATTGAGTTTCATGTTGTAAATATATTCCAAAATGAAAAACAATATTAATTTATATATTACTCTGTCAAAACAACGGGAAAATAATATGCATAATTTTCATACATTTAAAAAGATTTTATATTGATTAAATCAATTTAATCATTCAAATCACACAAATAATATATAGTTATATAAACAAAATCTCGAAACATTGTAAAAACCATGATTTCATAAAAATATATATATAAATTTAAATTTAAACACATGAAAATTATTTTTTCTCAAGAAAAAAATAAAAATAATTCTATAGATTAATATTAAAAAAATTAGTAAAATATTAAGAAAAAGAAAAATTAAAATATTATTATAAATAAAAAGAGTACAATTATATTTAGTAAAATATTATATAAAATAATAAATAAAATTATAAAATCATTAAAAGAATTATTTATAAAATAAATAAAATTATATTATATGTAATTATTAATTTAATAAAATAGATTCAAGGAGACACTATATTAAAATATCAATTTTTTTAATTACAAATAATATATAAATCCAAAAATGACTCTCTATTATTGTAATTGATAAAAAATCATGAAATTTGAAAAATCAAATCCCACGAAATTATAAAAATAAGATATAATATGAAATATTATTTTTAATTGATCAACCAAATGAATTTAATAAGAAAAAACTCCACGTGAATTAAATAAAGATATATTAAACATTCATGCCCAAAAATTTAAGGATCCATTATGAAGTATAAAAAAACTTCATTGAATTGTAAAATATGTGAAAAGAATTTAAAGGCATCATAACCATTAAATAGGACGAAAATAAAGAACACGATTAAAAAGATAATTTCACAATGAATTGGATTATTAAGGATTAGTAAGGGATGTATTAATAATCCATTGAAAACATTATAAGATTATCAATCCGGGTGTAAAATAAGGCCATATCACCATACCTTTGATATCTAATGGGTTTTCAAATACATTTATAACTTATCCATATAAAAATATCGGTGCATCTATATTAGAATCATGTTCAATTATTTTTATCGAGACAAGATTGTTTTTATTCAAGTATTATGCTCACTTCACATTCCAATATTTTGTATATTTTTTGGAAATAAATTTTTATTAAAATAATTTTGAATTCTATTTTGGAATATTTTGAAAAAAATAAAATTTAAAATGAAAAATTTAATTTATAAAATAAAATGAAAATAAAATGAAATTTAATAATATAATATTGATTAAATTTTAAACAATATTAGAAAATATATTTAAAAATATATTATACAAAATATATAAATAAATATAAATTGATTTATAAAAATATTATAAAAAGAAATTTAAATGGATATTTTAATGAAAATTAAATAAATAAGAAAAAATAACTGTATTTTTAGGAAGTTTAAGGTTAATGTCCAATTATTTTCGTGGAATGAAATATCTAGAATTTCCCTCTTATGGAGAATTAATATTTATCTTATGTTGGGAATTAGTTGATCAGTTCATTAATGAAATGAAATCACAATTATTTTAAATAGAAGAGAACAAATGATAGATAAATTGAGTCCAACAGAAAATCAATGAAAAAAATCATTAGAGATAACATATTATACCATAGAATTTTTTATTCTGATAACGTATTCTAAGAAGAAATCATATTGAGAAAAAAAATATTTCAACTATATTGACAAATATATATTTTGGATCAAAAATTTGTTTCGAATGATAATAAATTTTATAAAATTTTGAATAAAATGTATTCTTTCTAGCAAACAATATCTATAATCTGTACAATTATATTCACTAATAGTATAACTATAATTCTTTCAATAATTAATTATTGATAAAAAATATCTCCAAAAAAATATTTCATTTAGAATTCTATAATGAACCAAATTAACTTTAAATGAAAAAACAATATCATTTTTTAATAGGTCTTTAAGAACCCAAATCCTAATATATCTTTTCATCCCCTTAGTTTATAAATTAAAGATTATATTTATCATATTTAATTTGAAAATCTAAAATTTCAACATTTGGTTTATCGTATATTTTTAAATTAATGACCCCCCTTTAAATGAAATTTTTATCCATTTCAGACATAATAAGTGGTTGTTTATTTTTATGTACGGTAAATTTCCTTAGATGACCACAAAAAAATCATGTAGGTATTCATTTATTCAATGAAACTATCCCAAAAAAATATTTATATTACGGGAGAGAGATGGGGAATTCTTGAGTCCTGCCTCTAGATGGCCTTGGGTTGCTGACTATTACCTACAGGATAATAAATGTGAATAAGGGAGAAATTTACCTATATTATAAAAAAGTTGAAGAGATAGATAATATAGGTACAAAAATAAACACCAACTAATATATATATATATATATATAATGAAATCCCAATTTAAAATATTAAATGACATCGAATTATATAATAACTAATAGGAAACTATAGGTACCAAAATATTTAAATACCAGTGATAAAAAATCCCAAATAACTCATGCAACACCATTATTTAATAATTTTTATATAGATATCCAATATACCCCAAATAACCTAAAAATAGTTTTTATATATAGGGTGATCATAATGTTATACTCAAATTGATCCTCCCCATATTATATCATGGAAAAGATAATGATAACATTCATAGTTAATGTGAATAACATGGAAACTAACTCTTCACCTAAACAAGTTTACTATGTTCTTAGCCTTACTAAGGATTAATCACATCATGTATCACACACGAGAGAGAATATAATATAATAATAAAACATCAATGGTACCCCACTCCATCTTTTTCAATGGGATTAGTCTCTTTCCCAATGTCGCAGGTAATGGTACATCATTCTCTAAAATAAAAAATTTGCAAAGACCCCTGGGGAAGAAAAAAACACGCACCTAATGCATCACATCATTAAATTATCCCATATGACATCACCTTATCTAGTAATAATGTATTTTCCAAAAGACACCACATCCTTTAAGAATTATATCACACATCGAGTATTATACCTATATCTAGTATAACCCTTACACCAAGTATTGACCTCAAGAAATCAAAAACTACACCTGTCAAACATGTAATAATACATGAAATAATATATCCCACAATAGCTTTATGCAAAATAATCATATGTCATCACATCCCACAACATATATATATGTTAAAACTAACCAACATTCCTTCCAACATAATTAAATACTACGATAAGTGAAGGTGGCTACAGAGAGTAGTAAACCATCGATCCTCCCACTAGGATATTGGAGAAAACAGACTCCATGAATCCACTAGGTTTTAGTAACCCTACCCGATAAGGGTGGGGTTGCATCTGGAATTGTATAATATACATTAAATGATATTACTCAAAACCACATTATGGGAATAACATATTCATACAACCAACTACATCTAATGTTTCTAGTACTCTTGGATGAAACCTCTATGAATAGATATCATATATGTTCATAAGCATTTTTAAGAGTCATATCAATTAAGTAATTATTTTATATAAATTTCTTTTCATAAATTAATCCATTATCCAGTAATTATCAATTACATTAATCAACATTATGTTAAATTAATTATCAGAGTAATATCTATTAATATAGATAATAATATAAACCGAGTCCTCTATTTAACAAGATTGACATCCTTCCATAATTTTAATTCATTCATAAACCAAACTCATGTGTTAAAAATTTATTTATTCGTCATAATAATCATTCCATAATCCATCAACTCGATGAAAACAATAATAATAGACGAACTAGAAAAAATCATGAAAACAATAAAATCAAAATGCTTCAATTAATGGGGAATGTAATGCAGGTAAAACTAGCAACCCACCCATTATCCATTTAATAGATTCACATGTGATAATCGTAGCTCTTTATAAGAGAAAAATTTGAAATCCCATCATTATGCAGTTTGATTTTTTCTGGTTTCATCCTCAATAACGTCAATAATATACTAATGAATCATGAAATCAAAGGCTTCAAATGAAACCATGTTATTTGGGCCTCCATTCACAATATCACATTATCAATGGAGTGATCATATCAAATTTAAGACTTCTTTCCCAATATTAAATTATTCATTCCAAAATAATCTTTTTGAAGATCATATCAGAAGGCCCATATCCCAATAACATCACAAAAGTAGCAAAAATTTAAATCAAAACCCACAATGAAATCAATGACCAAAAAATAAAGCATACACCCTTGACACTGAAAATATCTAATTACTCAAAACACATGTAACTCAGACCATTAAATAAGACATGAAACTCTTGTCCTATAAATTATCATCTTTAAAACCCTCTTTTTTTTTAGTATTCAATTAACCAATTCACTATTCACATGTTGAAAAGATGGGAAAACTACGGTAATAAGATTTGACAGTATTTTAAAAGGAAAAAAAATATATTATCATTTCTTTAAATTTCAACAACATTGTGAAGCACCACATCTGGTTCAAATTCCTTTATTTATTTTATAAGAAAACAATAAATATAATTACCATTAATTATAAATTTTCCTAATCATGTGGAATATGACATTTAATTAAAAATGAATACAATAACAAATATGATCATTATCAAATTACAAGAAACAATGGTATCAAGAATACCTCATAATTAATTATTATTAATCTAATTAATATTAAATTAAAAACACCGTTATTTTTTTATTCAATTTTAATCATGAACAATATGATAATACAAAATATAACGTGCCACCAATCATTTAATTGATAACACACTATCTTGAAAATCAAGATCCAACCATTTATCATAGTAGAAAGTATAATCTTGTAAACTCTAAAACAAATTTATTTATTAATCATTCTAAACAAATGATATGGTAATTTCATTTATATATAAAGCTATAAACCATTTTAAATTTAAGAATTCAAATTAAAAAATAATGGAATTAATGAATCCCCTACCTTAAAGGTTTCATTGTTCATTGTATATGAATTAAACAATGTTAATTATCTTTAATCACCTCTCCAATAAGAATATATAAACGCCATATATGCCACACCACAACCACACTAAAAAACAACCAATTAAACCACATTATAATTGAAGATATCTTACACTATATCATGGAGGGAAAAAAATAGAGAACATGATACCAATCAGTGAGAACACTATACAAAATTAACAAATAATTCACCTTTGATCACAACATATCAAAGATGGTATGTCAAGGATAAATACCTAGTATTGGAATCGAAAAAATTTAAAGTTATGTCTGACGGATTTCATTGAATCCATATATGACTAAAGGTATTGCTGAAAATCATAGTCATTGTAGCCTTTAGAGGTGCACTACATAATACATTTACACATCATTTAACTGTTACATGTAATGTAAATTTTGGGATTCAAATTAATTTGAAAACAATTCACTATAAATCATTTAATACTGACTATTTTAACACATTAAAGAATCTCATGAACTATACATGAAATGAAGTGATCTTTGAATATATGACCTATAACACATTTTCACACAATTTATTTTCTATCCATACATCTTTTATCAATTGAAACCCTATAAACCAAATCATGGCCTCCATTAAGAACAATGAGATTCATAAACAGAAAAAGGATCATTCAATATAGATCTTAGACCTTACATCAGTTTCATATAACATAACTATCTTCCATGGGAATAAGAAACTAATCCTAGGAGAAAATAAATAGGATATACAAACAATCACCCAATTATATACCTATAAAATATTATACCATCACAGGAGCTCAACCACCTCACTCACTAGAATAAATGTATGATAACTATTGAAAAAAATCATAAAAACCCTACCATGTGAAACACATATCAATTATAGTAAATCCACATCAAGAAACAAGAGGAATCCATATTATAGGCCAGAATAAAAATCATCCACAGAATGAATAATGTTACAATAGAATATCAAAACATTAATCAATTTGGGGCATTAAGTGTGAATATGTGACTCAAATTACTCAGTTCTTTACTCTATTCCATTAAAAATATTTAAACTCTACATTACATTACATTTCTATTAAATCAATTTTAAGTTAAATTACATAATATAGATACAAATAAAGGATAAAAATGATTTGTGTCTTGGGAAAATTGTTCTTGGGAATAACCTATTAATAAAAAACATTTACTTAAAGCTGTTATCATGATCCATAAAGGGTCAGATTACAGTTATTAAATGTAATCACACGAAGATATACATTAATGAATGTGTTGAGTTTAATGTCTAGTAAGATGATTAATAAGAGACAACAATCAACAAAACATGTGTAAGAAATCATCATCATCAAATCATAAGCATATGACCAACCACAACATCATGAGGGAGATTGTGAAAAATGAATGGAATATAACAATACATTAAACTGAAACATCTTGTCTTAGGATTCAAATTTAACATATTGATGTGAACAAATCTAGAATCATGATCCTGCATAACATATGTACATAATCACAACAATATCATTTTTAACCAAAATATTATCATGTTTTTTCATATACCACATTATATGTTGAAATATGTCACATTTTAACTACAATTATATGTCTATATAATTATTTTCTCTCAAATTAAATCATTATATTTATATCATGATGCATTCCATATATAATGTATGATAATAATAGTCATAAAATTACACATGGAATAGAATAAGATTCATAAGGATTTCGTTAAACCTAATGTCATAAATATAAATGGATCCCAAATTGAATAAGGGAAAAATATTTGGAATCATCCAAATTATTCATCAATGATGAAGAAAAGACTAAATAGGTGTAAATGATATGTTGTAGAACGTTTTATTTATAGAAAATCATTTTATTTGGATTATATGTCAAGGTTGAAGAATGCATTTCCAAAAAATGAATGTGCAAGAATAGTGGAATGAGAAATTAACTTCATGTATAAATGTAGAAATATTTATAGTAATGTTTTCAATAATGTTTAATGTCCCGAAAAAAGGATTTGGGTAGGAGAATAACTTGACATTAATTCAAATATTATTTTTTTCACTTTTTCTCCATCTGAACAATAATCATATATTGGTTAATATATTTACCTATAAGGGAATTATTTTAATTTTGAAGCTATTTATAAATTTAATTAATTTATTATATTCATTTATTTCCTCGGTTATATGGTAGTCATTTTTATATCATGTTTACGTTTAAATTTACAATTTTCCTTCAATTTCGCTACATTTTTCAATGTGATTGCTACATTAATTTAATTAATTAAATTTTATTATATACATATAAGAACATGTTTTTATTGTATATATACTTTTTATAATCCATCCATGATTATGGTTATATGTACTGACTTGTAAATTCCTCCATTTTTTGTTAATAGACTGTTGGAGACGAAATATTAGGGAGAGTAGTAAATAGTTGACTGAAATATTTATTTATTGAAATATTATAGTTAAAATGGGATAAAATAGTTAATATAATCATAAATATAACCCTTATCAATATACTATGGTTTTTGTGAAGGTGTTGTGATTCTAAGAAATGCATGATTGAGAAGAAATAATAAAGAATACTTGTTGATGGAAACATCCTTATTTGATCATGTAACTTCTGTTGTATTTCACTACATATACATTTGAATTTTGGTTTTGGTATACATGATAACGTCCCTAATAATTATTTGGGGACTAAGAAAGAGTTTTTTTCAAAGGATAAGATTTTTCTAGATTGGTATGAGATTTTTTCAAAAGGGTATTCTGATTGGTTATTTATAATTTAGGAGAGGGGTATTTAGAGAATAAAGAATTAAATAAAATATTATATCAAAGTTAAAACATGTAACATTAGATATTATAAAATTTAAATTATATATCAAAATAATATACTGGTATTATGGTCATATGTCCCCGTTAAAATTATAATTCATTAGTTCACTAAAAGGCATGTGGTTGAAAAGAAAGAAATGTTATTTTAAGGAATCAATTGTGACATTAGGTTTTGGAAAGTTCTTTTGGGGTTATAAATTTGTTTTTATTTTATTTTAAAGTGTTATTTATGAAATAAAATATAATATGGATAACAATAATGATATTTAATGGATTATTTTTTTAATAAAACATTTATTATGTAGAATAATATACATTGGTATTGTAAAAAATTATATTATTATATTCATCCACATTTTTCAGTATTTTAGAAATTTAGCAAAAAAAATAACTCCTAGAAAATTTTGACATGTTTATTGTAAAATTTATATTTATATTATCATGATTAATTTATTAAATTGGTCATATTAATTTTTGATATTAAAATTATTACTTCTCTAAAATACATTAAAATACATCTTAATAAAAATTTAAATATATTTTCATTTAGTTTATAATAATGATATTTATTGTTTTGAAATTATTATATTTATATTTAATTAAATTAATCAAGATAGAAATTATTTATATTACAATTTATTAATTTATGGTTACATATTATTTCAACAATTAGTTAGTTATATCCAAAGGACATGTTACCATTCCCAATGGCTAGGTAACTATTCCAAAGATCACATTACTATTAAAATACTCACTTTACAAACAATAAATACCATTTAATTATTTAATTCGATATTCTATTAAATTTCACTCAAGGGTCTATATTACATTTTATATTTTTCATATTGGTTTCCTAACCTCTTGTTTCTTTTCAATAATTTTGGTAGTTGGGGAGACGATTCTAGTTTATTAGGGTGATCTATATTTTCCCATTATTAATACTCTATATTATATTTGTTAAAATTATAATTTTTGTAATTTTAATTGGTTTCAATGTTGATTAATTTAATAGAATTTAGATGTGAAATTATTTTTTTATTTTATTAACTATATAAAACTATATAGTATATGAATAAAAATTAATTTCATGAGAAAAATATAATTTATAAACTCTATATTGTTATATTTATCCCATTTAGAAATTTTTCCATAAAATTTCAACTCCTATTCTCATATGAAAATAGGTGAGGGTGCTTCAATTCTATTGTTTCCTATTGTTTCCATGATTCATCATCATACTTTTGGTTCCTCAAAATATGTTTTAAAATGTATGATATTTGGTTGTATAGAAAATTATCTATATAGTCCGAGATTTTCACCTGGTGATCAACATTTGAGAGGCCATTCTCCGCTTTTTACACCTCTGGATTCAATTCATGTGATTGATTAGGAATGCACTTCCTCTGTAGTGTTAGATTAAACATGTTAAGAACTTGATCCATACATGTTGAAACTAAATGCATGAAGTCCACCTATCCTATGAAATAATGGTCTTCAATGGGACTAATGTAATGAGGTCTATGATTCTATTTCATTACAAACTACATGGAAATTTTCTATGCTGATAATCAAAGGAAAAAATTTCTCTCCAATATTGAACACTAGATCCCTTCAATGATTTTCAATATATATATTATTGAATATATGAATCATTTATATGTTGTTAAATGGAAGGGATATTCTCTATAATATCATGAAAATGGAAAGTTCCACATAGGTTTCAATCAATAACTTCATCCCCACAAAATAGAGTTTGATGTCTCTTATAATACAGTGCTTCAAATAGATCTATTTTAATACTCAAGTGGATTTTGTTGTTATATGATAAATTTACCCTGGTATGAAGTTGATCCCATCTATATTTTAATTAAATTAATATGGATAATAATATTTCTTTTAGAGTCTATATAGTCTATTTATATTGGCCATCAGTTTATTGGGGTTAGAACATGATGAAAATCAATTCAGTGCTCAGAAAATGTTTATGTGGATTTATATGGTAACCTTGGATCATGAACATAGACGATCAAAAGTGGAACCCCATGTATCCTCACCTATTCCTTCACATGTATCATGGAATGTTATTTAGGAGTGAAATATTACTGAATAGAATTAAGTGGGTAGTCCTTGTGATTTGATCAAGAAATCCCATATAGAATTATTTCTTTTTGATTTCATAGAGAGACTAGGGAAAAAGTACATAATAGAATTTTCCCATTTCTATATGGGTATAGGAAATAATTAAATCATTCCCTTTTAATAATATATATAAACATTAAAATGTTAATATACCAAACACCTTGAGACATAATCTACAATATCCTTCTACACTCCTTCCAAATATAATGGTTCTTGAAGAGCATGATACAACATGGTACATAATGGATGGATGTATAATGGTAAGATATGTGAATAATCCAATAGATCCTTATTTATCTTAGGTGATGAAGGAACAATACCCCTCATTCAAAATTGAATCACACCATCATAATCGATACGGAACTCATGAATCTTCCATTCCTTTTATAATTTCACATTTTATTGTGGCTTCAGATCATCCTATTGTTACTGCGTGATCATCTTTTAGATAGATTGTTTAGAAATATCATGGGAAACAAAGGGTCCATTCTAAATCATAATGATTTCAAGATCCACACCTTTCATTTCTATAATGATTGGGCCTTTCTCAATCCACATCAATGATAGAGTACAGTGTCCATTTTAGCTATTAGCATGTGCTACTCTTTTCTCATTTCCAAAATGGTATATAATATATACATAATTTAATTTAATTAGCTTTATCCATCTTCATTTAGGAATGTTCAGGTCTTCTTATGTTAATGTATTATTATGAATCTTGTTAAATATATATATATATATCAAAATATTAACGCTAGAGGTAGCATTTTATAATATTTAGAACAATGATAAAAACTACTAAATCATGATCATCTGTCGGGTTGTTTCATCTCATGAATATTCATCTTTTGGAGGGAATATGATATCAAATTAACATTCTTATTCCTCTAATGGCCCGAAGTCCATCAGTTTTTTAGTATATGACCCCATTTTAAGGGATGGAGTGGTAATCAGAAATACTTAACGACATAGGAAAAATCACAACCCGATATTCAAGGAAAATAAGACTAGATTGACCACATAGAAACTACCCATCTATATCATTTGAACGTGATGAAGCTATCCAATTTTTTAATGTGATTCATAATGAATTTTCCATGTGTTAAAGCATAGGTTTTATCCAATAGTTGAAACCTTACCCTCTGAGACAACCATATCTAAAAATCACTATAATGATAAATTACCATGTATAAATCATCTTCTGGGGCTACTCCATGTGGTCAAGACTAGTTTCAAACCATCGAATACGATACCAGGAAATCATCACCGATCACCGAAAAAAATATAATTCCACCACTAAGACAAGAAAATGGAAAATACATGACCATTAAAACAATATTTTATCATTCTAAACATCATTACCTATCTCCACTCCCCAGACCACACACTGAAACCCCAATGGACTACCCAAATGGTTCTCCCTTGACATAGATTAGCCTGACCGCAAACAAACACAACACCAGATCTAGAACAATATTTATCTGGAACCAATGCTCAAGGACGAAAACATGAAACACAACTAGAGATACTCCACCACTGACCACATCAAACCCATCACTACTAGAGACATACACAATCGAACTAGCCTAATGTAATACTATCACTGAAACCATGACTATGCCGACATAGAATTCAGTTGCAATACCATCACACACCAGTGTCAGATTCCACTACTAAAGGTCGAAGCCTTCATAGAAGAGCCAAAAATGACACAGAGTCCTCAAAATCAGATTCCAACCGCATATCTGACACATTCACAAAGAGGTTATGATTCCATAATGAAGCTAAGAATGAAATAGAGGTCATAGGGATGAACAGCGGTGGAGAAGGACCACCCGGAGGAAATCTGAGGCTGACACAGAGGACATCGACTCCCAAAGCCAAATGTGAAAATACAGAGCCTCAATGGAGAGGCTTCGAAGCCTAAGGCCGAATGAGACCGAAACCAAGTAGTAGAAGGCTGCCACAAAACACCCGATCTCACCAAGAAGCACCATCATGGAGGATAACCTCAGCCAACCCTGCACCAAATAGGGAATGACAGTCTTTGGAAAATGTACCACAAGCAGTGCCCCATACTGACTCACTAATTTAATCATCATTACCTATTAACATTCTACTTTAGTATGTGAATAAATCCTTTATACTAATAATCACTATATATCAGAAAAATATCTCAATGTGTTGGATGTGTTTGTATAAGTTCAATGATTAGCCCATTCTTGAGATCCTTAATGATTTCCCTACACATTCTTATATCTATAAAATCATTAACACATTCCATATTAACATTGTTATAATTATATAAAATCACGAGAAAATAATACAAATAATGGAAGTAACTATCTAATACACTAATACTATTGATTCTTGAGACACATGTATGTTGGATCAATTCCATAACATGGTTTGAATTTGAAGGGTCTACATAAAATCCATCTCATTTGACCATATTCCCCATGAATTTGACTATATGCATCCAAATGTCGTACATTCTAAACAAATCTAAATTTTATCCTTATATAACGTCACTAGTAAAATCCTAATATGCTCATCATGTTTCTCCTTACTCTTGGAGTAAATGAAACTATCATCAATAAAAACTACCAATAATTGATTCTCGGCTACATTTATCCATCCTTCTTCTTAAAAAATATCATTGGATGACCCCAGTGTGATGAATTAGGGTCTATGAACCCTCATTGAAAATATATTAGAGATACTTCACTAACTCATCCAATTCGATCGGGGAAATCCTATAAAGGAGTTTAGAGATTTGGGTGGAAATGGGTGTGAGCTCTATTGAAGAATGTAAATAATGATATTGGGGACCTCTAGGAAACTCTTTAGGAAATACAATAGTGTAATCCCTAAAATACTCATTTAAACTATGTATAAAACTTCCTTTTTCTATACCATTACTTCATGCTATGTTTCTTTATAGTGTATCAACACCCATAAAATTGTGGAGTTTTCCAATGAATATTCATGATCTACCATGAAATTATATAGGAACATTGGATGGTTCAGAATATGAAATGATATATCCTTTTCTTAAATGTTGATGTGTTCTCTATATAATTTGGGTAAAAACATGCATATTATAGTTTTTAATACCACTAACGGAAGTATTCCAAGATTCAGTTGAAGAATATCCCATCACACACTAATACGAGAATATTCCAAAATATGTGTTGCAATGATAGAACCAGTAAGTGTTTTTATTGATATTTCTACATAAAATTATATGTGATTCAATTATAAA
Source organism: Viscum album (assembly GCA_963277665.1). Lineage (NCBI taxonomy): Eukaryota > Viridiplantae > Streptophyta > Magnoliopsida > Santalales > Viscaceae > Viscum > Viscum album. The sequence continues at coordinate 1,701,192,348 of OY728127.1, forward strand.
TTCTAGAAAACTTGTAGGATATTAAGGAATGCATGTAAAAAAATCAAAATAAACTATTTCCATTGTTTGATGAATAGGTATGTACCTTGTACGACTTCATTCCCAATATCCACATTAGCAGTATTATTAGAATATGAGCATGTTGGCCTTCTATCCAACTATTGATGCATTTTTTCATCACTTATAGACAATACCAATGATGTTTCTTACCACATTTTTGACATGATGGTAGTTTTATCCTCTATCCTCTTTTGTCATTTGACCTAGTGTATTGAAACTCTATTCTTCTTATCATGTCACTGTAATCATGGGACCTATCTCCAACCTCCATCTCAACATCGAGAGCACATTGAATAATTATTCTCAACTCTAAAATTATAATTTATATAAATCCACTAGAAGGTGTGGTTCTATCAAACTACAGAATATATCTATTTTTTCTATCATTGAATATAATAAAACCTATGAAATATCTTCGATGCACAAATTTTTTTTCCTCATATGTTTTGATTGATTAAACCTTATTTTTCCTTTATATCTTATATTTCTCATATCATATTTTCTTATAGAGTTAAAAGTAATTACTTTTCAAGAAATATTTTTTTAAATTCATCCAACTCTAACTCATATATTTTATTCTTTGGATAATGTTCTTAATCAACACCAACTATTAATCATCCACTCTATCATAACAACTGGTGACAAGAGTAAACACCTCCTTTTTAGAACACTAGATCATATAAATGATCTTATCTATTGAGTTAAACAAATATTACAAGAAAATTGGGTCATAACCTATAATAACATTAGTGGTCAATTCTGCATAACAGAATCTGTTGATAGATTCTCTTTCTTGGGTGAGTACATACATTACATTTTTTTCATGTAATAGACTATAGTATGTGATAACTTGGTAAAAACCACCCTAATGTTTTGAACTCCATATCCCATTAAACTAGGTATGTCATTTTGGAAATAATTCAATTGTCCCTCACATGGGTTGTTGTACTGGTTATTCCTAGTACTAAGAATTTTCATAAATATAATTGCTTTAAGAATAATATATATTCAATTATTTCATGATTAATTTGTTAGTTTAAACAAATAACATAAAAGGAATAAAATATCTGATCCCATGGTTTATACATTTCAAAGAATATTCTCATAGGATGTTCGAAATATATATGTGATTATATTTATGGTTAACATTATTGTTTTCAAATAATAATTCAAAAATTAACTACTCAAAATTCTAGTTGAAACTATAGAAACCCTATAATTTATTTCCTGACTATTACCCCATTTTAATGAGAATCAACATAACATAGGTACTAATCCTTAATGAATATGACTTTTTCCTTAGGTATTATAGGCTCTAACATATATAAAATTATCATTAATTTAAAACCTTCTAAATCACCGTTATAATATCACATTATCCTTAGTAAATGTAATCACATAAGGATATTCATCAAATAAATGTGTTAGATAACGGACCAATAAGAGGATTAATAAAATATATGAATCAATATAACATGGGTGATAAAATAATGATAATAAAATCATAAGAATAGGATCATCATCAACATCACTAGGGAACCATGTGATAATCACATGGACTGGGGAATATGTTTAATAATGAAATATCTTTTCGTAATGGGTAAATACAACACATATATGAGAACAAATCTAGAATCATATTCACAAAAAACATATGTTCCTAATCATGACATAATATTTGTGAAAAAAATAAAGTATCATGTTTATATATATTACACATTTTCTAATGAGATACATTACGTTACCCAATTCATTTATGGGATATATAATTATGGCCCCACCAGCCACATAATAATATTTAAATATCCATGAATTCCATATATAACATATAATAATCATAGTAATGATATAACTCATTTAGAGGAATGAGTTTCTTAAGGATTTCATAAAAAATATTTCATCAACAAACATGGGGTTCCAAACTGAATAAGGTAAACATATTTGAGGAATCATTATAATTACCTGCATAATATAGATCATTTCAAGAGGAGTAATATATTTATTTTGAAAGAAAGTTTTTTTTAAATCAACATATTTTTCATATTAGTCAAATTGGAAGCTTATATATCCCCAAAAAGATAAAAGAATAATAGTGAAATTATATTTAATGAGAAAATATGTATTCCAATTCCAAGTATTTTATGAAAGTTGACTAACTAAATGCGATGGAGTTGTGTTTGAAAATTCTATTACCCTTATTCTGTCATTATTTTATGAATATTCAACACCGGAATAACAATAATTTTTTTAAACCACTATCCATAAGTGAGTTTTTATAATTTTAACCACTATTTAACAATTATATCCATTTGATAAAATATCTAAATTTCTATTCATATAAGGTAGTCATTTTCAAATCATGTTCTGCTAATAGATTTCCTATTTTTCTTTGATTTTGCTACTTTTTTCAGGTAACTTATAAATTATTATAATTAATTACAAATTCTTATAGTTAATATAAGAAATATATTTATATGTTATATATAGTTTGTAATATCCATCCTTGATGAGGTTTATATGTGTTGACATGGAAATTTCATCATAGGAGAATAACCATCCTTTGACGAATTATTGATGGGAGAATACGAATGGGATGTTTGAAATTGTTTTATATATAATATATGATTCATAAAAAGGGTTCAAAACATTTATAAAAAATTTCATTATTGATTAATATATCATATATATATTTTTTGAGAATGGGATTATGAAAATATAGAATAAGAAGAATAAATAAAAAGAATAAATGTTAACCAAAACTTATTTAATCCTTAGTGTAGCTTCTCTTGTACACCGCTATAAATATATTGATACATGGAGTAAGATTACTCCAAGAAGTCCCTAATGATTATAATGGTCATGGTAGTGAGTATTTATAAGAGTTTAATATTTTTAAAGATTGAAATGAGTTATTTTCCAATGTGAGGGAGAGGGGTTATTAATACATGAAGAGGGGATTATTTTTGGAATAAAATATTACATTTGAGATAAAACATGTAATATTTAATATTTATCAAAATGAATCCAATATTAATATAATATAATCAGTTTATGAATACAAACCAAATCATAATTTTAGTTCATCTATTTATTAAAAAGGCATGTATAAAAATAGAAATTTTTATTTTAAGGAATCACTTCTGAATTTCTACATTGGAAAGTTCATTTTATAATTGGTAATTTATTTTATTGAGTCATATATATAAAAAATATATCATATCCTAAATTAAATAAATAAAAAGTATTATTCCATTATTAAATTATTAATCCTACAATTTAAGGTACCTTTCATATGTGAAAAGTAGTATTATTACTATTCACCCAAAAAATGAAGTATTTCAAAAAAATTACCATACAACTACCCCTAGAAAATATCAATATGATGATTCAAAATTGATATTCATTTTATCTAGATAAATTTTTTAATTGGAAATTTTTCTATTTAATTTAAAAATTATCACCTTTATGAAATACATTAAAATACATTATATTAGAAATGTTATTATATTTTCATTGTATTTTTAATCATGAAATTTACCTTTTTGATTATTAATAATTATATTTATTTATATTAGCTAGGAAATATATTATTTATGTTAAAACAATATTTTAAGGTAAAATTATAATTTCATGAGTCATGTTACTATTTTCTATGGTAAGTTTACTATTCCCAACGACCATGTTACTATTCCAACAGTTAAATTATTATTCAAATTTTCATTATACATCCTATAAATACAAGTTTGTTATTTCACAAAAAATTAATAAAAATATCACTCTTGGTTTTATATTTTAATAATATAAATGACTATTATTCTACTAGTATTTCAATTCTTTTCAAATTTTCTTATAGTGGGGTGGTGATTATAAATTATTGGGGTGATCTATATTTTCCCATTTTAGATTATATATTTTAATTTTAATCCAATATTTTTTTTGAATATTAATCAGTTTTTTCTATGTAATGTAACTATATTAATTAATGAATTAAATTGTTTTATGTGTATAATAATATATTTTATATTATAACATATATTTATTTCAATAGAAAAATGTAGTTTGTATACAATGTGTTATTATAGAGGCTCCAAAATACGTTAAACAATTGAATAGAATTACTATACAGTACCTTCTCTTGGTAGTCCTGAAACTCATCAGAATGCTCCTCAAATGTTTAATCATCTTCAAAATTTATCTCTCGATTATCGATAATGAGAGATACTTTAAAAAGATAAAATTAGAACTATGACATGTGAAAACATCTTGTATCCATGTCATCTATGGGCCTGTTCTATTGGATACACCGTGGATCCATCATAATCTATCACCTCAATATTCCCAAAAAATAGGGATAAAGCTTACTCCCATGACCAAAATACCATTTCCCATAATGGGGATGCATCGTCATGAACACTTGTTCTCCAAAATTGACCTCCAGAGTACTCCACCGTGGATCATCATTGGATTAATTACAATCATATGCTTTTCTCATCCTCTCTTGAATTACATGAACCATCATTTTTCATATCCTTTATCAGTTACATCGTAGGAATTATAGAATCTCTGACCCAAGTCCATCCCAATGGAGAAAAGAATATTCGGAAATATTATGCATCAAATTTTAATATAATAATAGTGGATTGAAAGGTAATATAGAATGAAATCTAAACCAATGATAGACACCTCATCCATGAACCTCTAAATTCAAATACATATGGGTGAAACATATTTTCAAGCATCTAGATGGTCTACTCTACCTTGCCATCGTTTTTATGGATGAGAAAAGTTATATGAAATAATTTTTATCGAATAAAATAGTGGAGACATCTCCACTCATTGGAGGTAGAATATGGATGTCTAGAGAAGTGATAATACCGTAGACTCTATGGACCTACAGTCCCCTCTCTAGAAATAGCCTCAACCAAAACTTCACTATGCTCAAATACCTGATCACTTTATAGTATCTTATTTTCATCAGACAATACACTATCACACAAATGTAATCATAACCTTCTTATGGTCGAGGTGAAAAATTAATTAAATACCTTGATATTTCCTTCCACAAACACTAGGGAACATATTATGTTTGGAAAAAAACATATGGGAAAATGTGATCACCCATCACCCTCACAAAGAAAAAACATCCTGATGAAAAATGTGCAACTACATGCTTAAATCGATACCACAAAAAACAAACCAACAAAGTCATGTTATATCTTTTTCACACTATGACGAAATGCAAAAAGATTTACGATGTAACTCCTGGAGAACTATCTAACACATCACCATTGGAATGGGAATACCTACCTGGAACAACACTCAAGGAAAAAAATCCTTAGACCAACCATCGGAGGCATCACAAAAAAAAATCGGTCTCTCCAAACAACCACCACAGAATAACCTACCAGGGACTCCTACACATGATGCACAAAATATATCTATCATGATATTTAGAAAATAAATCCTCTAAATCTATCCACTTATTTATCTAATTGTATTACTATGTGTTATTCCATCACTCAACATGAATCTATGGATTTCTACACATAATTACTATGTAACATCCAACATAGTTAATAAACAATAATATTTCCGTTTCATGTCTCTTAATAAAACTCCATATCAAAATCCTATAGGAATTAAATCCACCACAATAACCCAAGTTTATGTCATATTGGGAGAAGACATACATCAGGATATAATGATTGGAAAAGATTATAAAACACTCACTTATGAGGTAATGTTACCCAAAAATCAATTATAAAAAAATTGCTACTTACTCAATATAATGGGTGAACTAGTAATGGTCCAGGGTACATAATTTAAATGACAAAAAAAAATTGATATCTAATTCATTAATAGTTATCCCAATCCATGATGGGAATCATCACAAAAAAAATCAAACAAAAATCCCTCTACTTGAAAACAAGGGACTGGAACATTGTGATACTTCACCATCAGGTTCTCAAAAAGCTACCGAACACTTTTAATTCTATCAGAAAAAATAATCCATCAAGTTAATGGATGTCGTAGGTGTCATGGAATGACATAAATTAGATATACACCAACTATAAAACCCTAAAATAGAAATAAAATCCAAACATATGTCTTAATAAACAAGGAATCCCAAGCAACAACTATCATCATCATTGATTCATCTACAAATACTCCTACCAGTAACATGACATGACCATATAATTGACATAACAATCCCAAAAATCACATATTAAAAACATCCTGAACTGTTTGTCAAGATGAAGCTCTCCCAAAATTAAAAAAATATTATTTGTATACTCATCCCTAGATACAGAGTAGACAAGGATGTCATCGATGAAAACCACTATGACGTTATCTAGGAACACCCTAAACACTACATTAAAAAAATCATGAACATGTATAGTGAATTTGATAGAAAAATAAACATAAAAAAACATGAAATTTACATGACACGAATAGAAAGTTGTCTTCTAAACATCCTCACCCTTCACCAGCATCTAATGATATCCTAGTTGTAAATATATCATCAAGAACCACATTTATATCTTCTTCAATTCCAATAAATCTTAAATTAATGGAACATGATTTATTTTATTCACCGTAACATGGTTCATGTGATAATAATAAAAAAACTGGATACTATTATCAACCATATTAATGATAATAATTTATGCAATCCAACACGAAACACTCATCTAATAAAATCATTGTGACGGTTCATCATCATATACTCGATGATATTAACACTCATACGGTTCACAAATATACAGTTACACTGAGATAGAAGAACACATTTATATAGATCCATCATAATTTTATCTCCTCATGAGGGGGAAACTCTATAAAATCTAATAGAATGAAATCATGGTACTCTTCTAAAACATAGGGAAACAATGACTAATGGACCATTGAAAATCTAAGTATCGAATTTTTGATCAGAGAATACAAGGATAAAACAATATTCCCAACCATATGAGGGTCTTTGTCAACAATGAACACCATTGGATCTCCATTAGAATCATAAAAAACAAACCGCCTCCTGAATAAATCCAAGATAACCTAAACTGATTAAAACTAATCCATGAAATTATTGTTTCCATATTAATGTATCCATTAAAATTAAAAATATTACAAAATGTGTTGCTTCCCCCATATAATCTCACTGTATCTATATAATTCATACCATCAAGGATAACCTATTACTAGTGTTTTCAATGCTAAGGGAAATTGAAACCACTCTACATAAAACCCAAATGCATGGAAAATGGTAGGTGATATAAATTAATTTACTTCTCATGAATAAAACAAAAAATGAAACCACTTAGAAAATAATAAAAGGATACCTTGAAATACATCTGGCTAGATTGACATAGGCATATCCAATTAATGAATCTGAACATGACTAGCTCGCTATCCACTATGACCCTGCTGAAGAAAACCTCTATGAACACACTATACCCACTGAGGAAGATGAGCGTCTCAGGGATGTACTGTTTCTATCTAATATTCTATTTATTGATCCCCATATAGAGCACCCTTATGCTATGACCTCAATAGAAGTTTCCTCAATGGATGACTATAATGTAAAACAACAAGAATAAGATGAATACTAAATACAATCGAGAACTCTAGATACTATTGTCCTTAACCTATAAAAAACATTCTTATAGTCCCTAAAATATTTCCGTAATTAAAATACCCCTAGAAATGAGAGGATTTGGGTTGGGACATTCCCATTTCAGAATAAAATTTCTTATTCCAGGGAAACTAGAAACCATGGGATGATAATCTTATTCATTATGAATCATAATGAATCCCCTTTACTGATAATCCAATACTATCAATAATCCTCTCAATAACCTCTGATATCTCCAATGGCTCAACATACGTACTGATCATTAATTCAGGGACCTACCATTGAATCTATGGATTCAAATCGCCATTTAAATTATATTTCATAGTATAACAACCCATACTTTACATACATTGTTAGTACTTCAAAAATGAATTACACTTATTAAAACATATAACAAAACCATGAAAAGACCGTATAGGTATAGTGTCTTTAGAAACTGGGAAACATAAACAACTGGTTCATAAATCGTCTACACTGTCTCCCATTTATTTCATCATATCTATAGTCCCTTTTTTCATATCTTTCTTAATAACCTTTTTTCCTGACCAAGGGAAAGAAAACATACAAAATGGTGAGCTCAAATGCTCAGTAAGGGTAAACAAAATAAATATCAATCACATCGTATTCATAAGAACATAACATTTTGGAAATCTTACCCTGAAAAAGAGATCATAATTTCATAACATTGGATAAATCATGGTAGTGAAATGTAATCATAATAATCATAACTTAAAACATGACACTTTTTGGAATACACACATAATCATAGATAATCATTTCTTATTATTCAAGACTCATTGCCAAGACTATCGTAGTGGACACAGTCCATTTCTGAACCGAGTTCAGTCCTCGTTTCTATCTTGTTTCACTAAACCGGTTTAACCTTCCATTCCAGCCATGTCTATCTCATGAGATATAAATATTTACTCAATGCATTAGAGGGATATATTGGTCCCACCCATCTCATAATGATACCATTCTTATGTGTGCCATAAATCATAAATCATACATCATTGCATAACCCATGTAATAAAAATGGGATTCTTAAACATCGTGATATCATATAACATTTCATATAAGATAAAGGAATTCATAAAAATAATTCCATCACAAAATAATCAAATCAATGTAATAATATGGATATAAACAGAACCCTATATTATCTTAGATAGAAAATAATTTTGATAAAACACTTGAACTCCATTCTTGAAGAAAATATCCTTTCTACCTCAAAAATATTTTTCCTTTCTTAACATGTCATACAATGTTAAACAAAAAGAATTTGATTAAAAATAAACTTGAACACATGTAAAGGAATATTCTTGGAAATAATGTTTTAAAAATCCATTCATTCCGTATAAGTTAAAAAAATATTCTTCTCGTACTTTTGTCGGAAAAGTCAAAAAGTACCTCGTACGAAAAACGATAAAAGATTCATTTCATATCTTTTACTAAAAACTCACCGAAGGGTAAAAATGTATATAAACTATTTTAGAAGGATATAAATATTACATATTGAGGAACCATTGATGTGGATGATAAATATTCTCCAGCAAATTCTGAAGTATCAACAATCTCGGATAAAAATTGAGATTGCGAGATTTTCCCTTACCTTAGGTCTGATTTGCTTCGTAAGTGTCCGAACCTCCTGTATAATGATTTAAATAATGTCACTGACTTCTTCCATAATCATAATCATTTTTATTATAACATATATGGTCATATTCTTAGCTTATTATTAGTAATATTTCATTGCTACTTGTTATTCGGGTGTTTATAACTTTTTGTTCTTATGCGTGTTTTGTCGAATAAATTCTTATTCTTCTTTTTAGGTTATATATAATTCATTTCCATAATGGTATTATTATAATATATATCATATTTATTCACTCAATTAATTTATTTAATCATTGTGCAATGAAAATCATGTAGAACGAGTCAGATCACATCGTGGAGATGGTATTCCATACATACACACGAGCGATGATATCGTTACCATGATGGTGGAATTGTATTGGATTGTATGTATACTATTTCATAATCAATATCACTTTAAAATAATCATATATATTTATTATTTACACCATTATACCCATCCAAGTATGGTGGTGGTGGAAAATAGATTACACCACGGCATGGAGACGGTATTCTGTACGTACGCACGCGCGGTGATTTCATTTTCCGTAGGATGGTTAGATGGTTAATTAGGGGTTTTTCATACTTATAATAACATATCAGTATATTAGTGATACTGATGTTATTAATTCATAAGGAAAAAACTAAATAAGAAGATGTGGAAGATGAAATATAGTTGAATGAATCGGTAACAGACATTACCTCTTCTTTGAAGCGCCTCTTTGAGACCTCCTTTTAGGGCACTGAAATTGGTCTTTGAAGAAGACCAGGACCTCTAAGATGTTTCTATGGAAGAGGAGGTTCCCTTTTATAAGGGAGGAGAGGGGCACCTTTGGAAAAAGTAAAAATATTATTTCATTATAAAGCCATATTCAGTTTTAAATAGCTCCAAATTGATTTATTTCAAAGCTAAGGTGTGGATGGGTCGAAATCCTCTCAACCAGTAGATTTTGGACATGTTTAGTTTACTATTATAACCTTATCATTTAGATTTATCTTTATGTTAGATAATTTTACTTTTTCCGTGTATTTTTGTGTTCTTACACTATACGGTTAATAAACATAATATAACAAGCCAAACGAACCACAATTTGTTTATTATTAATATATATAACCATATATATGTCATTTGAAATAATCTTAGATTTTTAGGAATAAAATAACAATTAATAATATAATATTTGTTTTAAAAACTATTTTATGCCAATTTTTACACTATTTAGTAATTGATTTTTGTAAAATCATAACCATATTAATAGTAATAAAAAATTTAATTAAATCAATAATAACATGTCATATTAACTTATAAATTTAGAGTAATTCATAAAAAGTCCCAAACTACATTTATTTGGGTATTTATAACATCAATTTTTTCAATATTTCATTAATAAGATAATTACTGCAACATCTTTGTGTCATAAATAAATTAAATTATTTAATGTCCAAAAATTAAAAATAAAATACCATTATGTAGGAAATCTTTTTACCTTTCTAATTAATATTTATAGTCTAATTTATCGTCTGTATAACCCCATATTAAAAATGATTTAATTATTATACTTTGATTTTAACTATTTTAACCCTTCTTTAAATAAATTAATATTAAATGTCCTAATCTAATACAATTGGGCCTAAATGGTCGTATTTTATCCCAAAGGCTTTTTTTGGTCGAATTAGACTTATAAAATAGAATAAGGACAAGTTTTAGGGTAATAATAATATCATTTTTACCCTTAATTACCCTATTTACATTTAACCGTGGTAAATAAAATTAAAAAGTTACTATTCACCAAAAATTTATTTTCATCTCATTGAAACACATTTTACTTCTTGACATTAACCGTGTCTCTCGGATTTTAGAAATTCCAGTCATAGAAGCGGTAAAATTATGTTTTATGTAAATTTTCAAATTCTCCTAGGAGGTGGGTAAAAGACGATGAAAAGTTCAATAAACTTTTTATATATCTAAAATTATTATAAAATTACTCCAATGATTTACACTGATCATATATAGGTATTATGTATCAATTTTGACCTAAAATAAATTTAAATAAAATAAATAATTATTTAAATAAAAATCTTGTTTTTAAATAGTAACCCAGTGTTTTCACTATTCATAAAAAATTGAATGTTTCCAGAAAAATACCAAAATTTCACCCTAGGATAATTTCGATATTCCGAATCCAAAAATGAAGTCGATTTTGAAAAAAAAAATTTACAAAATTTAAAAAGTGGTTATTAATATTTATAACGGCTAGTTTTAATAATATTTTAATAGCACATCATTGTTTAGTGAAACTCGGTGTTGCGTACGACGAAAGCTATCAAGGAATGACGTGATTGCGTGCAATGAAAGCCAAGCTAGTGTTGTGTGTAGTGAAATATTATTTTGATGATTTATATAAAATAAAAACAAAATATTTCCTATAAAAGTCTCGGGTGTTACATTCTACCCCCCTTAAAATGTATTTCGCCCTCGAAATTCGTCACTTGTAACAAACAGATGAAGATACCTCTCCCTCATTATATCATCAAGCTCCCATGTAGCTTCTTGTAATTGGTGGTTCCTCCATAAAACATTCACCAAGAAAGTTGTCTTGTTTCGTAGGACTTTTTCAATACGATCGAGAATCTCTATCAGCTGTTCTTTATAAGATAGATCTTGTTCCAGTGGTACAACTTCTGAGCTGAGTACATGTGAAGGATATGGTATGTACTTTCTCAGGAGAGATACATGGAACACATCGTGAACTTGAGAGAGATTCTGTGGAAGTTCCAATCGGTAAGCTACCTTCCCAACATGATCCAGTATTTTGAAAGGACCGATATACCTAGGGCTCAGCTTTCCCTTCTTTCTAAATCTCATTACTCTCTTCCAAGGAGATATTCGTAAGAACACATTATCACCCAGTTAAAACTCTAAGTCATGTCTTTGGTTGTTGGAATAACTTTTTAGTCGACTCTGAGCTGCTCTTATGTGTTGTTGAATAGATCAGAACTTTTCGGCCATCTCATCAACAAGATCAGGTCCTAATTGTTTTCTTTCCCCAACTTCATCCCAGCAAGTTGGAGTCCTGCATTTCTTTCCATAGAGAGCTTCATAAGGAGCCATCTGAATACTGTAGTGAAATATATTATTATAAGAAAATTCCACCAAAGGATGGTGTTGATCCCAACCACCTTTGAAATCCATAGAGAAAGCTCTCAAAATATCTTCAAGAGTTTGAATTTTCCTCTCAGACTGACCGTCTGTTTGAGGATGATAAGCAATGCTGAAACTCAACTCTGTATCCAGAGTATGTTGAAGACTTCACTAGATCATTGAGGTAAACCTCAGATCCCGATCAGATATAATAGAATGTGGTACTCCATGCAATCTTACCACTCCATTTACATATATCCTGGCAAGATGATTCAGAGAGAAATCCTATCTAATAGCAATGAAGTTTGTAGACTTTGTAAGACAATCAACTATGAACCAGATAGCATTATTGCCTTTGGATGTTTTAGGAAGTCATGTGAAAATGTCTATAGAAATGTTTTCCCATTTCCATTTGGGTATGGGTAATGGTTGTAACATCCCCTTAGACTTCTGTCTCTCAACATTAACTTGATGACAAACCAAGCATCGAGAGACATATTTTGCAACATTTCATTTCATGCCATCCCACGAGAAGTACTCTATCAGGTCCGTATACATCATTGTGCTTCCAGGATGAATAGAGAATTAAGAACTATGAGCCTCATCCAGCAGCTCTTTCTTTAATTCGGGGATGGGAGGAACACAAACCCGATTCATGAACTTTATTATCCCATCACAATCAAGGTTGAGTTCAGGAACATTTCTCACCTTCTTTTGTAACACTACATCTTCTTTTTGTGCCTATTTAATCTTAAAATATATAGATGGTTGAACATTCATTTGAGAAAGATACGATTTTCCCATTTCATTATAATTATATCATCCATCCTTTGTAAATCCATAAATATGGGATCTTTTGTGAACTTCATCATGGATAAACGGGCATGGTCTTATCGACTTAATGCATCTGCCACCTTGTTTTCTTTCCCAAGGTGTTAATGAATTGAGCAGTCGTAATCCTTAATCAGCTCCAACCATCTTCTTTGGCGCATATTCATCTCCTTTTGGGTGAAAATATACATTAAAATTTTAGGATCAGTATAAATGTCACACCATTCTCCAGAAAGATAATGCCTCTAAATATGTAATGAAAAGATTACCGCAGCTAACTCCAAATCATGAGTTGGGTAATATTGTTCATGGATTTTCAACTGTCGTGAGGCATAAGCTATCACCATATCATTTTGCATAATAACACACCCCAATCCCTTCTTGGATGCATCAATGTAGATCACAAACCTTTCTCCACTACAAGGTAGTGTGAGCACAAGTGCACTAGATAACCATATTTTCAACTCCTTGAAGTTCTCTTCACATTCCTCCATCCAAACAAACATAACTCCTTTCCGAGTCAACTGGGTGAGTGGATTAGATAATCATGAAAAATCATTCACAAAACGTCGATAATATCCATCCAAACCAAGAAAACATCGGATCTCAGTTACTATTGTTGGTCTCGACCATCTTTTGATAACCTCTGTTTTTGCTGGATCCACATATATCCCCTCTTTTGAGATTATGTAACCAAAAAATTAAACTTTTTGAAGCCAAAATTCACACTTGGTAAATTTGGCATAATGCTTCGCCTTTTTCAGGGTCATCAAAATAATTCTCAAGTGATATTCATGTTCATCCTTTCTCATTGAATATACAAGAATATCGTCTATAAAGACTACCACAAACTGATCAAGATATTCTCTAAAGACTCTATTCATCAGATCCATGATGAAATCAGGGGCATTAGTAAGACGAAATGGAATCACTACAAATTCATAGTGTCCATACCATGTACGTAAAGTCATCATTGGTATATCCTCCCTTTTGAACCTTAATTGAGGATACCCCAAACAAAGATCTATCTTGGAAAAGTATTGAGCTCCGTGTAGTTGGTCAAATAAGTCATCAATGCGCGGGAGAGGATATTTGTTCTTGATAGTGATCTTGTTAAATTCTCGATAATCAATGCAGAGTCTCATTGATCCATATTTCTTCTTAATAAACAGAACAGGTGCTCCCCAAGGTGACGCACTAGGGCGTATGAACCCCTTATCAAGATTCTCTTGGAGTTACTTCTTCAATTCATGAAACTCAATTGGGGCCATTCTATAATGTGTCTTTGAATAGGTAAAGCAACCGGTACTAGTTCTATTGAAAACTCAACTTCATGATTTGGTTGATGACCTGGCAATTCCTCCAGAAATACAACATCAAACTCTCGTACAATGGGAATATTCTTAATTGTGAGTTTCTCACCAACCATTTCAGATAAATAACCTTCATTTAGTGGAATCAAGACCCATAAGATGGAAGAAATTTCCACTGGATGGTTATATTCATCCTTGCATCGATAGACGATCAAATATTGAGATGGACTTTGAAATGTGACTTCCCTTATTTGGAAATTGACATGAGCTCCATATTGATAATTCCAATCCATGCCAAGAATCACATCAAATTCCACTATAGGGAGGATCACAAGATTTTCAAGAAGCACATTCCCACAAACTTCAATAGGAGAAGAATTATAATCTTTTGATGCGACTATTGTTCCATTAGGGGTTGTCAAAACTAACTAAAAATCTAATTTTTGAGGTAATATGGGGATACCCTTATAAAATTCTTCAAAAACAATGGAGTGGGTGGATCCAGAATCAAATAAAACATTTGCTACTTTAGAGTGGATGATAAGTGTACCTTTCACCACATTGTTATCATACTCCACAATGCTGATAGAAATTTCATGTGACATTACTTTTCCTTTAGCCTAAAGAGCTTGTTGATGTCGATCATAATAAACTACCCTTGGATTACGGCATTGATTGGCGTAATTCCCTATTTTCTTGCACTTGTAACATTGAAGTGTAGGAGGTGCACTATGTGTAGCCTTTTCATTGTTCGCATCAATAGACATCTTCTTTCAATCATTGCGGCATTAAAATGCCCGATGAACTTCCTTTCCACATTTGAATCATTTACTTTTCCCTTTAAGACAACTCCCTCCATGTTTCTTTACACACATTTAGCATAAGGGAAAACTCATCTTCTATTGAGTGTGCTCTTTAGATTTTCCATTGAATTCCATTTTCCTCTTCATATCAAACCCATATGACTGATGGGTTACTCCAATCTCCATCTCAACATTGACAGCACATCGAACAATTTCCTCGTAGCTATTGAAGTCCCTTATGGCTAACTCCCTTCGAAGACTTGGTTTTAAGCCACTAAAGAATCGATCGATCTTACTCTCATGTTGGATAATAATACCAGAAGCGTACCTTGAAAGTCCTGTAAAATTTTCTTCATAGATACCAACAGATTCATCATCCTTTTGATTTAGTTCAAGAAACTCCTTCTCCATCATTGTTCGGAGAATACGAAGAATGGACTTATTGAAAAATAAGTTCTTGAACTCGTCCCATTCCATGGACTCAATTTCATCTCTTTGCCTCGTATTTTGGATAAGATTCCACCATTGATCAGCATCACCATACAAATGATACACTGCTAAGATGACTTTATCATGTTCAGAACAATGAAGAACTAAAAATATATTTTCAGTAGTACTGATCCATTGTTCAACAACTAATGGATCTGTAAACCCACTGAATGAAGGTGGACACTGTCTCATGAAGAATTCAACAGAATGTTGCTCATTCCTTTGCTCGTTTGGAAGTCCTGCATGATTCATAGCTTGAGAATTTTGAGTGATCATGGCTACAAGATTTATCATTACATCTCCCATAACATTTGGTCGGTCAGGGGGACAGTCATTGCATTTCCCGTCGCATTCCGAATTAACATGGTTCCTTCGGGTTCCGGCCATTGACTAAAACCCAGAAGAATAGTGTGAGTAACACTAATTATAATAGTAAAAACACATAATCAATAATAAAATTTCACACTTAAGTTCATATCCTAGGTTATTCATGGCCATTTATAAGTCATTAATATTGTTTTCTATTCTTAGACTTATCCTTAGGATTCATACTAAGGCTTTCACATCCTTGTTTCCAAAGGTTGACTATACCTTTCCTCTGATACCAACTATAATGGTCTGGAATTACTTTTAGTGGACTATAATTGATACCCATCAGGGCACTCCATGGGTGGATACACCCCCTGGGTGGGACACACCACCATCCCTAGTGGCATCCATTTCCTCCTGATGCCCTTGGGCAGAGAGTCATGCTTCATCCAACGCTCACATGTGAGAGTTCCCGAGGATCGGATACATTCCTACCTCCTTTTCCTCTGATGCCAACTATAACGACCCATACATTTCATACATTGTTAGTACTTCGAAAATTATGTACACTTATTACAAAATACAACTAAACCATGAAAGGACCGTATAGGTATAGTGTCTTTAGAGACTGGGATACATAAACAACTGGTTCATAAAGTGTCTACACTGTCTCCCATTTATTTCATCATATCTATAGTCCCTTTTGGAATATATTACTTAATAACCTTCTTCCTGACCTAGGGAAAGAAAATATACAAAAGAGTGATCTCAAATGCTCAGTAAGGTTAAACAAAAGAAATATCAATCACCTCATATTCATAAGAACATAACATTTTGGAAATCTTACCCTGCAAAAGAGATCATAATTTCATAACATGGGATAAATAATGGTAGTGAAATGTAATCAAAATAATCATAACATAAAACATGAAACTTTGTGTCATACACACATAATCAAAGAGAATCATTTCTTATTAGTCAAGACTCATTGCCAAGACTATCTTAGTGGACAAAGTCCATTTCTGAACCTAGTTCACTCCTCAGTTCAGTCCTGTTTCACTGAAACGGTTTAACCTGCCATTCCAGCTATGTCTATCTCATGAGATATAAATCTTTACCCAATTAATTAAAGGGAGATATAGGTCCCACCTATCTCATAATTATACCATTCTTATGTGTACCACAAAATAATAAATCATACATCATTGCATAACCCATTTAATAAAAATGGGATTCTTAAACATCGTGACATCATAAAACAATTCATATAAGATAAAGGAATTCATAAAAATAATTACATCACAACATAATCAAATCAATGTAATAATAGGGATATAAACAGAACCCTATATTATCATAGATGGAAAATAATTGTGATAAAACACTTGAACTCCATTCTTGAGGAAAATATCCTTTCTACATCAAAAAAAAAATTTCCTTTCTTAACATGTCATATAATTTTAAACTAAAAGAAGTTGATTAAAAATAAACATGAAAACATGTAAAGGAAGATTCTTGGAAATAATTTTTTAAAAATCCATTCATTCCGTATAAGTTAATAAAAACATTCTTCTCGTACTTTTTTCAAAAAAGTCAAAAAGTACCTCGTATGAAAAATGGAAAAAGATTCATTTCATATCTTTTACTAAAAACACACCAAAGGGTAGAATTTGATATAAACTATTGTATAAGGATATTAATATTACATATTAAGGAAACATTAATGTGGATGATAAATATTCCACATTAAATTCTGAAGTATAAACAATCTCGGATAAAAATAGAGATTGTGAGATTTTCCCTTACCTTAGGTCCGATTTGCATCGTAAGTGTCAGAACCTCCTATATAATGGTTTAAATAATGTCATTAACATATTAAAGAATCATAATCATTGTTATGATATCATATATTGTCATATTATTAGCTTATTATTAGTAATATTTCATTGCTACTTGTTATTGGAGTGTTTATTACTTTTTGTTCTTATGCGTGTTTTGTCGAATAAATTCCTATTCTTATTTTTAGGTTATAGAAGATTCAATTAAAGAATTTTATTAATGTAATATATATCATATTTATTCACTAAATAAATTTATGTAATCATTAAGAAATTAATATCATGTAGAACGAGTCTCATCACATCGTGGAGACGGTATTCCGTACGTACGCACGAGCGATGATATCTTTCCCATGATCATGGAATTGTATTTGAGTGTATGTATACTATTTTAGAATCAATATAAATTTACAATAATCATATATATTCATTATTTACACCATTATACCCATCCAAGTAAGGTGTTGGTTGAAAATAGATTACACTACAACGTGGAGATGGTATTCCATACGTACGCATGCGCGGTGATTTCGTTTTCCGTAGGATGGATAGATGGTGAAATAGGGTCGTTTCATACTTATAATAACATATCAGTATATGATTGATACTGATGTTATTAATTAATAATGAAACAACTAATGGAGAACAAGTGGAAGATGAAATAAAGTTGAATGAATCGGTAACAGACATTACCTCTTCTCTGAAGCGCCTCTTTGAGACCTCCTTTTAGGGCACTGAAATTGGTCTTTGAAGATGATCAGGACCTCTATGATGTTTCTAGGGAAGTGGAGAAAGAATTTTCAGGGGTTGTCCGAGCTTGAAGTCTCAAAGTGGTGTGAGGAATAGAGGGAGGAGGTGCCCTTTTATAAGGGAGGAGAGGTGCAGCTTTGGAAAAACTAAAAATATTATTTTATTATTAAGCCATATTCAGTTATAAATATCTCCAAATTGATTTATTTAGAAGCTAAGGCGGGGATGGGTCGAAATAATCTCATCCAATATAATTTGTAAAAGATTATTTTACTATTTTAACCTTATCATTTAGATTTAACTTTAAGTTAGATAATTTTACTTTTACCGTGTCATTTTGTGTTCTTACACGATAAGGTTAATAAACATACAATAACAAGCCAAAAGAACCCCAAGTTGACTACTATTAATATATATAACCTTATCTAAGTCATTTGGACAATCCTTAGATTTTTAGGAACAAAATAACAATTAATAGTATAATATTTGTTTTAAAAACTATTTTAAGTCAATTTTGACACTATTTAGTAATTGACTTTTGTAAAAATCATAACAGAATGATTAGTTAGAAATAAGTTTATAAAATCAATACTAACATGTCATAGTAACCTAGAAAATCAGTTATATTCATAAAAAGTCTCAAATTACATTTATTTGGGTATTTATAACATCAATTATTTCAATATTTCATTAGTAAGATAATTACTGCATCATCATTGTGTCATAAATAAATTCAATTATTTAATGTCTAAAAATTTAAAAAAAAATATGTAGGAAATAATTTTATATTTCGAATTAATATTTATAGTCTAATTTATCTTATGTATAACCCAATATTAAAAATGATTTACTTATCAAATTTTGATTTTAACTATTTTAACCCTTCATTAAATAAATTAATATTAAATATTCTAATCTAATCCATGTGGGCCTAAATGGTCATATATTATCCCTAAGGTTGTTTTTGGTCTAATTAAACTTATCCAATAGAATTAGGACATGTGTTAGGGTAATAATAATATCATTTTTACCCTCAATTACCCTATATACTTTTAACCGTGGTAAATAAAAGTAAAAAGTTACTATTCACCAAAAATTATTTTCATCTCATTGAACCAAATTTTATTTACTAACATTAACTATGTCTCTCTGATTTTTGAAATTCCACTCACAGAAGTGGTAAAATTATGATTTATGTAAATTTGCAAATTCTCCTTGGAGGTGGGTAAAAGACGGTGAAAACTTCAATAAAATTTTTATATATCTAAAACTATTATAAAATTACTCCAATGAATTACATTGAACTTGTATAGGTATTAAGTATCAATTTTGACCTAAAATAAATTGAAATAAAATAAATAATTATTTAAATAAGAAGTCCGTTTTTAAATAGTAACCTAGTGTTTTCACTATTCATCAAAAATTGAAAGTTTCCAGAAAAATACAAAAATTTCACCCTAGGCTAATTTAAATATTCCGAATCCAAAAATGAAATCCATTTTGAAAAATAAAATTTACAAAATTTCAAAAAGCGTTTATTACTATTCATAATGGCTAGTTTTAATAATATTTTAATAGCATATCGTTGTTTAGTGAAACACGGTATTGTGTACGATGCAAGCTATCAAGGATGGTCGCGATTGCGTGTAAAGCAAGCCATGCTAGTGTTGTTTGTAGTGAAATATTCCTTTTATGATTTATATAAAATAAAAACAATATATTTCTTATAAAATTCACAGTTGTTACACTTAGAAACCTCATTAGGAAACAAGAATGAACCATATCAAAGAATATTCCAGAAATGCATCCAAAACAATTTCACATAGAAACTCACCTACTAAATTATAATAATCTCATGGATAGTAGTCATCTTCTCGTTAAATTAAATATACTCTTCTCAGAACTGGTCTCATAAAATAACTCAGGTGAATTTCTACTCATTTATTTCCCAAAGGAAGAAAAAACTCCATTGTCTCATTTCAAAATGAAGCATCATCAAATCCAACGAAACCCAGTGCTCAATATGATCATAGATTGAACTAAATGATACATAATCATCCTACAACATTTCTTTTGTTAAAAAATACGAATCATATCCATAATTAATCAGTAGACTATGATAATCAAATAGGCAAAAGGTTCCTCCTCTATGTTTCATCATTTTCGACATCCACTCTATAGTGATCTTCAAGCACAACCATTTTATCATCTTCTTGAAAACCAAGTGAGAACATGGACTAGGATCCATAAACCCTAAATCCTAAACCCTTGACCCAAAAACCTATACCCCAATCCCCTATCCCTATACTCTAATTAAAATTTAACTTCTTTCTAGACTCATAAACATAGAATACGAGATACATAATATTAATTAATTAGTTATTGTTATGATTATAATGGTTTTACATAATCAAAATTATATATAATTAAAATGTATGAAAAATGAATAATAATTTAGGATTCCTTCCTCGTTTACTTCCTAAAAACTAGATTATATTCATGTATTAGACTCAAAAAACAAATAGGTACATGAATCAAATCACTATGAGACCAAATTACATATTTATTAGCCAATATCACATATGCACACCTCAATCTAAACATAAATGATAGCGTTTCCTTACCAACCCATGAAACCTCACATTTTTCTAACACCAAAATCCATCATAACCCTCAACCTGAACCTTGAATACCACTCATTTAGGACTTCATCCCCTCAAACATTGCATAATGAAGGATAAGATATGGTGACTACTCAAGTCCCACCACTAGGAGGCCCTAGGTTGGAATCTATCACTGAGGGTATAATGAACATCAATATGGGAGGTAATACCCTATAATGGAAACATATAAAATAGAATGATATCATATATAAACTAATAAAAACCATCTATGATATATATAAATATATAATGAAATCAAAAGTGCAAGCATGTAATTCAATACCTTAATATAAAAACTGAAAGGAATCTATGTGTACTAGAAAAGAAATTTCATCAATGACTATAAATCCAAAATATATTCTATAAAACCATGGGCCATTAATATCCATCAAGATATCCAAAATACTTTGGATAACCCAAAAAAAAAAATATACGTAGGGTGATCATTATATTATGCTCAGTATGATCCTCTATATAGTCTCTTCTAAACAATTTTAAACAAATCATGGTAAATTCGAGTGAAAAAAAGTGTAACAAACTCAACACCTAAATAGGTATACCATGTTTCCAGACTCACCAAGGATATATCTCACCAAGTATCACATATAAGAGAGATTATAATATTATAATAGAAGATCAAGGGTACCCTACTCTATTACCACAACATTTTAATCACTCTTCCCCAACACCACACTACTTAAGTCAACTCTCTCCAAAATTGGGATTCCTATAGACACCTAAGAAAGGCATCTCAACATACACCTCATGATAACAAAATCACATCATCTCATATCACATAACCATATATCCTAACCAAGGGGATTTCAGGTTCCAAAATAACTCGTATGATGTATATCATATATTGAGTAATTTACCACAAGAAATTATATCCCATTAAATGAGTAAGTACCTCACTCCATCAAAGACTACACTTTTCATACATATAATAATCATTTGGATACTACATCATTTAATAAACAAGTGTGAAATAACCTTAATCCATCACATCCCCTAAAAACATATATTTTAAAACAACCATCTCGGTATACCGACAAAATTAATTACCAAGAGAGGATATTAGGGTTGGAGGGGGTAGTGAACCATGCATCCTTCCACCAGGACATTGGGTTAAACTCACTCTTATATTCCATTTGGTGTTACTCTCTCTACCCATCAGGGGTGGGGAAATGTGTGAAATAAAATAATTTACATGATAAAATATACCTCAAAAAACAATTCATAACTTATTTCTTGACTAAACATTAGCTAATGTAACTCAGACTCCCAACTAAAACTTTTAAGAAAAGATATCATATAAGAAAACAATAATTTTAAAGCGGTAGATTAACTACTTCATTAATTTTTATCATTTTACATTTCATAATTAATACATCACCCATTAATTTAACATTACATTTTTTTCATATTACATTACTTTAAACATTACAATAATATATATTCCATCGAGAAATAATCCCAAACAAGTCCAATACATACTATGATTAATATCTTTCAAGCATTTTCATTCATTTAACAACAAACCCTTTGGTTAAATTTTTTTTATATTCATTATTCGAAAAATTCAATAGTACATATACTCTAGGAAAACCAAAATAAGCCACCAACATGATATAAAAATTATATAATGTATATCAATATGCCTCATGTAATATAGAAAAGAGTTAATATAAAACAAGAAACCACACATTCATCCATTAATAAGACTCATAAGAGAGTATCCCTTCTCTTTGAATATAAATAAATTGTATTACAATGTTTAACCCATTTAATCACCTACAATTCTATCTCGAACACCCTCATATAAAAACCAATTCATCTCTCCATGACAGGAATGAACTACCATAATATTATTCATGCCTCCATGCCCCGTATCACATCATCAATCCCTGGATCACATCTCATTCTGCCTCCCCACATCATATCACATCATCCATCCCATAATCTGATGTATCAGATTAATATCTCATGTTCCATTTCCAAGGAACATCAAAATAGTCTCATTTAAAAATAATATTAATCTAGAATGTAATTTAATCCCTAAAAATAAGGAATCTAGCCTCTACACATAAATGAGCTATTAGGGATCCAAACAGAAGGAATGTGTCCTTCATAAGAAATTTGGAAACACATGACCATTCTTCTCTATTTATCAAACAATGTATTATTACTCCATCATGAATTAAACTATTCATTATTTATAGGTTCCAATTATGGAAAATATAGGTGATCTAGATCTATGAATATTTAAAATGGAAAACCCTAATCATAACATTTATTGTGATTAATGAAAACCAAGGAAGTAAAATTCATAATTAACATTTATTTTATTTATTATGAATAACATGAATAAGAATTATTCACGTTATTTATCAATTACATTTATCACAATAAAGATCATTTTATTTTAAACATGTATACTGGCATCAATTTGATTGTAATCAAATAACAAAACAAACATGATTCTGACATGCCTATTCCTTAATTATTAGTATTCTAACTAATTGTAAATTTATTCTTGATTTATGTTCTATATAGATTTAAATCAAGAAAAACATGATTATCAATATCATAACATGCTAGCATGTATATCGGATATATCACACTACCTAGAAATCCTATTCGAAACTCATTATCAAGGTACAATTAATCAATATGAAATTTCTACAAGCCATTTTTTATTCAAAAGAAATGAATATTAGGTTAATTAAATTTCATTACAATGGGATAAAACATCCCAAATTTATGATTTCACATGAATAACATAATAGATGAAATTTAATCCCATTCCTAAAAGGTGTATGAACTGGGATCTACATTTTCAGGTATATTTTCATTTTCTGGTTGTTTTTTTAGAAAAATCGGCTTTTCTGTAAATTTTCAATGTACATGTCGTGTACATACTGAGTACACACTATGTACTTGGATACTGCGGGTAGTCGTGTGTTATTTGTGTAGCGCCATGAACACATCCATGTAGGGGGTGACCTGGAGGCTGTAAATGTGGATTAATGAAATGTAATGTACACTCATTATACTTCCAGTGTACTAGATGAGTATTTTCTTTTTTTTTCATTAATAATACTCAGGCTGGTTCTAATCGCCATAAACACCTTCATCTAGGTTTGATATTGTCGAGAGCTCCCTTATGTCAGTGATCTTCCTCGGACCCCCTGACTGAGAATTTAACCTCTAATTTGATCATCTTTGATTGTGTTGGGATCACCTTGATAAGCTCTTTCTTCTTCGTGAGCGTCATTTCACGATTCCTCTTCTTTCTCATGTTTTCCTCTATTGAATGTTTTAGAGGATTTTGTATCTTTGCTATTCTACGTTTATTTATGCCCTTAGACTCATGTATATAGATCTCCCAATGCTGAGGTTGGTGGTTTGTGCCCTTCCGTTAAATGTCTTTGAGTTATATATGAAATTTCTCCCAATACCCATGAATGGGGTATTACATGTTTCCCATTTTAGACCTTTGGTTTCCCTGATTTTAATGTATGTATGAGTATTGGTTAATTGAATTTCAATAGGGTTGATTTCTATTCTTTGGATGTTTCTTCCCATGCATGATTTCCTATTTTGACTGTTGGGTCTAGTTTTCCTATTAGGCTGTTGTTTACATTCCCATTCCTAGTCGTAGGATGGTGTGATTGTTCTGATATGCTAATATGTTGTAGATTTCTATCCATGTATTTCTTGGAGGTTACTTGGGATGATATGCCTTTCAATGCTTTCATGAATTACACAGGGTCGTTAGAACCTAGTGTATAGGCCATTGGGATAATGGATGTAAGGGTTTCTCTAGAGTGTCTTTTCTACATAAGATGCGAGACCACATGGGGAATTGACATAGGTCCTTCCTCAGAGTGTATGTATTTACAAGATGCGAGCCATATAGGGAATGTGATGTACGTGCTTCCCTAGAGTGCTTTTTGTTACTGATATGAGACTATATGAGGAATTGACGATAATTGATTACTTAGAGATTCAATGATGAAGATGAATTAAAGGGGTTAGACTGAGAGTACTGCACAGAGGGTTTCTTGAACTTTTTATATAGGACCAGATGTGATAGGTTGTGAGTACTTCCCATAGGGTTAACTATTGTGTTATCTATTTTCTTATGTTGCATGGTAGGACAGAGGGCATTGGATGTGGTTATTTTCTATAGAGTTACCTTTTTGCGATTATCTTCTTTGATTAGATGTTACTCAATATTTGAAACTGAGGATTATTACTACTGAGTACTTCCTAGATTACTTATTTTTGAACCTTACCTACCATATATTCACGGACTGTTTGGCACAGATCTTGTAGTGGATTTCTACTGGTATATAGTCTCACACCCTATTTTGGCCATGCTTTTGGGCCCAAACATATTATATTGTTTCAATTATATATAAGGGAATTCTCCCTTATCCATTAGGTACTTTATTTTCTATGCATAATGAGATTATGGGACCAAACTATGGCTTGTGATGATGAAGAGTTGTTTACATCATTTATTTTGTACATGGTTTGAGTATTATTGAATTCTATCATTGTTTCTTGTTTATTTGTTTTCCTAGACATATGTGTTATGCATCATTCATATATATATATATATGTGATCAATTTTTCTATTTCAATTCATTCACTGTTTACATTCGTATGGATTATTAATGCTTCAGCTAATGATATTTCTTTACATTCGCTATGTTACTCTACCAATGAGGGTATATTTTCCAAAATATCACACCCAAGGACCTCACTGCTTGTCGGCAGCCTCTGGCATTCTAGGAAATGCACGTAAAGCAATGTTACAAACCGGGTACGGGGAAACTCTGGGTGGATTCTAGAACCGGGATGTTAAAAATATGTATTAGAGGAGGTTTCTTTTTCTTATTGACTTACTATTTGGAGCCTATTTTCAGGGATATGATGGAATATGTATATGGTAATAAGCTATGCCCATGAGTAGCTAAACCGTGTATAGGGAAAATCCAATCTACCTAGTTTATTGCATCTTTTTTGTTTTTCAAGTTTACAGTTCATCTGATTTTCACCATAGGGTGACTCACATGTATTGTGTGGTTATTTTGGACATTATTCATGTCCTACTTCTATTTCAACCCAATGATATGAGGGTATTCCATCTAATTCATTATTTAAGCACTTTCTAGAAATCACATGTCATGCATTCTTTCCATGCAATCTAGGGTTCCTTAGTGATTACATGTTGTCGTGATAGATGTTTTTCTAGAGATTCTTGTTGGTGTGATAGTTTCCTTGAAAAAATACATGTGGTTTGGTTGTTTATTGTTTGTGAAGGTTTTGTTTGAATGAAAACCAAAATTTGATTCTTGAGGTGTTATTGGGCCTCATTGACCAAAATATAGTGTATCATTGACTTTATCACCTTGTTAATAACATGTGTAAGATGTGAATCATTGATTAATGGGGATTATGGGACCAAAAATTTAAGAATTTGGAACTTTAATGGTTGTTTTAGTGTTTATCGAGGATCCGGAGTATTTTCTGAGGCTTAATGTATAGAAAATCCCAGAATCCACGCCATGTAGTTTTGACAACACGCAATGTGTTCTTCTGTTCAGGAAGAAACTGTTTTTCTTATGCACATGTCGTGTTCCGTATGTACACGCCGTGTAGTCTCTAACTATGTCTCAGACTATGTGGGTAGGGACACATGGTTTGGAAACTTTGGTAGGACATTCCGTGTACCGAATGTACATGCCGTTTTTTAGAATCGTGTAACCGGCCGTGTCATTAACAACATGTGTCAGGTGAGTCATTCCTAATAAACTTTGTGTCCGTCTGGAACACGCTGTGTAGTGTAACCCGAGTACCCGACCGTGTAACGAACAACACATGTCTATGAAATTTTCCTAGTACACAATTTTTCCTTCTGGAACACGTTGTGTCGTGTGAGCCATGTATCTAGCCTTGTCACTAACAACATGGGACATGGAATAATTCCTAGTACACATCGTGTCTATCATGAACATGTTGTGCAATCTTATTCAAGTAGAACCTTTTATCTTATCCATGTATGGGGACCCATGTAATGGAACAAGATTCAAGTACACCATGCGGGTTATGAAAATACATAGTGTGTTTGGGGTGTTACATGACCAGTTTTCACAGGAGTACACGCCCAAGTGTTTGGCTGATGGGAACATGCTGTGTAGGTCCGTACACACCTTGTAGTATTGTTTTTCAAAACATGAATGTTTAATTTATCTTATTACCTTCTTATACATTTGTTTCTCAGTACTTGTTAATCATGATCTAAGGTGTGTGTTTGACCTTGCATCGCCATTCCATAGAGACATCCTCTGGTTTTTCGCAAGTTACAAGGAGGTGATTAGATGCCTGATATGGAAAATCAAGGATTTCCTGCAGATCCTCCCATTGTGAATGTCTTGGAACTGGTAGTTATAAATGATAAAGGTGTTGATACATAGTTCAGATAGGGATTTCTGAGGATGATGTAGACCATCGAGGGTGCACCGCTTCTTTCCACATCGATGGACGATTTGACGCGGGTCTTTCAGTAGCAGCATGGTACCACTTTCTCCAGGGACGGTGGACCCCAGGATTTTGAATCGTGGATAGAATACATTCTTTCTTTCTATGATTATACGGAGACACCTATAGAAAGGAGGGTGAAGATCGATAGATACATGCAATGTTATTCCTCCAAGAGATGGTTGGATGTGATCTCACGGGTGGGATGCCAGTAGGTTTGGGCTTGGGATGACTTCCAGCATGCTTCTAAGAGTACTTATATCTAGAGTCTTTGAGGGATGGTCAATCCCATGAGTTCATGAGTTTTTAGAAGGGTACTCATTCAATTATGGAGTATTCCTCACGCATCACAGAGCTGCATTTCATCACACCCATTATAGGAGGCGATGAGTTATTCAATGAAAGGAAGTTTAAGGATGGTCACAAGAAGGACATCAAAACTCAGGTGAACATATTATGGTTGACTTATATCACTTCAATTGTCAAATAGGAACTGATCACTATGCGCAATTTAAGGAATTATGGAGTTGTGAGCCATGGCTGATCGGCATTTGGAGTCAGTATCTCTTCTAATGACAGCAGGAAGCGTCGCAGGGAGTCTTCACGTGGTGATCCAATGAGGCGATACACTTCTTTTTATAGTTAGGTGGTGTGATAACATTGTGGGAAGAGTGGAAATATGAGGCCTCACTACCTGAGGGAAATAATGGAGTGCTGATTTTTTCAGAAATATGGGTCGTCTTGAGTGTTTCTGTCAGATCTTTTCACCATTAGCTGGTGATAGGGGTTCTTTTATGACTCCTCTGTCAAGAGCAGCACTGCCTATTTCTCACTAGTCTTGGAACTGGAGTTCTTCTGGCCATTCAGGCCAAGGTGGAGGTTATGGTCATTGTTTCTAATCACCTGTTTTATAGTGACAACAGGGTTGATTAGCCTAGGGTGGATAGACAGGGTCACTGGGCTGCGGTTCAAGTTAGACTTTTATATTGGAGCAAACCCAACATGAGAAGAATCTCAGACCCTCTACACTGTGAGGAACAATATTATTAGCCTCATTTTTAGCTTCTTCTCTTTTCGATATAGGTACTTCCCATAGATATATATCTATTACTATTGTGGAGTGCATGGCCTTAATATTTTTTATTCTGTTGATATCTTGGGACTAGATACTCCGTTGGGGACTAGAAAAATTAGTGTATATCAGTGTAAGGAGTAAACTCTAGAGGTTGGTGGGTGTAACTTTTTATGGGACCTCTTTGTACTAAAGATGATAGGGTATGATTTCATTCTCGTAATATATTGGTTAGTTTCAATCCAGGCAGTCATCAATTTCTATCATTGTTGGGTGAATTTCACATCACCTGAGGGAAAATCGTTTCATCATAAGGGTGAATGGATTGTCCAGGAGAGAAGATCGGTACTAGACCATCATGGGTTCAGAAAAGTAATAGCCCAGATTTATTGTCTATATCTGGATGGCCAGAGGGTTTCACAGATGGACTTTCCTCCAGGGGTGGATCTTTTCTGAGATGTGTTTCTAGAAGACCTTTCAGGTTTACCTTTAGAGCATGAGGTAGACTTTTCTTTTGAGCTCATTCTAGGAGTGGCACTCGTGTCCATTACTCCTTAGAGGATGGATACACCAGCGTTAAAATAGGTCATGAAAAAGTTTGATGAGTTGCAGGCAAAGGGTTTCATCCAACCTAGTACTTATTCTTGGGGTTCTCATGTACTTTTTCTGAAGATGGCTGACGATACCCTCATGCTTTGTGTGTTTTATCCGAAGTTGAACTGGTTGACAGTCTAGAACCAATATCCATTTATTCGGATTAATGATCTCTCTGATCGGCTTCAAGGATCCTAGGAGTACCCGGAGATTATCTTGAGGTCCGAAAACCATCAGTTGCACGTTTGGCCATCAGATATAGCTCTTATAGCCATTCATAGTAGGTATGTTCTATAAGAGTATATGGTTATGTCGTTCGGTCTCACCAATGCTCCATTAGTTTTCATTGCACTGATGAACTGAGTGTTCCATCCATACATGGATTCCTTCCTGGTGTTTTTCATGGATGATATATTGGTGTTCTATCACACTCGACCTGACCATGCCACCCATTGTGAGGATATTTTTGTTACACTGAGAGAGCATTAGTTATATTCTATGATATCAGAATGCCACTTTTGGATGGATCAGATTCACTTCTTGGGTCATGTTATCTCTAAGATAGGAGTGTCAGTAGACCCAGAAAAAGTGAGAGCAGTTGTTTTCTGGGACAACCAATGAACATCATTGAGGAATGAAGATTTCTAGGGCTGGATGGATAATATAGATTCTTCATTTAGGAATTTTTTCCTTAGAAGCACCACTGACGGGTTTGACAAAGAAGGGTGTAAATTTATTGTTTTTAGATTCTTGTGAGTCATCCTATCAGGTGTTGAAATGGAGGATGAATTCAGCACCAATACTATTGTTTTTAGAGCTGGGAAATAGCTATACATTGTACTGTGATGCTTCAGGTATCGGGCTGGGAGATTTTTGTATACATGGAGAAGGAGTCTTCGTGTACGGGTCTCAGCAGTTACGGCCACAAGTGAAAAATTACCCGATGCACGATATCATGTTGGATGTTGTTGTACATGTTATACGCTTTTGGAGACATTATCATCTGGGAGAGAATTTTTTTGTTTTCATCGACAAAAAAGTCTTATGTACATATTCACTCATCATGATATGAATTTGGGACAACGATGGTTGGTTGAGTACCTTGATTCCATTGAATTGGAGATTTATTATATGCCTCGGAATGGCAATGCAGTGGATGATGTGCTGATCAGGAGGACATGGATACAAGAAGATAAGGTGGCCAGTAGTGAGTGGATTCTTATGGATATTTTCTCTGAGATGCATTTGGAGGTGCACGATAGACAGAGGCATATGTTTCATTCGACTTTGGTTGTTACCTCTACTATTATTGGTCGAGTGCGAATGATGCTACTATCAGATTCAAAAGTCCTATTCCTACAGGAGAGTGTGTCAGGAGAGGACCCTATTCCAAGATGGAAAGTAAGTGGGGACGAGATATTCCATTTCCAGTGGCACGTATGGGTTCCAGTAAACATAGGTGAGGAGATGATGCTGGACTTTCATTCATTAGTTTGGGAAGTTTATCCCGGTGTCACCATGATGTATCAGGATCTACACTATCATTATTGGTGGCTAGGTATGAATAGAGATGTTGCTACTTTCTTCATTAGTTGTTCCACATATCAGTAGGTGAAGAAGGAGAATCAGCAACCAACAAGGCTTTTATAGCAGTTACCAATTCATGAGTGAATGTGGAATAATGTGGTGATGGATTTCATGACTGGTTTACTGAGGATGCCTCGAGGGAATGAGGTAGTTTTGGTTGTGTGTACTTTTTAGGTAGGACCAGAGGGAATAAGCTATGAGTACTTCCTAGATGGTTACCTATTGTGTTATTTGATTACATATATTGCTAGGTAGGATAAGATGGGATAGACTGTGGGTACATTTTATAGGGTTACATTATGTAATTATTTGGATTGATTAGTTGTTGCTTTACATTTGAAACTGTGGATTGTTACTTCTAAGTACATACTTGTCTACTACATTCTGTACATTACCTGCCATATATTCACTAACTGTTATGAACAGATCATGTGGTGGTTGACTACTGCGATTTATTCTCTCACCCTGTATGTGCCATGATTTTGGGCCCAAACAGATTATATTGTCACATGTATAGATAAGGGAATGAGCCCTGCTACTTTAGGGACTATATTTGATGTGGAGATGGAGAGCATGGGACCAAGCTATGGTTTGCGATGCTGAGATGTTGATTAACATCTTTCCTTTGTACAATTGTTTAGTACTGTTGTATTCAAAATTTTGGTTAGTTTGGATGTTTTCTTAGAAATATGTGTCATGCATCATTCATATATATATGTGTTCTCCAGTTTTTTATATCTAGTCTTCCATTGTCTAATTTTTTATGGATTCTTCATGATTATTATATTTCTATTTGATTTAATTCCACTGTTTTACTCTTCTAATGAGTTCATAGTTTCCCTAATGTCACACTAATGACCATCGCTACTAGTCAGCATCATCTGGTGTTTGGTGAAATGCGTTTGAGGCCATGTGACCAACCGGGTACGGGGTGCCTCTGGTGGATTCCGAAACCTGGACATCACAAAAGGAAACAATGTTTTCAACAATAGAACCAAATGATATTGTGTATCTTTCATCACGTATCTTGCATGAAGCTGCAACACTCCAAGGACTTCATGCAATATTCTCGGGAAAGAAAACATGAAAATTATATTTTATTGGTGACGAACAAAATCCTTTTCAAAGAAATAATAATCAGGGTAAAATGATACTAATCATGGTGAACCTGGTTAAAAATTAATAAACTCTCCATGGATAACCATGGAATAAATAAAGGAATCCAAAAATTATTCTATGTTAATGAAATACAAAAAATATGATAAGATGGATGTTGAATCACATAAAATTGGGATATGACTATTCGTTTTGGGGAAAACTTGAGAAACTATAACTTCTATTAAAATTCAAAAAATTTCATTTACAATGCATGTTACCCTGAAGCATCTTGTGAATGTTGGAATTCATGTTTCAGAATAAAAAAAATTATATCATCAAATTAGTTAATCAAGGATGTTTAAATTCAATGATGTACATCATGAACGATCCTTAAGAAGATGTGAACATTAAATAGATGATGTGAACCAAATTTAAATGTTGTTTATTCTCCATGCTTGCTTCTTATAGTATCTACACACCTACATACATACTCCAAGATTCATTCTTCCACAAAAGGATTCAGAAACATGCAATGGGATATTCTATATGGATACACGGTAACGAACTAATCATTATTTAATAAAATTTACTTTCATTTAATTTAATGTTATTTTTATATATAAAAAATTCACTAATAGTTTTCAAAATAAATTTTAAATGACCATTATGTATACTTAACGTTGATAACACGACCATTGAACATTGATAACATGAAAATATAAATATAGGGTTTTAAAAAACCTTTTTACAATGACAAAGTTAGTAATAGCCTCAAACAGTTGGATTGTACACTATGATGCCCATTCCATAGAGCTTTAATGGGAGATAGCATTTCTGTGGATTTCCCAAGATGAATCCCAAGACGATATTGATCAACATAAGCATGATATTGACCATTTATAGAAGCAGATCTACCTCATCGTGATATGGGCCCATAATATGTTCACCGAAAAATCCTATGAAAGCCCCACTGTTGTACACCATACTAATACAGTGTATGCTGATATAATAAAATGATATTTTACAAGAACTGATCATTATTATTATTTAAATTATTATTTTTTAATTATTAAAATACTTTTATTATATTATTGCTACATTGAATGTTATTTTTAAATCACCAAAATTATTTTTTGTTAATATTGAAACTCAATTATTAAATCTATTTTTAAAGAGTTAATAGATTTTTGAAATGAATAATATTATAATAATATATAATTATTAAATTAAATTTATTAAATATAAATGATCATATAATTTTTTTAAAGTCAAAAGGAATTTTATTTATAGTTCAAAATTTATTTTTTTTCAAAACCATTAAATTTTCATTAAATGTCAATTTTTATTTGAAAATTTAAAATTAATTTATTCATAAAGTAATTTAGATATAATTAATAATATTTATGGGATTATGTTGTATAAATTATCCACATGTTATTTTTTCATAACTTTGGGATAAATTCTAATTTTGGTGTCAATATTAAATTTCATATAAATATACGGGGTGTTTTATGACATCATAATGGACCAATAATGATGTAATAAATATTATAAAATTTATATTCAAATAAATAAAAAATATTCCATTGAAATTATTTAACATTATGTTTATTTTTTTATAAATCCTTAGGGAATCGTCTAAACCATATAATATCTTTTGAGATTTTAAAATCCTTTCATTGAAAATATGCCTTATCTACACATAAACAAGGTAATTATTTTAATATAATCAGCACATTAAAATATAAAATAATGTATTACACTACCCTTTTATATAAACTTCGGTGAAAATCCATGTTGTGTTTTTTGTTTTTTAATATTTTAATATATAAGCTCATATACCTAAGTAAAAATAAAATCCCCCTACATTCCAATTTAATCCCACCCAAGCATCCATTTATTTTCTCTAAATCTCATTTAATATCAAAAACCCTCATCCAACTAGTCATTGGAGTCCATAAAATTTTCCCCACTTCTCTAATGAATGCTCTCCCAAGCCTCTAGAATCACACATCCAAGTAAGGTATTTCTGTCCTCAACATTGAATTTAAGAACATTTTTTGAGATTAGTTCTTTTAATTTTAATTTCATATACATAAATTCATTTGTTAAAATTCCTATATAGTAAAATTTGTTATATTTCTATGAGTGGTCATTTATCCCCCCTCATTCGAACCCATACATAAGTCGTTACTACGACGAAATTGCATTAGGGATTTCTCTCTTTACTTTTCCAATCAAGAACTTCTTCTATAGTATTCTTCTTAAATTTAATTTTCATATATTGGGATTATATGATACATGATACTATTATTATACATATTATGTATAAATGTTGGTATCTAAATTTCATTCAAATTAATCACCCATGTGATCATTTAATCCATTCATTACTATGCTGATACTCTGTAAGGGATCCTCACATTTCCCTTTTCCTTTAAATTAAAGAAACTTGTTTGAAATTAGTGTTGTTAATTTTAATAGGTTATGTTTTCATACATTTAAGATCAATTTCATACAATAAATAATATTTTATTTCAATTTTTTTTTCGGTTATCCTTCCTCATATGGACCCTTACCGAAACTATTTCAGTGAAGAAATATAGTAAGAGATTTCTCTATATCTTATTTTTGGAAAGAACCTAATTTATTATATGTCAATTAATTTAAAATTTCTTATGTTGGGTTTCATAATTACCTCTCTCCATTACTTTCAATTAGATTTTAAATTATGTTATACAACTTTCACTCCCATCAACACATTTAATGAATTTATATTTGAGGTTGTTATGTATCTTAAATAGAACTACACGTTTCCATTCTAATGTAATCATCTAGCGAATACCATACCCTTCTATATATTATAGGTATTCACCTTTATGATCATATACCAATTTATTGGGGACATACATGTATTTATTAACCATTCCACGGTAATTTAATTACTTTTTTTTGTTGAATGATTAAATGTTATTTGTTCTATATGGCCAACTAATGCTTGAGAGGAAATGATTATGATGGGTGTTCCCTTATGTGAACCAATTCATTGGGTAATGTTTAATATAACGATACATTAGTTGTAATAAAGGTTTAATCATTCTAATTCATATGAAATAATATTTTACTCATGGTAATCCATGTGTAGTAATGGTTTATTCATGTTACACCATGTGCAATGGCCCTTGACTCATGTTTATATCATGTTGTATGTTGTTTCAACTTTTCCATGTAATTATTTTCACACTATGTAGTGACTTCATGTTCATGATTATTTATTTCTTCATTAATAAGCCAATTGTATAAAATGTTTTTTATTCCTAATTTTATTCCATTTTTATTCCCTACATCAGATTTGTAGCTCAAATGTTTTTAGGTATATCCTTAGGTTATCCCATGCAATATTATGTGTGAATGATTGTTTTGTTCCTGTAAAATATGTTTTCAATAAATATGTTGTAATTGATTTTTTATATGGTTATATAATATTATTATTCCCCAATGACACTATACCTCTCGATATTTTGAGTTGTTTTATGTACAAATAATGTAATAAATCTTGATTAAATGTATAATAAAGGATAGTTTTGATATAGTTTGTTTTCGTGGATAGTTTTAATGAATTTTTGTATTAGGATTAGAAGACCCTTGTGAAAATCTGTAGGGATAATACTAACTATAAAAAATCATCCCTAAATATTGGTGAGTATAGAGTGAATTGTTTTGCAAAAATGCACATCCATGACTGTATATGAACATGTGGATGTGGCTCTAGAATAGTTGAATATTGGGGGAAAACCCGGAAACACCGCTCTATGCTATACATAAATAGGAACAAGTGCACAACAACCGTCGTAGCTGCACTCCATGTTTGACACTCCTGAGGGATATTATTTACAAAATTAAAAATATCACTACAAACTATTTACAAGGGATCCAAAAAAGTTTCACATATAAAATATGTGATTGGAATTAGATCATTGATATCATAGAATGAAGCCAATTAAATCAATAGGTAATGAGAAAAATGAAATTTACAAGTTATCCTTTTAATATAATTGTATTCCCCATTATCTGATTAATTGATCAAAAGCACTAATACATAAGACTATATTTGAAAAACCAGATCAAAAATAAAAAAAAGGAAGGGTTATCATCCATGGTTCTAAAAATTCTTTTAAATCCCAAAATTTTAATAGAACAATCCCAACACCAACACAATGAATGTAAGTAGAGTTGTTAGTGAAAATAGAAAATAGGGAAATTATTTCATCCCCGTAATATAACTCCTCCACTATAAAATTTGTTGATTGATATTCTTGTACAACCTTTAATACATTCCATTGTGGAATTTTTTACCATTCTGGGAATGGATTGGCATTCCCTATATAGACCCTAAAAAAATTTTGTATGAGGGAAATAACTCTCTATATGTAAAATAGACCCCTGATTCTATTCATGTTGAAGGAGGGGGATGAATCTTCCTCAACACTATCATGCCAATCATTGATATTACTATCATATGAGCATGAATATGTAGCTCGAATAATTGATTCTTTGAATGTAACCATCATCAAATACGAGCCTATTGTGAGGGAATTCACTGATGTGTTTTTTGAGGAATTTATTAGTCTTCCTCCTAAAAAAGATATTGAATTATATGTAGATATTATACTTGGGGTGTTTCCATTATCCAACACTCCATATAGAATAGCTTATTGGGATATTGATGAACTAAAGAAACAATTATAGGAAAATCTGGATACATGACTTATACACCCATGTGCATCACCATGCGACACACCAGAACGATTTTTCAAGAATGATGGGGAAATATTCCTTTTCATTTATTTTCGTGAGTTCAAAAAATTAATGATAAATAAAAAATATCATTTTCTATGAATCTATGACTTGTTTAATATATAATGTGTAGAACAATACATATTGAAGGCGGATATGCGGTCACGATATTACTAAGTAAGGGTAATGAAGGACGATATCCCCAAGACTTTTTTTCGTATAAGTTATGGGTATTTTGAGAAATGAGTGATTCCATTTGGACACACTAATTGATCAGAAATATTCATGGACATGATGAATATAATCATCAGAGATTATATAAAAAAATTGGTTGGACGATTTTCTAATATAATCCAAAAACAAGGAGGAGTGTGAAGAGAATGTATGAACTATGATATAAACCATGTGAAAGGTCAAGCTCTATGAAAAGTACAACATGTGTGTGTTTTGTCGGAGGATGTCTAATTCCTCTAAACCCTCTATCCAAGATTACTCAAAATGGACTCATGTTTTATTAGAACTATAATTCTGAATAAATCCTCATAAATTTTAAAATACTCTTATCACTACCCCTATTATCACACTGACCATATGTATAAAATTTTCATAATCTTCAACAATGGATCAAAGTAGAGAATGTGATATGACTTGATGAAAAATGAATAATTCATAACATATGCCTCAAGGATGTTAATGATTCATTTGAAAAAATAGCCCATACAAGATTTGGAGTTTGAATAAGTGACATTTTTAATGAAAATATGATGGAATTATCTCTTTTTAGTTAATTTTGAAATATATACTTATCACAAAAGTCTAAAATATATATTCACCTAGAATGTGAGGAATATGATTCAAAAAAGATTTTTAGATCTCATCATGGATTACGACTACTCAATCCACTACCATCCTGGGGATGTGACATGGTGGAAAATGATATAAGTATAAAGGACCCTACAATTATACCATTGATGATAATTGAAAATGATATGATCATCTCAGAACTTTAGAAGATGGATAAAGGAATCATAAGTAATGTAACATCAGAATCCATTTCAAAAATAATTTCACAACTATATCTTTGTGAAAACGTAATGGATTCTCAAAAAGATGATGAGGCAATTCCGGAGTAAGTTGAAACTATCAAAAAATGAAATCTTCATAGTTTTATGATGATGATGAAGGAATTGTGAGATTTTGGTCGAGACTATGTGTTCCATCATATCCTTAGTAAATGAAAGAACATTTGGAAGATATACAT
This sequence comes from Viscum album, assembly GCA_963277665.1. NCBI lineage: Eukaryota > Viridiplantae > Streptophyta > Magnoliopsida > Santalales > Viscaceae > Viscum > Viscum album. Next base: position 1,701,230,775 of record OY728127.1, read on the forward strand.
ATATTGAATTTTTCCATTCACATTGGAAAAACTATTATGTTTCCATATATCTAAGAGAAGTATTGGTGGGATAACATGAATAAGAAGATCATTGAATATACATTCAATTTACTGGTATATCAGCAAGTGATGGCTAGGATATAGAGGACAAAGGGGGTGATGCAAACCTTACCCATGCTAACAAGGAAATGGGAAGACATCATATTAGAATTTGTAATGGGACCTCCAATTACATGCATAAAAAAAATAAAAATTGTGTTTTCTGGTATCATCATACAAAGACTGGACACTTCATTATGATTCAAGAGGATTAGTTGCTAGATAAACTAGAATGGATATACATAAGAAAAGTTATAAATATTCTGGGTGTTCCAATATCAATTATTTTTGATCAGGATCAAATAATTACCTTTATGTTTTAGAAAATTCATCATAATGCAATAGACATAGATATTTACCATAGTAAGACCAATCAATCTCAAACTGATGGCAATATAATAGAACAATCCCATAAAAATAGTAAAAGGTGAGAGATTTTTCAATGTACATCAATGGTATATTGGGTAACATCTTTCTTTTGTGGAGTTCTTTTACAATAACATCTTTATTAGAGATTCCAAATGTATTCCTATGTATCCCATTATTGGAAGAGGTTAATAACACTTGCATTATGGGATGATGTTTGGGAATAAAATCTTCTTTTTCTGGATATGGTTGATGAAATAGTGGATAAGGTTGACACTATATAGCATCACATCAAACTTGCAATGAGATTGAAAAAGAGTTATTCTTAAAATTGTCGATGTGACCTAGTGTTTTCTATTGGATAAATGGTATTCCTCCACTAATTTCCACGTAATAGATTTGTGAGATTTTAGATGAAGTTAAATCTTAGTCCATGGTGAATCTGACCTTTTGAGATCCTTGATAGCATTATAACAGTGTTCTTTCAACTATCACTCCCAAAAAAATATATATCAGGTGCAATATGCATTCCATGTATCCTTCTTATGGTTGTATATCCCTTACCCATCACATATACTCAATCCAGAGGTGGTACCATTGGAAAATTACCATTACTATGAGGTGTAGTTAGTAAAGATAATAGATCATAGAGAAATTGTTCTATGAAAAAGGCAATGCCCCCCTTCAATGTGTTATGGTGAAATAAAATGTTTGAAGAAGAAACATAGGAACCTAAGGAGGTGATGAAGTAGAGCTAACATCAAATCTTTTATGTGTGGGGAATAGAAATTTTAATGTCATAATTTCTATAGGTTGGAAGATTGTAACGACCAAATAATTTATGAATAAGAACACTTTGTTTTAATTTAATATATTGAAGATATATAGAACACGTGAACTACTTTTTATGAAATTAAATATACGTTACCAATATTTATATTTACCATTGACAATATAGTCACTGAAAAATGATCATATGACTAGTTAAAATATAGGGTTTTAACAAATCCTTTTAGAAAATTCAAAGGATTTGATGGCCTCAACCTTTAGGATTATACCCTATGTAGCCCATTTTTCAAAGCTTCTGATGGAGATAGAATTTAGTGGATTTACTATAGGCCAAGCCTTATCTAAAATCCATCATCATAAATATGACAAAAACCTTTTACAGAATAATTTCAAGCTCATCAAAATCACTTTCCAAACTATGTCCACTGAACATCCACATTACGGCTCCACCATCACCCAACATACTCATAGGGAATATTCTGGAGTAATAATGTGATATGTGACTTGACCATAGAATAATGATTATGTAATTTTTTTGTATAAAAATATTAATATAATATCATTCAATAAATGTTACATTGTAAAATAATTTTAAAGAACAAATAGTATTATCATTTATTATTGAAATTCAATTAAGAAATTTATTTTTAATTAATTAATGGATTTCCTAAATAAATAATATTATAATAATATATTATTATGAAATTAATTTTATTAAATAATAACGGTCATATAATTAATATTTTTTCAAATGTAATTTTTTTTAGGGCAAAAAACTATTTTTAAAAAAACCTGTCAATTTTCAATCATTGTTTGTTTTTATTTTTAATGTTTAAATTCATATATTTAGAATATTATTTGAAATTAATATTAAATTTGGAATCAATATTTAAAATTTATATAAATGTAAATTTTCAATAATTTTTCGAGACATTCCAATGCATGGGTAAAAATTAAATATTGTATAAATATACAGGGTGTTTTATGACATCTTAATGGCCCAATAATGATACAGTTAATACAATATAAGTTATATTATTCAATATTTTTTTATTTAATATAAAAGATTTTATATTTTTTTATTGTATTAATTTTATAATTATTTAGTGAATCCTATAATACATATAATATATTTAAATAATTTAAATTCATTTACTTGAATGTAAGACTCACCTCCACATGAGAAATGGGAATAATTGAATATATTCATCACTTAACGTTATAAAATAATTTATTCCACTCATTTTTTTGATAAATTAAGAAAAAATTGATGGTATGGTTTTTTCTATTGAATATTTTATTATGTAGTTCCCAAAACCAAAATAATAATGAAATCCCCTCCCAATCTAACACAAACCAACCCATGATCCCATTTTTCATCACTAAAACTCTCTAAAGATCAAGAAAACTATAAAACCAACTCCCTAAGTTCATAAAAAGGATCCCCAAATATCTTATGTACCCTCTCCCAATCCATTAGAGTTATACATCCAAGTAAGAAATTTATATCCTCACCTTTTAATTTAAGCACCTTCTTAGATATTGTTTCTATTAATATCATTTTAATTTGTTGAAATTCATTTTTAATAATTACCTTACTGTCCAATTGAAGTTATTTATATAAGTGATCATTTATCACCCACCTCATTTGGTCCCATTCCTATGTCATTAAAATATAGAAATTTCATAATGGATTTCCCTCTTCACCTTTCCATTCAAGAACTTCTTTTATACATTGCTTCTTAAATTCCATTTTCATGTTTTTGGATAAGATTTTACATGATCCCAATACATTCCATTTTATTTATAAAAGAAATTATCTTCATGTTACTCATATTAATCCCCTACTATGATCCATTAATGCACCCATTACTATGTGGAAATTCAATAATGGATACTCACTTTTCTATATTCCTATCAATTCAAGAGACTTGTTTGAAATTAGTATTGTTTATTTGAATTGGTAATGCTTTAATAAATTTATGATAAATTACCTACCATAAATTTAATTTTATTTCAATGTTTAATCATTTATCCTTTCCCATTTTTACCCTTATCTAAGACATTAATATACCAAAATTCTGTAAGGGATTCATATATGTCCTCTTTTTATCATGCACCTCAATTATGATATTCCCATTAATTTACAGTTTATTAAGCTAGGTTACATTATTAATTGTTAACCTTATTTTCCATTTCACGAATAAATTATTAGAGACCCCTTCCTCTCTCATTAACCCATTTTATGAATTTCTACTTGATGTCGTTATACTATTGAAATTGCAAATGATTTTCTACACCGAAGTCATCATGTATTTAATAATATACACATATCTATATCCAAAGAATTTAACATTATACTTGTATTATTATTTATTAGGGACTTACCTATATGTATTACATATTAATTTATCATGTAATAACTTATAATGTTGAATGATTCCATGTTACCGATTCTATGTGGCACAGTTATGCATGAAATGAAATGTTTACGAAGGTTCTGACCTGATAACACTCCAATGAAGGTTCATGTTTCTTTATTCCTCCAATGATATTCCTATATACTAAAATGTAATATATTACTCATCTTTTTCATGTTTATTCCTATACTCGTATTTAAACCTCACCTTTTTTTCTATATTTCCTCGTGTTATCAAATATATTGTTAAGTACAAAGGATTTTTGGGGTCACGTAAAATGTGATTTCAATAATGATTTGGTATTTATATATAAAGTGGTTATATAATGTTCCTATATCCCAAATACACTTTACCAATTAATATTCATATTATTATTAAATGTAAATTATGAAATAAATTCTGTTTAAATGTGTAACAAAGATTAGGGTTATTATATAACAGACCTTATTATTTTCGAACTAATAGTCAATTATATGTAAAAGAATTGGAATAAGATGTAGATGAATAATATGAGGACAGAGATAGATAATGTAAAATTTTGGAACCAACCTTAATTAAATTATAGACATAAGTCATGATATCTGGATATTTGTTTAGTGATACATATATAAAAATTTAGTCCCCTATAGCAATCCAAGAAATATAACTTTAGAGGTTACTCACCATGATTTTTTTGTTTTTAATTTTTCTTATTCAAATGAAAATATAGACTTATTTCATACTTCTAATTTCTATCAAAATATTTTACCATGAAATATTATTTTTCCCTTTTAAATTCTTAGGTGTATCATTTATTTTTCCCATATTATGTTATTTATTCAACCATCCAATCAAACATTCAATCTCACAATCAATAAAAAATCGATTTATAAAAGGTTCAAAATAATTCATTACATTGAAATATCTGTTATTTTATACTTTTTTGGATTAAAATAATTTTTTAGCCATATTTAATTATTTCATTATATCATAATCCTAGTGTAATCTAGTTAGTTTTTTATCTACTAAATTTTTAATGTCCTTGTAAATTTTGTTTTCCATTACATTGACATCCCATGAACTTTTAAAAATACAAAATAATTTCTGGGATAAAATATTGAATGGGCGAAGGTTACTGAGATATTTTTTGTCTATTAAACATAACAATATATGGAGTAAACATGATAATAATAGAATCATTTTTATCAATGTTGAAATAATAAAAATAAATCCATAGCATATCAATTCTAGTTTCATTATGTTTTTCGGTCCCTTCATGAGTGAATTTTAATAAAATCCATATATAATAATCAATTTATCATTAAGATTTTTAATTTAATTCATTATAATAAAAGAAAATACAATGAAATCATTTCCCTTAAAAATATTCATAAATCACAATATCAACAAGAATCCATTTATATTCCTTTTCAGTTGTACGGTGTTTACCATGAATGATCACTTTAATATTTTTAAAACAATTTTTCTATTGAAAATTGACATGTGAGATATTGAATGTGAATAATTTTACCATCAAAAAAAGGATCTTGTTTATGATGAGTATATTCAATTTAAAACCGATCTTTGTAAATAGTTATACATTGAAATTGAAAACAAATTTTAATGAATTGTTTTTAAAAAATAGTCAAGGAATCATTTGGTTACAAATAATGGAATCATGATAAATGAGGAATTTAATTCTTTTTAAAGAATTTCGATGTTTCCCTTTTATAGAAAATGTGGGCTAGTGATACATAAAATGGAAAGAGTTGGGGTGAATTTAAAAAAAATGAAAACAATCCATGTTTAAAAAATACTTTTAAATATATTATTTAAATTAAAAAATTTATATTTAAATAAAATAATAAATTTTTTGAAACCAAAAAATATATATATAAAATAATAAAGGCTTATGAATAAACGTATATTAAATTTAGAATAAATAAATTAATAAAATTTGATGGATTAAAAAAATTGTGAAATGAATAATTGAAGAGATAAATAAATTTTGTTGTACCAAATACGTGGGACACAATACTTTCTAACGAAATTTTATTATATTATAGAATGATACACCTAGAACTAAATCCTAAAATTTTTAAGTATTTAATGTACTTTTTTACTTGGATTTAATTGTAGTCATTAATGAAAACAATTCAATTACATTTTAAGTGATAGAAAGGAACCAAATACAACAGACATTATCTCATTAATGGTGTACCAAGAAACCAACAAAGAGTAGTATATTGTCATTTAAAAAGAAAAAATGATAAGAAATACTTAGTGCCTAATATTATTGGCAGTATGCATTAAAATGAAGAAAGAGTATAAATAATGTATTTTTATCATCATATCAATTCTATAAAGGATTGTGGTTAACAATATGAGAGACTGAGAATCAATGTAAAGAGTGATTTGAAGATTATAATTATTTAAACACTCATTAAGGAGAATGAAGATATATTATTTAATTCACTTTTTGATAAATTAAGAATATTTGAAATTTTAGAATTGTTTTTTAAGAATGCCGAGGTATATATACAAGGCCTCCAAATTTCCTTATTTATATCCATTTAATTCATGTACCAATTATATTTGATAATGAAGAATTTTATTAATATATATAAAATAGAGATTAAAAAATATAAAAAATTACCCATATGGTTTTTATATAATTAATATGAATTTTATGAATAATTTAAAAAACAATGATTTTACTAAAACAATATAAATATGGAAATATCATCAAAATAACAAAATATAGAATGCATAAGATTTATTGATTAATTATTGTTTAAAATATAACAAAATAAAATTCATTTTTTTCCATAAAATATTTAAAAATATTTATATTTATTAATAAGACAAAAAATAAATTCATTACAATTTATAATTTTTTTCTCAAAATTAATAATAATAATAATAATATATTTATCTTTTGTAATTATGTATAGAATAAATAAAAAATATATAATATTAATTTATCAAAATATAAAATTTGATTCACCGAGATACCCTAACAATAATTTCCTTAATGAATCATTCTTTATCTTGAAATTTGACTTCCCTATTTCGAGGAATTTATTTTCATTAAGGATACCCTTTGTACCACTAAATTTTTAATGACATTTTGTATCCCCTCATCACTGATTTCTTATTCTATATTCACTTCTTCTTTTTTTATAATTATTTTTCATCATCACATTGGGGATACTTAAGATAATTCAATTTTTATATATTGAAAATTTTAAACCATTCTCTAATTCATCTTATTCTCTTACAATTACCTCATCATTAGATTATTAATCATGAATCTAGACAATATTTTATTCTTTATTTTGTTGGACTTCTTTGGTTTTAAAAAGTTTTCTTATATTGCATCTTTTATGAATATTTCTAATAATTGATGATATTTGGGAATAATCACCATTCACCTCATCCATTTTTTTATAGGGAAACCTAATGAAAATTTACCAAAAACTCCCTAATAATAGTTTTAATAATTAATTTTTTGCCTTTATTTAACATTTACCACACTTCAAATATTTTTAGATAGATGAGATGAAATATTCAAGTTCAATAGAATAATTGTAGGAATCAATTAATTATTATAGAGATTTCATTTTCCTGAACTCATTTTTTCCTATTATATATTTTAAATCCATCTCCATCCATCAATTTACCATTATCCTTAAGGCTATACCTCTTATTATCTTATCAGTGATCAAAACTCTATTAAATTTTTGAAAGGTTCACTGATTCATGCCTCAATCCCTATGTGTTTAAGTAATTGAAACACATTTTTATAGGATTATTATAATCCAATTATTAATTATTGAAAAATCTTCATGATTTTCAAATGATTATCAAATAGATATTACAATTTTGTTGACGTAAACGATAAAATCATCCATCAGCTCGTCTTCTCCCATTAAGATATATTTGAATTGATCTGGGATGTTTTATATGTATGAATATTTAACGTTTAAGTCTCTATTATATATATATATTGGATTTTTCACTAGATTCAATGTGATCCCTTTCTATCTTAATTTTGGTTTACTCTTTTATTGTGATATTTGTGAGAGTGATAAATTTTGTATTGTTTTGTAAACCATTTTATACTTCTTAAAATTTAATGTGTGTGAAATCTCATTATTATGAATATTAACACAATAAATAATTGTTTCAAGAATATATAAGATGAGTGATATATTATATATAACCATATACTGCCACTATAAATGTAATCCATTTCCATAGATTAATTGAAATCCCTTTTTGATGAAAATATTCAATAAATCAATGAATATCTTCATTCATACGATATTAATTATTTTAAAAACACGTTTAGTATGAAATTATAACTGGAAATATTTCACAAATTCATTAATAAATATATAGGTATTATATGATAAATAAATTGAAAATTACTCGAAAAAATAGAGTTATGGTATAAATTAATTTTCTTAGTGAAACCATTAAAATGGGGGTAAGTTAGTGGAAGCCTTGAACACTGACTCCATATCAATATATATGCGACCTCAACCACTGCATTGTAAAAATATGTCTCAATAATGATGGAATGATAATGATATATAGATTTATAAATAATATACATAGACAAAATAGATTTTAGATGGACCACACACACTTATAATTCGGTGGATAATAATGTCTGTTAAGTTGTTACGATCTCATAACCCAAATTTCCAATTTATGATTGAATGAATAAATAATTATTTTATTATAATTTTCATAATAATCAATATTGGCTTTGATTTATTTATTCTAGAAGGATTGTATCCAAAATAATGGTTTCATACGTGAATGTTAATTTTGGATATAGTACAGCTGGCATAGATTAGTCTAGTCAAGAAGGAATGTTCAAAAAACCACTAGAATTGGCCATTTTCATAACCAGGACTGGAAGATTGTTGAATATAGACATCTAAAATAACAATCCAAAGGGAATTTATATATAATTTATTGTAAATAAATGTTATAAATTTTTTCGAAGGTCTCATTTAGAATCAATTTACATGTGGATAAAAAAAATTTCACAAGAAAATGTCATTCAGATAATGAGCTTCTATTATTGGATAAGAACAAAATGATTATTTATTGTGAATTATAGAATGTCATGAAATCTGGGATACCAAAAGGGTCCCAATATTAATTTTGCGGTGGGTCAATTATAACTTTAATAAGGAAAACTATAGTTTATTAATATAAAATTATGGAAACATCATTGATCTCTAAGATATATAGGTCGAAACATTTATAAATGAAAATATATTATTTGATGTATTTATGGTTGGGTTCTTCTACATGTGATATTTGTTCCAGAATTTTTGTTTACATGGGGGGGGGCATCAGATGTTGTTGATGGGGTGATTTTTTCTTCTCAATTAATGTACATCAATTTATCTTATTTTACAATTTTTAAGATTTATTAATAAATATTCTTTATTTTAATATTGTAGTGGTTTTCATCTAGATAAAGGGCCACCGTCCTAATTTCTTAAATATGATCATGTGGGTTGATAGGGTTTAGTTCACTTGAAAATGGATTGTTTTGAAAAAATTAATGTCATTATGATTTACAAATTTAGTGGGATTTCACATTTTATAAATAATGGAATCATAAAAAGGAGGGTTATGAATAATTAAATTACATGGCATGTATAATAAATTCTAGATAATAAAAATATGTGATTATCTAATCCATAATGATCTGGAACATTACAAAATATTATTTGGACTAAAATTAATTTCTAATTAATAAGGGGAAGTACCTCATAAGTAGATAGAAGGACTGATGTTGATGTCATTATTATAGAATATTTCCTTTAACATTATAGATATTAAGACTACTTGTGAATTGATAAAGGATCACTGTTTGTTAATAACATTAAAAGTAACAAATTTTTTATTATATAGTAATTATTCATCATTATAAGTTCATATAATTCCAAGTGAAATATAATGTAAATTATATTAGAAGTATTTAGATTTATATGGAGTTAATATGATTATATTTTTGGATCTACTTATTATTTTCTGATATTATAATTAATTCATAAATAATTGAAAGAAACGTTGATTGTTGTATGAAATTGAAATTTTATGATCAATATAATTTTTGAAGTTGATGAAGTTATAATTATAAAATAGGATTTTATATAGAACTATCTAGGATTATATCAGTACCATGTACAATGTGAATGGTAAATGAAATATCATTGATGTGAAATATTTAATGAATGTGGGAGAGAATGGGGATATAATATTATATAAGTCAACCAAAAATTAACCAATGTGTTTGGATTATATGTATAAGGGTAATATCAAGAGTGGATTTAATTATTAAATATTTACTTTTAGAAAGGAGGGTTCTGGATTTTCATATTTAAAAAATATTAACACTATGAGAGGTAGGGGTATACTACTAATTGTTAATATTGTATTGGAATCATGTATCATTGATTCTAGAGCGTCATTCCATTAATTTTATAAGAGGCTGAGTATTTCTAAGAATGTATTTGGATTATTTGACAGGTCTCATCATGGTTATGATGATGCTATCAAGATCAGGATGAAAGGAGATACTAATGCTTCAATGAAAATTGACTGATTTTTTGAGATACAATGTGTTTGACCCATACCCAGGTTAAGGAAGAATTTATTATTCATTTGTCAAGTGTATGAGGTTTGTTATGGTATATGGTTTATAAGTTGAATATATAAGATTTAATGTGGATCTATAGTGTTGTAAAATGGTATTAATGATAAAACATTTTATCTAATTGAAATATTTTATGGCGAAACAAATGTTGACTAAAAAATTTCTAAAACTACATTATTGTGGAATAGTTCATGATAAAATTAATAGAAATGGAAATGTAAGTATTACTGTATATAGTTGAATTGAAACTAGATCAATCATATTTTGGATCATGTGAGATTTATTTGATAAAAATATTGAGAAATGTGTTTTTATTACAAATATATTTTAACACATGTCATGGATGTTAGTCCTCATGCATATAGTTGTGTGAGGGCCTTCCCCAATAAGATTTCAAGGTGGTTCATTGCACTTTGTTACATTTTTTGATGCTTAAATAAAGAATTAGTGTGATATATTCCTAAAAAAACTTAATATATTTTTTCTTTTTTCAATAGATATTCATGGAGTAAAAATAAACTACATGAAATCTAGAATTATTTTTTTATAGTAATGGTGTGGAATATGAAAATATATAATTCTAGATGTTTTTATAGAATAAAGAGATATAGGGTTTGACAAAATTATACCTGACACAATACAAAAAAATAGTTTGGAAGTATTAATAAATTGTATATAAAATTACAAATCTAAAATTATGGGGTTGGATTAAGGGATCCTCAATATGTTTTGGTTGGAATCCTGTAATTTTTTCATATATTTCATTAATATAACCCCTTCTCCTCTATGTTTGGATATTATATAACATATTTGGTCAATATGAACTATTTATGTATCCCACATAATGAATTTTATATCTCTATTATACAACTATGTTGACTCTAAGGACGGTTATCGACATCATGGTGTGTCCCAATAATGTTTCTTTCATTTGCAGGGTTATTAAAAAAATTATTTTAGATGTGGTAAAATTTACAAATCAAAGACATTAGAGTCTTTAATGACCAATATTGTTTGAAACACTAGGTCAAACAACCTAGGGTATAATTAGGTTATGAATGTTTTAAACAACTTCCCCATCTGATATTATTTTATGTTAAAAAAAATCCTCTCTCACTTTCCTATAGCATAGTATGGACTAAAATAAAAACATGCATTGGTCACAAAAATTTTAATTGGTTCAACATTAATGGGATATATCCATGGAGCACAAACTAGAAAGGTTTCGATGTACAAAATTGAATATAAGTGCAATAAATTTTATAAAGATTGAAGTGGACTCAATAACCCTCTTAGTTTACAACTAATCACAATTTGAAAGCTCACTTCTCTCTCAACTAATGTGCGGTCACTACTTATTTAGATGATCCATTCATATTTTATAGATTTATATGTCATTTAATTATCTCTATTTAATGAATAATTAACTATACATATATGAAATATTGAAGTCCACTTTTTAGTCACTAATGAATACCCCATTATGAAAGATTTTCTAGGATAATTCTTCTTAACAACCTTTATGATTCTCACTAAAATTTAGACCCCGCCCCCCATCTCAAATATCCTTCATGGATCTCTTCACAATTACCCATAGAGAAGATAAAATTGTCTTAAAAAGACTCACATACATAAACAAAACTCAGAATAGTCAGTTTTCATCTGCTTCATTCATGATTCTCATTCTTTTCCCCCAAAATCACATTGCCTTCGTGAAGCAATTCTATTTAGAAAAGCTCAAAAACTCAGTTGGCAATTATCCTTCATTATTGCCATCACATACCACCTTTGAAAAAGTCAGAATGAATTTTTACTATAATATTTTCATTTAGTATTTCTATGACTTCTTCTTACTATGGTAGAGTCCAATTTATAGGCATTTCCACCCAACGTTCTGACAACATCTTCACTATTTCATGAGGCATGTCATTTTCTTTTGTGACACTACCTTTTTCATGGATACCAGAGTCATTATCCTTCACTTATTTAATAAAAAAATTTCTCAAACTGGTATTTTCTGTGAATCTCATGCCATATCCATATTTTAATAAGTCCTTCATAAAAAAAACATCTATGAAGATATCTCATAATCGCACAGATCACCATAAAAATTGTTCAAATTATCATAAACAACCATTTTCAAAACATCAATCTTCATTAAATTGATAAATTAAAAATATATTTATATGACCATCTTGAAAATCCATTTTTGTAATGTTTTTTCATAATCAAGATGATCACTATCAAATACATTTGTGCATTCAGAAAACACACCTATAAAATCAAATCCTCATAAAATTCAATATGTTGCCATATTTTTATGGGATATTGAAAAAAATAAACATTATCAATGACTTTTCCAGATTCTGTATTTTGGATCCAAAAAATTTGGAAAACACTGGGAAATTATGAATCCTTGTGTACACAATGTTTCAGAACCACTTATTGGGAATTGATCCCTTCTTCATATATCATTGTCAATATATAGTTCTAAAATCCTCTTGGGACTCAAAAAATTTCAATGGAAACCCTAATTATAAATAAAAAAATCACCTTAAAAAATATTCAATGATATATTATGTTATTTTCCCCCACAATATCTCACTTTTGGTTTGATAACAACTCATTCATAATTTGATCTCTTGATAAAGATCCTTTTATCCTCAACATCCATTTGACTCGAGCGATTCATATATTGATCAATGATTTACTCAACATATACTTTAATCACATAAGAGAAATGCTCGGTATGAGAAACATGAGTATAGTGAAAAGTTCATAAATGAGTCACTTCATTCCTAACAATAATTATTGATACCATTCCAACACCACTCTTACAGTTTCATCATAAAACTCAGTTATCATGATATCTAATCATGGATTGATCACTTCTAACATTATTAGATTTAATACTCATACTCCCATATCATTGCTCCCACTTTCTTGATGCTCTATCTATTAGCTGCTTCTCGTGTTTTGACTAACACATTTTATCCCCTCTCAAAAAACCACAACTTGATGAACCTCACATTCTCCTAGATTTTTAATGATCCCAAGGGTTACTCCTTTGTGGATTGACACATTGGATTGAACAAAAATTATCACATTAAACAAAACACACACCATATTGTGGGGATAGTGGGTCCCACATCCAAACTCATTCAAGTACGGGGAGAAAACTGGACTCTTATATATAGTCGATGCCTAGAAAAAGTTTCCTTGTGTATGGCCATTGTAAGATTATCTACAACCTATAGTTCAGTAGGAACATACATGAACTACACAAGCCCTTGATCCCCCTTCTCATGGATAAAATGATATTAGATCTCAATGTGTATAATCCTTTTGTGATGAACATTATTTTTGATAATATTGATAGACCTCAAATTATCACACTGGATTCTAATCATAGAATTTACATCAACTCCTATATCACTATATTGTTGCATCATCCACAATAATTGTGTGCATGATTGAGTTCCCACAATATACTCAGCTTATATTGTGCTTAATGAAATTAAATCTTGATTCATGCATAGACAATAAATACAGAACCCACTAATATAAAAGGCAACTCCAGTCGTGGATTTCATATCCTCCGATGAACCAGCCTATTCTGCATCAATATATCCCAATAGCTCTGGATGAGATTTGTCATCATTCATCAAAACGAAATCCAGAGATCCATTGATATAATGATGTATCCATCTCACTATAATCTTTTTTATTTCCATGGGAATTCATTAATATCACACAACTTGGAATGTGGTGAAAGAAATATCAGGACTTGTCACTATTAGGTAAAGTATGATTCCAAAAATCCACATGTATTCTGTGATAATAACCACCTCACAATCCTCATATTTAGATAATTTCATATAGGTATAAAATTATGTCTTCTTCTCCTTTTAATTTTCCCTTTCAAATCATATCATTGGTTCTTTTTCATATTTCGATTGAGAAATAAAAGTCAAATTCTTTCATTTTGTCACCTGTAATACAGCGAAAATCGTTATCTCAAAAATCAGTGACATTTTTAAATAACATTTCATGAATTCAGAGAATTTTTTATATTTAGCTTCATCAAATCCACTAAATATTATCTGAATTAAAAAAATATCACTTCCATTCATTGATTAATATTATTTTTGAAAGAGATATTTTAATAAACTCCCCCACCTTGAAATCTATGATTATTTAAAATAATCAATCCGTGCATGGAATGATCTTGATACTTGTTTTAGCCGATATTTCCTTTTCTGTAATATAAAAACATTGTCCTCAAATTCATGAATGAGAAAATCATCTAGATACTCAATATAAACATCTTCTTCTAGAACCCTATTAAAAAAGGAAAATTTGACATCCATCTGAATCACTTTGAACATCCATTGCACTACAATAGCCAAGAATAATATGATTGTATCCAGCCTTTCAAATGGTGCAAAAGTCTCATAAACATTGATACCTTGTATAAGGGAGTACCTGTTTCACACCAATATTGCTTGGTTTTGAATCATTTGACCATCATCATTTATCTTATTGTGGAAGAACCATTTAGTCCCCATGACATTCATATCTGTTTTCCTCGAAATAATATAACACCTATGATTCTTATCAATATCAACAAGCTCTTCATGGTTAGATTAAACCCATTTTTATCTTCTTTTATATCAGGCAAACATTTCCTCTCTACCTAATATAAAAATGATGTATTCTGTAGTGACATCATTCATCTTGTCTGGATAGGTGGTGTCTGATCACCAATGATATTCTTCCAATCAATTTAATCCAAGCTCCATGGAATTTGTGTATATATAGATTTCACATTCTCATTCTCATCATCATTATCTTCTTCTAAATCATCATCTACCACTTCTTCACTCCATGTGTTTCTCTACTCTTCATCACTTTCATTATGAAATATTTCACCGTGATTTTGAATATTCTCTTCATTCTCTGCTACATTTACATCATTTCTCTAAACTACTTTTCTAAGCCACTTATTAAATCATATAATTGGTTTTATATTTATATGTTTCCACAGAATATCCACTAAACTCGACATGACTTATATTACTTATGTTTTTCTTCTTTGATGATAAATAACATACATCCCCCTATATTCAATAATATTTTATCAGTGGAATCATTCTGTACCACATATCGTATGGTGTTTTGCTATCAAGCGAACAAAACAAAGCCATGTTATAATTATAGTTTTACATCATCACTACTTCCTTCCAAAATTTCTCTAGTAGGCCCTTTTCAATGAGAATATTTCTAAACATGTTATTGATAATCTTATTTCTCCTTTCAAAAACTCCATTATGTTATGGAGTAATCATTAAAAAACGTTATGCCTTATACCTTATTTTTTAGATATAGTATTTCACTAGACTATTTTTTAATTCGGTACCATTATTAGTAAGAGTCATTAGATTTTTTTATCCATGAATTCTCATAAATTCATACACATACTGCTTTATAAAAATAAACACATCAGACTAATGGGAAATGGAAAATACCCATGCCATTTTTCGATTTTCATTTGTGAAAAGAACACAATACATATTCACATTAATTGATCTTGATGATATAGGTCTACAAACGTCAACATGCACCAATTTAAGCACTCTTATTGAGTTAATTGTCATTTATTTGTATTTATTTCAGATGATATTTTTTTGACAAGGCATACACATATGTGTATGATCACATGGTAATATATGAGGTATCTAGATGATTCACACTTCACTTGATCTTCTAGGGAAATTTGGAATAGATGACCAGTCAATTATGACAAAGAATGTGTTCTTCCTCTATAGAAAATAGCATATATCTTCCTCACCTCTTACAATGTAGATATTTACCATTTTTCTTTTTACCAATAGGACCACTTCACCACCAATTCCTTTGTAAACACACATATTCTTAGTAATCCTTATTGAATTCCATGAGTGACATATTTAGCAGAGAAAATTAGAATTGTGACTATGAGATTGTACTACTAAGACATCTGAACATCTCATTTCAATCACCGAATCATGGAATTCTATTGCCAATTATCATTAGTCCCTCATCATTTCTATATTTTAAAACACATTCATTGTCATATTTTATACGTGTAAAAATATCCTTATTAAATTTTATATGGTATTTGATATCGATGCAAAGGATCCATACATCTGAGTGATCTACTGATTGAAGGGAAATTTTCACAACCACTACCTTCTATTCTATTTTTTATCCATGTTTTTTAATTCAAATTAATTTTAGATTGAAATTCATGATATTCCTCAAAGTGAAATGGACTAGGCTCATCATACTGATTTGGTAATAGATTTTTCATTTTCATCTAACATTTTGGATTGTTGTTTTTCTGGATGTGATTATTTTGGTCCTACATTGTCACATTCATATACATGGTTAATGTAGAATAACTAGTCATGTGCCCAAATCCTCTACCGTAAAACCAATGACCCTCAAAAGTTGTTCTAGATTACAATCATCTATTTTTTCCCAATACTATTCATCTACCATTCGGTATCTCTTGTTTATAGAACACACATGCTAGGATTGTACCATATTTACACATTAGCTAAAATAGATATTTGGGTAAATCCAACTTGTTACTTATTAACTACTAGTTATACCTTGGGATCTATAAATATTTTGCTTCTTCTTCACGACTAAATCATCATTCAATCTTACAAAGGGTGCTTATAGTCTGACTTCAACTTATTCATTTTTCTATTTTTCATCAATCCCAAAATTGGCATTACTATTGGATCATAATTTTTTCTTCATTTATGTTCAACCATTATTCATCAGTTCTAAATTTTTTTGTGTCTGAATGATCTATGTTTCAGGTTTTTAATTATGAATCATGAGTTTTTTTATCCTTTACTATTATTCATAGACTGAAATCTTCTTGTTCATGTTATTTAATGTATTTGATTTGATCATTCACTGGGTTATTATAGCCATAGATCTCCCTTTTTTGTTCTATAATCATTGGTTTATTATTATATACCGTTATAAGCTTAATTTCTTGGAAGACTTATGATTTTCTATTTCTTTCTTCATCTCAGCCTTCTCTTCTTCCTGATTTTCCATATCGAGTTTGGCATCATGTACCACATTGTTGGAATTATTATTTCTTCTCTCCAAACATCTATATCCACAAGATCTACTTCTAATTCATCACCCATATCAACTCTTCATTCTAACTCTTTTTCTTCTTCATTAGCATTAGGTTATTCCTTTTCCTAAGAACTAGTGTCAATTGCTAAATTATAATTTTCTCCACGATCATTTTAGTTTCGTATTTCTTGAACATCCTCAACCTCAAACACATATTAATTGTATCATTCTTGTGAAAGAATACACTTTTTCACAAGGAAATTATACTTAAGTGTTTCTATCCTATCACATGGACTAAACACTTCTTCATGAGAATTTTGAATTCTTCTTCATCATTTTCTTGGAAAATAATGGGGAACATTGCCATAATATGTCCAAACTTTCCATGTCAAAAACATGTTAGTGGATGTTTCCCATTAAACTTTAATTTTATTCTTTATTGTTTTGAGGAATGGAATGAAGTTGTCTCGAATGTTTCAAAATTTTCATGAGAATCTTCAATGGTGAGCTTCATCATGGACTTGAATTCAACTTCTTTATATTTCCCCATTTCTACAAAATACTTATCATCATTTTACATCTCATATGAAGAAAGGGTGTTGTGTAGGTTATCCAAGGAAAGATTCTTCGGGTTATTATCATCAAAAACTAGAACATTCAGAATGAATCAAGGTGATTGTATTCACAAGATGTACTTAGGAATATTTATTTAATCAATTACATATCCCATACCTTATTTTTATTCCCAAAAAATATTTATCCTATGAATGAATGCATATTCAGACACATTCTGGTTTATTCTCATATTTTCATACTTGTTCCATAGAAAATGAAGCTTTGACTCTCGTTGAATTGAATCTCCTTGATATATGTTCATTAGTTTTATCCACAAAGGATGTGATTTAATTCCGGACATCCCCATTGTTTAGATATAATTGAATAGGGATCCCCCTAAATCATTAATTCAATTAGTTTCATCATCCAGTTCCATTCATTCATCCACAGATAATGAACCAATATATATGTCTATTGCAATACCATGCATCACTATTTTAAAAACATCAATTACCAAAATTTTGAAGTATTTTTGCCTCTGATTCTATCATAACTTAATGATTTTATCCTTTAATATCGGATTCCCTTTATTATTGTAACCATTCATTGAGAGAGAAAATGTGATCTTAGCCTTTAACTTTGATATTAATTGTTAGAACCCCAAGATCAGATACATTAAGGGGGTGTGAAATATGGTTAGATAGTTTCAAACAACATCCCCTTTGGATCTTTTTTAGCTTTTAAAAAAACCAAAACACTTACTCATACCAACCACAAAATATTGAATGAAATGAAAACATGAATAGGAAACTATAGTTGTACTTGGTTCATTCTCACAGGGCCATGTACTAGGAGCATAAAGATGTAATGTGTTGATGTTCCAAATCCATTATAAGTGCATTATTGTTGAATTTTTTTAACTGTAATCACTTCCCCTTCAAGTTTAAAACAAATCATAATTTCGTTGATCACTTCACTCTCAAATGATGTTTTCCCACAACTTATTTAGAATATACACTCATAGTTTATATACATGTATTCAAATATTTATCTCTACTGAATGGATACTCCATTGTATGTAGATGATCTATTAAATTCTACTTTTTATTCATTGGTGAATACCCCATTACCCCATATTCACTAGGAAATGCCTTCTATACACACATCATGAATATAACTACCATCCAGAAAAAACAAATTTTGCTATGTTCCTTTGTAGATCTCTTCATGAAGTCACTTAACGAAGATAAAATGGTCTTGATGAAACACACATACGTTAGAAAAACACTCAGAAAAATTGGTAGGATTTTGTATCCTTGGAAAATCTCTAGAGTTTCCCTCAAAATCGTACCACCTTCGAAAATAAATTCTGTTCAAAAAATCATAGAACATTTATTTTCATTTTAGTTTTCCCAAAATTCTTCACATACCTCCTTCCAGAACATGTTTAATAATTCTAAGCATTAATATTTTCTTAATGACTTGATCTAACTTATTATTAATTGGGTAGAAGCCTGTTTGTATGCATTTCATCTAAACCCTCTGGCCACATCATCACTATTTCACAAAGCACATACATTTGCATCGTGGTTATCCCTATTTCATGGAGACCATAATCATAAATCTGCACATCTTTGCAAACCACCATTCATGAACTTTCATTATTTGTGAAACTCATTATATAGCCATATTTTCGTAATGCCTTCATGAAAATTAAAATTCAAGATTATTTCATGTAATTACACAGGTCACCCCAAAAAACATTCACACATTCACTATCAACCATTGGTGAAAACATAGTGTTCAGAAAATTCATTCCATTTCTATATTTTTATTTGAATTTCATGAAACTCCTCATTCCTAATGATTTGTCATAAACACGAACATCACTGTTAAAAACATTTTTTCCTTCCTGAAACAAACATTGAAAATTCCATATTTGTGAAATTAAATCCCTTACCATATTTGATGATATCATTAAGAAATTAAATTTTATCAAATATTTTTCCAAACACCAACGTTTTTTCACCGAAAATGTGAGAAAAATAGTGAAATGACATAACCTTGTGTGCACAATTTTCAATACAACTACTACGGTGTCTATCCCTTCATGTTGGATCCTTTTCAACATATAGTGTCAAAAACCTCTTAGGACTACAAAACATTACATGGAACCCCTGTTGGTCAAAAAACGAAATCCCCTAAAAATGATTCAATGAAACCTTGAGGTTTTTTTCACAACATATATCAAAAAAATTTCGATTAAAATGATCAGAATAGTTTGATGATGTAGTTAGGAATAATATAAAAATAGGAATAACCATTTTGATCATGATAAATGATATACATATATTAAAATTAGATAGATTATATATATTATGGATTATTCATTTGAGCATTTAGGTCCTCAAGAAGAATAAATGTGATGAACGATGATATAAGATTAGTGTCGAGATCTAGATATTATTTTTAAGGATTCAGTTCTCGAAATATAAGAATCATAATAAAATATATGGGAGACATCTAGGATCTAAAGAATAGTTTAATAGCTCACAACTGCTGTACAATAAATTATTTTTATGGATATATGGAATCCATAGATCTAGAAATAAGTGTCTAGACTTAGACTTTCAATTTATTTAAGGTAATATTTGATTGAATAAATGGATTCAATGCATGAAAATAAATCACAAGGGATAACAATAGTTATATAGTTATAAAAATATTTATTTATTTAATGGTTATATTTATTGAGTTAAAAACAAATATTATAATGTATTATAATGAAAATATTGTTGTTAATGTGTTTTAACAAAACGAAATGTTATATTTTATTGGAATTTTTTTTCTATATTCACATCACTATAAACCAGATAATGTCAAATCTTCTGACATTTTAAAAAATAAATTTGGTAATATTATGTGTGTAGAAGCTATTTATTAATGGTTATTTCGAAGGTTCAAATTATATAATGTATAAATATGGTTTGAATCACTGACATATGCAGTGTTCGAAAAAATATAAAGTGATTCCCTTACGGTTTGATGAAACATCCGTGGAAGTGAAATATGAATATTATATTATTTATATTTGATATTGGGTTATTTTAGAGTAACATATATAATATTTTTCTCATACGGTGTTCATGTATGTATGTTAATATATCCTTCACATTCAAATGTATGATATACATCTAGTGGGTTCACACATGAATTATATTAACAATGTGAATGTTTATTTTTATGAATGGTTTGGGATGAATATTATTGAATGATCCTGAATGATTTTTTGGATGCTGATTGAGAGGATTCAAAAGAATATATAATTTGTTCTATAATTGAATATTTATATCATAGTGTTCATATAATGATTCATAATGATTTTATGTAAGACTGTATCCACACCATTGGAGAAACACTTCTATTTATCAATTTATAAAGACCCAAAATCAAAATATGAGGACAATAATATATATAATTACCTATATAAATCAATGATCCAATGGTTTTATTATGGGATAGACTCTATGTTTCTCAGCATTTCACTTGTAATTTGATTTTATTAGTAGTAGATGATGAATTTAGTATATAATTAGTGTGTGGAATTTAAGTGGATTCTCTAATGTCTTAGAGGAATGGGAATCATGACCATATATTTTTACAAAATGTCATATTATTGGGGTATGTAGATGTATAATACCACAGTGATGTAGTTGTATAGATGAGTACCAGAAGATTTATTTCCACTAGGTTTGATACATCTATAACTTTGGGGTTATGATTTCAACTGGTATATTTACTATCCGCAATAGAAGAAGACTATATTTATGTCATTTAATATGTTAATGAACTGATATAGTTAATGTTCATGTGGGAAGGACATATAATGAATCATGGGAATGGGTTGTTCTCTTACGATATTCATATCATGATTCTTCTAGAGACGAATCTATAATTAAATTCATCATTGAAGTACATTGAGTTTATGGAACAATTCATTCAAAATCATCTAATGCATGTGTTGTTAGTGGTAATAAATATTAGAAAAAGACAAAATCTAATAGGCATGGTTTAAATGGTTTTAAATTTGGAATGTATAAAAATGTAGTGTGACATAGTGGGACATGGGTGAATAAAAAGAGGGATGAATATAAAAAAATTTATTATTAATGTTGTAGTGAATCAAAGTTTTCTTATGATTTTTTGTTTCCATGAACCCTTGAATGTAGTATTACAATAGGATATTGTTAGTAATTAATGTAGAAAATTTTATGGGTTAGGTTGATTGAGCATTTTTAGATTAATCTAGTACATAATTATTGGACAGTAATGATGATTTTTAGTTGTTGAAGACAAATGGTGGTTCTTATTTTCAAAAAGGTGGTATTTAGAACTATTTTTTATTTTACCATGTACAAAAGTAGGATATAAAGACAACATATATTTGAAATGATGATTTTGAAACTGGTTATACATTTATATAACTCAATGTTGAATATATATATAATTTTATTTAATGGATGATTCTAAATTATGTGACATTAAGATCACACCCAAGTCGTTTAACGATCTAATTTTATTGTGGATCTTCATTAGTATAAATGATCAAAAAGATGATCATCGATGATTTAGTAAATGCTATGCAACATTGGATATTTATTGTGTTTAACAAAAAATGTGGATTTAGGTATTACTTGTATATGAAACTGTGAACATTGTAATTCATAAGTTTTTAATAGATGAAGAATTAGTGTTTTCCTGTGGATAATGGACTAATTTATAAACAAGAATTTTTTTTATTTTTCAATCATTATGTCTGTGTTCTTATTTTTTTTTTTGTTACAAATATTTTTATGTAATTTACCAAGGGTGATTGTCTATTTCATAGTTTAGTTCATTTATTCATCTCAGTTTTACTATATCAACTTTAAAGGTTCATCCAATTATAAGATTTCCTTAGTATTGTACAACTATTGAATATTTTAGTGATTTAAATCTAGATCATGTGTGTCACACCCCCAAAAATATATAGTATCATATTGAACTCTAATTACATGATGAACTATATGTACCAAAAATTCAACAAATATAAACTTCTCATACTTTACTTGCCTCAAAAATTGGACTTTGTTTGAACCGTTTTTCTCCTCCTCAAAATCCCTCAAAATCCCCCATATAATTCATTAAAAAGAGTCATATCCCCTTTTTTTAATGACAAAAACAATTTCCATTTTAGTCTAATATTAATTTATAAATATTGCATGCATTGTTCCATGGTTATCGTTTCTATAATACTACATTAAAAACTAAATGATATCGAAGACAGAATTACATTGTTCTCAATATATCTAAATATAACTATTATTGACTTCATTGTTTTGATCAATTTTTTATAGAACATAAAATTTTATTATTATTTTATTCATTATTTAATAATCCTCCAAGTCAAAATCATTATTATGTAGAGAATGATCTGTAGCATGGAATACCTCAATGCCTCCATTAATATGAATTCCCTAAACTTGTGGCCCTATGGTGATAGTTATATGGTTAGCACTATCATGCTATTTTCTTATTAAATACCCTACCCCATACATATTTTTTTATAATATTTTGGTTCTAGTACACTTTAATCCATTATATATGGTGTCACTTAACTTCATTAGGGTTTCAATTGTTTTGGAATAATCTCTATAAAATTTCATTCGTGCATTATTCTGGAATATTCATCTCAATAGTGGAATCTATATTCTCTCATCAGAATGACTCCATGATATTGGCCAAAATTATTGACTAATTTAATCCTCACCCAACTTCACCATTGTTGGAAAATATTTGTTACAACATGTTAGCTCTCATGTTAGAGTGAATAAATTCATAATAAGAAAAACTCAGGGTGTCGACATGTGGTGACATGATGATATCATCCATAAATATTAAATAATTTATATCAATATTTATTTTATATAAAATTAAAACAAATCCAAGACCCAAAGTCATTAGTTTTTTAGATATTCGATATTTGACAATATTATTTTAATATATATTCAATTAATCCATATAATATCCATCTCACATGATACTTTTATAAAATATCATACATAAATTATAATGCATAAAATTTTGGAATAAAATAAAACATAATGGTGTTCATATGTTAATATTATTGGTAATTATGTTGGAATACAATCTAATATCATATTTCATCCTAAGATAAACATATTATTATGGGGATATAATTTTATAAAAAGGACATAACATAATAGAGTCATTTGAAATAAAATATAGATAATAAACCATGGTTCATTTATTTTACACTGAAATTTTATAAAATTCATTGTATAATATATAATATTCATGAGTATTATTTTTTATAATCATCGTTTTAGTGAATTTTAAAGTTTTACCATTATTTCAAATTTTGATTGTTATTACCGCCATAAGAGAACTATTGTATGGTACATTTTTAGACAAACAGTTTGTAATCTGTTAGTCATTATTTAAATCTTATATTTTATTATTAGGTTTCCCATTCCATTGGTAATATTTCATCATTATGGACAAATATTATATTAACATTTAAAGAACCCCATTTTTGACATTCAAATTCGAATATTTTGTGAAAAATGAACTAGAATGATTCCCAATAATATTAATGTATTATCCATGAATCATGGACAATGATGATATAATTTTATCTATATATAGAGGAGAAATTAGAGAACATTTAATTAAACTTTTTAATTATTTAATACTGAGTATGGATGGGAAATCCAGGTGGCCCAAGTTAGTCAGGAAATTCTAGGCCAGATTCGGTGGTCTTGAATAATAGACCACCATTTTTACTAATACTGTCCAGATATGGTGAAAAATTGGATGAAATTTGGAATGGTGTTATATGGATTCCTTGACATAAATTTTTTCATCAATTCACCATATAAATTTGGCCATCAAAATGATCATTTTGGCTCCTCTTTTTGGTGGATGATATATGGCTCAATTGTTTTTTTAATGGTGGAAAAATATTAAATCAATTCACATTCCACACAAAGATGTCTACACTAAATAATTTTTGGGACATTGAGTTATTGGAGATAAAACAAATTATTCCAAAATTACTATATAAATTAGTGTTTTTGAATGATTTTGGAGGAATTAGTGTATGTTTTTATGTAATTTTGTGCATCTAATTTGAAATTTTAATTGTAATTCATCATTTATATGTAACATCAAACACCTTCATCTCTTAATAATAACTCTTATTATCATAATTTTCTATTATATTAAATAACATTTTTATATTTTTATTTATTAATTTGTAATGATAATCACAAATAAGATTGATAAATACTCATACAATGATTTAGTATTTAGGATTTAATTTATTTAACTTCATTAATTTCTCCCTCATTCATCTACTATCATCTTCCATAAAAATATCCTCATAAATAGACGTTAATTCATTTAAAATTTTGATCAAAGTAATTATCATGGTATGGGAATGAAAATTCCTTCTTAGTCATTAAAATTTTTATCATTTATTTTATTTTATTTTATATTCAACATAATTCTTCCTTCCACTTCCTTATATATTATTATTATGATAATTTTCAAGGGATAATAATATCTTATCCATTTTACTCCTCATGGAAATTATCCTTAATGTTTAATGGTGACTATCAAGTGCATTTGATGAATTTAAACCATTATCTGATGATGTTAGTTTGATTTCATTTAATTATTCCATGTATTGTTTTTGAAATTTAAATTGTTAAAAGTAATTACATCCAATTCATCCCTTTTAATAAAATAGTATAAAAAAAATTTAAATAAATTTAATTTCATTATGTAAATTGATTATAATTTAAAATATCTCTAAAAAACCAAAATACGGACACTTCATATCTAAACATAAGATATAAAATTGATGTATCATTATATCTATTCATATGTATTTGAGGAGTTGATAACAAAATCCACACTTTAAGCGACTCTATCATCCAGAAAAACTCAAGTAAATATTTATGATAAAAAAATCCATTCTCAATGGACCCATGTACATCATCTAGAAATTAATACAATTATCCTAAATTTCAGTTTTCCCAAATCAATTTTTCTTATTATTTCTACCTTTTTTTCTCTCTTCTCAGTACATGTCCACCTATACCTGTTTCGAATAAAATAGTCCAGTTAGGGTGGATAGTCCTATGGTTGGAGAGATATGAACTCCTAGGGGTATCTTATAATTATACTCTAATATTCCTAATAAAACATATGGAATATTGAATCCATTATAGTCACTGTATTCCAATAAAAACAACTAATAATCCATGGTGAGAACAAAAATAGAAATCCAAACTAGGTAGCCCCATTATTTGGGAATGTTTTTGTTAATACAATGAATCTCTTCCTCAAACCTGATTGGAAAAAATAATCTTATTTAGTTAGATATTTTTTCCTATGATAATCCAAAAATTTATTCAATATTTATGTCATAAACGACCATTAAACCTTTCATGGGATGGAGTCAAAAATTATTCACCTTCATGTCAAGTAATTCAATGGTAGTTTTGAAACTATGATCTCCCCACATTAACTTAAGACATTTATGATGAGGCTATTTCATGTCACATTAACTGATAGAGAAAAGCATTTGTTAAAAAAATTATTCCTTAATTAATTCACAACATGGACCAATTTCAAAGGTAATTATACAAAAATTATTTCACCCATTAGAAAATTGATAAACTCAAAAAGTGTCGCAAATCCTTTTTTTTGAATAATGGTAGGATTTTTTTTTGAAATAAATTATAAATCATAAAATACATGTTCATAATGGTTTCTCACCAAGTATTTTCCATACCAGAATGGGTATTAAAATTTAATTATGGTCTGTTTATAGAAAAAAATAATTTATTAACATGATGTTTAATGAAACCTACAAAACAATGTCCCAAAATATTCATATGGGTACCAGTATGGACTGGATGAAAAGAAAGAAACATGGGGAATAAAAAAATATAATTAGAAGACACTCAAATATTTTTTGATTAACACTCATTGGGAATTATATAGTCTATGGAAAAAAATTTGGTGTTCATGAGGAATGTGAATGTGACTGATCTTACACTACTAAAAATTAGACATTAATAGTTTTAAAATGGCCTTTATCTATGAAAGAGAATCATTGACTACCAATGTGATATTAATATGTATATTATTTAATAGGCACTAAAAATTATCTAATATATGTCCCCATTATCATCACATATAATATGGTGATAAAAAACTAATTTATTAGTGATTTAAAAAAGAATAGATAACCTGGTCTATTGTAGTTTACTGTTACTCCACACTTCTGCTCCAAAAAATCAACAAAATCCTTAAAATTAGGCACCAATAAAGAATTAAAATGAAAATAATTAAACTCAAATAAACGGAAAATTAGTGTTAGTAACATTTAAAATATTAGTTTATAAAATTATATAAGTACAAAATATTACATACATTAAAAAACATTAGTGTTCTTTTGTTTTTTGATCTGAACCACTTAATGAGAAAAAATGAACATATAAGAGAAAATATATAATTTTATTGTTAATATAAAGAAATAAAATAACCCAATATATTAATTTTAAAATAAACTATGAGCCATACTATGAAAAATGTGTAACAGATTGAGTTGTGGTTGATTCTTCCAATTCACACCATTACTTGTTCATTATCAAGCATTATCACTATAAAAATTCACTACAAAATTATAAGAAAAAAAATGACATTTTAATTTATTATCTATGAACTTTTTGATTAATGAGAATTAATGTGGACCCATTTTAATGGTTTTGGTTATGATATACATATTTTAAACAAAAATGAAATTTATATGTTTAAAAGTCTCAATTGGACTCATACATGTCACACCATAAATAATATTGAGGTGTGGTGGGTTATTAAACATCCAAAATTAATTATGGACAATTATATTAAACTATAAAAATAATATGAATATGTATTCACTATTTTGAGTATATCACTTTTCATTTTTTTGAAAATGTCATTTAAAACCAGTAACTCACATTTTGACCCATAGATTCTACATCCTATTTTTATTGGAAGGGATACTAATTCTAAATATCATAACTATTTTATGAATAATTTTTCTAAATTATCAATTTAATCTCATCATGCTTTCTCTGATTCTAGTGAGTGACATTTTTTGAATTAATATAACGTTTAGGATGTCACATCGAACACATTGTGTCATACCGAGCACATAATGTATCTGATTGTGGCGAGGTCTGTTTATACACATAAAAAATTACATATGGATAATTTTTATAATTTTTTAAAATAATTGAAATATGTTTTCTTAGTTTTGAGTGTCTCATTTTTCCTTTTCACTAAAAATAAAGCAAATTTTAAATAAAAATAAACATTTTTAGTCATAATTGTCGTACCACGAATTGGATTACTCATACACATCCTAGGTTACATATGGATCGGTTTAATAACGAATCATAACAATATGAATTCTGAATTTCATTTTTTAGTATATAACATATATTTTTTAACAAAATGACATTTTAAAATGGAAACACAGGCATTGAGTCATACATGTCCCATTATGTGTTAGTTTGAAATGAAACTAATTCTAAAATGATAATAAATTTTGAATTTATTTGATAAATTTTTAATAAAATTTTAGTATGTTTTATAAATTTTTATGGAGTGACACTTTCTATTAAAAATGTGGATTTTAAGCTAATAACAGACACATTAAGTCATACCGACCTCATGGTGTATCTTTTTGTGGTGATTATAACTCGTACACAAAATAATTAGTTATATATGGTTTATATATTGTTTTAAAACAACTAGCAATCATTTAATTCATTTTGTGTTGGAAATTTTTCATTTTTAATAAAATTTATATCAATTTAAAATAAAATGAAGATCTTAGAGTCATATCGATCAAAAGGGTGAAAAAATTGATGTGAAGATGATTTATACACATCCCAAATGATATGTGTATTGTTTTGATAATGTATCATAACAGTCATGCTTTTTCTCCTTTTTGAGTATTTCAGTAGTCATTTTTACTAAATTTAATTTCAATTTCAAATTAAAAAGGACATGGTGTCATACTATCCAAACAATGAATAAAATTGTGGTGTAGATGATTCATAAAATTACTAAATGACTTATAGGTCACAACACTA
This sequence comes from Viscum album, assembly GCA_963277665.1. Taxonomy (NCBI): domain Eukaryota; kingdom Viridiplantae; phylum Streptophyta; class Magnoliopsida; order Santalales; family Viscaceae; genus Viscum; species Viscum album. The sequence goes on from OY728127.1 coordinate 1,701,260,036, forward strand.
ATGTATAAAAAATAAAAAGGGTTTTATTATTATCTGAGAGGTCTTTTTTAATAAAATGTTATTTTAAATTGGAAATATGGACTTTGTATAATACTGGTCACTTCATATGTCAATTTGACCATATACAAATTACTACATGTCACAATTTTTTTTATTAATTGATAAGCTAGATTATAAAAGAACCCAAATGTGTTTTATTGTTTTTAAATGAGTGATACTTTTTGATCTAAAATGAATATTTTAAATGGATAGTGGTCATTTCAATCATAAAGGTCATATACTGTATCATATTGATGTGCATATGATTTTTACAAAAATAAAATTACATATGTATCATTTTTTAAAAGTATAAAAACAACTAGAAATTTTTTCCCATCTTTTAGATTTCTGTTTAACATTATTAAAAAAATAATGTCAATTTGAATTAAAAAAGTGATACTAGGAGTAATACCAGTAACATCATGTATCAGATTAATATATGGTTGATACCTAAACATCACTATGTCTAAAATATTTCCTTACTACCATTGTTACCATAACTTCCATTTCCATTATTTTTTGAACATCCAACACTTAATATTTATCAATGTTCATAGTAGAGGAAGCTCTTATTCCCTATAATCTTCTGGCTCTTTAACAACAAGAATGGGTTTTCAGCTAATAACATCAAATCAATATGCAGTGTTGGTAGTTCGACACTAAAGGAAAAGGAAATGTAAATCACCGTAACATTGGAAGAATGATACATTTTATCTACTTAGTTTTTTGTTGCAGATATTTGAATAAAAAATATGACTTCCCAAAATATGTCTGGGAAAAAATAAATAAGTATTAGATACAAAATTATAAGGAAATTAACATAAAAATATTTGGTGAAATAATTAAAAAATTAAATAAAATAGTATTTCTTTTACAATTTCACAATGGATGCATGAAATCATAATGTATTACACTATTTTAATTATTTAAATTATAGGCTAGAAGTCCAATAACTCATGTTCATGAGTATCCAAAAAACCACCCCATATATAATATAATAATCCTCCACTATAAAGAAAACACTATTATATTATTAATACTAAAAAGAAATAAATTAAACATAAATATGAAACAATACATTAATTAACTGGAAAATGCATTTTCTGTGAAAACATCAAGATATAATCCATGATTGAGTGGTGGTGGGAACATAATGGATAGTGATAATTTCCCTCACTATAGGATTGAAAATGTTTTGAGGTATAATAAGTATGTGAACATTTTGATTTCCATCCTTATCCCCTCATCTCCCAAACATTTATCATTTTTTTTGAAACACATCTTCTATATCACATGGATGTAATACAATGTTTCATAAAATAATATATGAAGCAGTAATTCATGGGATGTCCAATGATCAAATTATTATAAGTAACTTATATTTTTAAGGGGTTGAGTCTCATTCCATCAAAATGGATGAATTATTATTCGGAATATGAAACTGATGTGGATGGAAATTGTACTGCATTTTGTTATCTAAAAGGGGTAATGTCTCCCATTTTTGAGAATTACAATGTTGAAACTACATATTAACTAATGAAATGTGGACATTGATACTTGCATTGGCATAAACATTCTTGTATGTGATTCTAGGGGTCTTGGTAGGGACATGTTATGATTATATTTTCTTTTGTTTATAAAAATTTAAATCATTAGTAATATATATATATATATCAAATTTTTCGCATTTACCAATGTATTTTTATTGTTAACCATATTATATAATTGTTAACCGAAAATAAAATTTTTATCTTATATAAATTATTATTTATATTTCTAAATATTAAATCTATTTTATTAAATTAGATATCTAAATATTTGGGATTTATTTTCCAAATAAAAAAAATAATATATAGGATAAATAATTATTTCAGAAAATAATTATATAGTTTTCAATAGATGGTATTTATTTATTTGTAAATGCCAAATATATTATTTATAAAAAACATACACTCTTGTACATAGGAATTAGATTTCAGTAATGAAAATTTTTATGGACCGACCAACTATATGTATGGCCAGTGAAAATATATATCAAATGACCATATAATGAAAAAATTATCAATTTACATTCCAATATATTTCCATAAATAATTATATTTAAATAAATCACCCAATTTCTATATTTCTTCGATAAAATAAATATTCTATATCGAACATCATTCCATCATTCAATAGTAATACATGATGAGATAATTTATATGGGAAACAATTAAAATTTATTTAGAATTAATAAAACCACTTTATGACTTTGTATTTTTTTTATTTTATAGTTTTATTAATCATTTTTTTCCATTATATCGTATAATTTATATTTATAATAATTTTGTTTACAATTTATGTTGTAGAATTATACAATAATGAAATAAATCATTGTTTATTTAGATTTTTAAGTCATATAAATTGAGTAATTCTATTATAATTCACATGAAAGCTATAGATGTATAATTTATTATAAATTATGGGATGAAAAATTCTATATCTCCTAAAATAATTTCACCCTTAAAAATCAATTTTCCAAATCAGAATATATGAGAATAATTTTATTTCATTACAACAGCCGGTTCCCATGTTACTTCCCTATGCTTATGAATTTGGATAAAACTTTTATCAGCTGTGAGGTAATGGTTCATCAAAATTTATCTCAATGATCCATTGTGTTCACTGATTATTATTGATAAGATAGATTGTTCTTTAGTGTTTAAAAAATAGATATTCATATGTAAAATTGGATGATAAATTTCAACCATAGAATGAACTCCATTGAAAGATATTGTCAAAAATTATTTTTATAATATATTTGTAAAAAATATTTTTATAATATTATTGGGTAGTATATATTATTAAAAATTATATTTTTGTATTGTATAATATATATTAAAATATATATCATTATTTCTATAATATATATTTTTATTTTATAAATTTTGGTAATATAATATATATTTGGGTTTTTATAATATATATATCATTATGTTTTTTTGTATAATATATAAATATATAATATTTGATATATATTTATATATATATAAATATAATAAATATAAATAATTAAAATAATATTTCTTAATTGTTTACATAGAAAATTGTGCAACATATTTTTTTTAAAAAAAATCATATATTATTTAATTGTATAATATACTTGATTAATATATTAATATAGTATATTCACATATTTTATTGGTATAATATATATTTATAATATATATTTATAATATATTGTTACAATATATATTTGAATAATTAGCAAAATGAAAACATCATCTACCAAACCAATAGAAATTATGTTCATCCATAAAAATTGTATGTGTCAAACTATTTCTATGTTCATGTAACATTCATATGAAATATCATCATTAATAATGTATTTATACAAAAATAAATGATAATTATCACTGGCTAAATGGACTTAATAAAAATTTTCATACATAATAATCCTTGCATCCCTTCTTCGTTATATAGTGGTGTTAATTCTCTTAATTAATTATCTATCATTCCAAAGGAGTTTTTAAACTAAAAAATAAACAATTACATCATTTTGTGGCATTGGGGTTGGTAGGTTGCACAAAATCTACAAGCAAATATGATGAGGGACTCCATGGAATGACAAAACAATTACGTTCAAATAAAAATCCCTATTTAAAATTGTTGACAACCTGGATATGTAGACGTTAATGAAAAAATTAATTTAGAAAAACATTTATAGATCTTTCCAAACCATAAATAAATAACTGAGGAGGATGAATATAAAATTAGAAACCTTAGTTTGAGTCTTTTAATCATCTGAGAGAATGTAGAGATATCGAAGACCTAGAAAACATTCGATCCTTGGATTCATTCCACCCTTAAATCCTTTGAGGATTGGATTTGACCATGAAGATATTTGAGCCTGGATTTTGAGCCTTGATTTCATCTTCAATTCACTAAGTAGGAGTGATACAGATGCCGAATTTTTTGGGTATCATCGGCATCGTGAAAATTTGGCGACTAGTTTGGGTTATTTAAATAGATCGTGATACATTTATCAGTGCTATCAAAAATCAAAGAATAATGATATGGATATATCAGAGCTAAAATATCATTGATAAAGGCTATCTTTATTAGTGCTAAATTATTAGTGTTGATAAATATAGATTATAACAGCTCTTAATTAACTAGTGCTGATAATATATATATTTATGAGCACAAGAAATCATTAATAAATCGGAATTTTATATGTGCTAAATTAATTAAGCGACGAAAAATGATTTATAATTTTAACAATAAATAATTTTGTTTGTAAATATATTAATATAATTAACGAAATAACTATATTTTTAATAATTATATATATTTATAAATATATTATAAATACTCTAAAATTAAAAATATTTATTATAATTTTATAATTATAGAATTATAATTACATAAATAATTTTTTTCAAAAATAATATTTATATTCTTATATATATTTATATATTTATAGATATATATTTAATAATTAAATGTAAATATAAATATATTAAATATACTAATCCTTTTTTATATTTTTCTTAATTGTATAACTATTTAAAAATATATAATTATTTATTATAATTATAAATATATAAATTTTAAAAAATAGTAAATTAAAATTATAAATAATTTTAGTTATAAATATTTTAAAAAAATATTTATAATTATTAATGATTATTTAATATTAAGTGAGTGCATGCTAAAATTAACTCAAACTGAATAATTAAAAATGAGTTCATTTAAGGAATATTTAAAAAATGGATATGATTTATATGTTTAATTTTTTTAAAAAATAGATATCTATTGAAATAAATAGAAATACAAATTGAAAATAATAATACATAAAAAATATATATATATAAAATAAATAATTTAAATTCACTAATTCCCTAAAAAAATATTTCTATGTGTGGATACGTTGTATATAAAAATTCATTTACTATATATATATGAATTAAATATAACACATTATAGGTCTATGTAAAATAAAAAAATCAAATGACATTCAATTATGTACATACTCGAAGCAATTAGTCATTATTTTTAATTCTAATTAATTTGTATTTATGTAACATTATTAATTGAATATATAATTACTGTTAAATGGAATGAATAAATATTTATTATTATATAAATCAAATTTTTATACATTCAAAAGCAGAGATATATATATATATCTTTATATATTTAATATAATCTATTTATTGTGATTATAAATATTTATCTAATTAATAAATTTTTTAATATTTTTCTCAATTTACTAATATTTAATTTTTATTTGTTTAATTATCATTCTACATATATCTATATAGTTAAAATATAATATTTATTAGTATACATAATTTATATATAATATAAACAATTTATTATTCTTTATCAAAATTTATTTAAATAATTTTGTAAAATAAAATCATTTTTATTTTCAATTTATTTTGTAATATAATTTGATTCAATCCATTGTCATCAATAAAATGCACTGAAAAATGATCCCATTATGTGCGCAAAAAATGAAGCACTGATAATGTTAAAGCATTATTAGTGCTAAAAGTATTGGGCTGATAATGTGTACTCTTTATCCGCGCTAAAAAATGTTCTCATAAATTGTGAATTTTATTAATGCTACAAAACAACTTATACAACCCATAATTGATATTTTTTAGTTCTAAGAAAGGGCGCATTATCAGGTATTTTTTATAATGTTGATATAGGATAGTGCTACTAACATCCTACTTTGTAGTAGTACTTGGATGGACTATGAAATCTAAGCTATTGAGTCTTGCATAATTTGTTACAAACATGACCAAAAGACCAAGAAATTCTAAAACATCCCTACAATAATAAATTTATTCTTAGTAGGAAAAACAGTGGATGTCAATGCTATGATCATTTTGATTCCACAGTAACAAAACACACTCAATTCAAGGCACAATGTCTTTCCACGGTTCCATTGGAATGATAATTGACAACCCATCCAAAAACTGATTCATCCACATGATGTCAAACCCTAATGACAAAAAATATTTCCAGATAATAAATACTTCCAAACACAACCAATCTAATAAAAACATCCCCTTATCCAATACCACCAACACATCAAATTACCCATTCAATAACCAATCCAGAAACCAAAGTATACTCATTGGATAAACCATCTAAAACAATCCACATCCTTATCATTCCTTATCCAAATACTTATAATATTATTCAAACCAATGAAATAATTAATTCTAATGTGTTACACCTTTAACATGGATTGAAAACCATTAAAATGATAAGTCTCCCAAGCCTACTCAGGTGGTACCATCCATAACTTTAAGAGGAGAATTTAGTGACACACAAACCACTCATAAAAAATAAAATAAGTTAATATCCTAAAATGTGGGGAATTCCTTGAGTATTCACTAGTATCCATTCACTAACCATTAAAAGATTCAAAATAAAATGATAATGTCAACTAAATAACTTATTATTTTTTAAAATACAATGATATAATGATAGATCCACAACCCAAATAATGAATCCAAAAATCATTTCATTTTCCCCAATGCATAAGAAGTAAATATAAACCTAATATGAATGATATGATGAGTGAGATCTTCAAAAAATTTACATCGAACATAGACATTATAGATGAAAATACTATACCTACATAATCCAACTACCTAATGTATCTATCTACATCCAAAATGAATTTATCGAAAAAACATAATTACTTTTGTCTGCTAATGTGAGTACCATAATATTAGGAAACAATCAACGATATTTAAATGACATGGGATTTCCATACATAAAAGTTAATCATAGATAAAACAATTCTAACAATAAACATTTGGGTCTTGGAGATAGGGTTTACAACATTACCTAAATAGTGAATTACAAACTTGGTTTTTAAAAGATCGATCCTAATTCTATTACACTCCAAATTTCTAAAAATTGTTTATGGTTTTCTGTAGGGATCATAAGGGTTGTTCTTATAAAATTTGAAAACATAATCTACCCAAAAAAATTATTTATTCTTAAAAATCCTAATAATATAGGAACTAGGAAATAAATTTCCATCATATTTGGTTACCCCGTACAGTAAAAAATCAATACAATCATTAGATTAAGGAATGTTACCATGACATTTACCTTTTTGAACATGATCTTTGACCTAAAAAATTTATAATTAAACTCTCAAATTGGGGATGTAGTGGAATTTCACTAGTTTAATTGGATAAGTAGTGTTGAATGAGAATGATATAAACATTGGAAATCATTAAAGTATGTTTAGGTCAATATGAGATTGATTTTTTTTGATAACATTAGAGAAAATTTTCTCCTTGTATCAAATTTATTTTAGATGGATCCTGTTATGATGTTTCAGGATCTACAATAATTGTAACCATTGGAGTTATAAAAATTATTGAGTCCATGTCCCTTCCTAAAACAAAAATGAAAGTTATTTTTCAAACAAAAATTCTAATGGTACAATTTTTTCGAGAAATTTTGTAAAATAAACCGTGTTTGATGAAATTTACCATCTTATTTTGAATGCTTTAACCAACTAAGCTTGAATTAAAGGTAATTCCTTCATAAAATAAATTTTAATTTCTAGGAGTTGATCAGACATTTTCTATTTTTATATCTTCCTTTCTCAAGAACAATAAATAGATAATGATTCTATACGTCATGACCATTCATACAAATGAAATTGTATAAGACCCTATTTATATTCATGGGATTATACCAGTCATTTGTACCCATAAGATATTTCTTGAATTTAACACCAAACCATGTAAATATCTGTAAAAGGAATAGATATATATCTTATGGATGTGGTATGTAAATACATTCTTAATTAATTGAAAAAGGTATCATCTACCCCATTAGGTAGAAGGAGTGGTTAAGTGCAATTCAATGTGTTTTAGTGAAGGAATTAATCAATGTGATTACTTATGAATCTGGAAAACCTACACCTGTAAGAGCAAGTAGTGGATATAAGATGTGCATTGACTATAGAAAGATAAAATTGTGTTCCATGAAAGACAAATTACATTTTCCCTTCATTGATCATGTCCATGAGTGAGTGGACGATCATTAGTTATATTGTTTCATTAATAGACACTCAGGGTATAATAAAATTGATTTATGCTTATAATATTAGGTAAAAATTACCTTAATTGATCTATTTATCACTTTTTCATTCAAGCACATACGCATTGGTTTATGTATTCCCCATAGTACGTACTAATGTTGCATAATGGGAATCTCATCCTATGTGGTGTGAGATTCATTATTATTATTTATGGTTTAATTATATATCTTTGGGGATACATTTTAGTGTCTTATCTTAAATTATTAAATGTTTTTTTAATGTGAGTAAAATAATCTCATCCTAAACATGGAAAAATTACATTTCATGGTAATTGAATGAAAATATATAGTAAAATGAGAAATTTTGTTAATTCAATTGTTGATATCATTTATGAACATTCACATTAAAAAAACATCAATGATATCCCCGTTAAGGGAAATTTTTTGGGTTCTATAGAATGTTCATTAGGAACTTCATCTCCATTTCCCGACCACATTGTTCCTTACAAGTAATTTTTTTTTCTATTTACATGGATATAATGTTATGTATAATATATCTCAACACTCAATTTTCCATTTCTCTCTCTACCTATAATGTAAGATCTCAATAGGAAACTCCCATGAGAGCTCATGAATCATGTGAGTGACTTCACTATATGTTATATCTTAAGAAAATGTTGTTATAAAAGACCATGATTCTTTTCTAATAAAGGTAAATCATTAAAAAAATCACATGTTAATTATAGAACCACTATGAAATAATATCAAGAACTTGTATTTTCCCATTTAATATTCATGTCTAGTGTCTTAGGATCCTCCATCATTATCTCCAATGATCATTAATATATAAATACCTTTTACAAAAAAATCATTCTATGGACTGATCTGTTGGGTGTTTCCTTCTTCTTCAAGTGTTTTGTATAAAAAATAAGGATAAAACAGGTAATCAATTTTTTAGTTTATCACTATTATAGGATGGAATTCAAAGACATCACACATCAACATAGTGTGTTTAATTAATTTCACTATGAAAACTTTTATTCTTTGAGTGATTTCCTCAGGAATTGTTACATAGAAAACCATTTGGGTAAGGTTTTAATTAAAAAAATATCTTATATCAAATATAATATGATATTAATTTTTGAAGAAAAACACGATGTGTTTTAATATTAATACCTATTCATCTTCTATCCTAATCAAATATTTATGAGATTCCTTTCTGAGTATGAGAATGTGTACATTATTAAATTCTATCATAGAGGGGCATATGGAGACCAATTTTCAACATAAAAACATTAGAAAGTCTCATCGAATGTTGATTCATTATCCCTAACACCAATATGGATTTTTAAAAATTCTACCATTGTTTCCCTAAGTGTTAGTAATTTGCACCCAAAACCAAAAGGAATAAAATTCCCTATACACCCATTCTGGTCATAAAATAATATGATTTCTAAAGAATTTATTTAATGGGAACCTTCCTATATTAAAGGGGATATATATAAATATTATTAGATATTTATTATGTCTCAAAATTGGATGTTCTAATTCCCACTATGTTCAATGACCATAATATTGGGTCTTGATTCCTAATGAAGAACATATTTTAAACGTTTTGAATTCCAATGGCTATCATTTGTAACCCTGGAAAATGTATAATCAACAAATCCTTCTTAGAACACATGTATATGAATGGGATTTTTCACAAAGATTCAACTTTCGTCATCAATCCAATGGCCAAATAGAGTTTTAAGATAGAGAAATTATGACAATTCATGTAAATAATTCAATAAATATAGTAATTATTTCTATGATAAACTCGTGTATTTCCATTGGATGTAGGATAATTAATTTTAAACCATCCCATTTTTTTCCCTAGAGAGTTTGTTTTGTGGAAAATATTTCCATTTAACTATGAAAATTTAATATATGTCCTTTTTTAAAATTTCAAAAATTCAAATTTAATTTATTTTTACCCTAAAATGATGAAATAATAACCACAATGAGAATGAAATATTAGGATTCTAGATTATGAAAATGCAAGGATCAATAATGTAACTATCATAACCAACCAATAGAGGTGGTTCGATAGCCATCGGTATGGAGGCAGATCAATGACATGGTATGACATGATCTCGATGATTGTGAAGGATGGGCTCGGCGCAAACAATGTGACGAGGAGTGACCCGGTTGTGTGTGAAATTGTGGTGTGTTGGGAGGTGACTGATCTAGTCCAGAACGGCTATGGATTGATCTCGAAGGTGGTGAAAGATGTGCTTAGTGAGAGAATAGTGCAGATGAGCTGTTTAGATGCACAAGACTATGATACAGTGACATGTAAAGGGGCTACTGATTTGGTCTTGAATAGATTTCTGGTTGTGAATCAGGGTGCGATGATGTCTGGAACAACCAGCACAGGATTAGGTGGGTTGATTGTTCCCAGATCTGATATATCATTCACATTAGAGAATGGGATAAAACATTTAACCCCCTTTAGGTTGTCAACTCCAACACTCAAATGTTGGTTAGGTTTTATAGCCTAAATTTGATACTATGTCATCCCAAAACCTTGCATGACATTGTAATATCTATCTACATTATGATAAAACTTTATAAAGAAATAGAAGTGGCTCTATTCAGCCATTTTGTGAGGTTCTTGTTTGAAGTTGAACTGGGCTCGACTCTAGTTGAAAATATTATTCTTACAACAGATGATGATTTTATTTATTTAAACATTGTTAATGATAAAATGGATAATTTTAGTAAAGTATGTAATTTAATAAGTCTTGAATTTTCTAACTTTATATGCTCCAATGTCTACACCTTCTTCTCCATGAGCGGTCATGATAAAAGAAATTATCTCAAAAAGAATAAAAATGCACCCGTTTAGCGGGTTGATATTCTTCCACAGCTGCCGTTAATAAGAACCAATGAGAATAAATCACAGAGTAACAATTCTGAAGATGATAGAAAGTCATAGGTTGATGAGATGTGTTGCGAGCTGGGTTACCCACCTAATACCAAGATGAAATCTTGGGCTTCCATATTCTCAAAAGATTCAATTGCTCCCCGTAACGATCTAGGTAGTGATGATAAATTGATGAAGGTACACGTTACTAAAGATTCAATCCAACAATAGTTTGATCATAAGCTCCCACAAGAATGGTTGGCCTCCCCTTATAGCTGAAAGGATAAGAAATTTTTGGAATCTTACTCATCAGCCTTTTCAAAAACATGTCACGGTTCTTCAAAAACAATGGTGGATAGAATGGGTTTCTGGAATGTATCCAACAAGAAGAAAAATTCTCAAGTTGTATAATATATTGTGGTTGAAAACATTATGTAGGTATCTCTGTACCTCTTTCTGATAAAAATGATTTTATTTCCATTGAGATGCAAGAAAATGGGAAAATGTACAAGGATACTATTTCTCAAAGTCATGTAATGGAGGCTGAGGAGGTAACCACTCCAATGGAAAGAAAAGCCTATTCTGATTCATGTAAGGAGAACCAAGATAGTTCTGATTCATAAATCACTGATGTATAGACTCTACATAAAAGGATTTAATCAATTCCCCCAATAATGGGGGATTGAGAGGTAGGGGACATGGTCGAGGAAGGACTGGATGTCATATAATCTCAGAAAATGAGATGATTATAACAAAGAGATTGAGGAAAAAGATAAGCACCTAGTTTTTTTCCTTTGGCACTATGCTTTGAATAACTTCACTCTCTTGGGTTTCCATTTTTTTCTTTATTTGAATTAAATAGGCATAACTTTGATCTTTTTCAAAAACAATCTCGATGTTCAAGTCCGTACATTTTGCCTCATATGAATGCACATAGGGTATTAAAGGATTATGATCCCACTAGTGGTGATGTATTTAATGAAAAATGTCATATGTTAGAACAATTTTCTGAAAAATTTTAGTAACAGCGAAAAGAGGATAGGTTAATGGACCCAACCAATAAACATATAAAAAGGTCATATATTTGGGGTCCATATTACACAAAAAATGTGAAATGAATAACAATTAAATAGGAATCCTGGATTTTCCCAATATATTGAATCAAAATTTGGATTTTCAAAATAAAATGTATATTTTAAAAAAATTCATTTTTTTAAATTAAAATAAATGGTTTCAATTTTGTTCTAATTGTGTTGGTTTGGTGGATTAAGGTGATACTTAGATTGATGTAATTCTAGGTAAACAAAAATCCTTCTCATTTTATAAAAACAAAAAATCATCATATATGATACATTTGTGTGTTACATGGAGATCAAGTTAATAAATTGGAGATATATGAACATTATCATCAACCACTGGTGTTACTCATTCAATTATTACAATATTAAAATTTTATTTTGAAACCCCTCCCATCATACAATACCCCATTATAAATTCTATTTTTATTTAAAACTAGGGAAAGCGTTTGTCTATGTTGGGGTGGATTAAATAAAAAATATATTTTCTATAAATTAAAAACAAAAAAAATCAGACAACTGAAAAGTTGAAATTTGACTTAATGGAAAGAAAATTATCCTTAACCATAAACCTAATGATACACATTTAAAACATTAAATAGTAATATCATATATTTTTTTATTCATTTATTCAGATTTTATTCTATGTTTACATTTATGATTATATGTTATTGATTATATGGATTTCTATATGATTTATAACAATTTATATTTTCATCCATATATTAATAAAATTTACAATGCATGTCCTTTGGCTTTTGGGATATAATATTGTTTTCTTGGTGTCCCATAATAAATGTCACAATTTTTATGTTTATATAATGTTTTATATTTGTATAACAAACAACAAACCATGAAAAATTATATAAAATTTTACATAGAACAACATGTATAACTAATGTATGGATTTCTATTCTTAGGGATCGTGATGTTATAGTTTTCTAGCCCATACATGGTAATTTTATTATATTTTTTGGTAATTTTATTTTTTTTGTTTGATAAACTCTATATGATCCCCAAGAATTTGAGATTCACTAGTTGACCTATGCTCATTCAACCAGGAAGTCACTAGCAATATCTCACTATATGGGTTCACTTAATTAAGGGAAATTTCAATTTCCCTAAACAAAATAAATAAATAAAAATTAAAACACCAAAAAACATAAATATTGAATATTAAGGTTAAAATGTGATTCAACTTAAATGTTTCATGTTTCCCCCCACAAATAAAAACGATCTCCCATGGCTTTTATGATGCCCAATATATCATTAGGATGAATTGAAATTGGATTAATTATGTCCGAGAAGTTAAAAAATTGAAATTGCCATGGAAATTTGAAAGAATTATGAAATTAAATTGTGTTAAATTATTTTCATGAGTTTCAACATTTTTTGGTATGAGGAATTTTGTTTATTATTAGATGTCAAAATGATTTGGGGAATATGGTATTTAATTTTCATATTTTTATGACTTAAATATTTTTCTATGAAAATAAAAATTAATATTGGTGGTATTATTATCAACAGAAATAGGATAATACATTTTTATATACTATTTAATATTCATGTTATTCATTATTAATTACAACTACATTAACTGGCTTTTACAATTTGGACATTAGTTAACATTATTATTTTACATCCTCCTTCATGTTACCTTTTTCATGGATTATTTTGAGATACACTATTAATAAACTATTTTCTATGATTTGAATATAGTATTTAGTTTCCTAGTTTCCCATTCCATTGGAAAAATTCATCCTCTTAGAGAAAATGGTGATTTACTATTGAAGACCCCCATTTTGGATATCAACCATGAAAATTATGGGAAAAGTGATATCAATAGAAAGAGTATAATATAACTATAGAATAAATTATTCAATCTAAATGACTCTAAAATTTTTTTTGGTGGTAGATGAAAACATGGGGAGAATTTCATTCCATAATTTATATATATAGTTTAGATTTATGAATGGTGTTTCATTTTTCCAAATATAAAGATGAAATTATTGGATATAATATATGGCCAAATATTACATACTTGAATTGTAAACATTTTGTATTATATATGGGTCCAAATAGGATGATTCTAAAATAAAATAATTAGATATGTTATGCATATTAGTTTTTTTAGTGGAAAACACAAATTTTTCTAAATGAAAGCACATTTTGGCACCACTATTTAGAGGATGCAGTATGGACATTATTTTTTTCAAGGGTGGAAAATTCTACACTCCGTTAACTTTACACCCCAGTATTATACCCTAATTAATTGGTGTGACATAAAATATTTTTATATCTACTTATGGATTCCAAATTACAATTTAATTTAATGTTTATTTTGGTTTTTGAAAGAAGTAGGGTATGTTTCCATTATAATTATATGTTATTAATTTGATGTTTTTATTTCATTTATTAATTTGTATGATTCTAAATTTACATTAGATTCATAATATAACTTCTTATTATCATCATTTTATATTATTTTTAACAGGTTGATACAATTTCATTAATTTATGAATTTATTCATGCATTAATAAGTTAAATCCTTCTCCCTATGGTGGAGTGTTTGTTATTTAATTTTACTTGATTAATTTATCCCTCTAGAATACACTCTCACCATCCCCAAAAATCATTACATTAATATAATCCAACCAAACTCATTGGTTGATACATGTGAGTTGAAAGAAGATAAATTAGATTTTATTTCTCACTCAACAAATGTTTTATCATTTCTTTTATATGAGTTTATTAATAAATAATATTTTTATTTCCCCTTACTTATAGATTTGTATTTACATAATTTTCGCATGATAATAAGATATTTTACCTTGGGGTGATTATGAAAAATATCATTCATGTGTATATGTGATTGGTATGTGTATGTGAATGTTCTATACCATTTGTTTAATGGGTTATTCTAATTACATTGAAGGAATTATTCTATATTTATTGAAATTAAAATAATTAAAATAAATTCCCTCCAATCCATTATTTTTAATAACATTTTTCTAACCCTTTCCCAAAAATTTAATCTAAATATGTATATATGTTTTCATTACAACAATGTCTAGACAACATATTTTAGTCCACATAATATCAAAATATCTATCTTGTAATGTATGTTCCATAAGAATTTTTATTATGTTTATGAGGATTAGACAACCCCAAATACAGTACAAGAGACCACTTCCATTTTAAAAAATTGGAAACATATTCGAGAGACCAGTCATGGAATATGGATTCCAAAATAGTATAAGACATGAGTAGTAATCATGTGGGAACATGATTTAACAATCATTATATTTTAATACAATACAAATGTAAAATATTACAGTATATACATAAATCTATAAATTAATTTCATATATCAAGTATCACCGCCATGACTATCATAACACAATTGATTGACTCACTTAATTGTTTCATTATACTCTTTAACCCCAGATATGTTAGATAATGGTGTATTATTATTTACCAAATTCAATAAAGGGATATATAAATATAGCCCCACTCATAATATTTTTCTAAAAACTCCCCATGTGATATGGATTCCCTCCATATTCCCAATAATATCACTAGATAATAAATTACCCACCTAATTATCGGACATGAATGGAACCACCTATCACATAATGATAGACCCTACATATTAGTCCTATATGAAAATGAAAACTAACATACATCAATCATAGATTACTTATCCCAAATAAATGAATTGGTTTCTTGGACATCATACATAACACATTATAATAGTCCATCTTGGGAAATAATGTGGATGGTTTTACAATAGTCTATAACTATTTAAGTATATGAAATATAAAAACATTTTCACAAAGTCAGAAATAAACATTTTATGGTAGTTAAAAATTAGATTGTAAAATAATAAAAAATATCCATTATTGTTTTAATATCATTCACTTTTAATGAAAAAAAAATTACAAAAAGTTGAATAGCGTTAATAAGAAAACAAAAAAACATGTAGTGTAATTTCCTTAAATAGATTTTATAAATATAAAATGATAATTTTTACATATATAAAACATTTATTTTTTAAAAAAAATCTTTTGACGCATATGTAAATAAGGTGAATGATGGAAGAAGACTATTGTTCTAAAATAATTAAAACATGATTAATTTTTTTATAAATATCATGCCACTAGAAAATTACATAGGAGACAATGTAATTAGAAATATGTACATTAATATATAATTATTGAGGATATGGAAATGCAGGAGAGTGATTCCAATCATAAATTAAAAATTTATACTCTATTTCTCAGACAAGAATCAATATGGGAAAATTGTCATCCAAAGGTCAGTGAAATGGTGCGATTTCATTTAAAACCCACGAATAACTAGAGGTGATCAAAACAGGAAGGTTTTTATAAAGAAAAATCATATAATTTTCCTATAAATTAATTTATTAATAACCAATCTCAAATATAAGATATGATTGGATTGAATACCCCCAAGACTTTGGTAATGATTATATAAATATTCCTTGAATGATAAAAAATTAAAATATGAATGATGAAATGAAAAATATTGAAAAATAAATTGATTATTTATTACATACACGACAAAAAGAAATAAGGTGGTTAATATAAATCATATCTCAATGAAAAAATATTTAGATTACATACGTTTACTTATAATCCAAACTTATATAGATACACATTAACCTGTTATATAATATACATAACCATGTTAATAATGTATTTATTGAAATTGTTCGTATATATATATTTTCGTACATTTCTATTTTTTTCTTTTAGTTATAACAATCTAGTTAGTTAATTTTTATTCTCCTCAATAAATATCTGTAAATTGATTTTTTCATACAAATTTTTAATGTCTATAATGGTCCCCATTAATAGATATTTTTTGAATTTATTGATATATAATATTATATTAATTCATAAAGAGTGAAAATTTTAATTTTTAAAGATAAAAATACCTCGAATTATTTTATCAAAAATGTTCCACAAAATAAGTAAATATTTTTTTATCAATAAGTGATTTTATTTACATCATAAAATTAATTAATTATATTATATTGAATAAATTTTTTCAATAAATATATATTAAAATATGTGATTTTTTTTATTGCATCAAAAAAATTGGTTTATAAGTAATAATAATTATAAATATATGTAATATATAAAAATAACATATGATAATATTATGTTTAAATTAAATATTAAATTTGTATCACATTCACTAATATTTTTTATTTGTGAATTAAATTATTTTAAAAAACAATATTAAAATAAATTT
Source organism: Viscum album (assembly GCA_963277665.1). Taxonomy (NCBI): domain Eukaryota; kingdom Viridiplantae; phylum Streptophyta; class Magnoliopsida; order Santalales; family Viscaceae; genus Viscum; species Viscum album. Next base: position 1,701,277,409 of record OY728127.1, read on the forward strand.
TTGATACTTGTAATCCAAATAAAAATATATCAAATAAACATATATATAACAATGATATTTCATTAATATAAATAGTCATACATACATTCTTATAATCAATATTCCAAATCATTTACCTCTCCCCAAACATGTCTATTAAAGTTATAATAATCTACCATAAATTTATATTTTCAATCATGGTTACAAATCATCAAAGAAAATAACATGGATAAAGATTTTATGTTAATGGTATTTTTATTTAATTATTGTTTTATTACCCTTTTAATATTGTTATTTATGACTCATATTGAATTCATATAATGTTTTAATGGCTATCACAAATTTTAGTATTCTATATATACAAAATTATATGTTCTTCATTTTTATTTTTTCCTTACATGTGAAATAATCTATTTAACATAGTATTTCTTTAATATTAAATTAAAAATAAATATCAAAATGTAACACTACATTATCACATTTGGTAAATTATTTCATATCTAATATAATCCAAAACCCTCTAAGGTAGGATTTTATTCTTCACACAAAATTTTCATGTGTGCAGTATAACTTCACTCATTTAATTCCATTGCATCTCCACTTAATATAATAGGAATTTTAACTCATCCATGATCATGTTCCCAATGAATAACAAGTTGAAATCATTAAACATGGTGAAATAATTTCTTCTAGAAACAATTCATAGAATAACTCCTATATAATTTCCATATAATCATGTCATCGTAAGGTATCATGATGATTGTGAGAGAACCCCACTCCTTGGTTAATGAATAATTCCATATAAACCATCTCTCAATTGAGGTCAAAATTACTCATATGAGCTCCCTCTTATAAAATTTAACTTCTTGTGGAATCATAATGAATTAATATCATGGAATTAACTAATATTACATAATCATCATTCTTTATTTCACCCATTTAATATCATTTATTATTCATTTATTTATTAATGTTTCATGCTTGTGTCATGTTGAGGTTAAAGGATTAATCATTTAAAAAAAACATTAGAGTAAAATTATTATTTGATGGTGGTTCCATAGTCTTTAATATTTTTAGAATTATGGATTTAATGTTGATAATATAGGATAACATTTTAATAGATCAATGTATGATGAAAAATAATTTTAAATTAACATGTGTTTCTTCAAAATATTTTTATAATCAGTTTCAGTGATTTTTATTTTTCACTTTTAATTCCATTATTATCATGAATATATTATCATTACATATATATAATGATGATATAAATTTATTATTAACATTATATTCGACCATGAAATATATTTTTATGAGTTTCTATAAAATCATTAATTGAAAAAAACAACTTCATTAAATTTTATAGAATAAAACATCCATAATGAATTATTTTTCTTAATGGTATTTTTCTATAATGGAATAACCGATAAAAATTTAAATTGACAAATTATATATTAAAAAAAAAATATTTTAGGGTAAAATAAATTAGAAACGTATATTATATAAGTTAAATGAGGATAATTGAAATGATAATATATGAGATTTGAAAGCTGTATTTCATCATAAAAATGAATTATAGAATAGTTTTTTATTGTTATTGTGTGATATCTCTTCAACAATTAAATGAACTGATTTTAATAAAAATGTAATTCTGAATTTGATTAAACATATTTGTTTTTTAGATGGTGTTTTGTAGAAAATATGGATAATAGGAGTAGAATTATAGATTTGAGAACCCTAATTTTAACATACTATTTTCTTATGAAAAAGGGATCAATGAGAGGGAATGGTTGACCAGATATCAACAATCATTCAATATACTCTATGAAAACTCATGAGGCTAGCAATTTTTTTTATTTTTCAAAAGGTTTTACCACCACTAATATGGGAATTAGGATTCATATTGCCTCATCATCAAACAGTTAGTGGAGGTTTCTAAGAATTATTGTGAAATGTTTTTAGTGATGGGCATTATTTTTTTTAATTTTTATTTTAGGCTAAAAACTATTGTGAAAAAATAGAGGGTTTTTAATCTACTGTTAAATTTTATAAAAAATAATGGAAGTATAAACTACCTATTGATATTGTATCATATAACAATTTATTCGACCACAGTGAAATATATTTTACAATATATTGTGGAGATGATATATATATATATATGGATGTTCAAAAATTTAATATACATAGATGATGTTATGTACAAAAAAAATCAAATATATATTGAAATATAAATATAAATAAAAACATAAAGAGATATTGAAATAGATATTAATAAATACCGAAAGACTAAAGTAAAATATACTTTATGTAAATATATATATAATCAAATAAAAAAACATTATGAAAATGGGTCTAGTGATACAGCATCACTCATGAATCTAATTTCAATCCCCACTACAACATGAAAATATATGATAATATATATTTGCATATCAACTTCTTTCTCAAGGATGTTTTATGAAAAATAATATTAAATTAAAAGATTTTTATAATTAAATATTATTATAAATCAAATATATTTTTATGTACTAAATGAATATGATGTTTTTTAATTTACAAACTAACATTAACCATCCATCATCACAATTTCACGAGGGATATATATTCTCATCTTATAATATAAGTCATAAAATTACATTTGTAATGAACTGATCATCCCATATTGTAGATGTATATGATATATCATTTGATGGATCATTATTCCCTATTACTGATTTTTTTTCATTGCATGAAACAACCTCTAATAAACTAGATTTTTAGGGTAACTACAACATGTAGTAGAACCATCTATAATAACTCATAACCAGACAAATACAATATACTATAATGAAGAAGAACATATCTGGTGTATACTAATAGTTTTATTTTTCTAAAATACCAAACTAATCGGATAATCCTAGGATAATGAGATGTAATTTTCCCTATTAGTATCCCGTTGTTCTTTTATTTTAAACTATAAATAAACAATTTGGTAAATATAATGTAAAATGTGACTAAAAAGTTACTACTAAAAAAATAGTTTGATATTAAAAGATAGATAATATATTAATAAAATGCATGTTATCGAAAAAATTTAAAATATTCACTTATATATAAATTTTTTCAATTCATTTTAAAAAAAATTCTATATATTAGTTGTTACCTAAAATTTGATAATAAAAATTGAAATTTAAAATTTATCTATTTTCTTCCATATGTTAATACAATATACAATATTATTGTGTGAAGCATTATAATGAAAAATTAATTCATATCGAATTATCCTTGTCAAGATCATTCAAATTAATCAAATCAGATATAATATAATCTTCCAAAAAAATGATCTGTGTAGGAGACTCCATTAATTGAATTATTTTTCTAAATTAAACAGTGAAAAATAGTCTTTCTAACCTGATATATTTTCAATATTATCATATATTTAATTAAATTGATGAAAATTTTAATGTAATGGAGTTTCCCGACTGAAAAACTCTTTAAACAAGTAGCATGAGGGAAAATTTGGTTCACTGATCTTGTTACATGTTTTTATCGAAACATACTAAAATAAATAACAATTAATTTGAGAGTAATGTAAAAAATTTCATCTCTTTATCATATTCCTGTATATATAAGTATTTTCATTAATATAATAATATATTCATCAATAAAATGTAATTCTCTTGGTGAAAAATATCAATAAACACTTTCCATTACTAGCGTGGTACCCCTCTAATAACCTTTTCATCTATTAGCTAAGTGGTCAATCATTTATCATTTAATACATTAAAAAATATCCCATTTATGATCATTACATTTATTGACGATTTTTTATATCCATTTTTTAGTGAAAATGTCAGTGATGGTAATGTGGAAGAACAACTATACAAATACAATAATTTTTTGATATTATAATTTAATTAAATTAAAAAATTAAATTTGGATAAAAAATATTAAAATTACCATTGTTATGAAAACATCCACCTTTTTCATCCAATACTGATAAAAATTCCTCAAAAAAATATTAATTAATAAGTTTCATTATATCATCCACAATCTATCGTATGATATGGAAAATATTCACATTGAATAAATTATGGGACTACATTATAATCAAAGATGAAATATATGAGTAACACATTCTAGTTCCATATATATAAACTGTTAATGTCTGTATAATGTGTAACATTACATGAAAATTTATTGTAAAGATGTTATAACTATAAAAAGGTAAAATAACATTATTAAAAGTGAAATTTAAATTTATAACTCTGACCCTCCTATATCCATGAAAGGAAAAAATAGTGATAACATGAATTCTCACCTAATAGTCATCATGTGTAGAACTTTCAAAATCTAGAAGAAGAATGATGGATGATGATTCGATGGAGATGAATTGTGTGGTAGATGTTGAGGGGAGGTAGGTTAGTGTGAAGAACATATATTTTTGGGATAAATCATGAGGTATTTTAAATAATCATTGACAATGTTTTTCAAGATGAGGGAATTTTAGCTATAAGTGTACCATATAAAAGGAAATAATTATTCATTGGATATAATATTATTTCAAAACATGAAATTCGTCTCTAGAAAATTTATTTTTAATGATTCATGATAAAAAAATGAAAATATAACATATGAAAATTAGTGAAAACATTATATATATATATATATATGTCTATGTGTGTGTCTTCCATTGAATGAAAATTAATATAAATTAAAAAACATTTATTTTTTCCAGAATAGAAAAATAATTACAATAATAAATTAGATATCATTTCACCCACAATATAAAATAATATCATTTATCCTTGGTAGTTGATAAGTCAATGGATGACAATACATACCATCAAATTTCGTGAATAATTTTTTCCATAAATTTCCTTACTTATTCTACATCACCCATCCTTATTAGAATAATATCATCAATATCATCATGAATAAATAAGTAAATTAATAAATGTTAATGGGACTCAATTTTAGTGGTTGAATCTTCCACTTCACCTCCCATATCATAGAAATAAATTTATTTAATGTGAACAACTACAATATAACATTATACCATAGTGTATTCCATATAATATACTATGTTCCCATGGGTTTTAAAGATATAGGGATCATATAATTCTTATTCACCAACAACCAAAATGTGAGGGATGTTCACTGAAGTAAATTTAAAATAATATATTTTACCCCAACTTGTAATATTGACCCAATTTCATTTGAATAAAACATCATATAAATAACATTAAGAGTTTATTTAAATATCATAAATCAGATTTATATAATATCCCAATTAGGATACAATTGAAATACCCCATATCTAGGATTTTGAACTCTCCCCAACTAACTGTATGGAATTTAAATCCATTTTCATTTTCTTAATCTAACATTCTATAATATTTTTGTGTAACTCAAGATAGAGACATAAAAACTATTCAAAAATCATAGTGAACATTAGTATTCATGATCTAAAATATTTATTTTCACTACTGGATTCAAAAATATAATTTTACATAAAACAAATATACATGTTTTTCATGGTATCTATAAACATACATGATTTGAATTCTAATAAACTACCTCATTATTAAAATAATTTGTTTTATCATTCTCATATTATTATTGAATTTTCATGAATCTATTTTTTCAGTCTACGATCTTCAATAAATTAATAAAATATTTCACTATACATTATCACATATATTTGTTCATATAATAATCCAATATTATCAGTTTAATATTTGAGATCCTTCAAACTAGTCATCCAATAGTGGGAATGAGTTTTTTCATGGCAATGTTGATATTTATTAGATATGTCATCAAAACACCTATCTTGATTATATATAATCACAATACTAACCATGTATCGTGAAAAAATTTTGATATAGTTCTATGTAATGTATCATTCAAAAAGAGATCTTGATGTATGAGATTTAATTTTCCTGAATGATGATGACCATGGTATTTTTAAAATAAAATGTATGAATTTTTTTAAGTAATTAATGATGTTTTAGAAATGATTTTTAAATATTATAAATATATAAATTCAATATTTTTTAACTGGATACATTCATGAATAATATACGAGACCACATAAATATGTTTCCTTGATCAAACAGAATGTTTAATGCATCATTATAAAATAATATAGTGGAGGAAAATTCCTCTCAATTCAATAGAGTATCACTAAAAATCTATTCATAATATTTTCATTCTCTATTGGTTGTAGAGCCTTCTAACATAATTTTTTTAATAATATGTAGCATTATTTTAAATCTACATCAATCTATTAATGTTAATATTTATATAGAACAAAAGATAATATCTATTTTAACATAATATGCAAATAATAAATTTTATATAAATGTATACATTAATGATATAATTCAAAAAACCATGATATGGTACTTGAATAACAATACTATACATTCGAATGTTCTCTAAATTCAAAATTAATATATCTTACACTCGAATTATCATTGTTAAAATATCCTAATAGTACATTCCATTATTATCTTCCAATAGATAAAATATTAAATTTATTATTTGAATGTCAATTTGAGCATTGATATGGACATGTGATTTTCCATAATAATTAAGAAAAATAAGGATAAAAGTGTCATAAATATCAATTTAAATATATATAACATTAATATTATGATGAAATAATTGAATTCCAATATAGAAATCAATAATATATACTTATTTTTATTCAAAGTTATTTTCTATTTTAAAATATTGATTCTATCCAGACATTGTTGAAATTAATATTCAAAATATTCACATTACTAAATTATCCTTCTAAATTTAATAGTTTTTCTATAGTCATATAACTTTTTGTCATCTATTTAGGTGGTTTAAATTCAATTCTATAATTGAATATTTCATTGATCTATTGAAATAGATTAGATGCATTGAAAAATATGCAATTACAAAAGAAGAAGCATTTATTAACATTAAGGAATTCATCTAGCATAAAAATAAAAGTTACTTATATATTTTATCAGTACACACCTCAATATAAAAAATATTACACTAGTTTCACTATTAAAAATAAAAAATTATGGATTCTAATTGAGTTAATAATGTATTCATAACTTAATCTTAACAATCAGAATAATTTTTAAATATTAACGACACTTATCATATATTAGGATCTCATTATTTAGTTTTTTATAACACACCTAAAAAATTGTCAAGTGACATTTTTCAAAAACATATTTGATGGATTTCAATTAATATTTTATTTTAATGGTATAGTTAGGTACATTTTAATATTAATTAATTGGGATGCTCAATAATTAAGAGTTTGAGTGATCTGAAGGCATAAAGGGGTGAGTGATGAAATTTAAATAGAAATGATGGTTTATCGGTGTGATTTAATTGGGAAATGGTTCTAATAGAAAAGTTTAATAGTAGTGGAATAGGGAAACAAAATGGAAATTGTTAGTAAGGGTGATTGTAAGGTCAAGAGTGAGGGGGAGATAAGTGGACGTGAGGATTACTGGTGGAGGATTAGGGGAGACAATCTCAAGAGATATCTGGGGTGGGGGAATGGGGTAGAGGACTTTGATTAGCAGAAAGGTATTTAGGGTAGGTGATAGGGAGTGGTTTCTTAAATTCCATTAATTATTTATCTACAACATTTAAAAAATATTTACAATAATTTATATATATTTTTTAAAGGAATTTAAAAAAAATTCTAAAAAACCATTATTAAAATATGATATTTTTTAGTGATTATGAGAATAATATGAAAATATATAAATTAATGTTTATAATAATATTTTGAAATGATATTTTTTTAAATTGTTTAAAAAACATTATGGATATGAATCCCATTCCATTCTATTTGAGTTTTTTCATTTAGAATGTGTCTCAGGATAGAAATGAGATACTATTAGAAATCATGTAGCTTTAAAAATAAGGATATGGATGTCTAGATATGTATTTTTTTAGATATTTAATTTTATTTAAGAGTTTTGGAAGTTATGGGAATGGGATACTTGATAATAAACTGTGATTATTCATAAGATTTTTAATAGTTTTTTATTCTATAATGGATGTTTATTTAATGTTTGAACAAACTGAAAATGGAAACAATATCAGAAATATTTTATATAAGTTACATAATACTAAAAAAAATTTATTATTGAATAAAATTTTACATAGGTAATGAAATTGAATTTATATTTTTGGAAGCCAATTTTATTATTTTTTAAATAAAATATTTTACTCAATACAACCATTTTATTTTATGATAATATTTTAAAAAAATTTACTCATATTATTATCCTAATGTGGTCTTAATATTATCTATATACATAAATACATTGTTTTTAATATTCACAAAAAACAAAATTTTTTCTGAAAAATAAGATTATTTTATCCAATAAATTTTTCAATTGGTTGTTTATAAAAATTAATATCTTTTAATAAAATTATAATATCATGTTTAAAATAATTCTTTCATAAAATGTTATATAATTCATGGTTCACATTTTAATTATAATAAAATGATTATTTTTTGAAGACTGAATACATTTTTATTTGTAATTATTTCTTCATAATGATATTTTTATATTATTTTTCTTATATATTTTAAAATCAATATCCTTTTTATAAAATTAATCATCAAATGAAGTAAAATTAATCATTTCAGTAAATATGTTTAAAATATAATTATTTTGATAAATAGTAGACATTATAGTTACAGTGTTATCTCAAATAAGATATATTTATAAAGAAAAATTATTATGAATATATTTTAAATATTTTATGATAATGAGAAATAAGAAATATGAGAAATATGAATTTAAAAAATTAAAAAATACATCATACTGTAATTTCTGTATATGACACATTATTTAACATTTTAGTTGGTAATTTTAATGTTATATAAGTCCATCAATGAATATATTATGAAACATTGAATGCTAACATATATTAATATAGAAATTATATATGGCAACTAATTTTTTTTTATTTATGTAAAAATATAATCCAAAAAGATATCATATCATATAATGAACATAGAATGTCAAATGACATTATAAATTACTACATTACTTCCAATGGTTAAATGTTACTATTTACTAATAAAATATGTAACACAAATTTTTGTCATTTATATTGAAATGGATAAATAAAAATATAAAATTAAAAATTCCATAATACATATTAACAGTAATGCAGTTATCAAAAAAATGTGTTCAAATAATTATTAAAACGGTAACAGTGATTTGGTATAAAATTTTAATTATTAATTATTATTTATATAATCCAATATACATGAATAAATATTTTATCTAAAAATACATGTATATAATAAATTAAACTAATTAAATTATATATATATATATTCTAATCATGTAACATTAAAACTGGATTCCATTTGAAAATAACATATATATATTTAATAAAAAATCAAAACTATTCATCCAAAAAATACTATGTCACAAGTGATCCCCTTGACCACTATATATTAGCAACGAGATGGTGATTAGGACCAATGTTATGAAATACACATTATTGGATGAATTAACTATTTCATTTGAAAATAACTCCATACAAAATAATATCAAAAAACCAGAACAACATAAACATTAAAATACATAATTTAAAATACATAATTTAAATTGTGAATTGTGAAAAAATAAAATATAAATACACTATAAAAAATATTATAGACTATAATTATTTCTACTCAAGGTAACCACTATGCGCTATGAACTATTTTTTGCAACATGAAAAACATTATAACCATCACAATCTAAAAAAAGTTCAAAATAGTGAATATGTGTTCTATACAATTTAGTTGGTTCCCCCATAAAACCCTTATATCAATGTAAATATATCATATTGTATCCCATATAAATTGGATAAAAAATTAAGACCTCAATCCTAGGCCAAGGTATTCATAATTAGTTCCATCTCAATATACCAACACTATCTTATATAAATACATATCATTTATGTATATATTCATCATTAAAATAATAATATCAATATGTTGCATTAAACCCCATTCCGATGAAATATAATTATGAGGTAATTGAATACATTGTATGTATATGTGTTGTTGGAATTCAATATCCATGATGTAATGAAAAACCTCAATGTACAACATACGATATAAGTAACATGAATTGTTGGTAGCCGAAAATATTATAAAACATTGATGATTAAACACACCCAACGGCCTATGAAACATGAAAATTGTATCTCATGGTGTCCAACTCAGGTGGTTGTCAAATAGTGATTGTAGAATTCCACCTAAAAAATCCGTAAATAATAATAATAATAATATATATATATAGTTATATAGTCACAATAGAAATACATCATTGGTCTCATCCCTTCAATACCAAAATTTATCCTTTTCCCATCTAACTATAGATTTTACTTCTATTTAGTTCAATAAATGTGCAATGTTCTCTATGAATAATATAAATTTCTACCTAGGATGTTTTTTAGGATTCAATATTCATGTAATATTATAACTAATAATAACTAAATATGTATATTAATAAAAATTCTAAATAATAATTTACACTTCTACATTTCATATTCACATCATTCTATGTAATAAAACCATCTAAAATATAACAAAGCATTCCATTTCACCATTGGTATGTATCATTTGAACACAACTCACAATCATTATCTATTTCATTAAAATTACATATTTTCACCCAATAAAATATAAAATTACAAATGAATTTAAATTTTGAAACAAAACATTCATTTCCAAAATTTCCATCAACCCATTGTGTTTTTATTTTTTAAGAATAAAAAAAATTAATATACGTTATATAGAACTAAAAAATAATAATCCATACAAATCACATAATCCCATAATCAATTTCTATCAAATATATAATCCCATTAGGTTGTAATCCATAAGTATTAAATATTATAAATCCACATGATCCAGTATATGAAAAACTGTTTTATTTCAATCACATACCTCATGAATGTTCTATTTTTTTCATTGTGTACTCCTCCCTATCCTTCATCTAATCTGAACCCCATAACCATCACAAAAAATACATGTGATTCATATATTAATATCTAATACCAAGTGATAATATATAATATAATAATTTTATTCAGAAACCCTCAAAAAATGTACTCAATACTCCACATATTGTCAATTCAAAATTTTCATTAACTACTCCGTAAATGAAATTTATCAACAGTTGTCAATGATCTGCACAAATATCACCAAAAATTCTATTAAAACTGAATTTTTGTAAAAAAAATTTCCAAAATTAATTATATCGGTGTTAGTTATTTTTTATAATTTATAATGTATTAACCAAAAAACCATGAACTTTTCATAATTAACTTGCTATGTCTTCACTAGAAAAGATAATATGAGATGGATAGTGTGTTAAATTCACTTATATATTACCCCAAGTCATATGAAAAATTTATATTCACGTATATTTCAAAATCAATATTATGTATTTACTATAACAACTATGTTTTTTAATGATTATTTAAATGCCTAATCATGTTAACATAAAAAACATTTTTACTCAATTAGACAATATAAATCCATATAATTCTATCATAATTGGCAATCATGTGTTCTGATATATCATAATGTGTTTTGAAAAAACACAATGAACAATAAATTTTATATAGTATATACATATTCAATAACATCCATCCACTCTAAACTGTAAACATCATAAACTTTTAGAACAAGACAAAATAACTTTTCGTTAAATAGAATATGATTTTTTTAAATAAATAAGGCCTAAAAAATAAACATTAATATTATTATTCAATATCCCACACAATAGAAAAATATAATTAATAAAAATTATTACCATAATGTAGATTCATCTAAAATTAATTTCAAACACAAATTTCTAAATCCTAAAATATTGAAAAATGATAAAAATCACCAAAAAAACATCATAAAATTATCCTCCCAAATGATTTCCTCTATGAAATTTATAATCTTTCATATTAAATTAAAATTCAATATACCAATTTAAATGGTAATAAATTTGTTTTAACAGAAATCATAATATTGAAATTTAACTTTCATCACCTATTCCCATGTACACTCATCCCATCCAATATTTTTCCACGTGACACATACTAGAAGAATAATATAAATATAAATAACCTTATTTTGATGGTTTTCATTCTCCACCAACATATTAATACATATCAAATAATATTAATGTTATTTTTCAACACAATCAACTATGTATAAGGAATTAAGAGGGTTATTGAAAAGGTGTTACATGTTGGAAATATCATGAAAATAATATAACATGGATATAAGTGAAATTACCCACACCTACCCACCAATATGTTTTACAACCATAATATTATTAAGAAACTCCAGTGATATATTACTTCGGAAACCATTTAACATCCATATTTTAAAGACTTTTATCATTTTAATAAACATTTTGTTGTTATATAAAACTATAATTATGGTTCTTGTGATTTTTTCAATTTTGGTTTCTTTTGGAAGTATAATTAAGGGAGTGTGTTATGATAATGTATAGGAGCAATCAAAAAATAGTCTCTATGAAACCAAGTGACATGAATAGAGGAAATATATTTTCCAAAAAATGGGTGCACATTTTTTCCAAATCATGTGTGTTCCTAGGATAAATCATGCATATTGAGAAAGGGGAAAAAATTTAGTATATATTTTGTCATTATATGTGATCATACCCTCTAAGGGTGTGTATTGGAAGTGGTACCCTGAATAAAATATACTAAAATATTTATCATAATAATGAAAAATTCATTTAATGATCCAAATTAATTATTTTCCTTATATAAAACAACAAATAACCTAAATTGTAACATATCCTCTCATATTATCAAACTCCAAAACTCTCTTATGAATTATTGGTGCTTCACATTTATTGGGTTACTAGTATTGACATATCATAGGTTTTTGGATCCTCAAAATCCTCAATAATTAACTATTATCAATCTATTTATTTATATCTATTCATGTACCCTCATAAAGAATGTTAGATGTAATCATTTCTTGATTGATCTGTAATATATGATGTTATTTCATGATATTATAGATCAACATATTAAAGGAATGTATTTTAGAGAATGAATATTGAATTTTCATACTACCTATAATAATTTTTGACACCCATTGAGAGGTAGATATTTTTGTTGTAATCTCATGATATTCGAAAACATAAATTCATAGTTTTATTTATTGTTTTGATTTTATTTTAAATGGAAACTATGGATGTTTTTATAAAGTAAAACAATTTTTGTTTATTAATTTATAATATGAGAAATGGAATTTCATTTAGATACCCCCTTTTGAATTTTGTTTCAAATAATTTATGGGTTTCTATACATAAAGGATGTAAAATGAAATTTTGGAATTTGAATAATTAATTTATGTTCAATGAATTTTTATTAGAACATAGAAACCATTATAATGACCCTACCCTAAATATCTCAAATACTAGTGGATTTACACTAAAATTTACATTCTTAATTTACCAAATTTCTTTTACAATAAGTGTTTTTTTAATATTTGTAACATCACACACATAATAAAACGATATATTTAATGTTGAAAATTGTACATAGTGTCTATTTTTCACAAACGTATATACTTTTATTATTAATCATAATTTCATTTTATCACACATCTACAAAATTTTCATTATGAATGATTAGTTTACCATAAAAATATTTAAGATCTATAAAAATAAATTTAAATGACGGAAATTGAATCATATGACTAGTATAGGACGTAAGGAATAAAATCCTTAGTCCAGAGAAAAAAATGAAAACCCAATGAAAATAATTGTTTAAAAAACATTATAAGTAATTGAAAAATCATATAGGTTCCCTGTGACATTACTTCTATATAAATATTATATTCACCCATAGAAATGTTATAACCTAAGGATATAATTCCATCTTTGGTTTACCCATTTCCTTGTTGAGCTGAAATTGGGCTCACTGATTATATCATGAGCTATAACTAGGATAAACAAACAATATTATGAGATATAATGAGATTCAACCATTAATATATTTATATTTAATGGGTTAAATACAAAATAAAAAATTTATGAGGACTATATATTGAATAAATACCATCAAAATTCTTCTACTATAGTTTTAAAACACATTTTTATAATTAAATACTCTTTTCCAGTAACAAAAATAACTTTTTTAAAAATATAAAAACTGTGCATAGAATAATGAAACCATTTTGTATGAAATGAACTATAAAATTTTATGAAGATAAAATTAAAGAATTAATGAATCAAGAAATATGAAAAATGTTTTCTTGAAATTTATTTTTTTAAAAATCATTTTTCCATCTTTAAATAGAGCTGAAAGAGGATGTTTAAATGATTATTTTTAAAATAACGTAATTGTAATGAAGAAAAAATTTGAGATAAAATTAAAAATAAATTTTTTGAAACATTAACATAAATATAAATAAATTAATTAAATTTTTCTTATAAAACTGGCTTGAAATATAATTTATTTAGAAAATAAATAATTTAAACATTTAAAATGTGGTTTTTATTTTAAGATTCCATTATATTGAGTCATAATTATCACATGCATTCTTTATAATCCCAAATTAAAAAAATAGACTAATTTATATTTTATTTATAAAACATTTCATTATTATTATTACTTTACTAAAACATATTACCATTTGAATATAATTATATAATTAGTTATGTAAATGTCTGACAATTTGACAATACTCAGTACATGAGTCCAAAATGGTTTCTGTTAGTCGAAAATGGTAATATAGGACATCATTACAAATATCCAAAAAAATATTAGATAAATAATTAGATTTTTCTAAATAAATTATACTTTTACATACATCCATTATATATGGATATAAAAAATTTAATATTTTACAATCATGGAAAAGATAGATCATACCTACGAATGAGTAATTTTTTTATTTTATAATCATCACAATGGAAGGAATTTAAGTATAAATTTATCTTTTTATAATGATAATAATATAATAAATGTAATATGTATTATCTCAATATACATATAAATTTAATTATTTTAATTTTGTGATGAAAAAAGACTCACATCGCTTCATAAAGATGATAATTCACATTTATTCTTAATTAATGTCATCATTTTTCTGAGAATGGAAAGGTGATCATATAAATGATATATATTAAGTTAAAAATATAAATGTATCATAAATTTCATATATAATCATTAATTCCATCATTAAAACTAGTATTTATAGATGGCGTTGTAAAATTATTTATTACGGTTTGCGAGATGGTAGTCTTCTAGACAAATGATTGAATAATTTATTTCACATATGATTGATTTGGAGATGGATATGAGACATTTACTAACATAATGACAACTCGTAATATTTTTTATAATGTAGATTTTATTTTATAATTGTTAAATAGGTATTTGGGATGTGAATGATGAAATAAAACATGCATTAATAATTAAAAATGACAACACTTTTTTAGAAATCCTCATTGGATTTACACTTTAGACTTCAATGGGTGGTTTTTGGACTAAAATAACACCTCTAGAATGCATCGAAGGATTCTAGTAAATTATATTGGAATATATTTTCATAAAAATAAGATTTTTATTTTGATCAAAATATATGAATAAGTTTTTTTATATGAGAAGGGAGGGGATATCATGTATTTTCTCAAAATATTCAATTTATATATATTATCATTCAAATTATAATAGCTCCAAATTGTGTTTTTTATCACATAATATTATAATGGATTGAAATACTCCCATATAATAACTTTTGGAATTTTATATGTCATATTATTACCCATATCATTTAGATTTAACTCATATATATTTCCATTAACTCATTCTGTGAAAACATGGATTTGTACTCATTAAGGGTAAATATTGAAACTATAATATGAAAAACGACCAATGGATTATGAATTGATGAAAATATAAATCTATTTAATTTTTATTCAAGAATTTATTACTTTTTTTAATTTTATATCAATTATTAAAATATTTTTTACCTTAAAATATAATTATTGTCAATTTTGATGATATTCTTTACATTGTATTTTAAAAATATATATAAGAAAATAAAAATTTGGAAAAATAATGTAACACATCCCTATATTCTCAAATTCATATCTAATTTTTTTAATCACAATAATTATTTCATGTTATATTTATTTTCATAGTTTTAATTTAATTTATTTCATTTGTCCATTAATTGAATAATTAAAACATCAGTGTTATATCAGCATGATATTTAATTACCTCATCACTAGAAATTAATAACAAATTAAAATGATATAGATATATATTTTATATTAATAATTACTATTTTTAGACACAAATATTTTATGGATAAATGTGTACTAAAAATGATATGTTTATTAAAAATATCGGTATTAAATCTTTAACTATTTTTAAATAAAATATTAAAAGTGTCGTACTCGCACGAATGTGATGAATAAATTTTATAATTTTGTTATAAGGATTAATTTTTTATATTATAACAAATAAATAAATTTAATTTATTTTATTAGGTTCATCTTTTAGTCCATAATATTTTATTTTTATAATTAATTAAGAGATTTAACCATTACTGTAGTAATATTAATTATCAATACAAATATTTATATTTGAAATAAAAAAGGGACTTGTTTCTTATATTTATAAATTTATAATCTAAATTTTAATTCAATTTTGAAATATTTAAAACAAAAAATATATATAATTTATCTTAAAATTGGACCGAAAAAATTCAATGAACTAATTGATGGAAAATGCTATTTTAAATCATAAAATTATTTTAAAATGAATTAAAATATTAACCCCATTGAAAAATCCATAAATGTATTAAAGTAAATAAATATGTGCTAATTAAAATTTCAAACTAATCCAAATCTTATTTTTACTATGTAAAAAAATTATTATTTTCAAAAAAAATAATATTTCTTCAATAATCCTATAAAAATTAAAATTTTAATAATTTATTAAATTTGAAACCTAGCAATATTTTGATATCATTATTTTGAAAATGAATTTATATTTTACAATAAAAATTAAATCACTCTATAAATTTATTCAATTAATATTACGTTTAAATTAATAATTTTTTTGAAGAAAATGTATTTTCTCATGAATAAAAAAACATTTCAAAAAAATGTACACAAATATAAATAATTAATTAATAAATTATATATTAATATGTCCATTATATATTTAATAAAAATATTAATATTATTCATTATCACCAATTTAATATGTACTTTATAACAATCACATAACAATAATTTTTAGTTGTTTGATTATGCTCAGTGTTGTGTATCAAGTATGCTATTGAACATAAGATCAAGATGTTACATTCTACCCCACCCCCAATTAATAAACTGTATCATAATAATTTAAATATGGTATCAGTAACATGTGTTTTACTTCTCAATGTAAAATTTTTAACATCCCGCATCCTTAAAAGGATTAATAAAACATCCATTTGAAAAGGGATAAATGAACATACGAATGTTATCTAAGATAACACAAACAATGTTTCCCTATATGAAACCATGGACATTTAAGAGAAAACAAAAAATAAATTTTTTATTGAGTGTGATAAATAACATGTTCATTTTAACGTTAAAAATTAAAAAAAACCTTATATTTATGATGGGTTAAATGACCATTGATCTCCCAATAAAAAATAAATGTATAATAGTTCAATACAAATTTTTTATAAATTTTTTTTCATAGTTTTAATAAAATATATTTCATTATCCACTAATAAAATTGGGAGATATAGTAATCAAAAATTAAGAATGTCAACATTTAATCATTTTACAAAATAAAATCAGCTTTTACTCAAAAATTTTAGTGTTGAAGATGAACTTTTTTCAGTCATAATCAATGAAGATCAAACATTATCGGTCAAAAAATCCACAAAAATAAAAAAAATTATATTCCACATTTCATTAGGAATTATCCAAATCCAAAATGGTACGTAAAATAGAAGTTAATTTTGAAAAGGAATAATCATTTTTATGAAAAAAATAATTTCTTCTAAAAAATTCAATATTAATTAAAAAATTCATTATGGATCGTTAAATAAATAACAATTCTTATAATTAATCAAAAATAAACTAGATTAATATTGAAACATACATACTATAATTAATTCATCCCATACCATCCAATATATTATTGATATTTATCTCCAAATAAAATCAGTTCATCATAACAACTCGTACCATAATGTAATTTCCATAATAGTATAATCTCCATGTATTCTATTCATTTAAATAATAAAATTCAATCCCCATAAATCAAAAAAAATTAAATATTCTTCAAAAATATAATACATAAATTATTCCATAAAAAAGTTATTATAGTATTAAATTTACCATAGTTATATAGGGTTTCAAAAATAATTAATGACTTCCTAAATAACATTAATCACTTAACATCAAAATAATTTTCCAATCCAACGTTAATATATTGGATAAATCATATATTCCCAAATGGTAATAACCATTACCATCATAAATATTAATTAAAAAATTTATTTCATACTAATCAGGAATCGTATAGGAAAGTGGTAGGTGATAGACTTTTCTCTCCCTTAAGTTTTAGGTTTAATTTTGTTGGCCATTCTAGACATTATGTGTTTCCATGCAGTCTATTAGATGACCTTTTTCAAAAAATATATAATTCATATATCATTCCCAAAAATTTGATAAAATCTTCTGAATTAACCTTAATAAATTTTAACCAAAAATTATATCTCATACCATAATTTTTGTATCCAAAAATGTAATAACCCACGATTACCTCAAAAATGAATTTCTATAAAAATAATGTTTTCCACATTAAAATTTATAAACATAATCATCAAAAGGTGTTATTAATACATTTTTCATATGACAAACATTATAATTATAAACCCATGATGGTATCCCTAACTCGTAATATTATCTCAATTGAAAATATCATAATGTCCAATATTTTCTAAACCCTAATATGATATCAATTGTAAGAGTCGAATCATAAACATTACATAAACTACTGAAATTATGAAATTAAGGAATTTTTCTCTTTCATATATATATTTTAGGTTTATATTTTTAGAGAATTAGGAATATCACTGACACAGTAAACCCATGAATTATAATTGGACACTTATGTTCCATCACCATTTTGCACCAACATAAATCCTTTTAAAGTAAAAAAATCTTTCATTTCATTATAGATATTTTAGACATTCATCTTAACATATTATTTTTACGTACCAATATTTATGAACCGAAAAAATGATATACATGGGATGATCCAAAAAATATCTGTATGGTACATAATGAATTAAATATTTAGTCTAGTGAAAAACATAGAAACCCAATAATAACACTTTCTTTAGAGTAGTGTATAAAAAATATAAAAAAATAGTTGTTCCTTTGGAAATTATTATGATATCATTATTAAATTTACCATTATAAATTTTTTAAGCATGATGTCATCATTTATCATCACAATACCCAATTCATCTGAGAGCTATATTGGGGCTCTCCCATTATATCATGAGCTATAATGGTCCTCAAACAATCATATCATGTTCTATAATTGGTATCAATACATCATATAATTATATATAATGGAACAGACCCATAATTAACAATTTAAAAGAATAATATCATGAAGAAATATTGAATCCAATTTTAATACCTATTGTAAACATTATTGGAAATTATAATTCCTTTTTCTATGTAAAAAAATAACATTTTATAAATTAGAAAAAAACTATACACATAATAATGAATCTATTTTCATTGAAATGGAATTTAAAAAATAACAAATGATGAAATAAATCATTAAAGATACTTGAATGTGGAAAATATGATTCATATCATATATGCTTAAAAAAATACAATTGTATAAAGAGATGAAAGAGGAACATTAAAGGATATCTTTTCAAATAAATTCATCCACTTGAAGAAAAAATTTGAGAGAAATTATATTATTCTAATTTTAGAACATCTATATACATATAATTTCAAACATAGAAATAATTTTAAAAATATGGAAATTATAAAGAATGATTTTAGAAAATAACTCTTTAATACATTTAAAATTAGGTTTTTTAGTAAAAGATTCCATTACCTCGAGATATAATCATCACCTATATTCATTATCGCCAATAAATAATATGTATATGTTAATTTATACATAATATAGTTCCTTTTTCATTTTTTTAATAATTTTATATCATATATTACAATATTTTGAAAATTTCATAATTATTTAATTAAACGTAATATGTCTTGACAATATTTGGTATTTCAATCCAAAATGGGTTTGATAAGTTGACTATCGTCAAATATTCAACAATCCATGATAAACCTAAAAATTTTCATTATATAATTTCCATATTTGGGTGCAATTATTAATTTAAGTTTAATAATTAAATATGGATGTGAAAAATTTTCTATGTAATAATTAGGGAGATGGTAAGCCATATGTATGCTTATGTAACGTTTTGATTCTTAAATTATCATCACTTAAAGAAGGTAAGTATCATTTTATTCCTATAAAATTTAATAAAATCATATATTTCATATGATTTTTATAAATATACAACTATATATAATTCATCTGATATGGTGATGAAAACAAATCACATCACTTCATGGAGGTGATCATTCACATGTACGAAAGAAAAACCTAACCATTTTTAAGTTCATCAAAAGGTAATAAAGTAAAATATATATTTTATTTTATTAATAATAAATATGTTAGTAATCTCATATAAAAACTTAATTCCTACGTTATAACTAGTCCTTAGAGAAGGTGACAGAAAATAAATTATATCAGTTTGCGAGGTGGGTTTCCATTGTACACTCGAATGATTAATAATCTTGTCTTATGATGTAAGTGGAGATAGATACATATCATGAACTAACACAAAATAATAATGGTATAGTTTTGATACTTTATTAATAATTTTATATTGGTTTATATAAGTCTGAGTGATGTGGATGATGTAATGAAAGAAAAATTCTTAATTAAAAATTATTTATCTTATTTAGAAATACATCATTTCATAATACCATAAGGCCTCTAAGGTTAGTCATATACCTAATATAAGGCTTCTATAATGTGGGTAGAAATTATAGGAAGCTATACAGAAGGAAATATTCTATGATAAAATGGGTTTTATGTGTTATATAAATAGAATAATAGGTGCACATTTATAAGTCATGGGAGGTGGATAGTAGGAATTTCTCCAAATATTAAATTTATATAATTATTTTCATATTTAATATGGATAAAATGTGAGTTATCTAGAATATATAATTAACATGGGTCAAAATTATATAATATTATAATTTTTTTTAAAAAAATTGGGAAATATTATTACATTTTTATATTGTTTTAACCCTTATTCAATCCCTTTATCTTTTATCATGACAACAAGGGATTTTACTATTTAAGGGTTAATATAGTGACATTAAAATTTGAAATGAACCATAAATGAATCAAGGTTAAAATTATACAGATTTTTTAGATAACTATTCAGAATTAAATATTTTTATGAATTTGATATCATTTAATAAAATATTATTTATTTTAAAATAATATTAATGGAAAATTTGACACTAAACATTTCATGGAATTATACCAATATCAATACAAAAATGTGAAATGGGAATAATATAATACATCCATAGATTATCATATTTATCAAAAAATTTATTATATGAAAATAAATATCTCATGTTAAATTTATTTTGATATTTTTAATATCATTTATTTGATTTTACATTAATTCAATAATTATTGCATCAATAATTTGTCAACATTTCTGATAATTATTTCATCGCAAAAAATTATAAATAATTTAAAAATATTTAAATAATAATTTTATATTGTTAATTACTATTTAGAGTAGATTATTTCTTATGTATAACCCTATATTAAGATTTATATATTTATTAAAATTTTGATTATGACATCATTAACAATTAGTGATATAATATATTATAAATGTCATTCTCTCATCCAAGTTGTAATGACCCGGACCCGGTCAGCCACCCGAACAGTGCCGAACGGGTCGGGTGTCACTACCATAGGTGCACCTCCCCTGAACGCCAAAGGTTGTCAACTACAATCAAGGGTTTGACAGGTATATTGGGGAGGCTATACCCTCCCGGAGGAATAAAATGATACCTGTCCGGGTAGAATACTAAATATGCAGCGGAAATAAATGACTCAGCAGACTCGAACCAGACTCGCATAACGGAAGCACATTGAATAACAATAAACAGCGGAAGAAATATAAAAACAACAGTAGTGGAAAGTAAATAGAACGTTGTGCCAGCAATCAACTATAATAACTGCTAAAACAACCAAGCATGCATCCAAGCATGTCATACAAATCAATACATATATAATGGCACCAATGGCTAACCAATAGTATCTACAATATAAAGTAAACATGTTAATGAAAGAAAATAATATTAAATAAGTAACTCCAACACGGCATGACCTCAAAGTCTGTGCTAGTCTCCAAGTCAATAGCACTAAAGTCCAGCTCATGAGGCTGCCCATTTACCTGAATGCAATTTAATAATGTCTACACACGTCCCGAAGGGCCGGTGTAGGGTGTGAGACAAGTCTCAGTAGGAATCCACCTAGAGGTGGGTACCTAATATAAGTGTTTAGGAAAACATTCCCATATAAGAAAACAGTAAACAGTGCATTGCCCAAAAGTAAACAAAGACTTCACTAGTGCTCAGCAGCCACCAGGAAGTTTCACTTGTTTCGGCCAACGCTGGAAAGTATGATCTGCTGCCCGGCACCTCCTGCCACCTGACACCATGTGTTTCACGTACCGACATCCCGAAGGCATGCCCAGTAATCATAACCCGGCTCGATAACTCATCCTTCCCATGGAACAACATCCAGAGGAACAACGATACCTGTCCTCAAAAGATAACCAGAGGTACATCGATGTCTTCCCTCTAATCATGGCGAGCCTCCGCCCCCACCTTGACCACCTCAAAGCTGTCTCCCGAAGTCTCCTCACCTTCCACGTGGCTTCCTATGGAAAGCAGCCCAAAAAAATACCTAACCACATCTACCGGGGCCCTCTACCTAGCGAGTGGTCGTACCACCTCATCTCTGAGTTTATCTATGTGCACACTACTCAAAAGTACCCGGTGAGCGGTAATCACCTCTGTATGTCCCAAGCCACAACACCTCTGACACCTGATGTCCCTGCGAACATGTTGCTCATGTCAGATGGCCTTGTCATCCAAGTAACCCGGGCCAAAGCCCAACTAGACAGTCCAAGTACCTCAACCGACATCCATGACGCCTAATCCCATGGTAGAAACCACCCAAAGTATCCCGAGCCAAAGCCCCAACCTGTGATCCCCATCACTCAACAATATATTCGGGCCATGCCCAACACAACAATAAGTTTAAGACAGACAATATCACACATTGAATATTCATACTTGGAAGCATCACTTTAAACAAGAAATTACTTAACATTTAAATTGCACTAACATGTGTTATCCCATACCAGCACCTAACTCATTCACGATTTAACAATTAAACTAAACAGCTTAACTCGAGACATTCAATAAGCAGTATAACGCAAAAATTTAATCAATGGTCCAATCCACACGCATTTCAGAACCCCCATCCGTATTTCCCCCTAACAAGCAACGTCCTCTAACCCAGTCTCTCTCAATCGCAACAGGGTTAGGGAATACCCAGAGGAATTTCATATTCTAGATTATTAAATAAAAACAAATAAACAGGGTCTCGCTCAACACCCGACATCGCGCCCGAAGGTCGCAACCCCAAATTGTCTACAAAAACATGAAATAAGGTATGCTCCACCTTCCTCATACTTGTACAATGACACTTCTTTGATTTCAGCCTCTGAATCGGACTAAATCGCGGTAGATTTGTGTTTCTGTCAAATCCGACAATTCTGTTCGGATGGAATCTGCAGAGGAATAGGTGAGGAATCAAGGACGAAGAAGGGTGTGTGGGGTTAGCCTTTCAAATTCGGTCTCGTTTCCCCTGACAGATCGAAGAACGGAGGTTGTACGGAGATTCTGAGAGGGTTTGAGTTTTCATGGATTTTTGGATGATATGTTCGTCCAAAGGGAAAGAAGAAAAAGATTCTTGGAATGAGACGCGACTGCGGCCCGATCGCTCAAATAAAAATAAAAGTACACGACGTGTATTTACAATGTACATGACGTGTATATGTGTTTCCGTACTTCGACATAAGTGGAGTCCAGTACACGACTTGTACTGGGTACACGGTCCGCACACGGCCAGGGTCTCGGCCACTACACTGGGAAAGGGTACACGGCGTGTCAAGGAAGGCTACACGCTGTGTAGTTGGAAATTTACACCTGGGCACCACATGACATGGACCTGGCCTCGCACGGGTAAGGGATACACGGCATGACTATTAATACATGCCTTGTAGTAGGAACCTTCTACATAGTCTTCACATGACATGTACTCGGCGGGCACACGGCCGGTCACTCGGGTAACTCATACACGGCGTGTACATAATGTACATGGCATGTAGTCTGGAAATTTCCAAAACTGCCCAGATTTCCTAGACTTCTCAAACAAAAACAGTCTAATGTTTAAACCGGGTCGGAATTTGACCCGTTTCCAAAAACTCGGGTTCTTAAAAACTCCACACCTTAACGTAGCTTGTCCCCGAGCTACCAAACGAAACCAGGAGATTGCACCGAACACGCACATCCCTGTTAACAACCCAGACTTCCCCAGTCTCAATGTTCTGGATAAGTTCCTAAAAAAGGTCTCCCCACATTAGGAATCGCCTACTCGGTTTCAACTCGAACAAATCTTAGAGAAAAAAATAAAAAAACAAGGTACAACGACCTATTTCTCGGACCCATGGTCCCCCCGTAATGCATCTTCACCCCTGCACCTCCTCGGTGCTCACATGTCGCTTTCGACACCCAACGTAACTCTCGCCGCATCGGAATCCGCCTCCCTGAGGTCCTGCATCTGATAGATGCACAATTCAAACCTGGTGCCATGCACCTCAAGCAACCCGCATCCACGATGCCCCGATGCCCACGACACCTCAAGTAACCTGCATCCTTGATGCTGCTGATGCCACGCATCTCAAATATGTAAATGAAACACAAAATGCATCTAATATGATGCCAATCCCACTAACTAGCATCTAGTTAGTCCACAAGTATCCTATGCAGTCTGTGCACTCAACCAGATATGCCTCAAGAGGCCATTCCAAAACAATGTAATGAAACTCACAGCCACACCCGTAGTGTACCTGCCACCGTTGTCGGCTCTCCAGCCTTCTCAAACCCTTGTAGCTCCACAGCGTGCACCTGGCCTGAAGCACGACTACCCGATGACTGACATCCCTATGATGTTGCCCCAGTCTCCGGCCACTGACCCCTCAGCTGGGTCCTACTATCCCTGTCACATCCTCCGTGTGCAGCTGAACTTCGGCCACCCACTCCTGTTACCGAACCTGAAACAACTCCTGATGCCACAGTCTGTCCTGGTCCTTGTCTGGAGACTGCCTGAAAAACCTCTCCAGATGTCCGACCTGTCCACAGGCCCGACACTCCTTCGAGGGCCTATCGCTCTGAGCCCAAACATGTACCGATTGTCCGCACTGAAAGAAAACCATCGTTGAACTGTCACAAGGTGGTCTGGCTGATTCCTTTGCCTGCCCGCCAAGCTGGAAGTCATCTCTCCCTCGCTTCCTGGTGTCTTAACCATCACCTGAAGTTGTCACCCTCCCAAAACAAGATTTTTCTCACTCATTTTCCTCATCGCTGAGAACCTGGTTCACCGCCTCGGAGAAATAACGCAGCCTGAAGATGTTCTCCTGGACCCGAATGGCATGTCGTAATCCATCCTCGAAGTGCCTCACCCTAGCAGCATCATCTCTCACCATACCTGGTGAAAAACGGGACAAATATATGAATGTAGCTGCGTAATCCATGACGGATATGTCTCCCTGCTGAAGACTCAAGAACTCCTGAGCTCTCTCTACCCTCAACATCTCTGGATAAAAGTGCTTGAAGAACCTATCCTCAAAGTCCTTCCATGCCAGTACCTCATGCCTACGAGCCTGTACCTTCACATCCCACAAATGTTTCTCCGGTCCTCTCGGCATGTACATCGCCAGTTTGACCCTCCGCCCTGGAGGCGTCTCAAGCTGCTCGAAGATCATGTGCATACACCCTATCCAGTTTTCTGCTGCCTGTGGACCACCCTCACCCTAAAAAAGTGGCTGGTGATGTGACTGGAACTCCCTTGTCCGATATTCCATGGAAGGCTCTGTACCCTAGGCGTCTCTGTCAATCCCCTGCAAGATGCGTACTAGGCTAGCTCAGAGCTACTCGTTAAGCCATAGTCCGAACGCTGCCAAACCTAGTTGCTGCCATGCCTACACTGGATCTGGAACCTGATCATGTCTCTAAGCCTGTACCTGCGGCTCATGCTCTACCTACAGCGGATTCTGAACCTGATCCTGTGGTACAATTTCCTCTCCTGTCTGTCGCTCCATCGTGTTGTGAAGAAGTAACCCACTGAATACCATAAACGGTCAGAAAACCCACATAAATCTATATAACAATATATTCAACGCAGATAAAGAAAGCAGTAAAAGGAAGTGCATAACAACTACCCTTACTCCCCCTCACCGAAACCCATGCCCCACAGCATCCCGACCTCTTGGAATCCTTACCTGCCTCAACAAAGCCAACCATCATTAGTACCCTAGGCCATGCCCATCCTGACAACCTACGTTGCCTCAATCTCGACGACTGAGTCGCCCAATCCTGACAGTTACACTGCCTCAACCATAGTACATATCTTCTCTCATAAGAGCCAGAACCAAATATCCTACAACATGAAATTCTACAAAAATAAAAAGCATAGAATATACATTGCCATAACAAACAATTCTATCAGGATTTTTACCTATCCACATTTCAGGGCATACATAGCATGGAAATTGAATTTATTCACATGATATTATCACTTCACAAAGCATATGTGTAGTTATGAAATTGAAATACCCTTAAATGTGCCTATCTAAAGCCAAGAAAGAAACCCTGGCCATACCGGCCAAGGTTTATATATCATAATTAATAACATCGCACAACAAGTGAGCCACCGAGGTGGAAATCATATCAAATGTAATCTGAGAAAAAGGAAAACAATAATTCCCACCCCTTGAAACTCAATCCATCCCACATAAATGGGGCAGCAGTCACCCAAGAACATGTTTAAAAATGAAGGTCCAATAACAACCTATCTCTATTCTACCATATCCCAAATAGTAAAACAAGCAGAAATTAAAAGTGAAGTCTCGATATCATTAGTAGCCAGAAAAACACTACTACTAAATCCTTGTCAAGAACTGCTCTGATATCACATTGTAACGACACGGACCCGGCCATCCACCTGAACAGTGCTGAATGGGTCAAGTGTCACTACCTTAAGCACACCTCCCCTAAATGCCAAAGGCTTTCGGGTAGCAGTGAGGGTCTGACAAATATAGTGGGGAGGCTATACCCTCCCAGAGGAATAAAATGGTACTGGTCCGAGTAGAGTACTAAATATGAAGCAGAAATAAATGACTCAGCAGACTCAAACCAGAACCGCATAGCAGAAGAACATTCAATATCAATAAACAGCAGAATCAATATAAAAACAACAGCAGTGGAAAGTAAATTGAACGACATGCCAGCAATCATCTATAATAAGTTCTAAAACAACCAAGAATGCATCCAAGCAAGTCATAAAAATCAATACATATATAATGGAGCCAATGGCTTACCAGTAGTAGCTAAAATATAAAGTAAACATGATGATGCAAGAAAATAATACTAAACAAGTAACTCCAGTATGGAACGACCTCAAAGTTCGTGCTAGTTTCCACGTCAACAGCACTAAAGTCCAGCTCCTGAGGCTGAACCTTTACCTGCATGAAATTTTATAAAGTCTACATGCATCTGGATGGGCCCGTGTAGGGTGTTAGACAATCTCAGTAGGATACCACCCAGAGGTGCGTACCTAATATAAGTGTTTAGGAAGACATGCCCATTTAAGAAAATAGTAAACAGTGCAATGCCCAAAAGTGAACAAAGACGTCACTAGTGCTCAGCATCCACCAGGAGGTGTCACCTGCTCCGACCAATGCCGGAAAGTCTGATTTTTAGCTTGACACCTCATTCCACCCGACACTATGTGTCTCAAGTACCGACGTCCCGAAGTTATTCTAAATCGTCGTAACCCAGCTCAAAAGCTCATCCTGCCCATGCCACAACATCCGGAGGAACAACGATACCTATCCTCAATAGATAACCAGAGGGACAACGATGTCTACCCTCAAATCACGACGAGCCTCTGCCCTCAACCTGACTGCCTCAAATCTGTCTCCCATTGACTCTTCCCCTTCCACGTGGCTTCCTATGGAAAGAACCCCCAAACCAAATATATCTAACCGCATCTACCGGGTGCCTCTACCCAGCGAGTGGCCATACCACCTCATCTCAGAGTCTATCGGTGTGCACACTACTCAAAATACCCGATGAGCAGTAATCACCTCACTATGTCCCAAGCCATAACACCTCTGACAGCTCGTGTCCCTGCAAAACTGTCTCTCAAGTCAGATGGCCTCCCCATCCAAGTAACCCGGGCCAAATCCCTACTTGACAGTCCAACTACCTCAACCGACGTCCATGACACCCAATCTCATGGTAGCAACCACCCAAATTATCCTGAGCCAAATCCCAAAACTGTGATCCCCGTCACTCAACAATATATCCGGGCCACGCCCAACACAACAAGCAGTTCAACACAGGCAATAACACACATTGCATATTAATACTTGGAAGCATCACTTTAAAAATGAAATTACAAAAATAGTCAAACTGCACAAACATGTGCTATCCCATACCGGCACCTAAATCATTCACGATTTAACAATTAAACTAAACAGTTTAACTCTAGACATTCAATAAGCAGTATAACACAATAATTTAAACAATGGTCCAATACACACGCATTTCGGCACCCCCGTCCGAATTGCCCCAAACGAGCAACGACCTCTAGCCCAGTATCGTTCAATTGCAATAGGGTTAGAGATTACCTAGGGGTAATCCATACTGCAGATAATTAAATAAAAAAAATAAACAGGGTCTCACTCAATACCCGACGTCGCGCCTGTAGGTCGCAACCCCAAATTGTCAACAAAAACATGAAAAAAGGTATGCAACACCTTCCTCGTACTCGTACGATGAGACTTCTTTGATTTCAGCCTCTGAATCAGACTGAATCTCTGTAGATCTGTGTTTCTGTCAAATCCAACAATTCTGTTTGGATGGAATCTGTGGAGGAATAGGTGAGGAATCAAGG
Source organism: Viscum album (assembly GCA_963277665.1). NCBI lineage: Eukaryota > Viridiplantae > Streptophyta > Magnoliopsida > Santalales > Viscaceae > Viscum > Viscum album. The sequence continues at coordinate 1,701,306,839 of OY728127.1, forward strand.
ACGAAGAAGTGTGTGAGGGGTTAAACTTTCCGATGCGGTCTCGCTTCCCATGACGGATCGAAGAACGGATTTCATACAGAGATTCTGGGAGGGATTGAGTTTTCAGGGTTTTTCGGACGATATGTTCGTCCAAAGAGGAAGAAGAATAGGATTCTCGGAATGAGACACGACATCGGCCCGATCGCTCAAATAAAAATAATAGTACATGGCGGGTATTTCTAAAGCACACGCCATGTTTATGTGTTTCTGTACTTCTACTTAAGTGGAGTCTATCACATGGCTTGGACTGGGTACATTGTCAGCACACTGCAAGGGTCTCGTCCGATACATGGGGCAAGGGTACACAACGTGTCAAGGAAGGCTACACACCATGTAGATGGTAATTTACACATGGGCACCACACAAAATGTACCTATCCTTGCACAGGTAAGGGTTACATGGTGTGTCTATAAATACACGCCGTGTAGTAGGAATGTTATACACGGTCTTCACACGACATGTTCTCGGTGAGCACACGGCCAGTCACTCGGGCAACTCATACACAGCGTGTGCATAAAGTACACGTCGTGTAGTCTTGAAATTTCCAGAACTACCACGATTTCCGAGACTTCTAAAAAAGAAACAGTCAAAAGTTGAAACCGGGTCGGAATTTGACCCATTTCCAAAAAAAGACACATAATAATTAATTTTGAACTTATAAGTAAAAATATTTCATTCATTTTAAAATAGCCAAAATACGAAATTTTCAGATTTATATTTAAATTTTCAATGGTAAAACGAAATGAAAAACTATTTATTTGAAAAATTACATTTTATAGACAGTAAATATATTAGTAATAAAATAAATAATAAAATATTATTTAAATTTTTTTATTATTTTAAATAAAAATTAAATAATGAAACTTTAATACCAGTCAAAATAACCATTATACCTTGTAAATAAAATACAGTTTTTAAAAAATCTTCTATTTATTCACTATTCATTGAAAAATAAAATAAATATTAAAAAGATTAACCTTTGGAAAAATGTATAATATTATTTTACACATAATTTCAATTTTATCAAATAAATATTTCAAAATATCATTTTTTAAAAAAATTAATTAGAAAACAAAATTGGTGAGAATTTCTTTTTTAAGGGAAAAAAATCCTTTTATAAATATCTAATACTTATTTAATGAGAATTAAATAATAATTTGGAAATTAGTAAGACCATTAAAAAATTTTAAAATATCATAAATACTATAAATTAATTATAATTCAATATCATTTTTATAACGTTTATATAATAATAATATTTTGGTTCTCATACGAGCTAATTGTTTCATAATATATATTCTATGGAACATAATATTTCTTTTTAATAACCTGTGATGTTACATAAATTGGTGTTGTACATTCATCGTTGACTTTTATAGGTCCTTATTGTTGTGGATTGATTTTTGGTTACAAACTAGAGGAAGGAAGGTATATCAACGTGTAATGGCTTGGTGAAGGATAAATCACCACTCGTGAGTATTTGAATAATCATTTAGAATACATTTATGTTTTATTAAATGGACATTTCGTTTAGAATTCCAGGATATATTAATACAAATTTTATTCATCATAAAATTTAAATTAATATGAATAGTAAATTACTTTTATATTCCACTATTTGTTATAAATTATATTTTAATATTTAAGATAACATTTTCATGTATATGTGTATTGCGATTGGTAATCCATTGGGAAAATCTTTATGTTTATGATTAATCACCCCATTAGTGTGGGATTTTATGCATTTTATGAAGTGATTATTCATGAGATTTGTAATTTAATGGTCTCATACTTCCCAATATGATAATAATGATGCACCATACTTAGGATGGTGGTTGGATCATAGTGTTATCTTGTGGAATTATTAATGTGATTCCACATCAGCGTTTCTGTTCTAGGAAGTCCTATTCTCTTATTGAGTCTACGTATTAAACATTCTCTCTGATTATATGATATATTTGGTTTATTTAGTTTTTTTTATATAATCATGAATTTCATAGTTGGTTGTGTTGTTTTTATCTTATATTGATAGTTTGCATTGTATTATAAGGAGAATATTTTCTACCCAACGTCTAGGTAATACATTGTAATTTATTAATAACCATTGATGTCATTGGGGTGTCAACAAATTTTAATGAAACCTCTACACTTTTCAAACCTTTGGTCAAGGAATGGATGTTAAAAATAGTTTCATTTTTAGTCACTCTTTAATATTTGTGTAATAATATGGAGATAAGATATATCAGAACATTTAGTATATAACATAGAAAAATATATAATCTCATTACAATGAAATTATTTTTACTGTGGTGTTTAGAGTGAAAAATGAGTTTTAAAATAATTATAGTCCTTCCTTAATATAATCATAGTGGATTTAGAATATGCGTATATAATATCATGCATTAATATGATATATTCAACTAAAATTACGTTGTTAGTATAATGTTTCAATATTTTGAGAAATAAGCTATTTTGGTTATTGATATTGATAATTTATAAAATTATAAACCATTTTCAACTAATGAGGTAATAATATGTGGTCCCATTTTAACTATAGAAAAATGGAAGTTGTGAGTTGATGTATAATCTCAAAAGCAGTGGATATATAAAACGTGGGATCAACTGAGAGTCCGTTGAACTAAAAAAATGGTAGGATCATTTTTCAATATTTCAGTGATATTTATAATGGTAATGTAAAATCCCAGGTAAATAAATAATATTAAATTCTATGGTTTATCAATATTTATGAATAAATGTTAATATTACTTTAATGGGAATGATATGCTCGATGGCATACCCAATATGCAACAACGAGTTTCTCTGAAATCTTACACCTAACTGTTGTAATGAAGGGAATGAACCAAAATAACTAAAAAAATGATTACATATGTTTGTTAAATATTTTTAAATTTATCCAATAAATGTTAGAGGCTTAAAATCCAAATGAATCCAATTTTAAGAAAAAATACTCTAATATTTTTAAAAGATTATTTTACTACCTTTTGATGGCAAAATTTTTTTAAATATAACTTTTGACAAATTTAAAAGCTCTATTTGTCAAAATAAACTTATTATTTATTATTGGGACATTGAAATTTAAATTATATAAATTTTTGGTATTTTTCTGGCAATGTTCATTTTTTTAATGAATAGTGAAAAATACTGCATTTTACATCAAAACCGATTTTTCATTTAATTTAATTATATGGTTAAATTATCTTTTTAATTGGTCTCAAAATGTAATTTTAATATATTTTTACCATTTAATCCAATTTTCATCATTAGAATTAATTTCACTTTGTAATTGGGCATAAACTAATGCCAAACTTTTCATAGGTATTGTTTCAAAAAACCCGCTATTTGTTTTGAAAATGGGAATTATTTTTAAATTAATTATTTCATTTTCTAGGTTTGGAATTTTGTAAAATGGATTAAATATTTTGAATCATAAGTTCCAAATTATTTAATAAATACTCTTTTGTTTTTGGACATTATGAATAGTAACAAAGGTAATTATCTTTAATTATCTTGATTAATTAGTAATTGGGTAGTTAAGGATAATAAAATAATATCATAACAATAAAAAATGACCCCAAAATGTCTCCTAATACTAAATTTTTTGTCATGGCCGACCATGGGATGTCTTGTGCCAAACATGGGGACCCCATGGAATCACTTTTGTGTGATAATGACTTTTCATCTTTTTATTTTTTAAAGAAAGTTAAATATAACAAAGTGTGTATCACCTGAGTAAAAACTTTTAATTTTATCTACATAAATGATATATTGGACTATAAATAGTCATTGGAAATCTAAAAATATTTCCTACATCATAGTATTATTTTTTTAATTTTTAACCATTATATAAATTAAATTATTTATGACATCATGATGATGCAATGATTACCTCATTAATAATGGATTTTAATAAAATGAAAAGATAATGTTAAAAATATAACATACACTTTTCAAAGACCTATTGTATGAGTATATTTCGAACCCTTACCACCTAATACTCGAAATACATCAATGTAGGACCTTTAAAATCCGAAACTGATTTCAAAATAAAGTAGCATTTTAAACCATTCCAAGAGTGCCCCTCCTCTCTTCTTATAAAAGGCCCCCACCTCTACCACCTTACCCACACCTCTAAAGCCTTTGGATCGGCCAACCCCTGATCCTTTTGTCTATAAACATCCCTCAATTACTCCTATAAGCCTCACATTGGGAATAAGTCTTCCCAATTAAGCCTTTGAGCTCAAATCAAAGAGAGTTACCCGATTTTAAGGTAATGTCTTCACTTGTGTTATTTTGTTTTATTTTGCATCCACAACCCCCTAAACTCATTTTATTCATTTCTTCTGTAAAAACTACAGTATCTTAAATATTATAGGATGTTTTTATAATAAGTATTAGAGCTACACTTAAACACACCTACATATAATGGTTAAAGAACATACTGTTTCTGTGGATGGTGAATTTCTGCCTCACGAAACGATGACTGTTCAATATTCCATTAACACCTTCAAAGGTGGCCATTACGTTGTCACTATATTTATATATGATATATAATATGTTTATGTTTTACATAAGCTTATATATTTTTCATTTATGGAATACTTTTATGGTTTCCATTATGGTTAAACGCGATATCTTCATTTTAGGAAGTGCGGACTACCGCCCCCTCAATGTGATTTGATTCGTTAATACCATATGTGGTACGTATAAAGGATAGATATAATGATATTATATATGATACCATACTGTAATTATAATACTATTATGTATAATTATGTTTTAATTCCATTAAATAAGAAATAGAAATTTAAGTAGCGTTCATGCGAACGTACGGCTTACCGTCTCAATGAACGGTGCATTTCATTTCTTACCTCTAAATGTTATATAATATTATAAATGAATGTATATAATGTATATATATGATATATATGATATCTAAATAATGAATATAATTCTGGATATAATATATATTTTACGACATGAAGAACTTGTAATTATAATGAGTTTATTTTTAACTCAAGTAGCAATAATCTACAAAATGACCATTATTAACATAAATAATTACATAGTGTTCATAGAATGGTAATAAGTGATATAAAATGAATAATGAACTTGATAATGGTTCTTATGAAATTATAAATTATCTCATGTTTATTATTCATGAGGTTAAAGAATGATCGAGTCAAGTCAGACCCGAGGTAAGGGATCCGACCTCTCTCTTTCTTTTCATGTACCATCTTTTATGTCATTTCATTTATGCTCCATGTTCATATGTTAGAGGATGTTATTTTATATTCACCATACGGTAATTTGTATTTTCATATAATGAGATACTCTCTCTTACTCTCATCAATTAATTTTATGAATTTTTAAGTGGTGCCATTAGGATGCTGAATTTTCGTAAGGGATACTACCTCCCTCTTACTTTTTAAGTACTATACTTTATGTCATTTATTTTATGCTCATATTTCTTATGTTTGGGGATGTTATTTTATATTACTAATTCTGTAATTTTTATGTTCATATTATGAGATACCCTATTTGATCTCATAAATCCGTTTTTGGAAGTTTTAATTGGAACCATTAGGCTATCGAACATTCATAAGGGGCTTTTTATATCACTTTGTGTTGTCATGAGATTCATGCTACATTTTCGAATATTTCTTTTTTAGTGGTGTATGTACTGTCCATTTTTCTACTCTTTGTGTAACATACTTTCGTATATGAGTATTTACATCAATGTTGTATAGTCCTTCTTTCATGGGGTGTACGTTTTGAAAGTTACCCAAATCGATAAGGGAACCTTTCACCCTCCTCTTTTTAATAGACTTCTTTTGTTATGTATTTTAATTTTCATATTATTATGTGGGGATATGTTCTTATATATTCTTATTTCCATAAATTTAATATCCAAGTGATGATATACCGTTTATCTCTCTCATCAACTCTTTTTCTAAAATTTGATGTGACACTGTTAGGCTATCAAGGGAACTTCTTAAACCTATTTCTATTTCTTTGGGTTCAACATGTAGTTATTGAATATGCCATCCATTGAATATGTGTGAATGACCATTGATTATTTTACACTTAATATCCACTTATATTGAGTGTATTTATATTTTTCATACATAATTATGAGATTGATTTATCCTTAATTTAAGGATACCTTCTTTAAAATGGATTTCATCTCATTTTACATTTCTATTCAGACTTCATGGTTTTTATGCACCAGTTCATTCTTATATGGTGTATATACTATCCTTTAGAATATTATATCATGAATACCTTTATTCTCATGATATTCTAAAGTTTTGATTAAATGTTATTCCTCAATTATTGTATTCAAGTGTCTCTCATTTTGTTAAAAAACCCTTTAACTAATTTTTTTTAAATGTTTTAATGATTTATTCGTGAAAATATTTCTCATTAATATCCATGTTTTCAAAATGGTTTTAAGGATTTATTTATATATATATTAATGGTTTAAAATGTTAAAATATTTAATGTGGTATGGGACACGTTGATTTAAAAATAACTTTATAAAATGATTTAAATGATTTTGAAAATGGTTTTTAGAATGGATTCATTATTTCAATATCTAAAAAATTTATATTGTTATTACAATGTGGGAATGTTATCCTTCCTTTATTCGTATGTTATGAGCTATGATTATGTTATGGTTCTTGGGCATTGTTATGAATATGGGTGGTTCCGTGATAAAATAAGGGTGGGTGAGCCTGATATAGCTCTATAATGCATTGGGTAATGCAAATGAGTTAAAAGTTAAGGTTTCTCCGAAGAGATTTAGGAAATATACTGTGATGGGTATTCCAAATGTAACCAAGAGGGTTACTCCATACGTAATAATGTTATGAATGCCTCAAGTTACCTTTTTTCCTATGATTTTTATGATTTATTCATGATTTTATGAGGTATGTTAAAGTGCTTATGTTTTATGGGTAATGTATGATTTAATTCTTATGTATATATGTACTCATGGTTTCTTTCCATAATTTTTATAAACCTTAATGAGATTTTTATTCTCATCCCATGTTTTTGAAATGTTTTTCGCCGGTCAAGGGAATGGTACATGTTATGATGATAGTGTCAAAGAAGTGTCAATAAAGAATCCATGTTTTATTGTAAATATGTTTCAATTGGTAGGAAAAATGAATACTATATTTTATGTAACCACTTTGTTTAAATGTGGAATGTAATGCATGTTTTATGATCTAATTATCTAAAACTCTAAACCTGAAAGGATCCCCAATGTGTAATCTTGTAATAACTCAACATTAAGTAAGGTTTAAGGGTGGGGTCTTATAGTTGGTATCAGAAGTCGGTTTAGATAACTTTAGAGGTTAGAGTGTTGTTTATGAAAAAGTGACAAGTTGTGTATAACCACAATGGTTAGTATATTAGATGGAGTCATTGTTTTTTTAATGTTAGAATGAGTTTGTGATAACTTGGATAAGTATATCTTGGTGTTTATCTTCCTCTTTATTATTTGATGATTTTACTGAAATACTGACAATGGCCTTTTTGGTTTTAGTAAATGGCTTCATCTAGCAGGAACCAAAGTAACAGTGGATTTGAAGAAAACTGTGACAGTTTTATGAAAGTAAAATTGAATGATATGGGATATGCAATGAGAACTCTCGCGGTTATCCTCAACCAACTTTCTGGAGTCATGATTGACCACCTGAAAAATAGTGATTTTTATAAGGAATCATATAAGTGAGAAACAAATCCCTATGGAAGTTCATGTAATAATCATAAAGGTAAGTATGTTCAAAAACCTATCTGTCAAATATGTGGAAAGAAACACAGAGGAAAATGTTTCAAAGGGACAGAAAGATGCTATAAATGAGGAAATGAAGGTCATATAGCAATAACCTGCCATGGAAAAAGGAAGCATCTAGTTGACTCTAGGAAAGCGAAAGAAGTTCTTTCTGAACGATCAATTGAATGTTTTAAATGTGTTGTGCATGGTCATTATTAAAACACGTGTCCTACGAAGAAGTTTTTCGAATGGGGTCACCAAGATCATAAAAATATTCATTTACCAATACCTAATTCCATTCCGATTGAGAATGATGAAAATGACAATGAAGAATGAATGGTATTGATTATTTCTTAACATATGTTTTCCTATTATTGGAATATTAGGATATGATTCATGATTTTTTTGCATGAAAGAAGTATTTAAGAATAAGTTGAAAAGGAATGGATAATCGATCATGAAGAATGTTGAATGAGTAAGAAGTCATCATATAAGGGATTCAAGAGTTATGGTAGATTTTAGGATGGTTAAATTCTTAGATGTATTAAGTCTCTTTTGATGATGGGGTTACATTAGAAGAATTTTTATAGTAACCTTGATGTTTGATATACGAAAATTTTATTCAAGGAGTAATTATCCATTCTTTTCTGGATATAGCTATAAAGAACCATTTGGGTTTATATGATCCTTGAATTTGAGGCAATTACTGGTTAATACATTTTGGGTTTCAATCTTAGTTTCGTTTACTTTGTCGAATTTTAAGGATAGATTTTTATTTAATGGTCTTTTTGAACTTTGGGTTTTGTTTGACAAATTTAGGAGATAAGGTGTAGTTTTTATGTTTGTAAAAAAATATCCTTTTGGGTATTATCTGATCTTGTACTAAACTTTTTGGTTTGGTTTTGGTTGAGATATAAAGACATGGGAAATATATAGTTCTATTTTGTCGATTAGGTGATTCTCAAGAAGTTTATTATAGTACTCTTAATGCGAACAAGTCATCCTAAATACTCATCTATTGGAGAAAATATGAGTTTATGTAAGAAATCTAGTAAAAGTTGAATGTCAACATGAAAAGTAAGTATGTTTCCTTATAATTTAGTTAAGCTTAAAAATAAATTCCTAAATGAAAATGAACTTAAAAAAATGTTGTATGTTAACTTTTCCTATAGGGGAATCGAATACCGTTTAACCCATCACAATTTTGTGATTTTCTTGTGGTTAACCTTATCCTAGACATGTTTATTATCACTCTCCATAAGAACATGGCCCATTTTTTTCTCCTACATATCCATATTTTCCTACATGGAATCCTAGTATGTGTTAACTCAGGTTACCTTTGTACTTATCTCCCTTTAGTTTAAATTGATAGTTTTACTGACTCTTGTTCTGATGTGGGACTTTCAATGAAGATTCCAAGCCCAATTTTGAAATTGTGAGGATGCAATTCCCAAAATGGGGGAAGTATGTAACATCCCAGGTAGATAAATAATATTACATTCTAATTTTTTTCAATATTGGTGAATAAATGTTAATATTACCTTAAAGGGAATGCTATGCTCGATGGCGTACCCAATACGCAACAACGAGTTACTTTGAAATCTTACGCCTAGCCGTTGTAATTGAGGGAATGAATAGAAATAACTAAAAAATGATTACATATGTTTGTTAAATATTTTTACATTTATCCAATAAATGTTATAGGCTTAAAATCGAAATGAATCCAATTTTAAGAATAAATACTCTAATATTTTTTAAATATTATTTCACCGCCTTTTGATGGCGAACATTTTTTAAATCTTACATTTGAAAATTTTGTAAGATCTATTTTTCAAAATTAACATATTCTATATTATTTGTACATTGATATTTACATTATATAAATTTTTGGTAGTTTTCTGACAATGTTAATTTTTTTAATGAATAGTGAAAAATACGGCATTTTACATCAAAACAGCTTTTTCATCTAATTTAATTATATGGTGAAATTTTGTTTTTAATTGGACTTAAATTTTAATTTGAATATATATTTTCCATTTAATAAAATTTTGGTCATTAGGATTAATTTCACTTTGAAATTCGGCATAATCTAATTCCAAACTTTTCATAGATATTGTTTCAAAAAACCTGCTATGTGTTTTGACAACGAGAATTATTTTTAAATTAATTATTTAAATTTCTGTGTTTGTAATTTGCTAAAATGGATTACATATTTGGAATCATATGGTCCAAATTATGTAATCAAGACGCTTTTGTTTTTGGACATTATGAATAGTAACGACAATAATTATCTTTAGTTATCTTGATTAATTAGTAATCGGGTAGTTAAGGATAATAAACTAATATCGTAATAATAAAAAACGACCCCAACATGTGTCCTAATACTACTGGTTTTTTCATGGCCGACCATGGGATGCATTGTTCCAAACATGGGGACCACATGGAATCACTTTTGTGCGATAATGACTTTTTATCTTTTTAATTTTTAAAGAAAGTTAAATATACCAAAGAATGTATCACCTGAGTAAATCATTTTTCATTTTGTCTATATAAATGATATATTGGACTATAAATAGTCATTGGAAGGATAAAATTACTTCCTACATCATAATAGTTTTTTTTTGTAATTTTTAGACGTTAAATAAATTGAATTATTTATGACATCATGATGATGCATCGATTACCTCATTAACAAAGGATTTAAATAAAATGAAAAGATAATGTTAAAACTATAACATTCACTTGTAAAAGACCAATTGTATGAGTATATTTAGAAACCATACCACCATATCCTAGAAATACATCAATGTGGGACCTTTAAAATCCGAAACTCATTTGAAAATAAAGTAACATTTTATACCTTTCCAAGAGTGCCCCTCCTCTCCTCTTATAAAAGGCCCCTACCTCTACCACCTTACTCACACCTCTCAAGCATTTGTCTCAGCCAAACCTTGCTCATTTTGTCTCTACACATCACTATCGTACTCCTAGAAGCCTCACTTTGGGCAGAAGTCTTCCCAAGGAAGCCTTTGAGCTCAATTCAAAGAGAGTTACCTGATTTTAAGGTAATGTCTTCACTTGTGTTCTTTTGTTTTATTTTGCTTATCCAACCCCCTAAACTCTTCTTATTCATTTATTTTGTAACAAATACAGTATATTAAATATTCTAGGATGTTTTTATATGAATTATTCGAGCTACACTTACACACACCTACATCTAATGGTTAAATAACATACTGTTTCTGTGGATGGTGAATTTTTGCCTCACGAAATGATGATGGTTCAATATACTTTTAACACCTTCAATGGTGGACATTAATATGTCACTATATTAATATATGATATATAATATGTTTATGGTTTACTTAATATTCTTTATTTTTCATTTATGGAATACCATTATGGTTTCCATTATGGTTAAACACGATATCTTCAATTCAGGAAGTGCGGACTACTGCCCCCTCAAAGTGATTTGATTCGTTAATACCATATATGGTATGTATAAAGGATAGATTTAATGATATTATATATGATACCATACTGGAATTATAATATTATTACATATCATTATGTTTTAATTCCATTAAATAAGAAATAGAAATGGATGTAGCGTTCATGCATATGTACAGCTTAACCTCTCCATGAACAGTGCATTTCTTTTCTTACCTCTAAATGTTATGTAATATTATAAATGAATATATATAATGGATATATATTATATATATGATATATAGATAATGAATATAATTATGTATATAATATATATTTTATCACATGAACAACTTGTAGTTATAAGGATTTTATTTTGACTCAAGTAGCAATGATCTACAAAACGACCATTATTAACTTAAATAATTACATAGTGTTAATAGCATGGTAATAAGTGATATAAAATGAATAATGAATGTGAAAAAGGTTCCTAAACATGTAGAAATTAACTCATGTTTATTATCAATGAGGTCAAATAACGATCGAGTCAAGTCGGACCTGATGTAAGGGATCCGACCTCTCTCTTTCTTTTCAAGCACCCTCTTTTATGTCATTTCATTTATGATCCATGTTCTTATGTTGTAGGATGTTATTTTATATTCATAATACTGTAATTTTAAATTTAATATGATGATATACCCCCTATTACTCTCATCTATTCATTTTAATAATTTTTAAGTGGTGCCGTTAGGATGCTGAATTTTCATAAGGGATCCTACCTCTCTCTTCCTTTTTAAGTACTCTCTTTTATGTCATTTATTTTAAGCTCATCATTCTTATGTTTGGGGATGTTATTTAATATTCCTCATTATTAAATTTTTATGTTCATAGTATGATAGACCCTATTTGATATCATAAATCAATTTCTGGATGTTTTAATTGGCACTGTTAGGCTGCCGAAATTTTGTAAGGGGCTTTTTATCTCAATTTGTGTTTTCATGAGATTCATGATACATTTTCCAATATTTACTTTTGAGTGGTGTATGTAAAATCCACTATTCTAATCTTTATGTAACATACATTTGTTTATGAGTATTTACATCAATGTTGTATAGTCTTTCTTTCATGGGGTGTACGTTTCGAAAGTTACGAAAATCGATACGGGAACCTTTCAACCTCTTCTTTTTAAAAGTCTTCTTTTGTTATGTCTTGTAATTTTCATCTTATTATGTGGGGATATGTTCCAATATATCCTTATTGCCATAAATTTTATTTCCAAGTGATGAGATACTCTTTATCTCTGTCATCAACTATTTTTATAAAATTTGATGTGACGCCGTTAGGCTGTCAAGGGAACTTCTTATCCCAATTTAGATTTCTTTGGGTTCAACATGTAGTTATTGAATATGTCATCCTTTGAATATGTGTGAATGGAATTTGATTATTTTACACTTAATAACCACTTATATTGGGTGTATTTAAATTTTTCACACTTAATTATGAGATATATTTATCCTTAATTTAATGATACCTTCTTTATAATGGATTTCATCTAATTTTACATTTATATTGAGACTTCATTGTTGTTATGCACAAGTTCATTCTTATATGGTGTATATACTATCCTTTGGAATATTATATCATGAATACCTTTATTCTCATGATATTATAAAGTTTTGATTAAATGTTATTCCTAAATTATTGTATTCAAGTGTCTCTCATTTTGTTAAAAAACCCTTTAACTAAAAATCATTTTAAATGTTATAATGATTTATTCTTGTAAATATTTCTCATTAATATCCATGTTTTCAAAATGGTTTTAATGATTAATTTATATGGATATTAATGGTTTAAATTTTTAAAAGCTTCAATGTGGTATGGGACACTTTGAATTAAAAATTTATTTATTAAATGTTTTAAATGGTTTTGAAAATGGTTTTTAGAATGTATTCATTATTTCAATATCTAAAAATGTTATATTGTTATTACAATGTGGGAATGTAATATTTCTTTATGCTTAATTTATGTTCTGTGATTATGTTATGGTTCTTTGGCATTGTTATGAATACGGGTTGTTCCGTGATAAACTAAGGGCGGGTGAGCCCGATATAGCTCTCCAATGCATTGGGTAACGCGAAGGAGCTAAACGTTAAGGTTTCTCTGAAGAGATTTAGGGAATATAATGTGATGGGTATTCCAAACGTAACCAAGAGGGTTACACCCTACGTAAGAATGTTATGAATGCCTTAAGTTACCTTTATTCCTTATGATTTTTATGATTTATTCATGATTTTATGAGTTATGTTATAGTGCTTATGTTTTATGGGTAAAGTATGATTTTATTCTTATGTATATATGTACTCATGGTTCCTTTACATACTTTTTATAACCCTTAATGAGCTTTTTATGCTCATCCCATGTTTTTGAAATGTTATTCTCAAGTCAAGGGAATGGTACATGATATGATGATAGGGTAAAGGAAGTGTCAAGAAAGAATCCATGTTTTATTTTAAATATGTTTCCGTTGGTGGGAAAAATGAATACTATATTTTATGTAACCACTATGTTTTAATGTGGAATGTAATTCATGTTTTTTGATCTAATTATCTAAAAATATAAACCTGAAAAGATCCCCAATGTGTAATCTTGTAAAAACTCAAGATTAATTAAGGTTTAAGGTTGGGGTCATATAGGTAATAAGGATTATTACCCATAATAATTGGATCATTATTTGTAATTTTAGATTAAAAATCCCCCCATATTTTAGGGATATTATTATCCCAAAAAGGTACAATTGTTTCTTAAAAAAATGAATCATAATTTTTGTTCCCTTCCAACCCTGACTAAAATAAATGTGATGAAATTAATCTATATTCATGATGACCACGCATGTCGATGGTGTGATTTAACTATCCATGAATCTTTCAACAAATAATTTATGTTTTAGGGACATGAATAATTATTCAACAATATATTATATTCCAACCCAATAAAGATCTCCAGAATGAATTATTTTTTTCTTTCATTAGAAAAAAACATGTTAGTGATAGACTATGTAAGTATGTTTTTGCACTATCATTTTTTCCATAATTAGATGTATATATTATATGAAAGAATTTATATTTGACTATGGAATGTGACCATAAATTCATTATAATATTGTTTTAAGTTTTTAACGGTTATACAGATATGGTCAATAGAGATACAGTTGTGGAAATTGATAATAATTGAAATATGACTAAGGGAGGTAAATTTATCTCCATGGGAATGGGTTGGAACTCAAATGTTCGGAATAAGAAGAAGAGGGGATCCTAATTCCATGTTTGTATATATTATATGATTTAAACCACTGAATTATTTAAATTTCTATCATTACAAATTACTAAACTTTAATGTCCTACAAAGCTAGATTTTATGACATCACCTAAATGATTAATTATCAATTAATGAGATATGTTTTTTCTACAAACTCAGATACTTACATACTTATCCTATGACACTGAAACCAATACTTAAATGATAGAATCATCTTACCAATATTTTAATTAATTTCTTAATGTGAGTTTTTAAACTCATGTAAAATTTATTTCCTCATGGTGTAAGGGATATTAAAATTCCTATAAAACAATTCATTATTTTTCTAATCCTTAATTAAACTAATAAAAGAATCCACATTGTTTTCCATCTATAAATTCATATTAGGTTCTCATAGTCTAGAATATTCATGTTGAAAAAAATAATATATAGTAAATGGTCATGTGATATAAGAAATTTTTCCCACTGATATTATTCAAATGAAACCAAAAATCCATTTTTATATTATCATTTTATGTTAGTAACTTACAACCTAAGGAATATCCCCATAAGTATTCATTTTCAATAAGGATGTGATTAAATTACCACTATTAGAGTATATAAAACATCTAAATCATAATAATAATGTAATTCCACATATTATTAAATATTAATTAAAATATAATTATGAGAATTTATAGTGTAATTTCTTTTGAATACTGGAGAGAATAACAAAAAAAATAGATAGGTTGTGCATCTATAATGAAAAGACCCTCAAAGTATTTCATTTCAATTGATTTAAATATATTCCATAATTGTATCACCATGAAAATTCTATATTTTGATCACATACTGTTTTAATTGGAAATATATTGGGTAATCCATCAAATATTTGAAGATTAGCGTCTACCTCCCCAATTCATGTTTTGATACAAGAGGAAGAGGATTATGTACAAATTGGGAATCTCGAGAAAAACCATTCCCTTTGGAATACCTGGGAGCACCTATTTCCCTAGGTATATTTTGAATCCACCACTATGAATGTCTTGTTGATATAATATCAAATCACATTTTAATTTTTTTAAAATAAATTATTTTCATTCAGCAGCTATATCGGACATGTGAATAATGTCCTCTATTCCATACCCATGCATGCCATATCTGGACTCATCAATTCCAAAATATAGAATCCATGAATTGAAAAAACACCCTCTTTCTTCATTTGGGATGCACATGAAGAAAGTAAAATTAATGAAATATAATAATTCACATTCACATTGTTGAGATAATATGATAAAAAATTCTGATTCTAAAAGAATTTCATTTTAAATTAAACTTAGGCCTCCCCCTAGGCCGAAAGGGCCAGATAAAATATTTTTTCAAAAATTAATTAATTTAAACATAAAAATCCTAAATAATAATGGTATCAATATAATAACGAGATATAAATATTAAAAAAAATTATAGTCATTTTTTAAAAAAAATATAATCTCATAATAGAATTATAAAGACCAAACTTCTAGAGGGAAACCGATAAAATATTCTTCCATAATTATTAAAAAGTCCTAAATTATGATATTTTGTCATCAAAATTTCTATCTATATATATTTATTATAATAAGATGCACAAAATAGTGATCTATATAACATATACCATTACATAAAAATTAACGGTATCAATAAAAATGAGAGTAAATTTTATGTTTTATAAACAAAATATTTAATGGATTTTAGAAATGCACAAAAAAATAAATCATTTAACACATTGTATAGTTACATGATAAACATGATTAAATGATAATTCAGTTAATATTTAGAAATCACTAGCTCACACATATAATTATCTTACAAAAATATCATTTGAGAAAAAGAAGGGCTGAAATATCCAAGTGTTTAAGAATCCATTAATGATTATGTACAAATCCCAAAAATAAAATAGATGAAACAAAATAATTTGATGTTAATTCACCAATTAATTTGAATTAAAATGTATAATTATGGAACATGGTACATTAAATGGACTCTATTGAACATGGTGAGCAAAATTATATTATAAGATGTTTCATTCAATGATCACATTATATATAATGTCTATAACAACCTCAACATTAACCAGATATGGTAACTATAGTGGGGGGATATTCCTTGGTGGGCCACATCATAGTCCACTATTCTAAAATAAATATAGACAATAAAAAAACCATAACTTATTAGTAAAACCCAAATCATAATTTGCGTTAGTGTACTCTATGATGTAGTGATGATCAGTAGGCTATATTTGTATTCATAGATGTGGATGAATTTTATGATAACACCTGATTTTTTTAATTTAACTCATTTCATAAATAATTTTTATTTTCAAATATCATATGATTATATTTAGTAGAGTATGAATATTAAAATTATTTTTTTAATAATAAACATTTGAAAAAATAATTTAACCTCATATTAAATCGACTTCTAACATTTAGTTATTTTATGAAATTTTTTAATGATTTCTATATATTTAGAAATAGATCACTATATATGGAATGTACATAAAGGACTATATAAAAAGGGTAAATATGTTTTTATGGATTATAAAATGTTTCAAAACCTTGATATGTGAAACTCCAAATCTAAAGTCCGCACAATTTCCTCATTTCTCATTAAATAAATTTTCTTGATGACTATAGAGATGTGGAGATCCCTTCTAAGTATTTGAAGACACCAAACTAAACCATAGATTAACTTTTAATGAAAGATATATTTACCTATAAGATATCTCTATCAAAATGATGCAAGAAGACTATGTAATAATGAATATAATTATCCAAATTATACATTCTTCACTTGTATTTATTACATAAAAATGAATGGATATATCATATTGAAAATTATTTTTTGTGTGTTTTTTTTCTATATTTGGATATGTTTTATCCCCATAAAATCCCTTTAGCAGTTTTATATCATCTCAAAATACATTTTATATAGTTTTTTTAATTAGTAATCCATACCAACACAATTAATAGATTAAATCTTTTATATAGCAACAAAATTCATGTTTCATAAAAATTTCACAACAATATCATGATTCTAGTTAAATTGGAAAAATTATTTTTATGTTATAAAAAAATTATTTAATAATAGTAGGAATGTTAGGTGTTAAAAAAATTATCTTTAAAATATGTTTTTATATTGTGGTTTTTTATAAAAATGAAATATTTTATATGTTAATGGGATTTGTATAAGAATAACATTTAATAGATGAATAAATCCACAGTTTGTATATAAAAGATGGAAATTTGAAAGTTCTTGTTCAAATAGAATTCATAATGAAATATTTTTTTTCATATAATGGAAATTATAAGAACCAAAGAAAAAATAATTCTTGATTTATGGTTTATGAATGATTTGTTTCTATTTTTACATAAATTATTTTGTGAAAATATTCTCAAAAACCTTCACTAGTATGGCATGGATTCCAATGGGGATTTATACCCTACTAAAAAATTATAGGGGATGTTATATATTTTTTAATTATTTTATTTTGATATTTTATTTATAAATTACAAAATATGGATAAATGTGATAGTGTTTATAGAAATTTCTAATTTTTCATAAATAAAAATATGATATAATAATATGAATTTTTTTAATAATTATTTAAACTATACAAAAATGAGTTTTTGTAGATTAGAAAAAGGTTTATTTATATTTATATATTTGGTATTTATTTTATATTCAAATATTACATCATATATATAATTTTTATATGTAATATAAAATATTTATATTTCAATAAATATCATAAATGTTAAATATGATGTAGTTTGTAATGGTGCGCATGTAAAATACAATTATGAATATGTTTATATTTAAATTAAGATGAAATATCTAGGTTTATTCATTAATGAAATATCCACATAGAATAATGAAATTATGAAATTTTATGAATTATTTTAATTTTGAAATGGTCATAAAATCATATACCAAATTCAAATATATAAAATTTTCATTTATTTATTTTTGGAAATTTATTATATCATTCAGATATATATAGTGTTCATATTATTTATAATTATATGGTTTAGTTGAATGAATTAAAATAATTCTCTTAAATGTGATACCTTGAATAGAATGATCCACACACTAGGTGCGATATATGATTTATTTTTATTAACCATGAATTTTGTTTGTTTATGGTCTATGATCTTGAGAGTTAATGTTTGTTATGATTTATTTGTTTTAGTTGTTTGTTTTATATTTCTTATTAGGTATCAGTTTGTCACAACCGCCCTTTCTTTTCTTTTTATTTTATTTTATTTTATTAGTTTCTGGGTTTCAGGCATTCGCACCGAGGACCGGGTTGAGCCACAGATTAAAGTTTGCTATCTTTTAACTCCTTTACTAGGTTTTCGACACGTGTAGCCGCCATGCAGTTGGCGGTCGTCACGTAGTCGGTCCAGGTGTCAGGCATTATTTCCTCCTTCTTTACTATTTTCATAATTATTATTATTATTATTATTATTTTGTTTTGTTAAATAAATTTCATTAATATTGTCACTCTAGTTTCTTATTATTATTATCTTAATTATTGTAATTTTATTTTTATTATTTTTCTGGTTTCATTATTATTATTATTATTACTAGTCTTATTATTATAAATAGTTTCTTTTTTTTCAATGAAAAAAAAGTGGACCTAACCCTAAACACCAGCGCAACCCCCCATCCCTTCCCTGTTTTTTTCTTCCTCTCTTCATGCGGCGCTTCACCTGCCAATCTCCCTCGACCTCACCCAGCAGCATCCATCCCCGGCATTCCCTCTTCCTTGCTCAGCCGCCAGCACCTCTCCCTCACCCTCACACACCCACTCTGGCATCCTCGTGTGCACAAGCCCCCCCCCCCCGATCCTCTCCTCCATGTCGTCTTCCCATCCCAGGCCTACCCCGTCGCTTGAACTGCTCGAGCTTAGGCGTCCCTCACTCTCGCACTGGCCTCCTCTCTGCGAACCAGCCGCATTTTCCCCGCTGGCCCTCCGTCGTCCGCCAGCCCTCGTCTGGCGATTCTGGTCAGGTCCTCCGCCGACATCCAGCTCGCCTCCCCTACCGGACGTCTTGCCGATTTTTCTCCCCCAATGGTCGTCGCTCCTCCGCTGGTCCCAGCACGTCCCTCTGCCCTCGGCCTGCCCCCGCACTACCCTCCCGGCCTCCGCAGCACTATCCCACACTCCTAATCGCACACCGGCCTCCATCCCTTAGGAGTGTGACCCCATTTCCAGCGAATCTACCATGCTTCTTCTAGACTCCCATTCCAAGCCTTGTTTCTCTTCACCAGGTGTGTGAAGGGACCTCAAAGATGATACCACCATTCCACTAAAGCCATCTCAAATTTTCATTCCATTGAGGTATGTAAATCTACATTTTCCATTCCAACTATGTACGTTTAATGATTTAGTGTTTCAATTAATCCATTTAATTTACTCGCTCCATAAAAAATATATTTAATTTTTTATATTGTTTTAATGTTAATTGATTTCTCTAAAAATAGATTTGAACTCTTTTTTGGATATGATTATAGGTTCCATTGTAAAATGTGTTCATTAGATATATATATATATATATATTGGATACTATTTTAATCCTGACGCACAACTTTGTAATACTCTAATAGTTTTTTTTATAGTTGTTTCTAGTATGAATAATTTTTTAAAAACCACTTTTGAGGTGATTATTTGAAGTATTCCATGAATTACTGTACCCGTTTCATTCGATTGAATGTCAAATTATGTTTTGATAGTTTTTAAAATTTATTTTCATCTGAATCATGTATGTACTCAATTCATTATCATGTTTTCTAATTGGATACGTTTCATTAAAATGGTTATTTTGTGTTCCATAAATTATGTGTAGGATGTGTAGATTTGTAAAGTTTGTCCTATGTGTTTTTTTGGAAAGTTTAATGATTTTTAACCCAATGTTTCATCATTGAGGATTTTATGAAATTCAGTTGGGGTTATTTCAAAAAAAGTGGCCAAATTGAAACTGGAAATGGGTCGTTGGCTTGGCGTCGTGTTGTTTTGTTAACACTTTACGGATTTTTTTAAAGTGACCTGATAATTAATGTTGAGGGTGTGGGTTATGTTTCAGAAACGTTTCATGATGGTTCTTTTTCATTGTTTTCTTTTTGTTTTGTTTTAATTCTGTCTTTGTGTGATTTTGGTTTTATGCGTTTATTGCAGTGTGTTCTCAAGGTAGGCCAACGATATTTGTATCATTAGATTTCTCTTGCTTGTACGCCTGCACGAGGCATGTCACGCCTTTGTGTTTGGAAAAGGAGCTGAGGTAGGTCCCCCACTACACTTACCTTTAGATATAGAATTTATTAATTTATTGTTGTTTTATTAATTTTTAATTAATTATATATAATATAAGATAATAAATGTTTAAATGATTATTTTGTGTAAAAAGAGCCGTTTAGTTTATACCAAAAACTTGAAAAAATTTCCTGACGAGCAGACACCCAGTATTGAAAGAATTCCCATTTGACCTTTAAACATAATTCATGGAATTTCCAATGAAGTTATAGTTTTAAAGATAAGTTATTTTTTCTGAACAAGTGTTTTGGGTTTTCTTAGGAAATGGGGGTTTGTTTTAAAATTTTTGAAGGCCCGTTTGGGACATTAATAAAAGAAGTTATTTTGGAAAACCCATTTCGGGGTGATCATTTGTGTGTGTTGATTGTGTGAGCTGTATGTGATGTTTGTGCATCGTGACTGATTAATTTACATTGTGGACGCACCCTTTTTATTGTATGTGTTGACATGGGAACCTGGCATATTGAGTGAATTTTATGAGAACGATTAATGCAGTAGTTTAGAATACGCACAGGCTAGTGGCCCCATAGTAGGGGAATACTGAGTTATTGCTGCTCTGGGTATTGGGCCCCACGGTTAGGCCATGCAGGGCTATACCGGGTAGTAGTATGGGCCTTATGATGTCCTCGAGTTAGGGAATGCCTTCAGGATGGGTCAGATGTATAGTACATTATGGATTGTTCATGATCTCTTAGTTTTGACCCATGTTTCTTTTATTGTTTATTTGTATGTGGAAGACGATTGAGAGGTCGAGTTCGGTTGCTGACCCCTGTGTGCCACTTTTTTCATTGCCCTTAGTGTGTGTTGTGTGTTGTGTGTGATTTTCCGTTTTGACAAACAACTAAAGGTTGGATTTCTAAATTCATCGCAAAAGGTTTTAAAATGCAATGCACCTAGTTATTTCAACATTAAACTTCTTCTAATTTATAAAGGGCAGTGGACTATTACTTGTTTTAAAAATTAAAGTGTGTGTGGAAACCATATTTTATATAATTTAGTGCAAACCTGGAATTGATAAATTCTTTGATTAATGGTTTTTTCATTGGGAATAGAATTTTCTGGGCCTACCTGCTGAGTTTTAATACTCACGCCTATAGTTTTTTCCTGTTTTTAGTTTCTGTTGCAGGTTGACTTGAGTTTGTTCACCGTAGGCGAGACTTGGTTGTGGTGTGGAGAGTGACCCTCGAGGTCACGAGGAGTTCTGGTCGTAGTCAGGTTAGTAGCGTTGTTGGTTTCTCTTTATTTATTTTCTTTTTCTCTATTAATTTCCACAACTTAATTTGTTTTCTTTTGGGCCAAATCGTTCCCACCTAGTTACTTTTGATGCCTGGAACTAGTTTCCAGCCTGTGGGGATCGGGAACACCCTTCGGGAAATGTCACTGACCGGCTTGGGTGACTGGTTCAGGGTCATCCTGGGTTAGTTCTTGAAAAAATGGTATCAGAGGAGGCCCTTGTTATTTGGGGTTTCTGGTAGATGGAGATTTGGATTGTCAGGATTCAAGAGGTAGGTACGGGAGGAACGCCATGAACCCTCGCTCGTTCCGCACCTCGAGTCGCTAGGGATAGTTTGGGAATTGAGTCTTTATTTAATTCTGTTTTGTTTTTGATTGAGGGATGACAATAGAGGTAAACCGATGTTACATCATGATCTCACATGGAGTAGTGACCCATGTGGAGTCCAGGTACATGTTTGGAATTTATCCATGTTTTTGACGCTTACTCGGGACATGGCCCACTACAATGTCGCAGGGTTATGTGTGACCGCTAGTCCCTCCCTCTGGTGGTTTGATGTATGTTGAGTGTCATTTTTGTTCTTGTTGGGGTAAGAGAGTTTTTGGAAATGAAAAAGGGTTTGTGAAAATGGGACTAATTTCTTTTAAATGAATTTAAATTTCTGAAATGGGTTTTAAAACTGAAAGCCTTCGGTTTGGAAAACTATTGTTTTCATGGAAAGTGATTGGGAATGGATTGGGGTGGATCCTCAGGTACTCTTTATGAACGTTTGCACTTGTGAAAGGATGTGTGGAAAGATAATGATGGTGTGTATGAATGAAAGTGGATGAAAAAATGTGCAACAATTCATGGGATTACCTGGGTGTGTTTGAAATTAAAGTCTTCATCTTGTTTTCTAAATTTTCTTTTAAAGAGGAAAATGGTTTTCAAAAGTGATTTTGTTTTGAAAAGTGGATTTGGCATTTGGAATGTGGTCTTGAATGAAAGCGGTTTTGAAATAAAAAAAATTGTGGTTATGGAATCTAAAATGAAACAGAAATTTTGGACAGGGAATTTTGGGATGTGTTTGCAGTTGTTTGTTTCTTTTGAGTTGGTTTTCTTGGATGAAGCCTTTTTCTTTGATGTTTCTTCGATTTATATCAGTTTCAACTTGGGGTGATTTATGTTTCCGAAATGCCGCGCAGAAAGGTCCCCAGAGTTTTGACGAGTCATGCCTAGTTTTTTGTCTTTCTCGGACGTTGTCTATCCTCCATGGTGGTTGGAATCCGTTAGAGACAGTAGAGTGTCTTGAAGAGGTCGAGCGCATATTCATGGTATTGGGAACTCCTGAGGCTGCTAGAGTGCATTTTGTCCTGGGTCAGTTCGAAGGTCCAACTCCGGATGGGTAGGAGTTTTTCGCCCCGCCATTACTACAAGTTGGGAGGATGTGGTATATCTTTAAATCTGTCTTCATTCAATGTTTTATACTTGTGGAGGTGAAGATGAAGAAAATGGAAGAGATCATGCATGTTCAACATGGCCAGCAGATGGTGAAAGCGTATGTGGACCATTTCATGGATCTTGTGTCTCTTTTCCAGGGGTAGTTTCGCAAGACTGGATGAATAATTCTACCTTCCTCAGGGGTCTTCGTCCGGAGATCAAGGGGCGAGTCCTCCCTTTTTGGGAGCATCACTTCTGAGAAGATTGTGCATAAGGTGTTATTAGGTGAGTTGGTCTCCGGAGTGTAAACAGTTGGCAATACACCATATCCAATTGATCGTGAAGGTCCCCCATCTGGCGAGCAGAGGGGGTTAGATGGATCTATTTTTATAGAGTCCTCTTTAGTGACTCTGGTTCCCAGTTCGACAGATTGTCCAATGGTGTACGATCGGTATGGACGTTTAGGGCATACAATCCGTCATGTCACACCCCTCCAAAGACGTGTTGTCATTGCAAGTGTCTAGATCATCTGGATAAGATTTGCACGAAGCGTCATCTGAGGATGACACTGCGACCAGAAGATTCTAGTGAATGAATGTGAGGCAAAAGATGCGTCAACCATTAGATCCCCAGCCATAGGTCTTGGGGTGATGCTCGTGCGTAGTCAGGAGTTTTCGGGAGTGTGATTCCTCAATTTGGGTCTCGTGTTCCATGTTTCCAATGAATCCTTTAAAGTCCTTCTTTTATCATTCTTCCACTGTTAAAGTTTTGGTGTTGTTGTAGGTTCATTGTGTCGTCGTGAGGTTTGTGTGAACGAGTTCGTTTTTAATCCAAACAGTCTTGTTTGTCTGATTAAGGTGTTCTGGATCATGCGTTTTTCTTAAAAGTATGTTTGGACCTTGCATGAGTTAATCGTGGTTTTACGGTGTTTGTTTGGAGATATAAGTTCATGCAGAGGAGTTCGGGTCTGGGTTTATTCTCGGGTTTACCACTTCGGTCGTGTTCTATTTGGAGGTTTTTCTCTAGTGTTCGGGCTTCTGTTGGTCTGAGTCGAGAGATCCAAATTTTTGGTGGAGGTGTTGTTTTTCTCATGCTATAGAGGTTATTCTAGATTTGTTCGGTGTTCATGTGCCGCCCCCCTTCCCAAGGTGGTATGTTGAGATGTTAAATTTCCACGCTAGTTGAGCTCTTGTGGTGGGGAGAACCCTCTTGTGTTCTCCCATTCTCTTATGTTGTGGTTTCTTCTAGTTTTATTTGGGCATGGATTATTGTTCGGTCCATCGTTCGGCTGGGTGAATTTCTGGGAGCAGAAAGTGTCTGTGGTGTGGAGAATTGTCACAACTGCCCATTCTTTTTATTTTATTTTATTTTATTCTATTTTCTTTCTTGGTTTTTGGAATTCGTGCCAAGGTCCGAGCTGATCCCTAGATTAAAATTTGTTGTCGTTTAACACCTTTACTGGGTTTCAGACACGTGCAGCTGCCATGCGGTTGGCGGTCACCACGCAATTGGCCCAGGTGTTAGGCTTTATTTCCCCCTTCTTTACTATTTTCATTATTATTCTTATTATTCTTATTTTCTTTAAATAAATTTTATTAATATTGTCATTCTAGTTTGATTATTAATATTATTATTATTATCTTAATTATTGTAATTTTATTTGTATTATTTTTCTGGTTTCATTATTATTATTATTATTGTTGATGTTGTTATTATTATTATTACTAGTCTTATTATTATAA
Organism: Viscum album; assembly: GCA_963277665.1. Lineage (NCBI taxonomy): Eukaryota > Viridiplantae > Streptophyta > Magnoliopsida > Santalales > Viscaceae > Viscum > Viscum album. Next base: position 1,701,332,152 of record OY728127.1, read on the forward strand.
TTAGTTTTTTTTTTCAATGAAAAAAAATTGGACCTAACCCTAATCACCGGTGCAGCCCCCCTTCTCTTCCATGTTTTTTTTCTTCCTCTCTTACATGTAATGAATTTTTTAAAAACAAATCGCATCACCTCATGAGACAGTAGTCCAATGTTAACGTGAGTGATGCTATCCCATTCCCAACAGAATCGAATTTAAAAATTTCAAATTTTATATATTGACTACATAGTTAAAATTATTTAATAAATATCATTTTTATAATTTATATATAACATAAATCCCCACTATGTTAGTAGGTAATGGAAAAATTAATGAAATCAATTTGTTAAGTGGTAGTATTTTAAACACACGAATGATGATTTCGTAACACATTTAATGGAATTGTTTATGGTTTTACCTCATTACCATATCCTAAAAAATATATATTTATATTTCATAAAATTGGGGTTTTATATCAGATTCATTTAATAATAGTTTACTGAAGTGGGGGATAAATTGTATAAAATTTATTGATGAATGCAAACTTTTCTTTGGGAATCCTACTTATATTTTATAATATTTCCTTCCTAATATTTATTTAAACCCAAAATAAGGATAATTGGATTAGGGAAGAGAATAAGGGAATTTTATGGTTGGGTATTTTGTGAACCAAAACGGTTATAATGTGTGATGTGGAGAGGAGAGGGAGTGGTCTTTTATAAGTGAGGTATGTGAAATACATGTTATTTTTTCGAAAAGAAAAAGGGGTTACAATGATTTCAATAAGAAAAAATGGTTCGAATTAGATTATTATTATTACATAGAAATGATAGGGTATAAATATATCCATAAAAATATTTCATTCATGTTTTCAGGTAATTTTAACTCATATTGTTTTAGTTTAATTCCATGTAAACACATTTTTAAATTTACAATGTTAATTAATTTTATTTACTATTAATTATTATAAAAAATGATGTTGAGAATATTAGATAATATAAAATTAAATGATTCAAAATAAGGAATAAATTTTTAAAAATTCATTTGACCTGAATTATAAATATATATTAAAATATTATATCAATATACGTGATAGGAATGTTCGTTTTCAATTATAAAATGATAAGGATATTCCAATTATTAAAAATCATTATTAAATTGGAAATTACTAAAATGAAATAAATTGGATTAATAGAAATATGATTTTAGTGATTATAAATTAAAAAAAATAAATATAATTTATCTTTATAATAAATTTATACAAAATGATAATTTTTAATTAATATTTATTAATTTTAACTATTCAACAAAATAATCAATCTCTTCAGAAAATTCAAAAAAAAATTACCCATTAGATAATTAATAAAATTTCATTTAAATATTGAAAATTATTTTTAAAATTATTTTTTTCTAAAATTACAATATATTATATTTATATTAAGTTTTCTAAAAGATGGAAAAACTATTTATTTGAATAATACAATTTTTATTGTAAAATTTTATTTATTCATATATTTTTTCCACAAAACACATATGATTAGTGATAAATAGTGTATTAAATATATAATAAAAAAATTTAATTAAAATAGTTCTCAAGTATTGGACTCTTTAATCTATTAACGTGAATCATGATTGTTTTCAAAAAAATAGGTTTTAGAAAAATATTTTATTTATTTTCTAATTGTTTATATTTTCAATTAAAATTAATTTCTCACCAAATAAATAATTTTATATACAACTGAACACTGTATACTTTTTATAATTTATATTATTCATATTCATGATGCCCTTTCCAACATCTAGGATATTACTACAATTTTAAAAAAACAAAATTTCAATAGTATGTCATGTTTTGTTTAATCTCAGCATTGTGTGTAATTCTGGTTAAATTCAATGTAGCATGTAATAAAAATTATCGAAAAGATTAAATTTTTTCAAATTTTTATTCTAAAATATCTAAAGCTGTTACTTTTTTTATCATGATTTCACTGGTGTATACTTATATAAATATTTAGCTTGGTTAAAGATTGAAATCTCTCGTGATTAGCTATACTAGGAATCTGATGTTTCCATTTCTTCAGACTTGATTTTGTATAGTTTGCGAAGAAACATTATATGTGTAATATTATTGAGAAATGTAAAATTAGATAATATTTTTTGGAGATAATTAATATATTCAATGATATAAGTAGATTATGTATCTAGTTTCTAAATTCAATTAACAATTATGGTTATGGGGTGTGAATTATTTGGTCATTTATTAGGTTATCAATGAATGTGATGATATTTTTACTTACATGTTTCATAGGTAAAATAAATTTATATCTGTGTAGGGTTAATTTATTATTGGATATTATGCTATGATTAATATTAGGGTAAAACATAAGAAATCAAGGATTAATTTAATGTGATATCGGTTGAACCTAAAAGTAACATAGACTGATAATATGGTGTTACAATTTAGGTCATCTCATGAAATACTTTCATATTTTTTTTAATTTTTATATTTATAATTATATTTGTATGTTGACGCTATGAAATTGGTCTTTATATAATGGTTGAGATTATTACTAATCATGAAAAAATTGAATGGATAATTCAATTAAGAAATTTTCCATTTTAGTAACCGAATAAAATTGGAGTAGGAATATAAAGTCATGTTTCTATGATCAATAAAGTATCATAGTTAATGAATCATATTGAGCTTCTAAAAGATAAAAATAGGGTCCAATAAAAAATTTATAACTTACTAATGTAACATACAACATCATTAATTGTGTAGTCTAATATAATCATGTTAGAGTATTGGATAAGTAATACTAAAAATATATTTTCTATTTCTATTACTCATAACATGAAAAACCTGTTATAGTTGTGTAATATTTTTAAGGAAATTCATATCAATAGTGGAATCTTATTCTGAATATGGGAAAATAAGATGAAATTTAATATATGTAATGGGATAATTTTATGGTTGTACTTACAACTAAGAACTTTATTAATTATTTTCATATTTAAATTGATGGTAATTCATTTAGTATAAGTAGATGGATGAAACATATTTTGGTACTTGTGAATGAGAATTTTACATTATATTTTAGAGATGTTTTTTTCAATCATTAAAACTAAATGAAAAATTAATGGATTCATTTGTTGATTAAAACCAAGTCACTAATGGGAATTTTAAATAATGAAAATTATAATCTATGAAGAGTAAATTTTATGTGTTCTCAATGTAGAAATAGAGAGTAGAAATTTCAATCAATCTCATAGTTTTGATAAGATAAAAAAAATTTTGTTTTGATTAAATTATAATGATAAAACTCATGGAGGGATAAATATTAATCATATATTAAGCTGGATTTTTAAAAAAGGAATGGGGGAAATGTTTTTATGTGGCAGGTAAATGTTTCATATATGGAAATGTTTTCAGTAATTAGGAATCCCTATCCATAAATCCAATGGTTAATAACAAAAATAAATGCGATCAACCTCTTATTCTAATATACAAATTCAAATATCTTGTGATCACAACTGTTGAAGTTGGAAATGTGAAAAATGTGGTGAAAGGTACACATATCATCTTATTCAGAAATGAAAATTTGGTATATGATTCTTATTCTAAATGCTCATTTATATCATAATAATATTATAAGATTATGACATTACCACTTAAAAATATATTTTATGAAATATTTATAAATACTCACAGTGTTATGATGATCCAATATCATGTCTATAACTCATCTATGGTATATGTTTTTTCAAATATGCTTCTTGTAAATCGTGAAATTCATCATATTATTGGTTTCTTTAAAATTATAAGAATTTTTTTCCAATATCATTACTACTCTCAGGATAATTTTTGTTGATAGTAAGTAACAATAAATATTTTTAGTGATGTAATTATTATTTATCAATGAGAAGATGAATATGAAATCTTATTGGGAACGACTTCAATTGTACATGTTTTATATAAAATTCATAATTATTAACTATTTAAAATGGTTGGGGGAAATGAACAATCAATATATGACTATCAAGTGTAAATATGTTGAAGTATATCTAAAATAGTTTCCATGAATCCACCCAAAATTTTATTTTCGAATTTTAATTAATATTTATATCAAGTGCCTCAATTTTTTAAAATACTCCCTACAGAATAGTCCTAATTGAGCTCCAGGAATTGATGAATCGGCTCTTGGGGATTATCTATATGGGATTAATTTGGTAAAGTGGTTCACCATGGGGTGAACATGTTTTTTTTATTATGAAAAAAATACATGTCAACAAATTATTTAATTTGTTATCAATAACATATCAAGATTAATTTAATTATTTTGTATTCACAACCATGTATTAATTATCTATTTTATAAACTATTAAGAAATTAAGACATTTTAATTATTTGATTCTAATATATAGATATCATTATTTGAGTTCCATAAAGCATGAAAAATCTGTGAAACCCCTTATAATGAGGTATAATCAATTTTAATTTTAATTGATTACATTTTAACATACCATTTCACTTATATAATTTATGGATATAATTAATAATGTCTTCATATATTACATTGAATTGTTTTTTGTACTATTAATAGATGATAATCTTATACATACCTTGGGAAAGGAAGATAATGATGATTATTTTTTAATTGTGTTAAAGGAATTATGGAATAATAAATTATATTCCAAATTTAATAAAAGTGAATTATAGATAGGTAATGTATAATTAATGGTTTGGGTAATTAAAAATGTTTTTATATTAATGGATGCATGAAAGATGGATGTTACTTTCACAATCTCCCAGGCTAAACACATAGGTTTAAGTCTTTTGTTTTATTAGATTTGATGATTATCACGGATGATTTTTTTGAAATTTATTACCCTCATCATGAACACTGACCATGTTTTCATGGAAATAATCCATGATCCTTATGATATATGAATAAGATGAAATTTTTATTGAATGAAATATAAAGTTGGTCAGTGCGCTTGTTCTCCCAAAACTAGCATGTGGAGAATGGTTATTGATATATATATATATAATCAACAAAGTGTTTTTTATTTGTTAACAAACATAATGACATTGTAGCATCTTATACATAATTTCTATGGGAGGAAAAAGTGAAATTTATGATAAATATGATTCAGAAATAATATTGATAATTTATATTGGAGAATATGGAGGGATTATATTTATTGTAAAAGGTGAAATATATACAAAAATTATAAAGTACTAAAGAATACATTCATGTTTATATATTTAAATATGTGGTAAAGGGAGTAGTTGGAACTGATTACAGATAACCTAGATGCTCCATGGTTTGGAAAAAAATTTCCCTATAAATATTACATAAAAATAAGAATTATGAATTCAATATTAGAAAAGATTTTTACAAAAGAGGGAGTGCATCAAATCCCATATGTTATCATACACCATCAAAGTATTTTAATTTTTTATCCTAAATTACCACATGGTGAAAATTTATTTATTTTCATTATTCTTTATTACATCTTATACATGATTAGTTTCCCTGTATACATGCATGAAAATCCTGTTAATGTGTCTATAATTGTTAATGAAAATAATATCAAAATGGAGAATTCCACTAGGTACATCTATATTATGTAAATTTATAAAATTTCATACAAGGTGGGAGGATGATTTAATGCATAATTATTTCCAATTGTGATTGATAAAATGCTTAATTTCATTAATGACAACTAATATCTCATTTGTATATGAAATATCGTGCCAAATAAATTAATGGATAAATCATTTAATAACACCATGATAGCTTTTATAGAAACCCTCAAACCCCAATAATCATGGAATTATAGTATAATAACCATCGAAATTTATATTTATGAATGACAGTATTGTTGGAATCCACTTAATGAAATTAAAGTCCTAAGGTGTCCTTGGTTTTATTGTAATTTCAAGCATTCTGAGTGTATACAGATCTGAAAATAAGTTTATCATGGTTTCTTTATTTTATGTATTTAGTAGAATTATGGTCCCTATAAAAACCTTGTTACCTATATAAACTATTATACTATGGTTTTCAAAAAATATATTTTATTCCTGAATGTTAAAATTTTATTAAAAAACATGACGATTACATTAACCACCGATTGTGTATTTTATCACTTCTTTGACTTTTCATAAAGCATAATAGGATCTCCTACAGGTTCCTTCATCAGTGAAGTAAAGGAAATATAATGTTCCAATAGAATTCATTAGATTCTAATCATATGTGTAGTCTATAAAGACACATTGTATAGTTTCCTCATCTTTTAAGAAGATGTGACATGATGAGTAAATTGGTTACCTTTTCCTCTTTTGTTTGTCTGGTGGGGAAAGATGATTATTCCAAATCCTACAATGGATAAATATTCTAGGCGGTTTAAAAAACAGTTCCTTGAGTTGAATCAGCTAGGTAGGTAGTTGACTGGCCCTATCTCAATATGTCAGTATGTATTCATTATTATTTACGATTCCATTATTGTTGGGTTTAATATCATGATTTCATCATCCACAAATGGGTAGTTTTATATTTCAAATCTAGTTTGAGGGGATATAATGCCAACATAGATATTATTTTGAGATGTGAGATCAACAATAGTTATATTAAGCATTATGGAGTGTTAATTGGTGATATTAATAGTGGTGTCCAACCTTGTGATATTCTCTAAATGTTTGTTGGAGTCCCAACTAACAATTCAGTTGGGGTATTTCATAATATCAAATAAATAATGAATGAGGGTGGTCCATAGATATTAATCGATGTAATCTAAATATTTATTCATAAGCTTTAGTTTTAACAACTGGTTTGAAAATAAATCCAAGGTTGGTTTGATGATAAATGGTTCTTATTGAATTTTCTAATTAGTCATTTATTAATGGTCTTGAGATCCTCGATCACCAGGAATCCCATATTAAAGGGTTTTATTAAATCCATCTATAATGATGTTATAATCTTCCATTCATGCATAGATCATGTCCATAATAAGTTCATATAATGTTCTGAAGTTTATTAAATAAGATTATTATACATAATTAAATATAAAATGAATAGAAAAATATATTTATAATGACCGAGTAAATGAGGAAGACCCTACTAGATTCAGACATATACATCCCCTTCCATCTAACAAGATTATTAATTATTCCAGAATATAATATTTTAAATAATAGTATCAATAATCTTCCTAAAAGAATGGATCTTCAAGGTTGTTTAAAGGGTGTGAGACCATTCTCAAACCAAGATTTCTGGTCATCCAATTTTGTTTTCCAAAAATGATTTTATTTGTAAAGATAACAAAAGAGTCATTCTATATAATTTATTGTACACCCACATATTCAAAATGATTAAATAATTATGGATAATGAAGATGGTATTCAATTAGGGTTTCCAAAAAGTAGGATGGCATTAGCATAAATCATGTGTAAAGGGATGATTTTGTATCTACCCTCTTTAATTTTCTAATAAATACCAATTTTTGTGAGTTCATTAAAGAACCTAATCATGTAGTATTCAATAATATAAAATAGGAGGCTTGGAAATAGATCCCCTTTACGAACACCCCTAGTGAAATCAATATATCCCCTAGGGGATCCATTAACATAAATGGATAGTCAAGAAGAACTAAGAATGATGAAGATAAATATGATGAAGTCATTAGAAAATACATATTTTATGATGAAATAAAATTGACATATATATTTAAATGGAGTCAAAATACTTAGAATTGTTAATCATGATGTAATACATCCCTTGAATAAATGTTCATTTAATCATGTTAACATATTCGCATAAAATTGAATGATAGCTTGTATTCTTCTTCCATGTAAAAACACAAACTAATGTGGGATAATATGTTTTTTAGTGATCACTCTCATTATTCTAATTATGATCTTACTAATGAATTTAGGAATTGCGTTCCGAAGGGTAACCAACATGAAATATTGGATATTTATCGTATTCTAAATAAAATGTATTATTTTAATGAGTTATTAGTTGATCCCAAAAAGAAGATTAGAGGGAATAAAAAATTCATTTATTTCATTAGTCATTTCAAATTAATAGAGATATCTGTAAAACATGAAACATTTATTGGTAAATCCTTATAGGGTATCAGAACATTAACTAGTAAATGAATAAAAGTATTCTATAATATCCTCATTAGAAGCAGGCATATTGATGGATCGATTTTGATGTTCCTCAGTGAAAATGGGGATATTACCAACCATATTATTTATGTTATCAATCCCATCATCTAGGTAAAAGTATTTGAAATATATCACCATTACACATGATATTTCACATTCAGAAGTGTGAGGATACCCATTAGTAGTGATTTTCTTAATCCATGACGTTATTTTCCTTTATTTTTTCACCATATGAAAACATTTCATATTCATATCACCTTATTTCATCTGTATAACATTTAATAAGTTTCTTATATCTTCTCATTTACATTAATGTTGTCATCAATATAATATATAGTTTTAATTTCTTCTCTAAAAGGACTAATTTTATGATGCTTTATGATTGTGTAGCCTCCTAGATGATCACATTCTCAATATGGGAGAAATATTTCTTGAACTATTATCTTAATAATCAATTATAGTTTTTATAAATTTCAACCAAATTGTGAACTGTCCTACCAATAGATTCCATCCTCTACCCCACATGACAATTTCCAATCATCCATGAATATTTAGACGATGATTATATAAGTAAAATTGTAGGGGAACTTTCCTTAAAGTTCTAATTTAGTTTTAATAAACTATTATATTATAATTATAATGATTATTAGGTTGGGTGTGTCATGAAATTTTATATTATACACTCATTTGATCCATTTGGAGAAAACATGAATCATGTTTAATTGCATGTATTATATTCAATGTGTATCGGCTCCTGGGGAATTCCTCACCCATTATTGGCACCACTAAATGATTACATTGATCAATGAAATAAGAAAATTATATTGAGGAAACTCTATAAATGTTTAGTCAAAAATATTTCAGGCTTTGTGATAATGTTAAAGTAGCCAAAGATCATCCATTTACGAAATGTGGTTTCATTAAAATCCACAACCTATCTCCATGATTCATTTCATTTTATGTGTGATGTTATGGGATTATCTAAATAGAACAAGATACAGAAACATATAAGGATGGTTGAGATAGAGATTGTTTTTGATTTTATAATTTTTGATGATATGTGTATTCTATCATGATTAAAGTCCAAAATATTATCTATATTGATATCATGGAGGTTGTGTTATCCAAAACTATACCCAAGAAATATCTATTTAAATATTATTACATGTTTAACGAACATATTTCTCACTAAAATAAAAATCAGTATAAGTTTTTTTATAAAATAATGTCTACGTGCCTTTTTCCATTGTGGGATTCCCAATCTAGTGTTAGTTCCAGTAAATAATCTTCATTTTGGTGCGTATTTTTCTTTTATTTAGGTCCCTACAACATTTTATACATCAGTGTGACCATTCCTTTATTTACAAATTTTCTTCCCTTAAAATGTAGTTTTTCCATAACTATTTCTTCAACCTATTCATGTGACCCATGAATAATTTTCCATCCCCTTGGCTTGTATAATTTTCAATATTCTTAGAGGATTGTGTTTCCTCAATCTCATTAGACTACAAGTTTAATTAATTATAGAATATTTATTACTAGATTTAAGGTTCTGAGAAGTCATTCCTATATGAGAAGTCTTCCTTGAATCCTAGGTAGGATGTAACTGAATGAATGGTAACTCAATTCCAGAGTTTATATTTGGTGGGTCATCCTTTCCATCAATCATGACATTACTAGAAGGGCGTAGAGGTGTACTCAGCAGATTATCCTCTCCAATAAATTTTGGATTTATGTCAGTTGAGTAGATTTTACCATTAATATTGAATTTCCCAAATGATGTGTCTAGTGGAATTTCATACACTGGTCAATCATGTACCATCATTACATTATCATTGTGGTGGTTATTTCTCTCAAATTCATCCACAATAAGAGTTTTATTAGGTTGTGTCCTTAAAATAGGATGTTGTTTTGAGAGCGGATCCATGGGTTCCATAGGTGAGTTAATTCGGAGTGGGAATTCATCCATAATGAAATTCCTACTAAGGATGTTTTCATCACCAAATAAAGTGTCAATCTGAATCAATGATTAAAATTGCTGATGTCCTTGAACCTATTGAGCCTCTACTATTTTTTAATTTTTTTACAATAAGGAGAGAATATATGAATAATCTCTCAATGTATGTAAATCCTAATTAGTCACATCCCTCATCAAGTCATTAAAGGTTCTAGTCATTTTGAGGATTTTGGGATTGATATCATTTAACTTCCCTTTCCCCTTCTTAATATGGAATTTTTCTTCAACATTACCTTTTACATTGAAGAAGTTGCATTTATTTTTCCAATTAAAATCATCAATAATAATTTTATAATTATTTCATCATGAAGAGTATTTAGGGATCCTTTATGCTGGAACATAGGCCTCAAACTATACACTCTTTTTGTTAAAACAACATCTTCAACTAGAGTGGTGAACATGTTATCTTCAAGTAATTATTTAACATAACGTCTAAATTGGGTATTAACTATTTTACTATCCATTTGAATAAGATTCCTTATAGAAGAGGCAATATCCCATAACGTTTCCAGATTTAGTAAATTTAATCCCACAAAGGTATACATCCCAAAGTTTTTGCATGTGTGTTTTGGAATTTTGGGGATCAAAATTACAATATAATTCTTGTATATATATGAAACTAGATTTCAAAAACCCTGACACCATGCTCCATGTCCATCACATGCCTTCATTAGAGGGGAAATATACATGATAATAGCCTCTCCCATTTGTGGACATTATTCATTCATCAAATCCCTAAAACTCTGTAATTATTCATCTAAAATCATTATACATCCAAAAAAATCACCATTTAGTATCAAAACCCATGAAATTTTTGAATACCAGCATAATTTCACCCATTAATCAACCACTTCATTATTCCCCAAGACGTGGGAAACATTTCATTTTTTGATCACCCTTCATGGGATAGGTGAATCAAATTTAGTGAATGAAAGGTCAGATACGACATTTACAGCCTCCCAGAAGTTATTTCATTGACCAATGACATCATCATGATGGATTTCTTCACATTTTATTTATTTTTCACAAGAGGGAGGAGTTTTTCATCCTATGTTTTAAGTATTAACATTCCCCACATGATTTTTACTTGTATATGTATCAGAATAGTTATTCTCATCAATTTGTGGACTACCTGGTTTAGGGTTTATCCACATCTCCTCGTGGGTAACCATCCTCATAAGTACTTTTGTATTATGATTGGTGAATACATTACCACCCAAGTAAGGAGTGAAAATTTATTGATGCCTTGAAATGGATGTACCATTTATCAATATCAATGATGATGACTAAAAGATATCTAATGTTTAAATTATTTTTTATTGTGGACATTAAAATCAACAGGAGAGGACAAAATATCATGTCCTTCCAATATAAATGTTCAATTATCAAAAAAATTGAAGATTTAATATTTACAAAAGGATGATTTATAGAAACATATGAAAATATGGAATATTCCAGAGTTCATTCGTGATTGTTTTTGGATTATAAGGATCAGAAATAGTGTATGTGTCCAATAAATACAATAATTGAAGGATTTATAAGATGAAAATAATAGTTAATCATTATCCACTCATCTTAGAAGCATAAAGCCAAATGAGAATATTAATGATCACTTTTTATGTCAAATAGATGGATATATTATAGAAAATATATCAGTGCATGATATTTTAGAACGTTAATTCAGAGAGAGGTATTTTTAAGGGGGTGTTATATCCATTACCCATACTTAAGTGAACATGGGAAAAATCACCATTTTTATCTCCGTATATTATCATCACGTTAAACATTAATATTGTGGGAAGGTTTCATGGCATACAACTCTCAATCACATTTGATCAAGATCTAGGGTTTAATTTTATATTCATGTGTATTATTCTTCAATAATTAAATTTGTATCACAGTATTAATATTTTTTATCATCATTGGATATATGTTTAGTCTACGAGGACCATTCAAACCCTATAATATATGTTTATAAATTGATCGATGGATTTAAATAGAGTTTGGTTCAATGCCTTCAATTTTCATACCACAATATATTTCAATCAAGCATCTACATGGATCGTTATATTTTTTGATATAGTAATATGTATTGTAATCCCACATTCTAGAATGAATTTGGGGAATGAATTCTTTTGGGTCTCGAGGTAACTAATAAAATGGTAGAGAAAATTAGATCTATTTAGAAACCAATTAGAGAATCATAGAATAGATAGACGTGTTATGTTATTAAATTATATGTGGATTTGGATTACAATGTTATTGATAATGTTTTCCACTAGATAAATCCACGGAATAATGATATGATAATTAGAACTAAAGGTAATGTTAATCTCGAAAAATATCGGTCCCCATAATATTTTGGATTTCCTTGATATGGTTACTTATGATGGGGTTCTTTTTTGGAACCTCTACTAAGATCATGTAATTTTTCATGTATATCACTTGAAAAATTAAATAACTATATCATAACATGTAATAAACATATAGGTTGTACCATTGGATTATTGTGTTTTTAATGGAAAACAGTCTGTAGTAATCATAACTCATAGTGAAAAGTTACTGTGAAATTAGACAACTCACCCTGTTAAAATTCTATTGAGGAATACTAAAATCACGGAAAAAAATGGGGCCCTATATAAAGGATGAGGTAGAGATTTCATCTGTTTTTCTTACAGGAGTGGTATAATTTTGAGGCTAGAATTCTTATAATCTGGAAGAATGTAACAACAAGAGATTTTAAATTATATACCTTTTTAATAAATTCAATGAGTTTGAAATCAAGTGAATAAGAAAAATTATGTGAATAATTATATTAAATTTTATAATGAAATACTTTATATGTAATTTAAAAGAAATATAATTTTTTAAAATAACATCTAATTCAGTTTAAAAATATTAATTATCCCCATGAAATATTTTGAAAAATATTGTGTATCATCATTGATTATTTCATATTTACATTCATAAAAATTTATTTTTTTAATAAAACATATGAAAATGTATTCTTTACAACTATATAAAATGTATTAATTAATCTTAAATTTATTATAATAGAAAATATCATCATTTAATTTAAAATGGAGATGTTTTTCTTTGAAACTAATTTTTTTCACCTAATGTATTTCATTTTTAAAAAATAAAATTTATCAATATTTAAGAATGATTGAAAATAATTTTTTTAATAATATATTCAATCCAAAAATATTACCTTCATATAATTTTTTTTACAGGTAAATTAACTAAGACGAATTTATTGTTAAGCTCTAATGTGCATTTTCCTATGAACTATTTTGTTTTTTTCAATATTATTTTCATATGTTTGTTTTCCACATTTTGAATTTTTATTTTATAAAAAACATGAATATTTTAATTTTTTATATATAATTTTTTTAATGAGGACACATTTGTTTATTCAAATAGTGAAATGAAACTGGAGTAAAAAATTTATCACCTCTGTTACGGTAAAAAAGATTTATCAAGGGGGAATATAAAAGATAAGGATCAAAATATAACATTAAATATATAATTTTTCAATATTATGATATATATAACATACCAAATATATATTTTTAATTTTGATCATTTTTTTTCACATTTATTTGAATATGAATTTATTATATTTTAGTATTTTTTGTTTTTACAAGTGGGTCACTAATTACACATATAGAAGGGGATATCCTATATTAACTTATTCAGAAATATGAATCCCTATAACTAATGAAATACATTACAAAGTATCCTATTATATTCCTTAAAAACATATTAGATGTTATTTTCTTCATAAATTCCCATCCACGGAAGGCTTAAGATGTATAAAAAAGTGGATTTTGAAAGTAGTGATAATTATAATTTCCTGTCTATATCATTTCCAATTCCACCATTACCACCAATTATTATTATATAAATAACCCTAAATGTTTAAATATATATCATTCAAGTAATAAAAACTAAGTTAATGGAACAATTGTCTACTACCTATATTCCTTCATAAGGTAATTTACAACATAGTTTGTCCATTCATGGGGAATTCCACCTCTATAAAGGGATGTGATTAATTTTCATTCACAACATATATAGATAGTAATTTTATGTATTCAATTTATATTTATCATTTTTATAATATTATTATATTTCAATAATGATAAATTATTATTTACCTTTCAATATTTTTATTTCTTAAAAACTAAAAAATTACTCATTTACGTATAAACCAATATATAGATGAAGTGATGTGAATCATTTTTCCTCAAAACCGTTTAATAATTTATATAAAAGTACTACTAATTAATTAATATGATCATAAAAAATATATTCATATTTTTAATATTATGAAACCATATCTATGGATAAAGGACCAGTAGTGCTGAACAAAATGTTTTTATGAAAACATAAGTGCTAACAACTGAATATTGATTTCAATAAATATTTAGTAATAAATGAGAAATTATAAATAATAATGTAATTTTATATTATAAGATATATATAAATATTTTTAAGTTATTTATTTAAAATAATTCTAAAATATTTATATTGGATCATAAGATGGAATTCGAAAAACATCACGATGTTATTTTGGGGTTTTGTAAAAAACACTCCTTGGTCTACGATTATCAAGGAAAAATTTCCATTAATGGAAATTATATGATCATTATAATGTAAATATATTATATTTTATTCACCAATGTTTATTTCATGGATTTTCTTTTGTTTTTTTCCTTTATGTGAAACATAAAATGATTGCAAATTTTTTTTTCAAAAAACATGACCAATATCCACTTTTATTGGAGATTTTGAATTTTCTTTTGATTTTCATTGATAAAATTTGAATAATTTTGTTTTATAAAATAAAATGAGTATTTTGAATAATTTTAATAGATATACTACTTTCTTCTGAAATTATTATAAAATAATTTTTATTCTTTTTTCTGAATTGGTTATTTATGAGTTTTTTAAAAAAGTTTGAAAGGGATTATTATTTAGTAATTTAATACATAAACAACTATACCACTCTTGTGGAGATCGTTTTTCATAAATATTATTTTCTAATTTTAATTTTTATCTCAAAATAAGTTAATGTTACAATTAATATTTTAATTTTTTTTTCAGAAACATTACACTAACAATTTGATAATTTTTTCATGTTTTCAATAAAGGGTTAAAGTGTTATATTATAGGTATTCCTCATGTATGTCATCCTCCATAGATTTCACTTAAGGTTAATTGAGGGTAATATCTAATTATTATATCTATTTTCCTTTTATGTATAGATTATTATTCTGGTATGATGAATTTTTTATGAATCGTATTTCATTTCCATGGGTTATGCTATGATGGAATAATGAATTATTCTATGATGTTATGGAACACAGATAAATTTATTTTATTAAAATATTGTGGTATGTAATTATATATATCTACCATTAATTATGTAATAATTGATATCCAATAAGATAACATGAAACAAGATGGGGAGTGGGCCCATTAGAGAATTAAAATAGGTTGGGGTGTGAACTTAATCGTTATGAGACTTTTTACACCAAGTGAAGATGTTTTTGGGAAAATAATTTTATGATATTATTTTATATAATTATTATTGTAATATAATTCAAATTATTTGTTCTAATTCATATTATATTATTTAAAGTCACGTGATTTTTTAATTATGATTCCTCACTACTGTAACTTTAGACGTTTTAATTGGAATATATTATTCCATGACACATGATTTATGGTCTATGACTACATCTTTATGAAAATTATAATTTATTATTAAGATCACATACCTATAATAATACATTATTCAATAATATATTAATTAATTAATATCTTCTATGTTTACTGCTACAAAAAAATATATGCTCAGTCTTTATTATATTTTCATTTTTTCTAGGTTATGAAGAAAGGTTTTAGTTATGATATATTTATGAAGGGTACAACGAGAGATGAACATTAAGGGATTTGTTGAATATATTTCATGAGATATGTTGATTTTTTATATTTTCTCCATGTAAACTATACCTTTATTTTTATTGGGAATGAATTACTATTCAATAAATGGTGCTTTTCTCCAAAATGACAAAATATGAATATATGATTTTCTCAGGTCGCCTAGTGGACATCATATAAATTGTTATCTAATAATTATATTTATGTTATGTAATTATTTTCAATATTATTAAATATAATTTAATTACATTATAGAAAATAATTTCGAATTGAAATAATATGTTAAAAATAAATTAAATATATTATTATAAGAATATGTGGTTTTATTCATTGCATATTATTATAATTATTATTGATTCCATTATTATTATTTCTAATTTTCGATTTGATGTATTTAAAAAATTATAATTATAATTATAATTCCAATATATTTTTCAAATTAAATTTTTAGAATAAAAGAAGTTAATTTTAATAATATATGATTAATAAAATTTAATGTTATATAGGGATATTACTCAACGGATAGTCATTTAAATGTCTTGTTTATTTTTAATAATAAATAAATTAGAAAACCTATAATGGATGAATTGATTAAAATTTTATCGTTAATTTTATAAAAATAAATTAACACATATTTAATTTTCAATTGAAATTAAATAATATTAAAATACTTGATATTTTAAAAAGACATTTTCTTAAAAAATTCTATATATTTTTCATATTTTTTAAAATTTAATTTTATTCAATTTTTAAAAATAATTAGAAACAATGGGGTTAATATTTTAAATGAAAATATAAAAATATGATCAGTGGTTCAATTTAATTTTTTAGGGAAAAATAGGTTACCAAGGTAAAATATATATTACCATTGTAAAAGAAACATGATATGAAAGTTCAAAATTAAGGATTTATGGGCTAAAATGGTTATAAAATATTCTATAAATTAGATTAATGAGTGTTTCTACAACCCTACCACATTATTTATCCAGTTTGGATAATTTTTTTTTGGTTAAATGAAAACCTTACTTCATATATAATGGTTAATTTTTGAAATGACACCCAAATATAACTGTTAAAAATTACCCACTTCTACCCCATCCATAACACTCATTAAAATTCAGAATATCATTAATCCCTAACCAAATTCCATTATATATGTCCTTTCAAAAAAATTTAGATTATATATCTATGAATGGAGCATAAATCTTTCAATATTAAAGAACCCATTTTGAGGAGTGAATTCTTCAATGATTTTAATGATCCTTTTTGTATGTTGGGAGAAAATGTATGAATTTGTTTCAACAATTACAATTGAATAAATATGTTTTCATTGAAAATTAGTTTTTTCAGAAATTATATATACATTCCCACTATCATTACCTTTTATTTTTTCTACTATGGTTATATATAGTTTTTACATGTCTTCTTACTATTTCAACTTGCATTGGTTTACGATTTATCTAAACAGATTCTTGTAGGTAGAGATGAACTTATTTATTCATTATGGTGAAAATTTATTCATTTCATACTTCATGTTTTCAATATTATTTTATGGATTCTTCTAAACCTACATAAATTATTTTTAAGGTTATTTTTAATAACATTTTATTCATTAAAAAATATTTAAGGATTATATTTTAACTTTTATAACAAGAATTTTTTATCACACCATTGTGTTTAGTATTTTTATGAAATTTAATTCTAATGATTTAATTATCCCTATAAATATTATTTATTTAACTTATCATTCTTTTCATAAACAAGTTTTTCTATTTAAGGTTTTCTTTTCAAAATAAAAATAATAAATTAGTAAAGAATATTTAATTTTTATTTTTAATGAAATAATATTTTTCGTTTATACAATTTATTATATCTATAGAAATATACATTAATGTTTCTTATGATTTACTAGGAATATTCTCTAATTATACCATCCACCTATATTCCCAATATGTCCAATGATCATATTTAGGATAATGAATCATGAAACTTGTTTATTTCACTTGTGGTAATAAAACTATGATGAAATTATAAATGATTTTATATTCATGTGGTATAAATATTTATGCATTTTTAAATCTAATGAGTGGGTCAAAAATTATAGACCTCCAAAATATATTTTATAATTAGTTATATCTAATTAAATTACATTTTTTTACTATGTGTGAACCCAATCGTCAATGATTATTGCAATGAGGAATGAATCTAAACAAATATTATATTCTTTCTAAAATGTGATTATGGTCTTAGCAATTACCCTTGTTATTTAAAATATATTTCTACACTTATATATGTTCAACATTATAATTCTATATTTATATTTAATGCCACATCGCTACATTATGTTCAACGGATTATAATATTTATGATCTCTTATTAATATTCCACATTTTATATGATATTTAAATATTCTTATGTCAGGATCCTTGTAATGATCCTTTTTTATCATGTACAATTTTCTTCTTTATGTTTATGTGCCTTTATTGGGTAGTGATACACATATGTTGATCCTACGCTCACTTAGGAAATTCAATTGACATATCTTATATTCAACCCACACATAGTGTATGATAACATCATTCATTATATATCTAATTCAGAAATAAGTTATATGAATAATATAGATATTATGATTAGAATCCATTATTTTTTAATATAATTTGTGGGATATTTTGAGTAATGTTCATATTATAAGTTGTTATAGTATTAATATTTTAAGTGCATTAATTCTATCAGTAATGTTTTCTGATTTAGAGTCAGATATAAATAATATTTATATAAAATTATGTAATATATATGTATGTTAGGATTGGGTCTTCTCAATCAGTATTTGATTAGTCTTTTGTATATTATTTTTATTAGGTATTAAGAATAAGAATACTAGTATTAAAAACCCTATGATGAACTAAAATATATGTGGGATGAACCTGAAATTTTATTTCATGAATTTAAGTACCATAATATAGGACATAGTTGCATCCATTTTCATTGTCATATGATTTATTACAATTGTTATTATTTCATAATACCCACACATACATTTCTTTTTGTATTAACTTTCTAGAACCATGGTGAACTATGTAAAAAAAATTCATACGGACAATGTTATGATTTTCCCAATAAGAAACCAAATTTTATAGGGGATATAGTATAGAATATAAGGGATATTGTCTCTAAAACATCACATGAAATGAATAAAAATTTAAGCCTAGTAAACCTATGATACCCATAAGGGAATAACGAATGATCCAATTACTAACTCATACAATAACACCCACTATCCTTTATTGTGTCTTATGATGCCCTAATTTCATAGAAATAAATCATCACAACTGAAATCACATGTTTCATTATATAGTTCATTTATAATAAAGAAGTTGTTTTATGTCATTATTTATTTGAATTTTATATAAAAAAATTTTGAACACAGATTATAAATAAAATTTGGCTAGTAAAATTTTACTCTATATTATGGAAGGGATTAGATATGATATATATCATTAAATTTTTTTTATATTTTTTCACACCATGATAGTGTTATAATTAATTGAGTAGATGAAAAATAAGGATGATAGCATTAGTAACTATGAGAAAAACATCACAAGAATAAAAAATTACTATTCTAGAATTGTCAGTATCTATAATAAAATAACAGATCATTTATATAGTATATTATATCTAATTTTTAGAACATCATTTACTAAAATATACATGTGTAGCTATGAGGATGTTTTTATTAACTTTCTGTTTATGTGTACATGGAAATTTATGACTCCAATTATTTACAATTTTATGGGGACATTAAATAGAATATGTAATTTCTTGGAAAATAAAATGATATTACATATGGAATAATGAAAAATTATCTTTTTATAATCATAAAATGTAAGAAGAATAATTGGGATAATTGCATCAACAGAATGGTCAAATTCATTATTTTTGAATGTGAAGCCCATCATGTACATAGTTATTGAAGATATATGAAGCCGACAACTAACTGACTAATTAAAATAATGATAAACCTAATTAACCACCAAAAATTCTTTTATTATTTGTTAAATATGATTTACATTTCACCAACTAGTGCACTAATACAAAGATATTTTATAATAATTGATATCAAAAAACTCTATTCTTAATAGAGAAAGGTAAGAAATTTTCGATAAATTTTTTTAATTTTGATCAAGAAAATTGATTGTTTAATGTTATAACTATCACATAATAAATAACTGAAATGGTTTTATTAGATTGTTTATTCTACCCACACCTTCATATTAAT
The DNA here is from genome assembly GCA_963277665.1 of Viscum album. NCBI lineage: Eukaryota > Viridiplantae > Streptophyta > Magnoliopsida > Santalales > Viscaceae > Viscum > Viscum album. The sequence goes on from OY728127.1 coordinate 1,701,352,552, forward strand.
AAATATTTCTATGATCATTTGTTTACACACAAATAATTTGGCATTGAATTGTCAATGAAAAATAATTTTTATACGATGATTTCATCCCATGTCTATACATCAACTAAAAAAGTATATTTTATAAATATGATTATAAGAAATTTAATCATTATCCAATTAAAAACATTATATTAATTTTTTTAATTTTATTGTATCTCATGAAATACATTGTATAATATTTTTCAGGAATGGTAAATTACATTTGAATTCTGAAGTCAAACCATTCTAATCAATTGGTGAAATGATGACTATGAAATCCTCATGGATGTTACATAATTTATATGGGTATTATTACCTTATAATGTGGTATTTTTCCATCAAATGGATGGTTTTACACTTAATATTCATGATATTCAAATTATGTGAGAGTATGTTGAAGTAATTCTAGAAACAATTCATATTCATAACCCTGATTATGGGAATGATTTTTTAGTAGAAAAAAATACTGGATGAAATGAAAATATTAAATAATCCTTATAAAATACCAAAAATTTCATAATATTAATTATAAAAGTAACTCCAATATAATTTATATTAGGGTTATATACAGCTGGGTGATTCTTCATGAAGTACATTAGTCCTCTTTATTGTGGAAAAAATAGATCATTTTGTCTGTGCATTAATTTTCTAGAATATGATATGAGTATGAAAATTAAAAAGTATCATATACAATTTATTGGTAACATTATCTATGAACAAATTGGGGATATTTATTTATCATAGATTGACCTACAATATGTATTTCATTAATTAAGGTTGAATATTTTGGATATAGTCAGTAAATCCATTTTAATGGAGCACATGTTTTAAAACTGATCATTGAAACTATTAGAAATTTATAATCTGAAAAAAATATTTTAATTTTAAAGGGTAATTTGAAAATTATATTAGGATGATCTTCTTGTATTTAGCTATGAAGTTTCATTTTTTGATGAGTTGTTTAAATACGAAAACTTTATTAACAATTGATTTTTCATATAATTTACTTATATTGTAAAACTACTTTTTTAAATTGTTTTATTTTATATTATTGTCAGTTATAATCAAAATGATCGAATTTTTTTCATTGGAATCTATTTCACATTAAAAATGGATGTAAAAAATAGGAAACATATGTACATTAAAAACCTATTTTTTCGTCCCGTATGCGGGATTAATTTTAAATTTATTTCATCCATGTATATGATTGGAATTTGGAAAAATGGATTACTTATTTGGAATGATAATAATTTATAATATTAATTAATTTTAACTTACATTTTGAAAAATCATTAATGTATTTAATTAAAATTAATTACAATGATTAAGTGAAATTTTAGCTTAATAAGAGATTAAACATTAATAATAATAGACCAAGTAAAATATAATAAAAATCCAATATACATTTTATTGAAATATAAAATCCATGTAATTCTATTTCTAGAATTGGTTTAATTATTGGAGAATCGGTAAATTAATAAAATATGGGTGGAATTCCCTCTTTCAAAAATTTATATGATTATCACTCCTTCTCCACTAAAAAACAGAACACATAATTCCCTCTTAATCACACCTCTCAAGAACCTTGGATCACCCAAAATCATCCAAAATAGGTTACATACATCCATACTCTCTCCCTAATGGCCACAAATTGGTGATAATGAAATAAAATAATGAATTTTGGTATAATCCAAAAGAAGTTTCACAAATAGGTGGTAAATATCTTCAACGATTACTATTGTTTTATTTACTTATGAAGCCATTATTTTATTTTCATATCATTGTTATATAATAAAATATGTATACTAAGCCTAATTAGTTGTTTTATAATTTTAATTCTACCTTAAAATTGACGCACATCAATAAAATGAAATATTCAATCATCGTTAGGGTGTATGGTGGACTACGACCTCGGGAACAGATGTCATTCGTTCTACCATTTACCAGACATCATGGTTGAAATAACGGCGTTTTAATAGTTTATATATCATATGTATGATATTTATTGTTAATTTAGGATTATGTAAATATTTGTATATCCATTCCATCATTCCATTGTTTTTTGGGAATACAATACCATCATTTGTGGACGTGTGGACTGCTGCCTCTTCAAGGAGTTGTGATTCATTCACACATTACATGGAATGTAATAAGAATCATTTTAATAAAATTATCTGAAATATATGACATAAATATTATACTATAATTATAATATATATATATATATATTACTTTTTATTCTTTTAAATACTAAGATTATATAGATTAGTGTTCATGCGTATGTATGGCCTTCCATCTCAATAAACGGTCGATATCATTCTTATCTACAAATATTAGGGATTAATATAAATAAATATATAGTTAATATATATGATAATTAAATCATGACTTATAATTTTTATATGATTAAATAATCATCTATTATATAGTCCAAAAATAAAAAATCTAAGCATTCACAAAAAACATGACTATTTACACAAGAAACAATGAAACTAGTAAATTTTTGTTAACAATTAGATAATTAAATATTATTAAAAGATAATATATGATATTATAAATATTATTATGTTTCTATTATAATTTTATAACATCAGTAATCTTATTATACAATATATTAATGGAATTTTACCCAAATGGAAATTCAAGGTAATGTATTTTGTATCAATTTCATTCAATCGATTCATATTGTAATGTTATGCACCTAGTTTATTTTTTATGTTGTATATTATGAGACTATTTAATTTAACATGATTAAAAATGAATTATTCATGTTATTTTTAGTTTCAAGTTTAATTATATCAAATAAGTTTTTATGAACTTAAACTTACAATGTGCTAAAGAAATTTCATAAAACAATTCTATTTCCTTGGGTTATATTACTTTATTATTTTCTTTAAAATTATATTATTATATTTATAATGATAATGACTATATAATTATTTATTTATAGATATTATATGTGAATTTACAATTGATATTCAAAATAAATTCCTTAAATTTGCTCACTTAAACTTTTTAATCATTTTGAGAGTTCACTTAACATTATCAGTATAATCAATATTTCTCATTCCTAAAAGTCAATTAAAGGAATTTATATGATATTTTGGAAGAAAAAATTATTTTTATTCACCTCTATTTATTTATAAACTTTTTTCATGTAATATTAAAATTTACCTCAATTTGGTACAGATAATTTTTTAGATAGTGTTATTAATAAAACCTAATACTGTTTCACTATTTAGATAGAGAACTAGTATTATTCTAAAAAAAATTATTTATAAAATGTGATATAAAATGTTTTACAAATTTCTAAATTAATTATTAAATATATTTTTATGTGATTTTTATTTGAATGTTTTTTTCAATGGAATATTATTTTTTCTTTCTAAACAACACACTTTTATATCATTCTTACCTTGAAAAGGGAATGTTATTTTTACCTTGTAAGAAGTTTGTAGAATTAACCTTCTTTATTTTATTAAATAATACATTTCACGTAAAAAGGGATAATATTTAATGATTTTTTTTAAAAAAAAAATTATTTAAATGAAAATGATTTCCACTATGTTTTTCAATATGAATATTTTATTTTTCTTGATTATTTATTTAAATTTTAATTTTATAGTTTTTTCATTCATCAATGAAATTAACCCTCAATTTTTACTCCTCATGAAATTTTGTTTATTTGTAATATGTTTATTTTTCTTCTGGATGGATTTTAATTAATTTCACCAATGATAGTGTTGATATATACTAACATCATTCATTTTTCTAATCCCCATGAAATATTTTCATTTTTATGATCATTAAACCTTGATTTTACCATAAAGAATCATATCATTATCATCGTTTTGTTAATTCACTAAACTGAATACCATTTTTACAAAAAGTAATTACATTGAATGTTATTTTATTATCAAGGGAATTATTGATAAATCATTATTATTTACTCAATAATGATATTTAATAAATCACATCATTTATTAATTTAATTGGTTGATTGATATATAAGTAATTCTTTGGACATGCATTATAAAAGTATGGTACTGGAAAATATAATCTCCTTGATACAACACTAGTCTGGTGATATGAAATCAGTTTGTGACAAACCCTTTGAGATTTTTTCCTAGAAGAATATATGGGATTATTCCCACTGACATAAGATGTAATGAAAATAAGTCATGATAGTGGAGGTATCATGTTCCTAAGACACATGAAATGTCATAATTAAGCATTGAAATCATTTAATTTACTGTCATTATCCCTGAAAATGTTTCATTGACAATATCAAGGGATACATTTTCAATATTACCCTATGGATTTAACTTTATGTACATTGATTTATTTATATTTCCAAACTAATTATACCTTATACAGTAATTTAAATGGCATGTATTTAATGTTATTTACCTTTAAATATTATTTACTCACTCAATCCCAATTTATTGATTATATATAATGCATGTTTAGTTATTACCATGATTTTTTATTATTCTTATTGATTATTTGTAAATTCTATTGTATTTAACCCATATTGAACATATGAAATTTCCATTTTTTATATTCATTGCCATGGATTTTATCATATTTTATATTATAAAAATGAAGGGATACACTAGATGGAATAAATATATCCTTAAAAGGAAAAATTCCTATTATTATTAGTTCTTTATCTTTTCATACCAGACTCATATATATATCTAGTTTATAATGACTAATAAACATGTTGGTCATTTATGGCATGATTTATTATAATCATGAAAATATAATAGCTGTAGACATTGGATCTAAAATTATAGGGTCAGTTTGCTACAGTTGGTATTTGAGAATGTTTAGTAAAAATTCTTGGACTATATTTCAGAAAAACAAGACTTGCGACATAACCCTATGATATAATTTGAGGATTATAATAAAAGATAATATGCCTTTATTAGAATAAGAGTAATGGATAACATCATTGGATTTTTAGATTAAGGATGATCATAAGTTATAAGAGTTAAATACCACTTTTAGGTTTTAGTGAATGGGATTCTACCAAGATTATGTACATATTGAAAAAACATAAGGATATTACAAATATTAATGGAAAATGTTATTTGATTATAAATTCCTTATAATTATATATATATATATTTATTTATTTAAATTTATTGATATCATTTAGTGTTATAATTATCAATAATGTAATTTTAATAACAGGATAATGTGAAAATTACATTTTGAAATAAATAAGTTTTATTGGAAACAAAATATAAAATGTTATTAAATGACTAAATTTCAAGGATGTCCATCATATTGATTTTTTATATTACAATAATATGTATTGGAAAATTTAAAACCTATAAGTTGGGGGGGATTAAACCCAAGATCGACGGTTGAAAATGGTTTCATGCCTACAATTGGCATATAGGATGTCCATATTAAGGTGTAATTATATTCAGTTAAAAATTTTGATTAATAATTATTAATATTGAATTTATAGAGTTAAATTATTGATTTATATATTAATATATTAACCATGATGTTTAAAAAAAGTTATATACAAATATGATGATCTTTTTATGGGTATAACATTCAATTAAAATAAATTTATTTTATAAAAAAGGGATCATTATATGAAATCAATTTCATGTTGTGAGTAATGAATTATATTTTGATCAAAAAAAAACAAATCAAAATAATTTTTATTGTGTAATTGAAAAGTATCTTGTCAGTATATTTTCATATATTATTGTTCGAAAAAATTATTCCTCCACATTTGGAAAGGCATCATAAATCAGAAAATTAATTCTAATACCTACATTTTTTTGGATCCAATGGTATATTAAATAATCACATTTTAATTACTCTATGACCATAAACTTTTCATTGACTATTAACATGAATTTTATCAATAACATCAACCATAGATATAAAAATTTAATCTTTTTCTCCTAGAGCATATATTCACATGCTAAATTTTTTCTCCAATATAGAAACCATGAGATATGTTATTCTATGTGACCTTTGTACATTTAATTATCTGTTATTAATAGGTTATTTTATAAAATAGTTGTTGATGTGGTTTATTAATAAAATTAATTTCCCAATATAAAACCTTATACTACAAAGGTTGATATTAAATTTAAATGATAAAATTTAATTATGATGGGGAAAATTAAGAATCATGAAAATTATTAAATAATAATTTATTATGTGACATCATATTTGAACTTCAACATAAAATATTAAAATAAATATAATCTATTGATAAAATATGGTATATTTAATATTTTTAATTAATTTAATATATTATATAGATTTCAATTCTCAATATAATTAGTTATTTTGCATCGCATGCAATAATTACATTCTCTCATGACTTGTGTTACACGTGATATCGAGCAATACCGAACAACAATATTTTATTGAAACATTATTATTTAATATAATAAGATTTAATATATACATTAAATTATAATTATTGAATATTATTAAAAATCTTATTAATATATATGGTTTATAAAAACATAAAATTTATTAATTGGTTAAAAATTAATTATAAATGAATATAAAAATAAATTAAATATATTAGAATGGTTTTTATGACCGTAAATATGTTTTATGCAGATAAATTAAATTAATTTCAATTATTTAATTATCATAATGATATATATATTTATATTATATATTCAATAAAATAATTTTATATATTCATCTAATTTATTTTATAAGCATAAGACCAGAATATATTTTTTAGGCTTAAAAATTGTATTTTTCTAAAAAGGCAATTTTCCTACTTTTATAGGAGAACATGTTTTAAAAAAATACTTCGAAACTTTCATAAAATCATTATATCAAATAAATTTTAGTTTTTAATCCTTAATTTAATGATTACATTTGGTTGAATTATTATTTTTTATGATGTTTAATTTTTTTATGAATAACGAAAAATTATCAATTTTAATTGAAAAAAACTACATATTTGTCTAGTTTACTATTAAAGGTAAATAAAATTTCAATTTTTTATTAAAGAATATTAATTTAAATTATAAATATTTTATTCTATTTTTGGTAAATTAAAACATTTTCGAAATGATATTAGTCATGAAAACAAATCAATCAATTAAACATTTTTACTTTAAAAAAATATCCTCTCATCTGCGTGATTAATATAAATTTAATTCAAACCACTTATGTAAAATGAATTTGGAAATATGGATTCAATATTTATAATCTTAATAAATTATAATGTCTAATAATTTTAACTTAGTTTTTAAAAAAAATATATGTGAATGTAATTTAAATTTATTAAATTGATTAAGAAAAAATTTGGCATAACAAGGGACTAAACATTAATCATAAGAGACAAAATAACCTATAAACTGCTGAAAAATCTATTTTGGAGATATATTGAAATATTATTCTCCATTTACTATAATATGTCTCATTAATGTGGTCATATTTAATGTAATCATTTATGGTGGATTTCCCTCTCTCTAAAATTTAAAAGTACGCCAATACTCTTCTACTATAAAAATGTATTATACCATTCCACTAATTCAAAAAATTAAATCCATTTTTTATTAACAATAAATAGAAAACTATATTAACAAAAATATCCCCTTAAATTCTTGAATCCAAAATTTTTTCATGAAGAAAACCGAGCATGTATTTTGGAATACACCAACATGAGTTACCAAAATAATAGGTAAATCAATTCGATGATAACTTTTGTTTCATTGAAATCTTAAACAATAAATTATTTTTATGTAATAATTATATAATATCCATTTTTTTATATAATGATGTTTTTATGGTAATTATTATAACTACACATTCACACACATCCATTAAATGGGATATGCAATCATCTTTTGTGCTGGAGAAAGGACTATCACCTCATGAACTATTGTCATTCATTATTCAATTTACAATCATTAAAGGAATAAAGAATTATTTATTTATAGATTATATATATGATATAAATTATATTTATAATGTATTTACTTTTTTTGAACTTCATATATAACCATACCTTTATTTCTTCCATTTTTCAAAATATGATAACATCATTTGTGGAAATGTAGACTACTACATTCTCAAAGTGATGTGAATCATTCACACATTGCATGGAATGTATTGAGAATGATTTTAATAAAAATAGGTGAAATATGTGAAATAAATATGATATTATATTTTTAATATACATATATATCATTTACTTTTCAATCATTTAAATATGAAAAATGAAAATGTAGTATTGTTCATGCGTATATACTGCCTACAGCCTCCATGGACAATCCAATTTATTTAGTATATCAATATATTATTGATGTTTATAAATAAAAATATACATAATATATATGATAATTAAATTATTATTTAAATTATAGATATTATGAAATCAATATCTATTAAAAAGACACCAAATAACAACTGAAAACATACTCAAGAAACATGTCAATTTACACCTATGGTAATGAATATAATAAATGAATCATAAAAAATAGGTTATATGATACTATAAGGAGATCATATATGATATTATAAAAATTATTATAATTATTTTATAACATAATTACATTATTAAATCTATTCTACATGATACAAATGATCATTCACCCAAAAAACACCAAGAAATTCATTTCCTCTCAATATCATTTCATTCAAGAAATTTCTAATAATATAAACCTATATTTTTTTATATAGTGTATACACTACCCATTTTACATTTAATATCATCAATAATTAATTATTCACTGTATTTTTACATTAAATTTCAATTATTTTAAATAATTGGTTTTGAATATGAAGTTACCATGTTTTAATGACATTTCATAACTTAATTCATTTTCATTGGGTTTTACTACTTCCCCATTATCCTTAATGTTCTCTGAATATGTATATAATTAATTTTAATGTATAATGATTTATTTAAACATCATATATGTGGATTTTTTGTTAATAAACACAATCAATTCATTCATTAATTCTCACTTCATGATTATGATCCTTTTATTGGTATATTTACCAATATCATTATAATCGAGATTTCTCATTCTGGAAATTACATTAAAGGAATTTATATGATCATATTCACATTAATTATTTTCTCATATGGTTATTTCTGTCCATTATAAACTAATTTTAACATTTTCCACTCATTTTTAATTAATTTGTTTTATAAAGTGTTTTCAACAAAAACTAACAGAGTTTCCCTCTTTAGTGGGGTAAACTATTTTCTTCTAAAACCCAAGTTTTCTAAAAAGGTTTTCAACCTATTTTTAAATTTTAAAAAATAATTTATTATATTAATTTTTGTCATTTATTTATAATTTTTTTATAGGAATCATCTTACCACATTCTGAACATTGATCTTCTATAACCATTTTACCTTGAAAAGGTATGTTATTTTTACCTTGTACGACATATATAGAATTAACAACAACATTTAATTAATGATTCATTTTTATATCATCAATTTTTTTAAAAATAAAAAAATTTAAATTTTATTTTTGATGAAAATAATTTTCAAAATGTTTTTGAAAATCAAAAATTATATTTTATAAAATAATGTTTATAAATATTATTTTAAATGTGTTAAAATTAAAAGAATCCCTTAATTTTTACTCAACAAGGTGTTTTTTATCGATTCCATTTATATTCTTCCTCTCGATGGTTTTTAATTTATTTGTCCAGGGGTATTACAGACATTCACATCCTTGATTAATTTGTTTGTACTTCTAAAATAAGCACTTTCTAGACATCATTTTCTAATGAATTTCCCCTTATTACCCATATCTTCTATCATTAATATTTCTAACTCATAAACTATTTTCCATTTTTTGACATTCTAGTAAACGTGATAATTAATTTTTTATTTTGGGTAATATATAAAAATATGTATTCCATACTCAATAAGGATATTTTTAAGGGACAATTTTCATTAATTAAATAGATTTTTCAATATATGTGGAATCATTTCAATATAAACTAAACAAGCTGAGTACTAGTTAATACAATCCCGTTGATTCATTGGAAATCTCAAGATAAAAAATCAGTTGTTGAAAAAAGAATCATGATTGTTTCCAGGTAAAATAGAGGTGTTTCTAATAACATACATATATTTTATTAAAAGTATATCTTGACGGTAATTATATCATTTCTTTTGGAAACATAACATCTGATAATTAAGTATTTCCTCCATTTCAGTTATTTTTATTATCCATGATATTTTATTATTTTTAATTATCCATGGATGAATTTTCATTCTCAGTTTATTGATATAATGTTATGTATGTTCTGTTATATACATTTACAAATTGATTATTCCTTATCAAGTAAATTATATGGATTTTGTTTTCAGTTATTTAACAATAAAAATAGATTATGTATTCTATCTAAATTTATGGATTACATGGATTGTGTGTTCCGTTATTACCATCCAATATTAATTCCACAAATTGGTAAATTATTAATTTTACTGTATTTAGATGTTATTTAGCATTTGAGCATACCATTTTTTGATTCATTTCCACAATATTTCGTCTAGTTTACAATGACATATTGTGAGGAATACACTATATTGAATAATGTGATCCTAAAAATAAAAAAAATATGTAGTAATTAGTGAATTCATTTATAATAAAAGACTCATGGATATATCTAGTATACCAATACTACTAAACTCTTTGGTCCTTCATGATTTTTTTCATTGTAATCATTCTAATTTAATGGTTGTAAACATATGAAATATGATTTTTGAGTTGAGTCACAATAAATAAGTTGATTTTGAAGATTATTTTATAGAACATATGATATTTTTGGTCACAATAATTGTAATCACCGTACCCTAATGTCGAGAAATGTTTGTTGTTATATAGAGATGCATCAAACTATAGTTTGGGATGTTCCACTAGAAAAATTATATAATTGTATCGTATTCCTCATATTAACTAGTAGATTTTGTGAAAAATTGTCTATATCTGATATAAATCATGAAATGGAAATATTTTCATAAATGATATATAGGTACTAACTATTTGGTCAAAATATGTGAGATATATACTGATTATAAGATATTAAATTATATATGCCCATAAATGGATAGGAACATGTTTCAAATGAGATTATTGGACTTCTGCAATGACACTGAATTGATAGCACATTACAACATATTGATGTAATACATGGGGTGATTCTCTCATCCAGGAGGATCAGGAAACATTATCAATGAAGTTGATTTAAAAAGACCAAATACACTAGAATTGATAGTGAAAATATTTCAGAATAATAATGAATGTGGATGAATCATATACATCCCAAATAATTATTCAATTATAAATTCATGTGATGTTATAGGGGTCAAAATTGAGGATATTGGGCTATAGTTTATGGTGTGTAGTGTCATAGATTTTAACATTCACATTTATTTAATTATAAGATCATTTAAATGTATATTTTTTCAATAAATATCATATTAAATGACATGTGTCTCATGTATTAAAAAAAATTCTCAATTAATTCTACATGTGAAAATTTATTTAGAGATCAGAATTATCATTTCTACAGGGAAAATATGAAGATGATTATTGGGTATAATATATCAAAAATCATTGGGTTCCACAAATTGAGGTCATAATGATGATGCAAACATGTCCCATACCTCTGGAAATGGGATGTGATCGCCAATGATTTTATCAAGGTACATCCCATGAAATATATAGGATGTGATTTAAATTTAAATATATATTATTTTTCCTGAACATTCCCTCGGGGCCCGTTTCATGACAACCCCAAGCCCGCTTCCAATGGCTAGGGGCTAGCTAATTTCACCGAAAAGGTATTTCTATATAATGGGATGGAATTTACTTTAAACATATACAAACACAAAATCCATGTACACATAAAGAAGAAACCACGATGTAAACTTCAATAGTAAAAAGCATGCTGAAGGTAAATGGGTCGTAATACATGTCCAACATTAAAGTACAAGTACAACTATAAAGATTAAACAACTCCAGGATTGTCCACTGAGGATCCAACACTAGAGGGTAGTTACAGCTCATGATAAGAAGAAACTATATCATGTCACCTAAAATGGTCCACCTCTGAGCACCATCCAGTCCTGGCTCCCACAACCTCGATCAACCAGGTATATCATCGTCACAAGACACATCAAGGTGCAGTCGTAGCCCATGTAGGGGTTAGTATTACAATACTCATTAGAGACCCCACGACCACCGAAGGACTCCCAGAGTTCCATAAAGGATAACCCACAATGAAATCCCTCAAACACAAAGAAAGAAGAATCCATCCACTCTACTTACGTATAATTACATACATATACTTATGTTAACAGTATATAAATATCTCATACATGCAGAAACATAAGGCACCAACTTTTAACCCATTAGTACAACTGACCCACAAGGGAAAATTCTACCAAGGTAACACCACGAAGGTAAAATTAACATAATGGTAATCCCACAAAGGTAACACCATAAAGGTAAAATTACCACAAAGGTAAAACCACGAAGGTAATAATACAAAAAAGGTAACACCCCAAATGTAACATAAAGAATGTAAATTTACCACAATGGTATCACCATGAATGTAACACCACGATGTTAAATGTATGAAAAAGGTAAATACTAGTCATAAAACAGTAATATTACTAATGTACCGAAGTAAAAATGATTAGAAATAATTCTAGATCATTTTATTCAATCGAGAGGCCCTGCTTCTGAACCACACTAGATCAATAGATATAGACCCACACTAGAATGCTAGGAACAGACCAACATAGGATCGATAAATATAGAACCACATAGGATCGCTTAGTGTGGACCCATACAGGTTCAATAGATGCTGACCCACATAGGATATCAAAGTGTTAACCCCCATATGATCGATGTTCTTTCTTAACATTACAGACAGCAACTAGATTTCAGCACTAAGAATGCTTGATTCTAGGAAGATATCTTCCTTAAGATATAGGTCATGCCTCAACCACAAATAAGTTCCATTAAGTTATATACCAAAGTAAATCCATGTCGTTAGGTGTCCTATGCGATATATGGTGTGTAAATCACATGACAATTCTGCAAAGTATAAGTATTTTAGTTCTAAGTGCCCGGTTAGATTCGAGATCGGTCCAACCCAGCCATACTCCAAAATTCTCCAAAATTCTAGTGGAGTGTATAAAATGGAATTTATCTTTCAAAGGATACAATTGTAATAGATTTTTTGTCAAATGGATTCTCGGTTCACATGTTATGGCTCTTTTAGTGAAACTAGGCATGGAAGGGTTCAGGTCCCATCCACCTCGTCGGACCGACAACGCCCGACCATGTCTAGGCTGACTCGACTCAGTCTGGGTATAACCTACCCCAACCTGGGTTGTCTTGGTTGGGCTAGGACGTGGTGGGATTAGGTAGAGAGGTCGCGGAACATCCTGTCCCGCCATGTCAGTGCGGCCTGCTAGACCGTCACAACCCAACCCACAGAGGGGATGTCTTATTGGGATCATGCGGCCTACACCGTGAAGGGTGCATCTAGATGGCTAGGGTCCACCCTAGCTATCATGGGGGGGGGGTGTTACACATCACCCCTTTCTCTCCAACGGTAATGTCTTTTGGGGGGTGAAGCGATGGTGTCATGGGGCGCCGCTAGGTCGCCACGAGACCCGCATGGGCGGGTCCCTCCTACACCATTGCGGCTTCGTGTAGCGACGATCCCTAGCAGCGCTATAACGACCCGTACATTACATACATTATTAGTACTATGGAATTGAAGTATACTTATTACAACATCAAAACCATGTGAGGACAGTATAGGTATAGTGTCTTTAGAAACTGGGAAACATAAAAAAATGGTTAATAAATCATCTACATTGTCTCTGGCTTATTTCATCATATCTAGAGTCACTTTTGGCATATCCTACTTTATCCCCTTCTTCCTGACCTGGGATACAAAAGTGTGAGATCAACTACTCTATAAGGGTAAACAAATGAAATATCAGTCAAATAATATTCATAAGAACAGAACATTTTCAAAATCATAACCTGCAAAAGAGATCATAATATCATGACATGGGATGAATCATAGTATTGAAATGTAATCCCAATAATAATAACATAAAACATGAAACATTGTGGAATACACACATAATCACATAAAATCTCTTCATATTAGTCAAGACTTATTTCCAAGACCATCATAGAGGACAAAGTCCATTACTAACCGAGTTCACTCCTCGTTCTAGTCCTATATCACTGAACTGGATTAACTTGTCATTCCAACCATGTCTATATCTTGATATATAAATATTTACCCAATGCATTGGATGGAGATATTGGTCCCCCAATATCGTAATGAAACCATTCTTATGTGTGCCACAAAATCAAAAATCAAAAACCATAGCATAACCCATGTAATAGAAATGGGATTCTGAACCATCATGCCATCATAAAATAATACATTACGATATAGGACATCATAAAAATAATTCACTCATAACATAATCAAATAAATTTATTAATTGGGATAGAAATAGAACCCTATATTATCATAGATGGAAAATAATTTTTGATAAATCACTTGAACTCCATTCTTAAGGAATTTATCCTTTCTACATCATTAACATTTTTCATTTCTCAACATGCCATACTAAATGAAGTTAATAAAATATAAAATTCATAACATGTAAGGGAAGCTTCATGGAAATAATTTTCTATGAAATCCTATTAATCCCCTCTTGTCGTATAATTTAAGAAAGACATTCTTCTCATACTATGGCCGGAAAAGTCCAAAAGTATCTCGTACTGAAAGTGACAAAAGATTCCATTCATATATTTTCCTAAAAATTCACCAATAAAAAAAATGGATTTAAACAATTTTAGGAGGATATAAATAATATTACATATTGAGGAAACATGGATGTGGATGATAAATTTTCCCCAGTAAATCCTCATGTATAAAAAATCTCAGATAAAAATGAGATTGTGAGATTTTACCATACCTTATGTTTGATATGCTTTGTATGTATCTAAAACTCTTGTATAATGATCTAAATAATGTCATTGAATTATTACAGAATCATAATTATTGGAATTATGTCATATATAGTCAAATTATTATTTTTATATTAGTAATATTTCATTGCTACTTGTTATTCCGGTGTTCATTGCCTTATGTAATTATGTGTGTTTTGTCAAATAAATTCTTATTCCTTATTTTATGTTATAGCTACATGATTTACATAATGGAAGTAGTATAATATATAACAGATTTATTCATTTAATTCATTTATATAATCATTGTTTAATGAAGATCATGTAGAACGAATCACTTATCATTGTGGTGATGGTAAGCCGTACGTACGCACGAGCGACGACATCTTTCCCATAATTATTGAATGGTATTTTAGTGGATGATAGAATATCTATGAATTTATATCATGTTATAATAATCATATATAGTAATTATTTACACCGTTATACCCATCCATGTAAGGTGGTGGTGGAAAAACAGAATACACCACGGCGTGGATACAATATTCTGTACGTACGCACAAGTGGTGATTTTGTTTTCCATAGGATGGAAAGAAGGTGAAATTGGGTTGTTTCATATTTATAATAACATATCAGTATATGAGTGATACTGATGTTTTTAATTTATAATGAAACAAATACATAATAAAATTTTTAAGAAGAAATAAATGTGATAGGATTAGTAAAGGATATTACCTCTTCTTTGATGTGCCTCTTCTAAACCACCTCTTAGGGAACTATCATTGGTATTTGAAGAATACCATGAAATATAGTATGTTTCAAGGGAATTGGATAAGTGAATTGGACAGTTTTTGGATGATCTTCAAGGCTAAAAATGTTATTAAGAGGAGAGGGAGGATGTTCCCTTTTATAAGAGAGGAGAGAGAAACCTTTGGGAACATAATATATATTAATTTATAATAAATTCAAACCCCAATTAAAAACCTCTTAAAATGCCTCAATTCGAAGATGAGATGAGATAGGGTTGTAATATCATCAACCCATGAAATTTATACATGTTTTGAATATATTTTAAACCATATCAAATTGATTTATCCTTATTTAATCTATTTAATTTTATTTGGGTTAATAATATTCTAAAATTTAAATTGAAATAAATAATTTCATATGTGTTGTGAATTTCCTATAATTAGATAATGTATTACATTTTAGACCATATAAATTTCAATTTATAAATTTTAAATGTTTTTGTGATTTTTAAACAATTTTATAATATGTTATTTTTATAAAATAACAATATTATCAATTTTGTAACTATTTATTTATTTGAATTTAAATAAAATCAAAACAGAGGATATATTCAAAAAATATATTTATTAGATTCCTAACATGACATATTCATCTAGAAAATTTGTATATCACATTAAATAGTTCATATAATATTTATTTTAATATTTTTAAAAACATATATTTCATATTTCAAACAATAAAATAATTTCAACAACACTATTGTTTCATCATTCATGATAATTATATAATATCTAAAAATTAAAAATAAATTCTTATGATGTAGATAATTTTAATTTATTTTTGGAGACTATTCATTATTGATGTTTTATGACGTTTATCAGCAAATTAAAATTATTACTCTTATATTATATAAGAGAGTGACATGTTTTCACATTCATTGAATTTAATTATAATTATGCCATTTTTAGGATCAATAGCCAATGAAAATAATCTATTCCGAACATAAGGTGATATGGGTCTACGTTTATTATTCCATTTGAATTTTGGTAGGTGTTAGGAACATTTTTTTTAATTATTTTTACCCTTAATTACCTAATTTACCTTTTACTATGGTAAATAAAAATTATCATAGTTACTATTCGTAATGTCAAAAAAATAATAACATATTAACATAATTTGGACCCAGTGAATCCATTTTTCAAGATTCATAACATAGAAGTTGCAGTAATTAATTTAAAATTAATCTCATTTTTATGAAAATGGGTTTTAAAAGATAAAACATTCTCAATAATTGAAATGTTTTTACCTATGAATTAAATGTAAAAATAATGGTAATGACATAAATTATATTAAATGGTAAAAATATCTTTTATTTATACATTAAAACCACTAAATATTATAATATAACCATATAAATTATCTTGATAAAAAATTTGTTTTTAAGAATAATTTTGCATATTTTTACTATTCATAAAAATATGAAAGTTATCATAAATGTATAAAAAATTTATCAAATGTCACTTTTTATATCCTTATTCAAAATAAGAAGATTATTTGGTAAAATTGAACTTATAAACTTTTAAAAAATTATATTTAAAATTGGTGTACCATCAAATGGTGGTAAAATTGCAGTTTTTTTAAACACTACTTTTATCTGAAAATTTGATTTTGTTTTCATATCTCATTCTAGAAAATTTTAAAAACAAATTTTAATGATATAAAATTAAAAATTCAGTAAATAATATTCATAATTCCTATTTCATAATATTATAATAATATATCATTGTTTAGTGAAACCCTATATTCCGTACAACGCAAGCTATTGAGGAAGGTTTCTCTTGCATGTAACGCAAGCCAAGCCAGCGTAGTGAATGATTACTTCAGTGTTTCATATAACAGAAGACATTAATAAAATATTTCTCATAAAATCTCTGGGTGTTACATTCTACCCCCTTTAAAATGAATTTCTCCCATGAAATTCGTCACTTTGTAACAAACAGATGAGGATACCTCTCCATTATCATATCCTCAAGATCTCATGTATCTTATTCTAATAGGCGGTTCCTCCATAAAAATTCATCCAAGAGAGTGGAATTGTTTCGCAGAATAGTTTTCTACGATCTATAATCTCTATCGGTTATTCTTCATAAGAAAAATCATTCTCGAGTTGTACAACTTCTGAGCTTTATACATATGAAGGATCAGGTATGTACTTTCTCAAGATTGATACACTGAACATATCATGAACATGAGAGAGTTTTAGCAGAAGTGCCAATCAGTAGGCTACCTTCCCATTACGATCCAGTATTTTGAAAGAAGCGATATACCTAGGGCTCATCTTTCGCTTCTTTCCAAATCTCATTACTCTCTTCCACGGAGATATTCGTAAGAACACATTATCACCCACTTCAAACTCTAGGTCTTTTCTTCAGTTTTCATCATAACGTTTTTGTTGACTCTAAGATGCTCTTATGTGTTGTTTAATAGATCTGACATTGTCTACCATCACCTCAAAAAGATCAGGTCTTAATAGATTAAATTCCCCAAATTCGTCCCAGAAAGTTGGAGTTCTTCATTTCATTCCATATAGAGCATCATAAATAGGAAATTGAATACTGGACTGAAAGTTATTATTATAAGAAAATTCCACCAATGGTAGGTGTTGATCCCAACCACTGTTGAAATCCATAGAGAAATCTCTCACCATGTCTTATAAAGTTTGAATTGTCCTCTCAAACTGACCATATGTCTGAGGATGATAAGGTGTTCTGAAACTCATCATTGTATCTAGATTATGCTGAAGACTTCACCAAAAATTCGAGGTAAACCTTAGATACCGATTAGATATAATGGAAAGTGGTAATCCATGAAAACTTACCACTTAAATTACATATATTCTTGATGCTGTTCTAAAGTGAAATCCTCTATAATAGCAATGAAGTGTGCTGAATTCATAAGACAATAATTTATAACCAAGATAGCATTATTTCCTTTGGATGTTTTAGGAATTCTAGTGGCAAAGTCCATAGTGATGTTTTCCCACTTCCATTCTACTATGTGTCTTGGTTGTAACATCCCCTTAGTCTTTGCTCTCTCAACATTAACATGCTGAAAAACCATTCATCGAGGGACATATTCAACAACATCTATCTTCATGCCATCCCAGTAGATGTACTCTTTCCGGTCCCTATACATCATCATGCATCCTTATTTAATAGAGAATGAAGATCTATGAACCTCATCCAATATTTCCTTCTTTAATTCCGGGTTGGTAGGAACAAATATTATATTCCCGAAACTTATTATTTCATCACAATCAATGTGGAATTCATGAACATTTCTCACCTTTTTTGTAACTCCACTTCTTCTATATGTACCTCTTTAATCTTCACATGTATAGATGGTTTAACATTCATTTGATAAAGATAATAATTTTCTCCTCCATTATAATTCCACGATCCATCTTTTTTAAATCCATAAATATTGGATCTTTTGTGATCCTTTTCTGGGATAAGCTAACATGGTCTTATCGACTTAATGCGACTGCCACCTTGTATCCCTTCCCTAGGTGATAATGAATTGAGAAGTTGTCATCCTTAATCAGCTCAAACCATATTTTTTGGTGCATATTCCACTCCTTTTGTGTGAATATACACTTTAGACATTTATTATTAGTATAAATATCACACCTTTAACCATAAATATAATGGCTCCAAATATTTAATGAAAATATTGACGTAGCTAACTCCAAATCATGAGTGGGGTAAATTTTCTCATGGATTTTAAAATATCATGAGGAATAAGCTATCACCATATCATTTTGCTTGAGAACACACCCCAATACCTTCCTGGACACATCACTGTAGATCACAAAATTTTCTCGACTACAAGGCAGTGTGAGCACAGGTGCAATGGATAACCTTCTTTTTTACTCCTTGAAATTCTCTTCACACTCCTCCTTCCAAATGAACATCACTTCTTTTCTAGTCAACATTGTGAGTGGATTAGATAATCATGAGAAATCATTCAAAAAACCTCAATAATAACCAACCAACCCAATAAAACTTCAGATCTCAGTTACTGTTGTTGGTCTTGACCATCTTTCGATAACCTATGTTTTTGCAGAATCCATAGATTTACTATATTTTGAGATTATGTGACCTAAACATGAAACATTTTGAAGCCAAAATTCACACATGGTAAATTTGGCATAAATATTCTCCTTTATTAGGGTCTTTAATACATTTCTGAAGTGATCTGCGTGTTCTTCCTTTCTCTTTGAATAGATAGGAATATCATCTATAAATACTACCACAAACTGATCAAGATAGTCTACAAAGTCTCTATTAATTAGATCCATGAAGATAAAATGGGAATTAGTAAGACCAAATGGAATCACTATAAATTAGTA
The DNA here is from genome assembly GCA_963277665.1 of Viscum album. Classification (NCBI taxonomy): domain Eukaryota; kingdom Viridiplantae; phylum Streptophyta; class Magnoliopsida; order Santalales; family Viscaceae; genus Viscum; species Viscum album. Next base: position 1,701,372,727 of record OY728127.1, read on the forward strand.
GTTTCCATACCTTGTACGGAAATCTGTCTTTGGTATATCCGCCCTTTTGACCCTTAATTGATGATACCCTGAACTAAGATCAATCATGGAAAATTATTTATCTCTACGTAGTTGGTCAAATAATTCATCAAAGCGTGGGAAAAGATAATTTTTCTTGAAAGTGATATTGTTAATTTTTGTATAATCAATGAAGAGTCTCGTTGATCCCTCTTTATTTGTAATAAACAGAATAGGTTCTCCACAAGGTGATGCACTAGGGAATATGAATCCCTTATCATGATTCTCTTAGAGTTTCTTCTTCAATTTCTACAACTCAATTAGGGCCATTATATAAGGTGTCTTTGAAATAGGTATAGCACCTGGTATGGGTTCTTTTGAAAACTCAACTTCACGATTTGGTGGAAGACCTCGAAATTCTTCTGGAAAGACATCGTCAAACTCCCATATAATGGGAATATTCAAAATCATGAGTTTTTCTCCAACCATTTGTGATAAATAACCTTCATTTATTGGAATCAAGACCCATTATACGGAATAAATTTCCATTGGAAGGTTATTTTCATCCTTGAGTCGATAGATGTTCATAGATTTATCAGGAATATGAAATGTAACATACTATCTTTGGAAATTGATATGAGCTCCATATACATAAATCCAATCCATGAAAATAATCACATCAAATACCACTAAAATGGATCACAAGATTTGTTGGATGCACTTTCCCACAATCTTCAATCGGAGAAGAATTGTAAACTCTTGATGCGAATGTTGTTCCATTAGGGGTTGTCAAAACTAAATATGTATCAAATTTCTGAGTTAATATGGTGATACCCGCGGAAAATTATTCAAAAATAAAAGATTTGGTGGATCTAGAATTAAATAAAAAAATTTCTACCTTAGAGTCCTTGGAATGTGCACCTTTCACCACATTGTTATCATACTCCACATCCCCGATAAAAATGACTTATAAATTTCGTTTTTATTCGTCCTTAAGAGTTTTTTGACGTTGATCATCATCAACAACCCTTGTATTAGTTCATTGGTTAGCATAATTCCCCATTTCCTTACACATGTGACATTGAAGTGTAGGAGGTGCATTCTGTGTATCCTTTTCTTTGTCCGCATCACTAGATATCGTTTTCCCATCACTACAACATTCAATATCTTGATGAACTTATTTTTCAAACATACAACCTTTACTTGTCCCTTTAAGAAAATTTGGTCCATGTTTCTTTCCACACATTGAGAATAAGGGAAAAATCATCTCCTTTTCAGTGTGGTCTATAGATTTTCCATTCCAGTCCATATCCCTCTTCTGATCAAACACATATGACTTACAGGTTACTCCAATCACCATATAATCCTTGAGGGCACATCAAACAATTTCCTCGTTGATATTGATGTCCCTTATGGCTATCGCCCTTCGAAGACGTGGTTTTAAGACACTAAAGAATCGATCGATCTTGCTTTCTGGTTGGATAATAATTTTGGAATTGTACCTTACAAGTCTTGTAAAATTTTCTTCGTAGGTACCTACTGATTCATCATCCTTTTTCTTTATTTCCAGAATCTCTTTCTCCATCTTTGTTCAAAGAATACGAGGGAAGTACTTATTGAAAAATAAGTTCTTCAACTCGTCCTATTCCTTGGACTCAATTTCTCCTCATTCCCTCATATTTTGGACAAGATTCCACCATTTATCAGCTTCACCTTCCAAATTATATACTTCTAAGATGAATTTATAATGTTTAGAAATTTTTAGAACTAAAAAAATATTTTTAGTGTTACTAATCCATTGTTCAGCAAATAATGGATCAGAAGACCCACTGAGTGCAGGTGGACGTTGCCTCATGAAGGATTAAACAAAATTTTTCTCCTTCCATTGCTCGTTTGGATGTCCCACATGATTCATAGATTGAGAAAGTTGTGTGATCATGGCTACAATATTTTTCATTCCTGCTCCCATAACATTTGTTTTCTTAGGGGGAAAATCAATGCATTCTCTATCGCATTCAACAATAACATGGTTCCTTTGGGTTCCACCAAATGACTAAAACCAAGAAGTATAGTGTGAGAAACACTAATCATTATAGGAAAACCACATAATAAAGAATAAAACCTCACACTTTTTTTCTTTTCAAAGGTTATCCATGACCGTTTCTAAAACACTAATATTGTGTTCTATGCATAGACATATCCTGAGGGTTCTTACTGAGGCATTCAAATCCTAGTTTCCAATGGTGGACTATACCTTTCCTTTTATACCAACTATAATGACCCATAATTTACATAAATATTATAAAATAGAATTGAAGAATACTTATTACAACATCAAAACCATAATAGGACTGTATATGTATAGTGTCTTAAAAACTGGGAAACATAAACAACTGGTTCATAAATCATCTACATTGTCTCCAACTTATATCATCATATCTAGAGTCCCTTTTTGCATATCCTATTGAATAACCTTCTTCCTAAACTAGGGAAAAGAAAATATACAAAATGGTGAGCTCAAATTCTCAGTAAGAGTAAAAAAAATATCAATCACATCATACTCATAAGAACATAAATTTTTTTAAATCGTAACCTGAAAAAGTGATCATAATATCATGAAATGGGATAAATCATAGTAGGGAAATGTAATCCCAATAATCATAACATAAAACATGAAACATTGTGGCATACACACATAATCATAAAAAATCATTTCATATTATTCATGACTCATTTCCAAGACCATCGTAGCGGACATAGTCCATTAATTAACCTAGTTCACTCCTCGTTCCAGTCCTATATCACATAACCAGTTTAACTTTCTGTTCCATACATGTATATTTAATGAGATATAAATCCTTAACAAATGAATAGGATGATGATATAGGTCCCACCAATCTCATAATGAAACCATTCTTATGTGTTCCATAAAATAATAAGTCATACATCATAGCATGACCCATGTAATAAAAAGGGATTCTTAAACGGAATTCCTTAATAAAAATATCCATATAAGATATAGGACTCCATAAAAGTAATTCCATCATAACATAAGAAAATCAATTTAATAATATGGATAGAAACAGAACCCTATATTATTTTAGATGGAAAATAATTTTTGATAAATTACTTGAACTCCATTCTTGATGAAAAATATCCTTTCAACATCTTAAACATTTTTAATTTCTCAGCATTTCATATTAAAAGAAGTGAAATGAAAAATAAATTGAAAACAATTAAATGAATCTTCATGGAAATTATTTTCTATGAAATTATAAAAAACCATTCATGCCATATATTTTAATAAAAACATTCTTCTAGTACTTTGGCCTATAAGGCAAAAAGTATATCGTACTGAAATTGATAAAAGATTAATTTCATATATTTTATAAAAAAAATTCACTAATGGGTAAAGTTGAATTAAAAATTTTTAGGATGATAGAAATATTATTACATATTGAGGAAACATGAATGTGGATGATAAATATGCCCCAATAAATTCTGATGTATAAAAAATTATCAGATAAAAATGAGATTGTGAGATTTTCCCTTACCTTAGGTATGTTATTCTTTGTACGTATCTGAACCTCCTTTATAATGAATTAAATTATGTCATTGAATTATTCATGAATAATACTCATTGATATGATATCATATATTGTCATATTCTGATATTATTATTTGTAATATTTCATTGATACATGTTATTCCGGTGTTTATTGCTTTATGTTCTTATACATGTTTTGTTGAATAAATGTGTATGAATCTTTTTAGGTTATAGCTAAATCATTTACAGAATCGTAGTAGTATAATATATATCAAATTTATTCATTAAAATCATTTTTATAATCATGGATTAATTGAAATCATGTAGAACGAATCACATCGCATCGTGGAGACGGTAATCCATACGTACGCACGAGCGACGATAACGTTCCCATAATTATTGAATGGTATTGGAGCGGATAATCGAATATATCATAATTATTATTATGTTATAATTCTAATATGTAGTTATTATTTACACCATTATAACCATCTAAGTAAGGTGGTTGTGGAAAAACAGATTACACCACAGTGTGGAGATGGTATTCTGTACGTACGCATGCGTGGTGATTTCATTTTCCGTTGGATGGATAGAAGGTGAAATGGGGTTGATTCATATTTATAATGACATATCAGTATATGATAAATACTGATGTTATTAATTTATGAGAATGCAAATTAAGACGAAGAAGTAGAAGAATAAATAAATGTGAAAGGATTGGTAAAGGATATTACTTCTTCTTCGACGCGCCTCTTCTAAACCTCCTCTTAGGGCACTAAAGTTGGTCTTTGAAGAATACCAGGACCACTAGTATGTTTCTCTAGAAGTGTATAAGAGAAATGTATAAGGATTGGCAGATCTTGAAGTCTCAAAATGCTATGAAAAGGAGATGGAGGAGGTACCCTTTTATATGGGAGGAGTGGGGAACCTATGGACACATATGAAATATTAATTTATAATAAATTCAAATCCCTTTTAATAACCGCCAAAAAAGACTCAATTCGAAGACAAGATGAGTTATTTTTGTAATCTCATCAACCAATAGAATTTATTCATGTTGTTAATTTATTTTAAACCTTGTAAAATTTATTAATGCTTACTTAATCTATTTAATTTTATTTGTGGTAGTAATATTCAAAATTCTAAATTGTTATAAATAATTACTTATGTGGTGTAAATTGTCCATAATTGAATACTATATGACATGTTATACGATATAAATTTAAATTTATAATTTATAATTTTTTTATGATTTTTAAACAATTTTATAATATGTTATTTTTATAAAATAACAATAGTGTCACTTTTGACAAAATTAATTTATTTGAATTTAAATAAAATGAACACAAAAGATATATTTGAACCAAAATATTTAATAGATTAATAAAATGTATTATTCATCTATAAAATTCTTCGATCTCATTAAATTGTTCATATAATATTTATTATAATATTTTTAAAACCATTTATTTGGTATTTAAATCAATAAAATAATTTCAACGTCACTATTGTGCAACTATTAATGATAATTATTTAATCCATAAAAATGATAAATAAAATCAATTGATGTTGATAATTTTGTTAAATTTTGGGAGACAATTCATGTATTTCATTTTATGATGTTTATCACTAAATTAAAATTATTACATTTATAAGATATTAGAGAGTGACGTGTTGTCACTTTCTTTGGTTTTAATTATAATTATGTCATTTTCCTGTTCAATAATCCTTGAAAGGAATCTATTATGACCCTTATGTGATATGTGTCAACTTTAATTCATCATGTTGAATTTTTTCAGGTGTTAGGGTAATTTTATAATATTTGTTTTACCCATAATTACATAATTAACCTTTAACTATGGTAAATAAAAATTATCATTGTTACTATTCAATATGTCAAAAAAATAAGAAGTAACCTATTTACATAATTTGAACCCACTGAATCAATTTTTCAAAATTAAAAAAATAGAAGTTGCTGTAATTAATTTAAAACTAATCTCGTTGTTAAGAAACCGGTTTTTAAATGTTAAAAAATTGTCAAAGATTGAAATGTTTTTAACTATGAATTCAATGTAAAATTAATGGTAATGAAATCCATTATATTTTATTGTAAAAATATATTATATATATACTTTAAAACCATTAAACTTTATAATTTAACAATATTAATTATCTTGATGAAAAAAATTATATTAAGAAAAATTTAGCGTATTTTAATATTAACGAAAATATTAAAGTTATGAGAAAATTTTCAAAATTTTATGCAATGTAAATTTTTATATCCTTATTATAAAGAATATTTTCATTTTGTAAAATTGAACTTATAAACTTGTTAAAAATTATATTTAAAATGGTTGCAACATTAAAAGGAGGTAAAAGTACAATTTTTTTAAATATATTTCTTTTATCAAAAAAATTGATTTTGTTTTAATATATAATTGTAGAAAATGTGTAAGATGAATTATATTGTTATAAAATTCAAAATTTAGTAAATACTATTCATAAGGGATAGTTTATAATATTATAACAATATATCATTGTTTAGTAAAACTCAGTATTGCGTACAACGCAAGCTATCGAGGAAGGTTGCTCTTACGTGTAATGCAAACTGATCTAGTGTAGTGAATGATTCCTTCGGTGTTGCATATAACAGAATACATAACCAAATATTTCTCATAAAATCCCAGGGTGTTACAGGTGGGCCTCCACAGCTATCAACCACGTCTACGACGACATCCTTCTTTGCACATGGCACATGATGGCACGCTGCCATCTCTTCCACGACCGACTATTGATGGCCATCGCTGTCACCAGCCATCATCATCCCCTGGTGTTTTTTTGGTGGTATCATGCCAACTGTCTTCCATGAGTCATCGTTTGAGCTCTGGTGTCCCGTTATTTTGTCTTAATGTACCAATGTCCTTCTTGGGATGCACTCCTCACTACTTGACCATCCATTTTGGGATTCGTCCAACCCGAGTAAAAATTCCACGAAGAACGCATAGATCAACAAAAGTAGCAGAGGTTCCAAGACATGTTCATTGGGACCGTGCCCTCCACATTAGCATGAAAACATGATATAATAATAGGGATCAATAAAATCATCAAATTAAAACAAGATAAATCTCTACCTTGTGATTTGTTGAGGAACATCTGAATTTGAGGAGGGGTTAGTGTTTCTCAATTTTTGATTTGGTGGCAGTCGTCACCGTTCGCTCGAACCGGTCTAATCCTCCAATTGATTGGCTTCACATTCTTTTACCATATCTTTATTTCAGGGTGAATTCTTTTCAATACCCCTACCCATGATCTATATATTTATAGTTGAGGGGGTGAGTAATGGACATGGAATTAATAGGGTTAATTTAATTAAGGAACATTAAAATTTCAATGGTGTAGTAACATGAATAGAGTGGAGTCAATAAATTTAAGGGAATCACCTGTCTGTGGTCCCACCACCACCGATTATCTACATTTGAAAAAAATAATATAACATAACATAACATGTTATTTAATTATTTTTTTTATAATACCGCAAATATATATATTTTTACCAACCTACTGTGGTTGAAATTAACCCCCCCTTAAGCTAATCTCGGCACTTTGGATTCAATGGTTCCCTCATATTTTTTATCCAAGCAAGAGTTCACAAGGTAGAAAATGGAACCCACATATTTAATAAACGTACCTTAATAAAAATTTAAAAATTAATTTTTGGCACTCTGGGCCTTGGAATCAAACACCCTCAATATTTGTAGACTTTTAATAAATCTATATAACTAAAACATTTCCAAATAAAATATTGGTATTTAAATTACCCCCACCTTAGGGATTATCATCCCCGAAAGCCATAACATAGACTAAGGAAACAGATTGGGGTACTGAGCAGGAATTTGAGCCTCCAACTCCCATTTTCTCTCTTGGAGGTCTATGTGCTGGTAGCGAACGTGCACCATAGGCATCAACCATCCAAGAAGGGACTACTCATACAGATACTCAATCTCAACTAGAACCTCCATAAACATAGCCACATCATTAATGTCTGGCTCTCCCTTGTTGAAGACGTGTGATGGATCATGCACATACCTCCCCAACTGCGACCTGCGAAAAATGTCATGAACCTAGAGTATTTTTGGTGAAAGGTCCAGGTGATACATCACCTCAACAACTCTACTGAGAACCTGAAAAGTTCTGATAAAACTCATAGATAACATGTCACCCCAGCCTCATCTCTACAAAACTTGTCGAGGTTAAACCCATAGGAATACATGGTATCTCTAATAGAACACCAGAGGTCTCTATCTCCTTTTAGAAAAAGACTTATGACATCTATGTGTATTCTTAATCTCCTCTTGGATGATCGGAACCTTCTCAGAGGTAGATCATACCATCTCCAGACACATATGTACAGACTCCCCTTGGTATGTCCAGTATAGAGGTGATCTGCATGGTCAATTATAGAAGGCCTCAAATGGTTCCATGCTGATTGTGGTGTGATAGTTGTTTTTTATGCATACTCCACCAAGTGCAAGTGGTCCTCCCAACTACAACCAAAGTCGAGGACACAAGCATTATGCTTGTGCTTGAGTGTCTGTATGGTTCACTCCATCTCACCATCAGTCTGAGTATGAATGTCGTTGCTCAGAATTATCGGAGTCTCGAACACCCCTTGCAATTCCATCCATAACTGTGATGTAAACCTTGTGTCATGGTTAGAGACAATCGTCTATGGAACCCCATGAAGTCATAAAATCTCTTTTATGTAGAGGAATATCAATACCTATAATAATCCCTGCTCCCGGATGGGTAGGATTTAGAACGACATAGTGATTCATTCGAAACTCACCCATATAGAATCATGTCTGTCAGAATTACGTGGATGCCTTGTCACGATGTCCGTGGAGATACCATCCCACTTCCACATTGGAACCTCTAGTGGATACAATTAACTTGTTGGAACATAATTCTTGGCATTCACTTCCTGACAAGGGAGGCATCATGAAACAATCATTCCCAGTTCATTCTCCATCCCTGGACACTGGTGCTAACACCAAAGGTCCTGGTACATCTTTAAAACACTAGGATGTACCACACTAGGGGATAATTGGGACTCCCTCAACAACTTCTCTCGTAATTCCACTGGTACTGTGGTGTGTCCTCTGAAGAGGAGGATGTAATCCACAACTTTATAAAATACATCATGTGCATGTCATATAGATATCGAACAACATTGAGACTCTCATTTAATGTCCCTAAGATGTGCCTCCTAAACTCAGTAATGAAGTGGGGGAGTTACAATCATAGACTAACGGTAAGATTCTCCATCAAGATCCACAATGGATATCGGTAATGCGGCTAGCAGTCCTATATCCTCACTCATCAACTGTAGACCGGAACTATTGTTGAGGGAATCTACTAATATGTCCCCCTTACTAAGAATTCAGACTATCTCTAATTCATAGTCCTAGTGGAACTCTAGCCAACGTTGTTGTTTAAGGTCCAGGTCCTTCTATGAGAAGATATACATGATACTCTTATGATCAGATTATACTATAAACCATTTTTCCATTAAGTAATTTCACAAAATCATTAATGTGAAGACCACTATTGTTATCTCCAGGTCATGTGTAGCATAGTTTTTATCTTGATACCTCATCTTTTTAGAACCATATGTGATCAATTCATTCCCTGGTACCATGACATATCCATGTCATGTCCCTGAAGCGTCGTAGTAAAAAACATACACAACACCCACTTCTGGTAGAGTCAATATGGGTTAACTGATAAGTCTCGACATCATCTTCTGAAAACTATACTGACATCTCTCCATCCATATGAAGGGGTTTCCCTTCTTTTTAAATACTGTCTAGGGTACCAAAACACTATAAAATTCGGGTATGAATCTCCAGTAGTACCCAACCATCCCCTAAAATCTCCACATCTCAGTCGCACTCCTTGGTGGATCCTTTTCTAGCACAACCACTATCATTTCCGGGACAACTGCAATTATAGAATCTGAGATAACGTGTCATATAAAGTGGACCTCCTATATCCAAAACTGGATATTCGAGAGAATACTATAAATTTTCTGCTCTCAAAGTGTATCTAGAACTACATATAGGTAATAGGCATGCCCCTTCTCTGATTTCAAGTATATCTAGATGTCTTTGAGGAAGACCACCATAATGAAATCGATGTATGGATGATAGATCATGTTCATGTGTCCCATAGACACTGTTGGGGCATCGGTCACCCCAAATGGCATAACCATGAACAAATAGTGGCCATACCGACATCTGAAGGTCATCTTTTTCACATCCTCATCTCGTACCCTATGATGATGATAGGTTGATCTGAGATTTATCATTGAAAACCATCAAGTTCCCTTCAACTGATCAAAGAGATGATCAATCCTTTAAGGTGGATACATGTTCATCACGGTCACCTAATTCCGGAATCGATAGTCCAAACAAAGTCTCAAACAGCCATTTGCATTCTTAGAGAACCAAATACGGGCTGTCCAGGGAGAATCATTGGGCCTTGTGAACCTATTCCTCTTTAAGACATCAAGCTATACCTATAACTCATGATGATCCACAAAATCCATCCTATATACTGGTGTAGATATCAGTGATTTCCCATGATACATGTTGATTTATAAGTCCACTTATCTATGGGGAGGGAGTCTCAAATCATCATCAGGAAAGATATAAATATAATTGTACACCACTATATGATTGGTCAGACTCTCAACATAAACCACTCCATGGGATGGGCTAGCTAACTGAAGTATGATCAGTTGAACCCTCCTCTGGAGAAGCCCATCTAGTTTTGGAAATGTTCCCTTCTCACAAGTGAAGGAAAAACATGTACCATACTCACAGAAACACTGTAGTTTGTGCCTAATTAAATCAATCAGAGAATGGATTGTGGATTAACAGTCCATAACCAAAATGATGTTGTATGGCCTCGACGCCACTACTAGAAGATTCTAGCGAAAGCACATGCTTCCACGAGTATGCTCACACTGCTGGTACCAATGTGTAATCATTGAATCCCCTCTCATAAGAATTTATTCCCATAAGGATTGAGCCAATGACACTATCATAATCTCTGAGCCCTGAAAGAGTGACTTGGAAATGAAATAGTTACTTGAACCTGTCGTTATATGTACATCGACTAAGGTGGAGTAGACACAAATCATACATTGAATCATCTCTGGAGCACTGTGGTCATATGCCTCAGCTTCATAGAGATGAGAACGTCCCTTTCCACTTGATCTGTGTGGTTGGGGAGGAAAACCTTGTGGTAGTGCTGGTAGAACATCATATCTTCATCCACCATCTGTTGCACGAAATGATCTTATGTCACGTCTGATGCCATGCGGACCTCCGTGATCAAACCTCTGCATCTGCCTCGGCAGTCCCTCAACAGTATCCTAGTCGTCTGTACATTAGGTCAGGAAGTAGCAAGCCTTGTGACCCTGCCTGCATCACAAGTAGCACTTCCATCTTGTTATCTATCCCCCTCTATCCCATGATACCCACACCACCAAAACTATATCCTTAGTTTTTCAACCAAATGGTCTGGCCTGGTTAGGCCCCTGCTTCATTTGTTTACTGCCTGCAATGGATGACTCTGCCACCAGATGTCTGGTGGTGGCTTTCCCTATCAGTTCCTACTAATCTAGTAATCTCTCTACCCAGACCCCTCTCTCTATCACATAATTGTGCATCAAAATGCTGAGTGATATAATTGATGCTCTGATATCTCATCAGATAACCTTATCAATGGTACGGACCTTGAAAAAAGGGTCTCATACCATTTCGGTGGAGTATCAGGAGATACCCGTGAACATTGGCATGCAATAAGCCACAGTCACACTCCCCTACTGTAACTGCATAATCTACAATATACACATTAGGCATAGAGTCACTAGGACTAATTATTCCCTGAGAAGGCCATTGACGTCTGCCAAGGTGATAGTCACCTCATTGTGTATTTGAAGTGTCAGACACCATCATCTCCCAAAAACTCCCTAGAAGATACTGACATCATGGATCACCATCAGATCAGTTGGTGTCCCAACTAAGCGGAAAACTCTATCCATATCCTCATGCATATCCTCAACTGCCTACAGATCCATCTCACCTTGGATCTTTTGAGGCCTAATCCACTGAAACTCATGCAACGCGCTCAGCGGGCGTGTCCTCTGCTCGTGGGGCTGGTGGAAATAGAAACCCAACATGTATTGGTGTTTCTAGTTCACCACCGGAATGTGCTGACACCATAATAGGTTCCTACACGAAGTCGTCATCGCTTGGTTTTCCTTCATCATGTTCTCCCTCAGGAATCCTACCTAGTTGTCTAAATGGAAGCATCCTGAATGAACACTGGTGTGACATGGTCAATAATTTATACCTAGTGAGCTGTAGCCTTTGATAAAAAGAAAAAAATAATTAAAAAGACATGTAATCAGTTTTTTCATGCACCGAGTTGGAAATCCTTATTCAGGGTCTAGGTGTATGGATACATTGGTCGCCACAACAACAGTTGATTCCGAAAAATGAAATCCACATTCATAACACTTAACATTATTTCCACATTCAAAAAGATAAGAGTCTTAGTTCTTTAGTATAACATAATCCTTTGATTCTAATTTTTCATGACCCATCCCCCCGAGTCCCATGAAGTGAGTACCACAAACCCACCTTCCATAGGCCATGGGCTTCCTACAATCGCCGAAAAGGCATATCCCTATTACGGGAAGTAATTGTCATTAAACATGTACAAACACAGAATCCAAGAACACAACAAGAAGAATCCATGATGTAAATTGTTGTAGTAAACAATTTACTGAATTTATAAGGGTCTGAATATAAGACCAAATGGAATGTACAAGAGAAAATGAAAAGAGAAAACATCTCCTGGATCATCCACCGAGGTTTCTACCTAAAGGATAGGTACAACTCACGATTAGTAGTCACAATGGAACATCATGTCAAAATTCTACCTCTAAGAACCGTCCAGTCTGGGCTTCCAGAGCTTCTATCAATGTTGTATGTCCTTTTCATAAGACACAAAAAGGTGCGGTCATAGCCTGTCAAGGGATGAGTATAAAAATAATCAGTAGGGATCTTGAGGCCCCAAATGGTCTCCCGTAGTTTTATAGAGGATAAAAAACAATGAAATACCTCAATCAAAAAGCATGAAGTTGTGATCAACTCAAGTTAGGTTTATTCCCATACATATACCTATGTTATCGAGATATATTTGTCTCATACATTTGGAAACATAACTCTCCAAATTTTAATTAGTTTGCACAAGTGGTCCTCGATGGAAGAATGCAACAAAGGTAATACCACAATGGTAACACCACGAAGGAAATAGTACCACAATGTTAACACCACTAAGGTAACAACGTGTAGGTAACACCATGAAGGTAAATGTACCCCGATGTTAACACCACAAATGTAACACCATGAAGGTAAAAGTACATCCAATGTAAAATTATGAAGGTAAGACCATGAAGGTAAAATTACAGCAAAGGTAAAGAATCAGCTCATAGCAAGTATATAGCTCATGTATAGAAGAAGAGATAATTAATTTTAAAACTAGATAATCTTATTATACCGAGAAGATATGCTACGGTCCCATATAGGATCGATAGATATTGACCCACACAGGATCAATAGGTGGTGACCCACACAAAATCTATAGATACTAGCCCACACTAGATCATTAAGTGCGGACCCACACTGTATTGATAGATATTGATCCACACAAGATCGCAAAGCGCTAAACCACATAGGATCTATGTTCTCTAGTTATGATACATCAATCCAATACATTCCCCCTCTAATCACTCTTGATTTTGGGTGGATCTTCTCCCCAACCAATCAGTCATACCTCAACATACCCAGTCCCGGTTTGACCATAACCGGCCGACACCAGCCTTGGCCGTCCCGGAGGGGTGGGGTCATGGAAGGCATCGCCGGCTAGGCCGTCGACGGGCCCTGCCCGCTGGGCTAGCAGGGCCCGGCCGATGGATGGGTGTAGCCTGCTAGTGGCGCGGCCCACTAGGCTCACACAGCCTGGCCCGTTGATTTCATGACCCCCTGGCTAGGGCTCGCCTTAGCTGGTGGTGTGGTGGTGGTAGGGGGGGTAACTCACCCCCATTCACTTGATCGAGAAATCCGTTCATTGGGGGGTAGGTGAATCTTTTGTGCCATGTGGTGCCTCCTAGTCGCAGCTAGACCTACAGGGGAGGGTCCCTCCTCCACCATTGTGGATTTTTCCAATGACAATCCCTAGCAGAACACGACGGTGCGCCTCTCCGCCTCAACCTATGTCCAGCTTGGGATAGTTTCCATTGTCTATGGTGACCTTATCCTATAGCAGGGCGCGACGTCGCACCACTAACTCTTCCTCGGTCTACCATCGTTGGCCGCCACTGTCACCTGCCAGCACCGGTTGACCGTGTTGTTGTGTCAGTGCCATGTTGGTGGTATTCTGTGGGTCAACGAGTGTGTTCCGGTGGCCTGATTTTTCATCTGAGGCAACCAACGACCTCCCCAGGATTCCCTCCCCTCTTCTTGACCCTCAGATAAGGGTTTCATCTCACCCGAGTAAAAACATAGTTAAGAATGCATAGATCAACAATGTTGCGGAGGGTCTAGGCCTTCTTCGTTTGGACTGCACCCTCTGTGTTATCTTGATAACATGAGCTAAGAATCAGATTCAAAAAAATATTGAAAATAAAACATGATAAACCCCTACCACATGATTCATTGAATAATTTTCATGTTTGAGGAGGGTTTGGTATTCATCGATTCATTATACGATGAAGCTCTTCACCATTCGTTGGAACTATTCTCATATTCCATGTTATTGGTGTCACAGTATTTTACCAGAGCTTCGTTGTTTTGTGAAGCCATTTCAATACTCCTCCTCATGCTCCATATAAATAAGAGAGGGGGAGGGTGAATAACACACATAGAATTAATGGGGTTCATTTTATTAAGTAACCTTCCCACTTCCAATGGTGAGGTTACATGAATAAATAGGAGTTCAATCATTTAATTGCTTGATGTGTCATTGGTCCCACCACCCCCTCTCATCCGGTTCAGAAAAGAAAAAATATATAATATCATAACATATATATTATTTCTAATGTCTACAAAATTAACTTCTTCACCCAACCTACTACAGTGGAAGTGAAGCCTCCCGTAAAATAATCTCGGCTCTTTTGATAATAAAGTTCCCTCATATTTTTATTTTGAGCATCAGTTCAAATGTAAGAAAATGCTGCATTCACATTTACTGAACATACATTAAAAAAATTAAGAAATTTATTCCTGGCACACCGGGCCTCAAGAATAATGTGCCATAATTTTTTGCAAAATCATTATCATTCCATATAAATAAAAAAATTACACAAAAATTGGGTCATTGAATTATGTCAATGAAACTTTATCACATCTCAATCCTAAAAAATAACATTTATTACTAAATCAAATTGAAAATTTTATATAATGAATGTGGTCATTCAACATGGATTTACACATTCAATAAAATCAATTTGAGTTTCCTCAATTCTCTAGATAAGTTGTCAATATTAATTTTATAGATATCTTTTAGTTTTTATAACATGTCATCTTAAATCTCAGGGTAAATTTAAAAAATCCATCCTTATCATAGAAGAAATATTGGGGTCTAACATGATAGATTTAATGAGTGTCTAGGATAAACACCATCCCCAAACAATATTATATATTCACGAAAAAAATCTCTATATGATACTATGTTTAAGAAGATGTGAAAAAATATAATTTTCTTGGTTTAAGTGAATGAACATATGTTTCTAGTGAAAATTATTTATTAAAAAATTCTAGAGATGATTACAGCCACTGAGTGATGTATTAAAAGTATACAATTTGAAAATAATATATACACTAGTAATCATATCTAATAATTTGTTTTTGATGTTAGATACATGATATTCATCTAAATATCACATTCGAAATGGGTTATGAGATTTGGTTTGAAGGGATAATTGACCCCAAGAAACAAAACCCATGACATGATCCATATTTCATTTTTAAAGAAGTACATAACCAATATTTCAAAAGTAGTCAAATTATATTTAGTTCCATTAGATCATGATATATCATGTATGGAAAACAACTATAAATAATTCATTTTAGAAATAATTTAGTATGAAGATAGACCATATTCCATGTTTATTTTATTTGGAGGAATAATAATATTAATGAAATAACATTGAATCCATATTATGTAAAGAGAATAAATTATAAGAATTTATTTTCATTAGAGAATGTAAATTTTGATGGGAAATTTAAGATTAAATGGTGTAAAATGTTCGACCAAATATATATACAATAGATTTAAAATAAGAAAAACAATTCGGGTTCTATAGCCACTATTGGAAAAAATACACAATTAAATAAAAAATTATTTAATTTTATTTTCATAAATGATTATAGTATTTTCAAAAAACCATATATGGGTTATGTGTGAACACTCAAAAATATTATCCTTACCACTTACCAACAAAAACCCAAACATACTACGAGACATAAAATTAAACATTAAGTTCAAGTAAGAAATCCCAAATTTCAGACTTCAAAATCAAACCAAAAAATTCAAATTAACAATACTATGCCACATCATAGATTATATTAAAACCATTATCCCTTTTCACTAGATTCCATATAAATGTGATTTCAAAATAGATTCCAAATCCGAATCAGAAAACCCAATTGAGTCATGTTCTATGAAGATCAAACAATCAACAACTCTACTAGACCAAATCCTTCATAATATTTTGGTGTGAACCACTCAAGAAAACCTTAATACTCATAAATAAATGATAAGAATCAAAAAAAATTGTTCAATTCCACCATGGAAACAAGGGATGTGTCCAAAAAACACTAGAGATCATCAACTCCTTGTAGACCAAAAAATAATCGCAACTGATGAGAAAAAAACTACATAAGCCAGTCGAAGGATGCTTTGTGCCAACAACACAATTATAAGTCATCAAAAAATAATGTCTATATTATAGGATTAAGAACCAATAATCCCCATGACAATACAATATTGAAACACTTCTACATATACTAGAATCAAATAAGAAGTCCGCCTATGTCATAAATCAAACGAATCCTGAGAAAAAACACAAAAAACCATCACATGAGAAACGGAATCCCCATACCAGCACTACACCAACTCCGTACTACTCCATGTAGTGAACCATATTACTAAAACATAATGAGGTCTAGAATAATAGTAATGGGGAAAATTTAAGAAGAGGATAAATCAGGTAACATCATCCACAGGACCACTAATCTATGATGATGTTTAAATAGCACCGAATGAAACCAACTGGAAAATCCAATAAAATCATGTTTTCCAACACAAAGACCAATATTGTGTAGATTCCAGGAATAATGAATGAATTTTTATGGAGGATGATATATTATAATTTTCTTTAGTAATCATTTCCTGAAACAAAGAGTGAGGATCTTACATGTAACGATTTTAATAAATTAATTAAATATTAGGAGAAATAAATACTTGAGAATAAGATCATTCTTCATTGATGATTTTTTATCTTCTGATATAGAACATAAATATTTCATTCATTGACCTTGTGACGTTCTATGTATTGAATCTCTCAATCAATTATCCACACATGCTCCAATGGTCTTTGAGAAACGCCACTCGTTCTTCAGCTGATATCACACTAAATCAAATGATATATATTTGTTCATTCTTGATCACTAATTATAACATCATGAAAAAAATTAACTCTTGGGATTCTAATTATATATATGGATTGAGGATGAGGAGTAGGGAGAGATTTGTATTGGAAAAAATTATCTATTTCTAAAACAAGAATTGGTTTCGAACTCTTTTCATAATTCACATAGCTATCAAATTATATAGTAGTGGTTTTTGTTATAAAATTTAATTTCATAATAGCCATTAAATATAATTATAATAGTTAATGAAATCCCATGACACATTATAATAATGATAATATTTTTTTTGGTGTTCCTACTTGAGAAAAATGGGAAATAAATATTTATAGAATCATAAATATTTATATTATCCTCTAGAATGGTCTTGTTCTATTCATACTCCTCTTGAAATTATTAAACACTGAAAAAATATTTTGTATTATAAAAAAAATTATTTATTAAATATTCAATAAAGTAAATAAATAAATTTCATTACATATAATATGAATACGTATTATTTAATTTATGTGATCAATATAGCATAAATAAAATTTTTCCTCATTCTTGAAAATTTATTTTATTCCATAAATTAAAATAATATAGAATTTTATTGAGACCAACAGAAACACATAGTGTGTGATTCTCTATGATTAGTTATCATTAAAATTAGGTGGTATTCTAAAACCCCAATATTACATTCTAGAAATGGGTCACAGAACCCATGAAAATGAACATAATGTATTAATGATAAAAACCACGTACGAATGATCACTATGAAATATAATTACCTTTCCACAATATCTAGTCAATTAGGTTTCATGACTATGTTATCAACCTATATGATCGATACTTAATTCATTGACTATCTGAAATAAAATCATCATTATACCCTTCCCATTGAATTTATGATGAAATTTTATTTCAATCATGTGGGGAGGATATCAACTTCCATAATCATTGAAGGAAAAAAATGTTCCTTAATGATCCATTAATAACATGGCATTCGTCATGCACCCAATGTATCCTACTTCTCACCCACAATTGGCATGGCGGTTTTCATCAGAAAATTTAATTGTGTGACTTGCGCTGTTATTAATGATAATATTAATTTATATAGACCATTATAGACACTCACATATAGTAATATCTGATAACTCCAAAACATTCTGAATTCCTACTGCATACCTGTTCCCATAATGTCCTATCGTGGATATTACCAAGATCATAATTCATGAATATATGTCCAATCATTAAAAAAGTACTCGAACAAAAGGGACTATTTACTATGTTCCCAATAATAAAATATTATCCTATAACAAAACTATATTAATAATATTTTCCTTTTACATAAAGGTTCTCAACATAGTAGGGATCTACTATAACCTTATCTATGTGAAAAATAACCTAATACATAATTATACTAATGTTTTATAGAAATATGAACAATATATAATAAGATTTATAATATAAAATTTAATACATAAAATATTCATGTAATAGAAGTAAAAAACAGTTGGTTCTAGGATATGAACACTAAAAAACTCCCCCTTTGATGAGAGCCAACTACATATGACTTTCATTATACCAGAACTCATGTGATAATCCTATTAATGCTAAATTTGTGATTTAGTCAATGGGTCCACCACATTGTCTTATGCAGAAAGGCTTCTCACTGCAACCTCACCTCAGTATTAAAAATACATCAAGAGAAGACAATTCTGATGTATGTGCTTTTTCTACTAAGGTGACCTGGGCTATTTCATGAAATGAACCGCTATAGTATTTTCACAATAGAGTGTGATGAGATCTTTATTGGTTGGTATGTAATCCAACTCTTGGATGAATATACATATCCAAAATGGTTCTTTAGCTTACTAAAAATATACAATATACTGAGACTATATAGTAAAATCTATTACCATAGCTGGCATTGAGATATTACATATCATAGTACATCCATTCAAAGTGAATATTATTATAATTTGTGAATTAATTTCAACATGATCTGTTTGAAGACTGGCATCTACATATCATTTTATTACTAGTTCCTCATTTCCTCTATAATGTAGAATCATATCCATAGTATTCCTTAAATTCATAAGGATACTCTAAACTTCCATCCAATGGCGGCCACCAAGATCATATTGATATCATCCTACTAAACATAATGTGTATTTATTTAATTCATCATAGTTATGAGGACACATTTTCATGGAAAGTCAAATTCCATGTGAGGTTAGAAACCATCCATTCTTGGATTGTACAATACTGAATCTCTTCACTATATTATACGTGTATGTACTTTGATATAGCCCAAGAAACCTATAGGATCTATCATTATGGATGTTGATCCTATGAATATATATTGTATCTCCCTAGTATTTCATGGAAAAATATTTATTAAAATACACATTTGTAAAACTATTATTCCATTTCTAATATGAAAATTTGCATGAACATATACTGTTAATAAAATAGCTATAAACACGTTATACCGTTTGTAGACATGAGGCTCACATTTATTCTTTATAAACCCAAATTCTATTTTGAATTCATCAAAATGAATGTTCCATAACATTAAGGATTAAATTAATCGAAAAATGAATTCTTTTCTAAAATTGAATATCTTACTGGATTCTTTTTAACTCACAAACCCTTCAGGTTGTGTCATGTAGAAATTTTGTTAAGGATCCCATTATGGAAGGATTTTTTGACATAAATTTTCTGAAACTAATAGTCATTGTAAGCCTTAATGGAATGCGGAATTATTTTGGATTTCAACATTTTAACTTGTACAAATTTTTTATCAAATTCAATGACATGACGCTATTTAAACCCTTTTCCAAATCATCACACCTTATTAGTATTGTCATTTCCTTCCATGTCCAGTTTCATCATAAATAACCATTTCAAACAAATGATCATTTTATCCCCAATAAGATCTACAAAATTCTAGACATGTTTTTGGTACATGTAATCCATTTAAGAATTGATGGATTACATCCACTTAGAAATATCTATTAAACATACAACATCCTTATTGTTTGGAGGATAATAATTATCAACTAATAATGAGTAACTTTCCTCAATAACTATAAAACCATATAATTCTAGTTCTCTAAGCTCTCTTTCATTCCAATGAAAAAAATGTGTATCTGAAAAACAATTCATCTTGAACAGGGCCTTGTGGAATCTTATCTTGTACCAAATCATGTTTTCCTTGCGCCTCATCTTCATCGATATTTTCTGAGTCCCACAATCTCTTTTGAAGATTTGATCCCTCTCAAAGAATTGGAATGTATTGAAACTATATCCTTTTTTACAAGGGTTATTATTGATAAAATTCCATTTATTCCATGGGGTATCCTATAGAGGTACACTTTGTGCCTTAGGGTGAAATTTTGTTACCTTAAGAGGCCTTAACAAATGTTTTCTTTCCCACACTTGTATGTTTGAAATTTTTTTTCCTACCAATCCCAAATTAGTATGGAATACCATAAGTCAATTTATTTTGTTTTTTTTAGTATGTGTGTGACTATTTGTAAATTTTTTTCCAAAAAGTATAAAGGAAAAAATTGGATGACTCATAATTGATCTCACAATGTCCAAAAAGGTATATTTCCAAATTTCGCTTATATCATTCAACTGAGGCCTGTATGGAGGAGTGATTTGTGGTAGGGTCCAATACTCTATTAAATAATCAATGAAGTCTTTGGTAATATTCTCACCACTATGGTTTGAGTTGAGATTTTTATTCATCCTACCAAGCTGGTTCTCAACTTCATTTGTTAATTCATTGAAATTATCAAAATATTCTTACTTATACCTCATCATGTAAATATATTCATATCTATGAAAATAATTTATAAAAGTAATGAAATATGAGTACCCACCATTTCCATTAATAAGATATGGTCCAAAAAATTAGTATGAACTAAATCAAGAAGCTCTTTATCTCTTTAACATTTCCCACTAAACCAGGAATTAGTCATTTTTCATTGTAAGAATTAATGACACACACCATATTGTTTTAGATAGAAAGATTCTAAATATCTATCTTAAATTAATTTATTCAAGGGGTTTTTATTTACATGACTTGGTCAGTGGTGTCAATGTTGGTAGTGTAATGATTCATATAAAGTAACTTCATTATTGGTTTCCATTACATGGTTCATGTAATCCCACATGTAATTTCCTCTATATAAATGTGTCTTACCATAACAAATGATATCGTTATTAAATAAGTAGTATTTATTTCAAAATTTGAGAATAATTATATATATATCTATTTTGGATACATAAATAATGGTATTAGTAACTGAAGGCCCATAATAAAAACCATTTGAAACCTTGATCATTATAATCAACAATGTGATGTGGTAGTCCCTAATAGCTACAAAAGTATGTTTATCTATGTTTACTTCTCATAGATCTACCTACCCTCAATCAATTTTTCTGAATATACTTGTTTATATTATTTTAATATATATGTGAGCACCATATGATGTATCTAATATATAATATGTAGAAATACATATATATCACTGAATAAAAATGCACCTGAAGATTAGCCTTTATTCTATAGTTGCATGCAATTTTTCTCCTACTTTACCTTCGTGCCACAAGAAAAATAGAAAACCTCAAATTACATTATTTCCCCATTTATCTCCTTCTTCATGTAATGGAATGAAGAAAAATTGGTATTAAATATCTTTTCTTCCGCTTTCCATCTGTTCACCATAAGTACATAGGGATTTTCAAACATTATATCATTATCTACTAGATGAAAGAGGATTAGAAAATAGGGAAGATTGTTCTAAATGTAGTTTATATAAAAACTCAAAACAAAACTTGATAATATATGAGGTACGGATAACATAATGATATTGGTTCCAAGTTAATTTGGGAGTTTAAACCCTAAAACCACTAGACACTCAATGTAGCTAATGATCCTGGATATATGAGGCATAGATAGGGAACCCTCTCTATGATTGCACAAAATGTGAACTGTGTAAATATCAAAATGTTCCTCTCAAACACCCTCCTAGTAATGAATGTGGAGGTTCTCAAGCATGTTTTATGCATCAATATATTTTTGAGACATCATGATTTCACTAGAAATAGTTGAAAGGATAAAATATTCACCCTCTACCACAGAATTAATATGTTTCTAACAGAGATGAAACTCTTCATCACTCACCTATTTTGAATGAGGAATACGTATTAAGGATTCTAGTATGTAAGATTCATTTTCATGATGTAGAAAAACACAAAGGAATCCAAACCACTCAAAGAAGTTACTGTAAGTGAGGTTGTTATCATTATTTAATATTGACTGTAGGGATAGTGTGGAAGATAATATTTTTATTTTTTCCACAATTAAATGAAAATTTTACTAAAATTTTTCTTGATTTACCATTTTTTTAAAAATAATAAATTCATTGATTTTATTAATTCTCTCACAATTTTATCATATCAAAATTTCTATCATCAATGAGTTTGGAATTTATAGTATCTATGACATTCTAGTGGAAAGGATACATATTTACCTTTTTGTAACCCCTACATGGATTGAGAATTTTATTTTTAAGGTATTTAGGTAGGAAAATCTTTTCCAACTGTGGGCCTAAAACTTTATGATCAGTTGAGTGGATTCACAAATCTAGAAATCCTAACATGGATATTCTCAACTATTGCCTCCAAATTATACCATGTCTATTAAGGGATTCTTCACATGGTATAAAATGGTTAAATCAACCCAAAACCATCATAATAACTCCCAATAGAAATGTAAGTGTCCCAATTAGGGTTGGTAAAACACATAGTTATAATGATTTTTGTTTCTAATCAAGTAACTGATGCCTTATTCTAATATAATATTAGATTTATTGATTTTATTTTGTTAAGAAGAAATTTTTATTTGGTTTTATCCTTTTAAATTCAATTGAATATTTCAGTCGTTGTTTACTTTATTAATTAAAAATTTTAGATTAACCATTTATAAATAATCAATTTTATTTAAATTAATTCCTTTAATATTAATTTATTTATTTATATAATCCCAATATTGAATCAATAAATATAATTTTAATGCATTAGATAGAAAATAATTAATTATTTATTTGATTAGATCATGATTTTATAGAATGGTATATTTCAATGATCATGAACTAAATATACTTATGAAAAATGGTAAATAACTCCATATTATAGAGTTATAATGTTCTATAACATTCTATATGTTTATCTATGTATCACTGAGTTATTATCATTAGGGTTCCATCTTGAACTGTCTCCAGGTACCCTTGGATAATCGATTAATTACAAATATTTTATAGTCACATCTAGGTGAGGAGGACCAAATAATTGGTTAAAGGGAATTACATAAATAAACATGGACACAAAAGTCCTAGATAATAATAGATGGAGGTATAACACACTGGTAAATATTTAAATAATTGAAAAACAATTCATTTAATTTAATTTAATAAATTTTAATACATATATATGTCTTATTCAAGCTCATGATAATTCATACAAAAATATGTTAATAAGAAAGTAACTTGCTAGTATTCAATTAATTATTTTTTCAATATTATTATGATGATCATGGTTTTATTAATTAATTAAATAATTTAAAAATTACCATTGATCATAGTTATCTTCCAATTATAATTAAAGGTACCCATAAATTTTTTATTCTAGTAATTTAAATGGAAGAACCATTAATAAAATATTTATTATGGTTAATTAAAACATCATTTAAAATTATTTAAAAACCATTATTAAATTTTCAAACTCAAAACGGTGTTATTATCAATAATATATGGTTTTATGGCATTATTTTTTGAAATTTAATATAATTTTAAAATTTTCCATTGATGGGAGACAACATGGAGTGTACATCTAGCTACACAACGTGTACATTGGTTACCTTATGTCCAAGTCACATCCCTGGGGATTTTGAATATTATGTCAGCCATACTACATGGTGTGTACATTCCTTCTGTAGATCCTATATCAACTTGTCACATACTAGGTTGAACCAATAAACACATGATGTTCAAGAAAATCACTATTTTCATTTAATTTTTTGGAACATCTATATACATTGTAAATGGCCATATGGTGTGTGATTTGGTTACAAGAATTGTAACCTAGAATTTATAGGCAATGATTTGGAATTTCCAGATGGATTCTCTTTTCATTCTTCGTTTGTTCTTAAATAACTATTAATATGAAGCACTAAATAAATATGATTAATATTTTGATAACATGTTAATTTAAATATAATTAAAGAATGAATAACATGAAATGAACATCTTACCACAATTTCTTCTAGATCACCATTTAAATAAATATTTATAAATTTAAATATGATTGCTCTGAGACCACTTTTTTTTTCTTAACACCACGAAATAATTGTGGTGTTGGTAGAATCATTAAAATTTCATTCAATAATTATTTCCAAAAACTAATATAAAATATCTTTCATGTCAAATTTACAATTAATTTATTAATGCCTAAATAAATAAATACTTGGCATATGAAAATTTCATCAATTATGATTTTTGAACATACAAAATGGCCCTTTAAGATTACATTTGTTGTACTTGTGGGGATCCAAGGGAGGAATCCCTCTAGTGGCAATCAACACAAGTTCCAACGGTATTGGATTTATGAAACTCTTTCTCTGTGTGATAGTGCATAGTGTCTATGTTCATCAAATGTTTGTTCTTGATCAGCCATTCATCAGTTTCTAGTTCTTTATAAGTATAGAGTATGAGGAGTCGAGAAGGAATTTATTCTACAACAATTCCCACTTTTGAAACATGAAATTTTTTTCAAATACATTACACAATAGACATAGATGTCTATTTATACTACTGGTATATCGTTTTAAAATAATTATTTCATAACATATATAAAATATAATTATAACCATTAATGAAAACTATTGATACATAATAATTATAATAATGTTTTTTTATTGGTGCACCAATATGCATGAAATGGATAAATATTATATACTTGCTCAAAAATAATTATATTGTGACCAGACATGGTCAGGGTCTATTCGTACTCCCCTTGTATTTTATGCACACAAAAATAAATAATTTATTCTCTTAAATATATATATTCTTCATAAACTAGTAAATAAATATTTTTAGAATATTCAATAAAATAAATAAATATATTTTATTCAAAATATGGAGAATATGTTTTTTAATTTATGAAAAAAATATAACATCAATAAAATTATTCCTTAGTGTTGAGTATAATATTTATTTCATTAAATATATTCAAATAGAATGTAATAAAGACCATTAGAAACCCAAATGGTATTACCCTATAAGATTCTATCATGGGGGAATTAGGGGACTTTCTTAATGACTAATATTATTAAATAGCATGGGTTCAAGTCACCCAAGAGAAAGATCTAAATTATGCAACAAAAAAAACCATATATGAAATCACAATTTTTAATATAATCACTTTGTCACAATACCACATCAAATAGTTTTATTGGTGGTGTCATCAAATAATATGATTGACACAATATTCTTTGACCATCTAAAATAAACTCAAAATTACACAATGTATATGATCTTTAGGGAGATTGTTCTATTTAAATAAATGTCCCATGATATCAACATCCAAAATTTTTGAAGGGATAAATCCTTCCATTAATTATCCATTAATAACATGTGATTCATGACTCACCCAATGTATCTTAAATCCCGCCAATATTTGGAATGAAAAATTTCATCATAAGTTCATTTTCATGAGTCATGACCAGCATTAATATCAATATTGATGTATAAATACCATTACACATTCTCAAAGACAGAAATATGTGATGACCCCAAAACATGGGAAATTCCTACATTTTGTTATTTTCTTATAATCTCAATTTTTTTATATTACTAAGTGATAACTTCATAAGAATAAGTCTCATATTCTTATGTGAACCCTCACCTTACTCTCTAAATAGTATGTGTCCCATCATATTAGGTTATCTTACCATATAAATATTTTATGAATATTTTAATATTACTTCAAGGTTCTCATCATAGTGGGGATCTACTAGGTCATTATAATTGTGACAAATAATCATGGACATTTCTAAATTAATGTCTTTGAGAAAAATCAACAAAATATAAGAAAATTTTAATTTAATATTTTAATAATAAAATATTAATGTAGTCAAAGTATATAATGTTGGTTCTAGGACACCAACTCTATCAGATTGGCATCTAATATGGTGGGACTGGCAGATTGAGACGTAGTTGGTGGAAAATACTAATCAGACCTCAAGTAAGATGAAGGATGACATAGAGGTGGATGGATGTGAAGGAGCACTGTTTTCATAATATAATAGCACCAAAATCCATAATTTCCATGGTAAATAAGAGAGAGGAAAAAGAAAGTAATATTACTTTTATATATATACGGTGGTTATA
The DNA here is from genome assembly GCA_963277665.1 of Viscum album. Classification (NCBI taxonomy): domain Eukaryota; kingdom Viridiplantae; phylum Streptophyta; class Magnoliopsida; order Santalales; family Viscaceae; genus Viscum; species Viscum album. The sequence continues at coordinate 1,701,399,501 of OY728127.1, forward strand.
TGGTCTATATACATATGACTATAGGATATAAGGACATTTGACATATTTTCATCTGATATACATGCATCCAGTATATACATTATTGTATTTTAATTTGTACTAAGAAAAATAGTATAATATAATTATCAGATCACAAATACATCTCGAATAGAATAAAAATTTGGAATTTTATTTATTATAATTATAAAAATATGTAATTTTTAGTCACATATTATTAATATAACTACATTGTTTAAATATTAATTTAAATTTTTATAAATTTAAAAATAAAAAACATACATGAAATTACTTGACAATGTTGAATGGTTAGAATATCGTAAATAATATTAATAAGATGTGATTAAAATCATGTAATGTTAAAATGGATTTTTTTTAAATAATTATTGTGCAAGGTATTGAGTCTATTTATATAAAAATATTAAACTGGTAAATTTTAAAGGATGACTATAATAAAATTTAATTTCTCAATTTAGTAAAAAAAATAATATTAATATAATTATTAATTTATAGAATATTATATTATAAATATATCATATTTTCAAAAGCCCTTTTTCTATTAAAATATTATTTTAATATAAATTATCTTTTCACTTCAATGATAAATATATTATATAAATAAATTTAATTTTTTTAAATATAATCCATATTTGGAATCATCATTTAAAAATTAGTTAAGTGTGTTATTTTCATTTGTTTGAAAAAAAAACATATGTTTTTTATGTAAAAACTTAGTAAGAAACATAAATGTAAGAGGGTTAAATTATTAGTTTAGGGACTAAAATATCTCGAAACATATACCTATATTTCATGTATAATTTTACAAATATCCCATATCTAATATTTTTTCCCTATGGATCCACATTTCTTGTAAAATAAAAACTATACATCGAATGGAATGCATATTTGTGGAAAAACTACAAAAAATACACTGCTAAAAGTACTTCTCCTATATTCCACCAAAACCAATCTCTTAAATTAAGTTTCCTTAGAATGTCTTTCCATATTCTATCTTCTAAATCCTTAATACACGTTTTGAATCATCCAGTTCCAAGAAGGTGGTCTCAATCCTTCTTTCTAAAGGAATTTGTTTTGGGAAAGATATTATTCATAAATGAGGTTAAATAACCTTCGTGGAAGTTGTGATTAATGGTTATAGTTTCATTTCCATAATCACATTAGAACAAAATAAATAAAAATCATAATTTCTATTTTGAAAAATTATTTGAACATAAATTTTAAATATTCATTTATTTTCTACTCATATGGTTTTTTTAAGGTTTACATGACTTTTTTATACTTATATACTCCATTTGGTTATTAATATAATCAAAAGTATTCATGTATGTTTTGTATATATTATATATATTTGTCATTAGACAATATTTATCCACCATTTCTAGTTTTTTTGGTTTAATAAATGTCCTTATACATATATCTATGATTTGATAAGGTCAATTTTTTAAATTTGACACTAAAAAAGAATTAAAGGATTATTTATTTATATTTTCAACATGTATTATTCCTACAATTTTATTTTATTTTTATTATAAAAATTCCTTTTCATGTTTTTATAATTCATTAAATAAAATTTTATTTACTTAAAAAAATTCCTAATAATGTTTCATATATATTATGTACCATTTAAGTTAAAACTTATTGAAACGTAAATGATATTTTCTATTATTGTAGACAAAATAAAATATTTTATATTACAATATTTTTAATCTATATTAATAATCATTTAATTATATTATGGCTTACTAGGGAAATTCAATAATTATAGTAGCCACTATCTTTTTAGGACGGCTTATTAACAGATTTAGTTGAAATAATTATTATACATGTTTCTTTCAAATTGGATAATTAATTTGTTATGTAATTATGAATATATTTTTGTTCAAGTGAAAAACATAGGTATGGTTTTTTATTATTTGGCTAGAGGGATTATAATTAAATTTATCTTCAATGTATTATGTAATGATTTATATCTATGGAGAAGGCATGTAAGGTACAGGGTAGTATAAAAACCACTATGTTTATATTAATAGGGAGTATACCCAATTGGCTATAATACCCGATCCAAAATGTGATGATAGTGTTGGTATTGATTGTTAACATTCAAATTGTTTTTATAAACTCATGTATTTGAGAGAATCTTATGTTAGAAATCAATGTTGTGATACATTCCACAAATAATTTAATTTTCTTATGATAATTGTCTCATGATTTTACATACTTATACCTAATTTTCCATTGAATTCATAATGAATTTTGTCATGATTCATGAATTATTGTACAATTGTTATTTTATATGATTTTCTTATATAATTATCAAATACATTGATTATATTCTCATTAAAAATTGTTAATCATACGATCACTTATGATCTATAAATTTCAATATCTTATGTATAACTATTATAAAGCATATGAGATCACACTTTCTTATGGTTTTATTCATCTTGTAATGAATATTATTGTTATATATGATATTTTGATAAATTTATCATATGATATTGTTATTTATTGGTGATATTGAATATTAATTATGTATCAAATATACAAGGAAATAAATCATATACATTATAGGGTGTGATTTATTATTAGATATATTAAATATTCATATAAAATTATGATATATGTGTTAATGTTATGGTTGGGTCATATTAGTTGAAAAACCCTTAATGTCTCAATGCAAGAATGCATCTATAGAGAGACCATTTCTTTTTCTTACCACAACTATATTTCTACTTATATTCATGATTAAAGTTTCCATACAAGCCTAATGTAATATTCATAACTGCATAATCAACACTCCATCATAATAATAATTTAATACCATTTTTAATGTCCATGTATTTCCACTAAAAGAGTTATATTTTTTAAGGGTTCTTGATGTGACAATCAAATATATAGAAAATAAATATACAAAATAAAATGTTACATTTTCATATAAAAATTAACTAATTAAAATATACTTTAACAATGTATTTATACTATATATTTAATTTAGTAAAAATATACATTATTTTTACAAGTCAAAATATTTTTATTTCATGATAATAAAATTAAGTAGGTGTGGATGTGGGAAAAAAATAAGAAAACAATATATTAAAAAGTGTTAAATGATGTTTTAATGTATAAAAACATAAATGGAATGTTTTTAATATTTAAAATGATATATATATATAATAATAAATTAAAAATGATAAGAGATTTCATAGATTTAGGTGATTAAAAAAATTATTAAGGAAAATGGAACCCTATATATGATGGAATAGATTGTACAAAATATATTATAAATGGATGGGCATGGATTTTGGTTTTATATTCATTGGTGAAAGAGGTTTTTTAAAGAAATTTTAATAAATAAATTTAAGAGTGTTTGAAAATATTATTATTTTTAAATAATTTATTTATTTAGGTGGATGTTCAAATGATAAATGCATTACTAATTATAATATTTCCTAATGATCAATGAATTAAAAAAAGAGATACATTTGAAAATTCATGAACTCTAAAAAAACCACTAGAATATGTCCTCCCTGATTATGGTATACAAAAATTTTCCAATAGATCATACATTTCCCTCAATAGTTTTTTTATATCATAGTTTTTAAATCAATATAAGAAATTTTCCATATTAATTCACTATCTCAAATAAAAATGTTTAATTGAGTCATTAATTTTTGAGAAATATATCTCTCTAATTATTAAAATTCAATATTATTCATTAAATTGTATTTAAATAACTACACAAATATAAAAATAAATTACAAAAAAATACAATAATTATCCAGGAGTGTAATAAATGAAAAAAATCATCTTTTTTTATATTTGAGGATATTTTTAAAATATCTCAAAACATTTCTTCATTTAATTAACATAGAGGGAAATAATTGTGCTGATATTATGAAAAAAATAAGGATGAATATTGTAACAAACCAGGATTTTATAAGATAAATTCTTTTTAATTTCATTCATATCTTCTGTTGTACGATACACCAAGATTATCTTGCACTATATGCAACACTGTATTAGTTTGCAGTATACAGAACACTAATCTTGGATCATGTTACACACAATTTCAAGTTTGTTTGATATTAGTTATTCTACGCAACATTGAGTATATATATATATATATATCTATTAAATTTATAAATGAAATATGGTTTTATTTTTTTATATGAAACAACAAAGGATTCTTGCACTATATGAAACCCTAACATGGATTGCATTACACGCAATCACGACCTTCTTCGATAGCGTGTGTTGTACGCAATATCGGGTTTCATTAAACAAAGATATATGGTTATAATATTATTATAAACAAGCTATTATGAATAATATTAACTAAATTTTTAATTTTATAACATTATTATTCATCTTAAAAATTTTCTAGAACATGGTATGAGAAAAAAATAAATTTTTTCGAGTAAAATAATTATTTTTCAAAAAATGCAGTTTTGCCGCAATTTGATGAAGCACCCATTTTAAATATACTTTTTGAGATTTTTTTTTGATAAATTTTAAAAAATAAACTTCTTATTTTTATTCATGATATAAAAATTTACATTGGATACATTTTTGATATTTTTCTGATAACTTTAATATTTTAATAAATAGTAAAAACGTGCTATATTTTAATAAAAAACAACTTTTTTCATCATAATAATTTACATGGTAAAATTATAATATTTAATTGATTGAAAGTATAAATATAATATATTTTAACAATTTAATATAATGTATGTCATTATCATTGATTTTACATTGAATTCATAGGTAAAACCATTTCAATCTTTTGCAATGTTTTAAACAAAAAACTGTTTTCTTTCAACAACGAGATTAATTTTTATTTAATTTATAAAACTTCTGTGTATTGAATTTGGAAAAATGGATACCAAATTTGGAATCAGTGGGTCAAGTTTATATTAATATACTACTTTTTATTTTTGGGCATTATGGATACTAACTATAGTATATTTTATTTACACTAGTAAAAGTTAAATCGGGTAATTAAGGGTAAATATAACATTAAAAATCACCCTAACACTTGTATTAATACAATTGGATGATTATATATTGTCCTAAGTCATATTTGGGTCTAAATAGAATCCATTATAACCCACTTGGAGGTGATTAATACCTTAAGATTATTTTATTTAAAGGAAAGTGAAATATGTCTCACTCAATCATTAATAATTAATGTAATTTTAATGTAAGGCTATACAGAATATAAATTTGGTTATAAATACTCCCATGGAAGATAAAATGTTTTTATTTATCATGGTAATTCATTTGTAATTTTTAAGAGTTATTTAATTACATTATTAGTTTATACATTAATGATGAAAAAATGTTTTATTTAGTAAAAAATAAAATAATATTGTTTTTATTGAAAAAGTAATACATATTAATGGGCTCAAAAACCTGACCAGAACATATTGGTGGTGTATCTACGCACCATAAGCATCCAATGACAGAATATATTCCTCTTTGGAGTCTTGTAAAAGTGATTATGACACTTATATTATTTTATTTTATATGATGTCAAAGTTGTCACCTTCATAATTTAATACATATAACATTTTACAATTTGGGTTTTTTAGAAGATAAATACAACTAAATGTATTTTTAAGAAATATATAATATATATAATCATCCTAGTATTTTATTTTTAATTTTTATGCAACAAATAAGTATATTTCATCATTATACAAATATGTTGTAGAAATTATTTTATTAAGTGAAATATCAAATAAATGGTTTTACAAATAGTAAAATAAATATTATATGAACTATTTAATGTTATCAACTAATTTTATAGATTAATATGACATGTGAGGAACCTATTAAAAACTTTATTTAGAATATATACTCTATTTGGATTTTATTTAAATTCAAATAAATGAATAGTGTCAAAATTGACACTATTGTTATTTTATAAAAATAACATATTATTAAATATTTTAAAAATCACAAAAATATTTAAAAAATATAAATTGAAATTTATATAGTCTAAAATGTAATAAATTATCTAATTATGTATAATTCACAGAAAATAAGTAGTTATTTATAAAAAATTAAAATTTAGAATCTTATTACAACAAATAAAATTTAATAGATCAAATAATGATAAATCAAGTTGATAATGATTAAAATAAATTCCCTACATGTATAAATTTTATTGTTGGATGATATTACAACCCTATCTCATCTAATCTTCAAATATGTGTAAATTTTTGAGGTTTTTATGTGGGTTTGGAATTTATTATAAATTAATATTTCTTATAATTCCGAAGGTGCCCCTCTCTTCCCTTATAAAATCGCACCTCCTCCCTCTCATCCTCACCCAAATTTGAGCCTTCAAGATCATCCAACCTCTACCAATTTCACTTACCCACTTCCCTAGAATCGTTATAGAGTTACTGGTCTTCTCAAAAGAGAAACTTTAGTGCCCTAAGAGGAAGTTCAAAGGAGGCACTTCAAGAAAGAGGTAATACCTTCTACCGATTCATTCATGTTTCTTTCTTCTTATACATCCTATTCATTAGAGGTTTCATTATGAAGTAATAAAATCAGTATCACTCATATACTGATATGTTATTATAAATATGAAACAACCCCATTTCACCTTCTATCCATCCTACGGAAAACAAAATCACCACATGTGCGTACGTACGGAATACCGTCTCCACGACGTGGTGTAATCTGTTTTTCCAACACCACCTTACTTGGATGGATATAATGGTGTAAATAATAAATATACATAGTTATTATAACATCAAACTGATTCGGATTTCTTTTATCATCCACTCCAATTAAATTCAATAATTATGGAACAATATCATCGCTCGTGCGTACGTACGGACTACCGTCTCCACGACGTGATGAGATTCATTCTCCATGTTAACCATTAAAGAATGATTATAAAGTATATATAAGATATAATAATGAAATATATGACACTATAAAGCTACTATATAAATGTATATATATATGTATGTCATCTACTTAATTCCATTCAACTCAATAAGTTAACGAAAACAGCGTTCATGCGTACGTACGGCCTACCGTCTCCAGGAACGGTGTATTTCTTTCCATTTGTCAATATATTATATATATGTATATTCTGAATATATATTATATATAAATAATGTTTTATATTTTTTATTTAGGTAATCATGATCTATGTAATCATATGAATAATTACAAGTCAAATCACAGACCATAAATGAAACGATTTTACCCAAAACGCTACATTAACATGAATTTACAAAAGAACGGGTAATATAAAGTCATAAATGAACCGTATATGATATCATAACAATGAAGATGATTATGTAATAATTCAATGACATTATATAAATCATTATATAGGAGGTTTGGATACGTACAATGAATATCGGACCTAAGGTAAGGGATATTTTTTCAATCTCATTTTTTTATCAGAGATTGCTTATACGTAAGTATTTATTGGGGTTATATTTATCATCCATGTCCAAGTTTTATAAAAATGTTTTCATTTATGTTTAAAGTCCTTTTTCCCCATTTTTGAATTTTACTACATGGTATGTAAGGAATCGTTTTTTTACCATACGAGGAAATTTTTAACTTTTTTGACAATAGTATGAGAATATGTTTTTTTAACTTATACGGCATGAATGGATTTTTATGGTTTCAAACCGCCTCATTTTCATGAAGCTTACTCTACACGATTTTATGAATATATTCAACAATATACTTTTATTTTAAAAGTGCATGGCATTTTGTGAAAATAAAATGATTTTGAAGAAAAAGGAAATTTTCTTCAAGACTTAATTTCAAATGTTTTCTCAAAACCATTTTCCATCTAGGATGACATTATTTAATACGTGGATGTTTCAAGTTTAATGTCTCTATGATTTACATAGTTTCAATTTTCTTATGATGAAATGATATCCATTTCTTTTAAATGGACTATGTTATGATGGGATGATGTTTATGAAACCCATTTTATTCTTTGGGTTATGATGAATGATTTATGTTTTTGTTGTGGAACACATAAGAATGATTTCATTATGAGATGGGTGGGACATATATCTCCCTCCAATGCAATGTGTAATGATTTATATCTCATGAGATAGTCTTGGCTGGAATGGAAATTTAAACCGGTTCAGTAATATAGGACTGGAATGAGGAGTGAACTCGATTCAGAAAGGGACTTTGTCCACTAATATGGTCATGGAAGCAATTTCTTGGTTACTATGGAAATCATATCATGTTTTTAATGGTTTCCACAATTACATGCATTATTACCATGCTATTTTATCATGATTTATGTTCCATTATGATCTATGCCTTATGTACTTCCATGTTTTATCTCATTGCTCAAGATTTTCATGTTTAAACATTATGGTCATGTTTTTAAGTTCAAATGTATATGGTTTGTTTTATTTTATCCATGCTTACCCATACTGATCATCTGAGCTCACCCTTTATATGTTTTCTTTTCCCCAGGATTTAAAGAAAGGTTTTTGGTATGAAAACCAAAAGGGGAAGATCTTTATGGGAGATGTTGAAGATCTTTCACCACGATTAGAAGATTACCTTTCGAGTTTCCAAAGTCACTAAACCATTACGGTCCTTGTGTGTCTGTTTTTGTTATGTATTAAGTATTCTGCAAAAGTAATTTTATATATATGTATGTCAAGCTTCGGGTATCTATAGTTTGTATCAGAGGTAAGGTTTTTTCAACCTTTTGAAACTAGGATGCGAAAATGTTTGGGAGATCCCTAGAGATATTTATATGGTATGTCTAGGGATGTCCCTGAGGATAAGTATACATATAAGATATAGTCCTAGAACTACGGTAACGATCATAGAATTTAACCTAAGATGTTAGATATTGAGGGTAATCCACCTTTACTATGTTTTTTCCCTAGCATGATTTTTGACTCTCACAGAATTCTTTTTTTGTTTTAGTCAACGGAGGGAACACGAAGGAATTCGGTTAACATTGAATCCAATGGACAAATTGGTGACTATGAGCTAAAAAATTGTGTAATTCCTAGAGATAAAGATATTGTGATTAGGCTAAATTAGTCATCGCGATATATGATTAACAAGGTAAAATTTAGTGGTATTCCTAATTCATAAAATAAGAAGAAGATAGACATTTATGCATGTTCGCATGTTGAGGAGCATAAAGAAAGGAAGATTGAGATTTCTAAAGAAGGGAAGAAGAACCGTAAGGAATACGTCAAATGGAGGGAAATATGTTATCTGTGAAGAGAAAAGGGTCATAGAGTGAAAGAATGTTATGGAGTTCAATGTCTTATTTGTGGAGAACATGGGCATTACCCAACTCAATGCCCTAACCTAAAAAGTTACTTCTAAATCAAGGAAGTACTTATTCTAGGACAATCATTGAAGTGGATGGATTGAAGTATTTATGTATTGGTATTCAAGAATAATGTTTTTGAGGTAATTTTATGGTGTATTAGAATATTTATTTATAAGTCTATTGTAGTTTTCAATAATTTTATGGTACCGATAACCATGAAAAGTGATTCAAATCTTTTGGAAAGCAGATGATATGTGCATAATGAAGGGATAAGAATATAATGAGATGTTTGATTGTATTCATGGGCTCATGATTGATATAAAGACTAAGTGATATCATGGTTTGAGTATATTGAATTTTTAGGATTTTGGTATGTGGAAGTTTTAACTTTTAACTGCATTCATGTTTTCACTAAAGTTCAATGGGTATTCATTTTCAAGAGAATACATGATTAAGGTATTCAAATGTTTGTAATTCGACCATCAAGATATATCTTATAATATATAGGGGGATAAATTATGGTATTCACATGATTTCAATGTGACATTCAAGTAATCATTTTCTTTATACTATGAGCTTGGAACGATGTATTTTAGATAAGCCTAAAGATTGGAATGGATTATGTTGGACATAAGTTAGTATTGTTTAAGAATAGAACTTTTTTTGATATTATTGATGGGATGTTATAGTAATGTTGTTTTAGAAAAAGGAAAACATACCGGACGGTCGACAACCCATTGCGTCGGACAAGGCTGTGGTAATCGAACCCACAACTGAAGTGCGACTTGCCTTTATCACATACCAATGGCCTACAAGAAGTCCTTGGTTAGTAGAAACTAGTTTTATTTTATTAATAGGTATGATATATGAAGTATAAGTTCATTTTTGGAATCATATATTAATAACCTCACTATAGATGGACTTATGTATATTTGATAACGTTATCTAACCTTTAGTTTGAAACAGATGGAATGACCCATCATTCTATCACATGACCTATTAACAATTCACGAATAACAAATTTAACTTTATTTATTTAATATATGAAGTGGAAATTGTTCAATTCATGAACAATAGTGAGATTGTACCAATATCATGTAAGTATTTCTTTTAATTCATCAAATTTAGGGAAATGATCTTGAAAACCAAAAATGTTGTCCAAGTTCCATTATATACGATGAATTAGATGGTACCTTATATCATAAAAAATATATGGCTTTGTGATTGTTGGCTGTTTCATAGACATGTTCTCTACCACTCTCCATCAGAACTTGATTGTTACATTTTTCTTTCATATCCATATTTTCACCTATGTTCTCCTATATGGAAACCCAGTGATGAGTTACTTTTGGTAATCATTACGTTTCATACTTTAGTTTTTAATATTAAGTTTTAGTATTCCTTTTTATTGTGTGGGTTTATATAAATAGTAAATGATTTATAACCCTGACAAATTTTGAGGGAGAAATTCATTTTTAGGGGCGTAGAATATAATAACCCGAGATTTTATAAGATACATTATTTTTAATTTCATTCATATCTTTTGTTATACGATACACCAATATTATCTTGTGCTATACGCAACACCGTATTAGCTTTCAGTATACACAACACTAATCTTGGATAGCTTTACACACAATTTCAAGTTTCATTGATATTTATTATTCTATGCAACATTGAGTGTGTATATATATATATATATTAAATTTATAAATGAAATATGGTTGTATTTTTTTATATGTAACATCAAAGGAGCCTTTCACAATACGAAACCCTGACTTGTCTTGCATTACACCTAATCATGACCTTCTTCGATAGCGTGTGTTGTACGCAATACCGGGTTTCACTAAACAACGATATATGGTTATAATATTATTATAAACTAGAAATTATGAATATTATTAACTAAATTTTGAATTTTATAACATTTTTATTCATCTTTCACATTTTCTGTAACATGATATGATAACAAAATAAATTTTTTCAGGTAAAATAAGTATTTTTCAAAAAATGCAGTTTTGCCACATTTTTATGGCGCACACATTTTAAATATAATTTTTAGTAGTTTATAAATTAAATTATACAAAATAAAATTCTTGTTTTGAATCATGATATAAAAATTTACATTGGATAATGTTTTGATATTTTTCTGAAAACTTTCATGTTTTAATGAATAGTAAAAACACGCTATATTTTAACTAAAAAAACCTTTTTTCATCGTAATAATTTATATGAATAAATTATAATATTAAATGGTTTTAAATTATAAATAGAATATATTTTTATCATTTAATATAATGTATGTCATTAGAATTGATTTTACATTGAATTCATAGGTAAAATCATTTCAATCTTTTGTAATGTTTTAAACAAAAACCCGTTTTCTTTCGACAATAGGATTAATTTTAATTTAATTTCTGCATATTATGTGTATTGAATTTGGAAAAATGGATTCCATATTTGGAATCACTGGGTCCAAATTATATTAATATACTATTTTTTATTTTTGGGAATTATATATAGTAACTACGGTAAATTTTATTTACTATAGTAAATGGTAAATCAGGTAGTTAAGGGTAAATATAATATTATAAAACTACCATAACACTTGTATTAATACAATTTTATGATTATATTTCGTCCTAAGTCATATTTCGGTCAAAATAGAATCCATTAGAACCCACTTGGAGGTGATTAAGACCTTTAGTTTATTTTATTTAAAGGAAAGTGAAATATGTCTCACTCAGACATTAATAATTAATGTATTTTTTATATAAGGTTATACAGAATATAAATTCGGTTATAAATACTCATTTGAAATATATATTGTTTTTATTTATAATGGTAATTTATTTTTAATGTTTAAGAGTTATTTAATTACCCTATTAGTTTATACATTAATGATGCAGAAATTATTTATTTAGTAACAAAATCAATAATATTGTTTTTATTGAAAACTTAATACAAAATAAAGGCCTCACAAACCTGGCCAAAACTTATTGGTGGTGTATATACACACAATAAGCATACAATGAGAGAATATATTCTTGTTTGGAGTCTTGTAAAAATGATTATTACACTTATATTTTTTTATTTTATATGATGTCAAAGTTGTCACCTTCATAATTTAACACATATAACATTTTACAATTTGGGTTTTATGGAAGTTAAATCTGACTAAATGTATTCCTAATAATTATATAAGACTTATCTTCCTCCTAGTAGTTTATTATTAATTTTTATGCAACAAATAAGTATATTTAATAATTATACAAAAATATTGTAGTAATTATTTTATTAAGAGAAATATCAAATAAATGGTATTACAAATAGTAAAATGAATATTATATGAACTATTTAATTTTCTACACTAATTTTATAGATTACTATGACATGTGAGGAACCTATTAAATATTTTATTTTGAATATATCCTCTATGTGTATTTTATTTAAATTCAAATAAATTAAAAGTGTCAAAATTGACATTAATGTTATTTTATAAAAATAACATATTATTAAATTGTTTAAAAATCACAAAAATATTTAAAAATTATAAATTGAAATTTATATATTCTAAAATGTAATAATTTATCTAATTATAGATAATTCACAACACATAGTTAGTTATTTATAACAATTAAAAATTTGGAATCTTATTACCACAAATAAAATTTAATAGATTAAATAAGGATAAATCATGATGATAATGTTTAAAATAAATTCCCTACATGTATATATTTTATTTGTTGATGATATTACAACACGATCACATCTAATATTATAATATGAGCCATTTTTGGTGGTTTTAAAGTGGTTTTGTAATTTATTATAAATTAATATTTCTTATAATTCGAAAGGTGTCCCTCTCCTCCCTTATAAAAGGGAACCTCATCCCTCTCATCCTCACACCAATTTGAGCATTCATGCTCCGCCAAACTCTTCCCATTTTACATCACCACGTCCCCAGAAACCTATTAGAAGTGTTTTTCTTCTCAAAAGACCAACTACTGTGCCCTAATAGGAAGTTCAAAGGAGGCACTTCGAGAAATAGGTAATACCTTCTACCGATTCATTCAAGTTTCTTTATTCTTATACATCCTCTTATTTAGAGGTTCCATTATGAAGTAATAACATCAGTATCACTAATATACTGATATGTTATTATAAATATGAAACACTCACATTTCACCTTCTATCCATCCTACGGAAAACGAAATCATCGTGCATGCGTACGTACGGAATATCGTCTCTACGTCGTGGTGTAATCTGTTTTTCCAACACCACCTTACATGGATCTGTATAATGGTGTAAAGAATAAATCTACATAGTTATTATAACATGATACTGATTCTTATATATTGTATCATACACTCCAATTCAATTAAATAATTAGGGAAATGATATCATCGCTCATGCATACGTACGGACTACCGTCTCCACGACACGATGAGATTCATTCTCCATGTTAAGCATTAAAGAATGATTATAAAATATATATAAGAAATAATAATGAAATATATGAAATTATAAAGCTACTAGATTTATGTATATATATATTTATGTCATCTACTTTATCCCATTCAACTCAATAAGGAAACGAAAACAGCGTTCATGTATACGTACGACATACTGTCTCTATGAACAGTGTATTTATTTCCATTTATCGATCTATTATATATATGTATATTATGAAAATATATTATATATAAATCATGATTTATATTATGGAACTAATTAATCATCATCTATGTAATCATATTAATAATTACAAGTCAAATCATGGATCATAAATGAAACGATTTTACCCAAAATGCAACATTAACATGAATTTACAAAATAACGGGTAATATAAAGTCATAAATGAACCATATATGATATCATAACAATGAATATAATTATGTAATAATACAATGACATTATTTAAATCATTATATAGGAGGTTCATATACGTACGAAGCGTATCGGACCTAAGGTAAGGGATAAATTTTCAATCTCATTTTTTTTCCGACATTGCTTATACGTTTGTATTTACTAGGGTTATATTTATCATCCATGTCCATGTTTTATAAAAAAATTAATGTATGTTTAAAGTCCTTTTTACCCATTTTTTCCTTTTACTACATGTTATGTAAGGAATCTTTCTTTTTTTGACCATATGAGGCACTTTTTGAATTTTCGAACTAATGTACTGGAATAATGTTTTTTTTAACTTACACGGTGTGAATGTATTTTTACGGTTTCATAACGCCTCATTTTCATGAAGCTTACTCTACAATATATTATGACTATTTTCAAAAAAATACATTTATTTTTAATGTGCATGACATTTTGGGAAAATAAATTGACTTTGAAGAATAAAGGATATTTTCCTCAAGAAATCATTTCAAATGTTTTATCAAAACCATTTTCCATCTATGATGACATTATTTAATACGTGGATGTTTCAAGTTTAATGTATCTATAATTTACTTGTTTTCACTTTTTTTATGATAAAATGATATCCATTTTATTTATATGGATTATGTTATTATGGGATGATGTTTATCAAACACATTTTATTATTTTTGTTTTGATGAATGATTTATGTTTATGTTGTGGCACACATATGAATGATTTAATTATGAGATGGGTGGGATATATATCTCCCTCCAATTCATTGGGTAAATATTTATATCTCATGAGATATACAAGGATGTAACGGAAAGTTAAACCGGTTCAAAAATACAGGACTGGAATGTGGAGTGAACTAGATTCAGAAAGGGACTTTGTGCACGATGATGGTCTTGGCAGCAATGCCTTGGCTACTATGAAAATCATATCATGTGCTTAATGGTTGCCACAATTACATGTTTTATTCCCATGCTATTTTATCATGATTGTTTTTCAATTATCATATATTCCTTATGTATTTCCATGTTTTATATCATTGCTCAAGATTTTCATGGTTAAACATTATGGTCATGTTATTATGTTCAAATGTATATGGTTTGTTTTGTTTTATACATGCTTTCCCATACTTAGCATTTTAGATCACCCTTTATATGTTTTCTTTTCCGCCAGATTTATAGAAAGGTTTTAGGTAAGAAAACCCAAAGGGGAAGTTCTTTATTGGAGATGTTGAAGATCTTTCACCACGATTAGAAGATTATGTTCCGAGTTTCCAAAGACACTAAACTGTTACGGTCCTTATGTGTCTGTTTCTGTTGTGTATTAAGTATTCCGCAAAAGTAATGTAATGTTTATGTACATCAAGCTTCAGGTCTCTACAAATATTCTCATGTCCATTTTAGTGGGTTGTTCACATATTTTAAATTTAATTTGTATTATATTCCATTTTCACTATCAAATTTCACTATATCATGGTGAAACACAACTAAATTTGTGATGTAGAATGATCTTCTTGAGTTTGATTTAAAATAATCAAACAAATCCAAGAAATAAAATGATATTTACTCTTTGAAATAATTTATATATATACTTTTTTCATTAATTTCATGGTATAATCCTTATATATTGAAATATTTTTATATTCTTCTCTGCCAATTTCATTTATCTCAATCACATGGAATTTTACATTCACCCCCATAATAATTAAAATAAATTAATAGAATTAAATAATATTTATTTTATATTTTTTATTTCATCAAATAAGTATCAATGACTCTGATACACCAATGAGAAATGTAATATGCTAAGGGGATTTAATAGACTGTATGATATTCCTATTCAGATCATCAAGCTTGTAAGACTAATCATTTAATAAAAAATCTATTACATTTTCTCGGATTTATTTTACCTCTTATTTGGAAATATAAAATTATCCATTAATAATTAGAATTGAAGATATATATTTATTATAAATTATTATAATACTATGTAAATTATTAAACCAATTTGAACTCTAAAAATAGAAATCATATTATTTTTTATTAAGGTGAGTGCCCACATTTCCATTTTTTGTGACTTTTTTAGTATCCAAAATTCATTTTTAGTTATTGTTCAAAGAAACAAATGAATAATATTTGTTATATAGATATGTATTAATTAAAAAAATACTGAAAACATCAAATATTTCAACATTTATATTTTAGTGTTGATGAATATACCATTTCATCTAGAATTATTGGTCCATTGTAATTTTTCTCAAACTGAAAAAATTATTTGTGCATTAAATTCCATTAAAATCCATAACAAATCATATTGTGTCACCCTCTAAATAGTGTATTCATTTACATGATATCTTAAAATTAGATATTAATGACAGAATTATAGTTTACCATGATCATAAAATTTTTATATATAGTTTTGTGTAATTTTATAACCACATAACTTGGATAAAACTGTATCATTCAGAAAACATTTATTTACCTCAACTAGTAACCTCATTCATTATAATGAATGGTTAGAAGAATTAATAATTACTATAAGAAACTAATTTTTATATTTTTTATACAATAATTTTAGTTATTCTATTATAAGATAAAAAAATTTATCTGAAAAATAATCATGTATTTCTCAATTTCATTGCTACCAAGGTGAGGTTGTTTTAGGGGAAATATATACATAAAATGAATTTTCCAGTTTTTATAATAACATTATCTTCAAATAAATTATATAGTAAAATTACTCAAGGAATCATAATTTGATTGTAATTCATTTTTTTAAAATTTAATTTTCGTAATGAGCTAATACATCTCAACCATCCCCATCACATGAGTTAGTATTTAACAAGGCCCATAACATATTTATGAGTAGTACTGGATGAAAAAAAGGAAAAATTATTATAAAAAATACAATGTGAAAATTTTATCCCTCTATATATAGTAAATAAGGAAATGGAATCCATCTATTAATCCAAAATTATGTATCTTTATATTAGATTCCAACACAACATAAAATATGATGTTTTTTAATATGTTCTAAACCAAAAAAATAAAAAATTAAGTGAAATCAAAGGTAAAATATCAATGTATCCTTTAAAAAAATGATGTATACTAACTACATGAATTGTGAAATATGTAATTTAATCATTATAAATAAGTGGAAAGAGTGGATGATATATAAACATACCAAAGTACTAAAATTCCCCAATTTATTCCCATGAACCATCTCTTTTTATACATGGTATCCACATTGTTATCAAACATTCAAGAGAGTATATGTTTATTTTAAATCCTGGTTAAAAAAGGGGGAAAGTATACCATTACTTACATAATATATAACATGGTCAAAAAAACCTATCAGGTGTATGTACAATGGGAGGTCTCACATATAAGGTTATGACCATGAATCAACCTAACTATATTCATAATTAATATGTAATACCCCATGAATTTTCAAATAAATTTAATGTTGAATACATGGAACATTGAGTCTCTACAAAACACTAATTTTTTTATAACCTATATATTAAACATAATTTTTCCTCATATATGATTTGTATTTCAAAAAACTGAAAGACACAGTGGTCTTTAGTAATATATTTAGAGTCTGATAAGACAAACATAATTTTTGGTGAATAAAAACATAAAAATATAATTAGTAATGTGAATAGTAATATTACCTAAATCTTTAGAAATGTAATTATTATTTTATTGTCTCAAGGTTATAATATAATGAGATGTTGATTAATATTCCCACATGATAAAAAATGAATTCTAGTATTAGTATTGTTTTTTATAATAAATAATGATGGTATTTGAAAATGAAAATAATAAAATTTTGAAAAATATCATCAACAATATGAGTATCTTTTTTAATTATACACAACGATAAATGGTTAGGGTGATGTTTTTGTATTTTTTTGAAATAAAATAATTTTTTTGGATAATGAAATTGGATAATTTACGATAAATGATAAATAGATGGAATTCTGCATCATGAAGGAGTCATAGATGATTTAAATGACCATTGGTATGAATTCACATGAACTTATTGTTGTTTTTGGTCATATAAATAAACAATATTGGTTCTATTTGAAATAATCTTAAAATAGTGAAACAATATTCACATATCACCAACTCCTTTACTATAATAAAATCTCATCACTCACTCTTCTATACAATCCTCCCAAGAATTGTTCCTTGTATAAATTCATCCCATAAATCCTCCAAATAGACTCCCTGATGTCTAGAAGCCCTTATAATTATTAAAATTCCCAAATCTATTTGTAAAAGAGGTTATAAAGGAAGAATACTTCAAGTGATAAATTCCATATTTCATTTCATTATTTAAGGTTCATTTCTTTTGATTTCCATTCCTCACCTACTTTCATAAAAATGTTGTTATGACTCCAATACCACACATGTACTATAATGAAGTTATTATTAAGGAATAATTCTTCATCATCACATTTCACTCATTTTATTCTAGAAATGAAAATATTATCTAATATGTGTTGATTTATAACAATGAATGATAACGGGTTATAAAATTATATTACCATATTCAATTCTGGTAATGAAATGATTTTTATGCATATGTAGCCTAAAATATACGTATTATAACAAATTTATCATTATGTAATCCTATTTTACAAATAATATTAGTTTATAATTCATAATGTTTTCATTGTGACCAAGAATCGCTAATTAACACAATTAATGGTAATCGATATTTTATATAGTGATTCTTGTTCACTCCATATAAAAAATGTGTTTTATAAACATGTAATATTATGGATTTACACTAATAAAATTAAACATAAATTATGGGAAACCATTCTAATTATACATATTTATCAGTATATTAATATAAGTAAACAGATCAAGAAAACCATGGATGAAGACACTCCCAAACTATGAAAATGGATCTATTAACCCATCAAAAAGAGATTAATGAATCTAATAAGGTTATAATAATTCAATTGAATATATATTATGTTTTTACTAATTAATTAATGTTCTTAAATTTGATTATTCATTCCATTAATATCATGTGACAAAGACCTTTAAACTAAAGGCAAGGGGTTTTTACCCGAACCATCGTTTCCTTTTAGGTTACTCTATGTCTCTGTTAACCCAAATTAAATACTAATTTATAATTATGTAATAATCATAGATTATTTTTTGATATTTTATATATGTTTTCCAACCAAATTAATCATTCCTTTAATGATTAGTAACATGTTTGAAAATTATATTTGAAAAATCATTCCCGATAAACAATCATGTTTTATAGGAATTTCTCAAATTCATAAACATTTTCAATGTTCTGTATGGACTATTTTGGTGAACCGTTATCTTTATAAAATCAATCATCTTATTAAGAAAATAATTTCTGACTTCACTTTTGGTTTTATAAATATATTTTTTGAAAAGAACTATTCATTTCAATATAAAAGTGTATTTCTCTTAAGAATTAATCAATGATTTAATAAGAGTATATTCCTAAATTTCCAATCACTTTTTGATTCTTATGTATTATGGGGATCAATATATTATTATACCATATATCTTATATAAATGAATTTTTTTGGATTACTTTGACAATGGATGTTCTATACTTAAACTATTAACCAATGTACACTAAATTGATAGTGTTTATTCTTAATGTTTGGGGTATGTTATTTACATTACACATATTAGTTTCAATGTGAATCTATTTTCTATTTATTTTTATTCCAATTTATCTAAGTAATTCATTTTACATAGTAAGTGTCTGGTGGGGCACATTATATCCCCTCTGTTTATTGGTAATTCTCCGGAGACAAACTATGGTCTTTGCTTAAGGAATCAAAAAAAATGAACATTTATGTCCCTTCAAAGAGGCCATGTTGGTATGGTTATGATGTTCTTCATTATGCATTCCATCATTATGAAACAAGTAATTGATATTTCATGTGGTTATTCAACTAGTATATTATACATGATTATGTTTTAATATTACATTATTTACTCAACTCTTATTCTTATGATATTATGTTAGTATTTTTTAAACGAATGTGATTTTATTTTCATAATCATGCCTAATATTTATGTTTATTATATCTTCCACTTTATTTTTTACGCTTAATATGATTTTGTGCTCACCCCTTTCTTATGTTACATTTTCCAATGACATTAATAGGTATATTATGAATGACATACATAAATTCCATAGTAGTTGTGGAGTTTTTTGAAAGGAGTTCCTATGGTTTATTTATTTTCATGTTGTAATGTTGAATTTATCTATGTATTTTTTTTCAAAATATTCTAAACTAATTTATAATTTATTATGCATATTTTTTGTTTATATTCAAATATAATATTATATGTCATGAGCTTTAGGAACATGGGGTTTATTCCATAAAATTGTTATTAAAGGAAGTGCAACAGAATACATGGAAAACATATTTTGAAAACGTATATTATGGAAAAACCCCATATTGTAGTCTTTGGAGATATACATACAAGAACATCCGGAAATATCAACACAGAATATATTATTTGAATCATTCACGAAAATTCATCGTTGTTTTGATACTACATGTGGACATTTTTCTGGAACAAAATTACCTAAATGTGATAACAATGATAATGAGTTCCAGTCATGACATGAGGAATCGAGGAACATGAAAATTAAGCTTATTGTGCAACTAGTATATCAGTCCCATGGTATATTCATATAATAATTCCCATTTTAATTACATTTAATTATGAATGATTTAAATGTAAATTATTCCTCTAATAAACCATGTTTGGGATTATTGGATTATCCATGCATATTTTTGAAATATATTTTATGTATATTTCTATGTTGATATTATACATTATATTTTATAACCTATTCTAGTGTATTCCATTATATATAAATGTATATAATCAACAAAATGGAAACTGCATGAACATGTGTATAACATGAAAGGATTTCAATCTTTTTCAAGAATATTATATTGGATCTGGATTAATGATTGTTACTGAGAAACATAAAACTATACTTGGAAAACAAAAATATGTTATGACCAATAACCTTACCCATATAAAGAATTATAATCCACCACTTGGAGGAGCTATGTATAGTTTCTTTATGTGACACCAAAATCTATCAATCAATGGGTCTATAAACACATTTGTAGCTGACAAGTGGATATGTTCCCTAGAAAATATATTTATCACATTAGAATGTAATGAAAGAGAGATCATTATCATGGAAGTTTATCGTATATAAAGAGATATCAATCAGTAGTGGTAATTAATCAATAACAAAATGGAGTGTGATGAAATATAAGTGATGGAATGGAAGGATTTTAAGGAAATATTCCTATAAAAAAAATTTACCGACTAATAATCGGTTGATAAGGAAATGAAATTATTGAATATGAGGTATAAGGAGGATGAAAATATTTCTAAGTATGTAGAAAACTTTACAAGGCTAGAGAGGAATGTTGTGGATTAAATACATAATCCATGAATCATTATGGATTGATTCTTTGATTGTGTAAAACCATTCCTCTAAAGGGATATGGTATACCAAATTTTATCACCATATGATGATATAGTCTCAAGTGGTATAAAATTGGAAAAGGAAATTTCTATGTCTCATAACATAAAATTAAATAAAGATAAGAATAAGGCTGATGAAATCTATGGAAAAGGAATTTAGGATATGGGAAAGAAGATAAGAGTTGAACTTCCATCCTGTAGTAATTGTGGGGAGAATGACCACGGCACCTTCCTGAATGGAGTGGGAGTATATTAAAAGTGTGTATAAAAAGGACACCTACCTCGGCATTGTAATGGTATGAATAAAGATACCATTGTTCAATGCTACAATTTTAGGGAGATGAGACATTATGCTCATGAATTACTTACACCTCAATGAAGGCCACATGAGAAAGGCTAGGAATATGTGGTCACAACTACGAAGGATTATGTTTCAAATGATGTGGTGGCAGGTGCATTAATATTTTCCTCAATAATATCCAATGATTTGTTTAATTCATGATCATCACATTATTCAATATCATCATAGTTTTCTATTAAAGTTAGACATTTCATATATGATTTAATAATATATTTTTCAGTCCATACTCAGAAAAGAAGTATCGTTGAGAAAAAAACTTATGTCAGGAAGTCCCCATTATGTCAAATAATGTGTGTTATCTACTTATTTTATTATCATACCCATTAATGAAATTGATATAATCCTCTGTATGGATTGGAATTCAAACCATGATGTAGAAATTAATTGCAACAAGAAAAAGGTTATAATAATTGAGGATGATGTGGAATTCCTAATAATTATTTCATACATATACCCAAATGATTCGCTTCTCAATCCACCCCTAGTATCTATATTGAAATAATTTATTAGGGAGGAAGGGGAAATAAAATCTATGGGTGAGGAAAATAATGTTCAAATACATGACGTACCTATTATGGTATAATATTTTGATGTGTTTCCAAAGGATTTACATGGACATACTACAAGGCAGGATGTTGAGTTCTCTGTTGATTTAATTCATTGTTCAATGCTTATATCAATGACTCCTTGTATAATGGACATATTGGGATTAGGTGAACATAAGAAAAAAATGACTGTTATTTAGTGATAAAGTATTTGTTCTCCCTAGTGTTTCTCCATGAGGATCCCCTATTCTTTTCATGAAGAAGTAATAATGACACACATTTTTTGTGTTTTCATTCTATGGATATCATTTCTATAATAATAATGAACTTGTATCCCCTTCCTCAAATTGATTATTTATTTGATCAACTTCATGAAGACAAATATTTTTTGATGATTGAACTCCAATATGGACAACATCAGTTGATATTAAATAAAGATGATATTCCAAGGGTAGTGTTTCGAACTTGGTATGAGGAATATGAGTTTAATGTAATTACTTTTTGACTAACTAGTTCACCCTTTGATTTCAGGTATATAATGAATAGTGTTTTCAAGTAATATATTGATGACATTGTAGTGATATATATTGATGATATCTTGGTATACTAAAAAATATATGAAAATTATGAAAATTACTACTACATTATTATGAAGAAATTTTGAAGAAATGAATTATATTGGACAATTAGCAAGATTTATTTATCTACCAATCAGTTTCCCTTCCTAATAACATTCTCTCTAAGGATGTAATATCTTTTGATCATGTGAAGACAAAGGCTGTTTAAGAATGACATACTCCAATGAACACAACGAAGGTAAATTTTTTTATTGGATTAGTTTTTATTATTAGAATATCATTCAAAACATCTCTCATTTATCCATCCAGATGACCAATCTTACATGTAAAGGTGTTATGATTATATGGACAAAAGAATGTGAGAAATTATTTGAGGAAATTATGAGGAGATTAGTAAATGATCTTATCATTATTATACACTTAGGAAATTATGGGTTTGTGATCTATATTGATGAATCTATTAAAAACATGGTTATGTTCTCATACAACATGATTGAGTACTTTATTATGCATTAGGGCAGCTAAAAATTCATGAAATAATTATAGTACTCATGATCTTGAGTTAGTAGGTGTAATATTTTCTTTGAAGATATGGATACATTATATATATGTTTAAAAATGTGGGATATATATATGAATCATGAGAGTTTGAAATATATATTCCTAGATAAAGAACTCATCATGAGGAAAAGGTAATGGAATTAACTACTCAAGGATTATGAGTGTAACAAACAGTACCACCCTGTAATAGAAAAGAGGGTATTTGATGCATTGGGTAGGAAGGATCATGGAGTTCTCAACACAATAAGGATTGAATAGGATATTTTTTACATTAATCTAGTGAAAATGGATATATGAATTATCAAATAAGGTTATATATGTTTACTTTTTCAAAAGATTACGCAAACATATTGTGTGGAAATAAGTAATGCTTCACAATCTAATTCCTATAATCATAAAAAAAATTAATGATGAGAAAATTAGGATGAGGGAAAGATTGATTTGTGAAGATTGAATTCTATAATTTGGGAAGAGTCTCTATGTTCCCTCTCTAACTATTCTTAAAAGGTAGTTACTGGATGATGATCCTAGAAAACATTTATATATATACCCCAGAAACACTAAAATTTATATAGATTTGAATGAACATTTCTAGTGGGATAACATGAAGAGGAAAATTTCTGAATATACGTCATGATATTTTGTTTTTCAACCAGTAAAAGATGATTAACAACATCCTAGAAGTTTCATGCCACCTCTTCCTATTCATAAATATAAATTTAATGACATCACCATGGATTTTGTTTCTAGATTACCAAAAACAAAGAGAAATAATTCTGCAGTACAGGTAATTGTTGTCCGATTTATAAAATTTGAAAATTTATTTTCTATAAGGGGGGATTTTCAACTATAGTGCCTAATGATATGCTATATCAATAATGTTGTGAAACATAATGGATTAAATATCTTAATTTATTTTGATCATGATTCATAATTCCAATTCAAATTTTTGAACAGTCATGATAAATATTTGGCTTCTGAGCTTCCTTTGATTAATTTTTATCATCCTCAAACTGTTGGGAAACCAAAAAAGATGATCCAAACAATAGGAGATATGAGGAGATCATGTTCAATTCACATTCAAGGAACGTATGATCAATATTTACCATTATTGGATTTTTTCAACAAAATTAGTTTCCATTCCATTATTGAAATGGCTACATATGAAGCATTGTATAGAAAGAGATATCATACACACTCATTTTTTGATGAAGTTAGTGAATAGCAGTTAGTGGGCCTAGAGCATGTGGAGGAATCAATAGTGAATTCATAGAATATTAAAGGCGACATAAATTTAGATCAATGTAGAAAAAAATCTATACTCATAGTTGAAGGAATGATTTGGAATTTCTCCATTGAGACAATGTTTTCATAAAATTATCTCCATGGAATTATGTTATATGATTTGGGATGAATGGTAAATTGAGAACTAGATGAATATTCCATTTTTAAACTCTATATATAATTGGAGAAGATTCATTTCATTTGGATTTTATTCGAAGCATGTCTAATGTACCAAAATATTGACATGTCTCATTGTTGAGAAATTACATTCTATACCCAATAAATCTCCCCAATTATTAATGTATATAATTGGAACCTGACTTATCTTCCTATAAGGAGCCTATCAGTATTTTTTGATAGTAAGGAATAGGTGTTGAAAAATCAAATGACTTGACTGGTAAAAATACATTGGAAAAATCATAAAAAAGAAGAGGAAACATTGGATCATGATGAGCGTATAAAGAAGAATTACCCAAATATTTGTTTGAGATAACATTTTTGTAATTTTGAGGATGAAATTTTTTTTAGGGGGGGTTATGTAACACAACATGATCGATCAAATAAATTTAATATTGAATTCATGGAACACTGAGCTTTTAAAAAATTCCACTTTTTTTATCCTAGAATGTAAATATAAATTTCCCACCTTTGTGATTTGAAATTTTAAAAATAGAAATACACAGTTGTGTTTAGTATGATATTTAGAATCTGATAAGGAAAACATAATTTTTGGAAAATAGTAACATACCCTTACAACTTTTAATGTAAATAGTAATATTACTCTTTTGAATATAAAATAAATTATTATTTAACTATCTTATGGTAATATGATTATGAGATCTAGATTAATTTTTCACGGTGATATAAAATGAATTCTAGGATTAATGTTGTTAATTTTCGAATAAATAATGATTTTATTTACAATTATAATGAATCATATGTGGAAAATTATTTTAAAAAGATTTATTTTATTTTTGAATTCTACAAATTGAAAAAAAGTTATGTATATTCATTGAATTTTTTGAAATAAATGAATTTGTAGTGAAGAGTGAAATTAAATAATTTAGGAAATATTCTCTATAATTGAATTTATGCATCATGCATGAGTCATGGATGATTTAATTTACATTTTTTCTAAACTAAAATGAAATTATTAATATTTATTTTAATAAGGATCAACAGGATTGGTTTTCCTTGAAAATAAATCATAAAATATTCACAAATCACACGTCACCTCTACTTTTAGAATCTGGCCTACCTATTGACCCATCAATGTATAGTGTTGTATTTTCCTTGGAGGCACAAAATAATGTGTTTGATATATAGTAATTATTAAGGTTGTTTGGATGTTTCAAGCATTTAATTCAAGACATATAAAGTCCGGCTTCACCACTTACTAGCCTTAAAAATAAGGGTGTCATGTCCCTTAGGATAGATGAGTTCACGAAATCCTTTCATTCAAAGAAATAGTGACTTATCTCAGCACATGTTCTAATTCATCCCAATATATGTGTGGGTTATATCATCTTCTATGATTTATCAAGAATCATCCTAGGAGCAATGATAATGACTAAAGAAAAAGTAATTATGAATGGATCCTAGTAGTTGACGCCTCATTAGAGAAATTACCTGATCCATCATCTTTAGCTAGCTGCAGCAGTCCAGTCCTAATGTTAGAGGGGACAATCTCTATTAGGTGAGATCATTGGGTTGTAAACAGACCCCAATAGCCTAAATTATATCTTTAATTGGTGTTAATTTAACCTTAGTTATTAAAGATGTTTTGAGTATCCACATTCCTGTGATTTTCACCTTGCATATACGCATGGGAAGAAAAATGTGGTTATAGATGCCCTGCATCAGATAACTATGGAAAAATCATTATGGGAATACTTTGATGAATCAAAGTGAATGGATCTATTATATGAGATACACCTAGAGTTCCATGATAATCATGGGTAGTCATATCTCTCCCCTAAGGTAGTTTCCTCTTCCCTACATGTGAATGTGGAGGGTAGAAATTTTTTAGATCCTTGTGGATTGGTACATCATGAGTGTATATCAAGAGATTATCCACCTTCGGATTGGTCAGTAGACAGAGAAGTCATCTTATGTATTCATCTTTGTTTCTGGGTCCAACAGATAAATGAGAGGTGTTGTTGAGAGAGACCCAAACCTCATAGTGGGTAGTTCATCCTGTCACTTCAAAGAAGAATCAAGACATGCGATGCTAGTATTGGAGGTCTGGGATGAAATGTTAGATAGTATTCTTTTTCCCAAGGTGTTACACTTATCAAAACATAACAGAAGATCAACAGATGCCAATAATCCTGCTATAGAAACATCTAATCATATATTGGAAATGGGAAAATTTTGACATGGGCTTTCTAGTTGGTTAACCTAGGTCACATCAAGGTAGCGACGTTGTATGGGTTGGAATTGATATACTAATGAATGTATCCCACTTATTTCCAATTAGATATACCTTCACTATTGATGATATGGGAACATTGTATGTCTGTGATATCATAAGAATCCACAGGGTCCCTCATACTATAATTTCATATAGTGATGTGCTCGTTTCACATAATGTTTCTTGGAGGGATTAAAGAAGACTATGGGAAGACATGTTATTTTCATAATTGATTTTCCCCCTCTGACTGACGGACAATCATACTGGATAGTAAATGGTTTATAAGGTATGCTTCCATCAGGTGTCCTCAATATCAGATAATCTTGGAAAAAACATGTTTCTCTCATTGAGTCATCCTAGTATAATATCATCCACGTATGGATTCATATTGATCCAATTGGGGAATTATATATGGTAGGAAGTTCTGTTCACCTCTGTACTAGATGGAGGTAGGTGAGGCAGACCTTCTTAGTCCTCATCTCATTTATGAGTCTTTATAGTATGATAAGATATTAAGAAACGTCATGACTACTGCCCGGTTTAGAAAAAATATATTATACTAATTTCCATTGTTGATCTCTATAGTTTCAGGTCTCAGATTTTGTTTTCCTTTAGGTATCACCATGGTATTTAATAGATGGTTAACGATTCAAGGGATTTTGTTGACTCGTTATGTAGATCTGTTTGTGATCCGAGAAAGAGTTATGTCGGTAGCCTATTGGTTTCTACGACCTCATAGGTACCATTCCATGCATGATTTCGTCCATGTTTTACATATGCTCCATTATCATGAAAACTTGTCTCATACATTGGATCTATAGGAAATGGAGTTTTTTTCCTATTCCACGACTTAGAAGTATTTGGAATGCATCGCTGACCAAAACATGAAGGTTCAACGAGGTCAATCTCTCCAAACAGTATGGTTGTTACGAAAAAAATGGTCACGTCTAATATGAGAACTGTGACCATGAAACAACAATATATTCTTCGTGGCCATATGTTTTCATATATAGTTTTTCTACCCTCTTGGAAGGTGAACTGGTATATGAGTTCTTTTATGGGGGGAAGATAGTAAGAACCCATTTTTTCACTATGGTTTGGATCATTTAAATTTAAATTGAATTCATTATTTTGGACAAATTGTTTATGACCAATGGATTTGTGAAGGTATTGAGGGTGTATGGGGATTTTTTAGAGAATGGAACCGCGGATTTATTAGAAACAAATCATGGTGTGTAGTTTATAGTAAACTCTATAGGAAGGATGCATGGTTAGTGAAACCGAGGTAGTTGGCATGTTTTTTTCAAGATCCTTACAACATGGTTGGTCGATGGTTTTCCTAACCATGAAACCTAATCATGTGAGATCCACCTTTCACTAGGTTCCCATTCATGGTTTGTGAATGATTTTTCAAACCTTACAGAAGACTTTTCTAAGGGTAATTTTACTATTTTTCGTTAATGATCTAATTAAGACACCTCCTTCCCCAAAACAATTTCTACATGGGTTTGACCTATTTATCTTCCCTTTTTGAGATCATTGATGGACTAAGGTAGGTATTGAAATAAATCATTCATCTGGGATCCAATTGAGATTCCATTCCACATGTTGGATGCAGAACGGTATGTACACAAATCCTTTTTAGCTATTCCCATCCTCTCTTATTCTCATCATATTTGTTATGGTCTGATATTTTTTTTAATCTGCACTACTCTGAGCGAACCTAGAGACAAATATTATTGGATACGTGTTTTATAAACCTATTATGGGGGGTATATAACTCATCTATAAAGTTTGTTTATTTTGGAATTGTCATGTGGTGCCCAACTAATTTCCTCGGATGGTGTTAATTGAATTTATAGGTTAAGAATATAATCATTAAAACTGTATGATTATGATCTTATCATATGTGTGATTATTTTTTATGGATACACCCCATAATGAACAACATCACATGTAGGATGAAATACCATAATTGAGTTTTTAGTGTTTTAACACTTTTGAGACATCGTTCAGATGTACTCGAGCATAACAACATTTATGGTAGGAATCCGTATCATAAATTCATTATATATATTCTCAAAGTGAACGAATTGTGCCATTTCACTTCTAATTGACAAGCCTAATGTAGGTGCTTCAAATAAATAATTATATCTGAATTGGAAATTGGAAAGTATACTAACTATATAACATGACCAGAATAATCGTGAATTATTAATAGGTTGGATGACTGTATCAATCCATACACATTTAATGTAATGTAGTGTAATAATCCTTAATTATTATATATTCCTCATATTGATTCAATAAAAGTTTCATGAAACTTGTCCTTGGACTGGTAATGATATGAAAGTCTTGAACCAAGTGGACTTATTGATTAATTATGTCTTAATAATAAGGTTGCATTATACATTACCTTATCAAATTAATGAAAGGAATGGTTTGAAACAAATTAATTATTACATGACGTCATAACTAAATAAAAGTTTCCTCACTCATGTTGGCCTTGGATTCTTACTGGGGAATGCATTTAGCACTCCGTTACCCCAATAAAATTCAAGGATATAGAATTCATAGGTTCATAACCACCTAGATCTTGATCCTTTTCAATTATTATATACATGTAATGGCATTGTATGATCCTTCATATAAAATTAATGGATTCCTTAGATACACTTCTTTAATCAAACATTAGAAACTAGGTTACATTGTTATATATCCTCAGTCCTAGTCATTATTGAGCCCCATTATTCCTTGGATTAAATACATTGAATTCGTAGGTGTCTCATTATGGAATTCCATGGACTATTCTCCTTGAATAACACTATTACACTTAGCCAGGATACAATTATTGTTGAGTTGGTGACCCTTGAGGTCTATGTTACATTTTTTATTACCATAGAACTTCAATATCAAATATCATTACAGGTTTCCTTTTTCATATCATAGAACCATAAATATTTTTAACAAGTAATTTTTCTATATACACATAATAATAAAATAATAACATTGTTATGTTTATTCACCATCTTAGAGTTGAAGCATTTACTAGGGTATTTTGATACATTGTACTGATTTAATTTATATATGCATATGTGCACACTATTATATTTCAATTACACCGGTCAGATTTATATACACTATTAGTGGTGGCCCAATGATTTGTTTTTCATTCCCTCTCTAGGCATTGTTGGGAACCCTATGATTATTGCATAAAGTAAGGTTTTGATAATGGGAAGCAGGATACTTTGATCACTTTATTAGTTGATGTTTATGATGGATCTTAGTAGTATATGGTTGTTCCAGAGATAGGTATGATTGGGGTAGACATTGATTTCATTTTTACTTTTTTGAAACATGTTATGAATATGGTTTTAATATCCATGATTTCATTTTTTCTAGTCACATGTCATATAGTCTTTAATTTTTTGTAATCTTGTATGTTATTCCAATTATTTAACTTATTGTTATCTCTGTCTCTATTTTATTAGGTGCCTTAAATTTACTTGTCTTTATTTTTATATTTACCTTACTTAATATTTAATTGATTCATTACACATTACTAATGAGGTCATAGTCTCCCCACAGACACACCCTAGGTCCTCGTGGCTTGTCGGCAGTTACTAGCATTTGGGGAGATACACCTAATCCCATGTGGCCCACCAGTTTCAGGAAACCTATTAGGTGGCATTCGAGTGTAGGATGACACATTTTATCCTCTCCTAGAATTATATTTCTCACAATAAATCCCATTATAACTAGAATATATGGTAAAACCATCATGTTCAAGGAGTAATTTATGATAATATTTAATTCAGAAAGTTAGTATTTGTTAAAACCTAAATTTTTCCTCTCAATATTATCTTAAAATCATGTCCATATTTTAGTTATATAACTAATTCAAATTTTAATATATAATTTTTATTCAGTTAATAGATATTTATACTTATTTTACACCTTATTTTTGTGTTATTTGATTGACTTTTGCCAAAATTATAGATGATTTTGAAATGTTTCTAATGCTATAAATAGTTATAATTACCAATTATTTAATTCATAATTTACAATTTTTGTGGTAAAAACCCACGATGACAGTGTTCTAGTATGCTACATAACTACAATATAAATACATTTAAATCCTTATAATTATCCAAATGAAGAAAATTCACATCATAAGAAAACATTTTGTGTCATAAAACACTAGGTTCTACCTCAGGTAAACCTTCTTAAATATCCCAAAAATTCAATTTCAAGCATAAATCATGAAATGCATAATATCAGAGACTTGAAATGTAACCTCCTAGGTAATTATATATATTCTATTTCATATTGATTAATATTTATTAATTAGACAATAATTGTAAATGAAAATGGATGATATGTTCAATAATATATACGACACTCAATTATGATTTTCATCCAAATTATGAATTGCACACATGACTAAATTAGAAGAAACATTAAAATACTATTAATATTATTATTTAATATATAATTTATCACTTAGCCTTTATATTAGAGTTTATGAATAATTATTGCACTATTTTTTTACTCATTTTTATATTTTTATAATTTAATGAAATATATTTTATAGGATTTTTATAAGAATCAGTGTTTTTTACACATAAAACTGTATTTTTCAGAAAATTAGTTTTATCGCCCTTTAATAGTATTATTATTCTAAAAATATATTTTTATAGTTGAATAAAAACATTCAAAATATACTTCATTTTCGATATTAGAATTTCAAAATATTACATGGATGATTTTACTTTTTTATTCATAGATGTTTCCTTTTTAATGAATTCTAAAAAACTATATTAAAATTAAAAAAACATTTTCATATAATTTATTTATATAGATAAATTTTATTTTAAAATTGATTTAATTTATTATTATTTGATGTAAGAATAAATAAATAAAATTTAGTTCATTGTAATCAATTTAAAATTGACATTGGTCATAAAATCATTTCAATATGTTGAATATTTTTACATTAAATACCCATTGTTTCTTCCACTATATAGGACTGATTTTAGATTAATTTCTTCCACATATGGGAATATATATTGGAAAAATAAATTTAATATTTGGAATAAAACAATTTATAATTTCTTGTAAGATTTATATAGTTTTTGAAAAAAAATTCTAGTAAAACTAATTCAAATTAATTATAGTGATTATGTTATAAATGAGTATACATATTGGTTAAACATTAATATTATTGGGAAAATGAGATAAAAACTTGTAAAAAATATTTTGTGTCCATATTTAGACTATATCACATATTTTATAGAAAATTTTCTGATATTTAAATCACATGATGTAATATACACCATAGAATATTGATTTCTTTTTAGTATATAGAATAATCCCACTCCACCTCTATTGTAACAAGGTATTCACTCTACCCCATTATAAACACCTCTCTATCCTTTTCATGGTCCAAAAATTATAATATAAACTCCAAAAATAAATCTTATCCTCCTATATTCCTCGCATTGGGTAGATATCAATCAAAAAAGGATTGTTAGTGCAATCAAAAATGAGTTTCACGATGAAGTGGTAATGTTCATTAATGATCACATTTGTTTTATTTCTTTCTCCACCCATTAAATATTGTAAATAACATGATTATATAATTACCTCAGTATCCTAAATAAACTTATATATTATTTTGTTAAATTTATGACCCTAAAAATCATGAACTTTAATTAAATGGGGTACGAAATCATCATTTGTGTTTACAGTAGATTACTGCATCGTGAATTGATTATGTTTTTTCTTCCATTACCACGTCTCAATGTTAGAAATATTGATAGAAATAATAATTTTATATTATATAATTTATATTTATTATTATTTTATTATAAATTAATTATTATATAACATATACATTCATGCTTTCCATTTTTTAGGAACACAATAAAGTCATTTGTGGATGTGTGGACTACTGCCACCTCTAAGTGTATGATTCATTCCCTCTTGACACCGATTATATTAAGTGTGTTAATAATAATAATATATGCTATACATGCTATTTTTATGATATTCATGAAATTTTTATCTTTCTATAAATAAAATATTTAATTTTTTTTCTTACCTTTTCACCCACTAAAAATGTGATAACGTTGTTTGTTGACGTGTCGACTACCACCTCCTCAAAGCGATGTGATTACATTGACATCACAATATATATATATATATATATATTAGTATAAATAATTATATATCATGGTACTTATAATATAATTATCATTCATTATTGATTAATGTTACTTACCTTCCATCTATAATGACCATTGAGAAAGAGGAATGTTACTTAGGAGTACTTATGACATACACACTCCATGGCCATTGCATTGGTTAATTTTTCAAAACCATATTACTGGATTAGTTTTAAAATTATTATTCATTTTTAAATATGATAATTATTTCATTATTATTAGTATTCATATTTTTAACTACTGATTCATTTTACCATTGTTGTCCAACCAAATCCAGTTTTGACACATAAGCTGAATATGGTCAAAACATAATAGAAAAAAATAATTATTTACTTAATTTTATGTAAAATATAAATAAGTGAAAAATAATAATAATAAAATTTTAAAAAATTCTAATAAAATAAATAATTTATATATGTTTAGTATTTTGGTTGATGAACACACACATGATGAATCAAACTCAGTGTAAGGGACATCATCTCAATTTTCTATTTTTGAGTAAATACTAGATGTTATGAACTTTTATTAATTTATAATGTATATAGAACCTATTTCACAATA
This sequence comes from Viscum album, assembly GCA_963277665.1. Classification (NCBI taxonomy): domain Eukaryota; kingdom Viridiplantae; phylum Streptophyta; class Magnoliopsida; order Santalales; family Viscaceae; genus Viscum; species Viscum album. The sequence goes on from OY728127.1 coordinate 1,701,433,781, forward strand.
TATATAAACAATTTATCTATTATCATTATATTCATTTTTTTATTAATTTCATTATTTAAGGGGTGGTTATGATTCATGTGTTCCTGAAATGATAAATGGATTCTATTAGGAAGAAATAATCATTTTTATTTTTTCATTAATAAAACACATAATATACCATGTACCTGTTTTTTAAATAATATATTAATTGTTTCTATGGACGAAAATTTTATAAAATTCATTTTCGGCCCTCTTTTCTTATTTTCAATTGTTTTATAAAGGACGATTTTTATGTTTTTTTCAAAAAATTATTAGGCAAGACATAAATGAAATTTCCAATTTTTGAATTATGGTGGTAATGACCATTCATGATGTTGTGAAAATTATTTGATTTCCTTATTCCATGGAATAATTACTAGTTTTCTAAAATTATTAACTCTCTATATCATAATATTTGTTGTTATGGTATTAATAATGTATTTTCAAATGAAAGGTGTATTTTTTGAAGAGGGGATTTTGAAAGATATTTTTATTTTGATATCTAAAAATAATTCAAATTTTAGATTAAAAGTGTTTTTCAAATGATGAAATATTTTATTCATGATTTTATTATTAGAAATTATTAATGATGGGTGTACCCAAACAACATTGGGTGATCATGTTATACCTTAATCGATGGGTATGCCCAGATAAGGCTCTAATTCAATAGGTAATGATTATATTCTATGGATAGTCATATTTGAATTTTTTCCATATGGTTATTCCATTATATAAGAGGTTTTTATGGATTCTTCATGGGTTATATTAGGGGTATATTTCATGATGTCTCATCTTAATTATGTTTCGATAGAAAAGAGATGTTCGAGGAACCCTCATAAAAGAGGATTCATTTTTTCTGGATGATTGATTATGGGGGTTTTATTTCATACAAAATCATCCACATCAGGTCACCATTATCATTTATAATAGAAACACACAATAGTTACCTCATCCATAACTAGGTATAGACATACATTCCAAACGTAGGTGGACGCATGGTGTTTCAAAGCCAATAAAACATAATGACTCGCATTAGTCTGTAGGATGGGAGGTTGAGCTCATTTCCCCTGTTTAAAAAGAATATTTACTTTCTTGTAGAATATCTTATATATTTAATATATGTTATCAAATCCATTCCTAACCTAGATACAATACTAGTTACCCTCAAAAATTATTATAGGTTGAATATCGTTACAAAAAAATAAAGGGGATCACATTACTGAATATAGGAAATGGAATCTCATTTGTGAATCCATCTGTATATATCTAAGGTTATTCATCTATTTCTGAGTAATGGGTAAAATCTTATGTGTTGAATCCAGAAAACCTAGTAAATTCGGTTTTTTCCATAGATGGAGGTGGTTAATGTTTTGATGATGGGATTGATAGATTATGATGAATCTTACATATCTAGGTTTCTATAGGAATCCTATTATACATAGTTTGGTTAACCTAAGTAGTTTAATGTCATCTGTAGATGATTTATTTGCAGTACCTATGGAATCATATGTTTGTGCTCAATCCTCAAGGAGACATCATAAGTATATTGGTTGTATCAGGAATCATATTTATCGTAGATCAATCATTCCCTTGGGATTAGACCAAAATGTATATGCCCATATGTATAGTGTTTATTTCAGGACACTCATTGGGGCTTACAAACAAGGATTTTCGTAGCTAGTGGAGATTAATGATCCCATTTAGGTGTTTATTGCATCTCTTTAACCTGACATGATAAATTCAAAGTATGAGAAACATGTGATAATATTTTATTAGCCTCATTACAATGGGATATAGTATTTTTGTATTGAGATATCCCTTGGACATTAATATTGATATATATCCTCGAATAGTCATCCATTGTACACTGATTATTTAAGGAATTAGAGCCATCATCTTTTAGATGATTTCTTAGTTCATTGAGTGATGAGTTAGAGTGACCAACCCATGGAAATGATTGAGTACCAATAGTTGAAATGTTGGAGAAATGGGGATTACATAAAAATGGTTATATTTTTAGATCATTCATTAAGAAGGAATCATATGTATCCAACATACTGTAGGAATTGGAGTTCAGGTATTTTCATTAATAGGGTCTTACACACTGAAGATTCCATTCCCTTGTTTGAGTCATATGTAAAAATGACATTATTATTATTGTTACCTAAGACCCTTTGAGCTATGCTTGGTGTGAGAAACAACAGATGGAAAATGGTCAGTCTCACTTCTTATGGATACAATACTTATGTACTGAGGAAATTAATTGGATTTTTAATATGGATATTAGGCCACGAAGATTAATTTTATGTATCATATACATGGTAATAATCAAATTCCACATAGTTCCATTGATTTTGGATTACACACTAAAGATTCCGATTGTTCAGGGCTTAAAATGTAATTGTTAAAAATGTTACCATGCCCTCGACTGCCCTTATGATGTATCCTGCTTTTTATAAAACATATACTTAATTTCCCCATGGAATTCCCTATTTATATGGTTGAAATGTCACAGGATTTATTCCTTACATATCATATATAAATACAATAATCTTTTTAACATGTCAATGGGATGTATCATATATTGGATTTCATGTCTGAATAGTTATCTCATGATAAAACATGACATGCCCAATGGAAATAACAAGACCATGACATCCATCATTATAATTCATCACATGACCTTGATTGGCTTATCAATACTATGCTTCATGAACGAGTTTACATGTCTTGGTGTCATTGTGTGAGAAATATGACACACTGGGAGGGTGTCGTGATATTCAGTGTGACACGTCTTAGAGGGTGTCTCATGTACATGATGACATGTTTGTAGGGCATCGTGATAACTGGTTGGTGTGATCAGAGGGCATCACGAGAGCTAGTTGACATGATAGTCTGTTACGGTGGGAATTAACTAATATGTGTTTGTGATTTTATATTATTTGGGAGACATATCTGAAGGAAATCACAAGACTTGAACGATGTTCATGAAGGGCTATCTGAGACGTGGTTGAGAAGCCCGAGGGTAACCATGTGACTTAAATTGACATTTTTGTAGAACGTCACATGAAAATGTTACTGTTCTGAATGATGGTCAAGAGAACTAGGAGGCATGTCTAGGTGTTTTCTCACATCCAAGGAGATTCATGTAATGCTCATGGGGGTCGGTATGATTATCCTTCATCAATGTCTCCAAGCATTAATATTGTTTATACCCTCAATATTGTTAATTCCATAGATTTGTTTCATGTTGGTTTAATTTTTGTCTCGTATGATCTAGAAGATGTGTTAGATGTTCCACATGTGTTATATAAGTATTCCTTCATGGTGCATCATTGCCCCTGTCGTTCCCTGGATCATACATAATGGGAATTCTTTTTAGCCACAAGCATAGTCGTATTGGGAAATCCACTCTAGAACATATGAATCTAGATGGGAGAGGGACATGTCATCATCAATAGTGATGAGTAGTGAATTGTTCCAGATGGTGTTTGGTATATATTTTCATATAAACCATAGTATTTCACTATATTTCATTGTATGTATCACGAAAATCAACCATGTAGTCGATAGAGTCCTCAACATCATGCAACGTCACAAGGGTCTACTATAGGTAGCCCATAGAGATGTTTCTTAGTTTTCAATGACCATGTGATAACACCATCAACAAATAGTTATTGTATTATTTTGAATTAATGGTGTTTTTTGATTTATTATGTCATTTTAAGGGACTTTCACATTTTGAGGTTGACATGTTCTAGGGCCTTCGTGAAATTAGGGCACCATTAGAAGTCCTTCATGTGTTCTCCGGTGACTTGCCAATGAATTTTCAAGAGACAAGGATGGATTCTAAAGGGGAATTCACAGGATCAGGTTATTATCTCATTTTTTCTTCAGAGACTTTACTATAGAATGACTTATCACATTTTGAAATGTTTAATACCGCGAGAGGCTTTCACCTCCTCAAAAGTTTTAATTTCATGGTTTATTTTAAAATGGTTGGGGAGTGTGTATGGTTGTTTCAGTGTCATTTGGGAAAAACACTATTCTTATTGGTGATGCATCGTGTGACCAAAAAAGGTCCCATGGGGATGAATGATCATTTCATTGATAATTCCATCTACATGTCCATATAGATTCTGAGGGGGAGAGCTCGGTTTACAGGACACACCTGAGGCCCTTCCCGTGATGAGTACGACACATCGATGGGATTTTGAGATATGATAATATAACATCGTTGAGTATGTTTAATGTATTATAAGTCTCCAGGGTCATGTTTCATGACATATAGTACCATGAGGGGCTCTTTCCTCCTCTCAATTTAATTATATTTTTTGTTTTACAAGGGCTTGGGGTTCTTATAGTATTAATTCAATGTTGTTGTGGAAAATCAATATCCTCATCCGTGATGCACTGTGTGAGGAATACAACCAAAATAGGTACCCTACTTTTTAATATATTCTTCTTATTTTCAAAGGAATTTTGGGTAATTTTTCAGGCATCCACTAGTTGAAAATTTCCCCATCATGGGGGTTCATTCATAGAAGTCTGCAAACAATCAGTTTTTTTGGGATTCCATCATGAGAGTAGAAGTACACCATCGAATGTAATTAATGGAACCATATTTATTCTATTATATAAGAATGGTTCCTTTTAGTGACCTCATGATGTTCACGTACTCACATATCCCTTTAAGTAATCACAATGTGTGGGTCTCAGGAACATTCGTCTTTTTTTTAATATTTCGGGAACATAATACCCATATTATAGTATATCATACTTTTTAATTTTTACAATTATAATTGGGCGGGCTCCCAAAATTCACCCCCCCCCCCACCCGAGGTTCATCCAATATGAGGACATGTTCTCATTTATAAGGAATGTAAATTCCCTCTGATGTCATTAGCACATTCACAAACTAGTTTCTTATATGACATTCTGTCATCTAGGAATCTATTGGTATTCTAGAGAATGCCCTATATATTGTGTATTAGAGATAAAATTATTTTACATGGACTATATGATGGGACTTACAATATTTTTCTATCTTATAGATTAAATTTTGGTGGTGTTTTAGTTCTGGGTCATTCATCTCTAACCATCTATTACTTTAGTTTCAGTTTTTTTTCTCGAACCATAAATTTTTATAGTATAGGAACTCCTAGATTGGACCATATAACATCATAATTTATGATATTTAATCTGAGACATATGAATGTTTTATATATTGTTCATTTATCCCAGACCATGTATTTACATTAGTTTTGGGTTTATTTGCTCAGTTTTACTTTCGCTGTATTTTAGGACCTTTTAGATCAGACCTTATATTTTCGTTATTTTAGTGTCTTTTATCATATAATTTATATTATTTTATCTTAGGTTCATTTTTTCTCAGACCTTATAAATGATTATGTTTTGGGTATTTTAGCTCAGACCTACTATCATTGTAGTTTAGGGTCTTTTAGCTGAAACCTCAAATATTTTTCATTTGGCGTAATTTAGCTTGGACATTATTTTGTTGTACAATGAGAAATTTAATCGTAATCAGTATATTTTATATAGTTTAGGATCTTTTATATTAGACCTTCTATTTCTCTATGTTAAGGTCTTTAGATTGGAATTGATCAAAAACCATGGAATTTGGTGCAGGCATACTAGGTATGATTCATAACACACTGAGGTTATGGGTTCTATCATTATGATGTTGTGAATTATGAGGATGAGAAATGCCTTTTTTTAGAGTGATTAATTTTTTCGATAAACATATGAGAATTTGAAAAATACACGAGCAAACATGCATAGTCATGAATAGGGTCTTTTGAAGATGTGTATATTTTCATATGTCTAGGGAAGATTTATGTGGGTTATATCTATTGAGGGAGGAATAATAGGGATAGTATGTTTTCCTCGATAGTTAGAATATGGGTGATGTATGTCATAATCTAAACGTTTTATTTCAAAATTATAGGGTTGGGGAAAATGCTAGGTTTTCCCCAATGCACATAGAAACACCCGGTTCTATCATGTTATTTCTATGGATAACAATGATTGAAACAATTTTCCTGCATGTAGGATATGAATTTATTTAGTGGTTCATTTCCCTTTTCTATCAGTAGAATGGTCAAGAATACTATGATCTCCACTCATTTCTAAGGGCCATGAAATATTTTTTAAAATTCAATCATCCATATGATGAAGTTGGGTATGGTAGGAAATCTATACAGGAAGGTTTATGACACATTAGGGTGTTACATATATTGATTGTAAATCTCGAGATTTGTTCCCCCTAGTTTTGAATCAAGTGGTGTGGGCGATCATTGGATTATGAATGGAATGTCACATTCCGACCATGATAAAGGGTATGTAATTTGGTAATATTACATCGAGTATGTCGAATCCACTTATATAGTTTGATACTAATATTGTAAATAATGGTATAAAGTACTCTAGTTAAGAGATTGATATGGTACAGTCATATCGAGAGTATTTTAGATAAAATTAGCGTGTTATGTTCTGCAGTAGTGATTTCAGGGCACACAAGGAATAGAAACCCCTTTTTTAGAGTGATGCATTTTTTATTGACCAATGTATAGTTAGTTTTAGGTCATAGAACACATGGAACTAATATAGTGGATGATACATAATATCCTACTTAGTATATCCAATAACAAGGGTTCCCCAACATCCTTTTAAATGGGATATTAAAATGTTTTAAATCGGGGATTGATATCCTCAGGTCATGAATAATGATATGATATAGTCATACCGAGAGTAGTTCTTATTACATTGACTTATTGAGTTCTAAAATGGTGATGTCAGTGCTCAAAATGATTGAAAATCCCTTTTTTCAGAGTGATTCATTTTGTTGAAGACCAGAGGTGAATATACAATATCCATATTCATAAATTCATATTCCAGAAATTGGTCCCTTGAATACATGTATCTATTCCAAATTTCCATGGAAGGATTTGGTGACCCAATAGACTTGAGACATAAATATTTCTTTTTGGATTAAGGTTCCTATAAAATATGACTGAAGCACCCCCTACTCTAGCTGATTGGGGGAAGGATCTTATGATACCATGGTATAGATGAAAAAATTGTGGATTGACTATATTGTATATCATCATGTAGTGCGGTAATTTTCCATGCAGTTTATCATCATGAGTTAATGACATATGTCGTGCTATTTATTATCGTGCATTGAGGATGTTCTTATTGTGATGTTTTATTGTCACGTGACCATGTTTTTATCCGTAAAGTTTTACAAAATGTTGTAAAGGAGTGTTTTATGTACATTATATTCATTAGGTAAATAGTTTTTTTTTGTAGTTTTGGTGTCATGTGACCAGGATGTTTTCCTTGAAGTTTAATGTCATACAGTAAGAACATGGGAACCAACGTGAAATTTGTGAAAAAGTAATTTCACTAAAAATTCAACCATTATTATATCTATTTACTATATAGGAAAAGTTGACTTCTATGTTTCAGTCGCTACGTAGTGGCGATTTATTTTATTTTTTTATTATAATTAGTCTCAGGAGTGGAGATCCGGACATCACTACATATCCTATGATGACATGAATCAATGCACATGATGTTATTGAATGATTAAATTTTTAGGTAGGTCTAACCCATACACATACATGCGAACAATTTCTTTTTTATATTGTAGTTCGGCCTAGGATTGGAGCTCTTAATGTCCATATGTATCCTTTGATGGCAAGAATAAAACGACCCATTGTTCATTAGGAACCATGTAGTCCAACATCATATGGTGAGTATGTAGGAATCCTGATGTGAAAAGGGGGTTTATGGCTTGATAGAAGGATAGACATTAGGGAATCGATATCTGTCACATGGGAATGAGAATCGTGACTTACATATTTCACGAAATCCCATAATATTTTGTTTCATTTTGTGAGGACAAAGATAATCCAACATTAAATTGATGAAATTTGGTGGGGGCCCATGGATGGATGTCTAGTCATCACTTTATATCTCATGGAAGGAGTATCAACCCATTTTTAGTTCATGAAATCACATGTTGTTTAATGTCTTACAGTGAGAAAAAGATAAACTAACTTGAAATGTAACAGCCAAATATTTCATAGTATGTTTTATCATTAATGCAAATCAATAGCTTATACTACACTCAACTCCGACATGGCACGTGTTATGGAGAAGATTGTGTTCCTTCAAAACAACACATTAGTGTTATAATTTTTTAAATAATATATTTATTTATCAATTAAATATTGTGATATGAATAGTAAAGAATAATTATTTTTGTTTTTTATAAGGTTTTCACATAAATAAAACATATTTATAATGGAATGTATATGTTTTGTTAATATAATTATATATATAAAAAATAAAATCTTAAAAGAACTACTATTGATGTCCATTTGTGAACAATAATAATATTAATATTATACACTACAAAAAATTTAATTTGGTAAAATATACATTATTTTTGGATTTGGAATATCAAAATTAGAATAGTGTGAAATTTTGGTAATTTTCAGAAAACATTATATTTTTAATGAATAGTGAAAAAAATGCATAGTACATAAAATCATACTATTTATTTAAATAATAATTTTTTATTTAAATTTTTTTAATGCTAGAATAGATACATAAAATCGGTATTAGTACAATGTAATTCATTGGTTTCATTTTATAATAATTTTATATATAGATGCTTTTGTTAAATATTTTAATGTTCTTTACCTACCTTTTAGGATTGACACTCTAAAAATGAATTTTTTTTTTCAAAAACTTTTAAGAAAAGATATAAACATGGATTCACATATAGGGTATGTGATAACCCGATCAAGATCACATCTAACATCAACTATAAACCAAGAGCACGAAAAAAATGACAAAAACATTCCAGCTCAGCTAATACCAATCATAATATACATACTCATCACCACATCCAACATGGGATTCCACCCCTACAGTGGATGATTCCCATTCAAAAGATATATTATATTTCCTAAAAAGATTATCACCTTGTTCCTGACTCCACATTTGGTCTAGTGAGATCTTCCTTGAACACGATTTCCTAGAGATGCTCTCTTTTTTAAAGCATGGATCTATATGCGATCTTGCTTAGATGTTGCTTTTGTATTCACAAGTTTCGGCAAGTAAGAATTTTCCTTCCATTTATTTCTTATTGGGTTATCCTACATCATTACTTTATCCCTAATCATCCTCCTTTCCCCAACTTTTACAATATCTCAATAGGACAGGTTGGCCAAGACACTCATATTATCATTATCACCCCTAGAATAATATGATGACTTATCAAATACATTCTCAGAATTATGCACCTTGAACCTCTTTCCATAACACATCCTTTGGATAGGTATGTTGTGTTCATTAACCGAATGACACCTAACCAAAACACCATTATCTTTAATGGTTTCCTTTCCCTCACCCACACTTGTTGGCCTTAGTTCATCTGCTGTTCCTTTCAGTTTGTTGGTATCCAAGAAAAGAGCTTCATCCACATCCATTAAGGCATCCTTGTGACTCCAGCCTTCATAATTGTGGTTCCCCTTGTTTCCCCATAAATATCAATGGCTTCCTCATGATCCATGTTTAATCATACTTCTGAGACCCCAAGAAAATTGTTGGTCAGTTGAAGTAAATGTCTGTATGGATGAGCATGTCCCCCCAACTTCCTTATTCCTAATTAGCTTAACCACATTCAAGGAAAAAATAACCCCATATGCTTCCTCCATTTTCACCCTATACTCCGCTTCTCCATTCTTATGATGTTCCACCTAATCCCTCAAATGATTCGAATCCCCATCCTTCTGAAAACACATCCTAGAAGGGCCCTCCAAATCATGCCTCAACATTCTAAACACATCGGACAGCTTTGGGTTATCTTGTGTCACCGTAGACTCCACCATAACAGAACCATGACCTATCTCCTTAGAACCCTTGAAGTCACCCTCCAAACCTTCCTGCTTCAAAGGATGTGGTGACTAGAGACCCCCACCACAACCATCTAAACCATGTTCCATCTCTTTCGGACCATCTCCCCGATAGACAATAGGTGTTTTTTCCATTTAAATATTCTCCTTCCTTGTCGAGACCTGATAATCCCAATGATGAGTCTAAACCTCCAAGGTTGAAGTTATCATTTCGAAATCTCTTGAACAATGACCCAGGAAGATTCTTGACGAACAAAAGTCATCCCAATCCTCATAAATCACCTCATGAATTCATCTGTATTCCTCTCCAAAAGTAATCCAAACATAATTGAATGGTAGCTGAGATGAATCTACTTCTACACATAACCAGGGATTGATCAAATGGTACACCGCCTCACTGTGGAAATCAGTGCATAAGATCCTCCCAATGATTTTACCAAACATCTAAATAACCGAGGGATTTTGAAAAGGTAAAGGAAGGTTGGGGAATCAAACCCAAACCACTATAGAGAGAAAATCACATTCTATATGAAAGTTGAAGGACTAGAATTATAGGAAAAACCTAATTCCATTGTAATTATGATGGGCCCTTGACCAGTATTAAATGAGGTCCACCTATGATTAAATTAGAATCATGATATGGTGGCTATCAAGTATGTGTATTGTCACCCTTTCTTGGAGTCCCTTAAAGAAATCTTGAATCTGTCAAATCCATCAACGAAAATTCTCCTCTATTTAAATCGAGCGATCAGGGTGAGGTTCAGTAGTGCTGAAGTTTATAAGAACTCATAGGTCGATATCTGTAGATTAGTGGGTCCATCAAGAATATTTGGGACTTTTGGGCTTACCGACGCTTTCGGGAATGGGGGGTGAAAATTTGGTTTGGAGAAGGGCCAGAATGTGAACCCTTCTCTCCCAAGGGACGACGAAGCCCCCAACCCCACCAAGGGTGGAGGATCAAAAGAATTGGTAGCCACCATCTCCAACTATAAGAGAGACCCAGTTGGAAAATTTAAGTAAAATGTAGTTCAATAGGATGAAAATAATGTTTGGTGAATAGTAACTTTTGATTTTTATTTACCACGGCTAAATGTAAATGGGGTAAATATAGGTAAAAATTTTATTTTAATTATCCAAAAAATGTCCTAATTATATTGGATTAGTGCATTTCAAAAAAATAATCATTATAATAAATTATTATCTTCATTGATCGACTTGTTTTAGATTAGGATATTTTTTTTAAAGAAGTGTTAAATGTGTTAAATTCAAATATTCATAACTTAAAAAATTTTAATATAGGGTTATAAATAAGATAAATTTGAATAAAATATTAATTATAATGATAAAGAGGTTTACTAAATAATCATATTTTATTTATAATTTTAATATGATAAATCATTAAATCTATTTACAACACAATGAAGATGCAGTAATAACCATATAAATGAATGATTTAAATAGTTGATATTATTAATATCCAAATAAATGTTAATTGGAACATTTGATGAATTAAAATGATTTAATTGGTTATTATTACATTTTATTTTTGATTAAATAATTTTTTTGAAGTGATAAAGTTGTTTGGACTTTCAAAAAAACATAATACCAAATAGTGTCAAAATAGACAGAAATGTGTTTTTTTAAAACAAATACTATATAATTAAATGAAAAAATCTTCCAAAAAATATATGGATTGGACTAAAGACTTATATAATGGTATAAATATCATTAATGAACCAATTGGGGTTCTAATAGAATTTTATATCAAGATTATTATAAATTTATTATAATAACACAATAATACATGGTAAAAGGTAAACAATATAACTAAGAGTTTAAACTAAAAGATAAGGACAATATGGTAACTTAAACCATTATACAACATATTTGTTGAGTGTTTTTCGACCCAGCAACACCTTATTCTTGAAATAAGTTCATTTGGAGCCATTATAAACTGAATATGAATGTATAATAAATTAATATTACAAGCTTTTCTAAAAGTTACCCTTCCCTCTCTTATAAAAGGGTACTCAAAATAATAACACAAAAGACATTGGGCTCGCCCAAATCCCACTAAAAATTCTTCCCAATTACCATCAAATCATCCTAGAGTCCATTCATTGATCAAAAATCTGACCTATGGAGCCCATTTGATCAAATCAAAAGGAAGAACCGAAGAAGATGTAATAATTTCATCACCTCGTTCAATGTATTTTCTTCTTCCACATCCCCTTTATTTGTTGATTTCATAAAAAAATAATTCCTCAAATATATTCTACATACTATGATGTTATTATAAATATTTTACAATAATATTCATTATTCTATCCACCCTATGAATGACAACGGCACCATACGTTCATACGTAGAGCATACCATCTCCACGTCATGGGGTAGTGTGTTATTCAACACTGAATTATTTGGATGTGTATAATATTGAGAATAATTGATGTAAATAATATAAATAACATGTTAATTATTATTTATATATAATATATTATCCAATTACATAGTATTTCACTATCAATAGAATGATATTTTCACTAATACGTATGTATGGATTACTATCTCAACCCGATGAGAATCATTCCCCATCCTACCCATTCACGAATAATTTTCAATTTATGATTAAAAGTATTATTTAATAATTTAATATATTTATGGATATGAATCATATATATAAAATCTATAACAAACAATACTTACGTATCAAGTCAGATAAAGGAAAATGAATCTATTAACACACAAAACAATGATACTACTGAAATATTGTTAACAAAACAATATTTTAAAATCATATATAATATCAAATTTATGTATATGGTTCTTGTATAATTTAGTAAAAATTATTTAACTATTTTACAAGAGTTTATCATACCCCCAAAAATGAAGCATACAAATTAATGGTAAATTTCACAATCACTTTATTATTAGAAGTTCTCTATATGTAAGTATCTACAAGGACTTCTTCATCATCCTAATATGTGTTTCATAATATTATATTTCAAAACATTTTTCAAATTTCAAAGAATATGGGTTGTGGTCATTTATTTTATTGTTCTAATTTTTATAATTTTTTTGTAAAGTAATCTTACCCTCTTTTTCCAAAAAACGGTACATTTTTCATTTTTGAAAAATTATGTTAAGAATTTTTTTTAACATACACGTCGGGTGCAACTATTTTCCACCGTTATAACACCATAGAAGATTCCATTAAAAATTATAAGATTATTTTCAAAATAAATGTTTTTTTAATTATTATTTGATTTTTAAATTATTTCAAAACATAAAGAGATATTTCTGTCAAATATTTTTGATTTCATATATGTCAACATCATATGATGGATTTTACACTTTTTTGAAGTTCGTTTATTATGATAAAATATTCCACATTGTATTGATGGATTTTGAGATTTGTTTGACTATGGAAGCGTTATTTTATACCATTCATGGTTTATGGTTAATGTATAGACAATTTGAATGATAGTTTTAATATGAATGTTTATGTTATGTTTCAACCTTTTCATATGAGGAATGCATTGGACATAGTATGTGATAGGTGGTGCTTGTTATAGCTGTAATGGCCCAGACCTCCCTGGTCCATTACTTTGTGAAAATGTGGTGTTGGAGGTGTTCCGGGAGGTCAAGGAGACTTATCCCCCAGCTGCTGCCTACCATTAGCTCGGTCTACCGGTAGCTGCTGATTACCGGTAGCTCGGTCTACCGGTAGCTTCTGATTACCGGTAGCTCGGTCTACCGGTAGCTGCTGAATACCGGTAGCTCGGTCTACCGGTAGCTGCTGATTACCGGTAGCTCGGTCTACCGGTAGCTGCTGATTACCGATAGCTCGGTATAACGGTAGCTGCTGATTACCGGTAGCTCGGTCTATCGGTAGCTGCTGCTTACCGGTATCTCGGTCTACCGGTAACCGCATCCTACCGGTAGCTGGGTTTACCGGTAGCCACAGCGTACTGATAGCTCGGTATACTGGTAGCCGCAGTCCAGTAGTAGCTCGGCTAACACTTTTCCAAATTTCTAGTTCAGTGAACAGTGTATCTATCGGTGAGGTTCAGTGAACAGTGTTTCTATCGGTGAGGTTCTATCGGTGGACTTCTATCGGTGAGGTTCAGTGAACAGTGTTTCTATCGGTCAGGTTCAGTGAACAGTGTTTCTATCGGTGAGGTTCTATCAGTGGACTTCTATCAATGAGGTTCAATGAACAGTGTTTCTATCGGTGAGGTTCAGTGAATAGTGTTTCTATCGGTGAGGTTATATCTGTAGACTTGAACAGTGTTTCTATCGGTGAGGTTCTATCGGTGGACTTCTATCTGTAGACATGAATAGTGTTTTCTATCGGTGAGGTTCTATCGGTGGACTTCTATCGGTAGACTTGTACAGTGTTTCCAGAATCCTAAGAGCTACCGATTCCATACTTTGCCAAATTTCACGAATGAACAGTGTTCCAGACTTCATGAGAGCTACCGATTCCATACTTTTTCAAATTTTGAGTATGTGAACAGTGTTTCCATCTTCGTAAATTTGACGTTTTCATTGATGTAAAATACTTTTAAAACCTTATTTTAAGGACATTAAGGCCGATTCAAAGGCCATAAATTCTATATTAATTATTCCTAAGGCCGGGATGTTTTTACTTGGTCAAACCACGTGGGTTAATGCGATTCGTTTTTAATGGAGAATAAATCGGATCTTAAACCTTCACCTCTCGAATTTTTTTTAAAAGGAACGAGATATCATTATTCTTTGTTCTTCCTCCTGGTTCTCATCTACGAGACGCTAGAACCTTGCAATCATTCTCGTAGGAGTTTCACAGTCAAACGTTACTCAGATCAGTTCCGGTCTGTTGATGCAACCAAGTTGTGTCGATCGTTCTTCCATATAAGGTATGTTTTATCATCGTTCCTTCGGGGATCACCTTCTATTGTTCTTCCTTCCATATTACCATGTAATTTCCAAGATTCTAATGGGTTTTCTTGGGGTTGGTTGGTACTGTCGTACCGCAGCATCCTCCGGTGGATGCAGTTGTCGCGAGGGGAGGATCGTGACCTGTTGTGTGGATAAAGGACGTCAAGAACTCTTTGAGGTAGGGGATTCATGGCTTCTCTAATTGTGTATGTGCAATCGTAGAATTGGCATGATTTAGTCCTTTGGATCACAATGAAATTGCCCTAATTAAATACTTGAACCGGATTAAAGGAATTGGTTGATCGTATGTTGTTACTTTGTACCGTGATAACAGTTTGCCTCATGTTTTCCTAGATAGAGTGATATCTATGATTTTCTTTAATTTGTTGCTCGTTCATGATGGAAATTGATAAAGAACGTAAATCTGGAATTATTTGTTAAATAATTTTCTAAAGATAAAGAGGCATGTTAATGAATCTGTTAATTCAAGATGGATTAAAGAACTATTAGTTCGATAATTTCAAAAGGGTTCTGAGTTACCCGCTTGCTTGTAAGGATGAATGCCTTGTGGTTTGGAGCTCTGAGTGCTCATCTTGTATGAAGGCTGAATGCCTTGTTAAAGGGCCGAGAGCCCATTTTGTGATCTTTAATTTCCTGCTGCTTGTGATTTGATGTGAGCCTAGATGGCTGTTGTGATATGTGGAGGCATGGGGACTTGTGGTTGTGGCAGCGGATGACGCCTAGTGTGGCGAGATACATCGGTTTATGCATGTGGGTGTCGGGGAGGACACCACGGATGATGGTATGAGATGAATGTGATGGTTTGATGTTTGTGGTTTGATTGTTTATCTGCTTTACTTTTCCCCACTGCTCAAGGCAGCTGGTTTTTCTTACCCTCTTTCCGAAGGAGGCGAAGACACGCTGGGTATGCCACGTGCTTTCCGTGTTTAGCCTCTCGATGGAGGATGGGTCTATGCACTTGATATAGGAGGCAAAGACTCTATGGGTAGTATATCTACTCACGGTGTTGAGACCTTTGTGTTTAGTAGCATAGGATGCTTTTCTAGAATGCCTGGGAATATGTGGAAGGTAATTCCATAATGAAAGTGTGTTTAAATGGTGATAATCCATGGGGATGGAGAAATTGTAATTTAATAGTGATGTGAATCCTAAAAATGAGCAGTTTTTTGAATGTGATGCCAATTTAGTTTAATGGGGTAAATTTTTCATGGTTAATTAATGTTTAAAGAATTAATTAACGTACAGTGGAATTGATAAAATGAGAATGGAGTAATCTAATAAATCTCTTCAAATGGTTGTGTGCTTATAGGATACTTAGTCTTAGAAGTAGCAGCCTGGAGTCTGAGAGACGTTAGCTGCAGTTGTTCCTATGACTAGGTAATGCCCATAGTGTGGTTTTGAGTTATATATATTCTTTACTTTTTGTGTTTCTATACGCTACTCCACCCTGTCGGTAAGGGCAACTGACACCACTGGGATTGTGAGCCCTGGGGGGTGTTTTCCCCAACATTCTGATGGGAGGTTGAACGGCTGACTACCCCTTTTGGCCCCGCTCTCTTCTCTTGGTAGATACTTGTGCCATGAGGAAAGCGGTTAGTTACCCCATATATGTGTGTAGAGGGCTGTAATGTCATGTGGTTATTCACACGCATATATTCTGTATATAGTATCCTATGGACTACTATAGGTGTAACGTGTATAGGCTGTGATGGCTTGAGGATCCTTACTCGGAGTATGGGCTGTAATGGCTTGAGGTATTATACCCGACGTATGGTACACGTTATGCGAGCTGTGGTGGCTCCCAGAAACTACCTGGTTACCTTTGGTTGTGTGGATGGTGTGGTGCTTCGACCAGGTGTCTGCGGGCAAGCCTATGTGGTGCACGAGGTGCAGATTGTGGAGCTTAGCCCAGGTGTCTGCGGGCAAGCCTTTAGAGAGAGATGCACAGGACGTATGTCGTTGGGGAAAAGCGGCAAACCAGTGGGGAAGTAGTAGCGGGGTACCCTTGATATTCTATGCTATATTCTATTTTCTTGTATGTGTTACTTGGTGAGAGTAGCCATGGTGAGGTTGGGAACTTAGTATACCTGTTTAGGTAACGAGTTAGTTTCACTTGTTGTTCACTGGGCTTTAGCATGATTTCTTCACTTTTGCATGAGAGGCTTGAAGAGGATCCAATTGAGTATACTGTTATACTCACCCTATGTACATATAAACTGTTTTTCAGGACACATGGAGCAGGTTGGAGATCAAGCTGGTTACTACTAGCTTTCGGTTGGATTAGTTGTTCGGGCTTGTGTTCTCTGCCGTTTTACATTCTTTTGGGTACTTTTAGTTATCCCTTTCAGTTGTAGTACTTTTGCATGACATTTCATATATGTACTTGGGTTTCTTTTATATTTCAGTTATGAGTTGGAGTTGGTTGGAGTCTATTCTATCTCTCTCTTCTGCATGTGTTCTCTTAGAGGGAAATGCATCCCATTTGTGTGTGTATTATACCCTCAGTGCTAGTCGCCAACCTGGGGCCTACTGGAGGCGGGACTCGGGGGTCATTATCTCCCTTCTCACATTGCCGGCCCAGGAGGGGTACACTTTGTGGGGAGGGGGTCGTGACAGAGTGGTATCAGAGGTGAGGTTGAGGGATAGGATGAAGTTTGGAGTTAGGAACAGGTGAGGATGCATGGGATGGTAGGGAAATGGTGTCATTCATGTTTAGAAAGTGGGGTAAACACTGGAGACCGGCAGAGACATAGGCGTTTAGGGCCCCCTATGATCTGTTTCACGGACTTTTAAGCTTACGATGGCTACTAAACAAAGTGATACCGGTTGCAGGGTAGAGACCTAGGAAAGGATCATGCATCATTATTCTTTGCGCTTGTGTTTGAATGGGTAGACCTTGGGATAGGTAACATAAAATAAATAATACAAAATAATTAATTAATTAATGTTGAGTCTTCCATATCCCAGGCTTAGGAGCTCTAACAGTTGTTATTTTGAAGGTATGGCTCCAGGTTGACGTCCTCGTCAGGTTTGCGCAGAAGATGCCCATCAGGCTGTTCCAGCAGATCGCCGCCGATTAGAGGTTGACGACGATGACACTTTGAGGAAGACACTTCGAGAGTTTCAGCGCCAGAGTCTACAGAAGTACGAGGGATCCGTTTTAGATTCAGTCACAGAAGACTGTTTGGAGGAGATCGAGATAGGCTTCAGTTCGATTCGTGCTCGGAAGGAACACTGGGTGTCCTTGGTTGTGACGATGCTGCGTGGAGCAGCGAGGCAGTTGTGCTTCTTGTTCCTTGGTGATCGTGAGGAGTCATCAATCTCATGGGAGGAGTTCCGAGACAGGTTTAGAGTCGAGTTTCTTTCGTCGACTGCGAAGGTGTCCAGTCGCCAGGAGCTTCTTACCCTTCGACAGGGGAGCTCTAGTGTTCGAGAGTTTGGAATTCGTTTCAGGAACCTTCTACGATATGCTTCAGACCTGTTACCAGATGATGAGGCCAGGGCAAGGCATTTTGAGGAGGCTTTGCGTCCAGAGATCTAGCGCCAGGTCACCCCATTTATGTTGAAGTCATATCTTGAGGTGCTGGTGAGGGTAGAGGTTGTTGAGAGGACTTTGGCCAGGACTGGATCGTCAAGAGAGGGGAATCGTCATGATTCCTCACGAAGCAGAGCTGTGGTCCGGGGTTCCCGGTTTTCAGGACAGAAGAGTTTCTGTTCACCTGGGGGTATGTCCCAGCCCTTCCCATCTCGTTTCTCTGGAGGCAGAAACTCTTAGACCTAGGCCAAGGGATCAGGAGCTAGTTTTTCTTGTGGTGGTCGTGGTCATCAGCAGCGGGAGTGCCCGACTTTTCAAAACAGTCATCGCGCACCGGGCGCTCCACTCTAGGTTCCTCCATTGAAGCAGTTCCAGCCGAGGCAACAGCAGCAGGTTGCACCAGTTTTAGATCACCAAAGGGTAGATGGAGCAGGCAGAGGACAGCCCCATGACGCTCCCCGTCCGCAGAGAGCAGAGCGCAGCCATGGTGGTGGTCATCATCAGGGTCAGAGAGGCCGTGGAGGAGGTCGTGGTCAGCTTCATGCTCTACCGTTACCAGCCCCAGGCGAGCCAGATGTCGTTCGAGGTACCCTTTGCTTGTTTTCTACCTTGGTGTATGCCTTATTTGATTCAGGAGCAACACACTCCTTCATATCACCTACCCTTGTCCATGCTTTGGGACTTGAGGTAGAGAGACTTCCAGTGCCCGTGGCGTTGACTACGCCAGTTGGAGGTCGAGATGACTTGTTTGAAGTATGTAGAGACTGTGATCTACTGTTGGGGAAACACCGCTCTTGGAGAGATTTCCTATATTTGAGAATACAACCATATGATGTCATACTTGGCATGGATTGGTTGTATTCGGTGCAGGCTGTTGTGGATTGCTATAGGAAGAAGGTCGTTTTCTTTGATGAAGATGGAGAGAAAGTGGTGTTTGTTGGTGAGAGATATCCTCGGATGAGTCATAGACGAGTTCCATCCTTATCATCCATGATGGCTGGGATGACGCTGATTTCTTCAGAGGTTCAACAGTTGGCGTTTCCTAGGGTCGTAAAGGAGTACCATGACATCCTTCCAGAAGAGGTTGTATCCTTACCCCCTTGATGAGAGATCGAGTTTGGGATCAAGCTACAGCCAGGAGCGTCTCCTATCTCTATGTCTCCATATTGGATTGACCATTCTGAGTTACGAGATCTACGTATTCAGCTCGACGGTCTGTTGTAGTGTGGTTTTGTTCGGCCAAGTGTGTCACCGTGGGGTGCACCATTTTTGTTTGTGAAAAAGGCTGATGTTAGTTTGCGGTTGTGCGTCGATTATTGTCGGTTAAACAAAGTGAAAATAAAGAACCGTTATCCTCTCCCGCGGATTGATGACCTATTCGATCAACTGAAGGGTGCAAGTTGGTTCTCAAAGATAGACTTGCAGTCATGATATCATCAGATGCGTGTAAAGGATGAGGATATCCCGAAGACTGCTTTCCGCTGTCATCATGGGCATTATGAGTTTGTTGTAATGCCATTCGGCGTGACGAATTCTCCAGCAGTTTTCATGGGGTTGATGAATGTTGTGTTCCGTGAATTCATGGAAAAGTTTTTTGTGGTTTTCATCGACGACATCCTTCTGTACTCCACATCTGAATAGGAGCATGAAATGTATCTACGAGCCATTTTGGGATTTCTTCGCCAACATCACTTGTTTGGGAAGTTGTCCAAGTGTGAGTTCTGGGCTCGAGAAGTTCGTTTCTTGGGACATGTTGTGTCCCAATAGGGAGTAGCTGTGGATCCTTCGAAGATAGAAGAAGTGGTGTCTTGGCTAGCCCCCAAGACCGTGTCAGAGGTGCGAAGTTTCCTTGGTCTCGTAGGCTATTATAGGAGGTTTGTAGCTAATTTCTCCTGAGTTGCGACTCCTCTGACAGCTTTGACCAGGAAGGATCAAGCATTCATATGGACTGATCAGTGTCAGACAGCTTTCGAGTATCTAAAGGAGAAGTTGGTAAGTGCTCCCGTCCATTGTCTTCCAGCGGACGGAGTCCAGTTTGATGTTTTCTGTGACGCTTCACATCTGGGGCTAGGCTGTGTTCTCATGCAGCAGAGGTCAGTTGTTTCTTATGGGTCTCGGCAGTTACGTCCCCATGAATGAAACTATGCCACCCATGATCTTGAGTTGGCAGCTGTGGTGTTTTCTCTAAAGTTGTGGAGATATTACCTCATTGGTGAGCACTTTGTGGTTTTCACCGATCATAAGAGTTTGAGGTATGTTTTCTCCCAATGTGACTTGAACTTGAGGCAGCGTCGGTGGATGGAGTTCTTGCAGGAATACGACTTTGAAATATCGTATACACCTGGAAAAGGGAATGTTGTGGCTGACGCACTAAGCCGAAAAAAACGTAATGATGTTGTGCGTGAATCTGGTGATTCTTGGAGAGTGATGGAAGAGCTATCATCTTTGCATCTTGATATGGATGAAGTTGGGGGTAGAAGTTGTCTTTTCCAGATGACGGTGCAGTCATCCCTGATGCAGAAGGTGGAAGAGTCTCAGTTGGGTGACCTAGAGGTGGAAGTTTGGAGAGACAGAGTTGCATGTGGTGAGGCCCCTGATGGTTGGTCGGAGGATGAACAACACCGAGTGTTGTATCATGGCAGGTTTTTTGTTCCCTTGGAGATGCGTGAGACGGTTCTCCGAGAGTTCCATAGTTCACCCTTGGCGGTACATCCTGGTGTGACGAAGATGTACCGATCCTTGAGGAGTCAGTTTTGGTGGCCTGGGCTGAAGCGGACAGTTGTAGAATGTGTTTCTTGATGTTTAGTCTGCCAGAAGGTGAAGGCCGAACACCGTGTTCGTGGTGGTCTTCTCCACCACTTAGAGATTCCTCAGTGGAAGTGGGAGGACATCTCAATAGACATTGTTACAGGTTTACCTCGAGCTCCAGGAGGACATGATGCTATATGGGTGGTAGTGGATAGTTTAACAAAATCATCCCACTTCATAGCGATCAAGGAGTCGAGCTCAGTGGAAGTTTTGTCGAGGCAGTATCTAGAGGAGGTGGTGAGGCTTCACGGAGTTCCTAAGACGATCATTTCTGATCAAGATCCTCATTTTACCTCCAGGGTGTAGAGAGGTCTCCAGCATGCTTTTGGTTCTCAATTATGCCTTAGCACTGCTTTTCATCCTCAAACGGATGGTCAGACAGAGCGAACCATTCAGACTCTTAAAGACATGTTGCGCTCTTGTGTTCTTTATTTTGGAGGTTCATGGGTGAAGCACTTACCCTTGGTAGAGTTTTCTCAAAATAATAGTTTTCACTCTACCATCGGTATGGCGCCATTTAAAGCCTTGTATGGTCAGACATGCCGTTCTCCGTTGTGCTGGACTGGGGTCGGAGAGTCAGTAATTCTCGGACCAGAACTAGTGCAGAATACAACAGAGATGGTTCAGGTGATTCGTGAAAGGATTAAGACAGCACAAAATCGTCAGAAATCATATGATGATCAAAGAAGGAGACCATTAGAGTTTAATGTTGGGGATCATGTGTTTCTAAAGGTGACTCCCCGTCGTGGGCAGCGAAGGTTTGGTCGTGGAAGTAAGCTTTCTCCCCGGTTTGTTGGGCCTTTCGAGGTGTTAGCTTGTGTTGGAGCTGTGGCGTATCGAGTAGCACTTCCCCCTTAGATGAGTCGGATACATGATGTTTTCCATGTATCACAGCTCTGTCGTTATCTTCATGATGATTCTCATGTTATCGATTGGGGAGAGATCGATATTGACGATGATGCAACCTTCGAGGAGCGACCTGTGGAGATCCAAGACCACAAGGATAAGGTGTTGCGTGGGCATTATATCCCCTTAGTTCATGTATTGTGGCGACACGGTGGCATGGAGGAGAGTACCTAGGAGCGTGAGTCACAGATACGTGCTCAGTACCCAGAGTTGTTTAATGTTTAACTATTTCCATGTAATGACGTTTCCTTTATGGTTTTACCTTTCATGTTTTATTTATGTACCTTTGATGTAATGTTATGTTTGAATTGTTTGTTTATGGATTATTTGTTTCCATACTCTCAGATGTCGTAGTTTTGTTCAGCTTTTGAACAACTCATGGTGGTTTTCCCCTGAGAGGTATCTTATGGGGTGGTTGTTCGGACCCCTCTTTTCTTCTGGGTGGGTTTTTACTTCTCGAGGACGAGAATGTTTTGAGAGGTATCTAATGTAATGGCCCGGACCTCCCTGGTCCATTACTTTGTGAAAATATGGTGTTGGAGGTGTTCCGGGAGGTCAAGGTGACTTATCCCCCAGCTGCTGCCTACCGGTAGCTCGGTCTACCGGTAGCTGATGATTACCGGTAGCTCGGTCTACCCGTAGCTACTGATTACCGGTAGCTCGGTCTACCAGTAGCTGCTGATTACCGGTAGCTCGGTCTACTGGTAGCTGCTGATTAGCGGTAGCTCGGTCTACCGGTAGCTGCTGATTACCGGTAGCTCGGTCTACCGGTAGCTGCTGCTTACCGGTAGCTCGTTCTACCGGTAGCCCCATCCTACTGGTAGCTGGGTTACGGGTAGCCACGACATACTGATAGCTCGGTATACTGGTAGCCGTAGTCCAGCAGCAGCTCGGCTAACACTTTGCCAAATTTATAGTTCAGTGAACAGTGTTTCTATCGGTGAGGTTCAGTGAACAGTGTTTCTATCGGTGAGGTTCAGTGAATAGTGTTTCTATCGGTGAGGTTCTATCGGTGGACTTTTATCAGTGAGGTTCAGTGAACAGTGTTTCTATCGGTGAGGTTCAGTGAACAGTGCTTCTATCGGTGAGGTTCTATCGGTGGACTTCTATCGGTAGACTTGAACAATGTTTCTATCGGGGAGGTTCTATCGGTGGACTTCTATTGGTAGACTTGAACAGTGTTTTCTATCGGTGAGGTTCTATCAGTGGACTTCTATCGGTAGACTTGTACAGTGTTTCCAGAATCCTAAGAGCTACCGATTCCATACTTTTCCAAATTTCACGAATGAACAGTGTTTCCAGACTTCATGAGAGCTACCGATTCCATACTTTTCCAAATTTTGAGTATGTGAACAGTGTTTCCAGCTTCGTAAATTTGATGTTTTCGTTGACGTAAAATACTTTTAAAACCTTATTTTAAGGACTTTAAGGCCAATTCAAAGGCCATAAATTCTATATTAATTATTCCTACGGCCGGGATGTTTTTACTTGGTCAAACCGCGTGGGTTAATGCGATCTGTTATTAATGAAGAATAAATCGGATCTTAAACCTTCGCCTCTCGAAAATTTTTTAAAAGGAACGAGATATCATTCTTCGTTGTTCTTCCTCCTGGTTCCCATCTACGAGACGCTAGAACCTTGAAATCATTCTCGTAGGAGTTTCACAGTCAAACGTTACTCAGATCAGTTCTGGTCTGTTGATGCAACCAAGTTGTGTCGATCGTTCTTCCATATAAGGTATGTTTTATAATCATTCCTTCGGGGATCACCTTCTCTTGTTCTTCCTTCCATATTACCATGTAATTTCCACGATTCTAATGGGTTTTCTTGGGGTTAGTTGGTACTGTCGTACCGCAGCATCCTCCGGTGGATTCAGTTGTCACGAGGGGAGGATCGTGACCTGTTGTGTGGATAAAGGACGTCAAGATCTCTTCGAGGTAGGGGATTCATGGATTCTCTAATTGTGTATGTGCAATTGTAGAATTAGCATGATTTAGTCCTTTGTACCACATTGAAATTGACCTAATTAAATACTTGAACCGGATTAAAGGAATTGGTTGATCGCATGTTGTTACTTTGTACCGTGATAACGGTTTGCCTCATGTTTTTCTTAGATAGAGTGATATCTATGATTTTCATTAATTTGATGCTTGTTCATGATGGAAATTAATAAATAACGTAAAGCCGGAATTATTTGTTAAATAATTGGCTAAAGATAAAGAGGCATGTTAATGAATCAGTTAATTCAAGATGGATTAAAGAACTATTAGTTCGATAATTTCAAAAGGGTTCTGAGTTACCCGCTTGCTTGTAAGGATGAATTCCTTGTGGTTTGGAGCTCTGAGTGCTCATCTTGTATGAAGGCTCAATGCCTTGTTAAAGGGCCGAGAGCCCATTTTGTGATCTTTGATTTCCTGCTGCTTGTGATTTTATGTGAGCCTGGATGGCTGTTGTGATATGTGGAGGCATGGGGACTTGTGGTTGTGGCAGCGGATGACGCCTAGTGTGGCGAGATACATCGATTTATGCATGTGGGTGTCGGGGAGGACACCAAGGATGATGGTATGAGATGAATGTGATGGTTTGATGTTGGTGGTTTGATTGTTTATCTGCTTTACTTTTCCCCACTGCTCAAGGCAGCTGGTTTTCCTTACCCTTTTTCCGAAGGAGGCGAAGACACGCGGGGTATGCCACATGCTTTCCTTGTTTAGCCTCTCGATGGAGGATGGGTCTATGCTCTTGCTATAGGCGGCAAAGACTCGATGGGTAGTATATCTACTCACCGTGTTGAGACCTTTGTGTTTAGTAGCATAGGATGCTTTTCTAGAATGCCTGGGAATATGGGGAAGGTAATTCCATAATGAAAGTGTGTTTAAATGGTGATAATCCACGGGGATGGAGAAATTTGAATTTAATAGTGATGTGAATCCTAAAAAGGAGCAGTTTTTTGAATGTGATGCCAATTTAGTTTAATGTGGTAAATTGTTCATGGTTAATTAATGTTTAAAGAATTAATTAACGTACAGTGGAATTGATAAAATGAGAATGGAGTAATCTAATAAAGCTCTTCAAATGGTTGTGTGCTTATAGGATACCTAGTCTTAGAAGTAGCAGCCTGGAGTCTGAGAGACGTTAGCTGCAGTTGTTCCTATGACTAGGTAATGCCCATAGTGTGGTTGTGAGTTATATATATTCTGTAATTTTTGAGTTTCTATACGCTACTCCACCCTGTCAGTAAGGGAAACTGACACCCCTAGGATTCTGAGCCCTGGGGGGGGGGGTGTTTTCCCCAACATTCTGATGGGAGGTTGAATGGCTGACTACCCCTTTTGGCCCCGCTCTCTTCTCTTGGTAGATACTTGTGCCATGAGGCAAGCGGTTAGTTACCCCATATATGTGTGTAGAGGGATGTAATGGCTTGTGGTTATTCACATGCATATATTATGGATATAGTATCCTATGGACTACTATAGGTGTAACGTGTATAGGCTGTGATGGATTGAGGATCATTACTCGGAGTATGGGCTGTAATGGCTTGAGGTATTATACCCGACGTATGATACACGTTATGCGAGATGTGGTGGCTCCCAGAAAGTACCTGGTTACCTTTGGTTGTGAGGATGGTGTGGTGCTTCGCCCAGGTGTCTGCGGGCAAGCCTATGTGGTGCACGAGGTGCAGATTGTGGAGCTTAGCCCAGGTGTCTGCGGGCAAGCCTTTAGAGAGAGATGCACAGGACGTATGTCGTTGGGGCAAAGCGGCAAACCATTGGGGAAGTAGTAGCGGGGTACCCTTGATATTCTATGCTATATGCTATATTCTTGTATGTGTTACTTGGTGAGAGTAGCCATGGTGAGGTTGGGAACTTAGTATACCTGTTTAGGTAACGAGTTAGATTCACTTTTTGTTCACTGGGCTTTAGCATGCTTTCTTTACTTTTGCATGAGAGGCTTGGGGAGGATCCTACTGAGTATAATGTTATACTCACCCTATGTACATATAAACTGTTTTTCAGGTCACATGGAGCAGGTTGGAGATCAAGCTGGTTACTACTAGCTTGCGGTTGGAGGAGGAGTTGTTCGGGCTTGTGGTCACTGCCGTTTTACTTTTTTTTTGGTACTTTTAGTTTTCCCTTTCAGTTGTAGTACTTTTGCATGAAATTTCATATATGTACTTTGGTTTCTTTTATATTTCAGTTATGAGTTGGAGTTGGTTGGAGTCTATTCTATCTCTCTCTTCTGCATGTGTTCTCTTAGAGGGAAATGCCTTCCATTTGTGTGTGTATTATACCCTCGGTGCTAGTCGCCAACCTGGGGCCTACTGGAGGCGGGACTCGGGGGTCATTATCTCCCTTCTCACATTTCCGGCCCAGGAGGGGTACACTTTGTGGGGAGGGGGTCGTGACAATAGCTCTTCAGTGCGTCAGTAGGTCTCATTAGACAAACTAGTGTCTTGAAATAAGGCTTTGACAAAATCATATTTTTTTATTCTTGCCTAGAGGCCTTGACTTTGTGGTTATGATGTACGACATTATGCATTCCATCATTACGTAGTTAGCTACTATTATTACATGTCATTAATCGACTTGTAGAATATCCTTGTGAATAATTAAATATCATTATTTAATTTATCATTTCCATATAATGCTGAAATGTTAGTTTAAAAGTATTTTCTTCATCTTATACATTTCCTTAAACTATTTATGCTTATTTGTGATAGTTTTAACTATATTGTTATCCTCACAGAGAATCTATGCTCACCAATTTCATAGGTTTTCTTTTTCACATTATGTGATGAAGTATATTATTTTTAACATATAGGGATAGTGCAAAGATATGAGTTTCTTAAAATTAGCAACAATTTGGTTTTTTTATTTAATGATCTAATGTAAAACTATGTATGTGCCTATTATATCCAAATCTAATAAACTGATCGGTCCTTTAGGACCTGATCCCCTTTCATCTGGCCAATGTTATTTATTAAAGAACCAAAACTACTTAACTATTGTCGAGGCATTAAATAGGAGAAAAAAATGTTGTTATGAGGGCCATGGGTTGAATTCTAGGTGTCCCTATGTATCTCACCGGAAGGAGAATCAAGTCACATGTAATTATTGGGGAACCGTGCATTTAACATCACATGGAAAGGAAGTTGGATTACCAATGTGAAAAAGTGGAAATTTTAGCTAGACCCAAGAATGATGATCTTGGTGTCACTTTGTATCCTATGATAATAGGAATAAATCCGCGTGTAGTTCTTGATGATTGACATTCCTACACACGTCTAGCTTATATACAGAGAATGAGAACTTTCTATCATGTGGTGGTGGGACCATGATATATGATCGATATTTCCCTACACATCTCAACAAAATTTATAAAAAATTTTTACATAGTTCTAGAATATAGGTTTGGTATAAGATCAAAACCAACTATTGTGGTCTTCTAGGGGGGTTATAAAGGAGTGTGTGGCTTTATGTCATAAATGTAACACTAACCACACAGTTCAGGTTGTATTGGGAGGAATTATGTAATTTATTTTATTGGCATTCATTATGGACCATGATAATTCTACCAAAAGATTACTATAAATTTTTTGTTCATGAAATACTTCCCTAAAATTTTGGATCTCACTTGATTTACGATCTGTTTTTAGAAATAAGGAATGGAAAGGGATCCTAACACTATGTTGAGTCATTTGAGAATATCACAATGGTGTTTAATATTATGTTGTGGTTATACAAAGATATAAAATCTAGTAAGACCTATGTATCTCGATGAAAATTAGAATCATTCAATATAATGTTCTAGGAAACTCGTTCAAATAAGGTTATACGAAAAGGAAATTATCCATTCTATTTAACACTATGTGGTAGGAACAAGAAATCACCTAGAGTGAATGAGAAAAGGGAACATGATGGCTTCATAATATTTTATGTCATGTCGTATGGACAAGGTAGACCCAACTTTAATGAAAATGGGTGATGTGGTTGGGCCCATTAGGCATCACTATGTATCTTGTGATTGAAGGAATCAAGGAACAGACAGTTCTACAAACCCGGGATGATTTAAGGTCGTGTGGTAAAGAGGTCATATGTGTAGTTTAAATTCATGTTGTAATGATGTGAAATACCATATTGATTAATGTATTACTACCAGTACATCTCTATTTAGATTAAATCCATGTAGTTAGGATGAGTGTATAACATTTAACATCATGTATTGTGGATGAAATAAGTATAATTTATCATTATGTAACATGAATGGATTTTTAATATTTAGAATCATGTAGCAATAATGACACTTTTTCATGATGGATATAATTAAACTAGGATTAATGGTAGGACCTACATTGTTCTCGATTCCCAATATGATGATAGTTATGCAAATTATTTCTTTACAAACATCAATTTAATGGGGATTCTAAAATTCTCCCCATCTATTTCGGATACTGAGTAAACACTATTGTAATATACCTTACATATAATATAAATTCCATCACATATGGGACAATATTATGAGTACTATTTCCTTGATATCATTGGGGTTATTCTCTCTTACACCCATTCTCCATCGAGGATTTAATGGATGCGAACCATTATATTAGTTTTTTGTGTGATCCAATTCTTCTGGAAAATAATGTTGTGAAACGTACACATACTGTTCTCATTGAGACATTATAATTAATCTAGTAGATTTTGTGATTTATCATTATTTGAGTGTTGAACATAGATGGATATTTAGAGAAGTATAAATTGGAACTCTATAGTTAACACTACCTCTGTCTCGTACACCAAATAATTTGGTGTTTCTTTTGTAGCAGTACATGTGGCTGTACGGTTTGACCATAAATCATGGAAAATATTATATATCCAAGAATTATTATTTATGTTTAATATATTATGGATTATATTGAATTGTATTAATGAAGCATCTATATATCAGTTTGTCACTGATTGATTTTTGAGATGAGTGACTAAGTAAAATATTTTACTCCTAATACAATTTCATTAACTCTTCTTAATAGAATTTGGTGGCATTGTGCATCAATATTGTCAGATAGACACCAAACAATGTGCTGATATGTGACTTTATGATGTCAATGAAGTAATATTTCCTGGAATATTTGAGAGGTATTTCCTCATTCCATTAGGACAAAATGTTAGTGAAAATATGTATGTTCTTGAACTAGATGGATGTTGCTAGGATATATGGCCCCACAAAATCCATTCCCCAGAATGATAATATCTTAGAGTATTTGTATTCAAATAGAAATTATGATGTATGAATGATGAATTTTTCTTTATTTTGACACACATGAAAGTTCGTGTTGAATTCCATATTGTTTTATATCATGGTTATTAAAAAGTAACACAACCTCCTAATTTGGTAGGAGAACCTCTCCTAGACTAATAAGAATCTTAGGAACCTGTATGGACTACTTCCATGATGAATAGATCATATCCTTATGATTTACATATTAGGAGGATTCCATCAAAGAGTAACATTTATAGGACTTATTTCTCAATTGGTCCATCCAACGGGAATAAATTTGGAACACAGTGCCAAATCCATTCCTTTCGTTCTAGGTCTATCAGGAGAGATCTGTTTTAGAGATAACTGATTATGGGATCCATCCATCTAGCGGGGAAAGTATGTCTATCATGATAAAGACAAGTGTTGAGAAAATTTATTTCTTCCATTCCACATATGTTAATTAATGGGACCATTCATTGATGTGTGATTTAGAATATTACTCCTTTTTTATTAGTGTTTTCCAAGACTATGTTGGTATTATCCAATGCATCAGTGTGGGAATTCTATGATCGAGGAACAAGATACAATGTGGGGTCAAAAAAGAACACTCGCATCATTCCAAAAACATATCTGGTAAGAGGGTCCAGTTCAGCATTTATGATGGTAAATTCTCTAATGATATTGTTTATCACAAGCACTGAGTCCCATATGATATTTAGGTTAGATATTTTTATATGTAGATTAGATACAACCTATTGATGGAGTCTCGGTACCCTACCACGTTATTCATGTATCCTTCTAAAAGAATGAAATTTTACGAAAAAATATTTTTTCTAGAGAGATAATCACAATCCTATGACATCCTAATTGAGATTTATGTTTTCTATTATTTTTCCAGCAGGAATTCGGTAGGCACTATGAAAATATATCTCCCATGTTTGGGGTGTGTCATGGTCATAGAGGGATTCCAAATCCATAATCTCAATGTCCATATATTTATTCATTGAGGAAAGATTTGTTTCTAGGAGATCAACTATGGCATTCCCTTTCACTGATTTCTATTATATGATATATTTGTTCTATTTCCCCAAAATGACTAGCCATCAATAAAATATCCCTATTAAAATAGGGTGCACAAGGATGTACATGATATGATCAATTTGAGAAACCAAACGGACTTTGTGATGATGAAAAAAATGACTCATCTATTTCCCTATGATGATGCGTGAAAAATGG
This sequence comes from Viscum album, assembly GCA_963277665.1. Lineage (NCBI taxonomy): Eukaryota > Viridiplantae > Streptophyta > Magnoliopsida > Santalales > Viscaceae > Viscum > Viscum album. The sequence continues at coordinate 1,701,464,432 of OY728127.1, forward strand.
TTCTTCATTACATCAATGTATCGGGTCTCGTACCTTCCATCACTATGATGAAGTATTCATGATTTTTATCGCTCCACGCATCAATTTATATGTGATGAGGGAGACCGTGATCAATCCGTAGTGGCCACATAAATGATGAATGGCCTCACATACACCTGTGGATTAAGAAATGGAATGTTCAATAAATAAAAACTGATTCTTTGAAAGGATTCTTGTATGTCAACATCCCATTTATTGGATATTCGCATCCTCCTTATCATTGTGAAGTGGAGATCTTAATCGATCTTGTTGGATATGAATTTCCAAATATAGGATAGGATTTCATGGATCCCCCTCAGTTCATTACGATTTTGGTGTGGAAAATAGATAACATAGCACTAGTCTACTATACAAAAACCATGATTTTTGCGGTGGACTACCAAAAACCAAAGGAATATTCCTAAAATTACCTTGATGGTGAAAATCAGTTTTTCCTTCTTCAAACTGTGTTGTTGTATCATCTCAAAGAATATTTAATGGTCCTTTAAATGACCCGATCACTAATGGGAATTCACCACCATGTCGTAGAAATAAAATTCATCTATCTATCATAATAATTGCTTAATGATATGATACAATGTGTAATGATAACTAGTTACATCATTCTATATTACAAAAACAATTAACTAATAGAAAAAGATACTATGAAGCACTCTGATGGTAGTGGACTATTCAACATCAGGGGAAATTTTTATTTTATTATACCCTAAATACCCATCCATGAAGGAAAATCATATAAGTAAGAAGTAATGTTTATCAATAGTTATGTGATTAGTAATGGAAAATAATCCTTTGGGGAGTGCCGATTATAGTCTATAAAATCTATGAAAACCTTAATTTACCCATTCTTTTTTCTATGAGGGACAAGTTTAATCAATCACTAAGGGTATTTAACTTATCTATAGATGTTTTATCTGATTGATTTTACATCATCTTCCTTTAAATTGGTAGCATGAGAGGGGCGTATCTTTCTGGCTTCCTACATGAATCCCCGATACTCATCGGGTAGTCCAATATAATTTATAGGTACATTGGGATTTCGTATGTAAATTTATATGTAGGTTTAAGAGAAAACATATTGATTATGATTCATAATTGTGATTTTCATTTATTTTTCTTCAAGGGGAATGTAGTCACAAATATATGAAGTTTGTGGGTCTTCTTATGTTCCTAGATTTATCTTCTAAAGCTATTCATTAGTGGTGGATACACCATCCTAAAATGAGGGAGGGGTGTTCCAGATATCATCATTGTTTTATTTCATGTTGGAGTCCATAGAGGAATTTTCCAAATGATTTTTGAAGTTTGTAGGCTTCACTATACCCATAAAGCATCACATTGCATCCTTTGATGGATGGAACCTATCCACACATATTTCTACAAAATCGTGATGTTTTAATGTTGTTTTGTAAGGACATCATCCATGTAGTTTATTGTTATGTGGAAGGGATGTGGGAAACCATGATGATTATTGTATTTCTACCAACACTTCTCCACACAAATTATATCATTTTGGTTAGGTTTCATTTTTATAGTTTAACTTAATGTGAATAGGATATAATTTTTATCATTTATCATCAGGTAACTCAGATGAATTTTTAATTTTTAGAATCATGTAATTAGGATGAAATTTGTATAGTTTAACATAATATAAATGGGATGAATGGTAGGACCTATGCTATTGTGGATGCACATATAATAATAGTATTGTGAATTATTTCATTGTAAACCTAGAATTTGTGTGGAATGTATCATTCTCCCCATATATTGTCACCATTTTGTAAGCTTCGAGGTAATATAAATTATGTATCACAAAATTCTAATCACATTTGGGTTCCATATTTGGAGTATTATTACCTAGTATCATTGGGGTTTAGAGTAGTAACACTAGTTCCCCATGGAGGAATCAATGGAGGTGAACCTTCTTATTAATGAATCATGTGATTAGATTCTAATGGAACTTGATCTTGTGCAATGTACACGACCAGTTATCATTTATCCAATCAATTATTCAAGCTGGTTTTTTTATTTCCCATCATTGGAGAGCTATCCATAAGTGTATAATAAGATAAAAGGAAACCAAGACTTTGTGGTTAATAATTCCTTGATAATATACACCAATGAGTATGGGGTAGCATGTGTAGCATTATGAGTGGTGGTATAGTATGCATATGAAGCATGTAGGATATTTCATATATTGGACTTCTAATACTGGTTCAATATCTTTTAGAGTATATTAGATAGTCTTAATTATGGAATATATCTATCAATTGTTTACATTATGATATGGATATGATTTATTGAGATAAATTTTGTACTGCTGATATTTTTTCCTAAAATATGTAAAACAGATGATGGTCAAATTTCTAATAAATATTCTGTTAGGGACCCCAAACCTATTGATGATATGGAACATTATTATGTTGATGATTTTCATTATCCCAACTTCATTGAGGGGTATTTCCTTATACTCTTTAGAAAATAAGTTGTTGTTAGTAGGAATATAAATGAACTACTTGGATATAATTGAGATATATGGCCACACAACAAACATTCCCCAAAAGGAAAATGGACAAGAATATTTAGATGCATGTGGAAATTATGAGGGTTGATGGATTAATTTTTAATAGATTAGGAACAATTGATATTTCATTGGGAATTCCACACAGACCAATATCTTAGTTATCTAGAATTAACAAAGCCTCCTGGTTTTGTGGGAGGGCATATTCCCAGACTGATAAGGGTTACAAGAACCCACATGGAATTCTTCTAGGATAAAGAGAATAACTTCTTATACAATACATATGAGGAGGATTCCATAAAAGACTCTCATTAATAGGAGTTTTTCTCATTTGGTCCATCCTATGAGGTTAATTTTTTCACAAGGTAGTAAATATATTACATTCCATCTTAGACTTTCAAGAGCGTTATGTTTTAGAGATAACTTATTATGGGCACTATCCATCAAAGGGTGCAAGTTGGTTCATCATGCATTGGGGAGATTTTGACATGTTTATTTTCTTCTATGCAATACAATGAATGATGATACCATAACTCTATGTGTGAAATGGATTATTGATTCATCCTAATCACTATAGTTATAGGCTATGGTTTTATTAGCCAATGAATCTGAGTGAGCATTCTATGATGTGGTTACATGATGCAATGTGGTATTAAAAGGGAAATCATCCATCATTCCACTTTCATAGCCAGTAATAGGTTCTAGTTCATCATTTTTATGGTGTATTCTCCAAAATACATATTTATCATGATATCTAAGTCTCCGTTGAAATTAAGGGAGGATATTTTCATATTTAGTTTCAAACCTAGTAATGAGGGCTCTATAATCTGCCCCGTCATTCATATGTCCTTTCAATTGCTAGAAAAAGATGAGGAAACAGCATTTTCTGGAGAGACAAACACAATACCTATGACAAACAAATTGTGATTTGGGTTTTGAATTATATTTCTGATAGGACTTCAGAAGGATCCATATAAATATATAACCAATGTCTGGGGACATTCAATATCATAGAATAAATCCTCATCAGGAATCATGGTTTCTATCAGTGAATTCTTCAGGGAATGATGTTCTATGAGAAAATCAAAAAGGTATTTCCCATTCAATGATTTCAGTGATATGAACTGAATGTTGTATTGAAACAAAATTTCCACCCATCAGGCCAAGTGCCTTGTTAACATAGGGAGGAAAAGTATATAATTATGATAATAAATATGAGAGACCAAATGAACTTCTAGATTCTACAAGTAGTGCCTCATCTTTTTCACTATGAATATGAGTGCAAGGAAGTTCTTCTCGACATAAATCTATTGAGTCTCATTAACATTCCTCAATAGGTTACAGTAATTATGATTTTGTATTGTACATAATGTAATTTATATTGGTGAGGAGTGTGAATATGAGTATTGTAACAGCCCGAGATTTTATGAAAAATATTCTTTTTAATTTTATTAATGTCTTGTGTTGTATGCTACACCAAAAGGAGCTTGCACAACACACATCCCTGACTTTCCTTGCATTACAGGCAATCGCAACCTTCCTCGATAGCGTGTGTAGTACGCAATACTGAGTTTCACGAAACAACGATATGCTATTAAAATATTATTAAAACTAGCCGTTATGAATAGTAATAACCACTTTTTAAAATATTGTAAATCTTATTTTTCAAAATGAACTTCATTTTTGGATTCGGAGTATCGAATTTAGCCTAAGGTGAAATTTTGGTACTTTTCGGATAACTTTTATTTTCTGATGAATAGTGAAAATTACTAAATTTTAATTAAAAACAACTTTTTTAATCAAAATAATTAATAGTGATAAATTATTAATTAGAGTGGTTTTAAAGTATATTTAGAATATATTTTTACAATTTAATACAATGTTGGTCATTGGATGTAATTTCACATTTAAACCAGACATAAACAAGTGTCAATCTTTTGATAGATATTGTTTCTTAAAAACACGCTATTTGTTGTGACAGCGGGAATTAATTATAAAATTAATTAATGCAACTTATATGTTGGGAATTTTGTAAAATAGAAATCATTTTTGAATTCGGAATATCAATTATAGCTTAGGGTGAAATTTTGGCATTTTTCTGAAAAACATCGATTTTTGATGAATAGTGAAACTACTAAGTGGTAGTTAAAAACTGAATTTTTCATAAAACTTAATTTTACCGCTTCTGTGAATGGAATTTCAAAAATCCGAGAGACACGGTTGATGTCAGTAAGTAAAATGTGGTTCAATGAGATGAAAATAATTTTTGGTGAATAGTAACTTTTTACTTTTATTTACCACTGTTAAAAGTAAATAGGGTAATTAAGGGTAAGAATGATTTTGATATTACCCTAACACATGTCCTAATTCTATTGGACAAGTGTATCTCGACCAAAAACAACCTTAAGTGTAAAATATTATCATTTAGGCCCACTTGGATTAGATTAGGACATTTATTATTATTTAATTCAAAGAAGAGTTAAAAGAGTTAAAATCAAAGTTTATTTACTAATACATTTTTAATATAGGGTTATACATAAGATAAATTCGATTGTAAATATTCATTAGAAAACTAACAAGATTTCCTACATAATGGTATTTTATTTGTAATTTTTAGACATCAAATATGTTAAGTTATTTGTGACACAAAGATGATGCAGTAATTATCTTATTAATGAAATATTGACATAATTGATATTATAAATGCCTAAATAAGTATAATTTGAGTCTTTTTATGAATTACACTAATTTTATTGGTTACTATGATATATTAGTGTTGATATAATCAACTTGGTTCGAACATATAAATCTGTTATGACTTTCACAAAAATCATATATCAAATAGTGTCAAAATTGACACAAAATAGTTTTTAAATCTAATATTATATTATTAATTGTTATTTTATTCTTAAAAATCTAAGGTTTGGCCAAATGACTTAGATAAGGATATATATATTAATAATAAACAATTTGGGGTTCGTTTGGCATGTTATAGTAATTCTATTAACCATATAGTGTAAGAAAACAAAAAGACACGGTAAATGTTAAATTATTTAACTTAGAGTTAAATCTAATTGATAAGGTTAAAATAATAACCTAAACTTGTCTAAATCCTATTTGTTGATAGGATTTCGACCCATCCCCACTTTAGCTTCGAAATAAGACCCATTGGAACCATTATATACCGATTTTGACTTTAATATAAAATAATATTTTGAGATATTCCTAAGGTGCCCCTCTCCTCCCTTATAAAAGGGCACCTCCTCCCCCTCCTCCTCACACCAATTTGAGCACTCAAGCTCGGCCAAACCCTGCCAAAATCCCTTCTCCACTTCCCTAGAAACATCCTAGAGGTTCTGGTCTTCCTCAAAGACCGATTTTAGTGCCCTAAGAGGAGGTCTCAAAGAGGCGCTTCAAAGAAGAGGTAATTACCGTTACCAATTCTTTCATTTTTATTTCTTCTTCCACTTTTTCTTCTTAGGTTGTTTCATTATGAAGTAATAACATCAGTATCACGCATATACTGATATGTTATTATAAGTATGAAACAACCTTATTTCACCATCTATCCATTCTACGGAAAAAGAAATCACCGCGTGTGCGTACGTACGGAATACCGTCTCCACGCCGTGGTGTAATCTATTTTCCACCACCACCTTACATGGATGGGTATAATGGTGTAAAGAATAACTATACATAGTTATTACAACGTCATATTAATTCTGATATATTGTATAATCCACTCCAATTCAATTCAATATTTATGGAAATGATATCATCGCTCGTGCGTACGTACGGACTACCGTCTCCACGACGCGATGAGATTCATTCTCCATGTTAACCATTTAAGAATGATTATAAAGTATATATAAGAAATAATAATGAAATATATGAAATTATAAAGATACTGGATTTATGTATATATATATATATATGTATTTCATCTACTTACTTCCATTCAAGACAATAAAGAAAGGAAAACATCGTTCATGCGTACGTACGGACTACCGTCTCCATGAACGGTGTTTTTCATTTCATTTATCTATCTATTATATATATATATATACTGAATATATATGATATATAAATCATATTTTATATTCTGGAAGTAAGTAAATAATGATATAAGTAATAATAATGTCATGACCAACAAGTCAAAACACCTACGATAAATGAGACGATTTTACCCAAAACGCTACTTTAACATGAATTTACAAAAGAATGGGTAATATAAAGTCATAAGTGAACCGTATATGATATAATAACAATGAATATGATTCTGTAATAATTCAATGACATTATTTAAATCATTATACAGGATGTTCGGACACTTACGAAGCAAATCAGACCTAAGGTAAAGGAAATATCACAATCTCATTTTTATCCGAGATTGTTTATACTTTGGTATTTACTGGGGTGTATTTTATTATCCACATCCATGCTTTCTCAATATCTAATATTATTTCCATCCACCTAAAATTGTTTAAATCCAATTTTACCCTTCGATGAGTTTTTATTAAAGGATATGAAAGGAATCTTTTGTCGTTTTTCGTACGAGGTACTTTTTGACTTTTCCGACAAAAGTACGAAGAATGTTTTTTTAACTTATACGGAAAGAATGGATTTTTAAAACATTAGTCCAAAAATATTCCTTTATAAGTTTTCAAGTTTATTTTTAATCAACTTATTTTAGTTTATAATTGTATGACATGTTAAGAAAAGAAAAGTGTTTTTGAAGAAGAAAGGATATTTTCCTCAAGAATGGAGTTCAAGTGTTTTATCAAAATTATTTTCCATCTAAGATAATAAAGGGTTCTGTTTTTATCCATATTATTACATTGGTTTGATTATGTTTTGATGGAAATATTTTTATGAATTCCTTTATCTTATATGAATTGATTTATGATGTCATGATGTTTCAAGAGTCCCATTTTTGTTACATGTGTTATGCGATGATGTATGATTATGTGGCACACATAATAAAGGATTCATTATAAGATGGGTGGGACCTATATCTCCCTCCAATGCATTGGGTAAAGATTTTATATCTCATGAGATAGACATGGCTGGAACGGTAGGTTATACCGGTTCAGTGAAACAGGACTGAAACGAGGGTGACTCGATTCAGAAAGGGACTTTGTCCACTAAGATAGTCTTGGAAATGAGTCATGACTAACAAGAAATGATTCTCTATGATTATGTGTGTATGCCACAAAGTTTCATGTTTTATGTTATGATTATTGTGATTACATTTCACTGCCATGATTTATCCCATGTTATGAAATTATGCTCTCTTTTGCAGGTTATGATTTCCAAAAGTTATGTTCTTATGAAAATGATGTGATTGATTTTTCTTTTGTTTACCCTTACTGAGCATTTGAGCTCACCCTTTTATGTTTTATTTTCCCCAGGATATAAAGAAAGTTTTTAGGTAAAAAAGGGAAGATCTTTATAGGAGATATTGAAGATCTTTCACTACGATTAGAAGATTACGTTCTGAGATTCCAAAGACACTAAACTATAACGATCCTTGTGTGTGTGTTTTTGTTATGTACTAAGTATTCCGCAAATGTAATGTAATGTCAATGTACGTCAAGATACGGGTCTCTACAGTTGGTATCAGAGGAAAGGTTTAGTCAAACTTTGGAAACTAGGATGTGAGAACGTTAATGAGATCCCTAGAGATATTTATAAGGTATGTCTAGGGATGTCCCTAAGATTAAGTATACGTATAGGTTATAGTACTAGAATTACGCTAAAGATCATAGAATTAAACCTAAGAAGTTAGATATTGAAGTTACTCCCCCTTTATTATGATTTTTGCCTCTCACAATATTCTTTTTGGGTTTTAGACGATGGCTGGAACCCGAAGGAACCGTGTTGATCAATGCAATGGACAATGCAATGATTGCCCTCCTGAACAAACAAATGTTATGGGAGATGGAGTGCAAAATCTTATTGCTATACTTACACAAGCTATGAATCATTCTGGACTTCCAAATGAGCAGAGAAGGGAACAATATTCTATAGAGTCCTTCATGAGGCAACGTCCACCTTCTTTCAGTGGGACTTCTGATCCACTTGTTGCTGAAAAATGGATCAGTACCACTGAAAAGATATTTTCAGTTCTTCAATGTTCTGAGCATGATAAAGTCATCTTAGCAGTATATCGTTTGGAAGGTGAAGTTGATCAATGGTAGAATCTTATCAAGAATACGAGGCCAAGAGATGAAATTGAGTCCATGGAATGGGACGAGTTCAAGAACTTATTTTTCAATAAGTACTTCCCTCGTATTCTTCGAACAAAGATGGAGAAGGAGTTTCTTGAACTAAAGCAAAAGGATGATGAATCTGTTGGTATATACGAAGCAAATTTTACAAGACTTGCAAGGTATGCATCTGGCATTATCATCCAACCTAAAAGTAAAGTTGATTGATTTTTCAGTGGCTTAAAACCAAGTCTTCGAAGGGCATTAGCTATAAGAGACTTCAGTAGCTATGAAGAAATTGTGCTTTGTCCTATCAAGGTAGAAATGGAAGTTTGTGTTACATATCCATCTCATGGTTTTGACAAGAAACGAAAGATGGAGTTCAAGGAGAAATCTCAGAATAATGGTGAAAAGAAGATGAATGTTTCCTTATGCACAAAGTGTGGAAAGAAGCATGGTGGAGATTGTCTTAAAGGGACTAGAAAATGTTTTAAGTGTGGAAAAGAAGGTCATCGAGCAGCTGAGTGTCGAAGTAATGGAAAAAGGGATTCTAATGATGTGAATAAAGTAAACACTGCAGAGAACGCACCACCAACACTTAAATGCTTCAAGTGCAAGGAAATGGGGCATTATGCTAATAAATGCCCTAATCCAAGGGTTAGTGATGATCAACATGAGCAACCACTGAAGGCAAAGGACAAAGGGAAGTCACGTGCGATCACTATTGGCGATGTTGAATATGACAACAATGTGGTAGAATGATTAAGTGTTTATGTAATGGGATCCCAAAATAATGTTGTATCATGTAGTATTGGAATATTTATGTATTAATGTGTTATTCAAAGTGATTGAGATATTTTTGGAAATAAGATGATATGAGCATAATGAAGGGAAAATGAGAAAACGAAATGTTTAACAGTATTCATGAGCTCATGATTGATATAAGGACTAAGTGATATCATGGTTTGAGTATATAGAATTTTGAGGATTTTGGTATGTGGAAGGTGTTAACTTTTAACTGCATTCATGTTTTCACTAAGGTATTCAAGAGAATACATGATTAAGGACTTTTAATGTTTGGAATGGGACCAGAAAAAAACATATCTTATGATATATGGGGATCGATGATGGTATTAAATCTCTGGTAATCATTTTCAATATGTTATGAGAGTGGACTACAGTATTATGGATAAGCCTAAAGATAGGAATGTATTATGTTGGACATAAGTTAGTATTGTTTAAGGATAGAAGTTTTTTCGATATTATTTATGGGATGTTATAGTAATATAGTTTTAGAAAAATGACAACCTGCAGGACGGGCGACAGCCCATCGCGTCGGACAAGGCTGTGGGGATCGAACCCACAACCGAAGTGTGACTGGCCTTTATTGCCTACCACTGGCCTACAGGAAGTCCCTGTTTAGTAGAAACTAGTTTTATTATATTAAGCTGTATGACATATGATGTATAAGGCCATTTTAGGAACCATATATGATTAATCTCACTATAGATCGACTTATGTATATAATTTTTTGCTAAGCTTTTGTTTGAGACAGGTGGAATGACTCGTCATTCTATCACATGATCTGCTAACACTTCACGAATAACAAATTCAACTTCATTTATTTAAGAGATGAAGTGGAAATTGTTAAAGGCACAAACAACAGTGAGATTGTACCAAAATAAAGTAAGTATTTATTCTAATTCAAATTCTTTAACTTTAGGGAAACGATCTTGAAAACCAAAAATGTTGTCCTAGAGATCTTATACCTGATGAATCAGATGGTACCTTATATCATCACAAATCTATGGATGTGTGATTACTGGATTTTCCATAGCCATGTTCTCTACCACTCTCCATCAGAACATGATGGTTAGATTTCTCTTCCATATCCATATTTTCACCTATGTGGAAACCCAGTGATTAGTTTATTTGGGTAATCATTACATTTAATACTATAGTTTTTAAAGCCAAGTTTTGGTATTCCTTTTTACGATGTGGGTTTCTATTAAAGAAACTTTCGAATAGTAAACCATTTATAACCCCGACGAATTTCGAGGGCGAAATTCCTTTTAAGGGGGGTAGAATGTAACAGCCCGAGATTTTATGAAAAATATTCTTTTTAATTTTATTAATGTCTTGTGTTGTATGCTACACCAAAAGGAGCTTGCACAACACGCATCCCTGACTTGCCTTGCATTACAGGAAATCGCAACCTTCCTCGATAGCGTGTGTAGTACGCAATACTGAGTTTCACGAAACAACGATATGCTATTAAAATATTATTAAAACTAGCCGTTATGAATAGTAATAACCACTTTTTAAAATATTGTAAATCTTATTTTTCAAAATGAACTTCATTTTTGGATTCGGAGTATCGAATTTAGCCTAAGGTGAAATTTTGGTACTTTTCGGATAACTTTTATTTTTTGTATGAATAGTGAAAATTAATAAATTTTAATTAAAAACAACTTTTTTAATCAAAATAATTAATAGTGATAAATTATTAATTAGAGTGGTTTTAATTTATATTTAGAATATATTTTTACAATTTAATACAATGTTGGTCATTGGATGTAATTTCACATTTAAACCAGACATAAACAAGTGTCAATCTTTTGATAGATATTGTTTCTTAAAAACACGCTATTTGTTGTGACAGCGGAAATTAATTATAAAATTAATTAATGCAACTTATATTTTGGGAATTTATTAAAATAGAAATCATTTTTGAATTCGGAATATCAATTATAGCTTATGGTAAAATTTTGGCATTTTTCTGAAAAACTTCAATTTTTGATGAATAGTGAAACTACTAAGTGGTAGTTAAGAACTGAATTTTTCATAAAACTTAATTTTACCGCTTCTGTGAATGGAATTTAAAAAATCCTAGAGACACGGTTGATGTCAGTAAGTAAAATGTGGTTCAATGAGATGAAAATAATTTTTGGTGAATAGTAACCTTTTACTTTTATTTACCACGGTTAAAAGTAAATAGGGTAATTAAGGGTAAGAATGATATTGATATTACCCTAACACATGTCCTAATTCTATTGGACAAGTGTATCTCGACCAAAAACAACCTTAAGTGTAAAATATTATCATTTAGGACCACTTGGATTAGATTAGGACATTTATTATTATTTAATTCAAAGAAGAGTTAAAAGATTTAAAATCAAAGTTTATTTACTAATACATTTTTAATATAGGGTTATACATAAGATAAATTCGATTGTAAATATTCATTAGAAATCTAACAAGATTTCCTACATAATGGTATTTTATTTGTAATTTTTAGACATCAAATAAGTTAAGTTATTTATGACACAAAGATGATGCAGTAATTATCTTATTAATGAAATATTGACATAATTGATATTATAAATGCCTAAATAAGTATAATTTGAGACTTTTTATGAATTCCACTAATTTTATTGGTTACTATTATATATTAGTGTTGATATAATCAACTTGGTTCGAACATATAAATCTGTTATGACTTTCACAAAAATCATATATCAAATAGTGTCAAAATTGACACAAAATAGTTTTTAAATCTAATATTATATTATTAATTGTTATTTTATTCTTAAAAATCTAAGGTTCGGCCAAATGACTTAGATAAGGATATATATATTAATAATAAACAATTTGGGGTTCGTTTGGCATGTTATAGTAATTCTATTAACCATATAGTGTAAGAAAACAAAAAGACACGGTAAAAGTTAAATTATTTAACTTAGAGTTAAATCTAATTGATAAGGTTAAAATAATAACCTAAACTTGTCTAAATCCTATTGGTTGATAGGATTTCGACCCATCCCCACTTTAGCTTCTAAATAAGACCCTTTGGAACCATTATATAACGATTTTGACTTTAATATAAAATAATATTTTGAGATATTCCTAAGGTGCCCCTCTCCTCCCTTATAAAAGGGCACCTCCTCCCCCTCCTCCTCACACCAATTTGAGCACTCAAGCTCGGCCAAACCCTGCCAAAATCCCTTCTCCACTTCCCTAGAAACATCCTAGATGTTCTGGTGTTCCTCAAAGACCAATTTTAGTGCCCTAAGAGGAGGTCTCAAAGAGGCGCTTCAAAGAAGAGGTAATTACCGTTACCAATTCTTTCATCTTTATTTCTTCTTCAACTTTTTCTTCTTAGGTTGTTTCATTATGAAGTAATAACATCAGTATCACTCATATACTGATATGTTATTATAAGTATGAAACAACCTTATTTCACCATCTATCCATTCTACGGAAAAAGAAATCACCGCGCGTGCGTACGTACGGAATACCGTCTCCACGCCGTGGTGTAATCTATTTTCCACCACCACCTTACATGGATGGGTATAATGGTGTAAAGAATAACTATACATAGTTATTACAACATCATATTGATTCTGATATATTTTATAATCCACTCCAATTCAATTCAATATTTATGGAAATGATATCATCCCTTGTGCGTACGTACAGACTACCGTCTCCACGACGCGATGAGATTCATTCTCCATGTTAACCATTTAAGAATGATTATAAAGTATATATAAGAAATAATAATGAAATATATGACATTATAAAGCTACTGGATTTATGTATATATATATATATATATGAATGTCATCTACTTACTTCCATTCAAGACAATAAAGAAAGGAAAACAGCGTTCATGCGTACGTACGGACTACCGTCTCCATGAACGGTGTTTTTCATTTCATTTATCTATCTATTATATATATATATATACTGAATATATATGATATATAAATCATATTTTATATTCTGGAAGTAATTAAATCATGATATAAGTAATAATAATGTCAAGAACAACAAGTCAAAACACCTACGATAAATGAGACGATTTTACCCAAAACGCTACTTTAACATGAATTTACAAAAGAACGGGTAATATAAAGTCATAAGTGAACCGTATATGATATAATAACAATGAATATGATTCTGTAATAATTCAATGACATTATTTAAATCATTATACAGGAGGTTCGGACACTTACGAAGTAAATCAGACCTAAGGTAAGGGAAATATCACAATCTCATTTTTATCCGAGATTGTTTATACTTTGGTATTTACTGGGGTGTATTTTATCATCCACATCCATGTTTTCTCAATATCTAATATTATTTCCAACCACCTAAAATTGTTTAAATCCAATTTTACCCTTCGATGAGTTTTTAGTAAAGGATATGAAAGGAATCTTTTGTCGTTTTTCGTACGAGGTACTTTTTGAATTTTCCGACAAAAGTACGAAGAATGTTTTTTTAACATATACGGAAAGAATGGATTTTTAAAACATTATTTCCAAAAATCTTCCTTTATAAGTTTTCAAGTTTATTTTTAATCAACTTCTTTTAGTTTATAATTGTATGAGATGTTAAGAAAAGAAAAGTGTTTTTGAAGAAGAAAGGATATTTTCCTCAAGAATGGAGTTCAAGTGTTTTATCGAAATTATTTTCCATCTAAGATAATAAAGGGTTCTGTTTTTATCCATATTATTACATTGGTTTGATTATGTTCTAATGGAAATATTTTTATGAATTCCTTTATCTTATATGAATTGATTTATGATGTCATGATGTTTCAAGAATCCCATTTTTGTTACATGTGTTATGCGATGATGTATGATTATGTGGCACACATAAGAAAGGATTCATTATAAGATGGATGGGACCTATATCTCCCTCCAATGAATTGGGTAAAGATTTTATATCTCATGAGATATACATGGCTGGAACGGTAGGTTATACCGGTTCAGTGAAACAGGACTGAAACGAGGGTGACTCGATTCAGAAAGGGACTTTGTCCACTAAGATAGTCTTGGCAATGAGTCATGACTAACAAGAAATGATTCTCTATGATTATGTGTGTATGACACAAAGTTTCATGTTTTAAGTTATGATTATTGTGATTACATTTCACTGCCATGATTTATCCCATGTTATGAAATTATGCTCTCTTTTGCAGGTTATGATTTCCAAAAGTTATGTTCTTATGAATATGATGTGATTGATTCTTCTTTTGTTTACCCTTACTGAGCATTTGAGCTCACCCTTTTATGTTTTATTTTCCCCAGGATATAAAGAAAGGTTTTAGGTAAAAAAAGGGAAGATCTTTATAGGAGATATTGAAGATCTTTCACCACGATTAGAAGATTACGTTCCGAGTTTCCAAAGACACTAAACTATTACGATCCTTGTGTGTGTGTTTTTGTTATGTACTAAGTATTCCGCAAATGTAATGTAATGTCAATGTACGTCAAGATACGGGTCTCTACAAGTATCCTATGGTGGCCATACATAAGATGAGTCATGTCCTATAAACCAATGCATTTTTCACATTTGGGTGTTGAAAATATTCAATGAGGAATTCAAATGGTTCTTGGAATTCATCATCCCATTGATAGGATATTTATTCCCTTCTTCATTAGAATATTGAAGGGGTGATATTTTACCAATTTGTTAGATATGAATATCTGAATGTGGGAGATGTGTCTTTGGATCCCCCTTAGTTCATTAGTATTTCTTGGGGTGACATTTCTAAAATAGATATAGTATTCTATAGTCCACCTTAATGTTGCAGTGGAATACCAAAAATAGATGGAACATCCATAATTTTCCCTTGAAGGTCCATTTCATAGGATTCATATTCAGACTGTGTTATTACATCGTGTTGAAGACTATTTTAGGGTCCTTGAAATGATCACATAAATCTATGGATTTGGCCACCAGGTCATATACATAAAGTTCAACAATATTTGAAAATAGTTTCATGAATATATAATGCATGGTGGAATGGTATTTAGTGTTAGTATTCTATTATATAAAGTGCATGACCTGGTAGAAAAATATCACCTAATTCACTCCAAATGAAGTTTAATATTACTCTTTTTAGACCATTTTTATTTTATTGTACCCTGAATAGCCTCCCATGAAAGAGGAATCTTGGAAGAGAGTCATTACATCGATCAAGAGTTTTACGATCAGCATTGGTAAATTATCATTTGGGGAGTACCGATTAAAGTCAATGAAATAAATGGACACTATATTCCAATTCATTTTCTTAACAATGATGATGTTTGAAATCCACCATGGCTATTTCAATTCTAAAAAAAATTCCTTTAAAAAAAATTCCAACTTCTTCCTCTAAATAGGTGGAATGATAGGGGCGAATCATTTGTGATTCCTTCTAGAAGACACTATGCTAATCCAGTAGTCTGAGAAGATTCATAGGCACATCCAGATTCATTCTGGGAATTTCTATGTAGTTCTATTTGAACACGTATTGACACTGATTCAATAATGTCTTGTACATATCTTTCTTTTCTAGCGGACTGGTGATAGTGATAAGTATAGGTTGTGGGTATTCTTCCATTCCTTGATATATCTACCAAAGCTCTATGATGGTGGTGGAGACACCATCCTCAAATGGGGGAGGGGAAATCATGAGGTCATTCACATCATCATTAATATTTGAAATTTTTGAGGCATTTCAACATGAAGTTGTAAATTTGGGGGTTCATTGTAACCATTAGGGTGAGAGAGGGCGTGAGAAGAGACAATATCATCCCATGTTGTCTGAGTTATTGTAATGAGAAGCCAGGGATGATTCTTTGTTACACTATCATTGTGATCTGACGAGACATGGACCTCTGGGTTCAAGACTACCTAGTTGTATAGAATTATTTGAAGCATATATTAACTATTGAGCATAATCAAAGGATATATGTGGGTGGACCCCATGACATTTCTTGATTAAACATATATATTATCATCACTTATTGTTTTTTTCTTAACACTTTGTTGAAATATTCATCAATATATGTGGATATTAAAGTCTCAAAGGGGTTTTTTCACCATTCAGAATGTTGACCATTCCATTTATGGGGAATTTTAAACATCAGTAGAATATTGATGCTACCACCATGTGGCTATGGACCCCATTCTTTTCCATATTAAAATTGGATGTGGTGTATTATTGGATAACCCTAAAACCACGTCAAAAAAGATCTCCCCAAACTAATTTCTGAGCATGATCTTCTTGATATGTCTTTTCTAACATTTATCATATCCTTGAATAGCCATATTTCTGTGAGAATTATCCACTTAATTATATCCCATAAAATTATGGGTTCAAACTAGTATGAGGTTCATCTTGGAACCATTATCAAATGGATCCCAATGTACCTTGTCATTATTGAGTATACTTGAATCATATAAGAGAATAATGTTCCCCTAAATCACTTCATTTTTGTCCTATTTAGCGAATGAAATGGAAGCATGGAGTTATACTGACACTGTCTCCCATCGATTAACATGGTATGTGGATACTTATATATCAAAATAATGTCAGCTTCATAGGGCCTAAAAATGGGCCTACCTATGTTATTTTGAAATACATAACACATCCAATATTGCTAACTTCACTAGAAAAAATCCAATATTTTTATATTTTCATACATTTATTCCATATTTTAGTGCTTCACAATCTGATTTTTCTCAAAGATACATGACATAGGAGTTGAGGCATTTGAGGTGGAAGAACCTGATGGCTGTAAATAAATTGAGGGAATATTTTCTTCCAGTGGTGCAGGTCGTGCTAACATTCCATGTTTCCAGGGATGATCAGATAGCAGAACCCCTAATAGGCATTAATGCATGGAAAATATTTACAAATGACTATTTTTTGGTTTATGAGACACCTATATACCTTTTTGGGGACTACTTTGGAACATTCCCTTGAGTATCAATTTCATATATGTTCTCAATTGGGACAAGAAAATAATATTAGCTCTGAACACACCCACGTTTTCCAATTATCCATGGTTCTAGAACATCAAGCCCTTTATTGCCAGGTTATTCATAGGAAACTCGTATCCTGAGGGTTATTCATCATCAGAGAAGGTGTATTTTAAGTGTATCATGTTGACCAAACCATTGACAAGCTCTTCCTCTTATTAGAATTTTATTCAACGAGTTAGTGCCCAAACATTAGATGTTCCTGGGAATAAGTCAGTATGTTTTAGAGCATGCCTTTATGAAGAATATGACTCATCCTATTCTGTTTATTCCTATTTTTGATGGTCATGCACACCTTTCATATGAATATTTTATGTTTCACCCTTGGTTGGTGGATCTGTTGTGGGTCTGTACAGTTGGTCTATTAGGGTGGCCTAGTATTGGTCAACTATTTTTTTGAGTCATCTACTTGTTGAACTTTTGTCCATGCTTAGTTCGCACATTCTTCCAACATACCTTCTATTTTGTTTGGGAAATGTTCATATGGGACACATTTTCTATGGATTTATCCAACAATATATATTATCAATATTCCAGGTATTGAAGGAGGTATTTCATGAGGAAGCAGTCCTCGATATTATAATCTAGACTTCTATCAAAAGGGTATTAGTCTGGAGAGTTGGTGTGGCTGATTTCATCGAGCTTCCTGGGATATGATAGCATAATAACTATATTATCCATGTATACCTGAAAATAAATATGGACTTGTTCATTTAGTAATATGTTTACATTATTCTTCCATTCCTAAAATATCATTATACCTTTATTTCCTAATTTTTCTGGCAAAGGGAGGTTGTGTGCCTTTCACCACTCTAAACAAGGTAATGGGTGATTTAGAACCTACCAAGGTGATTTGATGTGAATGATTCTGGTAAGAGAGTGATAGTTGTAGCCTTTATATTCTAAAACATTTCCTCTATGTTGTGAAAATTATTCATGGTTTTGATTGGGTTCACTGAATGGATTCTTTAGGATGTTGTTCCATTTTTTCAAACTCACGGAACAAACCATGATAATTAATTAGCATTATGAGTGTCTAAAACTCATCTTAGATATTTTTAGCATAGAGTTATTTCTTTTTCCCTTATTATAAAGGGATACTAATAAAAAAATTTACAGCTTTCCATTTGGATATGAATTAAGAAACTCATTAATTCTCATGTTTCATGGAGTTCTCCAGGTTAATGATCATTATGATTTATTCCTGATGTTGAATTGGTAAAGGAATTTACAATGATGGTATTAAAATCCTACAATGGATCATACTTGTTAGTTATTGTAACATACAAAGGATTCCTATGTGAGTATATGTACAAAACACAATATATATTTTTCTCATATGGATCTTGAGGGTCCATCATCAGCCCACATCATGATACGAAGTGTAGCCACAGGCTCGATGGTGTTAAGAATCTCTTGGGGAACTAATTTGTAATCCACCACCCACCTACTGGGAATGGGTGGGGATCAATGATGTGGCCCCAATTTCACATTATGATGATTCATTATTTTTACTCTGACATAATTATTCCCCTTGAGAGTAAGAGGTTATTACTACAATAGAGGTATGTCAAAATAATTTTTGAATTCAAACATTATATATACAATCTACCAATATTGGAATCATGTTTGATGGATCAATACATCTCTCACTAGAGGAATCATTATATAAGTTATAATATTCATATGTTCCATAAAACGATTCCTAGAAGTAATATTTTACCTAAGTATCTCCTCATTGATTCACCATTGTGTTTATATCTCACTCTCGTTTTGAGGAATATGTTCTATTATAGATGGAACCTCCAATATCCTTGGTGATTATTTTATTTTTTACAAACCATTCCATTTTTTTTAGTGTTCCACCCCTGATATGATAGCTCACTATTCAGAGGTTCCATATTTTGGAGACCTATCTGGTTCTAGGTGCGTACAGCCTTTGTTGGGGCATCCAAATCACCGTCCTCTCATGGTAAATTTTTCATTTTCTGGCCCTATTAATTTTCATCATGATCAAAAATGTCTTTAATGTTGAGAGGGATGAAATTAATTAATTTATATTTGGAAATGGTGGTCGTGCCATTATATTCAATGAAATAGGATGATTCCCCAGTACAATCTTCAAGGTCATTAATCGAACCCCTGGCCATATTGTTCCTTTACAGATCACAACCCCAGTGCTATATGATTTCCATCACTGTACGATTCTTCCAACATTATCTATGAACAATGAACTTGAGGGAGTTTCCGGTCATGATTTCGGATTCGAACACGATTAGTAGAGGATTTCCATAATGGGGGAGGAATAGGTGGTATCCCAACTAAATATTTTTTTTCTTCCTAAAATAGATAATACTGATTTTCTATTCATTGAAGATGATAATGAATATTACCCATTTCATGTGAGGTGGGGGCTATTTAGTGATAAATTTTTTATTGATTGGTAATATTTTTATTTATACAATTATTCTAGTTGGGGATTTGATGACTCCATTGATGGGAATGATGATATAAATTCCCCCAACAGAGAAAGTTGGGTTGTAATAGAATCATTGTTGATATCCCTAGCACCAATTCAGGGTCAATAATCCTAATGATAGTAATTTATATATTAATTCCCCCAACTTATTTTGTTGTGGTTTGTTTGAATTTTCTTCTGATACATAATGAATTATTTCAAGAATTGTTGATCTGAGCGGTGGAAGTGGTGGTAGATATTCTATAGTTCTGGAGTGTTCAGTCTACTCCAAAATG
Source organism: Viscum album (assembly GCA_963277665.1). Taxonomy (NCBI): domain Eukaryota; kingdom Viridiplantae; phylum Streptophyta; class Magnoliopsida; order Santalales; family Viscaceae; genus Viscum; species Viscum album. Next base: position 1,701,484,772 of record OY728127.1, read on the forward strand.
TATAATATGGCAGCTACTAATGTGGCTTTGTTGATGTGGTGTAGTTTTGGTTTTATAGGATGTGGGAGTGATGATAGCCAATGGTGGGAATCATTCATTACTAGAATATGTCTGGTTGATCAAAACATTGAACTCTATGTCTACAATGCATCCACATTTTGTTGAGGGGATTAGATTTATTTTTCATTGTCTATCCTCTACATCAGTTATTGATTCCTAATCACCATTTAAATTTGGCCATTCTACTATTGTGACAGACAAGACATGCCATTACCAAGTCCTCAAAATTTACTTAAGGCTATGGAAATAAATTATGTTGTATCTATTGGGATAATTCCTTATAGGGGCGTGATAAAGTGAAACACTCCATACATTACTCTTCCATAAATAACTATTCATGATGAGGCTTTATATATTAGATTCCAAAGTGTTTTACTGCAATAGTGTCAAGAATATTAATGATTTTCACTTTTTTTTTTGCAATTTTTGATCTGATTCCATGGAGATAGTGTCCTATTCTATTTTATAATAGAGTATCTTGATGGTATAAACGTGACCATATTATCCTAGATAAGGGAGGTTTCTAGACATTAGACGTTGATGAGTATCCCACATATTTTTTAGTTGATATGGCATTCACTCTTTTTCAATATAATCTAGGATATCATAGTTAAATGTAGTGAGGTGAAAAAACATTACTGGGATATTGTTTCTCTATAACACTATCCACATTTCAATGTACTCCTCCTCTTCGTCGAACAGACATGCCTTCATCAATTCATACCATAGAATATGATTCTAATGTTCACATACTGATTGGAGTATAGTGATACTAGAAACTGATGGTAATTTATATGTGGTAGACCCTGATGTTTCAATCACCTCTCTATAATAAGGAATCATATATTATAACACATCTCTATAAGGTGGAGTCTGAGAATTTAGAACCTATTTATACAATGGTTTGTGGGAATGGGGAGGATCTCCTTATCCAAGGGAGATATCATCAGGGGGTGGTTGTCCACAGTGGATGTCTGATGTAGAGTCTGTTTGATCCATGTGCACACTACCACAAGGAAGACTCTCATGGTAATGATCATCTTCCACTTATGTGGATGGGGTGATGGACCCTTCTGGTGTTGATTATGTGTGTCAAAAATCCTCAAGGACCGTAGTATTGAGAAGATTGGGAATATGGTTCATGTCTTGTATAGTGGTTGTAATATGTTGAAATTCTTTTTGTAATTATGATTATATATAATCCTCTTATATGAAATTTTTCTGAACATTCTTATAACTATATGGTGCAATGGGGGTATTATACCTCAATTAAGAATCTTTGGGAATATTCCAATGAGTTTTCTCCTTTTTTATTGTGATATGAGCTGATCGAGAGACCTATTTTATTCACATGTGGTGGTCATTAGTCAAGACAAGAGAAAGAGGCCAATATGAGTCTTTGGGATATACGAAAAGTCATTCATTATAGGTCTATGATCCAACCTAAAGGAATTTTATGCTCTTACTTGGTGAGCACCATTGGACAAGTAATATGTTTTAGGTCCAAATATTCATTTCACACTAGAATATGTTGATGGTTCTCCAAAATTGGATTCAGGATGTGAGCCACCATGAATACGACCTCATAATTAGGATGGTATATTCCTTCAGTTACAAATGTAGGAATATGAACATGTCCTCTATGATATGTGGTAATATGTTGAACATATTCACAGATTGGATTATGATCCTTTCTTAAGGTGTGTGTCATTCTCACATTGTTATCTCTATCCATAGAGTTGGTATATTCATGATATGAGGCCTTTACAGTATTCTGATGGACTTATTCAACAATAATATGAGCATGTTATAGGGCTTGTGAACCTCTCACTTGTTTAGCCATATCCAAAATAGGGATATGATCCCAATCATGAGCCTTTGTAATATGACCCTAATGATTTTTTGTAGGCACATGCCCTAGTACAAAAATATGTTCAACTCTTAACATGAGATTCCATGTAGTGATTTGAGTATGAGCTCTGTCTGATGCCTTGTCTGTCACAAGAATGTTCTAATAATCCACTTGAACGAAAGAGATAATGTGTGAATTTTATGTTTTAAACACATATTTTTAAGTATTAGTGTGTAGAACTATCCTATTTTTATTGATAGGAATATTTTCATTTCCCATTATATTCAACAGTGTCAGAATATTCCATATGATTTTTTCAAATTTTGCTAAAATATATTCCTATTTAGTAATGTGTTTGCAAGGAAATAAGCCTGCACATGTTCTATATTCACTATTTACTAATAGATAACATCGATTGTTGTATGGATATGATCACTTTTTTTCCAATATGTGGCACCAAAATATAACAATTGACTTCCTAAAATGTTTAGGAATATTCTACCCCCCCATGTATTCTACTAGAGTATGCCCACAATCATGATCCAAGTGAATTGGGATATGATCTTACTTACTGGTTTCTACTAAAATATATTGATGTGACTCATTAGTGGGAATGTGGATATGATCACACCCCTAGATATCTGACATCTTCCTCTGCCAATGTGTTAACCTATCATTTTGTTCTTGGTAATCATATGAAGATGTGAGTTCTATGTTAACCATATAAGGTGGCTGGGGGGTACTAGCAGGTTAGTGTGGGTGATGGGGGTTGACAGGATCACTACAAGGTTGACTATATACTCGAAGGGATTTTTATTTGAACCCTAGGTGAAACTTCATTAGATACTGAGTATGGGGGTTTTTTTACTCTTTTGATTTTCTCCCGATGTAGTTAGTTTTGGTAAAAAGGTCCACGGGCTAATTTTCACCATTCCCTAGGCCATGTCATCTCACAAATTTGCATTTATAGTGAAACTCACAGGTATCTTCCTTTGTTATTATTATACTATGTTTGTGGTAATCCCATGCCATTGTGTTCACCACCTATCATTGGAGTTTTCGAGAAGGTGAGATCATTTTACAACCCATGGGAGTTAATGTTGTTGGAGCCTTACTAGAGAGACCACTGTATAAAGAAGATATTTTCTCTGATCATGATAATGTTGATGATAGTAGTATCTAAAATCATGAAATCAAAAACGAACAATGATACTTATTAGTGCAATATCATTGGCTTGATGTTTTTTCAATCACATATGCAAGGAAATTCAAATTTTAATTTATTCATTATCTATCTATTCTACTCATTCGGATTTGTCAAAAATAATGATGGACTTATTTAGTGTGAAACATTATTATAGGGGATCAGATTTGAGATCATTCATGTCTTACATTAATTGTTTGTGTAGGATATGAAAAAAGAGGGCTCATGCAAGATTAACTAATCATTTTTTTATTTGATATATTCACATTGACTTCACCATTACTATTTCAGTAGGACAGAGATGAATGGGTAACCCTTTATAAGGTGTATTTATTTTCACCTGATGGTTGATTTTTGGGGGTTTTATTTCAATCACAACCATACAAATCAAGTCACCATTTTAGTTCTTAATAGGAACTCCCAAAGGATCCCTCATCTATAACTATGTACATACCATATTTATAAAATAAAGTGGTCACATAGTGTTTCTGACATAATGGAATTAGGGGCTTATATTTTTTGAGAGGATAGGAGGTCTGGATCATCATATCCTTTTGAGTGGAATTGATTCTTACTTAGATACTCTCTTATAGATTTAAGAAATGTACGTGAATCACTTCCTAATCAAGATTCGGGACTAGATACCCTAGAAAATTAATAATGGTTTATTATCATTATAAAAAATAGAGATGGGATCTCATTAAAGAATATAGTAAATTAGGTCTCATTAGTGAATCCATATGTATATATCTGATGTTCTTTGTCCATTTTTGTGTAGTGGGACCTATTGATTAATGAAACCATATAACCAGGTATATCATGATTTTTTCCATGAAGGAAGCCTCTTAATATTTTGAGGAGAAGAATGGGTAACATATTATGTACTATTACCATAGAACTATGTCGTTCGCTATTTTTTTCCAAGCATGTAGGAAGTAAATACTCCGAGGGGAGGATTGAGACATTATGAAACATCATATGTTTCTAGGTTATTACATGATTAAATATCCACATAGTTAATTAAACATGTGTTGTTAAACGTCATACTAAGATGAAATATTTGTGGACACAAAGGAAACATATGTTCAAGCTCTATCCTTAGGGATACATCTTAAAATACTATTTATAGTAGGAATCAGAGTTATTATAGGTTGGTCATGCTTATGAGACTAACCCCAAGGTAGATCCTTATATGTATAGTGTTGTTTTTTTCATTCAACTCATTGTGGAATACATATTGGGATTTCACATTATAGTGGTGATTCATGATGCCAATGAGGTGTTCAATGTGACTCCATAAGCGCTCGTGAGCTATGATCAGTGTGAAAAACAAGGGATAGTATGTGATCATCCTCATTTCATAAGGATAGTGGACTGCTATATTAAAAAATCCCTTGGATGTCAATAAAGATCTTATACCTTAAAGAGGAATCCTTATTATCGAAATTATGGTATAAATTGGATTCATTATATATTAATTACTTTTATTGCATATTGAGGGAGAAGGTAGAGTGATCATATCATGGTAAAAATTGGGCACCACTGGTTGAAATGATGAATACATGGGTCTTACGTCAATATTGATATTTATTAGACCTTTGGTCGTAGAAAGACATCTTATGTATCCTGGTTATTATTGTAATCATATTTCTCATAGTTCTATTGATTATGGATTAAATAATATTTTTTCATTTTCCATGGTAGAGGATTATGATACAAATGATATGATCATCGATTCTCCATAATCCCATGTGAGATACGATAAGTGTGAGAACAAAGGATTGAAAATTATTTGTCTCACTACTTATGGATGATAAAATTATGTAAAATGACCTCCATTTTAATGGTAAATATAGATCTCGAGCCTCAAATAGGCGTCTTTCATATCATACATATATAAGTAATTTTAGGTCTCATAGTTACCTATATTGGGTCTCACACACTAATATTGCCTTTTCGTCGGGGCTTACCCCCTGAGGGTAGACAATGTTACCAAGAACTTGAATTCCCTTATAACCTGGGCTGTTTATAGCCTGAAATATATTGGTTGTCCACATTAAATTACTTTATTGTATTCATGATATGTTGGTGGATATGTTCCTGGTAGGTCCTAAGGAAATCAAGTAATCCAATTTTCATTTTTGTGGGACATATCATATCATGAATTGAATGCCTTAGCGTTGTCGAGAGATGAAGGATAATTCATCTAGAGGATATAGCAAGACCAGGCTAGCGACCCCTGAAGCTATCACATGACCCTGAATTCCTTGTCTAGTGGGTTTCCCATGACCCAACTAACTTACCCTGGTGTAATCATGAGAGCTTGATGACATGATTGGACGGTGTCATGATAGTTGGTGAGAAATGTCTCAAATTATGTCACTTGTCTTGGATGACATGTATTGATGGTATCAAGAGACCTAGCTTGTGTTCTTGAATGTTGTTGTGAGGTCTTGTTTAAATTCCGAGGTGCTACTGTGAAACTGAAATAACATGTGTTGGAACCATTATATGAGGTTTGTGAAACATAGAATGTACCTAGTGGGACATGAACATTGAACTCAGAGGGTTTCTTGAGACATGGGTGGAATGCTCAAGGGGAACCATGTTAAATAACTTGAAATGTATGATAAACATTGAAAAACCAAAATAGTATACATAAGGAGCATCGAATGTTCTTGAAAACATGTGATGGTACTATCACGTGTCCATGGGTAGTTCTTGAAAAGTAGATGAGTATAAAAAAAATTACAACCTATATCCCTCCAACCATTAGTATATGTTATTTAATTTATATTGTGAATTCCATAAATTTTTTTAATGTTATTTTATATTAAGACTCACATGATCTACTAGATGTGTAGGATGCTCCCCATGTGTTCTTCTAGACATCCTTCGCATGATCTATGGGTGATCATATGATGATATTTATACATGGAACATGATTTCTCTATTTTCCCTTCGATCCTACCTAATGGGATGTTTATCTGATAACAAGCTAATCCTTCTATAAAATATACTCTAAAGATAGTGTGTTTTGTGGTGATAGGGACAAATATGTTCGGAGAGTCATAATGTACATCTTTATGATGGATTTTGGCATTTATAGGCCTCTCTACCCCGGTTGTTCGTTGAATTTCAGAGTTACTATCACTCGAATCCCAGATGGAGTAGACAGATGGCCTCAATGCCATGTGTCTTCATGAAGTCCTGTAATAGGTAGCACCCAAAGGCATCAACTATTTTTCAGAGACCATGGGATCACACCATCAATTCCACCCATTGTTGTATTATTTCCAATTAATGGTATGTTTTTTGCATGGGGACATTTCAAGTAACCATTATGATGTCATGTTTACATGTCCAAGGGACATCGTGAGATTAGGGGACCTTTATAAGGCCTTCATGAGATTTCGGTTGGATTTTTGGTAATTTTCATGAGGCAATGATGACGTCTCAAGGGGCCTTCATAGGATCATGATGAAATTTAAAGGGGTATTAAGACACCATTATGTGAAAACCAATAGCATGTTGTGAGAGTTTTATGATAGCGATTGGATTCTGCCACCTCCCCCATTTTATTTCTATTATTTATTTGACAAAGGATGAGGGGTCCATGTGGTTGTGTGGGTGTCATTGGGGATAATATCATAACATCCTTGTGATGTGTCACATGAAAACAAAAGTACCTGATAATTTGAAATATTTTATTCCATACAACAATGTGGTGTCTTTCAGAATTATAGGATTATGCATCCAGGATATACCAGAGGCCCATCATGTGTTGAGGTTGAAAGGACGGAGGGCTTTCATTTAATGAAATGGGAACATTGCTAGGTTCTTGCGGTGTCTTTCATAATTCTAGCGGTGTGTTGTGTGACTTTTAAAATTTCAATATTCTCCCACATCCTATACATTTTTTTCGCTTTGTTATTTTACATGGTCTTTTGATATTGTGATCTTGATTGAATTTAACATCCAAGATAATAATATAATAATAATTCTCATATTTATTAAATATTTTTAAATAGAAGGTAATTTAACCATAAAAGGGTGATATGTTCAATAGCGTACCGGACACAAAATAAGGATTTTCTTTGAAATTGTACATTTCACACAATATAGAGTTATATTTTAAAAGTAATAATATATTATAATATTATTATTTTAAATGGGTGTTATTTACTACTCATTGTATTCAAAAAACTGAATAAAAATATCTATATGATTAATACACAAGTTTATTAAATATTTTATCATTCTTCTAATAAATTTTATAGGCCTAAAATGAAAATAAATCCAATTTTATGCATATAATACTCTAATATTATAAAAGGTTGTTTTTTCCTTTGGATGGTGAACTATTTTAAATATTCTTTTTTTGTTTTTTATGTTCTATTTAACAAAATACACTTTTTATTTGGATTAATGTATTGAAATTTACATTGCTTGAATTTTATTTTATTTTCTAATAATATGTATATCTTGGTCTATAGTGAAAAATGCTACATTTTTAATTCAAAACTACCATTTCATCTAATTTATCTATATTGTTATTTTATTATTTTACATGTTTAACATATAATTAGATATAATTTTTATCCTTCAATCCAATGTAGTTAATTGGATTCCTTTTCAAATATATATTAATCAAAAAACAATGTGAACTATTGAATGTTTTACTTTAAAAAACCGTTTTCTAGACCCGTCAATGAGATTAGTGTTAAACCAAATTCAACTATATCCATTAATTTATTTTTAAAAAATGAACATACCTGGTTGTATTCAGTATATAAAATGTCATCTAATAATACCAAAATAATTTTTGGTGAATATTAACTTCGGTATTTTATTTACCATGATAAAATGTAATTATGGTAATTAAAGACAAAATAAATATTATAATATTATATAATTACTGTAAGACTTGTCTTAATTTTATTGGATGAGTTATTTACCCACAATAACATCTTTTTGATGAAATGGCGACTTGTGGATTCTACCTTTGTGTGATTATGACATTTATAACATTTAATTTAATGTAAATAAAAATATGCCATAAAAATGTATCTTCACACTAAAAATGTTTTAATATAGGGTTATGAAAGTGATATTTTCTACTATGAATAAAAAAAATCCCTTAAAAATGGTAATTTATTTATAGTTTTTAGTAATTCAATCATTAAATTATATTATGACACAAATATGACGCAGTAAACTATAAATTTAAAAAAGATTAAAATAAATGATATTAATACTATTAAAAAATTAATAATTTTAAATATTTTATGCCATACAATTTTTTTTTCAAATAATAAGGAATGTTATTATTGAGGTATCATAGTTTTTTCTATGGAATCATGTTATCATTAGATTTTTTAAAAACCATTTAATAAATTGTGTCAAATTTAACATTATTCATATTTTTTAATATAAAATATTTTTTAAAGGATATAAAACTTTTAAAAATATATTATTTGAAAAAAATGAGATAATTATATAATATTCATTAATGAATAATATATTGATCATTTTTCATGATTTTTTATTATTTAAGCCCTCTATGTGTAAATTACAAGATAAAATTGTTAGAGTTAAATGGGTTAAAACAAAACAAAAAGTATTAGTGAAAAATTAAAACCTATATAATTTTTATTTTTGTTTATATTATTACCCTTTATTATAAAATCAATGAAATAATTGAGTTTGGACCCATTTTGATTCAAAATTGAAATTATAATAATTTAATACTTTTAATATTTCTAAGGGTGCCCCTTCAATCTCTTATAAAAAGGAAGTCAATATTCTCTATTAATCACAGATACAAAACCTTCTGGATTAGATAATATCTATCCATGACCCTTACTATAATACCTATCCACATAATTGAAGCCATATTATTTCCAAAAAACCATGCTTAGAGGTATTAAATTATTATGAAAGGTTATCATCAAAAAGAAGTGCATTGTTTTTATTTAAGTGTTTCTATTTTATTTCTTCATTCACATTCTTAAAATCTCTTCTAAAAATGACGATATAATAACTATAATATAATAAATATACTGAGATGTTATTATGTTAATATCATCACATAAATCCATCTCCAATTTAATCAAATCTGAAATTAACTTTTCATTTTGTTGTACAGTTGACCACCACATCCCCAATGGATATAGAATTTTTTTAATTACTGCCTCCCAATACTAGTCATAATGATTGAATTAATGTTTATCTATGATGTAAATGACATATTATAAATAATAAGAGAATAATATATCAATTATATTATTATATTCTATACAAATAAAAATTATAGCATCATTCAAGTGTACGTGTGAACAATCCCCTCCATGAAGAGATGTGAGTCTTTTTTATTCACCACATCAGTTTTATTATATTTATATAAGAATATTTAAATTATTATTATAATTATAATAATATTATGATCCTTCTAGTTTATAAAATTATAATTACTATATTTCTATAATGATCAATGATAAATGGAAATGTTACTCATGCATACATACTACCTATCATCTCCATGATTATTACATTGTTCATTTTTAATTACCATAATAAAAAGATAGATTTAAATGTATAACATATTCATAAAAGTGAAACCTATGTCCTGAATATTAATCTTCAGATAATGGAATTATAACAACCTGGAAAATTGACATCGTACCAAGTACATTTTTTAATCAAGTACAAAATATCGATACAACAAATGATATGAACATAAATAATTATGCAATTTTAATAAAATGAAAATATGTGATATAAAAGGAATAATAAATATGTAAAAATTGATCACGCAAGTCAAAATTAAAATAAATTTATTATTCAGGTATATATAGCAACTACGACATTTATTTTGGATATTTTATTGATTCTATTACTATTTTAATGTTTTGTGAAATTTATTAATTAATGCATGTTTATATTGAATTGTTCAAAGTTGTATGTGACACCTTCAATGTTTAATGATTTAATTATCAGTTTTTTTCATCATGATATTAATTTAGATATTTATTTAAATTGATCTAAAATTAATTTACATGATATTTTAGGTCTATATTGAATTTTATTCAATGTTTTCCATCTGAATATTTTTATATGATGTTTTTTAATTTCATTAAAAATGAAAAAGGAATGTTTTATATATGGAAAAAATGAATTCAATGTCACCATAATTGTTATTTGATATTTGGATTCCATTATAAGCATTAGTGTATTTTGAAATGAAAAGATATCCAGTATTCCCATCTTTGGGGTATCTTTTAATTGAAAATTGTATCTTAAATGAAATGGTCACTAAATAAGAAATTGTTTCTTTATTTGGGATTAGTAGTGGTTATAAAAATGGTTTTATAATAAATGTGTTTTATTTATGAAATGGTATTTAAAATTATATGAAACGGGTGATCCCAATACAACATATATGAACATTTTATCCACATTATATCTCACAAGTATTCCGAAAATATCTTATACCATGGTTTCGACCCCATTATAGATCATTATGGATTCTGTTATAGCTTATATGAAGGTATGATCCTAATTATTGCTCACAGGTGAGCCTTGTATAGCTTATATAATTGGTGATCACCATTATACATCTCTAAATAATTGGATAATAATAATATTTGAAGTACTCAATATGATTATTCAAATTGATGAGGGGTTTGAAATAGATATATTTGTATGAAAATCTATGTCTGATGTTCGGGATTGATGTACTTTATATAGGTTTTAATGTTTTCATTTGAGAAATAATTATGAGTGTTATTCGAATGAAAATGTTTTTCTCATTAACTCTAAAAATAGGTAAATGTGTTGTTATGTTTTTACTAAATAAAGGGTTTTATTTATTCTTATCTCCATTACTGAGATTTTTATGCTCATAATAAGTTTTTTTAAAAAATCACTAGATTTATGGAAAAATATAGTCAAGGATGGAATCTTGTAAATGTTTGGTTGAATAATGATGAAATGAAACCATGTTTATTTGTAAGATATCATGTTTTATAAAAAATCGATATTATTAGAAGTTTAAAATTTTATTTCTGTGGTTTTTTATTTAATAGTTATAAAAACAATTTCTATGTATCTGAACCTGAAATGATCCTCTATGTGAATTCATTACATAAATATAGATTATTTAATGTTTAAGGATGGGGCCATATAGTTGGTATAATAGATTGTTTTGGATAACATTAGAGGATAGGATATTGTTAATTTCATTCCTATATATGATTTTACATTATTGGTAGGTTGAAAGGATTTGTCATATTAATATTATCTTGTAGCTTCATCTAAATTATGACTATTCAGAATGGTTCTCCATAGAGTAAATAGGAAAGATATAATGTGAAGGCATCAGGAGGAAAACAAAATTTCCAATCCACCTCATGAGGTGGTCGAAATTTGACCTAAATGATTTTTACAGTGATAGAATAGTAGACTCGGGATATAAATGGTGAAGGAATCCATGAATGAGATCATCCAGATCAACCATAGAGGAATATGATAGTAGTGTATCATTTTATAAGGCAGCATCACCCCAAAATCAAAGGATCATCTAAACTAGTGGTTGCTGAAGGAAGGATCAATACCTTGAATAAAAAAATTTAATTTATTGGATATTCAGATCATTTAAAGGTGACATATTCCATCTATATTATCGAAGATGAAGCTAATAAATAGTTGTCATTGGATAATAAAACTATAGTGAATAATGAAATGGATTCCATGAAAAGGGATGCATGTGAGGAAATTTTCCATGATAAGTATTTCCCTATGGTTGTTCATCTTAAGATGGATATAAAGTTCTAAGAATTAGATCATTTTTATATGGATTTAGTACCCACAAAGGAATAATTCTTCAAAAAATTGTCTTGGTATGTTTTAGATATTACTCGAGATATTAATAATAAAATTAATAGATTTTACATAGGATAGAAAATAGGCATACAGAGAGATTTAGCCACTAAGAATTTAAATGATATGAAAATTTGGTTCATTGTGTAGAAAAAGATGAAATTGAGTTTTTTGACACATAATTTCAATGAGATGATAAGAGTAAGAGATGGTCAAGGAGGCATGAAATGGAGAAGAAACCAACTAAATATCCTGGTGGTAATCCTAAACCTTGTTCCAAGTGTGGTAAAATACATTTTAGTGAATGTACGTCCGGATCTAGAAAGTTATACTAATGTTGTTTTTTTGGCCACAAAGGCCATTACTATAAGGAAATGGTCCTAAACAGTCAAAAATTAGATAATTGATATATAGTCAACCACTATATGTGTTACCTTCAATGATTTGGTACATTATGAAAATATGTTTCCAATGTAAATTACACATGGGAAAACCATTTTGATTTAAAGAAAACGTGACCAAGATTTTTTTTTTCCACTTCAGTTGATATTGAGACATCTCGGGAAGTTATGGAATCTCATAAAATCCTGATATTTCTTGATGGATAATAATATGTTCCAGGTTTTACATCCACCATTACAGGTTTTATTTTCTCTGGTAATAAGCTATTATGGACTTTTCTGGGATATTTTTTGTGGGGTTATGATTAAGTAATGATTTTTTAAACATGTATGTATGCCTTTACTTTGGGACCTCAGATTTAAAAAGTGGACAACTTAATGGTTTGTGTGATCATTGATGCGTAAGATTATTATTAGGATTTTATATCATAATTCTGGTATATTATGAGAATGATATTGTTCTTATAAAATATATATGCATCACGTATGTATGTTTCCATAAGTTCATCTCCTAGGATGAAAAGAGATTACAAAACTCTTAGAATGTGATCTTAGAAAAAAATGTTATCAACTTAGTTTTTCAGAAATAATAACATAGAGTGTATAACACATCACAATTTATAGTTTTTTGATTGGTAACTTTTCCCTGATAATGTTTTTTATCACTCTCCATAAAAATGTGATGGTTAGCTTTCTTTTAAATATAAATGTTTTCCCACATTGATCCCTAGTATTTGTTATCTTACTTGACTTTTGTACTTCAGTTTAATTCTTTTAATGTTGTGTGTTTTTTAATCTTTTTCGAATATTGTATTTTAATTATGTTACGATGCCCAAATTTGAAATTATAAAGATGCAATTTTTAAGAGGGAGGATTGATGTAACCTCATAGGTAATAATTGAATAATAATTTTTACTATTAATTAAATATTTGGAATTAGATAGTAATTTTCCCTTAATGGGTCACAACGTTCAATTGCGTACCAGACATGAAATAATGTGTTTCTCCGAAATCTAATGTTGTTCACAAGACTGGGATATACCAAAAAATAAATAATATAGTATAAATAATTATGTTAAATAGTACTACTCACTATGTTTTTATATTGGATTAAATGAAAAGAACTAACTATATTATGTTTGAACTTTTTTATTAAAAAAATTTACCTTCTTACAATATATTTCATATTGTTAAAATGAAAATAAAACTAGTTTTATGAATAAAATAAACTAATATTTTAAAAGGGAAGTTTGGCCACCTTTTGATGGAGTAACCTTTATAAATTTAGTTTTTTAAACATTAATATTTTCTATTTGACAAAATAAACTTCTTATTTTGATGTGGGAAATCAAAATTTATTTTCGATAACATTTTGGTAATTTTTTTAAAAATTCATATTTTAATGATTACTAAAAATTGTTGTATTTCTGATTCAAAACTATATTATCATCTAATTTATTAATATTGAAATATTATCATTTTAAATTTTTTAATGTATAATTTCATAATTTTTCTATAAATTAATCCAATTTAGGTCATTGGAGGATTTTTGAAATTAAATTTAAATTGAAAAACCATGTGAACTTTTGAATTATTTACATAAAAAACTTGTTTTCTTGATCCGTCAAAATTATTAGTAATAAGAATAATTTTATCACATCTGTGAATTTAATTTTTAAAAATGAATATACATATATTTACTCATTATGAAAAATTGTGTTCAATGAGATCAACATAATTTTTCATTAGAAGAATATTTTTTATTTCATTATCCATGTTTAAAGGTCAATATGGTTATAACTTGAAATATTAAAATTATAATATTATAAAAATACCAAAATACTTGTATTAATATTATTATATGATTAATTATAGGAAATGATCATCCCTAGTCCTAAATTGTGACATTTGGAAGCCACTTTGGGGTGATTATCACATTTATGATATTTAATTTAATGTAAAGGAAAATATGTCATAAAAATGTCCCTTTTTACTAATGTTTTTACATATGTGGTCATTTAAGTGATATTTTAGAGTATGAATTTTACATAGAAAGATATAAATACTCCCAAATACATGGTAATTTATTTATATTCTCTATGAATTAAATCATTAAATTTTACTCTAACACAAATATTATGAAGTAATTAATTTATTAAACAAATAATCGAATAAATGATTTTAAAAATATTAAAATAAATGAAATTTGAAAAAGTTTATGTAATTAATAAATTTTATGGATTAATATGACTTTATAGTACTGTGTTAACATATTTATTTAATTATTCATGTTTTTATGATATTTTAAAATTTTCGTGTAATGAATAGTGTCAAAATTGACATATTTCATATTTTATAATTATTATATATTTAATTAAATGAAATAAAATAACTGAAAATTGTATATTGGGAAAAATTATTTCTATAAATTTAAAAATGTCATCAATTGATCATTAATTTATCTTTTTACATGATTCAAAAACTATTTTCACCCTCATAATGTAAATTACTTCATAAAATGGTAAGAGTTAAAAGGAGTTAAAACAAAAAGATAAAGATTAAAAAGAGACAAAAACATAACATATATTCAAATGATTATTATAATTCAACCCATATTTATCTTATCTTCAAAATAATTTAATTTAGCCCCATTTGGAATTGATATTTAATAAATACTAATTTTATAATTTTATTATTTCCTCGGGTGCCCATCCCATCTCTTATAAAAAAACAACAAATCATTTCTTTTACTGAAATATCCAAAACCTTTTGGATTAGGAAAAATATACCCAAAACCCATAAAATAATACCTCATCTCTTTATTGAAGTCTTGTTTTAGGATGAACACCCAGTTTGGAGGTGTTAAATTATTAATAAAAGTGACCATCCGAAAGAAAGTTAAAATTCTTATTTAACTATTTCTATTCCATTTCACAATCCAAATCAATCAAATATCCTTCACCCATGATTAAATAATACATAAAATATCCCAAATATAATGATTAATTTTATTATTTTAATATCATGACCTAAATCCATCTCCAATTTCAACATATGGGAAATGAAATTTTCATTCATGAGTACGGCGAACTACCGTATAGAGAATTGATATAGTTCATTTTTCATTACTGCCTCTCAATATTGGTCATACTGATGAAATTAATTTTTAAATAATATTTTTATAACATATATATCATTAAAATTTAATTATATGTCAATTCTTTTCTAACATTCCCTGAACATATAAATGACAACGACCTTCATGCGTACGTGTGAACTATCACCTCCATGAAGCGATATGAATCATGTTTATTCTTCACATCACTTTTATTCCTATATATAAGTATATTTAAATGATTATTATTATTTTAATAATATAATAAAAATTATGGAAGGATTAAATGTTAATTACACTATTTCTGTAATGATCTTTGAAAAGTAGAAACATTACTCATGAGTACGTACAACCTACCGCCTCAAAGATTATAATATTTTTCTTTTTTTACCAGAATTAAATTATTGGTTTTAAAATAAAAAGGATATATCAAAGTTATATTTATATTAGTAATATTATTCTATAAATGATGGACTTATTTCCAAATGGACTACTGACCTTGTAACAAGTCCATTTTTTTACTGAAGTATTGAATATTGAGAAAATGCCAGATATTAACTGAAATAATTCAATAATAGTCCAAATAAGAAATTTTGTTATATAAAAAGAATTATGAATAATAAAATTGTTATAATAAAAGTGGAAATAAAATAAGTTTATTATTGAGGAAAAAAATATTGAATGTGATGACTAAGACTAAAGGTAAAAGGCTTATTCACCTGCTCATTTTGTTAAGTCGTTTCTCGATAATATGAACCTTTATTAGTTTATAAGGTGTATATATATAATATATGGAATTCAATATCCATATATTATATATAATAATTTTATTTATCAATTTAGATAATGTATTAATTCATGTAGATTAATATTTATATGGTCAAAGTGGTATGTGAGACCTTCAACATTTAAAGATTTAGTTATATATTTAATCTTCATGATATTAATTTACATATTTATTTAAATTGATATAAAAGGATTAAAGATGAAATTTTATGTCGGTCATGAATTTTTTTCTATTTTATCCAATTTAATCATTTTATATGAATGGTTTTACATTCATCACAAAACAAAAAAAATGAATGTTTTTTATACATCGATAATGACTTCGCATCCCGAATAACCATTATTTGATATTTGGATTTTTTTATAAGATATAATGTCTTTTAAAAGGAAAATAAATCCCTTAATTATGTTTTTTGTTATATTGGTGTTACAAATTGGTTCATAAATGAAATTTTTATATTTATAGGAATGAATTTTCCATAGGTATTATTAAGGATTTTCAAAAGTGCTTTATGATGAAAATGTTTAATTCATGAAATGTTACCTGAGAATGATATGAAATGGGTGAGACTGATATAGAATATAAGAAGGGTTGAGATGAATTATTAATCCCAGGTGATCCTGACATATCATATACGAAGGGTTTATCCCCATTAAAGATCATGGAGAATCTTGATATTGCTCATATGACGGGATGAGAGCAATTATAGCTAACGGGTGATTCCACTATAGCTTACAAAAAGGGCGATCCCCGTTATTGATATCCAATTTACTAGTAAATAATTATATTTAAAGTAGGAAATATGGATATTTCAATTGAAAATGGATTTGAAATGTAATTATGTATATGATGCTCTCTAAGTCACCTAATATATATTTAATTTCTTACTATTGGTTGTAATTCATTTCTTTGAGTAAAAAGTACGAATGCTATAAATGTTAAAATGTTTTGTTCCATTCACACAAATAATAATATATTGGTTACTATTTTTTGTCTATATTAATGGTTTTCTTCCTTTTTTATGTCCATTACTAAACTTTTTCTGCTCATAACATGTTTTTTATTCTTTATCATAGGATTTAATGGAGAATACAGTCAAGGATGAAATCAAGGAGATGATATAATGAATAAAAATAAAAGAAAACCATGTTTATTATTATGTGTTATTGTGTTATAAAATAAATGGATACGTTGGAAATGTAAACATTGTATTTTTACCATTTATAATTTAATATTTGTGGCCTAATTTTCAATAGTGCTAAACCCAAAAAGATAATACTTGTGAATTCTTGACATAACTCAAGATTATGTAATATTTAAGGTTTTGGACATATATTTAATGTTTTCGACGACAACATTACTCAGCATAGGTGATGCATCACGTGATATTTCTGATCAATATAGTCTACCTCCTTTTTGATATTTTCCTCCTATTCTGAAATGACTTTTGCATTGATTTCGAGTATCCACCGATTAAAAATTCTCATTTATTTAGGTTTAATTCCTAGGAACCACTGAAAAATCATTAATTATCTATGGTTATTTCATAAGAGAATATGAAGTTTATCAAAGGGACATTTCAGGACTGTTTGAAAGATATTTGTTCTACATTATATCTTTATATGACCCGACAAAGGTCATGAAATCATGTATCCCTTGGTGGATGATGGTATTCTTGGGTTTCAAAAACTATCTTAATTCTATTCATTTTCATTAATAATAACATCCATATTTTGGTATTTCTTCCTTCGTGATTTTTTCTGATGTTCATATGGTGGGCATTAACAACCTATATAAATTCTTTATTATTGTTAAAGTGTTTTTATGGAAATAATTTCTTTTCTAAATGAAAAATATTTGGTATTTTTTAATAGAATGATATTCTTTTATAGTAATTCTATTTTCCTTTTATAGTTAAATATTTATGCATTGAAGAAAGTGTTTTAATGGGTTTTAATATTTTTCAATGGACTAATGGTTTCATTTTTTAATATCCCTTTGAATGGATTTTGTGCACAACTAACATTTTTAAATGTTTACAAATGATTTATGTATTAGTGAGGGATATGAATATGTAATATTGAATATCATGAGGTGTTTTCAAAAAAGATATCATGATTTATTTTAAAAGTATTATATTATTGAAAATTTGGATACTAATCAAAACATTCCACATTATAAATTTTTTATTTTATGTATTATTTAAGTCCTAATAAGATAAAAATCTAAACCTAAAAATATCCTCAATGTGAAAGATAATAATTTATTATCTCAAAATAATTATTAGATAATGGTTCAATTAAAGACATTATCATTGGTATCAATGGTTCGTCTAATTAAATTTAGAGGCATGGGTAAACATAATAGAAACACTATGATATGATTTACTATATATTCTATATAAAATGTTATATAATTTTAATATTACCATGTTATTTTATATATATTAAGTCTATTCATAATGGTATTTGATTGTGAAAATAGGTAAGCTATATTGGGAAGAAATTGTGATGAATGTATCCATCCAAATTAGAATCCAATGATGGTTATTATCTTTATAGAGTATTTTTATTGTTGTAATGTCTCAGTTTCATAGGTGATATGTGGTGGTGGTATCCATGAAATAGAGAATGTTGATCTTCCATGATAGAACATGTCTTCTATTGATCATTTCATTAGACATCATCACAAATTATTCAATGGATTTTCTAAATTAATTGTAGTTAAAGGATGGATAAATTCTCAATAAAAGTAATTTTATGTCATCGGATTTTTATAACAATTAAATTTAACACATCCTATTAATAATATAGAAGGTGGTGCTGATGGATATTGGACTTGGTTATGAATAACAGAGATAATGATTAAAATTCTTCCCTAAAATGGGAAACATTCGTAGATTATTTCCATGTGAAATATTTCCCTATGGTTGTCAAACTCCAAATGGAAAAACAATCCATTGATTTGAGTGGAAAATTATATAATTTTATAGATTAATAGGATTAAATCTTCACATTATTGTCTAGGATTGTGATAGATTTTATATGAGAGACTGATAGAGAAATAATAAATTTTACTCAGGATTGAAACCAATTCTACAGTGAGATGTGGCCATGTGGAAATTTATAAGCTTTGAGAATGTTATTCAATGTGCAGAAATGATTGAGATAGATTTTTATGACTCTTATTTCCCACATAATGATGAATTTAATATGTTTTTAGGATTGTATGTGATGGTGAAACATACGATAAAGAAATATGGAGGAAGTAAAAAGATTTTCAAATATTATGGAATGTGTGGTAAAAATCACCCTAGATAATTTCTTATGAAGTTAGGGAAGTGTTACAATTGTGAAATGTTTGGATACATGTCTAGGAAATGAAATGAAAATTATCTCTAGGAACCAAATAATGGGATAACTATTATCCATATAATGGTCATCATTTTTAGTTGTATTGATTTGGTATACTATTCTAATGCTTTTCCAATATTAGTTTAACATGACAGACATATTCCGGATCAAAAATAGAAATGAATAGTAAGGTCATTTTATAATAATATAGTTAATTTTGGGACCTCAAATGAAGTTTTTAATGGTATTTTACTTGGGTATCCAAATTAGAAAAATGCCTTTTTTGACCATGTATCATCTAATTCATTCATTTCAAATTAATTTTCATGTAAATTCAGAATGTTACATAATGAAGGTAAGATATGACTTTTTTTAAAAACTATGTGTGGAAGTATAAATGAAAAATATTTATTAGAATGTCACTATTTTCATCTATGTGATAGGAATTCCTATAAATAAGGATTATCTATCCCTAGTAGACTTTGATATCATTATTTATATGTACTAGATTTCATTTTATAATGCTTAGATAGGATTTAGTGATTATAAATATGGGTTCAATTATTTCATTCATTTGATAACTAACTATGAAGATGATAAATTTATAATATATAGAAATGTATGATGCCATCATCATATTGTTTACTGTAATGAAACATTTCAAATTAAGGATGTTCCAGTGGTAAATAAATACATGCATATTTTTTCAGATGATTTTATTATAGTTATTCTTGATCAATATTTTATGTTTACTATTGACATAAAAACTAATTTTAAGAGTATTTCTAAGTACCCATATCGAATGGTTACTGTGAACCTTTTAGGATTAAAAAATAAATTGAAGGATTTATTAGATAAATGTTTTCACCAATGAGAACTTCATTGTGGGGTGTTGTTATCTTGTTTGTAAAAAATAAATATAGATCAAAGAGTCAATTAATTGTCTCTAGATCCTTTAATAACATCTTTATTTATAATAATATTATTTTTTGTGTATCGATGATTTATTTGATTAGATCTAGAGAGACGGGTATTTTTCAATGTATGACATGAGGTAAGGGTACCATATATTGAATGGTAAGACTTCCATAATTTCTAGGGATGAATTCTGAACTTCTTATGGACACTATGAATTTTTAGATATTTGTTTGGGATACCTAATGAACGTTTCATTATTCATAGATATTATAATGAAATTTTTCCATGAGAATATGGATATGTTTTTGGTATTGTTTGTTAATGTAATTTTGGTATTATCTAAAAGTAATGATCATGATGATAATGAAACATCCTATGTAAATGAAGAATAATACATATTTCATATTTATTAACATTTTTGAAATAAATATTAATTTCACTTTAAAGAGGTTTCTATGTTCGATAGCGTACCTGATACGCAACAACAGGTTTCTTTGGAATCTTATGTTCCACACTAATAATATTATATTTTCATTTTAAATGGTAGTTAACTCCTTTCCATTGTATTGGAGATAATGAATGAATCTAAATACAGTATGATTATACATGTTTGTTAAATGAATTTAAATTATCCAAAAAAAGTTACAGGCTTAAAATGTGAATTAATCTAATATTAAGAATAATTTACATTAAAAGGCCGATTTATCGCCTTTTAATGGTGAACCCTCATTAAATATATTTTTGGTCACATTAATACATTAAAATTGACCAAATAAAATCATTCTTTATAATGGGGACATCAAATTTTACATTGGGAAATTTTTTGGTATTTTTATGATAATGTTCATTTTTTAATGAATAGTGAAAAATATTGCATTTTAATTCAAAAGTGCATTTCAATCTAATTTGTTTATATGGTTAGATTATATTTTTAGTTTGTTTTAAAGTGAAATTAAAATATAATTTTACCATTTATTCCAATGATGGTCATTGGAGTTTATTTCACTTTGAAATTGGACATAAACAAGTATCAATCTTTTGATAGTTATTGTTTCTTAAAACCCTTATATTTATTTTCACAATTGGAAATAATTTTAAAATTAATTAATTCCACTTTTAGTTTTTGAATTTGGAAAAGTAGACATCAATTTTTAATTCTGAATATAAAACAATTCATTGGCTGAATTTTATGTATTTTACTGAAAACCATCAATTTTAAATGAATAGTGAAACCACTCTATATTAGTTAAAAAACTGACATTATCATTTAAATGAAATTTTACCAATTCTCTGAATTGAATTTCTAAAATCTTAAAGACATGGTTGTTATCAAGATGTAATATTTGGTTCAATGAGATGAAAATAATTTTTGGTGAATAGTAACTTTTGACTTATTTACCGCGGTTAAAGGTAAATAAGGTAATTCAAGGTTAAAAGAATATTATAATATTTCAATATTACCATAAAAATTGTCATAACCTTATTGAACGAGTATTGGCAGATCATTTGCATCATTGGGTCTATTTTGGGACGCCATTGATCCACATTTTAGTGATAATGACAATTTTGATTAATTAATTTAATGTAAATACAAAATTGACATTAACAAAAATATTTTAGTAATTAAATTTTATATGATGTTATATAGGTCCTATTTTCTATGATAAATATTAATTGTAAAGATAAAACAATTTCCTAGATGATAGTATTTTTTTTATTTTTAGACTTAGAATAAATTAAATTATTTATGACACAATAATGATGCAGTATTTACCTCATTAATAAATGGTTTAAATAAATAAGAATATAATGATTAAAATATTATCCAATACATTTAAAATTATTATTGGATTATTTTATTTCAAATATTAGTGATCTTATCTTCTTCCTTAATGATTTTTGGACCTTTAGAAACCAAATATCATTATATAATAAAATATGTTTTTCACGCTTTCCTAAAGAGCAACTCCTCTCCCTTATAAAAGGAGACCATTTATAACCAATTCCACACAACTCTCAAGACATTTGGCTTGTCCAAAATCTACCCAATTAAGCTCCCTAAATCCCGCTCCTCCCTTTATAAGCCATACCTTAGGTAGGAGGCACTTAAATAAGTCCATTTCGTTCAAACCGACGGAAGTTACCCAAATTATAGGTAACTGTTTCTCTTAATATGTTTTCTTTTAATTTACTTCTCCAACCCCTAAATTCTTTTTATTTATTTCTTTTGAAACAAAAAAAAGTATCCTTAATATACTAGGATGTTTTTATAAGAAGTATTATAACTACACTTACACACACCTCCATTTAATGGATGAAAAACATAATGTTTCTGTGGATGGAAAACAAACACCTCACGAAATGATGATTGTTCAATTACATCTTACCGGCTCTCATGGTGGCCATTATGTTGAAACTATAATTATATATGATATATTTTATGTTTATTAATTCATTATTGTTTTTTAATTCCCAATTATATCATTCCTTTATTTTTTCAATAGTTCGTAAATATGATAATCTCATTTGAGGAAGTGCGGACTACCGCCACCTTAAAATGATGTGACTCGTTAATTCCTTATATTGGATGTATAAAGGATGGAGTTAATGATATTATATATGATTTTTTACTATAATTATAATATAACTATGTATCATTATTCTTTAATTCCATAAAAAATAATAAATAGAAATCAAAGTAGCATTCATGCGTACGTACAACTTATTGTCTATATGAACGGTGCATTTCATTTCATACCTCTAGATGTTATGTACTATTTTAAAAAAATGTATATTCTTGATATATATGATATATATGATATCCAGATAATTAATATATTTCTGGATATAATTAACCATTTACCACATGAACAACATGTAATTATAAGAAGTCCATTTTAGACTCATGTACCAAATATCGACAAAATGAACGTTATTAACTTAAATGAATGTATAATGGTTATTACATGGTAATAAGTGATATAAAAGGAATAATTAACATGAAAAATGATCTTACGAAAGTGTAAATTAACATTAGTTTATTAGTCATGAGATTAAAAACGATCGTGTCAAGACGGACACGAGGTAAGAGACTTCGTCTCAATCTCCTTTCATTGAGACTTTTTTAGTTTTATACATGACAATATATTATACATTGTATAAGCACCTATTAATTCTCATTTCACTGAAAGGGAATATTTTTATATGATTCATTTTACTCAACAACAAAAAGGAATGTTTTTTTATGTAAGCGGTGATAATGACCTTTCCACCGCCACAATTATTATTTGATCTTTGGCTTCCTTTACAAGACATAATGTTTTTTTAAAAAATAAAAATAACATATAGTCTTTTTAATATTTTGTTATTGAAAATGATTTTCATAATGGATTATTTATTTTCAATATCTTGAAATGATATTTTATTATTGCAATATGGAAATGTTATCCTTTTTTTATGCTTATGTTATGTTTTATGATCATGTTATGGCTCCTGGGAATTATTTATGTATACGGGTGGTTCTATGATAAACCTAGGGTGGGGGAGACCGAGATAGATCTCCTATGTATTGGGTAACATGAAAGTGGTAAACGTGAATGTTTCTCCTAAGAGATTTTTGGAATATACTGTGATGGGTGTTTCAATGTAACTGCCTATGTAGCTGTGATAGCTACAATGTAAGTATGATATAGATGCCACAAGTTACCTTTATCATTTATGATTTCTTTGTGTTTTTCATAAATCATATGTTATTATGAGGAAAGTAAAAGAGTCCATGGTTTGTATGTATTTATGAAAAAAAAATTCATTCTCTGTTTTATAACCCTCACTATGCCTTTTATGCTAATCCCGTGTTTTGAAATGATTTCACCGGACTTATAGATGAATAGGGTTAAGGATGGGATCATGGAAAAGTCATGATATCTAAAGCATGGAACTAGACATGACTTTTTTTCAAGATTTTATATTTTAGGAAAATATTTGAAATTTTGTAGAAGTTTCTACCTTGTAATCTTTGGAGATGTAATAGATATGTCATAATTCCCTATAACATTAAACCTGAAAAGATATTCAATGTTTATTATTCATTTAATTCAAGATTATTTATTGTTTTAAGGCTGGGTCCTTATATTTTTTATTAGATTCAATGGAGGTTGGAATGTATCCGATACTTGGGAACTCTAACATTTGATCTTTGGTCGAAGCATGGCTCTCCTCCCAATAGCATCATGAGGAAATGGCTACCACTGGGGATGGTGGTGTGTCTTGCCCAGGGGGTGTACCCGCCCAAAGAGTTCCCTGATAGGTATCAATTATAGTCCACTAGAAGTAATTCCAGACCGTTATAGTTTGTATCAGAGGCCAGTTTAGATAACATTATGAGTTAGGGTATTGTTAAATTAATATCCATAATGTAATTTATGTTAATATTGAAATGATATTCCATTTAAAAATTACCATGTTGCTTCACCTAATATATTTCTGAGTTAAGAACAGTTTTTAGAGGATACAAAACAAATTTTTTGAAAAGGCATACAGAGGGAAATTTCCTTCCAAATCAGCATCCTGAGAAGGAAGAATCAGAGTTTAACAGTATGTTGTAGTGATGGATCAGTTGACTCAGGCGATAAATTGTAGTTGTGTTCATTGATGATATTTTGGTGTATTCTAAAAGTAAATAAGATCATGAAGTCATTTATGGTTTGTCTTCAAAACCGTAAAAGAAAAGAAACTATTTGGGAAATTCAGAAAATATGAGTTTTGGTTACAAAAAATCTCTTTCCTTGGTAACATTGTTTCAAAAAAATGTCATAAATATTGATCCTGCTAAAACAAAAGTGGTTTAATAATTTCCAAGACCCACAAATATAACTATTATTCGTAGTTTTCTTGGTTTGGAAGGTTATTACTGGAGGTTTTTTGATATTTTTTCATGGTTATATAGTCAGTTGACTAATTTAACTTGAAAAGGTGTTAAGGTCATCTGGTCAAAATAATGGGATGATTTTTTTCAGGAATTGAAAAGAATACTGGTGAATGATCTAGTTTTGGAAATGTCTTATAGAAATGGTGATTTTGGTATCTATAGTGATGCTTCGTTGAAAGGACTTGGATGTGTCCTTATGCAGAATGATCAGGTAATTTCTAATGCCTCGCGTCAGTTGAATTCTCATGAGTTAAATTACCCTACACATGATTTGAAATTAGCTTATGTTGTTTTTGAATTAAAAATTTGGAGGAATCATTTGTATGGATTGAAGTGTGAAATATATACTGATCACAAAATATTGAAGTATATATTCACTCAGAATGAATTGAACATGAGACAAAGGAGGTGGTTGGAACTAATCAAGGATTATGATTGCATGATCCTTTATCATCCGGGGAAAGCAAATAAAGTGGTAGATGATTTGAGTCGAAAATGTAATAATTCATTAACCATGTTACATTTGGAACAAGATTCATTGGTTTTTGATTTGATGAACTTTGGAATAGGAGTTGTTGTTACAGGAAATTATTATATTTTGTTTCAGGTGTTAGTGAAATCATCTCTATCAGACAGAATTAATCAAGTGTAGAAAGAAGATAGTGAGATGCAGAAAAAGGTTATGTTGGTTCAGAAAGGTATGTTTCCAGATTTTAACATTGATAATGATTGTGTTTTGAGATTTGGAAAGAGATTATGTGTGCCTTGTGATTCAAAGTTTATGAATGAATTGTTATGTAAAGCTCATAGATCTCCATTTTTATTTCATCCTGGAAGTACTAAGATGTACAGATTTCATCAGGAGTATTACTGGTGGGATGGAATGAAAAAAGATATTTCTGATTTTACTATGAAGTGTTTGACTTGTCACCAGATTAAAGTAGTGCGACAGTTACAGAAAGGAATGCATTAGCCTTTACTGGTGCCAGAGTGGAAATGGGAAAATATATCCATGGACATTGTTGTGGGATTTCCAAATACATCTCGAGGTAAAAAATGGAATATGGGTTATAGTTGAACGATTGACTAAATCTGATCATTTCGTTCCTATTAGAGACATTTTGTATCTAGATCAACTTGATCAGTTGTATGTTAAAGCGTTAGTTAGGTTGCATGGAGTTCCCCTATCCATTATATCTTGTCATGATACCAGGTTCACATCTAACTTTTTGAAAGGCCATCAAAAGTCATTGGGTACTGAATTAAATTTTAGTACTTCTTTTCATCCTCAATCAGATGGGCAGTCAGAACGAAAAATTTACACCATGGAGGATATGTTACGTGCTTGGTCGATGGATTACTAGGTAAGTTGGCACCAACATCTTTCTTGGGTTGAATTTTCTTATAATAACAGCTTTAATTCCAGTATATAGATGGCTCCATTTGAGGCATTATATGGAATGCATTGTTGAACACCAGCATTCTGGGATGAAGTAGGTGAAAGGAAGCTGATGGGACTAGAATTTGTATAAGATATGGCAGAGAATGTTCAGTTGATTCAGAAGAACATGAGAACAGCTCAGAGCGAACAGAAAAGTTATGCAGATAACCGGAGGAAGGATCATTCCTTTGATGTAGGTGATCATGTCTTTCATATAGTTTCTCCATGGAAAAGTGTGATGTGTTTTGGTAATAAGTTAATGTTGAGTCTGAGGATCAATAGAACTTATAAAATTCACGAGAATGTTGGATCAGTTGCGTATAGATTGGATTTACCTCCAAGTTTATCCCAGGTACACAATGTTTTTCAGGTGTTGATGTTGAGAAAGTATATGCTGGATCCATCTCATGTTTTGAGCCCATAGGTAAGTTGATAGAGAATCACTCTTATGAAGAACAACCAGTCCAGATTCTTGACCATAGAGAGGAAGTGTTGTGGAATAAGTTAATTCACTAGGTGAAGGTTTTGTGAAAAAACCATATGGTTGAAGAGGAAACATGGGAATCTGAAAATGCTATGAGGGATAAATACCCCCAACTATTTTGATAAGTGAATAAAAATTTCGAGGACGCAATTCCCAACATGGGGGAAGGATGAAACATCCCATTTAAATGAAGAATAAGACATATTTCATATTTTTTTAATATTT
Organism: Viscum album; assembly: GCA_963277665.1. Classification (NCBI taxonomy): domain Eukaryota; kingdom Viridiplantae; phylum Streptophyta; class Magnoliopsida; order Santalales; family Viscaceae; genus Viscum; species Viscum album. The sequence goes on from OY728127.1 coordinate 1,701,512,420, forward strand.
TTGTAATTAAATATTAATTTTTCTTTAAAGGGGTTTCTAAGTTCTATAGCATACCCAATACACAACAACAAGTTTCTTTGGAATCATACGTTGCACACTATTAGTATAATATTATTATTTTAAATGGTAGTTAACTCTTAGACATTATATTGGCAGGAATGAATGAAACTAACTATAATATGATTATACATGTTTGTTAAATGTATTTACATTATCCAATAAAAAGTTAGAGTCTTAAAATGTAAATGAATCTAGTTTTAAGAATAATTTACATTAAAAGGCGAATTTATCACCTTTTAATGGCGAACCCTATTTAAATATAGTTTTGTTAACTTTAATAAATTATAATTGACCAAATAAAATCCTTCTTTAGAATGGGGACATAAAATTTTACTTTGGGTAATTTTTTGGTATTTTTCTAATAAAGTTCATTTTTTAATGAATAGTGAAAAATATTGCATTTTAATTCAAATTTGAATTTTAATATAATTTATTTATATGTCTAGATTATAATTTTAGTTGGTTTTAATGTTAATTTAAAATATATTTTTTCCATTTAATCCAATTTTGGTCATTGGAATTAATTTCACATTGAAATTGGACATAAACAAGTATCAATCTTTTGATAGTTATTGTTTCTTAAAAACATGCTATTTTTTAACAACGGGAAATAATTTTTAAATTAATTAATTCCACTTCTATGTTTTGAATTTGGAAAAATAGACATCAATTTTGAATTTGGAATATCAAATAATTCTTATGCTGAATTATTTGTATTTTTCTAAAAAACATAAATTTTAGATAAATAGTGAAACCACTTAGTAGTAGTTAAAAACTGACTTTATCATTCAAATGAAATTTTACCACTTCTGTGAATTCAATTTTGAAAATACAATATTCCTGGTTGTTATAAAAAAGTAAAATGTTGTTCAATAATATAAATATAATTTTTGGTAAATATTCACTTTTGACTTTTATTTACCGCGGTTAAAGGTAAATATGGTAATTCAAGGTTAAATGAATATTATAATAATTCTAAATTAACTTAACACTTGTCCTAACCTTATTTTATGAGTAGTGGCCGACCATGGACATCATTGTGTCGGTTTTCGGACCCCATTGAGCCACTTGGTAGTGATAATGGAAATTTGGATTAATTAATTTTATGTAAAGGAAAAATTGACATTAACAAATATCATTTAGTAATTAATTTTTATTTGGTGTTATATAAGCCCTATCTTCGATTATAAAAATTCAATGGAAATATAAAATTATTTCTTTCGAGATAATATGTTTTTTTTGTAATTTTTAGAATTCTATTAAATGAAATTATTTATGACACAATAATGATGTAATATTTACATCATTAATAAATGATTTAAATTAATAAGAATATAATGATTAAAATATTATCCAAAACATTTCCAATTCTGATTGGATGATTTTATTTCGAATATTAGTCATCTTATCTTCGACCATAATGATTTTTTGACCATTATAAACCGAATATCATTATATAATAAAAGAATGTTTTCACACTTTCTTAAAGAGCCTCTCCTCCCCCTTATAAAATGAGACCATTTCTAACCAATTCCACACACATCTCAAGCCGTTTGGATCATCCAAACTCTTCCCCATTAATCTCCCTACATCCCACTCCTCCCACTATAATCATTACCTTAGGTTGAAGGCACTTAAAGAAGTCATTTTGGTTCAAACCAAAGGAAGTTACCCAAATTAAAGTTAACAGTTTCTCTTAATTTGTTTTCCTTTATTTTACTTCTCCAACCCCTAAACCCATTTTATTCCTTTATTTTGTAACAACACCAGTATCATAAATATACTAGTATGTTTTTAATTTAAGGATTAAAAATAAACATGCACACACCTCCATCTAATGGATGAAAAACATAATGTTTCTTTGGATGGAAAACTAACTCCTCGCGAAACGAAGATAATTCAATTACATATTACCGCCTCTCATAGAAGCCATTATAATGGAACTATATTTATATATTATATTTATGACTTCATTATTCTTCTGTACTTCCCAATTATATCAAGTCGTTATGGTTTCCATAGTGGGTAAATACAATAATCTCATTTGAGGAAGTGCGGAATACTTCCCCCTCAAAGTGATGTGACGCATTAATGCCTTATGTGGGATGTATAATGGATGGAGTTAATGATGTTATATATGATATTATACTATAATGATAATATACCTATGTATAATTATTCATTAATTCCATAAAAATAAGAAATATAAATGAAAGTAGCGTTCATGCGTACGTACGACTTACCGTCTCCATGAACGTTGCATTTCATATCTTACATCTAAATGTTATGTGTTGTTATAAAAACATGCATGTGTAGGATATATATGTTATATATGATATCCAAATAATTAATATCATTCTTTATATAATTACCCTTTGACCACATGAACAACATGTAATTATAAGAAGTCCATTTTTGACTCAAGTACCAAATTTCGACAAAACAAACAGTATTGACATAAATGATTATATATTTTTTACAAAATGGTAATAATTGATATAAAAGGAATAATAAATTTGAAAAAGTTTATTAAGAAAGTAGAAAATAACTTTATTTTATTATTCATTTGATTACTGAACAATCGAGTCAAATCGGACATGAGGTAAGAGACTTCATCTCAATCTCCTTTTATTGAGGCATTTTTAGTTTTATACACGACTTTATTTTATATGTTGTATAAACACCTTTAAATTTTCATTTCATTCAAAGGGAATATTTTTATATTAAGCATTTTACTAAATGACAAAAAGGAATGTTTCTTTTTTTACGTAATCGTTGACAACGACCATCCCGCCGCCGCGAGTATTATTTGATCTTTGGCTTCCAAAACAAGACGGAATGTTTTTAAAATTAAAAATAAATACCATATAATCTTTTTAGTTAATTTGGTACTGAAAATGATTTATAGACTGGATTTATTATTCTCAATATCTTGAAATGGTATTTTATTATTGTAATGTGGAAATGTTATCTTTCCTTTATTCTTATGTTATGTGTTATGATCATGTTATGGTTCCTGGGCATTATTTATGTATATGGGTGGTTCTGTGATAAACCTAGGGTGGGTGAGCCCAAGATATATCTCTAAGGAATTGGTTAACGTGACATAGGTAAACGTGAATGTTTATCCAAATTGATTTAGGGAATATACTTTGATGGTTATTCCGATGAAACTCCCTATGTAGTTGTGATAGCTACAATGTAAGTATGATATATATGCTACAAGTCACCTTTATGATTTATGATTTTTATGTATTATTCATAAATCCAATGTTATTATGATGTAAGTAAAAGAGTCCATGTTTTGTATGTATTTATGATCAAATGTTTTCATTCGTTGTTTTATAACCCTTACTAAGCCTTTTATGCTCATCACAAGTTTTGAAATGTTTTCATAGGACATAAAGATAAATAGGGTCAAGGATGGGATCAAGGAATAGTCATGATGTATAAAACATGGAACTAGACCTGAATGTTTTTTCAAGAGTTTATATTTTATGGAAAAAATTGAAATTGTGTAGAAGTGTATACCTTGTAATCTTTTGAGATGTAATAGTTATGTCCTAATTCTATAAAAATCTAAACCTAAAAAGATCATCAATGTGAATTATTCATTTAATTCAATATTATGTAATGTTTTAAGGTCGAGCCCTTATAGATAACATACAATAGATGTTGTACAAACCATAAAGGTAAATAACCTATATTGGAAATTATCCATGTGTAAATTTTGGTTGTAAACATTTTCATTCCAAGGCCAATCTATTTATAAATATTAAATAATTGTTGGACCTACTAAATGATTTTTTTAAAGAATGCAAAATGCCCATATATATCCTCATGTTTCACAATTATCATGGATTTCTTGGTTACAACCAATGTATTTTTGAAAATATTTTTTAGTTTTCCTTCTCACTCTATATTTTAACATTAGAAGGATTCATGTTTTTCTCTATAAGAGAATGTGTTGATTGTTTTCAGGGACATAAATTATGATTGGAGAATTATCCTGTTTTTAACCTGCCTTTTATAAAATTTGAATTCACTATCTACAATGATTCTTAATTGAATTAAATTGGATATATATATATATATATAAATGATCATGAAATTTCATAGGCTTGATGTCAGTTATGACCTTATGTTTTAAATTACCCTACTCGTAATTTGGATTTAAATTTTTTTTAATTTAATAATTTTGAGGAATCATTTTTAGAGAGTAAAGTGTGAAATTTGTCCTAAGAACAAAAATATTGATGAATTTATTTATTCCAAATTGATTTAAAATGAGATATAGAATATTGTTATAAAAAATCAAGGATTATGATTTCATGATTTATTACCACCTAGTATGAGAATACAAAGTGGTAGATTCTTTTAGTAAAAAACTTATTGAAACATTATATATTTTATGTTTGGAATGAGACAATTAATAAAATGATTCAAATATTTTTTCCTATAAGTGGTGGATATAGTGGCCCCTAATTTTTTATTCTAGTATCCGTGCTGTCAACATTGTTTGAATGAAATATGAGAGCAGAAAAGGTTGATTAATCAATTTATGAAAATTCAAAATCCATTAATAGGGGTAAGTTTCCTGGTTTTAATTTTGAGAAATAAGGTGTTTTAGGATTTTGGAAAAGATAATTCGTTCATGATGATTATACGACGAGGAAGGAGTTATTTACCGAATCTCATAATTATCCATTTTTTACTCACTTGGGAATCAATACAATGTACGGAGTCCTATGGGAGTATTACGAGCAGAAGGAATGAAAAGTGATTTTGATGAATTTACTATTAATTGATTGATTTTAATGTAGGTTAAAGTAGAAATCCAATCATTAAAGGGGATGAATCAACCAATTCCAAAAATTGAATAATTCCCTGAGACAAGATTCATAGAGCCATTGTATTATTTAATACATTATCATGATTAAATGAAATCAAATATTGATTGACATATCTGTTTTTTAGTTTTGGAAAATAAATTACATCCATTACCTGTTGGGAAAAAATCCCAGAAGGCAACATTACATCATTTTTGGGTTTCTTGTGTTTGCTGATAATATTGGTTTCTAGGGAGAATTTTCATGTTCTATAGATGTTGTAGACAATTCATGTCGACAAAGAACCATTCCAAATGAAGGGATGTTCTTTGAGGTGGTACAATAGAACATATACAAGTTTGTTCAATTTACCAGTGTTTTCCTAATATTTGGGGTCCCAAATTTGGGTTTTGGTGAGAATCAAAAAATGAGGATTTTCATGAAAATCTCAAAAAATATGGAAGAGTCATGAGTTTCACGAAGATGGGAATCTTCATATGGATTTAAATATGACATGAAGAAAGCTGATGGTGTTCTTCTCGATTACGACGAGCTTCGCGAACAACAGTGTTGAAGATAATTTCAGTAGTGGATTTCATTACAAGTGGAGCTTTGTGACGGAGACATGGAGGAATTGATAGAATGATTCGAAATTAAGATGATCTTCATGATCTGAAAATTTTGATGTTGCCTCGCGATATAGTGTAAATTTCAGTAAAAATTACTAATCCCCACGATTGGAGCTAACATGGTGCTGAAATCACATGGGAGGATAGAGGGTCAGTGGAATCACCTATAGATAGAACATCCCCTCTTGAGAGAATTAGATAGTTTTCCCAAAAATTGTTTTTTCTCACAAGTCATGAAGGAGGTTTGTGGAGGGAGTGTGCGTCGTGAAATAAGGAGCTCCGCGACGTCTAATCTTGCGCCACGAAAGTGGTGTGTTCTGTATTGGCTTAGTGAGTATCGCGAAGGATGTCACATTACGAAGGCCTGAGATTTAAGAAGGTCTGAGATCTGCGAAAAATTGTGCTCTAGGAAATGTGCTCTATGAAGGTGTGTGCTAAGTGAAGATGTAGAGACTTCATGATGGTTTGTTTGAGCATTGAGAAATTTAGTTCATCGGGAAGTAGGGTTATTTTAATTGATATTTCCAAGGGTTGATTCCAAATGATAATATGACAAGGAGTATTCATCTATGGATGATAATTGGAATTCTATTGAGAATCATTATATAGTAGAGGATGAATTCTTTGTTGATTATGAAGAGACATACAGGTCTATAAACTGTGAGTGGTTCTTTTAAAGAAGAAGTGAGCTCATTTCAGTTGAGAGAGAAGTGAGTTATAAAATAGTGGGTGGTTGTAAAACAACATGTACAGTGAGTACACGTCAAACATGTAAATATCAGTTCACTTAGAGTGGATTTGTTAAATCAACACTTTTCTATAATATAATCATTGGACGGAGCCCAGAGTGTGTGAACTGAGTAAAAACTATTGTGTCATGTGCATGTTTTGAGGATTGATCATACTATAAAATGGGAAGTAGAGAGAACAGGGATTTTTCTAACAAAAAAACAACATCAAAATGTACAGTTGTTTCAATCTTTCATACCTTGATTAACCGCCCCCCCTCTCACGGTATAAAGCCTAGTGGGCATTACAATTAGTAAAAAATTAAAATTTTTATATTATTTATTGTCTATCAAATGGAGGTCAAAAATCATAAAGAGATTTCAATCATATATGTGAGAAATTTATATCTATTGAAGAATAAGAAGAAATAATAATTTCTATATTTTGGAGTGGATGTTATCATAGAAGCAATGCATTGCATAACTACCGATTTTAATAGTGATGCATTATCTGAAGCCGAGCAATGTGAATTAGATGCTTATGCAAAGTGAATCAATGATTTAAGGGGATCCCTATCCAATGCTATCTATACTTCTGTGATTTCATGAAAAAACATTTCATGCTATATTGGAAAAGATATTGAACATATATAAAGGAGATTATATGGTCATAGAGGAAAAACTGTATGTGTTGTGGAAGAAGAATGAATATCCAAGAATGAACCCGAATGTGTCTGTCGATGCATTCATTGACAGGGTAAATGTTGTAGTGGAATACATTCATTGTCTAATAGAAGTTATTGAAGACATAATTATTGTGAAGCGCATATTTAGGAAACTTACACCTTGATTAAATTCAAATGTTTCAGTTTTGGAAGATAATGACCAAAAAGAGCTATCATTGGATAACCTATATGACACCCTTGTTTCATATGAAATGATAAATGATGATAATGATGATTTTGAAAACAAGAAATCCAATGAGGTGGAATCCAAGGCCATGAATAAGCTCACCATGGATGATTCTCAGTAAGAAGAAAATATTAATGAGATTATTTATGTTCATTACATGATTATTGAAAGAGAAAAGGGAATGTTCAAAGTGTAACATCTACATGGTTGCATTAGATGTGGAAAAATTTTCCACCTTGCTACAAGATGTCCCAAGATGTTTCAAGAAGATGAAGAGTTCGAAATAAATTTTCCCATGAAGAAGACTTCAGCCAATGTGAATGGAAAGAAACAATTCATGAGAAATTTCATTAAGAAAAAGAATATTATATCCCAAGAATGTGTTAGTTCAGAGGATTCAATGGTTAAAGAGGATGTAGAGTTAGATAACTACATATATAGATTAAATAATTTTATGGGGGTAGTTCTGTATAGCTCTCAGGAAAAGGAAGAAATCGACATAGATGAGGAAGGGGACTTTTAGGTAAGAGTCAACATGGAAGATGAATTAGAAGTGGCTCTTGAAGAGATGTCTTTTTTTATAGAAAAAAATATAAAACCAAAAATGTGGTTCATGATGCCAAAAACAAATATGAAACAACAAAAATAATAGATGTATGAGTTGATAAAATAAATTTAAAACCTAAATCTTTCTAGGACAAAGAGATCCGAAAAGGATGATGAATATAAACCCATGGTTGAAAAATAGAACAGGGAGTTTCAGATTATGTGAGTTCCATAGAAATGAGATATCAAAGGTATCAAGAAATGAGGCGTCCACCGAATAGATAACGGTTCACTAGAACATATTTCGAAGGAATCTAATTTTTTAACAATTATTTGGCACATTTCTAGATACTATTCATCATCCATACAAAGGGTTGTTCCAAACCAGAATCAAAATGTTAATATGCAGTAGATTTAGGAACCAATAAGATATTTGAAAATGAATAATAGACTTTCATCTTCGCAGGATTAAAGATGGTACATCATACTCTAAGAATGATCATATGTTTCAATCTATGTTGAGTGTGAATGAAAAAATATTAACCAAGAAGAAAAAGGACGAGAAGGCAGTGGTGGAAGAAATTGCCTTTAATTCATCAGACCATTCCGGTGTGTGGGTCCTTGATAGTGGTTTCACATATTACATGACAGGTAATGGAGATATTCATACAAACAAAAAACATGAAAAATAATGATTTGTCATGTTTTGGAAACGATGATGTCCTAAATATTATTTGCTCATGAAAGGCCATGTTTTTGCGAAATAGATGAGATGTACTGATGTTTGAGTTGTATAAAACCTCTGAAATAATTTTTTCTTTGTTAGTCAACTATGTGAGTTGGGAAATTCTATATATTTTACTAAGGAGATGTGTATCCTCAAAGGAAGAGACGGGTCGTGGTTCTACAAGAAAAAAAGAAAAATTGAAATCTCTACCTCTTATGTGGAGAATAATATATGTGCTTTCTATATAGAGAGAAAGAAAACAAGTTGTGACATAAATGACTTGGTTATGTATTCCATCCATCCTCTGAAGATTTGGTAATGTGTGATCCCACTAGAGACCTCTATATGCTATCATGTTATCATAGTCAAACTTGTGATTCATTGCAACAAAGGAAGCTTATATGAAAGATATATAATGGAAAGGAATAGGAGTCAACAAGAGTTATTGAATTTGGTTCATGTTGAGGTTTGGGGGCCTATCACACCTAAATAAATTGACGGAATGACGTACTACATTCTTTTCATTGATGAATATATAAGAAGGGAGTTTGTATTTGTTATTTTCCATAATACTGATGTGTTCAGCTTCTTTAAATAGTACTAGAGAGAGTTTTAAAGGATGCTTGGACATTAAATTTTGATGTTTCATACTATCAATGGTACAAAATTCACAAATAGTTGGGTGGATGACTATGTCGAGAAACACATGATAAGGCATCAAGTTTATTAGTAAGATCCCTCCAACAGAATAGAGTGGTTGAATGGTGAAATCAGATCATCAAAAAAATGACCAAATCAATGCATATAGAAGAAGTCCTACTAAATATATTTTGGAATAATAAGTATTGACATCACTCTACATCTCTAATAGGGCTCTGCTGTCTCTGATTGATGGAATGACTTCATATGAGATGTGGTATGGGGATAATCCAATGGTGAAGTAAATCTGAATATTTGGAGGTAATTTATATATACTCAACAAAGAAAAACACATGAAATTTGAGTCACGTGGAGATGAGGTTTTATTCCTTGGCTACTCAGGAAAAATCAATGTATATAAATGCTATAATAAAAGGATTGGAAAAGTAGTTGAGAGAAATTAATCCACTACTGTGGAAAATGATGAGAATATTAAATGGAACAATGAAAACCATATAGATGAATGTGATAAGGATGAATGTAGCATCGGGGGATTAGAGGTGGCCAATGTTGATTCAAAAGAAGATACAAATGATGATCATGGGGAAGTAAAATCATTGTCTTCACCAAAACCAAGGTGTTGAGATGAAATTGACAGGAATAATATCATTGGTGCTCTGTGAACTATAGTTCATAAAATATGAATGGAATCATTGCAACCACTATCATTCCTATCTTATGTAGATCCTAAATGATTTGCTGATGTAGCTTAAGATGATAACTGGGTTCAGGATATAAATAAAGAGCTATATCATAATGAGAAGAAGTAGACGTTGGAGATTGTTTCGTGGCCACCAAATAAAAATGACATTGGGACTAAATGGGTCTATCGTAAAAAGATGAATTAAGATGGCACATTGATTTGAAAAAAAGCATGACTAGTTTTAAAAGGATACTCCAATATATATAGAATATATGTTTATGAGTCATTTTCACTGGTTTCAAGGCCTGAGACAATCAAATTATTCCTAGCTATTGGAATGAAATAGAAGATCCTAGTGTTCTATATGGATGTCAAATCTACCTTCATCAATGGGATTCTTGAATATTATGTGTATATTGAGCAGAAATATTGTTATCACATTCATTATGATGAGAACAATGATTTTTAGATGATGTAGGAATTATATGGGAGGAAAAAAATCACCAAGAGCATGGTACACATGGCTTGATCAGTATTTTAAGAAGCTTGGTTTCTATCATTGGAGAGTTGATTAAAATATATATTTCAAAAATGATAGTAATAAAAGGATGATAGTGCTATTTTATGTCGATGAAATAATATTTGGCAAAGTACATGAGGCACTGTGAAGACTTTTTTACGAATTCATGAAAAGTGGGTTCGAATTGTTAATGATTGGAGAGCTATCATTTTTTAGTGGTTTATATGTGTCAAAAGGAACGAATCATAAAATAATATTCTAATCCAAATATGCTAATGATGTTCGGAGGAGATTATGAATTCATAATTATTAGGAGATGAAATCCCCTATTGCAAATTGGATGAAACATTCCAGATATGATGACGGCAAGGCAGTTAATATCACGGAATACAGTAAAGTCATTGGATGTTTGTTGTACTTGGACACAACACAGCCCGACATTGTATTTTCCATATTCCAAGATGTGAGATATCATAGTTATTCAAAGGAATAACATGTGATTTAAGTGAAAATATTACTTTGGAATATCAAGGGAATGGTGGATTTTATCTTGATATCTAATGACAAATCTTAATCAGAGTTATTGGGATATACTAATGTAGATTCGTCCAGATTAGTAGTTGATGGGAATTCAATGTCGGTAGGTTAGTTCTATCATTGTGTTTTTTTTTTATTTCTTTTGTACAGAAGAAGCATGATTTCATTTCATTGAGCACCACTAAAGCTGATTATTTTGTCGCATCTCAAGATTGCACATAGTTATCGTGGATGAATTTGTAACTTGATGATATGGGCATTGAAGTGAAGTCTACGATCAGAATCTAGTGGGATAACTCAAGTGTTATAAATCTTAGAAAAAATTGTGTCCATGACTCCAGGAAAAAGAACAATGAGATAAAGTATCATTTTATCAAGGAGAAGTTTGGTTAGGGAATTGTGAAGTTGGAATATGTGCCAATATAACTACAGGTCATAGATATTCTGACGAAGGGCATACCCATGGAAGCTTTTTAGTGGCATCGATTGGGTGTGGAAGTTCTGTTAACTCCATGCACATTAAAAAGTGTTGATACAGGGTCATCTCCTCTCCTTGAGGTATTATGTGTTTTTATCTAATGTGCTAATATGTGTTATTTACAATGTTTTATACCACAAAGGAGTGACCTTTGGGTTAGTTGACCAAGGGTGATAAATAGTGAGTCCTAAAAGTTGATAAACAGTGGTTATGGAAGGGTGAAAATTTCTTAATCAATGACATGGGGAGAAACATAAAGGATGAAAAGAGAGGTAGAGTGAGAGCTATGAGATAAGATGAGATTTATAGATCGGATGATGCTAGAAGTGATAAATCAAAGAATAGATATCACAACAGTTGAGGATCGTGATAAAATTAGAAGAGTGTTGTTGGAATAGTGTTAGAAGGTTTCCAATGATCAGAAATTGGTATCTGTTTGGTATAAACAATTTGGGTCAGAAATGAATTGATTAAATGATGAACTTATCATACTATGCTTGTTTCTCAAATTTTTCATTTTTATATGGTCTTATAGTATGTGGTGAGTGAATATTTGGTCGATATCTGAATCACATGAGGTGAAGGATGGTAGATGATGGAAGGAGACATAGTGAGGTATCAAAGAGAAGAAAATCATTTTAAGACGAGTTATCAACAATCCCAAAGGGGGAGATTGTTGGGAAAATATCAATTAAGGTAACATTGCAGCAATTTTTGGTTTCTTGTGTTTGATTACAATGTTGTTTTCCCTAGTGAATTGTCTAACTCCAGATATTTGGTTGAAAAGGACCCTTGACAAAGTGAGAGATGTTTTGGAGGTGGTATAAAATAATAGATACACGGTGGTGCCATTTTCATGTGTTTCCATTATTTTTGGGGTCCATAATTTGTCTTTTATTGAGAATTGTGAGATTTGGATATCCTTGAGGATCTCATCAATATAATGAAATGGTTTGAGTTTTGCAACATTGTGATAGTTGATGTTGATTTCTAAAAGTCATAAAGAATGATGACATTGTTCATCGCAATTACGACGATCTTTTAAAATAGATGTGTTGAAGAGAATTGTGTTAGTGAAGGGCATTGTGAGTGGAGCTTCATGGAGGTAGCATGAAGGAATTTACGGAATGCTCCCGGATTACGACGAGATCCACAATCTGAAAATTATTGTGGAGCATCATGATATAGATTGAATTTTGGTGGAAAATCTGGTGTTTTGAGATTTTATCGGACATGGTTCTGACTTAATTTTGAAGATTGTAGGGTCGGTGGAATTGCATATAAATAGGCCTTAACCCCCTCAAGAGAAGTAGAGAGTTTTGTAAGAAATTTTTTTTATCTTCAATCATGAAGGAGGTTCACAAAGGTAGTGAGGTTTGTGAAATAAATAGATTCACGATGGACAATCTAGCTCCTCAAAAGAGGTGTGTTACACATTTTCCCTGTGAGCTTCATGAAGGAAGATTCTTTGTGAAGGAATATTCTTTTTGATGGCATGATCATTGTAATGTTCAAAGCTATGAGATGCATTGTGATCTGTGAGGCAGCATGTTATGTGACGGTGTGTGCTTCGCGAGGAGGTAGTGACTTCGTGAAGGCTTGTTTGCACTTCGTGAAATTGGGAGCTTTCCGAAGTAGTGTCCTTTTCCAAGGTACTTACAAAGGTTGTTTCCCAGTGATCATAGGAAAATGGTTATTCTTCAGTGGATGATATTTGATATTCATTAGAGCATCTACATATAGTGGATGATGCATTCATTTGTAAAAATTAATTGACATGAAAGTCTATAAAATGTGGTTTTATCTTTTGAAGAAGTATTGAGCTCACTTCAGTTGACAGAGCATTGAGTTCTCAAATTTTGAGTAGTTATAAAATAAGAGGTATGAAGAGTCCACTTCAAACATTTATACAATAATTCCCTTATAATGGATTTATTACATCAGCACACCACCATTTTAGGCTCCTTGGATGTTTCCATGTGAGGGTGAACCAAGTAAAAATTGATGTTTCATGTGAATGATTTATGGTGTATTCATACACTGAAACGTGAAGAAGAAAGAAGATAGTTTTGTCCAATATAAAAACAAGATAAAAATGGGTAGTTGTTTTAATCTGTTATACATTGATACGCCCCATCTTAGGGTATCTATCCTAGTGGACCTAACATTAACCACACAATACAGTTAAAAACATAAAATAAAACATAGAAAATACTTTGATAATGAAATTATTATCCTTGATTGACCCTATATGTCATTTAGGATATACATCTTTAGATCGTTGGAAAAAATGAATAATATGAATGGGTGACCTCAGATGCTCAGTAAAGATTAAAAACTAATAGTAAGTTAACATAAATAAGAAGAAAACTTTATTGCAAGGTGTAAATCAGAAACACAACCCCTTTAAACATTATCTTCAATAAAATATGGAATGAATAAATCAAATAGATCCATATAAACATTCATAATGATATTCTACTAGTTGAATATTCACATGTAATATCAACAACTCATCTCATAATAAGGGAATACCTAATGTGGGACATCATAACCACATAGTAATGGCCTCATGAAAAGACCATACATAAACAGGTAAAATCATAAACTAGTTTTTTGCATGATATCTAATAATAAATCGAAGAGCTATAGGGGCCCCACATTCCACTTACTATGTTTAATTAATTCCTCTATTGAAATGGGGATACATAAAAAACAAAAGAGCGTGTATTAAAACTACCATAAATGGTTAATAATTTAACTATAAACGTTGAATGTTTTCTAAATATCAAATCTATAATCACAATGATCGTAAAACATTCAATAAAATATATTTAATGATATCATTGGATCTGAATCTCAATTATTCATAGTATCCAAAAGAAGATGTTGACATAGATGAAAAAATTCTAATAAAATAATTAAAAAAATATTGACACAAATACCACTTTTTCATTCAAATCATATTTAAAATAATTTCAAATATAAATGATGATATTTGAAAATATGTTTTTGAATCAAAGTTTCCAATTAAAATTTCAATATTTTGAATGGTAAATACTTTTTAAAACAATCAGGTTCATATAAATATATAAATTATCCCATTTTAAAAACATGGATATTAATGAAAAGTATTTAAAAGAATAAATCATAAAAAAATTTAAAACATTGTTTTAGTTAAATAGAACCAAACAAAAAACCCTAAAAAAGATTCCATTTGAAATTATTTAATGAACGTAGACATGAATGATAAAAATGTCCTAGTAAATACTTATGTATACAAAATTTCATATAATAATGAGACTGAAAAAATAACCCTTACATTGGGATTGATTTCTTCCATATTTTTTTGAAAGTCATATATATTGGTCTTAGACATATTTTTAACTTGTAAAAAAATTATAATAATATTTATGATATCATATATGATTCATTTATGACTTCATATTATCCATTGATTTAACAATTCCATGTTAATGCAAAATTTCGTGTAATGACCCTCTTGTAAATCGTGCATGTTTGGATTTATAACTCTGAAACCTATTACAATGATCATTATTTACATACATAAAAAATATAAAACATGATTCATATATCATATATATTCTATATATAAATATAAATATATATATGTAATGGAACACACTATTCAAGGAGATGTTAGGTCGTATATATTCATGAACATCATTTCCTTTTTCTTTTCATATTGAATCAAGGAAAGTAAATGAAACACAAACACACACAAAAACACACACACACATATGTATATATATATATATATTATTCCAGTAGAATTTTTAAATCATATATTTTATTTTTATACTTTATATAGGTTTATATAATCATTCTATAATGGTTGTAATGGTGGATGATTTTCATTGTGTTTTGGAGACAATAAGTTGTATGTACACACACATAGTGCTATTATTATTCGTTGGATAGATAAAAAGGGTAATATGATTGTTCCATAATCAAAATAACATCTCGTCAAGTAGGTGATATTGGATTTATTACATTATTATGGAAACAAAATAGGAATATGATGTTTAATATTCTATCAAATTGAATTGAATTTGTAAAATAATTACCACTTCTTCGAGTATATCTTTTAGATTCCAAAAAAAGGACATCATAGGTTTGATTTATACCCAATTTACAGACTATATGATAAATTTAGTTATTATTTCAGAAAAAATATGCAGGTTATTGCTGTAAAAAATGGATTTTGAAATAAGAATAAATGATATAGAGAAATTTTCATTTATAAGAGAGGGGGGGACTTTATCAAACTACAAAACAATTAATTTATAATAATTTTTTTTAATTCAAAACAGCTCAAAATTGTTTATTTTTATGATACGATGAGGATGGGTCAAAATAATCTAATCTAATATTGTTTAGATGTTATTTTTGTTAATTAAACCTTATCATTTTATTTTATCCATAATTATTCTATTTAATTTAAAATTTGTGGATAGTATTCCAAATTTTAAATGGTTATAAATATTTAGTTATGTTGTATAAATTGTCTATAAATGAAAACATTATGAAATTTTCGAACATATAATTATCACTATATATTTTTCAATTTTGTTCAAAATTTATTTAATTTAATAATATTTTATTTTTACAAATTTTAAATTGTTTTAATTTTGAAACTATTCATTACTTTTTTAATAAATAAAATACATCCATAATTATAACTACAAAAAAATAAATTTAATATACTACTAAGGTGTCATAATCTTCTGTAAGATTAACTTATCACCATCATTATTAATATTGAATTTCTTTTAATATTTTTAATGTTACTAACTTTATTTTTTACTAATAATATAATCACTTCTCCAATGTTGTGTCATTATATATGGTAATTATTTAAACTAAAAACATAATAAATAACATCCTACGATGTAGAAAATTAATTTATATTTCTGTAGACTATTAATGAACTAATTTAACTATTGGTTAATGCCATTTTATGAATATTATACTTATATCAAATGAGAGTGTGAAATTTTGTCACATTCATTGGTTTTAATAATATCAATGGAATTTTTTGGGAAAATATCCATTAAATGAATATATATCCAACCATTGGTGATACTATTCTAACTTTACTCTTTTAATAAATTTTTGACAATTTTGTATTATGTTTTTATCTTTTTCTATCAGTCTTAATGCCTATTTATATAGTAAAACTTTAATTGTGATTACTAGTATTTTTAACATATAGAGTTAACATAATTTCAATGAAATCCCAAAAAACCCCAATTGGATCATTTAAATCATATTTAATATTTTTTTAATTAGATGGACAAATTGTTGAATTTTTTTTATATCATTTAATGAAATATGATTCATTTTAAAATCTCATTTATGTCAATTCTGATCTATTTATTAATTGACTTTTTAATAAAAATCATAAAAAAATGATTCCTTCAAAAAAAATATTATCCCATCTTTTAACATGATAGTCTATCAAATATTTTTGTGATGGAATGAAATATTAAAAAAAAATATTTATTTTAAAAAGTTTAATATCTTATATTTTAATCTTGTCATAATAAATAGATTATCGCATCATCATTGTGTAACATTTTAATTTTAATATTTAATTTTTATAAATTTTAAATAAATTATCTTGATTCAGATAACATTTTTATATTTTAATTACTATTTATATTAATCCATATCAATTATATAACCTCATATTATTAAAAATTTAAATATTAGAAATAAACGAATAACAAAATTAGATTATCATTAAAAATATTATTATAAATATGTTAAAGTCATCCAATTGGCTCCAAGGGGTCCCATAATCAACCCACTGATGATTTTGGTAGAAAAACACATATTCAATGAAAATTGGAAAACTTTTAGGAGCATTTTTATATATTATAATATTAATTTCAAATACAATTACATAATTATCTTATAACAGTGGTAAATAAATTAATATCAACTAATGTTTCTATTCACCAAATTTTTTTTTTCAAATTAGAACAAAAAAAATTCATACTAATTACAACAATTTATGTCCATTATTTGATATTTTATTCACAGAATTGATAAAATTATGTTTACCGCTAATGTGGTGAGAAGGCGGGTAAAAGAGGCAATTAAATGTTATTATGTTTCTATATCTAAAAACAAAAAATTTTATCAATGACCTAAATTGGATTTTTATATGTATTATTTTATTATTTTAATATTTAAATAAATATGAATAAAAAATGAAATGGAAATGGAATTTTTTTAACCATAATGCAGTATTTTTCACAATTCATCAAAAATTGAATCTTATCAAAAATATAACAAAACACTACATATGATAAATTTTATATTCCAAATTAAAAAATGATGAATATATTTTTAGAAATAAAATTAATAACATTCATAATATTGTTAATACTATTTGTAAGCACTTTTTAAATGACTAGTTTGATAGAAAATGGTGTGCTAGAACTTGGAGTTGCGTGTAATGCATGCTATTGAATTTATTTAATAAGAAAATATACCATGTAACATGGGATGTTTCATTCTCTCCTCCTTCAATCAATTGTCTCCTTATAATTTCCAAATTTGGGTTTTATAACAAGGGTTTCACTACACATAATTCCTTCAATAATATCCAAACATCCGAACAAGGGTCGATTAATGGTCTAATTCAAAATAAAGAAAGGGAAGTATGAAATATACTAGAGATAACATATACAAGGGTTACATATTGGAATACATGGACATGAATGAAAAAAATATTGCCATCTTTTTTTTATAGAGAGTGATAAAGATCATTAATAAGAGAATGTTAACAATCACAAATATATAAATCTACAATGATCCATCAGACTATTTGATTTATCAGAAAATTTATTAGGATAAAATTTTTGTTTTAGGATCTTTTCCCTAGAGTACCTGAATTATTGTACTATTTAGATAATCCCATAATTGATTTATTTCCATGTTATAAGCATAATCTCATATTTTGGTTGTGCTTATACATATTTTCACTTCATCCATTTATCTTTTAAATGAATGTTAAAATTGAAATTTTCATGCCTAAGGAACTTCAGATAAATCATAATGCGTGAAAGTATTTCCTTCTTACTTTAAATATTTTCTAAATCTCATAAGGTTATTACAAAATATGTAACAAATCACACATTACCCTCAATCATTAATATCTAATGTTCAAACTACTCCATTCCAACAATAATAATTTTACAAAATACCAAATTCCAAATTAATAGTCTAAAAAGGTGTCTATATTTCCAAAATCAATCATAACATCAGAATCCAAAAAAACGTAATGTTGCACTTTTTGACCAAATTCATTATAATCTCATAAACCTAAATGAAATAATTTATTCTTCAAAATACATGATCCAGATGTATTATAATAATTTCTTTATATATCTATTGAATCATATAACCATAGAACCATTGATGTAAGAAATTTTTATTCCAAATACAGAATAACATTAATCATTCCAATTAACTCATAATACATTACCTATGCTTCATCATATTATTTTTTAATACCTCGTTAATTTCATTTTTATTTTTTATTATCTTAATTGGTAGTTGTATAACCATTAAATGTATAATCATTCTGATTATGACCATCGACCAAAAACATAATTCAACATATTAGAAAAAATTATCATAGTGATATAGTAATGGAAAATCATTAATATGATCTCTAAATGATTCAATATTCTAACCAATCCAATAGTCCATAGGATTAAGCAAGGTGATCCATAATCAAATATGATAGATGATATGTTATGTGTATACTTATCCTAAAAGTAATTTATTATGTTATTGTTTCAAATCATCAATTTCTAAATATAATTTTCCGTGGTTGTTGATAAGCGTACTTTGATATTATCTGTAATGCCCCGACCCAAGAAGCCTAGAGATTATGAATTATTTTAATACATTATCATGATTACATGTAATAATATTCCAAATGAGAAGTTAGTTTTAAAGTCATTAAAAATAGATCACATTCATGAATTGTAAATTTCAATTAAGAATATAGAATATAACATAGATAATCCTTTTAGAATTGCATTATTCTCCTAGATTAACCCAGAAATTCAATCATAATATACAACATTCGCATCATTGGGAAAAATAAATCATAAGAATGTCTGAGCCAATATTATCTATAAGGATGCACAATACATCAGATTGTATCATAAATAAGCATAAACCATTATGATAAGGAATAAAACTGAATCAAAATCATTTTAAACATAATATTCACCATAATATGGAAATAATAAATCAAATAATTTCATTTAACCATTCACATGTATACTCAAATATTTGAATAACCACATGTAATATCAATAAAAATTATTATACTGAGGGAATGGATAATACCGAACATTATAAGATCATTGTCAAGGCCTATATCTATGACAATACATAAATAAGTAAAAACTAAAACTAGTTTGTAACATTAGACATACTGATTCGTCGAGGGGCTATAGTGATCCATGAACATCACATACTAAGTACAGTGCATTCTTCTTATGAAGAGGGTGAAACATAACCCAAATAAAAAATTGTGTTCAAACTGGAATATGAAATGTTAATACATTAATCATAAACCCTGTATAGTATTGAAATATAACATCCACAAATAAACTGATCATGATCCATTCAATAAAATATAGTATATGATATTATAAGAGATCAATATCTATTAAGAATAAGATCTAACCAATTATGTTGAAATAGATGAATATAATGAAATAGAATCATTAAAAATATCTCTAAAAAATGCCATTTCATATTATAATAATTTATTTAAAAGCCACACCCTTACAAAATAGTAACATTAAAATGATATTTTTGAATCAACATTTCCCATACCAATTTGAATCATTTTAATGGAATTATCATTTTAAAACATTATTGTCCATATAATTAAATTCTTATAACCATTATGAAATCATGGAAATTAATGAGAATGATTTTGGAAAATATATATCATTAAGTCATTAGAAATGTGGTTTTAGTTAAATATTAATTTACAAATAACCATAAAAATATTCCATTTCAAAAAAAATTTATGAGTCATGAATATTGTTGCTAAAAATGTCCTAGTAAATACTTACCTACAATATAACATTTAATTTGATTTCCAAAAATACCACTTTGATGGTGAGCAGTAACTAGAACATTAGGGAAAAAATCTAGCGGGATTCAATAGATTTGAGCCAAATTCAAAATATAGACGATCAAAATCTATATATCACTTTTTGGATATCCTCTCATTAGTTGAAGTCACTGTCGTGATCACTATCCATCTACGTCACTATACTTTCCATCTATCATTTTTTCCATACCCGCCGTTTATCATCATCACTGATTCATCACTACATCAAAAATTTTGAGGAAACCCGTTGTCGGAACCAACGTCCCCATCTAGAAACAAGGGGCTGGAAATCTATTATCAAAACATCTAATAGAAGATCAGCTATCCGACATCACATCTTGGTACCGTCAGAGGCATCACAAAATATCACTCCCTGATTGATGACTAGTGAAATGCCCACCGAAACAGAACCCACAACAACATCAATCACGGAAATCACCCTCACCATCATCACTTCACCGTCATCACCACTGTCAATGTTGACATTTGAAACCACACCTAGACCAAAAATAACCGAATATATAAAGAAAATTGAAATGATCATTGAGTGAGAATAGAAGATCATGATCTCTAAGAAAACAAATACAACCTACGTCGATGAAATTGAGGATGAAAAATAGTGCATAAACGAAAAACAATAAATTTCCTTCATAAGAGCCATAGATTTATGTTGCACATGGATATCCATCAGCCACCGACCCACATCTCAAAACCTCATAGTTCCACTAGTCCAGATCTATCTCAGATGGCCATATATTAGGTTTAGAGTGGCCAAGGGATTCCACAAAAAGCATCATTCAATGGGAAGACTAATAGATCCATGGAATAAAACCCATATAAGGGAGCATCAGAGATATAAAAACACCCAAGGGTGAGTGAATTTACAATTAAATGATAAAATGAATACATTGTTCATAGATATGGTAGGTTGTACGTACGCAAGAATCTTGTTTCTATTTATTATTGTTTTGAATAGAAGAATCTAATTGAATTATATATATATATATATATTATTATAGTAGAATTATAATTTTATATAGTTCATATTTATTGATTGTATACAATTTTATAATCATTTTATTATGTTGGTAATGGAGGATTATTCATATCGCATTGAGGAAACGGTAAACCGTACGTACGCACAGATGGTGATATTGTTATTCCTAGGATGGATGAAAAGAGGAATTTATTTTTCCCAAAATAATAATAAAATATCATATTTTAGATTTCATTTATGTTATTACATATGTATAAATACATCATAGGATGGGGAAATAGAATATGAAAATAAATTATATTCTATTAGAAAAATATTTACCTCTTCTTCGAGTATTTTCTTTTTATTTGAATAAGAGGAATTATTATGTTATATTTATGCCAAAATATGGCCTCTAAGATGATTTGGGGGATCTTATAAAGATAAATTGGATGAGTTTGGATTTGATAAAGGGCATTAGAGATGAGAATAAAAGATAAGGATATGTTCCTTTTATAAGATGGGGGATAGGCACATTAGGAAACTCCAAAACTATTTATTTGATACAAATTTCATTTTGATTTCAATCTTCTCCAAAGTAATCTATTTGGATGGTAATTTGAGGATGGGTTGAACTACTCTCAACCAATAAAATTTAGACATGTTTTCATTAAATCTTTTACTTTATATTTTTTATTTATCCTTAATTAGTCTGTCTAAATTTTATTGGGGTAATAATATACTAAATATTTAATGGTTTCCATATATGGTGTCTACTATCAATAAAAAAACATTATGAATATTTAGATCAAATTATTATAACATTGTAGTTTTTAAATATTTTATGCATTTTTAAAAATTTATTAAAAATTATTATTATAAAAAATGCAATAGTGTCAATTTTGATACTATTCATTACATTCAATTAAAATTATATCTAAACTGAAAGATAACTTTGAAAAAAATCATTTAATACAATCCAAAAATTTCATAGTAATATATTAAATTAATTTATAACCATAATTAATCAAATTAAAATTATTTAAATATTTATACTGTTAGTTAATTGTTATTTATACAGATAAAATAATTAAATATTCACTATTGTGTAATTATTAGGTTAATTATATAATATTTAAAAATAGTAAATAAATTCATTCGATTTATGAAATTGAATTATATTTACATATAATATTTATTGTATATGTTATCTATCAAATATCTCCACATTTAAATTATTATACATAGAAGGAATAAGAGTTTGTCATGTTGTCACATTCTTTCATTTTAATAATATCAATGACATATTCAAGGAAAAATATACATTAAATGATTATATTTATAACCTGGTGTGATAATGTTCAAATTTTTATCATATAATAATTTTTCTACAATTTTAATATTGTTTTTAATCATTATATATGTGTTTTACCCAATATTTAAATATTTTACCTCTTAGTGTGACTACTTGTCCTTTTACCCTAATTAGTAAATATATTAACAATAAAATAATAGTTGAACCTCAATTGTATCATTTAATACATATATAAAATTATTCTATTCATTTTGATAATTATACATTTTTATGAGTTTTATATCATTTAATAAAATATTAATTATTTTAAATTCACATTTAACTTAATTTTGACAATATTTATTAATTTACTTTTTAAAAAAATCATTTAAACATTGTTCAATTTAAAACATCATTAAATCATCCCTAATATTTAATTTCCATCCAAAAAATGAAGTATGAAATCAAAAATTTCAAATGATATTTATATTGATTTTAATTATATCATTTATTTCATTTTTCATTTAATAAATTGAGTACAGCATCATCATTATGTAACATTTAAATTTATTTACTTAATGTCTAAAATTTATAAATAAATTATCATTATATAAAAAACATTTTATATTTCTAATTATTATTTATAATCTACCATATCACTTATATAACCTCATATTAAAAATATTTTACTTATTAAAAAAAATTATAATAAAATTGGATTTTTATTAAATATAATATTATAAATCTATTAAATTCATCCATGTGGTCAAAAAATCTACCCAAGGATGATTTCGGATTATTGAAACTTCTCCAATTAAATTGCAACATGTGATTGAGAATTTTTTAAAATATTATAATATTAATTTAACATTTAATTACATGATTTACCGTTAACCATGGTAAATAAATTTAAAATTACAGAAATTACTATTCAATAAAATTATGATGTTCATATTAGATTAAAATTTTCATTCTAATTAAAACCATCTATGCCCTCTTTTCAAAATTCCATTTGCATAAGTGTAAAAATTGTGTTTAACACTAATGTGGGGAGAAAGCGGGTAAAAAAGACGTATAAATGTTTTGTAATATTCTATATCTAATTTTTATATAAAATGTTCCCAATAATCAGAATTAGATTAATATATTTAGTATATAAGTATTTTGTCTTTAAAATCATATTTTATGAAAAATAATTTTTTAAATGATTAATTTGGCTTTTTCACAATAATGTAGTATTTTTCCATGTTCATCCAAAATTGAATCATTTCGAAAGAATACTAAAAAATAACCCAAAGTTAATTTTGATATTAAAAAATTCAGAAATGACATCTATTTGTGAAAAAATATTATAAATTTAATGATGTCATTAATATTATTCATAACTTCTTTTTAAACGGAAAGTTTGATAAATTGTTGTGCACTGAATCATAGTATTGCTTGCCACACTAACTATTTAATTTATTTAAGATGAAATGAATCATTGAATCGATGGGTGTTTCAACCAAACTCTAAATAGTGGAATATGTCAATAGATTTCATGGAAGTATTTCTAAATACATCTCTAGGTAATACTGGGAATTTGGTTATTGTTGATCGAATAACTAAATCTACACATCTCCTTCCCATTAATGAAAAAATGATTTAAGATTAGATTTCTAGACTATATCTAAATGAGATTATCCAGATATGTTGAGTTAACATCTCCATTATAGAAAAACAAGATCCCGGTATCAAATTCTATTTTTTAATGTATTTCAAACGTCATTGGGTAATGATTTAATTTTTTTTACATATTTTATTGCTTAATTATATAGAAATTATGAATATATGATTCAGACCATTGATTATATCCATTTTTCTTGTCAATGTATTACCATGGATGTTGTGATTGAAATGTTACTTTGGTTTAGTTTTAATATATAAATATTTTTAATTCTAGTTTATAAAAGTTAACATTTTTGGAATTTAGTTGAAAATGGTGATTGACACCAGTTATAGCTGATGATGTTGGAGAAATGGTGTTCATGGGATTATAGTTTTTAGATGAAAATGTAATGAGGTTTCAGATGATTCAATGAAACCTGAGGATAACATATAGTAGGAAATAAATTTGTATGCCTAATAGGATAAAATATTAATAATTTTAGGAAGGTGATCATGTCTGTCTAAAAGTTTCTTCTCTGGAAAGTGTGATGCATTTCACAAAGAAGGGGAAAAAGTTTCAAAGTTTTATTTGACAAAATGAAATCCTTGAAAAATTTGCACAAGTTTCCTACTGAGTTTCTTTTCTTCTAATGATATCTCATGTACATAAAATATTTCATGTTTTATTGTTATGTATATATATACTTGATTCATGTCATGTTTTGAGCCATGATGTTGTTTAGAGTGAAGATAATCATTTTTTTGAGGAACAACTAGTTCTTGTTCATGACCATAGAGATTTTGATTTTTTGAATATGTTGATTCATCAGTTTAAATATTTATGAAAAACTCATATATATGATTAGGAAACATGGTAATTTTAAAATTCTAGGATGAAGAAATATCCCCACTAATTTAATACGTGAATAAAAATAGAAGGAACCAATTTTAAAAAGGGAGGAATGATGTAACATACAATTTAATGATACAATAATTATTTTTCATATTTTTTAACAATAAGGAATTATATATAAAATTATAATTAAAAGGTAATCTATGTTTAATAGTGTATATAACGAGAGATTTGGAGATTCTCTGATATCTTATATTGAAGACAAGACTGAGTAACACCAAGAAATAATATATTGCTATTATTTTTTGATATGGTCGTTATCATCAATCTGTTATATGGGAGATTTTTAATAGGAAAAAAATTTATGATTTTTAAAAAAAATTTATAAAATTTAATGACATGCATCTAATTTATTTGATAGGAATAAAATAATAATAAATCTAATTTAACATTTAAAAACTATGTTTTTCTAAAAATAAATTTTTCATCCTTTTAATGGAGAAGTTGTTTTAAATTTATAATTTGACAAATTGTTGGATTTTATATTACAAAATGAAATTCATTTTCTAAATTATAATATAAAAATATAAATTTTGGGATTTTTAATTTTTCTAAGTAGTTTTTTTGATGAATTATGAAAAACAGAGAATTATTATTGAAAATTATTTTTCATCTAAACTTTTTTATAGTAAAATTATATTATTAATTGTTTTAAAAGTATAATTAGTACAATTATACAATAATAAATCCAATTATGGTCATTGGAATCAATTTTACATTAAAATTTGGTATAAAAAAAATTCAATCTTTTGATTATTTTTACATTACAAACTTGTTGCTTCATCCCATATATCTAATTAATATTAAAAAAAATTAATAATCATCAGGTAATTGAATTTTGGAAAATGGATCATATGTTTTTAATCTAATTATTTATAATGTTTAGTAGGGTGAACTTAGATTTTTGCTAAAATTATTATAGAATGAAATTTAAATTAATTATAGTAATTACGGAACAAATTAGTTTACACGGAGGTTAAAATATAATTATAATCTTTAAAATTTCCTAGAAAAATGTACAAACTCATTTTCATTTCATATTTTGACCACATACTGAATTGGACCAAAAATGGATCGTAATTTGAGACACGTGATGTAATAGAGACCACTCGATAGTGTTTTCATTTTATTATTTTCAAGAATGCAACCCCACCTCCATTAAAAAATGGAATTCTCTCTCCCCCTTTCCACACACCACTCAATAAATTTATATCATCCAAAAACTTAAAAAAATGTAATCCCTCATATCATTATATAATGATCACATTTTTTGAAAAAAAAACTAATGATTTAATTTTGTGCATGAAAATAAGTGTTACCCGAAGATGAGGTAATGATCATAAAAGAGAAATTTTGATATATTTCATTATCCAACAATTAAATTATTTTTATATCATGATTATATAATATCCTATGTATATTAAATAAATTAATATGTCATTCTAATATGGTCAATACGTACAGTATCACATGCTTCCATCAAATGGGATACATGACATCATCCGTCTATTATGCAGAAGACCAGCTTGCGAACCAATGTCATTCATTCATCCATTAATAACTATAAAATTTGGTAATAATTATGAAAATAAAATTTATTTATAATATATATAATTTTTTGGATGTATTTATACTTATATAACTATTTTATAACATATACCTTCAATAAATACATTTTTTGGGAATATGATTACATCGTTAGTGGTTGTCGGGACTTCCGCCTCCCCAATCCATTATGATTCATTAATAATTTACAAGAAATGTCTCAAGTATTGTTTTAATTAAAATATGTGATACAATTGAAATATTTATTTATTTTATGACATAATTAAATTTGTATAAATAAAATATAAAATTTTCTTCCTACATTTTCACACACTGAAAATTGTGATGATGTCATTTGTGGACATGTAAACTATCGCATCTTCAATATGACGTGTTTACATTTACATCATAATAATGATACGTATATATATAAGTATATATAATTTAATAACATGGTATTTATTAAATAATTTTCTTTATTGAATGATTAATGATACATACCTTTCCTCAATAATGAACATTGAAAAATTTGGAAGTTATTCAAGTGTACGTACGACCCACCATCTCCATGATCGTAGCGCTAGATCATTTTTCAACACCATATTTAATTATTGGTTTTAAATGTTCAATTAATATATAAATATGATATTTATTTCATTATTATTATTCTGTATCTATTTAGATAATGACCCCTTCGACCTTATGTGACCCACTGATGTTAGTATTGACACAAATCCAAATATGGTCCAACCATTATACTTAAATTTAATTTATTATGATGTCTTATATAAATTGTAAAATAGTGAACTAAAATTAATAATAATATTAAAAAAGGTTCACATTAAATAGAATAGTCAACATAACTTCATTATTCTAAATGATACAAACACATGTGCTAAATCATTCTAAAGGAATGAGACTTCGTATCAATGTCCATTCATTGGGGAAATTCATGATTTTATTAAAATTTATTCATTTATATGTTGTATATACAGCCCATTTGAAATTATTTATTAATAATTTTTCTATTATTATTTTTTTTAGTATTTTTAACTTTATTTTTATTTGTGGTAAGGATTCATGTTTTTTGAAGTGGTATGTGGCATTTTTATTGAATACAGTATTATTTTATGATTTTCCTTCAAAAATTCATTCTCTAAAATTAAATTTTATTAAATTATATTTTAAATTGTTATATGGATTTAACATATTTATAATATTTATTTTTGGAATCTTTTAATTTATTTTCATGTTTTCAGTGGGAATGTTTTTATGTTTTTTAAATATAAATCTTCTGAAAATCAAATTGAAAAATGAAATTTCTTATTTTTAAAGTATGAGGGAAATGACATTCCATGTAATCATGAATTTTAATTTATCTCTATCATCCATTGGATGCATAAATATTTTCTAAAATTAAAACCCATATTTCCTGATCTATTTGGTATTTTGGTATTGATATTTTTTTTTCCAAAAGAAATTTGTATTTTGTGTTGAAAATGGTCTTTCAAAAGATAATGTTATTTTAATATCTGAATTTGATATGAATAGTTGATTAAAATAGTATACCAAATGATGAAGTTCCATATTTGTATTTTTACCATTATAAATGAAAAATTATGGGTGTCCACAGATAGGTCTTGGTGATCTTGTTTTAGATTAAATTATTGGTTCAACCAGATATCTCTCTAATTCATTGGGTAATGATTATATTATCTAGAGAATTATATTGTTTGTTTTGAACATATTTATTCCATTATATAAGTGTTTAATAATTGTTTTTATGGGTTTTATAATGGTTGTTTGTGATGATGTCCCAACAAACCAACATTCAATTTATATTCCTTCAAAGGAGTATTCATGGAAATAATTTGTCTTAAAAAGCTAAAATAAATGATATTCTTAATAGTAATCTATTTATATTTTTGGATAAAATTATATGTTTTCATGAATTTTTTCCATGGTATTTATTGATTATCAATATATTAATAGTTTCATTTTTTAGTAACTCATACTGATCATTTTTTTCTTATCCAATGTTTTGAAAATGTTTCCTAGGATTTAAGGATTAGTAAGGGAATCGAATAGGTCAAGATGAAAGTCGGGAAGATTTTTCATAATATATATCTTCCCTATTTTACATTTATTATATTATGGGATAAATATATATTAATCAGATGTGTACACATTGTATTATTTTTTATATGTTTTGTGGCTTATGCAGAGACCCCAATATTAACGTACATGGACATTAAATTACTTTTGCGGAGTACTTAATGCATAAAAAAAACAGACACACAGGGATCATAATAGTTTATTGTCTTTGGAAACTCGGAATATAAACTTCTAATCATTTTGAAATATCTTCATCAAATCCCATAACGATCTTCCACTTTTTGTTTCCTTACCTAAAACCATTCTTTATTTCCTGTGGAAAATAAAAAATAACAAGGGTGAGCTCAAATTCTCAGTAAGGGAAAACATAGATAACATAAAACAATCCATACACATTTGGAAGCAAAAACTTGAACTTGAAATTTAAACATCAAAATCTTGAGAAAAGACATAAATCATGGAAGTACGTAAGGCATATATCATAATTGAACATCAACCATAATAAAATATAATGGTTATAAAATATGTAATTGTTCCATCCATTCAGCACATGTTATGACTTCCATAGTAGCCAAGGCATTGCTGCCAAGACCATCTTAGTGGACAAATTCTGTTTTTGAATCGAGTTCACTCCTCATTTCAGTCCTGTAACACTGAACTAGATTAACTTACCGTTCCAGCAATGTCTATCTCATGAGATATAAATCTTTACCCAATGAATTGGAGGGAGATATAGGTCCCACCCATCTAATAATGAAATCATTATTACTTGTTCCACAAAATAAATACAGATCATTCATAGTAACCGAATAAATAAAATGGGTCTCATAAACATCATCCCATATTCACATAATCCTTATAAAAGAAATGGATATCATTTAATAATAAGAAAATAGAAACCATGTAAATCATATAGAAATGATACTTGAAACATAAACATATGAAATAATGTCATCTTAGATGAAAAATGGTTTTGATAAAACACTTGAAATTAATTCTTGAGGAAAATATCCTTTTTTCTTCAAAATCAATCTCTTTCCAGAAAATATCATGAAATTTTAAAAGAAAATGATTTTTTTGAAAATATTTATGAAATATTTTGGAGGAATCTTCATGAAAATAATGCTTTCTAAAAATCATAAAAATCCTTTCATGCCGTATAAGTTTTAAAAAAACATTCTTCTCATACTTTTCCAGAAAAGTCAAAAAAGTACCTTGTAACGTAAACGAAATAAATATTCCTTAAATACCATGTAGTAAAAGTCAAAATGGTTAAAAATTATTTTAAACATACATGAAAAAACTTTTATAAAACATGGATATGGATGATAGAAATAACCCCAGTAAATACTTACGTATAAGCAATCTCGAATAAAAATGATATTTGCCAAATTATCCCTAACCTTATGTCTGATATGCTTCGTACGTATCCAAACCTCATGTTTAATGTTTTAAATAATTTCATTGACTCATTACATAATAATATTCATTATTATGATATCATATATGTTTCACTTATAACTTTATATTACCCGTTCATTTGTAAATTCCTTGTAAAAGCAGCGTTTTGGGTAAAATCATTTCATTTATCGTATATGTTTCGACTTGTCGTTCTTGATATTATTACTTATATCATGATTTACATAATTCCAGAATGTAAAACATGATTTATATATATTATATATTCATCATATACATATATATTATAGATCAATAAAATGAATGAAATACACCGTTCATGGAGATGGTAGGCCGTACGTACGCATGAACGCTGTTTTCATTTAATTATTGAATTGAATGAAATTAAATAGATGGCATATATATATATATACATAAATCCAGTAGCATTATTCTGCCATATATTTAATTATAATTCATTATATATACATTATAATCATTCTTGAATGGTTAATCATGGAAAATGAATCTCATCGCGTTCGTGGAGACGGTAGTCCGTACGAACGCACGAGCGATGATATCATTCCCATGATCGAGAAATTGTATTGGAGTGTATTTATACTATTTAAGAATCAATATAAATTTACAATAATCATATATAGTTATTATTTACACCATTATACCCATCCAAGTAAGGTGATGGTGGAAAAAATATTACACCACGGCGTGGAGACGGTATTCCGTACGTACGCACGCTCGATGATTTTGTTTTCCGTAGGATGAATAGATGGTGAAATAGGGTTGTTTTATACATATAATAACATATCATTATATTAGTGATACTGTTGATATTACCTCATAATTAAACAACTAAATAGGAAGAAGTATAAGAAGAAATAAAGTTGAAGGAATCGGTAATGTATATTACCTATCCTTTCGACACGCCTTTTTGAAACCTCCTCTTAGGGAACTATGATTGGTCTTTGAAGAAGACCAGAACCTCTAGTATGTTTCTATGGAAGTGGAGAGTTTAAATGGTCAGGGGTTGGCCAGCTTTTTGGCTCAATATTTTTATAGATGAGAGGGGGGAGGTTCCATTTTATAAGGGAGGAGAGGGGCACCTTTGGAAATAATAATAATATTAATTTATAATAAATCTAACCCAACATAAAAACCTCCAAAAATGACTCATATTATAATATTAGATGATATAGGGTTTTATTCACATCAACCAATAAAATTTAGACATTTTAGGAAATTATTATAAACATTATCAACTTGATTTATCCTTATTTAATCAATTTAATTTTATTTGTGTTAATAATATTCTAAATTTTAAATTATAACAAATAATTAATTATTTGTTGTGAATTTTACATAATTGGTTACTTCATAACATTCTAGACCATATAAATTTAAATTTATAATTTTTAAATATTTTTGTGATTTTTTAAAAAATTTATAATATGTTATTTTTATAAAATAACAATAGTGTCAATTTTGACACTATTTATTTATTTGAATTTAAATAAAATATATACAGAAGATCTGTTCGAACTAAAAGATTTAATAGATTCATAAAAGTTCATATGTATCTAGAAAATTATTGGAGAACATTAAATAGTTAATCTAATATTTATTTTATTATTTTTAAAACTATTTATTTGTTTTATCTCTTAATAAAATAATTACGAAAACATTTTTGTATTATTATATAATATACATATTTGTTGCATAAAAATTAAAAAGTAAAATCCTATGATGAAGATAAATCAATTAGCGTTCACAATAATACTTTTAATAGAATTTATCATCTTAAAATCACAATATTTAAATTGATATATTTATTAAATTATGAAGGTGACAACTTTGGCATCATTTAAAATAAAATAATATAAGTGTCATAATCGCTTTTATAAGGCTCCAAATGGTCAAATATTCTACCCTTGGATTATTATGGTTTATATTTACAGGACAAATAAGTTTTTGTCAGGGTTTTGGTCCTTTTACGGTAATTATTAGTTTAATAAAAACTATATTCTTGATTTTTCACTAGATAAACAATTTCTGCATCACTATTGTGTCACAATTAATGATAATTATTTAATCCCTAAAAATTATAAAAAAAATCCATATGATGTAGATACATTTATTATCTTTTTGGAGACTATTAATGTTCTAAGTTTCATGAATTTTATCACTAAATTAAAATTAATATACTTATAAGATTTAAGAGAGTGACATGTTGTCACTTCCTTTGGTTTTAATAATAAATAAACTATTTTTATTGTAAAAAGTCCATAAAATGAATCTAATCTGACACTTAGGTGATATGGGTCGACTTTTATCCATCCAACAGAATTTTGGCAGGTGTTAGTCTAATTTTATAATCTTATAGTTACCCTTAATTACCTAATTTCCCTTTAACTATGGTAAATAAAATTTACCGTAGTTACTATTCATAATGCACAAAAATAAAAAGTAACTTATTAACATAATTTGGACCCACTAATTATAAACATGGAGTCCATTTTTCCGAATTCAATACACAAATGTTTCAGAAATTAAATTAAAATTATTCCCGTTGTCGAAAGAAAACGGGTTTTTCTTTAAAACATTTCAAAAGATTGAATTGATTTAACCTATGAATTTAAGGTAAAATCAATGCTAATGACATAAATTATATTAAATGGTAAATATATATTCTATTTATACTTTAAAACCATTCAATATTATAATTTAACCATATAAGTTATTGTGATGAAAAATGTTGATTTTAATTAAAATATAGCGTGTTTTTACTATTCATTAAAATATGAAAGTTATCAGAATAATATGAAAATTTTATCCAATTTATAATTTTATATCCTGATTCCAAAGTATAATTTTATTTTGTAAAATTGAACTTATAAACATGTAAAAACTAGATTTAAAGTGGGGGCCCCATTAAAAGGTGGCAAAACTGCATTTTTTTAAAATACTTATTTTACTCGAAACATTTATTTTGTTCTTATACCATGTTCTAGAAAATGTGTAAGATGAATAATAATGTAATAAAATTCAAAATTTAGTTAATACTATTCATAACGGCTAGTTCATAATAATATTATAATAATATATCATTGTTTAAAAAACCTGGTATTGCGTACAACACACGCTATCGAGGAAGGTCGTGACTGCGTGTAATGAAAGCCATGTCATGTTTTCATGTAGTGAACGACTCCTTTTTTTCTGTGTACAAAAAAATACATTGAATATATATATACTCAATGTTTCGTAGAATAAATACTATCAAACAAACATGAAATTGATTGTAACATGATCCAGGATTAGTGTTGAGTATACTGCAAGCTAATACGGTGTTGGGTATAGTGCAAGATACTCTTGGTGTATCGTACAACAGAAGATATGAAAGAAATTAAAAAAATATATCTTATTAAATCTCGGGTTATTACATTCTATCCCATAAAATGAATTTCACCCTCGAAATTCGTCAAGGTTATAAATTTTTTTCTACTTGAATGTTTTTTTAATTGAAACCCACATCGTAAAAAGGAATACAAAAACTTATCTTTAAAACCTAAAGTATGAAACATAACGGTTACCCAAATAAAATAATCATTGAGTTTCCACATAAGATAACATAGGTGAAAATATGGATATGGAAGATAAATCTAACCATCATGTTCTGATAGAGAGTGGTAGAGAACATGGCTATGAAAAAGCCAACAATCACAAAGCCATAGATTTGTGATAATCTAAGGTACCATCTGATTCATCAGATATAAGTACTCTAGGACAACATTTTTATTTTTCAAGATCATTTCTATAAAGTTAATGAATTAAAAGAAATACTTACATGATTTTGGTACAATCTCAATGTTGTTCATGAATTGAAATTTTTTTACTTCATCCATTAAAGAAATGAAGTTGAATTTGTTATTCGTGATGTGTTAGCAGATCATGTGATAGAATGGTGGGTCATTCCGTCTATTTCAAAAAAAAGGTTAGCAAAAGTTATAAGTCCATCATATGGTTATATTAATCATATATGGTTCCAAAAATGAACTTCTACTTTATATATCATACCACTTAATAAAATAAAACTACTTTCAACTAACCATGGACTTCATGTATGCCAATGGTAGGCGTTAAAGGCCAGTCGCACATCGGTTGTGGGTTCGATTCCCACAGCCTTGTCCGACGCGATGGGCTGTCGCCGGTCCTGCAGGTTGTCCTTTTTCTAAAACTACATTACTATAACATCCCATAAATATTTTCAAAAAATGTTCTATCATTAAACAATACTAACTTACATCCATCATAATCCATTCCAATCTTTAGGCTTATCTAAAATATTTCGGTCCAAGCTCATAGTCTAAAGAAACTGATTACTTGAAATGTCACATAACAATCACGTGAATTCCATCATTTATCCCCCATATATCATAATATATATCTTTTTGGTCAAATTACAAACATGTGAATACCTTAATCATGTATTTTCTTGAAAAATGAATACCCATTTTACCTTAGTGAAAACATGAATGCTGTCAAAAGTTAACTCATTCCACATACCAAAATCCCAAAATTTCTATATAATAAAAACATGATATCACTTTTTCCTTATTTTAGTCATGAGCTCATGATTACTATTATATTATTTTATCCTTATCCCTTCCATATGAACATTTCATCTTCTTTCCAAACATATTTGAATCACTTTTCATGGTTACCGATAACATAAAATTATTGAAAACCACAATATACTAATACGAAAATATTCTAATAAACCATAAAAGTACCTCAACGACATTATTATTGAATACAAATAGATAAACAATTATATCCATTTTCTTCAATGATTGTCATGGAATAAGTCCTTCCTTGATTTAGATGTAACTTTTTAGGTCAGGGCATTGAGTTGGGTAATGCCCATGTTCTCCACAAATAAGACATTGAACTCCACAACAGTCTGTCACTCTATGACCCGTATCTCCACACAGATAACATATGTCCCTCTATTTGAGTTTTTCTTCAAGGTTATTCTTCCCTTCTTTAGAAATCTCAATCTTCCTTTCTTTATGCTCCTCAACATGCGAACATTCATAAAAGTCTATCTTCCTCTTATTTGATAAATTAGGAATAACACTAAATTTCTCTTTGTTAATCATATATCGTGATGACTGATTTGGCATAATCACAATATCTTTCTCTCTAGGCCTTACACAATTTTGATGCTCATAGTCACCAATTTTTCCATTGGATTCAATGTTTACCGAATTCCTTCGGGTTCCCTCCATTGACTAAAACACAAAAAGAATTCTGTGAGAGGAAAAAATCATAAAAGGAAAATAACATAATCAAGGGGGAGTACCTTCAACATCTAACATCTTAGGTTTCATTCTATGATCGTTAGCACAATTCTAGGACTATAACCTATATGTATACCTAACCTTAGGGACATCCCTAGACATATCTTAGAAATATCTTTAGGGATCCCACTAACGTTTTCGCATCATAGTTTTCAATGGTTGACTAATCCTTTCCTCTGATACCAACTGTAGAGACCCAATACTTGACATACATGGACATTACATTACTTTTGTGGAATACTTAATACATAACAAAAATAGACACACAAGGATCTTAATAGTTTAGTGTCTTTGGAAACTCATAATATAAACTTCTAATCATGTTGAAATATCTTCACCAACTCCCATAACGATCTTACCCTTTTTTTCCATACCTAAAAACATTATTTATCTCCTGGGGAAAATAAAACATATAAAGGGTGAGCTCAAATGATCAGTAAGGGAAAAAAATATAACATAAAACAATCCATACACATTTGGAAGCATAAATTTGAACATGAAATTTAAAGATCAAAATATTGAGCAAAGACATAAATCATGGAAGTACGTAAGGCATATATCATAATCGAACATCAACCATGATAAAATATAATGGTAATAAAACATGTAATTGTGGCATCCATTCATCACATGTTATGATTTCCATAGTAGCCAAGGCATTGCTTCCAAGACCATCATAGTGGACAAAGTCCCTTTCTGAATCGAGTTCACTCCTCGTTTTAGTCCTGTAACACTGAACCAGATTAACTTACCATTCTAGCCATGTCTATATCATGAGATATGAATCTTTACCCAATGCATTGGAGGGAGATATAGATCCCACCCATCTCATAATGAAATAATTTTTACTTGTGCCACAAAATAAACTTACATCATTCATAATAACCGAATAAATAAAATGGGTTTCATAAACATCATCCCGTCATCACATAATCCATATAAAAGAAATTGATATCATTTCATAATAAGAAAAGTGAAACCATGTAAATCATAGAGACGTGATACTTGAAACGTAGACATATGAAATAATGTCATGTTAGATGAAAAAATGGTTTTGATAAAACACTTGAAATGAATTCTTGAGGAAAATATCATTTCTTCATCAAAATCAATCTCTTTCTAGAAAATGTCAGGAAATATTAAAAGAAAAAGATTTTTTTAAAAATAGTCATGAAATATTTTGGAGGCAAATTCATAAAAATAAGGCTTTATAAAAACCGTAAAAATCCTTTCATGCCGTATAACTTTTAAAAAACATTCTACTCATACTTTTTCCAAAAAAGTCAAAAAAGTACCTCATAATGCAAACAAAATAAAGATTCCTTACATACCATGCAGTAAAAGTCAAAATGGGTAAAAATGACTTTAAACATACATGAATGAAATTTTTTAAAACATGGCCATGGATGATAGAAATAACCCCAGTAAATACTTACGAATATGCAATCTTGGATAAAAATGAGATTTGCAAAATTATACCTTACCTTAGGTCCGATATGCTTTGTATGTATCTGAACCTCTAGTATAATGATTTAAATAATGTAATTGACTCATTACATAATCATATTCATTGTTATGATATCTTATATGTTTCACTTATGACTTTATATTACCCGTTCTTTTTAAATTCCATGTAAAAGCAGTATTTTGGGTAAAATCATTTCATTTATCGTATATGTTTCGAATTTTAGCTCTAGATATTATTACTTATATCATGATTTACATATTTATAGAATGTAAAACATGATTTATATATATTATATATTTATCATATACATATATATTATAGATCGATAAAAGGAATGAAATACACCATTCATGGAGACGGTAGGCCATACGTACAGATGAATGTTGTTTTCGTTTCCTTATTGAATTGAATGAAATTAAATATATGACATATATATATATATAGATAAATCCAGTAGAATTATTATTCCATATATTACATTATTATTCATTATATATACTTTATAAACATTCTTGAATGGTTAATCATGGAAAATGAATCTCATCGTGTTCGTGGAGACGGTAGTCTGTACGTACGCACGAGCGATGTTATCATTCCCATGATCGTGGAATTGTATTGGAGTGTATGTATACTATTTCAGAATCAATATCACTTTACAATAATCATATATAGTCATTATTTACAACATTATTCTCATCCATGTAAGGTGATGGTGGAAAATATATTACACCACGGCATGGAGATGGTATTCCGTACATACGCACACACGGTGATTTCTTTTTCCGTAGGATGGATAGATGTTGAAATAGGGTTTTTTCATACTTATAATAACATATAATTATATCAGTGATACTAATGTTATTACTTCATAATAAAACAAATAAATAAGAATAAGATGAAGAAGAAATAAAGTTGAAAGAATCGGTAACAGATATTACCGCTTCTTTCGACACGCCTTTTTGAAACCTCCTCTTAAGGAACTAATATTTGTCTTTGAAGAAGACCATAACCTCTAGGATGTTTTTATGGAAGTGGATAAGTTAAATGGGAAGGGTTTGGCCGAGATTTAAGGCTCAATGTTGTGTAATGATTAGAGGGGGGAGGTGCCCTTTTATAAGGGAGGAGAGGGGGACCTTTTGAAATCTGAAAAATATTAATTTATAATAAATCTAACCCCACATAAATGACTCCAAAAATGAGTCATATTAGAATATTAGATGAGATAGGGCTGTAATGTCATCAAACAATAAAATTTAGATGTGTTAGGAAATTATTTTAAACATTATCAACATGATTTATCCTTATTTATTCAATTTAATTTTATTTGTGGTAATAACATTCTAAATTATAAATTATAACATATAATTACTTATATGATGTTAATTGTCCATAATTGGTTACTTTATAACATTATAGACCATATAAATTTAACTTTATAATTTGTAAATATTTCTGTGAGTTTTAAACAATTTTATAATATGTTATTTTTATAAAATAACAATAGTGTCAATTTTGACACAATTCATTTATTTGAATTTAAATAAACTATATAAAGAAGATATGTTCGATCTAAATTAATTAATAGATTCATAAAAGGTCATATATATATATAAAATTAGTGGAGCTCATTAAATAGTTCATATAATATTTATTTAATTATTTTTAAAACCATTAATTTGGTTTATATCTTAATAAAATAATTACGAAAACATTTTTGTATAATTATTTAGTATATTTATTTTTGCCTAAAAATTAAAAATAAAATCCTATGAAGAAGATAAATCTATTTCGTTTCACAGTAATACTTTTAATAGATTTTATCATCTTAAAATCATAAAATTTAAATTTTTATATTTATTAAATTATGAAGGTGACAACTTTGGCATCATTTAAAATAAAATAATATAATTGTTATAATCGCTTTTATAAGCCTCAAAATGGTCTAATATTCTACCATTGGATGATTTTGGTTTATATTTACATGACCAATAAGTTTTTGTCAGGGTTTTGTTCTTTAACGGTCACTATTAGTTTAATAAAAACTATATTCTTGATATTTCACTAGATAAACAATTTCTGCATCACTATTGTGTCACAATTAATGATAATTATATAATCCCTAAAAAATATAAATAAATTAATATGTTGTAGATAATGTTATTATCTTTCTGTATACTATTCATTTTCGATGTTTCATGAATTTTATCACTAAATTAAAATTAATATACTTACAAGATTTAAGAGAGTGAGATGTTGTCACTTTCTTTGGTTTTAATAATAATTAAACTATATTTCTTGTAAAAAGTCTGTAAAATGAATATAATCCGACATTTAGGTGATATGGGTCGACCTTTAGTCATCAAATAGATTTTTGGAAGGTGTTAGTGTAATTTTATAATCTTATATTTACCCTTAATTACCCGATTTACAATTAACTATGGTAAATAAAATTTACCGTAGTTACTATTCATAATGCCCAAAAATAAAAAGTAGCTTATTAACATTATTTGGACCCACTAATTAAAAATATTGAATCCATTTTTTCAAATTAAATACACAATAGTTGCCGAAAATAAATTAAAATTAATCCTGTTGTCGAAAGAAAACATGTTTTTCTTTAAAACATTGCAAAAGATTGAATTGATTTAAGCTACGAATTCAATGTAAAATCAATGATAATGACATACATTATATTAAATGGTAAAAATATATTCTATTTATAAATTAAAACTATTAAATATTATAATTTAACCATATAGGTTATTATGATGAAAAAGTTGTTTTTAATTAAAATTTATCGTGTTTTAACTATTCATTAAAATATGAATGTTATCAGAATAATATGAAAAATTTATCCCAGGTAAAATTTTATATCTTTACTCCAATGAATAATTTTATTTTGTAAAATTGAACTTATAAACATGTGAAATACTAGATTTAATGTGGGTGCGCCATTAAAAGGTGGCAAAACATCATTTTTTTAAATACATATTTTACCCGAAAAAATTATTTTGTTCTTATACCATATTGTAGGAAATTTGTAAGATGAATTATAATGTTATAAAATTCAAAATTTAGTTAATAATATTCATAACAGATAGTTCATAATATTATCATAATAATATATCGTTGTTTAGTAAAACCCAGTATTGCGTACAAAACACGCTATCGAGGAAGGTCGTGATTGCGTGTAATGCAAGCCAATTTAGGGTTGAGTGTAGTGCATGAATCCTTTATTGCGGTGTATAAAAAAATAAATTGAATATATATATATATAATGTTTCGTACAATAACTAATATCAAACAAACATGAAATTGTGTGTAACATGATCTAGGTTTAGTGTTACGAATACTGCAAACTAATACGATGTTGCGTATAGCGCAAGATAATATTGGTGTGTCGTACAACAGAAGATATGAAAGAAATTAAAAATAATATATCTTATAAAATATCATGTTATTAAAACCTAATTCTCCAAAACTATAAATGTGAAAAGATCCTCAATGTTGAAGAATGTAATTTATTGACTAATACTGAAAATTAATTAACTGTTAAGGTCAGGGAAATATATGAGATCCAAAATTCGTGATTTAAAATATATACTAATAATTTAATACTCTAGAAAATAGAGAAAAATATTTTGACTAAGGTTGTAATTTCCATTTACATCACAAGTGAACTATCCATTTTTTATTTTAGTTAACCCCAACTATATATACCACTTTCTTTATGTAGATTTTATTTATTATTTTTATTTCATTTAATTTTATATTTTCCAATTATTTTACTCTCTCTCAATTTAGGTTTATTTTTCTATGGGAGTTTTTAATTCCCTTTTATTTTTGTTAACCGATTTTTTACATTAAATTAATTTATAGTGTTGCTGCTTAATTTCTATTGGTGAAGGAGAATGGATTTTTATTTATTTTTTGATAGTATATTATATGGATACATAAATCACGATGCCCCTATTACCTACATTCAATATTTTATCACCATTTACGTCAATTCTTCCTAGGTATGGGGTTCTAGAGTAGGAGTATCATCAAATCATTATAACATTAAAACAATCATGAGTAATTTGTTGTCTTTAAAATTATGTTAATAATAAAATCATATTTAATTATATTACCTGAACCATATATGGGTTATTTTAAGGGACCACCCATATCCAATATTGAATGAACCAATTTAGTAATGGTATATTTATTTTTTTACACTTTTAGTTTAAAATAATGAATATAGGATGATTACACCACTATACCAAATATTAGATATCAGCCTAGATATATTCATTTTTCATATATTAGAAAAATTTAGGGAATCATGAAAAACAAGATAGTCATAGTGAGTAGACCTTCCCATGTTAAATTTATTAATAACCACTAAATAGGATCTGAAAATGATCTTGAAATCTTCTTCCATAGAGTATAGTTTAATCTAATTTTCAAATCATTTCACCGAAAATCATATAATTAACATAAGTATTCCATTATAGTTGTAATACATATGTCACAATCACTGTGGTCACCTCCCTATTAGTTAAAACCTAGTATAAATGTGTTCTTAATTTATTTATAGTAGTAGTAGATTGGTTTTATAATAATATATTTTTTTTATTATGCATGTGTCAAATTAATGACTCTATATGGGGTATCCAAATTTTGGATTCATTGTTCGGGAACACTATTTATAATTGTGATACCTAGTAAGGATCTATGATTCCCTCACATTACATCCCTTTCCCATTTCATTTTAAAAATATTTTTCAAATGGATTAGTTTCTTTATCTGTGCTGTTATTTAGTGGATGATTTAGGACCCATTGACTAGTTCATTAATTTTAAAAACTCATGACCCATATTATTCTTATCCTAAAATTAATAGACACCTTTTTTCATCATCCTTAAAATTTTTATTATTGAAAAATTCTTACTACTAACAAGAAATATAATGCTCAATTTATTTCACAAAACAAATCATGGAGCATAACCTCTATTTAAGGAACACCCTGGCAAGGATGTTCGATTTCCAATTAATTGTGTTGTTGTGACCAATATCATCTGTACTCCAATATAGACTAATAATTTTAAAGTAAATCATAATAAAATTCACATGATCTAGAAAACGGGATAATTTTGTTGATATTATAGTCAAGACCCACACAAGAATCTAACGAATTTCGTTATGATTTTTCTCACATTAATGCACTAAGGGGTATCATTTGATGTCATTACTTTTAGGGTATATCTATTATATATGTGCAATGGACCAAATTGTTTGTTGAAATTATAGTATCCTAAATGCATCATTACATCATAAAATTTGGAAGATTAATTCATAGATAATTACTTCATAGCCTTAAGAACCTGAATCATTGAATGGATATTCATATTTTCTCTCTACTTGATAGTGAATCATATAAGGAGGTTTTCTACCATATTATGGAACTAAATCAAATAATCATTCACAATGAGCTTATTATTTGGTGGGAACTTCAATATTATAAAACCAACCACTAGCACCAATATAGATTCCTCCACTGATGGTATGGTTATGTAGAAAACCGATTACTTTTGTGGAATCATTTTTAATGAAACACCACACAATTATAGGCAAAGGTATAGTGTCTAAAGACTCTAACGTTGAATGTTTCACTAGGTAAAACATACCCCAAGACTTGTACAATAGTTTAATGGTCTTACAAATAATCTAGAACCCATTGAGTTTCCCAAAAAAACACCACCACCTGCTCCAACTCTAGAGGCCCGTACACTTGAAATGTGTGGAGAACCAAACACATATTAGTAATATTAAGTTGGAATAAAATAAAAAATAACAATTTAATTATTATTATTTTAGTCAATTAACTCACCATTAAAAAAATTCACACTACCATTACAGACCCATGCCAAAAAAAATGAAAAACCAATTAGGGATATTATCCACAGATACATTGGAAAACTCCACATTAAAAGCAGGTACCATCGTGGTTCACTCCAAAAAAAGAAGATCTACTTCCAAAATAACCTCCCCCTAGTTCCAGTTTCCCATTATTTATTAGGAGTTTCCACCAAAAAATCAATATCAATAGAATTCTCTGCCTCAATAGGAAAAATCATCCCCACCTCAACAATACAAAATAAAAAATGTACATAGAATTCTTTTTCAAAAAGAGTATCATATGATGACTATAAATTAAACCAAAATGTATAATCCTAGACATACTCTCCGAAATTATGAAAATACTATATGTAAAATTTCTAGGACACTATCAGACCAACTAATGAGCACTCTACCCTATAATATTGTTTCCATTCCAAGAGAGGTGTCTAAGTCTATAGATCCTAGAGGTTGAAAATATAAATTTTTAACATAAAATTAATTTAATAGAGATGATGATAGAATAAAACAAGTGGAATAATACTATAATATAGAAATTAATTTATGATATCATTAAAAAATATTTCATAAAACTATATAGATAAATAGATAAAAGAGAAAACCCTCACGTAGTAGTGAATATAAAAAATTAAAAGGTATACGTGGAACCCCCACAATAATGACCTCGTTTTCCATTGTTAGAAATGATTTTAATAGGAATGTTTTGGGTCCAATATAACATAATTTTTTTAATGTGTATACTACATCTCATCAATATCACCTTTTTTGTATCCATTTAAGAAATTATATGTTCTTTTAATTTTTAATAGTGTTTCTCTCTAAAAAGTGAAATGTTAAATAATGAAGAATTATCTCCTTGAATACCTATTGATGTATAGGTTTTTAAAAAATCAATGCACCATTGATGGGGGTCCTATGTTGTTTATTGATCCCATGTTCCATTTGGAATTTTAATTTTTGAAATTTTTTATGTGATCTTGTTGCAAGCATGAATCTAATTCCACTGACTATTTATGTAAAAATAATAATCATTGACTAAAATATGATGAGAGTTATACTTCATCATTATAATAGATCAAGAAAATATACTAATGAAAATAAATCGTATGATTTAGGTAATTTTGTTATGTTAATTTTACATTCATAATTTCTCTTATTAGATATAATATAATATGTTGATGTCCCCAAATTATATGGAGAAACATTCTCAAAATAGAAAAATTTCACATTTTTATCTATAATGGTAAACAGATCTTCTGGGTCGAAAAATAACATGTAGTCTATAATATTTTTATGTAGAAAAGAAAAGTTGATATTCAATAGAAATTAAATCTATTTTTATGGGAAATTATTAATGTTATATTAAGTCTCTTGAATATTAGAGGGAGACTTTTTCACCTAAAGAAGAGGATAGTAGTAAATACAAAGAGTTTTAACAAATAAAACCAATAATGAGTTAATCCCTACTATATTTTGAACAATTAGTCATGAATCCACCAACATTATAATTGGATTCTACATAATGAATGTTCAAAATTAGAAATCGTTATATTAAGGAAATACATATCATCATTGTAAGCTCTGAGCTGACAAAAGAACAAGATGAGATATTGTTAGAAGTCCTTAAATTGGATTTAAACTCTAAATCATAGATTATGGTTTATATAATTTAAATTGTACCCATGATCATAAGTCGATAAATCTTTCTATAATAATGATCAAACCCAAAATGTCTAACTCAAAGGAGAATATACCCACCTATAAAAGAATTGGTAAAAAGGTCATTCC
Organism: Viscum album; assembly: GCA_963277665.1. Taxonomy (NCBI): domain Eukaryota; kingdom Viridiplantae; phylum Streptophyta; class Magnoliopsida; order Santalales; family Viscaceae; genus Viscum; species Viscum album. The sequence goes on from OY728127.1 coordinate 1,701,557,329, forward strand.
AAAACCTATTGATACCAGTTTCAAATTTCTCCATATTTAATTCTGAATGGGGATCCCACAATAAGTGGATCTATATAACTGAGTCCATACTGCAAAAAAGAATACTGAAAATTGATTAATTAAAACATAGAATATTTATGGATTTATTGTTTGTGTAGATTGTCTAAATCTTAATATAATGACCAATAAAGACAATTTTTCTATCTCATTCAGGGATAACATGCTTGACTGATTTTACAATAACGAGTTATACTGTTTATAATATTAATACACAATATATAATAAAACTAATATTGATTCACATGAATCTTTTGATAAACCATTTACCTATCTTTTTGATACACTCACCTATCAGAATGTGTCATTTGGAATGTGTACTACACAAATTACAATAAAATTTCTCTATAAATATATAATACACCACATGAAAGAATAGTACATTAGTTGAGGTTATTTAGAGTGTGTTATGTACAACCCCATATAAATTCATTTTTAGTTTAAAATAGAGGTTGTTACACACAAACCCTATTAATCATTGAATTTAGACTCCGTTCAACAACCCCTCTAATTTTTTTATCATTATTGATTAATATATGGTATCACTTTTGAGGCAGTTATTCCAAAATAACTACCAATTTAATATTTAGTGGAATTATATATTCAATTTGACATTAAAGGAACAATATATTTATTCAGTTGGATTATATAATATATATATATATATATATATTCTATTTTTTTATTAAATTAGGGGGGTTTAGAACCCCAACTCATATATGATATAAGGGGGGCTTTAAACCTACTTAAATTTAATATATCTAAGGGGGTTGTGAACCCCCGCTATTTTATTGAAAAAAACCATATAATATATATATATATATATATATATGTATAGTTAAAACAATGTTAATAAATATATTTAAATATATTATAACATATTATATAAATTAATTTATATAAATAATTAATATGGTTATATTTAATCGTATTTATATTCTTTCATAAAGATAAATGTAAAATGCATACATTAATATATATTTGTTAGTATAAAATATTATTTAAGGTAAAATTCATTATAATTTAATATCATATATATAATATATAAATATATACATAAATATAATTTATCTGGGAAATAATATAAAAATACTTGTAGTTTTTATAATAATATTAATAATAGGTTATCAAGATACATACATATACACACATGAATATTATAGGGTGTTTTGAACCCAATATAATTATAGAAATTAGTTGTTGTTTTGATGTCCCTCTAATTTTTATGAATATATGGGTTTTAAAACACCCTCTAATATGTTTTACTAATTTTAAAATATATCAAATTATTGAATGTCTGTGTAATTGTATTATAAAGACTTTATATAAATGTATTTAAATACATTATAAATATATTATATAATGGTATTTTATAAATACATTTAATAAATAAAAATATACATTTAAACATAAATGTAATTATATACAACTAATTATAAAAATATTTTACATATGTATTATATATACACAACTATTAAATATTTAAATACATCATATATATATATATACATATGAATATATACATGTATATATATAAATTTATATTACTGTACATATTTGTATACAAATAAGTATATTAAATATATATCTGAATACATAATATATAGATGGTAGCACAAGGGGGGGAACTCATAAAATATGGTTAGGTTTACTTTGGAAAAAATGTTGTGAATCTCACTAGATAGGGGAAAAAATATCATGGAAGTATATATTTTTTCTTAAGGATAATTACCAATTTTGTGCATCCAACATACCAAATGTGAAAGATCGTCCAATTGCATCAGATATGAAGAAGAACTCTGTTGATGATGTTTAATTGGTTGTCAATCCCCTATTCTCTATTGGTTCCTTACCATACCTTGGAATGTTCATTAATAAGGGGAACACATATAATTTTACTACAAATCAAAATATATTTAATGAAAGTGATAGTATTTGCACACATTATATTGTTTCGAGTGTTTCACTCCAACTGGGTGTAGTTGTGGTAGTTTAATGAGATTAGACAGATATTCGTGGATATATATGGATTCATGGATTAGAGGATAACAACTATTTCATGTTATATTACCATATTTTTTACCCACTTATAAGATGAAGAGAATTGAATTAACTTTTGTGTTGATCCCATTGAAGCTTGGGATAATTAGAATTCAGGATTGGGATCACCATTTTGATAGAAATTATGGAAAAGATACCCATATAATGATTTGGATAGGAATTTACAGTTCTAATTTTCCCTAATAGATTTCAAAAAATATATATTTAATATATCTTTGTCAATTTATAATCATGTTAATATGGATATACTAACTGATAACCGTAGGTTTTGACACTCTTCTTGGGTTCTGGTGGAAGTTGATATCTATACCACCCTTGTAGTGGTGGTTGTGCAATCATAAGGTTATTACAATATCAATATTGAAATTAATTATGATAGAAATCTGAATATATTCCTGAAAAAAAATATATTGGTCACCGTTCCTCTTAATTTAATATATATAAGACATGTAACATATTTAATTTGAAGGGAATTATAAGGACACATGTAAAAGGAGAAAATGGAAGGATCTGGTATCTAACTTCCAATAAATTTTAGTTGTTGATGGATCCTCCAATGAAGACATTAATATTATACCTACAAATATGATTGATAATGGTAGGCTTCCCCCACCTCATAATAACCTAAAACTACTAACCCTCCCCTTTACAAGGATGATGTGAAACTACTGTATAATGAAATAATTTTTCTCAATGCAATTGTCCAAATAGAGGAGTATCATAAATAAAAATAAATAAAAAATAGGGTATTGAATCCAGTGATGATATAATCCAAGAATCGATGGTAGTCCATCTATATAGGACGTTTATTTGGAATCTTGTGGAGTAAATTTATGTTACCTACAACTCTAGCATAAATGTTTCTTCAATGGTAATAGTGGGGAAAAATAATAATGCACTAGATTTTAGTACTGGAGATACCCCCCACTAAGATGAATGAGGTAATTATATATACTTCATAATGAAATAGTATAGATTATTCCCCCTCTAGGAATATTTGGACAAGTAAACCAATAGTTAGACTAAGATAAGATCAAATACAGTTTGTTATGAGTGATGTCCTAGAAAACCTAGAGGTGGTCTTTCATAAAAATTCTTCAGATAGAAGGACTGTTGAATACTCTAAATTTTAGTATTATATTAATCATTATTGTTTTCGTAACCACATTATACATGTTTCCCCCTATGAGGTATCCATAATGAGGGTCCTTTAGGATGTTCCTAATGAAATTGTGTTCTCCATTAACAACTTTAATCACCTCAATGTCATTTTTTGGGATAATGAAACTAAGGATGTAACACCCTATGAATTCAACCGATATGTGGACATGACTTCTATGATTGATGAAATATTTAGGACCTCACTTGGAAAGGAAAAAATGAAATAATAAAAATTACTAATTAAAATCTAGAGGGTGATTACAAATTAAGTAGGTCCTCAAACAAGAGTCAAATATCTTAAGAAATACTATTCATGTTTTGGAAATATGAAGTACTTCGGAACCCCCCTATGGTCATAACCATTTGCCACATTATTTTTACTTTTAAAACCCCCATTATTGTGGATAATATAATCAATGATAGGGCCTAAAAAGTTTTGGTATGTTAATTATTCCTCTCTTGGATACAAATTTTTTTCTTACAACTTTCACAATAGTGGCATGAACCAACTATGGGTGTTTAAGAATGATGGTCATCATATTTACTCGTTATGTAATATACACCAGAGTGTAAAAGTATTATCCTCCATACATGGATATGATTTCATTATAAATTACATATATTCCTCCATTTCTTACTTTAATATGAGGGATTTTTGGAAGGATATGGGATCAATTTATAATCACTCAATAAGAAAAGAATTGTTATTCGTGACATTAATACTATTATGATGTAAGATGAGACCACTGGGACTAATTTATGTTGACTTACCTCAAATGATTTCTGACTGTGAATTGATCAATTGAATTATTTAGAGTTACCAATCGCTGGTGCTGAGATAACATAGAGTTGATATACCATTAATTATAGTAAGGAATGCAATCATGAAATATTATTTATTAATGAATAGGATATAATTTTATCCATTTTAAAATATATATTTAATTATAAAATGATTCACTCTGATCACACCCCTATCATTATTAATACAAACATTCATATTACTAGAGCATCCCCTATCCCATAAAATTAAATAATTATTGTCTTGACTCTTCTATAAGTGGTGAAATTATGATGGAGACTTGGAATATAGAATCGATTGGAAAAAAGCTTTAAATATTATATAGAAATATAACAAATATCTAGTTCATATTAAAGGAATTGAGAAATAATTCGTTATCAAATCTTGATATTGATATTTATTCAACTCAACAGTATATTTCTTTCTTCCATGATACAGATATGAATCATGGTTTTCCCTCCATGGATGAGCTGAAAAAAAATTCCAAGTTGAATGATCTATTTACCATCAAGGAGAGGATGAAATGAAATAAACTTCAGGATATATGGATAAAAAAGAGTGAAAGGAATACTATTATATTCCACCAGTTTCATAAAGAGAAAAGAATAAATGAATTTTTTAATTCTCTTATAATTAGTGGATGTAGATTTATTTCAACAAATGATACCTTCAAGTTATATATTTATTAATTAAATGAGATATACATTGATGAGGGAAAAACAACATTCATTTTATTGTTGAAGATGTTCCAATATTCATTGATGATTATCATATTAGGTGAATCAATTTTCTTCTCTATGTGGAGGGAAAAAAGAAATATTCTCTCTAAAATTTATAGCTTAAACAGAACGTATGGAATCACCAATAATATTTTTATGATCTATAAGGATACACTTCATGATGAAATGATGAATTTGGTGAGATAATTATTGAATTATGCTTCAATGACATATGGTATCTAATTTGGATTTCTCACTTCTATACCCATGAAATAGAAATACATTGTAATCATGGAATTTAGGCCAATTGAAATTTCGAAATGACATAAAAATGGCCAATATTAATGGAATTGATATTGCACTGAGAGGATTGGATTGTGACAGCATAATTTCAAATCAGTTTGGTTTTCACTAGTAAAGTGTATTCAAAACCTTCTATTTTACTACATTGGAATGTATTAAATTAACAATGAATAAGAAAAAGTTTTCTAATTTATATCTATAAATTGACCTATCATAATCTATTGATACTATCAAATAGAGATTCAAGTTTTTTTTCCAAAAAAATATGAATTCTCTAATAATTTTATCAGACTCATCATCTCAATTTATTTCACATCAAGGTCATACAATCTCAATAAAAATAATCCTATAGGCTTATAATAATGATCGAGGGGTCATGAAAATATATCCTCTCTTATGTAAATTGTTTTATATTATGGAAGACTACATGAGAATATTTATTATCATTTTTGTTAATATTTTTCATTAAAAATGTATCAAAGAGGGAATATTGTTGTTCTCTCCCTCTAGAAACTACTATGATGATGATATCCACCATCATTTTATGTCCTCTAAAAACATTATTTGTCATCAATGAAACCATTTATCATTATGATAATGTGTCATAGAAGGATATCAACTAAAAAAGATCTTACATTGTATTTGGAGATGGGATTTATATAACAAGATAAAGCAATATTTCACGAAAACAAGGTGGAATGATGGAGACTCTTACTTTATATTATTTTATTGTCACACATCTATTGTTGAAAATAATAAAATTTCATCTTGAAAACATTTATTTATGAATCATCAATCAAAATTAAAAATGGAATGGAAAATATTTTTCCCAAGATGGGGTATTTTGTCTTTTCAATTCAATCATCATGTAAAAAAAATTTATTCTTTCACTCTGTATGGAAGGACAAAAAAACATATAAATGTGATCCATAACATGATCGTGAATTTTTAATTGACCATATATGTTCATGAAATTAAACTAATTACAATGGTGTGTAAGGATTTAATCATGCCCATTTATATTGTGGTAAATTTCATAAAAAAATTGATTATTTAATGATGCACTTCTTACAAAATTGACATAGAGAAATCACACTTATAATGATGCTTCTATTGAATTCATGTCTAATAGAATAAATCAAAGGTTCCTAAATTGTCATCCTTTTAATCATTTATCTTGTACCCAACCTCCCATATGGAACACCTACCATGATATTATTAGACACTCTAAATGACTTCTTATCACATAGCCACATATGAATTTATAGAGCAATACATTGTTTGAAAAAACCTATTAAATACATAATGGATGATCCTCCTAGTTGGAAGCACCTCTCTATTAAAAATTTCATTTAATCCACTCCCGGACATGAAACAATTATGCAACATTAGATAACTCATGATATAAGTGGATATCACTTCATTGACATGAACACACTTATTTAGATCCCAAATAAGAATGGTCATTTCAATGACATAGAATTCAACATTATAAAATCTGATGTTATTCTTTTAAATAACTCTTTCATTTGAAAATTCAAAGTTCTCATAATCATACCATCAATGTAATTACCTATATGGAAAAAATTTAAAAATGGATTCCCACACATGATTAACATTAGAGAGCTAGTATAAAGCTTAGTTTAATCTGTCTTCTTAGGATGGGGGTGGCAGAAAGCACTCAAAACCTATTTGTTTGATGTTGATGAATGTAAAATTTATGTTATTCATTTGTAATAATATTGTTCATCACATTTAATAGGAGAAATAAAATTTAGGACCTATTAATGTAACATCCCCGGAAATTAAAGAATAAATAAATTTCATATTTATTAATATTTACTAATTAAATATTAATTTTAATTAAAAGGGGTTTCTACGTTCGATAGCGTACTCGATACGCAATGATGAGTTTCTTTGAAAACTTACGTTCCACACAAGTAATAAAATAATATTATTTTAAATGTTAGTTAACAAGTAGTCGTTGTACTGGCGGGAATGGATAGAAATAACTATAATATGATTATATATGTTTTTAAATGTTTTTAAATTTACCCAAAAAAAGATAAAGGCTTAAAATACGGAAAGAGATCAATTTTAGGCATTTATACCCTAATTTTCACTAAGGGTCACTTATCACCTTTTGACGGCGAACCGTTATGAAATATAGTTTTGATCAATCTTATAAATTCTATTGGACCAAAAATAACTCTTCTTTAGAATCGGGACATCAAAATTTACTTTGTGTAAATTTTTGGTACCTTTCCGATAAAGTTCATTTTTTTAATGAATAGTGTAAAATGTTGTATTTTAATTCAAAGCCTCTTCTTAATCTAATTCATTTATATGATTAGATTATCTTTTGAATTGGTTTTAAATTGAAATTATAAAATATTTTTACCATTAAATCCAATAGTGGTCGTTGTAATTAATTTCACTTTGAAATCGGACTTAAACTAGTGTCAATCTTTTGATACTTATTATTTCATAAAAACACACTATTTGCTCTGACAGCGGGAATTAATTATTAAATTTATTAATGTGACTTATATATTTTAAATTTTTTAAAATAGACTTCATTTTTGAATTCGTAATATCAAATATAGCTTAGGGTGAAATTTTGGTAATTTTCTGAAAAACTTCAAATTTTGATGAATAGTGAAACCACTAAGTGGTACTTATAAAAAATGATTTTTCTGTTTAAATGAAATTTTTCCATCATTGTGTTTTGATTTTCAAAAATCCGACATACATGGTTGTCATTAAGAATTAAAATGTGGTTCAATGAGATTAAAATAATTTTTTGGTGAATAGTAACTTATTAAGTTTTTAATCGCGATTAGTGGTAATTAGTGTAGTTTACGGTAAAAATAATGTTTTAATAATATGAATTTTACTTGACACATGTCCTAACCTCATTTTATGTGTAATGGCCCACCAAGAAAAGCCATGGGTCATCTTGAGGACCCCATGGAGCCACTTTGGTTGGGAAATGACATAAATAACTTTTTATTTAATGTAAAAGTAAAAATGACACAAACATGATGTGTTTTACTAAAAAAATTTAAATGGGGTTATACAAGTCCGATTTTTTATTATAAATAGTCATTGTAAAGCTAAAACGATTTCCTACATCATATTATTTGTTTTATAATTTTTATACATTAAATAAATTAAATTATTTATGACATAATAATGATGCATCGATGACATCATTATTTGACGATTTAAATAAAATGGAAAGATAATGTACACTCTATGAACTACACATGTCCAAAACTTATTGGATGGGTATATTTCGAACCCCTATCACCTTATCCACGAATTATATCAATGTGGGGCCTTTTAAAACCGAAACACATTTTCAAATAAAGCAATATTTCTTTACTTTCCAAAAGTGCCCCTCCTCTCCTCTTATAAAAGGCCCCCACCTCTACCACCTAACACACACTCCTCAAGCCTTTGGATCGGCCAACCCATGCCCATTTAGTCTCTCCACATCCATCTCCTCAGCCTAGAGGATTCCCTTTGGGCAGAATTATTTCAAAGGAAGCCTTTAGGCTCAAATCAAAATGAGTTACACTTTTAAAAGTAATTCATTCTCTCTTGTTCATTTGTTTTATTTTGCTTCTCCAACCCCCTAAACTCTTTTTATTTACTTCTTTTGTAACAAAACCAGTATCTTAAATATACTAGGATTTTGTTATAAGATTTATTCGAGCTACACTCTCACACAAGTACATCAAATGGTTAAAGAACATACGGTTTCCGTGGATGGAAAAATTCTGCCTCCCGAAACGATGATTGTTCAATACTCATTTAACACCTTCAAAGGTGGCCATTATGATGTCACTATTTTTATATATGATATATAATATGTTTATTCTTTCCTTAAGATTCTGTTTTTTTCATTTATGGCATACCATTATTGTTTCCATTATGGGTAAACACGATATCATCATTTTAGGAAGTGCGGACTACCGCCCCTTGAAAGTGATTTGATTCGTTAATACCATATGTGGGATGTGTAAAGGATAAATTTAATGATATTATATATGTCATTATACTGGAATTATAATATACTCTTATATCATTATGATTCCATTCTATAAAATATGAAATAGAAATGAAAATAACATTCATGCGTACGTACGGCTTACCGTCTCCATGAACGGTGCATTTCATTTCTTACCTCTAAATGATTATGCAATATTATAAATACATGTATATTCTGGATATATATGATATATATGATATCCAAATCAGGAATTTCATTATGGATATAAAGAACCATTGACCACACGAACAACATGTAATTGTAAGAAGTCCACTTTCGACTTAAGAACCAAATATCGACAAAATAAACATTATTAACTTAAATGGTTACATAATGTTTATAACATGGCAATAAGTGATATAAAAGGAATAATGAACTTTAAAAAGGTTCTTAATCAAGTAGAAATTAACTCAAGTTTATTATTCAATATGTTAAAGAACGATCGAGTCAAGTCGGACCCAAGGTAAGGGACTTCGTCTCAATCTCCTTTTATTGAGGCATATTTCGTTTTATACACAACTTTATTTTATATGGTGTATAAACTCCTTTGACTTTTAATTTTATACAAAATGAATCTTTTTCTATGAAGAATTTTACTAAATGACAAAAAGGAATGTTTTTTTAACGTATGTGGTGACAACGACCTTTTCCTCCGCCACGGGTATTATTTGGTCTTTGGCTTCCTCAACAAGCCGTAATGTTTTTAGAATAAAATAAATACCATATAATATTTTATGTATTTTGGTATTGAAAATGGTTTTGATAAAGGATTCTATTATGATATATTGTGATGTAAAAATGTTATCATTCCTTTATATTGGTTTTATGTTTTATGATTTTATATTGGTACATGGACATTTTAACGGGTGGTTACGTTATAAACCATATGACGGGTGGTGCCGTGAATACCAGGACGGGTGGTTACGTTATAACCTCCAATGCATTGGGTATGGAATTCGGCCGTATGGCTATTCCATTAAGTATGTATGGAAATTGGCCGTATGGCTATTCCATTAAGTGATATGTGTTGAAGTCGACCATGTGGTTATTCCACTTAAGTATGTTTATGTCCCAAGTTACCTTTATATATGCTATGTGTTCTTTATATGGGTTTTATGGTAATCCTTTGGTTACAAAAAGGTAAGTAATTATAATTTATTCAGTGAAGAGTTTTACTACTTCATGATGGTGAAGGTATTACATTGTTAGAGTATACATGGTTTACTTGATGTTTGAAAAAGTAACAGTTTTCATTCTTTGTGTATCCCTTACAGAGCTTTTTATGCTCACCCCATGTTTTTTCCGAAATGTTTTTCACAGGACTTAAAGTGGAATAAGGTCAAGGATGGGATCAATGTAATGTCAGGCTATATAAGACTTGAAACTAGACATGTTTCTTTTTAAGAGTTTTTTTATTATGGAAACTTAGTAGAAGTGTCTACTTTGTAATCTTTTGAGATGTAATAGTTATGTTCTAATTCTATAAAACTCTAAACCTGAAAAGATCCTCAATGTGAATTATTCATTTAATTCAATATTAAGTAAGGTTTAAGGCTGGGGCCTTATAGTTGGTATCAAAGGTCGGTTTAGACAACTTTAGGAGTTAGAAAATCGTTAAATTATAAGTTAATTTATGGTATGAATGAAATGATATAGCATTTAAAGATTACCATGTTACTTCACACATGGTATTTCAGTGTTCAGAATGGTTTTTCAAAGAGGAAACAAGGAAGTTGTTCTAGGAATGTATACAGATGGAAATGAACTTCTAAATCGGCATCCTGAGATGGTCATAATCAGAACTAAACTATTTGTTGTAGTGATGGCTCAGTTGACTCAGGTGATAAATCGGGGTTGTGTTTACTGAAGATATTTTGGTTTTTTCTAAATGTAAAGAGGAGCATGAAAGTCATTTAAGGGTTATCTTGCAAACCTTAAAAGAAAAGAAACTATATGGAAAATTGAGCAAGTGTGGGTTTTGGTTACAAAAAATTTCATTCCTAGGTCACATTGTTTCAAAAGATGGCATAACTGTTGATCCTACTAAAACAAAAGTTGTTGAAAAATGGCCAAGACACACAAATGTAACCGAGATCCGTAGTTTTCTTGGTTTGGTAGGTTACTACTTAATGTTTGTTGAAAATTTTTCACGGTTATCGAGTCCAATGACTAAGCTAACTCGTAAGGGTGTTAAGTTCATATGGACAAAAGAATGTGATGATTGTTTTCCGGAGTTGAAGAGAAGATTCGTGAATGTTCCTGTTTTGGAACTTTCTTCCAGGAATTATGAGTTTGTTATATACAGTGATGCTTCGTTGAAGGGACTTGGTTGTACCCTTATGCAGAATCATCAGTTAATTGCTTATGCTTCACGATAGTTGAAAACTCATGAGGTATCAGTGAGATCATCCCTATCAGACAGAATTAAGAAAGCATAGAGTTAAGATAGTGAGTTGCAGAAAAAGGTAGAGCTGGTTTAGAAAGGTAAGTTTCCTGAATTCAACATTGATAATGTTTGTGTTTTAAGGTTTGGGAAGAGATTATGTGTGCCTTGTGATTCACAGTTGAAGAATGAGTTGTTATGTGATGCTCATAGTTCCCAATTTTCAGTTCATCCTGGCAGTACTAAGATGTACAGAGATCTGCGGGAGTATTACTGGTGGGATGGAATGAAAAGAGATATTCCTGATTTTACTATGAAGTGTCTGGCTTGTCAGCTGGTTAAAGCAGAGCGGCAGTTACCGAAAGGGATGCTTCAGCCTTTACCAGTGCCATAGTGGAAATGGGAAAACATATCCATGGTCTTTGTTGTGGGATTACTGAGAAATCTTGAGGTAATAATGCAATCTGGGTTATTGTTGATCGCTTGACTAAATCTTCTCATTTCCTTGCTATACGAGATACTTTTTCCCTAGATAAACTTTCCCGTTTGTATCTTAAATAGATAGTCAGGTTACATGGAGTTCCTCTCTCCAATGTATCTGATCGTGATCCCAGGTTCACATCTAACTTTTGGAAAGGCCTTCAGAATTCGTTGGGTAATGAATTAAATTTTAGTACAGCTTTTCATCCTCAATCAGATCGGCAGTCAGAACGAACAATTCAGACCTTGGAGGATATGCTACAAGCCTATTCGATGGATTATCAGGGAATTTGGAACCATCATATTTCTTTGGTTGAGTTTTCTTATAATAACAGCTTTCATTCCAGTATATAGATGGCACCATTTGAGGCATTATATGGGAAGAGGTGTCGAACTCCATCATTTTGGGATGACGTGGGTGAAAGGAATCTGATGGGACCAGAATTGGTAGAAGAGATGGCAGAAAAAGTACAGTTGATTCAGAATCACATGAGAACAGCTCAGAGCAGGCAGAAGAGTTATGTGGATAACCGGAGGACGGATCTATCTTTCGAGGTAGGTGATCATGTTTTTCTCAAGGTTTTTCCTTGGAAAAGTGTGATGAGATTTGGTAAGAAAGGAAAGCTGAGTCCAAGGATTATTGGACCATATGAAATTCTGGAGAAAGTTGGATCAGTTGCTAACCGAGTGGCTTTACCACCGAGTTTATCTCAGGTACAAAATGTTTTTCATGATTCAATGTTGAGGAAGTATATGCCAGATCCATCTCATGTTTTCAGTCCAAAGGTAGTTCAGCTGGAGGAGAACCTATCTTATGAAGAACAACCAGTCCAGATTCTTGACCACAGGGAGCAGGTGTAACGGAATAAGGTGATTCATTAGGTAATGGTTTTGTGGAAAAACCATGTGATTGAAGAGGCAACGTGGGAATCTGAAAATGCTATGAGGGATAAATACCCCCCACTTATTTTGATAAGTGAATAAAATTGCGAGGATGCAATTCCCAAAAGGGGGGAAGGATGTAACATCCCAGGTAATTAAAGAATAAATAATTTTCATATTTATTAATATTTACTAATTAAATATTAATTTTAATTAAAAGGGGTTTCTACGTTCGATAGCGTACTCGATACGCAATGATGAGTTTCTTTGAAAACTTACGTTCCACACAAGTAATAAAATAATATTATTTTTAATGTTAGTTAACAAGTAGTTGTTGTACTGGAGGGAATAGATAGAAATAACTAAAATATGATTATATATGTTTTTAAATGTTTTTACATTTACCCAAAAAAAAGATTAAGGCTTAAAATACGGAAAGGGTTCAATTTTAGGCATTTATACCCTAATTTTCACTAAGGGTTCACTTATCACCTTTTGACAGAGAACCGTTATGAAATATAGTTTTGATGAATCTTATAAATTCTATTGGACCAAAAATAACTCTTCTTTAGAATCGGGACATCAAAATTTACTTTGTGTAAATTTTTGGTACCTTTCCGATAAAGTTCATTTTTTAATGAATAGTGTAAAATGTTGTATTTTAATGCAAAACCTCTTCTTAATCTAATTTATTTATATTATTAGATTATCTTTTGAATTGGTTTTAAATTGAAATTAGAAAATATTTTTACCATTAAATCCAATAGTGGTCGTTGTAATTAATTTCACTTTGAAATCGGACTTAAACTAGTGTCAATCTTTTGATACTTATTGTTTCATAAAAACACACTATTTGCTCTGACAGCGGGAATTAATTTTTAAATTAATTAATGTGACTTATATATTTTAAATTTTGTAAAATAGACTTCATTTTTGAATTCGTAATATCAAATATAGCTTAGGGTGAATTTTTGGTAATTTTCTGAAAAACTTCAAATTTTGATGAATAGTGAAACCACTAAGTGGTAATTATAAAAACTGATTTTTCCGTTTAAATGAAATTTTGCCATAATTGTGTTTTGATTTTCAAAAATCAGACATACATGGTTGTCATTAAGAAGTAAAATGTGGTTCAATGAGATTAAAATAATTTTTTGGTGAATAGTAACTTATTATGTTTTTAATCGCGATTAGTGGTAATTAGTGTAGTTTAAGGTAAAAATAATGTTTTAATAATATGAAATGAACTTGACACATGTCCTAACCTCATTTTATGTGTAATGGCCGACCAAGAAAAGCCATGGGTCAACTTGAGGACCCCATGTAGCCACATTGGTTGGGAAATGAGATAAATAACTTTTTATTTAATGTAAAAGTAAAAATGACACAAACATGATGTGTTTTACTAAAACAATTTTTAAATGGGGTTATACAAGTCAGATTTTTTATTATAAATAGTCATTGTAAAGCTAAAACGATTTCCTACATCATAGTATTTGTTTTATAATTTTTATACATTAAATTAATTAAATTATTTATGACATAATAATGATGCAGCGATGACATCATTATTTGACGATTTAAATAAAATGGAAAGCTAATGTAAAATCTATGAACTACACATGTCAAAAACTTATTGGATGGGTGTATTTCGAACCCCTATCACCTTATCCACGAATTATATCAATGTGGGACCTTTTAAAACCGAAACACATTTTCATATAAAGTAATATTTCTTTACTTTCCAAAAGTGCCCCTCCTCTCCTCTTATAAAAGACCCCACCTCTACCACCTTACACACACTCCTCAAGCCTTTGGATCGGCCAACCCATGCCCATTTACTCTCTACACATCCCTCTCCTTATCCTAGAGGATTCCCTTTGGGCAGAATTATTTCAAAGGAATCCTTTAAGCTCAAATCAAAAGGAGTTACACTTTTACAGGTAATTCATTCTCTCTTGTTCATTTGTTTTATTTTTCTTCTCCAACCCCCTAAACTCTTTTTATTATTTCTTTTGTAACAACACCAGTATCATAAATATACTAGGATTTTGTTATAAGATTTATTTGAGATACACTCTCACACAAGTACATCAAATGGTTAAAGAACATACGGTTTTCGTGGATGGAAAAATTCTGCCTCACGAAACGATGATTGTTCAATACTCATTTAACACCTTCAAAGGTGGCCATTATGATTTCACTATTTTTATATATGATATATAATATGTTTATTCTTTCCTTAAGCTTCTTTATTTTTCATTTATGGCATACCATTATTGTTTCCATTATGCGTAAACATGATATCATCATTTTAGGAAGTGCGGACTACTGCCCCCTGAAAGTGATTTGATTCGTTAATACCATATGTGGGATGTGTAAAGGATAAAGTTAATGATATTATATATGTTATTATACTGGAATTATAATATACTCTTATATCATTATTATTCCATTCTATAAAATATGAAATAGAAATGAAAGTAGCATTCATGCGTACGTACGGCTTACCGTTTCCATGAACGGTGGATTTCATTTATTACCTCTAAATGATTATGCAATATTATAAATACATGTATATGCTGGATATATATGATATATATGATATCCAAATCAGGAATGTCATTATGGATATAAAGAACCTTTGACCACACGAACAACATGTAATTATAAGAAGTCCACTTTCGACTTAAAAACCAAATATCGACAAAACAAACATTATTAACTTAAATGATTACATAATGTTTATAACATGGCAATAAGTGATATAAAAGGAATAATGAACTTTAAAAAGGTTCTTAATCAAGTAGAAATTAAATCAAGTTTTTTATTCAGGATGTTAAAGAATGATCGAGTCAAGTCGGACCCAAGGTAAGGGACTTCGTCTCAATCTCCTTTCATTGAGGCATATTTCGTTTTATACACAACTTTATTTTATACGGTGTATAAACTCCTTTGACTTTTACTTTTATACAAAAGGAATCTTTTTCTATGAATCATTTTACTAAACGGCAAAAATGAATGTTTTTTTAACGTACATGGTGACAACGACCTTTTCCGCCGCCACGGGTATTATTTGGTATTTGGCTTCCTCAACAAGCCGTAATGATTTTAAAATAAAATAAATACCATATACTATTTTATGTATTTTGGTATTGAAAATGGTTTTGATAATGGATTCTATTATGATATATTTTGATGTGGAAATGTTATCATTCCTTTATATTGGATTTATGTTTTATGATTTTATATTGGTAGTTGGACATTTTAACGGGTGGTTACGTTATAAACCATATGGCAGGTGGTGCCGTGAATACCAGGACGGGTGGTTACGTTATAACCTCCAATGCATTGGGTATGGAAGTAGTCTGTATGGCTATTCCATTCAGTATGTATGGAAATTGTCCGTATGGCTATTCCATTAAGTGATATGTGTGGAAGTCGATGGTGTGGTTATTCCACTTAAGTATGTTTATGTCCCAAGTTACCTTTATATATGCTATGTGTTCTTTATATGGGTTTTATGGTAATCCTTTGGTTAAAAAATGGTAAGTAATGATACTTTATTCTGTGAAGAGTTTTACTACTTAATGATGGTGAAGGTATTACTTTGTTAGAGTATACATGGTTTACTTGATGTTTGAAAAAGTAACAGTTTTCATTCTTTGTGTATCCCTTACTTAGCTTTTTATGCTCACCCCAAGTTTTTTCCGAAATGTTTTTCACAGGACTTAAAGTGGAATAAGGTCAAGGATGGGATCAAGGGAATGTCATGCAATATAAGATATGGAACTAGACATGTTTCTTTTTAAGAGTTTTTTTTATTATGGATACTTAGTAGAAGTGTCTACTTTGTAATCTTTTGAGATGTAATAGTTATGTTCTAATTCTCTAAAACTCTAAACCTGAAAAGATACTCAATGTGAATTATTCATTTAATTCAATATTAAGTACGGTTTAAGGCTGGGGCCTTATAATTAATATCCATGTTTAATTCCTCCTATACTGAAAAACTCTATAACCTACAGACAACAACATCAATAGTTGTAATTTCATATACATCAAAAACTAAAAATTATATTATATTTTATTAATATCCACCATATATTCACCCAAGAATCATATAGATGCATTACGATGTTTTTTATGCATCTAGAATCCAAATAGATTAAATGGGTAATTATTTTTATGGTCATAACACACTATGGATCCTAGGTGTTAATCTTAAAAAAAGAATGTTATTTCTATTAAAATACACTTGGTGGATTCTCCAAATTTTTACAATGATCAATCATATTATTGATGGTGAAACTTCTATTGTAACCACCCCGTCATGTTGTAGTGGTGTTATTCTTACTCATTAGTACATTGTTAGGATATACTTAATTCATTATGTTGGAATTGTTACAACATATATGGATGAACCATGGTTTATGAATAAATATGTTAAACACGATTTTTTCCATGATTAGAATCATTTAAACATTGATTTAGACTCAACACTTAGCAATGAATCCTCGAGGATAAGAACCATGGATGTTCCATAGAGATTATTCATATGTTATATTAATTTAATTCAAGTATATATCTATATCAACATATGGGATCCACACACATATAGGGAATCCAATCACGTGGAAGATGCATTATCAAAGAAGGTAATTAAGGAGATGATATCAATTTGGTCATTTTGGACTCCTGAAGATATAATTTCTCTTGTTGAAATGGATATGTGGGGTGTGACGCATTCTGGGTTTTGTAAAACCCCTTTTAATTTTTGGAATTATTATTATCACTCTTTTCTATAAAATTTAGGACCGACGGTGGCTAGATCATGAACCATTTGAGCATTCATAGTATTACAATATATATAAATATATAAAATATGTATTGTTACGTTTATATATGTGAAATATATTTATAAATAAATGTTCATTAAATTTAACTTATAAAAAAATATTATCATATATTATTTATATCTAAAATAAACATTACATATATACTGTATATTTCAATACATATAAAAGTATTTGTAATATATATAATAAACTATATTCATATAAATATGTAATATATATATTATAATAATTTTTAATTGTGCACATTCAAATAATATAAAAATATATTTATATTATATATGTGGGTTATATGTACATATAAAATAATTTAATATATACATTTTTTCAAATAAGAATAAGTATTTACAAATAAATATATTAACACACATTTGTGTTTGTGTTTTTTTCTATTATTAATGTATTTATAAATATATGAATACATAATTCTATTTAAATATATGTTTTTATATAATTTAATGAGGTGTTCCAAATATATATAAATATACATGTATACTTCAATATATATATATATATATATCTGTATTTGTCTGTGTATTTAAATATATGTAGTAGTACAAATGTACACAATTTATTGATATAAATTTATACATTTTTTATATATTTAATCTATTATTATATATTATTATAATAATATTAACAATAATAATCATATATATATATATATTAAAAATATTACAAAAAATATAATTTTAATTGTCGTTTTGGTGCAGTGTGACTTATTATGCGACACATAATCGTATCCAAGTGGGCTAAAATTTTATATGCATTGGGTTTTGTCACAAAGGGAGAATGGGTGGATATGTGGGGGTAGGTGGTAGACCCAACATGCAGAAATGGAATAGGAGGTGGTCACCCAGTAACTCAGAGGGAAAAATATTAGTAGGTGGTTCCATTGGAACTAGAGGGATAGTGGGATGTGGGTATACATGAGGGCAAATAGTACCATAGGATAGAGAAGCAGAAGAGGGGGTGTGAGGATAGGGCCACTAGATGGGGGATATAAGGGACACATGGGGGAATAGAGAAAATGTGAGAAACAAGGTCACATGGGTTGGGGATGGACATGGGAATAAGAAAACAATATGTTGAGGATAGAATCAAGGGAAAATTGGGAACCCATGGAATACAGTGATAATATAGAAAGAAGGTGGATCATGGGTCTTAAAAAACGAGAAAACAATGGGGGATGTATAGAAACATCTTCTATAATGGACATTAATTTTGGGTGGTTGAAAAACACCCCTAATATTATGTTAAAACATAATTAGTGGTATTTTCCAAACACCCATAAAATTGATAGTGAATTTTGAATGGTTGAAACCACCAACAATTCATTTGATACTAGAAAATTTTGCATAGTTTTAGAGGGGGTATATAACCACTATTATATAACCAACACTAATTTCTTCTCATTTTACCTGTTGTTCAGTTAAACCATCCCAAACAATATAGGGTGGTCACATTAGTGATGGTTCCTTAAAACCACAAATATCGTGTTTTGAATGTGTTGTAAACCCCTATAATATATAAATAACCCCCTCTAATAGATGAATTTATCGGCCATGAATGATAAAAAAGTGGTTTTTTTTTAAATAATTATGGATTTTCTTTCACTATATATTGATGATCCTTCATGGTCCATTTGAGAAATTAAATACTCATACTATAAAATTATGAACAGAAATTTGGGGTGCTAAATTGGGACGAGATATATTTTATCTTACAATGAAGAATAGTCATCAACAATAATATTTCAAATATTTTTAGAGAAAATATAGATATTATAAAACTCATCAAATAATTTCCAGAACCAACCACTAGTAATGGAATTAGAATCCTTCCTAGACATGTTATTTTTTCATAGATTTGTAAAAGTGATTAAATAATTATAATGACCACCAAAACACATTATTTATAGAATAAAAATTGATTTAAATAAAAAATGATGAATATCCATTGATAAAATAATTAACTAGAAGGTTTAAGATCCTATTATTTTCTCAACTGATTAGGAAATTGAATTCGAACTAATATGAAATAAAAATAAATGCATTGTTGGTTTTATTTGAATAAAACATATAAAAAATTATTTTTCATCCCCTTACTATGTTATCCATACCCTCAATGATGGTCAAATTAATTATACCAATATATAAAAAGTGCCACTTACTATATACCTCACTTTTGGTAAATTTTTACCATACAGCAAACTATATAAAAATTTTATTTCCACAAATCATGTATTATTATATTATATATTGAATAAAAATGATTCAAAAAGGATGATATAGTGTATCTTATTGCAAAAGGAGTTTGACATTGTACTTAATTCCAAAATTGAGACTACTAATGTTATGTCAAACTATCTGTCTAGCCTCAAAGTATAAAAAATTGAATAAGATGAAGATTTTATAATTGTAGATGATTTACCTAATGAATCACTCTTTAATGTGGATGTGAATTATCAACCATGGATTATTGATATTTAATAATATTTGGCCCCTATGAAATTCAACCATACTTCTCCTACCATGAATTGAAGATTTTTTTATGATGCGGAACACTAATACTAGGTTGTTCCACTACTATTAATGAACTGGGAAGATTATTTAATGATTCATGTCATCCTAGATGAAAAAATTTATAATGTTTCATTTTTTTCGCAGACACCCACAACTATAGGCTAATATGGGGAATATTTTACTGTCACTAAAAATCTTCAAATGGGGTTATTCAATACCACACTCTATCGAGATGCAAGGAATCTCACAGAATATTATAATTGGTGACAAGAAATAGAAAACATTTCATAAAATAATTAATTTACATAGAACCCCATTCTTGAAGTGCAAATAATTGACATTTGCGGAGTTTATATAATGGCCCCATTTTCTAATTCTAATGGAAATTTATATATATTGGATGTCATAGATTAAGGCACAAATTGGGTAGAAGTAAAATCTAATACTCTAACAAGAACAAAGTGGCCATTAATATTCTAAATAAAACCAATACATCCCATTTTTTATTTCCTTGATTACTCATTAGTCTTCATATAATGCACATAGAGATTAATTTCATTAACGGTATGATGAAAATTATAGTTTTAAATATATTATAAAATCACCATAATTAGATATAGAATAGTGGACAATTAAAAGTATACCACTGATAAATTAAAAAATAATTGGAATATATAGCTAATGTGATTGAGAAGGATTATAGTATCAGTCAAGATGATACAATTTGGGAATATATAATGGTTTATAAAAAAACCATGTGCACAACTCCTTTCTGATTATTCTACCATAAACCATGTCACCAGCAAGTTTAGTAAGATTACTGGTCATTCTATGAAATAAAAAGGATAAATGTAGTTGAATAAAAATCTGGGAAGATAAGATTATTATAATTACTTTATATTTAATAAATAATAAAGGAAACATATTTGAATCACAAATTTTATAAATAATATTCAAGACAATGGTTTGATTTACGCTTCACATAAAGGATATTCATTATAAGGTAAAATGTTGTATAGATAATTTCTAACTTCAATTGATACCACAAAAAATTGAAATCATGATCTCCAAGGCCATTTGATGACCACAAGGTCATCCCATATATAATAGTATAAATTTTATAAGGATTTGTTCCTCCCTTTATGTTCAACGAAAAGTGGATAAAAATTTACCAACTGTTATTTAAATAATAGTATCTTATATTTTATGTTCCATTGAGCCATGGAAAAATCTACCTCTCAACCTTAAATGAAATGATGACTTTTAGGAAACCTTGGTTGTTATGTTAGTTTAATATTCAAAAAAATTATTACATAAAAATATATTTTATAAAAAAAATATAATGGGTTTTAAATGTTTTTTCTTACAGAACATTTATTTTAATTTCTATATTTAAATTATATATTTATCATCCACCCGTTTAACTTGTAAATTTGGGGTTTATGACTATGGACTCTATCCCCTCTCCCCCAAATTCATCTTCTCCTCCGCCACATACTCATTCCCCCACTATCGCTCCCTCCTTTCCCACCACCACTTCCTCTTTCCACAATGGTCCACACCAAAGGAGGTGTCTTGGATCCCACCAAGAGAATTTGTCACTGTAAAAAATATTCCAAAGGCCTGCCTCAATATTAGGCTCCTTATCCTCCATCTCCTCTTCCACCACCACCAGATACTACCCCCCCCCCCAATCTTCCTTAAATGATTCAGTTTTATAGTTCACATTGAATCATTTGAAAGACACTTCCCAGCTTGGTAAGATTCACCCAAGCCTCCTTTTTTAGGAAGCTCTTCAATATGTCCACTTGGGAAATCTTCTAGAAAAATTTATTATAACAAAAAAACATTGGATTTTAACACCATAAAAAATATCCTCAAGGCCAATGATTTAATGGAGGCAATTTTTGAAATACACATCTATCAAATCATCGAGGTCTGAAAGGACCCATAGAGGGAAATTTTCCATGAGTTCGTAGTTAGTTTGAAGATAAACATAGTTCTTGTCACATTAAATTTTAGAGGGTGGTATTTAGATATTAAATTGGGTGAGTTTTGGGTTATCATATTCATCTATTCCTTATAATTCACTACCACCCAAATTTGTGACAAAATGAACAAAGAAAAAAATGAATGTCATCCTAAAGAGTTGGGAACTTATAGTCAATGACATAGTGATGATGAATGATCCATCCACCACAATTAGAAACCAATTGTGGGGGGACAGTGTAAATATAATTTTAAATTACCTTGACCATTTCTATCATGTACATGGTGGCTATGGAATTTACATCGGCTGAGGTGTCCCACCATTCAACAGCCTTGGGATCCCCCATAGTGAGAAAGGGCCACCAGTTTTCCATTTATAATAATGGTTTGTAAAAAATATTATATGGAACAATTATATGTTGATATTTAATCTCACATATATCATTGAACACAAGAATTTTTTTCTCACATCTCCTCTCATCGCACTGATCGAGGATGTCCATTGACCATGTCCTTCCAAATAAAATGTATATACTCATGAATGTGGTAAATCATGATTACTGAGCTGAAATAAATTTCGTGTCAACTCACAATGGGCTATGCTAAACACATCATCACCTCCTTTAGTCCCTTATGATCATCCATAATTTTATAGACTCGAGGATTTAGTTTAATCTTATCATATCCCTATTATGATAGTTATGTGGACACTAGTCTGAACACATGAAAACATTGAATAGTTAATTTTAGATAACTGGTGGACTATAATTCAATACATTGGAATTCCATTCACCGAGAAACTAAAGTTTCTTTCATTACTCAACCCGCATATACAACCCAAACATCCAAAACTCCATCCACCAAACATCACCCTTGTTCCTTGGAGCCCACATTCACCTTCATTGTTAACACTACCACCATGGCACTAACAGATACCCCTGTCGATATTTAGCTAAATATTATTATCATTACTACTCAATGTGACTTCTAAATAGATAATAATTATCTGGGAAATGTCCCTTCAAAGAGAAAAAATATGGATTTTTTTAATTGTTCTATCTACTAATCAAAACACCATATAATAATTCAGCACCATACATACCCTAGTGCTGATCAATCCATCATCCAGAATCAAACAACCTCTTATAAATATAGATTCACAAACCCCTAACACAATTTTGTAAATACCCATGGAAGGGATGATATAGACACCCACAACTACGGAGTGGACAATTGATTTTGATCATAGATATTATTTCCACACTTCAATGATAAGATCTATTAAACCCCCCCCCCACCCCCTTTATTCTATATGGGTTGTATTTTTTATTTATTTTCATCACTACACTTGTTTGTAATGTTTACATCATCTAAGGGATGGGTATAAAAAACCATCTCTTTATTTCATATTTAAACATTAATTTTTACTTAATCCTTCACTTAATACAACCCAGTAGATTGGGAGGTATAGTGTCTATGGGGCTTAGTAACATTACATAACAACGTAAAACATGAAATGAAACATATTTATTAAAGGCTTATTATCTAGGACCACAACATTACAGCATACTTAACACGGAATGGGATAACATGATTATTTACACAATAATGTGGTGAGATATAAATCCTAGTACAAGAGAAAAAAGGAATAACATAAAGAATGAAATAAATGAGGGGAAATAGGATTATCTATAGAGTGTATGAGAAACATAAAAATAAAGGCATGATATAGCATGATTATCATTACATGGAAATGTGGAAACAACATAAAACACAACATTAGAAACATAAAATAAATCTAATAAACACATGTCCCAACATGGTGTACAAATTTTCAAAAATTAATCTGGTAAACTCGTAACCCAACATAATGGATCGTGATACTAAACATTAACCAATGAATTGAAGAGCAATTAGGGAATACACTTAATAATAATTTCTATCACATGATTATGTGTGCCATATATATTATATAAAATGGAGTCATTCAACATCATTATTTATTCCATAATAATAATATTCCAAATAAATACATGGATTTATATTAAAAATATGTAAATGTTAATAAAGGATAATATCGGTGATAGATAAATGGTAATGGTATTCTTTACATAATGATTTCGGCATGAAAAGCCACTGTGCAATTTCAACAGCCTAATGACGTGACATAAAAATTCATAATAATTGTAGAAGATAGAGAAAGGGTAGTATCATTATATATAAATGAAATGGAATGTATTGTGGTCATATAAATACATTTCCCAACATATGTAATTTCTAAATATAATGTTTAACATTAAAAAGAAACTTGAAGAAATTGGAGGAATGACATAACACTTACGAGTCTGTTTTCTTAGTCTGATTTTGGGTTTTGTCTTCATTCTTCATTTAATTGCCAATTTTAGACTGCTTCTTCCTTTTTCTTCCTCGATTCACATTTTTCATCTTTCTTCACGATGGATCTCTTGTCCCCAGGTTGTTTCACCAATTTTTCTCTCGGTGTTTCATGCTCAGCCACGATGGGTTACCATGTTTTCATATTTTTTCAATGATAGGTTAGGCGGTGTTGTGGTCTCGGATTCTATGATGAAGGTTCGATGTAGGGGGTTTCATGAAGGATTTTTCCTAGAATGTTAGTGTCCCGATGCTAAGGATCTGTCTGCCCAAAATCTACCCTGGTTTTCTACTGCAATGTGCTTCTCCAGGTCAGTCTGGTGTGGTGGTTGTCGTGGAGTATTTGGGATGTTTAGTTTGTGTGGCCACTTATGGTCTAAGAGTCGCAACCTGAGGTGGATTCTCTCAGTCCTATGGGATTTTGATGATGGTGTTATTGGTGTTTTCTAAAGTATGATGACATTTCAAGCTAGATGCTAGATTAGTTTATGGTATGGAGGTGTCTGTTTTGTTGTTCACTATTCACGGTTGACGTTTCAGAGGTTTTATCTGATCGTATTTGTTGGATACGTTAACAATGATGGAGTTTCGGTTGCTCGGTGAAGGTGTGATGTGGTCTCTTGTGAGCGGTGGTTTTAATTTGGAATTTCATACCTTGATTGCCTGTCGTTTTTGAATTTTTTTAGTCTTGGAATTGTGATTTGATTTGTTCTGTGTTGTGTTTTGTAATGGTTCCCATTCATCCTCAAAGTGGGTTTTATTAAAAATTAAAAAATATATTTTGAGGAAATAACACTTACAGAATTTTTGCATGGTAGCAGGTGTACATATTAGAGATTAAAGATATTTAAAGGGGCCTCTAATCATTCAAACATAATAATGGATGTATGGGGGGGTGAAAAAACATACCCCAATATTTTTAATTGAAAATAATATTGTGTAACATTATAAGGAAATGTGGATAAAAGTGAGAAATGAAGGAACCCTTACATAAGTGTGTGACTTCAAATGCATGAAGAGGGGCTTCTAGGGAGCTTGGGGTCATTAATAGGAATATAGAGATGGGAGGTAATTTTAAAAATTTTACCAAATTATTTTGGGTTAATATATATCGTAGCTTGGGTGGGATTATATAGGAAAATAGAGGGGTTTTTTTAAATATTTCACAACCATAGGTTTTGGAATCTATATAATTGTATATTAAAACCCACAAAATTTCCTAGGGTTTTCCCATGGTTTTTTCTAAATAGTAGTGGAAGACATTATTTTAAACGTTCAAAGGCCAAAAATATTAAAATTTAATCATTTCATACGTGGAGGTGAGTCGTATGATTAATGAAATGTATTTTAATTCATAAAATATATTATACATTTTGGATGATTCACTATGGATTTATACAGAATAATAACAAATAAAAAAATAATTTATTTTAATTGGAATACATATATATGGCCACAAATATCTATTATATTTTTTATTAGATCACTTTTGGGTCAATATGATGTTATAAAACACATATTTTATTTTTACGATACTTAATTTTTATCCAAATTCGACTGCCTTGGAAAATTATGAATAATTTAACATTGGATAAATTCAATATTCTAATTCCAATAATATTATACATTTTATCTAAATATTTTTATAAATATGTGAATTTTCACATTTAAAATGAAAGATGGCCTTTATTGGAAATTCCTGGGCTTTGGCCACAATAGTTTTCGAACATTAAATAAAAATTAAATTTGACATCATAAAAGTTATATAATCATTTTCATTAATAAAAGAAATTTCATAATAATTTTTTATTAAATTATTAATTATTTTAAAAAATCATTAAATATATAAAATAAATTCTATAAAATTAATCTTTTTATTTTTTCGTCTAAAATTATAACTCTAATTAAACTAATTACCTAATAATTTACAGATATGTAACTATTATAATCATCATTTATAAAAAAAGTTATAATATTTTTAATAAAACCCATATTTTTATATAATAACATATATATTTCTCAAAAGTATTGTATTTTCTTGAAGAATTAATTAATAAAATTCATAATTTTCTTAAGAAAGACTATTCTCAAAAAGTAATTTATAGAATGATATTGTTATATTTAAATAGGGATTACACTGTAAATAACTACTTCATTTATACATAACAAATTATAGAACCTACATAAGACCCAAGGGTAAGGTGTCTGATGCTGGAAGACTCGTGGGGTGGCTCATATAACATCGCCTGGGTGGTAGTCTCTATTAACATTAACATATCTTGTATGACATTCCGTTCAAGATGAAAATGTTAAATCTCTTCTGGGGCATGTACTAGACCGAAGCCTAGTTATTATACTTCCTTTCAGAGCTCTGAAAATGATCTTTATATGGATCAGGTGTATTGGATGAAGCCATCATCTCCTTTGTGCAGGTCAAAAGTATTTTTTTAAACCTTAGATTTATATTAGTTTTGTGATCACTGTTCATCAACTAAATTATTAATTATAATGATACATAATGTTCATTTTTACCCACTATTAATAAAAAAATTCATGTGTTTTATATATCTATACGACAATAAAAAAGAGGAATTTAATTTATAAATGATTGGGTCATTACAACATCCCCCCTAATGAAATTAATCTCTCAAAATTTCCATTTCCCACATATAAATAGATTAGGGTAACTCTATATCATCACATCCCCTAGATCTTAAGATTCTTCTTCAAAGATGTGTTTTCACCACAACATGATGATGAGGAGAATTTTCTTATTTCATAGAAATATTTCATTATGATCAATAATCTAAATCGTCTTCCTATAATAGAAATGGAAATTCTACAATGGTACCACCTCTAGATTGAGTAAATTTGATGAGTCATTTATATAATTACTCTTGTGTGATATATGGAACACATATAATACATGAAACATGTATGGAGGGTGTGCTAGTAGATATGACACAACTCAGATTCAATCATGGATCTCAAAATGGCCGATGTACCTTGGGATATGATTTCCCATCTTCCCAAATCACATCACTATATTCCACAAAGATATGCAGAGGAAAACCATATCTCCAACATCCAACTATATTTCTGATCGATAAATTTTTTCATATCTATTTTTTTGAATCTAAATTTATTGAAGTGTTGTTGGATGGTTTGAACCTTACCCACCATTTTTAGACTATTTATAGACCGTGATGATTTTCAACCCAACATCATCCCAATATATAAATGTTCAACACGCCATCCCATAATGTTAATCATATGGATCCATTTGGATGCTTGAGTGGAAATTATTCATGTATGAGAACACAACTAGAAGAATATATTGTTCTCATACTCCTTTAATGTCCATTTATAATGCTCTAATGATTTCCTCATGTGTTTGGATAGTCATCTTTGATTGGAAAACTATTTGAGGATGATAAGTCATACTAATGTATATCGTAGTATTTAGGACGTGTTGGATACTATTATAGAACATAGAGGTAAATCTTGGATCACGATTGGATACAATAGATAGTGGAACACAACAAATCATCAACACTTCTTTGATTTCTAGAAATTCCTTTTGATATAATGAGATATCATATAGTATTTCAATTATGTTTATATTCTATGTAATGTGATACAAAATATCCTAGATAACATTTTTTCCTATGGATTTCTTCGAATGTAGGGTGATAAATATTTTGGTTATTTTTTCCCATATTCTTGTTGGTATATGTAATGGTTGAATAATCCCCTTGGACTTTTACATATCATCCTTCACTTTTTGTCATACCATCCACACTTATGTATATTCAATGATCTCTTTTTTCATGTAATCCCACCAATAATGCTATCGGAGATTCCGATACCTCTTTATGATTCCATGGTCAATAAAGAAATTTGATCTATGTGCATCATACAAAAGGTCATTAATTAACTGGGGATTTTATGGAACACATAGTCTTGACCAAAATAACATAATTACTACTTCATTTACAATGATATTTGATGATTTACATTTTAGAATAATTTCCACATTCTTCTCAATTCCCACATAATCTCATTAGGCATCAATTATTGTTTGTTGAATAAATCATTGGGAAATCATTAATGAAAGGATTGATGATGTTCCATCTGTTATGATTTCCAGGTCCATACTCATCATGTCTATGAAAATTTGATCCTTATAAATTCTTATAAATGAATGGGTTACTGGATCCTTTCTACATGGTAAATATTCCAATTTTTTCGCGTTTCCTTGATGGTAGTTAGTTGGGGAGTCATTGTATTTTATACTCTATAACCATATTTTTTGGTGCATATTCAACTATTTCTATGTGGATATATACTTTCTTATTTTGTGATCCCTATTTATTTCACACATCTCCCCAATGAGGTAATGTCATCTAATTTTCAATGTGATGATCAATGAAACACACTCTAGATCATGTGTTGGATAGTTCTACTCATGAAAATTCATGATCCCTAATGAATAGGCAATGAAATATCCATTTTTCATCAACATAGAGACCATGACATTCTTCGATGAATCATTGAATACCCAAAAACATTCTCAACTTGTTTGTATTGTCATCAAGAGAATAGTGATAATCCCCCTATTCAACTCCAAGAGTCATTCTTCACATTCATCATTCCTTGAAAACATAACACCCTTCTGAGTTAGCGTAGTAAGTGTGTTTGAAAATTATGATAAATTTCTCTCAAATTGGTGATAATATCTAGATAACCCATGTAAGAAATGGATATTCATCACATATATCGACCTCATCCCTCAATTAATTTAGTTTTTTGTAAGAATCCATAGATATACCATTTCTTTTTAGGATATTCCCCATCAATGAGACACCCTTCAACTAGAACGTGGAAATTCTATACATTTCATATAGATTTTCCTTTCACAATGTCTCTAGTCAAGTACTTATATAAAAATCTTACTGCAACTTCGTTTTGGAGTATAATTAATATCATCTTTAAAGACTAACGAAAATTTTTCAAGGTAATATCAAAATACTCTATTTATCAATTCAATAAATATTTTTGGAGATTTAGTGCATGAAAAAAGAATTACTATAAATTCATAGTGCATGTACCATGTACAAAATCTGGTCTTGGGGATATCCTGATTATTCAAGCTTACATTGTAATATCCCAACCACAGATCAACCTTGAAGAAGTGTTGTGCACCACGTAGCTGACTGAGCAGTTTATTAATTCCTAGAAAGAGATACTTTTTTTATCATGATTTTATTATCTCAAGGTAATCAATGAAAATGTGCATTTATCCATTCTTATTATTTAAGAATAATACTGTTTCACCCCATGGTGATGTAATTTGGAATATAAAACCTTTATCAAAATTCCCATGTACTTGTTTCTAATGATTCTCAAGATCCAAAACATCCAGTCTATTTAGATTATTTTATATTTTAAATTCAACATATATATGATCAATTGAGAATTCAACATCACTTCTAGGAGTAAAACCATGAAATTCCTCCGAAAACACATTGGTGAATTCTCTCACAAAATAAATTTCATCGATTATGGTTCCTTCTTTAGAGTCTATAATTTGAGAAAGAAACATGTGCTCATAGGGTAGTAATTTCCCTAAATGGGAATATGGTGATGAAGAAGATACATTCTCTCCCATGCACTTGTATAGAGTGAGTGGTCGATTCTCTTTATGGAGATTTATTTCCCTCTCTCAAAATTTAATGATGGATCTATTTATGGAAATCCATTCCATGCTAAGAATTGAATCAAATATCTTTGAGGGAAGTATGATGAGGATTTCTGGGAAGTTTAATCCACAAATTTTTACAGCGGAGGAGATTTATTTATGGGATGCATTAATTTACTCATTTTCCCTTTTCTCCAGCATCTATACTTCCATTTTTTCTGATGTTTATATTGTTCTACTAAACATTCAATGTATAAAATAATGCGTAAAGGTAGATTAAAAAATTATTTTTTCCAATAAATAAATTAATAACTTGTGTTCCTATAACCAATTCATTTTTAGGATTCACTAATGCATTATTTCTTTAAAAAAAACTCACCCATACTGCCTTTCATGTAGTTTTTTTCCACTAATTACCCATGTCTTAGGTCATTTATTCGCAATGTTCAAAGATTTCATGAATTTATAGTAATGGACAATGCATTGTGGATTTAACATACTGATAATTTTCTCTTTTACATGGGTGGGTTTGTCTTGTATGCAATAATTGGCTAGGTTCTCTTCCCATCCATGCCAAAAGCATGTTTTGTCCCCTTGAGGCAATTTTGACGGTGTTTCTTTCCACACCTTTGTCAAGTGGGGTGCGTTAATATCATAGAACTATTGAATTTATCTGTAGTACCCACGTTTTATTATAATTAACCCTTACTTTATGCTTTTCTTGGTTTTCAATTTTAAGGGTGACATATGGGAGAGTTGGGAGATCCTGGATTGATGTTTGAGGAAAATGGGAAGTTGCACGGGCGGTGCACGGTTTGTCTAATCCTTGCGACCAAACCCTACGTGGTTGACTTGGGTGGTAGTGGATTCTGCATGATTGGCATATGGCTAATGGAAACCGTGCGATGAGGATGTTTTAGAAGGGTGGCTGAGTCAGTAGCTAATGCACAGTTAGCACACGGTTTGTCAAACCGTGCAGACTAACCATGTGAGTACATAAATTTGATCCTTAAATTGTTGATCTAACTCGTTTTTGCATGTAATTGCTTCATTAAAGCTCGTAAGTGGCCAAAACACAGGATAACTCTCCCTTAAAGGTTGGAAGTCTTCTCCCAAGCATTATGGAGGTGATCCGAAGGCTTCTTTTTATGAATCGATGTCGGATGGTATGTGATCGTTCTCCTTTGTTCTTGACCGTTTTCTTAGATCTACTTAGATCTACTGTAACACCCCAAGATTTAATGAGATATATTGTTTTTAATTTTTTTATGTCTTCTATTATACACTACACCAAGATTAGTTTGTACTATACGAAACACCGTATTAGCTTCCAGAATACGAAACACTATTCTTGGTTCATGTTACACACAAATTCAAGTTTGTTTTGTGGAAATTATCTACGCAACATTAAGTATAGATTTTTTATAATGAATAAATGAAATAAGTTTTGATTATTTTATGTGCAACACCAAATAGAGATTTCACTAAACGCATCCCTGAATTGGCTTTCATTACACGCAATCAATTCCTTCTTTGATAGCGTGTGTTGTACGCAATACCATGTTTCAGTAAACGAGATATAATTATAATATTATTATGAAATAGCCATTTTGAATAGAAATACCCACTTTTTTAAATTTTATAAATTTTATCTCTCAAAATAGACTCATTTTTGGAAATGGAATATCGAAATTATCCTAGGGTGAATTTTTGGTATTTTTCTGAAAACATTCAATTTTTGATGAATAGTGAAAACACTTGGTTACTATTTAATAACAAAATTTTCATTTAAATAACTATTTATTGTATTTAAATTTATTTTAGGTCAAAATTGATACATAATACCTATATAAGTTCAATGTTTTTCATTTGAGTCATTTTATAATAATTTTAGATATATAAAAATTTTATTGAACATTTCACCGTCTTTTACCCACCTCCTAGGAGAATTAGAGAATTTACATAAAACGTAATTTTACCGCTTCTATGAGTGGAATTTAAAAAATTTGAGAGACATAGTTAATATCAAGGAGTAAAATTTGGTTCAATAAAATAAAACTAATTTTGGGGAATAGTAACATTTGACTTTTATTTACCACGGTTAAAAATAAATAGGGTAATTAAGGGTAAAAAATGATAATATTATTACCCTAACACATGTTCTAATTCTTTTGGATACGTGTAATTAGACCAAAAACAAACTTAGGAATAAAACATTACCCTTTAGGTCCACTTGGATTAGATTAGGACA
Source organism: Viscum album (assembly GCA_963277665.1). Taxonomy (NCBI): domain Eukaryota; kingdom Viridiplantae; phylum Streptophyta; class Magnoliopsida; order Santalales; family Viscaceae; genus Viscum; species Viscum album. The sequence goes on from OY728127.1 coordinate 1,701,589,950, forward strand.
TTTATTATTATTTTATTTAAAGAAGAGTTTAAAGAGTTAAAATCAATGTTTAATAACTAAAAAAAATTTCATACAGGGTAATACATAAGATAAATTCAGCTATAAATATTCATTAGGAAGAAAAAAATATTCCCTACATAATTTTGTTTTATTTATAATTTTTAGACGTTAAATAATTTAATTTATTTATGTCACAATGACGATGTAGTAATTACCTTATTAATGAAATATTAACATAATTGATTTTATAAATACCCAAATAAATGTAATTTGAGACTTTTTATGAATTACACTATTTTTCTAGGTTAATATGACATGATAGAATTGGTTTAATTATATTTTCTAGAACTAATAATGCTATATGATTTAAAAAAATCAATTACCAAATAGTTTCAACATTGACATAAAATAGTGTTTAAAAAAATATTATATTATTATTTGTTATTTTATTTCTAAAAATCTATGGTTAGGAAAAATGACTTATATAAGGTTATATATATTAATAATGACCCACATTTGGTTTTTTGGCTTGTTATAGTAATATTATTAACTATATAATGTAAGAAAACAAGAAGACACGGTAAAAGATAAATTATTTCACTTAGAGTGAAATCTAAATGATAAGGTTAAAATAATAACCTAAACTTGTCTAAAACATATTGGTTGAGAAGTTTCTACCTATCCCCACTTTAGCTTTGAAATAAATTAATTTAGAATAATTTTAAACTGAATATGACTTTATCATAAAATAATATTTTCTATTTTTCTTAAGGTCACCCTCTCCTCCCTTATAAAAGGGCACCTCCTCCCTCCCCTCTTTACAACACATTGAACCATCAAGCTCGGCCAAGCCCTGACCATTTATATTCTATAGTTCCCTAGAAACATTTTGGTGGTTCTTTTCTTCTCAAATCACCAACTCTAGTCCCTTAAGATCAAGCTTAAAAAGGTGTGTCGAAGAAGAGGTAAACTCTTCTACCGATTCATTCAAGTTTCTTTCTTCTTCATCTTATTCTTCATTAGTTGTTTCATTATAAATTAATAACATCAGTATCTATAATATACTGATATGTTATTATAAATATTAAACAACCTCATTTCACCTTCTATCTATCCTATGGAAAAAGAAATCACTGTGCGTGCGTACGTACAGAATACCTTCTCCACACCGTGGTGTAATCTGTTTTTCCACCACAAATTTACTTGGATGGATATAATGGTGTAAATAATAAATATATAAGATTACTATAACATCATACTGATTATGAGATATTATATCATCCACTCCAATTCAATTCTATAATTATGGGAAAGATATCATCGCTTGTGCGTACGTACGGATTACTGTCTCCACAACACGATGAGATTAATTCTCCATTTTAACCACTCAAGAATGATTATAAAGTATATATAATGAATAATAATAAAATATATGGCATGATAAAGCTACTAGTAATATATATATATATTTCATCTACTTACTTACATTCAAATCAATAAGCAAAATAAAACAGTGTCCATGTGTACGTACGACCTACCGTCTCAATTAACAGTGTATTTCATTTCATTTATCTATCTATTATATATATTTATATACTGAATATATATGATATATAAATCATGATTTAAATTCTGGATGGAATTAAATCATGATAATAGTAATAAAAATATCAAGAAAAACAAGACCAAACACATGAGATAAATAAAACGATTTTACCCAAAACGGTGCTTTAACATGGAATTTACAAAAGAACGACTAATATAAAGTCATAAGTGAACCATATATGATATCATAACAATTAATATGGTTCTGTAATAAGTCAATGACATTATTTAAATCATTATATAGGAGGTTCTGATACGTACGAAGCATATTGGACCAACGGTAAGGAATAATTATTCCAATCTCATTCTTATCCGAGATTATTTATTCGTAAGTATTAAATAGGGTTATATTTTTCATCAATGTCCATGAAAATGTTTTCATAAAGTGTTTAATATTATTCCATGTACTTTTAAGTTCATTTTTACCCCACATTTACTATTACTTTGTATTATGGAACAAATATTTCTTTTGTTTACCATATAAGGTACTTTTTGACTTTTCCGGCAAAAGTACGAGAAGAATGTTTTTTAACTTATATGGCATGAATGGATTTTTACAGTTTCATAACACCTTATTATCAAGAATTTTACTCCACAAGATTCCATAACTATTTTCAAAAAATTCTTTTCTTTAAAAATTGCATGGAATTTTGTGAAAAGAAAATGATTTTAAAGAAGAAATGATATTTTCCTCAAGAATTCATTCCCAGTGTTTTATCAAAACTATAATCCATCAATGATGACGTTATGAAGTATGTTTATTTTTGATGTATAAGGTATCTATTAAATATATGGTTTCACTTTTCTTATTATGAAATTATATACATTTGTTTTATATGTATTATGTTATGATGGGATGATATTTATGAAACCCATTTTTGATCATTGGGTTGTGATGAACGATTTATGTTTATGTTGTGGCACATGTAAGAATTATTTCATTATGAGATGGTTGGTACCTATATCTCCCTCCAATTCATTGGGTAAATATTTAAATCTCATGAGATAGACATGGCTGTAACAGTAAGTTAATCCGGTTCTGTGTTACAGGACTGAAATGAGGACTGAACTCGGTTCAAAATGGGACTTTGTCCACTAAGATTGTCTTGGAGGAAATGCCTTGGATACTATGGAAATCATATCATGTGCTTAATGGTTTTCCACAATTAAATGTTTTATTCCCATTCTATTTAACCATGATTAATGTTTCTTTATGACCTATTCCTTACGTACATCCAAGATTTATTTCACAACACAAGATTTAGATGTGTAAACATTATGTTCAGGATTTGAATTTCAACTGTATATGGTTTGTTTTATTTTCTCCATTATTACCCTTACTGATAATTTGAGCTCACCTTTTATATGTTTTCTTTCACCAGGATATAAATAAAGGTTTTAGGTATGAAAAAAATGGAAGATCATTATGAGAAATGTTGAAGATCTTTCACCACAATTAGAAGATTATGTTATGAGTTTCCAAAGACACTAAACTATTATTCTCCTTCTGTGTTTGTTTTTGTTAGGTATTAAGTATTCTAAAAATGTAATGTAATGTCCATGTACATAAAGTACGGGTCTCTATAGTTGGTATAAGAGGAAAGGTTTAGTTAACCTTTGGAAACTAGGATGTGAAAACATTAGTGAGATCCCTAGAGATATTTATAATGTCTTTCTAGAGATGTCCCACTACTACAAAAACGGGCAAGGGAAGCGCGCCCTTATAACAGCGCTAAGCAAAAACGCTGATAAAGGATACCCTATATCAGCGCTAATATTACAGCGCTGAAAAAGCTAATTTTTATCAGCGCTAGAAAAGCGCTGATAAATAAGATCTGTATCAGCGCTAAAATATTAGCGCTGATACAGTTGGTCTTTATCAGCGCTTTTTGAGCGCTGATAAATATGATCTGTATCAGCGCTAAAATATTAGCGCTGATACAGTTGGTCTTTATCAGCGCTTTTTGAGCGCTGATAAAGGTTTCCTATATAAGCGCTAAAAAAGCGCTGATACAAAACACCTCTATCAGCGCTCAAATTTCAGCGCTGATATACGGTATCCTTTATCAGCGCTCAAAAAGCGCTGATAAAAATTATCTTTATCAGCGCTAAAAAAGCGCTGATAAAGAGACCCGATATCAGCGCTATAATTGTAGCGCTGATACGGGGAATCTTTATCAGCGCTTTTCTAGCGCTGATAAATCATAATATTATCAGCGCTAGAAAAGCGCTGATAAAGCTAGATTTTATCAGCGCTATAATTTTAGCGCTGATAAAGGTAGCCTTTATCAGCGCTTTTTTAGCGCTGATAAAACCTTAGTCGACTTTTTTATAAATTCGGTCGCACAGTGCCCTCGTTTTATCGCAGCTAAAGCTCTCGCGGAACCGTAACCCTGCTACTCTTCTCCCGAATACCGCTGCTGTGTTCGCTTCGCCGGAGCTTGCCGCCCTCGGTACAGTCGCCGTCCTCCGCCGCCCGCAACACCCTCGGCCGACCTCCACCGCCTGCCGCCCTCGGCTGCCCGCAACGCCCTCGGCCGCCGTTCTCTGCCGCCCTCGGCCGCCCTCCGCCGCCCTCGGCCGCTCTCCGCCGCCTCCGTCGCCCTCCGCCTCACTCGGCCGCCCTCGGTCGCCCTCCGCGGCCGCCTTCCGCAACCCGCAACGCCCTCGACCAACTAAGGGTATGAATTCTATTCTAGTTTTATTTATTTGTTTCAAACATTCATGGAATCCCTTCAAGTTGTTATGGAATGTATAAAACCTACTAGAATTTTTCTTATGTAATGGAGAGTTGAGGCATGGTGTAGTTTAATGTCCTAAAACCAGGACCTTTGTGCAGGTTTCCATTTTGTTCTGATAAGGAGGGGAAATGATTCACCCTTTTCACTATAGTATAACCAAGAATGTTCTACCATAATCATGCATGAGGGGGGGGGGGTGGTAGATGTAAATTTTAACCCAGGGGTTCATGAATCCAAGGATTGATATGGTACTTAAATGTCATAGGGTGTTTGATGGTAGTAAAATCCATTATTGAGGACGAAATTGTCTTTGGTTGACATGCCTTTTTAGTGGGAAACATATGCAGATCCACCAGTGCATATTGTGATTAGTCAAATAAAGGTGACCTTAGGACGATGACCGCTAATTTCCGATGGCCATGGAAGGATATGAGGATTAAGACCTTTTTGTGCATAGTGTATGGTTTTTGAAAGGAAGAGGCCTGAACATGAAAGGGTAGATGCAAGTCAATATTTCCTAGTGAAAATGATAGAGATGTTTTCTCTTATAACGATGTGGTAAGGTTCCCTTATGTAGGACCGACCCATGCATAGGGACAGAACATTGGCCACACAGTTTAATGTCTTGTTATAAGGACCTACCTATATTACATCCTCCCATACAGATTTAGATTATTCATGGGAGTGGATAATTTTTTTCATAAGATATCACTAGTGGGGAAAACCTCACATTTCACTCCACTATGTAGATTTATTTAATTCATGGGAGCACAAGGGGAAAACAATCTTTATTGTGTTTAAAATTTCATCTGTAGATTTGGCTCCGACATAGTGACAATGGGGAAATTTATGTCTCATGAATAGACCCTGAATATGATGTTTATGTATCACCATGTTTCTTGTGATGGAAAGAATCAAGCTGTACATAGATATTTTAAGTTAAAACTCCATGCATGGGTCTAACCCACACAAAGGGAGGGGGAATGTTTAGTTTTTGGGGTGTCTGGACTAGAACATAATGACTTAGGCATTACTATAGAATCAAACCAACTATAGTACTTGAAATCATGCATTTTAGAATCATGCAATTAGAACTATGGTAGAACTTTTTAGTGTCATATTGTGGGGACTGATTCCTTGAAAATCCTGAGTAACTTAATGGAAAATCAGTCTAAGATAATTTGACATGCGCTGGACATGAAGGTGGGGAAAGGTGTAGACTATGACACCAGGGATTCTCGAATCGATAAGAATAAGTCCATGCACGCAACTTTTTACCATGCACGCAACTCTCTTTACAAACTCCTATTGAATGCAATTCTACGCGATTCAAAGCCTCATATTTTCTATAAAAGTTGAGATACTAAATTAAGGGGGTATCCTATTATTTATAATCGTTTCTGAACATGAACACATGTTTATCCCAAAGTGTGTAAAACCATGTTTGATGTCACATTAGGTGCATACGTATCTTTTTCTCCTAATAGAGTGATAGATAATCATCTTTTTAGTGAATCTAATATTCTTTTTTATGAATCTTGATTATAGGTTAGACTACTTGATCTCCTTCCAAGGAAGTGGTTCCCTTCTACTGTATTTGGAAGTCTTCTTTTGTGTACTTGAACCATAAATACTAATATTTGAGATTCAAATAGGATGAAGATGAATAAAGATTGGATGGATTCTAATCGTTTAACAATAGGGTACGAGAACGGAGTGAAAGAGTTCATCAAGTTTGCAAAGGATCACACAAAGGATCCTTCTCAAATCCTTTGTTCGTGTTTACGTTGTTGTTATTCTAGACTACTTACTCCAGAGGAGTTGGAAGAACATTTGATATGTCACGGAATAGATCGGAGTTATAAATGTTGGAATAAACATGGAGAAAAAGCGAATGTAGCTACTGGCTGGGATAAAACTGCGTTTTATGGATCGTCAGATATGAATAAAAATATAGATAATGAAGAAGACCGTATGGAGGATGTGATTACAGATGTCAATGATGATGAAGATCGTATTGAGGAAATGACAAAGACAATTCAAGAGGAACCCCGTGATTGCCCAAAATTGTTTGAGAAGTTAAAGAGTTGTGCAAAGACGCCATTGTATGCTGCTTGCACTAAGTATACAACATTGTCAGCTGTACTGAAGTTGTATAAATTGAAAGCAGGCAATGGATGGAGTGATGTCAGTTTTACGGAACTACTTGCTCTATTGAATGACATGCTTCCGGAAGATAATGAGCTCCCAAGCCGGACGTATGAAGCTAGACGAATGCTACGCTCGATGGGAATGATTTCTGAAAGAATACATGCCTGCCCGAAAGACTGTATATTGTTTCGAAAGGAGAAAAAATCACTTACAGAATGCCCAAAGTGTGGTGCTTCTCGATACAAGAAAGATAAATCCAATCCTACGAAATTTGTATGGTACTTTCCAATCATTCCAAGGTTTAGGCATTTATATGGAAGTAAAGAAACTGCAAGACAATTGTCGTGGCATGCAGATAAAAGAAATAAAGATGGGTTATTACATCATCCGGCCGACTCTCCTCAAGGGAAGAAAATTGATCATGAGTATCCTGAATTTGGAAAAGAGCCGAGAAACCTTCGTCTTGCGTTATCTACAGATGGAGTGAATTCTTTTGGTTTTCAAAGCAGCACTCATAGTACATGGCCTGTTATGTTGCTAAATTATAACTTGCCACCCTGGTTATGCATGAAGAGAAAATTCATCATGTTATCTATGCTTATATCAGGACCAAAACAACCAGGTAACGATATTGATGTTTATCTGACTCCTTTGATCGAGGATTTGAAGTTATTGTGGGACTAAGGTGTAATGTTGTATGATGCTTATAAAAGTGAATACTTCACGTTGAGAGCGATGTTGTATGGGACAATAAATGATTTCCCTGCTTATGGAAATTTTTCAGGCTATAGCATTAAAGGAACTCAAGGGTGTCCCGTGTGCGAAGAAGATACAGAATCAATTAGGTTGAAACATTCATCGAAATCTGTGTTTCTAGGACATCGTAGATTTCTACCTCGTCGGCATAAGTACCGATCTTGGACGACATCATTCAATGGAAGTTCAGAAAAACGCACAACACCGTCTCCACTAACAGGTGATCAGCTGTTTGAGAAAGTAAAAGATATGAACACTGTTTTTGGTAAACCATTTTCGAAAAACCTTACGAAAATCGGTTGGAAAAAGAGATCAGTTTTTTTTGAATTACCATACTGGAATTGTTTGTACGTCAGACATTTTCTTGATGTGATGCAAGTGGAAAAAAATGTATGTGATAGTGTTATTGGAACGTTGCTAAATGCCCCTGGAAAAACAAAAGATGGAATTAAGGCAAGGTTGGACATGGTTGATATGGGAATACGAGAAGAGTTGGCTCTCGTGAAAGGTGAAAATCGAATGTTTCTTCCTCCTGCTGCTTATACTCTTTCTAGGGCAGAGAGATATCAGTTTTGCAACTTCTTTAATGATGTAAAGGTTCCAGAGGGGTACTCATCAAATATCAAGAACATTGTGTCAATGGATGATTTGAAGTTAAAAGGTTTGAAATCACATGATTTCCATGTTTTGATGCAAGATCTAATTCCTATAGCTTTACGTTGCATTTTACCCAAGAATGTTCGTCATACGTTAACCAAACTTTGTTTCTTTTTCAAAGCTATATGTAGCAAAGTTTTAGACCCGGGGAAATTGCCAGCTATGGAAAAAGAAATTGTCATCATATTATGTGAATTAGAAATGTTCTTCCCGCCAACATTCTTTGATATGATGGTTCATTTGATGATTCACTTGGTGAGAGAGATTCGACTTTGTGGTCCTGTGCACTATAGATGGATGTATCCTGTTGAACGGTATATGAAGATTTTGAAAGGATATGTCAAAAATCGAAGTCGGCCAGAGGGTTGTATAGTGGAGCGATATATTGTTGAGGAAGCCATTGAATTTTGTATTGAATACCTATCTGATGTGGAAAGCATTGGTCTCCCGAAATCTCGTCACACTGGACGCATTGAGGGTGAAGGAATTTCTGGAAGAGAAGTTGTAACAATCAGTATTACAGATCGGGAGCAGGCTCATCTTTATGTTTTGCATAACAGTTGGGAGGTTGCTCCATATATTGAAACTCACAATGAAATTCTTAGGCAGTTGAATCCATCGAGGGCTGAAAAATGGTTAGCAGATACACATAATCACCAGTTTATAGGATGGTTTCAGGACCATATTTTTAAGCTGTTGGATGAAAATCCGAATTCAATTTCAGAACGACTTCGATGGCTAGCCGCTGGACCAAGTGTGTATGTATTATCTTACAGTGGGTATGTAATTAATGGTTATACATTCTATACGGATGAACATGATGAAGAGAGTACCATGCAAAATAGTGGAGTTACACTAGTGGCTGAAGCGATTCATGTTTCTGGTAGTAAGGATATAAATCCAATTTATGCAAATATGTCATACTTTGGCATTATCAAACTAATATGGGAGTTTGATTATACGACATTTAAATTGCCGATTTTTCAATGCAAATGGATTGATAACAATAGTGGTGTTAAAATAGATGAATGGGGATTTGTGAAAGTTGATTTTAGTAAAGAAGGGTACAAAGACGAACAGTTTATAATGGCATCACAAGCGGTACAAGTTTTTTATGTTCCAGATCCCGCAAACCGAAAGTGGTCGATTGTTCTGTTATCGTCCAAAACTATTGAGGGTTCCGATGAAAATTCAGTTGAGGACGATCCTTTTAGTGGTACGTCACAATCAATTCAGAGCGGTCCCAATGCAGATGATGTTTTGTATGTTAGAGGAGACCACAATGAAGGGATTTGGATTGTCGATAGAGGTGTAAAATCTCTTCAACCTTTGAAAAAAAGAAAGAGAGTTCAGTAAACAGGTTATATTTTGATTGTAATATAGATCTTGTTATCTCATGTTATTATCTTATCATTACAGAATTTATGTAATTTGAATGAACTGTTCAACCACTTTTGCAGATAATGACTTCTGCACATTCCGGTGCTCCTAACCTTGAGACTGAACAAGTCTCTCAAGCAGCTGCTGATGCGGCTGCTGCTGCTCCTGCTGCTCCTGCAGCTCATTCTGCTGCTACTGTTGCTCCTGATGCGGCTCCTGCTGCTCCTACTGCTGTGACTCATACTCCTGCTCCTGCTGTGGCTCCTGGTGCTCCTGATGCGGCTCCTGCTGCTGCTCCTGCTGCTCCTACTGCTGCTCCTGCTGCTGCTCTTGCTGTTGCGGCTCCTTCTCTTAGTGTTGAGGTCCAACAACCATCAGCACATGTCGTTGATATCATAGTAGATGAACATATATATGATGTTGATATCGATGAAATGGTCGGGAATGAAGGACCGAAGTCGCAGAAATCACAGGTGCGTCGTAGTTTGACAGTGTTAGCCAAAATTCTTAAGGCGAAAAGCAAAGGCATCAAATTTGAAGTCGGATGGAATGCACGAGGCCAACATGTGAATCCCAACAAGGCTATGTTTAGCAGTTACATTGGAGTTGTCACTCGGCAACGCGTGCCGATTGACGTAGATTCATGGCACCATGTTGTGTCCGGGTTGAAGGCTGTGATCTGGGAAGAAATTACGGTAACATTATGAATTTATTTTTTTAATTAACTAGCAAATAAAATGATGAAACAGTGTCTTACTCTTCTCAATCTCTTGCAGAGTACATTTATAGTAGACGACTCACACAAGGATTATGTACTAAGGCTTGCAGGAAAGATTCATCGAGGTTTTCGTACTATTTTAACAAGATGTCACCTGAAAGATTCTAAAGGTAAAATAAACCCGCACCCACCCATTGTCTATGCGCACCTGATATCCCAAGAAGCATGGGATGCATTTATTGGCCGTCGTGGGGATGAGAAGTTTCAGGTACATTGTGAGTGATAATACGTTGTTTGAGGATACCTGTATTCATCACTTTGATTGTCAATATTTCATTTATGAAACAGAAACTCTGTACTGAAAATAAGGAATGTGCATCAAATCCAACATACCCCTATCGTAAAGCAAGGATGGGGTACGCTTCATTAGAAAAGAAAATGCTACGTATTGTAAATTTACAGTAATATTGTTAGGTGCCAATAAACAACATCATAATTATCTTTCTATGTTTATATGTAGATTGATGAATCTAAAACCAAATGCACTTCTATCCCACGTCATGTGCTATGGAAGGAGGCACGTGTGAACAAAGAAGGGAAGTTAATAGATGAGAACACACAAAAAGTGTGGGAAATATGTGTAAGTATGACACGATGATAAAAATATTTGTTTAAAATTGCTATTACATAAAAATAATTAGTTTTTTTCCTATATCTGACAGTCACAGGAATCAGCTACTCCTGTAGCTGATACAGACCTATTATCGACGGCTTTGAAGCAGCCGGAAAAATACGGTCGTGTCAGAGGTGCAGGGTTTGGGGTGACACCCCGAGTATATTTTGAGAAGAAGAAAAAAATAGATGATACAGAGAAAAAATTGGAACAAATGAGCGAAAAAATAGCAACCCTTGAAGAAAAATTGCAATGGCAGGGAGAGTTGCTAGCAACTTTTATGGGTGGGAAGCAAAGGTAGGACACAACTCAGAAAGAACCACCGCATGAACATCCTGCCCCACCCCCCACCAGCTTTGAGGCGAGCCATTCACCTAAAAAAAATGTCTTAGCCGTGGTAATCAATATTCTAATAACGGTTCCCATTAAATATGAATCAGACAAACACTGATAATTTATCTGTACTGATCTTCTACAGGGTGATAATGATTGTGATTTATATCTATCAACACCCACCTATCACCTTGTAGCGAGGGCTACAGTGTTCAATATCCCAGATGCCACACTGCATAATAGACCACTTTCAAAAGATCATCTGAAAGTGACGATTACTGTAGCTCATGAGCCAAATGCAATGCTACCTATTCCACTTGATGACGATGATATTCATACGGTTGAAAAGGCTATTGGGACATTCATTGCATGGCCGGCAGAACTTGTAAGAGTACATGCAGACAAAGAGGTATTTATTTCCTTTTATTTTCAAGCTAAACCCTTAACAATTAATGAAAAGAGTGTCTGAATCAATGATTGTAATTATAGACAGAGAAAGGAAAGGGGGTGACTAACATCGGCTCGAAACCATCTAAAGGATCGACCAATCGATCCCAAGGAGCTACTGAAAGCACAATAACACCACCTGTTCTCTTTCCACATTTACTAGCATTGAAGACTCATGTGGATACGAAGCTAAAAGATGGTAATAGTCATATAGTGATTTTCGAAGATAATATATACGGAGAGGAAAGTCAAGATTTCGTTGCTGCTGAAAATGTAAATGAAATCCTTGAAAACGGTTGGTTAGGCGTCACTGTTGTAAATGTATATATGAGGTATGTTTCCATGAATTGATTTTCTAAAAGCTGATCTAATGTGCAAATTATGACTAAATGCATTTTATATTGTTGACAGACGCATTTATGAAAAACAGTTGAAGGGATTTTCCCATGAGCCAAGATTTGGACTGGTTAGTCCTCATATCACATCAACACACCAAACAAAAATAGAGTCATCAAAAAGGGATGCAATAGTGAAGGACTTGCTGAAAAAATTTGAACGCAAGATTACAGATGACAGACTTTTCCTAATACCAACCATGCAGGGGTAATACTCTACGATTAAAGCATATCAATTATATTTTCACTTTTTTTATTACTTATTCCTTTTTGTGTTTTTAGGCAACATTGGTTGCTAATTGCGGTGAACTTGGATACTCCGAAGATTTACTTTCTGGATTCAAAGCTAGGATATCCATCAAACCGACCATACATGATGGAGTTTGTGAATCTGTAAGACACTACATCTTACGTTTTAGGTCTAAACATCAATTTATATAATATATATTATCTTTTACTGAGGATTCTGTTATGATAGGGCGGTGTACCAATATCGTCTAAATCATGGTATGAGGACAGGGGCTAAGCATAAGGAGCCGAGAAAGTACTACGTCTGGACAAATATCAGGGTATATATAATAAAATTTCACTATCCAAACACACCTCAACACAAGTTATTTATTCTCCTAATGATCAATTTTTTTGCAGTGTCCAAAACAAACAAACGATAATGATTGCGGTTATTATGTTTGTAAATTTATGAAAGAGATCGTTTTTCATCAACAAACTAGCATCCCTAAAGAGGTATTTTCAAAAACAATTACTAGTTCGTTTAAGTTATTTATTAATTCTTTATTTTTTTATTTTGCAGTACTACTATGACTGCCAAAAAGCCTCATACTCACAAGACGATATAGATGTGTTCAGAAACGAGTGGGCCGCATACCTGATGACAGATTGTACACAAATACAATGATGATCTGACTTGGGGACATGTACAATTGGTGGTCATTTTTGAGAGGGGTTAAGGGGATCAAAAGATAAAATATTGTTGTATGTAAATGTTCGTAGCAAAATTGTAATTGTTATTAAATAAAACATTCTTTCTCCAATGAGTCATTTTTCCATTTTAACAGATGATATGCACCAGCAACATGCAAGAATGTTGAACCACTAAAATGGTCGCTCTCTTGTTTAAAATGGACACCACTTTAATTGAAAACAACAACTGACCTACGGAAATCCGACCAGACGCATCTGGATTGCCTTCATCCTTTAGGAGAAGGATCCACGGGTCCTTGGTGACGTGTACGAGTCAACCCCGCCTCAATCCGAGGCACGGTGTGACCGCTACCACCCAAAGGGTCGCTCTCTTGTTTAAAATGGACACCACTTTAATTGGAAACAACAACTGACCTACGTAAATCTGACCAGACGCATCCGGATTGCCTTCATCCTTTAGGAGAAGGATCCACGGGTCCTTGGTGACGTGTACGAGTAACATGCAAGAATGATGGACCACATTTCTTTGGCCTTTGGACAAAAAAACCAGTAAAATCTCCAAAATACCTTCATATCATGCATGAACCAGTAAAATCTCCAAAATACCTTCATATCACGCAGTTCTGAAAAGAGTCACTATTTAAAAGAAAGTCACAAATTTAGATACATCTCGAGATGGTCAGTTGTTGATTTCACTTAAAATTAAGTCCATTTTTAACAAAACATTGACACTATGAGTGGTGTCGGCCACACCGGGCCTCGGATTGATGCGGTGTTGAATCGTACACGTCACACATGAGTCATTGATCATTGTGAAAAAGTATCAACGCAATCAGAAGCCGTTAGATCGATTTGGCATATGTACGTAAAATATTGTCCATTTTAAACTAAATACATACACTTGGAGTGATACCGGTCACACCGCGCCTCGGATTGAGACCCCACCCTTTCCCCTCGGCTGTCAAAAATCATAACCAGATAGTCGAAGGGTGATTTTGACAGCCGAGGGGAAAGGGTGGGGTCTGAAGACATTGTAGGATATGTCGAAGGGTGATTTTGTGTGTGACTGGTATCACTCCAAGTGTATGTATTTAGTTTAAAATGGACAATATTTTACGTACATACGCCAAACTGATCTAATGGATTCTGATTGCATTGATACTTTTTCACAATGATCAATGACTCCTGTGTGACGTGTACGATTGAACACCGCATCAATCCGAGGCCCGGTGTGGCCGACACCACTCACAGTGTCACTGTTTTGTTAAAAATGGACTTAATTTTAAGTGAAATCAACAACTGACATACGGCAAACCGACCAAACACATTGGGATTCTATTGAAACTTAAGGACAACTATCCATGGGTCAAATGTGACGTGTAAGATTCAACCCCGCCTCAATCAGAGGCGCAGTGTGACCGGTATCTCTCCAAGTGTATGTATTTAGTTTAAAATGGACAATATTTTACGTACATACGCCAAACCGATCTAACGGCTTCTGATTGCATTGATACTTTTTCACAACAATCAATGACTCATGATACATAGAGAAATTCACTGGCCACCTTCGAGAATGATCTGAAGCACAAACCATGACAGCATTATGTTTTTAACTTCAGCACCTCAATTGAGAATGTGACACCTTTCAGGACTTGGCGCCATTGTATGTCGTTTCGTCCACTGAATGGGTCTATCCTTTTATTTAATTTTTTTAACTTCAGTCAAATATTCTAGAAAGATGTCGCGGCAGATCCTTCACCATTTTGTTTTGCTGAACATCTCATTACATTGTTAAAAAAAAGCAGGGTGTCTTGCATGGGCAATACGTTCTTGTATTGAAGATGATGCACTCCCATTTATTCGAACCCACATGGTTAATTATTTTGTTTAAGCCTAATGATTGATTTAATTATTGTGGAACACATAATCATGAAAATCGTATGATGGTTGTACCCAGATAGGACTCCAATTCATTGGTTAAATCTATTGTCTCATGAGATGTTATGTATGAGATTAGGGAGTAAACCTAGTCCATTAAAATGGGAGTGCATCATCTTCAATACACGAACGTATTGCCCATGAAAGACACCCTGCTTTTTTTTAACAATGTAATGAGATGTTCAGCAAAACAAAATGGTGAAGGATATGCCGCGACATCTTTCTAGAATATTTGACTGAAGTTAAAAAAATTAAATAAAAGGATAGACCCATTCAGTTGACGAAACGACATACAATGGCGCCAAGTCCTGAAAGGTGTCACATTCTCAATTGAGGTGCTGAAGTTAAAAACATAATGCTGTCATGGTTTGTGCTTCAGATCATTCTCGAAGGTGGACAGTGAATTTCTCTATGTATCATGAGCGTTCTAATGCATATCTTGTTTGGAAGATCATTGTAGTAGACAACGATCTAAAAGTGGGGGATGAGTGCATATCTGAGCATGTCTTTAGTAGTGTCCCTCAAAATGTCTTTAAACTGACCATCTTGAGATGTATCTAAACTTGTGACTTTCTTTCAAATAGTGACTCTTTTCAGAACTGCGGGAGTTAACATTTCTCCAACATATTCACACACAAAATCACCCTTCGACATATCCTACAATGTCTTCAGACCCCACCCTTTCCCCTCGGCTGTCAAAAAAACCTAAAAGACCATGGCTAGCAATGATCATTCCAAAATGCATTTAAACTGAAACCTTCCAGAAAAAATAGAGTAGAATACTTGCAAGTTGTAACTTAGGTCGCTTTGCACAAGCCGATTTCCACATTGTTTGTAGCAACCACATTTTCTCCAACACTCTAATGATCTTCATTGCTTCATGTCTTTTATTCTCTTCCAGAAACCCTTCTCTAAGAAGGTCAACTATCGTGTATGCATACTCACCTTCAAATGTGACGTGTACGAGTCAACCCCGCCTCAATCTGAGGCCTGTTGTGGCTGACACAACTCCAAGTGCCTCTGTTTTGTTCAAAATGGACTTATTTTTAAGTGAGAAATCAACAACTGACATACGGGAAACCGACCAAACGCCTTCGGATTGTGTTGACACTTTAGGACAACGATTCATGGGTTATATGTGACGTGTACGACTCAACCCCGCCTCAATCCGAGACGCGGTGTGACCAGTATCACTCCAAGTGTATGTATTTAGTTTAAAATGGACAATATTTTACGTACATACGCCAAAATGATCTAACGGCTTCTGATTGCATTGATACTTTTTCACAATGATCAATGACTCATGTGTGACGTGTACGATTCAACACCGCATCAATCCGAGGCCCGGTGTGGCCGACACCACTCACAGTGTCACTGTTTTGTTAAAAATGGACTTAATTTTAAGTGAAATCAACAACTGACATACGGCAAACCGACCAAACACATTGGGATTCTATTGAAACTTAAGGACAACTATCCATGGGTCAAATGTGACGTGTAAGATTCAACCCCGCCTCAATCAGAGGCGCGGTGTGACCGGTATCACTCCAAGTGTATGTATTTAGTTTAAAATGGACAATATTTTACGTACATACGCCAAACCGATCTAACGGCTTCTGATTGCGTTGATACTTTTTCACAACAATCAATGACTCATGTGTGACGTGTACGATTCAACACCGCATCAATCTGAGGCCCGGTGTGGCCGACACCACTCACAGTGTCACTCTTTTGTTAAAAATGGACTTAATTTTAAGTGAAATCAACAACTGACATACGACAAACCGACCAAACGCATTGGGATTCTATTGAAACTTAAGGACAATGATCCATGGGTCAAATGTGACGTGTATGAGTCAACCCCGCCTCAATCAGAGGCGCGGTGAGACCGGTATCACTCCAAGTGTATGTATTTAGTTTAAAATGGACAATATTTTACGTACATACGCCAAATCAATCTAACGGCTTCTGATTGCATTGATACTTTTTCACAATGATCAATGACTCATGTGTGACATAACATCGCATCAATCCGAGGCCTGGTGTGGTCGACACCACTCACAGTGCCTCTCTTTTGTTCAAAATGGACTTATTTTTAAGTGAAATCAACAACTGACATGCGGCAAACCGACCAAACGCATTTGGATTCTGTTGAAACTTAAGGAAAATGATCCATGGGTCAAATTTGACGTGTAAGAGTCAACCCCGACTCAATCCGAGGCCCGGTGTGGCCGACACCACTCAAAGTGCCTCTATTTTGTTCAAAATGGATTTATTTTTAAGTGAAATCAACAACTGACATACGGGAAACCGACCAAACGCCTTAGGATTGTGTTAACACTTTAGTACAATGATCCATGGGTCATATGTGACGTGTACGAGTCAAACCTGGGGTGGATTACATGGCTTTCCTACATGGAATATATCCCACTACACGTCTTTAATGAGCCAGCTACGCAGTTTATCCCTTGTACAGATACACAGGAAGAATCACACGAGATCGACATCATGTACTAACATAGGGCAAGGGTGCATAAGAGGACACAAGATCAAAGGGTAACACGTATATGTTTTTTAACATGCCATGTAATTTCCTATTGATATGACATGTATATTCACACAGGCAGCTGAACATTGGAGTTACCCAGGGTAAAGCGACAAGGCATGTGACCCTTTAAATGACACATAATTTTATGTACCATGATTGATCTCTTTGAACACTATATCAAGGACATATTTCATTAGGGTTGGCTCCCATGATCCTTCCTAGGATGGTTTTGGTATCTTTTCCGACTTACGGTAGTACGATCGCTTCAGCAGGACGTCCTAGACATAGTTGGAGTCTCTCTGAAAGTCCTGGAGTGAGATCATATATCTATTTTTGAGGTCCAGGTAGAGTCATGTATCAACGCAACCAATCCTACCAGACATTGATCCTATATATAGAATGTTAATCTTGATGTCTCATTACAGTACCCCAATTTATGATATGTTACCTTTTTTGTATTAATATACATAATTACTAAGGGTGATGGTTGGGAGAGTTAGGATATCCTTTTTATGTATTGCAGAATGATTCAAGGAGCATGGGCTCTGCACGATTTGTCAAAACCAAGTGGCAATCCAAGGAGAAACAATTCATAGTGGAATGTTCTAGTATTTATCTTCTGAGTTGTGTAGGAATATTTTGTGATACTATGTAATGAGGTAGTTTTGCTTTCTGGGTAGATGGTATCTAACTCATGGTAAGAACACTGTTTGGTTGGGTTGTGATCGGTTGATGACATGCTTGTGGTTGATATACTGGTTTTTGTGCAGGTCTGTGGTTGATATACTGGTTTTTGTGCAGGTCTGCTCGGCTGGCTGTACTAGTGCAGGTTTTTTATTAGTAGCAGGCAGGGATTTAACAGCGCTAAAAAAGCGCTGTTAAAGGCAACATATAACAGCGCTTTTTTAGCGCCATTAAAGGTATCCTTTAACAGCGCTTTTTTAGCGCCATTAAAGGTGACATTTAACAGCGCTTTTTTAGCGCTGTTAAAGGTGACATTTAACAGCGCTAAAAAAGCGCTGTTAAAGGACCCCCCCCTTTATCAGCGCTGAGCTTTACAGCGCTTTTCTAGCGCTGTTAAAGCCCGATTTTAGCGCTGTTATTGCCCGTTTTTGTAGTAGTGTCCCTAAAGATAAGTTTAAGTATAGATTATAGTCCTAGAATTTTGTTACAATATTAGAATTAAACCTAATATATTATATATTGATGGTACTCCCATTTTATTATGTTGTTTTACCTAGCATGATTTTTTCCTCTCACACTATTCTTTTTGGGTTTTAGACGTTGTCTAGAACCCGAAGGAACCGTGTTGATCAATGTAATGGACAATCCAATGATTTTCCTCCTGAACAAACAAATGTCATGGGAGATGGAATGAAAAATATAATTTCTATACTTACACAAGCTATGAATCATTCTAGACTTCCAAATGAGAAGAAAAGGGAACAATATTCTGTTGAGTCCTTCATGAGGCGACGTCCATCTTCTTTCTGTGGGTCTCTTGATCCACTTGTTACTGAACAATGGATCAGTACCATTCAAATGATATTTTCCATACTTCATTGTTCGGAACAAGAAAAATTCATTCTGGCTATATACCATTTAGAATGTGAAGCAGAACAATGGTGGACTCTAATTAATAATACGAGGCCTCGATATGAAATTGAATTCATGGAATGGGATGAGTTTAAGAACTTATTTTTCAATAAGTACTTCCCTCGTATTCTTCAAAAAAATATGGAAAAGAATTTCCAAGAGCTTAATAAAAAGGATGATGAATCGGTTGGTATATATGATGTGAATTTTACAAGAATTGAATGGTATACATATGGGGTTATCATACAACCTGAAAGTAAAGTTGATCGATTCATCAGTGGATTAAAACCAAGTCTTCGAAGGGCATTAGCTATAAGATATTTCCGTAGCTATGAAGAAATTGTGTTTTGTGATATAGAGGTAGAAATCGAAGTTGGTGTTACATATCCATCTTATGGTTTTAACAAGAAACGAAAGATGGATTTCATGGAGAAATCTCAGAATAATGTTGAAAAGAATATGAATGTTTCTTTATGCAGAAAGTGTGGAAAGAAGCATGGTGGATATTGTCTTTAAGGGAATAGAAAATGTTTTAAGTATAGAAAATAAGTTCACCGGGTTGCTAAATGTCGATGTAATGGAAAAAGGGTTTCTAATGATGTGAACAAAGAAAATACTACAGAGAACGCACCACCAACACATCAATGCTTCAAGTGCAAGGAAATGGTGCATTAAGCTAACTAGTGCCCTAATCCAAAGGTTAATGATGATCGACATCAAAATCCTCTTAAGGCAACATACAATGGGAATTCACATGCAATCACTATTTTCGATGTTGAATATAACAACGATGTAGTGGAATGATTATGTTTTTATGTAACGGGATTCAAAAATAATGTTTTGGAATCTAATTTATAGTACTGTGGAATATTGGAATATAGATGTATTGGTTTATTATGTATTTCAATAATTATATGGTACTTGTTACAATAAGATGTAATTAAAATATTTTGGAAAGAAAATGATATGATAAATATAAAACGAAATGTTGAATTGTATTCAGGATCTCATGACTGATATAAAGACAAGGTGATATCATGGTTTGAGTATATTGAAATTTTGGGATTTTGGTATGTGGAAATAGTTGTCTTTTGACAGTACACATGTTTTCACTAGGTTTCTATGGTAATACATGATTAAGGTATTCACATGTTTGGAATATGACTAAAAAGATATATCTTATGATATATGGGGGATAAATGATGGTATTCAAATGCTCGACAGATGACATTTCTAGTAATTGTTTTCTTTGAACTATGAGCTTGGACAGAAGTATTTTGGATAATCCGATAGATTGGAATAGATTATGTTGGATATAAGTCAGTATTGTTCAAGGATAGAACCTTTTTTGATATTATTTAAGGAATGTTATAAAAATTTAGTTTTAGAAAAAGGACAAGATGCAGGATGAGTGACAACCCGTCATGTCAGACAAGGTTGTGGGAATCGAACCCTCATCCAAAGTGAGACAGGCCTTTATTGCCTACCACTGGCCTACTGGATGTCCCTGGTATGTAGAAAATAGTATTAATTTACTATGTGTAATGATATATACGAACCATATACTATTAATCTCACTATAAATGCACTTATGTATATTTTATAACTTTTGCTAAACTTTTGTATGCGATAGATGTAGTGAGCTATCATTCTATCGCATGATCTGCTAACACGTCACAAATGAAAAATTCATCTTCATTTCTTTAGGAGATGATGTGGAAATTATTCAAGGCAAGAACAATGGTGAGATTGTACCAAAATCAAGTAACTGTTTCTTTTAATTCAAAAATTCATCAACATTAGGGAAATGATCTTGAAAACCCAAAATGTTGTCCTAGTTCTCTTATATCTAATGAATCTTATGGTACTATAGATCATCAAAAATTTATGGCTTTGTGATTGTTGGATTTTTCATATCCATGTTCTCTACCCCTCTCTATCAGAAATTGATGGTTAGGTTTCTCTTCCATATCCATATTTTCGCCTATTGAAAACCCAATGATGAGTTAATTTGGGTAACAGATATTTTTCACACTTCACATTTTAAAATTTAATTTTAGTATTCTTCTTTGTGATGTGGGTTTCTATGAATTAAGCATTCAAGTAGTAAATGATTTATAACCCCTAGGAATTTCGAGGGCGAAATTCATTTTAAGGGGGGTAGAATGTAACACCATGAAATTTTATGGGACATATTATTTTTAATTTTTTTGATGTCTTCTATTATACACTACACCAAGATTATATTGTACTATACACAACACTGTATTAGCTTGCAGTATACGCAACACTATTCTTGGCTCGTGTTACACACAAATTCATGTTCGTTTTGTCGAAATTATTCTACACAACATTAATTATAGACATTGTTTAATGTATAAATGAAATATGTTTTGATTATGTCATACGCACAACCAAATAGAGCTTTCACTACACGCAGCCCATAATTGGGAAACATTATACACAACCAAGATCTTCTTTGATAGCGTGTGTAGTACGCAATACCATGTTTCACTAAATGAGATGTTATTATAATATTATTATGAACTAGCCGTTATGAATATTAATACCCACTTCTGGAAATTTTATAAATTTTATCATTCAAAATGGACTTCATTTTTGGATTTGGAATATCTAAATTAGCCTAGGTTGAATTTTTGGTATTTTTCTGAAAACATTCAATTTATGATGAATAGTGAAAACACTAAGTTACTGTTTAAAAACTGAATTTTTATTTAAATAAATATTTATTCTATTTAAATTTATTTTAGGTCAAATTTGATACATAATACCTATATAAGTTCAATGTTATTCATTTGAGGCATTTTATAATAATTTTAGGTATATAAAAATTTTATTGAACTTTTCACCGTCTTTCACCCACCTCCTAGGAGAATTTGAAAATATATATAAAACCTAATTTTACCGCTTCTATGAGTGGAATTTAAAAAATATTAGGGACATAGTTAATATCAAGGAGTAAAATTAGGTTCAATAAGATAAAAATAATTTTTTGTGAATAGTAACTTTTTACTTTTATTAAGCATAGTTAATAGTAAATAGTGAAATTAAGGGTAAAAAGTGATATTATTATTATCCTTGAACATGTATTAATTCAATTGGATTAGTTTAGTTTGACCAAAAACAACCTTAATAAGAAAATATTACCCTTTAGGTCCACTTGTATTAGATTAGGACATTTATTATTATTTTATTTATAGAAGAGTTAGAAGAATTAAAATCAAATTTTTAATAACTAAAACATTGTCCATATAGGGGTATACATAAGATAAATTTTACTATAAATATTAATTTTAAATATAAAAAGATTACCTACCTTATTTTATTTTATTTATAATTTTTATACATTAAATAACTTAACTTATTTATGATACAATGTTGATGCTGTAATTTCCTTAATAATGAAATATTAACATAATTGATGTTATAAATAACCAACTACATGTTATTTGAGACTTTTTAGTAATTCCACAAATTTTAAACGTTAATATGACATGTAAGTATTGATTTATTTATCTTTTTTCGAACTAATCATGCTGTTATAATTTTCAGAAAAATAAATTACCAAATAGTGTCAAAATTTACATAAAATAGTTTTTCTAAAAAATATTATGTTATTAATTGTTATTCTATTCCTAAAAATATAAGGTTTGACCTAATGACATAGATAAGGTTATATATATTAATAATTAACCACTTGGGGTTATTTTGGCTTTTATATAGTATGTTTATTAACCATATAGTGTAAGAAAACAAGAAGACACGCTGAAAGTTAAATTATTTCACTTCGAGTTAAATCAAAATGATAATTTTAACATAGTAAACTAAACTTGCCTAAAACATATTGTTTGAGATTATTTCGACCCATACCCACATTATCTTCGATATAAATCAATTTGGAGATATTATAAATCGAATATGACAGAATTTTAAAATAATAAATTATATTTTTCCTAAGGTTCCCCTCTCCTCCCTTATAAAAAGGAACCTCCTACCTATCCACTTCACAACCCTTTGAGCCTTAAAAGTTAGCCAACCCCTGAAAATTTTACTTCTACATTTCCCTAGAAACATTTTGGAGGTCTAGGTCTTCTCAAAAGACCAACTATAGTCCCATAACATCAAGCATAAATAAGTATTGTTGAAGAAGAAGTAATCTATTCTATCAATTCTTTCAAGTTTCATTCTTCTACAACTTCTTCTTCTTTAATTGATTCAGTATAAAGTAATAACATCAGTATCTATAATATTATGATATGTTATTATAAATTTTAAACAACCCCATTTCACCTTTTATCCATCCTATGGAAAATGAAATCAGCGTGTGTGCGTATATACGGAATACCGTCTCCACGCCGGGGTGTAATCTGTTTTTCCACCACCACCTTACTTGGATGGGTATAATGGTGTTAAGATTAACTATATATGATTATAATAACATAATAATGATTCTAATATATTATATCATCCACTCAAATTCAATTCAATTATTATGGGAATGATATCATCGCTTGTGCGTACGTACGGATTACCGTCTCCACGACGCGATGAGATTCATTCTCCATGTTAACCACTAAAGAATGATTATAAAGTATATATATTGAATAATAATGAAATATATGACATGATAGAGCTACTGGATTTATATATATATGTATGTGTCATCTACTTACATCCATTCATGTCAATAAGAAAAAGAAAACAACATTCATTCGTACATACGGCCTACCGTCTCCATGAACGGTGTATTTCATTTCATTTATCTATCTATTTTATATATATATATATATATATATACTGAATATAAATGATATATAAACCATGATTTACATTCTTGAGGTAATTAAATCATGATATAAGTAATAAAAATATCATGAACAACAAGTCCAAAAAATACGATAAATAAAATGATTTTACCCAAAACGCTGCTTTAACATGGGATTTATAAAATAACGACTAATATAAAGTCATAAGTGAACCATATATGATATCATAACAATTAAAATAATTCTTTAATAATTCAATGAAATTATTTAAATCATTATACAGGAGGTTCCGATACGTACGAAGCATATCATACCTAAGGTAAGGGATAATTATTCTAATCTCATTCTTATCCGAGATTGTTTATTCGTAAGTATTTACTGGTGTTATATTTTTCATCCATGTCCAAAAAAATGTTTTCATAAGGTGTATAATATTAGTCCATGTATTTATAATGTCATGTTTACCCCTTATTGTCTTTTACTTTGTATTATGGAAGGAATATTTCTGTTGTTTACCATATAAGGTACTTTTTGTCTTTTCCGACAAAAGTACGAGAAGAATGTTTTTTAACTTATACAACATGAATGTATTTTTACAGTTTCATAACACCTTATTTTCATGATTCTTACTCCAAAATATTTCAGGAATACTTTCAAAAAAATCATTTTGTTTTAAAATTAAATGGCATTTTGTGAAAAGAAAATGATTTTAAAGAAGAAAGGATATTTTCCTCAAAATTCATTTCAAGTGTTTTATCAAAACTATTTTCCATCTATGATGACGTTATTACGTATGTTTATGTTTCAAGTATAACGTATATATTACTTTCATGGTTTCACTTTTCTAATGATGAATTGATATCCATTTATTTTATATGGATTATGTTATGATGGGATGATTTTTATGAAACCCATTTTTGTTCTTTGGGTAGTGATTAATGATTTATGATTATGTTGTGGCACAAGTAATAATGATTTAATTATGAGATGGTTGGGACCTATATCTCCCACCAATGAATTGGGTAAAGATTTATATCTCATGAGATATACATGGCTGGAATGGTAAGTTAATCTGGTTCGGTGTTACAGGACTGAAATGATGAGTGAACTCAATTCAGAAAGGGACTTTGTCCACTAAGATGGTCTTCACAACAATTACTTGGCTACTATGGAAAAAATATCATGTGATTGATGGTTTTCCCCAATTAAATGTTTTATTCCCATGCTATTTTATCATGATTAATGATCCTTTATGACCTATAACTTACGTACTACCAAGATTTTTTTCACAACTCAGCATTTTGATGTGTAAACTTTATGTTCATGTTTTGAAGTTCAAATGTATATGGTGTGTGTTATTTTCTCCATTCTTACCCTTAATGAGAATTTCATCTCAACCTTTATATGTTTATTCCCCAGGATATAATGAAAGTATTAGGTAAGAAAACAAAATGGGAAGATCTTTATGGGAGTTTTTGAAGATCTTTCACCAGGATTAGAATATTATGTTCCGAGTTTCCAAATACACTAAACTATTACGGTCCTTGTGTTTTTTTAATGTTATGTATTAAGTATTCTGCAAAAGTAATGTAATGTCCATGTACTTCATGCTTTGGGTCTCCACATCTAATTCTCCCTTCCATTGGTTTCCTGGATCTACTCCTGTTATGGGTAGATCTACGTGTGTGGATGACAAATATGATGATTTTTTGTCTTGGTTGTGTTAGGATAAGAGATATAATCAAGGTTTTTGGAGAATTGAACAAGTTTTCTTGAGAATTAATCATCTGTTTCTTGGTTTCACCTAATTTGTTGAGGTAGGTGTATTCACACTCGATTCATATTTCTTATAAAATGAAGGATTTGTTCAAATGGATTAAATTTCATGGTTTTAATTGTGAAATTGTGGTAAAAAGAATGTTATAAATCTTTTTTAGTGATGATTTATGGGGTTTGATGGAATTATGGAAAATAAAAGAATGGTTTCTGAAAAGTTTTTTGGTTTCTTTATTTTAAAATGTGGATTTTAAAATATGGATTTTCTGGATATAGAAAATGGTTTGCAGGAAAAAGGATTTCAATAAAAGGTTTGTTTTATTGAAATGGTTTTTTCATGGATGGAATGGGGTGGTTTTTGGGTGTACTGGGTGTGTGAGTTCATATTTCATTTACGAGGATTGGTTGAAATATGACCTTTTGCTCAGCTCCATAGGTGTAATGGAACATGGGGAATAATTACCTTGTGACGACTTGGTAGATCGACGAGAATCTACTCATGAGTATGGAACTGCCATAACTATACATGTGTGGTTTGTTGTTTGGATTTGTGAAATAGAATGAATGTTCCAAATTGGAAATGTGAATCTGATGGGAAACTTTGCTTGGTTTCTAATCTTGAGAAATGTGGGTTTTGTTGGAAAATGGTTTGGATGTGGAACATGTTATATTGTAAACTGTTTCGGAATTGTTTTATATAAATTTTTATATATAAATGTGCTGACATGTTTTATCCTAGAGTCATGCGTATGGAAGTCATCAGGTAATACCTATTCGGTTTCATTACTCACCCCCTGCTTTTTCATGATGGTGCTCTTGCAGATGTCATATACCAGGCTGTTGGAAAAGGAAAGGTGTCACATGTTTATAGCACTACTTCATGATACATGGGATGGTTCATGATGTTGGATCTTGGAGCTCATGGAGCATGGAGTTGGGTTGTCATCTTATAGTCTTTTAGTTTGACTTTCTACTATTTACTCTGATTTAGTGTTGGTTTCCATTGTGGTACATTTTTTTGGGCTATGCTAAAACAAATGGTTGAGTTGTCTTATATTTTTTCATTCATCATTTAGTTGATTTTTTGGGTATGGTTGTTGTATCTATAGTATGATCAAAAATTGTAAATCGTCCCCCACTTGTTTGGAAACCCTTCATCATTTATTTCTAGCCTTTGGCTCCATTGGGATGTTGCTTAAGGACAAGTAATGACTTTTTTTATTCTTATGACATTAAGGATAAGCGGGTCATTATAAATGGTATCATCTTGTTCGGTCCTTGACTAATAAGTTCACATCGATGTTCTTGTTCTTGGAGTTGAAATTCATTCTTGTCTATTCATTCTGTGGTCATATTTGGAAGGAGTAGGACTGTCGGAACTTGGAATGTAGAGCATAAAAAGAAGTAGCTAACCATTTATGCTGAACTTCAAGTTAAAATAGATTTGGGTACACAAGTGTTTTGGAGACACTTATAGGATAACAAATCTAATTGTCATGGGTTTAGCCAATGAGATAAGCATCACATGTACTGTAGAGGAATGAATTCCCACTAGGATTTCATATCTCATTGTGAGGAATGAGAAAGGATTTGGTGTATGTTGCCAATTTTTGAGAAATGCGGAAATTGTTTTCAACTAAAAGACTTTGAAAACAGGGTATTTGGTTAATTTTGAAAATGTGTTGATTTTCAAAAAGTATGTATAA
Organism: Viscum album; assembly: GCA_963277665.1. Taxonomy (NCBI): domain Eukaryota; kingdom Viridiplantae; phylum Streptophyta; class Magnoliopsida; order Santalales; family Viscaceae; genus Viscum; species Viscum album. The sequence continues at coordinate 1,701,617,099 of OY728127.1, forward strand.
TATTTTCAAAAATTGTTGAACATGGAAAATGGTTGTTTTGAGAACAATGTTGTGATAGATGATGTGATAGAAATTGAAATTCTATGCCTTTAGTTTCTAGGAAGTGAGACTAACAATGTGCATTGTTTGTATATAAAATGACACATGTTAGGCGACATAGAAACCAAATGGAAGAGGTTTTGAAGAATGTGGTTACACTTTAGCCACAGGTAAACCAGCATCTAGTCTAAAGTATAGTTCAAGAATTTCAGGATGAGGACACGGAGAATTGGAGGGATGAGTCAAGGCATGTAGACCATTCAGTTCAGTTCCAGAAGGATAATCCACCCATCTTTTGGAGTTATTCTGAACCAAAAAGGGTGGAGGTGTGGATGAGTTGGATGAATCATATCTTCGATTTTATCGGCACTCTAGAAGAACTGAATTTAATTTTGGTGATGTATATGCTGGAGGATCTTTCATGATAGTGGTGGGTGATAGTGGTGCATGCTAAGGTGGATCAAGGCCTGGGATGGGAAGAATATGAGGAATTTTTCAAAAAAAATTCTATCCCTGCATGTTCAAGATCCATAGGACGATAGAATATTTCTGTATGAAGTAGGAGAATCTCTCTGTAAATGAATATGCGGCTAAATTCATGATTTTAGTGCTTTTTGCACCGGAAGTTTCTGTTAGTGCATCACTGAAGGCATGCATCTTTGAATCAGGATTGCAACTGAAGATTCGCTTGAAGATAGTTGTGCACTATATTACAGATTATACGTAGATGGTAAATAGATAAACAGTAGCTGAAAGAGACATCTATAGAGTAATTGGAGGAGTAAGTAAGATGATACCCATGGGAAATGGGGGGGACTCTAATACTGGGAATAAGCTGAAGAGGGACACCTACTTCCAAGGTGGGAGTGCGAATCAGAATCATATGGCTGGATCGGTGAATCTTCCTCCACAACCCATGATTAAACCCGGGTGTTTTCAATGTGGCTCAATTGATCACATGAAATGAGAAATTACAGCACCACCAAGAACATTACACAATTTCCACACGATAGGGAATCTTCAGTGATATTGTCTTAGTGCTCCACGGTCAGGTGTTCGTGACACTTCTCAGGTGTGGCAAGCCACTTATTCTTCGACAGGAAGAGGACAAAAAAACTAGTATCACCAGCAGAAGAGAGCTAGCTATGGTGATTCCAAGAATACCATGACTCCTCAGGTAGGGCAATCTCAACAAGTCAGTAAGGAGAAAAGTGCAGCAACAAAGCAATTGTATGGAGCAGAATAGGTGATTGTGGATGACCAGTCTCAACTGTCTACGGTGAGAGGTACGATTCATTAGAATTCTACCCTCATGCATGTGTTGTTCGATTCTGGCGCATCACATTTTTTCTTGATTCTCGTATTTTTTATTTTCTAAAGATAAAACATGAAATGATTCCTTATATGATAAAACATCAAACTCCTCTCGCTGAAAGAAAATATAGAGCCTTCATGTGTAGAGCTTGTTCTATATCTATTTGTGAAGCTGGGAAGAACTAGTATGTCTCTGTGCTGGAGATGGATGCCTATGATATAATCCTGGGTATGGATTGGTTGAAAGAGTTTAGGGCTCAAATCGACTGTTATAACAGAATAGTCAGTTTCACAACTAAGGATGTCATCGACCATCTCTTTACAGTAGTCGTGGATCAATTTCCTAAGGTTTTTCCAGAAAACATCTCTGGGTTACCACCTGTGAGAGAAGTGTATTTTATGATTGATCTCCTTCCATGGACTAATACTATCTCAATTCCATCTTATAGTATGGCACCAACAGAGTTAATGTAATTGAATGTGTCATTGGAAGAACTGTAAAACAAAGGTTTTATTCGTTCAAGCATGTCTCCATGGGAAGCACTAGTTTTGTTTGTAAAGAAAAAAATGGAACATTGAAGCTATGTGTGGATTATCATAAACTTAACGAAGTTACAATAAATAATGGATAACCACTTCCACACATTTATTACCTTTTTGATCAATATAGGGGAGCTCAATGGTTCTCTATGATTGACTTGTGGTCAGGATATCACCAGTTGCAATTTCGGGAGGAGGATATTTTGAAGACATCCTTCAGAAGCAGATATGGCAACTACGAATATGTAGTCATTACTTTTTGTTTTATGAATGAACCAAAAGTCTTTATGGATTTGATGAATAGGTTATTTCATCCATATATGGATTATTTTTTTGCGGTGTTTGTGGAATACAAATTGTTGTATTCATGAAAAGGGCTGAGCATGAGCAACACTTGGAGATAGTGTTAGAAATCATGAGAGACCATCAGTTTTATGCAAATTTATCATATTGAGATTTTTGGATACAAGAGTTATGCATTTTGGGCCATGTTGTTTCTAATAAAGGTGTTTCATTCAATATAGAAAAGATAGAAGTTGTTCTTTCTTGGCAACCGCTGAAGAATGTCTTTGAAAACCTAAGTTTTATTGGTCTAGCCGGTTATTACCGACTCTTTGTGCGGGACTTATCATGCCTAGCTTCACCTATGACATCAATGAAAAATAATAATTCCCTTTTTCAATGCACATATGAATGTTAGAGATCATTTCAAGAGTTGAAGCATCGCCTTACAATAGCACACATCTTGATCTTGCCTGAATTAGGACAAGGGAATGTGGTGTATTGTGATGCTTTAGGAACAGGGTGGGGATGTGTTCTCATGAATGGATACCATGTTTTTGCTTATGGTTCAAGGAAGTTGAGGGTGCATGACACGAATTACCCAACACACGATTTGGAGTTAGCTGTAGTTGTCCATGCCTTGAAAAATTGGCGTCATTATCTCCTTCGTGAGAAATTCACTATGTTTACGGATCATAGGAGATTGAAGAATATTTTTTGACCATAAGATTTTAATATGTGGTTGTATAGATGGATGTAGTATCTTTAAATGTTTGACTATGACTTGATGTGTACATAGGGTAAGGGAAATTCGGTGGCCGATGCATTATGCAGATTGTCGTATGCCCAGTTGGAGAAAGAGGCTTCAGACAATGGGCAGTTGATGTCAGTCCTAGCCGACATGCGTATAGAACATGGAGGTTGAGATTATGTTGATGTTTTTTTTAGTTGTGCTTGTTACCGAGTTATAGGAGATAGTAAAAGAGGAATAATCATCTGATGTAGACTGTGTTTCAATGAGTTCAAAACTCAATGGTGGGGAGACCATTGGGGGATGGATGCTAGATGGGAGCTCAGTTTTGTGGTTTCGAGATCGGATGGTTGTACCTTTAAATACATAGGAACAAATCTCTCATGCTTACCACATTTCAAGATGTGTTTTACATCCGGGTACAGAAAATATGTATAAGGCTTTGAAGGTGCAAATTTTGTGGAGCAGCATGAAATGGACGGTAGCAGAATTTGCTTCAAGGTGTTTAATTCGTCAGCAAGTTAAAGCAGAACATCAACGGCCAGTGGGTTTGTTACAGTCATTATCTATCCCAGTGTTGAAATGGGATCATATAGTAATGTATTTTTTTACAGGTCTTCCAAGAATAGTCTGAAAACACAACGCCATTTGGGTGATTGTGGATCTTCTAACCAAGTCGGCCCATTTTATCCCTATTCTTGAAACTCATACGGTGGAATATCTTTATAAAATATATATCTATGAAGTGGTAAAGAGACATGGAATACCAGTTTCAATCGTGTCAGATAGGGATCCGAGGTTCACATCTCCTTTCTGATGATCCTTATTGAAGTCCCTGGGAACGTAGTTGAATATGAGTACGACATATCATCCTCAAACAGATGGAAAATCCGAAAGGACGATACTGACATTGGAATACATGTTACATGATTGTGTAATGGATTTTGGTGGCTCAAGGGAAGGGAAAATACCCTTAGTGGAGTTATCATACAATAACATCTATCAAGACTTGATACGCATGGCTCCATTTGAAGCATAGTATGGGCGTCCATGTCGTTCTCTACTTTGTTGGGAGGAAATGGGTGAAACATCACTAGACGGGCCAAGCCTTGTACAAGAGACAACAGAGAAGATCAAGTTGATTAGGAAGAGGATGGAGACGGCTCAGAGTCATCATAAATCTTATGTAGATGATCGTCGATCACCGTTGTTGTTTGTTTTGGGTGATCATGTCTTCTTGAGGATATCTCCAAGACATGGACATTGACTTTTTGGGAAGTAGGTAAAGTTATCTCCAAGATACGTTGGCCGTTTTGAGAAAATATAATGGGTTGGAGAGGTGGAATATCAGTTGGCATTACCACCCCTGTTATGTTTGGTGCATAATGTGTTCCATGTATCTCAGTTGAATAAGTATCATCCCGATCCTGACCAAGTGATCAGATGAGATTACATTGAACTGGAGTCAGATTCTTCATTGGTACATATCCCTGTGCAGATCGTGGATAGGCAGGATAAAGTCTTGCGTGGAAAAAGCATTAGTATAGAGTGGGTTTTGTGGAAACATGGTCATATTTAAGAAGAGACTTGGGATCTTGAGAAAGAAATGAGAGAGTAGTGGCCAGATCTCTTTCAGAAAAGAAATGGTTTTCTACTTTTCGGGGATAAAAATTCCAATGGTGGTGAGAGTATAGTACCCTCAATTTCTAGTATGTAAAACATACATGACGATTTTCTTGGTTTTCAATGTTAAAGGTGACGTACGAGAGAGTCGGGAGATCATGGTCTAATGTTTGAGGAAAAGGGGAAGTCGCACGTGTAGGGCACAGTTTGTCTAAACCATGCGACCAGACTATGCATTGCTGATATGGGAGGCAGTGGATTCTGCACAGTCGGCACACGGTTAAGGGAAACTGTGCGATGAGGCCATACGAGAAGGGTGTCCGAGGTAGTAATTAACACATGGTTACCGCACAGTTTTTAAAACTATGAAGACTAACCATGCAGGCACTTCAATTAGATCCTTAAATTTTGGATCTTACTCATTTTTCCCCTTGATGTTTCATTAAAGCTCTTAAGTGACAATAACTCAGTATTACTCTCCCTTGAAGATTGGAAAACTTCTCCCAAGAATTCCATAGGCGATCTGAAGGCTTCTCTTGGTGAATCGAAGTCGGATTCTTGAGGTATGTTATCGTTCTCCTTCGTTATTGATCATTTTCTTATATCTATATAGATATACATCTCCTCTTCCCTTGGTTTCCTGTATATATTCCTGTCATGGATGGATCTATGTGTGTGGATGTCAAATATGATGAGTTCTAGTCTTGGTTGTGTTAGGATAAGATAACTAGGGGGGGTTTTTAGAGAATCGACCCAGTGTTCATGAGCGTTCTTTGTCCATTTCATGGTTTTGCCTAATTTTTTGAGGTTGGTGGCTTCACTGCTGATTCCTCTTTCTTAGAACATTAATTCTCAGTTCAAAATGATTAAATTACATGGTTTTAATTGTGAAATTGTGGTGCAAGGCATGTTATAAATTTTATTTAGTGATGATTTATGGGTTTTGATGGACTTATGGAAAATGAATGAATGGTTTCTAAAAAGTGTTTTGGTTTCCTGATTTTAAAATATGGATTAACTGTATTTGGAACAAAAATTTGGGAAAAAGGATTTCAATAAAAGGGCTGTTTTATTGAAATTTTTTTGGTATGGTTGGAATTGTGTGGTTTTTGGGTATACTGGGTGTGTGCATTCATATTGCATTTACAAGGCCTGGTTGAAATATGACCGTGTGCTTGGTGCCAATGGTGTAATGGAACATGGGGAATAATTACCTTGTGACGACTTGGTAGATCGACGAGAAACTGCTCATGAGTAAGGAACTGTCATAACGATGCATGCATGGTTGGTTGTGTAGATTTGTGAAATGGAATGAATGTTCCAAAATGTAAATTTGAATATGATTGGAAACTTTTCTTGGATTATTTTATTTAGAAAGATGGGATTTGTTAGAAAATGGTTTTGACATGGAAATTGTTATATTGTGAACTGTTTTGGAATTGTTTTATATAAATTGTTTTATATAAATGCAATGACATGTTTTATCCTAGAGGCATGAGTTGGGATGTCATCAAGGAAAACCTACTGAGTTTCATTACTCACCCCCTACTCTGTCACGTCGGTGCTCTTTTCATATGTCATATACTGAGATGTTGGAAAAGGATTGGTGTCATATGTTTATAGCACTACATCGTGATACTTGGGCGGGTTCATGATGTGGGAGCTTGGATGTTGTGGAGAATAGAGTTGGGTTATCATCTTGTAGTCTTTTAGTTTTTCTTTCAATTTTTTACTTTTATTTAGTGTTGGCTTCAACATTGGTACTTTTGGTTGGTTTATGATAAAACAAATGGTTGAGTTGTCTTAGCTTTTTTCATGAATCATTTAGTTGATTTGTTTGGTTATGGTTGTTGGCCTTGTGGTATGTTCAAAAATGGTAAATCATACCCCCACTTGTTTTGAAACCCATCTAAATTTATTAACAGCCTTTGTCACCTTGGGGATGTCGCTTAAGGCCATGTATTGACGGGTTGTATTCATATGCCAATAAGGATAAGCGGGTCATTACATTATTCACCAGAATGCCAGAATAAAATCCAATTTGTTCCTTTTTTCACTATGATAACCTTGATATTCACAGATCCACATTTTGACATTGAGGGCACATCAAAAAATTTCATATTATCTATCAAATTCATGGATCTCTAGGAATTTTTTTACTCTAGGTTTTGTCCCACCAAATAGGCAGGCAACCATAAATTTAGGGGAAATGAATAACCCGGAGGCATATCGTTTAGGACATGTGATGTTTTAATAAAATGCTCCAATGGATTCATCCTCTTTTATGATGTTGTCATGGAAGTCCCTTTCTATATTATGTTGGAGGTTGTGAGGAAACTTTTTATTGAAATAAATTTTCAGAAATTCTTCCATTTAGATGCCTAGATGAATTCCTTATGCATTGTATTATTTATAATTTCCCCCTACTGATTATATTAACCATCTATATGATATGCATCTTGAATAAGCATCACATGTTAGAAACACTTAAGGGTAGAGAGGATCTTCTCAATGAAGATTATCCATTGTTCCATGATTAAGGGGTCACGTGATCATTTGAAAATAGGAGGCATTTGTCTAATTAAGTACTCAATTGTGAGGTGTCCATTCTTGGGGGGGTGGAAGTTCCACTTCACTAACGATTATATAGAAAAGAGTTTACTGAGAGAGTATTGTGGAAAAAATTGTGATTCATACTCCAAAAAGATTGTGTATCTCATTAGTATAGTCATCACATTGTTCTTCCTACCAGTTGTTAGCCAGAGTCCTCCTATTATTGTCCATGGGCTAGAATATAAATAATATTAGGGGTAAGTATTTTAAACTATTAAAAATATTATGTTGAATGAAATAAATAATGTGATAACATATAAATTACATCTATTTATATGACTTATGAATTTCTTGGCATCAATCTAGGTTATCCATGATCTATTTCCTAACGTATATATTTATGGGGGGTTTTTTCATTAAAAAGGATCCTACAATGAATTTGAATTTAAAAAATCATATCCCCTTTTTGTTTCAAATTTAGAGTGTAGAAATGCCGGTAGTCATGCACCAGTTCATATTAGTGTCTATCACAAAGTGGTGTTTTTGGGTTTTACCCCTACATACATCTATTCTAGATCCAACTCTACCATTTCATATCTGTATAAGATTTTATTTTCCGGATGAACCCATTACTATATAATCACCATAATTTAGATACTATTTCCTGATACAAAGTATATTACCTATGGATTTAACTATATTTTTTCCCAAATCCAAAAAATAACTAAATATATCCTCTGATACCAATAATAACTTCTCTATTTATTTCATTTATAAAAATTATTTAACACATAATGTTTTACATAATAAATCCATGAATATCTATAGGTATAGTGTCATTGCAGCTTAGAAACATTACATAAAAACATCAAACATGAAATCTAAAATCTTTATTGAAAGCTTATTTTACATGAAAAAAACATTACTTTGTACTTAACTGTCATGACCCATACCCCCGGGCCCCGTTCCGTGACTACCCCAAGCCTACCTTCCGTAGGCCAGGGGGTGGCGACTAGCATTGAAAGGCGTATCCCTGAAAATTGGGAAGTAAATTCCTTTATATCCTGTAAACACACTCAACCAAGCACACATCAAAATACGAACCCATGTAAACTATATAGAAAAATGACTTTTCAAAGTAAGAGGGGATAGAATACCATCCAAAGAGAAATGAACAAGTACAACAGAAAATACAATACAAATGAAGAAATAGAAAGACAACTATTGGGTCGTCCTCCGAGGTTCCTACCTAAATGGTGCGAACAGATCACCACCTCCGCACTCCACGTATGACCATATCCTCTGTGTAGTGACACACCATATGGTCCACCTACAAGCACCATCCATTCCAAATATCCTCATCCTCGATCATTGTTGTCCTTCATCTACACCAATCACAACAAGGTGCGGGTGAACCTCATGCAGGGGAGAGTATAACGATACTCATTAGTGACCCAGAGACCCTCATGGTATCAAAAAATACAAAATGGATAAACCAAAAATCATGTAAACCAGTGATAATACTACTTAGTTATAATCCCACATATTCCTATGTTTTCAAATATTACTCATCTCGTTCATGGGGAATCACAAGGCGCCAACTCCTTAGAAAATGTACAACTGTTCCATGAAGGAAAGATTACCAAGAAGGTATGTACCACACATGTATGCCAAACAGAAGAATACCACAATGGTATCACCACGAAGGTATGCACCACGTAGGTACACCACATCGAATAATATCACAAATGTAAAGACTCAGCTCACACTAGGTATAACATAGGTACAATAATAGATATGATTATATGTAACAACTAAAACATCGTACTATATTTAGTGGAAGACCCCCATAGGATCCTAAATCATCAGACCCACACAAGATCCTAGTACATTGTTAGACCAACACAGGATCCTAGTACAGAATACCCACACAATTTCCTAGTACATCATTAGACCCACACTATATCCTAGTACACCAGACCCACTCAGGATCCTCGTACATCATTAGACCCACACATGATCCTAGTACAAAACACCCCAACATGATCCTAGTATATCATCTGGCCCACATATGACCCTAGTACATAATCAGACCAACACAAGATCCTAGTATAGAAGACCCACAACAGATCATATAGTAGTCCAACACGGATTCCTAGAAGAGATCCATGTGGGATCTTCGAGAACATACACACGAATGTTCCCTTTCCCATTTTATAGCCACCTATTGAGTTCCCTCACTAAGCGTTCTTGTCTCTAGAGGTTTCCTCTCCTCAAGCCAATGTCGATACTAAAACTACCAAAAATCCCATGAAGAAGAATCCAAAAGGACCTCCATGTAAAAGGGGACTCAAAACAAAAAACAATGAATCAAACGGATGCGCAGTCTCTACGTTATTGTCCATTTTTTCCCAAGGGCCCCATCAGATTCATGCTTGATACAACTTGATCCTCCCAAAACATTATTCAAAACTGAAGTGGGGTATACCAAAAGGTCCGTCTCACTCCAAGGTTTCTGATGTTGTAGACGGTTCATCAAACAGACTTCTGGTGCCAATGTTATTGCAAAAAGAACGTATAGGGTCGAAACTAGTCCAGGTGTCCGCCCAGTCAGACCGACACAGCCCGACCCAGCCTTGGCCGACTCGACCTGGTTCAGATGGATCTGTCCCTTTGGTTTCGGCCCCCACATTCTAGGGGAGTCGCGTCCCACCCTCCCTCGAATACTGAACAACTGAAGTCGTTCAGTCACCAGCAGCTTGTGGGACCCACGAGTCCCACTCAGTTCAACTCGGTCGGCCGAAACGGTCGGCCCCTATCCTCCCGGCGACACATCATGTGCCTCAACTCCCTGTCCAGATGAACACCAGCCGCCTTCCTCCATTCTTCGTGACCATTTTCTCCGATGGTGGTGCATGGTTGCGCCACCCATGCTTCTGCAGCCTATTGTTTCATCGACCACCCTCTATCCTCCACCGTAACCAGCAATAGCTGGTTTCCCTTCAGCCTCTTCGAGTTATCTTCCTCTACCGTTGGAGCAGACACACGCTGCCCCAGTTCTGTGTGGCTATCCTGGGGAGCAACTGCCATTTTCTCCACCATTATGAACAAAACAACCATGAAGAATAAAATAGGAATCGGGTCGTGTTTGTCTGACTCGCACCCTCCGCATTATATTGGTAGTAGGTGGATCAAGAGGATTAATTAAAGTCAATCCATGAAGAACTATAAAACCCCCATATCAATGGTTTTTTGATGTCATGAGGTGGGAAGGATGGATTTCAAGTTTTTATTGTTGAAGAATTACCGTGTTGGAGGATGTCACGAGGAAGAAGATGAAGTCATTATAGAAAATCAGTGTTCTTCATTGGAGAAGCGTTCTTCATTGTACAAGCATTCTTCATTGGAGAAGAATTGTTCCCCCAAAGATCTCCCCCAATTCCCCTTTTCCAACACTTCCCCAAACAAAAGAATATCAAACAAAAAAAATATTTTTTTCTATTTAATTTGTTAGCATAATTAAATTTGGATTAATTAACTTTGATGTGGTTGGAATAATTAATTTACAGGAAACCAAAGGTAACCTCCATCATTAAATAGGAATTTCAAGAGTCAGTTGGTAACCACCTTTTAATTTAAATTTGGTGTTATTAGTTCGGGTGGTCTCCACATCCATAACCCCAAATAAGGTTACAAGAAAAATAAAAATGTTAAGTATTTTTATTTTTCTATTCCTCCATGAAAAAGTGAAAGAATAACGTCCACCCTAGACTTACAACGGTCGTAGTGAAGATATATTTAAGAGAATACTTATGGTGTGAGTTCAATGGTGTCCTTAGCTTTCAATTCCACTCACCAGTTCAAAAGTTACAAATTTCTGCTTTCACGTTTACTAAACATACCTAAAAAATGTTAAAAAATTCATTCCGGGCAATCCGGGATTCAAAAAAAACTGCCGTCAATTTTTGGCGTCTTGTAATATTCCATATAAATTAAAAAAATATTACATGGAAAATTCAGGTCATTACATTCTCTCCACCTCAGGGCTTTGCATCCCCATAATACCCAACTCAAACTAAGGGAACAAGTGGTGCTACTGAGCATGTATATGGGCCTCCCACTCCCATGTGCTCTCCTGGTGGTTCCCATGCTACCAAAAAATGTGCACCAGAGGTATCGACCGCCCACGAAGGACCTTCAGTTTTTTATCCTCAATCTCTTATGGAACCTCCATAAACGCCGCCCCATCATCGAGGTATATCTCATCATGGTCAATGATGTGGGTAGGTTCATGCACATATCTCCATAGCTGGGACACATGGAAGATGTCGTGCACCTAGTGAAACTAACTGGGAAGTTCTATGTGTTAAGCCACCTCTCCAACTCTGCTGAGGACCTGGAAGGGTCTATCTAACCTCGGAGATAACATTCCGCCCTGGCCAAATCTTTGCAAACCACATCTAGGTGAGACCTATAGAAATACGTTGTCACCATCCTAGAAATCTAGAGGTCTATGTCTCATGTCGGCCTAATACTTATGCCTTCTTTGTGCATTCTTTATCCGCTCCTGGATTATCTGCACATTATATATGGCAGCCCATACCATCTCGGGTCCTATGAGTGCTGACTCCCCTGGGTCAGTCCAGGACAAAGGAGATCTTCAAGGTTCACAAACAACACCTCAAAAGGTTTCATCCCAATGGTGGAGTGATAGCTATTATTGTTTGACAACTCCACCAAAGTCGTGTGATCCTCCCAGTAGTGACTGATGTCAAGGACGCAAGCATGTAGCATGTCCTCAAGGAGCTGAATGGTCCGCTCATTCCGGTCATCCGTCTAAGGATGGTAGGTGGTGCTCATATTAATTTGTGTTCCAAAAGCCTCCTGTAACCCCTTCCATATCCAGGAAGTGAAACATATATCACTATCGGAGACAATCGTTGAGGGTACTCCATGTAGATGGAAAATCTCATACACATAGAGCCATCTGAAGCTCTCTACTAAACCTTGTTATCTTATCAGTAGGAAGTGGGCCGATGTGGTGATTCAGTCGATGATCACCTAGATAAAATCATGTCCTCTTGATGTTCTAGGATGACCTATCACGAATTCCATTGATATCCTATGCCACAGTCACTGTGGGACCTCTAATGGATGAACCAAGCCAATAGGTACCTAATGCTCTGCCTTCACTTGCTGACATGTGAGCCACCGAGAGACAAACTCTGCTATTTCATTCTTCATTCCCGCCATCCAGGGTTTTCGTCGGAGATTTGGGTACATCTTTTCCACTTCTGGATGTACCACTAGAGGGGATGTGTGGATCTCCCTCAAGACTTCCTCCTGAAGCGACACCAGTACAATGGCACGTCCCATAAAGAGGATGACATGCTCCCCACATTCAAAAAATTAATCATGTGTTTGTCCAATAGATATTTGAGCATGTTGTGCCTTGAAATAAGTGTCTCCATGATACGCCTCCCTATCTCATAGATGAAGAGTGGTAGTGATTATATGATAACTATTAAAAACATCTCCATCTCGATCCACAAAGGATATCTGTAAACTGGCCATCTGATTCGTCACCACACCAAGTAGATGTATACAAGATCTCCTACTGACTGCATATACTATGATGTTCCCCTTCCCAATAGTATTGAGTATCTCAAAGTTAGAGTCCTGGGAGAACTCAAGCCAACATCGCTGTCTTAGGTCTAGGTCCATTTGAGAGAAGATATTCCTGAGACTCCTATGATCCGATTAGACTTTAAAATGATTTCCCATCAAATAATGTTTCCACATCATCAAGGAAAAGACCACTGCTGCTAACTCTATGTCATGGGTAGCGTTTTTCTACTCATTTTGTCTTTACTGTTGAGAAATATATGCAATCATGTCTCGCCCTTGAATTAGGACACATCTGATCCTGATCCATTATGTGTCGTTTTGACTATGTACCCTAAACCCTCCTCTAAGGGCCTCAAGATGGTGGTACTAGTCAGCCTCTCCCTCAGCTCCTAAAAATTACACTGACATCTCTCCGACCGCACGATGGGTTTCCCCTTCCCCATAAATGCTGATAAAGGTGCTTAAACTCTAGGGAAATCTGTCACAAACCTCCAGTAGTGTCCAACCAATCCCAAGAATCCCCATACCTTCTTCACACTCCTGGGTGACTCCCAAGCAAGAACCCCCTCAATCTATGATGGATCCACAGAAAATATAGCGTCCAATATTACATGTACTAGAATGTGAACCTCTGAAATCCATAACTAAAATTTCATGAGATTACCATAAATCTAGTGCTCTCGATGTGTGTCTAGTACTACTGATATATGATAGGAATTCTCCTCCTCGGTAGCCGAGTAGATCTGAATGTCATCGATGAAGTCTACTACAAAGAGATCAAGGTATGGGTGAAAGATAATCTTCAAGATTCCCCTAAACACTACTAGAGTGTTGGTTACGCCGAACTACATAACCATGATCTCGTAATGGTCGTACCGACATCTGAAATCCATATTCTGCTCATCCTCATCTCACACTCTGAGATGGTGATAACCTAACCTGAGGTCTATCTTTGAGAACCACCGTTCTCCCTTGAGCTAGTCAAAGAGGCTGCCAATCATCAATAGTGGGTATTATTCTTCACGATCACCTGGTTTAGGTACCGATAGTCAACACAACGTCTCAAGCTCCCATCCACATTCTGGGAAAACAAAATCGGGGCTGCCCAAGGAGAAACACTGGGCTGAATGAATCCCTTCCCCTGTAAGTCCTCCAGCTGTACCCACGGCCCACCATGCTCCACGGGAGCCATCCATTATTCTTGTGTAGATATCGTTGTCATCTTGAGGTACAACTCAAAGTAAAATTCCACCTCTTTGTGATGAGGTAGACTCGAAACATCATCAGGGAAGACATTCGCGTACTAGTCCATCACTACAGGATAGCTCATACTTTCCACATCAGCCGCTCTGATGGTAAATCTATCCAATAGATTACTGATCGGCTTCACTCTCCTCGAAGTATGTCCATCCCGTGATGAAAAGGCTCCCTTATCACTAGTGAAGGAAAAACTGATCCCATACCTGTGGATACACTACACTTTATGCCTAATATAGTAAAGCTGAGCATGGAATATAGATAAATAGTCCATACCAATGATAACGTCGTAAGGCCTCGACACTACTACTATGAGATCCCCGCTGAAACTCTCACCTCCTAGAGTAATCTCCCCTTGTCGGAACCAGCATGTAATCATCAAATCTTCTCTTGTATTAATCTATAGACATAAGGATCGAGCCAATGAATCCTTCATAATCTACGAGCTCTGAACAAGGGTTGTGGCAATTGAGAAAATGACTGGAACCAATGTCTACAATTACTACAACTAAGGTGAAGTAGATACAGATCATACTTTATTTCCTCTCCAGATCACCATGGTCATAGGCCTCAGCTTCCTAGAGCAGAGCTCTCCCCTGTCCACCTACTCCATGTTGTCGGGGTGGACCACCTGGTTGTGTTGGTGGTAACATCTCGAATCGTCTCCCACTTCCAACTGCATAGATTTCTACTATACCACATCAACCTGATCCCTACCAAACTCCTTGATCGATCCTATGTCTCTACTTGGGCGGTCCGTCGACCATATATTGATCATTTGTACAGCAGGTCAGGCAGTCACGAGCCATGTGACCCTAGCAGCCGCATATGAAACAATAACTGCTCCTCACATGACAAACTCTGTCTCTGGTACCCCACACAAACAATACTAAGTCAAGTGGCAGTCAAGATGTAGGTATGGTTCTCTTGGAACTTTGTGACATCTGTATACATCCATCTAGAGAGACTCTGCTATGTGACGTCTGGTGCTGGGTCTCAATGTTGGTGAATTCTTGCCAAGAAAACTCTCCACTAAGAGGGCTCACTTTAACACGTTTGCCTACGTTCGGATGTTGAGAGAAATCGTCGAAGCCCCAATCTCCCACCCAAGTTGCTGCTCAAAGGTCTGGGCCCTGATGAATTGGTACCGGACAGTATCAGTGTAGTAGCGTGGGGAGTTCAGTGAACCTCGCTGAGTACTGAGCCACAATCATGTTTCCCTGCTACAGATGCAGAAGCTCATGAATGTGCACTGCACGAAGGGTCACTAGGACAAACTGTACCCGAAAAAGGCACTCGAAGTCTACCCAGAGAAGTGGAAAATCATCATGAACCAGGAGCATCAAGTTCCACCATCAACCTAAAAATACCTTTAGATGACTAGCATCAAGGATAACCATGAGATAAGCTAGTGTCCCTACCTATCTGAATACTCTCACAACAGCCTCTAGCCAATCCTCAGATGCTTGTGGGTCTATCTATCCTATGAACCTGGGTGTCCTCTAATGCAGAAACTCCTGCAACGTGCTCATACGGAATGCACCCTCTTCTGTTGGGGTTGGTGTCATTAGTGGCCCAATGGGTAATGGTCCCATTGCTGCCTTCGTTGATGCCTATTCTAGAAGAGGGCCCTGCACCAAGGACTCATCCCTCAGTTGGATATTTGTATGTACAATACCAGGAACCCTAGCTGGATGGCTGTGTGAAGGCATCCTAATAAGTAAAAGGTTCACCACGATCATTATGATATACCTGGTGAGATAACTCAACGAGATCGAAAAGACAACTCTTGAAAAACAGACACGCAGTAAGTGTTTTCATGCACAAAGTTGGAAATCAGAAGTCAGGGTCCTAGTGGATGGATATGTCAGTTGCCGCCCCAACACTGGATTCCCTAACCTAATAACCACACTCACTACACATAACACTATTTAATTTAAAAATATTATAGTCCTATGTTCTATAGTATAATCGACTCATCCAGTACAAATTTGTCATGAACGGTACCCCTGGGCCCCGTCATGTGACTACCCCAAACCCACCGTCCATAGGCCAGGGGCTGGAGACTAGCATCGAAACTCATATCACCTAAAATTGGGAAGGAATTAACTTTATATCCTGTAAACACACTAAACCATGAACACATCAACATACAAACACAAGTAAATAGTATAGAAAAAAAGAGTGCTAAAAGTATGAAGGGAAAGAATACAAGCACAATAGTAAAGGTACAAGTACAACTTGAAATACAATACAACTGAAGAAACAAAAAAACAAATACTAGGTCGTCCTCTGAGGTTACTACCTGAATGGTTGGTATAGATCACCTCCTCATCACTCCACATCTTCTTATATCATCTACATACCGACACACCATATGGTCCACCACCGGGAACTGTCCAGTCTAGGTACCCTCAGCCTCGATCATCGATGTCCGTCTTCTGTACCAAACACAACAATGTGCGTTAAAATCCCGTGTAGGGTGAGTATAATGATACTCAGTAGGGATCCTGAGACCCTCAAGGTCTCACAAAATCCACAAAGGATAAACCAAAAAACATGTAAACCAGTGATAAACCTACATAGGTATAAGCCTATACATATACCTAAGTTATAAAATATTACCCATCTCATTCCCGAGGAAACAGGAGGCCCCAACTCCCTAGAAAACCTATAACTATTCCATGAAGAAAATATTACCACAAAGGTGTGTACCACACTGGTATTCCACATAGAAGAATACCACAAAGGTATGTACAACATAGGTATGCCACACATAAGAATACCACAAAGATAATGACTCAACTCACACTCGGTATAACTTAGGTATAATAGTTGAGATGATTAGATATAACTAATGAATCAACATACTCAGTTAAGAGGTAGACCCATGTATGATCCATAGTCATCAGACCCACCTAGGATCCTAGTATATCGTCAGACCCACACATGATCCAAGTAGAGTAAACCCATATAGGATCCTAGTACATCCATAGATTCACACAGTATCCTAGTACAGCAGACCCACACAGGATCTTTGAACATCATCATACCCACACATGTTCCTAGTACATCAGACCCACACATGATCCTAATAAATCATCATACCCACAAAGGATCCTATTACATCATTAGAACCAGATAGGATCCTAGTAAAATAGACCCACAAAAGATCCTAGAGTAGTACAACATGGATTCGAAGAGAGGTTCCATGTGAGATCCACGAGCAAATACCCACAATGGATCACTTTCTCAGGTTACATACAGTTCCAGGGTTCCCGCATTAAGCTTACTTTTCTCTGGGAGGGTCTGCTCCTCAATCCACTGGTCGATAATCAATCTTCTACAAAATCCCACAAAGTATTATCCCAAAGTATCTCCACATAAAATGTGTCTCAACACCACAAACCATGCATTAAATATACACAGGGTCTGTATGTTCTTGGACTTTTAGTACCAAGGGATCGGTTTGATTCGTGCTCGATCCAAACCGATCATACCCCAACATTATCCAAAACTCAAGTGGTGTATAACAAAAGGACCATCTAACTCCAAGGATTCAGGTGCAATAGACAGTTTTTCAAAAAGATATCTTGTTCCAATGTTATGACCGAAAGATCCTATAGGGTCAAAACCGATCTAGGATTGGACTGACTAGGTCTGACTGACCCGGCCTGACCCGGACTAGGCAGACCCGACCCGGTTCAGGTCGACCCGGACAACTGGGTCATGCCCTACTTGGCCACATGCAGGGGGGTGTCATGCACCCCCTATCCTCTAAAACTGAACGACCGAAGCCATTTTTTTTCAGGAGAACATGGGACCCTTAGGTCCCTCTTAGTTCAACTCGGTCGGCCAAAACGGTTGGCCCCTTTCCTCACGGCAGCACCTCGTGTGTTGACCCTCTGCGGTGGGCCGATCATCAGCTGCCTCCCTCCATCTTCCATGACCTAGCCTATCGCAGCCATTTCCTTCGACACGGGAACACAGTCGCGACTCCCATGCTCCCGCGGCCGGTCGCAGAACCGACTTCCCACAATCCTCTACTACATCCGACATTAGCTGGACACACTCCGTTTTCCACACATTCTATTCTTCTACATGCAGCATAGACATATAGCACCCTGGTTCCATGCGGCTATCCCCGGAAGTAGCTACCATTTTTCTCTACCGTGAATAACACAACAACCATGAAGAACAACAGAGGAATTGGGCCGTGTTCATTTGGCTCACACCCTCCACATTTGATTGGTAGCAGGAAGATCAAGAGGATTAATTCAATTCAACCCATGAATAACAATAAAAACCCCTACCTCAAATGCTTGTTTATTTCATGAGGAGGGATGGACGTATGTCAGTTTTTCATTGTTGAAGACGTCCCACATTGGAGGATGTCACGAGGATGAAGCTGAAGACATTGGAGAATGACTAAGTTCTTCATTGGAGAAGAATTCTTCATTGGAGAAGCATTCTTAATTGGAGAAGAAGAGTTCCCCCAAATTTATTCCAAAATTACCCTTTCCAACACCCCCAACAAAATAATAACCAACCAAATAAATTTTTTTATCTATTTAATTATTTGAAAAAATTAATGTTAGATTAATTTATTTTGATGTGGTTGGAATAATTAATTTAAGGTAACCCTAAGGTCACCTCCCTCGTCAATGAGGGAGTTCAAAAGTCAGGTGTTCCCCACCATTGAATTCAAATAGGGGGTTTTTAGTTTTGGTGGTCCCCACCTCCATAACCCCAAAGTAGGTGACATGAAAAATAAAAATGTTAAGTATTTTCGATGTTCTATTCCTCCATGAAAAAAGTGAAAAACTAACTTCTACCCTCGACATAATACGGTTGAGGTGAAGGTCTTCTTAAGATAAGAACGGCGCTGCAAGTTCAATGGTGTCCTTTTATTTAAATTCCATGCACCAGTTCAAAATAAAGAAAAACCCGCTCGCACGTTTACTGAATGTTCCTGCAAAAAAGTTCAGAAATTTATTCTTGGATCCCTGGCCCTCCGAATCATGCAATGCCAATTTTCTTGGTCTCATAATATTCCATATAATTTAAAATAAATTACATATAAAATTCGGGTCATTACATTAACACAACATGGGATATCATGAGAATGTACACAAGAGAGAGATGATATATAAATCCTAGTAAGGGAGTAAAAAATCAATATCATTTATAATAAAATAAATGTTATTAAATAGTTATATCTGTGATTTATAATAGAAACATGAACATAATGTCATGATATAGAAGGATTATCATAATAAAGAAATGTGGCAACATCATGATACACTAAATGATAAATATAATGGAATTTGGAAAACACATATCCCAATATGGTGGAGAATGTAGTAAATGTATTCTGGTAAACACCTACCCCAATACTAAGTATCATTATACTAATAATTACCCAATAAATTGGATCACAATCAGGGAACACCCTTCATTATCATTTCAATGTCATGCTTAAGTGTTCCATGTAGATCATATAACATAGATTCATTCAAAATCATCATTTATTCCATGATAATGGAATCTTGCTACATATATTAAGGTCTATAATCAATAATTACATTATAATAAATTTGAATACCCTTTATAGATGAATGGTCGTCGTATTCACTACATAATGATTTTGGCATGAAAAATCACAGTTCAATTTCATCAACCTAATGGCACAAAATAAAAATTCATTAAAATTGTTGATAATAGAGAAAAGGTTATATAATCATATATAAATTAAATGGAATGTAATGGGGTCATATAAATACAATTCCCAATATAAATAATTCTTAAATATAAGGCTTATCATAATAAAGACACTTGAAAAAATAGAAGTATTGTAGTAACACTAACGAAATATTGACATGGTAACGAGTGTACATTTGACAGATTAATAAGAGATAATGGGGTATATCATAATTAAAAATTAATAAGGAAATTTTGAGGGAGGTGTGAAAAACCTACTCCATCATTTGTAATTGAAAATAAAAAGGTGTAACAATATTTTGAAACATGGATAAAAATGTGAATCGATGTAATCACTCACTTGAGTGTGTGACATCAATTTCTTTAAGAGAGACTTCATGAGAGCCTGGGGTGTTGTGGGTGGATTATAAAGAGGGGAGGAAAGATTGGGGGAATGTTACACTGAATATTTTTTAAAATATTTGGGGTTTTGTGTGTGTTTATTTTGGAAATGAGAGGGGAAATCTTTAATATTTCACAAACATAGGTTTTTGGAATCTATATTATTAAACATTCATCACCAAAAAACAACCCATGGGATTTCTAAATGGTTTAAAAAAAGTGGAGTGCAAATTTTTTTTATATTTCCAATGACTGAACATATTAAAATATTAGGGTTTCTTATGTGGAGGCGTGACACATTTTTAATGAAATTAATTTAAACTCTTAAAATATATTAAACATTTTGTAGGATTCACTAAGGATTGATAAAATAAGTATAAAAAATTTAAAATTAATTTCCATTAATATGAAATATATTTTTGGCTGAGAATACCCATTATAGTAATTGTTACATCATTTTGGGGTCATTATAATTCCATTAAACACTTATTTTATTTACATAATATTTAATTTGAACAAAAAAATTTGAATGTTTCAGAAATATATGAAAAATTCACCATGGGAAAATTTCGATGTCTGGATTCCAAAAATAATATTCATTTTATCTTAATAAGTTTATATTTAAATTAATTTTTACTTTTAATATGAAAGACAACATTTATTGAAAATTCAAGGGTTTTGAGAAAAATAGTTATAGAAAATTAATAAAAATTGCATGTGACTTCATAAAAATTATATACTATTTTGTTATTAAATTATTTTACATGATAATAATATTTTATTAAAATATTAATTATTAAAACAATCCATTAATTCATAAAAATAAAATATCTAAAAATACACTAGAATTTTATCATATAAAAATAAAAAACTTACCAAATTCATTACCTAATACTTTATAGATACAGAACTAAAATAATAATGATTTATAAGAATGATTTTTATAGTATTATTAAGAAATAAATTATTTAAAATAATAATTTATATATTTTTCAGAAGTTCCATTTTTACCTAATTTACAAATTTATCAAATTTATCATTTATTAAGACATACTATTAGCATAATTGAATTGATAGAAAAAGTATTTTCTTTTAAAAAGACCTCACATAATATGTAACGAATACATAGTTACTATGACAACCGAGGTCTTTTATTACATAGTTAAAAATAATTTATTACATAAACATCACTTGATACAATATAGAAGATCGAGAGGTCTAGGGACATTGGGGCTTAGGATCATTACATAACAACTTAAAACACGATATACATCATCTTTATTGAAAACATCCTTTACATGACCACAAAATTCCCTTGTACATAGCATTTCATGGGATAACCTAAGGACATCCATAAGAAAAGGGCGAGCTATAAAACCCAGTAAGGGAATAATCATCGAATTACACAAGAAATAAAATACATGTTCAATATTAGGCATATCAATAGAGCACAATAGATTCATTAACATATAGGCATGATAAAGCATGATAATCATTACATGGAAATGTGGCACAAAGACATAACATGGAATTATCATGAGCCAAGGCTCATTGCACCTGAGCATGTGTATAACGACCCATAATTTACATAAATGGATATTAATTTATCATTTAATAATTCTTATTACAACATATAACAAAACCATGAAAGGACTGTATAGGTATTGTGTCTTTAGAAACTGGGAAACATAAACAACTGGTTCATAAATCATCTGCATTGTTCTCCTTTTATTTCATAATATATAGAGTCCCTTTTGGCATATCCTACATAATAACCTTCTTCCTGACCTGGGGAATGAAAACATACTAAAGGGTGAGCTAAAATGCTCAGTAAGGGTAAACAATGGAAATATCATATTCAAAAGAACCTAGCATTTTAAAAATCTTAACCTGAAAAATTGGTCATGATATCATAACATGGGATAAATAATAGTAGTGAAATGTAATCCCAATAATAATAACATAAAACATGAATCATTTTGGCATACACACATAATCATAGAGAATCATTTCTTATTAGTCAAAATTCATTGCCAAGACTATCCTAGTGGACAAAGTCCATTTCTGAACCGAGTTCACTCCTTGTTTTAGTCATGTATCACTGAACTGGATTAACCTGTAGTTCCAACCATGTATATCTCATGAGATATAAATATTTACCCAATGAATTGGAGGGAGATATAGTTCCCACCCATCTCATAATGAAACCATTATTATGTGTGTCACAAAATCATAAATCATAGCGTAACCCATGTAATAAAAATTGGATTCTTAAACATCAAACAATCATAACATAATCAATATAAGATAAAAGGACATCATAAAATTAATTCCATTATATCATAATCAAATAAATGTAAAAATAGGGATAGAAACAAAACCTTATATTATCTTATATGGAAAATAAATTTCAAAAAACACTTGAACTCCATTCTTGAGGAAAATATCCTCTCTACCTCAAAAACATTTTTCCTTTCTTAACATGTCAAACTATTTTAAACTAAAATAAGTTGATTAAAAATAAACATGACAAATTTTAAAGGATGATTCTTGGAAATAATGTTATATGAAATCAAAAAAATCCATTCAAGCCTTATAAGTTAAAAAAAAATTCTTCTCATACTTTGGCCAAAAAAGTCAAAAAGTACCTCATACTAAAAACGACAAAAGATTCATTTCATATCTTTTACTAAAAAATTACCAATTTGTAAAATTGGATTTAAAAAATTGTAGGAGGATATAAATAATATTACATATTTAGGAAACATTGATGTGGCTGATAAATATTCCCCAGTAAATTAGGAAGTATAAACAATATCAGATAAAAATGATATTTTGAGATTTTCCCTTACCTTAGGACCGATTTTCTTCATACGTGTACGAACCTACTGTATTATGATTTAAATAATGTTATTGAATTATTATAGAATTTTAATCGTTGTTATGATATCATATATGGTCACATTTAGCCATCAATCTTGGAAACACCCTGCCAATTTATCTTCTCCAATTCCTTAGAAACATCCTAGAGGTCTTGGTCTTCTTCAAAGACTATCTTTAGTTCCATAAGAGTAGGTTAAGAAGGGGCGCTTCAAAGAAGAGGTAATGTTCGTTACCAATTCTTTCAACATTATTTATTCTTATACTACTTCTTCTTTACTTGTTTAATTATGAAGTAATAACATCTGTATCAATCATTTATTGATATTTTATTATAAATATGAAACAACCCTATTTCACCTTCTATCCATCCTACAAAAAAGGAAATCATCACGTCTGCGTACGTACGGAATACCGTCTCCATGCTATGGTGTAATCTGTTTTCCACCACCACCTTACTTGTATGTGTATAATGGTGTAAATAATAACTATATATGATTATTTTAAAGTTATATTGATTCTATAATAGTGTACATACTCTTCAATACAATTCCTTTATCATGGGAACAATATCATCGCTTGTGCGTACGTACGGCCTACTTGTTATTTGGGTGCTTATTGCTTTTTGTTCTTATTCATGTTTTGTCAAATATATTTTTTTTATTCTTTTTATGATATAGATAATTCATTTCTAGAATGGTATTAGTGTAATATATATCATATTTATTAATTCAATTCATTTATATAATCATTATGCATTTAAGATCATGTAGAACGAGTTGCCTTGCTTCGTGGAGATGGTAGGCCGTACGTACGCACATGAGATGATATTGTTCCCATGATCGTGGAATTGTATTGAAGAGTATGTACACTATTATATAATCAATATAACTTTAAAATAATCATCTATAGTTATTATTTACACCATTATACCCATACAAGTAAGGTGGTGGTGGAAAACAGATTACACCATAGCATGGAGACGGTATTCCGTACATACGCACACGTGATGATTTCATTTTCTATAGGATGGATTGAAGTTGAAATAGGGTTGTTTCATATTTATAATAAAATATAAATAAATTAGTGATACTGATGTTATTACTTCATAATTAAACAACTAAAGAAGAAGTAGTAGAAGAAGAAATAATGTTGAATGAATTGGTAACGAACATTACCTCTTCTTTGAAGCGCCTCTTCTTAACCTCCTCTTATGGCACTAAAGATGGTCTTTGAGGAAGACCAAGAACTCTAGGATGTTTCTAAGGAATTGGAGAAGATAAATTGGCAGGGTGTTTCCAAGAATGATGGCTCAATGTGGTGTGAGGAGGAGAGGTAGGAGGTTCCCTTTTATAAGGGAGGAGAGGGCCACATTAGGAAAAACTTAAAATATTATTTTATAATAAAGTCATATTCTCTTTTTAATAGCTCCAAATTGATTTATTTCAAAGATAAGTTGGGGATTGGTCGAAATAATCTCAACCAATATATTTTAGACAAGTTTAGGTTACTATTTTAACCTTATCATTTAGATTTAACTCTAAGTTAAATAATTTAACTTTTACCATGTCTTCTGGTTTTCATACAATATATGGTTAATAAACATACTATAATAAGCCAAAAGAACCCTATGTGGTTAATTATTAATATATATAACCTTATATATGTCATTTTGATGAACCTTAGACTTTTCAGAATAAAATAACAATTAATAATGTAATATTTTTTTAAAAACTATTTTATATCAATTTTGACAGTATTTGGTAATTGATTTTTGTGATAATCATAACAACATGATTTGTAACAACCCAATGTTTCATTAATGGAAATCCATATTTGTATAATTAAATGTCTCTTTATGAAAAATATTTTTTATAAGATGTCAACTTCTTTGGTATTTTGTTAGGAATTTTGACCATTGCTAATATAGCCATTGAACAATGATCGCATGATTAGTATAAATATAGGACTTTAACATATCCAATTTACCCAGACAATGGAAGAGATGGCCTCATCCAGTAGAATTTACCCATACAAAGCCCATTTTTCGGATCTCAGAAATGATGTGGCGTCTTTGGGCTTCGCCCTTGACCATGCCCTAGCTGAGCATCATCATGTCAAGCTCGAACGTGACCGTCTACGGGAAAAGTGGACGTTGATTGAAATTACCACTCGAGCGATGTTATCTGAGCCACCCCAAGAGTTTTTCACCATCGCACACTTTACCCTTAGGTCTTATGTGGCTGTTTTAAGGGGTTTTGTAACAAATTACTCGTACTATGTTCATGTATATTATTTTTTATATATAATAACGAATATAATTTCTAGTCATTTTTCATACATTGTAAATAGTTTTTACAGTACAAATGGTGTTTTTAGTTATTATTTAATTAAGAAATCTATTTTATTAAATTAAGGGATTTTTAAATTAAATAATATTTTAATAAAATAATAATAATATTATTAAAATATTTCTTAATAAATATAAATTATCTTATAATTTTTTGAATATAATTAAAAAAATTTATTAAGGTATGAAAGCCATTTCTGTCAAAACCCGTGAATTTTTGATAAATTTCGGTTTTTATTTTAAAATAACAAATTAACATATTTTAAAAATTATTTAGATAAAATAAATTTCATTTATGGAATAGGGACTTTGAAATTATCCAAGAGTGAATTTTTCATAATTTTCTGAGACAGTCAAATTTTTGGGTAAAAATTAAATACCATTTAAATATATAATGTGTTTTATGACATCATAATGAACAAATAGTGATGTAATAAAATAATATAATCTTTATCTTCGGCCAAAATATGTTTTACCATTAAAATAATGTGATTTTGGGTTTTTTTGACTTACTTTTCAAATCATTAATGGACCCCACAAGACATATTCAACACCTTGACTTTTTAAATTAATTTCCATGGGAGTGTGACTCACGTCCACATAAGTAACCCTAATATTTGAAGAATTTAGGACTTTTTTAGTTATAAAATATTGTTTTCCTATTCCCTTTTCCAAAAACCATGGGCAAAAACCATGGGATGGTTTGTGGTTTGGATTTATTTAATGTACGGGTTCCCAAACCTAAATAATAAAGAATTCTATCACCTTTCCTATATAAACCCACCCAATATTCCACTTCCTCCCCACTCAAGGCCTTTTGAGTTAGTCCAACCTCTTCCCTACTATCTATATAATCCTCCCAAGGTTCCCCAATCTCCCATGAAGCCTCTCACATGCCTCTCTCTAGCCTTTGGAAGCACACATCCAAGTAAGAGTTTTTTCTTCCTTCTCATTTTAGACCAATTTTCTTTAACTTGTTTTTTCCCATTTAATTTCAATTATAAATGTTGTGGTATGGTTTTGAACCTCCCTCATACATCCCGCTTTATTTTTGAATGATGTGAGACCCTTTATATCACATTAAATACCTCCCATGACACCCATTACTATGCCAAAATTCAGAAAAGAACTTTTCTCTCCTCTTTTACATTCAAGCAATACATTTGTATCATGAATCTAAATTCCATTAAAATTGTTGGGACATGTATCTATATGACCTCCTTACTGTCCATTACATGTAAATATGATGAGGAACACCTTTCTCTCTCATCAACCTTTTTTATGAATTCTTATGTCACGCTGTTACACTGCCGAAATCGCACTGATTTTCTAAGCCAATGTAATTGTGTAGTGAATACTATGACCATTTCTCCATCAAGGGTATTCACCTTTATTAATATTTACTTCTTGATTGTAATGTTTCATGTGTTAATTCCACATTCCTTTATCATGTAATAAATGATTATGTTTTATGAATCAATGTTTTATGATCCATGTGGCACACTTATCCATTAAAATGAAATGTTTATGAATGGTGCGCCCTTATAGCACTCCAATGAATTGGGTAATGTACAGTATCATGATACGTCATGTGAAATGAGTGTTGACTCATGCTAATTCAAGTGAATCTAGGGTTTACTCACACTTTATGTGCAATGAGTATTTACCCATGCTCTATGTGCAATGAGCCTTACCTCATGCTATTTCCATGTTAAGTCTTGTTGCCACATTTCCATGTTATGATTATCATGATGTATCATGCATTTATGTTCATGTCTCTTTTCTGCTCTAATGATATGCCTATTTTCTAAAATGTATTGTACTCCCCATGTTATTCCATGTTTACTCCCTTACTGGGCTTTATAGCTCACCTTTTTCCTATGCATGTCCTCAGGTTATCCCATGCAATGCTAAGTACGAGGGAATATAGTGGTCATGTAAAGGAAGTTTTCAATAAAGATGGTGTATTTCATGTTTCAAGATTTTATGTAAAGATCCTAATGCCCAAAGACACTAAACCTCTCGATCTTCTTGTTGTATCATGTGATGTTTTATGTAATAAATCATGTTTATGTTTGTAATAAAATCAGGGTTGTCACAGTTGGTATCAAAGGATAGGTTTTGTTATTTTTGGGACTAGGATTAGAAAACCCTAGTAAAGCCTTATATACAAGACTAAGTACAAGAAAAAAGTCCATACGTTTTCAGTGAGTATTGAGTAAGTGGGTTATCATGAAAATAAATCCATATCTCGATACGAGTAGATAGAGGCGGCTCTGGCACAGATTTATCCTAGGGGTAAAACCCGAAAACCCCGCTCTGAGCTAGACATGAACGAGAACTGGTGCACGACAACGGGACTTGCTGCACTCATGGTTAAAACACTCTCGGGAGATATGTTTTGATAAATTCACTAGTTTATTATGAACCTTTATTAAGGGAACTTTTAAAAAAATGCCCCTAAGAATGTATGTTTGAAAGTAGATCCTGAAAAGCCTAGATTGAAGCCTATAGAATCATGAGTTATGGAAATGAAAGTTTATCTATAAGTCAACAAATTTTGTCTTTGTATTACCCTTTATGTGTTACCCATAACATTAATTTTATTCCATGCAATCGCCATTAATAGGAGGACCCGGGCTAACAACCGTTGTGAGGATCAGTGTGATGATTGTACTAATGAGATGCCCAATCCAATGGGAGCGGGAATCACAAACATTTTAATGCTTCTGTATCAGCTAACTCAAGTTTTGAATAGAAACACGGGTCAAGCGGAACGTTCACCCCCCCCCCTAAAAATAAAAATTCTCTATCGAGAGCTTCCGGAGACAAAGGCCTCCTACTTTTAGTGGATCATCTGATCCCATGATCATGGAACAATGGATCAACTCCATTAAAAAGATATTCTCTATCATCCAATGTTTTTAACAAGAGAAGGTTCTCCTAGCGGCTTATCGTACAGAGGGTGAAGTTGATCAATGGTGGACGTTGATAAAAAATATGAAGCCGAAGGAGGAGATCGAGGCGTTGGAATGGAAGGATTTCTGGAAGATGTTTTTCGATAAATATTTTCCATGCACCCTCCGCCTTAAGATGGAAAGGGACTTAATTTACCTAAAGAAAAAAATGAAGAATCTGTTGGAGCATACGAGGAAAACTTTACAAGTCATGAATGATACGCTTCCGGCTTTGTCGTTACCCCCGAATGCAAGGTTGACCTCTTTTTTGGTGGGTTGAAGCATAGATTGCGGAAAGCATTAGAAATCCGTGACTTTGATAGCTATGAGGAAATTGTCTGATGTTCCCTCATGGTCAAAATGAAGATCAGGGAATCACAGGGGTATCATGGGGACAAGAAGAGTAAGATAGACTTCAATTTTGGTGGTCCGATGGATAAATCCAATGGTGCAAAGAAGATCCAGCACCCCACCTTCCAAAAGAGTGGAAAGAAGAACCCTAGAAATTTCCTTAGGGTGATGAGAAAATGATTCATGTGTGGAAGAGAAGGGCTCCTAGCTGCTAACTACTGGAAAGAAAGACCCACGGCTGCGACATAGGAGAGGAACACTCCGTTCTAACCTCAATGTGTTGTTCAATGCTAAAAATTCAAAGAACCGGGTAATTTTTCATATTAGTGCCCTAATCCAAGGGTTTTCGGAGACAACCAACAACCTCCAAGGTAGCAAAGAAGAGGTTTTACCATCACTTCTGCCGAAGTAAACCTTGACAACGAAGTGGTGATAGGTACGCTAGTTATTCATTCAAGAATAGCGAACATACTTTTTGATTTAAGTTCTACGCATTCTATTATATCTCAAAAGATTAGTTGAACAATACCAACACCACCACAAATCATGTAAGTAAAGATGTCGGTGAGTACAGAAAATGGGGAAATCATTACATTCCAGGAATATAAGTCCTCCCTTGTTATAGTATATGGACTGAATTTCCCAGCGAACATCTCCATACTCTCTCTGGTAGAGTTTGATGCAATTCTTGGCATGGATTGGCTTTCCTTATATAGAGCCAACACAAATTTTCATGAGAGGGAAATCACACTCCATATGGAGAATTGACCCCTGATTATTCTCAAGTGTCAGGAGGAAGATGAATCTCCTTTAGCTCCATCATCTCATGCATGGATATTACTGCCCTATGAGCATGCGTATCTGGCTCAGGTGATTGATTCCAATGAATAAACCATCATTGATGAAATTCCTATTGTAGGGTAATTTGCTGAAGTGTTTCCTGAGGAATTTCCTGGTCTTCCTCCTATAAGAGATGTTGAGTTCTCAATTGAACATATAACTAGGGAGCTACCATAATCCAAGACTCCATATAGAATGGCTGTTGTTGAGCTTTAAGAGATGAAGAAACAACTAAAAGAGAATCTGGTTAAAGGGTTTATACGCCCAAGTGCTTCACCATGGGGTAGACCAGTCCTCTTCGTCAAGAAGAAGGATGGGTCAATGCGGCTTTGCATCGATTATTATGAACATAACAAAATCACGTTAAAGAACAAGTATCCCCTCTAAAAAATTGATGACTTGTTCGATCGGCTGTGTGGAGCACAATACTTATCCAAGGTGGATTTGCTGACAGGATATTATCAAGTAAGAGTGAAGAAGGAAGATGTCCCCAAGATTGCTTTTAGTACAATGTACGAACACTATGAATTCGTAGTATTGCCTTGTGGACTCACCAATGCTCCAGCAATATTCATGGACTTGATGAATGGAGTCTTTAGGGATTACCTTGAAAAATTTTTGGTAGTCTTTATAGATGATATTCTAATATATTCCAAAACCCAGGAGGATCACGAGGAGCATTTAAAGACTGTACTAGAGACTTTGCGCAAGGCGAAGCTCTATGAAAAGTACAGAAATATTGAGTTATGGTTGAAGGAGGTCTCATTCTTGGGCTATATCATAACAAGCCATGGGATATCTATGGACCCCTCCAAAACAGATGCAATTATGGGATGGTTGCGTCCAACATCTGTAACGGATATCCGTAGCATATTGGGGTTCACTGGATATTATCGACGATTTCTGAGAAATTTCTAATGATTGTCCAACCCTCTTATCAAGATAACTCTAAAGGGAGTAAAGTTTTCTTGGATTGATGAATGCGAAGAATGCTTCGAGGAGTTGAAAAGGATGCTTATCACTGTGCCCGTGCTCACTTTACCCACAAGTGGGGTGCTTTTTATGGTATTCAGTGATGCTTCGAAGAAGGGCTTAGGATGTGTGCTGATACAGAATGATATAGTGATATCCTATGCCTCAAGGTAGTTGAAAACTCATGAGCGGAACAATCCAACGCATGATATGGATTTGGCAGCTGTGATATTTGCCTTGAAAATATAGTGTCATTATCTCTATGGAGAGGAATGTGAGATATATACTAACCACAAGAGTCTTAAATATATATTCACACAGAAAGAGAATAATATTCACCAGAGAAGATGGATAGAGCTAATCAAGGGTTACGAATGTTCAATACATTACCACCCTGGGAAAGTGAACAAGGTGGCAGATGCCCTAAGTAGAAAGTATCCAGTGATTCTATGAATGATAATAATTTAGAAGGATCGAATATTCTTATACATGACGAAGATGGAAGTGGGAATCATAGAGAAGGGAACATCATCAATCCTTTTACAAATGATTGAGCAACCATCTCTTTTGGAAAGGTTAAATGATGCTCAAAAGAATGATGTGGGAATTCAAGAAAAAGAGGAAGCTATAAAAAAGTGAAAATTCTTAGAGTTTAATGTTAATGAATAACGAATTGTGCGGTTTGGGAAAATACTATTTGTTCCATCACGTCCGGAGCTGAAGAGGGAACTTTTGTATAACGCACATAGTTCGAATTTCTCTATTCAACCAGGGAACAGAAAGATGTATCGAGATCTTCGAGAAAACATTTGGTGGGATAATATGATGAAGGAGATCGCTGAATATAAATCAAAGTTCATGGTGTGTCAGTATGTGAAGGAAGAGAGGCATATTTCTAAGGGGATGATAAAACCATTTCCCATACCAGAATGGAAATGGGAGAACATCAGCATGGACTTTGTCACCGGACTTCCGAGGATATGCAAAGGCAATAATGCAATATGGGTTGTTGTGGATCATCTTAAAAAGACATCACACTTCATTGCTATTCAGGAGGATTTCTTGTTGGATCAATTAGCAAAGATATATATTAGGGAAGTGGTAAGGTTGCATGGAGTACCACTATCTATTATGTCTGACCGAGATCCAAGAATCACCTATAGGTTTTAGAAGAGTCTTCAACATGCTCTGAATACTGAATTGAACTTCAGTACGGCCTATCATCCTCAAACAGATGGCCAATCCGAGCGGACTATCCAAACACTTGTCGATGTGTTGAGAGCGTTCTCAATAGACTTTAAAGGAGGATGAGATCAAAATCTTCCTCTATTTGAGTTCTCTTATAATAACAGTTTCCACTCGAGCATCCAAATGGCACCATATGAAGCCCTATTTGGGAAAAGGTGCAGAACACTGGTATTTTGGGATGAGGTCGGTGAACGTAAGCTGCTTGGACTAGAAATGGTCGAAAAATGGTGGAGAAGGTGAAAACCATTCAGCAGTATATCAATGCAGCCCAGAGTCAACAAAAGAGTTATGAAGATAATCGTCAACGAGACCTTGAGTTTAAAGTTGGAGACATTGTGTTTCTACGCATATCTCTATGTAAGAAGGTCATGAGGTTTGGAAGGAAAGGGATGTTATTTCCAAGGTACATCGACCCCTTCAAGATTCTTGATCGTGTCAGGGATGTGGCCTATCTACTAGCACATCCACCAGCCATGGGCAAAGTACATGTTGCCTTTAATATATCCCTCTTAAGGTTGTACATACCAGACCCTTCACATGTACTCTCTTCCAAGGTGGTACAATTGGAATATTATCATTATTATGAGGAGGAACTAGTGACGATCATAGATCATAGAGAAAAAGTTCTACGAAATAAGACAATTTTCCTCGTCAAGGTGTTGTGAAGAAACCACAAGTTTGAATAAGTGACTTGGGAATCAGAGGATATGACGAAGCTGAATTACCCACATTTTTTTAGTGTGGGAAAAGGAAAATTTCAAGGGAGAAATTTCATAAGGGGGGAATATTGTAATGACCCAATGTTTCATTAATGGAAATCACTCTTGATGTAATTAAATATCTCTTTATGCAGAATGTTTTATATAATATGTCAACTTCTTTGGTTTTATATTAGGAATTTGGACCGTTGCTAATATAGTCATTGAACAGTGATCACATGATTAGAATAAATATAGGACTTTAACAAATCCAATTTAGTCAGAAAAAGGAAGCGATGGCCTCATCCAGTAGAATTTACCCATACAAAGACCATTTGTAAAATCTCGGAAAAGAGGTGGGGTCTTTGGGCATAAACCTTGACTAAGACCAAGCTGAGCTTCCTCATGTCAAGCTCGAAAGTGACCGTCTACGGGAAAAGTGGATGTTGATTGAAATTACCACTCGAGCGATGTTATCCGAGCGACCCCAAAGGTCTTTCACCATCATACACCCTACCCTTAGGTATTATGCGGATGTTTTAAGGGGTTATGTAACAAATTAGTATTACTATATTCAGGTACATTATTTTTGTATATAATAATGAATATAATTTCTAGTCATTTTTTATATATTGTAAATAGTTTTTAAAGTACAATTGATGTTTTTAGATATATTTAATTAAGAAATATATTTTTTATTAAATTAATGGATTTTTGAATTAAATAATATTTTAATAAAATAATATTAATATTATTAAATCATTTTTTATTAAATATAAATGATCTTATAATTTTATGAATTCAATTAAAATTTTTTATTAAGGTTTTAATGCCATTTTTTTCAAAGCTCGTGAATTTTCGAGAAATGTTATTTATTATTTTAAAATTGAAAATTAACATATTTAGAAAATTATTTAGATAAAATAAATGTCATTTATGGAATAAGGATGTTGAAATTATCCAACGGTGAATTTTTCATAATTTTCTAAGACAGTCAAATTTTTGGGTATAAATTAAATACTGTTTTAATATATAATGTGTTTTATGACAACATAATGACCCAATAGTGATGTAATAAAATACGATAATCTCTATGTTCGGCCAATATATGTCTTAAAATTAAAATAATATGATTTTGGGTTTTTTTGACTTACATTTAAAAGCATTAATGGACCCCTCCAGACATATTCAACACCTTGCCTTTTTAAATTAATTTTCATGGGAGTGTGACTCACTTCTACATAAGCAACCCTAATATTTTAAGAAGTTCTGACTTTTTACTTATAAAATATTTTTCCCTCTTCCCTTCTCCAAAAACTATGGGCAAAAATAATGGGATGGTTTGTGGTTTGGATTTATTTAATGTAAGGGGTCCCAAACCTAAATAATAAATAATTCTCTAACCTTCCCTATATAAACCCACCCAATCTCCCACGTCCTCCCCACTCATAGCCTTTCTAGTTCTTCCAAAATCTTCCAAAATCTCTCTATAATCCACCCAAGGTGCCCCAATCTCCCAATAAGCCTCTCACAAGCCACTCTATAGCCTTTGGAAGCACACTTCCAAGTAAGGGTTTTTTCTTCCATTCTCATTTTTTTCCAATTTTCTTTAAGTTGTTTTTACCTTTTAATTTCAATAATAAATGTTGGGGTATGGTTTTTAACCTCCCTTGTACTACTATTTTTATTTTTTAAGGATGTGAGACCCTTTCTCTCTCATTAAATTTCTCTCATGTACACCCGTTACTCTGCCGAAATTCCGAAAAGAACTTCTCTCTCCTCTATTACATCCAAGGAATACTTTTGTATAATGAATCTCAATTCCATTACAATTGTTGGGACATGTATCTATATGTCCTCCTTACTTTCCATTACATGTAAATATAATGAGGAACCCCATTCTCTCTCATCAACCATTTTTTTGAATTCTTATGGCACACCGTTATGCTGCCGAAATCGCACTGATTTTCTAAGCCAATGTCATTGTGTAGTGAATACCATGCCCATTTCTCCATCAAGGGTATCAAATTTATGCACATTTACTTATTTATTGTAAAGATTCATGTGTCAATTCAACATTCCTTTATCATAGAATAAATGATTATGTTTTATGAATCCATGTTTTATGATTCATGTGGCACACTTATGCATGAAATGAAATGTCAAAGAAGGGTGCTCCCTTATAGAACACCAATTCATTGGGTACAGTATAGTATCATGATATGTCATGTGCAATGAGTGTTGACTCATGCTAATTCAAGTGCAGTGATGGTGTACTTTTGCTTTATGTGCAATGATGAATTACTCTTTCTCTATGTGCAATGAGCCTTTCCTCATGCAAATTCCATGTTATGTGATGTTGTCACATTTCCATGTTATGATTATCATTCTTTATCATGCCTTTATGTTCATGTTTCTATTATGCTCTATTGATTTTCCTATTTTCTAACAAGTATTGTAATCCTCATGTTATTCCATGTGTACTCCCTTATTGGGCTTTATAGCTCACCCTTTTCGTATGCATGTCCTTTGGTTGTCTCGTGCAATGCTAAGTACGAGGGAATGTAGTGGACATGTAAAGGAAGTTTTCAATAAAGATGTTGTATTTCATGTTTCATGTTTTTATGTAATGATACTAAGCCACATACACACTAAACATCTTGATCTTATTGTTGTATCAAGTGAAGTTTTCTGTAATAAATTTTGTTTAATTTTGTAATAAAATCAGGGTTGTCATATGATTAGTTCGAACAAAGTTAATTAAATCAATACTAATATGTCATATTAACCTATAAAATTAGTTTAATTCATAAAAAGTCTAAAATTACATTTATTTGGGTATTTATAATATCGATTATGTTAATATTTCATTAATAAGGTAATTACTACATAATCATTATGTCTTAAATAAACTAAACTACTTAAAGTCTCAAAATTATAAATAAAAAACCATTATGTTGGAAATCTTTTTAGATTTATAATGAATATTTAGAGTCGAATTTATCTTATTCATAACCCTATCTTAAATAAGTTTTAGTTATTAAACATTGATTTTAACTATTTTAACTCTTCTTTGTATAAAATAATATTAAATATCCTAATCTAATCCATTTGGACCTAAATGGTCATATTTTATTCCTATGGTTTTTTTTGGTTGAATTGAACTTATCCAATAGAATTAGGACATGTGTTAGTGTAATAATAATATAATTTTTTCCTTTAATTACCCTATTTACTTTTAACCGTGGTAAATAAAAGTTAAAAGTTACTATTCATAAAAAATTATTTTTATCTTATTGAACCACATTTCACTCCTTGATGTTAACTGTGTCGCTCATATTTTCAAAATTCAACTCACAGAAGCATTAAAATTATGTTTTATGTAAATTTTCAAACTCTCCTAGGAGGTTGGTAAAAGACGGTGAAAAGTTCAAACAAATAATTTATATATCTAAAATTATTATAAAATGACTCCAATTAATTACATTAAACTTATATAGGTATTATGTATCAATTTTTATGTAAAATAAATTTAAATATAATAAATAATTATTTAAATAAAATGTTGGTTTTTAAATAGTATCCCAGTTATTTCACTATTCATCAATAATTGAATGTTTTCAGAAAAAATACAACAAATTCACCCTAGGATAATTTCGATATTCCGAATACAAAAAATGAATTCCATTTTGAATGATAAAATTTATAAAATTTCAAAAAGTTGATATTATTATACATAAAGACTAGTTTTAATAAAATTTTAATAGCATATCACTGTTTAGTAAAACTCTGTATTGCATACAACGCAAGATATCGAGGAAGGTCATTATTTCCTGTAAAGCAAGCCAATCTAGTGTTGTGTGTAGTGAAATATTCCCTTGATGAAAACATAAAAGAAAAATATTTCTCATAAAAATCTCAGGTGTTACATTCTTCCCCCCCCCTTAAAATGAATTTCTCCTTCGAAATTCATCACATTGTATCAAACAGATGAGAATACCTCTCCCTCATCATATCCTCATGCTCCCATGTAGCTTCTTCTAATTGGTGGTTCCTCCATAAAACTTTCACCAAGATAGTGGTCTTGTTCCCTAGGAATTTTTCGCTACTATCCAAAATCTCTATCGGCTATTCTTCATAAGAAAGATCTTGCTCCAGCGATACAACTTCTGAGCTTAGTACTCGTGAAGGATCGGTTATGTACTTTCTCAGGAGAGATATATGGAACAAATTATGATCATGAGAGAGATTTGGTAGAAACGCCAATTGGTAAGCTACATTCCCAACATGATCTAATATTTCGAAAGGACCGATATACCTAGGGCTCAGCTTTCCCTTATTTTCAAATCTCATTACTCTCTTCCAAGGAGATATTCATAAGAACACTTTATCACCAACCTCAAACTGTAGGTCTTTTTTTTGATTGTCGGCATAAATATTTTGTCAACTATGAGCTGATATTATGTGTTGTTGAATAGATCATACCTTTTCTGCCATCTCATCAACAAGATCAGGTCCTAATAGCTTTCTTTTCCCAACTTCATCCTAGCATGTTTGAGTATTTAATTTCTTTCCATAGAGAGATTCATAAAGAGACATCTGAATACTAGTGTGAATGAAATTATTATAAGAAAATTCCACCAACGGTTGGTGTTGATCCCAACCACCTTTTAAATCCATTTGGAAATCTCTTAACATATATTATAGAGTTTAAATTGTTCTCTCAGACTGACCGTCTCTCTGAGGAAGATAAGCAGAGCTTATACTCAACACTTTATCCAAAGTATGGTGAAGACTTCACCAAAACATAGAGGTAAACCTTGGATCCTGTTCAGATATAATGGAAAGTTTTACTATATGAAATCTTACCACTTCCTTTACATATATCTTGGCAATCTAATCAAGAGAGAAATATTCTATAATAGCATTGAAGTGTGCCGACTTTGTAAGACGATCAACTATGACCCAGATAGCATTATTGCCATTGACTGTTTTAGGAAGTCCACGAAAAAAGTCAATGGTGATGTTTTACCATTTCAATTTGTGTATGGGTAATGGTTGTAACATCCCCTTATACTTCTGCCTCTCAGCATTAACATACTGAAAAACCAAGAATCGAATGAAATATACAGAAACATCTCTTTTCTTGCCATCCCACGAGATGTATTGTTTCAGGTCCCTATACATATTCATGCTTCCAAGATGAATAGAGAATGAGGAACTATGAGCCTCATCCAGAAGCTCCTTTTTTAATTCTGGGATGGGAGGAACACAAACCCGATTCCTGAACCTTATTATTTCATCACAATCAAATTTGAATTTAGGAACATTTCTCACATTCTTTTGTAACTCTATATCTTATTTTTTGCCTCTTTAATCTTCACATGTATAGATGTTTGAACATTAATTTGAGAAAGTTAAGATTTTTCTTCTTTGATTATAATTCCAAATCCATCCTTTGTAAATACATAAATATTGGATCTTTCGTGATCCTCATCCTGGATAAGCTAGTATGGTCGTGTCGACTTAATGCGTATGCCACATTGTTTTCTTTCCCATGGTGATAATGAATTGAGCAGTCGTTGTCCTTAATCAACTCCAACTATCTTCTTTGGCTCATATTCAGCTCCTTTTGTGTGAAAATATTATTAAAACCTTTATGATCAGTATAAAAATCACACCTCTCTCCATAAACATAATGCCTCCAAATCATTAGTGCAAAGATTACCCAAGCTGACTCCAAATCATGAGTTGGGTAATTTGGCTCATGGATTTTCAACAATCATGAGGCATAAGCTATCACCATATCATTTTTAAAGAGAACACACCCCATTCCCTTCTTGGATGAATCACTGTAGATCACAAACCTTCCTCCACTACAAGGTAGTGTGATCACACTTGCACTGGATAACCTTATTATTAACTCCTTGAAATTCTCTTCACACTCTTCCGTCCAAAAGAACATAACTTTTTTTTCAAGTCAACCTAGTGAGTGGATTAGATAATCATGAAAAATATTTCACAAAATGTCGATAATATCCAGCCAAAC
The DNA here is from genome assembly GCA_963277665.1 of Viscum album. Lineage (NCBI taxonomy): Eukaryota > Viridiplantae > Streptophyta > Magnoliopsida > Santalales > Viscaceae > Viscum > Viscum album. The sequence goes on from OY728127.1 coordinate 1,701,655,533, forward strand.
CAAGAAAACTTCAGATCTTAGTTACTGTTTTTGGTCTCGACCATCTTTCAATAACCTCTTTTTTGCTCGATCCACAGATATCCACTCTTTTATGATTATGTGACCTAAAAATGAAACTTTTTGAAGCCAAAATTCACACTTGGTAAATTTGGAATAAATCTTATCCTTTCCCAGGGTCTTCAACACAATTATCAAGTGATATTAATTTTTTCCCTTGATCTTTTAATAGACAAGAATATCGTCTATAAAGGCTACCATAAACTGATCAAGATAGAGTCGAAAGACTCTATTCATTATATCCATAAAGGTAGAAGTGGAATTAATAATACCAAATGGAATCACTATAAATTCATAGTTTCCATACCTTGTACGAAAAGACGTCTTTGGTATATCCTCCATTTTGACCCGTAATTGATGATACTCTGAACAAAGATCAATCTTGGAAAAGTATTGAGCTCCGCGTAGTTGGTCAAATAAGTCATCAATGTGTGGAAGATGATATTTGTTCTTGATAGTGATCATGTTATGTTCTCGATGATCAATGCAGATTCTCATTGATAAATCTTTATTCTTAAAAAACAGAACATGTGCTCTCCAAGGTTACGCACTAGGGTGTATGAATCCCTTATGAAGATTCTCTTGGAGTTGCTTATTCAATTTCTGCAACTCAATTGGGGCCATTCTATAAGGTTTCTTTGAAATAGGTAAAGCACCTGGTACGAGTTCTATTGAAAACTCAACATCATGATTTGGTGGAAGACCATGAAATTCCTCTAGAAAGACATCTTCAAACTCCCGTACAATGGTCATATTCTTAATCGTGAGTTTATCTCCTACTATTTGAGATAAATAACCTTCATTTAGTGTAATAAAGACCCATAAGATGGAAGAAATATCCAATGGAATGTTATGTTCATCCTTGCATCAATATACGATCATAGATTGATCATGAATATGAAATGTGACTTCCCTTATTTTGCAATTGATATGAGCTCCATATATAGAAAGCCAATCCATGCTAAGAATCACATCAAATTCCACTATAGGAAGGATCACAAGATTTGTCAGAAGCACTTTCCCACAAACTTCAATCAAAGATGAATTGTAAACTTTTGATATGACTGTTGTGCCATTAGAGGTTGTTACAGATAACATAATATCTAACTGCTAAGGTAATATGAAGATACACTTAGAATGTTCTTCAAAATTAAATGAGTGGGTGGATCCCGAATCCAATAAAACATTTTCTACACTATAGTGGATGGTAAGTGTACCCTTCACCACTTTGTTATCATACTCCACATCGCTGATAGAAATTGCATGTGAATTTCCTTTTCCTTTTTCCTTAAGAGTTTTTTGACGTCAATCATCATAAACAACCCTTGTATTAGGGCATTGATTGGCATAATTCCCCATTTACATAAACTTGTAACATTAAATTGTAGGAGGTGCACTTTTTGTATCCTTTTCATTGTTCACATCATTAGACATTGTAACAGCCCAAGATTTTATAAAAAAATATTCTTTTTAATTTTATTAAAGTCTTGTGTTGTATGCTACACCAAAAGGAGCTTGCACAACACGCATCCTTGACTTTCCTTGCATTACACGCAATCACGACCTTCCTCGATAGCGTGTGTAATACGCAATACCGAGTTTCACTAAACAACGATATGCTATTAAAATATTATTAAAACTAGCCATTATGAATAGTAATAACCACTTTTTAAAACTCTGTAAATCTTATTTTTCAAAATTAACTTCATTTTTGGATTCGGAGTATCGAATTTAGCCTTAGGTGAAATTTTGGTACTTTTCGGATAACTTTCATATTCTGATGAATAGTGAAATTTACTAAATTATAATTAAAAACAACTTTTTTAATCGAAATAATTAATAGTGATAAATTATTAATTTGAGTGGTTTTAAAGTATATTTAGAATATATTTTTACAATTTAATACAATGTTGGTCATTGGATTTAATTTCACATTTAAACCAGACATAATCAAGTGTCAATATTTTGATAGATATTGTTTTTTTAAAAACACGCTATTTGTTTTAACAGCGGGATTTAATTATAAAATTAATTAATGAAAATTCTATGATATGAATTTGGTAAAATAGACTTCATTTTTGAATTCAGAATATGAAATATACCTTAGGATGAAATTTTGGCATTGTTCTGAAAAACATCAATTTTTGATGAATAGTGAAACTACTAAGTGGTAGTTAAAAAAATTAATTTCTTCATAAATCTTAATTTTACCGCTTCTGTGAATGGAATTTCAAAAATCCGAGAGACACGGTTGATGTCAGTAAGTAAAATGTGGTTTAATGAAATGAAAATAATTTTTGGTGAATAGTAACTTTTTACTTTTTTTTCCACGGTTAATAGTAAATAGGGTAACGAAGGGTAAATATGATATTACTATTACCCTAACACATGTCCTAATTCTATTGGATAAGTGTAATTCGACCAAAAACAACCTTATGAATATAATATGACCATTTAGGTCCACTTGGATTAGATTATGACATTTAATATTATATTATTTAATGAATAGTTAAAATTGTTAAAATCAAAGTTTAATAACTAAAACAGTTTTAATATGGGGTTATACATAAGATAAATTCGACTATAAATATTCATTAGAAAGCTAAAAAGATTTCCTACATAATGATAGTTTATTTATAATTTTTAGACTTTAAATAAATTAATTTATTTATGACACAACGATGATGCAGTAATTACCCTTTTAAGGAAATATTAACATAATTGATGTTATAAATGCTCAAATGAATGTAATTTGAGACTTTTTATGACTTAAACTAATTTTCTAGGTTACTATGATATATTAGTGTTGATTTAATCAACTTGGTTCGAACATATAATTCTGTTATGACTTTCACAAAAATCATATATCAAATAGTGTCAAAATTGACACAAAATAGTTTTTAAATCAAATATTATATTATTAATTGTTATTTTATTCCTAAAAATCTAAGGATCGGCCAAATGACTTAGATAAGGATATATTTATTAATAATATACAATTTGGGGTTCGTTTGTCATGTTATAGGAAGTGTATTAACCATATAGTGAAAGAAAACAAAAAGACACAGTAAAAGTTAAATTATTTAACTTAGAGTTAAATCTAATTGATAAGGTTAAAATAATAACCTAAACTTGTCTAAATCCTATTGGTTTATAGGATTTCGACCCATCCCCACTTTATCTTCGAAATAATACCCTTTTGAACCATTATAAACCGATTTTGACTTTAATATAAAATAATATTTTGAGATATTCCTAAGGTGCCCCTCTCCTCCCTTATAAAAGGACACCTACTCCCCCTCCTCCTCACACCAATTTGAGCACTCAAGCTCGGCCAAACCCTGCCAAAATCTCTTATCCACTTCCCTAGAAACATCCTAGAGTTTCTGTTCTTCCTCAAAGACCAATTTTAGTTCCCTAAGAGGAGGTCTCAAATAGGCGCTTCAAAGAAGAGGTAATTACCGTTACCAATTGTTTCATCTTTATTTCTTCTTCCACTTCTTCTTCATAGGTTGTTTCATTATGAAGTAATAACATCAGTATCACTCATATACTGATATGTTATTATAAGTATGAAACAACCCTATTTCACCATCTATCCATCCTACGGAAAAAGAAATCACTGCGCGTGCGTACGTACTGAATACCGTCTCCACGCCGTGGTGTAATCTATTTTCCACCACCACCATACATGGATGGGTATAATGGTGTAAAGAATAACTATACATAGTTATTACAACATCATATTTATTCTGATATATTGTATAATCCACTCCGATTCAATTCAATATTTATGAAAATGATATCATCGCTTGTGCGTACGTACGGACTACCGTCTCCACGACGCGATGAGATTCATTCTCCATGTTAACCATTTTAGAATGATTATAAAGTATATATAAGAAATAATAATGAAATATATGACATTATAAATCTACTGGATTATGTATATATAAATATATGTATGTAATCTACTTACTTCCATTTCAAGACAATAAGGAATGGAAAACAGCGTTCATGCGTACGTACGGACTACCGTCTCCATGAACGGTGTTTTTCATTTTATTTATCTATCTATTATATATATATATATACTGAATATATATGATATATAAATCAAATTTTATATTTTGGATGTAAGTAAATCATGATATAAGTAATAATAATGTCAAGAACAACAAGTCAAAACACCTACGATAAATGAAACGATTTTACCCAAAACGCTTCTTTAACATGGAATTTACAAACGAACGGGTAATATAATGTCATAAGTGAACCATATATGATATCATAACAATGAATATGATTCTATAATAAGTCAATGACATTATTTAAATCATTATACAGGAGGTTCGGACACATACGAAGCAAATCGGACCTAAGGTAAGGGAAAATATCACAATCTCATTTTTATCCGAGATTGTTTATTCGTAAGTATTTACTGGGGTGTATTTTATCATCCACATCCATGTTTAATCAACATGTAATATTATTTACATCCACTTACACTAGTTTAAATCCAATTTTACCCTTCGGTGAGTTTTTAGTAAAGAATATGAAAGGAATCTTTTGTCGTTTTTTCGTACGAGGTACTTTTTGACTTTTCCGAAAAAAGTACGAAGAATGTTTTTTTTAACTTATACGGAACGAAGGGATTTTTACGGTTTTATAAATCCTTATTTTCATGAAGCTTCCTTCAAAAGCTTTCATGACTATTTTCAATAAAATATCTTTCTTAAAAAAATTGTATGACCTTTTATGAAAAGAAATTGATTTTGAAGAAGAAAGGATATTTTCCTCAAGAATTCATTTCAAGTGTTTTATCAAAATTATTTTCCATCTAAGATAATAAAGGGTTCTGTTTATATCCCTATTATTACATGGATTTGATTATGTTGTGATGGAAATATTTTTATGAATTCCATTATCTTATATGAATTGTTTTATGATGGCATGTTGTTTAAGAATCCCATTTTTATTACATGGGTTATACAATGATGAATGATTTATGAATTTGTGGCACACATAAGAAAGGATTCATTACAAGATGGGTGGGACCTATATCTCTCTCCAATGCATTGGGTAAAGATTTTATATCTCATGAGATAGACATGGCTGGAATGGTAGGTTATACCGGTTCAGTGAAACAGGACTGAAACGAGGGTTACTCGATTCAGAAAGGGACTTTGTCCACTAAGATAGTCTTGGAAATGAGTCTTGACTAACAAGAAATGATTTTCCATGATTATGTGTGCATGCCACAAAGTTTCAAGTTTTATTTTATGATTATGGGGATCTCATTTTCACTTCTATGATTTATTCCATGTTAAGATATTATGATCTCTTTTGCAGGTTTTTTTGATTTTCAAAAAGATATGATATGATTTTTATTTCCTTTATTTTCCCTTGCTGAGCATTTGAGCTCACCCTTTTATGTTTTCTTTTCCCCAGGATATAAAGAAACGTTTTAGGTAAAAAAAAGAGAAATATCTTTATGGGAGATGTTGAAGATCTTTCACCACGATTAGAAGATTACGTTCCGAGTTTCCAAAGACACTAAACTATTACGATCCTTATGTGTGTGTTTTTGTTATGTACTAAGTATTCCGCAAATGTAATGTAATATCAATGTACGTCAGGCATCGGGTCTCTACCGTTGGTATCAGAGGAAAGGTTTAGTCAACCTTTGGAAACTAGTATGAGAAAACGTTAGTGAGATCCCTAGAGATATTTCTAAGGTATGTCTAGGGATGTCCATAAGGTTAAGTATACGTATAGGTTATAGTACTAGAATTACGCTAACGATCATAGAATTAAACCTAATATGTTAGATATTGAAGGTACTCCCCCTTTATTATGTTGTTTTCCCTAGCATGATTTTTGCCTCTCACACTATTCTTTTTGGGTTTTAGACGATGGCTGGAACCCGAAGGAACCGTGTTGATCAATGTAATGGACAATGCAATGATTGTCCTCCTGAACAAACAAATGTTATGGGAGATGGAGTGCAAAATCTTATTTCTATACTTACACAAGCTATGAATCATTCTGGACTTCCAAATGAGCAGAGAAAGGAACAATATTCTATTGAGTCCTTCATGAGGCAACGTCCACCTTCTTTCAGTGGTTCTTCTGATCCACTTGTTGCTGAACAATGGATCAGTACCACTGAAAAGATATTTTCAGTTCTTCAATGTTCTGAACATGATAAAGTCATCTTAGCAGTATATCGTTTGGAAGGTGAAGCTGATCAATGGTGGAATCTTATGAAGAATACGAGGCCAAGAGATGAAATTGAGTCCATGGAATGGGACGAGTTCAAGAACTTATTTTTCAATAAGTACTTCCCTCGTATTCTTCGAACAAAGATGGAGAAGGAGTTTCTTGAACTAAAGAAAAAGGATGATGAATCTGTTGGTATATACGAAGCAAATTTTACAAGACTTGCAAGGTATGCATCTGGCATTATCATCCAACCTGAAAGTAAAGTTGATCGATTTTTCAGTGGCTTAAAACCAAGTCTTCGAAGGGCATTAGCTATAAGAGACTTCAGTAGCTATGAAGAAATTGTGCGTTGTGCTATCAAGGTAGAAATGGAAGTTGGTGTTACATATCCATCTCATGGGTTTGACAAGAAACGAAAGATGGAGTTCAAGGAGAAAACTCAGAATAATGGTGAAAAGAAGATGAATGTATCCTTATGCACAAAGTGTGGAAAGAAGCATGGTGGAGATTGTCTTAAAGGGACTAGAAAATGTTTTAAGTGTGGAAAAGAAGGTCATCGAACAGCTGAGTGTCGAAGTAATGGAAAATGGGATTCTAATGAAGTGAATAAAGCAAACACTGCAGAGAACGTACAACCAACACTTCAATGCTTCAAGTGCAAGGAAATGGGGCATTATGCTAATAAATGCCCTAATCCAAGGGTTAGTGATGATCGACATGAGCAACCGCTTAAGGCAAAGGACAAAGGGAAGTCACATGCGATCACTATTGGCAATGTTGAATATGACAACGATGTGGTGGAATGATTAAGTGTTTATGTAATGGGATTTCGAAATAATGTTGTATTACTGAGTATTGCAATATTTATTGATGTGGTATTCAAAGTGATTGATATATTTTGGAAATAAGATGATATGCGCATAATGAAGGGAAAATGAGAAAATGAAATGTTTAATAGTATTCCTGAGCTCATGATTGATATAAGGACTAAGTGATATCATGGTTTGAGTATATAGAATTTTGAGGATTTTGGTTTGTGGAAAGTGTTAACTTTAAACTGCATTCATGTTTTCACTATGGTATTCAAGAGAATACATGATTAAGGACTTTGAATGATTAGAATGTGACCAACAAAACATATCTTATGATATATGGGAGTGGACTGCAGTATTATGGATAAGCCTAAAGATTGGAATGGATTATGTTGGACATAAGTGAGTATTGTTTAAGGATATAAGTTTTTTTCAATATTATTGATGGGATGTTATAGTAATGTAGTTTTAGAAAAAGGACAACCTGCAGGACGGGCGACATCCCATCGCTTCGGACAAGGCTGTGGGAATCGAACCCACAACCGAAGTGCGACTGGCCTTTATCGCCTACCACTGGCATACAGGAAGTCCCTGTTTAGTAGAAACTAGTTTTATTATATTAAGCAGTATGATATATGAAGTATAAGTCCATTTTTGGAACCATATGTGATTAATCTCACTATAGATCGACTTATGTGTATAATTTTTGCTAACCTTTTGTTTGAGATAGATGGAATGACCCGTCATTCTATCACATGATCTGCTAACACTTCACGAATAACAAATTCAACTTCATTTATTTAAGAGATGAAGTGGAAATTGTTCAAGGCATGAACAGCAGTGTGATTGTACCAAAATAAAGTAAGTATTTATTCTAATTCAAATTTTTAACTTTAGGGAAATGATCTTGAAAACCAAAAATGTTGTCCTAGTGATCTTATACCTGATGAATCAGATGGTACCTTATATCATCACAAATCTATGGATTTGTGATTACTGGCTTTTCCATAGCCATGTTCTCTACCACTCTCCATCAGAACATGATGGTTAGATTTCTCTTCCATATCCATATTTTCACCTATGTGGAAACCCAATGAATAGTTTATTTGGGTAACCGTTACGTTTCATACTTTTGTATTTAAAGATTGGTTTTGATATTCCTTTTTACGATGTGGGTTTCTATTAAAGAAACTTTCGAATAGTAAACCATTTATAACCCCGATGAATTTCGAGGGCGAAATTCATTTTAAGGGGGGTAGAATGTAACAGCCCAAGATTTTATAAAAAAATATTCTTTTTAATTTTATTAAAGTCTTGTGTTGTACGCTACACCAAAATGAGCTTACACAACACGCATCCTTGACTTGCCTTTCATTACACGCAATCACGACCTTCCTCGATAGCGTGTGTAATATGCAATACCGAGTTTCACTAAACAACGATATGCTATTAAAATATTATTAAAACTAGCCGTTATGAATAGTAATAACCACTTTTTAGAACTCTGTAAATATTATTTTTCAAAATGAACTTCATTTTTGGATTCGGAGTATCGAATTTAGCCTAAGGTGAAATTTTGGTACTTTTCGGATAACTTTCATATTCTGATGAATAGTGAAAATTACTAAATTATAATTAAAAACAACTTTATTAATCGAAATAATTAATAGTGATAAATTATTAATTTGAGTGGTTTTAAAGTATATTTAGAATATATTTTTACAATTTAATACAATGTTGGTCATTGGATGTAATTTCACATTTAAACCAGACATAATCAAGTGTCAATCTTTTGATAGATATTGTTTCTTAAAAACGCGCTATTTGTTTTAACAGCGGGATTTAATTATAAAATTAATTAATGCAAATTCTATGATATGAATTTGGGAAAATAGACTTCATTTTTGAATTCGGAATATGAAATATAGCTTAGGATGAAATTTTGGCATTGTTCTGAAAAACATCAATTTTTGATGAATAATGAAACTACTAAGTGGTAGTTAAAAAAATTAATTTCTTCATAAATCTTAATTTTACCACTTCTGTGAATGGAATTTCAAAAATCCGAGAGACACGGTTGATGTCAGTAAGTAAAATGTGGTTCAATGAGATGAAAATAATTTTTGGTGAATAGTAACTTTTTACTTTTTTTTACCACGGTTAATAGTAAATAGGGTAACTAAGGGTAAATATGATATTACTATTACCCTAACACATGTCCTAATTCTATTGGATAAGTGTAATTCGACCAAAAACAACCTTATGAATATAATATGACCATTTAGGTCCACCTGGATTAGATTATGACATTTAATATTATATTATTTAATGAATAGTAAAAATAGTTAAAATCAAAGTTTAATAACTAAAACAGTTTTAATATGGGGTTATACATAAGATAAATTCGACTATAAATATTAATTAGAAAGCTAAAAATATTTCCTACATAATTATAGTTTATTTATAATTTTTAGACTTTAAATAAATTAATTTATTTATGACACAACGATGATGCAGTAATTACCCTTTTAAGGAAATATTAACATAATTGATGTTATAAATGCTCAAATGAATGTAATTTGATACTTTTTATGACTTAAACTAATTTTATAGGTTACTATGATATATTAGTGTTGACTTAATCAACTTGGTTTGAACTTATAATTCTGTTATGACTTTTACAAAAATCATATATCAAATAGTGTAAAAATTGACACAAAATAGTTTTTAAATCAAATATTATATTATTAATTGTTATTTTATTCCTAAAAATCTAAGGATCGGCCAAATGACATAGATAAGGATATATTTATTAATAATATACAATTTGGGGTTCTTTTGGCATGTTATAGTAAGTGTATTAACCATATAGTGAAAGAAAACAAAAAGACACGGTAAAAGTTAAATTATTTAACTTAGAGTTAAATCTAATTGATAAGGTTAAAATAATAACCTAAACTTGTCTAAATCCTATTGGTTGATAGGATTTCGACCCATCCCCACTTTATCTTCGAAATAAGACCCTTTGGAACCATTATAAACCGATTTTGACTTTAATATAAAATAATATTTTGAGATATTCCTAAGGTGCCCCTCTCCTCCCTTATAAAAGGACACCTCCTCCCCCTCCTCCTCACACCAATTTGAGCACTCAGGCTCGGCCAAACCCTTCCAAAATCTCTTCTCCACTTCCCTAGAAACATCTTAGAGGTTCTGGTCTTCTTCAAAGACCAATTTTAGTGCCCTAAGAGGAGGTCTCAAAGAGGCGCTTCAAAGAAGAGGTAATTACCGTTACCAATTCTTTCATCTTTATTTCTTCTTCCACTTCTTCTTCTTAGGTTGTTTCATTATGAAGTAATAACATCAGTATCACTCATATACTGATATGTTATTATAAGTATGAAACAACCCTATTTCACCATCTATCCATCCTACGGAAAAAGAAATCACTGCGCGTGCGTACGTACGGAATACCGTCTCCACGCCGTGGTGTAATCTATTTTCCACCTCCACCTTACATGGATGGTTATAATGGTGTAAAGAATAACTATACATAGTTATTACAACATCATATTGATTCTGATATATTGTATAATCCACTCCGATTCAATTCAATATTTATGAAAATGATATCATCGCTCGTGCGTACGTACGGACTACCGTCTCCACGACGCGATGAGATTCATTCTCCACGTTAACCATTTAAGAATGATTATAAAGTATATATAAGAAATAATAATGAAATATATGACATTATAAAGCTACTGGATTATGTATATATAAATATATGTATGTCATCTACTTACATCCATTTCAAGACAATAAGGAATGGAAAACAGCGTTCATGCGTACGTACGGACTACCGTCTCCATGAACGATGTTTTTCATTTTATTTATATATCTATTATATATATATATACTGAATATATATGATATATAAATCAAATTTTATATTCTGGAAGTAAGTAAATCATGATATAAGTAATAATAATGTCAAGAACAACAAGTCAAAACACCTACGATAAATGAAACGATTTTACCCAAAACGCTTCTTTAACATGGAATTTACAAAAGAACGGGTAATATAATATCATAAGTGAACCATATATGATATCATAACAATGAATATGATTCTATAATAAGTCAATGACATTATTTAAATCATTATAAAGGAGGTTCGGACACATACGAAGCAAATCGGACCTAAGGTAAGGGAAAATATCACAATCTCATTTTTATCCGAGATTGTTTATTCGTAAGTATTTACTGGGGTGTATTTTATCATCCACATCCATGTTTCATCAATATGTAATATTATTTACATCCACTTACACTAGTTTAAATCCAATTTTACCCTTCGGTGAGTTTTTAGTAAAGAATATGAAAGGAATCTTTTGTCGTTTTTTCGTACGAGGTACTTTTTGACTTTTCCGAAAAAAGTACGAAGAATGTGTTTTTTAACTTATACGGCACGAAGGGATTTTTACGGTTTTATAAAGCCTTATTTTCATGAAGCTTCCTTCAAAAGATTTCATGACTATTTTCAATAAAATATCTTTCTTAAAAAAATTGTATGACCTTTTATGAAAAGAAATTGATTTTGAAGAAGAAAGGATATTTTCCTCAAGAATTAATTTCAAGTGTTTTATCAAAATTATTTTCCATCTAAGATAATAAAGGGTTCTGTTTATATCTCTATTATTACATGGATTTGATTATGTTGTGATGGAAATATTTTTATGAATTCCATTATCTTATATGAATTGTTTTATGATGGCATGTTGTTTAAGAATCCCATTTTTATTACATGGGTTATACAATGATGAATGATTTATGAATTTGTGGCACACATAAGAAAGGATTCATTATAAGATGGGTGGGACCTATATCTCCCTCCAATGCATTGGGTAAAGATTTTATATCTCATGAGATAGACATGGCTGGAATGGTAGGTTATACCGATTCAGTGAAACAGGACTGAAACGAGGGTTACTCGATTCAGAAAGGGACTTTGTCCACTAAGATAGTCTTGGAAATGAGTCTTGACTAACAAGAAATGATTTTCCATGATTATGTGTGCATGCCACAAAGTTTCAAGTTTTATGTTATGATTATGGGGATCTCATTTTCACTTCTATGATTTATTCCATGTTAAGATATTATGATCTCTTTTGCAGGTTTTTTTGATTTTCAAAAAGATATGATATGATTTTTATTTCCTTTATTTTCCCTTACTAAGCATTTGAGCTCACCCTTTTATGTTTTCTTTTCCCCAGGATATAAAGAAAGGTTTTAGGTAAAAAAAAGAGAAAGATCTTTATGGGAGATGTTGAAGATCTTTCACCACGATTAGAAGATTACGTTCCGAGTTTCCAAAGACACTAAACTATTACGATCCTTGTGTGTGTGTTTTTGTTATGTACTATGTATTCCGCAAATGTAATGTAATGTCAATGTACGTCAGGCTTCGGGTCTCTACAGACATCTTCTTCCCATAATTGAGGCATTCAAATGTTGGATGACCTTATTTTCCACATTTGAAACATTTACTTGTCCCTTTAAGACAACTCCCTCCATGTTTCATTCCACACATTGATCATAAGGGAAAAATCATCTTCATTTCATTGTGCTCTTTAGATTTCCCTGTGAATTCCAATTTCCTCTTCTAATCAAACCCATATGACTGATTGGTTTCTCCAATATCCATCTCAACCTTGAGAGAACATCGAACGATTTCCTCATAGCTATTGAAGTCCCTTATGGCTAATTCCCTCGAAGACTTGGTTTTAACCCACTAAAGAATCAATTGATCTTACTCTCAGGTTGGATAATAATCCCAGAAGCGTACCTTTAAAGTCTTGTAAAATTTTCTTCGTAGGTACAAATAGATTCATCATCCTTTTGCTTCAGTTCAAGAAACTCATTCTCCATTTTTTCAAAGACTTTGGGGGATGTACTTATTGAAAAAACGTTCTTGAACTCGTCCCATTCCATGGATTCAATTTCATCCATTTGGCTCGTATTCTTGATATGATTCCACCATTGATCAACTTCACCTTCCAAATGATATAGTGCTAATATGACTTTATCATGTTCAGAACAATGAAGAACTGAAAATATATTTTCAGTAGTACTGATCCATTGTTCAAAAACTAATGGATCAGTTGACCCGCTGAATGAGGGTGGACGCTGCCTCACAAAGGATTCAACAGAATGTTACTCCTTCATTTACACTTTTGGAAGTCCTGCATGATTCATATCTTTAGAAAGTTGTGTTATCATGTCTACAAGAATTTTCATTCCAACTCCTATAACGTTTGGTTGCTCAGGAAGACAATCATTGCATTTCCCATCACATTTAGAATTAACACATTTCGTTCGGGTTCCAGCCATTGACTATAACCTATAAGCATAGTGTGAGAAACACTATATATAATAGGAAAACCACATAATAAAGAATAAATGTTCTCACTTAAGTTCTTATCATAGGTTATTCGTGGACATTTCTAGAACACTAAGATTTTGTTCTATGCTTAGACTTATCCTTAGGGTTCTTACTAAGGTTTTCACATCCAATTTTCCAAAGGTTGACTATACCTTTCCTCTGATACCAACTATAACGACCCATACATTACATAGATGATTATTAAATCATAATTGAAGCATAATTATTACAACATATAACAAAACCATGAAAGGACAGTATAGGTATAGTGTCTATTGAATGTGGGAAACATAAACAACTGGTTCATAAATCATCTACATTGTCTCCCATTTATTTCATCATATCTTGAGTTCCTTTTGGCATATCCTACTTAATAACCTTCTTTCTGACCCAGGGAATGAAAACATACAAAAGGGTGAGCTCAAATGCTCCGTAAGGGTAGGAAAAGTAAATATCATATTCAAAACAATATATCATTTCGAAAATAATATCCTACAAAAGAGATCATAATATCATAACATGGGATAAATCATAGTAGTGAAATGAAATCCCAATAATCATAAAATGAAACATGAAACATTGTGGCATATACACATAATCATATAGAATCATTTCATATAATTCAAGACTCATTTCCAAGATTATCCTAGCAGACAAAGTCCATTTCTGAACCGAGTTCACTCCTCATTTCAGTCCTGTATCACTAAACCAGATTAACCTTCTGTTGAAAACATTTCTATCTCATGAGATATAAATATTTACCAAATGAATTGGAGGGAGATATAGGTCACACCCATCTAATAATGAAACCATTATTATGTGTGTAAAAATCATAAATCATAGAATAACCCATGTAATAAAAATAGGGTTCTTAAACATCATGCCATCATAACATAATACATATATGATAAAAGGACATAATAGAATTAATTCCATAATAACATAATCAAACTAATGTAAAAATGGTGATAGAAACATAACACTATATTATCTTATATAGAAAATATTTTTGATAAAACACTTGAACTCCATTCTTGAGGAAAATATCCTTTCTACTTCAAAAACATTTTTCCTTTCATAACATGTCAAAAAATTTTAAACTAAAGGAATTTGATTACAAATAAACATAAAAACAAGTAATGGAAGCTTAAGGGAAATAATTTTCTATGAAATCATAAAAATACATTCAATCTGTATAAGTTACAAAAACCTTCTCCTCGTACTTTGGCCGGAAATGTCAAAAAGTATCTCTTACTAAAAACGACAAAAGATTCCTTTCATATATTTTACATAAAACTCACCAATGTGTAAAATAGGATTTAAAAAAATGTAGTAGGATATAAATATTATTACATATTTAGGAAACATGGATGTGGATGATAAATATTCCCCAATAAATTCTGAGGTATAAACAATCTCGGATAAAAATGATACTGTGCGATTTTCCCTTACCTTAGGTCCAATTTTCTTCGTACGTGTCTGAACCTCTAGTATAATGATTTAAATAATGTTATTGACATATTACAGAATCTTAGTAATTGTTATGATATCATATATGGTCATATTATTAGCTTCATATTAGTGATATTTCATTGCTACTTGTTATTCTGGTGTTTATTTCTTTTTATTCTTATGCGTGTTTTGACAAATAAATTTTTATTATTATTTTTAGGATATAGATACCCCATTTCAAGAATTTTATTAGTTTAATATATATCATATTTATTATTTAATTAATTTATATAATCAATATGCATTTAAGACCATGTAGAACTAGTTTCATCACATCGTGGAGACGATAGGGCATACGTACGCACGAGCGATGATATCATTCCCATGATTGTGGAATTGTTTTGAAGTGTATGTATACTATTTCAGAAAAAATATCACTTTATAATAATCATATATAGTTATTATTTACACCATTATACCCATCCATGTAATGTGGTGGAGGAAAATAGATTACACCATGGCGTGGAGACGGTATTCTGTACGTACGCACGTGCGGTGATTTCGTTTTCCGTAGCAATGATAGAAGGTGAAATAGGGTTGTTTCATATTTATAATAACATTTAAGTATATTAGTGATACTTATGTTATTACTTCATAATTAAACAACAAAATAAGAATAAATAGAAGAAGAAATAAAGATGAAAGAATCAGTAACAGACATTACCTCTTCTTTGAAGTGCCTCTTCTTAACCTCCTCTTAGGGAACTAAAGATGGTCTTTGAAGAAGACCAGTACCTCTAGAATGTTTCTATGGAAGTGGAGAAGATAAATTTGCAGCGGTTATCCGAGCTTGAAGTCTCAATGTGGTGTGAGGAGGAGAGGGAATATGTTCCCTTTTATAATGGAGGAAAGGGGACCTTAGGAAAAACTTAATATATTATTTTATAATAAAGTCATATTTGGTTTTTAATATCTCTAATTTGACTTATTTCGAGGATAAGGAGGGTATGGGTCGAAATAATCTCACAAAATATTTTTTTAGACAATTTTAGGTTTATATTTTAACCTTATCATTTAGATTGAACTCTAAGTTAAATTGTTTAACTTTTACTATGACTTCTAGTTTTCTTACACTATATGGTAATTAAACGTACTATATCAAGCCAAACGAACCCCAAGTGGTTCATTATTAATATATTTAACCTTATCTAAGACATTTGTTCTATCCTTATATTTTTAGGAATAAATAATAATTAATAATATATTATTTGTTTTAAAAACTATTTTACCTCAATTTTGACACTATTTGGTAATTGATTTTTGTGAAAATTATAACAACATGATTAGTCAGAAAAAAGTTAATTAAATCAATAATAATATGTCATATTAACCTATAAAATTAGTTTAAATCATAAAAAGTCTCAAATTAAATTTATTTGGGTATTTATAATATCAATTATGTTAGTATTTCATTAATAAGGTTATTACTGCATCATCATTGTGTCATTAATAAATTTAATTACTTAACATCTAAAAATTATTAATAAAATACCATTATGTATTAAATCATTTTATCTATCTAATTAATATTTATAGTCGAATCATATCTTATTTATAACCCTATATTATAAATTTTTTAGTTATTAAACTTTGATTTTAACTATTCTAACTCTTCTTTAAATAAAATAATATTAAATGTCCTAATCAAATCCATGTGGACCTAAATGGTCAAATTTTATTCATAAGGTTATTCTTGGTAGAATTAAACTTATCCAATATAATTGGGGCATGTGTTAAGGTAATAATAATACCATTTTACCGTCAATTACCCTATTTACTTTTAACCGTGGTAAATAAAATTAAAAAGTTACTATTCACCAAAAATTATTTTTATCTTATTGAACCACATATTACTCCTTGATTTTAAACGTGTCTCTCTGACTTTCGAAATTACACTCACAAAATCAGTAAAATTATGTTTTATGTAAATTTTCAAACTCTTCTAGGTGGTTTGTAAAAGACGGAAAAAAGTTCAATTAAATTTTTATATGTATAACAATATTATAAAATGACTCCAATGTATTAATTTGAAATTATATAGGTATTATGTATAAATTTTGAACAAAAATAAATTTAAATAAAATAAAAAATTATTTAAATGAAAAGTCAGTTTTTAAATAGTAACACAGTGTTTTCACTATTCATAAAAAATTGAATGTTTTCAGAAAAATACAAAAAATTTACCCTAGTATAATTACGATATTACGAATCCAAAAATGAAGTCTATTTTGAATGATAAAATTTATAAAATTTCAAAAAGTGGGTATTACTATTCATAATTTCTAGTTTTAATAATATTTTATTAGCATATCATTGTTTAGTGAATCTCGGTATTGAGTACAGCACAAGCTATCGAAGAAGGTCGTGATTGCGTGTAAATAATGCCAAGCTAGTGGTTTGTGTAGTGAAAGAATTCTTTGATGATAACATAAAAACAAAATATTTCTCATAAAAATAACGGGTGCTACAATGTGTAAATCCTCAATACACATGAAGCAGAAGTATAACCTAGTTGGACATGATTTACCATGTGTAAACACCCATTTCACATGATGTATCATTATACTATACTTTACCCAATGCATTGGAGATCTATAATATCCCATCGTTCTTAGAAATTTCATTTCAGGCATAAGTGTGCCACATAGGTCATATAACCGGGATTCATAAAACTTAATCATTTATTCCATGATAATGGAATGTGGAATTCATACATGAAACATTTTAATCAATAAGTAAATTTGCATAAATTTGAATACCCTTGATAGAGAAATGGTCATGGTATTCACTACATAATGACATTGACATGGAAAATTGGTGCAATTTCGGCAGCGTAACTATGCGACGTAATAATTAAAAAAAATGATTGATGAGAGAGAAAGAGTTTTCTCATCATATGTACATGAAATGGACAGTAAGGGGTTATATAGATACATGAAATAACATTTTTAATTTATTTTAGATACATGATACAAAAGAATTCCTTGAATGTAAAAGAGTAGAGAGAAATTCCTTTCGGAATTTCAACATTGCAACAAGTGTACATGGGAGGCATTTAATGATAGGTAAAGGGGTCTCCCATCATTAAAACATAAAGAGGGATGTATGGGGGAGGTGAAAACCCATACCCCATCATTTATAATTGATTTCTAAAGGCCATAACTACATTATAAATATTATAGAAAAATGAGAAAGGTCGAAAAACCCTTACTTGGAAGTGTGCATTCAAAGGCTTGAGAGAGGATTTAGAGAGGAATCTGGGAACATGGGGCACCTTGGGTGGATTCTAGAGAGATTAGGGATGAGGTTGAATGAACTTAATATGCTTTGAGTGTGGAGGAAGTGATAGCTTGGGTGGGTTTATTTAGGAAATGTGAGTTAATTATTTAATATTTTGGTCTGGGACTCCTCACATTAATCTAATCCAAACCACAAACCCTACCATGGTTTTTTATCATGGTTTTTTGAAAAGTGAAGTGGAAAAAAATATTTTATACTTCCAATGTACTAAATTCTTAAAATAAAGGGGTTTATTATTAAGAGGTGAGTCACACTCTTAAGGAAAACAATTTAAAAAGACAAGATGTTTAATAATCCTTATTGGGTCCATTAATGATTTGTAAAATAAGTCCAAAAAACCCAGAGTCACATTATGTTAATGTTAAAACATATATTGACCAAACATAAGGCTTTTAGTGTTTTATTCCATCACTATTGGGTTATTATTTTGTCATAAAACACATTATATATTTAAATGGTATTTAATGTTTACCCAAAAAATTGACTGTCTCAAAAAATTATGAAAATTTCATTGTTGGATAATTTTGATGTCATGATTCCAGAAATAATATTTATTTTATATAAATAGTTTTCTAAATATGTTTATTTTCACTTTTAAAATTAAAACTGACATTTATCGAAAATTCACGTGTTTTGACAAAAACTGCATTCAATCCTTAATAAAAATTACAATTGCATTCATAAAAATATAAGGTCATTTATATTAAATAAAAATTAATTTAATAAAAATATTAAAAAATATTAAAAAATTATTTAATTCAAAAATCCTTAAATTCACCAAAATATATTTCTCAGTTGAACATTTAGTAAAATACCATTTGTGCTTAAAAAACATTTTACAATGTAACATTAATAAAATGAAAGTATATTCATTATTATATACAAAAATAATGTAGATAACCATAAGGATAAGGTCTTGTTACATAACCCCTTATAACACGTGCATAAGACCGAAGAGTATGGTGTGTGATGGTGACAGACTATTAGGGTGGCTCAGATACCATTTCTTTAGTTGTAATCTCTATCAACTTCCACTTCTCCTGTAGGCAGTCCCGCTCGAGCATTATATATTCATGATCATATTAGGCTTAGTCAAGAGCAAAGCCCAAATATGCAACCACCCTACCAAGATCTGATAAATGGGCTTTGTATGGGAAACGTATACGAGATGAGGCCATCACATCCTTTGTCTGAGAAAATTATATTTGATAAAGCCTTATATTTATACTAATTATGTGGTTACTATTCATCATCTATATTAGAAACTGTCACAATTCGTATCATAAAACCAAAGAAGTTGACAATTTATATACACATTTTACATAGGGAAACATTTAATTAGATCAGGAGGGATTTCAATTAATGAATGTTTGGGTCATTACAATCATCCCCCATAATAAAAAATCCGCCCTCGAAATTTTATTTCCCCACACTAAAACAGATGTGGGTATCTCAGCTTCATCATTTCCTCTGATTCCCATGCCGCTTCTTCAAACTTGTGGTTTTTCCACAACACCTTGACGAGGGTCATTTTCAAATTTCGTTGAACTTTTTCTCTACGATCTATGATCTTCACTGGTTTCTCCTCATAAGAAAGATCGTCATATAACTATACCACCTCTAAGGAGATTCCAAGTGAAGGTTATGGTATGTGAATCCTTAATAGGGATACACGAAATACATCATGTACTTTGGCCATGGTTGGTGGAACTGCTAGTCTATAGGCCACAACCCCGACACGATCAAGAATCTCGAATGGGCCGATGTACCTTGGACTTAACATCCCGTTTTATCCAAATCTCATGAACTTATTCCATGAAGATATTCATAGAAATTCCATGTCTACAACTTTAAGATCAAGGTCTCTTCGACAGTTACCTTCATAACTCTTATGTCGACTCTCTCCTGCCTTTATATCCTGCTGAATTGTTTCACCTTCTCTACCATTTCATCGACCATTTCTGGTCCAAGCAGCTTACGCTCACCGACCTCATCCCAACACGTCAGTGTTATGCACCTTTTCCCATAATCGTCTTTATATGGTGGCATTTGGATGCTCGAGTGGAAGCTATTTTTATAAGATAACTCATCCAGAGAATATGTTGATCCCATCCTCCTTTAAAGTCCATCGAGCACACTCTCAAAATTACCTCAAGTGTTTCGATAGTCCACTCAGATTGGACATCAGTTTGAGGATTATAGGATGTACTGAAGTTTAGTTTAGTATTCAGTCCATGTTGAAGACTCTTCAAAAACATAGAGGTTAATCTTGGATCTCGATCAGACACAATAGGTAGTGGTATACTATGTAGTCTTACCAAATCCCTGATATATATATTTTCCATTTGATCCAATGGTAAATCTTCCCAAATAGTAATGAACTGTTCAGCCTTTGTAAGACGATCCACAAAAACCCAGATTTCATTGTTGTCTTTGGATGTCTTTGGATGTACGGTGACAAAGTCCATGGTGATGTTATCCCATTTCCATTCTGATATGGGCAGTGGTGGCATCAACCCCTTAGACTTCTGCCTATCTGTCATCACTTTCTGACACACCAGGAACCTTGATGTGTATTTAGCGATCTCCTTCTTCATATTATCCCACCAGTAATGCTCTCAGAGATCTCGATACATCTTTGTGTTTCCTGGGTGAATAAAGAAATTTGAACTATGTGCATCATCCAAAAGTTATTTCTTCAGATCTGGACTTGATGGAACACAGAGTCTTTTTAGAAAATCTCATCATTCTTTCAATATTAACATTAAAACCCTAGTATTTCCCTTTTCAGATAGCTTCGACTTCTTCCTGAATTACCACACCATCCTTTTGAGATTCCTTTATCTTTTACAAAAGTAAAAGTTTAGTAATCATTTGATAAAGGATTTATGATGTTCTGTTATTATTGATTCCCATTTCCATCTTCATCAAATCTAAAATTATTGGATCCTTTTTAATTCTAATTAATAATAAAATTGATGGGACCTTTGTACTTAGGGAATCCACCGCCTTGTTCGCTTTTACAGGGTGGTAATGGATTGAGCAGTCATAGTATTTGATCAGCTCTAAACATCATCATTTTCACATGTTAAACTCTTTATGTATGAATATATACTTGAGAATTTTTTTGTCCGTATATATTTAAAACTTCACCCCAAAGTGATAGCAACGGAACATTTTCAATGCGATGATCACTGCAGCCATCTTGAGGTCATGTGTTGGATAGCTCTGTTCATGAACATTCAATTTACATGAAAAATTGGTAATTAATTTGTCATTTTTCATTAACAAAAATCCCATTATCTTCTTCGAAGCATTACTGAATAACACAAATATTTCACCACTTGTGGGTAAAGTGAGCATAGGTGTTGTGATAATACCCCTTTTCAACTCCTTGAAACTTTTGTTCCCATTAATCAATCCAAGAAATCGTTACTCCCTTCAGAGTTATCTTGGTAAGAGGGTTGGAAAATGGTGATAAATTTCTCACAAATCATAAATAATATCGAGCTAACCCCAAGAAGCTACGAATATACATTGCTGATGTTGTCCTTCGCCATCCCTCCCTTGCATCTATTTTTGATGGATCCAAAGATATCCCATTTCATTTGAGGATATAGCCCACGAATGAGACATCCTTCAACTAGAACTCACACCTGTTTTACTTTCTATAGAGCTTCTCCTTCCGCAAGGTCTCTAGTACTGTTCTTAGATGTGCTTCATGATCCTCCTTGGTTTTAGAGTTTATATAAATATCATCTATAAAGACTACCACAAATTTGTCGAGGTAATCTATAAAGACTATATTCATAATTTCCATGAAGATTACTAGAGCATTAGTGAGTATAAAAGGCATTACTATTAATTAATAGTGCATGTATGTTGTAAGAAAAGCAATCTTGGGGATATCTTCTTTTTTCACCCTTACTTGATAATATCCCGACCACAAATCCACCATGGAGAAATATTGTGCACCACACAGCTGATCAAACAAGTCATCAATTCGTGGGAGAGGGTACATGTTATTAAACATGATTTTGTTAATCTCACGATAATCGATGCAAAGGCACATTGACCCATCCTTCTTTAGGATGAAGAGGACTGGTTCACCCCATGATAAAGAACTTGGGCATATAAACCATTTATCCAGATTTTCCAGTAGTCGTTTCTTCAGATCTTCAAGCCCCACAACAGACATTATATATGGTGTTTTGGATATTGGAAATGCCACAGGTATAGGTTCAATAGATATTTATACATTCCTTCTATGAGGAAGACCAGAAAATTCCTCAGTAAACAATTTAATGAATTCCGTCTCAATCAGCATGTCCTATAACATGGTTGCATCATTTTACTCAATCATCTAATATAAATATGCATGCTCATAGGGAAGTAATATCCACTCATGAGATAATGGAGATATAGAAGATTCATCTTCATCCTTGCACATGTAAAGAATCGGGGGTTGATTCTCAACATGGAGAGTGATTTCTCTCTCACGACAATTTATTTTTTCTATATATAAAGAAATACAGTGAATGCAAAAAATTGAATCAAATTCTACCATAGGGAGTAAGAAGAGGTTCTCCGGAATTTTTAATCCATATATTTTGACCTGGGAGGAGTTTTATTCATGGGATGTAATGATTACCCCATTTTCTTATAGTCACTAACATCTTCAGTTCCATGATTTTTGGTGCTTCTATGATTGATCTACTATACTTTAGAGATATTAATGAATGTGTAGAATGTAAATCAAAAAGTATGATCACTATTCTTGAATGAATAACTAGCATACCTATCCCAACTTCGTTTTCGGAGTTCAGTTCAGTAGTAGTGATGGAAAAAGATCACCCTTGCTGCCTTGGAGGTTATTGGTTGCCTCTGAAAACCCTTGGATAAGGGATCATATTTGAAGATGCCCTGATTCATTTTACTTTTAGCCATGAACCACTCATTGAGTTTCATATGGAGCATTCCTCTCCTATGTCCTAGTAGCGGGTCCTTCATGCCGACAGTTAATAGATAGTTTCCCTTCTCATCCACACCTAAAGCATTTCCCCATCCCCTTCAAGAAATTTCAGGGCTACATCTTTCCTCACCATTGGCATGTGGGGTGTCGAATCATAATTTCAGGGCTACATCTTTCCTCACCATAATATTCTATGATCTCTATTTTGACCATGAGGGAACTTCAGACAATTTCCTCATATATATCGATGATGTGGATTTCCAGCGCTTTCCACAGGCTAGGTTTTAGCCCACCAAAGAAGCGGTCAAACTTTTATTTGGGGGTAATGACAAAGCCGAGATCATATCATGCAAGCCTTGTGAGGTTTTCCTCGTATGCTCCAATATATTCATTATAATTTTTCTTTAGTTCAATGATGTCTCTTTCTACCTTAAGCTAGTGGGTAATTTGAAAATATTTATCGGAAAACATCTTCTGGAAATCCTTCCATTCAAATGCCTCGTCTCCTCCACATGATTCATATTTTCGATCAATGTACACCATTGATAAACTTTACCCTCTAGATGATAAGAAACTAGGATAACCTTTTCTTTTTCATAACATTGATTGATAGAGAAAATATTTTCAATGTAGTTGATCCATTGTTTAGCGATTGAGGGATCAGATGATCCATTAAAAGTAGGATGCATATGTCTCATGAAGCTCTCGATAGCGACTTGTTCATTCTTATGGGGGGGGGGGTTGAATGTTCTTCTTGACCCATGTTTCAATTCAAATATTGAGTTAGATGATAGAGAATAATGACAATGTTCAATATTTCCTCTCCCATTGTATTGGTCATCTCATTATTACAGTCATCAAATTGATCTTCACATAGGTTGTTAGCCCAAGTCACCCTATTACCGGCCGTTGGAATGAATAAAAATAATGTTAGGGGTAACACATAACAGGTATTCCATGGAAAAAACTCACAACTTATAAACAAATATTATTTCCTTAACATATGAATCTTTTGGCTTCAGTATATGTTATCCATGATTTACTTTCTAATGTATATTCTTAGGGAAATTTTTTATCCATTAATAATGGTTCATACTAAGCTTGTGAATTTACCAGTGCATATCCCTTAGGAGTGGAGTAACCATGTGTGCATCAAGACACATTGTCATTCACCAGTTCCCATTTGAGTCTAGTCAAAAGAGGTGTTTTTGGTATTAACCACTAGGATACATATGTTCTCGAGCTGTCTATGCATGATCGTATCCAGACATGGATGTATTTTCATGATAAAACAATTACTCATGACTCATTAAAACTTAGGGATGTTTTTATTATACATATTATTGTCTCTAAGGATTCACTATGGTTTTATAATCCTAATCCCAAAATTAACTAAACCAATACTCTAATACCAATTATGACAACCCTAGTATTTTATTACACAGTTAAACATAATATATTAGATAAAATTCACTAGATACAATATAGAAGATCGAGAGGACTAGTGTCTATGGGGATTATGATCATTAAATAACAACTTAAAACATGAAATACAACAACTTTATTGAAAAATTCCATTCATGACCACTACATTCCCTCTTACTTAGAATTGCAAGGAAGAACCTGAGGACATGCATAAGAAAAGGTGAGCAATAAAGCCCAGTAAGAGAATAATCATGGAATAACATGAGAAATAAAATACATGTTATACAATAGTCATGTGAATAGGGAACAAGAGAATCATAGACATAAAGGAATGATAAATAATGATAACCAATACATGGAAATGTGGCAACAACACTTAACATGGAATTAGCATGAGCCAAGGCTCATTGCACATGGAGCATGAGTAAATTCAAATTTCACATGAATCACAAGTAAAACCTAGTTTCACATGAATTAGAATTAGTAAACACCCATTTCACATGACTTATCACGATACTATTCATTACCCAATGCATTTGAGGGCTATAAAGGCTCACCCTTCTTAAATATTTCATTTCAGGGATAAGTGTGCCACATGGTTCATATAACATGGATAAATAAAACATTATCCATTATTCCCTGATAAAAAAAATGTTGAATTCAAACATGAAACATTATAATAAATAATTAACTGTGCATACAGTTGAATACCTTAGATAGAGAAATTGGCATGGTATTCACTACACAATGATATTAGTTTGGAAAATCGTTGTAATTTCGACAGCGTAACGGCACGACATAAGAATTAAAAAAAATGGTTGATAAGAGAGAAATAGGTGTCTAATTATATGTAAATGAAATGGATAGTAAGGGGGTCATATGGATAAATCTCCCAAAAAATTTAATGGAATTTAGATTCATGATTCAAAATAATTACTTGAATGTAAAAGAGGAGAGAGAATATCCTTTCAGAATTTCGGCATTGTAACGGGTGTACATGGGAGGAAAATAATGAGAGTGAAAGGGGTATCCTATAATTCAAACATAAATAGGGAAGTATGGGGTAGGTGTGAACCATTACCCCAACATTTATAATTTATGTTAAAAGGGCTTAACAACATTAAGAAAATTGGACTAAATGAGAAATGAAGAAAAACCCGTAGTTGGAAGTGTGCTTCCAATGTCTTGAGAGAGGATTGATAGATACTTCATGGGAGCTTGGGGAACCTTTGGAGGATTATAGAGAGAGGATAACAGAGGTTGGACGAACTAAAAAGGAATTTAGTGAGGTGTATGTGAGATATTGGTTGGTTTTATATAGGAAAGGTGATGTAATTCCTTATTATTTAGGTTTGGGACACGTCACATTAAACTAATCCAAACCACAAACCATCCTATGGTTTTTGAACATGGTTTTTGGTAAAGGGAAGTGGAAGAAAATATTTTATATGGAAAGAGTACTAAATTATTAAAATAATTGGGTTGCTTATGTGGTGGTGAGTCACCCTCACAAGGAAAACAATTTAATTAGACAGGATGTTTAATAAGTCTTGAATGGTACATTAATGCTTTGTAAAATAAGTCAACCAAATCCAAAATAACATTATTTTAATGTTAAAACATATATTGGATGAATTAAAGACTTATAGTATTTTATTACATCACTATTTAGTCATTATGATGTCATAAAACACATTATATATTTATATAGTATTTATTTTTTACACAAAAAATTGACTGTCTAAGAAAATTATGAAAAAATCACAGCTAGATAATTTCTATGTTTTGATTCCAGAAATAATATTTATTTTATATAAATTTTTTTATAAATATGTTAATTTTATCTTTAAAAAAAAAACTGACATTTATAAAAAATTCACGGGTTTTGATAAAAATGGCAATCATAACATAATAAAAAATACAATTGCATTCATAAAATTATATGATCATTTATATTTAATAAATATTAATTTAATAACAAATATAATATTTTATTAAATTAGTATTTAATTAAAAAATCTATTCATTCATCATAATATATTTCTTAGATGAACATTAACTAAAAATACTATTTGTGCTTAAAAAATTATTTACAAGGTAACAATAATAAAATGAAAGTATATTCATTATTATATAAAAAATTAATATACATAACAATAGTGCTATAGTTGTGTTACATAACCCCTTTATAACACCCACAAATTATTAATAGTAATGTGTGCGATGGTGGAAGACTCATGGTGTGGATCAGATAACATTGCTCGGGTGGTAATCTTTATCAACTTCCACTTCTCTCGTAGGCGGTCATCCTCGAGCATAACATATTCAAGTTAGGAATGGGCTTGGTCAAGAGTGATGCCAAAACAAGCAACCTCTTTCTGATCTTTGAAAAAAGGGCATTTTATGGGGCATGTATACTGGATGAGGCCATCACTTTCTTTCTCTGAGTAAATTGGATTTGTTAAATCCTTATATTTATACAAATCATGCGATCACTATTCAACGACTGTATTAGCAACTGTTACAATTCTAAACATTAACCCATAAAAGATGACATTTTATATAAACATTTTATATAAAGAGACATTTTATTAGATCAATATGGATTTACATTAATAAATGTTTGGGTTGTAACAGATACATAACCCCTTATAACTCCCGCATAATTCATAATGGTATAGTGTGCGATGGTGACAGATTCCACGTGTGGCATAGATAAAATTTCCCGATTGGTAATCCTTATTAACATGAACTTATCTCTTATGGAATTCTATTCAAGCTTACCTATTGATGCTCATATTGGGCTTGGTCAAGATTCAAGCCCAGTGACACTACATCCTTTATGAACTCTGAAAAATGAACATTTTATAGAGAGAGTATATTGGATGAGGGAGCCCTTTCATTTTTCCATGTTGAAAGGTTTTTTTAAACCATATATTTATATCAATTGTGTGATCACTGTTCAATGGGTATATTATCAATGGTAATGATACATAACGGTAATTTGAAACGAATAATAATAATAAAAGTGTTCATGTGTTTTCTATATCCATAAGACATTAAAATAAAGGGAATTTTATTAATAAATGATCATGTCATTACAAAGGGATTCATGTTTTTGTATTCAATGGTCCTTAGTAGTCATTCATAATTATTCATGCATACATTTGGTTAATGTATCAATTCTATACTTATTTTATCATGATTGATTATCCACATGAGATGACAATTGTCCTCTGTTATTTGGATATTCATCCTAAAGCTATTATCTAGTGGCCATTTCTGGAGTTTCCCATGGGAGATGAATGTATGTTCGGTCCACAACACCAAATATTTTATCAATCCATTTATAAGGTGATAAATCATCCCAATAGACATTTATATATAAATGAAACATCCCAATGTTCATGATAAATATGAAGGTATATTAATCAGATTGACTACTCCATCTAATCATGGTCCATATGATTGGATAACAATGTTGTGGTTGGTGATTTTTTGGTGAAGCACATGCTCTGTTATTTTGAGTCATAGTTGCATTAATTTAGTTATTTTATTTTATTTTTATAGGAAATGACTTATACTATTTCATTCAATGATATATTTGTATTATAGTACATTAAATATTTTGAGCTAATTTTCATTATGACTCTTGTGTACACCATCACATTTTCTTCATTATTATGGGATATTTATTATGTACTGATCATTTATGACTCTCTCCTTTCCCTTCCTCTAGAATGTGACTCTTTTGTGCTAGGGGATGCTCTGGGGCTCCACCATTTCCAACCCCCTTGAGGAGTCTTGTATCCTTTGTCCTTTTCTTTTTGAATAAAAAAATAAACTAATACTACTACTAGTGAAGTTATGATTTTAAATCTTTGAAAATAGTGTCTATGGTTTGGATTCACTTTCTCACTTGACATTTTTTCATTTGAAATAAATTCATTTTATGGAGATCATGATTCCCTATCGTATTTTCATTATTTTCAACAATATCCTTTTAATAAAATTTCCATCTCTCGCACCTAGTTTTACCTAATTGTGTGGAAACAATTTAATATTATATTTATGATAGGGGGAATTAATATATTTATTTTTTATTAACCATGATTGATTCTTTCCATCATTAATCTATGATAATTTTTTCATTTGAAATATTATTTAACATTATATCTCATTGAAACCATATAAATAAAACAGAATTTTTGGATTGAAATTATAAAAATATATTATTTAATAATATTTATAATATTAGCATTTTATTCCAGTAGGGTATTTTAAATTTGATTGTAATATAATGAAATTTTTTATTAGTGGTATTATTACATGTCATCACACCATGAGTTATTTCTTTTTTATTTTTATTATCATTTTTAAGAGGATTCTAGACCTAATTATTCCAATTCATCCTTGAAATATTTGTTGAGAGATGATTGGGGCACATAAACCAATCAAAACATTAATTGGTCTCCTATCGACACATTTAATGAACATATATATTTATATTTTTAATTTTGGATGTATTTCCTGATATTGGTCCATTTTTCCTAAGACATGCCTAGACATTGTCACTACTTTTCACATAATAAACATTAATATATTATCGGGATGTGGATGAGTTTCAAGTACATTTTACCCAATCCAACCCAACACTTTGGTATATATCAAATAATTTTTACTTGAACTAGTATGGGGAAAATTTCACTTGTATTGTACACAAAATTCTTATACTGATGAAACATATGGTGTTATGTTCACATGAACTGTGCAATATAATACATTGATAGTTTTTATGTAGCCTAATGATTATATTTAATCTAAAAAGGGAGGAGAAACAAATATGGGTTTTTATTATGAGTGATAAAAATCACCATAATGGGATTGGTGTTTATCATGAAAAATAATATGTAGTCAGTCTTTGCAAGTGAGAGCTATAAAAAACATCGATTCACAAAAAAAGAAAAGATAAATAACATAACATGTTTGGTTCTTTATAAATTCATATAATATTTATGGACATAATTATAAACTTTTAGACTGTATAGATAATACTTTCTATAGAATATTCTTAATTTGAAATTTCTGGTTGATAATGCACAATGAATCAATATTTTTCCTCCTTTTAATCTTGATTTTTTCATCTACCCACCTAACGTAAATTCAATTATCATTTCATCCCTATTGTTTATATACTCATGATTAGTTATGTTATTTGTATTTACTATGTGGATATGTTTGATCCAATTAATTCATAAGGTTTGTAACATGTATTCTGTGTATGGGAATAACTAATCATTTATTAAAACCTGAGTGATGGGAGAAAATTCAGGTTGAGGTAAATTGAAAAATTGCTATAACTATATAAGGAATATGTGAGAAATTTTAATTAAATAAACAAAGTATTTGAATGAAAATAATGGACATGATTTGTGGTATATTTTCTTTGTAGTGATAAATTTGGGGGACTGACAGGTTTTTATTAATAAGGGGTTTTATTTTTGTGGTTGTATTGCATGTTTATAAATAATTTTTTTTGAGATTCTTGTTGACATTATTTTTTTTAATTTTGGTAAATAAATAATTCAGGTATGAGGAAATTATATAAGTTTATTTCATAAATATAATTTTGATTCATTTCATACTGTGATACACATGTTTTACACCAACTTACTATTTTATTAGATTAACTTTTCAAGAAATTAGTGTTTATGTTGCAAAGTGAGTGATGATGTAAATTACAAAAGTTACAGAATATTTAATTTTTAATTTAAAATTGATGACATGAATTTATTAGAAACATAGTTTTTATGATTGGTAGGCCCAATATGAAAGTCAATTTAAAATTTTAAAATTCTAATGATGAATACAACACATGAAACATCTGTATAGATTAAGATTTAAAACCCCTTTATGTTACCTTTTTTCAACATTTCTAAAGGCCATGAAAAGTCGATTTAGCATGTAAATTATAGATATACTAAATACTAAATACTTGAAATAAATCATTCAGGACATAAAATATAGTTTTATGATGTGATGTTGTTTTTTGTGGGGAAACTTATTAGGAATTATACATAAATATAATGTACACTATAAGTGTACTATATATTTTATCTTCTAGGAGGCACTGAATATTGATCACCCAAAATTTTTCATTTTTTTATGAAACATTTAATTTATTCCTGGAATTTTTCCTTTTTTAACTGTCATTTTTTATGATTTTTTTCAAAGGAGTTTTTAGTCGCCTTTCCTTTTTATGAAACTATTTTTTTATTTTAATTAGATGTTTATTTTTCTAATTCAATTCCATTCAAATAATAAATATTTATTTATTTATTTATGATCATTAATTTGATCAATGATTATTTCAATCACACTAAAAGAGTTCCCTTAAGTTAAATCTATTATCATTATATGAATCTATTCATCAACAGTTTATGGATTGAGAGTAGTGCTAATATATAATGAATGAATCGCATAATAAAATCATATGTAGTTTAATAGCATATAAATTAAGTTAATAATGAAATCATATTTTATAATCATAAATAAAAACTTTATTGGATTGTAAGTTAAAACCCAATCTTAATTGGAATAAACATAAAATTGAATAATATTATAATTTTTTAATTATTTTTTTTCTATCAATGCATCCAGTCGGAAAAAAAAATTTATACAAAGAGTGGTTGTTGAAATAGGTATTTCTATTTTTCATGACAAAACCATTCGCACTGAATCTTGAAAAATTTGTTGTATATTATAGTAGACCTAATAATTATAGATTTAAAGACATTTTATACATAGATTCCATGAAAAATATCCTTAAACCTTATAACATAAAACATGGAGTAAACAAGTTTTTCATAAGAATCAATACTCATAGATTTATTGTTTTGAATCCATTCTTGTTTCTAATCCATAGGTCACAATCTATGTCATATCCTCCCAATCGGTTTGACCGCACACATCCACAATTATACATATCTTTATAGTTTTTCTAGTGGGGTTTCATATATATTCCCAATTTGGTATTTTTGATGATCTAATTAATGATTCAATGTAGTATGGTCAAAATTAGAATTATTATCATTTTTTATTTAATTTATATTAATGAATAATTAATTATTTTTTCCTCCCCATATACATAGATAAAATGAACAACAATTATACATATGTTCCATCTACAACCTCATGA
Organism: Viscum album; assembly: GCA_963277665.1. Classification (NCBI taxonomy): domain Eukaryota; kingdom Viridiplantae; phylum Streptophyta; class Magnoliopsida; order Santalales; family Viscaceae; genus Viscum; species Viscum album. The sequence goes on from OY728127.1 coordinate 1,701,687,479, forward strand.
AAAATAATTCTTCCAGAGTTATCATAAGGGATTATTGGGCCTATGGAAATGTAAACAGTTTTTGATTCAAAAGACCATTCAAAAGAAATATATCATAAATGAAATAACCAAATAATGTTTTTCTAATGAATATTTAGAAATTATTTTTTTAGAATCCAGAGAGAGTATAAAATAATATTTATTTATTGTTGATTTAAATCAAAATAACAAAGATTACCTTTTTCATTAGAAACTTAATAATTGATGGTATTGATCTTTAAAATGCAATCTGTGAATCATTTATTGATAGATTTGAGAAAATTTATATCAAATATATTATTGTTACAAACAATCTTCTAATATCTTCAAATAACATTTATGAAACATTGGGTGCTAATGTAGAATATTGATTATATTTAATTATTAACATTGATAACTACACATACATTCATGATTGAAGAAATATCTTTTTATATTCCATTTAATGAGAGGATAAGATGGGGGAAATGGAGAGGAATATTGTGTATAATGATGAAAATTTGCAAAATTGACACAATAATCTATATATACACAAACTATTAGTGTTTAATTGATAATAAATAACCAAATTATGGAACTATGAATTAATCCTAATTAACTCTTGTTCTATGTAAGAAATATTATTTACTATTATATTAAACATGACAAGATTAAACTTGAACCAGAATAAATATTTGTATTGTTGTCTTATAAAAAATATTTTTCACAGATCATAATATCTCTCACTTTTTATGCTCAAAAATTATTTAATTCTTGATTATATAGTTAAATATAAATTACTCATTGACTAAATTAATATATATTCAATTCATAGTTTATTAAATTAAAATTTTCTAATAAATAATGAACCAAAATAAATTAAATTTGCAATTAAAAAATAATAACTCCTTATATCAAAAATTATAAGTGAAAAAAATTATATATAAAACCCCAAAAAACTACTATATTTTAATTTTAGAATAAAATTATTTTTTTCTATATTTTTTATGAAATATGATATATTTACACAACAGAGAATAAATATTTTCTAGCATTAGATGAAATACGACCATTTTGGTTATTTTAATGGTCCACCTAATTTAAAACTAAATGTTGACACTTTTATTAATTTAATTTGTCAAAATAATTTTTTTTTGAATTCATAATTTCAAAAAAAGATTAAGGAGATTTGTTAGTATTTTTCAATGATGTTTTAATTATTATTTAATAATGAAAAATACAGTATTTTAGTCAAAATTCATTTTTTAAATAATTAATAATGGTAAATTATATTTTAAATGGTTATTAAAATAAAAAAATTTCAATTTTACATATATTAATCTAATTTAGTGAATTGTAATCATTTTTATATTTAAAATAGCTAATAAGTCTTATTGGAATTTTAAATTATTTTACTTTAAAAACTTGTTTTCTCACCTTATCTACACGATTAACATTTATATTAATTTTACCAACTATATGGTTTGAATTAAAAAAATAGACAAGAATGTTTCTAATAAATATATTATTTTTGGACTAATAAGATTAACATAGTTTTTTTCCATAATAATTATTGAATGTGATTAAAATTAATATGATGATTGAGGTAAAATTAATCATAAAAATGGACTAAATCTAAATCATTAGGGCCAAAATTAACTTGAAACATATCTAAAATCAGTTGTATTCCGATTTTTATTCCATATTACCTCTTGTTCATAATTTAATTTTATGTTTGGATAATATTTAATGAAACGTACTCATAGGATAATTTAGGTAATAAAAAAGGAAAAAAGGGATCATTCCATACCATTAGATTTAATACAATTTTAGGATATGTAAAATATATCATATTTTCCGTAATAAATATCATTTTTAAATATATTTTAATTTCTATCAAAATAACATGCCACTAATTTTAATAGATGAATTAGTTACTTAAAATTCTTAAGAAACACCAACACAATGATAATTTAGTTAATAAGCAACAATATTAAATGATATTATAAATATTAAAATTAAAGAAAATTGATTGAATTATTGAAGATAGTTATTATTTTCCATGATTACATATTTTTATACATATTTTAACATAATATACTTTAGTTCTAATGTTATATTATATCATTAAATTAAAATTAATTAAATAATGAAAATATTGACATTAATGTTATTTAATAATAAATTAAAATTTATTAAATGAAATTAAATTAATAAAATTATACTAATTTATACTAATTTATATTTAAAATTTAATACATATTAAATATGACCTATTAATGTTCCTATTTGTTTTTTATAATGAAAAAATTTATCTATTGTTTTTAAAAACATTGTTAGCACTAATAGGGATAAAACAATTTGTTGCACATTACACGAGATTGATTTAAATATAATTTCCAAAAAATTGGTTTTGTATTTTTAACTTTATATGTATTATGTATATTTGAATGGATAAATATTTTATAATAATTATCACGTTAATTTATTATTATTAGTAATATCACATATGTTAGAAAACTACTTTCTTTAGCATACAGAAAAAAGAAAAAATTCGGGAAACCAAGAGGTTAAGGAAATAAATTATAAACATTATTTTTTTTGGAAATAGATGTTTTAATAGAACGATCATTAATATTTAAACCATAAATTTTCTATTCAAAAGGCTCATTAGGTAAATGATACCTTCCATTAATAAATTAAAATTGGAATTTACAAATGTGCAGCTGTTCCTCCGCTATAAAAAGGACCAATCTCCTTCCACATCCTGACACCTCTGAAGCCACAATGGATCAACAAAGTTATATTAGAATATTTCCTTATAATCCCTTAACATATCCTAGATGTCTCCCCTTTGTAATAAATCCATCTATTCGGGCCCTTTGGTTCATACCAAAATGAGTTACACGATTTAGAGGGAACTTGTTTCCACAAGATATTTATTTTTATTTTCATACTCCACTCCCATATACACTTTTTATTAAATAATTATAAAAAATAAATTATATCCTAAATATACTAGAGTGTATTTATGGTATTTTTGTGACTAAAAATCACACACCCTTCAATATAATGGGTAATAAACATACTGTTTGTGTGTACAGTGAACTACTGCTCCACTAAATGATGATCGTTCATTTTCAATTACTACCTTTCAGGGTTTAGAATTTTGATGGAAGATATATTTATATGTGTTTTATATGATAATTATTATGTATTTATACTTATTAAAATCTCTTATAACACAATCCATTATACATTCTATTTCATGTAAATATGATTATGTCGTTTGTGGAACTGTGGAATACTGCCTCCTCAAAGGGATGTCACTCAGTATTTCTTATCATGGAAGGAATAAAGGGTGGTTTTAAGAAACCTATGTAACATATATGATATATATATATATGATACTAAAATAATAATATTAATATTTACCATTTACATTTTATTTTATTAATATGCAAAAAATGAAAGTAGCATTCATGCGTACGTAGGGCCAACCGTCTCCATGAACAGTGCATTTCATTTTATATCTCAATATATAATGTATTATTAAAAATATAGATTTTATTAATATATATGTTAATTAAATTTAGTTTTACATTCTTGTTTTTATGATATCATGATCTATTTAATATGAAAACAAATAATAGGTGAAAATATAATTGATAAAACATAGAAATTTATACAGGAAATAGTGAAAATATTGAACTACTAATAACAAATGGGTTATAAGATATTATAAAAAGATGTCAAAATAAATATTAAACATTATTAAAATTATATTATAAGTTATTAACAAATTTTCAAATAAAATATAGGTGGATAAAGGCCACACAACATAATGAGGGTTAAGGTAAGAGATTTGCATCTCTCATTTTAAATCAGTTGGATAAATAACATATTCACCAATTACTTATTTGGTGTGGTGAACCTATGTCTATTTTTGATATATTATATAATTAAAATTTTTAACTTCATTTTATTTACATATTTTAGTTAATTTTATCCATTCATGAGTCGTGTGATTTAAAATTTCTCAAAGTCGAATAGGACACTTGGGAATTATTAATTATAATTATCCTCAAGAATAATATAACTGATATTTCAATGGAATTATCATTTGAGTAAATTATGTGACTATAGTCCAATGAACCATATAAAATTCCCATCCTATGGTAATTGATGAACTTTTTTAGGTATTATTACAATTTTTTACTCTTTGGAACTAAAAATTATTTAGAATATAATTTTATAAAAACCAAAATTCATTTTCCTCTATGTCGGAGAAATAATTTTATTCACAACATAAGAATTTATTGAGTAACTAAAAGTGATTTTCAATGAAAAGGTTTTTTAGTTGTTTGTTTTAAAACAACATGATATTTTCATCAAGAATGCTTTAAAAAAATCCCTTAATTCACCAATAAGAAAAATCCTTTATTTTACTCCACATTGGGTATATAGTGTTGACACAATACTTAGTCTTCCAATGGATGTTTTTACATTGATTTTTCGATGGATAGTATCATCATTAAATTACCTGAAACCTTTGGTATTTCCCATGATATATTCAATTTAACATGATCATAAAATATTGAATTTCACCTCGCTATCCATATCTTTTATCATATATTTGTTCATTGCTGAAACCATATACCATTTTATATAGTGTTTACTTTTAATGTTATTTGATTATTTGGTTAAATATTGATAAATTTGTATCTTTTATTAATATTAATATTGGATAATATGTCACATTGTTTATCAATTATATCTATTATTCAATATATGAGTAATTAATTGGAAATAAAGTATACATATTGGGGACTAGTTAATGAAATCCCCTCAATGCATCAGTAGTCTCTTGGGGTGAAATTAGGCTGGATTAACCCTTCACATTTGTAACTAGTATAAGAAAATTGTCTTGTGAATATTCATTATAGTAGAGTTAATGTGGAATAAATTAAATTGTCTTGTAACCTGCATAATTTAAACTAACTTTTAAAATGTCTTAATGGGAATGGTTTCACGTACCTAGGAAACATGCTGTCCAATAATAAAGCATTTAATTTATTGAGAATATCTTTATATTATTATCCATGATATTTTGATCGACATATCAATGGATTCATTCTATTATATGTTTTATTTTTTAGATGGAATGATTTTTAGTTTATTACCTTTACATAATGATTATGTCTTATCTAGATACTTGAATGGATGGTGTTATTAGTTATTTACCATTCCATGATGATTTTTAATCACTCATTCTTTATATATTATTCATTAAATACCCTTAATAAAATGTTTAGCTCACCCTTATTACTTTTAATTTCCTTAGGTTAGGAATATTAATCATTTGGATGAGTTTCAAGGATGCAGTTTATTTAATTTTTTTATGTATCGTGTTTATATATTCTATATCCGAAAGTATTATTGGTATCATGTGTTTAATCTTGATTTCCATGATTTCTAAACAGATCAGTCCTAAGAGATTTGATTCTATATAATCATTCCATATTAAGAAAGCGATGCACCAACTTCGTGATTATAGGTTTGGGGAATTACATTATATATTTATGTAGTCTAATCATTAGCTTAAAAATAAATATTTAATAAATATTTTAAAACATCTAATAAAAATTAGATAAATATATCTTTTCTGTATAGAGAATAATAATTAATAAAATAGTTAATTTTATCTATCATTTAACTGAGCTCAAAGTAAACACTATGAGTGTTCCTATCTAGTAATTATCCTTAATTTATTATGGTGATATTTCATATGTTTAAATAATACTATCTAGAAATGGGTTATAGAACCCATAGAGGTTGATGCTATATTTCCATTACAGTAGACAAATAGCAATGATCACTATGTAATATTATCCTATTGGTGTGATATCTTATGAAACAGGTGGTTGACCCATTTCACCAACATGTGTGATTGATATGTCATTAATTAACAATATGAAATGAACTCATCAATAAACCGTGTACATGGAATAAAATCTAAGTGTTTAATTTCAATAAAAGTGCTTAGATATCATATTTTATAACGATGGAGGGGGGAAATCCATCCTCAAAATTATCCATAATGAAACTTATTTTCTTATGCACCAACCATAAAAAACTAAATAGTGATCATGTAGCCATACATCAAAGTGAATGAATCATGAAATGTAGTAATAATGATAAAATGTCAATAAATCTACACACAATCATGAATATTGAAATATCCAAGTACACACAAACATATGGAATTCATACTAGTGGGTATGTTCATATAATCCCTCATCATTGAGAGTACCATGTGTAAAAATTATGTGACAATTTATTATACTCATATGATTAATCAAACCTAATAGTAAATATATTATGTGTTCCATTATATAAAATTATCTTTCTATAGAAAAATATATTTGAATATGGTCATCTAATTTAAAATATCTCATCAGAGTGGGGAGTTACTTTGTTTATATAATTGGGATAGATACTCAATGAAATTAATACATTAATTTGACATAGATCAAAAGAAAATATATATTAATATTTCTAATTTATAATGACTAAATATTCTATAAATTTTATCTAAAGTTTAAACAGATTATTATAATACACCAACTCATACAGACTCTCACATAGACCACCGTCAAATAATAATAAATTTTATTATGATATATATCACATTATGATCATGTATCTAATATTATAAGGAATAACATTAGGGGTCCTCCATGTTTTATAATGTGGAAACTGTTCATAATTTGAAATTTCAACTCTAAGATAAATCCCTAAAGGGATGATATTTTTTAAGTATGTGAGTCATCCAACAATGTAATGTTGGACATTTTTCTTGGTCCACCACTGTAAAACTATTTCACCAGTGTTTGATTTTGTATTTACTTATAGAAACCACATCAAACTCATGGATAATTATTGGTATCAAAACATCTTCTTTATCCATCTTAGAGAAAACAATATAATCAGACGTCATTTTTGAAATAATGAATATATCTTTTTTGGATCTTTTTTTGGACACAACACATCCATTAAGAGTGATGATTTATGCTGAATATAAATTCAAATATTATTGATCAATTTTGACTAATTTTTCTATGTATCACTTCATAAATGTATCCATGCCACCATTATATAACAGTACAACTACATTATACCACCATTGATACTTATGGATACTCGTTATAACCATCGAATGGTAGTCACCTATGTAATCTTCATATAATCCTATAATGATTATTTAATATGAAACAATTATCTAGGTACATATTATTTCATACATGGCTAACCCAATCCATTATTAATAAGGGTTATTTCCATCCACTATCACTCCTAATGTAACTAAGGACACATTTTCAGGAAAGGGGGAATGTCATGTGAATGTTGAAAAAAATCCAAACATAAAATTTTCTATATTGATTATATTAATAATCATGTTAATGTATCTACATAGTCATAGACTAAGTAGCCACTTAAATAAACCATGATAGATGTTGATCCCAATAATATATGCTACATCACCTAATTCTATCCTAGAGACCAAATTGTCTTACCAGACCTTAATGGACTCTAAGACTGGTATATTTTTTCTATGAAGTAGTATTTCCCGGAAATAAATGATTACTAATATTAGTTCACTCCCACTAAAATTATTATTAACACATGTATAGAACTCATTCTTCATAGAAACAAATTCAAAAATTTAATTAGGAAACAAAATTTTAATAACTATGGGTTTTCCTTTATTATATCGATGGATCTATATACCATTTATAACTTGTTAAAATCATTTTGAGTGACAGAACCTTCAGGTTCTGTCATATAAAATTCTTCCTGAACAATCCCATAAGAAGAAACCATTTTTAAATATATCTTTTATATCTCATGGTCATGGAAATATATTATGTAAGTTATAAATAAAATTTATTCTAACAAAATAACTACAAAACATGTTTCATCATACTCTATTTCCTAACATAGTTTGAACTAGTTTTGACAAGTTGTTCTTTATAGGTATTGATGTTTCCATAGATGTACTACATACCATGTAATCTCTATAGGTAATCTTGTGACATGGTGAAGGGTGACCTTATCACAAGTACCCATGAATTATTCATAAGAGGGAGCCTACACCACAATTCATGCACTGAAAATCTATTATTAATTCATATGATCAATGATCCTCGTACATACAACATTATAAACCTCGGAGTATGTAAAACTTACCTTATAAAATTCGTGAAAATGATTTAAATATGAGACTTGTGGTCCATCGTCCTAGCATTATATCAGATGAGCATCATGTATTCATTAAGGGAAGATACATAGAGGGGGAGATTTTTATATCCTATGATGTTATTGTAAATATTAACATGAAGGTTCATGGTTCAAATATGTCCATTAATCTGAAAATGGATAAGTCCTATGATTGCATGGTGTGGAATTTTATCATCAATGATATGGATATCATGGTATTCTCTTCTTAGGATACAAACATGATTTTCATGTGCATCAGCTTTGTGAAGATGGATTTCAAGTTCATGGGAATGATTCATGACTTTATTAAGGTACTCTGTGAACTGAGAAAAAGGACACCATATTTCCAAACATCTTCATCATGGCCAAAGACATCCTCACTTTACAAATCAACAAGAACATCGTAAACATTATCATTTATCCTAACCATTGTTAAATGCGATAGAGCTATGATTTTTCACGTAATGATTGTTAATAACAAGCTAATATCTATCAATGAAAATAAGCAGTCCTTTACACAATTAAATTCAGTTTTCAAATACTAATGCCTATGAAGTGGACAGAACATCAACTGTATATGAGAGCCTTCCACATCACAAACTGATTCCTAGATTCCTTCATAGACTCTCTGAGAAACTACTTGATTATGATTCATATTTACAATCCAATGAACTACCTCAGTACTTTTTTTCCACTGTAAAGCTACTCATTTGTAATTTTCATCAAATTATTTCATGTACCACTGGACGCATCACCAAATTTAATAGAATGTTCTTGTTTTTCAGAGGAAAACACACATTGGTTAAAAGAGTACTCACCTCAATCTAGGATCATGCGAATTCTTCCATTAATTTACCATAGGTAATTCTAGAATGTGTTGATATAATTCATGTATCATTTATACGGGATGAACACTCTTATGTGAAGTGTCACTGGTAATCATTTCCGAGACTTTCCAGAATGATTAAGGATGGAGGTTTCAGCACGGGGAGAGTCTCTGGTACCTTTAATGGAATGCATACAGAACATACTAGGAAAATCATCAAGTCTAATTATTTATGGGGGTGGATTTTGGAAATGAAATATATTGACAGATAAGAGGATTAGGTTGTTCAGGGATTCCATACATTTCAAGTGGTCACTCCATTGATTTCTACCATCTAACTGTACTCTAGATGGATTGTGGGGAGAGGGGATATTTCCTTTTGGAAATTAATGTGGGCCGACTATATTATTGGGTTCCATGGCACAACCATTATCAATATGTCCTTCAACAAAGCTATCATTTATACATACATTAATGAAATTTTTCTGAATTGTCTTCGGTGGGAAATCTTTGACATTATAGATATCAACGATTTTCTGGATAAGTGTTCTTCACATCCTCGACTTTTGGTGTTTTTAATGCTTTATATTCATAGGGACATAATTATTATGGCCCAAAATGATGCATGGGTAGTAACTCATTGGCCTAATGAAATCCTAGAAACATATGACATTCTTGTATGGAGGATCAATAACTATGCTCTATCCACTAAGGATACCATCAAATGTATGGTAAATCAAATTTCTTCTCACTACTCTTTATTTAGGGAGAGAAGGGAGGAAACCACCTAACATGGGTTCTTTATGGGAGACTTTTCCAATTAATTGTTGATTTATTTTCGATATTTTACAGTTTTTTCATTTAAGGACTAGTTGGAGGCCCCCATCCTTGAGAGATGGTATCATGGTGCTAGAATTCAGGGGCCTGGGATGAATGCCTATCCTTTGTTTCATTCAATGTGTTGTGGGTTCAATTGGATATTGTGCAAGAATTCCCTATCATAGGGGTCTATTAGCCATCATAAGGATGTGGAGCCCTGGGTATGATTTCTTCCTTTGTATCTATCTTATTTTTGCAAAGGATGATGGGATTCCCCCACCATGAGATTAATTTTAGCCCAAAACCAGTCGCTAATCCATTCCAGCAATGACAATTGGGACACTAGGTTTGATGGTTCCCTAATCCCTTGGGTCCCAAAATGAACACGGAGGGTTCATGCACTACATTAGTAATGATGGGGTTTGTGTGATCTTTGACATGTAGGGTGTGATTATGTATTCTTTTACTACACAGAACGGTATGGGTCATTCGTTACCTAATTAATCCTAGGTGATGCTATTCTGTATTCACCTATGTAATCTAAAGATCACATCCCCCTTAGTGTTCGGGAATCCGACTCCACCATTCACAATGCCTTTTCTGATTAGGGATGTTTTCCATAGTCCATATAATACATCATTACAAAATTTCTATTTCTAATGTATACCAATACCAGCATTCATCATATGTTGAAAGAGGGTAATAGGGTCTCTGGATGTCATTCTTATTAGAAAATCCCTAGGAATAGTATCATTTCATTCCCTAGTATTCTATCTATGCTTTCGGGGGGATAACATCTGTTTGGAGGACATGCTCTTGGGGTACATTATTTTAGTCCCCCAAAGATGTATTTTATTTTGGATTTATGGTTCTTTGGTTGATTTTTCTATCATTGTACATCTTGATCTAAAATAAATAAATCAGTGATGATGATTATATTTTAATTTTCTCTCTCAATTCCAGAGGTATTTTTATAATCATTTATGTTGGACATCTTTTGTATCGTAAGACAAATCATCAATAAAATATAACTCACTACCACTTTCCCTTTTAGATATTTTATACCTCTTAATGAATATAGTGTGTTAGGACACTATAATATATTAAAATGTGGGCCTAATGGTAATATCCCAATATGTTCATGGGGTGACCTATAAAGGTACATTTTTTGCCATTAGATGATTCTTTCTAACCCGATTGTGCCTTTACAAAGACGTCACAACAGAAAAAATATAAATTAAACAATGTTGAAATATTTCATTGCCAAATTTTAAATGGAATATTGTTTCTCAAATTAGTTGATACATGAATAAGTACACTCATGAGTATTTATTTAATTTATAGAACCAAAAGGATAATGGATGACTCACATAACAAATAATTAATATTATCATGTATAACATGTTATGGTTCATCAATTAACTTACACTATAACATTATTATGTATTAGGATATGTGACCTGGGATAGAATTCCAAACCCTCGTAAATAATTAAGGAATTTTTTATTCCGATATTCTATATTATGTTCAAAGAATATTTTGATAATTTCAATATCATTCTAGTTATGAACATCATTATTATATTCCATTAATTTGTAAATGGAATCAAATTTAAAACTCATTATATAGACATATAAATATCTATAAAATAAAAAATAAAATTTTTTAAGTCTGAGTATCAACCCCTATCTTATATTGGAAATATTCCACTATCATTAGTATGAATAAACTCAAGAATATTTTTTGGAATCTTTCACTCTTTGTAATGAACGAGTCTATGATTGTTTTTCCTTGAAAAAAATACCATCCATGAATTATGTGGTTTTATTTTAAATTAATAAAAATTTCTAATATTATATAATAATGTTACTCCGTTTTCAATAAAATGAAAAAAAAATGATTCTATTGCTTGGTGTTGTATAATTCAGGTGAAATATTTTTTATGAATGTCAATTAATTAGATTACTTAATCCACCCCATAGAGAAAAATATTTAAAAATCCATTAAAATATTGATTTATTTTAACAAAAACAATCACATATTTAAAAATATGAATATAATTCCATATGTATCATATCTGGGATTATAATTAATCATTCTAGTAATTGAGAAAACATGATAACATTCATTTTGAACCATAATCATTCTAGTCAACAATGTGAGGTGGTAGTCTCCAGTAGCCATAATAGGTAGTATTAATACATTATTTGGTCATACATCTACCTAACCAGCGATAATATTCAATAATATACATGGTTAGTTTATTTCTATACATAGGTGATAACCAAATTCTATATCTAATAATAATTTTAAGAAATATATTTATTTCACTCGATAATAAATGAACATGATGATTCCCCTTTCTTATTTTCATGTGTGTATATTTCTTCATATTACCATTATTACCATGTGGAACACTAATTTAATCATGTTCACATGGATTCACCATGATCCTCCTCTTCTTGGAAGAGTGTTGCGATAACGTTTTACAATTACAGTTATCCATAGAGATCTTCACCTCACTATTCCTCTTAGTCACCTATGGATGAGAGTAATTTCATGTGTTATATATTTATCAATATCTAGAATTATATAGTTAGGATCAATGTGATATTTATATATGATATATGTATTAAAATTAATAATAAAATTTTATAATCTAAATGGTAATACTAATGGAAGGGGATCAGTGACCTTTTCTGTAGGATGTTAAAACAATAGAATATATTGATTCTCAATTGAGTAAATAAGTATAAATATATGTGGCACAACCATAACACCTTCCCAGCAATTCTGGGTAAGATACCCTTTGATATATCTCAATTTCCCGATATGGAATTATATTCATAATTATTACGGAAATAATATGGATTGCAGTAGGCATCCATCTTCTCATGTGAAATTATGAGTTCGACGGATATAAATAATTAATTAGATAATAACATATATTTAATCATTCATGAGTTTTTAATATAGAGAACTCTTCATCACTTAACTCCATAAAAATAATATTTTGTATTGTTGAATTTAACATGTATGATTTCAATTCATCAAATAGATCAAATTTAAATCATTTAAACCATTTTTAGAAGTTACTACTAGTTAGGATATGGTCTCTCTCTAGAATTGTTCACATTGATAAGGTGATTTATGGGATTTTAATTATTATAATATAATATAAATGTATATTATTATTTCATTAAAATATTTTAAATTATGTGATGCATAATTTTTTATGTTTTATTCAGTCACCAACTATTTTATCAGGTCTTAATATCCCGAATCACATAACACGATTAATACATCATGGGAAAACTCTAGTGTCTTGGATCAATATTTCCATTCTTATAATATAATAAAGGACTTATTCAACAAATTATTGGTATTTACTTACTAAATTTCACTTTTTATGGGATTGAATTTCCTATGTGGGTTTAGTGGAATTCCCAATTATGAGATCTAGAATGAGATTTCCACAAAAAATGCCCACAATATATATAAAATTTGTCCCATTCCAATCTTCTAGATTTCAGATTTGTTAACTCAACCCAAAGATTCATCAATATAACTATTGAAGAAATTTATGTTCCCTAACAAGTGTATGTCAAACCGATTTATAAAAGTACCATTATAAATCATTTAAACGAAATAATATATGATTAATATTATTTTGATGGATTTTTTATTATGTTTTTATATTAATATTTTTATTTTATATTAATTTTTATAATTTAATGTTTTTTATTTAACCAATTAACCATATACAGATAACATATTTACTTATAATCCTTTTATTTATATTCTATGTTTTGTATTAATTTTTTTTATTGTTATTTGTAAAATTTAAAATAATTCATTCACTATGTTACCATAAAATAGATAAATCATATCATGATCATGATATTGAAGTATTTTTTGATTATTTTCATAGTAATACAAAATAATCAACGCATTGTGAAAAATCTTTTACCCTTTTCGGTCTCAAGTCTCATCATTCCTTCATTGCCTTAGGTATCTCATTAGTTTGGTTACACCATGTTTCCATCTATTCTAAACTCCACACACCAAGTATATTATTCATAAAAATTATTTTAATTCTCTCATAGTTAAAAGATCTAATAATGTGTTTACATAACATTAATCTTGAGCTCACAGGACCATACATAATAATGTTGTAGAAGGAAAAACATCATATTGATTAATGTTAACAAAATAAATACATAAATCCAATTGTATAATTATATTTTTTTTAACCCTAAAAATATATAGGTTGATATAATCTCAAGATCATATTGTAGTGAAATGAATAAAAATTTAATATATTTTGGTAGAAATCATTACCATGTGATCATTTATTATGATAAACCATGTATTAATTAATCATGATAATTATCAATTTAATAAATCAACTCATTTTGTCAGTATCTCTATCAAATCCATCCTGGAGTTTTCATTCAACTATTATTTTGTGTAAATTTAATAAGAAAATCATATTTTTAATTTTAAAAAAATATTAAACCTTTACATGGATGAATCATTGTGAGAAATAATCAAAACTACTCTACATGTATTATGATTATATAAATAATATTCAGGGGGGATATAGAATAGAAATATTTTCAGATAATAACACAGAGTGTTTGATTCAATTAACAAGGCGTGAAACATATTACATTTATTTAATCCCATTTTTTTAATGATTATGAGATTCTAAATGTACTACCAATATGCATGTAATATAATACATAATTTAATATATAAATTAATTAACCATATAATATTTAGATATATATATACCAAAAACATTTCACACAATGTGAATAAGTCAATAAAAGACACAATAAACATATATATTGTGGGTTAAAGGAGTAATAAATAAAATATTGATATTATTCCTAAAAAAGTTATGTTCTTGGAAAGTACATAAGACGACACATTGTGTATCTCATTCATCGTATACCAGTAATGTAGAACAATGTAGTAAATAGGTATTTTTATGCGGATATCACTAACGTAGACAACATGTATATGTGGCACACAATGTGTAAGAACCATTAACTTGTGCATAAATCACTTAGTTATGAAGGTAATGAGAAACACATCTTAAAATATGAGTTTTCAATGATTAAACCACATGAACTACAGAGTATGTAAGAAAGTTACCTTATATGTAGTTTAGCCACCCATGTGCCACCATTTCTCAGTAGACATGATTTTCTCAAATAATGAATACTACATGTAATTAATATTTTATGGTATGAATTTATCCTAGACATGCCATGGTGTGTTGAAAATAGGTACAAAAACATGTAACTCAGAACTACAAATGATGTACTTTGGAGCCATCCAGCCAAAACCATGGCACCGCTTGATTGATTCTCAATATTTTTTTTAATGTTTAATTAGATAAAGATTAAATGAGTGTGAAATTAAGATATTGTGAATATATATTGAATATTTGATTAATTAATGAGTTATATGTAATAAAAAGTAACATTAAATGTATGTATCCAGGAAAAATAATTATAATGATATAAATTTAATGTGCCATAACTTATACTACTAGATGGATCCAAACATTATGGAAGATCCTATATGGAAGTAGAAAAACTCAAGTTTAATATGATTTAATTTATCATTCAAAATGTATAATATGTGAATGATATAAACAAAAAATAATTTTAAAATAATATTGAAAAAAAATTTATGAAACCATTACTGTGGATATTTTTTAATTATTTTATAACTAATTTGAAAAATATGAATAAAAATTACCTCAGTATGGTGATCATTCATTTTTTATGGTGTCAACCATCCTAAAATGATCGATGAATTCTTTATTCATAGTTAATACCAAAATTAGATCCCCCCAGATGTTATCCACTTCTTCTTCTTCAATCATGGAATAATATATGTAAAATATCTAGTTCTAGAGTATCCAATTTATTATCTTATATTTTTATATTTTATTACATTTAATTACATTAGTATTTATGGATTATGTTTTTTCTTCTCCGTCTGGAGAGGAAGGGATGGTGGTGAGTAAAATAGAGAGGAATTATGTGCACAGTGATTAAACATTCACCAATTGACATAGCATTATTAAATTTACATAGGGTTAGGTTTTAACTCAAATTAATTTCATTTTGGACATAAATATTTAATTTAACCACAACACACCTCATTCCATGGATATATTATTATTATTTATTATTCTACATGTCGTCTCAGCTAATTGGTGCAATAATAAATATTTATTTTAATATCGAATATAAAAATATTTTTCAACAGAAATAATATTTTTTGTTATTCCCCCTCAATATTTAATTCGTACTAAAATAAAAAAATAAAAAAAATAATTAGTAATTTTAACTAACAAATATATTATTCATACACTAAAATAAATATTTTATTAATATCCATGTAATATTATACATTATTTTGTAAATAAATAAAATGTTATTATTTGAAGGTGAATACCAATAGATAAATAGTTTTTGTAAATTACTGTTATAAAATAATAACCATATGAAAAATTATTTTTTTAATATTCATTACCAATTAATAAAACTTAAATTAATATTATTACTTGATCTTTATAATAATATTAATTTCACTTATTAAATATATATATTATTTAAGTGACAAAAAAGGAAACACAATGTGTGTGACCATCTAGGAATCATCTTCAATCACACTATGAGGACTTGCCTAATGTCTAAAATTATGTCTTTGAAACAGCTCAAGGAACACTTGGAGGAAGAAGATATTTAACCCAAAATGACCACAAACAATCTCTTGCAATGTAACATATTACCTTTCTCATGATATATACACATTGAGATGATTTTAATCACCTTTTCCTTTTGTTTATCCTCAATCTTCCATCCTACATTCTTCTTCATGACTGTTAACATTATCTAGTCCACAAAAAACATACTCTCTTCAACCTGAAACAATAGATTTTGGGTTTTTTTATTATTCGTTCTAATAAATTTTTGAAAAAAATTATATTTATTTCTACAGCATTCACCTTGTTTGTACCACTTCAGTGTGACTTCATTATAATTTGAGATATATTTTACAATACATACCACAAAATATATAATGATATTTTTTTTATTTTTGATGTTAAATTAATTATATATTAGTTATAAAATTTATGAATATTTTACATTTTATTTATTAATATTATTATTGATTACAAATGTTTTGTTAAAATTTGTTTAATGATATAAATTTTTTTTCATAATAAATATTTAGTGACAATAATTTTTTCTAGGTTATAACTATTTATACATATTTTTTAATATATATTTTAATTTTTTTCATTATAATTTTTTGTGGTTGAAATTATTTTTTATTCATAGTTTTAATTTATATTTTTCTTCCATTATAATTTGTTTTAAGTATTTTTATGTATTAAATTTTTATTTTCTGAACTATTTTATGTTAAAAATATATTTTTAAAGATTTATGGATATTAATATTCTTTAGTTTTATATATTATTTAATTATTTAAATTCTTTTGTTAATATATGTGTTTATCTTTTTATATGTGTTAATATATTCCTTCATTATATTGTTATTTTTATGTAAATAATGGTTTGTAATTGGATAAATTCACTAGTAACTACCGATGAATATGAGAAATAGTTTGAATGTTTCAATGAAATTTATCAAATAAATCATGAAGACAAATATGTTATTTTCTATCCATCTATGAAAATTTTTGATTATGAGTAAATTAGGTTATAATGAAGTTAATGAACATATAATTTGATATGGTTTTAGAAATTTATATATATATCATATCTCTCGTAATGTATAAAAAACAATTAATGATCTAATGGTGAAGATGTAATTCAACATGAGATATATTAATATCATATATAATTAATTCATGATATAGGTGTTAAAACCATTAAAAATTGTATAACAATATTACAATGACTATGAGAAACTTGTATTCATAGGTTGCACTAAATTTATTGTGTAATTATTAGTGATTATTTTTTTATCTTGAATAAATTTCATGGTTGGAGTTATAAATGTTTCAATAAATATATTAAACATGTGAATTAAATAATTCATGAAGTTAACGGGATTCCAGATTCCAATTACGTAGATAAAATATTTTTCTATTAGTATTGGGGTATGAAAAGATACATTAATACCCTATTTACTACATGATTTATAGGAAGAAACTTGAAATATCATCATAATGAATTAAATGTTGGGTATCATGACATGAAATGTATAAAAAATCCATATGTGATATATTCTTAAGAATTAGAACTAATCCTACGAAAAATGAAATATAGTATCTTAAAATGATTCCTAATTTAAATTGTCTCTCTAAAAATTAAAAATTATGTAATGAGTCTATGATGGAATATAGATTGTTGTATCATTGATGGAAACAAAATCTATACTCCAGATATTTCATAATAGAAATGATTTCTGCACTTTTTTTCTAATTTTCGAAGTGAATTATGTGATTTTAAATTTGGTTCCATGCACAAATGGAATGAGTCAAAACTGGAGTCTGAGTACCCAAAATTGTATATACCTGGTTTTGGGGATGTATAAAACCATTCCCCATACATAGTTATAAAAAGGAAATATTTGATGATGAGCATGATGATTTTGGGTGAAAATTTTCCTTTATATGATATTGATGTTTATATATCACCAGTGATTTATGGTTTCATATTTTTATTAGAGGTATTTGTTATTGTATTTTAAAAAATGAACAAATACTCAATAATTTTTCATACTACGATAATTTTTACTATAAATTATATTCATGTATATGGAAATATATTTATAATAGATATGAATCGATTCCAATTATAGATGTGGTTACTTCATGTCATCTATTTCCAAATAGATAAAAAGTAGTGTATATGGGAAATAAAAGATTTTCATGAATGAAACAACCTTATAAATTATTAAAATGGGGGTAAAAGGATTTGTTGGAGTGTAATTATTCACTATAACCATTTTCAATTTAATCATCTCAAAACAATATAAAATTCCTCATTGTGAAATTTGCAATGAAATAAAGTCATATATATCATCAAAATACAAGGAGTATTGATCCATTTTATTTGTGATTTCTTATTATAATATTTTAATATATAATATATCATTTATATTATGTTTTTTGAGGAAACAACAGGTGAAAATATTATACGAATTATTTTATATATAAAATAAAATATAAAATATTGAGTGAAAGAACTGCTAGTCCTAATAAACATGGGAATGCATTTCAAATTGTCTCCCATAATGAAAAGAAATATTAAATATATTCCACATTCTTATCACACATTAAGTAAGAGTCATACGATAAATTTTTTTTAAAGCCTTCAGGGTATCAAAGATCCTAGGGTGATTTCAAAAAAATAAATAATTGGTATCATTGAATGATTTAATGTTAACAAGTATGAAATATTTTGATTTTTAGGTATTGATACAATATTTGAATCTAGTATAATTTTGTGGAATATTGTCAATACAAAACCGTAATTCTATAATCAGGTTGTTTAGAATTATGAATTCATTTTTCTACATTTTCCTAGATCAATATTCATTTTATGTGTAGGATAATGAAGTCATCCGCAAAACATAACAATAAAAAATATATTTCCACAATCATTTTTGAACATAAGGGTTCATATTTTGATTATATTTTTTGTTCTAGATAATAATAGGTTATCATATTTATTTATATTGGATATTTTATGGAAATAGATAAAAACTTTTAAGCAATATATTCTGAATGTCCATAATCCATAGGCCTCTATTTTTTACAAATATATATCAGATGTGGAAAATAAGCACTATAGTGATTATTTTTTTAATATTAAGGGCATTTGTATCCCTATATTTATAAATTTTAGATTTTATAGTAAAGATAACAGTATTTGATTGGAATAAATATAATGTTAATTCTAATGGAGGATGTAATACATAAAAATTTATATATTTTCAAAATAATAGTTTATGTCGCTCAATATTTATCATCACATGTTGTTTGATTGAATGTGTGATATCAGGTAAATAAATAAATGTTTTTTTAATGAACATAAAAACATATTTTCTCATTGGTTTATTTATAAAATCATCATTAATTTATTTATACCATAAACATTGGAATTTTTAGATGGGTGAAAAAATGTTATTGTTATCATGGTGTCTGGATTTGAAATTAATAGTTAAATGTTTTATAAAAATACAAAGATTATAATATTATAATTAAAAATATTGTAATAATGCTTATATCTAAAGAACTAAAATTATTTATTACAAATTATGAACTACCAATTTCTATATTAACATCATATTTCATGAGTTTCTAGGGATATATGGGAGATCAATTATACAAAATGTTTTTTACCATTATTTTTTGAATGTTGGCTAATAATAGTAGTGTGTGATATATGATGATTATGAATTTACACTTGTTTATTTTAATGAATTTAGTTTCAAGGTGGAATAATGTACTATGGTGATTCATGAAATATTGATATTTTATATCGTTGACCAATGAAATGTTGAGTAAAATGTTGTTTTTCCTCAGAAAAATCCATTTAGATGATGATAAAATTGATTTTTATAAAGTCTTATGTGAAATATTTTCACCTATTTGAAGATTAAATATAAAAATTAATATTATGTGGGTATTTTTAATGTAAAAAAAGATACCATGAAGTTGGTATATGATAAAACACCCCCTTTTACCTCTTAATTAAGCAGTTAATCTTTTTTTATAAAAGTGGAATATTTGAAAACATTGTTTTTTAACATTTATAATTAAATTTATGGATGAATAACATTCCTATTATTTTTATAATATTTTTTATATTCACTATATTGACATTATTATTTGTTGGTTCAAACATTTCCCTTTCATTTGTAGGAATATTATCATTATATTCTTTATTTTTAGTTATAAACTTGTATTTAATAAAATATATATTATTTTTATCATATAATGAATAATTAAAATTTTATGTAAAAAAACTATTTATTTATATAGAATAATTGGTAATATAAAAAAATTGAAGATAAGAATTTCATTGATTTTTGTGTTTTGAATTTTAATATATTGTGGTTTTAGTTACACACTTTTTTGGATTAAAAATGAAACATTGAATGTATTTTTTTCTATTATAAACCACTAATTTTTTATTTATCACATTTATTTATTTTTAATCAAAATTTGGTACCCATACCTTTTATTTACAAATATAAATTCTTCTAAATGATAGAAATCAAGGCATTAAAACCAATGTGTGTAAGCTTTTACAGGTTAATATATGACAATAGTAATTTATTTATCTAATGAAATAAAATTTATAATTTAAAAAATTTGGTGTATATGAAATTTATGTATATATAGGATGTTACCTAAATTAATTAGGTGTGATATTACATGTATACACAATTATTTATTTTCATATGGAGAGATGAAGGTTATAGTTAACATTAATGATAATGACAACTGAATTACCCCAAATACAACACATTTTAGGACATAACTAGTTATACATATTATTTGAAGGGTAGTTATTTTATTATATAACAATAGGAGTGTTGAAAAAATAGTGAATTCACTTTTAGGGTTGTAATGACCCGCGTATTTAAACTTGATGAAAATTGAACATAATTTGAATTTTGGAATTTACTATAAGAAACATTTAACATACCAATATTTGGAATAGATTTTTAAGCCTTTCATCACATGAATTTGTTTTTTTGTGTTTCATTTCCTAGGGGTGTCATGGGAGTTACATCATGTTCCTGGTGAAATGGAATCCCAAATCTAAACTTAGAGGGTATGACAGAGGAACATTTTTTTTTCTGAAATAGAGTCAACTAAACGTCATATGATGTAGAAAATTTTAAGGGAACATAGTTCCCCACACAATCTAGGGACTATTTAACCAAACTGTAATGGATAGGAACTATGGTTGTTCCACTTAGGCATTACCATAACACTATTCACCCCAATATTTGTGAACATTAAGGCTATCCATTTGGGACAAACCATGCAGGCTGGATTCTAAGGAGGAGGTTGTTGCATAGTTTGTGGATTATTCGGCTAACCATGCGACCCAAATTGCAAGGTATATTTTTTTACAAAGTTAAATTAATTAAATTAATTAAAAATAAATATATATTAATGAATCATTATTATTATTATTGTTATTATTTGTTTAACTTTTATGATATCCCAAGGAGGGTGTCTACAATTCCCTCTTGCATGACACCCCTGATATAACCCCAATGGTGTGTGACATCATCTCCTTAGGCTCCACTATTCATGTGATTCCACTTGGGTTGGATCGTATTTCTTGTGTGATTATTCATGTTAAGATCTACCTCCCATCCTTATCCTTCATTCCATTTATTTTTCCCCAATTCTATAACCCTAATCTATTCAGCAGAAACTATGGTTTCGGGTAAGATGATGGTTTCCACACCTTTTGTTAATATGGAATGAAGAAAGTTCCTCAGGTCGACATCATTTTTTTCATCCACTACTGAAGGATAAGTATTTTGCTTCATTTTGGTCTTCCAAAACGTCTTTGAAGTTTGTTCTATTATTTTATACCCTTATTTCTGAATTCCAATTTGGGGTTTGTCAGTGTTTTTGATATTCTAGATTTTATTTGTTGTGTGTTTTGTCATCCTGGAGGCGGGTTTGAGTCTCTAGAGTCAAAGGTGGCTTACATGTATATGAATATGTGATCACACACACACACACACACACATATATATATATATTCCCCTATTATATATATATTCACCCATGGGAGGGAATATATTTATATATATTGGGATTGGTTTTCTTAAGTATATATATGAAAAAATCATAATGGTGTAAGTTGAAACTATTGTACATATATATATGAGAATATATGGAAGTATCCCATCGTTCATATTCATATCCATTAGAATATATCCATTGGGTCTAGGTGTACATATGTATATGTGATGGTACATGTTCTTGGAGGTAGGAATGTTCAACTTAGAGTGGGCCCTGATGGAAATGTCAAGTGAATTTTTGTTCATCCTGGCCTATGTCATAATATTTATAGGATACAATTACATTTTCCCCTTCAAATTTAACATTGAATCAAATGATTCATTAACAACAATTGAATATACCTATTGAAATAATTTTTAATATACTGACTTAGTTTTTTGAAGAACATTGTAATGTTATTATCATAAATATTTTTATTGGTGGTGCGATGTGTTCTAATCTAACACATTGGATTAGTGATTAAAACCATTCTTATATTACTGCATTGGTTTTTCTATATTTTTTTATTTTTTTATGGACAAATTTGTGGACTGTTTATAACACCGACCTTATGTCCTGACCCCCTCCCTAGAAAGTGTACCCCTCTTGGTCTGGCAATGTGATAAGGGAGATAATGACCCCCCCGAGTCCCGCCTCCAGTAGGCCCCGGGTTGGCGACTAGCACCGAGGGTATTGTAAACACACAAATAGGAGGCATTACACTCTAAGAGAACACATGAGGAAGATAGAGAGAAGATAGACACCAATCAACTCTGAATTAGAACTGGAATATAAAAGAAACCTAGGTACAGATATGAAATTTCATGCAAAATTACTACAACTGCAATGGGAAAACTACAAGTACTCAAAAGAATGTAAAAACAACAGAAACCCCAAGACCGAACAACTCTTGTAACCCCAAGCTTGTAGAAACCAGCTTGATCTCCAACCTTCTCCAAGTGACCTAAAAAACTATTTATATATATGTAGGGTGAGTATAACAATATACTCTGTAGGATCCTCCCTGAATCCTCTCATTCAATGTAATGAAATCATGCTAAAGCACAGTGAACAACAAGTGAAACTAACTCATCACCTAGACATGTATACTAAGTTCATAACCTCACCATGGATACTCTCACCAAGTAACGCATATAAGAATATAGAATATAGTAAATAATATCAAGGGTACCTCACTTCTACTTCCCCACTGGTTTGCTGCTTTTCCCCAATGTCGCACGTCCTATGCATATCTCTCCAAAAAGGCTTGCCTGCAGACACTTGGGCGAAGCACCACAATCTGCACCTCGTGCACTACAAAGGCATGCATGTAGACACCTGGGTGATGCACCACAACATCCTCACAACCAAAAGTAACTAGGTAAGTTCTGGGATCCACCATAGCCAGCATAACGTGTATCATACGTCGGGTATTATACCTCAACCCATTACAGCCCATACACCGAGTAGGGATCCTCAAGCCATCACAGCATACACATGTTACACCTATAGTATTCAATAGGATACTATATCAAGAATATATGTGTTTATAATAACCAAAAGACATTACATTCCTCTACAGACATATATGGGGAAACTAACTATTGTTCCTGTTAGCACAAGTATCTACCAAGAGAAGAGAGCGGGGTCAAAGGGGGTAGTCAGTCATTCATCCTCCCACTAGAATGTTGGGGAAAATACCCCCCAAGGATTAGAATGCATGGGTATTCAGTTTCCCTTATCGATAGGGTGGAGTAGCATATAGAAATACAAAAAGTACAGGATATATTATATGTCACAACCACACTATGGGCATTATCTAGTCTTAGACACAACTGTAGCTAATGTCTCTCAGACTCTGGGATGCTACTTCTAAGACTGCTACCCTATAATCACACACCCAATTAAAGATATTTATTATATTACTTCATTCCATTTGTATCACTTCATCTATACGTTAATTAATTCTTTAAACATTAATTAACCATGAACAATTCCGCATTAAATTTCATTAGCATTACACCAAAAGACAATTTTCCTTCAAATGATTACTACCTCATCATTATGTTTCAGTGACCACCAACCCCATGTGGTGAAACCATTTATTCAGATATTTATTTCTGAATTACATCCCATATTCCTAGGCATTCAAGAAATGTAGTATATGCTTCTAAAAACAAGTGGGCTCAACACGGTGAGTAGATGTACTAACCATCAAGTCTTTGCCGCCTATAGCAAAAGTGTTGACCCATTATCCTTTGAGAAGCTAGACACGGAAATCATATGGAATACCCTGCATGTCTTCGCCTCATTCATAAGAAGGGTAATCAAGACCAACTTCCTTGGGCAGTGGGGAAATATAAAGCAGATAAACATTCATTCAATGTCACCACAAATCCAACAAACACATTCATCACATTCCATCATCACTTGTGTCATGCCTGACACCCACATGCATAAACCGATGAATATCTCCAATCTAGGTGTCATCCACTGCCATAACCAGAAGGCCTCCCTACCTCCACATATCAAAACACCCCTCCAAGGTCACATCATAGAAAAAGCAGCAGGAAATCAAACATCACATCAAATGGGCTCTTTCCCCTTTAACAAGGCATCCAGCCTTCATACATAATGATCACTCATGGCTCTAAAGCACAACTCACTCGGCCTTACTAAAAAGAGTGTAACTAAGAACCCTACCAGGCATTATGTTTTATCGACCAACCAGTTCTTTAATCGCTCTTGAATTAATAGATTCAATTCATAGGTTCCAAGTCTGAGAAACCTAATCCATATGTTGTCACAAAATATTTAAGACTCTTATTATTCCAATTTCATTATCATAAAATTAGAAGAACTAGAAAAATTGGATTCATTTACATGCCTCTTTATCATTAGCCAACTAATTATCAATTAATTCTTTATTTACGTTCTTTATCAATTTCCATCAATAATGAACAACTAATCAAAGAAAGCATAGATATCACTCTATCTATAAAAACATGAGACAAACCATATTCTCAGTTCAAAGCAACAACATGTGATCAAACCAATTCTTTTAATCTGGTTCAAGTTTTTTATTAGGTCAATTTCATTGTGATCTAAAGGGCTAAATCATGTTAACTCTATGATTTAACATTAACAATTATAGAATCCATGAATCCCCTACCTTGAAGAGTTTTTAACATTCTTTATCCACACAACGGGTCACGATCCTCCTCTCGCAACAAAAACATCCACCCGAGGATGCCACTGTACGTCTGCACCAACCAAACCCCAAGAAAACCAAATTATAAGCATGCAGACTACATGCTATAAGATGGATAGGAGAAATGGGGTAAGATGATCCCAAAGTAACGATGATACAAACATACCTTATCTCGAAGATTGAACGATACATCTTGGTTGCATCAAAACAGAGCGGAACCGATCCTATGAGTGAAGTTTTATTGTTCAACTCCTATGGGAGGGATTGAATGGTTCTAGAATCTCATAGTCTGAAACAAATAAGAAGAAATAGAGAGGATGATTTCTTGTCCCATTTAAATATTTAATGGTGTGATGGTTTAAGATACCCTTATTCCCCATTAAATGTGGATCACATTAACCCACGCAGTTTGACCATGTAAAAAAATCCTGAGCCATATGAATAATTATAATAGGATTTAAGGTCTTTGAATCATTAGTTTTAATTTAAGGTTTGCAATGTCGCAGACGGTTCACCATTCCAACACCGTATGAATGAGATATGTTATGTACATGATATCATAATAATAATAATAATATTATTATTGGGTGTTTCATGGACCTGATCCACGAACCATAATTTAATATTCCACATTAGACATGAATCTATCTTATTAATGATAGGATCACATCGCCACTGACGAGACGTCAATCAGACGTCGGACGCGGGAGTTATGGTGGCTCAAAGATTTAATAATAATATTAAATATATTATTTTCCGAGCGCTTCAGGTACCCTATAAAAAACCCAAAAAATGCATCCAATATTGGACTTGAAATTTCGGTCTCAGAATCTGGGTCGCACTGCGGTAGACGGTTCATGAAACCGAGGTCGCATGAATAAGTTATGGTCAAAAGAGTGTTTTTTCAACAAAAACAAAAACATGATTATTATTATATTATTTTAAATTGATTTATTTCAAATACCCAAAGCCATGCACCAATCTCTCTCCAATTTGGTGCGCCTCACTCTATTTCTCCTTAATTTATTTCCTTTTCATTTATTTTATTACTTTCCCTTTTAAATTTCACACTCTCTCTCCAATTTATTTCCAATATTTCACCCACTCCACAAAAAGTGGCACCTCCCCTTCCTTTTCTCCATGTCCAACACGCCCCATCACTTCCTTGATTTATTTATTTAATTTATTTTAATTTATTTATCTCATTCCCTTTTCTCTCTCCAATAAAATTCATCATTCATGGTTTCTTCTACCAATTAACGCCTAACTCCATTTCTCACTTCAACCTTATTATTAATACAATAAATAATAATAACACCCATCATTATGGAAACACCCTACTATATGGAAACAACAACATTATGGAAATATCTAAATTTATGGAAACTACCAACATTATGGAAACATTCAAATTTAGGGAAACTACCATCATTATAGAAAAATACAAATTAATGGAAACTCTCTATATTATCGAAACTCTCCATTTATTACACACCAAAATCCACCATTACCATTATTATTTTATATTAATAAATCCACTTTCAATTTCATCAAAAAGTGTCCATCATTATCAATAATTATTATTATTATTATTGACTCCCATTATTATCATATAATTACTCTATCTCTCCAATCGCATTATATTCACGCACGGGTTGGGAACCCCTTCCATTTTTTGTTATCATTTTAATATTATTTTTTTATAATATATTAAATGAATATTATTATAATTATTTTAATATTACAAAATACATGTTGGATTTAGCCATAAGGGGTTGTGCCCGATGCATTTCATTTCATTATAATTTATTACATGCGCCTCATTTATTATAATTTCTTCCTTTATAATTTATTCCATGCGGCTCCACTCATTGAATTAAATACATTTAATATTATTTCTTTTATTTCACAATGATTAAATTAAAACCATTTAATCTAGATAAGACCAAATATTTTCACGCCACTCTTATCAATTGTTATTATCAAAAAAATTATTTTTATTACACGTGTCATGTTTGACCACAACAAATTTTTACAAAGTAATGGACTGGAGAGGTCTAGTCCATTACATCAGATACCTCTCAAAACATTTTCTTCCTTGAAATTAAAAAAACAACCCACAAAAAAGGGAAAGTTTCAAAAAACTACACCTCAAGATACCTCTCAGTGCTCTCATCATAATAGGAATCCAACCACTATCCTAATTATTTGAGTCAGGGAATTCTTTCCCCCTTGTTGAGATATTATCCGCTTTAGGCAGCACTAACTCACCTTCATAGATTTAATCACATCCACATTAATGCATCTCGATTATGGATTATGTCTTCCCACCCCCATAATTTAGGATTTTTCATACACACACTGCCTCCAACACCGCACAAAATAGGAAACATGCTTCCCCAACACATAGATTGGGGAATTCCTTCTCCCATGTCAAGATGCAATGCTTACAGTTATTCCATTACTCTCTACAAACGAACTGATTCACGCACAGCATCACTATGTGGCTTTCAGCTCAGCGCATCAGTTACAAAATTCCCTTTTTCCGGGTGTATATGATATTTTGAAGTTGTAATCATGTAAGAACTCTAGCCACAAACGTTATCGTAAGTTCAATCACGTTGATAGAAAACAAACCTCAAACACTTATGATTAGTGAAAACCATAAAGTGCTCACCAATAAAGGCCTCTTTTTCTCCATCCGCACCAAGGAAAACGACCATCGTCCTGAAGCATTCCATGATATCCAGCACTGAATACAACCAATCCATGCTAAGGATGATATAATATGGTTGTATTTGTAAACATAGGAATTATCCCCAAGAGATGCGTTTCCCAAACAGTAGCTCACAGTCGCTACATATTTCAAACAAGTCAGATCAACCTCCAAATGGTGTAGTCAACCCCAAGGGCACTGGAATACCCTCTACCTCCTGTCCCAAAACATGGAAAAGGGTTGGTGATGTGAAGGAGTGTTTCTCTTCGGAATCAAACAAGGCATACACTAAGGTTGAAAACAAGCAAAGGGTACCTCGAACGATGTCTGGCTCACCTGGAGCTGGAAACGCTAGAGCATGAAGCTGACCACAACCTCCTCCACAGTCTCTCTGACCCTAATGAAGACCACCACCATGGTCGTGCTCTACTCTATGAGGACGAGGAGAGTCATGGGGATGTCCTCTACCTATCCCATATACCATCTACTGATCTAAAGATGGTGCAACTAGATGTTGTTTCCTCGGCTAGAGGTGCCCAAATAGAGGAACATGGAGAGTAGTGCATGGCGCACGATGGCCGCTCTGAATGTCCGGGCACTCCTGGTGCTGATGACCATGAGCAACATAAGAAAAACAAGAACCTGGTCCCTTGGCATAGGTTTGAGAGTTGCTACCTCTAGATAAACGATATGTGAAGGGCTGGGACCTACCCCCAGATAAACAAAAACTATTCTTCCCTGAAAATCGGGAACCCCATACAACAGTTTTTCTTCATGAGGGATCATGACGATCCCCCTTTCATGATGATCCGGTTCTAGAAAAAGTCCTCTTGATAACCTATTCCCTCGCCAGCACCTCAAGATATGTCTTATTCATAAATGGGGTGACCTAATACTGGATCTCTGGGTGAAAATCCTCCTCAAAATGTCTCACCCTAGCCTCCTCATCTAGTAACAGGTCCTAAGAATATCATAAGAGGTTCCTGAAACGGATTCCAAACTCTCAATCATGGAGATCCCTTGTCGAAGGGTAAGAAGCTCCTAGAGACTCAATGCCTTTGCAGTCGAGGAAGGATACTAGACTCTAAACATGTCTCGAAACTCCACCCATGAGATCACTGACTCCTCAAGATCCCTAAGGAATAATAACCAACACTACCTCGCTGCTCCATGCAACATTGTCACAACCAATGACACCCAGTGCTTCTTACGAGCACGAATAGATCTAAAGCTGATATCGGCCTCCTACAACCAGTGTTCCATGATTGGATCTGAAACGGAGCCCTCGTACTTCTGAAGACACTGGTGCTGAAACTCTCCAGTGTCTTCCTCCAAGTGTCATGTTCGTCAACCTCTACTCAGTGGCGATCTGCTGGAACAGCCTTCTAGACATCTTCTGCCCAAACCTGACAAGGACGTCGACCTGGATCCATACCTGTAAAATAACAACTGTTAGAGCTCCTAACCCTGGAATATGGAAGACTCAAAATTAATTAATTAATTGTTTTCTTCCATTCATTTTAGGTTAAAATATCCCAAGGTCTACCCATTCAAACACAGGAACAAAGAATAATGATGCATGATCCTTTCCCAGGTCTCAACCCTTCAACCAGTATCACCTTGTTTAGTAGCCATTGTAAACTTAGAGGTCTGTATGTCAGATCATAGGGGGACCTAAAGGCCTATGCCTCTTCAAGTCTCCAGTTTCTACCTCTGTTTCTAAACATGAATTACATCATTGCCCTACCAACACATGCTACCTCACATGTGCCTATCTACAAACTCCATTATATCTCTTAAACAGACTTCTGATACCACTTTGTCATGAACCCCTCTCCACAAAGTGTACCCCTCCTGGGCCGAAAATGTGAGAAGGGAGATAATGACCCCCCGTGTCCTACTCTAGTAGGCCCTGGGTTGGAAACTAGCACCGAGGGTATAGTAAACACAGAAATTGGTGGCATTACCCTCTAAGAGAACACATGCAGACGAGAGAGATAAGATAAACACCAATAAACTCCGAATTATAAATGGAATATAGAAGAAACCAATGTACACATGATAAATGTCATGAAAAACTACTAAAACTGGAAGGGTAAAACTACAAGTACTCAAATGAAAGTAAAAACAACAGCAACCACAAGCCCTAATAGCTCATGCAACCCCAAGATAGTATAATCCAGCTTGATCTCCAACCTACTCCATGTGACCTGAAATGCAGTTTATATATTCTTAGGGTGAGTATAATAGTATAATTAGTATGATCATCACTGAATCCTCTCATGAAAAATTATTGAAATCCTACTAAAGCACAGTGAACAACAAGTGAAACTAACTCGTCACCTAAACAGGTATACTATGTTCCCAACCTCACCATGGATACTCTCAACAAGTAATGCATACAGAAATATAGAATATAGTAATGAATATCAATGTTACCCTACTACAACTTCCCCACTGGTTTTCCTCTTTTCCCCAACATCGCACGTTCTAAGCATCTCTCTCCAAAAAAGGCTAGCCCAGAGACACTTGGGAAAAGCACCACAATTTTCACCTCGTGCTCCACAAAGGCTTTCCAGTAGACACCTGGTCGAAGTGCCGCACCATCCTCACAACCAAAATTAACTAGGTACGTTCTGGCAATCACCATATCCCGCATAATGTGTATCCTATGCCGGGTATTATTCATCAAGCCATTACAGCCCATACACCGAGTAGGGATGCTCAAGCCATCACAACCTATAAACATTACACCTATAGTAGTCCATAGGATACTATATTGATAATATATGTGTGTGAAATAACCACAATCCATTAATGCCCTATACACAAATATATGGAAAAACTAATTGTTGTTCTTGTTGGCACAAGTATCTACCAATAGAAGAGAGCGGGGTCAAAGGGGGTAGTCAGGCATTCATCCTCCCACAAGAATGTTGGGGAAAACACCCCCTGGGCTCAAAATCCCTAGGGTGTCAGTTCCCATTACCGATAGGGTGGATTAGAGTATTAAAACACAAAAAGTACAAGATATATTATATCTCACAACCACACTATGGGAATTACATAGTCTTAGACACAACAGTAGCTAACGTCTCTCAGAATCTGGGATGCTACTTCTAAGACTGGTATCCTATAAGAACACAACCATTTAAAGAGATTTATTAGATTACATCATTCCTTTTTTATTAGTTCCATTGTACATTAATTAATTATTTAAAAATTAATTAACCATGACCAATTCTTCATTAAATTTCATTATCATCACACCAAAAGTCAATTGTTCCTTCAAAATATTACTTGCTCATCATTATGTTTTAGCAAACACCAACCCCATGGGTTAACACCATTTATTCAGATATTAATTTTAGAATTACTTCCCATATTCCCAATAATTCTAGAAAATCATTCTATGCTACTAAACACAAGGGGGATCAACATGGGGAGTAGATGTACTACCTGTTGAGTCTTTTCCACCTATAGAAAAAGCATAGACCCAATATACTTTGAGAAGCTATACACGGAAAGCACATGGAATCCCCCGCTTGTCTTCCCCTCCTTCAGAAGAAGAGTAATCAAGACGATCTTCCTTTAGTAGTGAGGAAATGTAAAGCATATAAATATTGAATCAGAGTCACCAAGCATGAAACAAACACATCCATCCCATTCCATCATCACTTGTGTCCTCCCTAACACCCACATGCATAAACCGATGCATATCACCACTCTAGGAATCATCCACTGCCACAACTACAGGGCCTCCCTACCTCCACATGTCGCGACACCCCTATAAGTTCACATCACATCACAAGCACCAAGAAATGAAACATCACATCATATGGGCTTTTGGACCTTTAACAAGGCATCCAACATTCAGACATAATGAGAACTCATGGCTCTAAAGCACATGGCACTCGGACTTACGAACAAGAGGGTAACTAAGAACCCTACCGTGAGTTATCTTTTATCAATCAACCAGTTCATTAATCCCTCTTGAATTAACAGATTCAATTCATAGGTTCAATTCTGGGAAACCTAATCAGTAAGCTATCACAAAATATTTAACATGCTTACTATGCCAATTTGATTAACATAAAATTAGAACAACTACAACAAAAGAAACAACTGGATTCATTTACATGCCTCTATATCTTTAGCCAATTAATTATCAATTAATTCCAGCTTTATGTTCTTTATCAATTTCCATCAAGAATGAACAAAAGATCATAACATGCATAGATATCACTCTAGGTATAAAAATATGAGGAAAACCATTATCACGGTACAAAGCAACAACATGCGATCAAACCAATTATTTTAATCTGATTCAGGTATATAATTAGGTCAATTTCAGTGTGATCCAAAGGGATAAATCAGGTTTAACTATATGATTGCTCATAAACAATTAGAGATTCCACGAAGCCCCTACCTTGAATAGTTCTTGACGTTCTTTATCCACGCAACGGGTCACAATCCTCCTCTCGCGGTAACTGTATCTAGCAGAGGATGCCATGGTACGTCCTCACCAACCAAACCCACAGAAAACCCCATTATTAGCAAGGAGACTACATGCTATAAGATGGAAAGGAGAATGAGGGGAAGATGATCTCAAAGGAACAATGATCAAAACATACTATATATCGAAGATTGATCGATACAGCTTGGTTGCATCAAAACAGAATGGAAATGATCTTATTAGTGATGTTTGATTCTGCAACTCCTACAAGAAGGATAGAATAGTTCTAGCGTCTCATAGACGAGAACAAATAGGAAGAACTAGAGAGTATGATGTCTTGTCCCTTTTAAAGATTTAATGGGTCCATGGTTTAAGATATGCTTATTCCCCATTAAATTCATATCACATTTACACACGCGGTTTGACCAAGTAAAAACATCCCGATCCATAGAAATAATTAATATATGATTTATGGTCTTTGAATCATTAGTCCCAATTTAAGGGTTGCAAATTCACAGACGTTTCGCCATTCCAACACCATATGAAAGAGATATGTTGATTACATGATCCCGTATTACTAATAATAAAAATATTCTTGTGTCTTTTGTAGGCCCGAGACATGAACTATAATTTAATATTCCACCTTAGACTTGAATCTATCAAATTAATGATAGAATCACATTGCCATTGATGGGATGTCAATCGGACATCGCACGCAGGAGTTATGGCGGGTAAAAGATTTAATAATATTATTAAATCTATTATTTTTCGAGCACTTAGGGTACCCGATCCAAAAACCCGAAAAGGCATCCAATATTGTACTTGAAATGTATGTCTCAAAATCTAGGTCGCAATGCCGCAGACAGTTCGGGAAACCGAGGTCGCACAAATAAGTTACGATCAAAAAAGTGTTTTATCAACAAAAATAATAACATGATTATTATATTATTATTTTTAATTGATTTATTTAAAATACACAAATCCATGCACCACTCTCTCTCCAATTTTTTGCGCCTCACTCCCTTTCTCCTTAATTTTTTTCCTTTTCATTTACTTTATTACATCCCCTTTTAATTCTCACACCCTCTCTCAAATTTAATTCCAATCTTTCACCCACTCCACAAAAAGTGGCGCCTCCCCCTTCCATTTCTCCATGTCCAACATGCCCCATCACTTCCTTGATTGATTTATTTAATTTATTTTAATTTATTTATAAAATTCCATTTTTTCTCTCCAATATAATTCATCATTCATGATTTCTTCTCCCAATTAACACCTAACTTAATTTGTCACTTCAACTTTATTATTAATACAGTTAATAAAAATAACACCCATCATTATAGAAACTCCCTACTTTATGGAAACAAAATTATGGAAATATATAAATTTATTGAAAATACCAACATTTTGGAAACATACAAATTTATGGAAACCACCAACATTATGGAAACATCCAAATTAATTGAAACTCTCTATATTATGGAAACTATCCATTTATTACACAGTAAAATCCACCATTACAATTATCATTTAATAGTAATAAATCCACTTTCAACTTCTTCAACGTGTCTCCATAATTATCATTAATTATTATTATAATTATTGATGCCCATTATTATCTTATAATTTCTCCCTCTCTCCAATCACATTATATTCACACACGGGTTGGTAACCCCTTCTATTTTTCATTATCATTTTATTATTATTATTTTTATAATTTATTAAATGAATATTATTATAATTAATTTAATATTCCAAAATACAAGTTGGATTCATCCGTAAGGGGTTGTTCCCCCTGAATTTCATTCTATTATAATTTATTACATGCACCTCATTCATTATAATTTATTTCTTTATAATTTATTCCATGCAGCTCCCCACATTGAATTAAATACATATAATTTTATATCTTTTATTTAACAATGATTAAATAAAAACCATTTAATCTTATCAACAACAAGTATTTTCATTCCACCCTTATCAATTATTATTATCAGAAACCATTTATTATTATTACACACATCGTGTTGGACCACATAAATTTTTTACCAACTAAGGGACCAGAGAGGTCCTAGCCATTACACCATAGAGATGATCGTAAATAACTTTACACTTAATGGTAAAATTTTAATTACCTTTAAACCAAATTATATTTCATCGTAAACTCAAAGGTAATCGCCCAAGAGATATGATTATTAAATAGAACCCAATGAAAATCATAGGTTATTGTCCTAATTATGGTTGTATTTACACGTGTAGGTAAAAGTAAATTCTTTCTAATGAAACATTATAAGTGCCCATTGAGTTTGATAAATTAAATTTTAATATTTTTTTAGTTTGATATCATGTTTTCAAATCAAATAGAATATATATGATAGTTTTATTTCACATAAAATAAATAATTGGATGAAATAAAAAATAATTAATATCAAATGGTGGAAATTCCCCATCAATTGTTCAAATATTGTTAAGTTATTTAATATGAATATTTTACCATGATTATAATAGGTTTTTTAAATGCAATGCATGTGCGGTATTTACTCATGGAATGCCATATAAAAATGATGATGATTTATATGGGCTTGATAAATGTAAATAATTATAAGTTTTAGTTAGTGTAAATTTATGATAAATATGATTGAGGCTTATAAATGGGCTATCGGAATGATGGTAGGGGTTCAGTTGAGTGTGGAGACACCATGCTCTCATACATTAGTTTTTGAGCATGACGTCTCACACCACTGATATGATATGGTTGATTGGATGAAATGACATGTTCCGTGAATGAGTTTTTCCATGGAAAAACATTTTGTATCCAGAGTGATATAGTATGTAATCTCTTTCTCTACATTGATGTAGGGAATGTTCCATATTTCATGTGAATTGTAGATCGATATACTGGTTATGGATAGTGTGAGCTACACCGTGTTCCATCCAACACTATTATTCCATATATATGGAAATTAGGAATCTACACACACTTTTTTCAGATTGGTGGATGAAATATATTATATATATATATATATATATATTGTTTTTGTATAAGAATTCATCCTGACAATGATTTGAAGAACGTAGATGTTTCTAGGTTTCCTATTGGAGCCCGATTCGACCTATGTTATTATTTTAGTACTATTAACTATTTAATATTTCCTACACACTTCTAAATTTAAATTGCATGAAATGGATTGGGTTAGAACCCTAGGTTTTTGGCCTACTGAGATTATTATCTCACACCCTACTCAATTCTTTTTTGCACTAGGTTACCCAAGTATACCTCCTTGTTAAGATGACCCTAGTAATTTCATTTTAATATATTATAGAAAATGGATTGAGGAGAAGGGGACATAGATGGTTCGTGAGATGCTCATAGATCTATTTATAGGTAATTTTTTCTTTTGTTACATTCTGTTATTTAATATATGTATTACATCCTATACTTGTAAAATAAAAGGTCATACATGCATTGTTTTAAATTGGTGTTGGCCATTTTTATTTCTAGTTGATATTATATTTAGATTTTGTTTTTTATGACTACTTTATAATGATTCTTCTAATGTCTTCTTATTATTATATGATATAGTGTTGTGCTACTCTAACATGATGGAATAGTCTCCCCACTATCACCACTCTAGACCTCGCTACTATTAAAAAACCTCTACAGTGTATGGGGGTGTGCATATGTCCATGTCACTCACCGTTATGTCTATCATCTTAGTGGTAATTGTTTCTAGAATTTAACAAAGTTGTATCAGAGTTTAAATTTTTACATTGTCTTACTATTTTGGGTTGTTATATAGGAGACTAGAATGGAGTCGACACTTGGTAAATAACTGTGTCTAGGACACACCACTCTACACATGGGGAAATGTATACATGGTCAAATCTGTGAATTTTTATTCATGCTATTTTATATTATAGATGATTTTTTTCAAATTGAATTAATGCTAAAAAATTTACTAGTTGTTTATTTAAAAATATTTACAAAATTTATCTCTTTTTATGGAATGAAAATGATGAATCATTGCATGCATCAAATTTGGCACATAAGGATTAACATTTCATGCATGTGTCATAGCATTATGTTTCATTTTATTTTTATTTTTTATTTGAATTGAGTACATTCAGTGTATGTTAGAACATTGTTTTATATATCATATCTTTTTAGATAACATGACATGGTGATTTATTTTAAATTTTTATTTATTTCCATGAATTGGTTTTTCATACAACTCATTATTATATATATTCTATGAATCATTATTAATTAATAATTAATTTTCAATATTACATGATTCAATGTTTATATATTAATTATCAGTGTAAGATACTAGTAATAACATTCTAGTTCTATTTTATGTATTTATAGATGGTTTCTTTGGATAACTTTATGGGTTGTGAATAAATGACATGCATTTTTAAATTATTTGTTGTATGGGCACCTTAAACCTGGGAAAAGGATACCCATATAATCGAACCACCTTTGAGAATTATTCACATTTATAGATATTTAATAAAATATAAGAATACTACCAAATTATAATGTTAATGTAAGTTGGTTTGATTTTTATGGATCGAAAATGCAAACATTTAATGTGTATAGTGAATTATGGATAGCTAGGTAGCCACCCAAGTAGCATGACCATTACATATATGAACCTGATATAGTTTGAAATGGAAATGTATCTGATTAAATGGGAGTAAGGATTTAGACTACAATGTGAATGGGTTCTTTATTTATTGGGATGTTATCAACCCATGTATACAAACTTTTATATGTGTCAATGTTATCGTAATAATGGTTGATTTTTATTACTTTCCTGATTTTAATATATAATTAATTGGTTAAACATCTAAATGCACAACGGGAACCATGTAGGCTAGTTGGGGCATGTTTCTAATGAGATTACCTTTTTATATGATTATAACATTAATGACTAAGAAACCGATATTGGGTTGCATTTTGATGAACCTCGGATAGCCTAACATGACCCTAGTAGGTCACCTTATCTGTAAAGACATAATTTTATGTCATAGATTACCTAATGATGACAGGATAAAAATTAATTTAATATGATTAAAAATAATTTCAAATGAATCTTTCCTATGTTTCATTGATCATATTGAAAAAATCAAGTGTGTAGTATATTTTTTAAATTTTATTTGATGATTTGTGTAAAATATTTTTGTTGTTTTAATATTTAAATGTGAATAAAAAAATCCCTTAAAATAGAACCCTAGGTGGTTTCCTTAATTATAACCCTTATGTAAAAGTATATTAGACATTAATTTTAGATTCTTTGTAATATATGTTCTAGCATTTTCTCTAGTCATTCATTTTCATTAATAATGGGTATAAATGATAGGCTCTAGTGACCAATTACCTTTATTGGTGTGACCTAGTGATAGGTCTTATGCTTATAAATTCATATGGGGATTGTATATAATAGGTAGAACCCATAGTGTTTATGTCGAATTTCAATGTTGTATGTTTTCTTGAATTTTGTGTCATTCGGTTGTTATGGTCCCTTCTAGGATGCATATCTTTTCCTTGACATCCTTTTTCGGATGGGTGTCTATTGTGTATTTTTCCCTTTTTATGGGTTATATGATTAAGTATTGAATAATTTTAGGTTTTTAGACATTCCATGGGTATGGTTGGCCACTTTTCAGGTTGGGTGACTCGTTTTATTACTCAATGATGGATGGCATGGAATGACATCGTCTAGGATATAGGTTATTTAGAGATATACAACTCTAGACGAAATCATTTATATGGTCATCCAATACATTAATTAATAGGGTTTTTGAGCCTATGGGTAGTATTTGGGATTTTTCATCTTGATTATAAATCTATGGATTGTTTGTTTTGTAATACATGGAACCCACCTTGTTTCAAAATTAAATAATGAACCATTTTATTTTATTGAAATCATCGACCCTTATTTTCTTTATTTCACACTTAGTTAATTTATTAGTATAATAGCCATGGATATTAAATGAATATATTATTTCCAATTTTTGGGATGGGGTTTCAAGTTACATGGGAGTGTTGACCTGATGATTGGTCTAGTTTTGGATTTATTTTATGATTTGATCATGTGATTGTGTCTTGGAGGAGCATCACACATATGTTTAAGGAGTTCTTTGTATAGTGTTCTTTTGAGTGGGTATTTTTTCTTTTATATTATCTACTTGTACACTTCTAAGGTGGGGAAAATAATGTATTTCATAGTTCTTTAGTGTCCTTCTAAGTAGAAATACCTAATCTAAGAGAACCATTTTTAAAATTAGTTAGCTTGCTTGTATTGCCATGAGGATTTTCTGTTTTATATAAATTTTGGGTATTTTCTTGTAGCATGACATTAATATGTTTGGTTCTATATGTAACCATTGAGAAACACTATTTTTTTTGTATGGACATTAGTGGTTAATCATGAAAAAATGTGAGATTCCTCATGTGTAGAAGGAATTGTTGTTCGATTTGTATTGTTGCATCAGTCAGTGATGTCGGGCTTCTATCAAAGGAATTTGACCAGAAGTGGTTCGAAGATTCATCATCTATATTTATTCGGTTTCATATTATTGATTTATTCTTAGTAATATGCATAACCCCGATCATGATTTCATCCTTGATACATTTAGAGAGTGTTTGTGATACACCATTATAATTATTTAGACGTCATTGGGCCTAGTTGGGAGGGTTTTAGAGTTTTTTGTGATGTACGTGTGGTACTCATTGAGGAATGGTTGGTCTTGTGTTTAGTCGGGATTCCAATGAATTAATTAATTGGATGGACTTCAGACACCCATCATTTATTTGGACTTGAAAACCATGCAGATTCTGCTTTAGGAACATTCAAATGACCAAAAGTGGATCTATTATCTTTTTACGAACAACGTTTTTGAAAACATGGGGTATGAACTACCATGGTTAGTTCATTAAAAAACCAATTAAAATATTATGAAGTTTTCTGAGAAATTTCGTTGCTCTTGGAGATGATACTTCTATTCAAGGAAATTCACAGGATGTTGTTTATGAACATTGACGAACAAATGCATCATAAATGCTCGATTACATGGAAGATTGAACCTTATTTCTCCTAGAAATGTTCCTCCTCTCTGAGATGAGCAAGTTGAGAATGAAGATATGGAGGTGGACTCAATCATTTTTTCCCTTGCTAAATGAAAATAGATGGTGAAGAACCATTATAAAGAATGTCATCAAGTAAAGATAAAGCCCTTATGTGTTGGCATGGGCCATTCATGAAATGTTTAAAAACCTTTATATGTAATTTCAGTGGGGAATTGACCATTTTACAATTGAGAAATCAGACCAGGATCATCACTAGAATTCGTAGAGGTGTGTTTGTGAGGAAATTACGATAGTGGAGGAATTACGTCTCAGTATTGCCCCCTTTTTAATGTTAAAGCCTAATGTGTAGAGTACATTCGGTTAACATTTTATTGATATGATAACATGATCACATCTCTTGTTAAAAGAGATCAGGGATGATTTGTCTCAATGTTACCTTCATAAAATGAGTGTTTTCCCATGTTTTGGTGATTTAAGTTTCATATGATTAAGTTAAATATTAAAGGTGTGTTGGGAGTTTAGAAATGCAATGTGACTTTTTGAAAAAACATTCATGGACATCATAGATCAGAATATGTTTACGTTCTTCCTGATGTCTTCTAAAGGATGAGAAGCTCTACGGAAGGGAGGTTGTAAAAACCCTTTTATAAGAATTGATGGAAAATCCAAATGAATTTTATTTTTTACATTTAGTGGATGGTTCGGTTTACAAATACAGCTTTGTAAATGTATTCTAAGAGTTTTAGTACATCAATGTGTAGTTTTCGGATTTCTTTTGAAGGCCTGGAAGGTTCCCCGAGTGTTCTTTCATGTGTTGAGAGCATAAATCTCTAAAATATCATGTTTCTAGGATCATAAATAGGTGCATGTTTTGTCTAAAATAGTATGGCCTCTAGCAACAAACTGTGTGTCATGTTTTGAGGGAATAGAACACCATGCACTGGTTTCACACAATTTGTCCAGAATTTATAGGATAGGTGCATGAGTAGTTCCAATTACGTTGTACCCCTGCAGTATTTACATCATGGTCTGTACATGGTTTTCCTAACCATTCATGAAAAACCTTGAAAATAGTTTTCTTAAGGAGAGGTATTCACATGGTTGGCACAATTTTGTCTAACCATAGAACCAAAAAATGTACAGTATATTTTTTAGGAAATTAAATTAATCAAATTTAAATAAAAAATGAAAATAAATTATTTTTCTAATAATATTATAATTACTATTTTTTTGTGATGATTAATATTTTTTTATTATTATTAAGAATAATATTGGTTTTGGTTTTAATAAAAACCAATGGGTTGTCTCACCTAACCTCTTGCATGAAACCCCCCTCGGGCGATCCCCCTTGGTGTGTGACCCCCTCTCCTTCATCTCCCTTATTCACATGATTCTACTTAGTTTGGTTCATATATATTGTCTAGTTCATCGAGTTAAGATCCCTCATTAATCCTTCTCATTCTTTTCGGAATTATTTCATCTCTTCTATCTCCCTAATCCATTATGCCGAACCATCGGGCATTGGGTGGGTCATTTTTATGTCTCTTTTGTTTCTATGGCACACAATGTGTCCCTATGGTCTTCACCATTTGTGATTCAGAATTTTCCATCAGAGGCAATTATTTTTGGTTAGTTTCAGTCTGTTGCTACTTCTTCTAAGTTGGTTCCCTACCGTTGTACCCTTATTTCTCAATTCCTCTTTGGGTTATTTTGGTTTTTTTAAGTTCCTAATATTTATTTGTGGAATGTTTGGTAATCATTGAGGTGAGTTGGAGTCACCATAGTCAAATAAGACTTACCTGTGTAATCATAGGTGAGAATACATATATATCAATGTTCCCCCACTATAAATATATATATATTCAACCGTGTTAGTGAATATATATATATATATATGGTGATAAGTGTTCTTTTTTATATATTTAAAAAATTCATATGGGTGTAAGTTGAAATTGTAGAATGAAAATATAAGAATATATTCATTGATACCCATGTACATATTCATGGACATGTGAATTTGTACAAATTGGATAGTGGACTTATATATACGTGAAGGTTCATTTCTCCGATGGCAGGAAAGTGATGCTTTGAGTGGTTATCAATAGAAATGGTATGTGAGTAAGGGTTCATCTAGGAAATTATATTCTGGAGGTTGGATTAATTTCCAATTTTTCCT
Source organism: Viscum album (assembly GCA_963277665.1). Classification (NCBI taxonomy): domain Eukaryota; kingdom Viridiplantae; phylum Streptophyta; class Magnoliopsida; order Santalales; family Viscaceae; genus Viscum; species Viscum album. The sequence continues at coordinate 1,701,729,876 of OY728127.1, forward strand.
TTAAATTTTAGATTTCATCAAATTCTTCATTAATGGGAATTGATAATTCCGCCTAAAATAATGTTTAATATACTAAATGACATGTCTGAAGAACACTAACATGTTTTTAAAATAAAAAACATTGATGTATGTGTGTGGTATTCTAAACAAAAATGTTTTGATTATTGATACAAGACATGCATATCTTATTGCACAAGTTTTCCTCTATGGTTTTAGGATTTTTAAGGGAATGTATTGTGGCAGGTTTAGAACATGTCCCTAAGAGTTGTTCCTAAATGAATATCCCATTAATGGACAACTGTTTATTACCCAAAATACCAAATTTGCTTCTAATATTACTTTTAAATGTTACCACCCTTGAGACACGACTATTAGATATAACCCAATTCACCTTTTAGGCAACTGACCACTTATGGTTTGATATAACCAAGTAGGTAAATGCCCCATTTTTCTAATGACACCTTTTACATGCTTGTTCAATTTTACGAATTGAATTATCATGCTTGTTTAATTATATGGAATGTTTTCAAATAGAATTGAACATTAATGATGGATATATTTTCCATACATTAAATAACTCATTCAAATAGTAAATAATGGATTGTAAAGGGTGGAACTTCCATAACATTTGTGAACATATTATTATTTTCATCAACTGGAATATTATATCATGATTATAATTTAGTTTTTTAAAATGAAAATCATTATACGTATTCCCCTGGATGGTATTATAAAAATAATGATTCCTTTATATGGGATAGGTAAATGTAAGGAATGAGATGTATTTTTTCATGCCATTTATGATAAATTTGATTAATCCTTATACATAGGATATGGAAATAGTTGTAAGGGTTTATTTGAATTTAGTTATATCATTCTCCCTTACATCAGGTGTTTAGCATTATGTCACACACTAGCGATACTTTATGGGTGATGAGATGATGCACCACGTTCCATGACAGAGTGTTACCGTCGTGGATCACTCTCCATCCCAATTGATTTTGTATGGAATATCTCACTCTATCGTGATGTAGGAAATGTAAACACTTTTATGGGAATTTATTATTAATATATTAGTCATCAAATGTGTGATTTGTGTCCCAGTTCATCCAGTACATGTAAACTCGGAATATTTCTATTAGGCATCCACACACAGAAGGTTCATATAGGTGGATGAAATATATAACTAAACTATTTGTATATCTATATTATATATATAGTTATAGGTCAGAAATTCTTTTCAAAAATGACCAGATATAAGTACAGTCATCCAAGTGTCTGATTAATGACGGAGACGACCTATGTTTTTATTTCTGTACAGTTTTTTGTTTCATAATGACTACACACTGATAAATTTATATTCAATGAAAATGAATGTGTTAAACACTATGGGTTCCAACATTCTATGATTATTATATCACACCCTACTTAGGATTCCATTGCACATGAGAACTCTATGAAACCTTCTTGTTCATAGAACCTTAGACATTTCTTTTGGATGTCTACTTATTCATCTAGTTAGGAGTTTAGGATGGAGTTGGTTCTCGAGATTCTCATAAAACTATTTGTTTGAATTATTTTCATTTATTACATTTTTTTGATTATAGTAATTCATTCTGACTACACATGTAGCATCAAACCTCAAACATTAATTGTTGAAAATTGGAATTATACACAATAATATTAATTTTATAATACATCTAGCTTCCCCTTCATTATAATTACTTTATAAATAATATGATAAATCTTGATACTTATTATATGATAAACCATTTTGAAACTCTAAAATGTGGGTATAGTCTCTCCATTATAACCTCTTTAGACCAACTCTACAAGTCATCATTATCTATCTTTTATACAGTTGTTCCTCATGCCATGTGACCCATCGGTTCGGCTTACATCTTAGTGGTCAGACGAGTAAAGATGTTATAATCGGTATCTATAAAATAAAATTTGTTAAAAAAATTATTTTTGATTCCAATGATTTAAATATTAAAATCTCATAATATTTTATCTATTAAATTTTATATAGAATTTAACATTCAAGGGAATAATGGACTGAAATAATAGTCTATCTCTTTTAATAGCAAGATTGTGTGATTTTATGATGAATTTGACCTCATTTTACATTTTTTATTAATTATAACCAAGATTCATGGATCATGTATAGAAATAATTATAGGGAGACAAGTCATAATTTTTTTATTTTTAGTCCGAGGAATCCATGGTGAGATGTTGTTAATGTCATATTAAAATTATACAAGGTTTCAATTTTTTTAAAAACAATTATTTAAAATTAGTCACTTATAATTATTCTTATTATAATTATGTATGGGTAAAACAAATTTATATATGAGTAAATAATTTTTTTTAATTAAATTTTATTATTATATCCTTTTTTTTCTTATGTAACTCGACAAAATGAAACCACAACAAGAGATATACTCTCAAAATTTAAACCCTCTTACATTGACATATAAAGGGTATACTTCCTTACATCATAAATGTCTTGCTAAAAAATGTAGATAAATAAGATCCTAGTCAGGTTGTAGCTCCAAAATTATTCCACTTGACCATACATCTCCTCTCATAGTATGAAAAAATGGAAAAGGGTGATAAGTAATAAATGTGGATGTATATTACCTATCCATCCAAGTATGTAGTTGATATAATTTTATGAAATTAATTGTTTCCTTTATCAATATTAAAACATAGTAATTTTTCTATTAATAATAGATTTGGAAATATTTCATTCGTATTCCCTTCAAGAGAAAATGAAACAGGGTGCCATTATCCCTGATGGATGGAAATATATTCATTCCATAACATTATGAAATCTTGTACACATGAAACATGTTAATGGGTATCAAGATGAAGCTAGTTTAAAAAAATGGTCACACCATTAGTGGGGCATTAACTAATGATGAATGTTGGGATGAAATAGATTCTAGAAGTATGAGATATGACACATGAATGATTCATTAAAGGATATAATTAAATCATATATATGGGATATACATATTGAATTTTAAGAATAAAATTTGGGATAGATGTAGCATGACTAGCCATAATTCCTAGATTATCAAATTCCTCATTCAAACATGACCATTTACTACAAGCTGTATATATGGGATCCACATATATGTAATATATAATTCTGAGTCGTACATCATCAATTGTATAATGTAATTCATAATATAATTCAGTCAAGTAAGATAAGAGTATTGATACATGATATTGCTGTTCCAACTACTTCAATGTTGTTTCTACTAAGTATGTATAAATAAATTGAGAGTATTTGTCCTTTTCTACTTTGTCCAGTTAATCATTATTATTTGGTTTTGTAATCCTTATACTCCTCTAGAAGGTGAATGGGTAACAAAGTAATCGAATCTTTTTTCAATATTATATAATTAGTTTTCTTTTTATTGATTTTACATAAATATAGAAGATATTATACAAAATATATTTTAATAATTATATCATGGATGTTTTAAAGGGCGATCATCTCTGTGAAACAACATTGTAGTTTTTTTCCTATAATTTCCAGGGTTCAAGGAACATGTCTATATCCCCACATAGTTTGAATATATCAATTAGTGGAAATCTAGTTTTGGGTTAATTGACTGAAACTAAATTCAAAGAGTAAATTTTCCCTTAAATGGTATTTTTGGGTTGGTTTTGAGGCCGTGGGAGTGCCTAGGGTGTTCGGAAGGTTTTTAGGAGTGTTGGACGATAGAAGGATGAGATTTGGTGATGTAGGTGTAGGGACACAGTTTTGGGGAAACCATGCGAGTTATGGAGCATGACATTGTGGATTCACCTATCGAACTATAGATGGTTACCACCCAGTTTTTGCAAAGTATCGAAAATTATGTGCGGTGGCTGTGGGATCCTGGGTTCATAAGCAGTGGCATCCTCATGGTTTTCAGACAGTTTTGAAATTTTTTTGGTTAAACTAAGCGGCCCAGTAATTGAAAAAAATCAACATTTTTCACTAATTTTTCTATTTCCTCCCATTCACCCTTTTTCCCTTCTTAATCATGAACAACAAGGTTGAGCTGCCCAGTTTCTTCATCAAGTGGATTTTAATCCAACCCTTCAATCCGAACATTATTCTGTTATCCATAAAAGCAATAGGATCTCCATGATATGGATAACCCTGTGTAAAAATATTCTTCATTGTTCCTTCAGTGTTCTAATTTTTGTTTCGATTTGAACCAATTTCAGGGTTTAAGAAGGAAACTTTAATTTAAATCGATCAATGTCAAATTGAAGATCATTATCATACATGCCAACTGTAAAGAGTATAATTTAGGGGTGGATACATTTTTTTGTTATTTTTTGTGGAATTTTGTGTGGCATGGCCAATCGATTGTTTTTTTATTTTTAGTGAGACCTCGTTTTACCTATTTCTTCATATCAAAATGACCATGTGACCTATGGGATTTGGTTGGACATTCCATATACAAATTCTTGATTGATATAGTTTAGGTTATATGTTATTTTTCTATTGGGTTTTTTTATTGGGGGTTCCAAATTTGAAAAAATTGAATTTTTATTATTAATTTCATTAATATAATTTAATTTATATTGGTTAAATGAATTAGAATAATTCAATACCTTCATATTTAAATTGTGATGATTGTTTATGTTGGTCTATTAAATCGACTAAATTTAATTTCTTATTTAAAATGAGCTATTTAAATTGTTAACATGTAATTTCGTGAATTACATGAGATGGAACCCATGGGTTGTGACAACCATTGGCCCCGATGATGTTGGGATAGAATGGACAATTAGATTTATTGATATTGATTACTTGTATGGATTGGCCCAGTTACATGAGCGGTTTGACTACAGGATTGTGAATTTTCCACATCACATTGAGGCAATGTGACTGTATGGTTGGGAATAGCCTTGGAAACTTGGATGACATGGCTATTGGATTTTAGAAACATGGTCATAAGGGCTTGAGGTACCATATATGGTGTGGATATAGTTCTTATTTAGTGAATTACGCTCACCTGTGATAGAAAAATCCCCAATTGAGTCATGTGAACACTGACTTACTCCGTGATGAGGTGGTTTTGACCACTTTAATGGGTTGAGCACCATAATAGTTTCATCTTAGGTATTTATGATTGGGATGTTCTTATCGTATAATTATATGTGGATGGGGATGAACCTTAAATTGATAACGATCAGGGTTTGAGATTTTGGGATGGGTCTTTCCATGCTTGAGGCAACTGGCATTGATATTTATTTGAGGAAATACATTGATGTTACTCCAGTTATCATACCATAGGTTGACCTATCAATTCGATCAGGGGTCTTTGGATTGGGATACTATCATTTTTTCATTATTTTGGGACATCGGTACATTTAGACATGAGGTTTTAGGAGGTACGTGGTGTCAGTATATATGATTGAGGTGGAACATGATGGTTCACTATGACTTTGTGGTTATTGGGGTATTATCAGCCATGGGCCAAGGACATTTTTAAATTTTATGATACAGGCACTGGCTGATGTAGGTGACACACCCTAATGCCTATTTATAACTAATAGAGGATGTTTTTATTTATTTCATCATATTGATTAATTCATTTAATGATTAATATCCAAATAATCACTTATACTATGTACTCTATATTATATGGTATCATGATGTGATTTTTCTCACACCATGCACAGGTCCTTCAGGGTGTGTGTAGACATTATAGATTTATATAAACGTAAATGATTAGCCTCAGGATCTGGGATATAGTATCATATTTCATAAATATAGTCATGTACCATGAGGTCATTCTTAGAAAGAGTTTTACATTTACTTAGTTTCCTTCTCTATTTCAGAATTCTTATATATGTAACTAATGTAGTCGTCAAAGGGAAGTAACTTGGATATTTTATTATATGACGAGACATCGAATAAATTATTATTTTTCATTTTTTAGTTGATATATTTGATTTACTATAATTTTTTTCTATTTACATTCCACTACCGCAGTTGTTTCTATATTATATTGGTTATTTTTTTTAGATGTTCTTATGAAATGTAGGTCTACATCGAGTCTGTTTAGTCATTTTTTTATGCTAAATGGTATTTTATTATGCATAAACTATTATATTATATATTATTTTATTGTATAGCCTCCCCACTATACATCCACACTCACTTATTTCAAGTCAGAATCATTTATCGTTCCGGAAGTTGTGCATAAGACCAGTGAAACCTAGTCCATTAGCACTGTTCTGGTGGTTTCTTGGGTCTGTGGTGCTACAAATGATATGAGAGGGGTTTCCTTTACCTTTTATCATGGTATTAAAGATTTGGATTTTTCTAGACTATATATAGGTTGTTGTCCGAACTAGATTTCAAACACATGCATGGGGGAATGCAACCCCATGTATGAGGGATGGGTTGAGATACCATTTGGGGGTTATGCACTTTTTATTTTTCTTATACTATAATTTAAATGACATCCACCATGTGGGATCATTTGGTTTGTGATTATTTTTCTTTGTGATATTTAATCCTTGACCGGGGGCGGTAAGGTAGAATTGGACTATGGACCGGTAAGGTAAGGTGTGGTTGTTGGGATTTTGATAGGCATGTTTTTCGAGTATTTCAATTTTATGTATGCATGTATTCCTTTTGAAGTGATAATACGAGTTGATATATGTCAATTAACATGTGAAAATTTGAAATGCCTAATATAATTTCTTTTTTTTTCAATGTGATATTCCATGAATTAAATTTATGTAAAATTGCATTTTGAATGGGAATTAGGAATGGCTCTCATTTGAAAAATGCATGTTTTATGGTTGAGGTCATTTTTATCACCATTATTGAGTGACATTATCGTAGATTTGAGGAAATATGGTATCTTGGGTGGGAATAGACCATGTATATTGTTGTACTTGTCATTATTAAGGGAGTTTAAGGAGGCTAAGAGGCTGTGATGTCCTGTGCGTGGTTACGAGGGGAGGGATTAAGGGTAGTTGTCATATTTTTCAATTTTACTATATTCCCCATATGTGCTGAATATATTGTAATATATAAATGGGATGTGTGAAAATTTTATGGTATTCAGAGGATTACTCGAAGATGGATTATTGGAGTGTTAGGTGAATGATGTAACAGTGTCACGGGAGTAGGATCAGATTCATTCCTATGAGGGGAAAGAAATGCATGAGCCATAAGTATTGGTTTAGGGGATGTATTAGGTATAGGATCTTGTGCAGGCATGACAGCTGCCCATCAAGACATCATTTTTGATTTTGGTATGACAAGAAGCTATGATAAGGCATGGAATGTACCTTTTAGGTTGTTGATAGAGGTTCACAAGGAATATATCACTCTATGGAATAACTTTCTCATGTGTTCCAATCACATCAACTACTACCTTCTAAGGGTGTGGGTGGTCCGCAGAAGACTGAGAACTAGATATAGAGCATGAAGATGATCGTTGAGTAGAACAAGACACCTCTAGGGTGGTTGTTAAATATGGGTCAAACATGATCATAGGGTCGGTGATATTCTAATGGGATGCACAGGTTCAAGCTCACAGACATGATGGTTTGTCCTGGATGGACTTCGTGGACAGGTTCTTCAAGAACTTATTCCCTATGACTATAAGGGAAGAAAGAGACCGAGAGTTATTGAAACATCATTAGGGTGACTTTTCTATCATGGATTATGCATCTACACTCACTGAGCTGTCAATCTTTTCACCAGGAATGGTATGTAATTGAACCATGAGGGTGACTTGCTTCAATGATGGATTACTATATGCCTTTCAGGTGAACGTAAACATTTTTAGGTTGGTATCATACTCAGATGAGGTGAATAAAAAAATCATAGATAGAGTTAAACTTATGGATAAGTCTCACATGGGATGTGTGGTGTCCTTAGGTGATGGTTTAGATGGTAGAAAACAAGTACACAATCAATTCATAAATAGGGGCCAGGGCATGGACCTAGTTTGACCTCCTCATGATAGTTGTGTGGTTGTTTGATTCTAGTGTGGTCAGTTGCAGCATGTCCTAACACAATGTTAGTATCCAAAAAAGGAGTTCTATCCATGTGGACAAGTCTCCATCTCGAAAGGTTCTACATGCAGCCTTCTTAGACAGCTGACTGACTGGGACATAAGTAGGAACAAGATTTGAAAATCAGTTCAGGGTGGGTACCAGGTGAGGGTATTCGAGGAACAGTTGTATACATAAGATGTATCAAGGATAGTGGGACCCACACATGATGTTAGTGTATGGTGGATGTTGTAGAAGTGTAAAAAATATAGGCATCAGGTAGCCACATGTTAGGCTAGGTGAACACCATGGAGCTTCCACGGGTGGAGCAGGCTGGAGAGCTGATGATGGTCAGAGGTACTCCTTGGGTGTGGATGTAGTTTGTTTCTTAATTTCATTGGAATAGCCTCTCATGACACCTAATCATATAGTGCACCTCTCTTCGTCCAGTAATTTGAGGAGGGATATAATTACCATTGTGTCCCTCCTCATGTAGGCCTTAGGTTGATAACTAGCACTTAGGATATAATAAACTCATAGATGAGAGGGATTCCCCACCAAGAGAACACATGTGAAAGATAAATATAAGATGGGAAACAAAAAATTCAATGTTTGACTGAAATATAAAATGAAACTCAAGTACATATATGTAATTTAATGTAATATCTACTAAAACATAATTGGAAAACTATATGTACCAAAATAAAGTAAAATGGCAGTGAGCACGAAGGCCGAACAAACCTCTGTAAACTCCAACATTGTAGTAACCAATCTAGTCTAAAACCTCCTCTATGAGACCTGAAGTCAACTATTTATATAATATAAGATGAGTATAAAGTTATAATCAGTAGGATCCTCCGTGGAGCCTCTTGTCCAACATAATAAATGCATACTAAAGCACAGTGAACAAAAAGTGAAACAAAATCATTATCTAAACAGGTATACTAACTTCCCAGCGTCAAAATGGATATAGTAACTATGTATTATATTCAATATTATACAATATAAAAAATAATATTATGGGTACCACACTACCACTTACCTAATGGTATATCGGTTTTCACCAATGCCAAACATCATGAGTATCTCTCTCTAAAAATGATAGCCTGAAGACATCTAGTCATAGCACCACCACATGCACCACATGCAACCAAACTGCTTTCCCAAAGACACCAGGGTGAATCCCCACACCACCCACACAACAAAAAGTAACTAGGTTGTCCTTAAATCAACCAAAACAAACATAACATGTATCATACATCATGTATTATACCTGGATACATTACATCCCATACTCCGATTAAGGATCCTCAAGCCATCATAGCCTATACAGGATATACATTTGGTAAGAACCCAGAGCATCATTTCAGGTATGTTTTTCCTTTTCTGATAATTTTTTAGAAAAAGAGGAAAAACTGGAAATTTTCAGAGGACACGCCATGTAATTTATAAGTATATGTCGTGTACATCGACAGCAGGAGAGATCGTGTGCTAGCCGTGTCCAGGCCACACACATGGCCATGTGGGGTGACGTGGAGACCACATAAAGAGGAGTACATAAAACCAAAGTACATGCCACATACTATAAAAATACACACTGTGTACTTTTTTTTATTTCATTAATCAGATCGGGGTCGCATCTTAAACCTATTTTCTTGTTCTTCTCTGCCTAATTCCATACAGGGCTTTCGAGGAGGCAGAATATTCTCTAAGCCACCGATCCGTCACCGATTCTCTGAATCAAACACCGTCTGTTGCAATAAAATCACAGCGGTGAGTTCTTGGTTCTTTTTTGGCCTCGTTTCATATTTCATCCTCTCGTGTGAGTTATACTAGGTTGAACGTTTTAGTTGTTTTTGTAGATATACTTCGTTCTAGGCTGATTCACAGGCCGAGGTTCAAGTATATCATTCTACGAAAATAGAGGTAAGTGGTTTGGTGCCCTACATTGTATTTCCTTGATTTTTTGTGGAAAAAGTGTCGGATATCCATGTATTGGGTATCTCGGGTTAGGGTTTTGAACCTTTTTTATTTATCTGCCGTAGATTTCTTATGTGCTTGAGGCGATTAGATGAAAAATTATTTCTTGTTAGCATGTTCAAGGATCACCCATGTGTGTTTTCTTTCATTTTGGATATTTATTTCCATTTGGATTAGGTTAACTATGCGGAAAACCTTATTGCATTGATTTCTTACCTTGGTTTGAATTTTTTTCATGTGTTTCCTGCTGTTTAAATGCTTGTGTTTCACTGTAGCTATTCTCCATGTTTAACTGAACATACATTGGGCTACTACGAATCGTTTATGTACGATTTCTTTTAATCAAGGTCGCGGTAACCTGGTGTAGTTAGAGCATAGGGGGAATTGACATTGAGTGCTTCCTCATAAGGCCTATTTAATTATTACTGTTATGAAACCATAAGGGGTATTGACTTTTCTCTCTCTCAGAGGGTCTAATAATTATTGAATTGACACTAAAGTGGGAATTAGACGTATGTTCTTCCTAAGAGATTCTGTAGTATCTCTTCAAGACCATAGGGGGAATTGACATTGAGTGCTTCCTCAGAGTGTCTATGCCTTTGTTCGAATGCTTGACCATAAGGGCTTGTCCACGTGAGCCACCTAGAGGGTAAGTGTAATAAATATTTTTGGTTGGTTGTGACGAGTCCACCAATCCAAAGAACAATCTAGGGTTTGTACTACTTGTAGTTTAGGTCATGTGTTCAGATACCTGTTTTGTTACATTCTATGGCATTGGGATATAGGGATTTTTCAAGATTCATTGGTTGATGATTAAATGATTGAATTAAATTAATTAATTAATGTGAATGGAGAATTGTAGGATTGTTTACTTTAGTGTGCCCCGTTTCTCTACTGCATTTATTTCTATTTCTTTTTCTATATTGCTCATTGACAGTAGGGAACATTTCTTTTGGTGGTAGACTACTAGGGTTAGTCTCACACCCACTTTGGGTCCTGATTTTTGGCCCAAATTGGATATATGGTTGCAGGTGTGGATAGGGATTCTCACCCTTCTACCTCAGCTGCTTGATTGCTGGTTAGAGATGAAGAGCATGGAACCTAGCTTAGGATTACGATGCTGCTGGAGTTTACTATTTACTTTTTCTACTAGGGTATTCGTTGTATTTCATCATTTTGTTTTGTTTAGTGTTTACAATAGAAATGTGTTCCATGCTTCATCATTATTATATTATACATTGCTTATATTGTATAGTTTCAGTTGCTATGTGCTATTTACTACTTCGCTATTGTTTATTATTTCCTTCCACTACATAATTTACCAAATGAGGGTATAGTTTCCCCACTGACTCATCAAGGACCTCGCTTCTAGTCGACAGCCTCTTTCATTTGGGGAAACATGCTTGAGGTCATGTGGCGAACCAGGTACGGGGCTCTAGTTGAGTGGCTCAGGATTCAGGTCAGTACAAAGTAATATCAGAGGGGTTTTATTTATTTTCAATTTCCTTACTGTTTGGGGAAAATAGATAGGGATAGGAAGGAATGGGTACATGGTACTTAACTATGACTGGGATTAATTAAATCGTATACAGGGAAAAGATATTTTTCCTCAAAATTGAAATTTTTTGTTTTTTCAATTGTTACAGTTGATTATATTTCACCATTGGGTGATGCACTTGTTTTGTGATGTTACAGTATATATGATTTTTGTTCTATTTTGTTGCAACCCGATGATATGAGGGTATTCCATCTCATTCATCATATAGGTACTGGTTATAAAATCAAATTTCTTTCATTTTACCATGCCATCTAGGGTGAATTATAAATTTCATGCGGTTGTGATAGATGTCGTGATAGAATATGCATGATGTAGTGATAGTTTCTGTGATAGAAATACCTACTGTGTTGATAGGGTGTTGTTTATTTGACAGCTTATTTAGAATGGATGCCAAGCTTTGGCCTTATAGGTGTTATGGGACCTCGAGGATCAGAATTTACCAGATCATGGGATTATCATTTTTTTCACTTGTTATAAACATTTTTATGATGTAAAGATTTGATTCGCGGGGGAGTATGGGCCCCCACAGATTGAAATTTGACACATAAGTTCCGGGTTTCAATGCTTTCAGTGGTTTTGGGGAGTTTTTTATGCCTAATTCTCAAAAACCCAAATAAAATGGTGTGTGGCCTTATGAACACATGCCATGTGTTTTTCGGTTTTGGAAGAACTACTTTTCACGGTTACACACCATGTAATTTGATGTACACACTGTGTACTCCTCTTCCATGTGATACAGACGCGTAGTTGAATACATGGGCTATAAAAACTCAGGAACAACATGTCGTGTACCATCTTGACACGTCGTGTAGTAATGGTTCATATGACCCAGCCGTGTAGTTGAATACATGGGTTGGAAAATCTTAGGGACAACACGCCGTGTACGTTGTTGGCATGACGTGTAGTTGTGGGCCATGTACCAGTCCATGTGACTAATGACACAAACATGGGAAAAACTGTAATGACATGTGATGTAGTCGATAGACATGCCATTTAGTTTTCGGCAGAGATTGTCTCTGTGACTTAGTCATGTTGGAGTAACCGAGTAGGAGGATAAATAATGGTACATGTTGTGTATATTAAAAGAACACAACCTGAAGTTGGGGATTACACGGCCTGGATGGATGGTGTACATGCCCATGTAAAATCTATCTGGAACACGCCGTGTGTGGGAACTACATGCCATGTAACCATGTTTTCAAGTATTAAATGTTTTCCACTTATGTTCCATTTTCTCTCTTCTAGTTTGCAACTATTCTCTTTGTTAATAAAGGTGTGCTTTTGACCTTGCAGATTCATGCCCCCAAGACATCCTCCCATCTCACATCAGGGATTTGATGATGGTAATATGCTGGATATGGCATAGGCAGTTATCCTGGATACGGGTGCAGACTAATAGTTCCCTGAGGGATTCATGAGGTTCATACAGTCCTTTCTGGGAGCTCAGCAACCTGCCCAGACTATGGCAGAGCTTACGTGAGTCTTACACCCGTAGCATCCTCCCACATTCTCTAGGGGTGGAGGACCTCAGGTTGCTAAATCTAAGAGATGGTGGGACATAGTTTCTCGTGCCGGTCACAAACAGATACTTTCTTGGGAGGAGTTTCAGTGTATGTTCTATGAAAAAATCTGCCCAGAAATATTGAGGGCTGACAGAGACAGATATTTCATGAACTTGCAGCAGGGTACTCTATTAGTTATGGAGTATTCCCCCCCGTTTCACTGAGTTACAGCATTTCACTCATGTTCGGGGGAATGATGAGATGTTTTTTGAAAGGAATTTTGAAGAGGACCCCATTCCATAGATCATATCATAGGTGAACGTCTTCCAGTGGACCTCTATTATTTTTATGGTCAACCAGGAGTTGATCACAGAGAAGAATCTGAGAGATACTGGAGCAGTATGCCAGAGAGGTTCAACAGCCATGGGAATCACTCTTTCTACTGGTAGTAGGATGTTCCACCAAGATTCTACATGAGGTGACTCGAGGAAACGACATGTTCCTTAAGGTAGAAAGGTTGTGTGCTACCAGTGTCGGAAGGATGGGAATAAAATTCCCTAGTGCCTGAGGGACCCTGTCGAGTGCCGATCTCGCGGAAAGAAGGGTCATCTTCAGCGGTTTTGCAAGGTTCTTCTTCCAGTGGCTAGTGAAGGAGGATTAGTTTCGACTCCGCATACAGGAGCACGTTTAACAGTTCCATAGTAGACTGGGGGTTGGAGTTCTATATGTCGTTCATTCCAGGGTAGAGGTCGTAAACGAAGTGGTCATTTTAGGGAGGATCAGCTCAGGGATCTCAGGCTGCTGCACAGGGTCGCGGAACTAGCCAAACGTTTACAGTGGAGCAGATTCATTAAGATAAGGCTCTTGGACCTTCCACATTGCAAGGTACGATCTTAGTAGCCTCATTTTAATCGTCTGAACTTTTCGATATAGGAGGTTCTCATAGCTTTATTTTGGTGCACATTGTGGAGTGACATAGACTTAATATCATTACTTCTGAGGATATGATGACACTAGACACTCCCTTGGGACTTAGAACTACTAGTGTGAGTTAGTGAAAGGAGTTCCCCCTTGAGGATGGAGGGTATCACTTCTTGTGAGATCATGATGTCCTGGAGATGACAGGTTATGATGTCATTATCAGATTGGACTAGGTAGTTACTTTTCAAGACCTTGTCATTTGATATTGCCATAGGTTGAGTTTCATGTCACCAGAGGGCATATCGATTCTTTACAAGGGTAAATGGGACGTCTAGGAATGCAGAGCTGGACCAGAGCATCATGGGTTGGGCGGTGTTACAGCCCAGATTTCTAGTTTATATCTGGATGATAAGGGGACGTCTCAAATGGATTAAACTCCAGTGGTTGATCATTTTCTGAATGTCTTTCCGAAAGACTTTTCAGGGTTTCCAACATAGCGTGAGGTAGAATTCTTTTTTGAGCATGTTCTAGGAGCAAAACTAGTAACCATACCTCCGTATAGGATGGCTATTCCAATGTTGCAAGATCTCAAGAACTAGTTGGAAGAGTTGGAGGAAAAGGTTTTTATCCAACCCAGTACTTCCCCTTGGGGTTTTCCTGTTTTGTTTTCGAAGAAGGTAGATGGCACATTACGACATTGTGTGGATTATCGGAAGCTGAACCAGTTAACGGTCAAGAACCGGTATCCCTTTCTGAGGATTTATGATCTTTTTGATCACCTTCGAGGAGCCTGGGTGTTTTCGAAGATCGATAAGAGATCCGACTATCATCAGTTTCCCATCAGACCATCAGATATACCTCTTATAACCTTCCGGAGCAGGTATGGTCTGTACAAGTATTTGGTTATGCCGTTCGTTCTCACGAACACGCCAACAGTCTTCATGGAACTGATGAACATAGTTTTCCATCCTTACTTGGATTCCTTCGTGGTGGATTTTGTAGATGATATCTTGGTGTACTCTCACACTAAACACGACCATGCTACCCATCTTGAGATTGTATTGAGTACACTGGGAGAGCACGATTTATATGTTAAGCTCTCATAGTTCCACTTTTGGATGGATGAGATTCCCTTCCTTGTTCATGTCATCTCATAGATAGGAGTATCAGTAGACCCAGAGAATGTGAGATGGGTAGTTACCTAGGAGCAACTGAATAATGTCTTCGAGGTATGGAGTTTTTTAGGACTGGATGGTTACTACAGGAGGTTTATAAAGGACTTCTCATGAATGGAAGTGTTGTTGAGGGGATTGATTAAGAAATGTGTGAAGTACGTTTGGTCAGAAGTCTGCGGTTCATCATTTCCATTGATTAAGGTGAGATTGAATTGAGCACCGATTATATTTTTACCAGATTCATAAAAGATTTATACAGGTTTCTGTGATGCATCTGGCATCGGGCTTGAGTAGTACTTATGCAGGAGGATCATGTTATTATATATGGATCTCAGAAGTTGAGGTCACATGAGAAGAACTATCCTACACAGGACATGGAGTTGGTTGTTGTTGTTCATGCCTAGTGTTGTTGAAGAAACTGTATTTTGGGAGAGCATTTAGTGGTATATACGGAACATAAGATTTTCAATTATAGCTTCACGTAGTGTGACATAAATCTGAGACAACAGAGGTGGGTCGATTACATATAGTCTTTCGACATTGAGATTTCTTATACACTTGGGAAAGGAAATGATGTGGCAGACACACTGAGCAAGAGAACTCAGTTACAGGTAGTTCAGGAGGCCATCAATGAGTGATAGCTTATGGATCTGTTTTCTTAGATACATTTGGAGGTGCACGACAGACAGGGATATATGGTTCATTCTTCTATAGTTGTTACCTCCACTCTTCTGGATTGGGTTATAATGAGGAAGCTATCAGACACTGAAGGCCTAGTCCTATAAGAGGGGGTGTCAGATGGAGACCCTACTCTAGGGTGGACAGTGGGAAATGATGAAGTGTCGCTTTTTCATGGAATCATATGGGTTTCAGCAGACATACATGAAGAGATGATGTAGGAGTTCCATGCATCAGCTTGGGTAGTTCATCCTGGTGTCACAAAGATTTATCGAGATGTACATCGTCAGTATTGGTGGCCAGGTATGACGAAGGATGTGGCTGGTTTTGTTATGCGGTGCTCCACCTGTCAGCAGGTGAAGGTAAAGCATCAGTGACCATCAGGGCTTCTACAACAGTTACCCATTCCTGAGTGGAAATTGAATGATGTTTCGATAGACTTCATGACAGAGTTACCGAGATTGCCTCAAAGTAATGATACAGCTTGGGTTGTCGTGGAAAGGCTCATGACGGTTTCACAATTCTTACTGATCAAGGAGACCTTCGATGTTGATGATCTTGGGAGGTTGTACATTCGGGAGATTGTGCAATTACAAGGGGTTCCGAGTTCTATCATTTCTGATAGGGATGAATTATTTACATAGGATTTCTAGAAGGGGATAAAGAGGGATTTGGGTACATAGGTACTTCTGAGTACAGCCTTCCATCCCCAGATAGATGGTCAGTCGGAGTGCATGATTCATGTGCTAGAAGACATGCTAAGAGCAAGCATCCTTGATTTTGGAGGTTAATGGGAGAAACATATACCACTAGTGGAGTTTTCCTATCAAAACAATTTTCAATCAACTATTCAGATGGAACCTTACGAGCATTTTTACGGTAGGTCTTGACGATCACCCTTGTGTTAGCTGGTGGGAGGAGAGGCAGCTATGCTGCGACCTTGTCTTGTTCAGAAGACCACATAGTAGGTGGAGTTGATTAAAAAGAGGATGGCTACTACAAAGTCGTAGTAGAAATCTTATGCTGATCAGTGGATACGACCTTTAGAGTTAACGGTTGGAGAGAAGGTTTTCATGCGTGTTACCCCAAGGTTGGGTCAGAAGAGGATTAGGAGGCAGGGGAAGCTTTCACTGAGATAAGTCGGGCCGTTTGAAGTTTTGGAGAGAATCATGCTAGTTGCCTACAGGTTAAAGTTACCTCAATGCAACTAGGCTATGCACATCTTCTTCCATGTTTCTCAGCATCAGAGGTATTTCATAGACCCGTCTAATGTTTTTAAACCCAAGGAGGATGAGCTGGAGAAGGATGCATCGTTCAAGGAGAATCCTATCAAGATTTTTGATCATAGTGCAAATGTACTATGTGGCCGGTCTGTCCCTCTGGTATGGGTGCTATGGAAACACGGTTGGGTACAGGATGAGACTTGGGAATGGGAGGCTGACATGTGATCATAGTGGCCAGAGTTATTCGAGGGTTCATCTTCGCCTTGTTATGAAATTCAGGGACAAATTTCATTAAGGGGGGGGGGAGGTTTTTAAGAACCCGGGCCTTCTTTTCAGGCATGTTTTTCCTTTTCTGGTCATTTTTGAGAAAAAGTGGAAAACCTGTAATTTTTCAGAGTGCATGACGTGTACATTATAAGTACATGCCATGTACTTCGATGCCACACAAGGTCGTGTTCTGGTCGTGTCTATGCCATGCACATGGCCATGTGGGGTGACGTGGAGACCTCTTAATGAAGAGTACAAAAATCCAAAGTACACATTGTGTACTCTAAAAATACTTGTCGTGTACTTTTATTTTTATTTCATTAATCAGACCGGGGTCGCGTCTTAACCCTTTTTTCGACTTCTTCTCCACATAATTCAATATAAGGCGTCTGAGGAGGCCGAATCTTCTTCGAGCCACTGATTTATTACTGAATCTCCTAATCGAACATTTTCGGATGTAATAAAATTGCAGTAGGGAGTTCATGGATCATCTTTGGCCTCATTTCCTATTTCATCCTATCATGTGAGTTATTTGAGGTTGAACGATTTAGATTTTTTTACCGATATACTCCGTTCTAGGATGTTCACAGTCTGAGGATCAGGTATATCAATCTTCATGGATTGAGGTAGGTGGTCTGATTATTTACATTGAATGTCCTTGATTATTTGTGAAAAAGTGTTTAATATCCATGTATTGGGTATCTCAGGTTAGGGTTTTGAACCTTTTTTATTAATCTGCCTTAGATTTCTTATGTGCTTGAGGCTATTAGATGAATAATGTTTCCTTCTTCGTATGTTCAAGGATTACCGATGAGTGTTTTCCTTATATATGGCTGTTTATCACCGCTTATCTTAGGATACCTATGCGGAAAACCTTGTTGCATTGATTTCGTACCTTGGTATGAATTTTTTTATGTGTTGCATTCTGTTTAAATTCTTTTTTTCATTGTATCTATTCGCCAAGTAGTTGCTGAACATTCTTAGGGATTCTACGAATTGTTTATGTACGATTTCATTTACACAGGGCTGTGGGAACCTGGTGTAGTTAGACCATAAGTGGAATTGACATTGAGGGATTCCTCAGAGGGCCTATTTAATTATTATCGATACAAGAAAATAAGGGGGATTTACTTTTTGCTCTATCATAGGGTGTGATAATTATCGAATTGAGAATAAAGGGGGAATTAGACGTATGTGCTTCGTCAGAGAGTCTGTAGTATCGCTACCAGTCCATAGGGGGAATTGAAATTTAGTGCTTCATCAGAGTGTCTTATCCTTTGTTAGAATGAATTACCACATGGTTATTCCCACGTGAGCCACCCAGAGGGTCAGTGTAATAAATATTGTTGGTTGGTTGTGACGAGTCCACCAAGCCAAAGAACAATCTTGGGCTTATACTTCTTGTAGTTTAGGTAGTCTGCAGAGATACATGTTATGTTACATGCTAATACATTGGTGTATTGAAATTTTGATAGATTATTTAGTTGATGATTAAATGATTAAATTAAATTATTAAATTAATGTGAATGGAGAATTGTAGGATTGTTTACTTTAGTGTGCCATGATTCTATGCTGCATTTATTTCTATTAATTTTGCTATATTGTTCATTGAAAGTAGGGCACAGATCATATGGTTGTTGCCTTCTGGGATTAGTCTCAAACCCTATTTGGGTCCTGCCTTTCGGCCCAAACAGGTTATATGGTTGCAGGTGTGGATAGGGATTGTGGCCCTTCTTCCTTAGGTTCTTGATTTTTGGTTAGATATGGAGAGAAAGGGACAGAGCTTAGGATTGTAATGCTACTGGAGTTTACTATTTACTTTTTCTACTTGGGTTTCAGTTGTATTTCAGCACATTGTTTTGTTTACTGCTTTCCACAGAAACATTTTCCATGCTGCATCATTATTATATTATACATTGCTTCCAATGTTTAGTTTCAATTACCTTGTGTTGTTTACTTATTCCGTTATTTTTTATTATTTTCTTCCACTGCATACATTACCAAATAAGGGCATTGTTTCCCCACTAACTCATCAAGGCTCTCGTAGCTAGTTGGAAGCCTCTGGCTTTTGGGGAAATGTGCTTGAGGCCATGTGGCGAACTGGGTACTGGGATTTTATTGAGTGGATCCGGATTTGGGTTGTCAAAAAGTGGTATTAGATGGTTTTACTTTCATTTCTATTTCGTTACTGTCTGGAGTCAATAGACAGGGATAGGAAGGAATGGGTAGTAGGTAATTAACACTAGACCGAAGTAATAAACTCGTGTACAGGGAAATGCTATATTACCTCGTAATTGAAAATTTTAGTTTTTTCAAGTTTTATAGTTGATTATATTTCACCATTGGGTGAGGCACTTGTTTTGTGCTGTTACAGTTTATATTATTGTGGTTCTATTTTGTTTCAACCCGATAAGATGAGGGTATTCCATCTCATGCATCATATAGGCGTAGGTTAAAAAATCACATTTCACTTATTTGACCATTCCATCTAAGGTTCATTAGAAATTTCATGTCGTTTTGATAGATGTCGTGATATATTATGCATGATAGATTGATAGTTTCTGTGATAGAAATACCTGCTGTATTGATAGGTTGTTGTTTATTTTACAGCTTATTTAGCACGGACGCCAAGCGTTGGACTTAGAGGTGTTATAGGCCCTTGAGAATCTGAATTTTGTAGATCATGGGATAATCACACTGTTTACTTGTTATATTAATTGTTATGATGTCATGCTTGGATTCGAGGGGAGAATGGCCCCCCACGGATCGTAATATGAAACATAGGTGCTGGTTTTCAATGTTTTCTAGTGGTTATGGAGATGTTTGTATTCCTACTACCCTGAAACCCAGATAACGTGGTGTTTGGAATTATGAACACATGCCATGTGATCTTCTATTTGGGAAGAACTACTTTTCACGGTTACAAGTTGTGTACTTTGAAGTACACACCGTGTACTCTTCTTTAGTGTGATCTAGCTGTGTAGTTGAATACATGGGTTGGAAAAACTCAGGAACAACACGTTGTGTACCATGTTGACACGTTGGGTAGTAATGGTCCGTATGTCCAAGCTGTGTGGGTGAATACATGGGTTGGAAAATTTTAGGGACAACACGTCGTGTAAGTTGTTGACACGATGTGTAGTTGTGGCTCATGTTCCAATCCATGTGACTAACGACACGGATAGGGGAAAAACCTTAATCACACACCTTGTAGTTGATAGACATGTCGTGTAGTCTTCAGATTGGACAGTCCATGCGACTTAGTCATGTTGGAGTAACCGGGAAGGAGGAAAAAGAACGGTACATGTCATGTATATTAAAAGATCATGTCGTGTAGTTGGTGTTTACACATCCAGGATGGCCAGTGTACATGCCCAAGTAAAATCTTTCAGGAACACGCCGTGTGTGGTAACATCACACCATGTAACCATGTTTTCCAGTTTTAAAATTTTTACTCTTCTGTTGAATTTTCACTCTATGAGTTTTCAACTAATCTCTATGCTAATTAAGGTCTGCTTTTGACCATTCAGAGTCATGCCGCCAAGACATCCCCCTATTGCACATCAGGGATTTTATGATGATCGTATCCCGAATATGGCACATGATGTTATCCCAGATAATGGTGCAGACACACAGTTCCGTGAGGGATTCATGAGGTTCCTACAGACCATTCATGGAGCTTAGAAACCATCCTAGACTATGGCAGAGCTTACGCGTTTCTTCCAGCATCATCATCATCCCATGTTCTCATGGGATAGAGGAACTCAGGATACTGAATTATAGTTTGAAGCTATGGTTTCTATATTTGATCATCTCATGACACCCCCAGACATAAGGGTGAAGCCTACGACTTATATGCTACGAGATTCCACCAAGAGATGGTGGGATGTAGTTTCTCAGGTAGGGCACTAGCAGATAGTTGCTTGGGAGGAGTTTCAGCATACATTCTATGACTACATATACCCGAAAGCATTGAGGGTTGACATATCTATAGATATAATGAACCTGATACAGGTTAATCTATCAGTTATGGATTATTCATCTTGTTTCACTGAGTTATAGTGTTTCACTCCCGTTCTAGGGAATGACGATCATTTTTTAGCAAGGAAGTTTGAGGAGGGCCTCAGACCAGAGATCAGAAAATAGGCGAATGTATTCTAGTAGACTATCATTTCTTTGATAGTCAATTAGTCATTGATCACATAGGGTAATATAAGGATAATGGAGTAGTAATAATGGTCGGTTCAGCATCCAGAGTCAGTACTCTTTCTACTGACAGCAGGAAGCACCACCGAGAGTCTATATGAGGTGACATGAGGAAGTGAGATGTTCCTTCAGGTAGCAATGTTGTTTTCTACCAGTGTGGTAATGATTTTCATGAAAAGCCCCAATGCTTGGGGGAGCCAGTACATTGGCGATATTGTGGCAAGATGGGCTATCTTTAGTGGTTTTTCAAGTTTCTTCTTCCATCGGTGAGCGAAGGAGGATCAGTTTCGACTCCGTGTATAGGAGAAGGTTTACCAGTTCTCAAGCAGACTAGGGGATGGAGTTCTATAGGCCTTTTATTCCATGATAGAGGTCGTGGACATAGTGGTCAGGCTCAGGGAGGATCGGCTCCAAGATCCCAGGCTACTGCACAGGGCCTCTGTACTGGCCAGACATTTGCGGAGAAGCATATTCATCAGGATCAGGATCCTGGACCTTCCACAGTTCGAGTACAATCATAGTATCCTCAGATTTCTCTTCTTCACTTTTCGATATAGTATCTTCTCATAGATTTATTTCTATTCACATTGTGGAGATCCTTAGACTTACTATCATTACTTCTAAGGATATGATGACACTAGACACTCCCTTGGGACTTATAACTTCTAGTGTGCATCAGTTCAAGGAGTGCCCCTCGAGGATGGATGGTATCACTTCTTGTGAGATCATTATGTCCTATAGATGACATGTTATGATGTCATTCTCGAAATAGACTCGCTAGTTCCTTTTCAGGCCCTTCTTGATTTCTATCACCGTAGGGTGAGTTCCACATCACTAGAGGGTAGATCGTTTATTTACCAGGGTGAATGGGACATCAAGGCAAGCTGAGCTGGACCGAAACATCATTGGTCGGGCGGTGTTACAACCAAAATTTCTATTTTATATCTTTACGATCAGTGTACTTATAAGATGGATTATCCTCCTGGGGTTGATCATTTTCCGGATGTCTTTCCAGAAGACTTTTCTGGGTTGCCTCTGGAGCCTGAGGTAGACTTCTCTATTGATCATGCTCTAGGAACAACACATTTATCCTTAGCTCATTATAGGATGGCTATTCCCGAGTTGAAAGAGCTGAAGAAGCAGTTGGAGGAGTTACATGAATACGGTTTTATCCGACCAAGTACTTCCCCTTGGGGTTCACCTATTTTTTTGCGTTGAAGGTGGATGGTACTTTACCGATTTGTGTGGATTATCAGAAGCTGAACCAGTTAATGGTCAAGATCCAGTATCCCTTGCTGAGGATTTATGATCGTTTTGATCATCTTCTAGGAGCCATGGTGTTCTTGAAGATCAACTTGAGATCCGTCTATAATCAGTTGCACGTCAGACCATCAGATATACCTATTATAGCCTTCTGATGGAGGTATGGTCTGTATGAGTACTTCGTAATTCCGTTCGGTCTCACGAAAGTGCCAGCAGTCTTCATGGAACTGATGAACAGAGTTTTCCAACCTTACATGGATTTCTTCATGGTGGTTTTCGTGGAAGATATCTTGGTGTACTCTCACACTCGACATTACCATGCTACCCATCATGAGACTGTATTGAGTACACTGAAAGAGAATCAGTTATATATTATGATATCTAGATTCCACTTTTGGATGGATTAGATTCACTTCCTAGTTTATGTAATCTCAGAGACAGAAGTTTCATTAGACCCAGTGAAGGTGAGAGCGGTAGTTACCTGGGAGAAACCGAATAATGGCTTCAAGGTACGAAGTTTCATTGGATTGGCTGGTTACTATAGGTGGTTTATACAAGAATTTTCATTCATGGAAGTTTCGTTGAGGGGGGTGACTAAGAATAATGTGATGTACGTTTGGTCAAGAGGCATGCGATTCAACCTTTTAGGTGCAAAAGGGGAGATTGACTTCAGCACCGATTCTAGTTTTAATAGTGCCGAGCAATAGTTATACAGTTTTCTGTTATGCATCTGGCATCGGGTACGGATCACTGCTTATTCAGGAGGATCGTGTTGTTTCATATGGATCTCAGCAGTTGAGGACACATGAGAAGAACTATCCTACACAAGACCTAGAGTTGGTTGTTGTTGTTCATGCCTTTATTTGTTGGAGACACTATCTTTTGGGAGAGCATTTCATGGTATATACCTACCACAAGAGCCTCAAGTATATCTTCAAACAGCATGGCATAAATATGAGACAGTGAAGGTGGGTCGATTACCTAATGTATATTGACTATGAGCCTCCTTATACGCCTGGGAAAGGCAATGCTGTGGTAGAAGCACTGAGATGGAGAACTCAGTTACAGTAGTTCGGGAGGCCAGTAGTGAGTGGCAGTTTATGGCTATGTTTTCTGAGATGCATTTAGAGGTGGACGGAATACAGGTACAAATGGTTCTTTATTATATATTTGTTACCTCCAGTCTTGTAGATCGAGTTCGAATGATGCAGCTATTAGACTGATAATGCCATGTACTACAGGAGGGTGTGTCAGATGGAGACCCGACTCCAGGGTGGACAGTGGGAAATTATGAGGTGTTACTTTTTCATGGGCGTGTATGGGTTTTAGCAGACATACTTGAGGTGCTAATGCGGGAGTTTCAGGCTTCAGCTTGGGCAGTTCATCCTGGTTTCACAAAGATGTATCGAGACTTACGTCATCAGTATTGGTGGCCAGGTATGAAGAAGGATGTTGCTAGTTTTGTTATGCGGTGCTCCACCTGTCAGCAGGTGAAGGCATAGCATCAGTGACTAGTAGGTCTTCTATAGCTGTAACTCATTCTTGAGTGGAAATGTAATGATGTCACGATGGACTTTGTGACAGGGTTACCAAGATCGCCTCGAGGGAATGATGCGGTTTGGGTTATAGTGGAGAGGCTCACGAATGATGCACATTTCTTACTGATCAAGGATACCATCAGTGTGGACGAGCTTGGGAGGTTGTACATCCGGGAGATTGTGCGCTTGCATGGGATTCTGAGTTCTATCATTTCCGATAGGTACACACGCTTTACTTCACATTTATGGTAGGGGCTAAAGAGGGCTTTGGGTACACAGGTACTTCTGAGTACAACATATCATCCCCAAACAAATGGCTTGTCGGAGCCCACGATTCAGGTGTTGTAGGAAATTCAATGAGCATGCGTCCTTGATTTTGGAGGTTCATGGGAAAAACATATACCTCTAGTGGAGTTTTCCTAAAATAATTGTTTACAAGCAACTATTCAGATGGAACCTTACGAGGCTTTGTATGGAAAGTCGTGCCAATCACCCTTGTGTTGGCTAGGGGCGGGAGATGCAACTGTGGTAGGACCTCATCTTGTTTAGAAGACCATAGAGCAGGTGGAGTTGATTCAGAAGAGGATTGCTACTGCACTGTCTTAGCAGAAATATTATACTGATCAGCAGAGATGGCCTTTATATTTCAAGGTCGGAGAGAAGGTTTTCTTGCATGTTACCCTGAGGTTGGTACATAAGAGGATTATGAGACATGTGAAGCTTTCACCGAGATACATCGGGCCATTTTAGGTTCTGCATAAGGTCGGGCTGGTTGCTTACATGTTGTAGTTACCTCAAAACATACCAGTATATGCACAATGTCTTTCTTTTTTCTCATCTTCGGCGGTATTTCTCAGTCATGTCTCATGTTTTTTAAACATAGGAGGTTGAGCTAGAGTAGGACGTATCGATCAAGGAGCATCCTATCAAGATTGATTATCATAGTAGAAAGGTTCTCTATGGTTGGCATGTCCCTCTGGTATGGGTGCTATAGAAGCACAACCATGTACAGGATGAGACATGGGAAAGGGAGGGAGAAATGCAATCACAGTGGCCAAAGTTGTTCAAGGTTTCTTCTTCAACGCCTCCCTAGAATACTCAAAGATGGATTTCTTAATAGGGGGAAGTTAGTATGAACCTAGACCTTATTTTTTGGTATGTTTTCCTTTTCTGATCATTTTTTAGAAAAATGGGAAAACCTTAAAATTTTCATAGTACACGTCGTTTACTTTATAAGTACATGTCGTGTACTGTGACACCGCGTGAGGCCATGTTCTGGCCGTGTCTGGGCCACACAAACAGCCGTGTGGGGTGAAGTAGAGACCAATTAAAGAGGAGTAAGGAAAACCAAAGTACACACGGTGTACATTAAAAATACATGTCATGTACTTTTCTTTTTATTTCATTAATCAGTCCGGGGTCGTGTCTTATCCATGTTTTCATCTTCTTCTCCGCCTAATTCTATACTAGGCATCTGAGGAGACTGAATCTTCACTAGGCCACTGATCTATCACCGATTCTCCGAATTGAACACTGTAAGTTGAAATAGAATAGTAGTGGTGAGTTCTTGGTTCTTCTTTGGCATCGTTTCATATTTCTTCCTCTCGTGTGAGTTATCTAAGGTTAATCATTTTAGACATTTTTGCACATCTACTCTGTTTGAGGCCGATTCACAGGACGAGGTTTATGTATATCAATCTACGAGGATCGAGGTAGGAGTTTTGATTCCATAAGTGGAATGTCCTTGAGTTTCTGTGAGAATGTGCCAGATATCCATGTATCAGTTATCTTGGGAGAGGGTTTTGAACGTGTTTTATTTATCTTCTTAGATTTCTTGTGTGCATGAGGCTATTAGACGAATAATTTTTTCTTGTTAGCGTGTTCAAGGATCACCCATGTGTGTTTTCCATCGTTTTAGCTTTTTATCACTGTTTGGATTAGGTTACCTATGCGGCAAACCTTGTTGTACTGATTGCTTACCTTGGTAGGAATTTTTGAATGTGTTTCATACTATTTAAATGATTTTGTTGTAGTGTAGCTATTTTCCAAGTAGTAGCTGAACATACTTAGGGATTCTACGAATCGTTTATTCATAGTTGATTTTACTCAAGGTTGTAGGAACCAGGTGTAGTTATACTATAGGGGGAATTGACATTAAAAGCTTCCTTATAGGGCCTATTTAATTATTACCGGTACGAGACCATAAGGGGAATTGAATTTGTGCTATCTCTGAGGGTCTGATAATTATCGAATCTATTCTAAAGGGGGAATTAGATATATGTGCTTCCTTAGAGAGTTTGTAGTATCCTTGCAAGTCCATAGGGGGAATTGACATTGAGTTCTTCCTAAAAGTGTCTTTGCCTTTGTTTTAATGCTTGACCATAAGGGCCTGCCCATGTGATCCACCCAGAGGGTTAGTGTAATAAATATTGTTGGTTGGTTGTGATGAGTCGAGCAAGCCAACGAACAAGTTTGGGTTTGTAATTCTTGTAGTTTAGGTAGTCTCCTAAGATACCTGTTGTGTTACTTGTTATTCCTTTGGGCTAGAGATATATTTCAAGATTCTTTGGTTTATGATTAAATGATTGAATTAAATTAATAAATAAATGTAAATGGATAATTTTATGATTGTTTACATTAGTGTTCCCTATTTCTCTGCTGCATTTATTTCTATTACTTTTGCTATATTTCTCACTGATAGTAGGGCACAAATCTATTGGTGGTTGCCTACTAGGATTAGTCTCACACCCTGTTTGGGCCCTTCTTTTCGGTCCAAATAGTTTTTATGGTTGCAGGAGTGGATAAGGGTTGTGGCCCTTCTCCCCTAGGTGCTTGATTGCTGGTTAGAGTTGGAGAGCATGAGACGGAGATTAGGTATGTGATGCTGCTGGATTTTACTATTTACTTTTTCTACTTGGGTTTCAGTTGTATTTGAGAATGTTGTTTTATTTACTGTTTTCCATAGAAACATGAGCCATGTTGCACCATTATTATATTATACATTGCTTCTTCTATTTAGCTTTATTTGACCTGTGCTATTTACTACTTCTACTATTATTTAATATTTCCTTCCACTGTATTATTTACAAAATGAAGGCATAGTTTCCCCACTGACTCATCAAAGCCCTCCCTACTAGTTGGAAACCTCTGGCACTTGAGGAAATGTGCTTGAGGTAATGTGGCATATCGGGTATGGGGTGCCAGTTGAGTGGCTCCAGATTCGGGTCATTACACATATAGTAACACAAAAGAAATTTTATATCATAATATTTGTGTCTAAAATGACCAAAAGCCATTACATCCCTATATACACACATATTGGGAAAACCAACAGTTTTGCATACTGGAAGAAGTAACAACCCAATGTGGAGAGTAGGTCCAGAGGGGGAAGTGGGCCATCGATCCTCCCATTGGGATATTTTGGAAAACACACCCTCATGGCTTAGAATACCCAGGGTGTCAGTCAACCTATCCAACAGGGTGGTGTAGCATATAGATACACAAATGTAAAAGATATAATATATCCCACAACCACACTTTGGATAGAACTTAGTCTTAGAATCAATTGTAGAAAACATATCTCAGACTTCCAACATCCAATGCTAATACTATACATCGTTTAAGAACACATCCATTTAAAGTGGTAAATTATGTAATATTATCCTTTTTATTCAGTTTTAGTTTACAATAATTAATTCTTTAACCGTTAATTAAAAAATATTAAAATCCACCTTACTCTCCATTACCAATACAACCATGGTCTATGCCCTCAAGGCCTAACCAAACCGAGTTCACCGATACTCCAAATACCCTCAACATTTCCTTCCAGTAATCTCTAACCAAATTTATTCAACATAATTTACCCAATAATTTATTTATAGCATTATATATCTAATCTAATTCCATGTATTTTAATAAATCATTCTAATCTACAAAAAAAGGGGCTCAACATGGTGAGAAGATGAACTAAAAATTAATTATTTACCACATATATATGATGTGTAGACCTATCCATCATCATGAAGCTAGAAACAGAAAGAAGGTTGCATAACCCACACATGATTTCAAATTTTGGATGGACGGTAACATAAACCATCTACATAAATTCGTGGGGAAATTAAAGGAGACCGCCAAACATTAGATTAATATGTATTCATCTACCACATCCCTAGGTATGTCCAGATTCAACCTTTTCCATCATCCCTGGTGTCCTCCCTAACACCTACATGACTAATCCATTGTATCTCGTCACTCTAGTAATAAACTGATGCCACACAACTAGGCCTCATAGCAGCCACATACAACAACAACCATACAAGGCTTATATTTCTTCCCATGAAGCAGAAAACAGTAATATAATTGGGCTATTGGACCTAATGAAAGGCATCTAGGCTTCACATATAATGATCTCTCAATAGTCCACACAAAAGGCACATGGCCTTTAGCACAAATGGGTAACTCAGTCCCGAAAAGGAATTATATTATTAACAGAACTGGTTCTTTATTGCATCTTGAATTATCTAATTCATTAACACATGTTCCAAAAATGGGAAACTTAAACAACTATCTACCTCATCCAATCAAAAAATAATAAAAAATTATTTTTACATGCCTTTAATCAGAGAAACCATCATGCTTTAGGTTTAACAACCAATTTAATAAAAAATTCATACTCCATCAATATGATTATCATCTAATTACAACAACAACACCTGACTTCATCAAACATGCATCTTTATATTTTTAAATATAATTTACAATTAATCTTTGATTTATATTCATTACCAATTTCCATCAAGAATGACCCTCTAAACATGAAAAGAATAGATATCACACTATCATAATAATCAAGATGCAATAACATCGATAAGAAATTGACACCAATTATTTTTAACCGTTTCATAAACATATTATGTCAAAATAATTGTGATCTAGTGGATAAACCATGAAAACTATATGATTAAAAGTAAAGTAATATAGAAGACATGAATACCCTACCTCAAATTTTTTCAAACATTCATTTCATAAGAACATGCCAAAAAATGGATCACGATACCCTCTCCCACAACAACTACATCCACCTGAGGACATCTCGGAACAAACGAACCGACCAACATCCTTGAAAGATATTTTAGAATATAGATATTATATGACATCACATAGAATGGAGAAATGGGAGGGATCATTTTGTGAAACACATAATAACTGAGTTAGAACATACCTTATATACTATATATCGACATGTCCTCATTGCACTAAAAAAAGGGGTCCACATGCAGTAGGAATAAAATCCAATAAAAACACGATAAGAGTTACAACGCAATGCACAAATCCCATTTAAAAGAGAGGTATTGTGAATCTCATACCACGTAAAAGTAGAAGGAAGAAAAAGGGAGGAATATATCTCATTCCTCTTGATAATTAAAATGAATTAGCGATTTAGGATATGTTTGGTTGTTTATTAAAATTGGATCTATAAATGATCACATGGTTTGAGCAAGTAAAAACACTTGGACCCATATGGAAATTTCGAATGGAACTATGGGCTTTGAATAATCCATCAATCCCTCAAAATAAAAAATTAAACATTTTTTTATGATATATATTATCTTAACAGGGTGAAACTGTTAGAAAATAGAAAAATGTTTCCTGAGTCTCTAAAACTGTTGGATGAGATGTCGTTGGAAAAGTAATCATTCAATGATTCATCATTCCTTATGTCTCTGTTTCATGAGTTTCCATTCTGCGAGTCTCCGTTTCATGAGTGTACATTCTGTGAGCCTTCATTCTATGTGTCTTTTTTCCATAAGTCTCCATTTCATGAGTCTTCATTACATGAGTCATCATTCTATGACTCACCCTTCCTTGAGTCACCATTCGTCATGTCACCTTTCTGAGAGTCATTGTTCGAATACATGATTTTTTGAAAACTTGTGAAATGAGTTATCTTGGACTCTCAGAATGACTCAAACCCCATACATCCAAATGGAATGGACCAAAGAGTTCCTGACCATCACATTTGATATCTCTCAAATAAATATCTTGCTTGACAATTCAAAAAAATCATAGGGAGGAAATAGAAAATGGTTCATCTCAATAGACACCCAAAGGCTCTCACCACCACAAGAGCTCAACCACATCATCAAAGAACAATGTGAAACCACGTGAAAACCATAAACAGCTCCTAAGCACTCTCCTAGAGAAGATACCACTCAATTGAGAGTGTGAAAAAACAACTAATTAGACAAATACTTCACTTATATTAAATGGGTTTACAATCCCCCAATGAACAACATTATAAAAATGAGGAAAACATTAATAATCTATACATACTAAGTGAGTATCAGTAGATCTTGTTCCTTGGTACTCTCCACCAAACCATGGTGCCACCACAAGACATGAACTAAGGGGATTTCACACACACCCAACACCATCTCCTAGTTCTCCTAGATTTCTATAGGATGCTCCTCGATGGTTGCATCATTGTCAGTATAAATCTTTCCCAAATCAATTACATGAGAGTTTTCATGAAGATAATGAAGGAGATGCGACACATGAGAAACATCTTGTATCTATATTATTTATGGGTAAGTGATACATGATACGACCAGACTCCAACTCATGACAACAGCTCATAAGGATGAAAAATCTACAGAAAAGCATACTCCCACAACCAAAAAATCATAGACCATGATATGTATTCACCATAAAAAACATGTGATTCCCAAAATCAAAAACCAAAGGCCTCATCATATGATCATCTAAGGATTTGTGACGATCCTACGATACATGTAAACGATTAGTCCAGATGAATGCCTGATCCTTCTTATTTAATGTTGTTAGTGGAATGGAATGTCAATAGAAATCAGCTACAAACCATCGGTAATTTCCTGTAAGTCCAGGTAAACTTTAAAACACATCCAATATTTTGGAGGCTATTCATGGCACGAAAAATTCTATCCATGAAGGATCCATAGCCAATCATTACTAGGATACAAAATTCCTGGTGAACTGGAATTATCGAGAGCAGAACACACACTTTGAAAACTTCCCAAAATGATTTTATCACCTATGAACTCCCAAAACAACACATAGATGATTTTTATGATCCTCCTCAGAAGTAGAGTCCATAAGGTTTACGTCAATTAAAACAAATGTTAACCTATCTAGGAACTCACTGAACACAACATCCATCAACACCATTAACATTTTGTACCATTAATCATGCCAAATGGTATCACCATGAACTCGTAATGCCCATGACAATAAAAAAAAGTAGACTATGAGATATCTTCCTACTTCACATGCATATGATGATACCCTGAACAAAAAATGATTATTTAGAACCAAAATTAAGAATTCATTTGATTAAAAAATTCCAATCCACATTAGTGGATAGAATATCTTAACATTCACTTTGATCAAGTGACAATTATGGTCACACAACCGCAAACGGTCATATTCCTTCTTCATGAAAAAATGTTGAGCACACCATGGTGACATATTCGACTAAAAAAACAACATTGTAATAGAACATAGAGGTATTTAAATACCTTTTTTAACTCATAAGGATTCATCCAATATGGAGACATCATTATAGGAGACTCTCCAAGATACAACTGGATCAAAAAAATGATCTCCCCCCTAGGGGATTACACTACAACCTCATACGTAAAGTCATCATGTTACTATTCCATTGCCTTTGGAATCTACTTGGAAGAAACTCTATTGAACTCAAAATTATCATAGCCATCATGATTGATAAGGACAGAACACAGCTCTGACCCATCTGAGGGACTCACATGCCAGTAAACACTTCTGACTCTCCATAAGCATCAAAGAACAATGACTTCCTCCTAAACAAATCCAAAAATTCATGTACTAAATATAAACAATCCATTCAGAGGATTAAATAATATATTTTTATCTAAAAACATAATAAATCTCCCCATGATTGTTGTTTCCACATCACTAATTCATGGTCTATAAATACATCAAACAACTTAGCTCAAACACCAACTAGCACAGTCATTGACAAGAGAACTGGAATCCTCTCTACCACAAGTCTAAATGCAAGGAAAATGGTAGGTGATATGAGGGATTGTGTTACTATTGATTCAAATTAGTCTTACACCCAATTTAAAAATAGAAAAGGGGAACAAAAGATATATGGATTTTCGGGTGTTGGTAAAACTAAATCTTGAAGTTGGCCTTGACTCACTCAACGACCTCTCTGACAATGATGAAGACCACCACCAAGTCCTCTCTCGGCATTCTGAGGAAGGGGAGCATCTCGAGACTGCGCTTTTTCGTCCCCATCTACTCTCTACCTATCCAACGCTAGTAAAAAATATTGTTGATGGATTTGTTTTAACTGCCTTAATAGAGGAACCGAAAGCTGAATAACTGGAACAAGATGACTACTCTGGAAGGTCTAGATCTCCCACTACTGACGATGTCATCCTCCATAAAAAATGCTCATGATCCCATAGAATAGGCATGAGAGTCTCTGCCCTCAGATAAATGAGATACTAAGGGCTGGGACCTACCCTTGGACAAATAGATACTCATACACCGTAAATAATGAGATCCTCAGACAATAGCTCTTCTTAAAGAGGAATCTTGATGACTCCCCTCTTGTGTAGATTCAATTTGGGATAATGTACTCTTATTGAACTCTCCCCTATCTAGTACCTAATCATCATCATAATTGTGGTGACCTATTACTTGACCTCTAGATGAATATACTCTTCAAAATTCCTCCATATGGCCCTCTCATCTAGAAATTGGTATGAAGAATATCAAAGATGGTTCCTAAAATAGAACCCATACTCTCACATGATGGTGATTCCCTAAAAAAGTATATGGTGCTCCTGGATACTAGCCACCTTTGCAGTCAAAAAATTTATCTCATCTCTGAACTATTATCATAACTTATCCCGTGATATTTACTACCCTCTAGATACTTGTGGAACAAGAACCACGACTACCTCACTGCCCCACTCAACATCATGTCAACCAATGACAATCCAGTTATCTTTCTGAGGATGGATCGAACTAGAGGCTATCGAAACCTCCCCTAACCAGTCATTTGTGACTACATATGAAACGTATCCCTCATACTTCAATATAATCTAGGATTGAAATACTCAGAGTGTCCTCTAATTTTCTCCATCGTCTTCTTCTATGCGTCGATTTTCCAGTGCATCCTCTTGAACATCTTCTGGTGGAACATTTCGAGGATTATGTACTAGAGCCACACCATTAAAAGATTAAAAAATCTCCTAAAATAGGAATATGTAAGAATAAACATTATAAATTTTTTAATTCATTTTATATTAAACTATACCATGGTATCCCCATTAACAAATAGGCACAAAAAATAATGATACATACACCTTTTCAACAATTTTACCTTACAACCAGTATCACATTTCTTAGTAGCCACTGAAAACATAATGGACCATGAATCATACAACAGGGGGCCCTAAATACCTATGTATCATCCGGTCTCCTGTGTTTACATCACTTTATAATCATTAATGACACCATTTACCTTTAATCCCATTAAACATCACTTGTTCTTAACTCCAAACTCTATCATATCCATCAACAATAGCCACTAATAAAACTCTGTAACAACCCCCTACACATAATGTATACCTATACTCATCCAACATTGTGAAAAGAGAGATAATCACCCCTGACTCTCCCCTCCATTAGGCATCGGGAAGGTGAATAAAACTAAGGGTATTATAAACACACTGACGAGAGGAATTACCCTCTTGGAGAACACATGTGAATGAGAGTGATAAGACAGACACCAATCAGGTACTATTTTGACTGCTACATAAAATAAAAACCATGTAACCAAAGGTAATGTCATTTATGGATGACTAAAACTGAAATGGAAAATAGAATGTACCAAAAAAAGTATAACGGAAGTGACCGTGAATCACGAACAGCTCCTGCAAACCCCTAGCTAGTAGTAACTATCATGATCTCTAACCGGATCCACGTGACATGAAAAAAACTATTTAGATAATGTATGGTGACTATAATAGTATACTCAATAGGCTGCCCCCCTTATCCTCTCATTAATTGTTAATAAAGCAAGCTAATGCTTAGTGAACAAAAAGTTAAACTTACTCATCACCCAAACAGGTATACTATGTTCCCAACCTCACCATTGCTAATATCACCATGTAATACGTACAATATTATATAATATAATAATGATTATAATGGTTACCCCAAATCCACATCCCCACTGGTTTTCCAATATTCCGTAATGTTTCATTTCCTCAGCATATCTCTCTAAAAAGGATCACCCGAAGAAACCTGTAGGTAGAACCACCACATGCACATTGTACAAAACAATTTCTTTCCTATAGACACCTGGGAAAAGCACCACACCATCCACAAAACCAAGAGTAAATGAGTAATTATGTGATCTAAAAAATATTTCATTAATTATATCATACATTAGTTGTTATACATCAATCCATTACATCACATACTCCATGTAGGGATCCTCAACCCATCACAACCTATACACATAATACCTACTGTAGCACAAAGGATAGTATATCCAGAATATATGTTTATGAAATAACCTCACGGAATTACATCCCTATACACATGTATATGGGGAAAACTAATAGTAGTTTATACCAGCATAAGTAAATTTCAAGAGATGATAGCTGGGAAAAAGGGAGAATTCAGCCATCCATCCTCCCACCGGGATGTTGGGGAAAACAACCAAGGGCTTATAATCTTTGAGGTGTCTTTCTCCATAACAGGAAGGGTGGGATAGCAAAGAGAAACACAAAAGTACATGATATAATATTTATATAAAACACGATATGGGAATAACCTTTTCTTAGACTCTACTAAAGCCAATGTATCTCAAACACCTAGCTGCCACTAATAAGACGTGATATCCTCTAAGAACGCAACCATTTATTGAGATATATTATGTTATCTTATACTTTTTAATTAGTTTCAATTTTTGTTAATTAATTCATTAACCATTAATTAACAATTAAAAAACTCAAAATCATACTCTATTACTATTGCAATCAAGATCTAGGCCCTACATGACCAACCAAACAATGTAAATGGCTTCCAAGATAAATACCCTCCACATTTCACCCTTTAAAGCTCTAGACCCATGGGTTCAAAACCATTTATCCAATACATCATTAATAATATTTTCACTTTTTAATAATTATACTAATTCATCGAAATAATTCATTGATACCAGAAGAAAGGGGCTCGAAAAAGTGAGTAGATGAACTACCCATTGCGTCTTTTCCACTTATATGAGGTGTGTTGAACTATCAATCCTTGAGGAGATAATCATTGAAATAATGTTGTGTACCATGTGTGTCTTAAAATTTTTTGGATTGAGTGTGTGAAAAGCTTTCGGGCTCATGTATTGGAATGTAAACAATATAAACAACTGGAATATAAATAGGCATTAAAATTTCATATCCATGGGAAAGACCATGATCATCTCGTTCCATCATCACCAATGTCCCCCCCCCCCTAACTCCCACATGAATAAAATACTTCATTTCATCATTCCCAGAAAAAACTTCTGCAACAACCATGTGGACTCCCCACACCCATATGACATAAATATCATCCAGGATATGTCATCCCATTTTCAAATCACATCACAAGCAGTAGGAACCAGTAAATAAATTTGGATATTGGACCTAAATCTAGGCATTCCGCCTTCAAACACAATGACATATTACATCACCACAAACAATTTTCTTGGACTTTTCAGCTACTAGGTTACTCCTACGAAACACTAAATTATATTTATCACACAACCTGTTCATTATTACTTATTTAATTAAATTATTCATTAACATAGTTGGAAACATTGGGAAACCTAGTAAACTAGCTTTCACAAGTAATAAAAAATTAATTAAACATATAATTTTACATTACATTAATAAAAAATCATCAACTTGCTTCAGGTTTGACAACCTATTCAATTGAAAATTCATTCTGTATCAATTTTATTATCATCAAAATACTACTATGACACCCAGATTCATTAAACATACTTATTTATCTTAGGAATATTAATTATCAATAAATCCTGACTTTACATTATTTACCAACATCCATCAATAATGATATTTTAAATAAGAAAATCATCGATGTCCCACAATCTAGAAAATCAAGAGGAATAACAATTCTAAAAAATTGTTACCAATTATTTTAATATAGTTTATATAATTATTAGGACAATTACATGTTGATATAGTTTGTAAACCATGATAAATATAAAATTTCACGTAAAATAATAGAGAATCTAGGAATTCCCAACCTCAAAATATTTCTGATGTTCATTTCATGAAAACCCACAAACACAATGGATCACAAGCCCCTATCCCACCAAAAATGTATCTACCTTAGGATGTTGGGGTGCAACCTCACCACCCAAAAACATATAATTCTTTATTAGAACATTGATATTTCATGAAATCACATATAAAGGAGAAAAAAGAGGGAAAAAATCAAGGAACATTGAAGAAAAGATGTATAACATACCATATGAAAATCAGATTGACACTTCCTGATTGCACTATGTTAAGGGGTGAAAATGATTTAGGATGAAACCCCAGGGAAAAAACGATACATGTTATTGAAAAACACATGAATCCTATTGGTATGAGAATTATAGGTAGTCTTGTACAATAAAAAACTTGATTAAATAACATTTTAGGATGATATTTCGACCCTTTGGACTAAATAATCAATGATGCGGTATAAGATATGTGGGATTTTCATATAAGTTTTGATCTATAAAATATTATACTTTTTTATCATGCAAAAACACTGGGATCATCATAAAAATTTTGATTGGAACTATGGGCACTTAATCAGACACAAATACCTCTAAACAAGGCGTCGAATGCATTTTATATCAATGATAACATTTAATGGGTAAAAATGTAGGAAGATAGAATCATTGATCATGATTCTTCATCACCTTTGGATGAGTGGTAATTAGACGATTTAGCATTCCATGAGCCATCATTTTTCAAGTCATCTTTCCACTAGCTGCAATTCAATGTTCCACAAGTATCCATTCATTGAGTTTTTATTCCCCAATTCGTCATTCTACGAGTCTCTTTTAGAAAACTGGAAATTTGTAAAACGTTTGAAATGAGTCACCTTGGTGTCCTCTAATGCCTCAAACACTAGATTTCCCCAATGAATGGACCATAGAGGCCCCAACCATTACATAGACGTTTACGGAATTTCTATTTTGATTCAATGAGGTGAACATATTTTATATAGACTGACTAAACTCCAGTCAGTGGGTTGGAACATGTATGGGTGAGTAATTATATATAAATGAGGTTCTTGAATGAAGTAGAGTGGTTGGATGCGGGTTAGTTGGGGTACCTTTGGAATCTTGGAATCTGAGGGGTGGGGGTTACATGAGGTTCCATGGGAATCATGGAATGATGTACATGGTTTGCGATTGAGGTTCAAGGCACAAAGTTGTTTTGTGATATAATGGGATACAAGATCTCATTGTTACATGGGTTTCATGGGTTCTTGGCGAGCACTAATACAGTGTGGGATATAATGGGGTATTGGGAGAGTCACAGGTGAACCTAATGAGGTGTAGTGGTGATGTTATTTTAATGGGGTACCATAGTTTTATAAATACTTCGATGGAACATTTTGTGATTTTAGATTTGGTCGAGTTGATACTAAATTAGGAAAATTCTAAGGTGGGGATCCCCTTGAGGAATTTGGATAAAACCCATGAGGTTGAGGTAGACTGTGTTTCATTTAATGGTATTTGTGTATTTAGTACCATCTCTGGGTTAATTTCCCCAAATTAGGGATGTAATATGTTAAGGTAGGGAGAATACAATGTCCATGGATTTTGTAACAGGAAAAAACCCCACCCAGTTTTACTTTATCAATTACGGGTTATGCTACCTTTTGTTTTGTTGATCAAAACTCATTTACAAGAGTTTGTTCAATTATAAAATGTATTTTTTGGTTTTTTTGGAGGCTAGGAGAGTTCCTCAGGTGTTCAGAAGTGTTGTTGGAGATCTAGAGGCCCGATGTCCTAGTTTTGGGAAACATGTGTAGCACACACAATTTAGGGGAAATTGTGCGAGTGGTGGAGCATGACTGTGCAGTTGTGTCTACCAATTTGTAGAGGGTTACCACATGGTTTTAACATGGTATGGATAATTGTGTGAGGGTGGATATGTGATATTGTTTTATTTTGATTTGGATTCCTTAGGATTGGCACACAGTTTAGAAAACTATGCAGGTAAACCAGACAACCCTATAAATGAGTAAAATTACCATTTTGTCATTATTTTTATATTTCCTCCCTACCTCCTATTCTATTTTCATGGTCATCCCCAGCAGGGGAGGGATTCCTATTTTGATACTATTTTGTATTTTGATCAAACTCCTTCGTATGACCTCCATTCGTTTACCCGTATAATGTTTTAGGATATCCTCAAGTAGGCTAACCCCACACATACAACTTCTTCTTTGATCCTTTGTCTTACATACTATGGTTCCCATCAAATCTAATTTCAGTGTTAAGATAGAAACTCTTATCCACATCTATAAAATTCTAATTGGAACATGGTATCAGATGCACCTACACGTACGAGTTTAAGGTATATAGTGAATATCTTATTTTGAGATTTCAAGGTCATTTTGGTGGCATGGCCTATGTCACAGTTTTTTATATTGAGGAGAACCTAGTATTCGTCATTATTCTTATCAAAATTAAATTTTGACTTGAGGTATTTTTTTGGAAATTCCCAATACCTTTTTCTCTCGATAATGGTAAGGTTAGAGTTCATTTTCTCATGGGGTATTTTGGTCAGGGTGAAAAAATTATCCATATTGGGTTGTTTTTATTTAAATTATTTTGTTTAGTTTAATATGGACTGGTTAAAAAAATTAGGGGAATTAAATAACTCTATATTGAAATTGTAATAATTGATTTAGTAGTGAAATTAAATAGATAAAATTTAATTTTCTGTTTAAAATGTTCAATTTAAATTGTATATATTTAATTACATAAATTTAATGATATGCGACATAAGGGGTTTTCATGGTCGTGGACAACGATGATGTTGGTATTGCGTGGACATTTAGAATGAGTGATGTTGATCACTAATTGGGATTTCCCTGGATACTTGATTGTTTTGACCAAAAGATTAGGCAGTTTTTATGTCGAATTTAGGTAGTGTGACTATCCGGATGGGCTGGGGCCGAGATACATAGAGGGAATGACTATCTAATATGAGATACATGGTCCCCGGGGCATGTGTTGTTAGAGATGGTGTGGAATTAATTCTTATTTGGTGATTGTGTATCACATGTGATTTTCGAAGCACTGATTGGGTCATGTGCACACAGGTTTACTCCGTGATGAGGTTGTTTTGACCACTCGCATGGGTAAAGGCTTCTAATTAACAGATCGTAGGTATTTATAATTTGGTGGAGCTTGTTGTAGAAATTCACATGGAAGGTGAGGATACTTCAGTTGAAAGTGATGTGGATATCAGGTTAGGGGACGACGCTCTACGTGCTTGAGGTAGTGGTCTTAGATATTTATTGATGAAATACATCATTGTTCCTTCGGTTGATGTTCCATGGGCCAACGTGATATTTAGAGAAATGGTCTATAGGACTAGGATAATATTGTGTTAGTGTGACATTTGGATGTTAGAAAATTGATACTAGAGGTGTTAGAAAGCATGGGATGCCAGTATATATGATTGAGGTGGAACCTGAGGGTTCACCGAGACATTCTAATTATAGGGGTACCTTAGGCCAGGGGCCAAGTACTATATTTTCAATTGAGATTCTTGCATTATCTATGGCAGGTGATACTCCCTGGTGTATATTGATCACCAGTGGATGTTTTTTTATTTCTATCATCAAACAATTTACTTCACATAAAGATGAATATTTTCATAAACACATATACTGGGTACACACCAATGGTAGTTATCCTACTAAAATTCATCTCACACCCAATATGGGACCTTAAATATGTGTGCAGACTTTTTGTATTTACGTATAGGTAAAGGATTAGCCTCATGAGATGGATCATAGTACAATTTTTCATAAATATTGGCATGGAACATGAAGTTGTTCCTTGTAGGAGTTTTACTTTTGTTTTTATTCATTTTCAGTTTCAACAGTCATATATATGTTTCTAATTTGTCTATCATGGGAAGCCCATTAAATATAGTATCTTACGTCCTACTATAGAGTTCATTTTTTGTTTTCTTTGTTTTGAGTGGATTCGTATTATTTTTTTTTCTTGTTGTTGGTTTACCTTCTGCTAATACAATTGTTTTTATATTTCTATCTCTGTTTATTTATTTTTGATGCGATTCTTCTCGACGGGTCCTGTTCAAGTCTGCTTAGTCATTAATTTCAATTGTCTGGAATATTAATATCGTTAGGTAGTTATAATATCTTTTCCTAGAGGGTATGCACTCCCTACTATACATGTTTACATTGTCTCTTCTCATTGGAAATAATTAGCATTTAGGGGCTGGGATCAACCAAAGGCCAGTGGTACCCGACCTCTTAGCACTGTTCGAGTGGCTATTCAGGTCCGAGAAGCAACATTTCCATGTTATTTAATTTAGTTTTTCAAACTAATTTTATTAAGTAAATATATGTTATATTAAATTAAATTATTACATTTATAATCAGATATCTCAACACTCATTCCATCATATATTACTTCACATCTATTTATGGGTTTGTTGACCCATAATAAAATTCAACCATGGTGAAATACATGAACCAAGATTCAATAATTTAATATGTATATGAAGGATTAATAAAAGAGATTAAAAATTTGTTTTTTCCTTCCATGATTTTTTGGATAAAATATTTATTTATGAATCACTATTCATTATAATATTATTTATTCTATTTCTATATTATATTTTACATTCGATGATAGATATATTTTACCAAAAAATGGTAATTCATGTTGGTTATGCTATTTATGTGTAATTTTTGACAGAATATATAGTTTTTTAATGAAATATGCTTTATTTTATTTTATTACTTCATTATTCTAATATATTAGTTATTTAAAATTTTCTTGAATATTATTTCATGAAATTACAATATGTCATGTATTAAGTATAAATGGGATCAATAATTAGTTGTTCAATAAAAAAATTTGAATATTTTATATATATGTTATCTAACACTTATATGAATTAAAAACATTCTTACATATCGAGTTTTTTATTTTTAAAATATTATTTCATAAACATTGTGTCATCATAAACAAAGTGTGGTTGAATGTTTATTTTATGTTTTTTGATTTATTCCAGAGATAATCTAAACAAAAAAAATCATACTTATAAAATAAATATAGTTTTATTATCAAAATTATAATCTCAAAAAAGTATTTTATTTCTTTTAATTACAAGAAATTATTTTATATGTTCATAATGATGTTTCTAGATATATTCCAACTAGACTGAAACATAAAAAAATTAATATTCCTAGAATTTTATATAATTGAAAAAAATAGAATTTTTAGTTTTATTTATATATATATTTGTATCAAAAAATTGTATCTTTTATATTTTTAGTTATATTTATAATAATAATTCTAATTATGTTTCTTAATTTCGATTTCTCCATGGTGGGTTTTTTTTATTATTCTAAAAAATCTACATTCCATCGAAATTTTTTATGAAACCAATATAGAATGGTATCTTGTGTGGATTTCAAAGTATATTTGATCAAAAATTAATGTTAAATTCCTTCCATAAAGAGTTTACACATTGGTTTTATAGTAAAATATTATTCAAATCCTTCTTTGAAGGCTTTTAAATTCAGTTTTAGTAATAACTAATGTTTAAAGGCTTTAATATTTCATGTATAATATGGAATTTCATCTTCAGTTAATAAAATCATTGGTGATTTTTTAACTTTCAATGTCACCAATATAAATGTTTCCTTATAACTAAAATAAAAAGGAACAAATTTGAATATAAAGTTATTTTCCCAATAGAGTATTATCAATAAGGTTTCACTTCCATGTCATCAACATATTTTCTTGATTGTCTGTCATCATAATACTGAAATGAACACAACGATTCACCTGATCCATTTAGATTAATATGATGGTTTCATTTCAATTAGTGGTAAAATATATCATATTCAATAATGATTAATGTTAAAACTCATTCCTCAACATATTG
The DNA here is from genome assembly GCA_963277665.1 of Viscum album. Taxonomy (NCBI): domain Eukaryota; kingdom Viridiplantae; phylum Streptophyta; class Magnoliopsida; order Santalales; family Viscaceae; genus Viscum; species Viscum album. Next base: position 1,701,772,490 of record OY728127.1, read on the forward strand.
ATTAATAACACATCATTAATGATACAAAAAATACACTCAACATTAATACAGTCACACTTAATCATTATTTATTTATGTACTTAAAATTTTGTAATTAATGACATTTATTAACAATGATTTCAAAAAACATTATTTGTTTGAAACAAATTATAGAAATAATCTAATAGTAATTCCATTTTCATGAAACATAAATAAAATTATTTTGTAATTAGATATAATTTTTAAGAAGTAATATATTTATTAATTGTAGATCCTAAAAATATATAGGCATAATTAACTAGGAATCAAATAATGGATATACAAAATGACAAAAAAGCATGTGTGAAACATGTAAATTTACTAACACTTGATGGTAATTAATATACAACCTGTAACTTATATATTCTTAATAAATTAACTTAAATTATGAATATAATTTGTGCTGTATATGAACATGTTTCTAAAATATATCATTTAGATATTTATTATTTTTATATAGGATCCAAGAGTTCATTTTCAATAATTAGTTAAATAATGCATGTGTTATTTTTCTCATATTTCATTTCCTTGGGAAAATTTAATGTTATTAACAATTTTTTATATTTAAGTTTGAATTTACTCACCCATTTAAATTTTCTATGAAAAATCATTTATAATTTATAATACTCAATTTTATTTTCAATGTTCACAATATCAGGGATTTCTGTACTAAATATTAAAAAAGAGTAATGGGTTTTTTGAATCCAAATTCACTTTATCATTTTACCATCATTATTATATAAAACCATTTTATCTGGTGTGTTATATTCTATATAAAAAATAAAATATATTGAATACCCACTTTATTTTTGACGGTTTTATAGTTCATCCATATAAAATCATTATTAACTAATTTATGCCTAAAATATTATGATTCATGAAACAGATTCATGGTCTCAGTTTTTATTTCATGAGATATGATTCTTTTTATGAACCAATTTAGTTTTTTATGTTATATATATATACTATTTGTTATATTACAACATTAATTATCTCTTATTTATTGGAATTTATGTTTAACTTCGTGCTATATCTCCTTCAAATGTTTTTATTAAAATGCAGCTCAATAATTATTTATTCTTTTTCTGATTATTATGAAATCAATATCTCTTAAATGTGATAAAAAACCCTGAAAATTTTAATAATGATTAATTCTATGATAACAAAAGTTTTATTATCATCTGGCCCACCATAGTGAGCCTCACATTCTATTATTGTAAAATAAAATTTTAGTTTTTATAATTCATAGATGAAATGGGTTACTCAGAAATAGTATTTTTATTATAATGAAAACGAAAACCATTTTCACTCATATTTTATATTTTACTCTATAATATATTTGTATCAAAATATTTTTTAAATTTTTTATTGAAAATTTTGAATTTAATATACCATGACATTCAATGAAATTTTTGGGAGAAAATCAATTTATCATTTTTCATATAGGAATTTTTTGACAAAAATATTATCATTAATAATTTATTTGTGAAAATATATTTATACTAGATCATTAAATTTATATGATACAATAAACCTAAATTTTCTTAATTTCTAAAATAAATTTTTTTTCATCTTGTTTCACCTATTATTTATTTTCTAATTCTTTAATATATCAAGGATAAATCTTATTTTTAATGTCATTTTTCTAAAAAAACAAACGAAAAATTATTCAAATTCGTTTCCATTTGATAAATATTATTCTTGATTTAAGATAGTCATAAAATGATGTCGTCTACATTATATCTCTATAAGATTTATGATATTTTTATATTAACTAGTATAGTAACCCATCACATCAATTGTTCTTCCTGACCATCCATAGTAAATTGGAATATCATTTATTCTAATGCCTTTAATTTTTCAATACACTATTTTCTATAACATTGATTGAAGGGTGTTCACCAAAATTATATAAAAAGATTGATTAAGGAGAAAATTAACATCAAATTATATACCATTTTATATTGGTTGTATAATTCCCCATAGTTTTCAAACATAGATAATATAGATCATTATATGAATATTAATTAGATAATATAACAATACCTTACAGATTTATATGGATTCGGTTTATTTGGATTCATAGATAAATAAAAAAATCTTTCAAATGTGAACATCATCATATCCCACTAAGTTCTAAAAAACTTGCACCCATATTATTCACATCATACTTCATACCATTTTTTATATCCTAGGGAAAATAAAAATAAGAAAGGGTTAGCCTAGATTCTCAGTAAGGGTAAACAAGGAAGATATTAATGATCACTTAATCATAATATGAGAATAAGTGTATAAGGACATGAGTGTGAAATTTGAAAATCATGACCTACATATCATATATAATAATCTTGAGTCATGGAATAATATTTTAAATTTCATATGATATTAATATCAAATAATCAATGATCACGTTCCCTTATTGATTAACATTGGGAAAAAAGAAAAATATCCAAAAAAATATCACTGGGGAATTATTTCCTTATAAGTAAAAGAACACTACCAAAACTAACATATTATATTTCATTCGCTACTCGTTAGTTTATAGTTATCATATGTTAATATTAAGACTATCATAGTGTACAATTTCCCTTACCGAACTAGGTTTACTCCCCATTTCAGTCATATTTATCTCAAAAGATATCCATGTTTACAAAATGAATTATAGGGATATATAATTACTATACCAAATATATCAAAAAGAATACCATAAGTATTTGTTCCTAAAGATAATAAAATATCATTCCATCATAACTGATGAAAATTAAATGGGGTTTTTAAATATTTCATCTTGAAAACTAATTTAATGAAATGTTTTTCATAAACATTTCATCCCCACGGAACCCACGAGAAAAGAACTGGGATTTATAATAATCATGTCACCAAAATGAAAAACCATTTAATCATTGAATAACATTAATATCATTGTATTATTTATCCAATAATTAATAGGTAACATTAAATGATGTCATATGGGATGATAAATGTCTTTCAATGATTAAATGAAAAATTTCCTAGGTAAAATATCAATTTCAAATTCAAATAATTTATTTAAAATATTAAAATTTACCAAATATTGAAGAAACTATTTCATTGAAAATAATTTGTAATCTTATAAATTAAGCATCATGTTGATGATTAGACATGATGTTGTGAAATTAAATTTGTTCCATATTAGATAAAGAAATATTTCCATTCAGGCTTTTGTAAAAACTATCAAATGTAACTTATTTAAAAAATGACAAAAAAATTATTAAAAAAATATTTTTTCAAAATCTCAATAATCATTAAAATTTAATTTAAATAGTAATTGGAAAATAGTGAAAACATTATTAAAATAATTTTTAGAATAGGTGGACATGTATGATTGAATGTATTTCTACGAAGAGAGGAATAATCAAATTTCATAAAAACATTATTTTATTTACATGAGTAATTAAATAGAGGTAAATTAAATAAAATCAATGAATTTACATAAATAATAAAAATATATGATAGTTAATGGTATTTTGGAGAGATATTAAAAAATATTTCATTTTTGGTAATGTAACCATAAACAATCTTGAAAAAACTGATATTGTGACATGAAACACGTACCACCATGGTAGAATTTTTAATCATTATATCTATGAAATAACATTTTAAAACGAATCAGTAAATATAATTTTTTGTGGTTTATTTATCATAAAAATTTCCAAGGGTATTAATATTTAACATTTAAAATAAATTATTTATGAAAATGACATATGGCACCCAGAAATAAAATATTGACATGAAATATCTCACTCCTTATCAGACTTTTTTCATACAGTTTCAATCATATTGTGTAATAAATTTATATTTGTGATAAATATGTTCCATTAAAATAATAATTTATATATTACCGTATATGTTACACTTAAGACCTCTAACCACATCTCTTTTTTGAATTCATTATTAAAATAATTGTTCCGTGAGATAACTGCTATGTTTTTCATGTATATTTCTTTTAAGTAGTTCTGGTCCGTGTACATTGATAATGGTGTCATAATATCCAGAATATTAATCATGATATAAGTTTTATACATATATATATATATATTCATCCATAAATTTATATAAATAAAAACAAGTTACACCATTAATGGAGATAATATGTCATATGTATTTATAATAGGTCTTCTTTACTTGTTGATGGAAGGGATCAAATAAGGGTATATAATAATATTACATTAAATAATAATTAATATATAATATTAATTAAATATATTTATAAAATCAATCATTATTACCATCAATGAAAAGTTGAAATGGAAAAAACTCATCAATTATTTGAGGTGTAGTAAAGATCATTTGAATGTCAAACGTTATCATTTTCCTACAGATTGAAATGTGTGAAGGTTGATTTTATATTAACTATATAGAATAATATATATTTATAAAATATATCATGTTAATGTTAAATCCATCATAATACCAATCCATAACATATAGTGATGAAAATGAATTTTATCATCATGTGGAGACAGTAAGATGTATGTACTCTCATGTGATAGTATCACATACCATTTCATGAGAAAGAGGGTGGATAATAGAAGTTTTATAATCATAATATAGTTTTTTACCATGGGGATACTAAAATAAATATTTTATGATAAAAAATAATTGATTTATAAGGGGTAAAATAAAATGAAAAAAACATAAACTAATTGTTTATGGTAATTTCCTATTCTTTGAATGAACACCTGTATATCTCCTCTTAAAGATCATAAGTTTTGTTTTTTGGAAAGGAAAAACAAAAATATTATGGATTAATATATTTATATGATAATTGGGTGTGTTTTTGTTTATATATATTTCCCAATTTAAGGAAATTAATATGGGGGAAGGTGTATCCTTTTATTTGGGATGGAAATGACACAGTTGTAATTAATTTTAATAAAATATAATTAATTCCATTCCTTGAAAATTGTTTAAAAATGAAAATATAAATGAATAATATATATCATATGACGTAAGTAACACCATTCAATAAAATTTTTACTTGTTTTGGTGTACTTTTATGAAATAAATATTTTGTTGAGCTCCACGTTAACCATTTATGACCTTAACCGTTGTTAAAACTATTTCAATCGTAATGGATTATGAGTATTACCATTAATTGAAATGTGACTCATATATAGATCATGGTTTATATTTTAAACAATATTTCGTTCAATTAAATTAACATAATATTATTTTAAATTAAACATCATTTAATATATTTTTTTAAATATCATCATGGTCATTTTTCAAAATATTTATTTAATTTCAAATTAGTGACACCATAAAAATATTGAATCCAAATATATTCATTTTACCCATTTCTAATATGTATTATGGGTCTAAAATATTTTTATAAAAAATAATTCCCTCAAATTAAGTTACTTTAAATAATTTTTTATCATTTATATTATTATTATATAAATTTAATAAATACTATACAGGAATTGAAAGACCATTTAAAGAAATTATAAATTATAAATAAACATAAATTAATTAATGGGATAAAATATAATAATTAATAATTAATATAATTATTTTTAAAATAAATATTAATTCTATTTTTATACAATTGTATAAAATTATAAATAGGGAAGTTATGAGAGATACATATTGTAATTATTACTTTAATAAATTAATGTAATAATCTTAATAAATAAAATAAGACACCAAGTGAAAATATATACAAGAATATTATTGAAATTGATTAAATACAATTATAAAATCGGATATAGTGTTTTGATAAATTTAATATACTTATCTCAAAATTTTAACAGGCTTCTACGAGTTTTACACATATAGAGGTGAAATAATTACTATATTTACTATTTATTTTAACCAGGATAATGGGGAAATCATATCTTATTTGATCCCACTAATAACAAATATATAATAAATTATTTAACATTTTATTTTAATCTGTGGTAAAAATTAATTTTAAAATATGACTGCAAAATCTGAGGAAAATAACATTGTAGAAAAAAACATTTTTAAGCATAAAAAATATTTTATTCCTATCTCATTAATATAAAAATATTAATAATATATAAAAAAATTTTATTTAATATTTTATAATTATATATAATTAAAACCATTAACTAATAGTGAACAATATAATTCATTATTATAAAAACACATAACCTGCAAAAAAAATTCTATAAAAATGTCTATTTTACATTCAAATTTATTTAATTTAGTTTCTAATCAATTGAAAAAAATTTAATTCATTTTATAAAATGTTTAAACCATAATTTATTTATGACTTCATTAGTCATATTCATATCCACCACTATAATGAACAGGAGAAACCTTAAAAATTAATAATAATATTTTAATAGTATATCATGTGGTGTTGCCTATAACACAAGATGTTGAAAAAAATAATAATGATTAAAAGAGAATTATATTATGAAATCTAATGGTTATATATTCTACCACCTCCCCTATAAAATTATAATAAACCAATAAATTATATCACTATAATATAAAAAATGTGGATATCACAAATTCATTACATCTTTTTATTCCCTTATTACTTCTTCAAAATTTTGATTCATAGTGATAACATTTACCAGGTGAGTAGTCTTCTTCAATAAAACATAATTTATATCATCAAATATATATAATTTTTGTTCTTTATAAAAATATCATTATCTATTAGTAAAAAAAGTTTTATTTACAAGCAAGGGGTCCTGTATGCACTTCCTTAGGTGAGATACATGGAATGCATTGTGAAATTTATTGAGGATTATCGAATGTTCCATGTGATCAGATATCAACCCTACTTGTGCAATAATTTTGAAGTGGAATATATATCTAGGGACGAAAAATCAAATCTTAATAAATTGAATAACCATATTCAATGTAGAATTACATAAAAACACCTTCATAAAAATTCCTAACACAATATATCATTAGTGATTATTAGAAAATATTTTCTGTCGACTCTGAGATTCCATGATGTTATTTTGAATTGATATAAAATTATCTACCATTTCCTTAGCTAGTTCAAGACCTAATAGCTTTCTTTGATCATATTTAACCTATAATTTCGGATTTATACACTTATTTTTATTTAGGGATTTATAAGGAGATGTCTTAATGGTTGAGTGAAAGCTATTGATGTATTCAAACTCTAATAGAGGAAGGTGTTGATACCAACCCCCATTGAATTATATTTTACATGATCTTTGAATATAATTTAGGGTTACTGTAGTTATCATAGATTTAGCATCTGTTTACAAATGATAATATTGACTGAAACTCATCTAAGAATCCAGGGACATCTAAAGAATTCAGAAAACGTTCGAGGTAATCTTTTTATCTTAATCAGATATAATAGAATACGGTAACCCATGAAACCATTCCACTTTTTATATATATAATTCTATGTTAATTGGGGGAATATCTTCTCTAATAGAAAGGAAGTTTTAATAATTTTTATTGTAATCGACTATAACAAAAATATGAATTTAGTAAAATAGATATTATATGGTGTCTGATAACCAAATCCTTTGTGGTGTTTTCCCATTTCTATTCTAAAATTTCAATGGGATGAAGAATACCCATAGACATATAAATCTAAATGTTTTTTAGCTTACATAACTTTCACTGATATATATACTCTACAATATCTCCCTACATTCTATCCCACAATAAATAGTGTCTTAGATCTATATTCATCTACCAAGATCCGAGATTAATTGTGAGTTATGAACTATGAGTCTCTTATAAAAAATCCATCATCAACCTTGTTATAGATGGAACACAGACACAATTCTTGAACTTTATCATTCTATAGTAATCATGGTTGAAATTAGGAACATTACTGACCTTTATTTGTGGATCCACATATTCTTTTTGTGTAACTTTTTAACTCACATGGAATAATAGTTGAACATACATTTGAGAAATAAATTATGTATCCTCTTAATTAACTATTTATAGATCCATCCATTGAAAATCTAGAAAATTTAGTTCTTTTTTTATTCTCATCATATTTTGAACCACACAATTCTTTTGACTCAGAGAAATTCCAACCATTATCAATTTTTTTGAGAAGTAATTTATTGAAGAGTTTTAATGTATAATCAACTTTATACATCTTCTCTAAAGCATATTAATCTCATTTTGAGTTAATATTAAATTAAAAAAAATTTATAATTAATATATATATCATACAATTTTCCTTAAATTCAATTTCTACATATCATTAAAGAAAAATTACCATAGATAACTACAAATCATGTGTTGTTTAAAATTTATCCTGAATCAAAATTTTTCATGAGTCATATGTTATTACAATATAATTATCCACGATAACACATCCCAACCCCTTCATTTAAGAATTACTAGATATTACAATCACATCACTATTGTAGGCTAATGCATGTACAACAGAAATGAAAAATGTTCCCTTTTGTTCATTGAAATTTTCCTCACATTCATCTATCTAGAGGAACACAACCCCATTTAATGTTAATATAGTTATTTGATTATACATTCATGATATATTGTTCACAAACTGTTAAGAAAATCAATAAATCCCATGAAATACATGGATCATAGTCAATATGGTTAGTTTAAGCCGATGCTAAATAACATCCTTCTTTGATGGATACACATATATACAATCGAATGTTATTATATAACCAAAATAATGAATATTCGTTATCTAAAATTCATTGTATGAATATTTTTCACACATAATATCCTTCCTTATGATATAAGGTACATTTATCAATTGATCATCGTGATATTAATTTTTCATTGAATATATAATAACACCATATATAAATACTACCATGAACTGATCATGGTAATATCTAAAGTATCTATAAATTAATCCATGAGATGTTGGGGAATTAGTTATCGAAAATGGAATCATTATATATAAATTGTATCCATACATTATATGGAATGCTATATTTAGTACATACTCCTTCTTGACCCTCAATTGATAACATCTAAAATGAAGATACATATTTTTAATGTATTTATCTCCATGTTGTTGATCAAAAATGTCATCAATTCGTGGTATGGGATACTTATTCATGACTATGATCCTAATATTTACTAGATAATATGGGAAAATTCTAGTTGATTCATATTCAATCTTAACAAAAATAACATGTTCACCCCAATGTGACGCACTTGGGTGAATAAATATCTACTCATGATTCTCATAGAGTTTATTCATTAATTCCTATAAATGAATCAAGGAAACTATAAATGGAATATTTTAAATATTTGTAGCACTAGGCATGAGTTATATTTATAATTCAACATAAGGATTTAGTGGAAGAATAAGAAGATATTCTACAAATATTGATAGAAATTCACCCATAGTATTAATATCATAAATTTTTAGTTTCTCCCTAACCTTCTATGATAATTATCATGTTTGAAAAGGATTAAATATCCATAAAATGGATACAATTTTCATTGAATGATCATACTTATCATCCCCTGTGATATAATTATTTACTAATTTGGAATGTAAAATTTGACTTCAATTCCATAGAAATTGATGTGTTATTTATGAATCTAAATGAAATAAACTACCATAATAACATAAAATTATACATTAGGGATAATAATAAAATTTATTGAAGGTATATTACCACAAACAACAACAAAAGAAGAATCATAGACTTGTGATATGATCAACATAAAACTTGGGGTCTGCACAACTAATACAACTTCTAATAATTGAGTGAGTATTGTGATACCCACTACTACATTATTATGTCTTAGAAGGGGTTTATAATAAACCACCACAAAACATATTTTTTCATAGTTGTGACACATCTCCCCCAGACTCCCCCAACTCTCCCAACACCACTGAACCCTAGAAACCCCCCCCCCCACGAATCCCTGACCTAACCTCACTGCCAATTGCGACCCCCACGACCCCCCGAATCCCCTAGAGCCAAAAACCCCAGCAACCCATGTGACCCCGGAGATCCCATGATTCCCTCTACACATCTCATCTCCCCTCACTGCGCCTATCTTCTCATATTCACCCCTCTACATGCCTCTCCACACATGGTATCCATTAGTTTCTGAAACATTTCTAAAAAATTACATGTGATGTAACATAATTTCATTTTTTTAAAATTTTTTGATAAGTTGTTTTTTCAAGTGTCATGTTCAATGATATAATATGTTGTAATGGAGTGTTTAATGATTTTGATTATGAACCTACAACATTATTTATATATATAAAATTTATTCAATACTTATATAACTTCCATTCAAAATCATATTAAATGATATGATAAATTTATGGTCCCCATCAAAAGGAAATATATTTTCATGTTATTAGTCTTGATATCAATGTTATATTACATATCATGTATTTTATATGGATTGATCCATTGTTAAATTAATAAAAAATTTATTTAATATTTTTGAATGATATTTTTGTGATTACAATGAATGTTTAATTTTTCTACCTATCAGACTCATATAGTAATGAAAGTTCCCAGGGGAACCATATGAGTAAGAAATAAATTTGGGATTAAATATATATTTATTAATTTTATGACTTTCTTATAAATAAAGAATTTATATGTGTTAAACTGAATGAATCTCGATTATCCCTATAAAAAAAATTTTAATGTAGTAATGAAACCAAAATCATATTGGAAAAAATATTTTGACAAGTTTTTTTCACTACATTAGAAGAATACAACATTTGGATGATGCTAATATGTAATGAAAAATGTTATATATGCATGAAAAATAAAATTATAGTATTTTTATTAGGGTACATTAATCATTACAATATTATTGGAGTCCTTCCAATTTATATCAGCACCACTCTTGTAATACATGAGTCTCACATGGTTTATTTTAATTATTGTAAAATTCATATTGAATATGTCTTTTTTAACCTCTTAGACTGTAAGCTATAATAGTTAGATTTATTAATGGAAATAGTTATTGAATATGAGTACAATATAATGATAAAAATTCATATTTACTTATATAACCACCATATATTTTATATTAAATAATTGATACTAAAAAAATACTCATCAATATTCTAACTCCATTTTGTTAGACATGTGTTTTTTATTATCTCTGTATTCTTTCATATATCAATATAATATTCATGATTTGGTCTTGAAATGGGTGGGATCATTATTTACCATATATATTTATGTAGAAAAACATTATTTAACATATTAATATATATTTTCAACTAGTATATATTAATCTCTATCAATATTTAAAAATAGTAATGTGTTTTATTTTTTTAATATTGTGTAGGCACATTGTGATATACATGGATAAAAGCAGGATCACATTATTGAGGGACAAACGTCAGTATGATAAGGGTTTGGATGATTTTTTAGATTTTGAATTATCTAATCGATCTATTGAAGGGAGAAAAAGATTTACATTTCCAAAATGTAAATTTAGAATATGTTTAAAGAGATATGTATTTTAAGAAAATTTTATACTGAAGTAATTCCCTACTCAATATTTTTGTTGGATTTGTTTTGGAGAGTCAAACGTTAAAAAAAGGTTGGGCACTGATGTCAATCAATAGAATGAGCTCCAAACATCATCAAGAATTTAAAATGAAATGAAAACCCTTTTAATTTATGCACTTAAAATTGAAATCCCCCACCATCTGCATCAATACATATCAGAACAACTAGATGATGGTTCTACAAATATGAATGTGAATAGTGATGTTTTTGAGACTACAGGATAACCAGATCAAGATTGAAACATATCACAAGATCATCCTTTAATTATATGGAGACTAATTTAAGAGAAAACATTGATGGGGAAAATAAGATTAATGGTTTAATTAATGATGGAAATCAATAGTTGTAATGTGGATGTCTAAAATATTCAAAACATTCTCTTATACTCAAGTTATATCATATAAAATGTCCATGTGGATTTACAAATAAGGAATTACCAATGATATTGGAATAGTTGTGCCTTTTATTTACTGAAGCAAACATCCCGGAGTCAGTTTATTTTATGAAAAAAGTTAATAACAGGCTTGGAAGGAATTATATAAAAATACATGTGTCCCAATGATTGTGTTCTTTATTGGAGAGAGTATTCATGTAGGTAGGATTGAAAAAAAATTATACTAGATGGAAGTCAATGGATGATGATGGAAGTCTGAATCAACATACTACCATAAATAGAACAAAAGAAACACACCTTCAAATAATTTTAAATACCTTCCCTTAGTGCCTCGATTTCAAAGATTATCCATGTTATTGAATACCTACAGACACATAAAGTGGAATTCTATATATAATAAAAATGATGGGTAAATGTTACATCCACATGATTCACAATAGTGGAAGACATTTGATTCATTATATCTATATTTCTCAGCTGATCCTAGGAATGATCTACTAGGATTGGTTGTCGATGGATTCCACCCATTCAGGACATTGAGTATTCGTTACAGTATTTGGAAAGTAGTTTTCATCCCTTAAAATATGCCTCTGTTGAGGTGTATGAAACAAAATTCTTTTCTCATTTTGATGTTTTTTACTATAATCTTTTTTCTGGAAATGAAATTGGGGTTAATGTGCAGCCTTTAATTGAACAATTAAATGAGTAATGGAGAAAAAATGTTGAGACATTTTAGGTTTCTTGTAAAACAATGATAAAAATTAATGTTTCTTTAATGTGGACAATTAGTGACTTCCCTGGACATGGGAAATAATCTGGTTGGAAAACATACATGAGTTTTCCTTGTCATATTTTTTACATTTATTTGGATCCCAAATATCTACCTCATAGTAGAAAATGATTCTTCTTGTTCTACCGATTATTTCTCGATGAATCTTATAGATTTTGGATGAAAAGATCAAAATTTAACAGTTTCATTCATTGTAGACCACCTCCAATGTTGTTAACATGTTCTGAAATATTGGCCAAAGTTGGAAATTTTGATATAGAATTTTTTAAGTTTCATCATTTTAATTATATTGGGAAATGAGTTATATGAGCATCATCAAGTGAAATCGGAACCCAACAATGGAAGAAAAAAATATTCTTCAAACTTCTGTATTGGGAATTTAATTTATTTTGAAATATTGACGATGTTAAGGATATTGGGAAGAATATCTATGAAAATTTGATTTTCATATTTCTAAATTACCTTTTAATGTTGAAGGATTATCTTAATGCTCAAAAATACTTACAAGTAATGAACATAAAACATGATCTCGGGACACATGATAATGAAAAGTATTCTCTTGCAATTTTGGAAATAAACAATAGGTTTAAGGATACATTCCTTATAATTTTAATGCATGTGAAGGTATCTAATAGGTATTCATGTAACTTATCTTGGTGTGTTGACTTATATAATCACAGGTTACATGAATTGAAAAACTATGATTCACATATTTTGTTACATCAGCTACTACCAATGGCATTGGGTACATTATTACCAGAAAACGTTAATGTTGTTGTACTAAATTTTTTAATATTTTTTAGACAAATATGTGAGAAATATCTACACCCATATGAGCTCAAAAACCATTAGGAGAGGTTTTAATTAACCCTTTGTGCAATAGTTATGATCTTTCCTCCATTGGTTTTTACTATCAGGAGGCATTCAACTGTGCATTTGGTTGTTGAAGATAAATAAATAGGCCCCATACATTATTGATGGTTGTATCCAATTGAAAAGACCTTTATTTTTATGTTTTTTAGTTATGAAATCAGTTCATGGAGTTTAATTAAATTCCTAATTATGTTTTTTATTTTATTTCATATATATTTTGTGCATGTGAAACCATACGTGAGAAATATATCTCAACTAGAAGGCTATATTGCTGAAAGGTATTTGGAAGAGGAGTTTCATACCTTTTTTTCTTGATTATTATATGATATTGAGACAATATTTAATCGAGTTGGACATGTTTATGACACATCAAATCAATCATAAATACCTAGGAAATCAAAAAAAATTCCCCTTATTGGAAGATCAGTTGGGAGGACCTCATATGTTACACTTACCGAAATGGAATTGTTATGGCCACATAGATATGTGATAATGAGTTGTGAAATTGATGTTCCATTTAATAAATATTTGAGGATACAAAAAAATACATGAATGAGAGGCCAAACACAAAATGAGAAAAAATATAATAAAAGATATTAATAAAAATCTTGTAGAAGATTTTGCAGGACATGCATGTTCATAAATATTGCAATAAATATGGATATTATGTTTCCAAAATTAAATTTTACATCTAATAATGTATATATATTTTTGGATGTTGAATACTCAAACTCCAGTAGTTATGTGATATGATTTGAATATTCTTTCTCGAGTTCCACCAAAATATGTTAGAATGTTCAACACATAAAATGAGAATGGATTTATATTTCATACTGTCCATTGAGATGAGGGTTTGAAAAAATAGAATAGTGGTATATTTAAGTTTTCTAAAGTGGTATACTATAGAAAGCTAAATGATTTTATTGAATTAAAATACCACATTCATTTTTGTGTTGTTTTATTTACATGCAATTTGGTAGATATTATCAGAGGTGTTAAAAGAGATTCCATGGAATCTACTTTTGTGAACTTCTATCTATTGATATATGTTAGTGATCGTGAATTGCATGATCTGTATATCTTATAATCACAAGAAAAAATGTTACAATTTTTTAATGATGTTTTGGATGAAGGGAGGAGTGTTATTTCTCATGTTAAACAATTATATTTTTATGATATGGGTGATAAAGTGGAGGATTTGAGAGCTAATATTGAATATCATCAACAAAAATTATAAGAAACAATATATTCATTTTAGGTATGGATCATTATTTCTGGTGTTTTTAAGGAAAAGAGGAGATTTTTGGAAATTTTATAAGCACGCAACATTTAATTTGGAGTACACGTCATGTACCAGGTTGTTGTGGGCATCCATGTACTAGCCATGTAACGACCGAGACATGGCTGTGTAGGGTGAACTAGAGAAAGTCTAAAGTGGGGGCTAGTTGAGGAATGTACACGATGTGTACATTAAATGAACACACCATGTACTTTTTCTTATATTTGATATTTCAGACCGAGGTCGTGTCAAATCTCAAAAAACATATTCTTATAAAATTGTTTTATCTTGGAGTGACTGAGGGTAAATATTATTCCTTGAGCTAGTGATATGTCATCCGTTCTCTCAGTCAAACACCACCCGGTGCATCGGAATCACTCTGGTGAGTCCTTCCATCTTCATCAATCTCTCATCATAATTTATCCTCTCTCTTGATAAATTATAGTGTGAACATTGTTGACATTTTTTGTAGATCTACATCATTATAGGGAAATTCAATGTCTGACGCCATATTATATCGATCTTATAATGTCATGGTATGTTCTATGTTTCCTTTTGTAGTTTTTTCATGATTTTTATGTCCCAATGTTTCGATTACCCATGTTTCTGGAATTTCATGTTATGGAAATTGAACCCTATTTTATTTAACATATATTGAATTTTGGATTAAGAGTTCACTGATGTGATATTATGTGAAATTTATTTCTTAAGGAACAACAAGTGGTTTTGTTTCCTTGATTCAGTGTTTAGGGCCATTTGGTGTAGGTTTCCTATGAGGCATACCTTGTTTTATTGCCATGCTTGTTAGGATGGTACTGATTTACATTGGATGATTGTTAATTGCTTGTGATATGAATTGTATTTTCGTAGCCATTTAGTAGTTGAGATTACATTGGATTGATATATATCATTTACATTGAATTTAATTGCACAGTTCCATGAGAAATTGGTGTTGTTATACTACAGGGGGAAATGACGTTGAGTGCTTCCTCAGAGTGAATTTTATAATTAATGCTATGAGACCACAAGGGGGATTGAAGGTCAGTCCTCCCATAGAAAGTCTATATTTACATTATGAGATCACATGGGGGATTTATGTTGAGTTCTTCCCCATAGAGTCTGTAGTTCTTGTGGAAAGACCGTAGGGGGAAATGACAGTGACTACTTCCTCAGAGTGTCTTTTCCATTTTATTAAATTACATGGCTGTAGGGAATAGTTTGTGGTAGCTACCCATAGGGTTTAAATTAATATTTATTGTTTGTGATGCATATAACAAGCCAAAGAACATGCTTATATTCAGTCTTGTTAGTTAGTCTTCTAAGATACATGTTTTTGCTACTTAAATAAATAAATGATAAACATTAAATTCTAATGAATGAAATTGGAAACCGTTGGATTTGTTATTTTTTTTGTACTCATAGTTCCTTTACTAAATTTAAATATTTACCTACTCTATATATACTCACAAAAATTTAGTCAAAGATCTTATGGTGTTTGCCTATTGGGATTCTTCTCACACTGGATTTTAGTCAAGATTTTGGACCCAAACAGATTATATGGTTGCAGGTGTATAAAAGGTAACACACCCTTCTTCCCAAGGTACATGATTGTTGTAGAGGTGGAGAGAATGGTACCAAACTGAGGCTTGCGATGTTGTTGGAGTTTTCTTCCTTTGTACTTTGGCTTTGAACTGTATTCCACCATTGTGAGTTCTTTGTATATTTCCTAAAGCATTTGTGACAAGAATTATTTATATATGTGATCCATTTTTTGATTTACATTCAATCTGCAATTGTATACATATTGTGTTGTATTATTGCTTCCACTATAGCTTATTATTGTTAATAAAGTTGTGTATAATCTCCCAATAAGGGATTTATTTCCCCACTATCACACCCAAGGCCCTCGCAGTTAGTCAGCAGCCTCTGGAGTTCGGAAAAATGATCTTGAGGCCATGTGAACAAACAGGTACATGGAACCATCATGTGGCACCCAGAACTGGGGCATAAATGTGGTATCAAAGAAGATTATTTTCTTCATTGTCTTACTCTTTAGAGAATATATACTGTGATAGGATGGAATATGTTGTTGGTAATAAGCTATGCTTGG
Organism: Viscum album; assembly: GCA_963277665.1. NCBI lineage: Eukaryota > Viridiplantae > Streptophyta > Magnoliopsida > Santalales > Viscaceae > Viscum > Viscum album. The sequence continues at coordinate 1,701,789,476 of OY728127.1, forward strand.
TATTCTCTAACTTGTGTATATGAAAACACCAATTTACCTTGATTATTGAATTTTTTTTGATTGTTACAATTAATTAAATATCACAATTGGGTGATTCACAAGATTTGTGCTATTATTGTTATGATTATTAAGGTTCTATTTCTGTTTAAACTCAATCAGATGAGGGTATTCCATCTCATGCATCATATAGTCACTTGATAAGTATCACATTTCATGCTTTGTTGTCATTACATTTAGGGTGAATTACTTATTTAATAATCTTTTGATAGATGTTGTGCTAGATATGCTTGTGTTTTTTGATAGATTCCTTGATATAATACCATTTATTTTGATAGGTTATTCTAAATGAAATTTTTCATTTGAATGGACACCAAACATAGTTCCCTGAGGTGTTATGGACCCTCATGGCTCGGAACATAGAGGATAATGGGATTCCATTCATTGTTATACATTATTATAGAAATGAAAAATGTGCCACGCATTGATTCAGAAGGAGAATTCCCCCACTGACTGAAACTTGGAACTCAAATTCTTGTTTTAGTATTTTTATGGGGTTAAAGAGTACATTCTAATGCTTACCATATAGAGAAACCCGGAATACATAGAGTTTGATGATAAATACATGCCATGTATCCCACTATTATGGAAGAAAATTATTTTCTTATGTAAACTCTATCTACTATATGTACATGTCGTGTATCCCATATCCGTGAGATTGACTATGTGAGTAGAGACACAAGGTAGGGAAATGTTTGGTGAAACACACTATGTACTTGGAGTACACTCTGTTTTGTGAGAGCTATGTATCCATACATTTGACCAATGACATGGGTGTATGAAACTCATGTTATACACACTATGTTCTGTTCTAGCATAGAATTTAGAGTCAGGAATGTCACCGACCGTGGGACTAACAGAATGGGTGGTTATATCATTAGGGGTATACGCCATGCCTATTGTGATCCTTAAGTGTAGAGTTAATTAGGAAGGAACCATTTAGTTATAACAATGTAGAAAAACATCGGAAGGATGGAATATTCTATAACACACTAGGTCACAGGATGAACACGCCATATGTATGGGGTGTAACAAGAAATGTTTTGGCAGAAGGACACGACCATGATGAAACCAATGGGAACATGTCGTGTTGATGGTATACACGCTTTGTATCCCAGTTTGGTAAAAACATAAATTTGTTATTTCTCCTATTCAATTCTTGCACTTCTATGTTTCATCCAATGATAGTCTTGAACTATGATGTTCTAATGACATGGAGAGTCATTCCACTGAGAAATTGTATTGTTGTATTCCATGTTCAGTGGTGATGTTCATACACTAGAAATAGTAGGCCAAGGACTACCAGTTGATGCTCTTATTGTTCCATTCACAGCAGCAGCCATTATTCTCGATATAGGCCATGATGCACAGTTCAAAGACTGCTTAATGGGGATGATGCAGACATTTGAAGGAGCAATGAATCATGCCTTGTCTGTGTAAGAGTTGAAACAGGTTTTTTAGCAACATCATCCTCCCATTTTCATAGGGGATGGAGGACCTCAGGCTACTGAGTCATGATTAAAAGCCATTTATCAATCTCAAGAAATATGGAAATTCCTATAGAGAGGAGGGTGAATCTTGATACATACATGATACATTATTCCTCCATGATATGGTGGGATGTGATATCACGGGCGGGACACCATTGGGTTATGACTTTGGATGAGCTTTAGCATACCTTCTATGACTACATCTACCCGAAGACATTGAGGGATGATAGAGACCATGAGTTCATGTGTTTGTAGCAGGGTAATCTCTCAGTCGCGGAGTATTCTTCTCGCTTCAAAGAGTTGTAGTGCTTCCCACCCATTTATGGGGTGATGATTTATTTCTAGAAAAGATGATAGAGGATTATCTTAGTGAGGACATTTTATCGTAGGAAAACATCTTCAGGTTGACCACCATATCTTAAATAGTCAACCTGGAACTGATAACCATGCACAACCGGAGTGATTATTGAGTTGTGGTTCAAGGCGGTTCAAAATATAGTGTTTGTACCCTTATCACTGATAGTATGATGCGCTAAAGGTAGTCTACAAGTATAGATTCGGGCATGTGGGGTTTTCATTTAGGATGTAATGTGGTGTGCTACCGGTGAGGGAAGGGCATATATAAGGAACCTCAGTTCCTAAGGAACCCTGTTGAGTGTCGATCATGTAGTATGATGGGACATCTTTTGCATTTGTAAAATTCCCGCCTTCCAGTAGTTTTTAAGGGATGATCTATTTTGATTCCTCATACCATAGATGGACCTCCTGTTCCACATTAGTCTATGACTAGATTACATTAATCCATTCATGTTGAGGTGGTGGTCATGGCTGTAATGTTCAGCCACAGGGCTTTCAAGGGTCTTACGGTGGATCAGCTAATGAAACTAAGACAGCAACACAAGGCCCCGAAAAATGGCAGGCTTTTGCACTTGAGTAGATCCTGAAGGAGAAGTATCTCAGACCCTCTATGGTTAGAGGTATGATTTTGGTTTCCATAGTTTTATCTTCTGCTCCATTCAATAATGGGGCTTCCCATATCATTATATTTGTTCCTGTTTTGGAGAGCCTTGGGATCTATATCTTTAATTCTAGTGATATCATGAAACTGGACACTCAGTTGGGGAATACAATGACTAGTGTACATCAATTCAAGGAGTTCCATCTTAAGGTTGGTGGGTTTCACTTCCTGTGGTATGATTATATCTTAGAGATTCTGGGATATGACATCATTTTTGAATGGAATCATTAGTTTCATTTCTTACTATTGTTGATTTCTATCGTCGAGGGTGAGTTTCACATCACTAGAGGGAAGATTGTTTCTACATAAGGGTGAATGGGATGTCATGGAAATCAGATCTAGACTCAAGCATCACAGGATGAGAGGTGTTACATCCTTGATGTCAAGATTATATCTGGATGACTAGTGTACTTCACAAATGTTCTTTACTCCAATGGGGAATCATTTCCGGGATGTCTTTCTCGAAAACATTTTAGGTTTCTCTCCAAAGAGAAATGTTTACTTATCAATTGATCTTGTTCTCGGAGATACAGCAGTGTACATTAATACATATAGGATGGATACTATAGTGTTATAAGAGATCAATTTGTTTTTGCAGGAGTTGAAGGTAAGGGGTTTTAACCAACCCATTACTTCTCCATGGGAATCACATGTCATGTTCGTGAAAATGGTATATCGTGGCCTCATACATTTTGTGGATTATCAGAAGTTGAACGAGTTTTTCACAACCCATCCCCCAGGGCCCGTGCCGTGACTACCCCAAATACGCCTTCCATAGGCCAGGGTCTGGCGACTAGCCCCAAATGTGTAATTCCCTAAAACCCGGAAGGCATTGCCTATATAACCTGTAACGCACACAATAGAGCACCCAATTGGATATAAAACTCAAAGTAAACTATATAACAACAAATTTTTGAAGAGAAAATGGGGTTGGATTTACAAGCTCAACTGTAATGTACAAGGAACTATAAGTACAAATACAACTGATGAAAGTAAAAACTATTGTTGGTTCATCCTCCGGAATTCCTACTTGAAGTGTAGGAAGAGATAGCCTCCATAGCTCTCCACGTCTGTCTATCTCCACTATGTGATATCACACCGTATGGTCCACCTCTAGGTACCATCCAGTCTTGGTTCTCTCAGCCTCGGTCGGCGTTGTATGTCGTCCGCATCAAACACAACATGGTGCAGGCATAACCTATGCAAGGGTGAGTATAACGATACTCATTAGGGACCCCGATACTCTCAAGGTCTCACAAAATCCAAGAAGGATAAACCAAAGAGTATGAAATCAATAGATAACCCCACATACATATATTCCCATACATAAATCTATGTTGTTATGTAATCCATCTAAATAATGAGGTAAACACAAAAGTTACTGGCTCAGCTCACACAGTTAAAGATACTTTTTAGAGAGTTAGAGATGATTAGGTTTAGCCACTAAATAATCTATTCTATCAAACCCATGTAGCATCCAGGAACAGTAGTCAGAGATTTCAAACCCTCATATTATCCAGGAATAGTTTTAAGAGCTATCGAACCCACACAGGATCTAGGAAAATTAGTCAGAGCTGTCAAACCCACACAGGATCCATGAAAAGTAGTTAGAGATATCGAACCCACACATGATCTAGGAACAATAGTCAGATCTATTGAACCCACACAGGGTCCAGGTACAGTAGTTAGTGCTGTCGAACTGACACAGGATCTGGGAATAGTGGTCTGAGCTGTCGAACCCACACAGGATCCTGGAACAGCAGTCAGAGTGCAGCCAGCCACAGGGTTCTGCACCAAGAATTCTTGATTTTAGGAGGTTCCAATCCTCAATAAAAGTTTCTATACATCAACTACCAAAATGTCTCAAGTTTATGTATCCAAACGATCAGTATTTCTAAAATAAACCCAACTCGATAGACAGTGCGTCAATCAGACGCCCGATCTGAGAGTTATTGTCATTTTAGTCCTGGGGGCCCAGTTGGATTTGTTCTAGATCTAACCTCAATATATCTCAACTATTACCAAAACTCTAGTGGGGTATACAGAAAGAGACCATCACACTAAAAGAATACCAGTGCCACTCACGGTTCATAAAATGGACTTCTCGGGCCAATGATATGGCCAAAAGAATGTAAAGGTGTTGTAGTGGGCCCCGGTCCGGTCTGACCTAGTCAAACCGACCTGGCCCGACTTTGTCCGGGATTACTCGATTCGGGTTCTGTCTGGCCTGACATATTGGGTGGTGCCCTGGCCACTGGGCCTAGCCCAATCAGCCGTGAAGGCCGCGAGGGCGCAGACTGGTCGCGAGGGCACAGACCGGCCATGGGTATGTGTTAGGTTGGTTTGGCCCAGAGGCACCACAAGGGAAACAGAAGTCCGGCTCGTCTAGGCGCATATGGGGTGTGGCTCGAAGGCTTGGCCCGGATGGTCAAGGTGGTTTCGGCCAGCGCCGCGAGGGGGGGGGGGGTAGCTTGGGCAGCTAGGCCCGTGAGTCCGGGAGGCTAGCGTGTGGCTGGTAGCCGGTTCGACCGAAGTACCGTGAGGGCAGTGCAGTTTGCGGAGTCTGAAGGTTGCGCGGTCGCTGCCTTTCACTTTCGTCACCACGTCATTTCTTCTCAATGTCAAAGAACATCATAAAAGAGATCGTTGGAGGGAGTTGGTCCATGTTAGCTTGGCCCGCACCCTCCATGTTTACGGTGATAGCAATCGGTCCATCATGAAAGTAGAACGATGAACATAAAATTTTGCAGCCTCCTCAAGGTTTCATTCCCAATCCGTAAAAGGAAAATCATGGAAACAATTAACATGTAAATAAAACCCCTACCTTTATCATTTGTTCATCGATAGAGTAATGGGGATGAAGACGGAGTTGTCATCGTCTGTCACATCCGCCGCACACTTTCAATGCCGAGCTCATTCGTCAGTTTGTTGATGATGTCGAGGATGGAAAGTTGTCCATAGACGTCCCACATCGGTAGGAGTCCTTGGATGAAGGACGAAGAAGATCGTTCTTCGTAGTCGAAGGTGTTCTTCGTCGGTAGCATTCTTCGTTCTTCATTGGCAAGAGCTTTTCTCTGAAAATCTCTAATAATCCTTTTCTATCCTTTTTGCCAACCAAAAGAATAGGAACCGAAGATAATAGATTATGAAATCTATCTTTGGAATAAGAATAAAAAAGGGTGAATTAAATAGGTTGGATCCACTTATTAATGAAGAGGAAAAAGGAACAATTAAATTGTGAGAGTTGGAATAATTTAACGTGGAGGAGTTGAAGAGACTCCCCCACATTATTAGGGAGTTGAGAATATTCTCCCAATTAATGGGGGTTTCACGAGGTTAAAAACTATGGTGGTCCCCACCATAAAAAACATGAATAGGAGGTTAGGTTTGGGTGGTCCACACCACCATAACCACTCATGGGAGGTCTAGGTGTGGTGGTAACCACCTCCAACTTCTTCTTGGGTGGTTATAATAAAAAACATGTGTCATTTTATTTTATTATTTCCATGAAAAGCCAAAAAACTTTCTTCCACCCTCAAACATCTACCGTTGTGGTAAAAGTATTTTTAAGAGAATACCAGCGATGTGGGTTCAATAATTCCCTCAAATTTCAATTTCGATCACCGGTTAAAAAGTTAAAAAATGCTGCTCACGCGTTAATTGAACGAACCCAAAAAATAATTCGGAAAATTATTATCAGTCACGATCGACCCGCGTTGGTCGAGGTTAGGCTCTGCCTAGGTGAAACACGCCCTAGGAAACCCAAATGTACTCTCGGAATTTCAATCTTTGTTTCTGTTTATATGTTTTTAATTTTACAATAAAATAATTGTCACTTAATTATTTTATTTTCGGCCAAGAACTATCTTTCTCAGTTGGATCATTTTGGCCATTGTTAGTATCTTCTTAAAAAATGAATACTCCCATGAGTTTAGTGCTGGTCTCAAATTTTTATTCCAAGTTACTATTTGTGAGTTATAATAATTTTAAATATAAAATAATTTATTTAGTGATTATATTTACGATTATGACATTTTCGGTTTTCTCATAGGAGTCCCGCGCCAACTAATATTTAGTCGGGCCTAGGGTAAAACCGAAATCATGAGCTCAACGGTGCCCACATATTTTTTATCAGAGTAACCGTTTATGATTTATTCCAGTTTTTCCAGAAAACTGCTTATGCGGGTTAACATAAGCTTAACAAAATATCAACAGATAATTCCGGGAACTCTGGGCCTCGGAATCACACGCCGTAAAATTTCGCATTTTCATAAAATTACCATTTAATTCTTTAAAAAATTAAATGTAAATTTTGGGTGTTTACATTCTACCCACCTTAGGGCTCAACGTCCACATAATCCACATCTCAATGTAAGGGAAAAATTGGGGATACTGAGCATGCATCTGAGCCTCCCGCTCCCATGTGCTCTCCTGGAGGTTCTAGTGTTTCCAACGAACATGCACCAGAGGTATCTACCATTCATGAAGGACCCACTTCTGTCAATCTTCAATCTCTACTAGAACCTCCGTAATGGTCACCCAATCATTTACGTCTAGCTCTCCATGGTCGATGATGTGGGAAGGGTTGTGTATGTATCTCCTCAGCTGGGATATGTGGATGACGTCATGCACCTGGTGCAACTTATGTGGAAGGGATAAGTGGTAAGCCACCTTTCTAACTCTATTGAGGACCTGAAAAGGTTTGATGAACCTCAGAGATAACTTGTCGCCTCGTCCAAATCTTCATAAACCTCATCAAGGTGAAACCCGTAAAAAGACGTGGTCACCATTCTCAAATTCCAAAGGTCTCCGTCTCCTATCAGTATATGACTCTTGCCCACTCGATACTGTCATCATCTTCTACTAGATGATCTACACTTTCTCTTTGGTATCCCATACCATCTTTGGTCGCATGAGTGCGGATTCCCCTAGGTCAGTCCAGCACAAATGTGATCTGTAAGGTCTCCCGTACAACTCCTCAAAATGTGCCATCTTTATGGAGGAGTGATAGTTTTTGTTGTATGAAAACTACACCGAAGGTATATGATCCTCCCACCTATGACTGAAGTCTAGGACACATGAATGCAGCATGTCCTCTTGGGTTTTAATGGTCCACTCATGCATACCATCCATTTGAGGATGGAAGGCCGTGCTCAAACGAAGCTACGTCTCGAAGGCTTCATGCAACCCCTTCTATAGCTGGGAAGTAAATCATTCATCAGGATTGGAGAAAATTGTCGAAGTTACTCCATGTAGCCGCACAATATTTTGTAGGTAGATTCATCCCATGATCTCTACATAAACCTAATATATGATCGGTAGGAATTGGTTCGACTTGGTGAGTCGGTCGACGATCACCAAAATCGAGTCGTGACCCCTGGATATACATGTAATTCTAAAGGACCCCGGGACACCCTGAGAGGGGAGGGGTGAATCAGGGTGACAACTTTTTCTTTTAATGTGATGGATCTTGTTCCCACGTTGGTAGGAACTTGTTGAACCTATATGATGAAAAAGATCTGAAAGCAAACATGCACATGCACAGAGAAGACACATCCCTTTTTACTTGGTTCACCACTAAGGGCTACGTCCAAGGAGCATACGCCGAAAAGTTTCCGGTCGTACCAAAATCCACTAATCTTCACTAGTTGTGGATTATAATTGTTCGGGCATAGTCACTCTGTCCCAAGCTCACTACCTTTACAAAGGTCCAGGGATAGCTCACTCCTTCCCTCGGGTCACTCCCGTTGACTCCCCCTGGCTCACTACCGTTGGTGAAGTCACACATAGTTTATAGACGTGGAGGTCCCTTCAATAAATTTGCATTGAAGTTTTTGCCTCTGCTCAGCAAGAGACTCTACTTGCATCGAAGTCCGGAATAGATGCACTAGAACGCAAAGAACCACTGAACCGGATAACCAGAACGTGTAGGCAAACCTTAATGACAATTGCACGCAACACCAACCCTTTTCGCGAAAGACCTTCTTATTGCGTGCAAAATTAACTTTTTGCGTGGAAAAAATATTTCGCGCAAAAATCCCCTTTTTCGCGCAACTGGATCTTTTATGTGCGATCCCAATTTTTAAGTGCTACTCTTCATTTTTCGCCCATCCCGAAATTTTTCGCACAACTACGAATATTTCGTGAAAGCCCCATTATGCGATCCTTTTTCACGCATCCGACCTCAGATCTTCTCTAAGTATTCATGTATCTTGAATGAAGGGGGTCACCTCATGTTTATAGGCGACTGAGACACCTGCGCGCAAAATTCCCTTCGGCGCGGAAAACATCTCATCTGGCGCGTAATATTTCGCGCAGGTATCATTTTCTGTGCACCTCTCCAGATATTTCGTGCTACCCATGCCTTTTCCATTTTTTGACGGTGTGATTCCGAAACAGCATTTTCCCGAAAAGCATCGCTCCGCTATTTCGCGTACCATGCCGTTTTTCGCGCCCATATCAAGTATTTCACGCACAAACCTTATTTTCCGCGTAGCCCATGCCTTTTCCATTTTTCACCAATCTAATTTTGAAACACTATTTGCGTGAAAAACCTTGATCCACTATTTCTCGCATACCTCTGTTTTTTGTGCCCAACATAAGTATTTTGCGCAAACCTCTTATATTTCACGCAACACTTCCTTTTTGTGTGAACCTCCTTTTACCGAAAATCCATGTCTTCATTTTCCGATTTTGAGGCCCAAAAATTTGGCAAAAACTGGGAAATAGCGCCACCTTCAATACTGTTTTGTGCTTGAACTGCATGATTGCTTTGCTGGCACACATTCGGAACTTCCACTGAGGAATGACAACAAACACAAACCAATCACCAATTCCTGCATAGAACAGCCATGATTCCAACAATATCCCCCTTTGGGTTTGTTGGAAATCACCAAAAAAATTCAATATATCACCATCCACATGCATACCAAAAATGCAAGGATCAACTCAGCCAACACTCTAAGTCTACGTGAGAAATTCTCGATGTAGAAAACAAGAGAGGAAACATGAATTGGGTTCTCGTGTCATAGAAGCATTACATGTCCATAGATAATCCTGAATTCCTGAATTTATTCTTTTTCATTCTCCCCCATTGACAATAAACCCAAAGGCCGATAAATTAATCAATGTTCAGCTCAAACCCTACTCCCCCTGGATAGTATCTCCCACATAAACCTGCATCACAACCATAAACAGATAGAAAGAATTACCATAAAAGGGGATATGGGGTCTGTGTAACTTTCTTATGCACTGGGAGGTGGCTGAACAACGAGGTTCAACCGATGCTTCTCAAACACAGCCGCAGACAGTGGATTTGTCAGGATATCAGCTACTTGTTCATCTGTTCCCACGTGATCCATTATAATCACCCCTTGATCAACTTTTTCTTTGATAAAGTGATACCTGATTTCAATATGTTTTGTACAAGAATGCTGAACAAGATTTTTTGTATGATCAATTGCACTCTTGTTATCAAAGTAAATCACCATTGGTTGCTTTACCTCATGACCAATATATGATAATTGTTGCTTCATCCATAGTAGTAGAGTGCATGCCTTTGTGGAGGATATATACTCGGCTTCTGTAGTACTAAGAGAAGTACTTTCTTGTTTCTTTCTCAACCAGCCAACACAGTTATTCCCAATAATGAATGCTCCACCACTAGTGGAATTTCTGTCCACAACATCGCTAGCCCAATCAACATCTGAAAATTCTGATAATTCACAGTCCCTTCCTGCAGCAATGTATATGCCATAATTGTGAGTACCTTGAATATACCTGATGATTATTTTTACTGCTGCCAAATGTTCTTCCTTTAGATTACCCTGAAAGCGGGCTGCAAGACATGTGGCAAAGACAATATCTATTCGTGTCTCTATCAGGTATAATATGCTCCCAATGATCCTCTTGTACATGGTTTGATCTACAGATTTCTCATTCTCATGCTTTCCATGTTTGGTTCTAACTACAATCAGAGTTGACATTTGTTTGGAGTCGTTCATATTAAACTTCTTCAGCAGCTCTCTTGCATACTTTTCGTGAGAGATAAAAGTGTAGCCATTCCTTTGAGTCACCTGTATTCCCAAGAAATATGTGAGCTCCCCAATCATTGACATTTCAAATTCTGATTTCATATGACTGGCAAATTCATCCACTTATTTTTGCCTGCTTCCACCAAATATAATGACATCGATGTAAACAAGAACCATGAACTGATCTTTCGGAGAATTCTTTACATAGATATTGTGATCTACTCCTCCTCTTTTGAATTCCTATTTCTTCAGATAAGAATCTAGTCTGGAGTACCACGCCCGTGGTGCCTGTTTCAAGCCATAAAGTGCTTTCTTTAGCTTGTAGTCCTTTGATTCATCAGCACCAAGAAGAAAACCCACTGGTTTATCAATATTGACTTCTTCTTCGAGTACACCATTTAAAAATGTTGTCTTGACATCCATTTGATATACTTTATATCATCTCTACAGAGCCATGTAAAGGAACAGCCTGATTGATTCTAGTCTATCCACTGGAGCAAAGGTTTCTTCAACATCAACACCTTCAATCTGAGAACACCCTTTACATACCAGTCGAGCCTTGTTTCTGATAACACTTCCATTCTTATCAAACTTTTTCTTGAATATCCACTTTGTTCAAATCACATTGTGGCCATTGGGTCTCTGGACAAGATCCCATGTTTTATTCTTGTCAATCTGATCTAACTCTTCATTCATGGCTTTCACCTAGGATTCATCCTTTGCAGCTTCTTCAAATGAGGATGGCTCCACAGCTGACAAAAATGCAGAAGGTGTGTTATTACTCATCCTCCTTGTCTGTGTGGGTGCATTCTTATATCAAATTATGTTATATGGATCAATCTCTTCTCTTCAATTTCTCCTGTGAGGTTTAGTCGCATTCTCGCCATCCAAGATTTCCTCTTTAGATTCTTCGTCTGAGTCAACATCATGATGTGACTTCTGAGTGTTTTGAACAACATCCTCTATTTCTGCATTTGTATTTTCTTCCCATTCACTTTCATCCTGACTTTCTATCATATCAGTATATGAAATCCTTGAAGCATTTTTACTTTTCTCTTCAATTATCTTAACATCAATGCTTTCCATAATCATTACTAAATGCTTGTTGATACACTTGTAGGCTTTGATGTTCATTGAGTAACCGAGCAAAATTCCTTCATCTGCATTGTCGCCAAATTTTCCTTGATTTCCGTCTTTGTTCTTGATGAAGAATTTACTTCCAAAGACACGTATGTATTTTAAAGAAGGTTCAGTCCATGCCACAATTCATATGGTGTCTTCGTCCCTCCCATATAAAGTCTCGTTCGATTCTGAATGTACACTGCAACTTGAACATCCTCTTTCCAGTAATGTCGTGGAATACGACTTTCAATCAGCATAGTTCGAGCCATGTTGTTCACCTATCGATTCCTACGTTCAAAAACTCCATTTTTTTTGTGGAGTTCTCACAGCAGCTACCTCATGCTGTATCACATGATTCTCCAGCTAATTTTCAAATTCATTGGATGTGTATTCTCCTCCATTGTCAGATCGTAACACTTTGATTGTTCATCCAGAATCATTATCGGCGATTCGCCGATATGTTTTCATGCAGTCAAGGGCTTGTCGTTTCCTGTGAATGACCATCACACAAGCCATTATACTGTAATCATCTATGAAAAAGACAATGTACCTTTCTCCATGAGTTCCAGCAACATTTATCGGCCCACATACAACTGTATGAATCAGATCAAGAAGGTGAGATTCCCTTTTCTTCTTTGGCCGATATGAACTGCGGACCAGCTTCCCATGAATGCAAGCATCACAAGATTTTTCACGCTCACACTTTAGGTTGGGAATGTCCATGACAATTCTCAATTTTTAAATTTTCACCATGTCTTGTTGATTGATGTGTCCTAGTCTCTGATGCCACAAATTGTTTTCTTCTTCAATAGTCATGTAACATACATTTTTTTTACTATCAACCTGATACAAGTTGCCTTCTGTTCTGTATCCCTTCATAAGTGAATTGCATGTCTTTCCCTTGATAGTGCAGCCTTTCTGTTTAAAAGTAATTATAAGTCCTACGTCACAGAGTTGACTCACGCTGAGGAGATTGTGACGTAGGCCATCAACATAAAGGACTTCAGTCTTCTTTAGTTCTCTATTAGCTAACTCGGTACTTCCACTCCCTTTGATTTTCAGATCCCCATCATTACAAAATCGTACTGTACCATCAACCATCCTTTAGATATCCGTTAGCAGGCCCGCATTACCATCATATGAGATGAACAACCACTATCCAGAATCCAAGAACTGTTGTTCTTTGTAGCATTGAGGGCCACCTCTGCAAGGTTGTATTTCTCAATCTTCTACCTTTCCTTCTATGAGACATTGGATTGAGTATATATAACTCATGTACTTTTAATTATCTCTTCCACATACCTAGGTTCTACATAGTCAAAATCTTCTTTGAGAGGAGAAAACCTGTTTGAATGAGCAACACTTTCTTGCTGACGAGACTTGACTTGTCTTGAACTTCGTTATGAGGTGTCCATGTCCCTTCTCTGCCTGCAATTATCAGCCTTATGACCAAATTTAGAACAACGAAAAAAATATCCATAGAAATTGTTTCTTCTATAAGAATTAGAATATGAATTTGTTCTCCTTTTTTGATCTTCTATATCTTCTCCATTCAGATAGATTCTTGCCTCTTCACAATAAGACATGGAATGGCCTAGATATCTACAAAACTGACACTTCATGAGAGGAAATGTCTTCTTACTTGAATTTCTCCTCATACCTTATTCCTCCGGAGAAATGTTAGACTATCTGTCATTTCATAATGTTTGAGGATAATTTTCAGTTCTCCTTTTAGTTTTGGTTGAGGGTTCATTTTTCAGAACATTAGGAAACATTTCAACATTTTCAACATCCATCATATCTTTCTTTTGGATCTTGTCACTTCCAGCAGTTGATGTCTCCGCCTCACAACCAATTCCACTCTTTCCCATATAAGAGGGTCTTTGATTACTCAAGATTTTCCCAACCCCATCTGAACCACACTTGGATCTTGCTAGTAATTCTGCATCTGAGAATCTTCCAAAATGTATTTTCTTCTTTGATTCTTTTAGAATTGATTCAGTCTCATGTTTACTCTTTAAAGTAACAAATTCCTCCTCAAGACCCTCAGCAGTCTTGTATTTTTCGTCAAGTCTGGAGGTGAGGTCATTGATGACCATTGCCTGCTCTTCAATTTTCAGCTTTAGATCCACTACATCATCATTGCATTCAATTATTTTGGACTGTACCTTCACAAATTATTCCAGTCGTTCAATTTCATCCTCAAGTTGATCAACATATTCAGATGATTCTTCTACAATAGATTTCCACTTATTACAACTCTTTCATTTAATCTTAATCTTATTAACCACATCATTAAGTTGCATCTCGGGTTCTACACAAGTTCTCAATTGTTTTTCTCCACCAGTATCTTCCGAATTTTAAACAGTGGCCATCATAGAAGCATGGTTCCCAGTTTGGAATTCTGGTTCTTCTTCATCACAGAATTCATTATCATCTTCTTCCTCTTCACAGAAAAAACACTTCCTTTGTATTTTCTTTCCAGATTTGAAGTCTTACTTTTTGAAGAACCTTCTTCGAGGCTTCTCGATGCATTCATCTTCACTATCTTCATCACTGATATTTCTTAAGCACTGAGAGGCAATGTGCCCAACATTTCTACAACGAAAACATGTGATGGGTAGCTTCCCTTTGAATTTCTCTTTCCCCTTATGGAACTTCTTTTCAATGAGAGAAAGAATTTATTTTTCCTATTCATCATCACCACTACAATCTTTTTAGATTTTCAGTTTATCCATGGCCTTGAATGCCATTTCCTTGCTCACACGAGTCGTAGAATCTTCGGGTTTGACTCTTATTTCATATGCTACCAAGCTGCTAAGTAGATCATCCAGAGAAAGTATTGAAAGATCTCTTTCCTCAAGGGCTGACACCATTGCATTGTACAGAGGTGGAAGTCTTCTTAATATTTTCTTTACAATATCAATGTCTTTGATTTCTTCACCTAGACCCCGAATTGCTCCAACCACTTTAGTAATTCGATTGAAGAAAGAGCCTACATTCTCATCTGGATGCTTTTTCTGATCATCAAACCGATTGTGCAGCACTTGTAGTTTCGCATCCATCACTTTGTTATCTCCTTCAAAAAATTTCTCGAGTTTATCCCACATTGATTTTGATGAGGTGAAATTCATCATATTTAGGTAGATCCGATTAGAAAGGGCTGCAGTAAGTTCATTTTGTGCTTTAGCATCTGCATCAAGAAGTTTCCTGTTTGTTTCAGTCATAGCCAGACCTGTTCGGTCAGTGACTTGTATTCCTTGCACAGTAGAAAAGGGAACTTCTATACCTAGTGATCTTAGATGAGATCTCATTCTTTTCTTCAAGATCTGAAAATTACTTCCATCGAAGTGAGGGACTCCACTGACATTGACTGCATTCTCCATGAAGCTAAAGGAAAAATTCAACACCAGTAACCTCCCTCTGATACAACTTAAAGGACCCCGAGACACCCTGGGATGGGAGGGGTGAATCAGGGTGACAACTTTTTCTTTTAATGTGATGGATCTTGTTCCCACATTGGTAGGAACTTGTTGAACCTGTATGATGAAAAAGATTTGAAATAAAACATGAATATGAACATAGAAGACACAACCCTTTTTACTTGGTTCGCCACTAAGGGCTACGTCCAAGGAGCATACACCGACAAGTTTCCGGTCGTACCAAAATCCACTAATCTTCACTAGTTGTGGATTACAATTGTCCGGGAACAGTCACTCTGTCCCAGGCTCGGTGCCTTTACAATGGTCCAGGGATAGCTCACTACTTCCCTTAGGTCACTTCTGTTGGCTCCCCCTGGCTCACTGCCGTTGGTGAAGTCACACTCAGTTTATAGACATGAAGGTATCTTCAATAAATTTGCATTGATGTCTTTGGCTCTGCTTAGCACGAGACTCTTCGTGCATCGAAGTCTAGAATGATGCACTAGAACGCACAAAATCACTGAACCGGATAACCAGAACGTGCAGAAAAACCTTACTAACAATTGCGCACAACACAAACCCTTTTCGCGCAAAACCGTTTTATTGCGCGCAAAATAAACTTTTCACGTGGAAAAAATATTTCGCGCAAAAATCCCCTTTTTCGCGCAACTGGATCATTTATGTGAGAACCCAATTTTTACGTTCTTCTCTTCATTTTTGGTGCATCCTGAAATTTTCCACGCAACTCCGAATATATCACGCAAGCCCCTTTACGTGATCCTTTTTCACACATCAGACCTCATATCATCTCTAAGTCTTCAACTCTCATGAATGAAGGGTGTCACCTCATATTTATAGGCGACTGAGACCCCTGCGTGCAAAATCCCCTTCAGTATAGATAACCTCTCATCTGGCGTGTAATATTTTGTGCAGGTAATATTTTCCATGCACCTCTCCCGATATTTCACGAAACCCATGCCTTTTCCATTTTTTGACGGTGTGATTCTGAATCCCCATTTTCGTGAAAAACTTCAATCTGATATTTCGCACACCACGGTATTTTTCGCACCCAGCTCAAGTATTTTGCGCACAACCCGTATTTTCCGCACAGCCCATGCCTTTTCCATTTTTCACCAATCTGATTTCGAAACACTATTTGCGCGAAAAACCTCGATCCACTATTTCACGCATCCCGCTGTTTTCCACGCCCAACATAAGTATTTCGCGCAAACCTCTTATATTTCGCGCAAAACTTCCTTTTTGTGTGAACCTCATTTTTCAGACAATCCATGTCTTCATTTTCCAATTTTGAGGCCCAAAAATTTGGCAAACACTGGGAAACTATGCCACCTTCAATACTGTTGTGTGCTTGAACTACATGATTTCTTTGCTTGCACACATTCAGAACTTCCACTGACGATTGACAACAAACACAAACCAATATCCATTTCCTACATAGAACAACCATAGTTCCAACAAATTCATACCACTAAGTCCATGGATATCCTATCCCACATCTTCTATGGGACCACTAAAGACTGAACCAACCCTGTTGGTACCTGATCCTCCTCCTTCAATTGATGAAAAGTTAGGCAACGAGAGACAAACTCCGAAAATGAATTATTAATTCCCAGCCACTAGTGCTATCATAGGAGATCTGGTTACATCTTCCCCACTCATGGATTTACTGCTAAAAGGGGTGTGTGGAACTCCTTCAACACTTCCTACTGAGGTGACACTAGTACCATGGTACGTATCCTGAAAAGAATGATGTGCTCCCCACCTTAAGAAAATCCATCAGGTTCCTGCCCTGTGGGTATCTGAGCACGTCATGTCTCGCAGTCAGCACCTTCATGCTACGACTGCCTAACTCACTGAATGTAACACCCCAAGATTTCATAGTGTGTTATTTCTTCAAAATAATTTAATAACTTGCACTACACGCAACACCGAGTTCAATTGAACCATGACTTACCAAAAAAAAGCCATTAAAAGAGGTCATGAATAGTATTAACTAAATTTTAAACTTTATATAATCCTTATAATTTTAGAATCCATATTATGAGTTTCTTAGTCATATTGCAAGAACAGATTCATTTTCAGTATTGCACTTTTATCAACTTTTGATAGTGAAACCTTTTTAAATACAATATTTTAAACTTTTTGACTAAATGGAGACATAAAAAAATTTAAAATGAAACATCCCAAGCTTCCACGGTACGCTTTCCTTTGAATAAAACAGTAGCGTGTGTTGTACGCAACTTCGAGTTCTAACACACACCACAACTAATTAAACTAGCCGTTGTAAATAGTAATACCTACTTTTTGAAATCATATATATTTTATATTTCAAAATGGACTTCATTTTTGGATTCGGAATATCGAAATTAGTCTAGGGTGAAATTTTGGTACTTTTCGGATAACTTTCATATTTTGATGAATAGTGAAAATTACTAAATTTTAAGTAAAAACAACTTTTTTAATCAAAATAATTAATAGTGATAAATTAAGAATTTGAGTGGTTTTAAAATATATTTATAATATATTTTTACCATTTAATATAATGTTGGTAATTGGACATAATTTTACAATTAAACCAAACATAAACAAGTGTCAATCTTTTGATAGTTATTATATCTTAAAAACACGCTTTTTGTTTTGACAGCGGGAATTAATTTTAAATTAATTTCTGCCACTTCTGTGTTTTGAATTTAGAAAAATGGATTCCATATTTGGAATCAGGATGTTCAAATTGTGTAAATAGGAAACTTTTATTTTTAGACATTTTGAATAATTACTGCGGTAAATATTTTATTTACCATGGTTAAAGGGTAAATCCGGTAAATAAGGGTTAAAAAATAATATTATAATAATACAAAATTACCCTAAAACGTGTCCTAACCTTATTGGTGGACATATACCCGACCATGGGCATCCTTGGGTCAATTTGGGGACCCCTTGGAGCCACTTGTATGTGGTAGGGACACATTATATTAATAAAGTTAAAATAAAAGAAATGGCATAAGCTTACATCTTGTAGAAGAACAATTTTTACATTGGGTTATACATGTTGGATTTTCGATTATAAATATTCATTAGAAAGCTAAAAAGATTTCCTACATAATGATGTTTTATTTATAATTTTTAGACATTAAATAATTTATTTTATTTATGACACAATGATGATGCAGTAATTACTAAAATAGTAAAAAATTAACATAATTGATATTATAAATACACAAATAAATATAATATGAAACTTTTATTGAATTACACGAATTTTATAGGATAATATGATATATTAGGATTGATTTAATTGACTTTGATAGAAGTAATCAATCTGTTATGAGTTTCACAAAAATCAACTATTGAATAGTGTCAAAATTGACATAAAAGAGTTCTTAAAACAAATATTATATTATTAATTGATATTAAATTCCTAAAAATCTAAGGTTCGGCCAAGAGACTTATATTATGATAGGTTAATCATTAATGGACCACTTGGGGGTCGCTTTGATGTATATAGTAAGTTTATTAACCATATTATATAAAAATACAAAGAGACATTGTAAAAGTGAAACTAATTAACTTAGAGTTAATACTTAAAGATAAGGTTAATATAAGTACCCAAACCTGTCTAAATTATATTTTATGAGTTGTTTTCGACCTATCCCAACCTCATCCTTTGAATATTCAACTTTTGAGCCTTTGGAAACCGAATATGAATTTATTATAAATTAATATTTCTAGCTTTTCCAAAAGTGTCCCTCACCCCTCTTATAAAAGGGAACTCCTCCTTCTCTTTTCCTCGCACCTCTAAAGCCACTTGGCTCGTCCAAACTCTGCCCAACTAATCTCCCCAAATCCCACTCCTCCTCCTTGAAGCTTCCCCTTAGGCAGAAAAGCATTTCAAGAAGTCCTTTGGTTCCAACCAAAGTGAGTTACCTAGATTAAAGGTAACGATTTCTCTTAAATTATTTTCATTTATTTTGCTTCTCCAACCCCCAAACTCTTTTTATTTCCTTTCTTTTGTAACAACACCAGTATCCAAAATATACTAGGATGTTGTTATAATAAGGATTCAAACTACACATACACACAACTCCATCTAATGGATGATGAACAAAATGTTTCTGTGGATGGCAAACTAACGCCTCACGAAACGACGATTGTTCAAATACATCTTACCACCTCTCATGGTGGCCATTATGATGGAACTGTAATTAAATATGATATTAATGATATATATTTTATATATAATCTTCTGTAATTCCATTTTATTTCATACCATTATTTGTTTCATGTTGTATATACATACGATAATTTCATTTGAGGAAGTGCGGACTACCGCCCCCTTAAAATGATATGACTCGTTCATACCACACATGGAACGTATAAAGGATGGTGTTAATGAACTTAAGTAACATATATAAAATATTATATTATACTGGAATAGTAATATACCTATGTATCATTTGGATTTGATTCTTTTAAAATAAAAATTAAATGGAAGTAGCGTTCGTGCGTACGTACGGACTACCGTCTCCACGAACGCGATAAGATTCATTCTCCATCATATCCATTCAAGTATTATTCTCATATTAGGGTTAAAAATAATGTTAATATCATTCTGATTATGAATAAGATATAATCTATCCATTACAAACATGTCTTACGTAACTTAACATTTAAGAAGAACGAATCGATTATCACCCGAAACGACGATAATACTAAGATATTATTAATAAAGAAATGTTAAAAGATCATATATGATATCATATTAATGTATATGATTCTTTTATAATTTAATAACAATTATTTCACCATTATACAGGAGGTTAACCTACCCCAACAAAGGAAAAGTAAAAGGTAAGGGTTATTTCACAACCTCTTCATTATCCGAGGTTGTTTATACGTAATAATCCACTAGGATCTCGTTATCATCCACATCCATGTTTCGTCAAAATGTATTTCAAAACATTTTTACAAGAATATGGGTTAAAGTAATTTATACCCTTTTTGACTTTTTATAAGAGGAATCTTTCCGTCGTTTTCCAAACAAGGTGCTTTTTAAGCTTTTCGACAGAATTAAGATAATAATGTTTTTTTTAACTTATACGGCGGGTGCGGTTATTTTACGCCGTTATAAAATCTTCAAAGCTTTCCTTACAAGCTTATAAGAATATTTTCAAAGAAAATGTTTTATTTTATATGGATCTTAAATGATTTCAAAATAAAAGGAGATATTTCTTTAAAAAGAATTTTCATTTCATCTATGTCAACATCCTTTGATGGATTTTAAGATTATTTGAAGTTGATTTATTATGATACAAAACTTCTATATTGTATTGAAGGTTTTCTGATATGTTTGACTATGGATGTGCTATTTTTATACCATTCGTAGTTTATGGTGAAATTATTGACATTTCGTATGCTAGTTTTAATACGAATGTTTATGTTATATTTAAACCTTTTCATATGGGAATGCATTGGACTTAATAAGTGACGGGTGGAGCCCGCTATAGCTCCTCGATGCATCGGTAGGTCTCATGAGACAAACTAGTGTCTTGGCACAAGGCCTTGACAAAATCTTATTTGTAGTCTTGGCACGAGGCCTTGGCTATGTGGTTATGATAGTCTGGCATTATGCATTCCAACATTATGAAAGTGGTTATTGATATTGCATGTGATTATTCGATTAGTAGAATATCCATGTGAACAAGTAAATGGCATTATTTAATTTTACTTTTGTCATACTATGTTGAAGTTCAATTTTAAAAGGCTTTTGTTTTAGTAATTCATTGCCTTAAATGTTTATGCTTATTTTGAATGTTCCGCTATATTGTTATCCTTACTGGGCATTTGAGCTCACCCCTTTTCTATGTTTTATTTTTCCCAGGTAGTGAAGAAGTAATTTATGAATGGATTGCAGGGATATTATGAGGGGTTAATAGTGTGGATATGAAGACTTTGTTGTTGTAGTAGTTTTTCACTTTGAAATGTAATGTAAAACTTTATGATTATATCTAGTGTTTCCAAGGCTACTAAACCAATCGGTCTTTCGGGATTTGATCTTTCTTGTGATCATGCCAATGTTATGTAATTAATGCACCGACTCTGGGAAACTAGGGTCGGGGTGTTACAGTTGGTATCAGAGGAAGTTTAGTACAAACCTTGGAAGCTAGATTTAGATAAACTCTTATTAGAGCACGTAGACCTAAGATGAACTTTGAGGATTAGTATAGAAGAACTTCCTAGAATTTTGGTATTGTAGAGATTT
Source organism: Viscum album (assembly GCA_963277665.1). Classification (NCBI taxonomy): domain Eukaryota; kingdom Viridiplantae; phylum Streptophyta; class Magnoliopsida; order Santalales; family Viscaceae; genus Viscum; species Viscum album. The sequence goes on from OY728127.1 coordinate 1,701,810,898, forward strand.
TGTGAGTTTTCCGAGCAATACATCCCTGTCTGGATACGAGCAGGTAGAGGCGGCTCTGGCACAGATGTACCTAGGGGTAAAACCTGAAAACACCGCTTTGAGCTAGACTCGAACGGGAACTGGTGCACGACAACGGGCCTTGCTGCACTCTTGGTTACGACACTCCCGGGGGATATGCTTAGGATAACTCTCATTTTCTTTACAAATCATTTTGAAGGGATTATGAGTATATACTTCCTCAAAGAAAACATTCTTATGATTATGGATTATATCCATAAATAGTTCAATTTATGTTAAGTGTTTTATAAGTATGGGATTATGTATTTTGATTCATAAACTGATCTAGTGTATGCCATTGTTTAGAAATGGCGCCCAGTAGAAGGAATGAGAACTCCAGAAATGCACATGATCCAAAGAGAAGGAAGGATCATATCTTTCATGGTCTTAAGCTAGAATTTATAAGAGAAATAGTCTCCCATGTATTATCATCATATGAAGAAATAATATCATGTGTTGATAAGATAAGTAAAGAGTTTACTGAGTCCTATGGCTTTGAAGGGAAGCAAGAGAAGAAAAGGATGGAAGAGAGAAAGATGGATAAAAGTAAGAGGGAAAAGAAGAATTTTCCCATATGTGGTAACTGTGGAAAGAAACACCCTGGAACTTGCCTGAAAGGAATGGGAGTTTGTTATAAGTATGGAGGAAAAGGGAACAAAGTACGTGACTGCAAGGGTAAGAAAATGGTTTTAAATGTACAATGCTTTATTTGCAAGGAGTTTGGACACTACGCGAACCTATGTCCCAGTCATCAGACTATGCCGCAAATGATGTTATTGGATAATAATCAATTTATGATACTACCACAGATGAAGAGGAATGATTAGAGTTCTTATGTTGATTATGTCAATTTAGTGTTGTATCAACAATGTACTTGTTATAATAATTATGGAGTATATAAGGATTGTACTGCAGTACTATTTCATTAAGGACTTGAGATTGTGTGGAAGAAAGAAAAGTGACTCAATAGCAGGATAAATTTTTGGAAAATATATGGTTGAGAGAATGATAAACCATAATATAGTTCTGATACCGAGGTAGTGATTTTCGAATAATACATGATTATTTTGGAAAAAATATATTGGATATTCTTGACTACCTTGGAACTGATTAATGATTTGTATATTCCATCATTGTTGGGGTTTAAAACATTTTTGGATTGATGAAGTATATCCAGCATTCTATATGGAATAAGGGAGCATGAATGTAATCAATAAGGAATATGGTAATACCTGATGAAGGTATTCATATGCTATTACGGGGTAAAAAGGATCTATATTATGTTTACCTTCCTTATAAATGTTAGACTGTGAGTTTGGACAGAAGTATTTTGGATAGTTCTAGTTTGGATTATTTTGGATTTCCATAAAAGGACAACCCGGAGGTCGGGCGGCAACCCGTCGCGTCCGGCAAGGCTGCGAGACTTGAACCCGCAACCGAAGGGCGACAAGGGTGTATCACCTACCACTGGACCATGAGATGTCCTGGATTAAATAATGTAGTTTTTATTAAAAGATCATGTAGATGAATTATAAATTAGTTTATTTTGGAACCCTATACGAATAGTGTAAATAGAATTTTTTTTTACATTCTATTATCTTTTAGAGTGAAAGATGAGTTTGTGGTAGAAATTTATTAATGGACAAAACTCTAATTATAAAGTAAGTATATCTCCTTATGATCTTAGCCAATCTCATAAATAAATTCCTCAATATTAAGAAAAGAAACATTGAACAAAAATGTTTTCCTAGATGGTACCTTAAATCATCACTAATTTATGGCTTTGGGATTGTTGGCCTTTTTATAGCCATGTTCTCTACCACTCTCCATCAGATAATTGATGGTTAGATTTTTCTTCCATATCCATATTTTCCTACATGGAACCCTAGTATGTGTTATTTTCGGTAATCTTCATACTTTCGACTCTTTATTTTAAATAGAGGCCTCATTAATTCATTTTTCGATGTGGGATTTCAACTAGGATATTTTGAAACGTCAAAAATGTGTTATCCTAATACCCTATGTTTTGTTGAACCGATGGTATTTCAATTCCTCATAGATTGATGAATTTAAGGACCTCAATTTTATACTTGTTTTTGATTTATGACCTCAATCACTACCTATAAATATTTACGTTTTTCCTCCGATTATATGTCTCCAATTTCCACCAATGTTCTCCTAATCGAGATCATAATTTGGTGGTGACCCTTTGATTTCTCTTTTCCTCATATTAAGACTAAATTTTAGTAACCCAATTTCCGATGTGGGTTTTCCCACAAATATATTTTCTACTTTCAAACTTTTATTTTCGAAGAACAATTTCAAATTGCGAGGACGCAATTTATTGAAGGAGGGGAGAATGTAACACCCCAAGATTTCATAGTGTGTTATTTCTTCAAAATAATTTAATAACTTGCACTACACGCAACACCGAGTTCAATTTCACCATGACTTACCAAAAAAAAAGCCCTTAAAAGTGGTCATGAATAGTATTAACTAAATTTTAAACATTATATAATCCTTATAATTTTAGAATCCATATTATGAGTTTCTTAGTCATAATGCAAGAACAGATTCATTTTCAGTATTGCACTTTTATCAACTTTTGATAGTGAAACCTTTTTAAATACAATATTTTAAACTTTTTGACTAAATGGAGACATCAAAAAATTTAAAATGAAACATCCCAAGCTTCCACGGTACGCTTTCCTTTGAATAAAACAGTAGCGTGTGTTGTACGCAACTTCGAGTTCTAACACACACCACAACTAATTAAACTAGCCGCTGTAAATAGTAATACATACTTTTTGAAATCATATATATTTTATATTTCAAAATGGACTTTATTTTTGGATTCGGAATATCGAAATTAGTCTAGGGTGAAATTTTGGTACTTTTCGGATGACTTTCATATTTTGATGAATAGTGAAAATTACTAAATTTTAATTAAAAACAACTTTTTTAATCAAAATAATTAATAGTGATAAACTATGAATTTGAGTGGTTTTAAAGTATATTTATAATATATTTTTACCATTTAATATAATGTTGGTCATTGGACATAATTGTACAATTAAACCAAACATAAACAAGTGTCAATCTTTTGATAGTTATTATCTCTTAAAAACACGCTTTTTGTTTTGATAGCGGGAATTAATTTTAAATTAATTTCTGCCACTTCTGTGTTTTGAATTTAGAAAAATGGATTCCATATTTGGAATCAGGATGTTCAAATTGTGTAAATAGGTAACTTTTATTTTTAGACATTTTGAATAATTACTGCGGTAAATATTTTATTTACCATGGTTAAAGGGTAAATCCGGTAAATAAGGGTTAAAAAATAATATTATAATAATACAAAATTACCCTAAAACGTGTCCTAACCTTATTGGTGGACACATAACCGACCGTGGGCATCCTTGGGTCAATTTGGGGACCCCTTGGAGCCACTTGTATGTGGTAGGGACACATTATATTAATAAAGTTAAAAAAATGGCATAAGCTTACATCTTTTAGAAGAACAATTTTTACATAGGGTTATACATGTTGGATTTTCTATTATAAATATTCATTAGAAAGCTAAAAAGATTTCCTACATAATGGTGTTTTATTTATAATTTTTAGACATTAAATAATTTATTTTATTTATGACACAATGATGATGCAGTAATTACTAAAATAGTAAACAATTAACATAATTGATATTATAAATACCCAAATAAATATAATATGAAACCTTTATTGAATTACACTAATTTTCTAGGATAATATGATATATTAGGATTGATTTAATTTACTTTGTTAGAAGTAATCAATCTGTTATGAGTTTCACAAAAATCAACTATTGAATAGTGTCAAAATTGACATAAAAGAGTTCTTAAAACAAGTATTATATTATTAATTGATATTAAATTCCTAAAAATCTAAGGTTCGGCCAAGAGACTTATATTATGATAGGTTAATCATTAATGGACAACTTGGGGGTCGCTTGTATGTATATAGTAAGTTTATTAACCATATTATATAAAAATACAAAGAGACATTGTAAAAGTGAAACTAATTAACTTAGAGTTAATACTTAAAGATAAGGTTAATATAAGTACCCAAACCTGTATAAATTCTATTTGATGAGTTGTTTTAGACCTATCCCCACCTCATACTTTGAATATTCAACTTTGGAGCCTTTGGAAACCGAATATGAATTTATTATAAATTAATATTTCTAGCTTTTCCAAAAGTGCCCCTCACCCCTCTTATAAAAGGGCACTCCTCCTTCTCTTTTCCTCACACCTCTAAAGCCACTTGGCTCGTCCAAACTCTGCCCAAATAAGCTCCCCAAATCCCTCTCCTCCTCCTTGAAGCTTCCCCTTAGGCAGAAAGCATTTCAAGAAGTCCTTTGGTTCCAACCAAAGTGAGTTACCTAGATTAAAGGTAACGATTTCTCTTAAATTATTTTCATTTATTTTGCTTCTCCAACCCCCAAACTCTTTTTATTTCCTTTATTTTGTAACAACACCAGTATCCACAATATACTAGGATGTTGTTATAAGAAGTATTCAAACAACACATACACACAACTCCATCTAATGGATGATGAACATAATGTTTCTGTGGATGGCAAACTAACGCCTCACGAAACGATGATTGTTCAAATACATCTTACCACCTCTCATGGTGGCCATTATGATGGCACTGTAATTAAATATGATATTAATGATATATATTTTATATATAAGCTTCTGTAATTCCATTTTATTTCTTACCATTATTCATTTCATGTTGTATATACATACGATAATTTCATTTGAGGAAGTGCGGACTACCGCCCCCTTAAAATGATATGACTCGTTCATACCACACATGGAACTTATAAAGGATGGTGTTAATGAACTTAAGTAACATATATAAAATATTATATTATACTGGAATAGTAATATACCTATGTATCATTTGGATTTGATTCTTTTAAAATAAAAATTAAATGGAAGTAGCGTTCGTGCGTACGTACGGACTACCGTCTCCACGAACTCGATAAGATTCATTCTCCATCATATCCATTCAAGTATTATTCTCATTTTAGGGTTAAAAATAATGTTAATATCATTCTGATTATGAATAAGATATAATCTATCCATTACAAACATGTCTTACGTAACCTAACATTTAAGAAGAACGAATCGATTATCACCCGAAACGACGATAATACTAAGATATTATTAATAAAGAAATGTTAAAAGATCATATATGATATCATATTAATGTATATGATTCTTGTATAATTTAATAACAATTATTTCACCATTATACCGGAGGTTAACCTACCCCAACAAAGGAAAAGTAAAAGTTAAGGGTTATTTCACAACCTCTTCATTATCCGAGGTTGTTTATACGTAATAATCCACTAGGATCTCGTTATCATCCACATCCATGTTTCTTCAAAATGTATTTCAAAACATTTTTACAAGAATATGGGTTAAAGTCATTTATACCCTTTTTGACTTTTTATAAGAGGAATCTTTCCGTCGTTTTCCAAACAAGGTGCTTTTTAAGCTTTTCGACAGAATTAAGATAATAATGTTTTTTTTAACTTATACGGCGGGTGCGGTTATTTTACGCCGTTATAAAATCTTCAAAGCTTTCCTTACAAGCTTATAAGAATATTTTCAAAGAAAATGTTTTATTTTATATGGATCTTAAATGATTTCAAAATAAAAGGAGATATTTCATTAAAAAGAATTTTCATTTCATCTATGTCAACATCCTTTGATGGATTTTAAGATTATTTGAAGTTGATTTATTATGATACAAAACTTCTATATTGTATTGAAGGTTTTGTGATATGTTTGACTATGGATGTGCTATTTTTATACCATTCGTAGTTTATGGTGAAATTATTGACATTTCGTATGCTAGTTTTAATACGAATGTTTATGTTATGTTTAAACCTTTTCATATGGGAATGCATTGGACTTAATAAGTGACGGGTGGAGCCCGCTATAGCTCCTCGATGCATCGGTAGGTCTCATGAGACAAACTAGTGTCTTGGCACAAGGCCTTTACAAAATCTTATTTGTAGTCTTGGCACGAGGCCTTGGCTATGTGGTTATGATAGTCTGGCATTATGCATTCCAACATTATGAAAGTGGTTATTGATATTGCATGTGATTATTCGATTAGTAGAATATCCATGTGAACAAGTAAATGGCATTATTTCATTTTACATTTGCCATACTATGTTGAAGTTCAATTTTAAAAGGCTTTTGTTTTAGTAATTCATTTCCTTAAATGTTTATGCTTATTTTGAATGTTCCGCTATATTGTTATCCTTACTGGGCATTTGAGCTCACCCCTTTTCTATGTTTTATTTTTCCCAGGTAGTGAAGAAGTAATTTATGAATGACTTGCAGGGATATTATGAGGGGTTAATAGTGTGGATATGAAGACTTTGTTGTTGTAGTAGTTTTTCACTTTGAAATGTAATGTAAAACTTTATGATTATATCTAGTGTTTCCAAGGCTACTAAACCAATCGGTCTTTCGGGATTCGATCTTTCTTGTGATCATGCCAATGTTATGTAATTAATGCACCGACTCTGGGCAACTAGGGTCGGTGCGTTACACTGAATGAGTGGGGGAGTGAATGTAAGAGACTGAATAAATTATTATCCTTCTCGATCCACAAAGGATATCTATATATCAACTAGTTGCTCTGCCACCTCACTCAGTAAATGTAGGCCAGACCTCCTGCTGCGAGAATCTTCTACCATGTTCCCCTTCCTAGGAGTATAGACTATCTCAAAATCAACTTTTACTTCCATGAGGGTGAGGTTGGAAAACTAACAATTGATTGGATGCACCCTCCTATGAATGAGATTATCCTATGCTTCCAAGGATTCCTTTTTTTTCGGAACAAGGAAATCCACATCCCAACTTTGTAGATAATCCCCAACCTTTTTTCCTAATACAGTCAACATGAGTGCGAACTGTGGATGTCCAATCCAAATAAAACTATCATCGTAAGGCCTCGACGTAGCCACCATTAGGTACCAACTGAATCTCTTGAATCAAGGGTCAGATCACACCATCCACATAAGTGTGATTATCGAGTATCCTCCCAAAGGCATCTCCAGACATGAGGGTCAAGTCAACGGTTTAACCATAAACTCTAGGTCATAGACATGATTCATGGAAGGAAGGAAGGGATGATTGGTACCTATTTCTATTTATACAACAGTGAGTAGTAGACATAGACCTTACCTTGATTCATTCCTAGAGCCATTGGGTCACATTCCATGACCGCATTCAACAAATCTCTTACCCTGTCATCCAGCTCCCTGAGCCTGGTGGGGTCCACAAAAAGGGGGTGGTTGTAACATGTCGAAAATTACACCACCACATGCTGCTCTCCTAGATCTGCTTCCATGTCTGCTACCTTATAGATTCATATGTCGCGAACACATCTTCTTCCTGAAACATTTTACATGCCCAAGTATCTGAGACTGGCGTCAGCTTCCTTCTTTCCCACAGGTAAGATTCACTAGCTATATCCTCTCAGTCAAAGAACATTCAAACACAACGGTTCTCTCTACCACCCTAGTATAAGTAGGAATGTATAGAGGAAAAGTGTTGGATCATATGTCCTTTAAACAAACCTCACTCGGATGTATGAGGCCCGATTCACTAATCATATCGTATTCATCGAGTACCATGAATGAATAGTATAGCTCGATGAATACTTTGCTACCAAAAGTTCATCTATCGATGTTGTAGAAGTTCGAGAGAACTCTCATCCACCACCTCGTGCCATTCCTCAACTTCATGTGAGTCGGGATCGCCTCAGAACCAGAGGGGTATCTGATGCTGAAAGATTTGTAAGACACTAATCCTACATGTGTCCTCTACCAGTACCTACGGTTGTAACTGTTGACCAATGGGTAGTGATATAGGTGGCACACTACCTGGAGGTACTATATTGGGCAACGATCCATGTACTGAAGCCTCATCACTATACAGACCATCCTCACGGTCACTCACTAAAAAATACTAGTAGTTAAGATCATCGTCTGCTCTACTGGTGTATCAACTATAGTGAAAACTCTAGAAATCACCTCTTTCCAGCATTCAACTATCTGGGAATCTATATCACCTCAAAACTTTATAGGCCTCTATTGCTGGAACTTGTGTAATGTGCTCAGTTGGCGTGCACGGTCTTACCATGTGGCTGGTGGTATCTGTTGCCCAACAGGTGGTGGTGCTGCTGATACACCACCTGAACGTGCCAACATAGTAAGAGAGCCATGTACCAGAGCCTTGTCACTCGCTGAGTTGTTAGTGTGTACAACTCTCGGACCACTAACTGGCTGACTGTGTGGAGGAATTCAGAAAGAAACAGATGTGAGATGGTCAAAAGATTATACCTGGGGAGCTGACCTGGTGAGATGACTTAATAAATCACAATGAAAACACCAACATAATTTGTGTTTTCTTGCACTAATTTGGAAATTATAATTCAAGGTCGTGGTGTATGGATATGTCAGACTCCATACCAACACTAGACTCTCTGAGATGAAAAATCAACTCAATACACTTAACACTATTTCTTCACAGAAAATATCAGGGTCCTATGTTCAGCGGTAGAACTGACTCCTATGATGCCAATTTTTCACCACCCGTCCCCCTGGGCCCGTGTCGAGACTACCCCAAGCCTGCCTTATATAGGCCAGGGTCTGGGGATTAGCACCAAAGGCGTATTTACCTAAACCCAGGTAGGAATTTCCTTTATAACCTATAACGCACACAACAAAGCACAAATCTGGATACAAAACAATAAGTAACTATCTAACAAAAGAGTGATGGAATGAAAAAGGGGTCAGAAATTAAAGTCCCATTGTAATGTAAAAGGAACTAGAAGTAAAAATACAATTTATTAAAGGGAAAATAGATAATGGGTCATCCACCAGAATTCTAACTTGAAGGGTAGGAGAAGATATCCTCCACAGCTCTCCACGTATGCTTTTCTCCTCTGTGTACCATCACACTGTATGGTCTACCTTTGAGTACCATCCAGTCATGGTACTCTCAGTCTCGGCCATTACTATCCTTCTTCTACATCAAAAACAATGTGGTGCGGGCATAACCCATGCATGGTGGAGCATAATGATACTCAGTAGGGACCCTGAGACCCTCAATGTCTCAATAAATCAAACAAGGATAAACCACAATGTATGAAATGGTCAAATTACCCCACATTGCTATATGACCATTCGTATGTCTATGTTATTAGGTCATCCATCTCAATCATTTGGAAAACTCAAAATTTATTGACTCTTCTCACACAGATATACAACTTTTGTATTGATTTAGAGATGATTAGGTGTATCCACTAAATCATCAATTCTGTCGAACCCACGTAGGATCTAGGAAGAGTAGTTAGAGATGTCAAACCCACGTAGGATCCCGGAACAGTAGTGAGATCTATCGAACCCACACAGAATCGTGGAATAGTAGTCAGAGCTGTCGAACCTATAGAGGATCCAGAAATAGTTGTCAGAGCTGTTGAACCCACACAGGATCGTGGAACAGTAGTCAGAGCTGTCAAACCCACACAGGATCTAGGAATAGTAGTCAGAGTTGTCGAACCCACAAAGGATCCAGTAATAGTAGTCAGAGCTATTGAACCCAGCAGGATCTAGGAACAGTAGTCAAAGTGTATCCAACCATAGGGTTCTGGAAAAAGAATGCTTGATTCCGGGAGGGTCCACTCCTCAAGAAATGTGTCTATACATAAACTTCCATGAAATATCTGGTTTATGTATCCAGAAGATCTATCTTTCCCAAATAAACCCAATGCTACATACTTTGAGTCAATCGGATGCCCGGTCTGAGTGTTATTGGAATTTTAGTCCCTAGGGCCCGGTTGGATTCATGCTCAGTCCATCCTGACCGTATCTCGACTATACCCAAAACATTAGTGTGTTATACACAATAGGGCCATCATTCTCAATTAATTCCAGCACCACTGTTGGTTCGACAAATAGGCGTCCAGTGGCAAAGATATGTCAAAAATAAAGTAAAGGGGTCGTAATGGGCCTGCGCCCGGTCCGACTCGGCCCGACAAAGTATGGGCCAACCTGGTTTGGGTTCGGCTCGGCCTGAACCGTTGGGTTGGGCTCGTCCCGCAGTGTCATGAAGGCCACGAGGTCACATACCAGTCGCGAGGGAAAGGACTGGTCGCAGGTCAGTGTAAGGGCAGTTCATCCCGAAGGCTCCATGAGGGGCGTGAAAGGACGGCTCGGCCATGCGCACATGGAGCGTAGCTCGGCAGGTTGACCCAGATGGTTGTGGCTAGTTCGGACTGCACCATGTGGGGCATGGCTCGGGCGGTTTGGCCCAAGAGGCTGGGTCGCGAGCGGGTGGCCAGGAGCAGGGAGGTGCGGGCTGGAATGGTTCGGCCGGGGTGGAAGGGAGGCTGCCGACGACTGGGAGTCGGTTCAGCAAAAGCGCCATTAGGGAGTTGTGGTTCACGAAGTCTACGGGTAGGATGGCTAATTCCTGTCCCCTTAGTAGCTTTGTCCTTTCATTTCAATGTCGAAGAACCTAACAAAAGAGATCATTGGAGGGAGTCAGGCCATGTTAGTTGGGCCTACACACTCCGCGTTTAGGGTGACAGAAATTAGTCCATCAAGAAAGAAGAATGATTAACATCAAATTATACATCCTTCACAATGTTTCTTTCCCAATCTGTAAAAGGAAAATCAAGGAAATAATTAACATGTAAATAAAATACCTACCTTGATCTTTGTTTGTCGATGGAGTCGTGGGGAAGAAGAAGGAGTTGATGTTGTTCGTCGGGTCCGCCACACACTTAAAATCCCGAGGTCGTGCATCAGTTAGTTAAAGATTATGAGGAGGAAAAGTCGATTTAGGATGTACCACATTAGTAGGAGTCCGTGGATGAAGGTCAAAGAATGTCATTCTTTTTAGTCGAAGGCGTTCTTCATTGGGAGCGTTCTTCTTTCTTCGTTGACGTGAGATTTTCTCTCAAAATCTCTAATCCTCCGTTGCAAACATTTTTTCCAAAAAACAGAATAAGAAGCCATGGTAATAGATTATAAAATATATCGTGCACATATGAATTCAAAAACGTTGAATTAATTAGGTTGGATCCACTTAATTAATGAAGAGGATAAAGGCACTACTAAATTGTGAGAGTTGGAATAATTTAATGTGGCAGAGTTGAAGAGGCTCCTCCCACATTATTAGGGAGTTTAGAGGATTCTCCCAATTAATGGTTGTTTCAATGGGTTAAAAACCCGAGTGGTCCCCACCATAAAAAACATGAATCTGAGTATAGGTTTGTATGGGCCACACCACCATAACCTCTCATTGAAGGTTAAGGTGTGGTGGTCCCCACCTCCATCTTCCACATCGGTGGTTATAATAAAATAAAACATGTGGCATTTTATTTTATTATTTCCATAAAAAGACAAAAAACTATCATCCACCCTCATCCAAAATACATCGAGGTAAAAGTCTTCTGAAGGGAATATCAGCAATGCGAGTTCAATGGTGCCCTCAGATTTCAATTCTGAGAACCCGATCAAATGTTACAAAATGCCACTTATGTATTTATTGAACGTACCCGAAAACAAAATTTGGAAAATTATTATCAGTCATCCATGACCCATTCTGGTAGAGTTTTGGCACTTCCTAGGTGAAACATGACCAAATGAACCCAAGGGTACTCTTGGATTTTCAATCCGAGTTACCATTTTGATGTTATGAATTTTACAGTAAAATAATTATTTTATTTGTGGCCAAAAACTAATATTCTCAAGTGGACCACACCGACCAATGTTAGTATTTTCCTAAAGAAAGCATACCCTCATAATTTCATCAGTTGTCTAATATTTTTAAACTGATTTACTATTTATGAGTTATAATCATTAGAAAAATAAAATAATTACCCTAATTATTTTATTTACGATTATGCCATTTTTTGGTTTTCTCATAGAAGGCTCGTGTCGACTAATATTAAGTTGCACCTAGGGAAAACCCCCCATCCTGAGCACAATGGTGCCCTTAGATTTTTTATCTGAGTAACCATTTTAGATTTATTCTACATTTTATGGAAAACTGCATACTCCCATTAACATAAGCTTAAAAAAATTCAACGGATCATTCTGGGAACTCCAAGCCTTGGGATCGCGCAGTAGCAGATTCCGTGGACTCATAAAATTTCCACATTTTAAAAAACAATTACATGAAATTATGTGTCCTTACAGTGTTGATGACCATGAATAGATATCCCTTTCTGAGGATTGATGATCCCTTTAATCAGCTTCATGGAGCCTAGGTGTTCTCAAAGTTAAAATTACAATCCAGTTTTAATAAGTTGCATGACATACCATCATATATACCCGTTAAAGCCTTCTGGAACATGTATGGCCTATATGAGTATGTAGTTAGGCCATTTGGTCTCTCGAACATGCCTGCAGTATATATGGAACTACTGAACTGAGTGTTCCATCCATACCTTGACTCAATTATGGTGGTTTTCGTGGATGATATCGTGGTATAATATCACACTCGACACGATCATGCTATCCATCATGAGATAATTTTGAGTACACAGAGATAATATTAGTTATATGTTATGCTCTCAAAATGCCACATTCGGATGGAAAAGATTTACTTCTTTCATCATGTCATCTCAAAGATAAGAGTTTAAGTAGACCTAGAGAATGTCAGTGTAGTATTTTCTAGGGAGTATTTGAAGAAAATATTTGAGGTACAATGTTTTCTATGGATGGAAGTTTACTAAAATCATCTTATACTGGACATCTCGGACTTATCAGCCCCAGCGACGAGACTGACTAATAATTGTGTGAAGTACTCATTATTAGATTCTAGTTAGTTCTCCCTTCATGAGATAGAATAGATTTTTTACTCTAGCACTAATACTGGTTTTTATAGATCTGAGAAATAGTTACATCGTTTACTGTGATGCATCAAGTATTAGGATGGGAGGACTTCTAATGCAGGGAAAATGAGTCATTGCATAGGGGTCTCGGTAGTTGAGGCCACACGAGAGGAATTACCTGATGCACAATCCCATGTTGAAAACAGTTTTTCATGCCATTCACTTTTAGATAAATTCCCTTCTGGGATAGTATAGTGTGGTGTAAATTGAGCACGAAAGCCTCAAGTATATATTTACCCAGTGTGAGCTATCTTTGAGACAGCGATGGTGGGTAGAGTACAATTAGTTCGTTGACTATGAGTTTTTCTATACACCTTGAAAAGGCAATGTAGTGGATAATTAATTAAGCAGGATGACTCAAATACAAGATGTTCTGGGGGACAAACGTGAGTGTCATCTTATGTATCTATTAAATATGATGCATTTGGATGTGCATGACAGACAAGGAAATATGTTTCATTCCTATATAGTTGTTTTCTCTACTCTGCTAGATCGACTGCAAATTAGGCAGCTATCAGGTTATGAAGGCCAAGTCCTATGGGAGAGTGTGTCTATAGATAACCCTATTCCATGATAGATCATAAGTAAGGATGACATATTTTGATTTCACATATGTATATGGGTTTCATCATAATTATGTGATGTGTTGATGAAATACATTCATACATAAGTTTGGGTAGTTCAAACCAGTTTAACAATGATGTATTCAGATCTACACCATCAGTTTTGGTGGCTAGGAATGAAAATAGATGATGTTGGTTTTGTGATGAGGTGATCCGCCTATCAGCATGTGATGGTGGAGCATTAGAGATAAATATTTATTTTGCAGCAGTTACAAATTCCTTAGTGGAAGTGAAATGATTTTATGAGGGATTTTGGGACAGGTTGACCGAGTTATCCTCGATGGGGTGATACAGGTTGGGTTGTCGTTGAAATAATCATGATGGATTCACACATTTTCCAAATCAAATAGACTATTATTTTTGAGGATCCATGATTGTTTTGCATCAGATAGATTGTATGTTTTCATGGGATTATGTTCACTATTGTAATAGACAGGGACACCCACATTACATTCCTTTTTTCAGCAGGGACTACCGAGGGATTTGGGAACATAGATACGTCTCAGTAAAACATACAATCCCTAGGGAAATGGAAAATCAAACTGCATGATTCATGTTCTAGAGGACAAGATTTGAGCATGCATCGTTGTTTTTGGAGGTTCTTGGGAGAATCACATACATCTAGTTGATTTTTCCTACATTAATATTTTTCAAGAAACTATTCAGATGGAACCTTATGAGGAATTGTATGGTAGGCCATGCCGATCATTCCAAGGCTTGATTGAGGTAGGAGAGAGAACAATTTTGGGAAATCATCTTTTTCAGGAGACCACTGAGTAGGTGGATTTAATTCAGAAAAGGATTACGATTTCATTGTATGGTGAGTAGTCTTATGATGATCGACCAAGCTAAAACATGGCCTTCGAGGTTTGCAGATCAGGTTTTCCTACATGTCACACTGAGGTTGGGATATGTGATTATCAGGGGATAGGGGAAACATTCACTGAGATACGTTTGTCCGTTTGAGGTTCTGTAGAGAGTCAAGTTGTTGTCCTATAGGTTTCAGTTACCTCATAGGTTTTATGCTATGCCCTATATCTTCCACGTTTCTTAGCTACAACGTTACTTCTTATACACCACTCAAGTTTATTAACCCGATGATGTTAATTTTGAGTGGATGCATCATTCATGAAAAATCATATCTACATTGTTAATCGCAGTCTCAAGGTTATCTATGGTTGTTCTATTCATCTAGAACATGAGTTGTGGTAGAACAGGTGAGTGCAGGACGTGACATGGGAGTGGGAGACCAATGTGGGATCAAAGTGGCCGGAGATGTTCATGGATTCATCTTCACTACCCTGTTTACAAATTCTTTTGATGAATTACTTTAACTACAGTAATATTCTATGAACCTAAATCATTATTTCTTCTATGGATCATGATTTTGTGTATTATTAAGGAAAAGGGGTGATTTTTGGATTTTTTATAACTATACACCATGTACATAAGTGTAGACACCATGTAATTGGTTTCCATGGGTATCTGTGTACTACCCATGTAACATCCATGACATGGATGTGTGGGGTGACCTTGAGACTTCCAAATTTGGGGGATGGTTGTGGAAAGTACATGTCGTGTATATTAAATTAACACACCATGTACTTTTTATTTTATCTGATAACATGGACTGGGGTCTTGTTTAATCCCCTAAAATGTATTCTTCTATCCTCATATTATTTAAGAGATACCTAGAGTGAATATTATTCTCCGACACACTGATATGTCTTGCGTTCTTCAAATCAAAAATCCTCGGGTGCGTTGGAATCCAACCTTTCAGTCCTTCTATATTTCTGAATCTCTTTTGATGATATCTCTTTCTCTTGAGATATTCAAGGTTGAACGTTTTTTATGTTTTCATAGATCTTTGTTATTCTATGTGGATTTAAGGGTCTAAACCAAATTATATTGATCATACAATGTCGTGGAATGATGTTTGTTTCCATTAGTTGTTTGTGCTTCTGTTTTATATTCCAATGATCAGATTGCCCATGTTTCAGCTATTTTGGGTTTTGTACATTGAACCCTATTTTCTCTACTTATAATTCAATGTTGGTTTAAGGGTTTTTTGATGTTAAATTATTTGAAATGTAGTGTTTATGGAGCCCTTCAAGGGTGTGTTTTCTTGTTGTAATGTTTAGGGATGTTTTGTCTATGTTTCCTATGAGGCATACCTTATTTCCATGCCTTTCTTGATATGATGGAACTGATTGCTTTTTTTTCCTATTAAATTCTTCTTATATGAATTTTATTTGTTTATCCATGTAGTAGTATAGATTAATTTGGGTAGATTTTTATCGTTTACACAATATTTAATTTCACATGGTTGTGAGAACGTGGTGGAGTTTGACCATATGGGGAATTGACATTGAGTTCTTCCTCAAAGTGTTTGTTATATTTCACTCTACAAGACCATATAATGGATTTATGATGTGTTATCCCTCAGAGTTTCTATAGTTATGTTATGAGATCAGATGGGGGAATTGATGTTGAGTTCAACCCCAAAGATTCTGTAGTTATTATGGAAATACCATATGTGGAATTGACAGTGAGTTCTTCCTCAGAGTTTCTTTTCCTTTTTATTACATTACATGGCCAGAGGGGATATACTGTGTGAGAAACTACGGTGGGAGACTTAAATATTGAATTTTTGTGATGCGTCTTCCAAAAAATATCACACACATGAATTTCTTCCTTTTATGTGGTCTTCTGAGATACCATTTTGTGATACTTACTTGATTAAATGGTGATCATTAAATACTACTTAATGAAAATGGAAACTGTGGGACTGGTTACTTTTGTGTACCACTAGTTCCTTTTATACATTTACATATTTACTTAATATATATATATATATATAACTGATAGTTAGGCACCAATCCTGTGGTGGTTGCCTATTATGATTCATCTCACTCCCTTTTGGGGTCATTCTTTTGGACCCAAACAGATTATATGGTTACAGGGGAAGATAATGGAAAGAAACCTTCTCCCTCAGGTACATCATTGTTGTGGAGTTCGAGGGCATGGGACCATATCAAGTCTTCCTGTGTTGTTAATATTTTTTCCTTTTTAATTTGGTTTAGTAATTTATTACAACTTTGTGACTTTTTTGGCTATTTTCCTAGTCATATGTGACATGCATCATTTATATTTGTTCTCCAGGAGTTTATTTACATTAATTTTTTTCACTATTTTTAAACTGTATGGATTTATTGCTTCTTATACATTTTATTATTGTTGTACCATTTTTCAAACTCTACCATTGAGGTAATAGTTTCCCCACAATCACACCCAAGTCTCTCAATCGTAGTCTTTAGACTCTAACATTCAAGGAAATTTTCGTGACGCCATGTGACCAAGTGGGTATTGTGTGACTTTTGGTGGAACCCCGAATTCAGAAGTTACAGAAAGAAGCGGACTTATTTTCCCATCATGATAATGAAAATATTAGTTTAGCAATGATGGATGACGTGGATGAAGTAATGGAGCTGGAAAACAACACGATTTAAGGGGAAAATGATTTTGTGTTTAGTTATGAATTCATTTATCAACCACTTATTTCATTTCTATAGTTATTCATATCATTTTTTTAAATTTTGTTTATTATTACTGTTCATCTATTATAATTTTTAATATTTTTCCGGAATATTTTTTTTTAAATAAATTTTCTTAAGATAATTTTATTAGGTTAAATTATAGGAATTAAATTGTGTGAGTGATATACTATTTCATCGAACACTATGTTAGTTGACGATCCATAAGTCTCCCTCTCTGTGACATCTGATCCATCATCCACTTTCCCCCCACACCATCTTCCCATACACTATCTCTTACACCCTCTGTGATCATCCATTCAGAATTTCATTCATTGTCTCCCCCTTCAGGAGCCTCAATAGTGATGGAGTGGCATGCCACTTCTATTTCATTGTGGGGATACTATAGGGTGACTGTTATATGTATAAATTTTAATATGAACTAATTTAATACACTTTTTTATAAAAACAATTAGTTCATCATAGATAGAAACAATGCAGGCATGGAATGAAAGTTAATATGTATGTATTCTTACTAGAGATAAGATAGTTTTCCCATATGATTCATATGGGTTCCATACGGGCGATGCCTCCTGATAACATTGAATGATGATTGGATAACTAGTAGTGGAATGAGTTTCTCTTCCTATATCATATGATGATTGAAGGAAGATTCCTTCAACATGGAAAAATAATGTTTTTTATTCCCAAATAAAGGAAATTTTAATACATTATGGTGTAGTTGAATGTAATGTTATTAAATAATAATATTTTCAATATTAATTTCAATGTAGAGATGTTTTTTCACTATAGGGATACTGATTTTCTAGCACGAATGAGATCATTGAAAAATATGGTCACGTAATGGAAATACTTTAAAAGGATGTTATGGATTGATGTCAATAATAAATTTTTTACCTCCGAACAAATGTATGAAAAACTACTAGATGGGGTACCAAAAGAGTAATGGAATGTTTTTGTTGACAGATATCGTGATGAGATGGTGATGGTATTTAAATATATATTATTATATTAATCTCATTTTACATTTATAAATGTATATGAAGAAGATAAGCCATTGAATACATTACTATTAAAAAAAAATTTATTTATTTTAGGATCATTCAAGTAAGAATGCATCAAACCGGGATTATCAAGTCATCTCTCACACTACGGGGACAAATAGTATTTATATAAGACGATCAGATCTTGTAATTTTTTTATTAGTTTAAATATTTATTAGAAAATATTATCTATTTAATATATTAAATAGTTGATTTAATTTTTTTTAATTAAGTCATAACCTTTAGGGCACCATGAAACCTAAACAGGTGTGTGGTTTAATGTTCACAAAAAATTTGATGGATGTTTTGATAATGAGACTTCCAAAAAGGTGGGTTATGAAATTATTTAAATAATAGAAAATTATTATCAGTTGTTACTTTGTTAATATATACTTCTCATAACATCATTGATATTTGAATTATTGGTTAAAATTAATGATCTTTTTTGATGTTATCCCAACAAAGTCCAACTCAATCTCCCTAGATAACCCATTTGATAATTTCATTGAGAAGGAGTATCATGGTAGTGTGTGTGGGATGGGTTTTCGACCCATACCATCCAAGGTCATTGAGAGGCTACCAGGGAATGTATTTGTATCTAACTTGTCTGCAATCAGTTAATACCCCGAGATACATAGATAGATATTGTGTCTCTACATAACACAATTCAAGAACAGAGGGCTCAGATATTCTCTTTGCAGAATGCATTTATTGATTTATATCATATGATGATAAGATCTTACCCTGGTGGTATTGCATCGACTAGTAGTCAACAGGAAAATCACAAAAATTTAAAATCATTTATTTTTCAATCATTTATTTGTTTTATGTTTAAATATAAATATACAACAGTATTTAATTTCAAATATAATTTTCTTAAAGGTGGTAAAAGATTTTATAGATGGAGGTGGAGAGGGTGATGAGTTGTGTTCATCCTCGGAGAGTGATTAGTTGAATTGTAGATTTGTTTGGAAAATATTGTAATAATCAGTTTGTATATATATCATGTGGGGGAGAGACTTTCCACCAAACATTTTCATGACCTACCAGTTTCTTTGTATTTATGTTATCATTTGTGTATTATGAACCCACTATTCCAAAGACACAAGGAATTTATGATCCTTTTGTTGTATTAATTGATATTTATGTTTTTAAATCATGTAATAATGTGTTAAAAATTTTAATTTGTTATATCTATTTTTTAGAGGATTAGGAGTAGGTTTTGGTGCTATTTCTAATAACATTAAAATGTATTCATTTATATTTAAGACCTTCTTGGAAGTCCCACATGGAATATTATAATATTCTTTATTAAAATGAATAAATTATTATGATTCATTTTTACTCAATTTATTAGGATTGATTCCCAAGGATGAATTATAAACCATCTTGTTGATCTTCCGGGGAATATCTAGTTTTGTAACACCCTACAACATGTTTTTAGTGGATAACCCTACATGATTAAAATTTTATAGTATTGTTTTCTCATGATTTATAGTTGTCATTTGATCACTCCCACTTATGATTTCTTCTTATTTAAAATATTTTTGATAAGAGTTTACAAATATCTATTGAACACATTAGCGTCTTGATTTTTTTAAGGAAGAGGGATTATCCACATCATTAGTATTAGAATAAACTACACTAAATTATCATTATAAAATAGATCTATCATATTTATAAATTATGAATTGAGAAACATCTTCCTTACTCAATAGATACATATTTATAATTTTTTCCTTCTCATTATTTATCATATTTATCAATGTTATGGAAGAAACTATATTCCTATAAAAATAAAATAATTCTTATCTAAATCAAAAATTCATCATAAATCTGAAAGAAAACTAAAATGTTAAAAAGAGAATAAAAATTAAATTGATAACCTAATATGATATGAACCTACATTCTAATACCAATTTAAATGATCTAAGGAGGTATAGTATCAATTCTAAGATGGTGATTGAATCTGTGTTGGAGTGGAAATAATAATTTCTAAAACCAGTTGGATTTTACTTTGTCACATTATGTTATTTGATTATATTATAATCTCACTCACTTTAGCATTTTAACATCAATCAACAGAAACCAATATACACAAACAAGAGACACATATATTTATTCGATTAACCATTATAAAAAAACAGCTAATCCTTGGCATGATCTAGAATTTCACCATGATTGTATAATTAACTAGTGCCATGATATGAATACAATTGGGAAAATTTTATACATGTAGCCATATATGGTGAAAACCACCCTTCCCATCATCGCACTGGTTCATTATACAGTCATCCTAATATTTTTATAATTGTAGAGAAAACAAAATAATGATCTTTTCAGTAGTAATACATAATGTAGGTATGGAAAAGAGGTAGAATGATTATTGGGTGCACAGTTTCCCAAATTTTTCTCATGAACTGTGAAAAAACCATCCATAATCAGTGGAATTAGAATGGTTGTAACATAGTATTGTTAACCATGTAGAACAACTAGGCTCCTCATTAATTAGGATAGAAATTACAAAAACTCCCCCGTCTTTTTTTCATTTCATGAACTCTTTAATTGTCCTTCGTGTGCATAAGGGGGTTGGAACACATTCTCCTCATATCCTATCCTCTCAAATGGTTGGATTTATCCCCATTATATGGTGTTCAATTCAACCTCTAGAAAGTGATTCTTATATCACTCAGTGAGTCAATGAATATTCCATTATTCTTTCAATATTTATCACCTCTCTAGATGTATTATTATGGTGCAACTAAATTCACCATATTAGCATGGTATTCATCAGTTTCTATAATTTCTCACGATGTGGCTAGAAAAATTCCATTATATTTCTCATTTCAGCCATCCAGGGTATTTTTTAGGAGTTCTGTAGCATTTTCCTTAGATTCTTGATGACTTAAAAATGGTTTCACAGTGATTTATGGTGGGACTTCAATGTAGCAACTTGTGAATTTGTTCTATAATTTTTAACATATTTCATTCGGATTAGTATCCCTTGTTTATTAAATTTCATATGTTAAGGACCATGATCAACAAATTTGAAACAAAACATAATGGAGAAATCCTTTAATGACTTAATATAGTTATTTTTTCTAATAAAACCCCTGTTTTTGTGTATTATTTTGTATATAATCAAATTGATGTTCAAATGTATTGTGGGAGGATATAACAAACCATATGAATTCCTATGTTACCATACTATCATTTAGGTGGTTAGGGTCTAAGACTTATTTAGGGAACTAGACGTTCTCATATTGAAATCATGCTAGCATGGAGTACCATATATATTTTTGTCTATTTTGTTAACTGCCATGGGTAGTCCACATGGGAATATTACTTTTATTCAATTCCTAGAAACATTTAATTATGGAATGGAAGAGAAAATTAATTAAATGAAATGGAATTAGTTATGGATTGATTACTACATGTAAATTATGAATTTATAATTAATATTTATTATGCGAGTGAACCTCATTAAATCAACTTGATTTATAGGATGACATTGATCTAACCATGGAATCATTTTTTTAGAATGTAATGAAAATAAATGTATTAGTTAAACCTTGAATGATGGTTGTTTTTATAATTATGGAATACTAATGATGTGATCCTATGTTATTAACAATTTCTAAATTAGGGGTGATAAATTTTATATCATGGATGATCAAACTATTTGAGTTACTCAGCTTCATATGAGTAACACCAGTTCCCCAGAGGGATCACTTGGATGGGATCTGTCCCAAGATTATTACATTATGAAATGAGTGATACTCAAACATGTCTGTGTGGATTTGAATGTGCATTTTCATATAAAAATGTTGGTTTCCTTGTATTCCTTTGGTTGTAGGATGTATGTGAATATGAAAATGGAATGTTTTATATTCAAGGCATTAGTTCAAGGGCTATAGAATCAACTGTATTTTTTTTTTTGAAAATATATATTTACGGGTGGTTAAAACAGCAGCAGTATAAATTCATCATTTTTAAAAGTGGTGAAAACTGACCCTCCATAGTTTTCATATTGTATTATAATTTAACTACAGTTATTTTGTTTTTAGCAGAGGTTTTCCACGATAAAATGTAATTATATTGTATCATGTTGTAAATAGCAATAAAAATAAATATCCCTCAGGAATGCCATTGGTAAAATAACAAAAAACTACTACGAAATGAGTTTACTACAAAGGTTTCCTTAAACCACCCAAAAATTGATTTATAATTGATGGTAAGCTCACAATTCACCAATTCATTACCATACACCACATAAATAATAGTGAGCCATGGTATTTCCCTTTTTTATTAGGCTTAAAAGGCTGTTAGTTTAAATTTTTATTAATAACATTTGGGTTTATGCACTGGTTATCATAATTATTATATTCCTTGTATTGGAATATCTTTAGTGTGGGTGGTCTATTTTGTCGGTCCTTTACAAAATAATTGAATAATATCGTTCCATTATTATAACATTTGATTACATGAAGACCTTCCTTTATAAACATGAATCATTTTCTAGCCCCCTTGATGAAATTTATTATATTTATCCTTTTACAATTTAATCGAAAGGAAATATCATCTTAATCAATATATTATTGTAATAAATTAATTTGAATTAAGTCTTTCATTACATATCAAGACCATAAAATTGATGGGTAACTCAAATATTCATTTCCATGTCAATAACACATCAAATAATTTCATTATAGATAATAAATTTCCTTATGTTAAACAGCTTTCACGGACTTGGTCTAAAGATACTAAAAAATCATCTACCTTAAAATCTGGTCCGATGAAAATTCAAGAGGAATACATCAAATTTCTTATCAAATTGACATCATATTTAAGAATAGATAAATCACCATGTATCTTTATCTCATAGATTTATTTCTCCATTTTCATATAAATAATATGAGGAATGTACATATTGAAAATCATAACATTAAACACATCTCACTACAGGAGATTATTTATTCTTATTTCCTTATGTTCTTAATATGATTTCATCACCAATATACTTCTCCTCACATGTGATAAATTGATAAAATTATTTTTTTTCAAAATTTCAAAACTAGAGAATGGAAAATATCTTATTATTGGTATTGATCTATTTCTAAAAAAGTATTGGATTTAATAAACCGCTAAAAATGGTATTATTTTCTCCTAATGGAATATATAGAATAATTTTCCCTCATTTTCTGTTTTATAATCTATGTTTTATATATATCTTAATAATTTTTTGAATGCATAACCATTATATATCTCTTTCTATCTCCAAATACATTTGGTTAACAATTATGAAAACCATTACAGTTTATATCACCTTCAATAATAAATTGATTGATTCAGATTCAATTATATGACTAAATAAAAAAATTATAGTTGTATAAATACGACATCCTAATACCTAGACTCCCAGATCAATTTCTAAAAACAATCTATATTTTTTTTTAAAATTGTATCAAAAAAATATACAACCCTTTACATTACAAGGGACCATTTCTGCACTAGGATTTAGTGGATAAGGAATATTTGTTATGATATATCAGAGTTTAAATAATTATAAATTAAATAACTAATTAGATACATTCACAATAGCTCCTTAAATACATCAAAACACCCCTATTACATTAAATGATCATATGAAAAAAAATTAAAATGTAGGGTGAGCATAAAATATCATGTGTAATTGTTTTTAAAAAGAAGTGAAAACCCCATAATAAATACTATTAAAAACTCTATGAAAAAATTTTATTTTTATACCAAATTAAAATGATTTGTTATAACATATATTTTTCTCACAATAATAATCTATATTTTCATAAAAATATTTTAAAAATTACATTTCCAAAACCTTCAAAGGGTAAATAATTTAAAAACTCATTTTATTTCAGAATATATAGAATTCAAAACAAACATGGATTTCTCCAATAAAATATATTGAGAATAATATATTATTAATGATAAAAAAATTTACATTGATAATCATAAGAAATCATTGAGGCCACTAGATTTATAACCTTTATGAAAAAATTTGTTTGAGTTCATGGATTCACATCCCATTCCACATCATCTCATCTGATACTCAAGTGTTGTGTTTTGTTTTATGAACACATTTTTTCCATGACTAACATTTTCCTTTATAATACATTAAAAACCAATCAAAACATACATCAATTAGATTTCATGAAGATAATAATTTTATATCTTTTAAATTTTTTTAAAATATTCTTTTAATAAACACTATAAGGGTGAGAAGAAAACCATATTTTTTAGAGGAATTTAATAAATTCAAAGCCAACATTCATAAAAAAAATTATGAATTGAACGAATGTTTTTAATTATATTCATGAAATATAAATAAATTTTAATGTATATGTCTATAAATACTATTCTAAATTAATATAATTGAAATTAAATAACCTTTTACACATTAAATTGTAGACATTATCATATAAAATCATACATGACAATATAAAACACACAACATTTTAAAAATAAGTCAAGTAAAAATGATAATGATAATTTTTTGTGATAGTTTGTAATTAAATTGATATTAATTTGAATAATTGTTTGAATAAAATTACTCATCCATGAAACATGGTTCTTAAAAACATAATTCAGCTCAAATTTGTTACATGAAAATACAATTAACTTAAATAAAATAATAGTTTAATAAAAAATAAATTCATAAATTATTTTTCTAAAAAATAATCCTTTACCTTAAATAAGTGTATTTATAATAACATATATATTAATGGTATGCATTTCAAATAATCCCATTACATAAATATTAAAGAAAAAAGTAGGTGAGGATGTTCCAACTTCAAGTGCTTGTGTTTTATGTACAAAATATCAGTGATATAAATATAAATATATGTATATATTTGATGGTGTTGGTAATTTGTGGGAGAGGGGATGCCTCTAAATATCTAATTTATGTAATATTTAATAAATTTAAATATGTATTGCTTCTCATATACAATATTCTCAATTAAATACAATATCATTGAAACATGATTAATTTTCATAATAATTTTTTGATATATTTGTAGATATATATCCAACAATATAATGTCACGATCTAAATTTGATCTTCAATGAATCATTTATGACTTGAAGAATATATTAATATTTAAAGGAGTACACAAAACTATCATGTTGTCTAGAAGAATCCATCGAATAAAATCATGATGTTTCATCTTGTTAGAAAATATAAATAATTGAATTTATTCATTTCTTTCTATGTAAGATTATGAGGATAAAAAAGGATCTAGAAAGAACATAAATGAACTATAGAAAACATTATTTTTATATATAATTGGTCCATTAAAATATAAATATATATCTCATAGAAAATATGTTCATTTATATTACTCAAGAATCTTCCCAACAGTCCTGATACTTTTAAGTTGTAATAGGAATGGTCTTCTTGAAGGAAACATGGTATCATCTATGACTGTACATGTGGGTTACCTTTTTAAATTTTATGGATGTGGAGGAATATTTATCAAAAATTTATAACATTGTATTTTATCATATGGATAATTAATTCCCATGAAAAAGATAGAGGTTCAGATCATAGTAAATATCCTCTTTTGATGATAAAATTTGTATAATTAAATAATGAATCAATCATGGACATATAGTGACTAGGTATAATCTGGAGGAACAAATGGATGAAAAATATCTTAGGATTTTAAAAATATTGTTCGATAAATAAGATGATGCATGTTGGATAGGATGTATGAAACACAATTAATTGGATGGTCATGGTATAAACAATTGTTATTAAGATGGTTTATAATTACCAAGTTATTGACCCCACATGGAACATTTAATATGTATGGGAATTATTAATATGTTATCTATTTTAACAAGTCCCTTAGCCATGGAACCTATGTAGGCTCCCAGATAAAATCACACACTCCTGCATCATGATTTTTGCCTCTAATCACAAGCCATCCGACATACCTATAGGTGATATGTACATATCATCATGTAGTATTAAAAATAGACCCCAAATTCTTACATTTTTATAGGCACATAGTTCTTCCTATGACTCCTTGTGTAGGCCATAGTTGACCTCTCCCAAGAGCTTGACCTAGAAAGTCCCACATGTGGGTGTGGGGTCATTCACTTGGCCCATTGTCAGATCATTTTCCATTTAATTTGATAAATTTTAAATTTCACAATTGAAATTAAAATATAATTTAGTTTATCATTTTTTAGTACCCTGATGTAATTTTTAAGTAATTACTTTTCTCCAATCATCTAATATTTATATTATGATATTTATAAATTATAAATAAAATTATATACCAAATGTATTAATTTTTCTATATATAACAATTTATTAGAATTTTAATGTAAAATTTAATATTTTACAACTCATTAATGTAAGATACAATTTCTATAATTTTAAATAATACTAATACATTTCATATTTCTTCTAAAGTAATTAGTTATTTAAATTTAATATTTTAAAAAATCACTTGAAAATTATTTATAATAATAATCATTTAAAATATATAAATATATTAATTATTTATAATATATTATTAGATAATTACTTACTTTTTTATATAAAACATGTATATTTTTAATCACATTTTTTTAATTAATAAATGAAATCATAATTTTACATGTTTAATTTTTTATTTAGAAAAGATTTAGTATAATTACATTGGATAAAAGGAAATATTATTTCCTTAAAATAATATTTTACGAGTTTAATATTTCATTAAATAACACTTATGTTCATATTAGATAATAACCCAGTTTCAACAAAGAATTATATTAAAATATTTCATAGTTGTTATTAAAATAAAAAATGATATAATTATTAAAATTTAGTTAATTGATGAATATTCTCAAGGTTTGATAATGTTTAATTCCCCCATAATGTAATTTAACACCTAAAATTTATTTATAATAATTTAATTTATTCTAAAATTCCATATTCAGAATTATGAAAAAAAGAAATTATAAAACATCTCTATTCTTAAGAGTCACCTAAAAACTATTCACTTAATACATCATAAAAAATTATATTTTTAAGATTATCGTAACAAACATAATATTTGACAATGTTTTCTAAATTGTTTCTCAAAACCAAAATAGGACATCCCATGACATGTAATCATGAATGTAAAGCTAAAAAGAAGTTGTATTTTTTTATAAAATGTGACGAAAAAGTATATTTTTTACATACATAAGGTCCATTTCTCATATAGGTTTTTTAAGAAAATTAATACTATTTACAATTTATCAGAGTTTGAAAATTTTGAAATAAAATTTTTATTTGGATAACCAAGATACTTTTTTACATATACACAACCCACAGATTAAAAATTCTGAAGAATATAGTGAGCCTAAAACTTCCCACTATGGCATTTTAAAACCAGTGAAAAATTATTTTTTAAATATTATTTAGTAATCTCTAAAAATTAGTTTCTTTAATATAAAAATTAAATTGTATAATATAATAAATATTATCCCCAAATAAAAAATTAGGGATTTTTTAATAATCTATAAGAAAATAATTTTCAAAAATATCTAAAAGGTATGACATTTTTAGAATTATCAAATTTAAAAAATATGAAACCATTTAATCACATAATTATATTTTTCATTTATGTATTTCAAAAATAATAACTATTTATATATTAAAATGATAGTTTTAAAATAAAAAGGAAACCATGAGGCCCCTAATTTTATCACCATTAGGGAAAATTATCATTGAGGATGTGAGTTCAATTGCCCTTCAACATCGTAAAATTTGATACTCAATTTCTATGATATATTTTATGAAAAAATTTCTACCATGCATTACATTATCATTTATAATCCTTTAATAATATTTCAAATCTTATATATATTTTTTTTCCAAAAAAGACAATATTTTTATTTCATCTAAACCATAGTAAATGATACATTTTGGAACAAAATAAGTGTTAGGATAAATCCTTAATTTTTAATTAATTTAATGAATTCTATGGTATCATTTATAAACACTTTGGGAATTATACAATAAACAAAGTCATTTAATATTATTCATCGAATGTTAACAGTAATTAAATTATATGGTTGTAACTAATATAATGAATAAAATTCTTTGATAAAAAGAAATTAAATATGGAATGATAGAATTTATAATTTAATATCATA
The DNA here is from genome assembly GCA_963277665.1 of Viscum album. Lineage (NCBI taxonomy): Eukaryota > Viridiplantae > Streptophyta > Magnoliopsida > Santalales > Viscaceae > Viscum > Viscum album. The sequence goes on from OY728127.1 coordinate 1,701,839,329, forward strand.
TTTTATATTGAGATCACACTTCCTTTTAAATATAAGTTTTCATAAACACGGAAATTCACTTTTATAAGAAAATTAGTAGTAAATATTTACCATCTTGCACTCATATTCTAATAAAATAAATCTCTTATAAAACAAGTGTTTTGAAAATAAAATTCCAATTAAATATAAGTTCTAAAATATAGTTATCTTCAATATAATATGAGTTTAATTAAACATAAAATGATATATAATATTGGAAAAAATACCATGAATATAATATGTGTTTTTATAATTAAAAATAAAATCATGGTATTCATTAAAAATAATCTCCATACCTAAAACTAAATAGAATTATAAGCTAATATATGTAATATGTCATGTGATTAAAAATTTAAAATAGGTTACCACATAGAATGAGAGATGGAGAGAGATTATATGGTATGGGTATTCAGGGGAGATGATTTGAATTTAAATAGAGAAGAAATGGACCATTGTATAATTGTAATTAAATTAGATTAACCAAATAAAATCATATCTAGTACATAATATATTGTGAAAACAATGAATTCTTTTCAAATTAGGTTTGGGTATATATATATTCACATATATACCTAGACAAGGAAATGCTCAAAATTTGATCTTCAATGAATCGTGGCTGACATGAAATATATACGTATATATAAATATGTGCACTGAATGATCTGGGTGTCCAGCAGAAAAAAATTAGTAATTTTTAGATAGTTATACTTGATGGAATGTATATATATATATATCACCATTTCTTCATATATATTCATAGGAGGAGAAAATTAAAAACATGGGAGATCATAAATTAACTATAGATAATCTTAATTTTAAATATAATGGTTTCATTCAGTTATATATATATATTGTACTCACACCTAATAAATTAGTTGATATTCAACTGGAATCTCCCCAACATTATCGGTGATTTTAAATTGAAACATGATTGGTTTTATGGAATGAATCATATTGTTAACCCCGATTTGTACTGATGGTTACCACTAGAAATCATAGGGAAATAATATAGACATAACCACCTATTTTTGAATTTGGACAGTTGCCCTGTGAAATCCATTGATGAAAAAAGATGATGGATGTTTGAAATAATGTCAAAATATTCATGTCTGGATCAAAGGGGTATATTTAAATCTGGAATCTATCATAGAAAATATGTGAATCTGTGGTGTTGTTTGGAAGAATGATGTATTCATGATGTCAAGGGTACATTATAAAACATCATGAGGATGAATAGGAATACTCATACAATCAATGATATTGAATGAATTTGATCAAAAAACCATGATAGAAATTTCTATTTCAATGCAGAGCTATAGAGAACACAATATAGATCCCACGTCAATGTTCCATTCAGTATGAAATTAATTAACATGTAATATTAATTCAGAATCCTTTTGGCCATGACACTGAGGTCTAATCATGGATACACTCACAGACTCCAGCCACACAGGTTGCACCTACATGCGCTTCCCCACTGATATACAATCTATCACTATGCTTGAGACTTCTTGTGATCATTTACAAAACCTTACATAATCTAACATATGATTAAATTCCTGGATTCTCCTCTAGGGCCATGGGATGAGAATAGTTATCCTCAACGACGTGGTTGTCACTATTGGTCCCACATGTGGTTATGGGATCCTTGTGTTGGCCCATGTTGGGATATCATTTTATTTATCTTCGTAAATTTATTAAATTACTTAATTAATCTAAAAATTAAAAACAAATGAATAATTCATTTTATTGTTATTTTATAGTCAATTTACTATTGAAACAATGATTTACCACTAATCATCTAATACTTTTTTAAGAGGAATATACATTATCAAAAAAATTATGATTTCCTAATCAATTAATTTTTATACATGTAATTATTTATTATTATTTTGATGTCAATTTAATATTTTATTACTCCTTAATGTAAATTTCTATAACTAGAAATTTAACTACGGCTTATAAATTTCATATTTCTTGAAAAATAAATTTTCATTTAAAAGTAAATGAATTAAAAACATTTAATTTTAAAAATATTTATAATCATTTTCATTTTAAATGAAATTATATTAATTTAATATTATAATATATGAAATTATTTATTAATTTTGTAAATAATACCACATATTTATAATCATATGTCCTTAAATATTAAATTAAAACATAATTTACCATTTTTAACTCTAACATTAATTATAATTTTATTATATTTACATTTGCAAAAATAATAAACAATTTATTTATAATTTACATTAATATTTTATGATTTCTATATCATATAATAATAAAACATTTTTATTAATGAAAAAATAATAATTTAAGAAAATATTATTCGTAAAAAATTATTATATTGTTGTAAATTATCAAAAATATATTAAATAAACATAAATTAAAATATAAATATTCTCAAATTCATGGCTATTTATAAGAAAAAAAATCTCAATGGGAAGCCCCACGACCATGTAAAATCATTAATAGGGTGACTAAATCAAGACACATCCTCTTCAAACTATGAATAATTATGTTTAACCTAGGTCATATATGGTCATTACCAAAGCCTAAAGATGTTATCTTATACGTATACCTTTCAAAAGGATTCTCACTAGTGTTTTTTCATAATTTTATATAATGTTAGCTGAAATTATATCTGATTGAGACTCATAATTTTCATACATGGATATTCTATATTATTATATTAATATTCATTATATAACATAATTATTTGTACCGTAATCATATTGGATTTTATCATTGTAAACTAGGATACATAATCAATAGGTTTATAAGTGAACTAAATCATCTCCAAGTAGGTTAATTGAATCTAGAACACTTATTAAAAAAATAATACTAAATATCTTTCTTCATAACCTAGGGAAATGAACCATAATAAATGGAAGTATCCAATGTTTAGTGTGAGTAAAAACGTTTGACATCAATGTTCACTTAAAAGTAAATTTAGAAAATGGGAATGAGAACCAAACTATAACATTTTTAATCTATATCCTACATATCATGGAACTTAATAATGATTAATTACATTAATCATCCTATATTATATGATATAAATCATGAAGGAATAAATGAACAGGATCATTGAGAGTATGACATTTCCAAAATACAAAATATTGGGGAATACACATAAGAAATGAATATAATTTCCCCGATAGTCACGTATTATTACCAAGACTATTATAGTGGTTTGTGTTCACTCCCCATTAAATCATAATACTTTAGGATAACTCCTATGACTATCATTGGGGGAAATTTCCCTCATTTATCATGCTTTATCACCTATTCCATTCATGTTTATCTCAATACATATCCATCATTACCTAATGAATTTTAGGGATATATAATTTCTGTTCCACCCATTACATAATTAAAATCATACAAATTTTTACCATAAAATCATAAAACATTGACCAAATCATTTCCTGGGAAAATAAAATGGGTTTTAGGAATATTTCATCATAACATAACCAAAGAAAATAACAGGGTTTCATAAACATTACATTATTTCTTCGTAGAATACCCCATGGAAAAATTAATAGGATTCATAATCATCGTATCATTATAATAATAATCCATCTTGAGAAATAATAAGGATTTTATCATTGTATCATATCCTTATTAAATATTTTATATCATCTAATGATGTTATCACAAATGAAAAATCCCATTAAATGTTTAGTTGTATCCTTTCAGGAGGAAAATATCCTTCTCAATTTTAAATTACATAATTAAAATAAAAAAATACAAAATACTAGTTAAAAAATTTCCTTTCAACATAAAAAATGAAACATGAAATGAAAACCTCAATTTATTGTCTTGCTATCATAGAGGAAATTTTATTACTATTGTATAGTTAAAAAAACAATTTACTTCAGAATTTTGTAAAAATAAAAAAACAACCTCCTTTGAAAAAAAAGAATCATTTTAAAAAAAATACCAAAAATTAAATAATGTATAAAAATGAATTTAAAAATCATTAGATAATAGGAGAAACATTCAATAAAAATTTTCATAAAATATTCACATAGAATTGAAAAGTTTTTTGACAAAATAGAGCAATAATGTTGGGTTTCAATAAATGAATTATTTTGGTATCTTGTGTAATAAAGTGAGGAAATATAGATGTATACATGTATTTATAAAAAAATAACCTTATTATAAATTCTCGACATCCCTTCACTATGTTTAGAGAAGGGACAAAAAATTTCTAGACACATCCTTCTTCATGTTGAATGATAGATAACTATCCCAGCATCTCACCTTCAATAAGCCCTGCAGTAGATACTAGCACCAATGGTATAGAATAACAATTAATATGGAAGGAAATACCCTTTTAATTTAGTAGGATCATGAGATGCAATGGTAAAACCCCCAAAAAAACTCCATAACTGATGGTAAAAGTAAAGACAATAAGCATTCCCATATGCATGTTCTATGATGAAACCATACAATGTTCAAGAAAACTCCAATGGGAATGTGCCAAAATAAAGGAATACAATAACAACAATTTCCCCAGCATCCATGAAAGTATGGTCCCACACAGTCCCCGAAGACATACTGGAAACCTGAAATTTGTTTTACATACATAGGGTGAGAACATAGGTATACTCATTAAAGAAAAACCAAATTCTCTCATGCACAAGTGGTGATATATTCTAATACCCTTTGAGAGTGTAGAAGTAACCAAAACACCTACCAAGTAATTTATCCACCTATCCTCACTAAGGTAAACATCCAAAATAATGAATGTAAGGTAAATTAATAGTAATAGAAAATCGATATTTGGGTACCCCTCACCAATTGACCACAATTTATTGAAGACATCCTACGCATCAGACCTCCCTAACAATTTTCACTACAGTCCCATTGCCACCCAAAAAAACCTTATTGATTATTTCAACCACCCATCCTGCCTATTGACACATGTGCCACCACAACCACGGATTCTGGCCCATAGACACCTGGGCCACGATAACCATACATTACCACATCCAAAAACACATGGGCCAGAACAACTACCAACACACCAAAAGACACCTAGGCCTCATCCCAAAGACACTTGGGAAAGAAACAAGCCCCCCACACACTTTGTACAACCACCAAAACGTCCCCTAACTGAAGAGTATTGGTCTATAATGGTCCTCAGACTATCATAGCCTGCCCTTAGTGTCTTGTGCAACCTGGGAGAGGGAGCAGAAAGTTGGTAACTAGCATCCACTCATAGGAATGTGGGGGAAAACACCCTCTTCCGTGAAATTGGTGTATTTGGAACGAAGTGATCAAAAATGGTGGTGTGAATATAAGAAACATAAAAACTAATTTAAACATAAAATTGAATAAGCACTCATCACAACATAAGGGTTTCAAAAACATCCAATACAAAACACCCTTGTTATTATTCCTACATCCACAAAATCACAACATCTAGGGCCATAGAACTATCCATTCTTCTTTTAATGTTCTCGTGGTTTCATTAAAAATTAATTTTTTACTAAATTGAAACTAAAAAGGCACATCCATATGTCAAAACAACTCTGAATGAAAAAACACCCAAACAGTAATTGAAGCATTCACACCCAGTTCTATTCTATAGTCATAAAAACAAAACGGATCCATGAGATTCCTCAATGTACTTCAACCAAACAAATCCCAAATAGATGGGCACATATCCACAAGAAAACTGATCAACGGGAGACCCCATCCCCATCCACATCACCCTACATGTAGAAACCACTGACAAAAATGATTCAAAATTTGTGCACATAAATCATTAGGTTCCATTATACCATTTGGTTAACATGGGTGATCACACAATGATTCTCATTCATTGGGCCTCTCTTTTATCAACCTACTTTACGTGATTAAAAAGTTCCCATCTTATAGTAATTTAATCGCATGCTTATATAGAGAAGCATAAGTTCACTAGTTCACAAGAAATACTACCAATGGCCACCATTTTCAATGAGAATAATCCCATATAATTAACAACATATGAATGAAAATAAATGAGTATGTCAACATCATCATAAATCACACACTATCATTCTTTAGAAACCATTTATTATATTCGTTAATGTTATCTTTCATCTACTCCCTACGAAAACATTATGTTACCCACCCTACATGATACACAGTAAAGAGAGATGAAGAAAAACCCTACTTGTTTGATAAAGGATCGATGTTTCCTCCTCATTCCAAAAACCGGGGATGCACAACATGGAGAATAAGTTCTCCACATACTCCAAGGGTGAGAAGGAAAGGCTCTAGAATAGGTGCACAATCCTTCTCCAGATGAGGGACTCCAAACACATTAAGGAAATAAAGGATACAAGGGAAAAAGATGATCTCTTGTCTTATAAGGCCATATCCTACATTAATGGGATGTGAAATCAGAAATGGCATAAAAATTCATATCATTGATTCACCACGTAGTTGGGTAGTTACACATGATAGGATTAATTTAGATTTATTAATTATCCTTGGAGACTGCAATGATAGGCTGGCTGACTTGATTATTAAACGCTAAAATACGAAAAAATGTTAGAGGGGCCAAACTGGAAATGCAACTATGTCTAAGGGGTGACACCGGGTCCCTCCGCTATTAGCTGATTTATTATAAAATTAATGGGATGAAATTGATTAATCAATTTTAAACTAGGAGATATAAATTAAAAGAAAAGTTATGAGAATTTTTTATGATGGAAACCAGAAAAATCCCCCTACCCCCATGTGGAATTGTTCGGGTGCGGCACCGATCGGTGAGGCAAATCTGTGACACATTGTTTAGGGACACCACAGTGACACCTTTCCACCGATTCCCTCCTGACTGATCCAAGGTTCTAGGATGCCCCAGGCACTAGAATATGGTAATGTAATAGACTAGAAGGCTTTTCCCCATTACATTAGATAAATCCCAAACTATTATCTTCCTCTTGAAATAGAGGGTAATCCCAAAGAAACAAGAGGTGTCCAAACAACCACTTTGAATGATTCCTCTCAGGGAAAAACCACTCTAGCATTGTTTGAAAGTCAAAACAAACCTCAATACCAAGGAACACCTCTACGTCGTCTATATCCTGATCAACTGCGGATACACCACCCCTCATCCCCCATGTATCCACACATACATTTAGTGGTCACGCCATCTAGGAATATGGATTATAGATTTATTTCTTCATGTTCATGATGGTATCTATTTTGGGAAACACTGAATTACCCGTACAGGTTTAATCACACCCACCTTAATGAATATTGATTAGGGATCCGGTCCTCCCCTTCCAATAATTTGTAAATGTAATACAAAATCAATGAAGAATTGAAAAGAATCACATCTCATAGTCAACAAGGTTAATAATTTTATCACATTAATGTACAAAACAATATAAAAAATTTATCAAAACAGCTCGGGGTACTGGGCATGCATACGTGCCTCCCGTTCCTAGTTACACTCCTTCAATCCATCATTCCTACGTAACATGCGATCAAAGGGAATGGTTTTTCCATGTTTCACCATCTCCTCACGATCCATGATCATTACTGATCATACCATGAACATTTCTTCATACTTGATATCCATATATCCCCAGTTGAGGATGTCTGAATCATCATATAGATACTGATGGATTTGAGACACATGGAATATTTCATGGACCCTCAGTAGCAGCGGTGGAAGCAGCAGCTGATAACCCAATTTTCAGACTCATCACAACACCTAGAAGGGTCCAATTAACCTGAGAGAAATTTTACCCCCTGTTAAACCTCTATTTCCCATACTAAGGGGATACCTTTATGAACACATGATCCCCAACCTCAAACTCCAAGGGTCTCCTCCTACAGTCATTATATGACTCCTTTTGGTCTGAATCCTCTTTCATTGTCTCATGTATATGCTGATCCTTTTCTATCGTGCTATGAACCACCTTCAGGCCAAGAACACTTCCCTCCCCATCCTCTATCCAACACATAGGTGAACGACATGGACTTCCATAAAATGATTTGAACAGATCCATGTCAATGGTAGAGTGTCAACTATTATTGTAGGAAAACTCTACCTATGGAATGGGTCTCACCCACGATCCCCCAAAGTAAAAAACACATTCCCATATCATATCTTCCAATGTATCTATGGTCTACTCAATCTGGACACCAGTCTGTTGGTGGAATACAATGTTGAGTCATACCTTGGTTCCAATAGAATTCTTCAATCCTTTCCAGACTCGTGAGGTAAACTGCGAATCCCAATACAAGACAATGGACCTCATAACTCCGTGCATGTGCACCACTTCATCCACATTACTATTTTTTAAAGAATCCACCACAATTTAATCCATGAATGCCAGGAAGTGAGATTATTTCTTCAGCTGCACTACCACCACCCAAATCGCATCATAACACCCTTCATTCCTAGGTAGTCCTATGAGAAATCCATTGTTTTGTCATCCCACCCAAACTAATCTCTCAAGCCTTGGTACATCTTGGAAACCCCTTTGGTGTACCTCTAGGGGTAAGTTATGGAACTCACTGAAAATTTTCTCTCAAATCGTCTATCGGAAAAACAACATCTCACATAAAAGCATCTGATAATGACTATCATCTAACAATAATTTTGGGGCATTTCCCTATATAACACTATCACACATCACTTCAGCCTCTATGTCTCCCCACTGAGACTCCTACACCTATTGTTACAAGGAAGACAACATCGTCTTCTATAATATAACACATCTTATATCCTCCACTATTCCATCAAAATATAAGGCATCCTACTCTTCCATCTCCTTCCAATCATCTGCTGATTCTCGAAACACATCATTCAGTGACATCCTGCTCAAGGAATCAACCACCATGTTCACCATTCTATAGGTGTAGGAAAAACCAAAGTCATAGTGCTTGGAATTCTCCATCCAGATCCATTATTACATGTTCAGGTCTCACTGGGAGAAGACATTCCTCGAGCTCTTGTGATCTTTATAGACCACATTATGTTCTTCGATGAGGTAATGCAACCAAAACATCCGTGCAAACACATCCTTTGAAATATCTAGGTCATGGGGGCATAGTTACATTCATGGGGATGTAAATTCCTAGACCCATAAAAGATAAATACCCAATACTGCATCAGCACACACCCCAATCCTACATCCAAAGCTTTACAGAACACTTTAAACGTTACCCATTCTTCATACAGCCTTAACACTAGGGCACTTGCTAGCTTCCCCATCCGAAAACAGAATGCATCCTGGAACATCTCACTCCATTAGAAAGACTTTCCATTCATGGTCACGGCTATCAAAGGTGATCCAACTAGAGAGAAGGTGGGAATGAACCAGCTATAGTATGATAGTAGTCCAAATAAACTATGATCCTCTTCCAGGTTCTTTGGTTCTACCCATGAAAAAAACTCTATGACATTTGATGGGGCCACTTCTATTATCTGTTGGGACACCGTGTGCCCATGTAAGTGCACCTCTCCAGTCCAAAACATTCTCTTGGACAACATCCTATAGGGATTTTGTTGTTAGAGGACCATTAAAATAGTCCTTAGATGGTCGGACTGATCCTCCTCTAATCTTGAGTATATAAGGATTTCAAAGATAAACACAACTAAGAACCGGTCCAAATATTCTTGGAATACTTAGGTCATGAGCCCCATGAACATGACTGGTGTGTTCGTAACACTGAACAACATGACCACAAACTCAATGTGACCTTATATACACTATAAATAAGTCCTTGAGATGTCACTAACTTTCAAAATCAACTGGGGATATCCTGACGTTAGATTAATCATAATGAACCTACTTCACACTTTAACATAGTAAAAAAGGCCATCGATCCTTGGGAGGGTGTAACCATTGTTGAACATCTCCAAATTCAACCTTTGGTAGTCTATACATAGCATGAGAATACATTTTATCTTATTTTCAAATAAGACAAGAGCACCCCATGGTGACGTGCTCAGACGAATAAAACCCTTCTTTGCCAGGTCATCAACATGGTTCCAAAACTCCTGCAACTCAGAGGGTGTCATCCGATAAGGAGCCATCAAAGTCGAAAGAGCACAGATTTTAATGTATATCTTGAACTCAACATCTAATCGAGGGGGTAGAATCACCACATATCCCGGGAAGACGTCCATGAACTCATCGAAGATCCCTATGACTTATACTATATCTGCATCTATCGATTCCACTGACAGCATGTTTAATAAGGGAAGATGGGGCTCCACTCTCCGACATCCTCCAGGAAACTCCATTCACTGATGAAAACAACACGTCAACTGCATATTTCCAATAAAACGACCCTTCTCAAAATTTATTTGATGACACAATACATTGTGATCAACCAATCAATGCCTAAAATGTCATTATATGGGTGCATCTATATTAAAAGAAGTTCCCCACTAGACTGATGTGGCCCCAAAATCAGTCTACATCCTCAGAATACATTATAAAAGATATTCTGACCTCTAAATGGTGTACTCAGTACCCATATAATGGTATGTCTCTCTATATATTGACCCATATCATGGTCTAGACTTAGTTCAAAAATGTAGTTTGATGCTCCCAAATCAAACATGGAACAATCAAGGGAACTAACCTAGCTTATCGAACCTCTAACGACCTCTGGAACTGCTAGAACTGCTACCACTACAGTGTAAATATTCTGACACATAGTTCCTCTACACTTCATATGTCAGCCATATCACCAACCACACCCTGCTTGACGTCTCTGAGGAGCTCCCTGGGGCCGAACTCTTCCTTCAATTCCTGCTCTTAGAGGAGTGGGAGAACACTGCCACTATTGGTGATGTGAAAAGGGTTTTTCTGGAAACTTCTTCTGCAGAAGATGGAATTGTACACACCCACCTACATTGTACTGCACTCGGTGCATACACATATTCCGATGTTTCCCAGAGCTACCACATATGAAGAATCTCCATCTTAGGCTCGTAGGGATAGGTCGAGGACCAGAAAATCAAAACAAGAACTGATTGGGCCTGCTTACCAGCTGTCTAAACCTCGAAGTCCACAAGGTTGGAGGCCAGCAGTGGATGGAATACCCTTTTGATGGTCTCAACTGGATCCCCTCACATGTCACAACTACTAGTGTATTCATCCTCTCTACCACTATAGCCTTCTACTAAACCTTCACATATGTCACAAGAGTTTAGGGAGTAACAACAAAGCGAATTGAAGGTCAGAGTACCTCCTCCAAATTCCTTTCATGAGACTCATCATATAGAAATCGATCCAGATAATAATGAAAAAGATAAATGATCTTTATCACCAACTCCCTCAATATCATACTCCCTTGCTTTAGGGAGAGAAACTCTTTCCTCTACTCTTCCTTCATCGTGGAAGAAAGGAATTCCGAATGGAACTCCTTCTTGAAGTCATTCAATGAATCCTCTGCCTCACTCCTCTCCATGAGAGAGAGAATCCATGAATGACATGTCGCTACCCTCATCAGGATTATGGCTAGTTGAACCCAGTACTCTGACAGAGCCTGTATCAAACTAAAATCTATCACCAACTCCTCAAGGTAGCTTTATGTTTTCAAGTATGAGATTCTGCCCTCATAATTCTCAAGGTCCTTCTACTAAAAGTCCCAATGTATCTTCTACCACTGGGAATCCTCCTCCTCTTGATCATATTTCCACTGATAAACAAAATCATTATCATATAACACGATCGCCCGCATTAATTGTGGTTGTTTTCTAGGTTCCAAAGCAGTAAGATAAACAAATAATGCCAAAGATCGAGCACTGTAGAGGATTTCATTTAAATTTTTATTACACTTGTCATTCGTTTTAAATATCCATGAAACCCAGAACACACATGAACACATGTCATTATGATATATCCAATATTCATTGGGTCTCTACCCTGAAAGTAGTGTAGCCTCACGTAGTTATTCAGTAGGCCCATAATCCATTCATCAGATCATGGGGCCCTAAAATACCATGTGATAGCCCATATTCCCTAGCCTATTTCCCAAAAAATACTGACTGACACTATTTACCTACCTTCTCAGGCAGTACACATTATGCCTAATCCCTAAATCCATCGTATCTCTCAACCATCACCTCTGATACCATTTTTCATGACCCGCCTCTACCAAGATGATAGAAGGAATAGAAAACTGCCAAACCCTTCCTTCTACAAGTTGAAGGAGATATAATGACCCCCTTGTCATGCATCTAATTGTCCCTAGAGTGGCGACTAGAACCAAGTGTATAGAAGCACATGTAATATGGAAGGAATTACCCATTTTATTTAGTAAGTTACGGATATACGATGGTAAAACCCACAAAAACTACAAAACTAATGTTTAAAGAAAATCCAAAACACATTCCCATATGCATGTTAAATGATAATACCCTAAAAAGTTCAATAAAAATTGATGGGAATGTACAAAAATAAAGGAAAAATGCAACCATAATTGTTGTAACATTTGATTAAGTAGGGTATGTCACGGTCCCTATAGTCCTCTTGGAAACATGAAAGAAGTTTTTTATACATAGGGTGAGTATACAGGTATACTTTATAGGGAAAAACAGAAGGCTCACGTGCACAAGTGTGGAGGAATTATAATGCCTCGTGAGAAAGTAGAGGTAACCAAAAGACCTAACTGGGAAATTATCCACCCACCCACACCAAGGTAAACCATCAAACTAACTCATTTCAGGTAATATAATAGTAATAGAACATAGATATTTGGGTAATGTAACGTCCTGATTCCAGAAGCCACTAAGAGGCACCTTATACCCGGTTAGTCACATGGCCTCAAGCGCATTTCCCCGAATGCTAGAGGTTGCCGACAAACATCGAGGGCCTTGAGTGTGATAGTGGGTAAACTATGCCTTCATTGGTAGAGTACACAATGGAAGTACAAAAATACATACAATAGCGGAAGCAGTAAATACCAAACAATAGTTACAACGGATGACTGATAAAGGAAACAACTGGAGAAAACATATATATAAATTATTTATGGTACATATTTCTTGGAAATAAGAAAAACAAGTCACAATTATGGAAATACAATAGTACTAAAAACAAGTACAAAAGAATGATAAACAACTCCTTAGAATCACAATCCTAAGCTTGGTCCCATGCCTCCTGCTCAATAGCAAGTCATGTACCTGAAGTCGAAGGGTTCTTTCCATTATATATACATCCAACAATTTAATTTATTTGGGCCCAAAAGAATGACCCAATTAGGGTGTGAGACAAAATCCCAGTAGGAAACCACCCGACGATATGTTCCTAATAGTCAGTGAATATATGATAGGTAAATTGTAGAAAATATTAAACAGAAAGTTACTCAGCAACAATCAATACAAAATTTCTAGAATGTAATTTACAAACAAGTAAGAATCCACTCAATCATGTATAAAAAACTGGTAACCCACGGGGTCGTTCTCATATCCTAAACTTTATGGTTCGTCTTACAAGTACTAGCAACCCTCTGGGAGTCACACACACTCTCACCCCTCTGGTTCAGTTAATGAATAGACTCTCCGGGGAAGCACTCACTGTCATTTCACCCCTATAGTCTCATATCATACAAAAGGCGCTTTTGGGAAGCCCACAACGTCAATTACCCTTGTGGCCCATGTTGAGGAACTACTAATACTCTGAGGAAGCACTCAACATAAATTCCATATATGGTCTTACTTCGTATTATAACGACACTCTGGAGAATCCCTTATGTATATTCTCCCAATGTCCTACTACACTAGGTTCCCATATCCCTGTGTAAAGTTAGAAAGTATCGTCTCACATAACAGCCAATGAAACCTCAAGAACTAAATGGCTAACATTATACAGTATGTTATCATTAATGGACAATATTCATACCATCCTACAATACTAGGGTCGGTAAAAACAACATCAGTAAAAAGGTATCTAGACCCAATGGTACAGAAAGGCAAGAACATGCATGGAAACACCTCCAAAGCCTATCAATAAGCCTAAAAAATAAATATTTTCTACTCTAGCATACAAGCAAGGATAAAAAACAATAGGGCTAATACGGTAAACACACAGTACCCCGTTCAAGGGTATTGGTGTAATTTTCAGAAATATTCAAATATTGTCTACTGAAAGGCACAAACCACCTACCTTGATGATATGAGATCAATATACTTGAAACTCAAAAATTTATTCTACTTGGATCTATGAAAACATCCAAAATGTTCAAGCCATGATAACTTAAGAATGATGAGGAATTGGAAGAAGAAGCTCTAGGAGGAGGAAGAGCTTACCGTTGTGATTCCAATGCGATCAGGGACGGTCAAATTAGAGAACAGACTGAGGCTCAGAGAAGATTTGCGGTTGTACGGTCTCTCCTAGTCAAATGAGACCTAGAAAGAGACACCTCTGGTGATCAGACACGACCGCGTTTACTGAAAAAAGCAATGTACATGACGTGTACTTTTGGATTACATGGCGTGTACTTACCTTTTCCGTACTCCTCTTTAGGAGGCCACCACATCACCCATACCTGACCGTGTGTAAGGTCATGACATGTCCATCACACTTACTCGAGCGACATCAAAGTACACAGTGTGTTCTTATAAGGTACACTGCGTGTACATAGAAAATTTCTTGATTTTCCTATTTTTCACAAAAACGAACAAAAAAGAAAATATACCCGAAAAGGCGATTGGGGTTCTTACAAACATTCCACCTTAACAAAATTCATCACCAAATTTCTCTAGAGAGTTGAAGAAGAAGAAACATTGAACAGATCTAGCCACTGAGCTCATACATCGGCCTCCCTCTCCCATGTCTCATCCTATACTCGCTCGTGATTCTATATCACCCTGCCCCAGAGAAACATACTGGCCATGGATAACCTCTGTAATGTGGTCGAAAATCCATATTGGATGATCATTGAATGATGCATCCACATCCAACTAGACTTCCTCATGTTGGAAATCATTAGATGGGTCAGAAAAGTAACGCCGGAGCTGAGAAACGTAGAAGTCATCATGCATAGCCTGGTACCTCTAAGGTAACTACAATCGATAGGAAACTGGCCCAACTCTCTCCAACACCTCAAACGACACGAAGTACCTTGCTTAAAGCATACCCTATCTTCTAATACACTTTTTTCCCTACCACTATGTGACATGAAGAAAAACCTGATCCCCGACCTCGAACTCTAGAGGTTATCTCCGCTGATCCGCATAATTCTTCTGACGAGACTGTACAGTAGTCATCCTCTTCTGAATCAACTCTATCTGCTCTGTGGTCTCCTGAACCAGATGAGGTCCCAGCAAAGTAGTCTCTCCTGCATCCATCCAACATAAGGGTGATCAGCATTGCCTTTTGTACAAAGCCTCAAAAGGTGCTATCTAAATAGTTTTTTGGAAAACAATTATTGTAGGAAAACTCCACAAGAGGTATATTATTCTCCCAAGAACCTCCATAATCTATAATGAAAGCTCAGATCATATCCTCAAGCACCTTAATTGTTCACTCAGACTGGCCATCTGTCTGGGGATGGTATGCTATACTCAAAAGTACTTGTGTACCCAAAGCCTTATGAAGCCCCTACTAGACCCAAGAAGTAAAACCTGAATCTCTGTCTGAAACAACAGATAGTGGAACTCCATGTAGATATAAAATCTCTTAGATGTACAACCATCCTAGCTCATCAACACTAAAGGACTCCTTGATTGGAAATAAATGAGAAAAATTCCTAAGTATTTCGATTAAAACCCAAACAACATCATTTTCTCAGGGTTACCCTAGCAATCCTGTCACGAAATCCATCGCGACGTCGTTCCACATCCACTCCAGAATGGGTAGCTGTTGTAAAATCCCTACTGGTCACTGATGCATGGCTTTCACCTGCTGAAAAGTGGAACATATCGTGACAAAACTAGCAACATCTCTCATCATTATTGGCCACCAATACTGGGGGTGTAGATCATGATAGATCTTGTTGATTCCAGGATGAACTGCCCAGACCGAGGAATGAAAATATCATATCAGCTCCTTGCATATGTCTGTTGGCACCCATACGCTTCCATAGAAACACATGATCTCATCCTCACCTACTGTCCATCCAGGAAGAGGATCTTCTCCTAACACACTCCCCCTATGACTATGCATTCTATGTCTGATTGCTTCCTCCAAAAAACTAGATCAAGAATAGTATAGGTAACAACTGTAGAAGATAGAAAATTCATCCCCTATCAGTGGTGCACCTCTGAATGCATCTCAGAGAACATATCCATAATCTGTCACTCACTAATGGCCTCCTAGACTACTTTTATCTAATTTATCATGCTCAAAACATCAGCTATAGAGTTTCCTTTCCTAGATGTAGAGGCAAGCTCAATGTCAATGGACTAAAAATTCTTGACCAATCTATACTTTCTCAGATTCAGATCACGTTGAGTGAAGATGTACTTGAGACTTTTTTGGTCAGTGAAAACCACAAAATGATCTCCCAGAAGATAATGTCTGTAACAGCGAAAGCATGAACCACTACCACAAGCTCGAGCTCGTGCGCCGGGTAGTTCCTCTCATGTGGCCACAACTACTGAGACCTGTACACATTGACTCCATCTCCCTATATAAGCACTACTCCAAACTCGATACCTGATGCATCACCGTAAACTATGTCTCTCTATCCCAGCTCTAGTAATACTAGTATTGATGCTGAAGTTAACCTCTATTTTCAGCTCCTGAAATGATGACTCGCAATAATTTGACCATCAGATCTTCACACCCTTCTTAGTCAGACCTA
This sequence comes from Viscum album, assembly GCA_963277665.1. NCBI lineage: Eukaryota > Viridiplantae > Streptophyta > Magnoliopsida > Santalales > Viscaceae > Viscum > Viscum album. The sequence continues at coordinate 1,701,856,129 of OY728127.1, forward strand.
TCAGCAGAGCTCCTAAGCGTGAAAAGTCCTATATTATTCTTCTACAGTATCCAGCCACCCCTAGAAAACTATGCACCTCAAAGACATTTTTTTGCTACTCCTATGAAACTACTTCTCTCACATTCTCTAGGTCTACTGATACTCCTATCTGTGAGAGAACATGTCCCAAGAAGTGTATCTGATCCATCTAAAAGTGGAATTTTGAGAGCATAGAATATAATTGTTGCATACTCAGTGTACTCAAAACAATCTCAAGATAGGTTACATGGTCGTGTTGAGTGTGAGAGTACACCAAGATGTCATCCACAAAAACTACCACGAAGGAATCCAATTATAGATGGAAAACTAGGTTCATCAGTTCCATAAAATTTGTAGGCGCGTTCATGAGGACGAACGGCATAACCATATACTCCTATAGACAATACCTTCTCTGGAAATCTGTTAGAGTTATACCAGATGGTCTAACTCACAACTGATGATAACCGGACATCAAATCTATCTGCGAGAACACCCAGGCACCTCAATGCTGATCAATGAGGTCATCAATCCTAGACAAGGGATATCAGTTCTTGACCATCAACTATTTCAGCTTTCGATAATCAACACAAAGCCTAAGTGTGTTGTCTACCTTATTCAAAAATAGTACAGGCGAACCCCAAGGAGAAGTACTGGTTCGGTTGAAACCATTTTCATAAAACTCCTCAAACTGCATCATAATCTCTACAACTTAGGTGTAAACATCCTATAAAGAGGAATGGACACTGGTTCCGCATTTGGCATGAGGTCAATAGAAAATTATACCTCATTCTCTAGAGCCATACTTGAAAAGTCCTCTAGAAATATGTCCCTAAAAAATCCACCACTGAAGGAAAGTCTAACTGCGATGTCCCCTGGTCATCTCGATAATGACTGAAAATCTAGTTTATAACTCCACCTAGCCCATGATGCTCGGATCCTGCTCGACTCACCTAGACATCTAACTCACCCCGATGAAGAAAGGATTCATCCTCAGGGGATATGAAACTCACCTTGCGGGGATAGTAATCGATGACTTCCTAGAAGGGGACTAACTAGTCTATTCTGAGAATGACATCATATCTCTTCATCTCCAGGACATAGAGGTCCCATAAGAAGTGAAAACCTAAAACATCAAGAGGGCACATTCTACACTGACGAACACTACTCGTTCTATTTCCCAACGGCGTGTCTTGAGTCAATGTATCAGTAGAGGAAAAGATTCAGAGCCCCAAGTTCTTCAAAACAGCAACAGAGGTAATTATATGGTAATACCATGTATCGAAAAGAGTAGAAGATAAAACTAAGGCTACTACGATCATACCTCAAACTATAGAGGGTGCGGGATCCTGCTCTGACTAGTTCTGCTCTACTGCAAAAGCATGACCTATACCACAACATTGTGACCCCGCCTGACCACTATGAGCTAATCCACACTACTGTCGGTGAAAGACTACTGACTGACAACCCCGACCTCGACCTCCACCTCGGCTAGAATGGCTGGAAGAACTCCAGTTCCTAGACTGGGGAGAGACTAGTGGTGATGCTCCTAAACGAGGAGTCATAAATGAAACCTTATCAACAGCTTCTATTGACAAAACCTGAAAGAAGCACTGAAGGTGGCATATCTTGTTGCAAGATCGGCACTCCACTTGGTCTCTTTGGAACGGTGGCCTCGTATGCCCAACCCTACCACACTAGTAGCATTCCACCTGGCTACTTGTAGATGTGTCTCCCTACCTCGGTTTGCCGCGCGTAGACTCCCTACGATTCTTCCTGCTGTCAGCTGGTGAAGAACCAACTCTGTAAGTGTAACATCCCAAGATCTCATCTCCCAAATCTACCAGATTTCACTCCGCAATCAGTGTTCGGATGATGATGGAAGCGATGGACATCATCCTAAATATATTTAAATGTGTGTGGATCTCCCGTCTAAGACCATCCTCAAACATCCTTGCCATGAACAAACCATCTCATCCCTGTAGTGTTTTGAAACACTGAAGCTCAGTGAAACGAGAGAAATACTCCATGACAGAATGAATATGCTTCTCTCGAATCATAAACTCATGGGCTCAGTTGGCCCTCAGGGACTCTGGATAGAAGTATTCATAAAAGATGTGTTGAAACTCCTTTCACACCATAACCTGTTGATTAACTGCCTATGAGATCACATCCCATCACCTCTTGGTGGAGTCTCATAGCATGTAGGTAGAGAGATTGACCCACCTCTCTGGATGCGTCTCCAGATACTCTAAGATCATCATCATGGCTTCTAGCCATGACTGTGCAGCCTGAGGTCCTTCTTCTCCTGAGAAGGTGGGAGGATGATACTCCTGGAAAACCCACGTCAAGTCTGACATAGATGAGGCAGGAGGTAGAGCTCCCCAAATGTTCTTCATCATCCTCATAAAGCCCTCTCTGAACCGGGAATTTCTTCTATGTCAGGTAAAATGGATATTGCCATGACCGGCATGACATGAGGATATGCGGGAAGTCCTTGATCAACCATATCTAGTGTCTGATCACTTCCTGACAACTAGCATACAATCAGAGGACGTCTTTGTGCCATGAATCTACAAGGTCAAACACACACATTAGATCGCAACATCAAGGACTGAAAACTACTAGCCTAAGAAGGTAACAAGGGAATGAATCATTCAAAATATCCAAAACATTACTACACAGAGTGTATAAAGACTGCATGATGTGTTCCCTTAATTGATTTACATGGGCGTCTACTCCTGCCTAAACTGCTCATGTAACACCCCAACTACACGGCGTGTTGTCCAAACACACGACTTGTACGTGAATCATATTCCATGACCGAGTCCTTCTACATGGTCTAGCCACATGGCCCTCTTAAGAAAAAACTACACGGCGTGTTCAACCTAGACACAACATGTACTAGACATGCCTTAACTGACCCATGCTTTTTGCAACATGGCCTGACACATGGTTGACACTACACGGCGTGTTCCAGACGGACATGGCATGTATGTGAAAGGTAAAACTGACCCATGTTGTTAGTTACACGAACGGATCCATAGTAAACTATAAATGGCATGTTCCATGGGGACACAACGTGAACTTGAAGGGATTCCCTGACCCGTGTTGTTCGTCACACGGGTGGGTACCCATTTAATACTAAATGACAAGTAAAATTCAGGCACAACGTGTATTTGAAAAGATAACATTACCTGTGTTGTTTGTGACATGGCCGACATGACTATTTCAGACTAAACGACGTGCTAAACTAGTACTTGGAGTTTTCCTAAATGAACTTTTACAACCCTGTGTCCCTACCCACATAGTCAGGGACACTGCTAAAAACAACATGGCATGTATTAAAAATGTACATGCCATGTAATCTTGGTTTTTCCATACAATAGCCACATAACTGCACTGGAGCCTAGAAAACACAGAAAACCAATCATTAAGGTTCCAAATTTTGACCCGTGAGGTCCCATACTCCCTACGAATCAATGTTTGTCATCTCATACAAGTTATAATAAGGCAAACCAGAAATGATCCACCAAATTCCTATCATTGAGGGACCATAACACCTCAAGAACCAATGTTTGGCGTCCATCTATGCAATTCACTATAAAAACCAATTCCTTATCAATCAGAAGAGAGTTTATCAAAGAATCTATCACAAAATCATGCCTAATCAACACAATGTCTATCACAAAAACATGAAATAACTAATTCATCCAAGATAGCATGGCAATAATGCATGGCACGTGACTTCTAACAAGTTCTTATATGATGCATGAGATGACATACCATCATTTCTTCGGGTTCCGATAGAGATAGAACTGCAATAACAACAACGATAATAGCACAAAGAATGTGAATCACCCAACGGTGAATTCAAATCATCTATAAAATTGAAAACCAGTAAAAGTTTAATAAACGAGGTAGTATGGATTTTCCATGTACATGGGTTATCTACTACTAGGAACATCATAATACCAAGTAACTATTTTTTCATATCATAGGATAAACACCCCAAACTGTAGCTCAAGAGAAAAGAATCCCTCTGATACCACTTTGTAACATCCCGGTTCCAGAAGCCACCTAGAGGTGCCCCAAACCCGATTGGTCACATTGCCTGAAACGCATTTCCCTGAATTCCAGAGGCTACCAACTTGCTGCGAAGTCCTTGGGTGTGACATTGGGGAAACTATGACCTCATTGGCCGAGTACATAGTTGAAGTAGCAAATACATACAATAACGGAAGTAGTAAATACCAAACAACAGTAAAAATAGATGACTGATAAAGGAAACAACTGGAGAAAACATATTTATAAACGATTCTTGATACAAATATCTAGGAAATAATCCAAACTAGTAACAATGCTGGAAATAAAACAAAACAAAAAACAAGTAAAAAAGAAATATAAATAGCTCCTCAACATCAAAAGCCTATGTGTGATCCCATGATCCCCGCTCCACAGCATGTCAAGGACCTGAAGTCGAAGGGCGCTTGCGCTTATCTATATATGCAACAATATAATCTGTTTGGCCCAAAAGCATAACCCAAATAGGGTGTGAGACAAAATTCCATTATCAAACCACCCGAATATATGTGCCTAACAGTTAGTGAATATATGGCAGGTAAAGTGCAGAAAACAGTAAACAGGAAAGTACTCAGCAGCAAAGAATCCACAGTTTGTAGCATGTAATTTTAAAACAAGTAATAAGCCACTCAAGAAAATAGAAAAAACAAGTAACCCACTTGGTATTTCTCACATCCTAACCCTTATGGTTCAACCTACAAGTACTAGAAACCCTCAAGGAGGAAAAAACAGTCTCACTCCTCTGGTTTAGCTAAAGAATAGACTATCCGGGTAAGCACTCACGTCAATTCCCTCTATAGTCACGTATCATACTAAGGGAAATCTATGGAATAGCTGAGCGTTAATTCACCTTGTAGCCTGCATCGAGGAACTACACACACTCTGAGGAAAAACTCAACGTCAATTCCCCCTTTGGTCTCGCATCGTATTATAAAGACACTCTAGAGAAGCCCTTACATCCATTTTCCCAATGGTATACTACACTAGGTCACCACAGCCCTATGTAAAGTCAGAAAGTGTCGCATCGCGTAATGGCCCAAGTAACCTCAACAACTACTTGGCTATAATTTTATAGCATTTCAGCATGAAATGACAACAGTGATACCATCCTAAAATGCTAGGCATGGTAAAAACAACTGAAATAAAAAGTTAACTCTACCCAACGGTCCAGACAGGAAAGAGCATGCATGGAAAACACGTCCAAAGCCCAACAATTATCCCAAAAAATACTCAAAATCCTCTACTCTAGCATACAAGAACGGCAGTCAAACAATAGGGATAAAATTGTAAACACGCAATACCCTGTTCAAGGGTATTTGAAGATTTTTCACATATATTCAAATACTATCTATCGAAAGGCACGAAACACCTACCATGACATTAGGATATCGATATACATGAACCTCGAAGCATGATACTCAATGAAACGTAATAGATATAAGAAAAAGTCCAAAAAATAAAACTCATGATAACATGATAATGAAGAGGAATTGGAAAAAAATTCCCTAGGAGAAAGAAGATTGTACCGATGTGCTTCCAAGGCGATCGATGACGGTCGAATCAGATAACAGATAGATATTCGGGGGCTCGGAGAAGATTCGTAGTTGTATGGTCTCTCTCAGTCGAACGAGACCTAGAGGAAGACACCTCTAGTGATCAGACATGACCCCGATGCATTTAAGGGAAAAAACAAAGTACATGACATATAATATTGGAGTAAAAAACATGTACTCTTTTTTTCCCTACTCCACTTTAGGTGGCCTCCACATCACCCATACATGGTCGTGTGTAAGGTCATGACACGGCCAGCACACGACCTCGAGCAGAATCAATGTACAAGGTGTGTAATTATAAAGTACAAGATATGTTATTAAAAAATTCCTAGATTTTTCCCTTTTTCCCAAAAACAACCAGAAAATAAAAACATATCTAAAAAGGAGATATGGGTTCTTATAGGTATCCCACAACACATTCACACTGGTTATTGATGACATCCTATGCGTCAGATATCCCCCACCATTTTTACTACATTCCCTCTGTTACACAAACAACACCCTTATGGGCCACATCAATCTTGTATCTTCTCTACAAACACCTATTCCACCACAACCACGAATCCTAACCAATGACACCTTGGACACCAAAACCATATGTAACCACGGTTGAAGACACCTGGGACAGAACACCTACTGCTATTCCCGAAGACAATTGGTCCACATCCTGAAGACACATGGGAAACTAACCTACCCACATACACCTAGGCCAACCAACACAACATAACATGCTATCATATTCATGGGCCATAATGGACCTCAGGCTATCATAGCCTACCCGAAGCATCTTGGGTTACCCGAGAGAGGGCAGAAAATTGAGCTAAAAACTAGCCACTCATATGAATGTTGGGGAAAACTGTAGGACCCCGGGACACCCTGAGAGGGGAGGGGTGAATCAGGGTGACCAATTTTTCTTTTAAAGTGATGGATCTTGTTCCCACGTTGGTAGGAACTTGTTGAACCTGTATGATGATTAATATTAGAAAGCAAACATTCACATGCATAGAGAAGACACGACCCTTTTTACATGGTTCACCACTAAGGGCTACGTCCAAGGAGTATACGCCGACAGGTTGTCGGTCGTACCTAAATCCACTATCCTTCACTAGCTATAGATTTCAATGGTTCGAGTACAGTCACTCTGTCCCAGGCTCACTGCCTTTACAATGGTTCAGGGATAGCTCACTGCTTCCCTCGGGTCACTCCCGTTGACTCCCCCTGGCTCACTACCGTTGGTGAAGTCCCGCTCAGTTTATATACATGATGGTCCCTTCATCATTTTCATAAGAATGCATCCTTTGTTGTATGTAGATGCTCTATTGAGGTCTGATTGTCACCAGAAGAAGAATATCACTTTTCCTCGAAAGTATCGGGTAGTCTCTCGGCTTTCGTGCATCTCCAAACAGGCTGGTGGGCTTCAGCAAAACCAGACGTGCTTCTCCAAGACAATCGCGCAAGTCCCACTACGGCGTACAAGTCCAAACTAGCGTGCAAGTGTCATCAATTCACCTACACGATTCTTCCTTCCCCGACTTCAAACATGCGCGGTCCACTTCCTTTCTCTTCCAAACCACCTTGGGCGCACAACCAACAACCGGCGCGCAAGCTCTACTTGCGCGACAAAACAACCACCTGCGCGACTCGACCACCTGCGCGACAAGAGCTCGGACAATCTCGAAGTCTTGAGCTCCGTGAGAAATGAGAAGGGGAGGTCCAGTATTTATAGGCAAACTGGACCCCCTGCGCGGCGGCGTGCAAGTCCCTCGACGGAGCGCATGTCTTGTCTCCAGTAACCTCTGTCGCGCAACTCACTAGCGCGACCCAACCAATACATGTGCGACCTTCATTCCTTAGCTAATTTTTGATGTTTTGATTCTCAAAACCATATGGCACGCATGTCTTCTATCCTCCAAGAACTCGGCGCGCAAGTACCATTTCCAAAAACACTTCACTTTAAGACCCTGGTTCCAACAACACTTCACTGGGAAACGGCGCCACCTTCACTACTGTTTTCTGCTTGAACGGTATGATCTCTTTGTTGGTACACATCCTGAACTTCCACTGGGGATTGACAACAAACACCAAAAATACACCAAATCATGCTTTTAAGACCCTGGTTCCAACAATCTCCCCCTTTGGGTTTGTTGGCAATCTGAATAAATTCAATAGATCTCCAACCATGAGAAAACACAAAATGCAAGAATCAACTCAGCCAACACTCTACGTCTACGTGAGCAATTATAGGTGTAGAAAACAAGAGAGGAAGCTTGAATTGGGTTCCAGTGTTTTGAAATTCATCATGACGCCCGATGTTATCCTTGTTAAACTTCTCATCCAAATCTTACACTTCTCATCACAGAAGAATTTCTTGCCTTAAATTTATTGCTTTCTCACAGAATAATTTCTTGCCTTAAATTTATTCCTTTCTCCCCCATTGACAATAAAACCAAATACCAATAAGTTTTTCAACGTTCAGCTCAAGACATACTCCCCCTGGATAGTATCTCCCCCATAAACCGGCATCACAGCCATCATCAGATAAAAACAGTTAAAAAAAATGGGGAGAGGGGATTTCCGGATCCTCCTTATGTAGTAGGAGGTGGTTGAACACCGAGGTTCAACCGATGCTTCTCAAACACAACTGCAGACAATGGCTTGGTCAGGATATCAGCCACGTGCTAATCAGTTCCAACATGATCCATTCTAATCGCGCCTTGTTCAACCTTTTCATTTATAAAATGATACCATATTTCAATATGCTTTGTACGAGAATGATGAACCGGATTCTTTGTAAGATCAATTGCACTTTTGTTATCACAGTAAATCACCATTGGTTGCTGCACCTGATCACCAATATCTATTAGTTGCTGTTTCATCCAAAGCAGTTGAGTGCATGCCTTTGTGGCAGAGATATACTCAGCTTCAGCAGTACTAAGAGAAGTACTTTCTTGTTTCTTGCTCAACCAGCCAACACATTTCTACCCAATATAGAAAGATCCACCACTAGTGGACTTTCTGTCTACCACATCACCAGCCCAGTCAGCATCAGAAAATGCGGATAATTCACTATCCCTGCCTGCAAAAAAAAAACCCGAAATTATGTGTACCTTGAATGTACCTCATGATTTTTTACTGCTGCCATATGTTCCTCTTTTGGATTACTCTGAAAGTGGGCCACAAGGCATGTGGAAAAGACAATATCTGGCCTTGTCGCTGTCAGATACAGTAGGCTTCCAATGATCCTCCTGTACATGGTGGGATCAACAGATTCACCATCCTCATGCTTTCCATGTTTAGTTCCAACTGCAATTGGAGTTGACATTGGTTTGGAGTCTTGCATATTGAACTTCTTCAGTATCTCTCTTGCATATTTTTCCTGAGAAATGAAAGTGTATTCTTTCTTTTGAATCACCTACAGCCCCAAGAAATATGTGAGCTCCCCAATCATAGACATTTCAAATTCTGATTTCATGTGATTGGAAAATTCATCCACTAATTTGTGCCTACTGTAACCAAATATGATATCGTCAACGTAGAAAAGAACCATGAATTGATCATTTGGAGAATTCTTCACATAGAGATTGTGGTCAACTCCTCCTCTTTTGAATTCCAACTTCTTGAGATATGAATCCAGCCGTGAGTACCACGCCCGTGGTACCTGCTTCAAACCATATATAGCTTTCTCTAGTTTGCAGACCTTTGTTTCATCACTATCCAAAACAAAGCCCACTGGTTGCTCAATATAGACTTCCTCTTCGAGTACACCATTCAAGAATGATGTATTGACATCCATTTGATATAATTTATATCCTCTTTGGAGTGCCATGGCAAGGAAAAGCCTGATTGACTCCAGTCTAGCCACTGGAGCAAAGGTTTCTTCAATATCAATCCCTTCAATATGGGAGTATCCTTTACATACCAGTCGTTCCTTGTTTCTGATGACACTTCCATGCTCATCAAAATTATTTTTGAAGACCCATTTGTTACAAATCACATTTTGACCTTCCGGTCTCTGGACAAGATCCCATGTCTGATTCTTGTCAATCTGATATAACTCTTCATTCATGGCTTTTACCCAGGATTCATCCTTTGCAGCTTCTTCAAATGAGGATGGCTCCACAACAGAAAGAAATGCAGTTTGTTTGTTATTCCTCATCCTCCTTGTCTATGTAGGTGCATTCATGTCTCCAATTATGTTCGATAGATCAATTTCTGCTCTTCGATTTTTCTTACGAGGTTCAGACGCATTCTCACCATCCAAGATTTCAACTTCAGATTCTTCATCTGAGTCAACATCATGATGTGACTCTTGAGTATTTTGTACACCTTCCGCTATTTCTGTATTTGTATTTATTTCATGTTCACATTCATTCTCATCTTCTATTTCATCAGCATAGGTACCATTTGAAGTATTTGGATTTTTTCCTTCAATGATCTTAACATCATTTCTTTCCACAATCCTCCCCAAGAGTTTATTGAAACACTTGTAAGATTTGCTGTTCATTGGATACCCAAGAAAAATTCCTTCATCAGCATTGTCACCATACATTCCTTAGTTTCCTTTTTTATTCCGGATGAAACATTTGCTTCCGAAAACACGAAAGTATTTCAACAAAGGCTTCCTTCCATGCCAAAATTCATATGGTGTCTTTATTTCTCCCATATAAAGCCCTGTTCGATTCTGAATGTGCACTCCAGCCTCAACAGCTTCTTTCCAGTAATGGCGAGAGATACCACTCTCAATCAGCATAGTCCTAGCCATATTGTTGACCTGTCGATTCTGGCGCTCAACAACTCCATTTTGTTGTGGAGTTCTCACAGCATCTACCTCATTCTGTATTCCATGTTTTTCTAAGTAATTTTCAAACTCAATGGACGTGTATTACCCTCCATTGTCAGATCGTAGGACTTTTATTGTCCGGCCTGTATCGTTCTCTGCAATCCGTCGATAGGTTTTCATACAATCAAGAACTTGTCGCTTCCGGTGGATAACCATTACACAAGCCACTCTGCTATAATCATCAATGAAAAGGAAGAATTACCTTTCTCCATAGGTTCCAGCAACATTTATTTGGCCACATAAGTCTGTATGAATGAGATCAAGAAGATGTGATGCCCTTTTCTTCTTTGGTTGATATGAACTACATACCAGTTTCCCACGAATACAAGCATCACAAGAATTTTCCCGTTCACGTTTTAGAAAGGTAATATCCATGAATATCTTTAACTTAGATATCTTTTCCATGTATTGTTGGTTACTGTGCCCTAGCCTTCGATGCCATTAATTATTTACTTCTTCAACAGACAAATAGAAAGAGTTCACTTTGCTGTCAACCTGATATAAATTTCCATCTGTTCTACTGCCTTTCATAAGAGAATTTCTTGTTTTTCTTTTATGGTGCAGCCTTTTTGATTAAAGGTTACTATGATCCCTGAGTCACAGAGTTGACTTACACTCAAGAGATTGTGGCATAGACCGTCCACGTAAAGAACCTCAGTATTCTTCAGCTCCCCGTTGGCGAGAGCAGTATTCCTGCTGCCTTTGATCTTCAAAGCACCGTCATTACCAAAACGTACTGTTCCATCAACCTTATTTTCAATGTTCATCAAAAGGTCAGCATTTCCTTTCATATGGGAAGAGTATCCACTATCAAGGATCCAGGTGCTGCTGCTTTTTGTAGCTTTGAGTGCTACTTCTACAAGATTGGATTTCTCAATGTTCTTCTTCTCTTTCCATGAGATATTGGATTGAGCATAGGATAACGGTGGCCTTTTAATACATTATTCTACATAATCTGATTCTTCATACCCATGATCTTCTTCCAGAGGGGAAAACCTGTTTGTGAGAACAACATCATCAGGAGGATGAGCATAGTCCCGTCTTTGAGTTTTGTATGAATTCCTCATGTCGTACCGCTGCCTGCAATACATAGATTTATGTCCAAAGTTAGAACAATTAAAACAGTAACCATAAAAGATATTTATTCTATTAAATGGAGGATATGAAATCGTTCTCCTTTTTTGACTTCCCAGATCTTTTCCATTCATGTAGCTCTTTGCCTCTTTGCAATATGTCATGGTATGGCCCAGATAGCCACAGAACTGACACTTCATGTGAGGGAATGTCTTCTCACCTGAATCTTTCCTCATACCTTTATCCTTGTGAGAATAGTTTAACTCCTTATCATTTCTGAATGTTTGAGGATAATTTTCAGTTCTCCTTCTAGTTTGGATTGAGGGTTCCTTTTTCCGCACTTCAGGCAATGTTTTGACATGTTCAACCTTCGTTTTGTCTTTCTTTTGGATCTCTTTATTTTCCAACAGTTGATTTTTCAGCTTCATAGCCGATTCCACTCTTTCCCATGCAGGAGGGTCTTTGAACGCTCCAGATTTTTTCATCCCTATCTGAACCACATTTGGCTCTTGCTAGTAACTCTGCATCTGAGAATCTTCTAAGAGGTATTTTCTCCCTTGATTCTTTTGAAAATGATTCAGTTTCAAGTTTACTTCTAAGAGTAACAACTTCATCCTCAAGACCCTCAGCAGTCTTGGACTTTTCTTCCAGTCTTGACCTGAGGTAATTGATGACCTTTCCCTGCTCCTCAATTCTCAGTTTTAGATCCACTACATCATCATTGCTTTCAATGATTTTAGACTGAACTTTCAAAAAAAATTCGAGACGTTCAATTTCAGTTTCAAGTTCATCAACATATTCTGATGATTCTTTGACGATTTACTTCCACTTCTTACATCTCTTACATTTACTCTCAAGGTTGGAGAAGGCATCCTTAATTTGAATCTTTGGATTACCAATAGTAGTAGTCTAATTATCTCTGTCTTTATTGATTAAGGATTCTGATATTTCAGTGGTAGCCGTCATGGAAGCATGGTTTTTGGTTTTAAATTCTGGTTCTTCTTCCTCACAAAATTCAATATCATAATCTTCTTCTTCACAGACAGAAATCTTCCTATTCATTTTCTTTCCAGATTTGATGTCACCCTTTTTGAAAAACCTTTTACGAGGGTTCTCAATGTCTTCAGCTTCGCTCTCATCATCATCTAACTTTCTTTGGCACTGAGAGGCAATGTGCCCAACTCTTCCACAACGGAAGCATGAAAGAGGTAGCTTACCTCTAAATTTACCTTTCCCCCTTTTTCAACTTCTTGGAGATGAGGGAAATAATTTCATTTTCTTCTTCTTCATCACCACCACTATCTTCTGAAATTTTCAGTTTTTCCATGGATCTGAATGCCATTTCCTTGCTCACGTGAGTCGTGGCATCTTCGGGTTTGACTCTCATCTCATATGCCACTAAACTACTTAACAAATCGTCCAGAGATAGTTTAGATAGATCTCTTTCTTCGAGTGCTGACACCATTGCATTGTACATGGGAGGAAGTCTTCTCAAGATTTGATTTACGATATCAATGTCTTTGATTTCTTCTCCAAGACCTCTAATTTCTCCCACTACTTCAGTAATTCGATTAAAAATTGAGTCTGCATTTTCATTGGGGTGCATCTTTAGGGCGTCAAACCTGTTGTGTAAAACTTGAAGTTTTGCCTCCTTTACCTTTCTATATCCTTCATAAATGTTTTCAAGTTTATCCCACATATACTTTGCTGAAGTGAAACTCATCACCTTTAGATAGATCTGATCGGAAAGAGCTGCAGTGAGTGCATTTTTTTCTTTAGCATCAGCATCATGAATTTTTATGTCTGTGTCAGTCATAGCTAGGCCTGTTGGATCAGTGACTTGTATTCCTTGCATAGTAGAAAACAAAACTTCCATTCCAAGAGATCTTAGATGAGATCTCATCCTATTCTTCCAGATCTGAAAATTATTTCCATCGAAGAGAGGGACTCCCCTAACATTGACTGCATTCTCCGTGGCGACAAAGGACAGATTCAAATCCAACAACCTTTACCCTCTAATTCCACTTGTAGGACACCGGGACACCCTGAGAGGGGAGGGGTGAATCAGGGTGACCACTTTTTATTTTAAAGTGATGGATCTTGTTCCCAAGTAGGTAGGAACTTGTTGAACCTGTATGATGATTAAGATTAGAAAGAAAACATTCACACGCACAGAGAAGACACGACCCTTTTTACTTGGTTCACCACTAAGGGCTACGTCCAAGGAGCATACGCCGATAGGTTGTCGGTCGTACCTAAATCCACTATGCTTCACTAGCTGTAGATTACAAAGGTTCGGGTACAGTCACTCTTTCCCAGGCTCACTTCCTTTACAAAGGTTCAGGGATAGCTCACTACTTCCCTCGGGTCACTCCCGTTGACTCCCCCTGGCTCACTGCAGTTGGTGAAGTCCCGCTCAGTTTATAGACATGAAGGTCCCTTCATCATTTGCATAATAATGAATCCTTTGTTGTATGTAGATGCTCTTTTGAAGTCCGATTCTCACCAGAAGAAGAATATCACTTTTCCTCGAAAGTATCGGGTAGTCTCTCAGCTTTCGTGCTGCTCCAAACAGGCCGGTGGGCTTCAGCAAAACCAGACGTGCTTCTCCAAGACAGTCGCGCAAGTCCCACTACGGCGCGCAAGCCCAAACTAGCATGCAAGTTTCATCAACGCACCTGTGCGACGCTTCCTTCCCCGTCTTCAAACATGCGCGGTCCACTTCCTTTCTCTTCCAAACCACCTTGGGCGCGTAGCCAACAACCGGTGCGCAAGCTCTACTTGCGCGACAAAACAACCACATGCGCGACTTGAGCACCTGCGCGACGAGAGCTCGAACAATCTCGAATTCTTGAGCTCCGTGAGAAATGAGAATTGGTGGTCCAGTATTTATAGGAAAACTGGACCCCCTGCGCGGCGGCGTGCAAGTCCCTCGACGGCGCACAAGTCTTGTCTCCAGTAACCTCTCTCACGCAACTGACTTGCGCGACCCAACCAATACTTTCGTGACCTTCTTTCCATAGCCAATTTTTGATGTTTTGATTCTCAAAAACATATGGAGCGCAAGTCTTCTATCGTCTAAGACCTCGGCGCGCAAGTACCTTTTCCAAAAACACTTAACTTTATTGGCTGATTTTCAGGCCCAAAAATTTGGCAAACACTGGGAAATGGTGCCACCTTCACTACTGTTTTCTACTTGAACGGTATGATCTCTTTCTTGGTACACATCCTGAACATCCACTGGGGATTGACAAAAAACACAAACCATACGCCAAATCATGATTTGAAGACCCTGGTTCCAACAAAAACACCTCCCCCAATTAAATTCTGGTGTTTGACACAAAGTGATCAATGTAGGTGGGGTGCGTATAATAAACACAAATATTAATTTATACATATAGTTGAACAAGAACTCATCCCAAACTATGGGTCCTGAAACCAGCCCATACAAAAACATCCTCATTAATATTCCTACATTCCCAATAGAACAACAACCAAAACTAGAGGACCACCAATTCTTGTTATAATGTTCAAGTGGATTAATTAGAAAATAATTAATCACTGCCATGAAACTAACAAGATCATCCAGAAGTCAAAACAGATCTAATGCAGAAAAAAAACATCAATTTAGGCATTCAATCCCAGTTCTGTTGTAAGGTCACAACCTCACAGAGAATCATTGATGTCCCTAGATGTATTTTTACTAGACTAATCCCCAACACACATGCATAAATCAAAGATACAACTGACCACCGGGAGATCCCATCCCCATCCAAATCACCCCACAAACTGCAAACATACACAAAGAAGTTTCTAGATTTTTCCACACCATTCATTAAATTATTTTCATCGATTTGGTTTATAGGGATGATCTCACAAGGATTATTATTCATTTGGAATCCATTTTATCAATCAAATTTTTGTGATTAACAATTTTCCATCTTACATCCCTTCAATCAGAAATCTATATAGAGAAATAGTGATTCACTAGTACGCATGAAAGGACCACAACCAACCATGATTTTCCATGGGAATAAACTCATACAGATCAACACATAAGAGTTAGAATAAAATATCACTACTCTATCATTATTAAAAAAACCCCTTAATTCAATATAGACTGTTTATTATCTTCGTTATGGTTTGGTCTCATCTACGCCCAAAGTAATCGTTATCATACCCACCCTGCACGATAAAAAATAAATGATGATGCAGTTTAACCCCACATGGTTGATCGAGGATCGTTTTTTTCTCCTCGTTCCAATAACTGGGGATGCATGACTTGGAGAAGAAAACTCTGAGATCTCCAGGGGTGAGTAGGAAAATCTCTAGCACCTGCACAAGATTTTTCTCATGAAGAGGGACTCCGAATGAAACATGTAAAGGAAGGAGATCATAGAAGAAAAAGATCATAGGTGATAAAAGGACAGATCCAAGAGTTACGGGATTCACAATATAGTATGTATTAAAAGGAACATCACGGCTTTACCACATATTTAGAAGATTACACATGATTTAATTAATTTATATTTAGTAATTATCCTTGGAGACTACGAAAATAGAACAACTAACATGATGAATAAACATTAAATGAATAAAACTCATTAGATTGGATAAAATGAAAACATTTCTAAGGAAGAGGTGTGGAAGAGGGGTTCTCCACTAATTATAGGATTTAGGATAACATTTATAGGCATAAATATACTTAAACAATTTTAAAATAGGCAATAAAAGATAACAGATGAGGTAAGGGAATGCTAGGGGATGAAAACCATGGCAAACCCCTCCCCCCCTCGTGGATCACTTCATGTGAGGAACCAATAATTGTGATGGATCAGTGACCCTGAATGGTTCACAACCTGCCTTTACCATGATGTGATAAGGGAAATAAAATTGGCAGATCTTTCCTTCTTCATGTGGAAAGAGATATAATGATCCCTGAGTACCACCTTCAATAGGCCCCGGAGCAGCGACCAACACCAAGGCAATAGAATCACACATTATATTGATGTAATTACACTTTTTATTTAGTATAATCAATAGATATGATGGTAATAACAAAAATAAGTCAAAAAATTATTGTAAATGTAATCCCAAAACCAGTTCCTAATGCATGTTCAACGATAAATCCATACAAAGTAAAAGAAAAATCCCCTAGGAATGTACCAAAATAAAGGAAAATAACAAAATCAATTGTCCCAATGTCTGTGCTCGTATGGTCCCACAGGTTCCCTAAAGTCCTACTATAATCCTGTAATAAGCTTTATATGTGTAGGGTGATTATATATGTATACTTAGTATGGAAATACCCAAATCTCTCATGCACAAGTAGGGAGGAATTTTAATTCCCTGTAATGAAGTAGAGGTAACCGAAACACCTAGAAAGAAACAATCCACCCAGCCTCACAATGGAACAATCCCAAAATAAAGAATGTTTTTAAAATAATAGTAATTGATCATAGATATTTGGGTACCCCTCCCCACTAGTTATTGAAGAAATATTACATGTCACACTACATCTTCCATTTTCACTATAGTCACAGGACTGTCCCATAAAAAAACTTATGGGCCACCACAACCACACATCCCGCCAATTAACACCATGGTCATAACAACCATGCATCCCTCTCACTGACCCCTATCCCATCACAACCATACATAACCAAGCCTGCAGACACCTGTGCCAGAACAACTACCACCCTGCCCAAAGACACCTAGGCGTCATCCCGAAGACACTTAAGAAACATGCTAGCCCACACAAAGTTGAGACAACCACCACAACATACCATGTCCAATGATTCCTAGGTTATTATATACCTAATTCCATAACATCATGCACAAATAGTTTTAGGATACGTAGGAGATGGAGAAGAAATGAGCTAACTACAAGCCACTCATAGGAATGTTGGGGAAAACACCCTCCACCATGAAATGGGGGTGTTCGTTATGAATTGATCAACATTGGTGGAGTGCATATAAGAAACAAAAATAATAATTTACTAATATAGTTGAACAAGAACTAATGCCAACCTAAGTGTCTCGAAACCATCCCATACACAAGTACCCTCGTTACTATTCACACATGCACAAAAGCACAGTAGTCTCAACTAGAGCACCAACTATTCTTGTGATCATGTTCAAGAGGAATAATTTGAAATTAATTATTTATATCAAGGAAACTAATAGGAACATTCATAAGTAAAAAAAACCTTAATGGGGAAAATATCAAAAGATAAATTTAAGCATTTACACTTGGTTCTATTGTAAAGAAACAATGTCAAAAGGTATCTGTAAGATCCCTCATTGTACTAGAACCAAACCTAGAACCAACACAAGCACACATATCCTCAAGCCAACTAATCAATAGGATATACCATACCCATCAACACCACCCCACAAGCGGCAACCTCACACAATTATGATTCCCAATTTTTCAACAAAAATCATTGATTTCCTTACTGCCATTTTTTCCACATGGGTGATGACACATGTACTATTATTCATTGGGAATCCATTTTATCAACCAAATTTACATGATTAACTAGTTTCAATGTTACATACATTCAATCACAAGTATATACAGAGAAATAGAGGTTCACTAGTATGCATGAAAATACCACCAACAACTAGGACATTCCGTGGAAATAAACCCATATTGTTCCCAACATATGAATGAAAAAAATGAGTACAATAACATCATCATAAAAAACACCCCTTCATTATTTAGAAACCATTTGTTATCTTCATTAAGGTTTAGTTTCATCTATACCCAGAAGTTACATTATCATATACCCCCCCCCACATGATACACATTAAAGATATGTGATGGAAAACCCAACTTAGTTGATCAAGGATAGATGATTCCATGTAGTTCTAGGAAATGGGGACAGAAAAATTGGAGAAGAATGACTCAAAGGGTTCCTTGGGTGAGTAGGAATGGCTCCAGCATGGGTGAAACATTCATATCCTAAATAGGGACTCCAAACAAATAATGGAATGTAAGGACAATAGGGAAGAAGAAGATCTCATGTGATAAAAGTAAAGATCCTAAAGTTACAAGATGTACAATCTCGAATGACTTAAAAATATAGATTGTGGCTTCACCATACAGTTGGGAGGTTACACACAATGGAATTAATTTATATTTAATAATTATCCTTGGAGACTGGGAAGATAGGCCATCCAACCTAATGAATAAAAATTAAATAGAGAAAACACATTAGAGGATCTAAATAGGAAACAAGGCTTAGGCGAAGGAGTGACAAGGGGTTGATCTATTATTAGAGGATTTAAGATACCATTTATGGGGATAAATGACCATAAATTTTTTTTAAATATATTAGAAAACTAAAAATTATAGTTACGGGAATGGTTGTTGATGAAAACCATGAATCCCCCCCCCCAATGTGGCATCATTCTGGTGAGGCACCTATTGATGACACAATAATCGGGGGAACAAATCAGTGTCAATGTTAGGTGACACCACGATGACACCATTCCACCAACATCGGCTTCTTCCTGAGACAATGATAGGGTCCAAGATAGCTTGAAAACCAGAATTTGGGAATTTAATGGACCAAGATGGTCCAGTCCATTACATCAGATACCAATCAAACTATTCTTGTCCTCAGGAATACATGGTTAAACCCTAATAAAAAATAGGGGTCCAAAAAACCACCTTGCAAGATATATATTAGGTAAAACCCACTATAGCATTATTCAGAAGGAAGAATAATCCTCAATACCTATGAAAAACTCTCCCTATTCTATCTACTATACAACTATAGACACACCACCACTCATCTCACCTATTTAACCATACAAAAATTTAATGGTCGCATCATCTAGGCATATGAATTAGGGAGTTCCTTATTCAATGTCAAGATACAATCCACATTGGGTGGCACTGACATGCCTGCACAAGTTTAATTGCATCCACATTTATGCGTCTAGATTAGGGATCACGTCATACACAACTCATAATACAGACATTTCATTGACATTAAAATAACAGTGTAAAAAAACCCATCTCATTGTTTAAAATTTCAAGCATTACATCACATTCATGTACAAAACAATACAGAACAAAACTCAAAAAACATTGGGTAATGGACATGAAATTGCACAACCTGTTCTTCAATACTCTTCTCAAGGCCTCCAAGCCTCAATAACACGTGAACCGAGGGAATGGTTCATCCAAAAAGCATCTTCTCCTCATGATCATTGATCCTTACCGATCAATCCACGAACATTACATCATCCTAGATATCCATCTCTCCACATTCAAGGAAGAGTTTCTCATAATGTAGATACTGATGGATTTGAGACACATGGATGACTACGTTCACCCTCAGCAGTGATGGTTGTTGTGCTAGCTGATAAGCCACTTCGTCGGCCCATAACAACATCTCGATGGGTCCAACAATCCTGAGAGAATTCTTTCCCCCTTCCGAACCTCTGTTGCATGCACTGAGGGGAGACCATTAAGAAAACATCATTACCAACCTCAAAATCCAAGGGAAAACTCTTATGGTTGTTTACATCTTCTTCCAGCCATGAGCCACCTTCATCCTCTAATGTTTAAGCTGAACCTTCTCTGTTGTACTCTGAACCACCTCCGGGCCAAGATCATCTGCCTCCCCAACCTCCTTCAATCATATAAGTGAATGACACACCCTTGCATATAAGGCATCAAATGGGGCCATGATAAAGGTAGTGTGTTATCTATTATTGTTGTAAAACTCTACTAGAGGCATGTGTATTACCCACGATCGCCCAAATTCCAAAATACATGCTCGTAGCATATCATCCAACATCTCGATGGTCCGCTATGTCTGCCATATGTTTGGCGGTGGAAAGCCATGAGGAGACATGGCTAGCGCAATGAGGGTCCTGGCCAGGAGGTTCCAGGACATTAAATATAATAAGATAGATGGAATACTATAAAGAAAAAATATAACATATCATAATATTAACAATATTAAATAAAATACATTTCAATAAATAAGTATATAAACCTCACAATATAAATGATTGGTTAATATGTAATATGTCCCCCAGATGGGACCAGAATGGTCAGAGAATTTACATGTTAGAAGATTCATGGGATACATTAGTTATACAATATAAAATATCATCATCATAACATAATCACAAAAAATCATAATAATCACTGATATTGTAACATAAAACCATTACCATTATTGTAACATTTTAAATTGTAATACCCATGAAATATTAAAATAAAATGGAACATTAAATATAATAAAAACAATAATATTCAATGTATAAAATTTAAATACATAAGTATATAAACCACACAATATAAATTAGTGTTGAATATGAAATATGTCGCCCAAAAATTAATGTGACACTAAAAATACCCTACCTCAAGTATGAATTCCTTCATAAATGATTGGAGATCATGAATATAGTTATAGATTTATTATAAGTATATTAAATAAACATAAAAATATTAATCATACCATATATGAATTAATTATAACATTTAATCTACATTTTATTAACATATCATTCTTCATTCAGGGTTTTGGGTGAGAACTTCATTGTTTTTCATTTATGATTTGGTTCAATAGCATTGGTCATTATATATTTGAACATGGTGACATATTATAAAAAATATTAATCCTGATATAAATCACATATAAGTTTAATATATATATATTTTCATCCATACATATAGCTATATAAAAAGTTATTACACCATTAGTGGAGATGGTAGTCCATATGTACAGATGAACATTGCTTTCACCTTTGGACCTATTTAAAGAGGGAAAGGTAAATAATAAGTAGACATTAAATAATTATTATTATATCATATAAATCTTATATATTCATTAAAAAATTATTTCTTACAATCCATGTAATTCAAAACTGAAAAATCAATCACATCACTTCATAGAAGTTGTAGTCCACATAGATGCTCAAATGGCACTATCATTTTCCAACATACTGGGAGGTAAGAAGTTTAGTATGATATTAAAATTCTATAAGTATATTTTTTTTAAAATATCATATACAATTATTAATCACATCATGATAACTATCAAAAAAATATAGTCCAGATAAATGAATTGTATTTCCAGACAGAGACGGCAAGTCACACCTACGCACAGTTGATACTTTAACATACAATTTATTAGAAATAACGATGGATAATTATGGTTAATAACCATAATTAAACAACCATATATTTTTGATAAATATTTTTTTTAATGATAAAAACATATAATTATAAGAGGGAAAGGATGATGTGATTATAATGTTATCGAGTAATGAGATTTCCACTTCATTGAATGAACTCCCTTATATATCCATTTAAGGATTATATGGATGAAAATTTTGGAATACAGTCACCACTATAATGATAATAAATAGTTTTAGAATATATATTGGTAGTTTTTTTATGAAATATATCTCTCAATGTAGTGTATATAAAATATGGAATGATGTTATTTTACAAGGGAGGAAAATGACACACTTGGAATTACTAAAATGAAAAAAATATAATTAAGTCCCTATAAAGGAATATGATTACATAAGGAAATATATTACTTGAAAATAGATTAAGATAAAAATAAATTCAACCATTTTAATCATGATTGGTTATTTTTTCATTTTAATCCTTCTGTTTCTTCATAACCTCCCCATTAGCCATTTTTTAATTTAATCAAGGTAACAATTATTTCAATCATAAAGGTGAAATTATTTTAATATAATAAAAAATGTGACTCATAAATGTAACATGCATGATATTTACAACCAGTTAACATTCACATGGTTTATTAAAGGTTTTTATGAAATTTAAATAATATAATAAAATATAATTTCTTATAATACAACATTAATATCAATTTTGAAAGAATTTAGTTATTTTGACTATGAAGAAACTAATAAAAAGATATAATTCTATTATAATAGTTTTATATAATACTAATATGTCATAGTTAACCAAAAAACATTAAAAATAATAAATAAATGAAAAATATATTAATTTTAATATTTTAAAATAATTTATTTTTTTTATATTAATTAAAGAACTAAGGTTTCATTTTTTAATACTCAACTAAGGTAATAGTTAAATTTAAAAAATAGATATAAATTATTATCCTAAAAAATATATATTTCAAATAAAATTTTTAAAAATAAATATTATATTTTAATCCATATGTAATTATTTTTAAATGACATTAGAGTTACATTTTTTATGTATTCATTTATTTAATTAATATAATGGACAATATCAAAATGAAATGGAACCATGGGACCATATATACATAAAATGTATGTAATTGGATAAACTAAACTCACATAATAGGATTAATTCAAGTCTTAGTGATATTATTTATCCTTATTCCAATGATTCAACCAACTTTAACTCATTTTACCCTCACCGAGGAGACAAAATATTACAGTGGTAACTATTCATTTTGACTCAAAATAAATGGGACCTAGTTACAAAATATTTTCATTCATATTAAAAATATGGAATCATTTTTTCTTGATTCAATTGGTATATTTGGATAAAACTAATTTCAAGATAACTTTGAAGAATAAAATTGAAAATCATTGGAAAAATA
The DNA here is from genome assembly GCA_963277665.1 of Viscum album. Taxonomy (NCBI): domain Eukaryota; kingdom Viridiplantae; phylum Streptophyta; class Magnoliopsida; order Santalales; family Viscaceae; genus Viscum; species Viscum album. The sequence continues at coordinate 1,701,879,294 of OY728127.1, forward strand.
CATTTTAAGCATACAATTTTATTTTTTTATCTTATCTCATGAAAATAAATATATTAGATGAATGTTAAAAAAATTATATAATATAATATATTTATATATAATTAAAATAATTCAACAATATTGTGAAAATAAATTTATGAAAATAATTAAACATTGAATGTATAAAACTAATATTTTTCATAAAAACTTCTCTATTACTTTTAACAGTTTTTTAATTTCAATTAAAATCAATAAATATCTAATAAATTTATTTTACAAATGAGTGAACCATTTTATCATTGTAATTTAGTTATTCTTATAAATATCGTCAAATACAATGTGTTGGTAATAAATGTCACATAAAATAATAGTATTATTATAATATATTGGCGTATGTTTACACTCAATCTTTCGAGTAACACACATTATCAGTAAAATAAAATTTATTTAAAGATAAATATATTATATAATATCTCGGTGTTGCAGTTTCAATATCAAATACTTGAGTAAAATTTATCTAAGTATAATTTTATTTAATATCATTGGATAAACATTTATATTTATTTGGGTTATCAGGTTTATTAATGGAATTATAATCATTATTCTTATTGGAAGCCATTATAATGTTGATATAAATTCAACTTTATTTCCATGGTTTCATTATGATATGATAATAATTGATTTTACAAAGAAACATATGTATGGATATTGATCGTTCTGGTCCAATATTTCCCTATAATGCATTGGTTATTTTTTATATCTCAAATATAATAAGGATTGGAAATAATGGTTTTCTTAATAACGCATGATTTAAATGGATTTTATTTTATATTAATTGTGTATAAATATTGTTTTTTTCGAAGGTGAATTGATAATTTGTTTTATAAAATAATCCCAATGGTTATGATTAATCCACCTTTCAAGGGTTATTTTAATTCTAGTATTTGTATATTACATGTTTCAACATATTTTCTATGATATAACACACATTTATGTTATGTCCTTCCATATGATTGGATTTATGATCTACGACTTACTAGGTATAAGATTATTATATATCTATATTAACCATAAATATTACTCTAATTCTCACTTATGATTGTTTATTATTATCACTTATGATTACAAATATAGAGCTTCTAAGATCACCCCTTTACTAATGTTCACTTTCCACTGGGTATGAGTAAATTTAATAAATATGATGTGTCAATAGGGTTACATTCTTTGTAAAAATATACGGGTAATTTTAAAACCATTTATTGACTAAATATTATCTTATATAGTGTAAAAATATCTATTAGTTAAAAAATATGTTAGTTATGTTAATTAATGTATTTTTTTAATTATTAATAACTCTAAACATAAAAGTATTGGGGAAATAAATTAATGAAATATTTTCATTAAATTCATGAAATTGAGATGGTCACATTAGTGGCCTATCAGTGATGGTATTTGATAAGGTAATAAATACATTTAATTGTATGGATATTTTCGATTGATGATAATTTAGGAATTTTGAATAAAATCAAGAGTTGATAATATAAAGATGATCATAGATTCAGTTGTATCGATACCCATTTGTGATGGCATGAGAAATAATAATGATATATTATTATGTTATTATTATTATTATTATTATTATTATGAGTGATCATTAATTAAAACCCTTGTGGTAATCCTATTTATAGAAGAATATCCTGGAAATTTTATATAGTATATATTGTATAGTTTATCAGGTAATAAAATCCCTAATTTGATAATAGAAAGAGGATATAGTTTATAAAATAATTAGGATTAGTGTAATAACTCAAAAAAATGGGACAAATATGTATTAACACAATCATAAATATGTGTATTATTGTTAGGACTAATAATACACCCATGGATAAAAACTCTCATGTGTTATCATTTGTTAATTTATATTCACTGTAAAAACATTTATGAATGATTTTATTATAAGATTAACTATTTATGAGAGATAATGTAATATTATAAATACCATGGAAATAAAATACTGAAACATATAGAGTCACAAGATATCTTAATAAATTTTATAATGAGTATACATGTTCATATGATTATTTACGAAGCTTTTGGATATAAATATAACAATTTTAGGTTTATTTTATGGTTTAAATTTTTTTCATGAAATTGAATTTATCAAATATATCTCTCTAAATACTCTAAATACATAAATATGGAATCATATTTTGATTAATATTTTAGAATCTAAATGATAGCCGGTTATGATAGAATGGTATAATTCCATGCCATTCATGTGATCCAAAGGTTCAAATATCATTATATATTATACTTTGACACATGTATAAAATTTAGTTGGTATTAGATAATCATATTATAAAATTATAAATAATTTTTTTACAGTGCAATTTATTTAGAGTTGGGGGTGTAACTATAAGGCCCCAGCCTTAAACCTTACTTAATCTTGAGTTATTACAAGATTGAATATTGAGGATCTTTTCAGGTTTAGAGTTTTAGAGAATTAGATCATTAAACTTGCATTACATTCCATATTTAAACAAAGTGGTTACATGAAAGACAGTATTCATTCTTCCCATCAATGAAAACATATTTAAAATTAAACATGGATTATTTCTTGACAGATCCTTGACATTGTCATCACATCATGTACCCTTCCCTTGACATGTGAAAAACATTTCAAAAACTTGGGATGAGCATAAAAAGCTCAGTAAGGGATATAAAAATATGGAAAGGAATCATGAGTACATGTATACATAAGAATGAAATCATACATTACCCCTAAAACATAGGCACTTTAACATACCTAATAAAATCATAGAAATCATATGACATAAAGGTAACTTGAGGCATTCATAACATTCTTACGTAGGGAGTAACCCTCTTGGTTACGTTTGGAATACCCATCACAGTATATTCCCTAAATCTCTTCGGAGAAACCTTAACGTTTCACTCCTTCGCGTTACCCAATGCATTAGAGAGCTATATCGGGCTCACCCGCCCTTAGTTTATCACGGAACCACCCGTTCATCATAAAAATGCCCAATAACCATAACATAATCGTATCACATAAAACATGAATAAAGGAAACATAACATTTCCAAATTTCAATCACAATATAACATTTTAGGATATTCAAATAATGAATCCATTAAAAAACCATTTCAAAACCATTTAAAACATTTAATAAAGAGATTTTTGAATCAAAGTGTCCCATACCACCTTGATGCTTAAAATTGTAAACCATTAATATCCATATAAATAAATCCTTAAAACCATTTTGAAAACATGGATATTAATAAGAACCAATAATTAAAACATTTAAAACGATATTTTGGTTAAAGGGGTTTTACCAAAATTAGTGACACTTGAATACAATAATTGAGGAATAACATTTAGTCAGAACATTATAATATCATGAGCATAAATGGATTCATGATATAATACTCCAAAGGACAGTATATACACCATATAAGAGTGAATTTGTGAATAACAACAATGAACCCTCAATAGAAATGTCAAATGTGATGAAATCCCTTATAAAGAAGGTATCCTTAAATTAAGGACAAATCAATCTCAAAAATATGTGTGACAAATATAAATACACCCAATATATGTGGATATTAAGTGTAAAACAATAAAAGTTCATTCACACATATTCAATGGATGACATATTCAATGAACACATGTTGAACGCAAAGAAATCGAAATTGGGTTAAAAAGTTTCCTTGACAGCCTAACGGCATCACATCAAAATGAGTTGGTGAGAGATAAAAAGTGTATCTCATCACTTGGACATAAAATTTACATCAATAAGGATATATGATAACATATCCCAACATAACAATATGTAAATGAAAAGACCCAACAAATGAAGTCTTTTAAAAAGAGGAGGGTGAAAGGTTCCCTTACCGACTTGGGTATCTTTCAAGACATACACCCCATGAAAGAAGGACAATAGATCATTGTTTTAAATACTCATAAACGAAAGTATATTACAAAAAGAGTAGAATAATGGGCAGTACATACACCACTCAATGTAATTTGTGGCAAATGTAGCATAAATCTCACGGGAATAAAAGTGAGATGAAAAATCCCTTACGAAAACTCGGCAGCCTAACGGCGCCACATAAAACTTCTGAATATGGATTGATGAGATCAAATAGGGTATCTTATCACATTAAAATAAAATTTAAAGCAAGAGGAATATAAAATAACATCCCCTAACATTACAAAGAGGAGATTAAAAGAAGTGACATAAAGGAGAGTACTTAAAAAGAAAGAGAGAGGTTAGATCTCTTACGAAAGTTCGGCAGCCTAACAGCGCCACTCAAAACGTCCAAAATGGATTGATGAGAGAGAATAGGGTCTCTCATCACATGAACATAAAAAATACAGTAAGTGTAATATAAAATATCATCCCAATAACAAGAAAGATTATCTTTAAAAGGAATTACATAAAAGTGTGTACTTAAAAAGAAAGAGAGGAGTAGGATCCCTTACCTCGTATCCGACTCGACCCGACCGTTCTTTAATCTCCTAAATAATAAACTTGAGTTAATTTATACTTGCTTAAGAACCTTTTCCAAGTTCATTATTCCTTTTATATCAATTATTGACATGTTATAAACATTAGGTAATCATATAAGATAATAATGTTTGTTTTGTCGATATTTGGTTCTTAAGTCGAAAGTGGACTTCTTACAATTACATGTTGTCTGTGTGGTCAAAGGTTCTTTATATACAGAATGACATTCCTGATTTGGATATAATATATAGAATATATATCTAGAATATACATGTATTTATAATATCACATAATCATTTAGAGGTAAGAAATGAAATGCACCGTTCATGGAGACGGTAAGCCGTACGTACGCATGAACGCTACTTTCATTTCTTTGTCATATTAATAGAATTAAAACTAAATGAGAGGTATGTATATTTTAATTACATAATTATATTCATCATTTATATGTATCATTCATCATATATATCCATTATATACATGTACTTATAAAAGTACATTACACTTGGGGATAAGAAATGAAATGCACCGTTCGTGGAGACGGTAAGCCGTACGTACGCATGAACGCTACTTTCATTTCTATCTCATACTTTAATGTAATGAAATAATAATGATATAGAGGTATATAATAATTCCAGTATAAAATCATATATAATAACATTAAATCCATCCTTTATACGTCCCACGTATGGCATTAACGAATCACATCACTTTTAGGGGGCGGTAGTCCGCACTTCCTAAAATGAAGATATCGCATATACCCAAAATGGAAGCCTTAATGTTAAGACACAAATGAAAAATACAGAAGAATAAGTAAAACATAAACATATTATATATCATATATAAAAGTAGTGACATCATAATGGACACCGTTGAAGGTGTTAAATGAGTATTGAACAATCATCGTTTCAGGAGGCATAATTTCGCCATCCACAGAAACCGTATGTTCTTTAACCATTTTATGTAGTTGTGTGAGAGTCTAGCTCGAATAAATCTTATAACAACATCCTAGTATATTGAATATACTGGTGTTGTTACAAAAGAAGTAAATAAAAAGAGTTTAGGGGGTTGGAGAAGAAAAATAAAACAAATGAACATGAGAGAATGAATTACCTTTAAAAGTGTAAATCCTTTTGATTTGAGCCTAATGGCTTCCTTTGAATTGATTCTTCCCAAAGGGAATCCTCTAGGATGAGGAAAGGGATGTGGAGAGAGTAAATGGGAAGGGTTTGGCCGAGCCAAAGGCTTGAGGAGTGTGTGAAATGAGGTAGAGATGGGGGCCTTTTATAAGAGGAGAGGAGGGGCACTCTTGGAAAGTAAAGAAATATTACTTTATTTGAAAATGTGTTTCGGTTTTAAAAGATCCCACATTGACATAATTCGTGGATAAGGTGATAAGGGTTCTAAATCCACACATCCAATAAGTTTTGGACATGTGTAGTTCATAGATTTTACATTATCTTTCCATTTTATTTAAATCGTCAAATAATGATGTCATCGCTGCATCATTATTATGTCATAAATAATATAATTTATTTAATGTCTAAAAAATTATAAAAAAAATACTATGATGTAGGAAATCTTTTTAGCTTTCTAATTAATATTTATAATAAAAAATATGATCAATATAACCCCATGTAAAAATTGTTTTCGTAAAACATATGATGTTTGTGTCATTTTGACTTTTACATTAAATAAAAAGTTATTTATGTCATTTCCCAACCAAAGTGTCTCCATGGGGTCCCCAAGTTGACCCATGGCTTTTCTGGGTCGGCCATGACACAACCAATGAGGTTAGGACATGTCTCAAGCTCATCTTATTTTATTAAAGCATTATTTTTACCTTAAACTACACTAATTACAACTAATTGCGATTAAAAACTTAATAAGTTACTATTCACCAAAAAATTATTTTTATCCCATTGAACCACATTTTACTTCTTAATGACAACCACGTATGTCAGATTTTTGAAATTCAAAACACAAATATGGCAAAATTTCATTTAAACGGAAAAATCAGTTTTTATAAGTACCACTTAGTGGTTTCACTATTCATCAAAAATTGAAGTTTTTCAGAAAAATCCCAAAAATTCACCATAAGCTATATTTGATATTCCGAAACCAAAAATGAAGTATATTTTATAAAATTCAAAACATATAAGTCAGGTTAATTAATTTAATAATTAATTCCCGCTGTCAAAGCAAATAACGTGTTTTTATGAAACAATAAGTATCAAAAGATTGACACTAGTTTAAGTCTGATTTCAAAGTGAAATTAATTCCAACAACCACTATTGGATTTAATGGTAAAAATATTTTCTAATTTAAGTTTAAAACCAATTCAAATGATAATCTAATCATATAAATAAATTATATTAAAAAGAGGTTTTAAATTAAAATACAACATTTTACACTATTCATTGAAAAAAATGAACTTTATCGGAAAGATACCAAAAATTTACAAAAAGTAAATTTTGATGTCCCAATTCTAAAGAAGAGTTTTATTTGGTACAAAATAATGTATAAGAGTGATCAAAACAATATTTAATTACAATTCTCCATCAATAGGTGATAAGTGAACCTTTAGTGAAAATTAGGGTATAAAAGCCTAAAATTGAATTCTTTCTGTATTTTAAGCCATTATCTTTTATTGGATAAGTGTAAAAACATTTAAAAACATATATAATCATATTTTATTTAATTCTATACAATCCCTCCAATACAACGGCTACATGTTAACTACCATTTAAAATAATATTATTTTATTATTAGAGTGCATGGTAAGATTCCCAAGAAACTCGTTGTTGCGTGTTGGGTACGCCATCGAGCATAGCGTCCCCTTTAAAGTCATATCAATATTTTATTCACAAATATGGTTAAATATGAAAATTTCATATTCTTTATTTACCTGGGGTGTTACATCCTTCCCCCCTTTTGGGAATTGCGTCCTCGCAATTTTTAAAATTGGACTTCGAAACATCCTTGAAAGTCCCACATCGGAGAAGAGTCGGTAAAACAATCACTTTAAAATAAAGAAATATAAGTACAAAGGTCACCTGAGTTAAACCATACTTGGATTCCAAGTATGAAAACATGGACATGGAGGAGAAAACATAGGGTCATGTTCTGATGGAGAGTGATAGAAAACATTTTTAGGAGAAAGTTAACCATGAGAAAATCACAAACTTGTGATGGGTTAAACGGTATTCGATTCCCCAGTAGGAAAAGTTAATATACAACATTTTTGTTTTATGTTAATTTTTATTGAGGAATTTATTCATAAGGAAACATAATCACTTATCATGTTGACTCTCAACTTTTATTAGATTCCTTACACAAACTCATATTTTCTCCAAAAGGCGAGTATTTAGGAAGACTTGTTCACATTAAGAGTACTATAATAAACTCCTAGAGAATCACCTAATCCAAAAAATAGAACTATATACATCCCATATGTTTAGGATTTAACCAAAACCAAAACCAAAAAGGTTAGTACAAGGTCAGATAATCCAGAAAAGGACAACCCATTATAAAAAGAAAATCTATTCTTAACCTCCAAATTTTTTCCAACAAAACCCAATGTACAATGAGGACCGTTCTATAATCAATTGGTCCATAAAATTCTTCAAAGTAAACCAAACTAATATTGAAACCTAAATATTTGAAGGATTTAGTCACATAGTCTTCCAAGTTAAATCGTAACATTTATCTCCAAACAACATCAGTTGCTCCTAAAGTCTCGTATTGAAAAGTAATTAACCTATTCACATATCCTCCATGATTGGTTAATCATTTTCATAAATAACCCAAAATCAACTTACTCAAAATTCATAAAATCATATAACTAGAAAGAATCAGTCAAACTAACCAGGGACTTCACGTAGTCTAGTGGTAGGCGATAAATACCAGTCGCACTTTGGTTGTGGGTTCGATTCCCGCAGCTTTGTCCGACGCGACGGGATGTCACACAGTCTGCGTGTTGTCCTTCTTCCAAAACTATATTATTCTTAAAACATTCCCCAAAATGAGATAAAATCTTCAAGAATAATAATAACAAATTTTAACCTCAAATTTATCTCATGCCCTTCATTTTCCATCATATCATATAATAACCCATAATTACCTCAAAAGTAAGGATCATATAAACCCTAATGGTTACCTTAATAATTATTACCTGAATTTCCACATCGAGTTTTCCATCTCGTACATGATGCATTAGAGAACTCACCAAGGTTCAAGTGGTTGATCATGACTCCTTGATAATTGGTTTAGAAAAACCATGAGATTCCTCATTGAATCCCCCATCTCATCTAGTATCTTAATCAGAGAACCACCACAGTTTCCTTCAAACCCATTGTCACTTTGGTTCCTACTAGATCCAGCCATTTACTAAAACCAAAAACGTTAGTGTGAGTATATCAAAAAAACCATCATGTAATAACGAGGAAGGTAAACACTAAGATATACTTACTCATTCACTTTATCTAAAACTAGGACTCATTCTGAAATCCTAACCATTATGGTAATGTCACTTATGCTTAAAGAATACCCTAACCTCTAATGTTATCTAAAACGGCCTTTGATACCAACTATAAGGCCCCAACCTTAAACCTTACTTAATCATGGGTTATTACAAGATTACACATTTAGGATCTTTTTAGGTTTAGAGTTTTAGATTATTAGATCATGAAACTTGCATTACATTCCATATTTAGACAAAGTGGTTACATGAAAGACAGTATTCATTCTTCCCATCAACGAAAACATATTTAAAATAAAACATGGATTCTTTCTTGACACATCCTTGACATTGTTATCACATCATGTACCCTTCCCTTGTCCTGTGAAAAACATTTCAAAAACTTGTGATGAGCATAAAAAGATCAATAAGGGATATAAAAATATTGAAAGGAATCATGAGTACATGTATACATAAGAATGAAATCATACTTTACCCATAAAACATAGGCACTTTAACATACCTCATAAAATCATAGAAATCATATGACATAAAGGTAACTTGAGGCATTCATAACATTCTTACGTAGGGAGTAACCCTCTTGGTTAAGTTTGGAATACCCATCACAGTATATTCCCTAAATCTCTTTAGAGAAACCTTAATGTTTCACTCCTTCGCGTTACCCAATGCATTGGAGATCTATATCGGGCTCACCCGCCCTTAGTTTATCACAGAACCACCCGTTCTTCATAACAATGCCCAAGAACCATAACATAATCGTATCACATAAAACATGAATAAAGGAAACATAAAATTTCCACATTTCAATCACAATATAACATTTTAGGATATTCAAATAATGAATCCATTAAAAAACCATTTCAAAACCATTTAAAACATTTAATAAAGAGATTTTTGAATCAAAGTGTCCCATACCACCTTCAAGCTTAAAATTTTAAATCATTAATATCCATATAAATAAATCCTTAAAACCATTTTTAAAACATGGATATTAATAAGAACAAATAATTAAAACATTTAAAACGATATTTTGGTTAAAGGGGTTTTACCAAAATTAGTGACACTTGAATACAGTAATTGAGGAATAACATTTAGTCAGAACATTATAATATCATGAGAATAAATGGATTCATGATATAATACTCCAAAGGACTGTATATACACCATATAAGAGTGAATTGGTGCATAACAACAATGAACCCTCAATAGAAATGTCAAATGTGATGAAATCCCTTATAAAGAAGGTATCCTTAAATTAAGGACAAATCAATCTCAAAAATATGTGTGACAAATATAAATACACCCAATATATGTGGATATTAAGTGTAAAAAAATAAATGTTCATTCACACATATTCAATGGATGACATATTCAATGACCACATGTTGAACCCAAAGAAATCGAAATTGGGTTAAAAAGTTTCCTTGACAGCCTAACGACATCACATCAAAATGAGTTGGTGAGAGATAAAAAGTGTATCTCATCACTTGGACATAAAATTTACATCAATAAGGATATATGAGAACATATCCCAACATACCAATATGTAAATTAAAATACCCAATAAAAGAAGTCTTTTAAAAAAGAGGAGGGTGAAAGGTTCCCTTACCGACTTGGGTATCTTTCAAGACATACACCCCATGAAAGAAGGACAATAGATCATTGTTGTAAATACTCATAAACGAAAGTATATTACACAAAGAGTAGAATAATGTGCAGTACATACACCACTCAATGGAATTTGTGGCAAATGTAGCATAAATCTCACGGGAATAAAAGTGAGATGAAAAATCCCTTACGAAAACTCGGCAGCCTAACGGCGCCACATAAAACTTCGGAATATGGATTGATGAGATCAAATAGGGTATCTTATCACATTAAAATAAAATTTAAAGCAAATGGAATATAAAATAACATCCCCCAACATTACAAAGAGGAGCTTAAAATATGTGACATAAAGGAGAGTACTTAAAAAGAAAGAGAGAGGTTAGATCTCTTACGAAAGTTCGGCAGCCTAACAACGCCACTCAAAACATCCAAAATGGATTGACGAGAGAGAATAGGGTCTCTCATCACATGAACATAAAAATTACAGTATGTTTAATATAAAATATCATCCCAATAACAATAAATATGAGCTTTAAATGGAATGACATAAAAGTGTGTACTTAAAAAGAAATGGAGGAGTAAGATCTCTTACCTCGTATCCGACTCGACCCGACCGTTCTTTAATCTCTTGAATAATAAACTTGAGTTAATTTCTACTTTATTAAGAACCCTTTACAAGTTAATTATTCATTTTATATCAATTATTGACATGTTATAAACATTAAGTAATAATCTAAGATAATAATGTTTGTTTTGTCGATATTTGGTTCTTAAGTCGAAAGTGGACTTCTTACAATTACATGTTGTTCATGTGGTCAAAGGTTCTTTATATCTAGAATGACATTCCTGATTTGGATATCATATATATCATATATATCTAGAATATACTTGTATTTATAATATCACATAATCATTTATAGGTATGAAATGAAATGCACCGTTCATGGAGACGGTAAGCCGTACGTACGCATGAACGCTACTTTCATTTCATTGTCATATTAATGGAATTAAAACTAAATGAGAGGTATGTATATTTTAATTAAAGAATTATATTCATCATTTATATGTATCATTAATCATATATATCCATTATATACATGTACTTATAATAGTACATTACATTTGGGGATAAGAAATGAAATGCACCATTCATGGAGACGGTAAGCTGTACGTACGCATGAACGCTATTTTCATTTCTATCTCATACTTTAATGGAATGAAATAATAATTATATAGAGTTATATAATAATTCCAGTATAACATCATATATAATAACATTAAATCCATCCTTTATACATCCAACGTATGGCATTAACGAATCACATCACTTTGAGGGGCGGTAGTCCGCACTTCCTAAAATGAAGATATCGCATATACCCATAATGGAAGCCATAAAGGTAAGACAAAAATGAAAAATACAGAAGAATAAGTAGAACATAAACATATTATATATCATATATAAAAATAGTGACATCATAATGTCCACCGTTGAAGGTGTTAAATGAGTATTGAACAATCATCGTTTCGGGAGGCATAATTTCTCCATCCACGGAAACCGTATGTTCTTTAACCATTTGATGTAGTTGTGTGAGAGTGTAGCTCGAATAAATCTTATACGAACATCCTAGAATATTGAATATACTGGTGTTGTTACAAAAGAAGTAAATAAAAAGAGTTTAGGGGGTTGGAGAAGCAAAATAAAACAAATGAACATGAGAGAATGAATTACCTTTAAAAGTGTAACTCCTTTTGATTTGAGCCTAAAGGATTCCTTTGAATGGATTCTGCCCAAAGGGAATCCTCTAGGATGAGGAAAGGGATGTGGAGAGAGTAAATGGGAAGGGGTTGGCCTAGGAAAAGGCTTGAGGAGTGTGTGAAATGAGGTAGAGGTGGGGGCCTTTTATAAGAGGAGAGGAGGGGCACTTATGGAAAGTAAAGAAATATTACTTTATTTGAAAATGTGTTTCGGTTTTAAAAAGGTACCACATTGATATAATTCGTGGATAAGGTGATAAGGGTTAGAAATCCACCCATACAATATGTTTTGGACATGTGTAGTTCATAGATTTTACATTATCTTTCCATTTTATTTAAATCGTCAAATAATGATGTCATCGATGCATCATTATTATGTCATAAATAAAATAATTTATTTGATGTCTAAAAAATTATAAAAAAACTACTATGATGTATGAAATCTTTTTATCTTTCAAATTATTGTTTATAATCAAAAATCTGATCATTATATCCCCATGTAAAAATTGTTTTCGTAAAACATATTATGTTTGTGTCATTTTGACTTTTACATTAAATAAAAAGTTATTTATGTCATTTCCCAACCAAAGTGTCTCCATGGGGTCCCCAAGTTGACCCATGGATTGTCTTGGTCGGCCGTGACACAACCAATGAGGGTAGGACATGTGTCAAGCTCATCTTATTTTATTAAAGCATTATTTTTACCTTAAACTACACCAATTACCACTAATCGCGATTAAAAACTTAATAAGTTACTATTCACCAGAAAATTAATTTTTATCCCATTGAACCACATTTTACTTCATAATGACAACCATGTATGTCGGATTTTTGTAATTCAAAACACAAAGATGGAAAAATTTCATTTAAACGGAAAAATCAGTTTTTATAAGTACCACTTAGTGGTCTCACTATTCATCAAAAGTTGATGTTTTTCAGAAAATTCCCAAAAAATCACCATAAGCTATATTTGATATTACGAAATCAAAAATGAAGACTATTTTACAAAATTCAAAACATATAAGTCAGGTTAATTAATTTAATAATTAATTTCCGTTGTCAAAGCAAATAACGTGTTTTTATGAAACAATAAGTATCAAAAGATTGACACTAGTTTAAGTCTGATTTCAAAGTGAAATTAATTTCAACGACCACTATTGGATTTAATGGTAAAAATATATTCTAATTTAACTTTAAAACCAATTCAAAAGATAATATAATCATATAAATAAATTAGATTAAAAAGAGGTTTTGAATTAAAATACAACATTTTACACTATTCATTGAAAAAATGAACTTTATCGGAAAGATACCAAAAATTTACACAAAGTAAATTTTGATGTCCCAATTCTAAAGAAGAGTTTTATTTGGTCCAAAATAACGTATAAGAGTGATAAAAACAATATTTAATGACAATTCTCCATCAAAAGGTGATAAGTGAACCTTTAGTGAAAATTAGGGTATAAAAGCCTAAAATTGAATTCTTTCCGTATTTTAAGCCATTATCTTTTATTGGATAAATGTAAAAACATTTTGAAACATATATAATCATATTTTATTTCTTTCTATCCATTCCCTCCAATACAACAGCTACATGTTAACTACCAATTAAAATAATATTATTTTATTATTAGAGTGCAACGTAAGATTCCCAAGAAACTCGTTGTTGCCTGTTGGGTACGCCATCAAGCATAGTGTCCCCTTTAAAGTCATATCAATATTTTATTCACAAATATTGGTAAATATGAAAATTTCATATTCTTTATTTACCTGGGGTGTTACAGTAACACCGTGGGATTTAGAAATATATTTGCTATAAATAAATAAAATGATTGATAAATTGTTTCACGTACAACACTAAATAAAAACATGAAAAGATATATTATATGATTACAATGAATAAAATTAAAATAAAAATAAAAAATATATTAAATAAAATAAATAATAATCAATTAATAATGATTATATTTAGAAGATACATAATTAATTTAAAAATATATTTTTAAAAAAAATTGTTTTTTAGTGTTCTGCAATTTTCCCTAATAAATTGAAAATTTTCCATTTAAAAGATTAATATAATAATATATTATTTTGGAATATATGAATAAATATATTACCATTCATTAATTTATATATTGTTTTGTAATGGTATTAAAAAAAATTAATTTTCAAAAGTCATTTTTTTCAAACAAAAATATTATTATTAATATATTTTAATTATTTAATGATATATAATACATTATTTATATTTAGAAATAAATTAAATGAACATAATTATTCATCTATTATTATAGATATTGTTTTAAATTTCAATGAAATAATTTAATTTTTATAGAATAATGAAAATAATTATTTTAATAGAAATTATCTTATTTATGACATTATAATTTTACAAGCATAATATTAATGTTTATAAAACCATTATTAATATATATATATATATGTAGTATTTAATATAAATGTTATAAAAAATTCAATGTTAAATTTATAAAACATATGCTTAATATTTTTTAATCTAAGGTTATATTTCACACTAAAAACTATTTTCTTCCCTAAAATTTTATAATTATATTTTATCACATATTAAATTAAATATATAATAATATATTTAATATTTTAGAAAAAAATTTAGTTATTATTAAATAATTTGATATTAAATTTTTTGTATTATAAAGTAAATTATAATGATTAATGTTAATTACCATGATACAAGTGAAACTGTAATTTTTTAAAATTTGTCTTATTAACACTATATTAATTTAATGTCATATTTTAAATTAATATATCATAAAAAATTATTCTTATTATATTTTGAAATAAAATATATTACATTAACACCAATAATTTTTTTAATAAATACTAAATATGGTTAAGAATTATTATTTATCAAGAAGTTTTTTTATACGAAATATATTTTTTAATTATACCTTTCATTTTAAAGATTAATATTGTAATTTTTTAGTGAATTAGATTAAATATGAAATAAATTAATATTTGGATCATAATAATATTTTAGGAGGGGTTAATTTTTTAATTAAACCATAAATTATTTTTTGGACCAAAAGATACCATAGTATAAACAAAAATTTGTATAGTAAATAACCAAAAATAAATAAAATAAAACAAGATTAAAACATGTGTGAAAGCTATTTATTATGATTCAATAAACCATATTAACCCAATAATCCATTTTTTATCATTTTCAGTTCCATTTACCCCTGAATTGTAATATTCCTCTCTTTTCATGATTCTTTCAATAAAATGTTCTAGAACTCAACATGAGTATTTCATAACCATTGGATTTTTTATAATAACATTTCTATTAAGATGACATAAAAAAGAAAAGTAATATAATTACATCAGTATCATTGGTATAAAATATTGTAATTATTTTAATGTATTAAACATTATTTATTCCATCTCATCAAATTTTAAAAACAATAGAATGTCAGTTGTGCATATGAGTGGACTACAAACTCCACGAAAATACATATTATGTATTTCATCACCATAAATCATTAATAGTTTTAAACATGTGATTGATGGATAAATATGATATATATATTTATATAATGAATTTATGTATATAAAAGCGTATTTTTTATCTAACCTCGTCCCTTTTCTTTCGCTATGTAATGAGGACGTTAACAAAACCTATGTGTGAACTATATCATCCATGAAGGAACATTTCTCCCTAAATATATTCATTATTTGTTAAATATTCTTCACATATATTTCATAAAATTAAAATCATATAAATAATATCATTATTATTCTATTATAGTGAAAAAATTCAATTCATTAATTATATTCACCCTTCAAGATATAATATGTTCTTATTTTGGTGGTTTAACCACACACTTGAATTATGTAATAAAACACTACAATTAATGATAATGGGTACATAAATACATGTATTATTGTGTAACAAAATATATTAATTTATGGGTATGTAAAGGTTATATTAATTATTTATATAATTATTAATATATCATCATCAATCATTAAAATTACTGAAATAATCAAAAACCTATTCCATTTTAAAAAAACATAAAGAAACCAATATTAGAATATAATAAGAGAATTAAATATCAATATGATTTATCTAATATAGTTAAATTAATTATATTGTAATGATAAATTGGAAATAAATTAGATGAATTTAAGTCAATATCAATAAAAATTTGTGTATCAAGTAAAGTTACAAACACCTAATAGACTAAAAATAAGTTATACCATAATATATTATTCATATTATGTGATCATAAATAATTTATATAAAGGGAAATTTATATTATTATTGTTATTGAATTGAATATTAATAATTTATATGTTGAATATAGCATCTTAGAGTGTACTCAAATATGTTTGGATAAAATATAAGGATTCATTGTCAAAATTTTAAATTCCCAATCACAATTTTCTTTTATAAACCATATATTCTTCTGTATTTTGAAATTTATGATTAATAATTATTTTTTATCTAAAATATATTTTATTCTCATGTTAATTATTATTATATTCCTTTTTATTTATCTCATAATTTTTTTAATCGTATGTTACTAATATTTTAAGGGTTTTCTAATTAATTTTCCTTCCATTGAGTTATAAGAGTTCATATTAAAATCATTTTTTCCATGTTGGATTTATTATTAATAAGGAAAAATTAATTTCATTTCCTCCCATATTTCATGTGTTTTACAATTATTCCATATATAATAGTTATCAAATGATTATTCCATTAATTAATATTTTACATGAAAGGGTTTCATGGTCTTAATTTTTATTTCATGTGACATGATTTTTTTAAGAATAAATTTACTTTTATATGTAGTATATATTTATTATTTTTAATTTTCAATCATGGAGAACCTTTTATTAATGGTATTTTATGTTCAATTTCAAGATATATCTACATTATTTTTTAGTGATTTAATTATTCATCAAGTCATAAGGTTTCATTTCCCATGATCATTTAAAAACATTGATAAGGAAAATATGACAAACCATTAAGTAAATTTGAATAATCCTTATTTAAAATATCACAAACATTCTCTTCTTATTATTTTATCTATGGGGTGATTTTTGTATATTTATATTCTTTATAATTTGATGTTCTATAATATTTTTTAGAGATGTGGTTTTCAAAAAAAAATATTTTGAATATAATAAAATGTAATTTATTTTTCAATAATGTCTTGTCTTCGACTTTATATTTTGATGTTATCGACGTATTTGATTCAAAAATTAAAAATATTATTTTCAACCACATTCATTTTATTTTAAAAAAATAGAATTGAATAATTTCAACCTTTATTTGTAATTTTTAATAAAATAATATCTTTTTAGTAATTTCATGTTAATTTAACTTTTGAATGACTCTATATATTTGTATAAAACATTCTCAATGTGTCCTTATTGTTTCAAAAAGAAATTAGTCTCCTCCTTATTTTATTAAATATATCATTTTAAACTCATTCGAAAGACCCAAAATATTTATTATTTCAAATTTTTGGTTTTACAACACAAATTAAAAGAAATTTTATACAACATAATTGTACATTGAAAAATATTATGCTTTATCAAGGACACTATTAAAATTATACCATAGACCTCCATTATTTGGATTTGTTATTAAATGATCATTTATATTCTATGAGTGATCCATGACTTCCTTTTTGTTTTCTAAAAATATGAAGTAAATAGTTAGAACATTTATTTCAATTCAATTCTCATTTGAATACCTTGTTTTCTGTTTCATGGATTCCTGGAAGTTCAACTATATTAAAGTAATTAATTATTTAGGTAAACTACTAACTAAATTAAATACCCATTATCCACACTGTGTAAAAACACGTATACACAATTAAAATGTATCTACTATGAATTTAATTTAGTTTCATTTTATACCCATTCATATTCCATATGTTAATCATGTATATGGATTGAATTATAAATTTTTTTATATGTGATTCCATTTAGAATGGGATTTTAAAACCGATTTCATTCAATTGGATAATTTTTTATGACGATGAAGGCTTTTATGAGGAACATATATATATATATATATTATGGGTTTGGAATTATATCTTCATTCAATTAATGAGATATAGTCTTTTTCTCAAGGTATAGTAATACATGAACATAAATAGATTTTATAATGAAATGTGTATATTGAGATTTCTTACAATTTAAATTTTTAGACATAATGATATTATTCACAAACCAATGATCATAATGAGTCCTCTCACAAGTTTTTTAATTATTTTTACTTATAAAATCATTAAATATTTTTTTAATTGAATCCTATGAAATATTATATGTTTATTCCTATTTTAAATGATACTATAAACATTTATATTATTTCATCCCTTATACCCTGAAATAAAATCAAATCTTTGTTTGGTATAACATCCTTTGATCTTTATAAGATATGTTTAAAATAACATAGATTATGATATATGCTCATTATTTTTTTATATTACCTAGCTTATGATTACAATTAATACATTAAATTTTACTAGATGATTATATTTAGTGGAGAAATTATATAATTGTTTAGAATTTTTTATGGAATAAATAGTTTTTAATATAGCAGGGAAAATATATAAACAAAAAATATATATTTATTAAGTTGATTAATGTTTTGTCTTAATAATATAATAATATAAACCTAAATTATCATGTAATTTACAATGAGGAAATATTTTATTCATTTCCATGTAATTTAGATGGTTATTATTAAAGATAATAATAGTTTGTATTAGTGTGGGTTTTATTTAAAATTATTATTTTGGATTTATCTCATGAGGTTATTTTTAGAATGTGGAATGTCACCAAGATTCTATTTATTAATTATGATCATGGTTTCTAAGGTATCTAAAACTATTTTGTTTGGTATAATTTCCAATAATGAGGTAATGGTGACTATTTAAATTTTTTATGATTATGATGTATAAACATTAGTGAAAACCAAAGGGATAAGACATACTATAAGATACCATCATGAAATTTTGGTAGAGTAGATATTTAGTTGTTTTCATAAAAAATGTATCTTTGTATAGATACTTGAAGGTGTATTGGATGTCACACAAATACGCATTGTGTAATTATCCATAAATATTGATGATTGGGTAATAACACAATCTTAACTCAGGTCAGGATGAGTTTTCCTAAGATTTTACACCCGGATAGACTCTCTTAGTGGGTTATGTGGGGGGATAATTCACATTCCGATCAATCTAATTTATGATTGAATTGAATATATTATGAACTACTTATGATAGTTAACATAATAATAAATTTATTGTTAATAACCTATATTGATATATAGAGATTCATATGTTATAGTATGTAAAATTTAATTTTATGTAGATATTCATGTGATAATGTACTAATATATTGGACAAATTCGAAAAATATTAAGATTAGTATTTCTTTGGAATCATGATCGTTAAATTGAATCAATTATGTGTATGTCTTTACATACTCCAGGTACATTGTTATTAATGAATATGTGGAAAAAGTGTTGAGAATCATAAACTATTCCTTTTATTAAAGAAATGGTATATTCCGAAGTCATTTCAATGATATTATTGTTTGTATATCCTTAGAAATTATATCCTGAGGAAAATAATTATTTTAGATACTCATAAATATTCCAATTATTATATAATAATTATTAATATGAAGGTTCCACTTAATTACGGGTTGATAATATAACACCCTATGAATTTGGAATATATATTTTCTCTAAATTAATACTATATTTAATGACTTGGTTTACACAAAAACATGAACTAAATTGATATGTGAAAAAATACATGACTATTATATATAAAATTACCTTATTAATAAACATTCAAGAATATATGAAAAAAATAATAAATTCAAAATACATGATTTTAGGGTAAAATAATTAATATTTAATATACAATTTTTTAAATAATTTATTTATTACATTGAGTAATATTCAATAATAGATTAAATTATACTCCATTAAAATATTATAATATTTATATTTGATATTTTAATATATTTACTAATAGTTTAAATTTATTTAAATTGCAGATTTAAAGGAAATATTATTACAACCCATAATCATCAAAAATGGCATTTAAAAAAAGAATTTTATACTTATTTTTTCATATTCATTGAAGTGATAAACATATAATATTCTGGAGAAGAATTAAATAATATGTGATTAAATTTGGAATATATATTTTTATGACTTTTTGTAATTTTTTTAATAACCTATTTTTTCTAAATAATGAAAATATTTTTTTTCTAAAATCAATACATACAATGACATTAGCTGATCAATATAATTAGATAAATGTTTGGGAAAGATTTTCATAATAAATTTAAACTAATTAATAAAACACATTCAAAAAATTATTTTGAATTAATCAAACCCGTGATTAATATTCCATAAACTCAAGGTATATTTCCCACTAACATTAATTTTTATGATGTATAAAACAATTAGATTTTATCCCAGCAAAATCCCAAGAATGTATCGCTTTAGTAAATATTAATTTATTGATTTATTTTAAATTCAAAACAAACTAAAGATTCATATAACATAAACATTATTATATTCTCGTAATCAATTTTAAATCTATATAATAATTTATATTGAAATATAATACATTAATTTTATTTCCATCAAATAATATTTTTGTAGTTAAATGAAAATATATATTAATTTCTATATTAATAATTATGAAAATTTATTTTCATAAAACAATATAAAGTATAACTTTCTTTATGTAAAGTATTTTTTGGAAATAATATGGCTTAATATTATATGTAATTATGTAATTATTTTCATGAAGAAATATTTTATATAAATTATATATAAATTTTTTTCACATGCTTATAGAATCCCTTATTGAACTTATATAATTTCAATGTAATAAATTATGTTAATTACATTATTTTATTGATTTTAATTTATATATCAGTTTAAATGTTAACATATCTATAATGTTTTATTTATTTGAGATCTTTTTTGAATAATAATAATATATATAATAATAAATATTAAAACCATTAATCTCAAATACTATAAAATAATATTTTATGAATCTTGTAAAAAAAATAATAAAATCAAAATTATAAAAAAATAATTAAAATTAATTGCACAATAATAATAATAATAATAATAATAATAATTCACTGTATATTAATAATGTCAAATTATTTAGGAATTATAATATAATAATTTAATTTTAGAGAATTATAATTTATATTTTTAATAATAATATAAAAAATATTTTATAATTTGGTGAAATAAATAATAAAATTATGGGATCAGTTTTATTAATTTCATATATACATTTACCTATATATATATTTGAAAAAAATGATTTCTATACAAAACTGAAGAAAATTGAAATCACTATTGACAAATCAGCTACCTCATTGAGCCCCATAAAAACCCTCTAGAAACTAAAATCACTAGAAGCCTACATCACATGGACGACCGTCCACATCCTCACCACTGCCACCTTTAACTACTAACCTCACCACTACTAGAGTCGCATAACCGAGTGGCTACATCTCCTTATCCCAAACCGGTTTTTGTGTATCCCCACATCCATCGTCACTATCAAAGACGAATCTATCCAAACCTCTCACTATTCATCAACCTCAAACTAATGTTATGTTGAAGCAGCAAACGCAACCCCTGTCATCTTCTCAAACATCATTATGGATCATGGAATCAACAATAACAAAATAAAGCTTTTATTTTATAAAATAGGAAAATACAACCATAAATCCTTGTTTATACCCATTTTAGGTGTTTTATTTTCAACAACACCCCATATTTCCTAGTAATATTGATCATCACCACCAATGGGTATCCAAATAAGAGAATTTTTTTGTATATTTTTTTTGAATATACAATAATAACCCATTCAACTACTATAGAAATATCTACCCACACCAAAACCCTTTCCTTATTCAGCTGGTTTGTGTTCCATCCAGAAGAACCCACTGCCTACCTTTGATCCATGAAGTTTTCCACCCTCTTCCTTTCATTTCTAGTATTGTGGTAAGTAGATTATTCTATATTTATTTTAAAAAAATATATTTATTTTAAAAATCTATATTTATTTTGATAATCTATAATAGATAAGGGTGTATTATATAAATGTATAAATTATTTTCATATTCTGTTATTCGACATATAGTGATATGTATTAAATAATTTTAAATTTTATTTATTTAAAATTTCAAATATTATGTATATATTTATGAAAAGGAAATTTTATTTTAAAACAATTTTATGTATATAAAATTCCCACTTTTAGATATATTCATATATTTATTTCAACAATCATTTTAATTATATATATATATATATATATATTGTTTTAAATTTCATGTTCATTCCTTTCCCTAGGAGTTCTAATTTCTAGTTTATAATCATGTAATTGGTATACTTTCTTTATATTAAAAATTAATATACATATATATATATATGTGTGTGTGTGTGTGTTATTTTATTAGACACATCATGTTTAAAATTTTGGGATATAAATTCACAATTTAAATATTAATGACTGATTGTGATTTCAATTCTATGTTTGTCAAAAAAAATATATATAAGTATTATTTTTGTTCTTGAAGAATATTTACCTCTTGTTATATTAGTACTTTCATACTTATCTTTTATTATATAACAGTGTATATGTGTTATATTATATATCAAAAATATATAAGTTTATATTTGTTAAATATATATATATATATATATGAGTATATGTTTTTACTATTTATATGTGCCAAGATGTATTGGCCTTATAATCCTATTTTTTAGTGTTCTAATTATGAAAATAAATAATTTTATCTGTTCAAGTGGATTTTATTAATGGATGTGTAATTTTATATTATGACGTTATAGAAAATGATGGATTTCCCTTAAACCATCACTCTATTTTACATATAAGGGATCTCATACATTGATTTACATTTGTACATATATATATGTGTGTATATATATGTGTGTGTGTGTGTGAAAGAATGATATAATTATTTTAAAAATGTTACCATTATAATTGTATCTATGTGACATAATAGATTATTTCTTATGATTATTTTAAAATAAAAAAGTATATATCTATTATTTTTTTTGAATAGAAACAAACTATTTTTTTATTTTATGTTAATCGGAATATACTAATCAAATTATTTTATATCAATAGTTTATACATTTATGCCATAATTTTATGCATAAAATTAATAATGAAAATGTGTTTTTAATAATTTTTCTTCAAGGTTGTGTTTTAAATGAAAAAAATTATAACTTCATGTTTTTCTAATAAAGTGCATATTTTAATTTTACGAAGGTATTTTTAACTACATGGATGTAAATAAAAATCCATGTATATATGAAAAGAATAAAGTTTATGAAATTTTCTGGTACAGATTCTAACAAGTGATTTCAAAAAAAATTAATATTTATATATTTATATATAAATATAATTGAATATGTGTTTGATGCATGGTTGTATTTTATTTTAAGAAAATTTCTTTTTAAATAATTATATATATAAAAGTAAAGATAATAAATGTTTTCTTTGTAAAAATTTTGACTTTGACATTGTAAACATGATTGGGGAATGTGGAGTGAACCCATTCCGAAATAATGTGTGTAGGCATTAAAAACATTCAATGTTTCAAGTTCTCTTATTGTTTTTATTTATAAAACATGATTAAGTTTTTCATGTTAATCTCTAGATAATTTTAAGTCATTTTCAAAATATTAGTATTTTCAAAATCATTGTAATGTATAAAAATAACTTAAATATTTTGAAAGGCATTATGGAGTTTCACAAAGTCTACATATTTTCAAAATTTTATTTTTAATTTTTTCAAAGATGTATTTATTTTCAAACATTTTTTCAAAATAACGTTTCAAATGGATTTTCAAATGATTTTTCAAAAATATATTATATTTTGAAATTTTTTTCAATTTCTTTAGAATTATAAGTATTTTTATTGGAATTTTCAAAGGTATTTTCTGACCTCATTAGAATTTTTTTTTTCAAATCGTATTTCCAAAAATGATTTTCACTGGATTTTTATAATACACCATATTACGATATTTTTCACACCCCTTAATTTTAATTACATTTTTTCCGGTTCATTTATAGGTTTTATGGAATTTTCCTTTCATAAAAAGTGAGCATGAGAAAAGTCTTATCACAACAATTTTATTTTTTTCTTTATCCAAGATAACATGTAATAAGGTTACTTTTCTTAAAAAAATCATATACTAGAAAAAATACATATATGTAAATGCCCATATATATTTAAGTTAATGTTTTAAAAAAGTACATTATTTTTTGTACTAGATTTGGATGTGTGGATTTGAGGCCTCACAATCACTTTTATATATTAAATCAATGATAATTTATTTTTAATTTTATATAAAATTATAAATATTAGATAAAAATTTTAATTTATGTGTTCAATAAAAAAAATCTATTATTAAGATTAATATTAATTTTCATTATAATGCAGAATCAATTATTTATAAGGATAATATTTATTGGCATTAATTAATTTATTTCTTATAAAAAAAGTAATAAGTTTGAAATAATTAATACAATATGAATTTTCATAACACACACATATATTTTTATAATAATATATTTTTAAATCAATATCAAATATAATTATGAAAACATATAATTATTAATGAACTTATTTCAAAAAATTTGTTTTTCTATACATTATATATTAAAATTTTCATGTAAACTTTTTAATATTAAAAAATTTAACTATAATAAATAAGGACTAAGATTATATTCCAAAAGTGAAATTTTTAAAAAATTATATGTTTCAAATTTTTTTTAAAATCATAAATTACATTAGTGAATAATAATTACCATGGGAAAAAGGTAAATGTAAAATAAACATATGAATAAATTAATTCATACATGTTTAAAAAAAATTAAAAATAATGGGGTGATTTATTAATATTACAACCATACCCCTAAATCCATAATTCCTCACTTTTTTAACCATTTATCCCTTAATAGTTTCATGTCCTTTTTGAAAAATAATGTGTTTTAAAAAAAATATAACTTTTATTTAATCATAAAACGTTATCACATACATCCTATAAATTATCCACATTAACATAAAAAATTCATTAAACCTCATATCATATATTCCACTCATATAATCTTCTCACGAGTCTTAAATCCCATGATAACTAGTTCACTTCCTATTTTCATCAATTTCAAGGATACTTTAAAGAGAAATTTCTAGTTCCCAACAACATTATTACTTATTTATTTGATTTTTCAACGTAATATTTATCATCCAATCCTACCATAACAATAATAATATAATGAACATGAAATTTTTATATTACATTTATTAAATGAAAAACTATTATTTAATCATTAACATCAATATAGAAAATCAAAAGAATGATGATCAAGCATTAATAACTACTACCACTGCCACAAAACATCATCTTACGTATTTCTTCAAATTTTATTATGGAAATTATTCATGATTTAATTAATAAATAAATTTGATATGTATATTAACTCTGTATCTCAAAATGAAATATATTAGCTACCCTCATAACCTCTAATTTATAGAGAAATGGTTACCATAATTTTTCTTACATGCAAACAAACAAATAAATGAAGTATTTTATTTTCTTAATGATATTCATTATATATTCAATTATATTAATATTTATTTCATCAAAATCCAATATTATAATTAACATAATTTCTCGATAGGTACAATGATAGATAAATTCTTTTTTCCATACTAACACTGTCAATATATTTTATGTTCCAGTTTGGGCATGTTTATCTACATATATGAACGATGCAACAAAACAATACCATGGATGAAACTCAGAGCATATATTCAAATATTAATATAGGTTAATAAGAAAAATCGATGTAATTAGGGATCTAAAAAGGATAAATAATTAATTTTTATTTTTATTAAAATATCTTGTCTGATCGCAAACAAATCAGAAATAATCCTCCATCGATTCCATTTATGTGAAACTTTACTAAAACACATATGGGATGTGATATTATATTTTTAAATAAATTATCATATCTACTATAAACAATTAAATTAATTATAGAATATGATATTTCTATATATTAATGTGTTATGAAATTGGTTTGATAATACATGTCTAAATTTATTATAATTGATCACAATCAATGAGATAAAATATACAGTAACAAACTATTACATTAAAAATATATAGATAAAAATTATTTATATAAAACTATGTTATATGATTAAAGTTGCAGAATACAAAATTTAGATATTTTTTCATATAAATTATCTTAATTTAAAATAAACTAATTGGGTGTATAATGTAATTGATCATTGTCTGAAATTTAAATTCTTTGAGGTGTGTTTATGTTATACACCATGTTTCACTTTGAAAACTACTGTTATTACTCCATTATAATTTTTCATAATTATTATCTTATATTTTATCATATTCAAATTTTTATTCAATTTTTTATCACAATCGGTCTTGACTCACTGGTTTCCAAAACTATAAGGGTTCTTGTTAATTTATATTCATTCGAATGTGTTATTTGATTTCATATTTAATGACAATGATCTATGTTTTATATATTCTTCTTGATGGACACTTT
This sequence comes from Viscum album, assembly GCA_963277665.1. Classification (NCBI taxonomy): domain Eukaryota; kingdom Viridiplantae; phylum Streptophyta; class Magnoliopsida; order Santalales; family Viscaceae; genus Viscum; species Viscum album. The sequence goes on from OY728127.1 coordinate 1,701,906,313, forward strand.
TTATTGTATTTAGTCATTATTTTTTACGCTATTATGGTTATTCCTTAAAATATAATTATCAAATTATTACTACACTGAGGATTACTCAACATGAAATTTTGTTGTTTTTATATATTATTTATGATTCATATAGTGTAAATAATTCAATTTTGTAATATTATATCCTGAATTATATTTTCTTCCTAGTATTTTATGATCAATTTCATTATCATTCCACATAAGTGGTTTTTATTTAAATATTACTTAACTTGAATGGGTTTTCCCCATCCACATTTTAAAATATATATCTATCAAATGTGAAAAACTATCTGGAGAATTTGAATAGAGTTTATTTCCAAAATCATAATTTTTTTCATCTGCTCTATTTAACATTGATGATATTTTTCATCTCGTTATATTATATTATGTTATATTTTGTATAATATTTTAATTTGATGACATTTTAAAATAAGGTATTTTTAACATACTAAAAAACATTTTTCATAACTCATATTCATTTATATAATCCAAATTTTGAATATATCTCAATATTAGGGATGGATGTTAAAATTTTTCTTTTTTACCTTCATTGAATAATTGTACGAATTTTTTAAAAGAAAAACATTTTACAATATTACCTATGGATCATTTTTAAGAAAACTATCCATATTTTTATTTAAATGTTTATATTTTTTTCCACCACCTCATCAATTTATATGAAAATCTCCATATATGTTCCCATAGTATTAAAAATAAACTATTTTTCACATAGTTTAATAAAATATTCTTCTTTAATTCATTCAAAAAATATGAATATTTCTTATTTTCCAATTTTATTTTTCCAAAAAATAGAAAAAAAATATCAATAATGTCGTTATATTTGGATATATCTTATGTTTGATCAAATATATTATTCAAATGATACAACAAAAATTATTTATCAAAATAGATTATGAAATGATATTTCATACTAGGGTTGTGAAAAATAAATTCCATTGTCCCGCATAAATAAAATCTCTTAATTATATAAATTTTTCTTCCAAAGTATTAAAATTGGGAATACCCTTTTATCCATTTCATTGATTTAAGGCTACTCCCCTTGAATGCATACATTGATATTTTGTAATTTTTTTTCTAAAACATACACAGTTTATCTATATGGTATAAATTACGTATACTTAATTCAATTATATATACTAAGAAAATTATTTATTAAAATTGGATTCAGATTTATATTCAATTGGATAATCATGTTTATTGATGTAATTAAGAATGATTTATTTATATAATTACATTAGAAAAATGATATTAAACAATGTTTATTTGAATGAGTTCTTCAAGATATGTTGATGATTGATTTTTCTATATCTTCACCCATATGATTTAGTCTAGGATGATGTTACACATGACCTTATAGCCACATCCACATTGGTATGTTGGTGAGTAGCGGTTAGTGATTTAGTGGTGCTGTGAGGAGATTATTCTCTTGATAAAAATAGGGGTACATCGGAAAAATAGTAAATCATAAATAAAAACCCATAGAACTAGACAATACCAAATAAAAAAACAATACCATAATGCATTAAATAGTATACTGGTCACACCTGATTAAATAATGGACCTCTAATATCCTAGGAAATACAATATATGAAGATAGAAGAAAATAACTATAGAACTATTGATATAGTATGATTTTTTCCTAACATCAACCATATCCTCAATGATCCATGTACATTTCAAACTGATATAGGCATAATGTCCTTAGCTGTATACCCTGCCCGGAAATCTGCATGCTCATTTTGATTCTCGTTCATGGGGTCATTATATTCCTAGTTCAATACCACAAATGCATCATTAACACAAATGAAACAGTATATATAAGTGTATACCCTTTAAAATAAGTAAATTCATAAATATGAAGTCATATTCTGAGTCATCTGGCACTAACTGAGGCACTGGAAACCTTGGTTTTACCTTCTTCGACAATATATGGGTTGGAAGGTAATGGTATCTATAAAAAGAATGATATTATTTTAGGTGACCCACATGTTAGGACATCAAATTTTTCCAACTATTATAATTCACATACCCAGATATTCCAAACAATCCCTTAGGAGAAATTCCAAAAGGTAACATGCACACATCCCCATAAGAAAATAGTTTTGTACTAGTGGAGAATGTTTATAAGAGATATAGGGAGACTAAACCCTCAATAATCACAGCCATAAATCCTAAAAATATAACAACCTAGAGCATCAAGTTCATGGTTATTAGTCACAATTTACCAAAACATTTCACCCATGTAATATTTATAAATAATCATGGCTGTCGATTATTAAAGCTAAAATAGATTGTATAATGTGTAGGTAGAAAATAATAAACAATATGAAATACTTTAGGATCCCTCCCAGTACAACTATTAGCAATATTCTTCTCGACTCAAATGCCAATTGTGACCTCTTTACCTAACCTAAGCCCCAAATCATGAAGTCTCGAATACGATCGATAAGAGTTTTTATGACAAGAGTAATAAAACCTAGTATGAACCCCCAATTCATCCTTACCATGTGTTCAAAAGTATGATAGTTTTATTCCATGATAACAATAAATTCATAAGAAAGGATAAACAATCATATATCAAGAACTTCTTTTTTAACCATTCCACCATTAGAATTTATACAACCTATTTTGACATCATAATGGAAGGAAAATCAGTAGGATTTCATGAGTGACTAAGGGATTTATACCATGATATAAACAATTCCTTCTGAAAATATCATGGCATCAACTCTGGTTGGGAATATGGCCCCTGCAACCTAACTCCACCATGAATCCAGCCTCATGGCCATCATATTGTATCCTCAGTCAAAATCCATGCTTCAATACCATCATATCTTATCAATTCATTGGATCATGCCACAAGATCATCATTAAGACAATGAAACATCCATGGGTTATTCACCATGGTAATCATGAATGAACTTTATATTCAGGTACATATTCTTCATCATCACATTTTATGTGCACTATCCATTTCGGGGATTACTATATCCTGATGGTAGACCAATTTCATGTACCCATGAAATACTTTCAAAGTCATGCTATTTACACATAATACACTATGAAATATTATGGTATGACATAGCATGTTTTCAAGAGAATCGGTATCACCATAAAAGAATATATGATCATAATAAAACATGGATAATGGGGTATATACGAACACTAGTGGAATCAAACATCATACGTGGGTCTCATGGACTACACACGCATACAGTATCTATCAAGAATATTAATATATGAAATTCCATCACAATTATCACATCATGTATTCAAGAGTGTACAAGGGACCCAAATGACATGCAACATTCTATTTCAAGAATCTCAATTTATATGTCTAGAATATCCAATTGATTATATCAAAATCACCTTGAAACACCAACAAGGTGATGTGTACACAACATAGAAATAGAAAATCAATATCAAATTTCCTCGAATATGATTATTGAATAATATTCTTGAAAAATTGGACAGATAGTTATTGACATGTAATGCATCCCAAGAGAAGTAGTAAAACAAATATAAATGGGAGGAAAGCTCACAATGATTGATTATTGGTTGATCCCATAATATATAGAATTATTTCAATAGTAATATGGAATTAATATAACTTTATGAGTACCTATAGTCCAAAAAAGTTCAATAGGAATGTCTCAGATCAGTATAGGTTCAAGAGGCCTCAGTAATTTATATATATTTCTGAAAAAGTATGTATCACAACATAGGAAATAGGGCTACACCAAAATATATTCAAAAATGTAATGAACTATGATTTAAGGGTGCTTGAATCACTATAGTATTTCCTCATCAAATGTGTGGTTTGATTCCATTACATGTTCAATTGGTAGTTCCTTTAGTTTTGGGAGAAGGACCACAAAATAATGGCCATCACCACTTTGTAGCCTCTGATCCTTCTCATTGAATATACACCATAATAACTATTGCATAAAATAATATCCATAAAATTTGAAAAACCACCTTATCTCAGCAGTCCATACCCCAGGACTTTTCCCATTACCCTAATCCATAACTATTCAAACGTATCTTGAACCAATAATTCATGATATAACAAAATAATTTTTTGAACATGTTGATGCCTTGTCATTTACAGGAAAAAACAACACCACATAATTATACCCATTTAAAACTAAATAATAATGTTATTATAATCTCTCTATATAAATACATTTTATCCTCAAGAATATTATCTTTGAATCATTCATGGAAAAATCAATCCACAGATACTGAACATCAAATTACCCTACCCTAGATTCCTCCTATATTTTTCCATTCCACCATAGGATATAGACATATGGAATTATCATTTTCCAAAATGCATTCTTATCCTTTCCCAAAATCTGCATCGGGTGTTCCATGTACATTTCATCATTATCTAGATCAACATCATCATAGAAGATTATATATACTAGATCGGGTTTCTACCTTTAGAGTTGAGAAACATGGAACACATCATGAATTCCACAATATAATGGAGGATTTCCCTATCTGTAATCCACTGAGCCTTTACATTCAATGATACAATTTATCTTAGACTTTTCATTTATTATTTATGAAAATGTTTATTCCTTAAAAAATGAGTCATATACAAGAAGAATTAGTCACCATTAATGAACTCTAATGGTAAAATCCTATGATTAACTTATTATGGATGCCTGGTCGGAGTGGTAGTCAGCCACATCATGATCAGAAGTAAACACATACAGGTCACATGAACCATACATTCAAACACCATAGGTTCCTCACATACGTTATTCCAATATAGTGGTGAACAATGTGGAAAATAATAGAGAGCCTCAAATGGTTCCATTTGAAAATGACTTAAAATTTAAATTTTACAAGAATTAACCCAATGGAAAATGGTCATCCCAATCTCCACTATAATCCATGACACAAACTCATATCATATCCTCAAATATCAGGATCAACTTCTATGATTGAACCCTAGTCTGTGAATTATTCACTATACTCAATTTCATCATTGTACCAAAATGCTTCTGTAATCCCTTCCGGAACAATGATATAAAACTTTATTCAATATCAAATACAATATTCAAGGGAAATACCTGAAATATTAAAATATCCCAGACCTTTAGAATTCACAGATCATTCATTTAATGAGTTTGATATATCAGAATGAAGTAGTTTAAATTCTACAATCAATAAACTATCACTCAAACTAAATCATGATTATTTGGGGTTTCATTTAACCATTATACGAATTCCATTATAACAAAATTCTATTTCCAAATCTGAACCATATGAGGATAATGAAAACCAACCGGATACTAATGCTTGACCTTTACCATATTCTAAGAAGTTAATAATGAAAAAAAATATCCCAATTCATACTAGGATTCTAGAACTGTAATTGAATATCATTGAATATCATTTCTAACCACTGATTCATGACCCATTTTGGAGAATTAGAGTATATTATCAGATCCTACATCAAGGATACTATCGCTACAAATCCCCTAGATGTTATTTTCACATCACAATCAACTAATCACTATATTATAAAAGGTTCACTACTTTCCAATTATTCTAAAATCAGTACATATTTAGTATACATTTCATGTTTGATATTCACCTTGTCTACTATTGAAGAATAAATGAAAATGGTAGCACTTGTAAGGACTCGATGATCCTAAAATTCATCCCTATGAAATTCAATAATAAAACTCATATGATTCCATTACACTAGTGATTTCCACTAATGAAGATCACATATATTCAGGTCTTTAATAATCTTTCACAGTGTTCTCAACATGACCTAAAGGTATATAGAATAATTATTAGATGTCTATTAATATATATGAATATCATTATCAATGAATGTGAATATTTTGTAGAGATAGGTATGGAAGATCATATTCATTAGAGACATGAACAATGATGGATGGTTCATCAATCAGAATGGAATTATGAGATACTAATATAGAACATATCTACTCATTAATATTTTCATATTGATTTATACCTTTCATACCACCAACTGATGGTATCCCCAATGAAGATCACTCTTTTACAACAACCAGGATCCTTGTAACAAAAAAATAGTTTACCAATCATGTTTAAACGATAGATGATAATTATTTTTACATAATTCAACTATATATAATTTACACTAATTCATAGACAACTATTTTCAAATGTAGATATAAAAACCGGATCACCTCGGAGAGATGTATTCAGTGTGATGAAACCCTACATCTATAGTTCATAAAATTTAATCATTATTTCTCTCATATCAGATGGTGTTATATAATAAGAATGAATTGAAATAAGTTTTTATCTTGGAATGAGTTCTATCTAAAACTCCACATGTTTATTGAGAGGAAGACATAATTAGTCATCTAGAAAATTACCCTAGTAATGATCAATAACATGTGGGAAATAAGAGGAAAAATGTATAGTCCTAATCCGAGAGATAATCATCCATCCCTAGAAATGATAGATCCAATATATATGAAATTTAATCTCAATTATCTAGATTTAACTTACCAATCATTATTGAATAAAATATTCTCTCCCATATGTGAACTAATGGATCCCAGCTGCCAATAACAGTTGAATGGAGCATGTAGTCATGTTATCCTGTCCATTTTGAGGATAATTTGAATTGTAGTCATATTAAGGATCATGAAATTCTATAAATTTCCAATGATCAAAAACAACTACATGATAATATTTACATAACTGGAGATGATCCACTTTATTCTCTAGGGGGATACAAGAGAATGAAACGTAGGAGATAAATTAATTGGTAAGTTAAGACCAGTAACAACATGAGAAGATGTGAATGCATGGGATGCACCAGTGTCAAAAAGAATTGTAGAATGAGAATTCATAATCAAGGACATACAAAAAATTGTCAAAGGTACCATTATATGAAATAAAATCTATAGAAAACAACATCTCTATATTAATAAACCCATTGGAAAAAAGGTTTAATAATTTTTAAACTTTAAATTGTTAATGCACTATGGAACTTCAATTGAGAGGGATCAAGATTCCATACTCTAATCTACCATCCTCCTATGACCATGTTATGAATCCCCAATACTCATCTAACTAATAATAGAAGTGATGATCTAAAAAATATTATATAGTCCACAAACAAGATTAATGAAGGATAGAAGAATACTGAAATTGTGATATTACACCAGAACCTTTTCAACCACCAATGAATTGTGTAGAGCCTATGGGAATATTATTAGGATGAAACCACTCATCATTCATTTTTTTTGAAATAATAATGATATAAACATTCCTACTCATATATCATGATATTCCCACCAATTGGTGGGTAGAAAAAGTATCTCTGAAATGATTGGATTTTGCAGATACATACAATTATCCTTGATAATGATATAATAATTTCCCAACCCCATCCAACTTTCTAATGTTCGGAAAGAATTACATAATGAACATGTTCTGGATAGACTACCATGAAAAACCCTCATGTTAAACTATTTTTTTCAATGAAACCCCACCATCTCCTAGAAGGTCTTTATTGTATAATCACATCTAGCATGACCATTTTGTTCTCTAGTGTCTTAACCATGTCAAGTATTCCATTATTTATTTCTATCCATACCTTGGAATCGTATATCCCTCCATCGCATAGAATGGTATGGAGATTCTAGATCTATAATTCACGGTCATATTCAACCGTGTTACTATGTAACTCTCTATCATGGGAACATAATATACGAAACACTCCCGGTTTGAGTGACTCCAACTCCTGAAAAACAAGATATGTTGAGTGGTCTAGCCATGGTTCATCCTCCAACATATCATATGGTGAAACTAATGTATTATACATAGAAGGAGAATTTATGACTCTTTAATGTGGAGTTTTTATGAGATTAAATATGAATTTTTAGATCACCCAAACACATTATTATGAAAAAAAATTATGACATTAAGAATTACTCATATAGTATGTCTATTAAAAGACCTATAATAGTAGATTACCAAGACAAGGTATTACCCTCATTGTTCTACCAAGGATAAATCATAGCCAACCATAAATTAACATTTTTCAAAATCATATATATAATAAAAACAATACCATGATATCGTTCAACTATTTAATTCTCTAATAGACTTATTACCCAAAAAAAGAAAGTATATATATATATATAACATAAAACATAATGTTTCTATCATTAACAGATTGAATTATTTAAGGAATGAACATAATAAACTAGTATGATACTCAGGGTGAGAATATATATATATATATATATATATATATATATATATCTTTTGACCTGTTGGGCCTATAGATGTTGCATGAACACACCCAATTCCCATATAATAGTAGCTAGACAATATACTCAGGATCAACATGAAATTGTATAACTATCACTATAAAAATAATAATAAAAATTTGTAAATATAATGTTTGTTACACATGTGATGGATATAATAAAATGAAACTACCCAAAATGAGTTCTTTCAACCAATATTCCGTCTACTATGTTATAGAATAAACAATAAAAAAATTGAAACTCTCCATTTATATGATTTTTTATTACCACAACGTAGATTTTCATAAGAAAACCAATGGTGTCTTCTGAAAATACCTCATGCACTTCTCTATATACACAAGATGTTGCTGAATAATGATGAGGTTTAAAGAAGTAGTGGAAATTATAACCTCAATAATCCCAACCATAAACTATAATTTGAAATAAAATATAACAAACTATTATATCAAGAAGATGATACTTACCAATAATGAACTAAACAATGTCCCCAATTTTATACATATAAATAAACTGAGATCCCAATGTGGTAGGACAAAACAGAGTTTATAAATTATAAAATGAAAACCAGAAATATTGATAAAACACATAATGCCCATCCAAGTACAACTACTAGATCTATACTATCTGGATCAAACATCTATTGTGATCCATTTCCCTTATATAGTTTTCAAATCAAGAATTCAACATGTGAATCAGAATTTCTATAAAGGTTGTGAGATATAAAATCCATTAGGAAACCAAATTTTTTCCCTCATTATGTGTTCACAATTATAACATGTCCACTACATGATAACAATAAACGTGAAAAAAGCATAAACAGACACATACCAAAAACTCATGTGTTCACCAAGACACCATAGGCCTCAACTATACATATATCAGATTTAGGATAGAAAAATAATCAAATCAATACCAATAGTGTTTAATATATAGCTATAATCTTGGTCATCATATCTATCGATAATCAAAATGCTTATACTAGGACTGGGGGATTGGTTCATTGCATCCAAGATCCAACAAAATTTCAATATCAAGATAGTCAAAATTCATCTCAGCCACATGTTAGGCCTCATGAACCTCATATCATATATATTCCAAGGGTCTAGCCATAGGGTCACCATAACCCAAACTCATATACCATTGGTCTAGCCTCATGTTTATCCTGACATTACATTGTCTTCAAGTCCATTGACCTCATAATTTAATTTCATGTGAATTCCCCATCTAAAAGATAATCATTTCACTATTTTCCACAAATTCTACGTACATATGAAATATTTAAAATGTTTAGTTATTTACACATAAATAGGAAAATCATATAAAGGAATATCATACCTTGTCTCAATGAAAATAACTAAAAACATAAATGTAAATGTAATGAAAATAAAATACGTCCAGAGAACTATAAAATCATACTCATAGAATCTATCATCATATATGGGCCTCACAAAAATACACAAACACACATGCAACCATTATCAACAATGGTCAGACAAAAAATTCCAAAATAAGTATCACATTAATGAAAAAATAGCACATATTGTCCCATAGTGGTAAATAAATTCTTACCTCAAGCAATATTATATCAACATAAATAAATTCAAACTACCAATATTCAAATAAAACATGCACAACTACTGGATCAAGCCTGTTTCTCTTGAACAGTTGAAAAATATTGGATAATCACATAAGTGATTTTAGAATAATATTAATGAATAGGATGAGAAGATAACCTTAGTTATGTGATTCATCAAATGATAGTGGAGAAACCTATGATTTATGGGAGAAAAAATCACATTGATTCACAATGATATGATCTTATAAGGAAATTGATGAAGTTAAGAGTTATACTAAGGTATGATATCTTAATTGATCCATAGAGTCATCATAATATAGAAAGTAATGTCTTAGAGAAAACAATTATGAGGGACCATAGGATTATATTGATAATTTTGAAATTTAGGCGACATGGCATAGCATATTGTGAAACTTTATAATTTTTTTCATGAAAAACATTCACTACAGAATAAGGGTATTGGACACACCACAAAGGTGTGAGGTCATTACCACATCCATGTTCCATTCAGTGGTCTATAAACAGATACTTTTAAATAGTAAAATGTATCAGTGTGAATCATGCATCATCATACCACATCCTTTGAGACATCCTGTGGGAATTACTCTACAGTCATTGTTTTATGGTGTACATACCCCAAAATTGGAAGTACAGCCCGAACACCCTCTTATAGTCTCTAAACCGTATCTCATGACTCAATTCCATTTACATAAAAAAATATACATTCCCATAAAATCCAAACACTAAAATAAAATTTCCTATCCACACTAGAAACACACCATCTACGTTGTAAAATAACCCCACAATAATGAATCATGTTCCCCCAAAAACATTGGGTTACTAAAACATTCATGATTCCATTTTCCAAATTTAATAAAAAATCATTATACACCTTTAATGGAATGGAACATTGTCTTCATGTTAACCCAATATATGGCTTGGGGGAAATCCACAATAATTATTCTTGGATCAATATCTGACTATATACGATTCAATATTTGAAAAATTTCTACCCAATATCTGGCACTATAAAATGACACATCTCACATGTATCAACCAAATATCCATCATTAGTGGAATGAAAATTTTATATGACATATCTAATGGTTAAATCACTACCTTACGATGAAAAAATCTTCAATCCCCCTATAAGGAGTAAAATAGTGGAGTTAGAAAAACTTTATCAATGAATCATGTCATTGTAGAACACTTGATACATCCATATGAAATTAATATTGTAGAAAGTAATATGAAGGTTAAAACAAGAAATGTATCATGGGATACACACAGCCACATGCATATCTAAATGGACATGGATCTCACATGCCACACACTCTCCCACCTATGAATCATGTCAAGAAAGTGTATCACCACTACATACACACACATGTACATCACAACAAACTAGTGTTTCGTGGTCCATAAAGACACCCACATGAGAATAATATTAGATATTTGTATCATGTATTCACACACTCTATTAGGGATATTTTATGAAATAATTATTATATAATGTCTATTTTATGATATAGACATCCTATATTAGGAGTATTTATTACCAAATCCTTGAGTTTTTTCCAAGACCAATCAAATATACCAATGATTTTCTGAACTATCCCTGACTCAATAAATGTGGATTCTAGAGTCTCGATTTAAAAAAGAGACAAGCAAAATCCCTATATTAGATTTGGTTAACATATGGGTACCACAACCTCAAAATGGTCTATAATTGATCAAGGTATGATTATAGTTTCTTATATCTAGTTTCCATTGAAATTATAAAATTAAATATCCCTTATTAGATCACAATAGAATTCATAGATATCAACCTATGTACATTGATATATTATTCCAAAAAATAATATTATAGTGGATCTATAAGAATCGTAAATAATGTTGGATGAATGACCTCATATAATGAATGTTCAGTAGCCATGGCTGTTAAATACATTAGAATTAGAGTCTGGTGGGAGAGGAATTGCTATTGACATCCACTAAAATCCATTGTTTTGAAAAAAACTAAGTGTAGGAGGTAAAATAATGTAATTGTTTTAGTTATTATAATAATATTAAAGATATAATATTAATTAATTTTCAATTCAGGGTTTTTTAGAGGATTTATTAAACTATGTGCAATCAACGTGAGGCACAATCCCTCTTTTGGTCACATACATTATTTATCATTAATGTTTTGTAGAAAAATGTGCTAACTATGATTTTTACTATTTAGTATGTAAAATATTTTCATAGGGAATATTGAATTATTACCTATAATCATGGTCTTATTATGATCCATCCACTAATCATCTTCATCTATCAATTCTGTTTCTGTGTGTGAATAACATGGGTTTTCAAAACTGTATTTTAACCACGCACACCCATATATACTTCTAAAACATTTAAAAACTATCAATATGATACCCAATACTCAACCTAAGAAATTAATTACTAGAAAAACATATATAATGGAAGAAATAAATAAATAAAGATGATCAAAAGTGTATTCTATTATAATCTCCACATCTATGTAGATTTAATCCTATATAAGTGTCTCTATAGTTATTCCACTGATAGCTTATGAAATTATTCCAATATATAATCATCTTTTTACAAAGTAACATCTTCTATTATGCAGTTACACCAAAGATTATTATCAATTGGTTAATTCTTCACCCTCCAAATTTTTTCACTCTCTTCTATAATTCATATTGGCCAAACAATGAATGTAGAATTTGGTCTAAACTCAACTTTCATAATTTAAATCATATGGGAGGGATCTCCCTCCTACCATTGAATTATAAAAACATGGAACATTTTAATCACACCAAAATACCATAGATGAAGGTTCAATCATTAGGAAAGTATTTTTATTTTCTTGATAATCTCAAACAATCCTATAGACTAGAACACCAACTTTTCATTCTTTCACATTCATTATTTCACCAAACAATGTGACACATGAATGAAAACTCGATCTCCCCTAGTGAACTAAATTTTCCATCAACTCTTGTCCAAATATGTGAACATCCTTTATATAGAGGTCATTAATAATTTTTTATTAAACTAAACCCAATTAGATGGCTCTAACAACAAAATCAACCCAACTATAACTTAATCACCTTTGACATGCCAACAAAACAATGAATGACTTTGATGGCTATAATGATTATCAAATGGTAATGAGTAAATCTAACCTTGGTAACTTTAATTGTATGAAAAATATACTTTGGACAGATGATAATCACATAATCTAACAAAATCCATGTATCTTTCTCAATGAATAACCTCCAAAATACAGATCTTCCTCTTAGAGTGACCATCAGTATGTGGAAAATATACCACATCAACTATGAATCCCTCAAAATCAATATTAATTGAGTAAACAAAAAAACATCTCTATGATTCATAGTGGTCATAGATACTCTAGGAAGTAATAAAATATATCAATCATAGTCCTTCACCTGATCATCTATTGAATGGGTCTATTGGATGTGAAATAAATATTCCACCATATTCATTCGATCAACCACAATCCATACATCATATAAACCTCATGGGTTCATAGGTCAGACCATAAGAATAATTTTCATCACCTCATATCACTTACACATGGGATAATGAATTTGATAAATCTGAACCACTAATCATTGATGATCAAACATAATCATCAAACTTTTATGGTAATGAGAATAAAATAGAAAATTCTATTATTCTTTCCTATCTAATTTAATCCTTTCCATATATCATGAATCACCAATATTTATTCTTGTAGTATTTCATAGTTTGAATAATCTGTTTCCATCATCATCTCTCTAATCATGGAATCAGGAACCAAAAATCTTCAGCGAATTTAGATTAAATCATATATATCTAAATACCATCCTAGAACTAGGAAATTTCTCCCCCAACCATTCCAACCTAGCAATTCACTCAAAATAGGACTCCTAACTAGATTTAGGCCAATCCACTATGGAAGATATGATAACTAATGTATAACATTAAATCACATTCTAATCCTCATATTCACCCAATGAAAATGTATCCAACAGGATCATCAACGTCAATCCTTTATGAAAAGGTTCATTATCCATGAGAAAACCTACTATCACACAATTACATAAACTCACCTTTGTAGAAACCATAAACTTTGATTTCAAATTTAATGAGGTTTAACTCACAATGACATATCTATAAAATCATTATCCCTAGACCATCATATGGGGATAAACTATTGGTTTTGTATCTCCAATGAAATAATATATCATAATACCTCTTCTTATTCGTCAACCATTGTCTTACGCAAAAACATGTACCAATTCCCAAGGAACCACAACCCCATCCATTGATCCTATCAAAAACACTATAGAGGTATCTAACTTTTGATTCACACATTCCAAGTGTATATATAATTTTTCCACAATTCATATAAATAGGCCCCAAAAAGACATTACATCATCCAAGACTACCCATGATGAGTCCCTCTCAATAAATAACCAACATACAAGTATATTTAACCCCATGAAGGTCTAATTTCTTTTATTATTCATCTCCATAACTTCTTCACATTAATGAAACTGCACCGCTCGACTACAGATTTATTAATTAAATTCAAAGTTTTAAGGTATTGAATTATAAACATAGATTATGATCACTGTGATCTAGAAAGTGTATCATTAAAATACAATAGGGAAAACAACATTAATTTATCAAGAAACTCTCCTTATAGACACTCATAGAGTAATTTATGAATAAAATACTGATTAGAGACACTAAAATTAAAACATACAATTTTAGAAGAAACACAATGGAGACACTTCATGCCAATGTTAAATACTCACCTGAAGACCATCAATTAATTATTCATTTGGAAAAAAATCATTCTCAAGAAATAGAATATCAAAATATATTATATAATTACAACACATTTCATGATTGCTCATGATCTAATTTCTTCTTTATTCTCCAACATTAAAAGGAAAAAATATTCTAGTCCCACTCAATGTCTCAAATATGGTTTCCAAGACAAAAAACTATCCAAAACATTATTTCATTATTATAATTTCCTTGAAAAGTATATAAGGACCTAAGACCCTGAAAATGGCTTTTTATAAACATCACATTTAATGAAAAATTTGGATTCTCAATATCATACAAATAGAGCATCAACAATTAAGATTATATTAATTTACAAACTTCCATAAATATTCACAAGACTCTCAAATAAAGGATGAAAACTTATTTTCTTACCTTGAATGAATAATGAAACTGAAAAGAACCTATAATTGATATAGACCTTGTGGTCAACAAACAAAGTCATTTTTTCCACACATTAAATTTTCTAGTTCTAATTACCATATCCACTTCAAAAAAATTTACTGTGCTATACCACATTAACCATATAACCCCAAGACCACATATATTGAAATAACCAATAAGATCATTATGTAAATGGGTTCTCATTTCACTCAGGGTTTTCATAGGCATCTACAAAACAAAACCACGTTGAACAAGCTTTATATAATGTCACACAATCATCATATTGTATCATCACAATACAACCCTCCCCATAAATGGTCTATTGCAATATAAGATCTAATAAAAAATCCAAGAGAAGTGTATTTACTAAACCAACCAGTAATAACATATCCACTATGATAAATATTAAACAATGGAAACATTCCCTTTCATAATAATTGGCATCTAGAACAAAAAACAAGAGGTATTGAAGAGGGTTGAAGTAATATATTATAGAAACTTATTTTCAAAAGAATAAAATGGGTCTAAAAAATATTGGTTTCCTAAATTGAGTATTCATTAAAAAAACAATAAATCAATTTTGATAGTGTTTTCAACCAAAATAATTTTGGAAGAATTATTAAAAATATTTAAATACATAAACACACATGTTAAATTATGAAATTTCATTGAAAACCACACATTTAGTTTCAAAAAGGTTGTATTCCAAAATGATTAAATTCCATTTTAAATTCCAGTTTATTTTTCATTGAACCGCATTGTGAAAATTAGAATTATTTTTTCCATTTTAATATGTTTCATTTAAAACAATCAATTTACAAATTTTAGCTTCCAAGAGAGGTCAAATACACATTAATATTTTAAATTCCATTTTAGAATGAACAATTTAAAATTTTAATCTTCACATAAAATTTAAAATCCATTTATAAAAAAAAATATTTTCAAAAATATTCAAAATATTTTTCACCAAGTGAGTTTTCTATTTTAAAACTCTTTTTAAGGGATTTACCAACTAAAGTCATTTGATGAAAAAACACATGGTACAAACATCCTAATCTACTCTGATGTATATGTCACCAATAACAAATATTTTATCCTATTTAGACATATACATAAAAAATTTAACATGATCGAATTAAAATAATTAACCGTTAGCAATAACATATCATGAAGCATCACACACAAGATATAATTGGCACATAATTATATGAACTACTATCTATCAAATGAAATTATATACATGACCTCTGTTCCTACATGGATGCTCATGATTCTTTAATACACCCAAATCCCATATGTTATAGAACAAAAATCATTTGCATTAGTAAATGTGAAATCCATCCAAATGTATTTGAAGTACAATAGCCATCAATAAAAACACAACATTTGTAACTATGAGGCCAATCATCTTGAAACAAACAAGACCCGCTACCAAAGTTCCACATTAACAATATACATTCAACCATGCCCCTAACATATTAAAAACAATGAAATAATATAATGTTAAACAATCATAATTAAAAAATTTATTCCTCGACCTAAATCACCATGTTTATATTAGAGTGTCACAAGTCCTCAAACGTGAAAATATTCATGTGAGAGGTTGGGACTAGTTGTGACTATTTGAGTTGTGTATTAGGGAGACTATTCCTTCATTAATAATATAGATGTATAATAAATATTGTAAAACGTTGATAAACAACCGCATTACATCACATGCTAAACTAAAAAAATAATTTAATACAAAAAAAATTGAAATAAAATCCATAATAAACTAATTAATGGAGCCCCAACGGGACATGTAAACTATTATAAATTGATAGAAGAAATTAAATTATTTAACTAAAATAATATAATTGTTTTTCCATGATTTCTTCTATTTATGAATATACATCGACTCGTCTACCTGCCATTGGTTCCTTCACATAGATAGATCCCTAAACAAGAAATATATACACACATCAAGATTCCCAAGAAATGTGTGATTATAAACCCGATAGGACACTGATAATGTGTCCTTAACATAAGTAAATCAATATATAATATTATATTACTTTAAAAATAATTAAATTCATAACTACCCAATCATATACCACATCCTCATGCTCTGGTAATTATGCTATGAACCCTACATCTACCTTCTTTCAGATAATATCGAAAGGAAGATCAAATTAACTTTTTCATTTTGTTGATCATTCCATGTTATACAAATTTTTGTTCCTAATATTTATAAATATGTCATGTATGTTCATTCTAGTTTTATGGGATTATTCAACACATATATTTAAAGGCATTTCCATATGACTATATGTCGACAAAATCCATAGCTCTAAGGAAATCAACAGAACATTGTGTTATCTAAATATAAACCACTACGAAAAGATATATTTAACACATGTAGATCCAATTTATTGATAAATATAAGGCCACATTTCTTATATGTTGAAAAAGTTCCTAATTATTTGTGAGGAAACATTACTCATCACAACACAGAATATGGAATCAAAAACATCTATCCATAACTAAATCACTCCCCCTCTATGGAGTCAACTTATCGAGTATGAACAATATAAAATCTTAAAACTAAACATAGGGGACCATTCTTAAATCCATATTACATAAATCATATACATTTTAATAACATTTTTACAACAAAAATGGTTTCATAGGCCACACACAAACATTCATGTATATAAAAATAATTAATGGTCCCATGTTAGACTCACACGCCTGCATGAAAATCATATCAAGATTGGGTCTCCCAGCTACAGACACCCTCATGAATATAACAAAAATAGTTTCATGGTCCAAATACCTCCCCACA
Organism: Viscum album; assembly: GCA_963277665.1. Classification (NCBI taxonomy): domain Eukaryota; kingdom Viridiplantae; phylum Streptophyta; class Magnoliopsida; order Santalales; family Viscaceae; genus Viscum; species Viscum album. The sequence continues at coordinate 1,701,924,308 of OY728127.1, forward strand.
ATTGGATGATACCAAGGAATGATCACATGGATAAAAACAAAGGAAAAATAATATAAAAACAAAAATTTATTATATAAAGTACATTTAAAGGTAAGTACTTACTCTATTAATTGTATTGATTCCTAATGCCAATAGTTTCAACCATGGACAATCCTATAATTAATATTCTATTTACCACAAAAAATTAGACAAATTTGGATACTATAATCATGATATTAGAAGAATAACATGATAATATTTTGATTTCAATTATTCTTTCCCAACAATCACAATGCATCCAAAAAAATTGAATAAATAAAGTGATGATGGAAATTCTATAAGTCTGACTACATCTCTATAAGTGAAACTAATAATCCAATATTATATCATAATATAATTCATATATCAATCCATGATAACCATGATATTTGAATCCTGCCCTGAATCAGAGAATATATCTACAATAAATATGGTGAATGTGGAAGAACGGCCATATACTCTAAATTACCAACATCCAAAAACTATATATCCAAAAGATTTGGAATATTTAGGGTCATGATTCACTAATAAAAAAAACTAAAGTCACTAGTTATACGGGGAATAATATTGAGTTTTAGGGGTTTTTAATTTCAAAATAACAAGTTTTGGATTAATTAATTTATAAAGAATGGTTTGGATGCCCAATTTATGAATCCATACGCTAATAATACATGGATTAAATCATATTTAAGGAACAAAAATTATTTGGCTCCATATTTAATTAAAATTTATTCCAACAATATTTTTTAGTCTATTCAATGAAAAATATTTTCTTTGGAATGTTGTATGGCTAGGACATACCTTACACCAACTGTGTACTATCTAAACCACCTATCTAACAGGTCACATGATTTCCATGGTACAAAAATATAGTTTTCCCAAACTATTCTCAAACTATTAACATTCATAGGAGACTATAAAACAATATAAATTAATCATAAATATTCCTAAGACTCAATAAATGTAAATAGTGACTCAAAAAAATATTTAATAGGTTCAAATAAAAGGTGTGACCTATTATAAATAGTTGACCCATTATATATTTTATGTGTCATGTATGTGTGTGGTTGAAGATAAGTCGGGTCTTATGTTTCCATCTAATTAATTGGATAATTTTGATATCCCATGAAATAGTAAGGAATGGCTATAATGGTATAGTTTACAGTGGAATGATCATAATGGTTTTCTTTTCAAATTTTAATTTTGTGGATATATGGTTTTCTAATATAAGTGCATGGAAATAATTATTTTTCTCAAAAGGCTTCCTATAATTATGATTCTACCACCTTTCAATGTTATTTTTTAGGAGATGTTGTATTCCATATTTATTCAACTATTCAAAGATATTTATGAAAATTATTTTCTATAATTCCAAATTCCATGGTTTAGGATATATTATTGGTTTAGTATAACAATAGTATATAAATATTTATTATACCAACATTTTTATATTATTATCACTTTTTATCATTAATTTTTAATATATATTTTTTTCTTTACTAGTAATATGATATCACTATATTTTTATGTTTACATTTTAATAGTTTATAGTGATAAGTAAAAAATATAATTACCCTAGTAGATTTCAATTGTTAGTAAAAAAATTGAGTTTCATTGGAATTTTTGTGGATTAATAATTTTATAATACTGTAGGAAACATGTCCTCTACTGGAAATATACATGGGTTGTGTAAGTTAATGGGTTTTAATAATTTTATAAAATAATAAAAATAATGTATATGGGAATGTATTATAATGACATATTATATTTATTTCCATTTAATTGAGTTAGTAATGTTTATACTTTTTTATTTGAAAAGTGGTTTGTAAAATAATAAGAAAGAGTTATAGAAAATAAAAAAAAACTATTTACATTTGGATAGCTTTTTAAAAAAATTAATTTTTTATTCAACGGTTTCAAAAATATGAAGAATCAATGTCAATATAACACTTAGGAGTAATTAAATCTTGTAATGAATGTTTTTTAAATAATACCAATTAAATAATGTGTACAACATGATTCTGAGGAATGATCTGAATGGATTCCTTTCAAAAAAATAAATGATATTTAATATTAATGTAAAATAAAATTATTATTGCATATATGATTGGATAAAAAAATACAAAAAAATACTAAGAAAAAAATTCATGGAATAAATATATTATTATATAAAAATAATTGAATATATCATTTCGGTACACAAGAATAATTCCAAATTAATTAAGAAAAATTGGAAATTGAAACACTAATTGGACCTGAAAATATGAAAATTTACTATATAAAAATAATATATATGGGGTTGTAAAGATTAAAAATATATGACATTCTCTTATTTGAATTTAAACATTGAAAAATATTATTTTAATGATAATTTTGAAAATTTACCCTTAAATTTTCTCACAACATTCACAAAATTGATTTATCTTCTAGTATATTAAACATAAAAATATTTATCACTTGTTTGAAAATAATATTTATATATATTACCTTTTATGATACTCATATTTAGCCATTTTCACATAGATATTAGTTAATTATTGTTTACTTTCATAATTATATGTTTTTAACATTTATTGTTTCATTCAACATTAGTAATGGTGTTGTCAATCCTATTTTATTGATAATAATTTAATCATGAATGTATTATTAAAGGAATTCGGATAATTATTTCAATAAAAATTATGTATTATTATGTCAACATGATGGATTTTATGGGTATAATTTATGGGAATGGAATTCAAGAATATTATTTATGGTTAATTATAATAATAATAATGATTTACTTTATAATGGTTATTTCTTTTATTCACAATTATAAGAAAATTTTAATTTAATAAATTACTATTTAAAATCATATATTACTATTTATAATGTATTATTACAAATTATTGATGATCATGATGGTATTTTTATAGAATTATTAATGTAGGTAGATAAACATACCCTATTACGAACATGTTATCATAAACAATTATAATGTGTATAATGTTATGTGATAATAATATAATTTTAAAAGAATCATAATGATCTTATTATAAGATCAATAGAGTAGTGAATTGGATTTATAATGTGTTGAGATGATATGGTTGGAATATATATACATATATAAGATTCTAAAACTTAAATAGAATCACTACTTCTAAGAAATGGTTCCTTTAGAATGAAGGATTTTGGCTTCCTTATTGGGAAAATATTCTACCAAAATAGTATGAAATCATAATTATAAGTAATAATTGCTTGTAATAAAAATTTAACTACAATTTATGAGTTTTATTTGTAGTGGGTTAAAAAGATATCCATTTATGGGAGATTATAAGGGAAGTTTCATTAAAAATATAAATTTGGTGAAGGTTAAAGATAATAAAACATGAGAATTAGGTGTGTCAAATGCTGAAATGTTTGTGGGAAATGTATAATTATCACACGAAAGTAAAAAATGTCTCATATAATTTCTAAATATCAAAACAATTACAAAAATAGTGTGGTTATGAATTTTCCACTTTTTACCTTGTTTGATTATTTACTATTATAAATAGATTTTTCCGAATATATTAATAATTGATCATACCTAATTAAAATGCTATGATTCCATATTTAGACTCAATATAATCTAATTAAATTTTTATATACTATAATATTAAAATATAAATGAGAAATAATTTTAATTGGATCCTATTAAAAATTAATTATTTATCTTTTGACAAATAAAAAATATCAGTCAATGGAATTTAGAGTATTTCATTTAATTTTATGTTCATGTAAATACATGTTTTAAAATTTTTAAAAATAATATTAATTATAATATATATCCCATTGGTATAAATGGGTTCGTTATGTCTCTACGGGTTATTGTGGAGGACTCAAATTTTAGTCTCCTCAATGAATTTTCATTTTTTGTTCATGTTTTTGAAATTAATTCATATATTATACCATTTACCCCATTAATATAAATAATAATATGTTAAAAATAAAAATAAAATTTTTTATAATAAAATATTTCATTTAATAGTTATCAATTATTTTCAATAAATTTTTTTATTAGATGTTAAATATATATTTTTAAAATTTTTACAATACATAAACAATTTCAATGTAACTATTTGACAATAATATAACGAACTAATATATATCCAACTACCATATATCCCATATCCACAAATATAATAACTGTATAACCAATGGGCTTATATATAATATCAAATTTACTTTCTAATGTACTTTTTTGCAAGATTCTAAAAAATCATGAATCTTATTCTATAATTTCATTATAAATAACTTAATAAATTTTCTATTATATTTAATTATTTATATTGTTATCACTATTGGAATGATATTTATGGATGATCTTGATACTGATAATTTCAACCGTATATTATTTTTGTTTACATATGGTTTCATTCCAATTGTAATTTTACTAGTTACGATTCATTTAGATATCTGGAAATATAATTCATTTTATATTGTTATACTCTCCAATAAGAATATAAGGATTTTTTTATTTTTTAATGATTTTTGGATCATAAGATAAAAAACACACAGGATTTATTCCAATGGTAATATAGACTAAAATTATCAGGTATTATAGAGATATGGTTTTCTATTATTATGAAGATAGGTGACACATGGTAACAAAGACCTTAAGGTTGGTCCAACTCATCTCTGAATCTATGTACCCATAACTCATAAATCATGTTCATATTCTCTATAAGATGTAGATAACTACTACGATATTAAATATAACCAGTAGGAATGTTTGTGTTTCCCATACTTCCTATTTATACACTAAAATGAAAATTGTTTTTTGTATTTTCAAATTTTTTATGTTTCAGGATTGAAATGCCATATTTCTATAATATTTACTCTATTTTACTCTTATTATTCATTGTTTAGTAGAAACCATATGATAAACATTATGTGGGGACATTTATAGTTAATTTTTATATTAAAATATTATTTAACAAGTGTATCACATATTTGGGGATTAACCATGTGAAATATAGTAATAAATATACTAATCCGTCAGTTTATAGTGTGGGGTTTCATATCATGATGACAGTTTAATGAATTCATTCATGTGACCATGAAAAAGTTTTTTTAGTGAATGTAGTAGGGTTCTTTATGGTTAAAGAATTGTTTTGAAACATTGTGGATAAACTATATGAATTTTTACCATATCTAATGGATTCCAAAATGATGGGAAATTTTTTACTAAACCATATAACAAAACAATAAGATCATCCCACATATCATTTAGTGTATAAGTCGCATATTTTTCCATCATTGAATATATGTGTTTCTACCCCCTCCCCCCACATTCTTTCTCCTTGGTTAGAATAATTAGGGAACACAAATATATTCTTTCCCATCGTACAAAAGTCATATGATGGTTCTAGACATCAATTTCATATAGAAAGTAAATGATGAGGACATTTTTAAACTTTTATCCCTTTATTATTTATCACATATTTTATATTATCCTTTTTTGGTCACATGTCACAAAATCGAGTTGTTATATGACCAACAAAACAGGTACATGGGGGGTTCAAATCAAATATTTTTAGGGATTCTGGAAGAATTCTTTTCTAGATTTATCATTCTTCATCTAAGGGGACATTAATGGTCTTGGTTCTACTTTATCAGAGGTATTTATTTTGTGCATTAATATTTTATGTTTTTTCATTGAATTCATACATATTTATAATGGAATATTTTGTTAAATTAACTTTATAAGTGGTTGATTCAATGGATTTTGTAATGGATTCAATGTTCATGTCATGTATAATAACATATTTGGTGATATTAAATCCTTTTAGAATTTATTAATTTAAATTACATGTATTTTAAATGATACCAATGAGTCTTGTTCAAATTTAATTTGACAATTTTGTATTTTGATTCCCTTTGGGATGGGTTGAAAAGGAAAATAAGGTTTTATGTTATCTAGGAGAACAACGAAAGCCATTGAGCAAAGTATATAATAATTTTCATCAGTAGAGTCATTTAACTTCATCTACTCCATAAAATTGATCCTTGGTAGAGGTTATTGAATATCACATGAAAACCCCAATGAGCAAAATAATAAATCAAGGACCTGGATCATATCAAATGTGTGTTTACTATCACACATTGTTGGTTCTCTTTCATAAAGGATCTGATTTTGAAATCATATATATCATCCACAACTAATTCAATAATTTCCATGGGGGTAGATCATCAAATATTGAGTTCCAACACAAAGCATCAATTATCCTTTCAATGGAACAACTATTTCCAATACATGGTCCCTTTGATTAATGAACAAGATCAAAGATCAAATGCTTGGATATGATTTTATCTCTCATGGTAGAAGGAATTATGATGTAGGATAACTCAAATTCGTGGGAATAAATGGTTCCCTCTAAAAGAGTACTCTATTTATATATATTGAAATGTAATTATACAGAAAGGGTTCCCCAACCCCCATATAATTAATTCCCACAAATTAAAATTTAAGTGACATGTTATGATGAACTAACTACATCATTATGTCAGTTATATTTTTGTCACATACATGTAATATGTAATAAATAGTTTTATGAGATATATCTAATTCATTATCTTGAATCGTAATTCTGACAAATATTAAATTGATATTAATAAAAAAAATTATATAATATCTTCAATGTATTTACATAATAAATTTTAAATATATTTTATAATAAAATTCAACCTAATTAATATAGATATTAATAATAATGAAATTATTTATTCATGGTGATCAGTAAAATAGGAAAAAATATGAAAGACCATAGTGTGGCCCACTATGTCCTATACACAAATTCTATAATGTAGGGAAAACATATGAATACTCTATTTTGGGAGACCCTCTAAAACATTATGTTGAAATTAGTGAATATTTTTCATAAATAAGGAGAAATGTCTAGAAACACGTCAAAGACATAACGATATATGGAATATTAAATGAAATGAAAATTATATTATAAATAAGAACTATGAATTATAATCTCTTTATCTTGTGATATCTCATAAAGAAATATGCACACTTTTGTCTTCGAAATTACCATTCATTATTATTAATTATAATTACTATACATACATACCTTCTTCAACCATAAACATGTATTTACTGAATGTGTTAGTATTCAGATCAACTAGGCCCGAGATATAACTTCCACAACTCATAAGTGTCAAATAACATCTTTACCATTCAACCAATGTCGTACCACCAATGAAGTACCCGACACAAGCTATATCTCCAGGACAACAATGTCATGGTTTTTTCCTTCTATTAATTTATGATAACAAAAGGAACACATTTATAATGATCTCGTTTAGGGAGACCTATAAACCTATTAATTTATTATAATAAAAAATTTCACCTCCAAACTTGTGTTGTTATAATTGGTTTTCTATCTTTAGGATCTTAGATAACATAGAGAACCATATGTGAAAATCATGAGAAGATAACACAATTATTATGTTCCCCCAGCACTTTATTGTATTGAAACAAATATTTCATGTCATTATGATGTGTCTTGACCATAGGATATATGTTCATGATTTATTTATTATTATCTCGTTGTTCAAGTTTTTGCATGGGAACTATAATAATCTGTTGTTACGATAAATAATATATGGGAATGACCTTGTAAATTTTTGATGAATAAGTATCAATAGTATTTAGTAAAGATAAAAACATTTATAATATCGAGATATATACATTTAATGGTAATCAATGTATCGCTACACGTTGGGTATAAGTGACCCAGTTTCTACACTCCCACATGATTCAACATCTAAAAAATATCAATCATAATTATCTCACTTTGGAATCCTACATTTGATGAGATATATATTTATTGATTGTACCATATGGGTTATATTATGTGGATATTACCCTTACTACGACATCACATTTTTGGGTAAAATATGTCATGAGATGAGACTTGCAAACTATATTTTCTAACCATTTTAGTGACCATGGATACTAGTCAATTTTCACTAGAGTAGTATTATTAAAAAAAATTGTAATATTTTCTCTACGTATAGGACCACACCAATGTCTCAACATATGATTTGTATATTGAATACCTCCTTAATTACATCATAATCCATTGTGTACTAGAACAACCCATTTTCAGTAGGTGACAAGATGTTTTTTGGAGCTTCTCAGGCTCACTTTACATATATTCATTACGAAAATATATAATTAATGTGATTTCAAATCATCCTGATATATATGGGAACTATAATTAATGTAACCTCTAATAAGAAGTTCCTTGAATTTTCCAAAATCCATGAAAAAATCCATTGTATAGCATTAGAACTTTTGGATAGTGTTCATTTTTTCCCAGTATATCTCTACTAGATTTGTTTGATATCATCCCACCGTGGTTAAATAATAGGAAACAATAAAACTATTTTATATAATAGAATACATTATAGATTCCATTGTCAATGTATATGGTATTGTACTCATTCTTCTAATACCCTCTTACTTTTTTGGGTACATTTTTTTAGGGAGATTGAAATTATTTGACATTGGAAACAACCAACACTCATATTGTTCCATATTGTACATTTTTATTATGTGGTAAATATTTTATTTTTAATAATCCCAAGAATCCTTTGAGATCATTTTCAATATATCATGATCCCTAAAATATAGGTTTCTTCACCATTTTCCTTTAGGATGAAATATTAATTTAACAACGTATTAACTGACTGTAAGACGTGGAATACATTTTCCATATCTAATATTTCATTAAAATAATATTCTATGGAAATAAGGTTTTTCCTTAAAAAATTATTTTATACACATAGAATTCATTTTCTCATAAAAAATCCAAATTTTCTTATGGAAACATCAAAACTAACATTTCAGGATAATAATGCCTTCTTAAACCCATAAAATGATTTATATACAGAGAAAATGTTATTTTAATTCATTAAATTAACAATCCCTTCATGTTGAGTCACACATATTTCATTATCCATCGTCCAATTTAAAAATATGATTTCACATCAACATGCAAAATCATAAAATCATGGAAGGATTCTATTGAATGTAATATTATGATAGAATATCAGCATCACTTTATGTGAGAAGGTTTCAACAAAGCCCATTACTTAGTGGTTTTTAATCCTTCATATCCATTCATTCCTTATAGGTATTGACATTACTATCTATATCTAGTTTTTCTTAAATACCCATTTTTAGCCAATGTGGCTTATATCAGTTTGAGGGACTATAAAAAAACCAACATGATTTTGGTAAATAGACTCGATCAAAAAATGCAATGCTTTATTCCATCTAGTATAATCCTTTCTATCAATGGGTTTCTTATATGTTAGAAGGTAATAATTCAATAAGAGTAATGTGTCACCTGACTCGGGGAACTAAAAACCATAAAACACTAGTTTTCTATCCTCTTGTGTTGACATATGAAGTACTTGTGTCTCGTGAACTTCTTCATATCCCACTTGTTCTTATAGAGATTATTACCATGAAGACACATGGGAATCTAGAGAATTAACTTTACGAATTTCAATCTAGATTCCACTATTTCCATTATATTTCAGTTCCCGTTCTATAATTATGGAAAGCATTTTCCATAAAAACATTCTTATATTAAGGGTTATATAAGTGATATGTTTTAATTTCTTTTGGATAAACTCTAAAAATTCTCTTTGTGTCACGAGATGATAATTTTTTACAAGGCATATTATTGAAAATGTACTCATATCGCTATAAATGTATGTGTGAAATAATTGTTTTGTTTTCATACCACAACTGATATATAATCTCATCGGTGTATTTAGTTGTAACTCAGTTAAGTGTATATGTCGTTTTCTATAATTTTTATCCCTAAAAGGATTGAAGGAGAGTTTCATAACTCATAATTGATCTAACCATGTCAAGAAGGGTCTAATTCATTCTTTTACTAACACCTTTTAATTGTTGGGTATATGGAGTATTGAGTCTGGATGTAATTCAACATCTATTTAAGTGATTAATTAATGAATGGTTGTAATATTACCTCTTCGGTCTTTGTGGAATGATCTGATCTTATCATCAAGCTGATTTTCTTTTTCATTGTCATATTCCTAAAACATTTACATGGAATATATCTTATAACTCATTATGTATATGTAATCATAGCTAATATAGTCACAACTAATAGTAATGAAGTAGAAAAAACCTCCCCATAACTCCATTTTTAATGGACCATATATGACAGTATTAAATATTTAAATTCATATTATGGCTCTTACATCTATTCTAAAGGAGCGTTTTTTGGTCATTATCCAGTTTAGACATGTTTTCAGTATATCAAGGGGGGTTTTACTAATTTTATTCGAAATACTATGTTTGATGTAATTTTGGAAAATTCTTCTTGTTTACAAGACCAATCCCGATCTCCCATAAGTGGTTGTTATATGAGTCAAGTTCTCTAGTTTTTTCATTGATTGAAATTATTGGGTTTTGATGATCAAAAATCTAAATACCACTATGAATAATATTCATAAAATATCAATTTTTATCCTTATTATAGTTTTGATATATTTATTTACAAACTTGAATTTAAATATCATTATGTCCAACCATGACACTAATATTATGGTTCACATAACCAAACGAACATATTTTCAATTTTTCAATACATGAACCAAACCACTATGATTATTCATATGATAATATATCACTACTAGGGCTGCTAAACACAAACTATTTGTATCCCATAGATCCATCAATACCTTTGTAATCATAATGAATCTTCAGGGTTCCTCTATATGAATAAAAATATTTGAGCCAGATGATTTATCCAAAACCCAATGAGTTGATAAATATTTATTGCATTTAATGAAAAAATATCTGATTTAGAAACATTGCCTTGCTTCTTTTTCCTAGCTATGAAATTCTTCATCTAGTATACTATCATTCCACATGAAAAGCAGAAATCCACCATGTTATTTCCTTCCCCTTATATCATTGAATTTTGGGGTGGATTATGCTTAGGTGTCTCTGAAATAGAAATATCCTTAGAATATTTAGCCATTCCCCCCATCCTTCTCTTCATCATAAGCAATAAAAAAATTTCATTCTTTATATCATTAACATTGTGGTTTCCTAAAGCCAAAAATATTATAGTGACTTTTTCATGTTATGAATATTATAATGGATGATAAATTTCAGAAGCATGGTGGTAAAGGGAATCTAATGAGATGAGTCTCTAACTCATGGTTATGTTTAAACCCTGGGGATTCAAGTATCTCAATGTTCAATGTAAAGACCCGTAAATTTCAAGAGAATTTCTTTATCTTAATTTTCTATGAAATTTTACAAGAATGCAGTTTCTAACGGAACCTGATTCCGAGGCCTGGTGTGACCGAATTCAATTTCCGAAGTTTAGCTCGGGTACGTTCAGTAAAAGAACAAGTGGGTTTTCCTAACTTTTGAATAGGTGCTCATAATCGAAATCTGAGGGCATCGATGGAACCGCATCGCCAGTAATTTCTTAAGAACACCTTTTCCGGAGTTTCGTTTGCTCGGGTGAGGTTATTAATTAATTTGGTTAACTAAATAATAAAAATAAAATTTGTGCAACCAATTTTTTTTATTCAAGGTTGCTAAAACCAATGCTTGGCGGTTGGGGTGGGACCCACTAGTTCGTAACTACCCTAGGTAGGATATTAGTTAAGTGGGGCCCACACGAGCCCCAACCCTTTGTTTCCTTTTCACCTCCCGTGATAATTTATTATGGTAACTCACTCGCACCCCCTCTTAAATGCCATTTCAACTCTCGCATTTAACTGGATTGTTAAACACCTCATTAATTGTTCAACGCATGTTAATTAAACCGTGTATTAATTATTAATTTCAATTAAGGGTTGGCATGAGAAATAAAATAATGCAATGCCTTATTTTATTATTGTTGTTTCATTGTGCGAGAAGGATTGGGAGGAATTTCTCAAGCCTTGGAATCCTGGCCTTCCTCCTTGGAGAACGCAAAGAACGCACCATCGCCGACGAAGAACGCCAGCCTCCGACGAAGGGCGATGAAGAATGCTGAATCCTTGGAGATCGATGACGCGACATCATGTAACATGACGCTGGTGATCCTCTTCTCCGCGACCAGGACGATGATTACGGATCCTACTTCCATGACGTCCTTTTTCTGTGTCAAACTTTCGTTTGTCAAAACATTGAGGTAGGGGTTAATTGTTTTACCCAAGAATTATTTCTTTGCCGATCATCGACTTCCTTTTTGGGCCGCCTTTTATCGTAATAATGGGAGGAGGTCAGACTGCACGAACAACGCCGACCCACCTCCCCCATTGATGGTTGTACAAGATTATGGTACGAGAAAATTCGGCTCGGTGCAACAGAATGGCGTGGAAACAATGAAGAACAGGCAAAGAAGCGCGACACAGTAGCGCGGCGCTGTTGAAGCGATTCGAAGACTCCGCAAATTGTCTATTTGATGTGCGGATCGACGGGAAATGATGGAACGAGACGCAGAGGAAATTTTATGGTTCCCCAGTAATGTACATGTTCTGAGAAGACCCTAGGTGCAGACGTGAGCAATAACGGACCACCGGAGCGGCTCCGAGGGCCCGCAGACTCCACCAGCGGCGCCAGCGGTCAGAGGTTGCGGCGTCCCGGCGCGCTGCCAGGAGGGACCGCCGCGGCTGAAGCCGCGGCGACAATAAATCGGTCCCACGGCCGCGTGGGACCAAGGGGAGACACGACTACCAACGCCGCCTCACTGGAAAAGGAAGGGGGGACTGCGTCCCCCCATGCTAGCAGCTGGCCGAGCCAGCGTGCCACCCGGCCGGGCCGGGCTGGGTTGCGTGCACCGGACCGGGCCGCGCCCATCCAGGCCGGGCCACGCCAAGCCGGGCTGGGCCACTCCATGCCGGGTCGGACCCGAACTCGGGTCGGGTCGACCCAGTTCGGGCCGGCCTAGGGGGGTTGGCCCGGGTCGGGTCGGGCGGAGACCCCCATTTTCAGAACACCTCTGGTCTTTTGCCCATATCGTGGGATACAGACCTCCGATCGACGCACCGTAAGTTGCGATACAATCCTTGGATCGAGATGGTATTTTTGGTATATTACACTCATGGTTTAGTAGAACTTGGGGTATGGCTGGGTTGGTTCGAAAATGAAACCAACCGGGCCCTTAGAGCTGAAATGCTCATAACTTGAGGTCCGGACGTCTGATTTACGCGCCGTCGACTTTTTCGGATTCCTCTAAGTGATATGGACCATTTGTCTTACTCCGCTCGAGGTTTGGACGTTGTTGGAGTATGGTCATGTTGTTTTTTACTTTAAAAACCAACCGGGCCCCTAGAATGAAAAAGCCAATAACTCTCAGACCGGGCGTCCGATTGACATGTGGTCTGTCATGTTGAGTTCTTATTGATGTGACAGAACATTGGGATACATCAACTCCAGTCTACGTGTCAGTTGACGTATCGGCTCCCTTGGATCATGGAGCGGACCCTCCCAAAAATGAGCATGCTATGTGCGAGAACCCTAGATCTGGTTGCGTCTGCAACAATGAAGACTGCACTGAAATCCTATGTGGGTTCGGCAGTGGTGAAGACCATACTGAAATCCTCTCTAGGTTCGACATCAATGAAGACTGCACTGAAATCTTATGTGGGTTCGGCAGTAATGAAGACCGTACTGAAATCCTCCTTGGGTTCGACGGCAATGAAGACTGCACATAAATCCTATGTGGGTTTGGCGGTAATGAAGACCGTACTGAAATCCTCCGTGGACCGATGGCAATGAAGACTGCACTGAAATCCTATGTCGGTTCGGCGGTGATGAAGACCGTACTGAAATCCTCCATTGGTTCGATGGCAATAACTACTGTTCTTTTATCCTACGTGGATTTGGCATTGTCTGACTCTGTTCTTGCTATCCTACATGGGTCTGGCAGAGTAGCTGGTCTGTATCCTATGTGGGTCCAACAGCTTAGCTGCTTTAGTATCCTATGTGGGTCCCTGCTTAGATGAATCAGTGGCTATATCTGATCATCTCTATCACCTTACGAAGAAGTATACATGTGTGAGCTGAGTCTTGACTTTCATTCATTATCTTCGATATGATTGACTTATTTTCCTAAGTGGATTGAGTTGTGCTTTCTTGTGTTGATTGGGTTGTACAATCCTTTGTGGACGTGATCGAACTTGGTCTCGGATGTTGTAGTCAAACTGGAATTGATGGCGTAGGTATATGAATGGGAATATACCTAAGTAGTGTTGGTTGTTATTTTGTGATTGTATCTTTCCATTTTGGTTTATCCTTTCTGGATTATGGGAGACCATCGGGGGTCTCGGGGTCCCTACTTAGTAGCATATAATCACACCTGCACGGGCTATGCACGAACTACATTATGTTGGATGCAGACGACAGATATCACTGATCGTGGTTGAGGCTAGAGGAGCAGTCGGAACCTTGAGGTGGACCACTGAGCGGGATGTACACGTAGCAGACGGCTGGACCTGAGTAGCTAAGGTGGCTATCCATACCCACCCTTCAGGTAGGACATCCAGTGGATGGCTCGACGTTGCTTCTTTACTTTCAGTTGCTATTCTTTCTTTCCAGTTGTACTTTACATTCAGTTTGGATATGTATTCTGGCCCATTTATATTCCACACTCACTTTTGTACAACGTTATACTTAGTGTTTACTTATACTGGATTACTCTGTGGTGTTTTTTTAATTTAGAAAGGCTATTCCTTCTCCTTTTTGTCGGGATTTACACCTTGGTGCTAGTCACCAGCCCCTGGCCTATGGGAGGCGGGCTTGGGGTAATCACGACACAGGCCCCGAGGACGGGTCGTGACAAATTGGTATCAGAGGAGTTCGGTTCTACAGAAGAACTCAGGACTCTGATCTTTCTTCTATGTGAAGCAATAGATTTTTGGGTATTGAGTGTGGTTATCAGTCCAGGGAGTCCAGTGTTGGTGCGGTGGCCGACATATCCGTACACCAGGACCCTGACTTCTGATTTCCGACTCAATGAACGAAAACATTTATTGCATGTTTGTTTCAAAAATTTTCATTGTGATTGCTTTGTGTCTTCTCACCAGGTATACTGTTTTGACCATGGCATAACTATTTCTTTTCAGGATGGCCCCACGATGGTAGCCAGCTAGGGTTCTGAGCATAGTGCGAGACGACAGCCCACCGAGCGATGAGGCCTTGGTGCAAAGCCCTTTGACAGTGGAGGCACCGGTGGTACCTCTACCCACCGAGCCACTGATGCTACAACCCCAGCCGCTGAGAGTGCATGTCGCCGTAGTGCACTACATGTGTTTCAGTGTCAGAGACCTCCTAGGTTCTGTGGGGAGATAGACCCTCAGGCAGTCGAGGATTGGCTGGAGGTGGTTGTTAGAGTTTTTAGGATACTGGGGACACCAGCTGACCTCATGGTGACCCTCACAGCGAGCCTCCTGCACGCGGCAATAGGAAGATGGTGGAGCATGATGCTCTATGTGCAATATGAGGCATCTATCCTCTGGAAGGAATTGAAGAGCCTCATCCGCTTAGAGTTCATCCCAGCCACCCTCCGTGCGGTGCGCATCCAGGAGCTTCTACAGTTTCGGTATGGCTACATGACGGTCGCCCAGTACTCGGCGATATTTACCGATCTCTCGTGCTATTTGATGGACATGATACGAGTCCCATTCTTCTGGGTCCGGACCTTCGAGTAGGGACTGAGGCATGAGATCAGGGTTTCGATGATCTCCCTCAGCATTCCGACACAGGAAGGAGTACTAGAGTGAGATCTTCTCATAGAGAGTTTTCTTGTTGAGACTACGCTAGCAGCGAGACCTACCGCAAGGCGGCATGTAGCAGAGTCTTCTGCAGCTGGCAGTCGACGGATGTCACAGGGGTCCAGGCGGACCGGACCATCAGGAAGACGATATCAGGACACTGGCTTAGAGGTGCGGGGCACAGAGAGCAGAGCCAGCCTTCCATGGAGCAGGCAGTGCTACGCATGTGGCGGGTAGGGCCACAAGGCTCGTGACTTCCCTACCCACCTTACAGAGGAGCAGCTGACGGTTTAGTGGCCACCCAGGAAGAGGAATAGGGTCGACCGTGGCGGTCCGCCGAGAGTAGGTGGATGAGGCAGGGGAGATGGCCGAGCAGCAGGTGGTGGCAGACGCTTTGAGGATTTACCACCACCACCAGTTGGAGGTCCACCACGACCACAGGGAGCTGGCGGGCAAAGACAGGCTCAGCTTTAGGCAGCGGAGGCGTACGACCACGACGCTCCATAGATGATTCGAGATACGATCTGTGTCTACTACACCCTTGCTGCAATTCTTATAGAAACATGAGCGAGTCGTTATTTTATTTCTATTGCCGTTTTTTGAAGCTTGGAGATTCCGACAGAGCTGTTGGCTTGATCCTTACGGCTATAGACTCTTACGGCAGCTGACTCGACGATTATGCACTGGTGCTGGAAGTGTGAGCTTACTCAAGGAGGCAGAGGCCACTTGATTTCAAGGATGGAGACCACGTCTTCTTTAGAGTCTCACCATGACGTGGATTACAAAGATTTGGACGAGGTGTCATGTTATCTCTATGCTTCATTAGACCATTCCGGGTCCTTAGCAGGGTAGGCGACTTGGCTTACTGCCTGGCTCTACCACCTCTATTGCACCGGGTGCATGACATCTTCCACATATCTTAGATGAGGAGATACGTGAATGACCCGATGCATATCATCGACCATGGAGAGATAGATCTTGAAAATGGGGTGACCTTTTTGGAGGTCCCGGTGGATATAGAGGATCGACATGAGCGGGTCCTACGCGGGCAGTCGATTCCTTTAGTGCGCATCAGATAGCAGCACAAGAACCTCCAGGAGAGCACTTGGGAGAGGGAGGCTCAGATGCGTGCTCAGTACCCACATTTGTTCCCCTAGTTTTTGATTTATCTTTATGGGGACTTAAAGCCCTGAGGTGGGAGTAATGTAAAGACCCGTAAAATTCAAGGGAAAATTTTTTTGCTAAATTTTCATTGGAATTATACAAGAATGCAGTTTCTGATGGCACCTAATTCTGAGGCCCGATGTGCCCAAAATCAATTTCTGAAGTTTAGCTCGGGTACGTTCAGTAAACGAATGAGCGGGTTTTCCTAAAATTTGAACCGGTGGTCGAGATCGAAATCCGAGGGCACCGATAGAACCGCAGTGCCGGTAATTTCTTAAGAAAACCTTTTCCAGAGTTGCATTTGCTTGGGTGAGGTTATTAATTAATTGGGTTAACTAATGAATAAAAATAAAATTTGTGAAACCAATTTTATTTTTATATAAGGTAGAATAAACCTATGTTTAGAGGTTGGTGTGGGACCCACTATTTCTAACTACCCTAGGTAGGATATTAGTGAAGTGGGTCCCACATGATCCCCACCCCTTTATTTCCTTTTCACCTCCCACGAGCATTTATTATGGTAACTCACCCACACCCCCTCTTAAATGCCAAGTCAAATCTCGCGTTTAATTGGATTATTAAACGCCTCATCAATTGGTCAACGCACATTAATTAAACCGTGTATTAATTTTGAATTTCAATTAAGGGTTGTCATGGGAAATAGAATAAGGAAACGCCTTATTTTAATATTGTTGTTTCGTTGTGCGAGAAGGATTGGGAGGAATTTCTCAAGCCTTGGAATCCTCAACTTCCTCCTTGAAGAACACGAAGAATGCACTTTCGCCGACGAAGAACGCCAGCCTCTGACGAAGGACGATGAAGAACGTCGAATCCTTGGAGATCGACGACGCGACGTCGTGTACCGTGACGCCAACGATCCTCTTCTCCAAGACACCGACGACGCTTATGGAGCCTACTTCTGTGGCGTCATTTTTCCGCGATAATCCTTCATTCATCAATGCCTTGAGGTAGGGTTTATTTTTTTTACCCGTGAATTATTTATTTTCCATTCATCGACTTCTTTTTGGGCCGCATGTTATCGTAATAATGGGATGAGGTCGGACCGCACGAACCCGACCAACCCTACCCCCCCTTTTATTGTTTTACATGATTGCGGTATGGACAAAGGCAGCATTGGGAAATGGCACCGCACGGAAACAATGAAGAACAGGAGAAGAAGCGCGATGTCGTCGCGCGACACCGTTGAGGGGATTCGAAGACTCCTCAGATTGTCTATTTGACCTGCGGACCGACAGGTGATGACGAAACGTGCCGTTGAGGCGATTTGATGGTTCCACAGTAATGTACGGGTTTCTAGACGACCCCCGGCGTAGACGAGAGCAAGAACGGACCACCAGAGCGGCTCCAGTGGCCGCCAGACTCCAACGGCGGCGCGGGTCGCCGGTGCGGCGGCACCGGTGGCCGGAGGCGGCGACGTCCCGACACACTGCGAGGAGGGACCGCTGCGGCTTCAGCCGCATCGGAAGGCAACCGGTCCCGCTGCCACGCGGGACCCGTGGGAGACGCGACGACCACCGTCGCGTCACTGGCAAAGGAAGGGGGGACCGCGTCCCCCCATGCTCGGCCGCTGGCCGAGCCAGCGTGCCACATGGTCGGGGCTGACCGAGTTGCGTGAACCTGACCCGGCGGCGCCCAGCCGGCCGGGCCATTCTCAGCCGCGTCGGACACGGACCCGGGTCGGGTCGACCCGGTTTGGGCCAACCCAGGGGGGTTGGGCCGGGTCGGACCGGGGCCAGACCCCCCATTTTCAGACCACCTCCGGTATTTTGACCATATCATGGCCTACAGACCTCCGATTGACGCAACGTCAGTTGCGATGCTATCCTTGGATCGAGACGTTCGTTTCACTATATTACACTCAAGGTTTCAGAGAACTTGAGGTACGACCGGGTTGGATCGAACACGAAACCAACTGGGCCCTCGGAGCAGAAACGCTCATAACTTGAGCTCCAGACGTCTGATTGACGTGCCATAGACTTTGTTGGATTACTCTTAGTGATACGGACCTTTTGGCTTACTCTGATCGAGGTTTGGACACAGTTGGCGTACGATCGTGTTGGTTTTGACATTAAAAACCAATCGGGCCCCTGGACGAAAAAGCCAATAACTCTTAGACCAGGCGTCTGATTGACGTGTCGTCTGTAATGTTGAGTTCCTATTGATGTGGCGGAACTTTTGGAATAATCAACTTCGGACTATGTGTCAGTTGATGTATCGAACCCCTTGTATTGTGGAGCAGACCCTCCAGGAAAAGAGCATGTTGTGTGCGGGAACCCTAGAGCTGGGTGCGTCTGCAACAATGAAGACTGAACTGAAATCCTATGTGTGTTCGGCAGTGATGATGGCCGTACTTAAATCCTCCGTGTGTTTGACGGAAATGAAGACTGAATTGAAATCCTATATGGGTTCGGTAGTGATGAAGACCGTACTAAAATCCTCTGTGGGTTCGACGACAATAAAGACTGCACTAAAATCCTATGTGGGTTCGGTAATGATGAAGACCATTCTGAAAACCAATGTGGGTTCGATGGTAAGGAAGACTGCACTGAAATCCTATGTGGGATCGGCAGCGATGATGACCGGAAAGAAATCCTCCATGGGTTCGATGATAATGACTACTGTTCTTGAATTCTACGTGGGTCTAGCAGTGTCTGACTCTGTTCTTGCTATCCTACGTGGGTCTTCCAGAGTAGCTGGTCTGTATCCTATGTGGGTCTCACAGCTTAGCTGGTTTAGTATCCTATGTGGGTCCGAGCTCAAATGAATCAGTGGCTATATCTGATCATCTCTATCACCATACGAAGAAGTATACCTATGTGAGATGAGTCTTGACTTTCACTCATTATCTTCGATATGATTGACTTGTTTTCCTAAGTTGATTGAGTTGTGCTTTCCTGTGTGTATTGGGTTGTACTATCATGTGTGGACGTGATCGAACTAGGGCCCGGATATTGTAGCTGAACACAAATTTATGACTTAGGTATATGTTTTGGAATATACCTATGTATTGTTGGTTGTCATTTCGTGATTGTATCTTTCCTTTGTGGCTTATCTTTTGTGGATTCTAGGAGACCATCAGGGGTCTCGGGGTCCCTACTAAGTAGCATATACTCACCCCTGCATGGGCTCTGCCCACACTACATTGTGTTGGATGTAGACGACAGACAGCACCGATTGTGGTTGAGGCTAGTGGAGAATTCAGTACCTGGAGGTGGACCACTGGGGAGGATGTACACAGAGCGGATGGTTGGACCTGAGGAGCTGAGGTGGAAATCTGTACCCACCCTTCAAGTGGGACTTCCAGTGGACAGCTCGACGTTACTACTTTACTTTTAGTTGTTGTACTTTCTTTCCAGTAGTACTTTACTTTCAGTTTGGGTTTGTATTCTAGCCCATTTACTTTCTGCACCCACTTTTGTACCCAGTTTTACATAGTTTTTACTTCTGCTGGCTTACTCTATGGTGTTTGTTTACTTTATAAAGGTAATGCCTTCCCCTTTTTCAGGATTTACGCCTTAGTGCTAGTCGCAGCCCCTGGCCTATGTGAGGCGGGCTTGGGGTAGTCACGGCACAGGCCCCGAGGACGGGTCGTGACATACAATATCATCATGAGTACTTGAGGTGCTTCTTGATTCCATTCTAGTAGTCTACACACATACATTGCACTGGATATGTCATATCTTTATTTCCATTCACCCTTAAGATATAACCCTTATAGATGTGTATGAATCTTTCAGAATCATTATCATAATTCATTTTCTACGGTTTACTATACATATATAAAAACATTATGTACTATACATATAGTGAATCCTATACATGCCTTTAATTCATGTTTTTATATGCATAGAATTATCCTCTAGGGGAATCAGTAGTTTTTAAAGTCTCTAGCAAAAAATGATTCCTTTATTTGTATTGTACTATTAAAAATCACCTATACCACACTGGGATGTTTTAACTAGTCTAGATATTTTAATTATCAAAAATTGATCATAAAGACATTGATCTTCTTGTATTGGATGCAATTTTAATATACTAAAAATAAATATTACAGTTATTACATTATATTTCTTACATTTTATACATTGTTGATTAATTAATTAAATAATTAAATTTATCAAAGTATTTTATCAAACTCTAGTATATACCATGTACAATATTCAAAATAATCATTCGTTTTAGTATTATAGTTGAAAAGATCCTTTAAAACTCCCCTTATATTCTAAAGGACATGTCTTTTTTTTATGGTTGGGTATGGAGCCTCCTTTATTTTTAAAGCAATGCAACTGCCTCTTTTAACTATGTAGAGGGAGACCTAGGGCATAACCCAATGGCCCAGTGGTCATTTAGCCTATTACATGGCCAGTAGACCCAAATGTTTCGCCTAAGGCCCATTCTATGAATAGTACAGCTACAATACAACCTTTTATAGGAAGGCAGAGTACCTACTGCTGATATAGTACCCTACCGCCGCTAATGAGCCCAGAATTTCTATAGTGTTGTCACTACTACAGTGCACTATAATACTGCTACAGTAATTGAACCCAATGGGTTTTGGACCCCCATATTTCACGTAGGATTACAGGATGCATCCCACTAAGCCAAAACCCAACTACTATAGTCTACATCCACTCTACTACACAGAGAGTTACAAGTTAGGCACTAGGAAATCAAATTATATAAACTAATGGTTTATTGATTTGTTGTGTAAAGTTATTACTTAATAAGAATCATAATAAGGATTCCCAAAATGAATTTCATATAAAATGATAGAGATTTAGATATGACAACTTCTATGAAATCTTTTAAGGGTAAGGCTACTCAACATTTTCATAAAAACACTCTGGAATTAGGGGGTACCCTCTAAAAGGGATGATAATGACCCCATAATCCCATTTTTGATTAAATTAGACTGATGGAAGTCATCCACAAATTAATATTTCTTAGTGGGTATTATACTATTTTTTATAAATGTAATCATTTTCTTTTAATTATGTGTAGACTCTGTTGTTGCACTCAAAACTAAATGTGAATTAATAAAACACATTCAAAAAATATTTATGAATTTTATTATTTATTATTTTATGTTTCATCCATAGACATGAAAATTATTATTATTATAAATAACACATAATGTAAATAAATTAAATGATTGGTCTTGATAATCTTTTATTGGACGAAAAATTTAAAATCAATAGATCGACTATGACCCAAGTGTATCACACACCACCCAGATACTGACTCATACCATAAGTCACCGATGTATAGTGTTTCCACATCATTTCTAGGGTAATATCTTCTCTGGGAATAGTTCATTCCATACAAAAAAATTGTCTATAGTGAAAATATACACACACACAGCTTAGTGTGTCTCCGTAAGTGAAATAAAAATATAGATATGAATTTATGAATATGGCCTTATACATATTGAATAAAAAGTCGTTGATTTGATGAATACCAATTAATAATTATTACACACTCACACACACACACTAATGTATTAGGAATTAAAAAACACCGACATATATCTGGTTGGTCACCACTAAAGAGAAATCGATAAATCAAATAAATGGGTGATAAAATTAAAATGAAATAAACGTATATTTAACTGAATAAATTAAAATTAAATAAACTTATCAATTCAAAAAAATTAATTTTTTAAGTATAATAATTAATTATTTTTTTAGTTGAAAATTCAATTAATTAATTAATTTCATTTAATACCAAAATTTTATTAATTATATTAAATACTAAATTTGTAATTTTTTTAATCCCAAAATAAATAAGTTAATATTTTGTTTTATTTTAAATTTTCTTGTCCTCGAATCCTTTTTCAACCATTGTGAGTTCGGACAAACCCCTTTCGAATACCCATGTTCTGAATCAGGCATACAACTCCTAAATTAGAATCTTTATAAATAGATTATAAATTTACATACAAAATGTATGTGGATTGAATTATTTTTAAAAAGGGGTCTTGAGAAGCTTCATCCTTCTTAACTATTCTACCCATGGGAGGAAGTGTTAGTGGGGTTGACGCTTCGATGTAATCTTTTTAAAACAACATTGGACCTCATTCACTCTTCCTACGATTTTTTATAAATAATTATAACTACATATTTATATATAATTAAATATATAATAAAATATTATTTAAATATTTAGATATTAATTAATAAAAATTAAATATAAAAAATTATTAATTAAATTTTTATAAACATTAATAAAATATCAATTAAATAAAAAATAAATATTTATTAATATTTAAAAATATTATTTAAATTTTATTAAAAATTTTAAAAATATTCATTAATATTCGAAATGCAATTATATAATTATAAAGATAGATTAAATATTAAACAAATATTAATTGCTTATAATGGATCTAATAAAATGTAAATAAATATTAAAAAATATAAATAAGTCGTAATAAAATATTGATAAATATTAATTTGATAATCAAAATATTAATAAATACTTATAATTAATAATAATTATTCATAAATAGTGATCATATAATTAAATATTAATATTTATTAAAAAATAAAATCATAAAATAAAATAAATTTTAATAAATTTTAACTAAATGTTAATTAATATTAATAATATTAATAAATATTAATCAAATATTCATCAAATATAATTAAATATCATTTAATATTCAAAAATAATAACACATTTAAATTAATAATCAATAAATTACAAAACATTTTAATACATATAAATAGAAATTAATTAAATATTTTTATATGTATATAAAATACTAAAAAATAGTAAAAAATAGTATTGAAATAAAATATAATATTTATAAATATTAATTAAAAATGAATAATATTAACAAATATTACAATATATTAATTAAATGTTCATATATATTATAAATTATAATTAATTATTAATGAATATAAATTATTATTGGTATGTATTAACTAAATAATAAAAAAAACTAATTAAATATCAATAAATTTTAATATTTTTTATAAATAAATAAAAAATATTAAAAAAAATATAAAATTGATATTAAATTAATATTATTATCTATTAAAAAATCTAAATTATATATTCAGAAATATTTAGTAATATTAAAAATTAATACTAAATGATAATAAATATTTAAAAATATTTTTATTTACAAAAATTACAAATTTGAATTAATATTTATAAAATTTTTTTAATGGAATACGAGATTTTATTAATATTTATTAATATATATTAACATTTAATAATATTTATTTAATATATAATTTTACGTATGATTAATTATTATTATTTATTAGTATTTACTTATTTTATAGAAATATTTATGAGTTTATAAATAATATTAAAAAATATTTATAAAGGTTGAAAGTACATCATTGTTATTTATTAATATTTAAAATTAATTTATTTAACATTATAAATATCTAAGTAATATTTACTAATATTTATTAACATTTATTATAATTTATGAGTATTTATATAATATTTATTATTTTCATGTATATTTAATTAATTTTTAATTTTTATTTCTAAAAAATTGTTAATATTTGTTATTATTTATTATTATTTATTAATATTTAATTTTTTTTGAATTTACGAATATTTATAATTATTTAATTGATTATAGATATTTTTTTAAAAAATATTTTTACATAATAATAAATTTATGTAAATATTAATATTTATGAATATTTATTAACATTAAATAATATTTTTTTAATAATTATCAATATTTATCAATATTTATCAATAAGAAATATTATTTAAATATAAAAGAAACACTAAAAAAATAAAACAAATATTATTATTATAAATAAAAAATAAACAACTATTAAATAAATATTCAAAAATTATATTAAATATTTCATAATTTTAGTAAATATAAATATTTAGGAATATCTATTAACATTTAGAAACAGTTATTAATATTTACTATTATTTGTGTATTTTTAATTGTTATTTTTTAGAATATAATAATATTTATTTTAAATATTTATCCATTATTAAATAAAATTTATTAAAATTTTTAGTATATTTGATTAATTATTAATAATTATCACTCATTTAAAATATTATTTTATTAAATAATTAATAATTTTTAGTATTTTTTAAAACTTATTAATATTTATCAATATTTATTTTCATTAGATTATAACCATGTGTAGTTACTAATATTTATTTTATAGATAATCTATATTTATTAATATTTAATTATATTATGAATAATTAATATTAATTGGAAAATAGTTGTTAATATTTTTTAATATTTTTTAATATAAATAAATATTAAATTAATATTTTATTGTTATCTTAATACTATTTATGAATTTTTAACTAGTTTTTGTTTATATTTAATGAGTATTGGTGAATATTTATTTTTTTATAAATTTTAATTTTAATTTTTTGTTATTTTTACATATATAGTAATAATTATTTATTAAAAAAATTATATAAGAAGATGGAATGTGGTTCACTCATCCTTTAGAAACAATACACTTGAAACATCAACCTTGTTCACCCTTCCTACTGATGGAAAAAGCATCAATGGGGTTGACGCTTCTCGAGACCCCTATTTAAAAATAAATCAAACCTTATCTATTTTGTAAAAAAAAATTAAAGCCAATTAAAAAAACTCCCTCTTAAAACGTTTTTCATCCCTGGTTTTTTTTGCAAGGGGAGGATATAGAATGGGAAAGCTTGTCTCGAAAATCTAATCAAAATTGCATCACACATTGATGACAAGGAAATGACAAGAGTGGCTACTTTAGATAGGCTAGAGGCTGGAGGAGGGTTTAGTGTGGTTTCTTCAATGAGGGTTCCACAGGAAGTGGATAGTCGAACATGAGGCTCGTTTTTATACACGAGAAGGTGGGGAGGGAGTTCATTCATCTACGGGAATTCATCGTGTTGGGAGGGAGTTCCCGCACATGGAGCCCTAATGATGGATATTGTAACAGAGGCTACGAGATTGGCAAATGAAGACATCCAGTATGGTGATATATGTCGGTTTTGATGAGGAGTCACATTGAGTAAGAACATATAAGGATGTGCTAGCTAGGGGTAGTGAGCTTGAGGATATGGTAGTAGTGGATGACTATGTCGGTAAGGGAGTTGCAGGGGGAGTTTCCCATGAAACCAGTGACCTGGGGTGCAGCAAGACCAGAAATGGATGCATCATGTCGCCTGTGGTGGTGGCAGTCTGAGGATCTCATAAAGATGTTCATGGGGGATTTTTAAATAGCTTTAATAAAAAAAATTCAATAAATTGTATTGGGTTCCCTATATTTTTAAAAATCTTTTTTGAAATGCATGAACCTCATTCACGCATATCCTCTTGCTAGGAAGCTTGAACAGGGTTCAAACGTCCTATATGAATTCTATGATGGAAGCACGAAACTAATTAATGATATTTCATATCAAGTATAATTTTTCAACTATTTTATATCGAGTAGTTCTGCTATTTTAAAAGTCTAGATTCTGATAAAAATTGTCACCAAGGGCTCCATTTTATAAGGGGGCTAGCCCTGGAAATAATTTGGCATTTCTGATGTGGGATTCAAAAATGCATCAATTACGTGACACTGAACGACTATACAACATAAACTACAAGGAAAATATAGATGAATCTAAAAACATATATTAAACATAAAATAAATTGTTTAATATAAAAATAATTTCATAAAAATTATTGATGAAAAATAATTTATAATCTTTCAAAACCACCTTCCTGGAACATAAAAAGGTTTCATGTATACGTCTTAGAAGTCCTATAAAATATAAAATATAAGACAAATATAATTGAAAATTAATACATGGATTATAAATATAAGAAAAAGGATGAAAATAAAAATAATTTCATTAGAAATGTTGATGAAAAATAATTTATATGCTTTTAAAACCACCAACATGAGACTTAAAAATGTATATTTTCTGTGACATTGAAAGCCTATAAAATATAAACTATATGACCTATATGAATAAAATTTAATAGACGTATTGAAATTATATGAAACAGTTAAAAATAAAAATAATTTTGAAAAAAATGATAATGAAAAATAATTTATACAATTTGAAATCTGCAAATATGTAACATAAAAATGTTTCATGTATGTGGGTTTGAGTGACTATTAAATATAAATTATAAGAGAATATAAATAAAACATTAAACATGGACCAAATATATAATAAATAATAAATAATTAAATAGATAATTAGTAATAAAATTAATAAATATATAATATATAATTATATAATTATTAATTCATTAATAATTCATATATTTGATAAATATTAATTATATAATTAATTTTTTTATTTGTAATAACATTACTTACTATATAATAATTAATTTGTAAACAAATTATTAATTATATAATAATAATTAATGAAATTGTTTTATATTTTTAAATTATATAATAATTAATTAGTCAATTAGTAATAATGTTATTAATTATATAATAATTAATTATTATTATAGTAATATAATTATTAATAATAAAATAATTAATTAGTTAACTAGTAATTTAATTCATAATTATAATTATTCTTTATTAATACTATTAATTATTTATTACTTATTAATAATTATTTATATAATAAATAATTAGTTAATTACTAATATAAATTTTAATTATAATTTTTAATAATTATTTATATAAAAAATAAATATATAAATTAATTACTAATTATTTCTTATATAATTAATAATAACTAATTAAAATTAGTAATTATATTAATTATTATAAATAGTAATTATATTAATAATTATAATTACTAATTATATTACTTCTTATAATTAATAATTATATTTCTAATTATATAATGAGTTCATATATAAATAATAAACAATAATAATAATTGATATATATAATACTAATTTACTAAATAACTATTATATAATTAATAAATTACAGTTAACGATTATAATTAATAATTATAATAAATAATTATATTACTAATTATTTATTTAATTAATTCTTATAAAACAAATAATTATATTACTAATTAACTAGTTAATTAATATATAATTATATTACTATACTATAAATTAATTTTTATCAAAGAGGTTCAGGATCCAAGTGAATCTGATCCTACCAAATTTAATAAAAATAAAAGATAATAAAATATTGCGATAAAGGAAAGAATTACGAAATTGTTTAATGTATATTTGTATATCGTTATTATAATTAATAATTTTATTAGTAATTAAATAATTAATTATTATATAATTAAAATTTTATAATAATAATTAATATTTATATTTCTAATTAGCTATTTAGTTATTATATAAATAATAATTACATTACTTATTAACGAAATAATTATTATAAGATTTATAATTTATAACTACTTAACTAATGAATTATTATATAATTAATAATTAGTAATTATAATTAATAATTATAATTAATAATTATAATACTAAATAATTATTTATTTATTTTATAATTAATATGTTTATTACTATATAAATAATTATTTATATTATAATTATATTACATATTAACAAATTAATTATTTTATATTAGTAATAATAAATTATGTTACTAAATAAATAAATAATTATTATATAATTATTAATTATATTAATAATTTACTAAATAATTAATATATAATTAATAATTATTGATTAATAAATAATAATTAATAATTAATAATTAGTAATTAAGAATTAATAATTAATATTTCACAGTAGATAATTAATAATTATTAATTAATAATTATAATAGATAATTATATTAATAATTTATCATTTAATATTGTATAATTATTAATTAAATTTCTATAAAACTAAATAATAATAATATAATTAATAATAAATATTTATAATTTATAATTATATTACTAATTGATTAATAAATTTTTAAATAATAAATAATAAATAGGTATAATTAATAATTATGTTACTAATTCACCAATTAATTATTTTATAATTTCTAATTACTAATTATAATTGTTAATTGTATTTCTAATTATAATTAATATTTATATTTCTAATTAACTAGTTCATTATGATATAATTAATAAGTATTTTACCAATTGACTAAAAAACTTAATATATAATCTTATTACCAATTAACTGATTAATTATTATATATTAGTAAGTAATAATTTATAATTTATAATTATTCTATAAATTAACTAATTAATAATTATATAATTAATAATTATATTAATAATTAACTAATTAATTATCAAATTTTTCTTATATTTTTAATCAATGATTTAGGTTACATTCATATTCATCATATAGTTTATAATTTATAGGCTTTCCAAGCAACATATTTAAAACATTTTTATTTTTCGTGTTGGTTGTTTTGAATGATTATAATTTATTTTTCATTAAATTTTTTACAGAATTTATTTTATCTTCGTCGATTTCTTATATTTTTAATCGATATTATATTTTTCATTTATATTGCTCTTATAATTTTTATTTTATAGACCTTCAATTTAACATACTTGAAACATTTTGAAGTATCATGTTGGAGGTTTTTTTTAAAAATAAATTATTTTCCATCAACATTATTTATAAAATTATTTTTAATTTTGACTATTTCTTATATTTTTAATAAATGTTTTAATATTCGTTTGTTGTATACATATAGTATATATTTTACATTATTTCGAGTCACGTACTAGAAACATTTTGGAATATCACATTATAAAGGAAGAATGTGCTCTGTAGGAAAGGGAGAACCTAAATACCATATCAGAAATACTGAATGATTTCTAGGGCATTCGCTATTATGAAAGGAATCCCTATGTGAGGGTTTCTATAGAATCCAGGCTGTAGTAATGAATGTACCACTTGATAGTAAATAAAATATAAATTCTGCTGAAATTTTTCTTAATATATATATAAAAAATAGAAATAAAAAATAACAATTTTAAATTAAAAAAATAGTATAAACAATTCTAAAAATTCTCGATGAACTGTAAACCCTGTTCAAACATCCTTCATCCACTTCGCTTAGTATGCATGAACAAGGTTTGGACATCTCCACCGGGCCTACGATGTGTGAACCACATTCAAACATCTTTTTAGGATTGGAATGGGCACTGTTCACTCTATATAAGACACATTTTTAAAAATATTCAGAGCCCAATCCCATTTTATAAAAATTTCTAGAACCAATTAAAAACCTTTTTTCAAGGAGGACTAGCATTCCAAAGAATCTACCCCTAGAAGCATAACAACATTTTTAACTATAAATTATATAAATATGGTTTAGCTGAATGATAGGTCCCCGAAAATAATCTTATTGGCTATATAAGTAGTAGTCCATTACCATCATATTAAATTCTCTTTTTCAATTTTTTAAAAAAAATACTCACATCCTTTTGTGTTTGTGAATGTTATTATTTTTTTTAAGAAAAAATCATCTATGGGAAGATTACATTTTCAAAACCCAATATGAGCATATTTTCCGTCTAATTTCTTCAAATTCATGGTTAGAATGACATAAGTGCTATTGAAATGACAAAAGTCATTCAAATTCTGAATAATGCTTTTTTATCATTTTATCCCGCAACAGTCACATTTTCAAACCACACAAAAAATGTTAGATGGCATTAACTTGGTCACCCAAAATCGGATCGATGCATCGTATATTCTATTGGGATGGATTAAAAACCACTATATAATGTAATCTCATGTGATTTTTCCATATCATAGAAAATCCACAAAATCTATTTTATTTGAATTAAATGAATCAATTAATGCATAGGTAGCCATTTGTTATAGGGATATGATATTTATAATATCCAAAGAAACACAACATCATTATTTACTATTATCCAAGTTCTAGAAGAGGATTGAAATCTCATTTGGATGTTTCATACCACAAAATATATAAAATTCTAACTCATTTACATTAATGTTGAATTCATCTATTGTACATCATTAGAGAGAATGTTTTTGAATTATTTGAGTTTTTTCCCTTATAGATCTTCTAATCATGCTTCAAGAATCTACATCGGTGTCATTATTTTAATTTTTGGCGCTCACTCAGTGCTCTAGTGATTCCTTCAACGTCGCAATGGACATTGTGATATGATCCTTTCTATATGTGAAGTTGAATGATGGTTAGATTTTTGTATGGGAGAATTCACTTTACTGGTTGTGGGAATTATGGTATAGGATCTCTCATATTCATGGTTATCAATTATTCCATTAAAAAGGTTTTCAAATTTATATACAGTTAATGGTAATTAACTGTAAATGGTTTCTTAACCCCCATTTTTGTAATGATAGTTACATAAGGAATAAATGACATGTTATGATGAATATTATATGTCATAATGTAATTTATAATTTTATACATACATTTTATTTGTAATATATATATTATCTGATAAATACAATTCATTAACTTATCTCGTAATTCCAAATACTATTAAACAAACAATTAATTGTAATATAATAATCATTCGTATTATATGTTCCATGTATTTACCAAAATAAATATAAATTATTTTAATTAATATAATTAAACAAATTATTCTATACACAAATAATAATACATTTATTAATTCTATAGTCACTGATAATACATAGATGACTCTTAGACCCCATAGTGGGGCCCATGAGGTTTAATACAGTTTTTCAACATAATAGGGAATACATTTGAATACATTATTAAGTTTTCTTCTACAGGACCTTATCATGATAGGATTGAATATCCGTAACAGACAATGAGTAGAGTCTACCAACCCATGAAGGAATAAAAAAAGAAAAGGAATAGTCATAGATATGAAATCCATTCAACTAACACCACTCTATGATATAATCACATTATCTTGTGAAATCTCATAATGATGGAAACACTATTGTTTCTTCATCCTTACATTGATTTATTATTCCTGAACCATACTATATGGATATAACATCTTCTACCATGACCATGGATTTAGTGAAGCTACTACCATCCTGATCACCTATTCTCAACATATTCCTTCCTCAACTGAGATGTTTTAAAATATACCTTATCAATTTAACTAATTTCATACCAAAAATGATGCACCCAACCCATAAAACCTCACCATGACTAAAATTTCATAGTTTCGATAGCGCATCATAGTATATGATCAAAAGGCAGACATTGACATTGAAAACAGGTTTTAAGTTTTATATACATGTTAAAAAATAGTAACAAAAAATGAAACATGAAACATGTAGTGTTCTTATTTGTGTGTATGTCCTCATTATCTCACCAACTACTAATCTACAATTACGAACTCCATTAGAGTAAGTATCAATGTTTATTAGACACATTAACCTGATAATCAAACTTCAATTGTGTCCATTGTATATGATGTATCTAGAACATATGACATATAGTGTAGATAAATGTCATATTATCTGTTTTTAACATTATATCCTCTAAAATGCAATTATCTATTTATAAGAAAAATAATATTGGGACATTACCGTGTAAATAGTGGAAATAGATGTATCAACACTGTTATGTTATAAAAAAAATATGTATATATATAAAAATATATATGTAATGGTAATAAATGTAGATGCACATATTGGGTCTAGGTGACCAACTTTTGAAATGGTATAACATAGATGTTCATGAAAGGATAGAACTTAATACATTTTTGTAATCATTTTAGAATAGTAATGGGAACTTTAATTTAATTCGTATTATGGGTTTATCTCCTTGATTAATAATAAACCTATTTTCAATGTGTTTTTTTATAAATCGTGATATTATATTTTAGATAGAGATAAATGGATAGGGCATCAGATCTAGAGTTTACATTATGGATAACAGAAGACATTAATGTGTTTTGATAATATTATATAAGAGACCCTATTATGTGGCCCTAGTTATTAATGTATGATATAAAAATGTGTACCATAATGTTGTGTCATTCTTTAAAATAGTTTTTGGTATTTAATCGGGTAAAAGTGGTTGTTTCATTTAAGGGGATCAGATGATTGGTGTGAGATTTATTTACTATGGTTTATCACTATTTATGTCATGATTATATGGATTTATTATTTTCACCTCTATTTTTTCATGGTACCCTATGTAATTGATAGATCATTTTTAAGTGTTTTCCACATGTGTCGTGTGTTAACACTATATAGTTCACTGATATATTTTCACCCTCCCAATCTGCTGTTTCGTAATTAATGAACTCAAAGGGTATTGAGATGGATGTTTTTTTCATAGGGATAAACTATAGATTAGTGAACTGATGATCCATGTACATCATTTTCTATCTAATGACTACTTTTTTCATATAACTCTTAATCCCACATTCATATTATTTAAGGGATTTCAATACACACTTATTTTTGAAGTCACTATCATTTATGTATTACAAGGAACAACAATTTCATTTCGATATTCATAAATATTATCGACAATCATATTTCCTTCCTAAATTTAAATTTATTCATTTAATATAATTGATTTATTTTAAAATCACTTTAAAAATGGTTTGTGATATGGTATTGAAAAATGTAATTTTTTTATTATGACAATGTACATGGATTTTCTTCATTGGGTTATCATTTTTGGGCATGTTTCTACCAATTGGGAGTGAATTCCTTTTTAACTGATTTTCATTATGTTCATTCGAGATGTTTTAGTCTCAGAATATATTTTTTAAATAATTAAAATGGGTTTCAATTGTTTTTTAGATTGATAATATTATTTATCATAACATCATGTTTATCCCATATTTTCTATTCATATTTAAAAATATTATTAATGAATTTTCATATAATGTAAATGAAATAAACTCTTTATGATAATAAAAAGTGGGATATTTAGCATACACCCCATTTACACCATTTGTTGTAAGTATGCCGTATGTTTTATTAGAGGTTCACTGTATTTATTCATTTCTTGTATTGGATACTTTTTAGTTATATTATAGTTGGATCATTTATTATATGTTTTGGACTTTTGGAGTCATCACGGGTCACCTTGAGTAGGTATATTATTTTGAGATTTATTTCTTGTTTATTTGGGATTTTTATTTTTCATCTAATTTTTCGTTGTTTTTTAATCCATTGTATTAGTATTTTTTATTTATGTTACTAGTTTATATAATTTTATTCATAGATTTAATATAATTACTATGGTTTTTTATTTCATAGTTTGATTACATAATGTACCTTGTTCAGTTTATTTGATAATAAGAATATAAAATTAATATAAGCGGCATGTCAGATTTCTTGGTGGGATCATTGTTGTTATTCCAATTTATTAGATAATGAGATAATTCCTAAGTGAATTTCCTTGATACCCAAGAACTAGAAGATAACTCGTGGAGATTGGGAACACCCTTTATGGCAAGTGGTAAGCTGGGTTAGGTGATGTCTCAGTCAGCCTATGCCAGGTCCTTGAAAAGAAAATAAAAAAATATATTTTTCAAATTCAATGGATAATAAGGATCTTATCAGTACTATGAGTTGTTTATTATTATATTGATAGGGAAATAGAAACATGAATGATAGGTATAGATAATGTTTTTTGAGATTTTTCTCACCATGACCTTTGAATTATGATGCATACTAGGGATTTAAATATTTAGATTGAGGTTTTCCCATATTATCCAGGATGTGTTTTGATATATTGTTTTTATATTTTCCCTTATTAAGTAAACTAGTAGTTTTAGGGGCCCCTTGATCTTTTGTGTTAAAATTGAAAATAAAATACAACTACATGTTTAGCTTGCATGGTATAAAAAAATTGTGCAATGGCTGTGAAGGGTGTTTTTTCATTCATCACACAGGCTATTATATGATTTATGCATGGATATCCAGACCATGTGACCAAGTAGTTTATTTTTTATATATTCCTACATATTTCTTATCATGATATTTTTCTCTACAAATTGATTCCTACGGTTTTTTAAATGGCCTAATATTTATTAATGGAATTTCATGGAGAAATAATTGTATTAGATGATGTTTTTATTTCTGCTTTGTGCCCCATGGATTAGTTTTGTAATTTGATGAGTAAATCATTTTTTTTGTGAAATTT
The DNA here is from genome assembly GCA_963277665.1 of Viscum album. NCBI lineage: Eukaryota > Viridiplantae > Streptophyta > Magnoliopsida > Santalales > Viscaceae > Viscum > Viscum album. The sequence continues at coordinate 1,701,959,299 of OY728127.1, forward strand.
ATGTCTTTAATAGGGAAATGTAATTTTTTTGATTAAAAAATTCATTAATGAAGAATGGTCTTCCCATTTAAATTTTATTTGAAATATAGTTTATTGAATTGATAAAATGATTTTACTAATTGAATAAATTTTTGAAACAAGGATTTTTGGGTACCATGAAAGAGGACTGTAGAATAAATTTAGTTGGTTTGAATGTTTTCAATTTCAATATTTGTTTTTCGATCAAATTAGTAGTTGATAGATGTTTTTTCTAATTTATTTTTTTTTGTATTTTAATGATACACCTAAACTATATTTGGTATAAAATGGGAAAATTAAGACCATCAGGTAGATATATATTTTTGAAAATATGATTTTTTTCTGAAATTTTTGAGATTTAATAAAATAAACTATGAATTTTTTTTTCAAATACAATTATTTTAATGTAAATTAAAAATTTAAATAATTTTTTGTTAAGAAAAATTGTTTGTGAGTTTTCTATATTTTAATTTTTCAATTGGTTTTTATTAAGACTATTTGTTTTGGTTAGAAATCAATAATTGGATAACACTGTGTTTTGAGATAATTTTACATACCTTACATTATGGTTTTTAGTGATTTTTGTAATAAAGTTATTGAAGGAATGTAATGTGATGAATCCTCTTATTTTCTGGCTGTATAAAATTTGGATGATAACTCTTTCAAGACACTAGATAGATTTGTGGATTTGAATCCATAATTTATCCTTGAATTATTAAGTGACCACCATTACTTTTAATGATACTATGTTATTTTTAATGTGTAAAAGTAGATTACACTCCATATGAAATTCTATACATTGAATTAACTAGATTTTTCTTCGGTAATTGAATGTTTTAGTGTTTTTTATCATTCATAATGGAGTGGATTATCGTTGTGACATAATTTTTTATTGAGGTAATCTGTATTTTTTTGGGTCACACATTTAACAGGTATTCATTATGATATATAAAATTAGGCACCATAGTTTTATTATATCCGTTGAGAATGTTATGAGTATATAGTTTTAGTTTAGATAGATTACATATGGGTGAACCTTGGCTCTGGGGTTAGAGTGTCTAAGAAACGTGTGGCAGCAATTGAGATTATTTACTATCTGGAGTAAGATAAGTTATTACGTGGTTCATTGTAATAAAGAAACACTCCTATAATTTCAAATACGACCCTTTTTATTTTATTTATTTATTTACTCAATGTTAGATATTGTGTCACATCTTAATGAAGAAAATTTTAATATTTGAAAAAAATCCCTCAATATCATTATAAATGTAGTTGAGTAGATTTTTAAATAATGTTGAAAATGTGGTTCTAAATGGTTTTCTAGGTTCCCATACTTAGCCTGTTGGAGATGGTGTAATTTCTAATATTATTCCTTGTTTTGGGCCCTAAATAATTTGTGATACAATATTTATTTTTTAAAATTTATTTTTATTAATTACAGTATATGTACTTTATGGTTGAGTTTATATACCATGAGGTTATGTTTTTAGAATCATAGTGGAATCCATCTACTGGTGGACTGTGTGTCGAATCACATAGAGTCTGCTACTCGATGTTGAGTATGTTGAGAAGTAGAAAATGGTTAGTACACGAGGACAGTGTATAAGGTGTGTATGTAATGATGGAGTGGAGGAAGAGTACATAGACATCCAACTAAACTTCATAGTGTAAGGAGGGCTAATGTTCAGATGAGATTTAATAATCTGCTATGTCGTAATTATTATTACTTGATATCTTCAAAGGCCATCACAATATAAATTACCCACAATCAAATAATTTTTATGATGTGAATCAGTCAAAAAATAATAATTGGATGAGTTTTTCTTTGTATAAGAGGGATTCCATAAGGTAAATTATCATGGAAGGTAGTTTTTGGATATTGGTCTGCAAGGTCAATGATTATTGAAATTTATTTTTGTAAAGTTAATTTCATGGTTATATATTTTCTCAATGTTGAGTACATGGAGTTGGGAGTGTGTTGATCCACAAATTTTGTTAATTAATTTTTTATTTTGATGCTCACAAACACCCATATCTATGTTTCTAATGTTGTTACTTTAGGTGAATTTTATAATAACAATCATTGGATAAATTATATTATTTAGGAACTGTTCCCTTTTTATTTAAACAAATTGATGGTTATTTGATTTTATATAGTATAACTTATTCTAAATGTATTTATAAATAATAATTGAAACACTATTTGTACCCCATGTTTTAAGAGGAATTTAGGTTTTTTGTAACATACATTTTGAAGGAACATATGGACTAATAACAGTTCTCTAGAATATAATCCTACATTTTAAGAGAAAATATATAGTTCATCAACTGATAACTTTTAATAAACCATAAATTATAAATAATACATTTAAATTTTCTCTCAATACAAACAAAACTTCTGTTTTAATTGGTCAATTATATAGTTTTAATTTTTGATTATTTCAATATTTTTTGTAATTGTCTTGTTTGAATTAAATGACTATTTAATGTCATTTAAAGACCAAATCAAAGGATTCTATTAACCTGATTAAAATTTTCCTATTTATAAAGGTTGTTATGAATATTTTTGATTATTTTAAATTAAAGACTCTATATTTCAACAAATATATCATGAGATGTTTTTTCTGATGAAATTTGACCATAATGATAAATAACGATAGTTTCATCATTTCAAAATAGAAATATGAATTAAAAAAAATAGTGTGCCACCACCACTAGATCTACAAGTTCAATAAATTAATGTTTTTATTATTATCTATATGATTGACATGAATATTGTTGCAAGAATATTTCTTTTCTAATAAATAAATATTTTATATGATTAAATAAATAAATATATTTCAATTCTTTATGAAAACATTGAATCAGTAAGGAAATATAATAAAATATTTATAAAATTTCATGATGCAATTTCTACTAATAATGAATGATTATCATTGTATAATACAGATTTATGATATAATCATTCCAAAATTAGTTAATCTCTACACGAATATAAAATCAAGGATTTATTTGATGGTGTTAAAGCTAAAAAAGGATTTTACAATTATTATTAAATGATAAATCTATTTGAATCTAATTATTTGGTAAAAAACTAATAAAAATGGTATATATGAGATTGGATTTAATTGAGAAAAAACACAAATTATAGTGGAATTTTTTTGTTCTGGGTTCAAAAAGAATGTGAATATCTATTATTTACTATCTTATCTGGGGAGTAAATAGATATTATTCTATTGAATATTATTTTAAAAAACAATATAAAGTGGTATCAAGAATGATTATTAATTTAATTCAATGTATTACATTAATTATTATGTATCTACATAATAAAAAAATATTTTGTTACCAATGTCTTTATTTTCTAACTCTTCTTGATGAAAAAGAACATAAGAACCAATAATCACTTGTATTTGAAAACTTTAATGTTTATACACCACTAGAATTCATTGTTATATCATTAAGTGGATGCTGGAAAATTATTGAAATTTCATATATTTATATTTAAAATTATTTTAAATTGAAACATTATTATTTCCATAAATTTTAATATATGATTTATTTCATTTTTTTAATATTTAATTTTAATGAACTATCAATTTTATATAGGGAAGAAAAAAATTACAATTTTTTAACTTTTTTTACTCAAAATATAAAAATATTTATATTTAATCATTTAAATTTTTCCACTCTCTATTATTTTATTCTATTAGTTAATCTATTGAAAATTTTTATTACATCATGAATAATCATTAATGATTTTTAAATTCCATATTACCGTATATAACAGAATTTATAAATTATTATAGTATGTGTAATATTATTATATTTTTTTTAGAAATTATTTTATATAACGTTTTATGTCTATTTTTCATTATAAATTTTAATTCAAAGAGATAATTCGCTAATTTATTATATTAATAAAATAATGAAAATTATGTTTATATATTTAATTCTGTATATTTAAATAATCATTCATTATTTATATTTTTTAAAAATTTCTTTTCCTCGGAAATTTTATTAAATATTCTAAAGTTATTTATTAAAAATATTTTTCATAAAAAAAAATTACTTTTAAAAAAAAATATGAAATGACTGTCTATTTATTTGGAGAGAGTATTGAAAATATCACGAAAAACAACAAGAGTGAAAACATTCGACTTCCACTATCGAAAACACATGTATTCATGAATTCTATTAGACCTCTTTATCTCCATTGAAATTTCAGTCATATGGCCTTGTAAATATGATAATCCATGTGTCATTAAGATATCAAAAAAATCATGCTTAGATAAATTTTATTCTCAAAAGAAAAGTGTTCAAAATTTTCATTGTTGGATTCTTTATAGTTGTTCATAAAATGTGTTAAACTAATTCTATAAGAAAGGTAAAATATTATCCTAATGCTAAGAATGATCTTTTTTAGAATAATCAATTTATAATATTAAGAATTCCACATAAAAATATTCTACATAATGTACATGATTTTTCATTTTTGATGAAAAAGATGTTATGTATTCAAAAATATAAAAAGATATAATTCCCTCAATAGATATTTTTCCAATTTTTAATTGTATATATGAGGAAATAGTGAAGCATTATGATGATATAATAAGATCTAGTAAATATTATTAAGAGATTAAAAAATAATCTATTTCATAATTAGGTTTTGTTACTATTTAAAACAAGTATGATGGTATGAAAAAAACTACAATTTCTCATATAGGCATTGATGCTTTCAATGTGTAGTTGAAAAATAATATTGATAAAATCACACATGAATCAATTACTGAGTAATAACATAAGGATATAAATGAGGTTTTAGGCATAAGTTTCTTATATTCCTCGATAGATCAATAATAAGAAGATCTTGAAAGGATATTATAACTACTTTTCTGAGTTCTAGATCATGTGACTAAAATAATAAATTATTTAGGGAGCGAATATGTGTTGTTTAACCAATCCAAAATAGGTAATTATTTTTATCCACTATAGAATATCAAAATTAAATGTTAAAATATTTTTTTTATAATAAGAATGTTTTAATTTTTTCTTTTAATATTTCTCTTAATATAATTATTATTTTTATCTATTATCCTATATCAAATAAAGATTATTAAATTTAATAATTCATTTTTGGATGTAAAAATGTTGGAAAATAAATGTGGAGAAATGTAAAAATTTATAGGGAGAGATTTAAAACTATGTAAATTTTTATGAATAAGTACGAAAAATGTATGGAAATATATATGTTAAAAACTATAGTATTAAGATTAGAGGAATTTATTTATTAGAATTTGATGACATTATAAGGTAGAAATTTTCATGAAATATATTTATTTTGATATTTTAATTTTTTTTTCAAATTCATGTTTATATTAATATTGGTTATTATGTTTTGTGATATTTAAATGGGGGATATTCATGGGAGTGTGTTTATGAAATAGTTTGGTTAATTTCATTTTGTTTTTTATGCTATGAAACCCCAACATATATGATTCTAATGATGTTACTATACATGAATTTTAAGAAAATAATAATTGGAATAATTATTTTATTCTAGAATCATATTCACTATATTTACTCTCGAGGATGTTTATTTATTTTCTCAATGTATATTGTATAATTTACATGTTTAAAATCAAGTTTGGAACAAATATTTATACAATAAGATTTAAGCATAATGTCTGGTCTGTGTAACATATTTTGTGAATGAATGTATAGATGAGGAATCTTATTATTGGAATAAACCCTATATTTTACGTGAAATACATTGTTCATCACCCATAATTTTGGGATAAACAATATGTTCTCAACAATATTGTTAAATATTTTCCTTACTCATAGAAACCATATGTTTTACTTGGTTAATTATAGAGATTTGAATTACAGATTATTTCTACATTTTATAAAACTATCATTTTAGAAATTAATACATATTTAATACTTTTTAATGACAAATTCAAAGGAATCAATTCGATATATTAAATCATTCATATTTATAAGGGAACTCATAATTTTATTTTAACATTTTAAATTTCGATAACCATGATTTATCATGCGATGTATTTGGAGCTATTTGATAGGAACAAATTCAATCATCATGATAACCCCAATGATTTAAATATTATAAATATACAAATATGTGATATAAAATAATATTTTTTTAATATCCTATAGAACTAATAATTAGAGATATAATTTTTTTATTCTTATCAGTTCAAAAAAATCAACTATTACTACTACTCTATTTCATTGTTAGTCTTTTGGTATAGTTAGAATAATAATATATTAAAGCATCACCATGGAGACATACATGTTTTATCATATAACATTTGTTTTATCTGATAGTATTTAAATAAATAATGTTTAACTTGGAAGAACATATTATTATTGTGTGTAGTTAAAGATAATTTAAAACTACCATTTTTTATTGAAACTATTTGAAAAATAAATATTCAACCTCTTCATCTTATTATATTTAATGTTAATGTTCTGATTTTTCATACTCAATCTATAGCGACCCGGCCTTTTCTTACATTACTATTACATCATCTCAACGATAAACAATATAATAGTATTACACATGGAGGATCCAGAGGTTTAGTGTCTTGGACAAACTAGGACTACACATAACAAGTACATCATCAAGCATAAAAATTCATTTAATCTCTTCTTCTATAGATTCTTAGTAGCACTTGTCTTCTCCTTAGTACATGTAGCCACCTGAGGATATACATCAAAAGGGTTGATCTAAAAGCCCAGTAAGAGGATAGATATGAACAATATATCATGGGGTGAGCATAATCATGACATAGGAAGAAGATCTTGAACATGAGAGAAGCATAAACAATAAACTTGAAATGTGGAAAAGCATAAAAATGAAACATCATGTCTTAGTGGTTAACTACCACACATACTTGTGAACAAAGCTAGCATCATGTTCACGCATCATTTCACATTTACTCATGAGATTCATCACTTTAACCAATGCATTGGAGCGCTATATAATTCTGGGCGCACCCATCACATTTAAACATTCATATTGTGCTATATAATTCTGGGCGCACCCGTCACATCATAACATTATCATTATCATGCATGCCACATAGAACACATATCAAACATGTACATAAATAACCCATGGAAGGGAATGGTTTTCATCTCATAATAACACATTCATAAGCTTTGGGTTCCCAAAAGAAAGAGGGAACAACATACTTGATATAAGAACTATCAACCTTGAATGAGAGGTAAAATGTGAGATCTTGAAAGAAGAGTTCTTTTGGAAAACATTTTGATGGACATAAAAACCAGTGAAAAACATGTATATCCCAGAAAAGTAAAGGAAAAGATGATCAAAAGACCTTTGAGGAGTAACCATATCAAAAATAGAGTGAAAGAGGGAGAACCCGAAGGAAGAAAATTGGGTTCGAGATTTCCCCTTACCTTGTACTCGAATGCCTCCTTCTATTTAATGTCCTATATAATGACATTATATTCATTAATTAGAAATTCCAGAACCTTTTATACATTAATATGGTTCATTATGGTTTCATTATTTCATATTATGTTCCTTTGGATGACTTATATAGTTTAAAAACATTGATCGGGGATGTTCGTTTTCATGGTTTTCTTGAGCGGTCCACTTGTATTCTTAATTTGATGTTTGGGTAGATCATGGGTAAACAACCAGAACTGCTGTTACATGTAATTAATGATATTACATAAGATTTAATGATTTTATAATGAGTTATATTAGATCCATGTGGTCGAATCATTAGATAATAATTAAATGAAGATTATTTGAGCAAATTTGAGCGGTTTTTGGATCACAACCAACTCATTTTAACTTTTAACTTAGTATTATGGACATAGGTTATTTTCAGAACATAAAATAGAACATTATACATATAAAACATTCTGTTTCAACCATAAAAATGGTTTCATGACCAGATTGAAGGTATAAATGGAAGAAGAGATCATGTTGTTTTTGAAGGTGATAAATTATCACCACATGAACAACGTTCTCTTTAATAAAATAAAAGGAAGGGGGAAAGGGTGTGGGGTGATATAATATAACATTAGAATCATAATATTACAGTATTTATATTATACTGGATTTACAAAACAATTTGGATGAAGATAGATAGAGAGAGATCAAGAAAGGAACTTGAACTTGAATGGAAATTAAAGGAGAAGAGAGAGAGAAATTACCTTTAGAATCCTCCTCTTGAGATCCTATTTAAGGAAGCTAGGCCTGGTATTTTGATGAGAGCAGAAGATTTTGGACGTGGGGGATGAGATAGGGAAGGTGTTTGGGCAGAATTTAGAGAAGGCTTGGAGCTTGAGAGGTGTGGGGAAAAGAGGGAGTGAAGGGTGGCTTTTATAGTGGAGGGGAGAGGGGTTTCCTTAATATAAAATTGATTAGTTTATAAATTTCACCCAAGACAAGGAATAGTGAGTCTTGGATGACTAATAATAGTAAATTTGACTTGTCTATTCGGGATTTGGGTGCTTACGTCACTTGTGATGTCAGGAATAGTGGGTTTTATTTAAAATGTATTTATATGATAAATTAATGTATTCTACTATATATCAAACATTCATGTATCTTAGAAAAATCCCAAAATATTACCCCAACCATTTTTCGACGTGTAGAATCCAAAAATGAAGTCCATTTTTCAAAAATATTTTTCTAAATATTATTAATTTAATATTTAATTAAAATCATAATTTACTTAAAAAAACAGTTTTTAAAATTAAAACTGATTTTGCAGTTCTTTCAAAAATTACTTAGGGTCTTATAAAATTATCTAAAAACTATTAGACATTGATTCAACAATTTATGAATATATTTCAGGAAAATAAATATTCTTCTAAATTAATTAATTAATTATAATTAATTATTTTTGACTTATAAAATACCAAAAACGTTTACTAAGGTCAAATTATCACTTTCTATGATGTCTAAATTTTATTTTATTAATCATAGGTAATGTTACTCTTATTTACTATTCATAAGATTCATATTACTATTCATAAGGGTAGGTTAGTATTCATAAGGGTAGGTTACTATTCACCAAAAATTATTTTTGTTTCATTAGACTCCAAAAACTATCTTGAACACAACCGTGTATATTGGAATTTTAAAATTCCAAACATAGGGGTGACAAAATTATGTTTAAAGTTCACTTATCACTTAGTAGTTCATTATTTTGTGTTTTGATGACATAGATATAAGAATAGAATTTTCCATTGAAAAACTTTGGGTCGTTACATTCTTCCCCCCTTAAGAAATTTCGCCCCCGAAATTTCACTTTACACAAACAGGTGAGGGTACTTCTCCTTCATTGCCTCTTCCGGTTCCCAAGTTGCTTCCTCAAACTTTTGGTTCCTCCACAACACTTTGACAAGGCGGGTTGTCTTGTTGCGTAGAACCTTATCATTTCGGTCCAGAATTTTTACCGGCTGCTCCTCATACGAGAGATCATCTTCCAATTGTACGACCTTTGAGTTTAGTACATGTGAGGGGTCTGGAATGTACTTCCTCAGTAGTGATACGTGAAAAACATCATGAACATGAGCCATATTCGGTGTTTTTTCCGGACGATAGGCCACGACTCCTATACAATCAAAGATCTCATAGGGGCCAATGTACCTTGGGCTTAGCTTCCCTTTCTTCCCGAATCGCGTGACTCTCTTCCATGGAGATATTCAAAGGAAGATTTTATCTCCAACGTCGAACTCCAATTCCCTTCGAGGATTGTCAGCATAGCTCTTTTTCCGATTTTGAGCAGATTTGATGTGTTTCTGGATGACTTGAACCTTCTCTATCATCTCTTGAACAAGATCGTGACCAAGTATTTTTCGTTCTCCAACTTCATCCCAACAGGTTGGTGTTCTACATCACTTCCCATAAAGAGCTTCATACGGAGCCATCTGAGTACTCGAGTGGAAGCCATTGTTGTATGAGAACTCAACCAATGGAAGGTGCTGATCCCATCCACCTTTGAATTCAAGAGAGCAGGATCTTAGCATATCTTCAAGTGTCAGAATAGTCCTTTCAGACTGGCCATCAGTTTGGGGGTGATAGGCCGTGCTGAAATTTAATTCAGTACTCAAAGCATGTTGAAGGCTCCTCCAGAATTTAGAAGTGAACCTTGGATCACGGTCAAAGACAATCGAGAGTGGAACATCGTGCAATCTCACTACATCCTTCACATATAACTTTGTAAGTTGTTCAAGTGAGAGGTCCTCCCGAATAGCGATAAAATGGGCAGTCTTGGTGAGTCGGTCAACCACAACCCATATCGCATTATTTCCTCTTGACGTTTTCGGGAGACCCATGACAAAGTCCATAGTAACATTTTCCCATTTCCACATGGGTATAGGCAATGGCTTCATCATACCTTTGGACTTTTTCCGCTCAGCTTTAACATGCTGACATACCAAGCACCTTGATATATATTCCGCAATCTCCTTCTTCATGTTATCCCACCAGAAGTGTTCTCGAAGATCACGATACAACTTGGTACTTCCAGGATGAATAGAGAAAGTTTAGCTATGTGCATTATCCAATAGCGCCTTCTTTATTCCGGGTGATGAAGGCCCACAAAGCTGCGTTCCAAACCGAATCACACCATCATCATCGATATAGAACTTTTGCAGCTTCACTTCCTTTACTCCATTCACCCTCTTTTGTATCTACATATCATCCCTTTGTGCTTCTTTAATCTTCTATTGGATGGATGGTTGCGCAATAATTTGGGCAAGGTAGGATGTATCCCCTGCCCTTACGATTCCCAAATCCATCCTTTTCATATCCAAGAAGATATTGTCTTTCTCAATCCTCAACATGGATAGAGTAGCAATTTCATTCCTGCTTAGAGCATCAGCTACCTTGTTCGCCTTTCCAAGATGATAGTGAATAGATCAATCGTAATCCTTGATTAGCTCTAACCATCTCCTTTGACGCATGTTGAGCTCCTTTTCTTTGAATATATACTTTAGGCTCTTGTGGTCGGTGTATATGTCACACTTCTCACCATAAAGGTAATGCCGCCAGATTTTCAAGGCAAAAATCACGGCTGCCAGCTCAAGATCATGTGTCGGGTAGTTCTGCTCATGGATCTTCAACTATCGTGAGGCGTAGGCTATCACATTATCATTTTGCATGAGTAAACAACCCAAGCCTTTCTTTGAAGCATCACTGTATACCACAAAAATTTCTCCACTTTTTCGTAGTGTGAGTACAGGTGCAGTGATTAGCCTTCTCTTTAGCTCCTTGAAGCTTCCCTCACATTCATCTGTCCAGACATTCTTTACCCCTTTCCTTGTTAACTTAGTTAGCGGGCTTGACAATCGTGAGAAGTATCTCAAAAAACATCGATAGTACCCAGATAATACAAGAAAACTACAGATTTCTGTGACACTAGAGGGCCTGTGCCACTCTTCAATCGCCTTTTTCTTTGAAGGGTCCACAGAAATTCCCCCGCTTGTGATCACATGTCCCAAGAACGTGACTTGATTCATCCAAAAGTCACACTTGATGAACTTGGCGTACAACTTCTCCTTTCTCAATGCCACCAACACAAGTCTTAGATGTTCTTCATGTTCCACCTTGCTCTTGGAGTAGATGAGAATATCATCGATAAACACTACCATAAATTTGTCGAGGTAATGTCTAAAGACTCTATTCATCAAATCCATGAAGATTGCAGGGGAATTAGTAAGTCTGAAGGGAATCACCAAAAACTCATAGTGCCCATACCTTGTACGGAAGGAGGTCTTCTGAATATCTTCCTTCATCACCTTTACTTGATGATATCCAGAACGAAGATCCACCTTTGAGACGTATTGAGCTCATTTTAACTGGTCGAACAAGTCATCAATCCTTGGGAGAGGATACTTGTTCTTTATGGCGATCTTGTTGAGTTCCCGATAATCAATACACAGCTACATGGTACCATCATTCTTCTTCACAAATAGCACTGGCGCACCCCAAGGTGATGCACTAGGGAATATGAACCCTTTGTCCAGATGCTCTTGCAGCTACTTATTTAACTCCTCTAGTTCGATAGGAGCCATCCTATAGGTGCACTTCGAGGTATGAGTAGCTCCGGGTATGAGTTCAATTGAGAACTCTACCTCACGATCCGGGGAATTCCGGGTAACTCTTCGGGAAATACATCGCTGTATTCCCTTATGATGGGAATTATGTCAAGGTTGGAACTTTCCTTCGACTCAAACATTTGGGCGAGGTATGCTTATTCATAGGGAATCATCACCCTCACCAATGAAGGATTTCTCAAAGGAGATTCATGATCTTCCTTGCATTTTTAGAGGAGCATGGGATGGTTTGGAATATGAAAATATAATTCCTTTTCCCGACAGTTGATATGTGCTCTATATAACGAGAGCCAATCCATTCCCATTATAGTGTCGAATTCCACCAAGGGAAGTATTACGTGATTTTCTGGAAGAATCTTCCCACATACGTCAATAGGAGAAGAATAAAAAACTTGGGTTGCAATGATTGCACCACTTGGTGTTTTTACAGATATCTCTACTTAAATTTATCGGGGCTTCGATTCTATAGTTCTAGCAAACATGCAAGATATAAAGGAATGCGTAGAACCAGAATCAAATAAGACTTTTGCCATTCTTGAGTGAATATGAAGTGTACCTTGTACGACTTCATTATCATGTTCAAACTCCGTAGTAGTGATGGCATAAGCCTTCCATTGTTCCATTGGCTTTGGTGGTTGTTGGCGCTGATTACCCTCGAAAGCTCGAGGTTTAGTGCACTGGTTTGAATAGTGCCCTAGCTCTTTATAGTTGTAGCATTGAACCACGAGTGGTTCTCTCCTTTCATCAGCTACATTATCCTTCCTTTTCATGTCTCTTCAACACTCATGAGCTAGGTGTCCTTCTTTCCCACACTTTAAGCATTTCCCCGTCCCTTTGAGGCAGTTCCCATTGTGCAACTTGCCACATTTTTGTCAAGTGGGTCGTTGTGTTTTCTTCCCATCTTTATCACTAGATCCACCAGCTTGAAACTCCATCTTTCATTTCTTATCACCATAGCCATGGGACCATTCTCCAAACTCCATCTCCACTTTGAGAGCACACCGAACAACTTCTTCATAACTCCTAAAGTCTCGAATTGCAAGAGATTTTCGAAGATGTGGTTTTAATCCACTAAAGAATCTATCAATTTTTCCATCATTGTTGATAACAAAACTCAAAGCATACCTTGCGAGCCTTGTGATATTTTCTTCATAGGTTGTGACAGATTCTCCTTATTTTTTCTTGAGCTCTATGAATTATCTCTCAATCTTCGTGCGAAGAGTTCGTGGGAAGTACTTATTAAGAAACATTATCTTAAAGTCTTCCCATTCCATCTCTTCAATTTCATCACTTGGATTGGTGTTCTTAATCAAAGCACACCATTGATCAGCTTCTCCATCTGGACGATAAATGGCTAGAGTCACCTTCTCCATCTATGAACAGTGATGAACATAAAAGATATTCTCCATGGAGTTGACCCACTGTTCCGCAACTAGTGGATCAGAAGATCCACAAAACATCGGTGGTCGTTGACGCATAAAACATTCGATAGCTAGTTGCTCCCTCTTTGGTGAAGGAGGACGTTCCCCATTATTATGGTTATTATTCATAACCCGGGATAATTGGGTAACCATCGCCATGATTTTTTGAACTCCACCTCCAAAATCATTGGGGATGTCGTTCGGGTAATCGTTGCATTGGCCTTCGCAAGAGTTGTTGTCCTGATTTCTCCTGGTTCCCACCATTTTCAAAAATAGAAAAGGTTAGAACAAAACATAAGTAAAAAAGCCATGAATAACTTATCCTTTTAAACAATTATACCAAAAACATAACATATGGGATCCCTAGGTATATATCCTTGTGTTCATATTTGTACATAGTCTCATAATAGTGGTTTTATTTAGGGTTCACTAATCCTAATTCCCAAATTAACTAAACCTTTCCTTTGATACAAACTATATAGACCTGGCCATTTCTTAAATTACTATTACATCATTTCAAAGATAAAAAACATAATAGTATTACACATGGAGGATCCAAAGGTTTAGTGTCTTGGGCAAACTAGGACTACACATAACAAGAACATCATCAAGCATAAAAATTCATTTAATCTCTTCTTCTATAGCTTCTTAGTAGCACTTGTCCTCTCCTTAGTACATGTAGCCACCTGAGGATATACATAAAAAGGGGTGAGCTAAAATCCCAGTAAGATGATAGATAATAACAATATAGCATGGGGTGAGCATAATCATGACATAGGAAGAAGATCTTGAACATGAGAGGAGCATAAACAATAAACTTGAAACGTGGCAAAGCATAAAAATGAAACATCATGTCTTAGTGGTTAACTACCACACATACGTGTGAAAAAAGATAGCATCATGTTCACACATCATTTCACATTTAATCATGAGATTCATCACTTTACCCAATGCATTGGAGCGGTATATAATTCCAGGCGCACCCGTCACATTTAAACATTCATATTGCGCTATATAATTCCGGGCGCACCCGTCACATCATAACATTATCATTATCATGCTTGCCACATAGAACACATATCAAACATTTAAATAAATAACCCATGGAATGGAATGGGTTTCATATCATAATAACACATTCATAAGCTTTGGGTTCCCAAAAGAAAGAGGGAACAACATACATGATATAAGAACTATCAACCTTGAATGAGAGGTAAAAGGTGAGATCTTGAAAGAAGAGTTCTTTTGGAAAACATTTTGATGGATATAAAAACCAGTGAAAAACATGTATATCCCAGAAAAGTAAAGGAAAAGATGATCAAAAGACCTTTTAGGAGTAACCATATCAAAAATGGAGTGAAAGAGGGAGAACCCGAAGGAAGAAAATTGGGTTCGAGATTTCCCCTTACCTTGTACTCGAATGCCTCCTTCTCTTTAATGTCCTGTATAATGACATTATATTAATTAATTAGAAATTAGAGAACCTTTTATACATTAATAGGGTTCATTCTGGTTTCATTATTTCATATTATGTTCCTTTGGATGACTTATAGAATTTAAAAACATTGATCGGGGATGTTCGTTTTCATGGTTTTCTTGAGCGGTCCACTTGTATTTTCAATTTGATGTTTGGGTAGATCGTGGGTAAACATCCAGAACTGATGTTACATGTAATTAATGATATTACCGAAGCTTTAATGATTTTATAATGAGTTATATTAGATCCATGTGGCCGAATCATTAGACAATAATTAAATGAAGATTATTTGAGCCAATTTGAGCGGTTTTTGGATCACAACCAACTCATTTTAACTTTTCACTTAGTAGTATGGCCATAGGTTATTTCCAGAACTCAAAATAGAACATAATACATATAAAACATTCTGGTTCAACCATAAAATGGTTTAATTACCAGATTGAAGGTATAAATGGAAGAAGATATCATGTTGTTTTTGAAGGTGATAAATTATCACCACATTAACAACGTTCTCTTTAATAAAATAAAAGGAAGGGGGAAAGGGTGTGGGTGATATAATATAACATTAGAATCATAATATTACAGTATATATATAATACTGGATTTACAGAACAATTTGGATGAAGATAGATAGAGAGAGATCAAGAAAGGAACATGAACATGAATGGAAATTAACGGATAAGAGAGAGGGAAATTACCTTTAGAATCCTCCTCTTGAGATCCTATTTAAGGAAGCTAGGCCTGGTCTTTTGATGAGACCAGAAGATTTTGGATGTAGGGGATGAGCTAGGGATGGTGTTTGGGCAGAATTTAGAGAAGGCTTGGAGCTTAAGAGGTGTGAGGAAAAGAGGGAGTGAAGGGTGGCTTTTATAGTGGAGGGGAGAGGGGTTTCCTTAATGTAAAATTGATTAGTTTATTAATTTCACCCAAGACAAGGAATAGTGAGTCTTGTATGACTAAGAATAGTAAATTTGACTTGTGAATTAGGGATTTGGGTTCTTACATCACTTGTGATGTCAGGAATAGTGGGTTTTAATTTAAATGTATTTATATGATAAATTAATGTATTCTACAACTCATCAAAAATTCAAGTATCTTAGAAAAATCCCAAAATTTTACCCCAACCATTTTTCGATGTGTAGAATCCAAAAATTAAGTCCATTTTTCAAAAATAATTTTCTAAATATTATTAATTTAATATTTAATTAAAATCATAATTTACTTAAAAAAACAGTTTTAAAAATTAAAACTGATTTTGGAGTTCTTTCAAAAATTAATTAGGGTCTTATAAAATTATCTAAAAACTATTACACATTGATTCAATAATTTATGAATATATTTCAGGAAAATAAATATTCTTTTAAATAAATAAATTAATTATAATTAATTATTTATGACTTATAAAATACCAAAAACGTTTAGTAAGGTCAAATTATCACTTTCTATGATGTCTAAATTTTATTTTATTATTCATAGGTAATGTTACTCTTATTTACTATTCATAAGGTTCATATTACTATTAATAAGGGTAGGTTACTATTCCTAAGGGTAGGTTACTATTCACCAAAAATAATTTTTGTTTCATTAGACTCCAAAAACTTTCTTGAACACAACCGTGTATGTTGGATTTTTAAAATTCCAAACATTGGGGTGACAAAATTATGTTTAAAGGTCACTTATCACTTAGTAGTTCATTATTTTGTATTTTTATGACATAGATATAAGAAGGGAATTTTCCATTGAAAAACTTTTGGTCGTTACACAATCATTATTGATATTTTTATTCTTATAGTTAGTCCTTGATATTTTAGTTTCATATAAATGAACCAAAAGGCCCTATAAAAGAATTTTCATAAGGTTTCAACATCATTCATTCTGTATTAGAGGTCCTTAGAAATAAGGCCTACTAGTGAAAATCACCATTCTTGTGGAGAGGCAATAGGTGTTGGAGAATAATGTATTATTGTTCCCCATACCACCATAAATCTCTGTGTGGTTTTCATTATTATTTTTTTGCTTCTCGACCTTCTTTAAAAATAAATTATAGAATCATTTCATTATCAGATGGATGATTCTAATTTATTATTTCTTTTTGAATAACACAATTAACTCACTCTTCTGTCTTCATCTTTACCGTTATGACCCAACACATGGTACATTTTCAGGAAGTTGAGTTTTCATTGAGGTAAATTAACAATGGTGATTTAATAATTGTATTATATATGAGGTTAGAGTACATGATGAAAAATTCACCCCATATTAACATATTTGTGGAAGAATTGTGGGATTTTTATCTGTTTATGAATAATTTTTTCATGAATAATTATGTTTACAAATCAGTGGATTTTATCTAATGAGTGATAACTAAAATTAATTCAACACACATATATGAGGAAAAAAATTATGTGGATTCACGAAAACAATGTAGTGATATTTCAAAGTGTTATTATTTGTAATCAACTTTGCATAGTGAGTACGCTCTAAACATTATAACAATAGTTCACATAGTTAATTATGGTGCATCTATACAAAACATATATATTGTCTATGAAGTATCTTAATTTGGTTGAGTGAGGTAAATATTTTTTATCTCATCATACATTTATTGCATAATTTATATATTTCATTAAGAATATGAGAGAAGATTCCTTTTTTATCAAAAAAACATGATCCAATATGATGATATTTTGAAGTGGCATACCTTGATTAACCCCTCTCAATGTATATAACCTAGTGGTGAATCAATTAGTATCATAACAATAGGTTAACGTCTTTGGCATCCTATATCAATGGAAACTATGGATTCCTTTATTCACAAATGGATTCTGAACATATATGGAAACAATTTTCAATCTTCAATGAATCAGATGAAGAACTACATCTAATACATAAGAATCTATGTTTATATATCTGGGATGAATTTTATTTTATATTGTATAGATTATGGTTTTTTATTAGAGTAATACTTAATTGAATTGGATTCTAATCCAAAGGAATTAATGTTTTAGGAGCTGGACGTATACAAAATAAGCTACACTATGTAAATTTTATGTAAATCATCCCATCAGATATGTGAAAAGTATATAATTTTCTATCATGGTGATATAATAGATTGTGATTTTAAATATTTTATTATGTGGGAAAAGTATGTGGAATAGAGGATACACATGAACAAATATCTTGATGTATTCATTGATAGAATGAAACTACTTTTGGTGGATATGTGTGGGAATAGATAAAATATTGATTAATTGAATATTTTCAAGTTCATAATGAGAATATTTTTACCCCAAATCAATTTGAATGTATTTTTTCTATAGGAAAAAGTTATAAATAATGTCATGGTGGATTGTTTTTGGAATATATTTGTCACATATGATATGGGAAATGATGATGTTTATTTTTTACAAATGGGGAAGTCATAAGAGGTGGAATTCATGGACATGAAGTATCTCTCCATGGAGGATGGATATGATTAAAAAGAAATTATAGAATTTATTTCATTAGTTTTGTGAAATATTTATAGGTGAAAAAGAGATTTTTAAGTGAAACATCAAATTTTTGAATTAAATGTGTTAAGGTTAGGAACCTACAAAAATGTGACCCAATAAAATTTAAGTTGATAACGATGATGATGATGAAATTCATATGATGAAGTCTTAAACTTATATTAAGGGACTAATAATTAAATAATGAAATTATTCATTAATATTTTTTTAAAAAAAATAACAATTTTGAAAAACATTCATTGAAGAAATTGATTATTGAAAATACCACATATAAAATTCAATGGTTCTAGATGTTTTAAATTCCCAAAAATGGGAATATAGTGATGAAAATGGATGATATATAGAAATAAGATTTGATCTCAATGTAAAACATTAGGCAACTCTTGATGAAATAAATATTTTATGTTCAAATATGGTGATATCAAAAATATTGGTTCATTATTACATAATCAATATGAATCAACATGAGATTAACATTTGATGTGTCCATAAGGGGATCTTCTTAGGGTTTCTTTCTCCCCACTTCCGTCTTCCTCCCCCTCGTTGTAGGCTGGATGTGATCCTCTCGTCGAGGCTTGGGATGCATGTGGTGGGCGGTGTCACTTCCAGTGGTAGCGTCTCTTCGTGGGATAGTTCATCTCGACGTATCTCACCGTCTGTTAGCCTTTTTCACGACCTACACTTCAATCTGGAGAGGGATTCTCTTGGTGGCGTGGGACGGATTCAATGTTTGAGTTCCAGTTGTTGTGGTGAAGGTGACGCTACGTTTCTTAGCTGGCTTTTGGCGCATTGGGCGGATCTGGTCCCCATGTGCGGTATTGATGGCGGCGATGGATTTTGTGATTCAGGCTTGTGGATGTTTCAACGAAGGTGTTGTAGTGACACGAAGGATTGTTTTTTTAGTGTTTGCTTCATCTTCTTCAGATCTGGTTCTATTTTTTCGGATTTCTATCATCTTTAATAGGGTTTTATGCTTGTTCATACTTGGTTACATTTTTGGTTGGGTTCAGTTCATTTCTTGCATTTATTGTGCTTCGACGGCCTCTTTCAAGTGATGTTTCGACAGCTTTGTGGTCTTCCGGTCAGTGATGATATAGCCATTGTTTTGTGCTGCACAAGCCCGTTCAGATCTAGATCCAGGCTTCCATTGTTCTCCCCAAGGAGGAGTTGGGAAGTTGTTTCATGGATCATTGGTATAGAATCTGAGTGACCAGTTTAGGGAGGGTGACAGTGACCACGTTTGATCGGCTTTGGAGAGGTAGGGTAAGGCTCTGATGTTGATGATGATGGTTATTGGCAGAGATGCATCTGTCAGTGGAGCGATGCTGGCGGGTTTGCAGTTTGTGAACTCTTTTGATTTTTGAAATTTGGTATGAATTTGGCTACTATAGGGGGGTTCAGCCTGTTGTGGATGTTCCAGCAACTCTTCCCGATGATCTCTTTGGTGACCTATAAGGATGGTGATGTACCTGCAAGGATGGTGATGTCCTGAAAGGATGGTGATTTGTGATGATGGGCTCACAGCTCGAGGTGTAGCACGTGGTGTATGGTGGATTGTGGTTGGATTGGATTATGAATTTTTAATTTGTTTGATTTCTATTTGTAGTGAAATTTTGAATTTGGGGATTGTTTATACAGGTATCGGGAACCCATAAACCGGCATTGGAAAATGAAAAAAAAAGATTTGCAGTAAAATAAATCAATATGACGATCCGAATTACCAAAATAATATGAAAATTATATACAGTAATATGAAAGTAATGGAAAAAATGTTTTAATTGTGTATATGGTCAAACCTTAAGAACCTCTAGGATTATCAATGGTTTCAATAAAATACCAAAATATTGATTTAAACATTTCAAATAGATTTAAGAAGAAGCTGATGGAATTTGATGAAAAATATGTAATCAAGAGTGTCTACTTAGTCATAATATGACATTGAGAATGTGGTTTAATGATCTAATAGAAAAATTGAAATGGAAATTTGGTTATCCAAATAAATTATCAGTGGATGTTCAGGAGAGGAAACATGTACATCAAAGAAAATTATTGTATAAGGCTTGATATTATACAAAAAAGTAGTGTTTTTGGATGTAAAACAATAATAACCCACTATAAGATTGATATTTGATTTGGTTGTTCTTTATAATTTGATGATTCAGAGAGGCCATGGTATAATCAGTCCTATAGAAATGTAGAAAAGTGATGTATCACATATTAGGTGTTGTTGAAATAGAAAGATTATATATCTTCCAAATTTATGTTTCATCATTTAAAATTATTAAAGGGAATAAGAGGAATAAAAGAAAAAAAAAATACCAATATTCCATGATTGATTTATATGGTTAATGTTTTTAGTGTGAATGTTATGGGAAAATTTTATATATTTATCTTAAAAAATGTAGTGGATTGGGCATTTTATGATCGAATTTTGACAAATGAAACAAATCAAGGAATCATCAATCATGATGAAAATTAAAATTAAAATTTTAAAATTGAAATAGTAAATGGATCTATCATATTATAAAGAATATCAAGAATTTAAATCAATATGATTCATGATTTTCTCTGATTTTTTCTATCAAAAACTATGTGGGGTTGCATTATATTTATAGGCTCTCATTTTCATGATGCTCCACCAACTCCAACATATTTTGGATCACTAAAAATAATATTCATATTAGTGATCCATTCATGATGCCCCTTTTTTATTTGTCATTTTCAAGAAGATGACTATCAAAAAAATTTGTGTTTGTGATTCCCCCCTTCATGTAATCAATGAGATTACTATCACCATTCACAAAGCTCCACATCAAAGATAATTGTATCCCAATCATTATGAAAACCATTCATTTTCCAATTTTATGAATTGTTGTTTCAATAAAACAACATTTCACAATGCCAGCTTCTTCCTCATGAATATTGACCCTGGAAATTTTAAAAATAGTGTGAAATGATACCGTCATAGTGATATTCTTTAACAACAACTTCCATTTTTTTTGTCCTCTACATTTTTCTACAAACAAAATTGATACATAATTAAAGATTCATCAATATTATACCCAAACCTCACTTCATTCCAAAATCACTTGATGGTATTCATAATGGACCCCATATATCATGATATTTATACATTGATCAATAAAAAATAGCTTCCTTATATTTACCATGTAGAGTATTATAACTTATTAATATTCCAATAACATCATTTTTTCAAAAAATCCAGAATATGATTTGAAACATATTTTCTCCCCCTTTTCTTCATTATTCTTATATCACAATATATCTAATCAACATTTTATATTTTTGAAATACAAGTCAATAATGCATTGAAAAAATTACTTGAAGAATGATTCATCTATGAAATCTAATTTCAGCAAATGAATCTATAATAATTCTCTAGGAATGACCTTGAATGTCAATGTATTCAATCCATTCACACATTTGATACAATTTCAGGACATTAGAATATTATCCAATATCAATTAAATTTGTAACTAATTCATCATATAGAACATAATGATATTTTGTTATCTAAATTGAAACGATTTAAAATTAATGAAAATTAGTCGACAACAAATACAATCCATACACAATTATGTCTCTTCTACCCCCTTTGTATTTTTTAGAATTACATTGAATTTTTCTTATAATTAATGTGACAATATGTGGACCTATTATCTTATATCCCCCCTTTTAATTTAAAACATTCATTTAACTTTATCTCCAAATTATTGATAAGAAGTACACTGAACATGGGAAAAGGGGTATCATTTCATAATTATGCAACACACTATTCATCACTTCACTCTAAGTATACTTGAGTTAATCTCAGTGTAGAAAATTAAAGGAGTTGATTTAGACAACAATGATATCCCTTACAAAATGAACATGATACCTTAAGAAATTATAACTCATATACATGTCCTCAAGTATTGTTCACTTTCATTCTAGGATGAAATTACTAAATGTGAGATGAATCATTTTAAGAGTAATTGACTTAATACTCATGCACTAACTTCAACAATTCGATAAAAACATTCATGTGTAATAGGTAGTATTAGTGACCTAGGGGAACTACAATTCTCTTTATAATTATGAATAATTCAATTTCCCCTCCATTGTAAATGTATTTTATTTATAACAAAAAATGATCACATACTAATAGGCATACTTTTTCCCATGACACAATCATCATGAAATTTCCAAAATAATCAGATTTGATACTTATTAAAATAAGAATTTTTTGTAATTTTTTCATTTGACTCCCCCAAAAATTAAACAGATAACATCAACAAAGTTATGGTGGATGTCATCAAGAATGGATATCAGGAATTCTGGTAAACAAAGTACACCAGAACGAGTCACCATGTTGTGACAGCCCATATTGTACAACTGTTAAACCTTCAAAAAGGATAACATTTTATAAAATTTTGTTTTCTGATTACCAAAAAATAAGAATAAACAAAGATGGAATGTTATTTATCAAATATTTATAAAATAGAACATCACATTAGTAATCTAAATAAAATATGATCCTTCATCCTATTAATATTGGGAAATTAATTTTATAATCATCCAAGGATGGTAATTTCATCATATTTTCTATCATGAATTGAAATCACTCACTATTTCTTAGGTTATACCCCTAATAATAAGCTTCACCTACAATTACATATAATATAAACACAGATACAATATAAAATTATTTAATGGAATAAGCTTGATCCTCCATGGAAATTTTATCTAAAAAGCAAGGTTGAGATGACCTTTTTAACCAAGTTGCTCCATTTACACCAGTCTTCTTGCTTTCACATCATAACACCAGTTCTAATTTATATCGAGCCATCATGGATCAATTCACATTATATTATACTTCATTTGGATAATTTTACTTCATAAATTACTTTATTGGTAATATATTATCACTCCATGATGCATGCCAGTCATGGGAAATGGAAAAACAATATATTAATTACCCTAGTATAGTATTGTAGTTAATCCTAGGTAGTCATTATAAGAGGAGTGCATAAAATGTTTTTCACTTTCTAGTGGTTTTCTGAAAAAAATTTGGTTTAATTAATTTGAATGAATTTTGATAAATAGAATACTGAATTGATCAGTTTTAAAAAATGAGAATGATGTTGATCAAAGTGGGATGGGCTAGACCAAGTGCTTTGATATCATGGATTCCAAATTTTTCCACCATTTCTTTCTTTATAATGTTAGAAAGAGATTCTTTTACCAAGCTAACTCTCCCCTTGGGAAAAATATAGTGATGAGAATTTTACTTATCAGTAACCTTGGATTGGTCTATCCTTATTCTAATGTGTGTAGGATTATAGATTTTTTTCTTGGTTATTTTGAGAAATAAATACCAAGGAATTTTTGTTCCCTAAAAAACAAATATTCAATATGCAATCAAACACACGTTCTGACAACTGTCGATCACCCAACAATTGACCCTAATATGTTCCACCGTATACAGATTAGAATTGGGTGGAGAGATATGTGTTCATAAACATATTAAATATAAATTATTATAATTAAAACCAAACATAACATCATTCTGAGATTAAAAGGAATTTTATAATTGAAAAAATATTATAAAAGTAGAAGGGATCTTATTAAATTAACGTATAAGAACTCCAAGAAGCACATAAGACCATCCTTCCCCTTCCCGATAACTCAATGGAATTAACCCTCCTTGGATGGGGAAGTTGAGATAATGTGTGAGAGGGGAGACATTACAATAAAAGAAAAAAAGTGGTTAATCTAAATAAGGCCATAATCCATTGCTACCCTCACGAATCGATTAGACAAACTGAGGTTGGAATGGAATGCTTGGATAGTGAGGATCTCCCCTCATTTTATAGCAAGAATTTCCCCACCAAAATATGACACATTTTACCCCATTTAATGATCTCGTCACATGTTTCATCCTTCTTGAATTTTGTTCATAATTATATTGGTTGGATCCCATAAACTTGTCAACATATTTGGACCAGTATTTAAAGTGTTATAGTTGTTTTACCCCATGAATTTATTATCCCCAGGTAGACTCCCCACATTTAAAATAGAATGTATTAATGAACATCAAAACAGCCTCTTCAGGCATTGGATACTTCATGAACGATATTTATAATCATATAGGCTGGACACCCTCTAAATATTATTTTAATTGGCCACCTCATGCATGAGTTTTGATCTTTCTATTGTTCGTTTTTTATTGCAGCATGAATGTTCATGGAAGCTTCCTTCAATTGGGTTCATTCAAAAGCCCCAAAATTGAGTTCCAAACTCCATGAATTTATTTTTAGAAACCTCTATTGAGTACTCTTTCATCTCAAAGTGTAATCACTTCAATTAGATGAGTGTAGACCTATATATGTTACAATTTTTATGGTGGGGTCCAAACTATTCACCCGGAAAATTCATTAACTTCATTGATTTTTTAAGACACTAGATTCTTGAATCATCCCCGGGTCTAGAAGATAAAAATGATGGAAAATGTAAAATAATTCTAATAAAAAAATCATTCAATTTGGAATTATATTTTTAATGAAATGACCAAAAAAACCTAGATGTGATAATCTATAAAAAATATAGATTAAAGAAACATTCCATTTTTATCCCAACACACACCAAAAATGATAACATCTTTCAAATCAACACCAATTAAAAATTATTATGAGAATAAATAATTGAAAATAATATCATAAAATGATGAAAATATTAGATCTATCAATTCCCCCACACTTAATCCATGATTTTCATTAGTAATGAAATATCAACATTGGAAATTTTAGGGAAGCAATGTTACTGATATTTAAATTCAAAGGAAATAAAATCAAAAAAATTTCAATGTGAAATTACATTTTCATATTCCACATAAAATATCAATTTAGTTTTCCAATTTTCAAAGAAATAATCAACTCATGTATTTTAATTTTCCTTATTGAAAAATGATGGGACTTCACCTTTGATTCATTAATGGTTCTCAATTAATTATTATAAAACATTCCATATCTTGATTTACCTCATGTAAACATTTTCTTTCATCTCTCATGATAAAATTCAAGTTGTGTGTTTCTCATATCACGACAACATGATCCTTATCCATTGTCTTATGAATGAACTACTTTTTCTACATTGTAAAGTATAAAAGTACATAAAATCACGAGGACATTTAAAAAAGGTTCAAATGACTATGTGTCTTAAGGTTGTTGGTAAAATGATTAAAAAATGTTTCAGTGCAGAAAGAAGAAGTTGGACTCTTATGTATAATGCATGATTAACTCAAGTGAACATATGGTAAATTCCTATACCAATCCCACTTTCCATTGTGAAAAACAACACCACCCCCTTTTATGAAATGGTACATCAGCCCGGAAGTGATTAAAATGAATGAAATCATTCATCTTCTCCCCTTTTTTATAAATTTTTGTAAATCTACAGAATGGTATGTCATTATTTTTTTCATTATTTTTTTTGTCTTTAAACAAGCACAACATTATTTTCAACTTTTTTTCCTTTTTTATAGAGAACCATATGAAATAATATAAGCATAATGAAATGAAGACTCATGCCCAATTTTCTAATAATACATTTCCCAAAATAATGATACACACCTCACACCACCCACAAATGATCCAAATTCCAAAGAACGCACATGAAAGGCCCTTCCCCCACAATCAAATTTGAAATATCCATTAAAAAATACTAAATGTGCATGTAGTTATGGAAATATGAGCTTGTAATATGGCTTAAACCTATAAGTAAATTCAATTATTCTATTTGACAACGAAGGATATATGTATGGGTGGGTCTCAGGTAACTATGTTTCTAGCCAATGTAGTGTATCAATCATTTTAAATGTGTTTTTCCACAATAATAGATTTGATATATTTCAATACATGTTCTGGAAGGTGACCTGTCCAAATATCACTAAAGATATATTCTCAAGATGAAATAGTAAATATTTGGTCTTGAAATCCTTTAGATAATTTGAATATGATATCGGATAATCACTCATGGCATGATTAATTATTACAAATTTATTCACATGAATTTCATATATTCAAATCATAAAATATTTAAGGGAAATTTCAGTTAACTGAAAAAAATAATTCATTAAAATCTTGAGCCATTATTTCAAAATCAATGGATCATAAAAATTAAACTCACTAAATTACTCATTCGATATTTTTTAACATTGTTATATAAAACATGACCTCACTGGATTCTTAAGAAACTCATTTCACATAGATAAGTCTTGGAAAATGTGATGTAAAGTATGGGAATTCAATTTATATATAATATACAAATAAATATTGGAGGGAAAATAAAAATATAAGGAATTGAAAAGATATTTCATTTAAAAGAAAACTCCCTTTAGCAATGATTCTTCAGTCTGGTGGTTCTTTTCATGATTCTTGAGTTATGTTTTGAAGAACATTCACAGCGTTTGTTATATTATGTACCTTCCATTTTTTTCTAACTTGCATCATGGACCTGAAATAGGCGAATGAAAACAAATGATAATTTAAGCCTATAGAATAATGCTAGAATAAGAACAAGGGTAAGGGTGTACTAAGGAAAAAACTTGGGATGCCTCCCGGAAGCGCTTTTGTTTAATGTAATTGTTTTGACCCAAAAAAATTTTTTTGAAAAAAATTTGGAAATCATAGACAACAAGACCCCCTCCCCCAGACTTAATTTTTGTAGTGTCCTTAATGAATGTTAATTATTCTAACATGTATGAATATTTTAAAATGTATCACAACAAGAAATAAAACGTAAAGGATAGGTATGACCTAATAGCTTTTATTGACAAATAGGTTGCAGAAGTCTAATCTCCTATGATGGCTCTTTCCTATTTTCTGTTAAAGACAAGTTGTACCAACAAGAGTATAATTTGTGTCCCTGGATACCCCAACACCACAAAAACCCTTGACATAATGTTCTTCTGGAATGGTTTTTAATATTTCCATATATTTATTGCTTCCTTGTTGCAATGTGAACAAAACTCTTCTTATGGAGTTATGGTGTCCTTTAATAATTCATCTCTTCTCTTGATGCATGGGAATAACCCTCAATTTTATTTACCCACATGAATAAGGTTTCAGTTTTTTCCTCTTCACATATATATAAAACAGGAGTCTTTTGAAATTGATTGTGTATAGGTTTACCTCTTTCTTGTGATCCACTCTTTCTATTTGTTTGAGAATATCCTTTGCATACCATTTTAGTGTTAATGGGGTTTTCCCTAACCATGTCCAGTTCATGTTCCATTGTAATTCATATGGATTTATTCTAAGGTAGTTCTTCTTCCTTTACTGAATGTTCCTTCTAGAGATATGTGATCATATTTTCTTGTTCAGCATCCTTGAGATTATACTTCTTGATCTCAACATCATCTCCAAATTTTGATACCCCTACCCCTTCTAATAAAATATCCAGGAATTATATGGTTGTCTCATCAAAAAATTTAGTTGGTTATTTTCCTAATTTGTTTTATATTGGATTTAGTGAATGAAAATCAGACATAATCATCATTTATTTGAGTATATAGAAATATACTTGACAATATCCAAGCTCCATTGAGAGTGTTCTTGTATGAAAATTGATGATGGACTTCACAGTCTTTAAGAATGGTCTCCCCAAGATTATTGGTGAGTGTGATGAACTTCTATATTCTTCCATTTTCAGCACGTTAAGTTCAGATGGGAAGAGTAGATTTTGACCATAAAAAGAACATCTTCCAGAACACCTGTTGGGAAAACTATGGTTCTATTTGTGATATAGACCACAACTCCAGTAGGCTTCAATTTTTAAATCTACAAATATGTAAACACTGAGTGAGGCGTAACATTTATTGAATCTCTAATATCCTTGTGTTCATCCAAAAAATTTATTGAACCAATGATGCATGGAATATAGAATTCCTCTATATCATGACATTTTTGTATTATTGGTGGTGTGATTACGACTGATAACTTCATCCCAAGTTGATCCTTTCATTCCCATCCAGTCTCATTCTTTTAGTGCACAACTATTTAATTTTTTTGAATATATAGGGATTTATCGAATTAACTCAAGTTCTGGGATGTTATTCTCCACTTTATAGAACGTTTCCTTTATTTAAAATTGAATTAGTTATTCCTCACCCTTCTTCAAATCATCAAATTTAGATGGGAATGGTGAGAAGATATCCTTTTTTGCGTTTGTTTTTTTGGAAAGGTGTTTTTGTATTTTCTTTCCGGAACCAAGTTCTTTCTCTATTGATAATGTTGAATTCATATTTTGATTGGATAGGAAGAACTTATTGATGTTTCTTGGAATAATAATCCTCACATGGTTCAGGGTGTGTGAGCTAAATCCCTATTAAGATGGTGATTTCTCTAAAATTATTCATTGGATTGTGAATTTTTTGCAAGAGAAGCTTACCATGGTTCTGGGTGAGAGCATCCATAATTCTAGGGAATTGATCTGCTAACATGTGCATTTTATCTTCTATACCAGAATCTCATGTCTTTAGTTGTTGATCGTCAGTTGTGGGTTCACTTGTGTATTTTTTTCCATAATTCTTTACCTGGAAATGTGGTGGTTGGATTGTTTTTTGATGTAGTTATAAGGGCTTCTAAAATGGTTGTTGTAATGGTATCAAGTTCTAAGATTTCTGCAGAAAAGGTGGTATCACGTGGTTCTTGTTGAAACCCATTCCCTAGTTGAGATTGTCGTTGGTATTTCCTTTGTTGATAGGTTTCATCACATCTTTTTGTCCCCTGCACTTCTAGACATTGATCATGGTAATGAGAATTATAATAGAATAAACCACATACCTGATTCGGTCCTTGTTAATCCATCACATGGTTAACATATATTTTTATCACTACCCCAGTGAGTTCACCCATTTCATTTCAAATTAAATATATTGAATCAAATGTTCATAGCTCATGGATTCCTCTGGTGCTCATACCTCGAGGACCAAACTACTTTGACTTTTGTGCCATATATTCTATCAGAACACAAATATCTGTAGTTGATTTTTCAATGAGAGCTCCACACGATGAATCATCCTGAAGATTTATATCATTGTCAAGAATCCTTGGTATAATCACAAAAGTAATTGGTCCTCTTCAATTTCATGGTGTGGGAAACTTGAACAAATATTTTTTAAATTATCCTAGTATTCATGGAGGGTTTCCATTGTTGATTGATGTAAGACATAAATTTCCTTTTTTATTGTAGTGCACATGGATTTTGGGATGAATATTCTTAGAAATAATTTTTTCAGATCTTCTTAGTCAATAATATTCCCCGGTTACTGATTGCACAACCATTCCATTTCTTCTCCCTCTTGTGAGAAAGGGAATTCCCTCCACTATACATGATCTTCTTCAACTCCTCGAGGATTGATGTTGGAGCATACATTGGTGAATTATTGAATAATCAATATGGGGTTTCTCATTCAAGTCCATGAAATTTAAGAAGCACTTGGACCATGATAATTTGTAGTTAAAAATCATTTTCTATGGAATGAACTGTGAGTTGATTATTTTAATTGACAAATTGAGGTGTGTAGGTGTCGCGCAAGGTTCAGCTGAGATATACAGCCATTATTACAGGTTCAAATACATTACTCTAGGTATCACTTCAATCAGTGATATTGATTTCTTCAATATATTTTGGATGACTTTGATTTCTCAAGTTGGTTATTGTGAAGTCAATTTCTAGATCGAATTCAAATAAAATTCTATTTGAACAACGGGTCATTAAAAAGATATTTTTTTTAAAAAAAAGTTTTTGAGGAATTCCCTCCATGGAAATGGCACCAGGATTGACACACGTCACTCGTGGGGATTGGAAAAAAAATATTTTAATTATCCTAGTGTAGTATAATAGTTGATCCAAATTATTATCATGAAGAGGAGTGCACACAAAACAAGGTTGTCACTAATTAATGGTTTTATAAAAACAATTTTGTTTTAATTATTTTGAATGAAGTATGAGAAATAAGAAGATTGATATGATCAGTTTTAAAAAAATGTGAAAATTTTCAGGGGAGTGGGTTTGACTAGACCTATTTCATTGCTATCATGGTTTACAAACACCCCATTTCATTCCTTATCAAGCTAGAGAGAG
The DNA here is from genome assembly GCA_963277665.1 of Viscum album. NCBI lineage: Eukaryota > Viridiplantae > Streptophyta > Magnoliopsida > Santalales > Viscaceae > Viscum > Viscum album. Next base: position 1,701,990,003 of record OY728127.1, read on the forward strand.
ATTTCTCTACCGAGCCATCTCTCCCACTTGTCCAGATGACAGTGATGAGAATAATCTTTATCCAAAACTATTTATTGGTGTATCATTATTATAATGTGTGTAGTATTGTAGATGGTTTTCATGAATAATTAAAAAAATCCATAACTAGGAATTGTTGTTCCCTAATAATCCAATATTTTAGATGAAATCATACACACGTGCTGATAACAATTGAGCATTCACCACACGAACCTAATATTTTCCACCTTATATAGATTAGGATTGGGTGGAGGTAGATGTGTACATAGACAAATGAAATATAAATTTATAGAATTAAAACCTTAAAAATCATCATTCGATGTTTAAATATGATTTTATAATTGAAATAATATTATGACAGAAGATGGGATCTTATTAAATTAAAGAACAAGAACTGAATCAAGCACATCAGTCCAACCTTCCCCTTCCTGATCGAACAATTGTACTACCCCTCCATGGATGGGGAAGTTGAGATGATACATGATAGGGGAGACAATACAATAAAATAAATAAAACAAAAATCTAAAAAAGGGTGTCGTCAAAGGCTTCCATCACCAGTCGATTGGATGAGATTTGGATGGAATGGAATTCATTGAGAGGGAGGAGCTCCCCTCCTCTTATAGCTAGAATTTGTCCCCTGAAAGGTCACACATTTAGTCCCATTAAATGATATTTTCACTTGTTTCACCCTTATTTAATGATGTTTATAATTATCTTGGTCGTTTCCCTTAAAAATAAGAGCATTTTTTGGACAAATATTCAAAGTGTTATGAACTTTTTACCCTATGCATTTTTGTTACCCAGCCAAACTCTCCCCATTTAAAATATCATGTATTAATGACAATGAAAACGAACTCTCCACATGTTATCTCCTTCATGAATGATGATTACCATCATATTGGGAGGAAACCCTTCCAATTTTAGTATAATTGTCCCTCTCATGCACAATTTATGATGTTTCTATTTGAGGATACTTTTGCTGTATTAAATTTTCAAGAAGTGTACTTCAACTAGGTTTATTAAAAAGCCACCATAATGCGTTCCAAAATAAATGAAATTTAATTTTAGAACTCTCCCTTTATTCCTCATTCATCTCCAAGTGGAATCACTTCAATTGGATGAGTTTATACCGAGATGTGTTTCTGTTATTGAGGTTGGGCCCACACTATCCACCCAGAAGAATCATTAACTTAATTGATTTTTTAAGCCTCTAGATGCTCAAATCATCCATGGTCCATAAGAGAAGAATAACGAAAATATATAAACTATTCTAACAAAAAAAAGAATCATTCATTTTGGAATTATATTATTAATTATGTTACCAAAATACACAAGATGTGATAATCATTCAAAAATCCATATTTTTAAAACATTCAATTTTTACCCCAACACACACCAAAAATGATAAATTCTTTCAAATAAGCGCAAATTGACAATGTTTATGAGATTAACCCATTGAATATAATATCATAAAATGATGAAAATAATATCTCTATCACTCCTCTATGGGAATGTATCATTCTATGGTAGTATGTTTATACAACCATTTTCAATGTGAACAGGTTTATTAAATATATGAAAAATAATATATTCAATTTTTTTTATTTTATCGAAAAACCCTAATATAATTTATCTTCACCACGTTGAATCATTTCTTCTTCTTTTACACTAGCATTATTGTGTGTATCATTTATTTTTCTAAATCTTCCCAAATCAACAGGCTAGATAACTAATGTATCATTAAGAACTGTGGGTGAATGTTTGGATGTTCCACATGGGTTCTTGTGAGTTTCATGTTTCTTAGTAGTTATTCTAGTTGCACTACCCTTAAATTTCTTGTATATGGGATCCATTGTTTTTGCAAAATTCTCCTTTGGTACCCTCCTATGATGATTTATATTCACACTATTCTTCTGATATCTTCCCTAGGATATATCTTCGTACCTTGTTATATTTTTTGAATTTTTTTTTATCAGATTTGGATACATGTTTATAAGAAAATGTACCATCCTTGTGACCTATTCAATTTCATACATTACAGATGTAATTAATCATTCCAAATCTTTTTCTAGTATATAGATGATTCTAGACATGTTGATATTTCTTCTTATTCTCTGGATTTCAACCCTTGAGATAATATTCCATTGTGATTTTAAATTTTTAGGATGGTGCAAAAAAATTTGAGGGTCATTTCCCAAATTTGTTTCGAAACCAACATTGACCCAGAAATCATGATTTAGTAATATATTTTATATGAGATTGTTAGTTCATCATGATTTTTTGTGATCTTTTTGTGGAACCACATTTCAAATTATTCGTCTTATACACACTAGACAAGGTTTCAGGAATATTATCATCTTTCATTTACCATATATGATTATATTTTTTTTCCTACCTATAGTATTTGTTAAAATATATTTATAAACACTAGTGAGAGATATTATGAATTGTACATTTCCCTTCCCAACTACCTATGATAAATCATTGAATGATTTCATGACACACTTATCACGTATCAGATTTATTTTGATATTAAAATACATAAATGAACAATGAGTACCAGTAGAATCTATTTCATTCTTTTTTAAAGAATCATTATGTATCTTCGCTCAATTGGTCAACTAAATTACAAATTCTATAATTTTAAAATTAAGCATTATTTTATGATTTTCAATCATAATAATCTATTATTTATAGACCATATTTATTATTTCAACTTTTTATTCATTCATCATAACTTTTTTCTGATTTAAATAGTCATGTTCCTTAATCTTCATGAATATTTCTCATATTTCTAAACCCTTAAAATAATAATTATTTTTCATTTTCTCTGTGTGTTCATGGATATTTTCATATGGAGCAATTTTGAATACATCTTTAAATTTGACATCTTTGATCCATTTTAAAGATCATATTTCTTGTTAACACTTTGTTGCATAAAATTTTCTAACTTTTCTAGAGAGCATTAAACATTCAACAAATTTTTCATTCAATCCCTTCTCCAAAAAATAAGATTCATCATCCAGATGGGTGATAAGATCATGCATACATCTAAATAATTGAAAATAAAGGGATGATCCTTCTTCTATAATACAATGAAGAATAAATATTAAAATTTCTACCGATAACTCTGGAAAAGTTAAAGATTTATCATCATCACTACTTTTTCTCACATTTTCATCTTCATGAATGATTAAAAATATAGTAACACATACCTCCTAATCACTAGATGTATGAAGTATATCTATATTTTATGTGGAAACTATATCCACCTGCTCATTACTTTCCATATATAATATGTCTTAATTGTGAGAAATTCATGGGGAAATAGACAATTATTATTCATTATATAAGAGGTTCTTCTTCAAATTTCTCTTATCTTTATTCATGTTCATAATTGTATTGGTATATATAGTCTTCTAACCATAGGTAACTGAATATTTTTGAATCTATAAAGTAAATCAATTATTCAATGGATAATAACTTCAATATAAGGAATCTAACATAGGTGAACATTCTATCATATTCTAATTTAGAGAACCAATTTGAGATATTCCTAACCTTAAAAGGGGGGTGAATCAATGTTGTGGGATTTTCATCCCTATTGTAATTTTTTTCAATTTACCACATTGACATACTATGATCTCTATTCAATTATTATCTTATCCCAATCACATTATAGAATATTAATGCATTAAAGACACGAAAACATTTTTTACATGGATCACTACTCAATAAGAGTATCTTTTCATTGGAATAGTCATAAATAATCATGACCAAACAATCCAATAGAGAACAATCCATTTTTGTGGATTAAAAAAAGTATGATATGCCATTACAATCGTGTATCACTATATAATAAATGTAATAGTGTGTTCCTTACAACACCTAGATGGATATTTATATTCCCTCCCAAGAAATTTTTCTTCTTGTTGATAAGGGTTTGTAACGCCAGGATATTCCTCCTCATATAATTCCTATCTAATTTCATAGTTATTTTTTGTTCATTCACTATTCCATTGTTACACGCTAATGATCATGAAATTCACTCTTTTTACACCATCCCAACAACAAACTAAAAGATTCATAATATTCTTATTTTAAAATCTATAATAAATTGAATATGGTCGATTGATGGATTAAATTAACCAAAATCCATATGATAATTAGATGAAACCAATTTTTATAGTCACATCATCTTCTCCTTCTATTATATGACCTGAAAATATATAAAATAGTATATTGTAGTGTTTTGATCTCTATTTTTAGTGACATACCAACTATTTTGAATCAGTTTCTTCCAATATTTCTAGAATAAAAAAAATAATTTTTGATATCCAAGAAATAATGTTCACCTCAACAATACATAATTAAAATTGATTTGACTTGACTAACTGAATATATATTTTCCACCCTCTTCTTATTCTTCATTCACACATAATAATATGGAATAGTTCAGCAAAATATATTAATTTTTGTCTTCAATAGCCAAAACCAATGCATGAGTGTATCTGTTTATATTCTTCTACCATGGTGAATATATGAGTTTAGCTGGATGTTTACTACTACTTAACACAAACTGACAATTTTTATTTCCTCTTATATGTCCATTTTGTTTCAATCAGGTTCGCAAACAGTCCCACTTCTTGAAAAATATTGGGTTATTATGACCATGCACTAGTTCACCTAAACCTGATATTCAAAAATGTTTGTCATGAAGCTCACAACGTCCATGAAGCACACTACATTCGCAAAACAAACTTTCTTTGTAAGGATAACTCATTTAACATTGAATATTCCATCATCACGATGCACCCATTAAATTGATGAATTTTTCATCAGTAATGAAATAAGTAGTATTTTATAAAATCCTCTTTTTCACCTTGAAACATTGGTTTTTGTAGCTCCACTTCCTCCATGAAATCAATGTGATTCTGATTTTTTGATGATTCTTTCAATCTAAAATGATGTGTAGAAAATATTATATTTATAGACTATCCCATTAATGATTCTCCACTTCCTCCAGCATATTTTTCTGATTACTCAAAAATATATTTCCAGTTATCCTCTATTCATGATTTTTCTTTTATATTTATCGTTGTCATGGAGATCACCATAAAACATTCATGTGCAAGCAATGCATCAGTTTTTGTGATTGTTGATATTGTAGTCACCATTCACAAGGCTCAACATCATTTCGAATATCATTTCAGTCATCACAAAAACCATTATTTTACCATATTTAATCAGTTTCATTTCTAGAAAACAACTTTTCACAATTCTAGCCACTTCCTCCATATTTGTGACACTAAATATTTTTGGAAAACACCAGGAAATGATGCCACCTTATAAATCTACTTCAAAAATACCAACCATACCAGTTCATGGTCATATAGATATATCAGCCAGCAAAAATCAATAAATTGTTACAGATTCAACCATCTTCATAAATAAATTCAATTCATTCCAAAATCAATAGATCTCAACCATAACAAACCCCATCTATCATAATATTTAAACATGGAATGATCACCATTAATATTTTCATATTTACCAAGTAAAATATAATCAATTCCCTATATTCTAATAAAACATTTCATTAAAATCAAACTTGAATATTATTGGAATCATCTTTTATCCCTCACTTCTTCATATGTCGTGCATCAGGAGTTCTTCAAATAACATATGATATTTGTGAAATAAAATCATTGATAGATCACATTTAGAATCTTTAAATTGACAAAATAATGTACTTTAACTTCTATAACTCTGAGAAAGATCATTCATTCCAATCAAAAAAGAATATGAATGGAAAAATCTTTCCTCCCACATTCCTTCATAAGGATTGCATCAATGTTTCTTCAAACTACATATAAAATGTGTGTAATAAAAATCATCAAGGCATCATCATATTTTCGTTGATAATTATTAAACCATGTCATCCAATATCATCAAATGAATCAATAATTATTCTCTAGGAATCACATTGAAACTAAAAGACTTAAAATAAGTCACCAATTTCTTAGAATATCATGAATTGAGAACATTATCTAATATCCATAAACATTGCAATAGATTCATCATATTGACTATATTGAGATCTTATAATCTCATTGAACAATAATGACAACCAATTACAATCAGTTAAAACTAAATAAATTAAATAAAAAAGGGGGATCTTCAATCAACTCATAGTATTTTTTTGGATATTAATTTAACATTATTTCCAATGAATCAGTAAATATTTGGAACAATGATATTCTCTCCACCATTACTTTTAAAACCTTCATTTCACTTTCTCTCCCCCTTATTGATTTGAAATACAATGTTTGTCCAAAAAATGATCCCAGTTCATACATAATAAATGAAACATCTTTGATTTCACTCAATTAATACTTGATGTATGCCTTGTGTAGAAAATATGATAATTTTATTTAAACAATAATTTGTTCTATTACAAACTGATCATTATATCTTAATAAATTATAACTCATATACTTGCCTTCATGGATTTTGTATGGACCTAGTTGGAGCAATGAACCACTGAGGGGGGGGGTGAATTAGGGGTACCCCTTTTACCCTTTTTAAGTTCCATTAATATTAAGAACAAACTTTGTATCTTGTTAATTATATAATTCCCTGCTGAGAAAACAAACAGGCTCACATCTAAAGGAACACAACAATATACAAGGTTCTTTATTAATTAAGAATAGCTACATCCTTGGTATGGTTGGAAACAATTCAGCACGATACAATCCACTATGAAAATAATCATTGGATTACAACAAGTAGGATATACCGTTAAACTCGTGAAGAATTGTGAAACAATCACTTCTGTGTATGTGCACCCTCTTAGCACAATAGGTAAATGTCTCTTTTCTTGTAACAACTTATGTTACCTGCACATCCTTTTAATTACACAAGTGTAAGCATGTTCCGCACAAATATTCACTTCCTCACCCAGAAGAAAGGCAAGGACTCCTTGTACTTGAGATAGATCAATTACAGTTCGAAATTCCCATTCTGAATCTCGATTCCAAATTTTCCCAATCCGATTCATTAATCCTAATTATGTCCTTTAATCCGATTCTTCAATCCAAATGTTCCTCAGTCTGAGAAACACAATACAGTGTCTCTTTTCCCGCTCACTTAGATTCACCCAAATCATAATTTCTCATGAAATATCGGAGTAATTAAGAATTTTTCAATGTTTCTAGAATCTTCTCAAATCTTCTTCCACTTCCCTTGATTTAGGACATTGGTTTTTTCTGGATCAGACCTTCTTACACAAGATTCTCGGTATCACATTCTCGGATCCACTTATCAGTCTTCTCAGCAGTATATTCTTGGATCCACCCTTATCGATTCTTCAGCATCACTTTCTCAGATCCAATCTTCTTGAGTTGTCGAAATCACTTTCTCGGATCCATCCTTCATGTTTCTTCGACATCACTTCATTTCTCAGCTTGAATCTTCACCGTTTCTTCGGCACGACACCATTTAAATTCTTGGAATGACTCCTATTTATTCATCGATACTGATGATTTTGAATTCTTGGTATGACTCCTCTGGATCTCAGTATGGATTCACCAGTTCTCAGTATGATGTTCTGGTTCTTAGTATGACTTTTGGATCCCAGTGCGACTTCACCAATTCTCGGTACGACTTGACCAATTCTCGTTACGACTTCTAATTCTCAATGTGACTTCACTGATTCTCGGTACGACTTCTACAATTCTTGGTACGACTTCTGGTTCTTGGTGTGACTTCACCGATTCTCAGTACGACTTCTATAATTAACTTTTTCTTGCATCGTGAGTACATGCATATATTCATAAATTTAGAGTTACAAAACAGAAAAGCATCGTCACATTATGTAATGAAGTCTTAGAGCCTTCACATCTCTTGTTAGCCAGCTTCTGAATTCAACCACTTCCAGGTTATGAGAATTTGCAACTTCCTAGTTCTGAATTTCTCAATTTCTAGATTCTGAGTTCTCCGAACACCAGGTTCTGAGAATTGAAAATTCTAGGTTAAGAATCTTCAAACTACCAGGTTCTGAATTCATTTAAATTCAAGGGGTTTTTTCTTTATAAAAACTTACTTAAGGCCAAAAAAACATAAACCATGAAAACCATTTCTTATTTTAGCTTGGTCCAAACAATCTCCCTCGTTGGATTTTGTTGTCAACCAATTTTTCATAAATCACCAAACAATGAAACCTCAAGAAATGGTGTACTTATCAATAATTCTAAGCCTACGTGAGAAAACTCAATTTAGGAAACAAGAATAATTGACCGAAAACCAATGTTGTCCATAAGGTAGTAAATATGACATCTTCATCTTCCTTTTCTAACATCTTCATTTTTCTTGTAAACAAATTCATGTTCTTTCCTACAACCACTCCAATAAAATAGCTACAAAAGTTCACAAACACAAACACTGATGAGTTCACAACATACCCACAACTCTATATTTAAACGGTAGATTTATGATATAAAAATATCTTCTCCCCCTTGAAAAAACAATCCAAAGGTATGTAGAGAGGGGACGGAACAACATACCTTAGCCTTGACGAGAAAGAGTTTTGAAACCCATGTTCAACCTAAATCATGAGAATTATTTCTTCAACAAGTGTTTCATTAAAATATAAGCAACTTGTTCAGCAGATGAAACATATTCAAGTTTCAGTTCATTATTTTCCACATGCTGTTTGATGAAGTTATATTTGATGTCGATATGCTTCGATCGAGAATGTTGGACTGAATTTTTGGTAAAATTAATTGTACTTTTATTATCACAGCCCAAGAGCAAGGGAAAATTCACTTCAACTAATAAATCTTCTAAATGTGTTTTTATCCAAAAAAGTTGAGTATCAGCCATGGTGGTTGTAACATATTTATCTTTATCTATACTAAGTGTCACATAATTCCTCTTCTTCGAGTTCCAGCCAACACATCTGTTTCTCATAAAGAAGACTTCACCATATGTGGATATTTTATAATCAACATCTCCTGCCCAATCTATATCTGAATAGCCAAACAAATCAATTTTATTTGAAACAATATACATGATTCTGAATTTTGTTGTGACTTTTATATATCTGAGAACTCTTTTTCCAGAAACAAGATGTGATTCATTAGGAGTAATCTTGAATATTCCACATAAGGTAAAAGATAAAACAATATATGGTCTTGATGCATCTAGGTACAAAAAACCTCTATTTAGCTTTCAATATTCTTTTTGATCAACTTCTTTTCCTTCATCATTTTTTATTAGCTTTGTTCCCACTGAGATAAGAGTTGATACAGGTTTTGAGTTTTCCATACCAAACTTCTAGAGATGTTTCTTAGCATACTTTTCATGTGAGAGAAAAATGAATTCTTTCTGTTGCAAGATTTGTAACCGAATAAAGTATCTCATTTCACCCAACATGGACATCTCAAAGACATTCTTAATTTCTTCACCAATCATTTTACAGCTTCTTTCATCATTTGCAGCAAAAATAATGTCGTCAACATAGAAAATCACAACGAGAGAAAGATTTTGGCTTTCCTAGATTTAAGGATTGTTAGAAACTCTTCCTTTCATGATGTTCATTTATTTTATGCAAGTATCCATTTTGGAATACCCTTCTCTTGGAGTTTCCATAAGACCATACAAGGATTTCTTCAACCTGCACACATAACTTTCATCCTTCTCAAAAACAAAGACACATGGTTGTTTAATATAAACTTCTTCTTTATGATCACTATTATGAAAAGAGGATTTGACATCCATTTGAATGATTTTGTAGCCTCTTTGAGCAGCAATATCATGAATGATTCAGATTGTTTCTAAACTGGCCATTGGGGAAAAAGTTTCTTCAAAGTAAATTCCTTCAATCTAAGAGTAGCCTTTTCAAACCAATCTTGATTTATTTAAGATAACTTCACCTTCTTCATGTATCTTGTTTCGGAAGACCCACTTTGTTCCAATAATGTTCTTATTTTCAGGAATTCATACAAGTTCCCTTGTATCATTCTTTCTAATCTGACCCAATACATCATTCATGGATTGAACCCATTCCGGATGCTCAATGATACTTTAACATCATTTGGATCCACTTTGGAATACAAAGAAGTATGTGATATGGAATTACTTTTTCTTCTTGTTTGAACCGTGTTACGTTGATCACCAATTATGTTCTGAGCTTGCACTTATTTTATCAACCTTGGACAATTTTTTTGTGTGCCTTCCTCAACACATGATATGGCTGAATCTGATTCTTCATCTTGACTAGGATTATAATTCGTTGCATCCTTATCAGAATCATTAACATAATCTTCCTCATCATCCTTGTCTGTTTGGACATTATTATCTTTACTATGATTCTCAATGACTTTTACATCAACTGCATCCACCATTCTTCATGTTTCTTTGTTAAAACGTTTATAACCTCTTTCTTGTGGTACATTACAAATAAAAATTCCATATTCTCCTTTCGCCTCGAAATTTCCACTGTTTCCCCCTTTCTTATTTATAATGCATGGGATCCCAAAAACATTAACATGCTCCATACTTGGATTAATGCCATAGAAAAGTTCATGTGGAGTCTTTTTTGAATGAGGCCTGTAGAAGCATTGATTTTGAATATAAACAGTTGTACTTGTAGCTAGCCTCCAAAAGTAATGAGTAAGGCCAGGTTCAAACAGCATGGTTCTTCCCATTTCTACCAAACTTATGTTCATCCTTTCAGCAAACCCATTTTGTTGAGGTGTATATGGAGAAAAATATTCATGCTTAATTACATGCTTCTCAAGATAGTATTAAAAGTCTTTACTTTTATACCACCACCATTATCAGTTTTCAACTTCTTCACAGAGTACTCACATTCTTCCTCCTCTTTTCTTCTAAAGCTTTTAAACATTTACAGGGCGTCTGACCAGTGCTTCATAAACAAAACACATGTAATGTGAGTAAAATCATCAATGAAGGTGATAAAGTACTTGTCTTAATTTGTGTATTGTTTTCTCATCAGCCCAAATATATCAGAATTTATTAGTTCAAGGGGTTGTTCAAAACAAATTTCAACCTTCTTATACACAAAACTTATAATCTTTCCATTCTAACAGGTATTGAAAAAACAATATCTTCTTCTTGGAAAATTATAAATATCTCGAACACTATTCCTTTTAGATAACTTTCTCATATTTCTCTAACACATGTGTCCAAGTATTCTGTGACACAACTGATTTTCTTCAACTATGCTCATGTAACAAGAGTTTTATGAATTTCCAACCTCAAACAGATTACCTTTGGTTTGTTGTCCTCTTGTAACAATCTCCCCATCTTCTTCACTTTTTTAAAAAAAATACACCTTTCACGAAGATAAATTTGTTACCCTCGTCACAAAATTGTGATACACTTAGCAAGTTGTGCTTCAGCCCATCAACATACAGAGTTTTCTTGGTTCTCAATTTTTCCTTCCCAATGATGGCTGATCCAACACCTTTGATATTTAATGATTCATCATTTCCAAATGTCATATTTCCTTCTCTAAAAATCTTCATGTCCTTTAGAAACATTAGGTCTCCTATCATATGTGAAGAACTCTCATTATCAAGTATACATGGTCGTTCTTTCTTTGTAACTTTTAGAGCAGTTTCAACAACAAGATATTTTTCTTCTTTAACTTATTTATTCACCTTCAGCTTCTGAGAATTAATAACTTTTTGTTGAGCTAGTTATAGCACAAGACATCCTTTTGCATGATGTCCAAGGTGTTCACACCTTTCACAAACAGTCTTTAGAGGCTGGAACCTATTTATTGTCTTGACTTCATTCTTCTAAACATTCTTCAAGAAAACTTTCTCACTCTTCTTTCATTGAGGATACTAACTCCCCCTCAATCTCTTCCTTTCATAACTTGTGGGGTTTTGGTAATAATGTTGATTGAACCAACACATATTTGATGTATGCCCAAATCCACCACAAAACCAATAGTACCCATAGAAGGAGTATATTACACTAAAGATTTTGTACTGATATTTCATTGTTACTATTTCTTCAGACCCACCAACCATTATTTTGTTAGAAATAATATTCTACTAGAATTCTGCCTTCTCTGATTTTACTTGATTTCCACCAGTGTTATACTTATGTTTCCTTGAATATTCTGAGTTTCCAGAAATAATGGTCTTGGAAAAAATAGCTTTCTCATATATCTTCTTAACATTAACAACTTTATTCTTCTGTAGAATTTTCTCAATATTTTCTTGTTTATATCTTTCTCATACATTATTAGTTGAGTTTTGAAAACATATATTTCATTATTCAACTTCTGAGAGCTTCTTTTGAACGAGCTCTAATTCTTCCTCTTTTGATTTCAACATAACTATCATGTGCTCAATTTGGTTTTTCTCATCTTCAATAGACTTATTCAAATCTTTATGTTATTTCTCATGTTCTAATTTAACATTATCATGATTGAATTTAGAAAAACATTCATCTTCCAACTTTTTGTTAAGTTTCTCTTGCCTATTGATCTTGCTTAAACATTCCTTCAATTCTTCTTTCAGATGCATCTCATGCTGAGTTTCTTCTTCTTCCGAGATGCTGCTACCGAAATCTTCATCATTCGTTGTTTCAATGAAATTATTCTCAACACCATGCTCAACTGATTTTTCAGATTCAACATCACTTTCATCATCTTCATCATTTATATATATAAAACTTTTTCTCTTGGATTTGAAGAACTTCTCTTCTTTCCCCGAGATTTCATTACCACCCTACTTCTTCCATAACATTCTTGGATTTCATTCTTCATCATCATTGTCTTCTTCATTCTCCCTTCAAGGACAGTTATCCACAATGTGGCCAATGCCTCCACATTCAAAACACTTCATGGGACGTTTTCCTTTGTATTTACCTATGACTCTTTTAACATTTTTTTGATTACAATGATAAAATATCGTTATGATTTTTACATACCTCACTTTAAGAGTTAGAATCACCACCAACTTCTTTAATCAAGATCTTCTAAGAATTATCCTTCTTCCTGGATTTGAAAGATAATTCCCGTTCAACCTTTTTCTTCATCTTCATAGAATTTTCCCTTATCATCTCATAAGTAATGATTGTGCTTTGAAAATCATCATGAGATAGAGTATATGAGTCTATATCTTCTAATGAAGGTACCTTCGCATCACATTTATCAGGAAGAATCCTCAAGATTTTTTCACCCATAGTAGAGTCTTTCATCTCTTCACCAAGACTTATGATGGTACTAACAATATCATTCCACTTGTTGATGAAATCCCCAACAAATTCATGATCTCCCATTTTCAAGTCTTCATACTTCAACCTCCAGATTTTATGTTTTTCCTTCTTGAATTTTTGGTTGGCTTCATATATTTTTTTAGTTTGTCCCATATAACGTTGGTTTTAGACACTCCTTTCACTCTCAAGAAATCATTTTGTGGAAGTGAAGACAATATAACATTCTTGGATCTTCCATCATTCTCAAGAAACTTCTTGTCAATAGGTGTAAGTGAAACATTATCATCAATGGAAGGAGAAACAACTTTTGCAGCTTCAAGAAATTCATAACAAATAGGCATGAGATACTATAGCATTATATCCTTCCAGATGTGATAGTTCTCCCCATTGAATAATATAATTCGTTTACTGTTCACACAATTTATTTTTTCCATCAGCAAGGAAAACAAAGGAACTTGGCTTTGATACCACCTGTAAGGACCTAGTTGGAGCAATGAACCACTGAGGGGGGTGGTGAATTAGTGGTGCCCCTTTTACCATTTTTATGTTCCCTTAATATTGAGAACAACCTTTGTCTCCTGTAAATGATATAATTCCCTAATGAGAAAAAAAATAAGAACACATCCAAAGGAACACAATAATTTACAAGGTTCACTATTCAATAAGAAAATATACTTCCATGGTTTGTTTGGAAACAATCCAGCACCATACAATCCACTAAGTAAACAATACTTTGATTACAACGAGTAGGATATACACATACACTCGTGAAGAACTATGATAAAATAACTTCTGTGTGTGTGCACCCTCTTAGCACAATAGGGCAGTGTCTCCTTTCTTGTAACAACTTATGTTACTTGCACATCATTTCATATACACATGTGTAAGCATGTTCAGCACAAATCTTCACTTCCTTAACCAGAAGGAAGGCAAGGACTCCTTGGACTTGATATAGATCAATTACAGTTCGAACGTCCCATTCTGAATCTCCATTCTGAATTTTTCCAATCCGATTCTTCATTCAAAATTATGTCCTTCAATCCGATTATTCAATCCAAATCTTCCTCAGTCCGAGAAGCTCAATACGTTGTAAACCAAAACTGATTCCCCATTCTGATTGGTTCAGTACGAACCTCCCATTCTGAATCACCATTCCGATTTTTGACATTCTAGGAAACTCAATATGGTGTCAACCAGTATCAAATTCACGTTACAATTGAAACCATAATGAAACTTTGTCTTCCAAACACATCATTCACTCTATAGATTATCAGAGCTTCTCTCACTACTTAATCATCAAACATTTACTTTGTACACTAGTCTCCATTTATAGGTTCTCCAAAGTGTGCTTAGGCGGGAAATGAAAATATTTTCCCACTCACTAAGATTCACCCAAATATTAATTTCCCCTGAAATCTCGGAGTAATGAAGACTTTTTCAGTGCTTCTAGAATCTTCTCGAATCTTCTTCCACTTCTCTTGATTTAGGACTTTGGCCTTTTCCAGATCCAACCTTGTTACACATGTTTCTCGGTATCACATTCTCGGATACACTAATTTATCGTCTCGACATCATATTCTTGGATCCACCCTTCTTGATTCTTCGGCGTCACATTCTCAGATCCACTCTTCTTGTGACTTCGGCAACACTTTCTCGGATCCATCCTTCTTGAGTCTTCGGTATCACTTCAATTCTCGGCATGACTCTTCAGCGCTTCTTCATCATTAAACCATTTCAATTCTTTGAATGACTCCTCTTTATTCATCGATACCGATGATTTTGAATTGTCGGTATGACTCCTCTGGATCTCAGTATAGCTTCACCAGTTCGTTGTACGATGTTTTATATAACAACCCATACATTATATAAATGGTTATTACTTCAAAATTGAAGCATAATTATTTCAACATATAACAAAACAGTGTAAGGACCTTATAGGTATAGTGTCTTTAGAAACTGGGAAACATAAACAACTGGTTCATGAAGAGTCTAAACTGTCTCCCATTTATTTCATCATATCTAGAGTCCCTTTTTGGAATATCCTACATAATAAACATATTCCGGACCTAGGGGAAAAACATACAAATTGGTGAGCTCAAATTCTCTATAAGGGTAAACAAAAGAAAAATCAATCACATCATATTCATAAGAACATAACAATTTGAAAATCATACCCTGGAAAAGAGATCATAATTTCATATCATGGGATAAAACATGGTAGTGAAATGTTATCACAACAATCATAACATAAAACATTAAGCTTTGTGCCATACACACATAATCATAGAGAATCATTTCTTATTAGTCGAGACTCATTTCCAAGACTATCTTAGTGGACAAAGTCCATTTCTGAACCGAGTTAATTCATCATTTCAGTCCTGTTTCACGGAACCGGTTTAACCTTCCGTTCCAGCCATGTCTATCTCCTGAGATATAAAATATTTACCCAATATATTTGAGGGAGATATAGGTCTCACCCATCTCATAATGATACAATTCTTATGTGTTCCACAAAATCATAAACCATACATCACTGCATAACCCATATATTAAAAATGGGAATCTTAAACATCATACCATCATAACATAATCTATATAAGATAAAAGGACATCATAAAAATAATTCCATCACAACAAAATCAAATCAATGTAAAAATAGGGAAAGAAATAGAACCCTATATTATCTTAGATAGAAAATAATTTTGATCAAACACTTTAACTCCATTCTTGAGAAAAATATGCTTTCTACTTCAAAAATAATTTTCCTTTCTTAACATGTCATTCTATTCTAAACTAAAAGAAGTTGAATAAAAATAATCTTGAAAACTTATAAAGGATGATTCTTGGAAATAATTTTTTAAAAATCCATTCATGCCGTATAAGTTAAAAAAACATTATTCTCGTAGTTTTGCCGGAAAAGTCAAAAAGTACATCGTACGAAAAAAGACAAAAGATTCCTTTTATATCTTTTGCTAAATACTCACCGAAGGGTAAAATTGGATATAAACTATTTTAGAAGTATATAAATATTTCATATTGAGGAAACATGTACGTGGATGATAAATATTCCCCAGTAAATTCAGAAGTATAAACAATCTTGGGTAAAAATTTAGAGTGCGAGATTTTCCCTTACCTTAGGTCCGATTTGCTTCGTAAATGACTGAACCTCCTTTATAATGATTTAAATAATGTCATTTACTTAATAAATAATCATACATATTTTTATGATATCGTATATGGTCATATTCTTAGATTATTATTAGTAATATTTCATTGCAACTTGACATTCGGGTGTTTATTAATTTTTGTTCTTATGTGTGTTTTGACGAATAAATTCTTATTCTTCTTTTTAGGTTATAGAAACCTCATTTACAGAATTTTATTAGTGTAATATATATCATATTCATTCATTCAATTCATTTATATAATCATTATGCAATGAAGATCATGTAGAACGAGTTGCATCACATCGTGGAGACGGTAGGCCGTACTTACGCACGAGTGATGATATCGTTCCCATGGTCGTGGAATTGTATTGTAGTGTATGCATACTATTTCAGAATCAATATCACTTTACAATAATTATATATTGTCATTGTTTACACCATTATAACCATCCAAGTAAGGTGGTGGTGGGAAATAGATTACACCACGGTGAGGAGATGGTATTCCGTACGTACGCACACGCGGTGATTTCATTTTCCATAGGATGGATAGATGGTAAAATAGGGTTGTTTCATACTTATAATAACATATAATTAAATGAATGATACTGATGTTATTACTTCGTATTGAAACAACTAAAGAAGAATAAGTGGAAGAAGAAATAAAGTTGAAAGAATCGGTACAGACATTTCCTCTTCTTTGAAGCGCCTTTTTGAGACCTCCTTTTAGGGCCCTAAAATTGGTCTTTGAAGAAGACCAGGACCTATAGGATGTTTCTAGGGAAGTGGATAAGAAAATTTTTCAGGGTTTGTCCGAGCATGAAGGCTCAAAGTGGTGTGAGGAAGAGAGGGAGGAGATTCCCTTTTATATGGGAGGAGATGGGCTCCTTTGGAAAAACTAAAAATATTACTTTATTATAAATCCATATTCATTTTTAAACAGCTCCAAATTGATTTATTTCAAAGATAAGTTGGGGATGGGTCTAAATCCTCTAATCCAATAGAATTTGGAATTTTTTAGACTACTATTGTAACCTTATCATTTATACTTAACTTTAAGTTAGATTATTTTACTTTTACCGTGTATTTTGGTTTTCATACACTATAAGGTTAATAAACATACTAAAACAGGCCTAACGAACCCCAATATGTTTATTAATAATATATATAACCTAATCTAAGTCATTTTTCTAAACCGTAGATATTTAGGAATAAAATAACAATCAATAATATAATTTTTTTAAAAACTATTTTATGTTAATTTTGACACTATTTAGTAATTCATTTTTGTGAAAATCATAAAATAATTATTATTTCTAAAAAAGTTAATTAAATCAATAATAACATGACATATTAATAAACAAAATTAATGTAATTCATAATAAGTCTCAAATTACCTTTATTTGGGTATTTATAACATCAATTATGTAAATATTTCATTAATATGATAATTACTACATCATTTTGTGTCATATATAAATTAAATAATTTAATGTCTAAAAATTAAAAATAAAATATCATTATGTAGGAAATCTTTTTATATTTCTAATTAATATTTATAGTCGAATTTATATTATGTATTAACCTATATTTAAAATTATTTACTTATTAAACTTTGATTTTAACTATTTTAACCCTTCTTTAAATAAATTAATAATAAATGTCCTAATCTAATCCATGTGGGCCTAAATGGTCATATTTTATTCCTATGGTTGTTTTTGGTCGAATTAAACTTATCAAATGGAAATAGGACATGTGTTAGGGTAATAATCATATCATTTTTACCTTTAATTACCCTATTTACTTTTAACCGTGGTAAATAAAAGTAAAACGTTACTATTCACCAAAAAATATTTTAATCTCATTGAACCACATATTACATACTGAAATCAACCGTGTCTCTCATATTTTTAAAATTCCACTCACAGAAATGGTAAAATTATGTTTTATGTAAATTTGAAAATTTTCATAGGAGGTGGGTAAAAGACGGTGAAAAGTTCAATACAATTTTTATATATCTAAAATTATTATAAAATTACTCCAATGAATTACATTGGAATTATATAGGTATTAGGTATCAATTTTTACCTAAAATTAATTTTAAAAAAATAAATATTTATTTAAATAAAAATTCGTTTTTTAAATAGTAACCCAGTGTATTCACTATTCATCAAAAATTGAATGTTTTCAGAAAAATACCAAAATTTCAATCTAGACTAATTTCGATATTTTGAATCCAAAAATGAAGTCCATTTTGAAAAATAAAATTTAAAAAATTTCAAAAAGTGGTTATTGCTATTCATAACGGCTAGTTTTAATAATATTTTAATAGCATATCGTTGTTTAGTGAAACTCGGTATTGCATATGACGCAAGCTACCAAGGAAGGTCGTGATTGCGTGTAAATAAATCCAAGCTAGTGTTGTGTGTAGTGAAATATTACTTTGATGATTTATATAAAATAAAAACAAAATATTTCTTATAAAAGTATCGGGTGTTACATTCTACCCCCCTTAAAATGAATTCCGCCCTCGAAATTCGTCACGTGTTACAAACAGATGAGGATACCTCTCCCTCATGATATCCTCAAGCTCCCATGTAGCTTCTTCTAATTGGTGGTTCCTCCATAACACTTTCACCAAGTGAGTGGTCTTGTTCCGTAGGAATTTTTCACTATGATCAAGAATCTCTATCGGCTATTCTTCGTAAGAAAGATCTTGTTCTAGCGGTACAACTTCTGAGATGAGTACATGTGAAGGATCAAGTATGTACTTTCTCATGAGAGATACATGGAACACATCTTGAACATGAGAGAGATTCAGTGGAATCTCCAATCGGTAAGCTAACTTCCCAACACGATCCAGTATTTCGAAAGGACTGATATACCTAGGGCTCACCTTTCCCTTCTTTCCAAATTTCATTACTCTCTTCCAAGGAGATATTCGTAAGAACACTTTATCACCCACTTCAAACTCTATTTATTTTCTTCGGTTGTCGGCATAACTTTTTTGTCGACTCTGAGCTGCTCTTATGTGTTGTTGAATAGATCGGACCTTTTCTACCATCTCATCAACAAGATCAGGTCCTAATAGCTTTCTTTCCCCAACTTCATCCCTACAAATTGGAGTCCTACATTTCATTCCATAGAGAGCTTCATAAGGAGCCATCTGAATACTGGAGTGAAATCTATTATTATAAGAAAATTCCACCAAAGGTAGGTGTTGATCCCAACCACCTTTGAAATCCATAGAGTAAGCTCTCAACATATCTTCTAGAGTGTGAATTTTCCTCTCAGTATGACCGTCTGTCTGAGGATGATAAGAAGTGCTGAAACTCAACTTTGTATCCTGAGTGTGCTGAAGACTTCTCCAGAACATTGAGGTAAACCTAGGATCCCGATTAGATATAATATAAAGTGGTACTCCATGTAATCTTACCACTTCCTTTACATATATCCTGGAAAGCAGATCCATTGATAAATCCTCTCTAATAGCAATGAAGTGTGAAGACTTTATAAGACGATCAACTATGAACCAAAAAGCATTATTTCCTTTGGATGTTTTAGAAAGTCCTATGAAAAAGTCCATAGTGATGTTTCCCCATTTCCATTCGGGTATGGGTAATGGTTGTAACATTTCCTTAGACATTTGTCTCTCAGGTTTATCTTGCTGACAAACCAAGAATAGAGAGACATATTCAGCAACATCTCTTTTCATCCCATCCCACCAGAATTACTCTTTCAGGTCCCTATACATCTTCGTGCTTCCTGGATAAATAGAGAATGAAGAACTATGAGCCTCATCCAGCAGCTCCTTTAATTCGGGGATGGGATGAACACAAACCCGATTCCGGAACATTATTATTCCATCATAATGAAGGTTGAATCTAGGAACATTTCTCACCTCCTTTTGTAACTATACATCTTCTTTCTGTGCCTCTTTATTCTTAACATGTATAGATGGTTGAACATTCATTTGAGAAAGATACTATTTTTCCCTTTTCATTATAATTCCAAGATTCGTCCTTTGTAAATCCATAAATATTGGATCTTTTGTGATCCTCATCATGGATAAACTGGCATGGTCTTGTCGACTTAATGCATCTTCCACCTTTTTTGCTTTCCTAGGGTGGTAATGAATTGAGATGTCGTAATCCTTAATCAGCTCCAACCATCTTCTTTGGCGCATATTCAGCTCATTTTGCGTGAAAATATACTTTAAACTTTTATGATTAGTATAAGAGTCACACCTTTCTCCATAAAGATAATGCCTCCAAATATTTAATGCAAAGATTACCACAGCTAACTCCAAATCATAAGTTGGGTAATTTTTCTCATGGATTTTCAACTGTCGTGAGGCATAAGCTATCACCATATCATTTTTCATGAGAACACACCCCAATACCTTCTTGGATACATCACTGTAGATCACAAACCATTCTCCACTACAAGGAAGTGTGAGTACAGGTGCACTGGATAACCTTCTTTTCAACACCATAAAATTCTCTTCACATTCCTCCGTCTAAACAAACATAACTCCTTTGCGAGTAAACCTGGTGAGTGGATTAGATAATAGTGAAAAATATTTCACAAAACGTCAATAATATCCAGCCAAACCATGAAAACTTCGGATCTCAGTTACTGTTGTTAGTCTCGACCACCTTTCAATAACCTCTGTTTTTGCTGGATCCACATATATCCCCTATTTTGAGATTATGTGACCCAAAAATGAAACTTTTTGAAGCCAAAAATCACACTTGGTAAATTTGGCATAAAGCTTCTCCTTTCTCGGGGTCTTAAATATAATTCTCAAGTGATCTTCTTGTTCTTCCTTGATATTTGAATAAACAAGAATATCGTCTATAAAGACTACCACAAACTGATCAAGATAGTCTCTAAAGACTCTATTCATCAGATCCATGAATATAGTAGGGGAATTAGTAAGACCAAATGGAATAACTATAAATTCATAGTGTCCAAACCTTGTACGGAAAGTCATCTTTGATATATCCTCCCTTTTGACCCTTAATTGATGATACCCTGAACGATGATAATTCTTGGAAAAGTATTTATCTCCGCCTAGTTGGTCAAATAAGTCATCAATGCACGGGAGAGGATATTTTTTCTTGATAGTGATCTTGTTAAGTTCTCAATAGTCAATGCAGAGTCTCATTGATCCATCTTTCTTCATAACAAAATGAACAGGTGCTTCCCAAGGTGATTCACTAGGGCGTATGAATCCCTTATCAATATTCTCTTGGAGTTGTTTCTTCAATTATTGCAACTCAATTGGGGCCATTCTATATGGTGTGTTTGAAATAGGTAAAGCACCTGGTACGAGTTCTATTCAATACTGTAATTCAAGATTTGGTGGAAGACATGGCAATTCCTCCGGAAAGACATTATCAAACTCCCGTACAATGGGCATATTCTTAATCGTGAGTTTCTCACCAACCATTTGAGATAAATAACCTTCATTTGGTGGAATCAATACCCATAAGATTGAAGAAATTTCCACTGCAATGTTATGTTCATCCATGCATTGATAGACGATCAAAGATTGATCTAGAATATGAAATTTGACTTCCCTTCTTTGGAAATTGATATGAGCTCCATATAGAGAAAGCCAATCCATGCCACGAATCACATCTAATTCCACTATAGGAAGGATCACAAGATTTGCAGGAAGCACATTCCCACAAACATCAATTGGAGAAGAATTGTAAACTTTTGATGCGACTGTTGTGCCATTAGGGTTTGTCATAGCTAACTCAATATCTATTTGTTGAGGTAATACGGTGATACCCTTATAAAATACTTCAGAAATAATAGAGTGGGTGGATCCAGAATCAAATAAAACATTTGCTACTTTAGAGTGGATAATAAGTGTACCTTTCACCACTTCGTTATCGTAATCCACATCAATGATAGAAATTGCATGTGACATTCCATTGTCTTTAGACTTAAGAGTTTGTTGACGTCGACCATCATAATCAACCCTTGGATTTGGGCATTGATTGGCATAATTCCCCATCTCCATTCACGTCTAACATTGAAGTGTAGGAGGTTCACTCTGTGTATCCTTTTCATTGTTCGCATCACTAGACATCTTCTTCCCATCATTGTGGCATTCAAATGCCCGATGACCTTCTTTTCCACATTTGAAACATTTACATGTCCCTTTAAGACAACTACCTCCATGTTTATTTCCAAACATTGAACATAAGGGAAAGCTCATATTCTTTTTAGTGTTCTCTTTAGATTTTCCATTGAATTCCATTTTCATCTTCTTATCAAACCCATAAGACTGATGGGTTACTCCAATATCCATCTCAACTTTGAGAGCACATAAAATGATTTCCTCATAGCTATTGAAGTCCCTTATGTCTAAGGCCCTTCGAAGACTTGGTTTTAATCCACTAAAGAATCGATCAATCTTACTCTCAGGTTGGATAATAATACCAGAAGCGTACCTTGAAAGTCATGTAAAATTTGCTTCATAGGTACCAACAGATTCATCATCCTTTGGTTTAGTTGAAGAAAATCCTTCTCAATATTTGTTCGAAGAATACGAGGGATGTAATTATTGAAAAATAAGTTCTTGAACTCGACCCATTCCATAGACTCAATTTCATATCTTTGCGTCGTATTCTTGATAAGATTCCACCATTGATCAGCATGACCTTAAAAACGATACACAACTAAGATGACTTTATCATGTTCAGAACATTGAAGAACTGAAAATATCTTTTCCGTAGTACTAATCCATTGTTCAGCAACTAATGGATTAGTAGACCCGCTGAATGAAGGTGGATGCTTCCTCATGAAAGATTCAATATAATGTTGCTCCTTCTTTTGCTAGTTTGGAAGTCTAGTATGATTCATAGCTTGAGAATATTGTGTGATCATGGATAGAAGTATTTTCATTCCAGCTCCCATAACTTTTGGCTGCTCTTAGGGACAATCATTGCATTTCTTGTCGCATTCCGCATTAACACGGTTCCTTCGGGTTCCAGCCATTGACTAAAACCATGAAGAATAGTGTGAGAAACACTAATTATAATAGGAAAACCACATAATCAAGAATAAAATTTCACACTTAAGGTCTTATCCTAGGTTATTAAAGGCTATTTATAAAACACTAAGATTGTGTTCTATTCGTAGACTTATCATTATGATTCTTACAATGGCTTTCAAATCCTAGTTTCCAAAGATTGACTATACCTTTCCTCTGATACCAACTATAACGACCCATACATTACATACATGGTTATTACTTCAAAATTTAAGCATACTTATGTCAACATATAACAAAACCATGAAAGGATCGTATAGGTATAGTGTCATTAGAAAATGGGAAACATAAACAATTGGTTCATAAAGCGTCTACAATGTCTCCCATTTATTTCATCATATCTAGAGTCCCTTTTGGAATGTCCTAGTTAATAACCTTCTTCCTGACCTGGGGGAAAGAAAACATACAAAAGGGTGAGCTCAAATGCTCAGTAAGGGTAAACAAAAGAAAAATCAATCACATCATATTCATAAGAACATAAACAATTTGAAAATCATACCCTGAAAAAGAGATCATAATTTCATATCATGGGATAAATCATGGTAGTGAAATTTAATCACAATAATCATAACATAAAACATGATGCTTTGTGGAATACAAAAATGATCATAGAGAATCATTTCTTATTACTCAAGACTCATTTCCAAGACTATCTTAGTGGACAATGTCCATTTCTGAACCGAGTACATTCCTCGTTTCAGTCCTATTTCACTGAACTGATTTAACCTGCAATTCCAGCCATGTCTATCTAATGAGATATAAAATCTTTACCCAATTCATTTGAGTGAGATATAGGTCCCACCCATCTCATAATGATACCATTCTTATGTGTGCCACAAAATCATAAACCATACATCACTGCATAACCCATGTAATAATAATGGGAATCTTAAACATCATGCCATCGTAATATAATCCATATAAGATTAAAGGATATGATAAAAATAATTCCATCCTAACATAATCAAATCAATGTAAAAATTGAGATAGAAACAGAACCCTATATTATCATAGATGGAAAATAATATTGATAAAACACTTGAACTCCATTCTTGAGGAAAATATCCTTTCTACTTAAAATACACTTTTCCTTTCTTATCATTTCATACAATTCTAAACTAAATTATGTTTATTAATAATAATCTTGAAAACTTTTAAAGGAATATTTTTGTAAATAATGTTTTAAAAATCCATTCATGACGTATAAGTTTAAAAAACATTCTTCTCGTGCTTTTTCCGAAAAAGTCAAAAAGTACCTCGTACGAAAAACGACAAAAGATTTCTTTCATATCTTTTACTAAAAACTCAGCGAAAGGTAAAATTGGATATAAAATATTTCCGAAGTATATAAATATTACATATTGAGGAAACATGGATGTGGATGATATGTATTCCCAATAACTTCTGATGTATAAATAATCTCGGGTTAAGATTGAGAATGCGAGATTTTCCCTTACCTTAGGTCCGATTTGCTTTGTAGGTGAATGAACCTCCTGTATAATGATTTAAATAATGTCATTGACTTATTCCAGAATCATACTTATTGTTATGATATCATATATGGTCATATTCTTAGCTTATTATTAGTAATATTTCATTGCTACTTGTTATTCGGGTGTTTATTACTTTTTATTCTTATGTGTGTTTTGTCGAATAAATTATTATTATTCTTTTTATGTTATAGATAACTCATTTCAAGAATGTTATTAGTGTAATATTTATCATATTCATTCATTCACTTCATTTATATAATCATTATGCAATGAAAATCATGTAGAACGAGTCACATCACATCGTGGAGACGGTAGGCCGTACGTACGCACGAGCGATGATATCGTTCCCATGATTGTGGAATTGTATTGGAGTGTATGTATACTATTTCAGAAACAATATCAATTTAAAATAATCATATATATTCATTATTTACACCATTATACCCATCCAAATAAGGTGGTGGTGGAAAATAGATTAAACCACGGCGTGGAGACGGTATTCCATTCGTACGCAGGCGCGATGATTTTGTTTTCTGTAGGATGGATAAGTGGAGAAATAGGGTTGTTTAATACTTATAATAACATATCAGTATATTAATGATACTGATGTTATTGCTTCATAATGAAACAACTAAATAAGAGGAAGTGGAAGAAGAAATAAAGTTGAAAGAATCGGTAACAGACATTACCTCTTCTTTGAAGCACCTCTTTGAGACCTCTTTTTAGTGAACTAAAATTGGTCTTTGAAGAAGACCAGGACCTCTAAGATGTTTATAGGGAAGTGTAGAAGAGAATTTTCCAAGGTTTGTCCAAGCATGAAGGCTCAATGTGGTGTGAGGAAGAGAGGGAGGAGGTGCCCTTTTATAAGGGAGGAGAGGGGTTCCTTTAGAAAAAGTAAAAATATTATTTTATTATAAATCCATATTCGGTTTTAAATAGCTCCAAATTGATTTATTTAGAATCTAAGGTGGGTATGGCTCGAAATAATCTCATCCAATAGAATTTTTACATTTTTAGTTTACTATTTTTACCTTATCATTTAGATTTAACTTTAAGTTAGATAATTTTACTTTTACCGTGTCTTTTTTTGTTCTTCCACTATAAGGTTAATAATCTTCTTATAACAAGCCAAACGAACCCCAAGTTGTTTAATATTTATATATATAGCCTTATATAAGACATTTATCCTAAACTTGGATTTTTAGGAATAAAATAACAATCAATAATATAATATTTGTTTTAAAAACTATTTTATGTCAATTTTGAAACTATTTAGTAATTGATTTTTGTGAAAATCATAAAAGAATGATTAATTCGAAAAAAGTTAATTAAATCAATAATAACATGTTATATAAACCTATAAAATTAATGTAATTCATAAAAAGTCTCAAATTACATTTATTGGGGTATTTATAACATAAATTATGTCAATATTTCATTAATAAGATAATTACTGCATCATCTTTGTGTCATAATTAAATTAAATTATTTAATGTCTAAAAATTACAAATAAAATACCATTATGTATTATATATTATTATATTTCTAATGAATATTTATAGTCGAATTTATATTATGTATAAACCTATATTAAAAATTATTTACTTATTAAGCTTTGATTTTAACAATTTTAACCATTCTTTAAATAAATTAATAATAAATGTCCTAATCTAATCCAAGTGGTCCTAAATGGTCATAGTTTATTGATAAGGTTGTTTTTGGTCGAATTACACTTATCCAATAGAATTAGGACATTTTTAAGGGTAATAATAATATCATTTTTACCCTTAATTACCCTATTTACATTTAACAGTGGAAAATAAAAGTAAAAGTTACTATTCACCAAAAAAAAATTCATCTCATTGAACCACGTTTTTCTTACTGACATCAACTGTATATCTCGAATTTTTGAAATTCCACTGACAGAAGTGGAAAAATTATGTTTTATGTAAATTTTTAAATTTTTCTAGGAGATGGGTAAAAGACGGTGAAAAGTTCAATAAAATTTTATATATCTAAAATTATTATAAAATTAATCCAATTAATTGCATTGAACTTATATAGGTATTATGTATCAATTTAGACCTAAAATAAATTTAAATAAAATAAATAATTATTTAAATGAAAATTCTTTTTTTAAATAGTAACCTAGTGTTTTCACTATTCATCAAAAATTGATTGTTTTCAGAAAATTACCAAAATTTCACCCTAGGATAATTTTGATATTCCCAATCCAAAAATGAAGTCCATTTTGAAAACTAAAATTTACAAAATTTCAAAAAGTGGTTATTACTATTCATAATGACTAGTTTTAATAATATTTTAATAGCATATCGTTGTTTAGTGAAACTCGGTATTGCATACGACGCAAGCTACCAAGGAAGGTCGTGATTGCGTGTAAAGCAAGCCTAGCTAGTGTTGTGTGTAGTGAATGATTCCTTTGATGATTTATATAAAATAAAAACAAAATATTTCTTATAAAAGTCTTGGGTGTTACATTCTGGTTCTTGTTATGACTTCTGTTTCTCGGTGCGACTTCGCCGATTCTCGGTACAACATCATCAATTATTGGTACGACATTTGGTACTCGGTGCGACTTCACCGATTTTTGGTACAACATCTCCAATTCTTGGTACGACTTCTGGTTCTCTGTGCGACATCACCGATTATCTCTACGACATCTCAAATTCACTTTTTCTAGCATCATGAGTACTTGCTTATACTCACAAATTTAGAGTTACAAAACATCAATGCATTGTCACAATATTTAATGAAGTCTTAAATCCTTCACATCTCCTATTATCCAACTTCTGAATTCAACCGCTTCCAAGTTCCGAGAATTTGTAAATTCCCTGTTCCAAATTTTTCAATTTCCAGATTCCGAGTTCTCTGAACACCAGGTTCCGAGAATTGCAACTTCTAGGTTCCGAATCATCAAAATACTAGGTTCTGAATTCATTGAAATTCAAGGTGTCTTTCCTTTATGAAAACATCTTTAAGACCAACAAAAGACAAACATTGAAACCCGTCTCTTTTTTTAGCTTGGTGCTAACATATTTTTAACTATCATTCAATGATGAAATTTCTACAAGTTAGAATAGTCTTTTTAAAAAACATCAACCAGAATCACTTGCAATCACTTCAAAAAACAGAAAATAATCATTCAAGTAAAATATGTAGGATAATTGATTTTTAGGAACTTTCATTCTTTTTATTTAAGTAAATAATTAAATTTATCCCTCTTTGTAAAAAGTATGGTATTTATAATAACCAATGATTAGAGATTATGATACATACATTTACCAATGAAATGGTCTTCAAGCAATTTATAGAATAACTTGATTTGATACTAATTGAAATAATATTTTTGAATGATTCTTCATTTTTGTCGACCAAAATGTAAAAAACTATCATCAACTTCATAATACTGTATCTCATTGAGAATGGATTTATGGAATTCTAATATGAAGAGTAAAACAGAATGGGTTTTCATCTTATGATGGTACATATTGTAAAACATTCAAAACACCATCAAGGATGATCTTCTAGAACATTTCTTCATTAGAATACTAGGAAAATTATATAATCCATGATTGAATTTTCTATATCCTGGATTTCTAGAATAGAAATCAAATTCATTATCATCATCAAAGATGATCCTTCATAATATTAATATTTGAATATGAATTGATGAATAATTCAGGGATGATAGCTTCTTTATCTTTTATTTTAATAATCAATAACACTCAATATATATCTGGTTCTCCCCCTGATAATATGCCTCACCTTCAATTATATCTATTGTAAACAAAAATACAGTAAACATTTATTTACGTGAATAAGGTGGATCATTCATACCCCATTAATATGAAGATCAATGGTTTATATGATCATCTCAACCATGTTTCTATATTTTCCCTTTTCTTGATGCTTCCATGTATGATCATAAATTCAAATTTATATTGAGGATACAAGAATCTCTTCACATCCAATAATTATTTTTGTGGATAATTTTTCGAATTAACATCTTTAAAGGATGATACAAAATTACTTCTCTTGATGACCAATTCTTGCTTTGGTATTAAGGTTAAACAAACATTTTAAATGTGATTGTATTTCTTACATATCTCACATCGAAATTATTCAACATATATATTGCCTTTTCTAGAAAAACTCTCATGAAACTTATATTCATCATATGGAATAATTTCTCGCCCTTTTATAGTAGATTTGTCTAGTGAATCATCAATTTTTCTCATTCTTTCCAAATCATCACGCAAGATAACTATCATATCATTAGGAACTATGGGTGAATGTCTGGATCTTCCACAACGCATCATATGGGGTTTATCCCTCTTAGTGGTTTTTTTAGATTCACTACCCTATAATTTCAATGGTTTAGAATCCATGGTGTTCCCACCAGTCTTCTTTGGTACTTTACTGGTAGGATTTATTTCACATCATTCTTCTAAAATATTCCCATGTTTTCTTCTTCATACCATGTCACATTTTTTATCTTACTTTATTATCATATTTGGATAAGTGTAGAGAAGATAATGTACAAACCTTGTGAACACTACCATTGCATACATCACAGATATATTCAAGCATTCTTGATCTATTATCAATTTACATATACTTATGGACCTGTAGATTTTTCTACTTCTTATCTAGATTTCTCCCCCTTGTGAATTTATTCTATTGTTCTTTTCCATTTTGAGGTCCATAGTAAAATTTTAACAAACATTTCCCAAATCTATTTCTGCACCAACATTGACTCAAAAATCAATATTTCATGATATCTTTTATATGATATTTTCGGTCTTATTCATGATGCTTTTTCTCTTTCTGGAGATCCAAATTCCATGTTATTCTTAATATCCACCCTAGAAATGTAGGGATGAATATTTTCACCTTTATTTTAGCATAATTGTTTTGAATATCTTTCCCGACCAGAAATGCTTATGGAAATAGATTTAGTAACATTAGTAATAGATTGTATTGAGGATACTATTTAATTATCATATGCCTGTGATAAGTGATTGAATGAAGTCGTGATATTATTATCACATTTTATAATTTTTTATGGTAGAATTATCTAATGATCATTGATAACTAGTTGCAAATATTTTTTTGGTGAAGACTCAATATTTTTATTCTCATGATTATCCTACCGACTTTCCAATTATAGACTATTCACATTGAGGTTGATTTTAGAATTTTTTATCATAATTATATTCTCTTCACATGGATTCATTATTCATTCAACATCATCTTCATGGAACATAATTCTTTTTTTGAATCAAAGATTCATGTTCCTTGATCATCTTGGATATTTATTATATTTGTAAACCATTTACATAATTCATATTTTTCAATGTCTCTTCAAGTGAATGAATCAGCTCTTCTAGATTCAGTTTGACTACATATTTCTCTTCAAATTATTTTATCTATTTTGAGGATCTTATTTGAAGTTCACCCTTTCTTGTTTCAAGGGTTACAACTTTTCTGGGGAGCTTTAAAAATTCAACATTTGTTACTTGCAATAAATTCTATAAAACATTAGCTTCTTCTTCGAGATGGGTAATATCTTCCTCCATTCATTGAAATACTCCACAAATAAGGAATGGACATTCTTCTTGAACACAATGCATAATAAGTTTTATTCTATCAACAAATATCAATTGAGATGTTTTTTTATCGATAATCATCACCAATTGTGATATCGTTTTCATCATCAGGAATGGTTATAAATGTACTAAAACATACATAATTATTAAAAGTTGTAGAATAGTTATCCGTCTACCTACTGGAAAATTTAGGAAACTATTAATTATATTCAAATTCTGATGTGTCTTAATTTCCATCAAGGCATGGAGAAATATAAATTTCAACAAATCTTGATAATAAGGTCTTCTAATTCAACATTATCTTCCCTTATTTTTCATGTTATTCTTTTTCTTGGAATATATAGGCACTTAGTCATTTGTAACTAAATGTTCACCAAAATTTCACTTCATTTTTTACTCAAAAAAAACTCATGTATACAAAAGATAGTATCTTCACTCTAGAGAATTTAATAGAGGTAAACGTACACTCTGATAAAATTTAATTGGACTAGTTTGAATATGTATAACACTAATAAGGGGTTGAATTGGAATTGGGATATTTTATTCTATTTTCACTTTTTTTCCATTACCTCTTTCAAAAATTATGATATTGATTATCTTATAATATTCTCTATATCACATCAAATTATATTTATACATTAAATACAAGAACACAAAATTTTTACATGGTTTACTACTCAATAATAGTTTTTAGTCTTCAAAATTATTTGAAATAATGCAGACGACACAATCCATTAGAAAATAATCCATTGGTGTGGATAAAAATAATTAGGATATTAACATACACTTGTGTAGAACTATGTAAAAATACAACAGTGCGTGTTTAATAGAAAATGGATGGAACATTATACCACAACCCAAGATAGTTTTTTGCAGGTTGATAAGGATTTGTAACACCTTGAAAGTCATCTTCCTATTGAGTCATGTCAGATGTAAGAGTTCTTCTTTTTTCACCCAACATTCTATTGTTTATTTCTTATCATCATGAAAGTTATTATTCCAACCTATACTAGTCATAAATATAAAAGAATAAAAATATTTCTATCTTAGTTAAAATAAAATGAATGTGGTAGACTAATGCAGTTAAATATCCTTGATCAATATGATAATAAAATGCTACACATTTGGAAAGTAATTTTATATTTTCCCTCTGACCTATGACACAAAAATATATGTGGTAGTATATTAAGGATTCCTAATATATCTTTCATCATCAATGGGAAACCAAATCCAGAAAATCAACATATTCAAATATTGATATAATCACAAAAATGCATTTTGATTATCATAACTAGAATGATCAGCCCAACATAGAATCAGCACAACTAATATAGTCTATGTAACTTAATATAGATTGACCAATCTCTTCTTCTATGACACACAATAATATGGAATATGATAACAAAATTTTATTCAATTCCAACAAAACTCAATTCCAAAACATTTTTTTATTGGGTTAAAATCGTCTTCATTGGTAGAGATATGATTTTAGGTGCCTATATAGATCTTCATCACATTTACAAACTATGTTTGATTTCACATCTCTATCAGTTGTGTATTAATTAGATACACACACAGTCACACTTCTCAAAACATAGTCTGGGTATTATACCCATGCACCACATAACAGAAACCATATATTCAAAAATTCAATTTTCGAAGCTCCATCATGAATATCACAACTATCGCAAAGCACACTGCCATTACAGAGCAAACTTCATTTACTTGACTTAATGTGTTCATGTATAATATTTCATTATCACAAAGCATCGATTACATATAATCATTTGAATTTCTCAAGAGATTAGTATTTTTTTTTCTGATGCCCATTTTATCCTAGAATCCAAGTAACATGGAGATCCTCTCCCCCTGTGAAATCAACATGATTATATATTTTATATGATTTTTTCCATCTAAAATGAAGAGGGGTTTGCCTTATATCGATAGGCACAACCTGTTGTGATGATCTACTGCATCCAGCTTACTTTTCATATCCCTCAGAGATATCTTCATGAAACTCATCTATTCTCGATTCTACATTTATATAGTCAATTATCACAGAGATCACAATCGAAGAATCATGTTCTCGTGATGCTCCTCTCCTTATAATCACAAATTTTACCATCACCATTCATGACGCTTCACATTATTGTAAATTTCATCCCTGTCTTCATGTAACCAATGAATTTACCATTTTTATGATGATCCACTATTATAATAGATCATTTCCTGATATTAGACTCATCATCTATATATTTACCAAAAAAAATTAGAAAAAACTGGGAAACGACACCACCATAAAATTTGGCTTTGGTAACACTAATGATACTGGTTCACAACGATCATTATTTTTTAGAAAACAAAAAATTATAAATTGTTAAATATTTAGATAACATTTATCCAAAATTCACATCATTCCATAATCTGTCAATTATTTTCAACATGAACTCCATCAGTTGTACAATTTAAACAATGATCGATCACCATTAGAATTGTTATAATTTCCACGGAATGTGTTATATCTTCCCTATATTTCATCAATATATTTCATTAGAATCAAACCTGAATACATTTGGAAATATATTTTAGTTCCCTTTCATCAATAAGGATTCCATCTCACATTCATTAATCATATTGTTATATAAGTTAAATAAAATCATTGATAGATCACCTTTAGTATCATCAGATCTTCCATGGAATGTATTGTAAATTACTTGTCTTTGAGAAACTTATTTCATTCCAATCAAAATTGACGATGATTGAAAACATATTTTCTCCAGATTACTTAAGGAATCTTGTATCATTTGTTCTCCAAGAAACTTACGATATTCTTTAAATACAAATAAGTAATACATCATCATATTTTCTAGGATAATTATTCAACCATGACATCATATGTCATCAAATGAATCTATAACAATGCTCCATGAATTACCTTGAAACTCAAATTCTTCGAGCCATTCATAATTTCTAGGATTATCCCCACATTAAAACATTATCCAATATCCACTAATATTGGAAATGCTACATCATACTAGCCACAATGTGATCTAATTGTCTCATTGAACACCATCAACAGAAAATGTCAATCTGTTGACAAAAAATACAATCCATACATAAATTGGGATCTTCATGTATCATAATATATTGAAATCATGAAAGTCTGACTATTATTATCATTCGAAAAATATTTTTTTGGAAAAATAAATGAAATGTGTATATGTATTGGTTATTTAATGGTATAACTATTGAAATTATATTTATTATTCAATTTAATGTTTCATTGAATGATATAAGTTGGGAAAATGGTTTTTTACAATGTATTGAAAAACTGGCACAATTTTGTCTTAGGGAATGTTTTCGAAGTGGAATATCTACCATGTGAGTGGAGAAGAAGATATGTGTGTCCTATAAAAGGTGGATTAATTTAGATTTTTGTAATAGATGAATTTTCTATTTGATCCATCCAACTTGGGATGATCGTGTGAAATTTGATTATACCCATGATCTCAATAAGCTACCATGTGAACATTCTCACACATAAAATAATTCCCAAAAATGAAGTGTCACATTAATACTATAAAATGTGAATGAATAATAGTAAATAAGTCTTATTATGTTTGGTTATTATTTAGTTATGTGCACCTATAACACAATGTGATAATGATGGAAGCATTTACAATTTTATCTCCATTTTTTATTACAATATAATGGCCCAGATTAGAGTCATCACTCATATTCCTGAAGTATTTAGTTTCATAATGAATGATTATAGGAAAGATAAAAAGATTCTTGTATATAAAATTATAATACAAAAAAATGATTGTGTAATTATATTTAACAAATAATTATGTGGAGAATTATCTTTTCAAATATTTGATAATGAACTATATTTAAATTGTGAGAACTCAATAGAAAATTGAGTGGTTGAGTTGAGGAATAAAATCACAATCAAAATGGATAGAATGATTCTCATTAAAAATAACTGCATGAATTTTTTTGGGAAGGATGTACTATTGATATTAGACTAAATATATAATAATTATTTCTTATTTATGAGATATGTAAAGAATCTATATAGGAATTTTTATGTAAATAAGCTGATGTTGAAATAATTTTTAATATTTACATGTCAGTGGTTCATTCTTAATAATGATAAAATTGTATATTTGAATCCAATGTAGATGAATGGTTTTTAAACCGCATCTCTAGAAAATAAAAAGAATATAAATTCCTTAATTAAAGATTAGTTTGTTTTGGTGATAAATGATGACGTTATAATCAATAATTTATACAATACATAGAAAAATACATTAGTACTTTTAGATGTATAACAATTTTTATTTGAGTATCTCAAGGGGAGTGAAAATTATAGAATCATATTATGACGAATATAATGATGATGATAATGATGAATTCAATCTTATATATACACCAATCTCAATGATACATATTCTAATTTATAAGAAGGATATTATTGGTGATAAAATAGAACTAGTTTTGATAAGAAATATAAAACCCTTACAAAAGATAACATTATTATCTCAAGTAGTATGGATGTTTATTGAAGAAGTTTATAGAGATGAAAAAGAGGATCGAAAAATTAGTTATCTACTATAAAAAATTAAAAAAATCAGGCCTGGGTGATTACAATGAGGCATATATAATGGAGTTTTATTATAAAATTCATTCTCAAAAAAAATACATACATATTAGTGATTGAAAACAAATCATGAATTCTGAAAACATGATACTCAATGATAGAGTGAATTTATTAAGATGATACATTGTCACCCATGGCATGGTTTTATATTATTCATATATATTTTTATATATTTTAATAAAATATAAGTTCATTGTATTCCATATGGATGTCATATAATATTTTTAGAATGTATTTCTAGAAAAATAGCTATAAAAATAATCCATAAGGTTTTATTATTAATAATCCAGAGAAACAAATTACCTTCTAAACATATCCCCTTATGAGATTATGTAGCAAACATGAGAAATGTAATAATGGATCGATCGATATTTTAAAAATATATCTTTTTAGTATGTTGGTGTTAATTACAATCTTAATGTCAACAATTAATGTCAAAAAAGGGTGATTATATTGATATTTATTAATGACATAATATTTTGTGGATCTAAAGAATTGAAATGAATATAGTTTTATGAATTCATGATATGTGAGTTTGAAATATCAATGATTTTTTTGATGATGTTTTTCCTTTGATAATATGTTTTATAAGGATGGAAAGTAACATTTGTTTATAATTATAAAAATATCATTGAATTTATAAGAATATTTGAAATAGGGGATTCTATGGAGGTGAAAAATATGGTTTCTACATCATTAAAATATTTATGGGATGATATAGGAAAATTGGTCCATATAGTAGAATACATGATTTTAATTTGGATTAGTTTTTACTAATCAACAAAACATCATGATATAATTTTGTTACATGTTATGTTACATGATATAAAAGTCAATTAAAATAGTATTACATGATTATATTAATGATAATACAATAGTATAACAATTGAACATCATCTTCTAGCCTACATTACACGATAACATTAGAACAAGAGTTCTTTTTTTATAAAAATAGTTATTGGGATGTTTCAATAGATGACACTAATTTAAACATCTTTGAGTGCATTATATCATGAAAGATTGTGAATTTATTCAATAAGAAATAAAAATAAGTTCCTTTATTTGATTATCATGAAATATAAATGGATTATTTTTTATTGAGAATGAATTATTTTATTGTGGATGAGGTAACATATTGAATACAACATAGTTGATGTAAAATCTCTGATTAGAAATATTTTTTTAAATTCATATGCTAATATATTAGTAAAAATATTGTTCATCCCACATTTAAAAAATAACATTTTAATCATCTATCCTTCTATCATAGAGAGTGTGGAACATTTATTGATGACGTTAGAGTATGTTATTATTGATCCATATGTTTAATGAATCTTGAAAAATCCCATATACAATAATTTGAATAGTATTGTATGGATCTAACAGTACACTATCCACCCCCCCACATGAACAATGTGTAGGTCAGTCACCCACTCTTAATGTAATGGTTTGGTTTTTCCTATATGATTTTATATGTTCTTTACCATGTTTTATAGAAAAATTTATTGTTTATTGATTTTTTTTGAAATATGGAAATGGTTATTATCATGAATGGGTGGGAAGTAGATATGTGTAGGAGTGGAACATGTGGAGTTTTTTTATTTATGAAGATTATAATGTTTTCCAATCATTATTGAAATATAATTGAAGTCATATTTATGGATGTTGTTGTTATAAATAAATGATGTGTAATTAAATAAGAGATATT
This sequence comes from Viscum album, assembly GCA_963277665.1. Lineage (NCBI taxonomy): Eukaryota > Viridiplantae > Streptophyta > Magnoliopsida > Santalales > Viscaceae > Viscum > Viscum album. The sequence goes on from OY728127.1 coordinate 1,702,027,011, forward strand.
CTCATGATACATGCACATTGAAAAATTTTATATTTATCTAAAATTTTAATGTTTTTGGTTTTCAAGAGAAATATATGTCTAAGAAGATTAATCAAGAGGAATCCTGAGTAAAGAGATTCATTGATATAAATTTTAGGCTAATCATTTTTCTCACAAAAATCATAAATAATGATGGATTAGAATACATTTTTAGTATGTAATTGATCCTAATCAAGAAATATTGAGAGTGATTGGTAGAAGGTGAAAAAGGTGTGTGATTTTTTACCATTATAAATTCCTAATAGGAGTTTATGTGTTGTAATGAATCCAAAAGTATGATATTTCTAGGAGAAATTCAATTAAAATGATGTTAAGTACTTTTTTATATTTCATGTGGGAAAAGCTTGTTGAAAACGTGGATTTTAATTTGTTTATAGGTTATATGAATTGGCTCGTTGAAGGTGGAATTGATTATAAGTGTTTGTCAAATTTTTGGCTCTAAAAATATCGTTGTTCATTGAAAATGTTTAGAATATGAATTTCTTCAATGAATTATATTATGTAACGCCCCGACCACTATAGGCTATAGCCAGTTCATTACTTGTGATATTGGCATGGTTATAAGATATAATAATCTCGAAGGAATGATCAGTATAGTAGTCTTGAAGAAACTAGATACATAGAAGTTAGACAAATTACATTTTGAAAGTTTACAAAATAAAATACATAACGAAACTAAAAACTGCAACCACAGGAAATCAATAAATGATCTCCACTTTTTCACCAGTTGAATTTAAACAAAGAAATGGGTGAGCTAAAACACCTAGAAATGGTTAAAAAAATTTTGAAGCATGAGTACAATAATAATGGAATCAAAATAAATCTCACATAATCAATATTGCATAGTGAATAAATGAATAACAAATTCCATTAATAAACTAAGAATGAAACTGAATTCATAGATTTTTTCATAGTGAAAATATCATGGATAATAATAATAACTAATAATGAATATAGAAAATTATTATTAATTGGATGCCATGTATCTATTAAATGAAACCATAATACTGTAAAAAAGATTTAGTTCTATGGGTAGAAACCCGTCTGATTTTTGGAAACAAACTCAAAGGGTTTTTCGCTAACTGATTTGTCTCATGAGACCTACAGTTACATCGTGGGGATATAGTGGGTCCCACCCACCACTGCATGTCCAAATAATTCTTTATACATTGATTCAATACAATATAAATATTCCTTTTCAATATCCATATCGAGTAGAGTGTGTGGATTCATCAATATTTCCAAAACTAAAATAACTTTCCAAATAAACACCATATGTAAAATGGTATATTATTTAGAAAACAAACAAATACATGATATGAGATTATGAATATTTAATATAAATATACATTCAAATGAAAATTTATCTCAATTGGGAAGAATTTATACCACATAAGGTTTATTAGGTGCACCATACAATGTTAGTCAGAACCAAATAGAAGTTGAGACAAAGACTCTTACCACAATGTAATAAGTCAAATAATATGACCAGAACATAATTAATATCATATGAATCATTAAATAACATTAATATAAAGATAATAATATTATTTTTATATCAAAATTAAGTACACTTATACCATATAAATGAAATAAGTGGCGAATAATGAAAATCTCACAGAAATGAAAGTTGGATGAGAAACCACTTACAAACATTTCGGATGGTAACAAGTTCTCTTGTGGGGGATTAATGAGAGATAAAATGTTATACTATTATTTATATATCATAATGTCAGTATTGATCAGGTGAAAAAACATACCCCATCATTAGGTATTAAAAATAAAAGAGCACAACATAGGGAAGATTTTTGAACAAATGTGAGAGAGATAATCCTTTACAAAGATTGTGTCATTAGAGTGACAATATATAAATGTAATATTTATGTGTCAAAAATATAAATAAAAAAATATAAGTGGATATACTGTATAAAAAAACCATAGGTCAATCACACAAATTAATGGAAATAAATAAACAATGACAGAGATGTTTAACTCATGAATGGAAATTGAGTTAAGATATTCCTTACCATATGCACGATGGTGTTCCCGATTATTCTTAAGGACCTGAATAATCAAATTTTGATTCATTAATTAATAATTAAAGAAACTAATAAACATATAATTGAAATGGTAAAACCATATTATGTTCATTAATGTCCTTTTTGGTGGGTTAAAGAGATTCAATTTTATTGTTTTGGAAGCATTTTCTTACACAGTTTCGTGATTTGTTTAATTGTATTCATGAATGGAAGTTGGTTTGAAATAGGTTTAAACATATGGAATTTTAAATATACCCCATAAGTGGAATTAATGTGATATAAATGATCTTATAATGATTCTTTTTATATACCATTATGAAGACTCATCCGATGATTTAAAAATAAACGCAAGTATTTGGCTAGGTAGTTTTGTGCTCAATAAACATTTTTTGTAATTTTATTCCATATTATTCATGTGTAGAGATTCCAGAACATTAATAAAGAAAATATACATATATTATGACCTGTTTCAACCATAAATATGGTTTCATGACCAGTAATGAAGGAACAATTGAAGAATGAAACATTGTCGTCCGTGAATGATATAAATTGGAATCTCATGGATGTTGATTTCATTTATAAAAATAAAATGGAGGGGGTAAGCATATTGATGATGGTTATTCTATTCACATGATGTAAATAGAGTATATAGATGATAATAATGTTATCATGATCATTTTTATAGAGGAGTTAAGGATTGGATAAAGAATAAAGATAAATTCAAATGAAACTAAAAAAAATGTGTTTTACCTCTTGAAATAACTTCCTCGAGAACCTCCATAAAGGGAAGGGATTTTGAACTTTTGGAAGGAATAAGAGCTTCCTGGTCTAGGTATGTTACTAGGGAAGGGTATTTGGTCAGAACATTGAGGAGAATCAAGGCTTATAAGAGTGAAGAGAAGAGGGAGTGGTGAGGGGTTTTATAGTGGATAAGAGGGGTAAATATTGAATATTTAATTCATTATTTTATTATTTCCCTCAAGACTACCAATAGTGTTGTTTCATGTGACCCCTAATATTTATAATTACATATTTGTTCAAAAAAAGTGGCCTTAAATTACTTGTGATGCAATAAATAGTGTCTTTAACTAAGATTTTGTATATACGGTATTTTATCATATTTCACTATTCATAAAAAATTCTAGAATTTTAGAAAAATCCCAAAAATTTATCAGAACAATTTTTTGATGTATAGAATTCAAAAATGAACTCCACTTTTCAATATTAATTTTCTAAATTTTATTATATATTTTATTAAATAATTTCATAGTTAATTCGAAAAATAACAATATTAAAGGTGCAATTAGTTTTATTTCTCATTAAAAAAAGTAATTATGGTCTCATTATCATATTACCTTAAGAAAATAAAGTAATAAAATTATTTACTTTCAATAAGGGCCATATTACTATTCATATTACTATTCCTAAGGGTATGTTAATATTCTCCAAAAATCAAGTTTGTTCGATCAGACTCCAAATAACTAACTGATCACAACTCTAGATGAGCATTTTATGAAATTCGAAACATAAAAGAGGAAAATTTATATGTAATGGAAAGGTTTTTATTATCTCCTAATTAACCAAGTGTTGTTTCAAGGGACACAATTATGAATAGATTTTATTTAATAGAATCATAATATAAAATGTTTTGGGTGCTACATTATTCCCTCCTTTGGAAATTTCGTCCTCAAAATTTTATGTATAAAGCTCACCAAAAAGATGTGGGTGATTCTTATTCATGAAATCCTCTGGTTCCCATGTTTCTTCCTATATATTCTGATTTTTCTAAAGAACCTTCACTAGAAAAGTTGTATGATTTTTCAATACCTACTCCATTTTATCATTAATCCTGATAGGATTTTCACAGTATGACAAATCAGGTTCTGGTTCTATTTCTTCATATTTGATTACATGCATTGGGTCTGGCATTTACTTCATTAACAATGATACATGGAACATGTAATGAACTAGGGAGATATTTGGTGGCATCACTAAATGTTAAGCTACAAATCCGATTCTTCCCAAACATTCAAATGGTCCGATGTACCCGGGGCTTAGTTTCCCTTTCTTACTGAACCTTAATACACCCTTCCATGATGATACTTTCAGAAATACATGATCCCCCACTTGGAATTCCATGTACTTTCAACGATTATCAGCATAACTCTTCTGCACACTTTGGGATGCTTTAATATGGGCTTGTATTTTATTCACCTTTTTTATGGTCTCATCAATATGTTCTAGGCCTATAAGTTCCCTCTCACCAACTTCATCCCAACATGTTGGAGTTTGTCATGTATTTTCATATAATGTTTAATTTGGAGCAATTTTAATAATACAATGGAAAAAATTATTGTATAAAAATTATTCCAAAGTCATGTATTGATCCCCCATACCATGGAAGTCAAGATAACAGGACCTCATCAGATCTTCTAGAGTTTGAATGGTCGTTTCAGATTGTCTGTCGGTTTGGGGGTGATATGATGTACTCATATGAAGTTCTGTATTCAAAGCCTTATGGAGAATTTTCTAGAATTTCGGTGTAAATCGAGGATCTCGATCAGAGTCAATTGATATAGGAGTACCATTATGTCTCATAACTTCATTAATTTAAAGTCTTGTTAGGAACACTAGTTGAAAATCCTCTCTTATTGGAAGGAAATGGGCTGATTTTGTGAGAAGATAAACAATTACCCATATTACATCATTCCTTATATGTGTCCTCGGTAGTATGGTGAAACAATTCCTTATAATGTTTTAAAACTTCTACATAGTAATAGGTAGTGGTTTCATCACAACTTTGGGATGTTGTATCTCTACCTTCACTTATTGACAAACTAGACATCTTGACACGTAGTCAGAAATTTGTCGCTTCCTATTATCCCACCAGAAATATTCCTTCATATCTCTATACATCTTGGTGATACCTTGGTGTATAGAGAAATTTGTGTTATGGTAATCATTTAATTTTTCCATTTTTAGCTCTGGTACTGATGGAACACATAACCTCTTCCCAAATTTCAAAACTCCTTCTTCATACACAAAGTCAGCCAGTCTCCCATTCCTGACAGCATTAATTTTATTTTGCTGGTTCTCACCATCAGATTGAGATCTTTTTATCTTACCAAATAAAGATGGTTTAGCAATAATTTGAATGGGGAGTGATGTTTCCCCTTACATAACAATTTCCATATAAATATTTAGTAGATACATGAACATAATATCTCTTTCAATCATCATTTGAGTCAGAAGTCCATGATCTTTCATGCCTATTGCATCTGCCACCCTATTCGCCTTTCCTGGTTGGTAGTGTATTGAAAATAATAATCTTTGAGTAACTCAATCCATATCATTTGCCTCATTTTGAGTTCATTTTGAGTGAAAAAATATTTTCAAACTCTTGTGGTCTGTATAAATATTACATCTATCTTCGTAGAGATAATTCCTCCATATTTTCTGATAAAAGACTACAGCTGCTAACTCAAGATCATGAGTTGGATAATTTTTCTCATGAGTCTTCAAATTTCCTGATGAATAAGAAATAACTTTATCATTTTTCATAAGGAAACAACCCAATCCATTATTCGATGCATTTTTGTATATTACAAATCCATCACTTTCAGATGGAAGAGTCAAAATTGGATCATTGACCAATAGTAATTTCAATTAGTCGAAGCATTTTGTACCCTCTATTTTCAACTCAAACTTAACCCCTTAACATGTGAGCTTGGTTAGCGGGTTAGCCAGTGGGGGAAAATCTAAACAAAATGATGATAGTAACCTGCTATGTCAATAAAACTACGTACCTCAGTTATGTTTGTTGGCGTGGATAATTCATGGATTGCCTTTGTCTTTGGATGATAAACAAGGATTCATTCCTTAGAAAAAATATGGCCTAGAAAAGAAGCTGATTGAAGCCAAAATTCACACTTGATAAACTTCCCATATAATTTATTGGATAAAAGAGTTCTCATAATAAATCACAAGTGATTCTCATGGTCTTCATAGATTTTTGAGTATACAAGGATATCATCGATGAATACCAAAACAAAGTTATCAAAATATTCCATGATAACTCTATTAATTATATCCATTAAAATAGATGGTGCATTTCTATAAGGACCTGGCTTTAAGCATTACATAATATTGAATTAAATGAATAATTCACATTGAGGATCATTTTAGGTTTAGTGTTTTAGAGAATTAGGCCATAACTATTACATTACAACTTGAATATTACATGTAGCCACTACTGCTCAGTATCAATTTTATTCATAAAATAAAAACTCTTAAAAAGAAACATGTCTAATTCCATGTTTTAGATAGAATGACTTTTTTGTGCTCCCATCCTTGACCCTATTAATCTTTTTGTCCTCTAGAAAACATTTCAAAAACATTGGATGAGAATAAAAATCTCAGTGTGGGTTGTAAAATGTGGAAGGAAAAAATTATCCCAACAATGAAGACAAATCAATGAAACCATACTTTTCAATCATAACATACGTTAAGAAATCATGAGATTTACGAATAACACACACAAATCCTAAATCATAAAGGTTACTTATGGAATCCACATCGAAAATAAATTGTAGCTATCACAGTTACATAGGTAGTTACACTTGGAATACCCTTCATGGAATATTCTTTAAATATATTAGGAGAAACATCACCTTTTCCCCCATCACGTTACCCGATGCATTGGAGAGCTATCTTGGGCTCACCCACCCTAGGTTTATCATGGAACCACCCGTATACATAAACAATACCCAATAACCATAACATAATCCTAACATATATCACATGTATAAAAGAAAGATAACATTTCCTCATTCCAATATATCAAATCCATATACTTACATAAACAGTGTTTTATCAAATCATTTTCAAAACCAATTAAAAAAGTATTTTTGAATCAAAGTGTCCCATACCACATTGGAATTTTTCAATGAATTATCATTTAAAAACATTAATTTCCATATAAATAAATCATAAATCCCATTTTTAAAACATGGACATTAATGATAAATATTTATAATGATAAATATTTAATACATTTAAAATGATATTTTAGTTAAAGTGTTTTTTAACAAAAATAGAGACACTTGAATACAAATAATTAAGGAATAAAATTTAACCAGAACATTATAATATCATGAGAATAAATGTATTCATGATATAATATATCAAAGTACAGTATATACACCATATAAGAGTGAATTGATGAATAACAACAATGATGACTCAATGGAAATGTAAATTGAGATGAAATCCCTTATAAAGATGGTATCCTTTCATTAATGATAAATCAATTACATAATTATGTGTGAAAAATATATATACACCCAATATAAGTGGATATTATGTGTAAAAATTTGGATGTCATTCACACATATTCATAGGTTGACATATTCACAATGTTCAAGTTTAACCTACAGAATTGAAATTGGGTTAAGAAGTTCCCTAACAAAACTTTGACAGCTTAACAACGTCACTTTAAAATTCAAAAAATTGAGTTGATGAGATAAAAAGCGCATATAATCACTTGGACATAAAGTTTACATCAAAAATGATATATAAGAACATATTCGGTCATAATAAGATGTAAATTAAAAGACATAACAAAAAGAAGTCTTTTAAAAAGAAAAGGGTGAAAGGTTCCCTTACTGATTTGGTAACATACAAAACATATTCCACATGAAATAAGGATCATAAAAATAATTTTTAAATACTCATAAATGAAATTATATTACAAAAATAGTACATTCATGGGTAGTACATACACCACAAAAAATGAAATAGTGGCAAATATAGCATGAATCACACAGTAATAAAAAGTGATATGAAACACTTTACCATGTTGTAATCAACTGTGTCGTATGAAAAAAAGTTAATAACCATCAAACGATTCACATAATATCATTAATATAAAGACAATCATGATAATATATATCAAATGGAAGTCAAAAATATTCCACATTCAATAAATTAGTGGCGAACAATGGGAATCTCATGGAATTGAAAGTGAGATAAGAAAATCCCTAACAAAAATTCGGCAGCCTAACGGGGCCACTTAAAAATTCTTAAAATGAATTGATGAGAGTAAGAGGAGGTCTATCATCATATGAAAATAAAAAATACATTATGTTGAATATAAAATAACATCCTCCAACATAATAACATGGAGCATAAATGAAATGACATAAAAGATAGTACTTGAAAAGAAAGAGAGAGGTCGGATCCCTTACCTCTTGTCCGACTTGACTCGATCATTCTTTAATCTCCTGAATTATAAATTAAATTAAATTTATAATTTCTTAATTACCTTTCTAAATTTTATTATTCCTTTTATATCACTTATTATCATGTTATAAACATTATTTAGTCATTTATGTTAATAACATCCATTTTGTCGATATTTGGTACTTGAGTCAAAAATGGACTTTTTATAATCACATGTTGTTCATGTGGTCAATTTTTCTTTATATATAGAATGATATTCAAGATTTTGATATCATAATTGTCATATATATCCATTATATACATGTATTTATAAAATTACATAACATTTGGAGGTAAGAAATAAAATGCACCGTTCATGGAGACGGTACGCCGTATGTACGCCTGAACGCTACTTTCATTTCTATTTCTTACTATAATTGAATTAAAAAATAATGATACATAATTATATTATAATTACATTATAATATAATATCATTAACTCCATCCTTTATACATCCCACATAAGGCATTAACGAGTCACATCACTTTGAGGGGGTGGTAGTCCGCACATCCTCAAATGTGATTATCCTATTTACCCACTATGGAAACAATAAATGCATTATAAAATTTGGAAGTACAGAATCATAAATAAATCATAAACATAATACATATCATATATAATTATATATCCATCATAATGGCCACCATGGGAGGTCGTAAGATGTAATTGAACAATCATCGTTTCGTGAGGCGTTAGTTTGCCATCCCCTAAAACATTATGTTATTTTTCCATTTGATGGAGGTGTGTGTAAGTGTAGTTCGAATTAATCTCATAAAAACATCCTAGTATATTGAGGATAATTTTGATGTTACAAAACAAAGGAAATAAACGATTTTAGGGGTTGGATAAGTAAAATAAAAGAAATCAATTTAAGATAAATTATTACCTTTAATTTGAGTAACTCCCTTTGGTTTGAACCAGACTTCTTCTTGAAGTACCTTATTCCTAAGGTAAGGCATTAAATGGGATAATAGGGATGTAGGGATCTTAATTGGTCAGAGTTTGGATGAGCCAAATGTCTTTAGAGGTGTGAGGAATTTGATAGAAATGGTATCCTTTTATATGGGAGAGGAGGGGCTCTTTAGGAAAGTGTGAAAATATTATTTTATTATATAATGATATTCAGTTTCAAAAGGTAAAAAATTCATTAAAGATGAATATTAGATTACTCATGGTCGAAATAAACTCATCCAATCATATTTGGACAAGTTTTGTATAATATGATCATCATTATAATCTTATTTATTTAATTCATTTATTCATGAGGTAAATACTACATCGTTAATGTGTCATAAATAATTTAATATATTTTATGTCTAAAAATTATAAACAAAATACCATGATGTAGGAAATATTATTACCTTTCCAATGAATATTTATAGTCTAAAATATGACTTATATGAAACCATATAAAAATTAATTACTAAAATATTTTTGTTAATGTCAATTTTGTCTTTACATTATATTAATTAATCTATATTGTCATTATCACGCCCATGTGGCTCAATGGGGTCCCAGAATCGACCCAAAGATTCCCATTGTCGTTAATGACCCGACCAATAAGTTTTGGACAAGTGTTAAGGTAATTTTGATTTTATTATAACATTATTTTAACCTTGAATGACCCTATTCACCTTTAACCGTGGTAAGTAAAATTCAAAATTTACTATTCACCAAAAATTATTTTCATCTAAATGAACAAAATTTTACATCTTTATGACAACCATTTATGTCAGATTTTTAAAATTCAATTCACAGAATTGGAAAATTTTCATTTAAATGAAAAATTCGGTTTTTTATCTACAACTAAGTGGTTTCACTATTCATCAAAAATTGATGTTTTTTAGAAAAATACAAAAAATTCAGCCAAAGATATATTTGATATTCTGATTCAAAAATTAGGTCTATTATTCCAAATTCAAAAAATTAAAGTGGCATTAATTATCTTTAAAATTAATTCCTGTTATCAAAACAAATAGCGTGTTTTTAAGAAACAATAACTATCAAAAGATTGATACTTGTTTATGTCCAATTTCAATGTGAAATTAATTCCAATGACCAACATTGGATTAAAAGATAAAAATATATTTTATTTTCACTTCAAAAACAATTAAAAAGATAATCTAACAATATATATAAATTAGATTAAAAGCTACTTTTGAATTAAAATACAAAATTTTTCAATATTCATTAAAAAAAAGAATTTTATCGGAAAAAATTCTAAAAACTTACACAAAGTAAATTTTGATGTCCCCATTCTAAAGAATGATTTTATTTGGTCATATAGAGTTTATTAATGTTACAAATACTCGATTTAAAAAGGTTTCTCCATTAATAGTCAATAAATCGACCTTTTAATGTAAATTATTCTTAAAATTAGATTCATTAACATTTTAGGCCTCTAAATTTTATTAGATAAATGTATATACATTTAACAAACATATATAATCATATTGTATTTATTTTTGTCATTCCTGCCAATACAATTACTAGTAGTTGACTACCATTTAAAATAGAAATATTATATTATTAGTGTGCAACATAAGATTTAAAAGAAACCTGTTGTTGCGTACCGGGTACGCTATCGAACAAAGAAAACCTTTTAAAGTAAAATTAATATTTCATTCAAAAATATTAATAAATATGAAATATGAATTATTCTTTATTTACCTTGGATGTTACATCCTTCCCCCCTTTTGGGAATTGTGTCCTCACTATTTAAAAAAATGGGCTCAGAAACATCATTGAAAGTCCTACATCGGAAAAAGAGTCTGTAAAACTATCACTTTAAAATAATGAAAGAGAAGTAAATTGGTCACCCAATTTTACCCATACTAAGATTCCATGAAAACATGGATATGGAGGAGGAGAAAAAGAGTCAATTTCTGATGGAGAGTGTTAAGAAACTTGTTTAGGAGAAATTTAACCACCAGAAAATCACAAACTCGTGATGGGTTAAACAGTCTTTGATTCCCCAGTTGGAATAGTTAATGGAAAAGTTTTTTATTTAATTTTAATTTTCGTTGAGGAATTCATTTATGATCATAACCAAAAACAAAAGTAAATATACTTATTTGTCATGTATACATTTATATTTTACATTATTTCTAACACCAACTCATATTTTCTCCAAAAGATGAATATTCAGGATGACTTTTTTCACATTAAGAGATCTATAGTCAACCTCAAGAGAATCACATAATCCCTAAAAGATGAACTATATATTTCCCATATCTTTATATATTATATAAAACAAAAACTTCTAGTATTGTATTATATAATCACCAAAAGGATAATCCTTTATAAAAATAAATACTGAACTTAATTTCCAAAATTCAACGAAAAGAACCCAAGGTTCAAGAAAGACCACTAAATAAACTGTTATCCTTAAATTTCTTCAATTTAATCCAAACTAAGATTGAAACCCAAATCAATAAATTATTTAATCATATAATCTTCCAAGGTAAATCTTAGAATTTATCTCCAAATAACATCAGTTACTCTTAAAGTCTCATACTGAAAAGTAATTAACCTAATCACATATCTTCCATGATAGTTTAATCATTTCCATAAATAACACAAAATCAACTTATTCCTGATTCATAAGACCATATATCTAAAAATTATTAGTCATATTAACCAGGGACTTCACGTTGTCCAGTGGTAGGTGCTAAATACCATTCACACTTTGGTTGTGGGTTCGATTCCCATAGCTTCATCCGACGTGACTGGTTGTCACACGGTTTGCGTGTTGTCCTTTTTCAAAAACTACATAATTTTATAACATTCCAAAAAATTGATAAATTCATCAAAAATAACTATAAAATATCTTAACCAAAAAGGTTATCTAGTATCTTTCATTTTTCATCCCAAAATGTATTAAACGGTAATTGCCTCAAATTTGAGGATTATATAAACCCAAATGGTTCTTTATAACTATATCCACAAAAGTTAAGATAATTATTCCTTTACTAACATTTTCATATATAAAACAACAGGGTTATACATAATATAAAAATTCTTCTAATGTAATCCCATCATCATAGGAGCCTTAATACTTTTAAGCATTTTACTATCCTAAACTCTACCACAACTCTTTAATCCCTTATATGTTGACATCTTACTCATTAAATGTTCTTCATGATCCATTAACCATTATATACCAACTTATTCTGAAATACTTCTTTCCTACAATAAAAATCATGAATCATATTCTATGATTTCAATAATAGGAAAACCTATGTTATGAAATAATCCATACCTTTCATTGGGAATTGTCAGTTTCTTCATCCTCAATCGGAATGGCATTAGGTATTGGTAAATGAATATTTGTACGATCCTTGTGATCCCATTCCTGAAACATCTTCATAGGACATGTGTTTTCATAATGACCATGCTCAACAAATATAAGAAATTTATTTGATCATTCAGAAAGAACATATTTCCCTTTCCTAGAGTCAACTAGATGCTTCCTTTTTCCATGGAAGGTTCTTGCTTTTTGACCATAATTTCCACATCTATAGAGTCTTTCTGCCCCTTTGAAACATTTTCCTATGTGTTTCATTACTCATAAATGTCACATAGATTTTTGAACACACTTAAGTTTATGATTATTACCTTAACATCCGTAGGGATTTGTTTCTCGCATATATGATGTCTTATAAAAATCACTAAAGTTCAGGTGGTTATTAATGACTCCAGATAGTTGGTTGAGAATAACCACAAGATTTCTCATTGAATCTCTTATATCATTCACCTGCTCGTTCAGAAAACTGTAATATTTTTCTTCAAATCCAATGTTACTTTGGTGCCTGCATGATCCATCCATTTACTATAACCAAAATGGTCAGTGTGAGTATATCAGTAAAATAATCATATAATATGTTATGATGAGGGGAAACATTAAGATATAATTATTCATGTTATCTTAATATCATTCACTTTATAAAAATAATTATGCCCATTTCTAAAGTCCTAACAATTATGGTAATGTCACTTACGCATAAATTTTACCCTAACCTCTAAAGCTATCAAAACCAACCTCTGATACCAACTATAAGAACATGGACATAAACATTACATAATATTGAATTAAATGAATAATTCACATTGAGGATCTTTTTAGGTTTAGTGTTTTAGAGAATTAGGCCATAACTATTACATTACTACTTGAATATTACAAGTAGACACTATTACTCAGTATCCATTTTTTCATAAAATAAAAACTCTTAAAAAGAAACATGTATAGTTCCATGTTTTAGATTGCATGACTTTTCTGTGATCCCATCCCTGACCCTATTCATCATTATGTCCGGTGGATAACATTTCAAAAACATGGGATCAGCATAAAAATCTCATCAAGGGTTATAAAATATGGAAGGAAAACATTATCCCATCAATAAATACACATCAATGAAACCATACTTTCCAATCATAAATTCCCTTATGAAATGATGAGATTTATGAATAACAGACACAAGTCATAAATCATAAAAGTTACATATGGAATCCATATCAAACATACATTTTAGCTATCACAGATACATAGGGAGTTACACTTGGAATACCTGTAATGGTATATTCCCTAAATCTCCTAGGAGAAACATCACGTTTACCTCTGTCATGTTACCCAATGCATTGGAGATCTATCTCTCGCTCACCCGCCCTAGGTTTATCACGGAACCAACTGTATATGTAAACAATTTCAAATAACCATAACATAATCATAACATATAACACATTTATAAAGGAAATATAACATTTCCACATTCCAATATATCAAATCAAGATATTGAAATAAACAATGTTTTATCAAATCATTTTCAAAACCATTTAAAAAGAGATTTTTGAATCAAATTCTCCCATACAACATTGATGGTTTTTAATGAATTATAATGTGAAAAAATTAATGTAAAATTAAATAAATCATAAAAAACATTTTGAAAAAATGGACATTAATGTGAAATATTTATAATAATAAATCTTTTAAACATTTAAAATGATATTTTAGTTAAATAGTTTTTTAACAAAAAGAGAGACACTTGAATACAAATAATTGATGAATAACATTTAATCAAAACATTATAATATAATGAAAATAAATGGATTCATGATATAATATGTCAAAGTACATTATATACACGATAAAAGCGGGAATTTGTGCATAATAACTATGATGTCTCAATGGAAATGTAAATTGAGATGAAATCCCTTATAAAGATGGTATCCAACAATTAAAAATAAATCAATTACATAATTATGTGTGAAAAATATAAATATAACCAATATAAATGTATATTATGTGTAAAACAATCAGAGTTCATTCACACATATTCACAGGTTGACATATTCAAGAAGTTCATGTTTAACTCAAAGAAATGAAATTGGGTGAAGAAGTTTACAAAATATTGACAGCCTAACAACGTCACTTTAAAATACAGAAAATGAGTTGATGAGATAAAAAGGGTATCTCATCACTAGGAGATAAATTTTATTTCAACAAGGATATAGAAGAAGATATCTCGTCATAATATGATGTAAATTAAAATACATAACAAAAAGAAGTCTTTTAAAAAGAGGATAGTGAAAGGTTCCCTTACTGATTTGGTAAAATAAAAAACATACGCCACATAAAATAAGGATCATAAAAAGAAGATTTAAATACTAATAATTGAATGTATATTACACAAAGAGTACAATCATGTGCAGTACATACACCACACAAAATTAAATAGTGGAAAATATAGCATGAATCTCACGGTAATAAAAAGTGAGATGAAACCATTTACCACGTTGTAATCTACTGTGTCATTTGAACAAAAGTTAATAAACACCAAATGATTCACACAATAACATGAATATAAATATAATCATGATAGTATATATAATATGGCATTACACAATAAAACACATTCAATAAATTAGTGGTGAATAGTGGAAATCTCACGAAATTGAAAGTGTGATAAGAAAATCCCTTACAAAAATTCAGCAGCCTAACGACGCCACTTAAAAATTCTTAAAATTAATTGATGAGACTAAGATGGGGACTATCATCATATGAATATAAAAATTTAATTGTGGTTAATATAAAAGAAATCCTCCAACAGAAGAAAATGGATCATAAATGAAATGACATAAAAGAGAGTACTTGAAAATAAAGAGAGAGGTCAGATCCCTTACCTCGTGTCCGACTTGTCTCGATCATGCTTTAATCCCATGAATAATAAACTAAATTATATTTATACTTGATTAAGAAACTTTTTAACTTTTATTATTCCTTTTATATCACTTATTACCATGTTATAAGCATTATGTAATAATTTAAGTTAATAATGTCCATTTTGTCGATATTTGGTACTTCAGTCAAAAATGGACTTTTTATAATCACATGTTGTTCACGTGGTATATGGTTCATTATATCCAAAATTATATTCATGATTTGGATATCATATATATCATATATATCCAGTATATAAATGTATTTATAATAGTACATAACATTTGGAGGTAAGAAATGAAATGCACCGTTCATGGAGACGGTAAGCCGTATGTACACATGAACTCTACTTTCATTTATTTTTCTTATTTTAATGGAATTAAATCATAATGATATATAGGTTTATTATAATTACATTATAATATAATATCATTAACCTCATCCTTTATACAACCCACATAAGTCATTAAGGAGTCACATCACTTTGAGGGGGCGGTAGTCCGTACTTTATCAAATGAGATTATCATATTTACCCCTATGGAAACCATAAAGGCTTGATATAATTGGGAAGTACATAAAAATAAGGAAATCATAAACATAATATATATCATATAAAAATAGAGTTCTCTCATAATGGCCTCCATGAGAGGCAGTAAGAAGTAGTTGAAAAATCATCGTTTTGTGAGGCGTTAGTTTTCTATCCACAGAAATATTATGTTTTTCATCCATTAGATGGAGTTGTGTGTAAGTGTAGTTCTAATCCTTATCATAAAAAAATAATATTATAATTATAATACTATTTTTGTTACAAAATAAAGGAATAAAATGGTTTAGGGGTTGGAGAAGTAAAATAATAGAAAACAATTTAAGAGAAATCATTATCATTAATTTGGGTAACTCTCTATGGTTTGAACCACATGACTTATTTAATTTCCTAATTCCATTGGTAAGGCTTCTAAGAGGAGTATAGGGATCTAGGGAGCTTAATTGGGCAGAGTGTGGACAATCCAAATGGCTTGAGAGGTGTGAGGAATTGCATAGAAATGGTGTCATTTTATATAGGAGAGGAGGGGGTCTTAAGGAAAGTGTGAAAATATTATTTTATTATATAATTATATTCGGTTTCAAAAGGTCCAAAAACCATTAAATATTAATATAAAATGACTCATGGTCTAAATAAAATCATCCAATCACAATTGGACATGTTTTGGATAATATTTTAATCATTATAATCTTATATATTTAAATTATTTGTTAATGAGGTAAATACTGCATCATTAATGTGTCATTAATAATTTAATTTATATGATGTCTAAAAATTATAAAAATATACCATTATGTAGGAAATATTTTTATCTTTCTCATGAATATTTATAGTCGAAAATATGACTTATATGACACCATATATAAATTAATTACTAAACGATTTTTGTTAATGTCAATTTTTTCTTTACATTATATTAATTAATCTATATTGTCATTATCCCTCCCAAGTGGCTCAATGGGGTCCCAAAATCGACCCAAAGATGCCCATGGTCTTTTATGACACAACCAATAAGGTTTTCACAAGTTTTATGTTAATTATGATTTTATTATAATATTCTTTTAACCTTTAATGATCCTATTTACCTTTAACCGTGGTAAATAAAAGTCAAAAATTACTATTCACCAAAAATTATTTTCATCTTAATGAACCTCATTTTACATCTTGATGACATCCATGTATGTCAGATTTTTGAAATTCAATTAACAAAAGTGGTAAATTTTAATTTAAATGAAAAAGTCAGTTTTTTAACTACCACTAAGTGGTTTCAATAAACATAAAAAATTGATGTTTTTCAGAAAAATAACAAAAATTCAGCCTCAGCTATATTTGGTATTCTGAATTAAAAAATGATTTCTATTATTCCAAATTCAAAAAATAAATTTTTCATTAATTAAATTTAAAATTAATTCCTTTTATCAAAACAAATAGTGTTTTTTTAAGAAATAATAACTATCAAAAGATTGATATTTGTTTATTTCCAATTTCAAAGTGAAATTAATTCCAATGACCCACATGGAATTTAATGCTAAAAATATATTTTCATTTCACATTAAATCCAATTAAAAATATAATCTAACCATATAAATAAATTATATTAAAAGTCTCTTTTGAAATAAAATACAATATTTTCACTATTCATTAAAAAATGAACTTTATCTGAAAAAATTCCAAAAATTTACACAAAGTTAATTTTGATGTACCCATTATAATGACGGATTTTATTTGGTCATATAGAATGTATTAATGTTACCATAACTAGATTTAAAAAAAGGGTTCTCCATTAAAATTCCATAAATCAACCTTTTAATTTAAATTATGTTTAAAATTAGATTCATTCACATTTTATGCCTATAACTTTTATTGGATAAATGTAAATAAATTTAACAAACATGTATAATCATATTGTATTTAGTTTTGTTCATTCATACCAATACAACGACTAGGAGTTGACTACCACTTAAAATAATAATATTATATTATTAGTGTGAAACGTAAGATTTCAATGAATCTCATTGTTGTATATCAGGTACGCTATCGAACATAGAAACCATTTTAAAGAAAAATTAATATTTATTTCCAAAATATTAATAAATATGATATATGTCTTATTATTTATTTACCTCAGTTATTAAAATTCGTCAGTTCAAAAGGCATCACTATAAACTCATAATGCCCATACCATGTTCGAAATGCTGTTTTCAGAATATCTTCCTTCGTCGCACTCAGTTGATGATATCCAGATCGAAGATCAGTCATTGAAAAGTATTTAAATCCCTGATGTTGATCAAATAAATCATCAATATAGGGTAGAGGATACTCAATCTTTATTGTAATAGTAATGATTTCTCTGTAATAAATGCATAGTCTCATGTATCTATCTTTCATCTTGACAAAAAAGACCGAGGCTCCCCATGGAGAAACACTAGGTCGAATAAATCTTTTTTCACTATACTCCTCTGGTTGTTTCATTAGCTATACTATATCCACAGTGGTTGTTCTATATGGGGTCATTGATATAGGTCATGCACTAGGAATTAAGTCAATGGAAAACTCAATTGCCCTCTCTGGAGGTTGTCCAGGTAAATCCTCCGGAAACACATCAATGTATTCCTTCACTATATGCACATATTCAATATGAATATTTCATTCACCACCAATATATATTGGGTTCTCTTCTTCTCCATGAATTGAATTCAATAAAGCTACCAGGGGCGGGCCTAGATAAGAATCAGATGGAAAATTCTCCTCTATAAAGATAACATATTCTATAACATTTTCAAAAATTGCAACTTCCTTTTTCTTGCAATAAATCCTCACATCATATTTTGACATCCAATAAATTCTGATAATTATATCAAATTCAGTCAGGGGTATGACGATAAGGTTGGAAATTAAAGCTTGTTTTGGTGTCTGGAGGGGGACTAGTCGACATGCCATTACTGCAATGATACATCCCATGTTAGTTTTTACATACAACTACTTTATTAAATAAAATTGGAAATATTTAATTTTCTTGGAAAATTGAGAGGATATAAATCAATGAAATGATCCATAATCAAATAAAGTGTTAGATAAGATTGAAGAAACTATTAAAGTTCCTTCCACCACTTCATTAGGAAATTCAACCTCTGCGGTTGTAATAACATCGACTCTCCCTTGTTCTCTTTGTTTTTCCTGAGGCATGTTTACGTGGAGAATAGGACATTCATTTTCATAGTGTCCCATCTCTATGCAATTGTATCATTGAATATCATTGAATTTTTTCTTCCGCTTGCATTCATCAGATCGATGACCCTTTTCTCCACAATTATAGCAGACTCCTATGCCTTTAATGAATTTCCGTTGATGATTCACTCCACAGTTATCGCATAATGGGAAACTATTTGTTCCCTTGAACTTCTTTGGTGATTCTAATTTTCCTTTATTATTTGATTACCTGTTCTTATCTTAGTTTCTATTGAAAATATTTGTTCTAGAAAATTCCTTTTTTTTTGTTTTGATGGGACTTGATAAAATTTCATCATAGGATGAAAATAATTGAGAAGCTAATTCCCTTCGAAGACATGGATTAATACCTTCAAAGAAATTATCAATATTGTCACTTGAGTAACATTTATAATCTATTACATACCTATCTAGCCTTGGGAAGTTAGCCTCAAACTCTAAAACACCGTCTTATTCCCATTGTTTCAAGACAAGTAACTTCCTCTTCTTTTCAGTTCCTTGCTCACGAGGGAAATATTTTTGGGATAATATTTAATTAAAATTCCTCCATTCCATATATTCTATTTCTTCTTCCTATGTGGTATTTGGAATCAAGAACAACCATTGATCATCATCTCCCTTGAGACAATATACCACCAACACTACCTTTACAATTTCATTGCATATTAACGCCATGAATATATTGTCAAGGGACTTGATCCAATTCTCAACAACCACAGGGTTAGTAGTCCCACTAAAAGATGGGGGCTTCTACTGCATGAAACAATCCAACACAGGTGTTGAATGGTTATTCATTATAACCAGAGTAAGTTGTCCCAATATGGTAATGATCTGATCTTCTCTAACATTGACTACATTGACTTGCTCAGTAGGGAGATCCCGACCATGCCAATGAGTATTTATTCCCCTTCCTCCATTAGATTCCATTTCTAAATAATGGTATATAGTATATTAGTTTATGAATCTTAAATATTAAAGCCCTCAACATAGATTGAAATTCAATGCATAGCTAATCTTATAATAATGATTTTTTTGAGGAAAAAATTTACATTAAACACCTTAATAATGTTTTGTAAAGAAAATGTTAATTATCCTAAGCATATCCCCCAAGAGTTTTGTAACCAAGAGTGCAGTAAGGCCCGTTGTCGTGCACCAGTTCTAATTCATGTCAAGATCAAAGTGGTGTTTTCGAGTTTTACCGCTACATACATCTGTTCCAGATAATCCTCTACATGCTCATATCTAAAAAGGGTAGTATTGTTAAAACATCCACATAATCTATTACTTACCAAAATACAAGGACACTCTTGTTTGTTTATCCACAAATACTACCTTAGGGTATTCCACCCTACTATAAATTTATTACTCTAGTTTCCTTGTTTTCTACTAAACTTCCTATGATACCAACTATAATTCCCCGACCCCTCTAGGCCAGAGCCATTGCATTTTTTTTGATTTTGGAATGGTTAGACGAAATGAAAATCCAAATTGAATTATCAGTTTAGTAGTATTGAAGAAACTAGATATGTATATGTTACTAAATTTACTTTAGAAAAGGTAACAAAATAAAATACATAACAAAACTAAAAACAGAAACCACAGGAACTAAATAAATGATCTCCTCTTTGTCACCTATTGAAAGTAAAAAATGAAATGGTTGAGAAAAAATACTTAGTAAGGGTTACAAATAGCAGAATAATGAGTTCAATAATAATAGAATCACTATTAATCTGACATAAACAATATCGCATAGTGAATAAATGAATAACTAATGCAATTAATAAACTGATAATGAAACTACATCCATAGATTTTGTCATAGTGGAAACCTCATGGATAATAATAATAACTTATAATGAATAAAGAGAATTCTTATTAATTGGATTTCATGTATCTGGAAAATGAAACCATAAGACCATAAAAACGTTTTAGATCAATGGGTAGAAACCAGTCTGATTTTTCGAAACAAACACAATGGGTTTGTAACCAACTGATTTGTCTAATGAGACCTATCGATGCATAGAGGGGCTATAGCAGTCCCCACCCACCACAGCATATCCATAGAATTCTTTATACATTTATTCCATATAAGGGAGATATTACTTTACAATATCCATATAGAGTGGAGTATATAGATTCCTCAATATTTCCTTATCTAAAATAACATTCTAATTAAATATCGTATGTAAAATGGTATACGGTTTAGATAACCAGAACTTCCATTATATGAGATTTTGGATATTTAATATAAATATAATTTTAAATGAAAATTGATCCCAATGGGCATCAGATACACCACATAAAGATTATTAGGTCCACCATACAAAGATAGTTGCAAACAAATAGATGTCGAGACAAACTCTCTTACCACAATGTAATCAGTCGAATCATTTGACCAGAATGTAATGAACATAAAATTAATCATTTAATAAAATGAATATAAAGATAATCATGGTATTCATATATGAAATGTAAGTACACTTATAACACATATATGAAATAAGTGTAGAATAATGAAAATCTCACAGAAATGAATGTGAGATGAGAAACCCCATACAAACATTTCGGCATGGTAACGAGTAAACATGTGAGGGATTAATGAGATAAAAGATTATCATTTTATTTATATATAATAATGGCAGTATGGGGCAGGTGAGAAAACATAACCCATCATTAGGTATTAAAAATAAAAGATCACAACATAGGGGAGATTCTTGAACAAATGTGTGAGAGAGAATCCCTTACAATGATTGTGTCATTAGAGTGACGGTAATTAAATGAAATATTTATGTGTGACAAATATAAATCCACAAAATATAAGTGGATATGTATTATAATATAACCATAGGTCATTCGCGCATATTCTCAGAAATAAATAACCAATGAAAAAGATGTTTAACTCATGAATGGAAATTGAGTTATGATATACATTACCTTATGCTCGAAGGTGTTCTTGATTGTTCTTAAGAACTTGAATAATCAAATTTATATTCATTAATTAATTATTTCAGAACCTAATCAACATGTAATTGATAGTATATAACCTTTTTAATTTCATTAATGGCCTTTTGATGGGTTTACGAGATTCTATTTTATTGTTTTCGGAAGCATTTTCTTACATGGTTTCAGGATTTGATTACTTGTATTCATGAATTGATGTTGGATTGAAATATGGTTAGACACCCAGAATTGTTAATATAAATTATTAGTGAAATTAAAGAGATATAAATTATATAATACTGATTTTGTTCATATACCATGAGGATGACACATTCGATGAGTTAAAAATATACGCTTGAATTTGGCTTGGCAGTTTTGTGCTCAATAAACTTGTTCTGTATTATTATTCCATATTATGTACATGTAAATATTACAGAACATTAATCAGGATAAAATACATATATTATAACCTTGTTCAACCAAAAATATTGTTTCGTGACCAGTAATGATGGAACAATTGAATAATGAAACTTCTACGTCCATGAAAGTTATAAATTGAAACCTCATGGATGTTGATTTTGTTTATAAAAATAAAAGGGAGGGATTAAGAATATTGATGATGGTTCTTCCATTCCCATGATTTAAATCCCGTATATAGATTATACTAGAGTTATCATGATCATTTGGACAGAGGATGTGAGGATAGGATAAAAAAATGAAGATAAATTCAAATGAAACTAAAAGAAAAAGATTGGTGTTTTACCTCTTGAAATAACTTCCTCGAGAACCTCCTTAAGGGAAGGGATTTTGGTCTATTGGAAAGACTAAGATCTTCCTGGTCGTGGGGATCGACTAGGGAATGGTATTTGGGAAGAAATATGAGCATAATAATGGCATAGACGAGTGAAGAGAAGAGGTGGTGGTGAGGGATTCGTATTGTTGAGGAGATGGGTAAATTTTGAATATTTAATTCATTATTTTATTATATCCCTCAAGACAACCAATATTGATATTTAATGGGGACCCTAATAGTAAACAGTACATGTGAGTTCGAACCAAGTGGTCATACATCACTTATGATTTCATAAATTGTGTATTTAACAGATAATTTGTATATACG
The DNA here is from genome assembly GCA_963277665.1 of Viscum album. Lineage (NCBI taxonomy): Eukaryota > Viridiplantae > Streptophyta > Magnoliopsida > Santalales > Viscaceae > Viscum > Viscum album. Next base: position 1,702,050,416 of record OY728127.1, read on the forward strand.
GTATTTTTTCGTATTTGTCTATTCATCAAAAATTCTAGAATTTCAAAAAAATTCGAAAAATTTACCCTAATAAATTTTCGATGTTTATAATTAAAAAATAAACTCTATTTTTCAAAATTAATTTCCTAAATATTATTAATTTAATTTTTAAATAAAGTCATAGATAATTCAAAAAATAACAATCTTAAAGGAGTAATTAGTTTTATTTCTCATTGGAAAACTAATTAAGGTCTCATTATATTATTTACTTAAGAAAATAAAATAAAAATATTATTTACTATTCATAAGGGTCATATTACTATTCATAAGGGTATGTAACTATTCAAAAAAATTCATGTTTGTTGTATCAGACTCCAAATGACATACTGATCATAACTCTAGATGACCATTTTTCGAAATTCATAACATATAACTGAAAAACTTTATATTTAATGGAAAGGTTTTTACTATCTCTTAAATAACCTAGTGCTGTTTAAAAGGAACATAGTGATGAATAGAATGTATTAAAGAGAAAAATGCCATAAAATATTTGGATTGAAACATATTATTTTTACCATGAAGTTGAGTATGTAGATAAAGAGGTCATGTTTTTAAAAATCATGATATAATACCACTATTGGTGGATTGTGTTGTTAAGTTAAATGTGATAGAGACTTGAAGAAGAGTTTCCCAAGATGGGTTATATTGTGACTACATTGATATTGAGTGTATAATAACATAATTGAGGTTGAGTTGGAGGACAGAAGTTGGATAGCTAAATAAATTTCACTCTGTGAAGTTATGATGTACATATATGGGATTAATAAGGAGAGAAAAACTAATTATGATTTTTTTAGTTTGTTAAAATATAATCAACCCATAATAACAAGACTTGTAAAAGGTTAAACAACTAGGGAAATCATCACTATAGGAATTTAGATATCATTGAATTATTTTCCATGACATTCATGATCATGGAAGGGAGATTACAAATTCGGATTTCATGAGGTCAAAGTTTTGGGTTTTGAAGTATGAATTTATAGTCATCAATTTCCATTAAGTGATTTTTTTGGTCAAACATTTTTACTATATTGAGTATATAGTCTACCATTTCCAAAAAGTAGAATGAGTTAGTAACTTTATACAAATATTGTATATCAAGATGATTATTATTATTGATATTTGAGAATGTAGTGAATGTTGATCCCCATTGTCATGTACATTGAGGAGAATTTCATAGAGTTGATCTATTTTTGAAGGATTTATGAGGGAATAAAAATTTTAATGGTTGAGTAGATTTCATATTTTTTTCATGAAAGTGTAACTTTATCACAAACTCTCAAATGTGTGAATAAAATTAGAGGTGATTCGGGAAAAGAATATAATATTCTAGAATTGTAGATCATGAAATAAATTTTAGATAGTAGTGATCTTTTAATTTTTCATTTTCTATAAACTATATGATAATGTGTCAACATTGAATATTATAAGAGTTTTTCACCATGTGAATAATTTTAATTCAAAAAATTTTCTTTGTATTCTCATTATAATGTACCAATTCAGGGGAACCATGTAGAATTATTTTTTCTCTCATGTATATTTATTCATTCGTATATACATTTTGATGAGAAAAAAATATAAGATGGTTTTTGTCAATAATGAAATGAGATCAAAAGTGATTATTTTATATTATTCATTCCCATATTTACCCCCTCCCAGGTTATTTATCTATGTGTGGTGTACACATAAATTGAGGTATCCCATCCCTTGGGGTGATATGGGATTTAATAAATATGAATGACCTTTCAGGATGATTAATTTGATATATTTCAGGATTCTCTATCATTGATATTATGATATCGATTCTTATATGGTTATAGTATTTTTTGGATTTTTTTTCAATTTGGATTGGGGTGATCTTGGGGTTTCTATAGTAGTATTACTCACTTTTTTAAGGGATTGTTCCCTTTTTTGTCATTTTAGATGATTTCTTAACAGTTAGGATCATAAAATTATGATTTTTTGATAGATGCTTATGATTTTTATTTTTTTTACTTTATTCTACTTAGATACATTTGAGGATAATTAAATATTATATTCACATCCATGAAGAGTCATATGTTTTTTTTGTTTATCCCCTCACTGATAAGATTCAATTATTGTTCAATATCCATCCCCCAGTTAATATAGGTGAAAAAGTTTTGTTTTTTCATTTTTAAAACTTTTAAAAATGACATTTATTTTTTATAATATGGTAGGGTGGGAAGTGTTGTGAATCTTATATCTGATAGTTATTATGTAATTTATATATTTTAATGTAATTTAAAATTTAATATTTTTTTATCCTGAAAGGAAAAATTTAAATAAAATTGATTCTATTTCAAAATAAGAATGAACTGATTGGTGAAAACCACAAAAAAAACTTATTCAAAAACATTCTTGGTTCATTTTTTTTGTTTCGTGGGTTTTCTACCTGAGTAGAAAAATGTTTCAAATAAACCATGTGAAATCCATTAGTAAATCTTCATATCTTCTATTATCCATATAGGGGTTCAAAGAATTTATATGGTTAAAATAATTATTGAAAAATAAAATGCACCAGTTCTATAGTGAATTATAATTTTTTTAGGGCTTTATCATGCTTTGAAAAATTTTCATTCAAACTATGTGACTGTGTTTTATTTTTCTAATAAATCCTATATGATTTGAAAATAGTTCACATAATTGTGTTGTATAATCAATCACTATGTATATATTTCATTTCCACGGTAAATTTACTTTTATTCCTAAAAATAATTGAATGGGTTTTCCCACTAATTCGTAGTCGATCTATGGCACATGAAGGGGATTTCATCCATTGTTCATCATATGTTTTCCTTATCTCTTATATTTCAAGTGGAAAATAAATTTTATGGCGTTTTTCATTTTATTTCATCCCTTCTTCACCATCATCAATATATTCTGTGTTTGGTGTCCTTATATGAACCCTAGGAACTACTCAGATATGGATATGACGTCAGGGAGGCTTCAAATATATTGTTTTGGTTTTTAGGGTTAGTGGAGAAAATGATCGTACATGGTTTAGAACTCTTATTTTAATGAAACAGATATCAACATGGATACACATGATCATTGGTATTGTATTTATAAATTTCATCAATATGGTGTGTCAAATAAATGATGGATGATTTTTTAAAATTATTTTTGTTATATAAATTGTAAATATTATATTTTTAATTATTTTTATAAATGTTTCATGGGATTCATCAAATATAAATAGGTATTTCAGTTACTTTTTTACCTCTCACGTGTATTTTGATTAATTCCATTGGTTTTATAATCTTCCAATTTGGATTTTTCAAATATAATTTAATTATTTATTGCAATTGATCATGTTTTGGTTGATTTAAAAATAAAATATTGATTTTACATATAAATTCATTAAACAATATAAATTCGTTGGATTTATCCAATGGGTTAAAAATAAAAACTGATTTTTTATGGCTTTACAGTAGGATCTGCAAGATCTAAACAAGGAAAATGTCACATTATAATTTAAATAGATTATTAAAAGCGGATTTTCCATCATGAGAAAAGTAATAGTATCCTATGTTGGTTTTGAATGTATGGTTCTTTTTTCACATTTACTTTTTAAAAAAATAATTATTTGAAACCCATGATCAATCCAAATATTTATACTTTTTGATATAGACGTATGGACTCCAAGTGGGGTACTTTTGATAAATATATTTTGGGAATATTATTCATTTAAATTTGGGGTTGTTTTGTGTGATGGTATTTGACGACTTGTTTAATAATTATTATATATTATTTATCATTATTCTCATGATGACACTACAGAATGAATTTTTATCACCTCTATTTATTTAGAAAGTTAACATTTATTGATAAATGAAGCTCTAAATACACGTAACAATAGTGTAATGTGTGAAAAATAACTCTTTACAAGGATAGTGTTTGTATAAACCTGCTATTTTATTAATTTTTTTAATAAATTTAATTTCATCCTTTCATTTCATTACACAAAACAATGATATTTTATGAATAAAAATATATTATAAATATAATTAATTAAACATGATTGATATAAACTACCTATTAGTCTTTGTATAGGAACATCAATAAACACATTTTCAAAATATTGTATAACGGTTTTATATAAATTTATCTTATATATCAAAAAGTGATTAATTTTAAGTGTAGTCTTTATATGTAATAAATGTACTATTTTCTAAAAAACTATTTTTTTTTTAAAATAAAAAATAGAAGTAATTATAAGGTGTTTTGTAAATATATGTATAATAAAAATATATTTATTATAAATGTGGTTTAAATATGTATGATTTATGTTGATACGTAATGTAAATATTTTGTAGTCTCCCTTTAATTTATGGGATACAAATTACATATTTACTTGTATTTTCTTTTATGTTTTTTAAATAATCCCTCATAAAAAATTTGTATCATCCATATCCTTATTTTAATGAGAAGTAATGTTTTATTTGATGTTTTTTATTAAAGGGTATTACTATTCCTCAACTTCCAATGTGTTAAGGGATTGTGTATCTCATTTTTTATTTTCATGGGATATATTCCATATTCATCACTTATTTCATTCATGTTTTTTGTCTATTAACCATGAAATAATTTTCAGAATTTTATCTGGATATTTATGGATTATCCATATACATATTATTTTATTTCTTTTATGGGTTTTTCAATTCATAAGATACCAATTTTTCCATGGTTTTGTTTTACAATATCATTTTAATGACTTTTTTTGGGTTATACACTAAATGATGAGATATTATAATACATGTCACATGAATCAATTTATTTTTTTCTCCAATGTTTTTTTAATGAAATTACATGTTTTTTTCATTTCACTCTATTTAATCAACCAATCAATTTTATAGAGTATTTTTTTTAATGAAAATCCAATTTTTTCACTCATCCGTCGAAAATCCTTTTTCTACCATGTCCATGGTTTCTAAAAATATCTTGAAGAATATTCTCTCAATTATAAATTGATTGTTTAATGAAATTTGTTTTCAATTTTTAGTTTTTTTAAAAATTATTTAAAAGTAATATTCATGTCATTTTCTAAACAATTAATTCTTGAAATTTTATGAAAAATGTAAATGAAATCTTCATTTCAATGTGCACATCATGGAAAATATTTTAATGTGTCATAAACAAAAAATGATTTTATTAATAAATTAATATTGTAAAATAATATTTTAAAATAAAAATATAATTTAATATTTTATAAATATTTTGATTTTTATGAAGTTTATTCATAATTGAAATGGTATTTTATCAATACTCTTTTATTGATATATGTTTTTTGGAATTAATATTTATTAATGATAAATATTTTTTCATATGTTAAACTGGGGATATGATCTAATGGTAACATCGTTATTCTTAATATTTTTGGTTTATGTTTGTGATTGTTATTTAGATTGATTTCTAAAACCGAAAATATTTCCACGGGTTATGCTTAGATAAATTGATCAGATGATTATAAAACCATTTTCTTATATGATTAATGATATGATGAAATTATTATGAAACACATTACCTTTAAATGGTTTATAAAAAATTAATGTTTTACAATCATTTCGTACATAAATATTTTGATTATGTTATGGATGGAAACTATATCTCTCAAAAAATCATTGGATAATGATTAATGTTCTATGAGATCACATTGTACATGGGAGGTTATCATAATACCCAAAATAAGGGGATCAGATGTGGTTATTATAATCCAAAACAAGAGGGTATATGGGATTTTATACGAAGATCGAACCAATATGGTAAATAGAATGATATCCCAAGCCCAAAATAGGTACAAAAGAGGAAATCAAATAAATGAATCTAGTACAATGGTCGTTATCCCAATCCAAAAATTATATGAATGACTTTGTGGGTAGCCTTTAAATAATATTTTCTATTCTTATCTTTATTCAACATTTGTTTTTAGGAAAAGTTTATTATCTATTTGAATATATTCTATGATTCCATTATGATTCATGTCACATGAACTACCATGATATTTCATGTTACTCATATATATGATTTTTATATATACTACAACACCTTGAGAATATCTTAAACATTTTTTTTAAAATAAATATAATTATTTATATATTTTTTTTACATGAAAATCCTAGTTTATATTTTCTTACCTGAAACACTGGGTTTAAAAAAATGGGTTATACTATTGAAATATTATTATTAAAAATGATAGCTATCTGATATATATTTCAATATAAGGTATAAATAGGATTATTAAATTATGAAAATATAAAATTTAAACATGTAGGTAAAAAACTATTTGGTGAACAATTTATTAAAAATGAAAATAAAAAGTATTTGGAAATATCAGAAATTTCTTTCTAAAAAAAACTATTTTAAATAAAAGAACATGTTTTTCTATATCTATTAAAAAATGTTTTGGGAATGATTTTAATTTAATATATGTTTGATATATTAAATCCACTATTTTATATTCATATAATCAGTTTTCTAGAGAAGGTAAATGAATGAATTCAATTTTACACTTAAAAACTATATTCTTCTAAAAAGCAGATTTGTCGATTTTTTGTGCAAAATTTTTAAATTTATTTGTAATAAAAACTAATTTTTTTAGAAAATATATTTCAATTTTGAAATAATTATTTTAAAATATCGTTGGGGTGATTTTTGGGAATTGTATGGAAAGAATAATTTTTTGATGAATAGTGAAAATTAAAAATTTTAATTAAAAATTGCCTTTTTTTAATTTATTATAATGTTAAATTATATTTTTTTAATCAATAATATCTCAATACTCTGTGCATTAATATAATTTAGGTCAATTTATTTGTTTTCATATTTTATATTCAGAAAAACAATATATACTTTTTAACATTTTCTCATTGAAAAAGAACTGTTTCATCATATATAAGGGATGCATTAAATATAAAAAATTAGCAATTGTATTAATTTAATATGTAAAAATGGATTAGTTGTTTTTAATAATCATAATTTATATAATATAATACGTTCATCTTATTTTTTTACAATAATTAACAGTAACAACAGTAAAAATTATTTATTACGCTTAAGGGAAAATTGGTTTATTAGGGGTAAACTAAAAAAATATGGGTTAAAATGAATAATAACATATAAATATATATATATAATTATGAATAAATTTAGTGCACAAAATAAATATTATTCATTAAGAACCATTTTATGACCCCTTTATAATGGTAAAAATGCAAATACACATATTTATTTTCAAAAGTCACATGTCTTCCACTCACATAACATATAAAAGGACACACCCACTCCTCTATTATTCACACATTGAAATCCATTAATATATAAAAATACCTGACCAAATATTTAAATAAATTATATAATATTATCATATAATCATTATTTGAGAATTAATACATTTTAGAAATGATTTTAGGTAAAACCATTGGATGTTACCTGTTGAAAGGTAACAATTTTCAATAAGTTTTTTTTCATCCTCCAACATATTGTTTTATTATTATTCATTGATGACATAACATACTAAATATCTTACATTTAATTAAAGGATTATATTTTATGTTAATGATAATAAAATAATTGACATATGGATTATGAAATCGCCATTCATGTGTGTAGTGGAATTCCTTCTCATGAACGAGTGTCATTTTCTTTCAAATACCACCTATCATAGTTGGGTATAGTGATGGATATAAGGTTTATATATTAATATAAATGATATTTATAAATTAATTATACATATTTAATAATTATATTATATATAATGTTTTTACATTACATTTCATATGAAGTATTATAATATCGCTTGTGACTACGTTAGAGTACCATCTCGTGACATGATGTGATTCATTGTTCCGCTAATGAATTATATACTGGGTAATATCGATAAAATTATTCAATATATGTGATATAAATTAAAATTTAATAATATAATGAAAAAAATTTGAAATTTATATAAAAAATATCTCATTTTATTTCATACATTTTCAATAACTGAAATATTATAACACCATTGATGAATGTGTTAACTACAACCTTCAAAAATCGATTTTATTCTATCGTTTCATCATGACAAAACATGGAGGATATTTTAAAGTATATTTAATTATATATTATGATATTATTATAATTATTAAAAAATATATATTACTTTCCACCTTTCCATAATTATCATTAAAAAATGAAAACATTACTCATGAGTATATATGGCCAACCATATACATGATCATAAAATACTTCATTTCTAACATCCATCCTAAATTATTTGGTAGAAAAATTAAAATTTATGTATAAATATGATAAATTTGTTATCATTATTAGTATTTATATTATGGAACCATGATAAAGTACTAGGGGAAAAAATAAATAATCATAAAACATCTGAATGACATAATACGTATTGCCCAAAATGCAACATTAATAGAAAATTATTAATAAAGCTGAAATAATTGTACATAAGGAAATAATATATGTAATGATATATATAATTATTTTTATAAAATAATTGTATAATGAAATTACATTTATTATTCATGATGATAGAATGTTTGAGAAAAATTTCGAGACTTAATGTTAAGAATTTATAGTCTATTTTTTATTTATAATAGACATATGAAAATATACCAATAATTTATATGATCAGTGTATATAATTCCCCACTAAATTTTGATATTAATTATCTCTTTAATTTAATTATATTTAATGTTTCATATTATTTTATGATTTATTGGAGATTAAAATTCAAAATATCACTAATTTTGTGAGGGTCTTTCGTATCACATCTTAATTTTGTGAGACACATGATGCATTAACCACATATTAATTTTATGTGGAATATATACTACCCATGAATTTATTTTATGATTCATAGCCTGAATTTTTTTTGATTTACTTATCGATTTTAGGAACTCACATTCGTGGGATTTACAGTTCATAACATACCAAAATAATATGGTATTTTTTCACAATTTTCATTCCGTGAGACAAAGGTTATGTTTTAAATTTATATGTTTTTATGAGTGGTATATATATCAAATATTACATTTAATAACATTAATTTAATTAATTTCATGTTATTTTCATGTTTTATTTAATGTTATTCCATAATAAGGTCTAATATTTAATGTCTCTAGAGTTGTAAATATATTATGATTCAATCACATTATTTCTCTAAATTGATAATGATTATGTTTCTGATAAGGATTTATTATGATATATTTGTAAATAAAATCATGAATTTTATTCTTATATATTTATTTCATCAAAATATATGTTTTCCATACATTTTTATCTCATATATACTAAAGTTTATAAAAGAATGTTTTAAGAAAAAAATTATCTTCATTTACCTCTTTGGTTGAAAACACATTTTCGTCCAAAACCAGGTTTTCAATTATTTTCAAATATTTATCCATAATTTATAAAATTATTTATATAAAATATTTTAACCATGTTATACATATTACAAAATGTTATGAAATGAATCATCATGTTTTTACTAGATTTGTTATGTTTCAATTTTAAAGAAATTTTTGAAATGAATTTATTTTTAACCTGTACAGTATGAATTGAATTTCATAATATAATGAATAATTTTTTCCTGAAATTATATATTAAAAAAATATCATATTTATTTATAAATAATATTATTTGAATAAAATTCTATGAATTAAAAATTATTTTTATAAAAGTGAAAATGTTAATTTCCTTACAAAATGGTTTCAATGAATTTTAAATTATTTTTAAATTAATTTTTGTATATTTTCATTGAATTTAATTTCCAAAATATTATATAATTTTTTTACTTTTAATTTTTTTAAAATAAAATTATTATCCTCACTAATTGTTCAATGTTATCTTTTAAATTCATTCTCAATCTAAGATAACATCATTTGATGTAACCAATGCATTGGTGAGAACATTAACCAATAATACTATTATTATTCCTTCCCTATATGGTATATCGTGAAAAGATATTTATGAAACAAATTCATAATCCCCTATTTATAACATAGTAAAATTCCTAATAAACCCCCTTATTTTTTCCATTGGTTATGCTATGATGAAATGATGATATTATTATGAAATATCTATGTTTTCCACAGATTTTGAAATCATATAACAAATATAACTCCAATTTACTTTCATGGGTTATGATATGATGATTTATTTCTAATCTGGTGGAAAAGATATGTATGATTTTAACTATGTAATGGGTGTGACATATATCTTACTCAAATGTATTGGGTAATGATGGATAACTTAGGAGTAATTATGTAATGCATGAACCTGATTAATTCTTCAATATGTTATGACTGAACCTGATTACATGTTCAAAATATGATTTACGATCCTTATAGTACGTTAATATTGATATGATTGATCCTATTTACATATTCAAAATTTGTTGTATGAATCAGATTGCATGATCATAGTGTTATTTTCAGAAAAGTATTTCAGGTCTATAATGTAACATCTGTACCTGGTTTCATGTCCATAATTTTATGTAATGGAATGATTTATTTTTAATAACTTAATGAGTGAACCTATCACTATTTAAAAAAAATCACAATTTTTTATGTTCATTTGTATGAAGAAAGTCAATTTGTTATTCCAATGTTATTCATTCATGGATCATGTTCATTTTTTAACATGTGATTCATGTCTTAAGACCTCCCATAATTTATTCCATGAATAAATATCATTGATATTCATGGTATTGTTTTAAAATTTTATTCTCCTATTCCCATGTCCTTATCCTCATTTTATTCACATGTATCACTATTTTTACCCATACAGAGCATCTGAAATCAACATTTCATAAGTTTCGATTCACTAGGGTATAATGAATGGTTTTATGAAGTGTATGTATAAAACATATAATATGTGGGAAGATATTTATGGGAGATGTTGACTGTATTTCACAAAATTGGAAGATTGGGTACTTGGTATCGAATGACAATAAACTATTATAGGCCGCATGCCTATGTTTTGGTAATATTTTGAATACTCTATTAAAAATATGTAAAATTTATATATGAAAATTCTATGATTATATATATGGTATCTGATAATAATTTTAGTTATCCTATAAAAACATGGATTTGAAAACATTAGTGATATACGTTGAGATATTTCTGATGATACTTCTAGGGATTTATCTAAGGATACAACTAAGGATGATGATATGTGTAAGAAAATGTTCTAGGATTTTGGTAAATGATATAGAAAATATTTCCCAAGAAATTAAATAATTATATTGATAGTACATGTTGATGTGGATATAGAACTGAGGTACCTAGGTGTAATAATATATAAAAGGGCTTATTGATCTAGAAATTATCATCTCCTGGTGCACGTAAATAATCCATTTATCATACATTGTTTGAAACTCCCTATTGATATTATTTTTAAATTAAAAAAAATCATGATAAACCATCACAATGGATTTAAATAGATGTTGAATATGATCCTGATATTATTGACCTATGGATTCATATATTAAAAATAACTTTTCATAATATAAATATCCAATATGTGATATTTTCTTGAATATTTAGCTTCCCACGATGATTACTATTTTTAAAACATTGTTTTTTTTTGTTTTAGATAATTGAGGGAACCATAAAGAATTGGATTAATATTGATTGTGAAAAGAAATTTTATAATGAGATGAAAATGGGATAATGACTAGTGAAAAGAATATTTTTATTATTCGTATTCAGTTTTCATGAAGCTATATAATCTGTGTACGTGATAACTAAATCAGGATATCACCAAATAATAGATGGAAAAATATATCTATGATCTTAGGTAGTGGATACCATGAATAAAACAAGATTCAATTTCCTATATTTTATAAATATGGGGAAAACACACATTATATTTCCGCAATTAGAGTATAAGATGTTCTGATTGTGGAAAATAAGGAATGAAATAATGTAATTAGAGATGGAAAATAAAAGGTTTTATTAGTTTAATAGATGGTGATAATGGACTTCCTAAGACATCATCAACTGTTGAATATTTTAAATATGGAAAACATGGGAATTATAAAATTAAATTTCCTAGTGGGAAATAAAATGAGAGGATTCATCAATGTTTTACGACTACTAGAAATTCTATTGATGGTAACATTACTTCAAATGGAAAATTAAAGGAATGAGTTATTATGTAAATATATGAAAAATATTAGTTACTGTATTAAGGATGATGTGTAATGATTGAAGTTTATGTTTTTGTAAATACATGAATTATGATATATAGAGCATTAAATTTATGAGGAAATTTCTATAAATAAATTTCATGTATGAAATACAATAATTTTATGAATGGAACTGGTTACCCTGAAATTTTATTCAATGGGAATGCTATATTTTATGTAAAGTAGATAATTATTATAATGTAACATTTAATATGTACCCATTGTTGAGAATATGGATTCCATATTTGATGAAGTGATGATTTAAATGGAAAATTAAAATTTGATATTATTGATAACCTTAGTACAAATGATTGGTTGAAAAAGTGTATTCTGATATCATGGATGGAGTTTACAATATTTCTGTAGATCAGAAATATATCTAATAATATACATTTTATTTGAGGATTATATAAGCATGCATCATTTAAAAAATTTATTTTATGGTAATTCAGGTTATTAACACGTTTCAAGAGAATAGATGATGAAGTTATCTACACAATTGATATGCGAAAAATAAGAGTAACTTCGTGTTTTTTGGGTGATTAAAATTATTTAATTTTGGAAAATTTGTGACTGTATTTCTAAAAATTTGGATTATAATCATTTTTAAGGGTCACAAAGTTATACATTTATATAAGGGATTATGCTAATATTTAGATGAGGTTTTAGATATTAATACATTAGTTCACTATATAAATATATATTCATATTGGATAACCTATTCTAACCATTTTTTTTTATCTAGTGATAAGAGGAAAAACTTACCATTCTATTATGGATCTTGTGTTTTTTCCAGTTTATCATGCATATGTTTTTTCTTTTGTATGAGTAATTGTTGAAGTGGAAATTGACCAAAGAACAACAAAAGAATGAAATTTTTCTTACAATATAAAGGAAATATCAGAACAAGGTATATTCTTTGCTATAAAATTATTTATCATATCGGGATGGTACCTTATCTATTGAAACATAAACTTAACATCTCTGAGGTTCGTGTTGTGTTATATATATATATATCTCCATAAGAAGTACATACCTGATCTACAACACGTATTGAACACATAGGTCATACCACTCAGGAATTATATTTCTTATCAGTAACATCAGTTAGAGATTCTAGATTGAATATAGAATGTTATATGAAATGATACCACTCACTTGGTCAATGTGTTATTGGCTAAACAAATATCTTGATGATGTTATGTGAGGTACAGAGGATGTAATAAGGAATAAGAATCCTCAATTTTTTGTACCAATATTATGAATTACAAAAATCATTTTATAGGATTTAAAATGTAACACTGATACATTTATTGGAATATTTATTTCATATAGATTTATTATTTTTGATATCTTTTGTTACATAGAAATATTATTTTATATTACATTTAATTTAACATAGAGTATAAAAAAACCTGCCATGTTATTAAAAAATTGCAATAAAAAATTTTAGTTATCTCTTAGCCATAAGAATATAGAATAAAAATTGGATTACCTAAATTTTGAAAATAAATTGGTTACACATGTATATATAACAAATTCATTGATAACGAGTTGATTAAAAATGAAATTAAAAACCATTTTCAAATAATGAAATTATTTTTCTAAATATTTTATTTTATAAATGGAATATATTTTATCAAAATAAATTTAAAAAACCTCTTTCGGTGAATGATTTTAATTAAATTTATATATTATATTATTTATAAAAATATTTAACATTCATCTTATGTGTTTCCTAGACAATAGATAATAATATATCCAAATTTACACATTAAAAAATATTTTTCTATAAAACTATTTTATGGTCATTTTTGAACATACTTTCAATTAATAATTTGAAACATTTAAAATGTTATTAGAAAAAATATGTTTTATTTTTAAATTGTAATTTCAAAATTAACTTAGAGTTGTTTTTGGAAATTTTCTCAAATGAATAATTTTTCAATGAATTCGATAAAATAATACACATTAAATAAAAACTACATTTTCATATACTTTTTTAAAGTTAAATTATATATTAAAATGGTATTAAATTAATATTTTTTAAATTATTATTACCTTATAATTTTTAGTTAATATCAAAATTTTTAATAATATATTTTTATATAAAAACATTTTCAAATTTTAGACACTTTGTCTTTCAAAAACCATTTATTATCTTTGTATCTACTATATTAATTTTAATTTTAATTTTCGATCATTGTGAATAGAATTTATAAAAATTGATTATATATTTTTAATATACAAACTTATATTATATAATATATTCATCTTAATTTTTTATAATAATTAAAAGCAAACACATTAAAAATAATTCACCATTGTGATGGTTATATTTTTTTTACTAGGTGGTTGAAATAAAAATATAGTGTATAAATAACTGAAAAAAAAATCATAAAATATATATTATGGAAATATTTAAACAATATAGTTTATAATTATATATATTACCAAATTTTGGATCCTTTTAGAAATTTAATAACATTGGTACACCTTTTTCTTTTGAAAATCACAAGTGCTCCCATCAGCTCACTAATAAAAGGCTGCCCCATCACATCTCTTCTTCACTCCATAAAATAATTATTCCCCTAAGAAAATAAATCACAAAATTCCATCCTCCTATAATATATTTTTTATTTTTAGTATAAATCAATCCTTGGAAGGATATTGGTTCAATAATGAGACGGTTACCAGAAAAAGAGGGAACGATCTTCAATAAGCATTTTTATTGTATTTCTTCTGCCTCCTCATTAAATTAATATTTAACTATAATGATATTTTGAAATAAGTCTCATGGATATAATTATATATAATTTTGTAAAATTAATGATATATAAACATCTAAATTTCCAATAAATGTGTTACGAAATCATCATTCATCTGTATGGAATACTACCACCTCACAAATTGATGTCATTTGTTTTTTCGTTAAAACCCATCATGGTTGGGTATAGTGATGGATCTAAAGTATATATATATATATATATTATTTATAATATTATTATTCCTATAGATTAAATAATTATTATCTAACATTTTTACTTTTAATTCCCTATGGGATACAATAACACCACTCATGTTTATAGAGGACTACCTCCTCATAATGAAATATGATTCATTTATCACTAACACATTACATAGAAGGTAATAATGGTAATGTTAATAAATATATTAGATGTACATGAAATTATTAATATATTCATAAAATATTTATGTTTAATAAATATAATATATCATTTTATTTTTTCCATTTGATATAATCAGTATATTCACCTCATAAAATTAGATATGTGTATAACATAACAATCATCTCAAAGAAGTAAAATTTAAAAAACTCCCTTTTCCCTTTCGTAACCATGAAACTAAAAAAACATGAAATAGATATCATAAATCCTAATTTTAAATAATTATATATTCAATTATAGGTGTCATAAAACACATTCATGGGAAGAATATATACACCACACATAAAATAGAAGTGGTGAATATAGTATGGTTCAAAATAAAATAAAAGTGAGAAGATAAAAACACAAATTACTAGAGTAATTGTTGAATCATGAGATATATGAATGAATAAAATCAATTTAATAATTAAATATCACGAAATAAATTAAATTTAGGAAATAAAATCCAAAATGGAATCATAGACACCACACAAAATAAACAAGTGTTGATTATTGGATATAAATTACATAAATAATTGTGAGTCAAGAATTTCCATTACCTTAAGTCTTGACATCCTTCATGCATGTTCAATACCACTATATAATTAATATATGTTAATTATATATCTCCTAAAAAATTATATTCATAAATTTATATATCATAACATATAATTCTTTCTTATGAAATTTTATGACCCAATTATTAATAATACGATGCTAAGATCACATTTTGGTTAGAAACTACTATGTTTTTCGTATAAGTGTTGATTTGTTATATTTTTTTTCGATATAAATAAACATCTTTTCCTCATCTAAAATAAAGATAAAAATGATATAAATATCATATATATTCTCTATATTTGTGTTTATAATAATCTATAATAGATATAAATACAAATTAAATACGTCGTTCGTGAAGACGGTAGTTCGTACGTACACATGAACATTGTTTTCATTTTATCATTGTATTGAAAGAAAGAGAAGGAATTATATATATATATATATATAATTTATGTATTATTAATATTTCTTGTCAATCATATATTTATCTTACATTAATCATTAATACATTCCATGTAAATCATGAATGAATCACATCGCTTTGCGAGACGATTGTTCACCATACACATGAATGATGTAATCATATTTTTTTTAAAAGTGAAGAATGATAGTATATATTATAAAATAATAAAAAAATCATAATTAATTAATAAAAATCATAAATAAAATATATAAATAAAATTTACATCGTTATTCTGATCCTTGGGAGGTGGTAATTGTTGAATGAATGACATCAGTTCAAGAGGTGGTAGTCTGCCGTACACACGAATAATGACTCAATATCCCATTCGTTGGATGTTTTTTATTATTTTGGGTATTAAAATTAATATAATAAATATTATTTTTTATATAATTATTTTATTGTAATATTATGATATGAAATTAATTTAATAGGTGTAAAATGAAATAAAACAAAAGTGCTCATTGAATAACGTTACCTATTCATTATCTAGCTCCATTTGGTTTGCACCAATGGATTTACGTGGTTTTATTTTGTACCGAAGTGATGATTTAAACATTATATGAGGCATGATGGTACGATATTTAGTTAGTTTCTGGATGAGACAAGGGGATTGATAGGTGTGTGTAACTTGGGAGTGCGAATTCCATTTTATAATGGTGGAGGAGTGGCCTTCTTGTAAATATAAAAATGTAAACTCTATTGGGAGATCTACCTAGAATCATGTGCCCCAAATAATTAACCAAAATTGATAAAATATTGTATATGGTAGATATATGTCCATTTAATGGGTTTTGGAAAAGTGTATAAGTCATTTCTCTCCTTATGATTAATGACTAACCACTAAGTATTTTATTTTTTCCTAAATCACTACAATAAATTTTAATTTAATTCACTAGTATTTAATGTAAAAAAATAAGTTAAACATAAAAGAAATTATAAATTATTATCATTATAAATAGGGAGTCCATTTTTAAAAATTCAAATTCATTATGAAAAAGGAATTTAATTTAATACTAACCCCACATATGGAACGAGAAAGCGGGTTGTTAAAGTGAAAAATGTAAAAAAGATTACGATATTTTTTATATATAAATGAAATAAAAAATTATTAAAATGATATAAATTTGATGAATATATATCTAATTGACTTTTTTATCTTTAATACAAAATCAATATGTAATTTATCATTATAAATAATTTATATGAAAAGTCAGTTTTGAATTAAAATGAACTTTATTTCCATGTTAATAAAAAATAAATCTTCTCCCAAAACAACCAAAAACTCATCCTATGATATCATCAAAATTAATATTTCTAATAAGATATATATTTTGACTAAGAAAATTCAAAAAAATGTCCAAATTTAGTTATAAAGTCATTATTCCATTAAGAGGCCATACAACTTCCTTTTAGAAAAATATAGTTTTTTACACTTAAAATTGTATATATTATAATTTTATACTGGTAGAACATAATGGATGAATTTATAAAAAAATTATTGAAAATATAATATATAGAATTACTTAATATGATACATTAATAGTGATTAATTTAATTTATTAAGATAATCCACCTCTTGGAACAAAAATAGTTTTCCATAAAACAAATTCATTATTTTGAATTGTTTTTTATCTTAACATATAATTTATTGTTCATCAAATAATTCATTATATAAACATGTTTAATCCATAAATTCATAATTTAGTTTATAATATATAGTCCAACCACTAAAATACCTTGGAGATTACTATCCTGTTAAATAAAAATATTTTTAGTATAATTTTTTCCTGTACGACTCAGCCTTACGTGTAACAAATGTTATCGAAGAAACTCAATGTCATGTGAAACACATGGGAATCATGGTATTTTAAAATATTAAAGATAAAATATTCATTTCATGTTACTCAGGATATGGATGAATTTAAATTAATTTTAAAGAATATGTTTCATTAAATCATTAGTTGTCAAATAATACACTAAATAAAATTAATTTTTACCTCAAAATTTGACTTGGTTTTAAAAGTTTTAACATATTTAGATTTCTGTTTTTTAACAACACATCAAAAAAATTAAATAAACAAAATATTCCGTAAAAAAGTAAAGTGTGAAACATAGATGTCACATGAAGTTACACATAACTAGGAATCCCCATAAAGAGATAATTTTTTGTAAATTAAAAAATTTATTTCTATTTTCAAGCTAATTCCAATGGAAAAATAGTGAGTGATAAATAGCGTGTTCAATAGAAAGACATAGAAAAACAACTATATTAAAATTAGTGGGGGAAAATTAATTGATATCATAAGAAATTATTGTAATAGGATAACATTTTATTTATATATCCTTTACATATTGTTCAAGGAATAATTAACCATCTACACTAAAAACATAATGAAGTATAAATACATAACATGTAAAATTTCATTATTTTACCAATATTCGCCAAAATATAATCTTTTTATCAGGATGAAGATTATTGAAGTTAAAATTTCATTTTACTGAAGCACTATAATAAAAATTTTAAGAAAAAATAACCATAAAGGGGATTACATGCTCTTCAAATTGTCTTATTTAATTAACCAAAAGCTTGATTGATTACATATGGTAAGATAATTCCAAAAACCAATGATCAAACAAAATGTTTCAATAAATTATTATCATTGAAATTATTCAATTAGTTTTTGACTTTATTAAAATACCAAATAATACAAGGATTTGATTATATAGTCTTCAAAAAAATGATCTACTATACCAAAAATAAAAACACAAATATTTATAAAAAACATAGTCATTACTAATAAAAATTTCATTCTAAACAAAGACAACAAATATGCCAATTGTAGTCACCACACCACTTTCATCCTTCATTTGTGGGTTCAAGCCCCAAAGCATTTCTAACTATGATAGGCTATTATTTTTCCATTAGGTTGTCCATTTTTCCATAACCATGAAATAAATTACACCCTAAATGAAACATCATATGGAAAATAGGGGGTAAAAAAAACATAAACATAAAAAACCATCTCTATATATATAATTAATGATTCAAAGAAGACATCACATAATACATCAATGGGGTTTCTATGAATTTGTAATTATAATTATCATTATGATTATATACCTTTGAATGTAACCATAAATCATAGAATAAACTCATATAAAAAATATTAATCACCATAGTTATCTAAATTGACCATTGATACAAACATCAACATCTCAAAACACCCAACCCCAGACACTGTGCTTAAATCATGTTCTCTATATTTCTGACTATGATATGGATAATTGTGACTGATATTTTCCATAAAAATTTAAAACAAAAAATGTAATCCATTGATCACATACATTGTAAACGTCATTTTGGGTTGATTTGTTAAAATAAATAATAAAAATTCATTCATAGTCAATTCACGTGACATTAAAGATCTATTATCCATTTTAACCATTCTTTTTTTAATTACTATTAGGTCATCAACATCAGCCTGGTGATATACTTTATATATGTGAATAACTCAAATTAATTATTTATAACATGGGAAAAAGGAAACATAATATAGATGATCTCAATATCTCAGTAAGGGTAACAATTAGAAATAAAATTTTATTGTCATCAGTTAACATATAAGATAAATATGGTGTGATTAAATGATCAAACTAAATGAGTATAACATATAAATATTCATATCCATAAAAACATATATCATCATTTATGAAAACATGTATTGAGGCATTAACAATGGAAAATGTTAAAATAATCATTAATAATGTTCCATGTTATATTAATATTGATAAAATGGAACATCATAAACCCATAATAATAATAGATAAATGATATTGGTTTCTTGGAATAATATCTAATTACACCATTACAGAACCCTTATAGAACCCTTGTGGAACACTTACAAAGGAAATAATCATACGACCGACATCCAATATAATTCTCTAAAAAACATAATCACTACAAAAAAATTAAAGGGATAAGTAATGACATGAATTATCTTGTATATAATTGGCTTAACAAGTAAACTATGAGCACACAAAACATTTATAATTTACATGAATCTAATAATTAATAATATAAATCTAGAATATTTTTCATCATACCTCATTGAAACAACCATTATTCTTTTTTGAAAATGAATAACCTGTATAATAAAAAAGGGTAACATAAAAATATAATTGAGAAAATTATAATATATGTAAATGAAATGGGTTTCATAATAATCAATTTAGAAAATGGTTAATCCATGGAAATTAAATATATTCCACATCAATCTCATTGAAATAAACTTAAAAAAGAAAATATAATTCCAAACAAATGTATAAATGATGTCAGATTTTATTAAAATCTATTTATCAAACATTTTAATAACCAAATAGTTGGAAAATAGTATAATTACATGCATTTATTATTAATAATTCAATGAAAATATAAGTCAAGGAAAATATAGGACATAAAAATTGGATACTTTGTAAAACACAATCCTGATAAATTATATGATTGTAACAAATGACTCTTTCAACTTTGGTAAAATGTAATCATAATTACCGTGGAGGAATAACATTAAAATATACTTCTAATATTATGATATTAACGATATTAATGATATAAAATTTCAGGGGAATGGTATATGAACCTCAAACACTAATATAGGTGTATAACATAACAAATATATCCAAGAAGAAAATTTGAGCCATAAATTACAAACTGCTTTGGTAATATTGTAACTATAAAACATATGGATGAGATATAATAAAATAGATCTTTAAATAAAAAGGGTCATGTATAATAATAATTAAATAATTTCATGGGTAGTACATACTATAAAAAAATTAATTCGGGAATATAACATGTATCACATAGAAATAAAAACAACATTAGAAAAACCCATCCCAGTTGATAAACATTTCAATCATGAGATCCACGAAAGAATAACATTAATTAATAATTATAATATCATTAAATAATTCAAATTCATGATATATCATGTCATATATATTTATATATACCACATAAAAAAAGTGGTGAATTTGATAATAGTCTCACATAAATAAATGTGAGATTGGAAATCCAGTTACCTTGGGTATTGACTTCTTTTATAAATAATAAATCTTCCAATTTAATAAATATAATTTTATTATAAATTACATAATAAATAATATTCAAATATATAACATACTATATATGGTTAAATTATGACCTTTTATTCCCATTTTATTTATAATATGATGTTAATGTAAGATTTTGGGAGAAAAAAGCTTTTTTCGAATAACTTTTAATTTTCTATATTTTGGAGTTTCTTACATTAATAGATATATAATGATCTTAAAAATATATCCATTATATAAATATCTTATATATTAAATATAAATTTATTTAAAATAATCTATAAAATATATAAATAGGAAATGAAATATACCATTCATGGCGATGTCGGTTGTTTGTATTCTTGAATACAGTTTCCATTTTTGATTTATATTGATATAATGAAAAGTAAATTCTATATATATATATATATATTATAATTATAATTTTAATGTATTATATATCACATATTATTATTACA
This sequence comes from Viscum album, assembly GCA_963277665.1. Classification (NCBI taxonomy): domain Eukaryota; kingdom Viridiplantae; phylum Streptophyta; class Magnoliopsida; order Santalales; family Viscaceae; genus Viscum; species Viscum album. Next base: position 1,702,072,427 of record OY728127.1, read on the forward strand.
AATATCTTTAATAAATTCCCTGTAAATCATGAATGAATTTCATAACATCGTGAGGTAATAGTCCTCCGTGCACACGAATTTTGTTATCGTATTGTCACAAAAAAGGAAAGAATAAATATATGTGTTATATAATGATTTACAAATAATAAATATATTATATATAGAATGTACATATTATATAAAAAATTTCGTCATAATTACCAACTTTGAGAGTTAGTAATGGAAGAATGAATGACATCATTTTACAATGCGGTAGTTTGTGTATACATGATTGATAATTGTGTATAACATGTAATCGAAGGGGGTTAATATTAAGATCATAATGTTAACAAAAAACTAATATATGTATATTTAATATAATTACATTACTATATACTCTTGATATAAAAAAATTGAATATGTGGAGAAAGAAATAATACAAAAGTTCTTATTAAAATATATATCCTCATCTCCGAGTAACTCCATTTGGTATGGACAAAAGAAATTCCTTTGTTTCATTATGCATGATTTGATTCTTCTAGGATAACTTGATGGGTTTTGGTAAATTATTTGGGTATATTTGGTATTATGAAAAAGGCTTAGTAGTTGTGTATAAGTGGGGAAAGTGTATCCCCTTTTGTGACAATGGAGGAGTGATATTATTATGAATATGAAAAGGTAAAAACTATTGGGAGTTTTCCATTACATAATTTGCCTAACATAATGAACCTATTTTTATTAATTGTGTTAAATTATCTGAAGGACCCCGGGACACCCTGAGAGGGGAGGGGTGAATCAGGGTGACCACTTTTTCTTTTAATTTGATGGATCTTGTTCCCACGTTGGTAGGAACTTGTTGAACCTGTATGATGATTATGATCAAAATGAAAACATTCACATGCACAGAGAAGACACAGTCATTTTTACTTGGTTCACCACTAAGGGCTACATCCAAGGAGCATACGCCGACAGGTTGCCGGTCGTACCTAAATCCACTATTCTTCACTAGCTGCGGATACAAAAGTTCGGGTACAGACACTCTGTCCCAGGCTCACTGCCTTTACAATAGTTCAGGGATAACTCACTGCATCCCTCGGGTCACTCCCGTTGACTCCCCCTGGCTCACTGCCGTTGGTGAAGTCCCACTCAGTTTATAGACGTGTAGGTCTGTTCTTCATTTGCATAAGAGTGCATCCTTTGTTGACTGTAGATGCTCTATTGAAGTCTGATTCTCACCAGAAGAAGAATATCACTTTTCCTCGAATGAACCGAGTAGTTTATCGGCTTTCGTGCAGCTCCAGCAAGGCAGGCGTGCTTTAATAGGGTCTAGGACTCCTTTTCAAGCCCGGCGCGCAAGTCTCCCGGCGGCGCGCAAGTCTCAGGCGCGCAAGTCTAAACTGGCGCGCAAGTGTCACTGAAGCACCTACGCGACACTGCCTTCTTGAACAAAATACTTGCGCGATCCACTTCCTTACTCTTCCAAACTGCCTTGGGAGAACAGCCAAACACCGGCGCGCAAGCTCTACTTGCGCGACAAAACAACCACCTGCGCGACTCAACCACCTGCGCGACTCAACCACCTGCGCGACGAGAGCTCGAGCAATCTCTCGGCCTTGAACTTCGTTGGAAATGAGGAGGGGTGGTCCAGTATTTATAGGCAAACTGGACCCCCTGCGCGGCGGCGCGCAAGTCCCTTGACGGCGCGCAAGTCCTGTCTCCAGATCCTCTGTCGCGCAAGTTACTTGCGCGACCCAACCAACACTTGCGCGACCTTCTTTCCTTAGCCAAATTGTGATGTTCTGATCCTCAAAAACATATGGCGCGCAAGTCTTTCATCCTCCAAGAGCTCGGCACGCAAGTGTCTTTGCCAAAAACACTTTACTTTATTTACGGATTTTCAGGCCCAAAAATTTGGCAAACACTGGGAAACAGCGCCACCTTCACTACTGTTTTCTTCCTGAACGGTATGATCGCTTTGTTGGTTCACACCCTGAACATCCACTGAGGATTGACAACAAACACAAACCATACACCAAATCATGCTTTGAAGAACTTGGTTCCAACAATCTCCCCCTTTGGGTTTGTTGGCAATCAGAATAAATTCAATAGATCTCCAACCATGAGCAAATCCAAAACGCAAGAATCAACTCAGCTAACACTCTAAGTCTACGTGAGCAATGCTCGGTGTAGAAAACAAGAGAGAAAGCTTGAATTGGGTCTTAGTGTGTTGAAATCGTACACGACGAAATTCTCCATCCCAATGTTATCCTTATTAAACTTCTCATCACAAGCTTACACTTCTCATCACAGAAGAATTTCTTGCCTTGAATTTATTCCTTTCTCCCCCATTGACAATAAAACCAAAGACCGAAAAGTTTGTTCAACGTTCAGCTCAATCCATACTCCCCCTGGATAGTATCTCCCCCATAAACCTGCATCACAGCCATAAACAGATAAAAACAGTTAAAAGAAACGGGGAGAGGGGACTTCCGGAGCCTCCTTATGCAGTAGGCGGTGGTCGAACACCGAGGTTCAACCGATGCTTCTCGAACACAGCCGCGGACAATGGCTTGGTTAGAATATCAGCCACTTGCTCATTAGTTCCAACATGATCCATTTTAATCCCGCCTTGTTCAACCTTTTCTTTGATAAAATGATACCGTATTTCAATATGTTTTGTACGAGAATGCTGAACCGGATTCTTCGTAAGATCAATTGCACTTTTGTTATCACAATAAATCACCATTGGTTGCTGCACCTTATCACCAATATCTGTTAGCTGCTGCTTCATCCAAAGAAGTTGAGTGCATGCTTTTGTGGCGGAGATATATTCAGCTTCAGCAGTACTAAGAGAAGTACTTTCTTGCTTCTTGCTCAACCAGCCAACACATTTATGCCCAATATAGAAAGCTCCACCACTAGTGGACTTTCTGTCTACTACATTCCCAGCCCAGTCAGCATCAGAAAACGCTGATAATTCACTGTCCCTGCCTGCAGCAAAAAATAACCCGAAGTTATGTGTGCCTTGAATATACCTCATGATTCTTTTTACTGCTGACATATGTTCCTCCTTTGGATTACTCTGAAAGCGGGCCGCAAGGCATGTTGCAAAGACAATATCTGGCCTTGTCGCTGTCAGATACAGTAGGCTTCCAATGATCCTCCTGTACATGGTGGGATCAACAGAGTTCCCATCCTCATGCTTTCCAAGTTTAGTTCCAACAGGAATCGGAGTTGACATTGGTTTGGAGTCTTGCATATTGAACTTCTTCAGCACCTCTCTTGCATATTTTTCCTGAGAAATGAAAGTGTATTCCTTCTTCTGAATTACTTGCAACCCCAAGAAATATGTGAGCTCCCCAATCATAGACATTTCAAATTCTGATTTCATGTGGTCGGCAAATTCATCCACTGATTTCTGCCTGCTGCCACCAAAAATGATATCATCAACGTAGACAAGAACCATGAACTGATCTTTTGGAGAATTTTTCACATACAGATTGTGATCAACTCCTCCTCTTTTGAATTCCAACTTCTTGAGATATGAATCTAGCCGTGAGTACCATGCCCGTGGTGCCTGCTTCAAACCATATAGAGCTTTCTTTAGTTTGCAGACCTTTGTTTCATCGGTACCCAAGACAAACCCCACCGGTTGTTCAATGTAGACTTCTTCTTCGAGTACACCATTCAAGAATGCTGTCTTAACATCCATTTGATATACTTTATATCCTCTTTGGAGTGCCATGGCAAGGAAAAGCCTGATTGATTCCAGTCTAGCAACTGGAGCAAAGGTTTCTTCAACATCAATACCTTCAATCTGGGAGTATCCTTTACATACCAGTCGTGCCTTGTTTCGGATAACACTTCCATGCTCATCAAACTTATTTTTGAAAATCCATTTGGTACCAATCACATTGTGACCTTCAGGTCTCTGGACAAGATCCCATGTCTGATTCTTATCAATCTGATCTAATTCATCATTCATGGCTTTCACCCAAGATTCATCTTTTGCAGCTTCTTCGAATGAGGATGGCTCTACAACTGATAGAAATGCTGATTGCGTGGTATTCCTCATCCTTCTGGTTTGTGTGGGTGCACTCCTATCTCCAATTATGTTGGATGGATCAATCTCAGCTCTTTGATTTCTCCTACGAGGTTCAGTAGTATTCTCTTCAGCCATAGTTTCTTCTTCAGATTCTTCTTCTGAGTCAACATCATTATGTGATTGATGAGTGTTTTGAACAGCTTCCTCTATTTCTGCATTTGTAGTTTCTTCATGTCCACATTCTTCATGACTTTCTATCACATCAGCATATGACGTCCGTGAAGCATTTGTGGTTTTCTCTTCAATTATCTTAACATCATTGCTTTCCACAATCCTTCCCAAACGATTGTTGAAACATTTGTAGGCTTTGCTGTTCATTGAGTAACCAAGGAAGATTCCTTCATCTGCGTTGTCACCATATTTCCCCTGATTTCCTTCTTTGTTCCTGATGAAGCACTTACTTCCAAAAACACGAAAGTATTTTAGAGAAGGCTTCCGTCCATGCCACAATTCATATGGTGTCTTCGTCTCACCCATATAAAGTCATGTTCGATTCTGAATGTACACTGCAGCTTGAACAGCCTCTTTCCAGTAATGTCGTGGAATACGACTCTCAATCAGCATAGTTCGTGCCATGTTGTTCACCTGTCGATTCCTTCGTTCAACAACTCCATTTTGTTGTGGAGTTCTCACAGCAGCTACCTCATGTTGTATCCCATGCTTCTCCAGATAATTTTCAAATTCAATGGACGTGTATTCTCCTCCATTGTCAGATCGCAACACTTTGATTGTTCGTCCAGTATCATTCTCGGCGATTCGCCGATATGTTTTCATGCAGTCAAGGACCTGTCGTTTCCGGTGAATGACCATCACACATGCCATTCGACTGTAATCATCTATGAAAAGGACAAAGTACCTTTCTCCATGAGTTCCGGCAACATTTATTGGACCACAAACATCTGTATGAATCAGATCAAGAAGGTGAGATGCCTTTTTCTTCTTTGGCCGATATGAACTGCAGACCAACTTCCCACGAATACAAGCATCACAAGATTTTTCACGCTCACGCTTCAGGTTGGGAATGTCCATGACAATTCTCAATTTTGATATTTTCTCCATGTCTTGTTGATTGATGTGTCCCAATCTCCGATGCCACAGATTGTTTTCTTCTTCAACAGTCATGTAGCATACATTCTCTTCACTATCAACCTGATACAAGTTTCCTTCTGTTCTGCATCCCTTCATGAGAGAATTGCCAGTTTTTCCCTTGATAGTGCAGCCTTTCTGATTAAAAGTAACAACAAGTCCTGAGTCACAGAGTTGACTCACGCTGAGGAGATTATGACGTAGGCCATCTACGTAAAGGACTTCAGTCTTCTTTAGTTCTCCATTAGCTAATTTGGTACTTCCACTCCCTTTGATTTTCAGAGCCCCATCATTACCAAATCTTACTGTACCATCAACATTCTTTATGATATTTGTTAGTAGACCGGCATTACCTGTCATATGAGATGAGCAACCGCTATCTAGAATCCAGGTACTGTTGTTCTTTGTAGCTTTGAGAGCTACCTCTGCAAGGTTTGATTTCTCAATCTTCCTCCTTTCCTTCCATGAGACATTAGATTGAGTATATAGAACTGATGGCCTTTCAACTATCTCTTCCGCAAACCCAGGTTCTTCATAGTCAAAGTCTTCTTTAAGAGGTGAGAACCTGTTTGAAAGAGAAACATCGTCTTGCTGACGAGACTTGACATGTCTAGAACTTCTGTATGAGGTGTCAATGTCCCTTCTCTGCCTGCAATTAATGGCCTTATGACCAAAGTTAGAACAATGAAAACAATATCCATAGAAATTATTTCTTCTATAAGATTTAGGATATGAAATTGTTCTCCTTTGTTGAGCATCTATATCTTCTCCATTCAGATAGCTTCTTGCCTCTTCACAATAGGACATGGTATGGCCCAGATAGCCACAGAACTGACACTTCATGAGAAGAAATGTCTTCTCACTTGAATTTTTCCTTATAGCTTCTTCCTTGGGAGAATAGTAAGACTGTCTGCCATTTTTGAAAGTTTGAGGATAATTTTCAGGTCTCCTTTTAGTTTGGATTGATGGTTCCTTTTTCAGAACTCTAGGTAACATTTCAACATGTTCAACTTTCATCTTATCTTTATTTTGGATCTTTTCACTTCCAGCAGTTGATGACTCAGCCTCACAGCCAATTCCACTCTTTCCCATGCAAGCAGGTCTTTGATCACTCAAGACTTTTCCAACCCCATCTGAACCACACTTGGCTCTTGCAAGTAATTCTGCATCTGAGAATCTTCCGAACTGTATTTTCTTCCTCGATTCTTTTGGAACTGATTCTGTCTCCATTTTACTCCTCAGAGTAACTACTTCCTCCTCAAGACCCTCAACAGTCTTGGATTTTTCATGCAGTCTGGATGTGAGGTCATTGATGTCCTTTGCTTGCTCTTCAATTCTCAGCTTCAGATCAACTGCATCATCATTGCTTTCAATTATTTTAGACTGTACCTTCACAAATTCTTCCAGTCGTTCAATTTCAGCTTCAAGTTGATCAACATATTCAGTTGATTCTTCTACAATTGATTTCCACTTATTGCAGCTCTTACATTTAATCTTAAGCTTACTAACTGCATCCTTAAGTTGCACCTCAGGATCTACACAAGTTCTCAGTTGTTTTTCACCATCAGTATCTTCTGACTTTTCAACAGTGGCCATCATAGAAGCATGGTTCCCAGTTTTGAATTCTGGTTCTTCTTCATCACAGAATTCATTGTCATCTTCTTCCTCTTCACAGACAAAACTCTTCCTTTGCATTTTCTTACCAGATTTGAAGTCTCCCTTTTTGAAGAACCTTCTTTGAGGCTTCTTGAAGTTTTCATCTTCACTGTCATCATCATTGATATTCTTCAAGCACTGAGAGGCAATATGCCCAACTTTTCCACAACGGAAGCATGCGAGAGGTAACTTCCCTTTGAATTTCCCTTTCCCCTTCTGGAACTTCTTTGCAATGAGAGAAAGAATTTCTTTCTCTTCGTCATCATCACCGCTACTATCCTTTGAGATTTTCAATTTATCCATGGCCTTGAATGCCATTTCCTTGCTCACCCGAGTCGTAGCATCTTCTGGTTTGACTCTCATTTCATATGCTACCAAACTGCTCAGTAAGTCATCTAGAGAAAGTTTGGAAAGATCTCTTTCCTCAAGAGCTGACACCTTCGCATTATACAGAGGTGGAAGTCTTCTTAATATTTTCTTTACAATATCAATGTCTTTGATTTCTTCGCCTAGACCCCGAATTGCTCCAACCACTTCAGTAATTCGATTGAAGAAAGAGTCTGCATTCTCGTCTGGATGCATCTTCAGATCATCAAACCGATTGTGTAGCACTTGTAGTTTTGCCTCCTTCACTTTGCTATCACCTTCATAAATATTCTCAAGTTTATCCCACATAGATTTTGCTGAGGTGCAATTCATCACCTTCAGGTAAATCTGATCAGAAAGGGCAGCAGTGAGAGCATTCTGTGCTTTGGCATCTGCATCAAGAAGTTTCCTGTCTGTTTCAGTCATAGCCAGACCTGTTGGATCAGTGACATGTATTCCTTGCACAGTAGAAAAAAGAACTTCCATTCCAAGAGATCTTAGATGAGATCTCATTCTGTTCTTCCAGATCTGGAAATTGCTTCCATCGAAGTGAGGGACTCCCCTGACATTGATCGCGTTTTCCATGACGAAGAAGGTCAGATTCAACGCCAGCAACCTTTACCCTCTGATACCACTTGAAGGACCCCGGGACACCCTGAGAGGGGAGGGGTGAATCAGGGTGACCACTTTTTCTTTTAATTTGATGGATCTTGTTCCCACGTTGGTAGGAACTTGTTGAACCTGTATGATGATTATGATCAAAATGAAAACATTCACATGCACAGAGAAGACACAGTCATTTTTACTTGGTTCACCACTAAGGGCTACGTCCAAGGAGCATACGCCGACAGGTTGCCGGTCGTACCTAAATCCACTATTCTTCACTAGCTGCGGATACAAAAGTTCGGGTACAGACACTCTGTCCCAGGCTCACTGCCTTTACAATAGTTCAGGGATAACTCACTGCATCCCTCGGGTCACTCCCGTTGACTCCCCCTGGCTCACTGCCGTTGGTGAAGTCCCACTCAGTTTATAGACGTGTAGGTCTGTTCTTCATTTTCATAAGAGTGCATCCTTTGTTGACTGTAGATGCTCTATTGAAGTCCGATTCTCACCAGAAGAAGAATATCACTTTTCCTCGAATGAACCGAGTAGTTTATCGGCTTTCGTGCAGCTCCAGCAAGGCAGGCGTGCTTTAATAGGGTCTAGGACTCCTTTTCAAGCCCGGCGCGCAAGTCTCCCGGCGGCGCGCAAGTCTCAGGCGCGCAAGTCTAAACTGGCGCGCAAGTGTCACTGAAGCACCTACGCGACACTGCCTTCTTGAACAAAATACTTGCGCGATCCACTTCCTTACTCTTCCAAACTGCCTTGGGAGAACAGCCAAACACCGGCGCGCAAGCTCTACTTGCGCGACAAAACAACCACCTGCGCGACTCAACCACCTGCGCGACTCAACCACCTGCGCGACGAGAGCTCGAGCAATCTCTCGGCCTTGAACTTCGTTGGAAATGAGGAGGGGTGGTCCAGTATTTATAGGCAAACTGGACCCCCTGCGCGGCGGCGCGCAAGTCCCTCGACGGCGCGCAAGTCCTGTCTCCAGATCCTCTGTCGCGCAAGTTACTTGCGCGACCCAACCAACACTTGCGCGACCTTCTTTCCTTAGCCAAATTGTGATGTTCTGATCCTCAAAAACATATGGCGCGCAAGTCTTTCATCCTCCAAGAGCTCGGCGCGCAAGTGTCTTTGCCAAAAACACTTTACTTTATTTACGGATTTTCAGGCCCAAAAATTTGGCAAACACTGGGAAACAGCGCCACCTTCACTACTGTTTTCTTCCTGAACGGTATGATCGCTTTGTTGGTTCACACCCTGAACTTCCACTGAGGATTGACAACAAACACAAACCATACACCAAATCATGCTTTGAAGAACTTGGTTCCAACATTATCAATATATACCCACAAAATGGGTTTTTAAAATTTTTCTTGGTCAATTGGCCTCTTAAGATAAATGCTTAACCACTAAGTTACTATTTTTTTGTTAATAGTTGTAATTAATTTTAATTTATCACTACTATTTTATATCAAAAACTATCTTGACCTTAATTGATATATTATGTTAATAACGTTAAAAAAATATAATATATTATTCTAAATCCCAATCACATAATTGGAATACTTTTTCTTAAAACTAATCCCTCATATCGAACGAGAATGTGGGTTTTTAAACTAAAAAATGTCCAAAAGATTACTATTTTTGATTTAAAAATTAAATATTAAATGATTTCAATGAATTAAATTGGATTAATAGATGAATAATTTGTAAATTTTCAAATTAAAACCAATTCATAATATAATTTATTAGTATAAATTATCTATATAAAATTTTATTTTCGATTAAAATTTATTATATTTCAAAATTCTTCAAAAAAGAAACATCTCAGAAAATACCAAAAAATCACCGTAATATTATTTTGACACTAATGTTTAAATTCAGAATGTTATGTTTAAAAACATTCCATAATTTTTTAAGTTTTTTATAATAAATTTCCATTAAAAAAAGGGAAAACATAATATATATAAATATTTATCTTTTTATGCTTAAAATTTGAATTGTTCTTATTTTATTAATGTACAACATATTGGTTGAATTTAAAATATTATTATTGAATATATAACATATAAATTTACAAAATATAATTTGGTAATATTGATTAGTTTTTTATGATGATCAAACACCTTCATGTGTATAAATAATGTTTTCATAAAACACATTGTTAGTATGAAATTGATTTTTATTTTCCTTTTTAATAAAATTGGAATCATATAATTTATTTTATAAACAATTTTAAAGTATGTATGAATATTTTTTTAATAATAATCATTCATAATGATCAAATTTCTAGGCTATGACTATATTTTTAAAAAATAATATTAATTGTATATTATTTTCTGGTAGGACAAGACCTTTCATGTAACTAACGTAATGAAAAAAATAAATGTTACATGAAACACAAGATAATCTTGTTGTTGTATATAAAACAAATTAAAATTTATATTTCATGTACCCAATAGATCAAGGGATTTTAATACATTATAAACTATATATATCATAAAATCAATGGAGGTTAAATAATATAATTATTACCTCTTTTCCATGATGATCTTTGAAAAATGGAAATGTTACTAATGCATACATACAACCTACCATATCCATGATCATAACCTACTTTATCATTAAAAAATATATTTCATAATTGATATTAAATGTATATTATATGTATAAAAATTATTGTTTTTTTGTCTTCATTATTATACAGATGATGTAATCATTCATAATTTAATGGGATCAAAATTAACAAATCAAAACAAAGACGAAATACAAATAATATCTTTCCCAAAACAAGACATTATCATGGAATTGTTAATTAACATTTAATAACTGATTATAATTGAATCATATATGATAATAAATATATATAAATATTATTCATAAATATATTTATAATAATTTTATATTTATTATACAAGATGATCAAATTTGTAAAAATTAAGTTGAAACGTCAGGTATGGAACTTATAGTATTTTTTATTTTTTGGAGACATAAGAAAATTCAGTACACATTTAATTTTTTGGGTTTTTAATCCCCATTTGATATTTTATATAATGAATATCCTTTATTACATGGAAATTTGTCTTTTATTTTATGTTATAATTAATTTGTTCTTATGATTCCAATGTTAACTAAAGCAACAAATGATTTCCGACAAAATATTTACTCATATGAGACACATTCCCTAATCACAAGCTATAACTTTTATATGGAATATATAATTCATGTGAATTTATTTTCATATGATTATCGATTAATTAATCAGTATATTCACATTAATTTGAGAATCTATATATCATGTGGTTTATAGTTAAATAGATTCCAATATTGTGCAGAATTTTTGTCTCAATTTTCATTCCTGGAGAAATATGCTGGGTTATGCACCTATCATTTATAATGAAGTGTATTTACTACCAATTTTCTATTTAATAACATGATTACATTTATTCTCATGATATTTAAAGTTATATTAAATTTTATTCCATTATGGTTCTTACAATTCAATTTCACCAAATTTGAAAATAATTTATGTTATAATCTCAACATTTGTCAGGATTATTTATAATTTTGTTTCTAATGGAAAAATATTATGATACAATTCTTATTAAATTCAGTATTGTTCCTTAGATTTAGTAATTCCAATTAAAAAATGTTTTCCATTAATTCACTTCACTTTATGTACTCATGTGTTAAGAGAATATAATTTTTATTAAAAAATCATCAATATTTACTCTTCGGAAAAAATAGTGTTTTCTTCTAAAAAAATGACTTCTAAAAAAATAAAAAATATTTCATTCTTCAAAAAATTTATTATATACATTTTTACCCTTGTTTTACTTTGTACAAAATGTTATAAAACAAATATTTTGATAGATTTCCAAAAAATTCCATTTTTAATTTTACAAAAAATTGGAAAGGAATCGTTAATTAAAAATGTAAAACATGAATGGATTTTCCCAACGTCATGACCATTATTTTCCCTGAAGAATACTGTATTGGGTTTTCAATTTTATTTTAAATAAAAATTATTTTCAAACTATTTTTTTAAAAAAATTTGAATTAGAAATAGAAAATAAATTTCCTCTAAAGAATTATTGAATTGATTTGTAAATCATCCATTATATGTTTTCATATTTATTTTAAATGAAAATAATATAAAAAATACAATTTTGAATTCTTTTAAAAGATAAATTATCAATGATATTTTATTTTCATCATGAAATTTTCTATTTGATACTCCGAAATCATTCTCCATTTATGATAACATCATTTTATGTAACCTATGAACTAAGGATACCATAATTATTCAATCTATGAATGGTTTATCATCACAAGATTTTTATTAAACCCCTTTCAATTACATGGGTTATACCAAGGTAAAATTATAACTAATTCCGCTTCTTTTTTCAACAGTTTTTTCTATAATTAAATGAGGAAATAATTATGAATCGTATCCCTTTTACATATGTTATGATATGATGAAACATTTTGGAAACCCATTTTTTATCATGGTTAATTATAGGATGAATGTTTTATGATCTTTTAGAAAAAGATGTATTATTTTCATTATTTAATTGGTGGTACCTAAATCTCCCTCCAAAACATTGGGAAATGCTGGAAAAATCATGAGTAAATGTGTTATCTGTGAACCAGATTACATATTCAAAATGTTATTGGTGAATATGATTACATGTCCAAAATTATATTCATGATCCTTATTACATGTTCACAATGGTATTCCAAAAACTGATTACATTTTCAAAATGTTATGGGTGAACCTGCTTACAAGTCTACAATGTTATGCAGATAACTAATTACTCGTTCATAATTTTTTGTGTGAACATGATTACATGTTCACAGTGTTATGCATAGACCAATTTTTCATGTCCATAATGTTACGTGGAGATCTGGATTCATGTCCATAAGTTTATTTGAGGGTCTTATTTCATGAACAAAACAAAATTAAGGAACATTTCCAAATAAATACATCTTCATGATGATATATATTGATGTTTATGCCACAAATATAATTCATATTCAAATTTTATGCTGTCATGGATCAGGTTCATTTATTCTCTTTTGATTCATGTATTATGAACATCCAATAATTATTCACTGAATAACAATTATGATCTTTGAAATTTATGGTATGGTTTTGAAGTTTTATGATCATGTTTTATAACCTTATTATCATTATAAGAATACATATATCCCGAGATTACCTATATCGAGTATATGACCTCACAGTTTTTTAGGATTCCCTTGAGCATTTCATGATGAATGGTTTTATGTAGGGTATACCAAAAAATATTACTATATGGGAATATCATTTTGAGATATGATTCATGTATTTCACCAACAGAGATGATTTTGTATATTTTCTCAAAATACAGTAATCTGTTAGGGTCCTCAGACATGTATTTTTTTTGATATATTAAAAATTAATCTACAAAGATAAAATATATATTTATGTAATTTTTGGGTCTCACTTTGAAGGGAGGGATTGTCTCATCCCGTCCCTAGGGGCCCATGTCGTGACTACCCCAGGCCCTACATCCATAGTCCATGGGCTGGAGTCTTTCACTAAAAGGCATAGTCAGTAAAATGGGAAGGCAATGCCTTTAATACTATACAAACACATGGTCCGATAACACATAAAAGAAGTAATTGTGAAGTAATGTACTGTAGAAATGGAAGTGTTGAATGTAAAAGGGGTTGGAATAAAAGACCAACAAAAAGTATGAGTACAACTGAAATGTATAAATAAAACTGAAAGGAATAATGAAACTGAAAAATGGAAAACAATTGCTGAGACGTCCTCTGAGGATCCTACCTGAGGGGTAAGTATAGATCACCACTTTAGCACTCCACATCTTCTTGTATCCTCCTCGTACCACATAGTCATGGTTCCCTCAAACCTCTGTTCAGCTACTCATCGTCTACAGAAGACACAGAAAGATGCGGGTGTAGCCCATGAAGGGGTGAGTGTAACGATACTCAGTAGGGTCCCTGAGACCCCAAAAGGTCTATATTAATTACACAAGGAAAAACACAAAGCAAGATCTCAATCAAAATGCACAAATTAATAGTAAAAATTCATTATTTTATTATCTCAAACTAGGTATTCCACTCATAGAAACATGATTATGATACTGACCCACATAGGATTGAAATAAATGCTAATAGTCAGCCACATATTCTCTAGGCCTAGGAACAAGTAACATTCCCAGTCACTATGTCGAACACCTCGGTGATTGCATAACTCCTCCTCTAACGAGTACAGTGTGCCTGCCACGTCACATAAAGGTGCTTCTCGATAACTTTGGACTTCTGACGTACTCTTGTCGAGTACCATGGGTATACTATGTCACACAGAGGCACTCCCCACCCTAGGACTACCACGTCACATAGTGGTGTCCCCCACATGGCATGCTGGGGTGCTACTCCTATCATGTATTATGGATCTACCGCATCATACAGTGTTGTTATCCACTATGTTTCTACCTCGTCACATAGAGGTTCTCCCCACATGGTCATCGAGTCACTCTGAGTCGAATGATCAACAGTCGTCAAGTCTCTGCCTGTCATAGGGTTTAATACATAGTGCACATTGGAGAGCTACTTCTTAAGCCATTGGTCTTATTTAAACCAAAATTAAGTCCCAAAAAGAATTAACCCTATTATCCTTTGTGTCATAGGGGTTCCAATGCAACAGACGACATGTCAATTGTATGGCATGTCTCTGTGTTATTGTAATTTTAGTGCTGAGGGAATGGTTGGATTTGTGTGTGATCCAACCTGGTTGTACTCCAATATTCTCCAATACACTCATGGAGTAAGTCAAAAAAACCATCTCACTCCAAAGTTCCCAATGTTTTAGGACGTTCGTCAAACAATTTTCTAGTTTAGAGGTTAGGGATCGTTTTATGTAACTGGTCAATACTGAGTCTGGGTCCAGTCCACCTCGGTCAGACCGGTCTGACCCTTTTTGGCTTGGGCCGACCTAGATTGACATGGGTCAACCAAGCCTGACTCAAGTCCGACCAGAACTGGTACATCATTGTATTCTAGGCCCAAACCAACCAAGTCGGGCCGCAGTTCAGGCCACTGGGTCCTGGGTCAGCCCGCTGGGCCACAAGTCATCCCACTGTGTGGTGGGTCGGTCCACTGGGTCAACACGACAGTGGAAACTACTTGGTGGTGTCCGATGCTAGGGATACCCAGGTGCGCCCTGTCCGGGTAGGGATGACGGGCCACAGAGCCACGATAGCGGGTCTACCCGTGGGTGTTTGACCGACACTGTGCCACAAGGCGCCGCAGGTCCATCAAGCCATGACCAGCTAGTTGTGGCTTTGCCACCATGTGTTCTTCTAGTATGTGTCCCATCTACCAGTAGATCTATCAGCCCCTTCTCCCTCCATAGCCAACATTGGTTGCCACCTTCCTACCGTGTGTGCGCACCACCGAGGGCACACCTCACCGCTGCTGGTTCCATAACGGTCGGTTGGTATCTCATCAGACCTCTCCAAGGGAAAGTAATATCACGCCACAACGTCACCAACACCTGTTCGGTGTGTCGGCTGCCTTCCGCCGGTCACCATGATTGACGATTCACGACCCCCTTTTGTGGCATGCATTGACGTTCTGTCCCTAATGTAGTTGTTCGGTATTTTCGCACTGTCGGTGTTTCATGGAGGTGTAGAATTATCAAAGTAGAAAAGGGTTTGGGTTGGGCCGTTATGCCCATTCCATCCTTGTTACCTCACAAACATGAATAGGGTTAAGGGTTTAATTATCTATTGAATTAGAAAATAACAAAAAATCCCCAATAAGTTACCACGAAACAACTACCTACATGAACAGACGAATCGCTAATCATCCCGTTAATCAGTCGGTATGCTTTCTTCATATTTTTCAAAAATGGGGAAGAATAAATCATTCAAGAAAATTTAAATTAATAACCCCATCCTTGTAACCCATTTGAGAGTGTCTGTAGCTTGGAGGTGGGTCGTTGTCCTTCATTACAAGAACACGTTCCCAACTACACCACTCATACGTCATCCTCTAGTTCGGTGTCACCCATCACCAGCCACTAGGATCAGATCCATTGTAGAGACCTGAAGCCTGACGTACATTGACATTACATTACATTTGCGGAATACTTAGTACATAACAAAAACGCAGACACAAGGATCGTAATAGTTTAGTGTCTTTGGAAACTCGGAACGTAATCTTCTAATCGTGGTGAAAGATCTTCAACATCTCCTATAAAGATCTTCCCTTTTTTTTACCTAAAACCTTTGTTTATATCATGGGGAAAAGAAAACATAAAAGGGTGAGCTCAAATGCTCAGTACGGGTAAACAAAAGAAATATCAATCACATCGTATTCATAAGAACATAACATTTTTGAAATCTTAACCTGCAAAAGAGAGCATAATTTCATAATCATGGGATAAATCATGGCAGTGAAAAAGTAATCCCAATAATCATAACTTAAAACATTAAACTTTGTGGCATACACACATAATCATAGAGAATCATTTCTTGTTAGTCAAGACTAATTTCCAAGACTATCTTAGTGGAAAAAGTCCCTTTATGAATCGAGTAACCCTCGTTTCAGTCCTGTTTCACTGAACCGGTATAACCTACCGTTCCAGCCCTGTCTATCTCATGAGATATAAAATCATTACCCAATGCATTGGAGGGAGATATAGGTCCCACACATCTTATAATGAATCCTTTCTTATGTGTGCCACATAATCATAAACCATACATCATAGCGTAACCCATGTAATAAAAATGGGATTCTTAAACAACATGACATCATAAAACAATTCATATAAGATAAAGGAATTCATAAAAATGTTTCCATCACAACATAATCAAATCCATGTAATAATAGGGATAAAAACAGAACCCTTTTATTATCTTTGATGGAAAATAATTTTGATAAAATACTTGAACTCCATTCTTGAGGAAAATATCCTTTCTACTTTAAAAACATTTTTCCTTTCATAACATGTCATACGACTTTAAAATAAAAGAAGTTGATTAAAAATAAACTTGAAAACTTGTAAATGAAGCTTCTTGGAAATAATGTTTTAGAAATCCATTCATGCCGTATAAGTTAAAAAAAACATTCTTTGTACTTTTGTCGGAAAAGTCAAAAAATCACCTCGTACGAAAAAGCGACAAAAGATTCCTTTCATATTCTTTACTAAAAACTCACCGAAGGGTAAAAATGGATTTAAACAATTGTAGGTGGATGTAAATAATACTACATATTGATGAAACATGGATGTGTATGATAAAATACACCCCAGTAAATACTCACGAATAAACAATCTCGGATAAAAATGAGATTGTGATATTTCCCTTATCTTAGATCCGATTTGCTTCGTATGTGTCCGAACCTCCTGTATAATGATTTAAATAATGTCATTGACTTATTACAGAATCATATTAATTGTTATCATATCATATATGGTTCACTTATGACATTATATTACCCGTTCTTTTGTAAATTCCATGTTAAAGAAGCGTTTTGGGTAAAATCATTTCATTTATCGTAGGTGTTTTGACTTTTTGTTCATGACATTATTATTACTTATATCATGATTTAATTACATCCAGAATATAAAATATGATTTATATATCATAAATATTCAGTATATATATATATATAATAGATAGATAAATGAAATGAAAAACACCATTCATGGAGACGGTAGTCCGTACGTACGCATGAACGCTGTTTTTCTTTCTTTATTGTCTTGAATGGAAGTAAGTAGATGACATACATATATATATATACATAAATCCAGTATCATTATTATGTCATATTTTTCATTAGTACTTATTATATATACTTTATAATAATTCATGAATGGTTAATCATTAAGAATGAATCTAATCGCGTCGTGGAGACGGTATTCCGTACGTACGCACGAGCGATGATATCATTTCCATAATTATTGAATTGAATTGGAGTGGATTATACAATATATCAGAATCAATATTATGTTGTAATAACTATGTATAGTTATTCTTTACACCATTATACCCATCCATGTAAGGTGGTGGTGGAAAATAAATTACACCACGGCGTGGAGACGGTATTCCGTACGTATGCACGCGCGGTGATTTCTTTTTCCGTATGATAGATAGATGGTGAAATAGGGTTGTTTCATACTTATAATAACATATCATTATATGAGTGATACTGATGTTATTACTTCATAATGAAACAACCTAAGAAGAATAAGTGGAAGAAGAAATAAAGATGAAAGAATTGGTAACGGTAATTACCTCTTCTTTGAAGCGCCTTTTGGAGACCTCCTCTTAGGGAAATAAAATTGGTCGTTGAGGAAGACCAGAACCTCTAGGATGTTGTTAGGGAAGTGGATAAGCGATTTTGGCAGGGTTTGGCCGAGCTTGAGTGCTCAAATTGGTGTGAGGAGGAGGGGGAGGATGTGTCCTTTTATAAGGGAGGAGAGGGGCACCTTAGGAATATCTCAAAATATTATTTTATTATAATGTCAAGTTCGGTTTTAATTAGCTGGAAATTGATTTATTTCGAGGCTAAGGTGGGGATGGGTCGAAATCCTCTCATCCAATAGAATTTAGACAAGTTTAGATTCCTATTTTAACCTTATCATTTAGATTTAACATTAAGTTAAATAATTTTACTTTTACCGTGTCTTCTTGTGTTCTTATACTATAAGGTTAATAAACTTACTATATCAAGACAAAAGAACCCCAAATTGTTTATTATTAATACATATATCCTTATCTAAGTCATTTGGCCGAACCTTAGATTTTTAGGAATAAAATAACAATTAATAATATAATATTTTATTTAAAAACTATTTTGTGTCAATTTTGACACTATTTGATATATGATTTTTGTGAAAGTCATAACAGAATTATATGTTCGAACCAAGTTGATTAAATCAACACTAATATATAATAGTAACCTAGAAAATTAGTGGAATTCATAAAAATTCTCAAATTATATTTAGTTTGGTGTTTATAACATCAATTATGTCAATATTTCATTAATAAGATAATTACTGCATCATCTTTGTGTCATAAATAAATTAACTTATTTGATGTCTAAAAATTACAAATAAAATACCATTATCTGGGAAATCGTTTTAGCTTTCTAATGAGTATTTACAATCGAATTTATCTTATGTATTACCCTATATTAAAAATGTTTTAGTAAATAAACTTTGATTTTAACTCTTTTAACTCTTCTTTGAATTAAATAATAATAAATGTCCTAATCTAATCCAAGTGGGCCTAAATGATAATATTTTACACTTAAGGTTTATTTTGGTCGAGATACACTTGTCCAATAGAATTAGGACATGTGTTAGGGTAATATTAATATCATGCTTATCCTTAATTACCCTACTTACTTTTAACCGTGGTAAATAAAAGTAAAAAGTTACTATTCACCAAAAATTATTTTCATCTCATTGAACCACATTTTACTTACTGACATCAACCGTGTCTCTCGGATTTTTGAAATTCCATTCACAGAAGCGGTAAAATTAAGTTTTATGAAAAATTCAGTTTTTTAACTACCACTTAGTAGTTACACTATTCATCAAAAATTGATGTTTTTCAGAACAATGCCAAAATTTCATCCTAAGCTATATTTCATATTCCGAATTCAAAAATGAAGTCTATTTTACCAAATTCATAACATAAAAGTTGCATTAATTAATTTTTATAATTAAATCCCAGTGTTAAAACAAATAGCGTGTTTTTAAGAAACAATATCTATCAAAAGATTGACACTTGATTATGTCTGGTTTAAATGTGAAATTACATCCAATGACCAACATTGTATTAAATTGTAAAAATATATTCTAAATATACTTTAAAACCACTCAAATTAATAATTTATCACTATTAATTATTTCGATTAAAAAAGTTGTTTTTAATTATAATTTAGTAATTTTCACTATTCATCAGAATATGAAAGTTATCCAAAATGTACCAAAATTTCACCTTAGGCTAAATTCGATACTCCGAATCCAAAAATGAAGTCCATTTTGAGAGCTAAAATTTCTAAAATTTTAAAATGTGGTTATTACTATTCATAACGGCTAGTTATAATAATATTTTAATAGCATATCGTTGTTTAGTGAAACTCGGTATTGCGTACTACACACGCTATCGAGGAAGGTCGCGATTGCGTGTAATGCAAGGCAAGTCAAGGATGCGTGTTGTGCAAGCTCCTTTTGGTGTAGCGTACAACACAAGACATTAATAAAATTAAAAAGAATATTTTTCATAAAATCTCGGGCTGTTACATTCTTCCCCCCTTAAAATGAATTTCGCCCTCGAAATTCATCGGGGTTATAAATGGTTTACTATTCGAAAGTTTCTTTAATAGAAACCCACATCGTAAAAAAAAATTACCAAAACTTGGATTTAAAAATTAAAGTATGAAATGTAACGATTACCCAAATAAACTAATCACTGGGTTTCCACATAGGTGAAAATATGGATATGGAAGAGAAATCTAACCATCATGTTCTGTTGGAGAGTGGTAGAGAACATGGCTATGGAAAAGCCAATAATCACAAATCCATAAATTTGTGACGATCTAAGGTACCATCCGATTCATCGGGTATAAGATCACTAGGACAACATTTTTGGTTTTCAAGATCATTTCCCTAAAGTTGAAAATTTGAATTGGAATAAATACTTTCTTTATTTTGGTACAATCTCACTATTGTTCGTGCCTAGAACAATTTCCACTTCATCTCTTAAATAAATGAAGTTTAATTTGTTATTCGTGAAGTGTTAGCAGATCATGTGATAGAATGACGGGTCATTCCATCTGTCTCAAACAAAAATTTAGCAAAAATTATATACATAAGTCGATCTATAGTGAGATTAATCACATATGGTTCCTAAAATGGACTTATACTTCATATATCATACTGCTCAATATAATAAAACTAGTTTCTACTAAATAGGGACTTCCTGTAGGCCAGTGGTAGGCGATAAAGGCTAGTCGCACTTCGGTTGTGGGTTCGATTCCCACAGCCTTGTCCGAAGCGATGGGCTGTCGCCCGTCCTGCAGGTTGTCCTTTTTCTAAAACTATATTACTATAACATCCCATAAATAATATCGAAAAAACTTCTATCCTAAAACAATAATAACTTATGTACAACATAATCCATTCCAATCTTTAGTCCTATCCATAATACTGCAGTCCATTCTCATAACATAGTGAAAACGATTACCAGAGATTTAATACAATCGTTGATCCCCATATATCATAAGATATATCTTGTTGGACACATTCCAAACATTCAAAGGCCTTAATCTTGTACTCTCTTGAATAACCATTGAACCTTAGTGAAAACTTGAATGCAGTTAAAAGTTAACACTTTCCACATACCAAAATCCTCAAAATTCTATATACTCAAACTATGATATCACTTAGTCCTTATATCAATCATGAGCTCATGAATACTGTTAAACATTTCATTTTCTTGTTTTCCCTTCATTATGCGCATAATATCTCAATCACTTTGAATACCACACTAGACCAATACATAAATATTCCAATATTCCAAGATACAACATTATTTTGGAATCCCATTACATAAACACTTAATCATTCCACCACATCGTTGTCATATTCAACATTGCCAATAGTGATCGCATGTGACTTCCCT
This sequence comes from Viscum album, assembly GCA_963277665.1. Lineage (NCBI taxonomy): Eukaryota > Viridiplantae > Streptophyta > Magnoliopsida > Santalales > Viscaceae > Viscum > Viscum album. Next base: position 1,702,093,940 of record OY728127.1, read on the forward strand.
TTGTCCTTTTCCTTAAGAGGTTGCTCATGTCGATCATCACTAACCCTTGGATTAGGGCATTTATTAGCATAATTCCCCATTTCCTTGCACTTGATGCATTGAAGTGTTGGTTGTACGTTCTCTGCAGTGTTTGCTTTATTCAATTCATTAGAATCCCATTTTCCATTACTTCGACACTCAGCTGCTCGATGACCTTCTTTTCCACACTTAAAACATTTTCTAGTCCCTTTAAGACAATATCCATCATGCTTCATTCCACACTTTGTGCATAAGGAAACATTCATCTTATTTTCACCATTATTCTGAGATTTCTCCTTGAACTCCATCTTTCGTTTCTTGTCAAAACCATGAGATGGATATGTAACACCAACTTCCCTTTCTACCTTGATAGCACAACGCACAATTTCTTCATAGCTACTGAAGTCTCTTATAGCTAATGCCCTTCGAAGACTTGGTTTTAAGCCACTGAAAAATCGATCAACTTTACTTTCAGGTTGGATGATAATACCAGAAGCGTACCTTGCAAGTCTTGTAAAATTTTCTTCATAGGTACCAACAGATTCATCATCCCTTTTCTTCAGTTCAAGAAACTCTTTCTCCATCTTTGTTCGGAGAATACGAGGGAAGTACTTATTGAAAAATAAGTTCTTGAACTCGTCCCATTCCATAGACTCAATTTTATCCCTTTGACTCGTATTCTTAATAAGATTCCACCATTGATCAGCATCTCCTTCCAAACGATACACTGCTAGGATGACTTTATCATGTTCAGAACATTGAAGAATAGAAAATATCTTTTCAGTAGTACTAATCCATTGTTCAGCAACTAATGGATCAGTAGACCCACTGAAAGAAGGTGGACGCTGCCTCATGAAGGATTCAACAGAATGTTGCTCCTTCCTTTGCTCGTTTGGAAGTCCTGCATGATTCATAGCTTGAGAAAGTTGTGTGAGCATGGATACAAGATTTTGCATTCTGGCTCCCATATCGTTTGGTTGCTCATGGGGACAATCATTGCATTGCCCATCACATTCCGCATTAACACGGTTCCTTCGGGTTCCAGCCATCGTCTAAAACCCCAAAAGAATAGTATGAGAGGAAAAAATCATGCTAGCGAAAACAACATAATAAAGGGGTAGTACCCTCAATATCTAACATCTTAGGTTAAATTCGAAGATCGTTAGCGCAATTCTAGGACTATAACCTATACGTATACTTAACCTTAGAGACATCCCTAGACATACCTTAGAAATATCTCTAGGGATCTCACTAACGTTTTCGCATCCTAGTTTCCAAAGGTTGACTAAACCTTTCCTCTGATACCAACTGTAGAGACCCGAAGCCTGACGTACGTTGACATTACATTACATTTGCGGAATACTTAGTACATAACAAAAACGCACACACAAGGATCGTAACAGTTTAGTGTCTTTGGAAACTCGGAACATAATCTTCTAATCGTGGTGAAAGATCTTCAACATCTCCTATAAAGATCTTCCCTTTTTTTTACCTAAAACCTTTCTTTATATCCTGGGGAAAAGAAAACATAAAAGGGTGAGCTCAAATTCTAAGTAAGGGTAAACAAAAGAAATATCAATCACATCGTATTCATAAGAACATAACATTTTGGAAATCTTAACCTGCAAAAGAGAGCATAATTTCATAATCATGGGATAAATCATGGCAGTGAAAAAGTAATCCCAATAATCATAACTTAAAACATGAAACTTTGTGGCATACACACATAATCATAGAGAATCATTTCTTGTTAGTCAAGACTAATTTCCAAGCCTATCTTAGTGGACAAAGTCCCTTTCTGAATCGAGTAACCCTCGTTTCAGTCCTGTTTCACTGAACCGGTATAACCTACCGTTCCAGCCCTGTCTATCTCATGAGATATAAAATCATTACCCAATGCATTGGAGGGAGATATAGGTCCCACCCATCTTATAATGAATCCTTTCTTATGTGTGCCACATAATCATAAACCATACATCATAGCGTAACCCATGTAATAAAAATCGGATTCTTAAACAACATGACATCATAAAACAACTCATATAAGATAAAGGAATTCATAAAAATATTTCCATCACAACATAATCAAATCCATGTAATAATAGGGATAAAAACAGAACCCTTTTATTATCTTAGATGGAAAATAATTTTGATAAAATACTTGAACTCCATTCTTGAGGAAAATATCCTTTCTACTTTAAAAACATTTTTCCTTTCATAACATGTCATACGACTTTAAAATAAAAGAAGTTGATTAAAAATAAACTTGAAAACTTGTAAAGGAAGCTTCTTGGAAATAATGTTTTAGAAATCCATTCATGCCGTATAAGTTAAAAAAAACATTCTTCGTACTTTTGTCGGAAAAGTCAAAAAATCACCTCGTACGAAAAAGCGACAAAAGATTCCTTTCATATTCTTTACTAAAAACTCACCGAAGGGTAAAAATGGATTTAAACAATTGTAGGTGGATGTAAATAATACTACATATTGATGAAACATGGATGTGGATGATAAAATACACCCCAGTAAATACTTACGAATAAACAATCTCGGATAAAAATGAGATTGTGATATTTCCCTTACCTTAGGTCCGATTTGCTTCGTATGTGTCCGAACCTCCTGTATAATGATTTAAATAATGTCATTGACTTATTACAGAATCATATTCATTGTTATGATATCATATATGGTTCACTTATGACATTATATTACCCGTTCATTTGTAAATTCCATGTTAAAAAAACGTTTTGGGTAAAATCGTTTCATTTATCGTAGGTGTTTTGACTTTTTGTTCATGACATTATTATTACTTATATCATGATTTACATACATCCAGAATATAAAATATGATTTATATATCATATATATTCAGTATATATATATATAATAGATAGATAAATGAAATGAAAAACACCGTTCATGGAGACGGTAGTCCGTACGTACGCATGAACGCTGTTTTTCTTTCTTTATTGTCTTGAATGGAAGTAAGTAGATGAAATACATATATATATACATAAATCCAGTATCATTATTATGTCATATATTTCATTAGTACTTATTATATATACTTTATAATCATTCATTAATGGTTAATCATTAAGAATGAATCTCATCGCGTCGTGGAGACGGTATTCCGTACGTACGCACGAGCGATGATATCCTTTCCATAATTATTGAATTGAATTGGAGTGGATTATACAATATATCAGAATCAATATGATGTTGTAATAACTATGTATAGTTATTCTTTACACCATTATACCCATCCATGTAAGGTGGTGGTGGAAAATAGATTACACCACGGCGTGGAGACGGTATTCCGTACGTACGCACGTGCGGTGATTTCTTTTTCCGTAGGATAGATAGATGGTGAAATAGGGTTGTTTCATAATTATAATAACATATCAGTATATGAGTGATACTGATGTTATTACTTCATTATGAAACAACCTAAGAAGAAGAAGTGGAAGAAGAAATAAAGATGAAAGAATTGGTAACAGTAATTACCTCTTCTTTGAAGCGCCTTTTGGAGACCTCCTCTTAGGGAACTAAAATTGGTCTTTGAGGAAGACCAGAACCTCTAGGATGTTTCTGGGGAAGTGGAGAAGAGATTTTGGCAGGTGTTGGCCGAGCTTGAGTGCTCAAATTGGTGTGAGGAGGAGGGGGAGGAGGTGTCCTTTTATAAGGGAGGAGAGGGGCACCTTAGGAATATCTCAAAATATTATTTTATTATAATGTCAAGTTCGGTTTTAATTAGCTCCAAATTGATTTATTTCAAGGATAAGGTGGGGATGGGTCGAAATACTCTCATACAATAGAATTTAGACAATTTTAGGTTCCTATTTTAACCTTATCATTTAGATTTAACATTAAGTTAAATAATTTTACTTTTACCGCGTCTTCTTGTGTTCTTATACTATAAGGTTAATAAACATACTATATCATGCCAAACGAACCCCAAATTGTTTATTATTAATACATATATCCTTATCTATGTCATGTGGCCGAACCTTAGATTTTTAGGAATAAAATAACAATTAATAATATAATATTTTATTTAAAAACAATTTTGTGTCAATTTTGACACTATTTGATATATGATTTTTGTGAAAGTCATAACAGAATTATATGTTCGAACCAAGTTGATTAAATCAACACTAATATATAATAGTAACCTATAAAATTAGTGGAATTCATAAAAATTCTCAAATTATATTTAGTTTTGTGTTTATAACATCAATTATGTCAATATTTCATTAATAAGATAATTACTGCATCATCTTTGTGTCATAAATAAATTAACTTATTTGATGTCTAAAAATTACAAATAAAATACCATTATGTGGGAAATCTTTTTAGATTTCTAATGAATATTTACAATCGAATTTATCTTATGTATAACCCTATATTAAAAATGTTTTAGTAAATAAACTTTGATTTTAACTCTTTTAACTCTTCTTTGAATTAAATAATAATAAATGTCCTAATCTAATCCAAGTGGGCCTAAATGATAATATTTTACACTTAAGGTTGTTTTTGGTCGAGATACACTTGTCCAATAGAATTAGGACATGTGTTAGGGTAATATTAATATCATTCTTACCCTTAATTACCCTACTTACTTTTAACCGTGGTAAATAAAAGTAAAAAGTTACTATTCACCAAAAATTATTTTCATCTCATTGAACCACATTTTACTTACTGACATCAACCGTGTCTCTAGGATTTTTGAAATTCCATTCACAGAAGCGGTAAAATTAAGTTTTATGAAAAACTCAGTTTTTTAACTACCACTTAGTAGTTACACTATTCATCAAAAATTGATGTTTTTCAGAACAATGCCAAAATTTCATCCTAAGCTATATTTCATATTCCGAATTCAAAAATGAATTCTATTTTACCAAATTCATAACATAAAAGTTGCATTAATTAATTTTTATAATTAAATCCCGCTGTTAAAACAAATAGCGTGTTTTTAAGAAACAATATCTATCAAAAGATTGACACTTGATTATGTCTGGTTTAAATGTGAAATTACATCCAATGACCAAAATTGTATTAAATTGTAAAAATATATTCTAAATATACTTTAAAACCACTCAAATTAATAATTTATCACTATTCATTATTTCGATTAAAAAAGTTGTTTTTAATTATAATTTAGTAATTTTCACTATTCATCAGAATATGAAAGTTATCCGAAAAGTACCAAAATTTCACCTTAGGCTAAATTCGATACTCCGAATCCAAAAATGAAGTCCATTTTGAGAGCTAAAATTTCTAAAATTTTAAAAGGTGGTTATTACTATTCATAATGGCTAGTTATAAAAATATTTTAATAGCATATCGTTGTTTAGTGAAACTCGGTATTGCGTACTACACACGCTATCGAGGAAGGTCGCGATTGCGTGTAATGCAAGGCAAGTCAAGGATGCGTGTTGTGCAAGCTCCTTTTGGTGTAGTGTACAACACAAGACATTAATAAAATTAAAAAGAATATTTTTCATAAAATCTCGGGTTGTTACATCCGTCCTCTAAGGGTTGGTTGTCATAGCTCTCCTTCAGCACATCTTTTCTTGGGTAAGCTTTACTGATACCCCTCCCCATGCACCATATATATATGATAAGGGTAGGGTATGTAAAAATGTTGGTGTTTAATGGGGATCATCAATTTGGATGCTTCATAATTCACCAATGAGGAAATTACTTAGGGTAGGCGGGTCAGTCTATTTATTGGTTTGACACATCCCTAGCACCACCCCTTTGCTTATCCATTGGAAAATATTATAAAAAAATAATAAAATAATTTATTTTCTATTCCTTAAAAATTCACAAAACATATCTTTTTTTTTCGGACCTATTGTTGTCTATGTAAATCCTTCCTTAAGAGAATCATGGCGATGCAGATTCAACGAGACCCTCATATTTTTAATCCGATCAACAATTCAAAAGTTAGAAAACACAACTGAAGCATTTACTAAACTTACCCAGGAATATTTTTAAAAATTTATTCAGGGCACTCCGATTCTTAGAATAACACGCCATCAATTTTCACCAACTTTTAATAATTCCAAACATTTAAAAATATTACATGGAGAAGCTGGTTCTTTAACTTCTCCCCGCCATAGGGATTTTCATCCCTAAAACCCAAAACATATACTTATAAAACAAATGGAGGTACTGAGAACGAATATGAGTCTCTCAATCCCATGTGCTCTCCTAGAGGTTCATGTGATACCAGTGAATGCTCACAAAAATTATCAATTGCCCACGAAGGACGCACTCCTGTCTATCCTTAATCTCTACTGGATCATCCGTAAACATCATCGGATTGTCTATGTCCAGCTCTCTATGGTCCATGATATGAGAAGGTTCATTCTTATATCACCATATCTGGGATACGTGGATTTCATTGTGCACCTTCACAAACTGCGGGGAAAGTGCAATGCCATATGCCACCTCACCAACCCTCTAAAGTATAATAAAAGTCCTAATAAACCTCAGTGAGAACCTTCCGCCTTGGCCAAATCATCATAGTCACCATCGAGAAGAAACATGCAAGAAAATGTGTTCCCCTCCTGGAACTCCAGAGGTCTCTATATATTTTCGGCATATTACTTTTATCTTCTCTATGTAGTCTTCATACACTGTTGGATGATATGCACCTTCTTGGTGGTGGCTCATACCAACTCTGGACCCATTAGTGATTTCTTCCCTGGGTTAGTCCATCATATATGTGATATGCAAGGTCGACCGTATCAGGCCTCGAATGATGCCATACCGACGGTGGAGTGATAACTATTGTTGTATGTGAACTCCAACAAGGTAAATTGATCCTCCCAACTATGACTAAATTCTATTATAGTTGCACATAGTATGTCCTCTAGTATTTGAATGGTCTGCTCTGTCTGACCATCTGTCATAGGATGAAAGGAAGTGTTCAAACATAGTTAAGTCTTGAACTCCTCCTATAATCCATTCCACAACCATGATATAAAATAAGTGTCACTATGATAGAAAATTATCGACGACACCCTATAGAGTTGCACAATCTCTAGAACGTAGAGTCATCCCAATCCCTCTACTGATCCATGCTCTCAGATAAGTAGTATGTGGGATAAATTTTCAGGATGCTCAATGATCATCCAATTGGAGTAATGTCCCATGGACATATGTGGAAGCCCTATAACAATGTCCATTGAGATCCCATCCCACTTCTACTCCAGAAACTCTATTGGATGATATAAGCCTACTGGAACCTGATGCTCGACCATCACATGCTGACAATTGAGGCATCATGAAACAATCTCCAACACTACCTTCTTCATCCTTGGCCACCAGTGCTGACGGCAGAGGTCCTAGTACATCTTTTCCACACAAAGATGTACCACCAGAGGGGACGTATGGAAATCCCTAAATACTTCCACTCGTAGAACCCCTCATACCATTGTATTTCCTATGAAGAGGATGTCAAAAAACCCACCTTCATAAAATCAATTAGGTTCTTGTCTTGGGGATATCTATGCACATTGTGCCTCGCAGTCAGTTTCCCCAAGCTACGCCTCCATGTATCATTGAAGAAGTGGGGGTGTGACTATCAAAGATTGGAGTTATGTTGCTCCATCTATATCCATGATGGATATCTACAATGCGGCTAGCTGCTCTATTGCCTCACTCAGCAACTGCAGACCTAACCTCCTTCTGAGTGCATATGATACCATGTTACATTTCCCATGAGTATAGACTATCTCAAATTCATAGTCCTAGAGGAACTCTATTCATCATCGTTTTCTTAGGATCAGGTCTTTCTTATAGATGATATACTTGAGAGTCATGTGATTAGAGTATAATGTTAAACATTCTACCATTATTTAATGCCACCACATATTCAAGGATACAACCACTTCTGCTATCTCCGGGTCATGTGTAGCATAGATCTTCTCGTCCTATCTCTGCTTTGGTGATAATTAAGTGATCATTTCTCACACCTTCATCAAAACACACCCATGTCTCGTCCATGATTTGTCCCAGTAGACTACATACCCAACTCCCTTTTCTGGTAGATGCAAGATGCAGTCACCCATCATTCTCGGCCTCATCTCTTGGAAATAGTAATGAAATATATCCATCCATACGACGGGAGGCCCCTTATTCGTCAACATAGACAAGGGTGCCGCAACTCTGGAAAAGACTGGCATGAATCTCTAGTTTTATCTAGCCATCCCCCTAAAACATCACAAATCGATCACACTCCTGGGTTGCTCCCTAGAAATAATGGCCTCTATCATCACTGGATCCACTGGAACTCCATCTACTGAGATAATGTGTCCTAGAATGTGGACCTATTGTATCCAGAACTAGAACTTCGAGAGCATTACATAATTTTGGTGCTCTCTAAGTGTACCCTGATCTATTTGTAGATGATAAGCATTCTCCTCCACCATCACAGAGTACAACAAGTTGTCATCGATGAACACCACCACAAAGAGATCTAGGTATGGCTGAATGATCTTGTTCATGAGTCCCACGAACACTATTGGTGAATTGGTCATGTCAAAAGGCATCACCAAGAACTCATAATAGCCATACTGACACCTGAAGGCCATCTTCTTCACATCCTCATCTCAAATCCTGAGCTGATGATATCCTGAACTAATTTCTATCTTTGATAACAAAAGGACTCCATTTAGTTGATTTTAAAGATCATCAATCCTTGGATGTGGATACTTGTTCTTAACGGTTACCAGGTTCAGGCACCAGTAGTCCACACAGATTCTCAAACTATCAAATTCCATTATAGAGATAAAAATCGTGGCATCGCATGGGGAAACACTAGGTCTTATGAACCACTTTTCCTATAAGTCCTTTAGCTGTACCCAAAACTCACAAAGCTCCACAGGAGCCATCCGATATGTAGGTGTAGATATTTGTGTCATTACATGGTAGAGGTTAATGTACAATTCTACCTCTCTGCTTGGTGGTAGGCCAGGAACATAGTCAAGATGCCATCGACATACTGGTACCCTACTATTGGATTGATCAGACTATCAACATTTGTTTCTCTGAAGGAAATGTTGGCCAACTGATGAGTAATCGGCTGTACCCTCCTCTGAATAAATCTATACTGTGCTTCAAAAGTTCCCTTTTATCCAGCAACGAGAAACCTAATCCCATCTGTGAAGACACACCCCACATTTCGCCTTATATATTCAATCTGAGCATGGACTGTAGATAACATGTTCATACCTAAGATAATGTCATATGGCCTCGACGCCGCTACTAGGAGATCCCAGCCAATGATCTCACCTCCAAGAGTAATCTCAAACAGTCCGCACTAGTGTGTAATAGTCGAATCCACTCTTGTAGGAATTTCTAGGTGTAAGGATCGATCCAAAGAATCCACCCAAATCTCTGAGCTCCAAATGAGGGTCGTGACAGAAAAAGAGTGACTAGAACTTATGTCTATATGTACATCAGATATGGTGGATTATACACAGATCATACCTCTAATCATATCTAGAGCACCGTTGTTTTAGGCATCGGCTACCTGGGGCAGAGATTGTCCCTATCCTCTTGCATCCTGTGGTCGGGGTGTACCACATGGAAGTGGTGGTTTTAGAACCTCGAAACGATGCCCTCCACCTACAGCACGGCTAGCTCCTCTTCTATGTCTGCATGCTGCATAGGGACCTCTTTTCTCGTACCTCTTCCCCTGCCTTAATGGTCCCCCGACCATCTATTGGTCATATGTACGGCGGGTCAAGAGATCAGGAGCCATGTGACCCTACCTTCCGCACCTATATCACTACATGTACATTGCCTAACCTCTTCTTCCTCACGAGCTCCACACCTCCGACCCTATTCCCTAGGATGATCCACCAAAAGATCTAGTCTAAATATACCTCTATTTCATCTGCCTATGACCAACCGTAGATGACTCTGCCATGTGTTTCCTGATGGTGTGTCCCGCTGTCAATGCCTACTCAGCTAGGAATCTTTCCACCAAAAGTTCCCACTCTAGAACCATAGTCGGAGTCAGTATGCTGAGTGATACCCTCGATGATATGATCTCTCTTTGGAGACCCTACTCAATGTACTTTCCCCTGAAGAAAGGTTCATGTATCATGTCGGTTGAGTAGTGATAGAGATCATTGAACCTCTCCGGGTACTGGTCCACAGTCATGAAGCCTAGTTTTATGTGCAACTGCTCCAGTATAAGAACAGAGCATAAGTTTTTTTGGATGAACATTGATCTAAATAATCCATCGATGTATGACTAGATGAGGGGCACCTTGTCGTGTATTTGGAGCATCTGGATTCACCATCTCCGTACCACTGCATGAAAAAGTATTGTTGCTACATCACCATAAAATTAGTTGGTGTCCCAACTAAGTTAGAAACTCTAGCCACATCCTCTAGCCAATACCCACCCTCCTAAGGATCTATCTCGCCTAAAAACATCAGGGGCCTCTGCTGCTGGAATATGGGAATCGCGCATAGTCAGTATGTACCCTCTGCTAGTGGGGCTGGTTGAAATGGATAACCAATGTATGGTGGTGATGCTGGTTCACCACCAGAAGGTGCTAACGCTGTATGAGGGACCTGCACTGAGGACTCATCTCTCGGTGGTACTTCATCGCAAACTCTCTCAGGAATCTTGGATTGCTATCTATGTGGCTGTATCTTGAAATAAGATAAATGTTCCACGGTCAGTATGTTAAACCTGGTGAGACGACTCAAGAGATCAAGAAGAAAACATTCGAAGACACATAAAATAAGTGTTTTCATGCGCTGAATCGGAAATTAGGAATCAAGGTCTTGGTGTACTGATATGTCGCCCGCAAAACCGACACTGGAATCCCCAAACTGAAATCCATAACCATTATACATAACACTATTTTCACATAGAAATGATCATATTCCTAGTTTTTCATTATAATTTAAGGCCTCTAATACCATGTTGTTAGGACCCATCCCCAAGGGCATGTGCTGTGACATCCCCTAGCCTCCATTCTGCAGGCCATGGTCTAGCGACTAGCACCAAAAGGCGTATTTCCGAAAATGAAAAGGCATTACTTTTAAAATTGTACAAACACACTCTCCAAGAATACAAATAGAAGAATCTTTGAAGTAAAAAAGAAATCAAAAAAATCAGTGTTGAATATAAAAGGGGAGAGTATAGTCCCAACTGAATGTACTTGTTCAACTGAAAAATAAAAATACAAATGAAAGGAATAGTACTACTGAAAAAGGGTAAATTACTACTGGGTCGTCCTCCGATGATCCTATATGAAGGGTAGGTAGAGATACCCTCCTCAGCACTCTACGTACACCTATCTCCTCTATGTACCACCTAGTCCTGGATCCCTCAAATATAAGTCCAGTTTCTCATCATTTGAACAAGACACAACAAGGTGCAGACATAGCCCGTATAGGGATCAGTATAACGATACTCATTAGGGACCCCAGAACCCTCGATGGTCTTTCATAATTCCACAAGGAAAACAAAAAAGAATGATCTCAATAAAAAAGCACAAAGCAATAGACACAACTCAATTAGAGTAAAAGTTAAAACAAGGTGTAAAAATCAGAGAAATAGGATTATGATGATAACCCACAAAGGATCTTAATGAATGCAGATAGCAAGCCAAGTATTTTCTAGGCCTAGGAAAATGTCACATTCCCAGTCACAACGATGAACACCAAGGATACGGGAAAACTCATCCTCTAACCAGTACAGTGGGCATATCGCATCACATAGAGGCACTTCCAACTAACCTTGGAGTGTTGAGGTACTCTACATTTCGAGTACCATGGGTCCGTCATGTAACAAAGCGGCGCTCCCCATCATGGGTCTGCGACATCACACAGAGGCGCTCCCCCTTGTGGTCTGTTGAGAAACATCTCCTATCGAGTACCATGGGACTGTCATGTCACATAGAGGCTCTCTACACCATGTGTCTGCCTCTTCACAGATAAGTTCTCCCCACTAGGTCGTCATGTCAATTTTAGTAAAAATATCAACAGTCATCATATCTTAGCCAGTTGTAGGGTTCTGTAAGTAGTGTACTTAGGAGAAATTCTCCCTAAGCCATCAGTCATATTTTATCCTTCACGATGCCTCAAAAAGAAGTAACTCGATGATCAATCATATCACAGGGGTTCCAACGAATAGAGGTCACGTCAATCAGATGCCCGATCTATGCATTATTGGCATTTCAGTGCCAAGGTCCGGGTTGGATTCGGGTGCGATCTAACCCAGACGTACTCCATGATTCTCAAAAACTTTCATAGAGTAAGTAAAAATTATTTCCTCACTCCAAGGATCCTGACGCCGTAGATGGTTCGTCAAACGGGGGTCAGTTTTAGAAGATAGTGCATGTTTTGTGAATCTTGTCAGTGTTAGTTCAGGGTCCTATCTGCCTCGTTCGAACCATCCCAAGCCAGTTCGGCATGGCCTAAACCAGATCGACCTGGGTCTTCCCAGCCTGAATTTGGATCGACCCGATCTAGCTGGGTTGTGGGTATGGCTTCTAGGCCGTGGGTCGGCCTGTAGGGCGGTAGGTCGGTCCGCTTGGCCGACCCGTCAGTGCCACCCGGCTAGCAGCGTGGGCTGCTAGGGATACCCATACGTAACACGTCTGGTTAGGGCTCAAATGGAATAGATCCACATTATGGGGTCAACTTGCATGGGTCGAACCAACATATAAATCCCTGGAATTTATGTGTAATTTTTTTTCCTAAATACATGGGAATTTAGCGAGTCCATGAAAATTGGCGGCGCGTGATTCCAAGACCCACTGTGCCTAGAATCAACTTTTGCAGATTTTTTCAGGTGCCTTCAGTAAACGTATGAGAGGGTTTTAATAAAATTTGAACCGGTGCTCGGAATTGAAATCTGAGGGCACTGTTGAACTCAGAGTGCCGGTATTCGCTTAAGGAAACTTTCATCTCGATGGCAGAGGATCGTAAATAAAAGATAGTTTTTGGATTTTTATATAATTAAATAAAAATATGTTTGTGTAAATTTTTTTTTATTATTTGGTTAAAATCTCCATGTGGAGTTTGGAGGTGGGGACCACCAAACCGTAACCTCTCCTTAGAGGTTTTGGAGGTGGGGCCCACCCGAACCATACCTCCTCTTCCTGTTTAATTTGGTGGGGACCACCCGAGGTTAAAACCTCTTAAAATCCCCGTTACGTGGGGAGAAACCTATTGAGCTCTCCAATTTATGGTGTCATGTCCACTCCATTAATTAATTCAGCACATCAATTAATTAATTTGAATTTTTTTGAATTTTTTTCCAATGATTCAATAATATATAAGAATAATCTATTATTTTGGTTGGCATTTATGTTTGGGTGGAACTTGGGAGAGGAGAGTACTTGGGAGAATGCTCTGAGCGAAGAGCGTGCTCCACTGACAAAGAATGCTCCAATCGATGAAGAACGTCAAACTCGTCCCCGAATTTGACTTCCTTGATGAGATCCTCCTTCAACGTAGGGTGTGTTTGTCTTCAAATAATCGATGTCTTCCTTCCCGCGGCTTCATGAATGAACAACGAACAAATTTAGGGTTTCAAGATTGTTAATTGTTGCATTTTCTTCATTTTTTGTTGAGGATTATAATTAGAAGGTTAGTGCTATGAACCTAATGTGGAGGGTGTTGGCTGAACTAACATGCCCCGACTCCTCCACTTTCTTTGAGGAATTTGACACTAATCACGGAATGAGACCAGGATGAGCAATTATCATCAACAATAATTAAAAATCAAAGGTGATATCCTAAGGAGTGAATAGCTACTTCTGAAACAAGAATTGGGCCACCCGAACAAGACCGGTGACCCACAGAAAGTTTGCCAACAGATTTAATCGACGAACGTTACCACATTACGGCAGGGGCGCAACCAAGCTTCCGGAGGAGTAGCCATGCCCGAAGGGCCATAGTAGTGCAGTGGAAGCCAGTGCAAGCCCGACCGCGAAGAAAAACCAGCAGCTTGAGCCACCAGGATTCTAGGGAAGGCACGACGCAACTGTGTCGTGTGGTGGACAAACAAGGGGGCCATAGCGGTGCAGCAGAAACAGACACATTGTCGTCCATGCAAATCACCAGTTTCCTGAGCTATCGGGTTGCCCAAGGATGCGTGGAGAAACATTGCTAAGAGGGGGTTGGATGGCCGCTCGGCCATCTGGGAGTACCAGGACCCTTTACTGGGTACACCGTGATGCGGTCTGGAACCATGTGGCACCGGTTTTGGAAACCACCAGAATGGATAAGGCGTTCAGGATACCAGGGGGCGAGGCCTCCCCCCCGAACGTGGCAAGGGCATAACCCATGGGCTTCCAGGTATGGGTCTCTCATGAGCCAGATCTTATTCGGGCCGGGACGCCCAGCGGACCGGGCCGGACCCCCAGACAGGGACGGACCTGCGGACCAGGTCGGGCCTACGAACCGGGTCGGACCCCAATCCGGACCCGTTTGACCTATTTCCACTCTTTTTTCTTTAACATGAGCTATGGTCATCCTATTGAAGAACCTTATATGGGAAGGGAAACCTTGGAAGTAGACAGTTCTTTTGGTATACACCATGTGTGGTTTGGACACAGTTGGGGTACATCCCAGTTGGATCAAACGTAATTCCAACTGGGTCCTAGGAATGGAAATGTCAATAACTCTCAGACCAAGCATCAGATTGACACATCGTCTATCGCATTGGGTTTCTTATAGAAAGGTGGATAGTTTGGATTAACAAACATGGAACACCTTGGTAATTTATGTATTGACACTTGGCATGAGGGTCAAACCCTCTTGGAATCATGAATGCTTTGGGCGGAACCATGTGGCTGGCTGCACTATGATGACTGTTCCTGGATCCTGTGTCGGTTCGACAACTCCGAATACTGTTCCTTGTTCTTGTGTTGGTTCGACAACACCAAAGACTATTCATGGATCCTGTATGGGTTTGACAGCTCTGTTTACTATTCCTGGATCCTTTGTGGGTTTGACAGTTATGATTTCATTTCCTGGATCCTGTGTGGGTTCAATAGAATAGTTGTTTCAGTGTTTACATCTGATCATCTCTATCACTCTGCATATGTTGTATACATGTGTGAGTTGAGTCAGTGGCTTCTGTTTTTTCCTCATGATTGAGATGGGTTACATTATAAAATAGGTATTTGTATGGGAATATACCCAAGTAATGGTTATTTTTTGACTTCAAACTATGTTGTTTATCCTTGGTGGATTTTGAGAGACCTTGACGGTCTCAGGGTCCCTACTGAGTATCACTATACTCATCCCAACACTGGCTATACCTGAACCTTGTTGTGTGGGATGTAGAAGACAAACAACACTGACTGATGCTGAGAGTACCAGGAATGGACGATACCCGATGGTGGATCATACGACGTGTCGGCACATGTGGGACACTGATACACGTGGAGTGGTGATGAGGCTATACGTACCTATCATTCAGGTAGATTCCGTGGTGTACAAACCACGAGCTACTTTTCACCTTTCATCCATTTTGGCCTTTTCAGTTGTACATGAACTTTACAGTTAGGCCTGTATTTCCGGCCCCTTTACTTTTCAGCACTCTTTTTATACACTTTTACTTATTGTTTTGTGTCTAGTTGTGTGCTTTATTGTGTGTTTTTATAGTTATACTGGAAATTCCTTCCCAGATTTGTGGAATTATGCCTTTGGTGCTAGTCACCATCCCTTGGCCTAAGGATGGCAGGCTTGGGGTAGTCACGTCAAGGGCCCTGGGGGACGGGTCGTGAAAATTTTGTATTATAGGAGTCAGTTCAACTACATGACATATGACTCTGATCTATTCTATAAAGCAATAGAGTTAAGGGTACTGAGTGTGGTTTTCAGTTCATGGAGTCCAGTGTTGGTGTGGAAGCCGACATATCCATACACTAGGACTTGAATTTCTGATTTATTAATCAGTGCATGAAAACACTGATTGCATTTATGTTTCAAGAGTTTTCGTGGTGATATTTTTTAGTCAGATCACCAGGTATAATTTATTGAATGTGGCACACCTGTTTCATATCAGTGTTTCTCATGTTCCAGTGCCAGAGGCCACCTAGGTTTAGGGGTGAGATGGATCTGTAGGCAGTAGAGGATTGGCTGGAGGCTATGGTGAGAGTCTTCATACTAGTAGGGACAGCAGGCCACCTTATGGTGAACCTTCTCGTGAGTCTCCTTCAGGAAGCTTTAGGAATATGGTGGAGCCTAATGCTACAGGTGCAAGACGAGGTGACAATACTTTGGGCAGACTTCGAGAGCCTGTTTTGGGTGTAGTTTTTTCCAGACAACCTACATGCAGTGCAGATATAGGAGCTACTTAATCTACAGCAGGGTAGCATGATGGTGGAATAGTACTCAGTGAGGTTCACCAACCTATTTCACTACAAGATAAATATGGTGTGATAACCATTCTTCAGGGACTGGACTATCGAGCAGGGGATCAGGAGAGAGATTAGGACTATGATGATCTCCCTACGCATCCCAACACAGGTGGTGGTGTTGGAGATAGCCCTCATAGTGGAGAGTTTCCATGCTAATCAGTCACTAGAAGCGTGACCCCCCACCGGGTGACACATAGAGGAGTCTTCTGCAGTATACAGAAAACAAATGTCGCAGAGTTCCATGCTGATCAGACCATCTGACGGACAACCTCAGGACACGGGTTCGGTTGTGCGAGGTACATGAGACAGATCTAGACATTCAAGGAATAAGAAGTGTGTCACAGGTGGATGGTAGGTTCACATGGCTTTTGACTGTCTGAACCACCGTTTGGATGATCATCAGACCATTGAGGGACCTCCCAGGTAGAGGCTGAGGATCGATTGAGGTGATCCGCAAGGCACATGCAGATGTGGTAGAGGAGCTGGTCATGCAGCTGCTGGTGGATGATGTTACGAGGTGTTACCACCACCACCACCTGGAGGTCCACACTGACTGTAGGGAGAAGGTGTACAGGGGACAGCTCAACTCCAAGCAGCTGAGGCATAAGATCATGGGTATCCAGAGATGATTTGAGTTATGGTCTATGTCTACTCCACCTTCACTGCAGTTCTTATAGACATAGGTTCCAATCAATCATTCACTTTCCACTACTCTCGTTCGTAGCTCGGAGATTCCAACAGAGCTGTTGGCTCGATCCTTATAGTTATAGATTCCTATGGGAGCAGAATTGACAATCACGTACTGGTGATGTAACTGTGAGATTACTCTAGGAGGTGAGAGTTTCGGTTGGGATCTCTTCATAGCGGCGTCGAGGACATACGGCGTCATCTTGGGTATGGACTGGTTATCTACAGTCCATGCTCAAATTGACTGTATTAGTTGCACTGTGCAGTGTTTCTACATGGATGTTACAAGGTTTACCTTCACTAATGAGATTGTATCCTTTGCAGTGCTAGATGGACATAATCGTAGGAGGGTGCAACCGATCACTCATCAGTTGGCCTGCCTTACCCTGGGAGCAGTTGATGTGGAGCTTCCGAGCTATCATGTAGTGGTGGGCCATTATGTGGATGTTTTCCCTGATGATGTTCCAAGATTACCACCTCATAGAGTGGTGAACTTTTATATTGACATGTACCCCAGGACGAAACTAATATCTACACCATCATATCGGATGGCTCCTGCTGAGCTTCGTGAACTACAGGTATAGCTGCAGGACTTTCAAGGGATGGTATTCTTCTGGCCCAGTGTTTCTCCCTAGGAATCTCCAATTATGTTGGCCCATAAAGAGGATAGAATCTTGTGGCTTTGTGATGACTACTGTCACCTGAATCGGGTGACCATGAAGAAAAAGTACCCACTCCCAATGATTGAAAAACTCTTTGATCAGCTGATGGGATCACTATGGTTCTCAAAGATGGAACATAGATCAGGCTATCAGCATCTCCGAGTTCGATATGAGGATGTGCATACGACAACTTTTAGATGTCGGTATGGCCACTACATGTTCTTGGTTGAACCTTTCGGCATAACCAATGCTCCAGCAGTATTCATGGGACTAATGAGCAGGATCTTCCTACCATACCTCGATCGCATTATCGTAGTCTTCATCGACAACATGATGATCTAATTGACTACTAAGGAGGAGCGTGCCTACCATTTCTAGGTAGTACTGGACGAACTCCGAGAGAACTAGCTTTATAGTAAGTTCTTGTAGTTCCAATTTTGGATCTGAGAGGTTTAATTATTGGAACGTGTCTTCTCGGAGGCTAGTGTGGAAGTAGATCCAGTGATGATTGAGGATGTAATTTCATGGGAGCCACCCAGGTGAGTGAAAGAGGTACGAAGTTTCCAGGGTTTGAAGGGTTATTACCAGAGGGTCATACCAGACTTCTCCATAGTTGCAGCACCACTATCAGACTAGATGGAGAAGGGGAAACCCTTCGTGTGGTGAGAGAGATGCCAACTGAGATTTCAGGAGCGGAGGCAGTGGCTAATTGTGCCCCCATCATGAGGATTCTAGAGGTGGGCATTGGGTACGTAGTCTATTGTGCCGCATTTGGGACCAGACATGGGTGTGTCCTGATGCAGGAGTGAGCAGTGATAACTTATGGTTTTCATCAGCTAAGACAGCATGAGAAGAACTATTCCACCCATGAACTGTAGTTAGAATCATTGGTCTTCACCTTGAAGATGTGGTAGCACTATCTGTTGGGAGAGCATTCCACAATCTTCTCTGACCACCAGAGTCTCAGTTATATCTTCACTCAGAAGTACATGAACTCGAAACAATGGTGATGGATAGAGTTCCTCCAATAATATGACTTTGATAAAGTCTATAATACTGTGAAGGGAAATGTTGTAGGCGATGATCTCAGCAGGAGATCAGTGATTCAGCTATTAGGAGAGGCGACAGAGCTGCTGGATGCTTTACCGATATCTTTTGTGGATAGAAATGGTGTATCCTTCCTTAAGTCTCTTAAAGTCAATCCCCCACTTCTTTAGAATGTTAGGGAGGTGCGGCGCGGAGATGCTGACTACGAGACACAACATGCTCAGATATCCACAGTGCATACAACTGATGGATTTTCTGAAGGTGGGGAGCACGTCATTCTCTTCAGTGGACGTACCATGGTACTAGTGGCACTTTAGGATATTTTGTTGAGGGATTTCCACACTTCCCCGCTAGCGGTACATCTAGGAGTGGTGAAGATGTACCAGGACCTCATTCGACAGCCCTGGTGACAAGAAATGTAGAAATCAGTAGCCGAGTTTGTCTCTCGATTCCTCACTTGTCAGTAAGTGAAAGTAGAGCCTCAGGTACCAGAATGCTTGGTTCAGCCTTAAATGGTTTAAGAGAGGAAGTGTGATGGGATATACATGGACTTTTTGAGAGGTCTTCCCAGAACATCAAGGGGTCATGACATGATTTGGGTGATCATCGACCAACTCACCAAGCCATGCCACTTCCAACCGATCAGAGACCATGGTTCGGTAGTGATCATGGGACGCCTCTACGTGCAGGAGATTGTGTGGATACAAGGAGATCCTTCTTCTATTGACTCTGATCATGATGTGCAGTATATTTCCCAGCTATGGAAGGGGTAGAAAAAGGCTTTTAGAATGCATCTTCGTCTAAGCACCGCTATCAATCCACAATTGGAAAGACAGACTGAGCGGACCATTCAGACCCTCAAGGACATGCTCTATGCAAGTGTTCTTGATTTTGGACGTAGCTGGGAGGATCACTTACCATTGGTGTAGTTTTCATACAACAAAATATATCACTCCACCTTAAGGATGAAACTTTTTGGGGCTTTGAATGGTTGACCTTGAAGATTGCCACTATGGTAGACAGTCCTAGGGGAGTCAACACTAGTGGGAACAGATATGGTAATAGCTACCATAAAGAAGGTGCATATCATAATGGAGTGGATGAATACTGCACAGAGTAGACAGAAGTCTTATGCTGACAAGATAAAAAGATCTATAGAGTTCGAGGATGGTGAACACATCATTCTATGGGTCTCTCCATAAAGAGTTCTATAAAGAATTTTCCGAGGCAGCAAGTTATCTCTGCATTTCATCGGACCTTTTTTAGGTCCTCAATAGAGTTGGCGAGGTGGCATACTGCATAGCTCTTCCACCTCAGTAGAACTGGGTGCACGGCATCTTTCATGTATCCCTACTGAGGAGATATGTGCTCAATCCTTCTCCCATCATCGACCATGGAGAGCTGGACGTCGACGATGGGGAGACATTTACGTAGGTTCCTGTGGAGATTGAGGATCTACAAGAGCAGGTCCTTCGTGGATGGTTGATATCTCTGGTACACTTTCATTGGTATCACGGGAACCTCCAGGAGAGAACATGGATGTGGGAGGCTCAGATGCATGCTCAGTACCACCACATGTTCCCTTAGTTCAAGTTGTAGTTTACTGGGATTTAAATCTCTAAGGTGGGGATAATAAAAAGACCTGGAATATCAGGGGATTTTTTTATTATGTTCAGGGGAATTTTACGAGTCCGTAAAAATTGATGGTGCATGATTCTGAGGCTCGGTGTTCTTGGAATCAATTTTTGAGGTTTCGTTCGGCTCTAATTAGTAAACGTACGAAAATGTTTTTGTAAATTTTGAACCATTTCTCAGAATTAAAATCCAATTGCACCGTTGAACTCTTAGCGCTGGTATTCGCAGATGGATACTTTGACCTCGATGGAATATGGTCGGAAATAAAAGATAGTTTTTCTTTTTTTAATGAATTTTAAAAAATAAGGATGTGTAAATGTTATTTTTATTAGTTGGTTAAACCCTACATGTGGAGGTTGGAGGTGGGGACCACCACACCTTATACTCCCATGAGGGCTTATAGAGGTGGGGACCACACGAACCTTACCTCCTCTTCATGTTTAATGTGGTGGCGACCACCTGAGTTTAAAACCTCTTGAAATCCCCATTATGTGGGGAGAAATCTCTTGTGCTCCCCAATTTATGGTGTCAAATCCTCTCCATTAATATATTGAGCACATCAATTAATTAATTTGAATATTTTTGAATTTTATGCCAATGATTAAATAATATATAATCATAATCTATTATTTTGGTTGGCATTTATATTTTGGTCGAACTTGGGAGAGGAGAGAACATGGTATAAAGATCCCAGCGAAGAACGTGTTCCACCAACGAAATATTCTCCAATCGAAGAATAATGTCAACCGTGACCCTGAATTCAACTTATTTCCTTGGAACCTCCTTTGACGTAGGACACGTTCATCTTCAATGATTCTTCTTCTTCCTTCCCACATCCTTACCAATGAACAAAGTAAAAATGTAGTGGTTCAAGCATGCTAATTCTTTCACGTTCCTTGTTTTCTGTAGAGGATTATAATTCGAAGCTGCATGCTATCACCGTAACGTGGAGGGTGGGCGCCAAACAAACAATGTCTGATTCCTTTGCCTTGTTTGTGGAAATTGACGCTAAACGCGGCATGAGACCAAGATGAGCGATTCTCATCAAAAATAATTGTTAATCGAAGGTGACCTCCTGGGGAGTGCTGAGATACTTCCTGATTGAGAATCAGGCCACCAGAACTTGACCGGTGACCCATGGAATGTTCACCGGTGGATGGAACTAATGGACATCACAGTGTGACGGTGGCGGCGCAACTGAGCTTCCAGAGGAGTATCCGTGACTAACAGGCTACGATGGTGTAGCGGCGGCTAACGCCAGCTCAGCCACAAAGAAAAACCAGTGTCTCGAGCCTCCGGATTCCTAGGGAAGGCTCAATGCAAATGCACCATGTGGTGGGAAAAAAGGGGACCACGGCTACGGGCTACGGCTGTGTAGCAGGGACAGGCGCATGGCGGTTCGCGAGAAGGACCAGTGGCCCGAGCCACCAGGTCGCTGGAGAAGGCATGTCGCAACTGCGCCTCGCGAGAGGCTGCTAGCATCTCGGCCAACTGGGAGGAGCAGGACCCATCGTAGGGTTCCTTGTGACGTGGACTAGAACCATGTGATGTTGGTTTTGGAAACCACCCAAACGGCTATGCCATTCGGGATACGAGGGGGCAAAACCTCCCCATTGACGCGGCTAGGACGGACCCCATGGGCCAGCAGCCATGTGTCTTCTGTGGGTCAGACCCAGCGAGGGTTGGGCCACCCCAGCGGGCTGGGCCGGCCCCCTATACAGGGTTGGACTCCTTGACTGGGGCAGACCCGCACACCGGGTCGGGCCCCAGTACAGACCTGTTTGACCTTTTTTCACTCTTTTTCCCATAACATGAGCTACGATTGTTTGATTGAAGAAATATATATAGACACGTGAACCATGGTCTAAAATGGTTCTTTTGGTATACCCCACTTGATGTTTCGACACAGTTGGGGTACGTCGGGGTTGGATCAAGCATTATTCCAATCGGGCCCCCGCAACGAAATTGCCAATAACTCTCAGACTGAGAATCTGATTGACGCATTGTCTATCACATTGGGTTGATATTGGAATGTAGGATATTTTGGATATATCAAATTGGGAATTCATAATAGCTGATGTATCAATACATTCTTTGTGGAGGGGACCCTCCAGGAATCAAGCATGCTTTGTGCGGAACCCTGTGGTTGGCTTCGCTCTGACGACTATTACTAGCTCCTGTGTGGGTTCAACAGCTCCGACTACTGTTCCTAGATCATGTGTGGGTTTGACAGCCCTGACAACTGTTCCTAGATCCTATGTGGGTTGAACAAAACTATTTACTATTCCCAGATCTTGTGTGGGTTAGACAGTTCTGATTTCTGTTCCTAGATCTTGTGTGGGTTAGTCATAATAGATGATTCAGTGGCTACATCTGATTGTATCTATCTCCCTACATAATTTGTATACCTGTGTGAGCTAAGACAGTGACTTTGGTGTTTTCCTCATGATTGAGATGGGTTACCTGATCAGTTAGGTATATGTATTGGCATATACCAATGTAATGGTTATCCGTTAATTTCATACTTTATGGATAATACATTGTGGATTTTGAGAGACCATGAGGGTCTCAGGGTCCTACTGAGTATATTCATACTCACCTCTACATGGGCCAGGCCCATACCTCATTGTGTTCGATGCAGACAATAGACAACACTAACTGAGGTTGAGAGTACCAGGGCTGGACGGTACCTGGAGTTGGACCATACGACGTCTCGGTACATAGAGGTGACTAAAAAACATGGATTTCTGAGGAGGTTATATATACCTACCATTCAAGTAAGATTCGTGGTGGATGATCCAAGAGCTTCTTTTCAGCTTTCAGCAGTTTTTCCCTTTTCATTTGTACTTGTACTTTATTGTTGGGCATTATTTCTGGCAACATTACATTTCATTACTCTTTTTTATACACTATTACTTAGTGTTTTGTATCCAGTTGTGTGCTCTTTTGTTTGTGTTGACATTTTTAAAGGCAATGCCTTCCCAGATTTGTGGAATTACCCATTTTTTTATAGTCGCCAACCCTTGGCCTATGGAAGGAAGGCTCGGGGTTGTCACAACAAAGTCCTAGGGGGACGACTTGTGAAAAATTGGTATCAGAGGAGTCAGTTCTTATATAGAACATTGGAATCTAATCATTTCTATAAAGCAATAGTGTTATGGGTACTAAGTGTGGTTTTCAGTTTAGGGAGTCCAGTGTTTGTTCAGTGACCGACATACCCATACACCATGACCATAACATATGATTTTTGACTCAGTGCATGAAAACACAGATTGCATGTGTGTTTCATGAGTTTTCATTGGGATCTCTTTGAGTCATCTAACCAGTCATAAATTATTAACCATGGAACACCTGTTTCTTATCTGGATGGCCCCACACAGATAGTCTGCCAGGGTTCCAGGTTTTGTACGAGATGGCAGCCCAAGGAGTGATGAGGCCTTGGTGAAGGGACCTATCACAGCTGGGGTACCAATGGTACCACTACCCGTTGGGCGTCCTATTCCCCCATCCCCAGCAACAGAGAGTTCATGTCGCTTGAGCGCATTGCACGAGTTCCAGTGCCAGATGCCTCCTAGTTTTAGGGGTCAGATGGACCCACAGGCAGTTGATGATTTTCATGAGGCTTTTGTGAGGGTCTTCAGACTAGTAAGGACACCGACCAACCTTATAGAGATCCTTACTGCATGTCTCCTTCAGTAATTAGTAGGAATATGGTGTATCCTAACGCTCTAGGTGAATGACAAGGAGACACTACTCCAGTCACTCTTCAAGATCCTGTTTCTATCGGTGTTTGTCCCAACAACCATACATACTGTGTGGATACATGAGCTACTTAATCTATAGCAGGGTAGCATGATGGGGGCACAATACATAGAGAGGTTCACCAACCTCATCACTACTCCACAGATATGCTTCAAGACACATTCTTCAGGGCCCAGACCTTTGAGCAGGTTCCAAGCGGGAGATCATGGAATCGATGATCTCCCTTAGCATCCCAACATAGGTGGGGGTTAGAGTGAGCTCTCTTAGTGGAGAGTTCCCTTAATGATCAGTCACCAACAATGAGACCTTCCACTAGGCGACACATAACAAAGTCTTCTGCAGTAAGAAGTAGACAGATGTCGTAGGGATCCATGTAGATCAGACCATTCTGTAGAATACCTCAGGACACATGTTATATTGTTCGAGGCACAAAAGACATATCCAATCAATCGAGGAACATGCAGTGTTTCAAATGCAGCAGGCAGGGTCACATGGATCGTGACTTTCCGACCCGCCGTTCAGATTATCAGCAGACAGTTGAGGGAACTCCCATGCAGAGGCAAAGGTTCGATCGAGGTGATTTGCAGGGCGTGGGTGGACGTGGTAGAGGATCTAGTTGTGTAGCTGGTAGTGGATGATGTTTCGAGGTGTTACCACCACCACCACCAAGAAGTCCACCCCGACCACAAGGAGCAGGTAGATAGGTGAGAGCTCAGCTCCAGGCAGCCGAGGCATACGGTCATGGAGCTCCAGAGATGATTTTAGGTACTATCTATGTCTACACCACCTTACATGCAGTTCATATTGATACATGTTTCTATAAATCATTCATTTCCACTACCCTCGTTCGGAGAGTGGAGATTCCGATGGAGCTGTTGGCTCGATCTTTATGGCTAGAGATTCCTATTGGAGCAGACTCGACGATCATGCACTGGTGTCGGTAGTGTGAGCTTACTCTAGGAGATGAGAATTTTTGCTGGGATCTCCTCGTAGTGAAGTCGATGCCTTACGACATCATCTTGGGTATGAACTGGTTATCTACAGTCCATGCTCAGAATGATAATATTAGGTGAAAAGTGTGGTGTGTCTGCACCGATGGGACTAGGTTTACCTTCACCAGTGAGAAGGGAGCCTTTGCAGTGAAGGATGGACTTACGTAGAAGAGGGTGCTGCCTATCACTCATTAGATGACATACTTTATCCTCAGAGTAGTTGATGTGGAGAGTCTGAGCTATCCTGTAGTGGTGGACAAGTATGCAGATGTCATCCTTGATGATGTCCCCGGACTACCTCCTCACAGAGAGGTGGTCTTTTACATTGATTTGTATCTCGGGATGACACTGATATCTACACCTGCATATCATATGGCTTCCGCTGAGCTTCGTGAGCTGTGGGTAGAGCTGGAGGACTGTGAAGGGAAGAGATTAATCAGGCCTAGTGTTTCTCCATGGGATGTGACGATTCTGTTCGCCAAGAAGGTGGATGGAATCTTGAGTAATTGGGTCAACTACCGTCGCCCAAATCTGGTGACCTTGATAATCAAGTACTAACTCCCGAGGATTGATGACCTATTTTATCAGTGGAAGGGAGAACAATGGTTCTGAAAGATAGACCTCAGATCTAGCTATCACCGTCTTAGAGTTCAAGATGAGGATGTGCATAAGATGAACTTCAGATGTCGGTAGAGACACTGTGATTTCTTGGTTATTCTATTCAGCATAACCAATGCTCAAGCAGTATGTATGGGACTCATGAACATGATATTCTAGCCATACATTAATATCTTTTTCATAGTCTTCATCGACAACATTATTATCTACTCGACTACTGAGGAGGAGCATGCCAGCCATTTGCAGGTAGTACTTGACACACTACTAGAGAACCAACAGTATGGTAAGCTCTCGAAGTGAAATTTTTGGATCAGAAAGGTTCAATTTTTGGTACATGTCTTCTCAGATGATGGAGTTGCAGTAGATATTGTGAATATTGAGGCGGTACTTTCTTGGGAGCCACCCAGAAGTGTGATGGAGGTACAAAGTTTCTTGTGTTTGGCTAGTTATTACAGAAGGTTAATAACATACTTCTCCAGAGTTGTAGAACCACCAACAGCCTTGATAAAGAAGGGGAAACCCTTCATGTGGTCGGAGATATTCCTGTAGAGCTTTCGGGAGCTGATGTAGAGGCAGACTACTGAAACCATCTTGAAGATTCTAGAGGAGGTTATTAGGTATGTAGTCTACTGCGACACAATAGGGACCAGACTCGGGTGTTTCCTGATGCAGGAGAGAGAAGTGATTTCTTATGGTTCTCATCATGTGAGACATCATGAGCTGAACTATGCCACCTACGCCCTAGATTTAGTCGCTATGGTCTTCGCCTTGAAGATGTGGTGACACTATCTGATGAGCGAGTGTTTCACAGTCTTCTCTAACCACCATTTTCTCAGGTATATCTTCTCTTAGAAGGACCTAAACCTATGGAAAAAATGATTAATTGAGTTCTTCCATGACTATGAAATTGAGGAAGTCTATACTCCTGAGAAAGGGAACCTTTTAGTATATTCTCCCACCAAGAGATGAGGTATTCAGCTAATAGGAGAGGTGCAAAGAAACTGGATGCTTTACAGATATCCTTTGTGGATAGGGATGGAGCAGCCTTCTTTTAGACTCTTACAGTCACTCCCCCACTTCTTCCCCGAGTCAGGGAGGTGTAGCATGTATCCACTTACTACAAGACACTAAGTGTTATAATTTCCACAGGGAAGGCACCTGATGGATTTTCTAAAGGTGGGGGAGCACGTCATCATTTTCAGAGGACAGACCTTGGTACCAGTGGAAATTCAGGAGGAAGTGTTGAGGGAGTTCTATAATTCCCCTATAGAAGTACATCCTAGAGTGGTAAAGATGTACCAGGACCTTAGTAGATAACACTGGGGGCCAGGAATGAAGAAAGCAGTATCCATGTTTGTCTCTCGATGACTCACTTGTCAGCAAGTGAAGGTGGAGCCTCAAGTACCAGCCGGCTTGGTTCAACCATTATGGGTCCCAGAGTGTAAGTTGGATGGGATATCTATGGACTTTGTGACATGTCTTCCACAAACATATACGAATCATGAATCGATTTGGGTGATCATCGACTGACTCACCATGTCGGACGACTTCTTACTGATCAGAGATAACGGTTTAGTAGAGATCTTGGGATGTCTCTATGTGCACGAGATTATGAAGCAACACAGAGTTCCTTATTCTATTGTCTCTAATCGTGACACACAATTTAATTCCCTACTATTGAAGGGGTTGCAGAAGGCTTTCGGGATACAGCTTCATTTGAGCACTGCCTTCCATCCTCAGACAGATGGCCAGACTGAGCTTTCCATTCAAACCCTCGAGGACATGCTCCGTGCATGAGTTAAAAACATTGGTCACAGCTGGGATGATCACTTACCTTTGGTGGAGTTTTCATACAACAAAAACTATCACCCCACCATAGGGATGACAACTTTTGAGGTCATGTATGATCGACCTTGCAGATCGCCACTATGCTGGACAGACCCAGGGGAGTCAGCACTTGTGGGACCATAGATGGTACAAGCTATCAACGAGAAGGTGGAGATAATATAGGAGCATATGAAGACTACACAAAACAAACCGATGTTTTTTGCCGATAGGAGATGGAGAAATCTAAAGTTCGAGGATGGTGACCACGTCTTTGTATGGGTCTCACCCCGATGAGGTCTACAAGGATTTTTCCTAGGAGGCATGTTATCTATGTGTTTCATTTAACCATTTTAGGTCCTTAGTAGAGTTGGAGAGTTGGTATACCTGTTATCTATTCCACCTCAGTTGCACCAGAAGCAAAATGTGTTTCATGTGTCCCAGCTAAGGAGATACATACAGGATCCTTCTCACATAATCGACCATGGAGAGATGGATGAAGACGATGGGTCGAATTTTATAGAGGATCCAGTTGATATTGAGGATCAATAGGTGGGGGTCCTTTTTGGATGTTTGTAACCTCTACAGCGTGTTCATTGACAGCACGAGAACCTGCAAGAGCGCATATGGGAGTGTGAGGCCCAGATTCGTGCGCAGTACCCCCACATGTTTCCTTAGATCGAGTTGTAGCTTACATGGACATAAAGCCCTGAGGTTGGGAGAATGTAATGTCCCAGAACATACGTGGAAAAAAATTTCTTAAATTCATTAGAATTTTACGAGTCCACGAAAATTAACGGCATGTGATTCTGAGGCCCGGTGTGCCCGGAATCAATTTCTAATGTTTTTTCCAGGTACGTTCAGTAAACGTATGATCGGGTTTTCATATATTTTGAACCGGTGCTCGGAATTGAAATCCAAGGGCACCGTTGAACTCGTAACATTAGTATTCTCTTAAGGAGACTTTCACCTCGATGGAAGATGGTCTGAAATAAAAGATATTTTTTGGGTTTTTAATGAATACAATAAAAATAAGGTTTTTTAAACATTATTTTTATTAGTTTGTTAAAACCTCCATGTGGAGGTTGGATGTGGGGACCACCACACCTTAACCTCACAAAAGTGGTTATGGAGGTGGGGCTCACCCGAACCGTACCTTCTCATCATGTATAATTTGGTGGGGACTACCCGAGGATTAAACCTCTTGATCTCCCCACTAAGTGGGGAGAAACCTCTTAAGTTCCAAATATAATGGCGTCAAATCCTGTAGATTAAATACTTGATCACATCAATTAATTAATTTGATTCTTTTTGATTTTTTTTCCGTTTATTTAATAATAAATAAGAATAATCTATTATTTTGGTAGGAATTTGTCTTTTGGTGGAACATGGAAGAAGAGAGAACTTGGGAGAAATATCTCAGTGAAGAACGTTTTCCTCTGACGAAGAATGCTCTTACCGATAATAAATGTCAACCCCGACCTCGACTTTGACTTCCTTCATCAGAACCTCCTTCGACGTGGGACATGCTCGTCTTCAATGAATCGACATCTGCCTTTCGGTGACTTCATCAATGAACAACGAACAAATGATGGGGTTCAAGATTGTTAATCATTGCACGTTAATTGTATTCTATCAAGGATTATAATTCGAAGCGTCATTCTATCACCATATTGCAGTGGATGAAGGCCAAAAAAACATGGCGCAAATCCTCTGCCTTCGTTGTGGAATTTGATGGTAAATGTGTCATGAGACTTGGATGAGTGATTCTCATTAAAAATAATTTTAGATTGATGGAGACGTACTGAGGAGTTATCTTCTACTTCAGGAATGGGAACTGGGCCACTGTAATATGACCGATGACCCATAGAAAGATCACAAGTGGATGGAACCGAGGAACATCACTGTGTGATAGCATCGGCGTAACCGTGCCGCCAGAAGAATAGCCCCGACCGACAGGCCGCAGCAGTGCGGCAGCAGTCGGCGCAAGCCCGACTGTGAAGAATAACCAGCGTCTCGAGCCACTGGGTTACAGAGGAAGGCACAATATAACAGCACTATATGCTGGAACAAAAAGGGGGTTGTGCCCCTTGCCGTGGCAGTGCAGCAGTGGCCGGCGCAAGGCCGACCGTTAGAAGGACTGGCAGCCCTAGCCACCGAGGAGCCGGAGGAAGCGTGGTAAAACTACGCCGCGCGTGAGGCGGTTGGATTCTTGGCTTTCCGCGAAGAACATGACCCATCGCTGGGTCCCGTGTGATGTGTACTGGCACCATGTGGCGCCAGTTTTTGAAACCACCCGAATGGCTATTCCGTTCAGGATAGTAGGGGGAACAACCTCTCCCTGGACGCAGCAAGGGCAGACCCCATGGGCCGCCAGCCGTGGGTCTCGCGCGTGCCGGACCCAGCGTGGGCATGCCCGCCCCAGCAGACCTGGTAAGACCTGCAGACCAGGTCGGACCCATAGACCAGGTCGGACCCCCGTCTGGACGCATTTAACCTATTCCCACTCTTTTTCCTGTAACATGAGCTATGTGCGTCCAATTGACGAACCGTATTCAGTGACAGAAACCTTGGAGGAAGATGTTTCTTTTTGTATACACCACTTGAGGGTTGGACACAATTGGGGTATGGCCAGGTTGGATCAAACGTAATTCCAATCAGACCCTCGGAACGGAAATGCCAATAACTCTCAGACCAAGCGTCTGATTGATGCACCATCTATCAGGTTGGATTTCTTTTGGAAAGATCAATCATTTGGATATATCAATGAGGGACATTGTAGTAGTTGATGTATCGAACCATGGATTGAGGATCAGACCCTACCTGAATAAAGAATGCTTTGTTCGGAGCCCTGTGGCTGTCTATGCCCTAAATACTGTTCCTGGATTTAGTGTGGGTTCAACAACTCAGACTACTGTTCTGGTATTCTGTGTGGGTTTGACAACACTGATGACTATTACAATATATTGTGTGGGTTTGATAGCTCTTTTTACTATTCCTATATCCTGTGTGGGTTCGAACATTCTGATTTCTGTTCCTGGATCATACGTGGGTTCAACCTAATAGATGATTCAGTGTCTACATCAGATCGTCTCTATCTCTCTACATATGTAATATACTTGTGTGATAAAAGTCAATTACTTCTTTTTCCCCATTATCAAGATGGGTTACTTGATAAATTATGTATCTTTATGGTCATATAGCCAAGTAATTTTTATCTGTTGATTTCATACTATGTGGTTTATCCTTGGTGGATTTTGTGGACCATGAGGGTCTCGGGGTCCCTACTGAGTATCATTAAACTCACCCAAGCATGGGATATAACCACACCATGTTGTGTTGGATGTAGATGAAGGATAGTGTCGACTGAGTATGAGAGTACCAGGATGGGATGGTACACAGAGGTGGACCATACAAAGTGTTGGTACACGGGGGAGACTGACACATGTGGTGTGCTGAGGAGGCTATCTGTACCTTCCATTCATGTTGGATCCATGGTAGATAATCAAAGAGCTTCTTTTATCATTTCAACTATTTTTTCCTTTTCATTTGTACTTGTACATTACAGTTGGGCTTGTATTTTCGGCTCCATTACTTTTCCGCACACTTTTTTTATATAGTTTTACTTAGTGTATCTCATTGTGTGTTCTATTGTGTGTGTTTACGGTTCTAAAGGCAGTGCCTTCCCAGATTTAGGGAATTATGAATTTTGTTCTAGTCTCTAACCCCTAGACTTTGGAATGAGGGCTTGGGGTAGTCACGGCACGGGCCTCGGGGCACGGGTCGTGACATAACAAGGAACCATGTGGCACGTTGGGTCCTTCGTTCTATAGATGACATGCTGAAACTTTGTTGTCGGGCACACCGTTGGCAAGCTCCCCTTCCACCATCTGCCGTTTAATCTGATGATCCCTACTCCAGCCACAACCATCATAGACCGTGGCCTTGCTGCCATGTGGTCATGCCATAGGGGGTGCACCCCACCCCTACCGGTTTTGCCACGGATGGCCAGTGTGCCGACCCACCTCTCTAGTGGCAGATGACGGTGCACTGCACTGTCTCCGATAGTCGGCCGGTGTGATGGCCTCCTTACTCCGGTCTTCATAGCTGAAAAGCCGCATCCCACATTTCTATTGTGATTCGACACGTTATCCCCAACCTAGATGGCCAGTATTTCATTGCCATCGGTGTTCCATTATGGTGAAAAATAAGCAATGTAGCCGATGGTTCGGTCTGGGTTCATTAAGTCCATGCCCTCTGCATTTGTTCATGGACATGAGGGGGTTTAAGGGTTTAATAATCAATTTAATTAAACAAAATAAAAAACCACAAAAAAGTTACCATGCATCAATCTTCTGCAAGAATAAAATAATCGTGGATCAAACTGTTAGCCGTTTGGTCCATGTTTTTAATATTATTCAAGAATGGGGAAGGGAAAGTCATTCAATAAAATGAAAATGAATAACCCTTACCTCATAACCTATTGGAGTACGTCCGTGGCTTGAATGTTGGATAATATCCTTCGTTCCTACAACAGCTTCCCAACGATACCGCTCATACTTCACCCTCAGGGTCATTGTCTCACATCACCTCCTACTAGGATCAGATCCATCCTATAAGGGTTCGGCGTCGCGGTGCTCCGTCAGTACATCATTTCATGGTGAAGAGATGTCGAGACCCCTCCACAATCTCCATATATATAGGAGAGGGGGATAGTAAGTAACAACATTGGAGTTAAATGGGGCCCATCAATTAGGATTCTTCTAAATTCCCCAACGATGTGGTTATATGGGGTTGGAAGGTTAAGCCATTTATTGGATTGACACATTGTTGGCCCCACCCCTTTGTTTTTCTATAATAGGATAAAAAGTAAAATAATAAAATTATTTCATTCATTTCTCTAAAAAGATTCAAGACATCACATTTTCTCCCGAACTACTATGATCAAAGTAAATCCTCCCTTATGCGAATATTGGAACTGCGGATTCAATGGTGCCCTATGATTTTTAATCCGAGAAATGTTTCAAATGTTAGAAAACATTGCTCATGCATTTACATAACATACCCAAAAAAGGATCATAAATTCGTTTCGGCCACTGTAGGCCTCAGAATCATGCTTATTTAATTTTCACAGACTCTTTATAATTCTATATAAATAAAAAAATGGATAATCCAAGTCTTTACAATTATTTCCAAATGTTCTTATAATGTTCTCTCACACTAATAGACATGTTATGTTGATATCTCCCTTATTTATCCATACTAAGAATCTCATCTCTCCATTTTTAATGTTTTACGTCCCCATTTTATAAAAAATGGTATCATGTATGATATTTATAAGTATGGATCTAGTTAGGAACATCCTTGATGGAGATTTTTCTGTTCATTCATGGACCAGTTGTTTATGTTTCTTCATTTACAAAGACACTACAATATTATAGTCCTTAGGTGTGTTTTACTATATACAAATGAGTATTCATATTTAAAGATCTAATATATATTTATGTAAATCCTTTGTAATTATAGTTGGTTTGACAGGAATGGTTTATTTATCATTTCAAAAATAGGATGATAAACCATTAGAGATATCAGTAAATATACCTACAAGGATATTTCAAAGTACACAAAAATGTCCTGGAATTGTGTTAGAAATTGTATTGAGTTATTCACATGAAATTATGTCTATGTAGAGATACTACAAGTGTATTTTTCAAATGAACTAATATACATATGGTTAATAAATCTGAAAATGGTTCATTGGACTGGACTCAATCATTAGCTAGTGAATGAAAATGGGCCTTACTACACAATTGGTCGCACAAACCAATGATACTCTTTTTGGAAATTCATAAAAAAAATTATGAAATATCATAATGTATTTTACTAATGAAAATTAATATCATAGTTTAATACTTATGTGACCTAGATTAAAATGAATTTGACCTTATTTAGACATACAATAAGTGACTTTTTTTTATTACAGAGTCTTTTTCAATGATTATTACTTCATAAAATATAATTTTTTGTTTTGGTAAATGGGTTGAACCTAAAAGAACCATGTTAATACTTAGGGAATATTACAATAGAATGATTCAACAAAAGGGAAACCAAAAATCATGGGAGTGGGAGTGGAAAAACTCATCGAAATTCTCACACATCATTCTCAATATATTAATCATTATAAACATATAAATTAACCAAGGATTGAATATTATATTTTTTAATCATTCATGACAAACATTACACATTATTTTTGTGGTCTTTCTTATAAACTAGTTATTTATAATTGGATCATTACAAATAGAATTATATTTCCCATTATCGGGTTTATGGAGGATGAAAATGAAATTTTTCATATCTAAAATTTTCATGGATAAGTGGATCAAAGGTGGAATAATATCAAGAATATGAGTAAAAAAGAGAATATCTAACCCATGTGGATACATGTGTTTATGATTTCATTTTTTAATATGTACATGCCTCATATTCGAAACATGAAAACTGATAAATGATTCCTTGATATTAATTATAAGGATGATGAATCTATTATTACCTTTGAAAAATATTTAATAGGACTTGATTCATGATATTTTTTTTGGCATACCACATGAATTTATGGTTGATTTATTTTTTATGTGATTAAAACCGTATTGTTAAAGGGATTTATCTTCTATGGAATTCATTAGAAATGCCAAAATCCTTCAATGTTCAATCAAAGTCAAAATTTAGATTGGTGTTACTGAAAAATATCATGGTTCTATTAGGAAAATAAATATGTAATTAAAAGGAAAATTGTAAATCTTGGAGTGAATAATATGATATTTCCTTCATGCCTAATTTGTGGAAGGAAACATGTATAAATTTTATTAAGGGGACTAATAAATGTTTTTATTTTCTTGAAGTAAGTTCATCGATTAGTTGAATGGGGAAGGGATGTAATGGAGTTAGCTAATAAATTGAATCAATGGAAAGCTCAATATAATTAAACACCCAAACTTCAGGGATAAATATGCAACGATTTTGATATGTATGAACATTAATTCCCATACACAAGGTTTAATGATGATAATATGACAAAAACAGATGATGAAAAATGATAATGGGAATTATTATGAAATAAATAAATTAATTAAAAAAGAATCATTTGGTAGAAATTATACTCCAATCATTATTCAATAATTTTATATTGTGTTTTGTATGGATGAGCCCTGCGAAACACTTATTATTCAACCATTATTGAAATTTGATGTGATTTTGTGCAATAATTAACTCCCTAAACCTGAGCTCTTGAATAATAAAATCAAATTTTATATTTCATAGAGGGAATGAATAACCCATGTTTATAATTGAATTTAAATTGTCTATGATATACAATTATTTAATGAAAATGGTGAATTATATTTTGGAATCATATAAGTATATACTTAATATTTATTTATGATTCAGCTATACAATCATGGTTTTATGAGATTAAGTTTGATCGTAACATCAATTTCCTTGAATAACATTTTTAGGTTTTATGTGTTAGGAGTTTATCTCTATTGATAGTAATTTGGGATATATTTATGGAAATATAACCCTTCGGTTTTGTTTATGATTTAGTAAAAATGTTATTCGATGATGAAAGATTGTTCTTTTTATGGAAATAGATTAATGGTATATGTATCTTTTACTGTTTGACTTATCATTAAAGTTTATGTAGTTAAGGGTTATTTTAATGTGGTTACATTATAGGATTTATATTACAATTGTTTTCCGTAAAGTATAATCTGAATGCATGTAAAAACCCTATCACATTTGACAAGGCAATGGGGCTTGAACCCGTAACTTAAGGGAGATAATGGTATAATACATACCATGGGAGGACATTAAAGGGTATTTATTATTGGATAACATGAAGAGTAAAATTTTTGAGAATATAACTATGTATTTGGAATGTAATCATGTTATAGTAGAGTTGAAAAATTATATGGGCATGTTACAATATATACACAAACTATAATGGTTGTGAGAAAGCATCACCTTATATTTTGTGAATGGACAACCCAAAACATATAAAAGGAAAAATTATATATGGTTTTTAGTCTATTAACTTATGATGTAACAAAACATAATTGATATTAGATAACACTTCAATATTTATCATCATTATATACGATACACTAAAGGAAGAGGTAATGATTCATAGAGTACCACAATCTATTGTATCTTATTAAGATATAAGGTTTACATCAATGTTCTGTAGAATTTTATAGTAGGATGTGGATATGAAGTTATGTTTCAAAATAAGATTTCTTTCTCAAAATTATGTCCAAAATGTGGGAAAAATTCACACCCTATAGGATAAGATAATATTTTACTAAATGGATTATAATGGTGGTTAGGATTAAAATATTTATAGTAGTTTATATTTCTTACAATAATATTCTTAACTAAATAATTAAGTTGGATACTTATGAATCCACAAATGGAATGATATTTATTAATCCACCATGATAGGATAATTTTTGGAAATGAATTCTATAAGGACTTGAAACTGATGATGAAATGGTAAATTTTTTGATCCATTTGGTAACACTAATGGGGATATCAAAGATGACAATATTGTTAGGTTGATAATCGTTGACTTGATCTGCAGTTTGGTGAGGGTGAGATTTTTTTTTAATTTATCCATGGAATAAGGTTTTGACTTTTGGTAATAAAGGTATATCAACCTGCTGGTATATCTTCCCTTTTGAGATTCTTTATCGTGTAGGGATGGTTTCTTATCACATGGAGCTTCTACCAAATCTCTCTCAAATAAAGGATTTTTTCCTTGTATCTCTTCCAATGATGTAAATAATAGATCATCCACATGTACTAAAATCATAGATAATTCCACTTCATAAATAACATTATTTTGAGGGACAACCAATTACGATTTATAATTTTTGAGAGAATGTTCTCTGAAACAATACCGCTCCCCTTGTAAAAGTATTAATGTGAAACCCTCAATTTTAAAAATCTTCATGGAAACCTAAGGATATGGTTAGAATAAAGTATCCTCATTTAGAATAACTATACTAATTAATTTAAATGACAAAAATATGTTTTAATAGTTTTATAATTCAACACCTAGATATTTTATGTTCTTTTCCTGAAAAAATTACTTTTCTCTAAAATTTAGTGTTATACACAACACCGAGTTGAGAGAAAAAATGTATACTAATAATATTTTTATTATGAAAATGAACATTATAACCTAGCCATTAAATATGATCAAATGCATAATAATAAAAACAAATTAACTGTGTATAATTGTTTTATATAAATAAATCATATTGATAAAATAGAATATAATTTCAATTAAAGTCATTATATGTTTCAAAAATATTATTCTCTAACTAAAATGTTATTATTTATTTTGTTGAAAATCTAATAAAAGTAATAATTTACACTTTACTAAAATATAATTTTAAAAATTTTATCAATTTTATAAAATAAATAGTACAAATTATATTCTGTAGATATGTTGATAATTTTGGGAAGGGATTAATTTTATAGTGAATAGAGAAAAAATACATATTTTAAAAAAAATACATGCTATTTAATGAATTTTTAAAGATACAAATAATTTAAGAATATATTAAAAGTAATATTATAGTAATTATGTTATTCTAAAACCAATATATTTCATTTTAATCATATTAATTTTTAATTTTTATATCAAAACGTTATATACTTATTAAAATATTCGAATTGGAAAAATTTCTTTTTCAACTTGTCTGTTGGTTTTATTTTAAATTATATTATAAAATTCTTGTTAAATTAATTTGGTAAAATAAATATAAAATTTAACAACAATAATTTATATAATATAATATTTTTACATTAATTTTTTTTGTGATAATAATTAGTTAAAATAATCAAATTTACTTATATTGGATAGATTAAAACTAGGATTTCCATATTATATATTAATGTGTTAGAATTACATATGAACACAAAAAGGATGTTTATTTAACAAATTTATTTATTTTTTTAAATTATTTTCTAATTATTGTGAGTAATGTTATAGATTTTGGAACAATTGTTTTAAAAATGATGTCTCATTATTGTTTTTGAGGTTTGGATGAAAAATATTTTCAATTGAATCTATTATTTATAAAAAAATTTATGCACATGGATTGAGAGTGACTTCCCATTATTGATTTTTTTTTGTATTTACAAAAAATTATATCCCTCTTCAATTAATGTAGTGTACATTGTTCCCTCAATTATTCAGACATCATCATTGAGTTTTGATGACTAGGAAAGGAAAACATATATCCCAATAATCCTTATAAAAGTTCAATATCTTATGTTATTCAAAATATATTAATCATATGGTCCTTCTTTAGTGATCCATTGGATGTTTTTCTAACAGAAGATAACTACCTTTAGTAAAACCATTCTTTTTAATTATTATCATACCACATTCATTTATTTAATAATAAATTGAATATAATGACAAAATTATATGACATACACTAAAATTAATCAATTTTTTGGGCACATGAAAAGAGATTCACTTTCCACTATTGAATTATTTTTCATATTTAAAAAATGCTACTTCTCTTAAAATGTAATCCTTAACCTTCATCCCCATCTTATTCAAAACTAATAAGCAATTATACTTTCCCAATAAATTAAATAATATCTAAAAGTATTATTATAATTTTTATATATATTATTTTTTTATAAATTTGAGATCATATTGTCCTTAAAAAGAGATCTTATGGATGTTTTCCTAAGTGAAGTTAATTTTCCTTACTAAACTATTTCTTTTTAATTATTCTCTTACTAGCATAATTCAATTAATAATAATTTGATTATAATTACAAGAATATATAACAAAAAAATAATATATTATTATTACTTTGGAATATCAACTATCCATATAACCTTCTAACGAATGGTAAATTAAACCATCGATCATTTCTGCAATGAACTACCACCTCTTAAACAAATGTAATTCATTTTTAACCACATCTTCTCATGGATAGATATAATAATTTATTTTACATATTTATTTGATATTAATGATATTATTATACTTATGTAGTTATAATATTTCATTCAATTTTTTAAATCACACTCTAGGAGAACATAATAATGTCGATTCTATATAAAATGGTCTATCGTCTCGCAAAGCGTTCGGAT
The DNA here is from genome assembly GCA_963277665.1 of Viscum album. Lineage (NCBI taxonomy): Eukaryota > Viridiplantae > Streptophyta > Magnoliopsida > Santalales > Viscaceae > Viscum > Viscum album. Next base: position 1,702,132,784 of record OY728127.1, read on the forward strand.
TCGTTCTTCACATAAGATTTACATGGATTGTAATGATCATTGTTTTATTGAACTTTTTTGATATATATTATAGAAAATAATTATTTAAATTTTATATATTATTATACTTTTTTCATCATGGGTTTTGAAAATTGAACCATTATTTATGCGCACGTACGACCTACCATATCCTAGAATGGTGTAATTCATTTTTTGTATCTAAATATAATGTATTATCATGAATAAATATATAATGAATATATATGATATGTATTTCGTGTTTAAAATTATTTAGATGATTTATCAAGGGTCAAATTAATAGTAAAAAAATACAAAACAAAAATATAGATGAAAAATTGAAGTTGTTATTACCAAAAATGGGAATTTGTCATAGAATTGTTTATAAAAAGGCCAAAACTGTCATAAGTAAATAATTTTCTATAATATATATATATATGTGTGTATGGATAATTAATTAATTTATAATAATATTATATCTATTATAAATAATTTTTTATCATGTTTGAATAATGTAGACTCTTATGGTATGATATTTCTGGGAACTCTTACATTTTTTGGGAGAAAAGTTCCACATTCCAAACTAGTTTCTTTAATATGGTGTATATGTCACCATGTTTCCAAGTTATATAAATAATATAATTATTATTATGATATTTAATGTATCATTTTATGTTAACCTTTAAATGGGATTTTTATTCATGTGTTTCTAATGTGGTAATGGATTTCTCATCTCATATTTTATTCTTCAGTAGTCATACCATATTAAAACTCTTGATTATTTGGTGTGGCATATATAATACACATGAACATGTTTTATGATACATATCATGTTAATATTGGGATATGAATATCTCTATCTTTTTATTTCTTTTAGGGAGAATACAATTCAAATTTTACCAATGTAGTAAAAATTTTGTGTTACAGTTTCATTAAATACCATGATAGTTTAGGATTATTGTTCCCATGATGAGATTTTATGATCTATCTCACATTAATCATATAAATATTATTATCCCTTATATATTTAAATAAATTACACTTTATATATTCATTTTAATTTATTTATGTACTAATTATTCAAAAAAAATTAAGGAAAAACATAATTTGTTTTCTCTCTTTGGTTGAAATACATCTTTCTTCATCGTCTATATATTATAATATTATTTTAAAGTTAGTTGTCACTATCCTCAACTGATTATTTAAATATATTTTAAATATGTTTTAATTAAATAATTATTTATATTTTACGATCTAACATCTATTTTTTCATATCCTGGGAAATTATCATTAGTTTTAAAGGAATGGATTAGTTATGGTTTAGATACTAGGATGAAAAATCATTAGTGATATCCGTAAATAGATATTTAAGGATAAGTCAAATCTACAAAAAAAATTCCTCGAGTTGTTTTTTGAAAAATATAGTATGTTTCTTCAATGAAAATAGGTCCTTCTATTGATACTATAAGGGGATTTAATTCATGAAATATTATACATAGGGATAATAACTCAGAAAAGGGTACATTGGTATGGACTCTATCATCACCTAGTGCATGAAAATGAGCCTTTCTACCCAACTGGTTTTACACTTTCTTGTGATTTTATTGAAAATTCTTAAAATAAATTATGATCTATCATAAAATATTTGAATAAAAAATAGTAATATAATATATTTACCCCAATGTTACATAGAGTGAATAGAATGTGTCCTGAATTATGCTTCCTATAAGTGAATTTTTATTGATTATGTGGTCTTACCTTATGATTATTTGTTCATACAAAATTATTTTTTATAAAACAAATGGATTGAACCTGAAGAATCCATGTCAATTCTTAGGTAATAGGATAATGAAATAATTCTATGGAATATAATTTAAATATTTTGTGAGTGGGAATGAAAAAAAAACTCATTGATATAGTCACACAACATTATCAATCTATTAGCCATGATGAGCATAAAAATGAAAAAAGGAGGGAATATTGTTCTTTTGAATCTTTAATGAAAATATTTCCACCTTTTAGTTCACTAATTATTTTGAAATAGATCATTACAAATGAAATGATATTTTCCAATATCTAGTTTTTTGAACATGAAATTTTCATTTTGGATATTGATAATTTTTTAGGAATAGTTGAACAATGGTGGAATATTATCATGAATATGAGGAAAAAAGATGAAATAAAATTAATGGAGATGGATTTGTTTAGAATTTTTTATTTTAATTTGTACATTATTTATATTCATAATATAAAAAATTATTTGTTATTCATTGGGACCAATTAAACGGATGATGAATCTTTTGGTACGTATAATGAAATTTTCATAAGACATTATGCTTTTTTCCTGGTATTTTAATTCCACATGAATTTATATTTTATTGATTCATTAGTTTATGAAAACCATGTATCTTATGGTTTTTATCCATAATGGACTTTAGAAGATATGAATAAATCATTTGATGTTCTATCTAGGTGGAAAGTAAAGTTGTTGTTACCCATAAATCTCATGGATTTGATAAGAAAATAAATATGGAATTCAAATGAAACTATTAAAACATTGAGATAATAAGATAATATTTCCTACACTATCAATGTGTAACTTCTAGTGTTAATATAAAGATTAAATGTAAAAGAGTTTTTTTTGGTCTACCAAATGAGTCTTAATTGAAACCAAGCGTCGAAAATTATTTTTCTACATTGAATTGACACTACGATGTGTCTGTTTAAGGAAACTGAATTATATTAATTAAAAGTTAAAATATAAATAACATTAATTACGAAATTATTTAATAATAATATTATTATTTTTATGTTTATTATTATTATTTTATGTTTCTTTTAACTCTACAAACACCTCTCCCACTTTCCAAATACTGTCTCACACTAGCACCCCCTACTATCTATGTTGTGTGAGACACATCCTCCTCTTATGGATCCCTCTGAAACAATTTTTCTGCCCATATTTCGTCATGTTTCCCCTTTGATTCCTCATGGTAAGGTTTATGATCACATATCCTCCATTGATTTGGAGCATTTCATTGCTTTCGACACCCGGTGAGGTTTGGATGAAACCCTTGGTCAAAGGTTAAGCATTATATTTGCTTTATTATATTTTAGGGATGTGGAAATGGTCACCCAATACCATTTCATGCATTATTTTGAAAACATTTTCAAAGGAAAATTGGTTCGCTTCGATTCGGGCCACTATTTCCATCAAAGGTGAGGTTGTATTCTCGTTTCTATGTTTCAAATATTTCATTTTGGACCATAAATGGGGTTTTTTGTCCCTAGAAATTAATTTGAAGTGTGTTGGTTAATACTATATTATTTTGGGTCCTTTAATGATTTATGAAGCCTATCATTGGTTTTATGTATTTTTTATCATCTTTGGAGGTCAAGACACACATATATTTGGTTATGTATAATATATATATATATCTTCCATGTACGTATTCCCACATGGTTAGGGGAATACATACATTAGGTTCATGGTTATATATATATATGAATGTATGTTTATGTGTGTGGTACATTTCAAAGTCTTCGCTAATAAATCAGTCACGTGTTGTGTGTTTGGATTGGTTAATTTGAGGTAGGGTCCCTTTCCTTGACCGATTAATTTTATTAAATCATTAATTAATTACATAATTCACCATTAATTGTTTTTAATTAATCCAAATTTATCCAGGTTTAAAATATCCTTTGTTAACATTAGTGAAATTCATAAAAGTGAAATATGCTTTCTAGGATAATAAAGTAACATTTTTGTAATAAAACCCCTCCAACAACAGTGTGCATCCTTCAAGAGAAAAATTTAGAGTATGATTTTAATAAATAATTTATTATTGCCTTACTATTTTTTATGATTTATTTATAATTTATAAAAGACGTGTTTAGGTTAATGGGCCCTTTCAAATTTTTTTCCATGTCTCAATGTGTTTAATGAAAATGACTTGGTGAATGGAATGATTAGAATGCATTTGGAAAGTTGGTAGCCGCCATTATGGTTAATGAACGTGAACCCTTTAGGGCTTTTACCTTAATATAAAAATACACGTTTTGGAAAAATGATTTAGAATGCGCTTTAATTGTATAATTCATACAAAATGGAATTCCATTAATAAATGGATTAGACATAATAAATTGTCTGGATTGAATTAAAATTTTTAGTTTCATCTATTGTGTCTGTCATAACTTTATCCTATAGAGAAACCCAATTGTGGTGTTTGGATTGGGTCTCAGCCACCACTTAGGGTGAGCCATCCTAAATGACCTAAGTGGCCATTATATAAAATGTATAAAATTGACATGGATTGTGTGTGGATCCTTAGTAATGTCTTAAATTGAGTAATGAGAAATCAATTATGAATCTGGTTCCCGTGATTATGCTTTTTCATGAAAATAATATTTTTTCTAGGTATGGTGCCTACCACGGATAGAATAATTTAGGATTATTTGAACGTAATATTACTTATATGAAAAATTACTCGTTTCATGTAACATGAGTACCTTTCCTATTAATGAACTCTATATGTCTTGTTTGGTACTCCTTTCTTGAACAATTTAAATTTATTCAATGGATTGGGACACTGGGACAAGATTGATATCAAGAAATAATGAAATGTCAATTCTGATATATTGGTAAGAGGAACATTGATGATAGATTCCATTTATTTAATTACATTATTATTAATGATTCATTATATATTATTCCCTTAATAGTGGATTTAACTATGTGAAAAGGATTATTAACATTTCTACCATAATAAATAGAGATACAAGTGTTTAAATGCAATTTTTATAGCTTATTCCATATATCCTAAGCATCATACCTTTCTTGTTAGATGATATTTTAATCTAATATTATTTCAATAATATATTTTTTGGGAGATAATGTGGCTCCCATGTTATTAACCCACAATTAGACTCTCTTTACTCAATAGGTTACAACCAGACGTTCTGGGGAAGCAATTTTTTAGCCTCCCTCAGAATGGCCTCCCCTAGGCTTTTTATTATACTATTGGTGACACCGGTTCTCTAATGGTAATCCAAGTACAGAACTATGGGTAATATGGCTACACTAATACATGGTTGATAGTTAGTCCCTAACGTGTGATTGCTAGGATGGAATCCTAGTTACCATAAATTGAGTGATACTTGAGCTATCGAAATGATTTCCATGGATATGAACAATTTTACTTGATATGTTGATTGGATGTATCATAGGGATACTATTGGAATTGTCATAGAATCACCACCAAAATTGATGGGTTTTAATTAAATTAATGAGATGAATCCATAATTAATTTTATATGATGTGATTTCACATGAGATATCTCTCTTACATTAATAGATTACATAGTTGATGATGTCAGAATTGGGCCCAATGTTAAATAATAATATTTGTGTATATTTCCTCCTTACTTTTCCATTTTAATATTTGACCTCTTTTTTAGATTATTCCTTTCTCAAATATACTTTTTATATATTTCGACATGGACTGATGTAGGTTGTGTGAGACAGGTGTCCATTTAAGAACCCAGACCAAGTTTCTATTATTAATTGTTATATCTCTAAATTTAATTAATATGAAGAACATCATAGTTTATATTACATTATATGGATTGGGAAAAATATTTTGGGATCCAACATATTGATATTTATATCTCACACCTTTATTGAGTACCCTCGGTACCCGAGTAGTCTTATATAATATGGATATAGGTTTTTTTGTATCACATGTACAATGGAGTTATGAGAAAAAGACTATAATATTTTTCATGATTATTATGGAAATTTACAATATGGATTTGGTATCATTAATTTAGTATTGATACATATGGAATTTTTGGTTATTTATTTTACTTATATTTCTAGTGCATAAGTGTTTCATTTGTTGTCAATATGTATTAAAGGGCATAAGAGAACCATTTTTGTCAATGTGAAGTAAATAAGTGAATATACTGTATTGAGAATGTAGTTGGTGAAGCCTTAGAGAATTTTTGTTGATTCAAAGCATTGAATGCAACACTTGATCAATTCTTTACAAGGAGAACTATGATGATTGTTGAACGGGTCCAATTCTCCAAGAATTGTATCAAGGTGTAATAATGTTAAAACACATGAATAACCACATGCAATACTCAATTGAATACAGAATTAAGTGACATAAATGAATAATCACTAAGTGGATGAAGTGATGAAGGCCCTGCATTGGGGTTTAATGCATTAGGAAAGAATACATGATCCATTCATCATCCAAGATTGGATTGAATAAAAGTGTTGAAGATGTTTGTGATTTGTGATCTAAAAATAAAGGAATAGGTGATGTTTGAAGATGAAGAAGTGTAGAGAATGTGATTTTAATTATTATTTATGGTTTAGAATTTTAAGAAGAAATTAATACATGGTTACATAGTTTTTATACTAAGTATATAGACTGTTACATTACCAAAAAATTATCCAACCATGGAGGGCCAGCCGAGGTCCTCACCTGAAGAACTTGCAGGACCCGAGGGTCAACTACGCTCAAAGGATTACCTCAAGGCCATCCCCGCATGAGGAATGTGTGTGTGGGTCATGTGTAAACCCAAAGGTTCCACACAATGATTAAACCATGTATCAGGGGTGCTAGGATCATGCTTGGAGGAGCTGAGCAGAGTGGGCGCTAATAGCATGCCCGTAGGAGAATCGGTGCGGGGCGACCCCGAAGGGGGGAGAGGAGTAATATTGCATCAAGGCAGCGATGGTTGATTGTTAAACCATGAGAAAAATGCAGCCCATTTCGATACGGGATGGCATTTTAAAAACCTGGAACTAATCACGGTCATCCATCTGATCATGCACCCGAACATAGCCACATGGCCCATCTTGCTTCTCACAATATAATCACTATTGTTTGTGATTAATCTGAGGTGATCCAACGACCAAAGAGAGGCACTGAGGATTTATTTAACCCTTGGACACCCGAGCTCCACCTGATGCCGCTACTCACCATAGATGAAGCTCATCCACCATGTACGAGCTCCAGACCACTGTTGAATCTCAATGATTGTGCATGATGATCGTCTGGATGAACCGAATACATGAATTCATTAGACGTTGCATGCATGCAATGATATGAAGAAATTCGAAGGTGCCTAAGGCAAACGATGTTTACAAGGTTGCATAGAAAATTCGATATACAAGGAAATGGTTTTCATGTGTTCTTAAATGCATTCACGTGATGCATTCACCATGAATGAAGGATCCTGCAGTTGAAATAGATAAAGGAAACAACAAAAATTTTCATGATATATCTTCCATGTTTGAATATAATCAAAGCCAAAGATCTTATCTATTGAAAGATTTTGATCTCATGGAATTTCACATAGATTTGAATAGTTTTCCTCTCCTATAAATACATAGCTCCAGGCCTAGGAGTTGTTATATAAAATATAATGAGAAATCTCTTGTTTATTCGAGAAATAGAGCAATACGTGGAAGGTTCCACCCAGCCCTACAACGCAAAGGAGAATCATTAAATTCATGTGTGATGGAATCCCATGGATCCCTTGCATGATTATAAGAAGTGTGAACAACTATAGTTCATGAAATATGAGATTTTAACCCTATGTGTGGAGAACCCCACATGAGCATGATAGGTTCTTTGAACCCTCACCAGGCTTTGTGGAAGTAATCCTACTAGTAAAAAAACTGGTGCCCCGACACCCTTATGGAACCTTCGTGAAGACAGAGATGAGATCCATTTTTTTCTTTGAGAAGGATAATTGTTCCATCCTATTTTCACAAATAATAAGAAGACCCTATTGTCAATATATATATATATATATATATATTCTGTTTTGTATTTGAATTATTAATATTTTTTGAACACAACAACCTTTGTGTGAATAAAAGCAATAGACTGTGTATACATTCACTTCTCTATGAGAAGAAGAAGGAACCCGACAAATCATGTTCTGACATCAGAAATATGAGAATGCATGCATTATTCCCATGCATGAATATTCATGAGTTGTGACACCCATGTGCGCATGAACAAGGTGAATCGTGTGCAGCACTATTTTGAACTTGAAGAAGACCCTTCCTAAAAAACAAAAAATGGAATGAATTAAATTAGACTTGTGTGTGTGTTCTAAGACCCAAAAGAAGAAGATAAAGAGAAGAATATAAAGGGTAAGGCTTATGATTTGAGATTTTGGGTGTGTTCAAAGTACTATGCCAATTGGGGATTTCACAGAAGAATGTAAACAAGAATTGTGCATGCATGCATGAATGCACATTCACACGTAAATAAAGAATCCAAAATTTCTGTGAATAGTGAGAGAAGAAGGGATGAAAATGAATTTTCAAAAGCAAGAGACCCATGCATGAAATAATTCATTAACACATGCACATGTGTTAATTTAGATGATACAAATTTAGTTGATCTGTAGTTTTTGAATAATCACACAAGTATATGTGATTCATGTCATGTAAAAACGATTATGTTTTAGTGCATTCAGCTATTGTACTTTGGAAGAAGAATTCGAGATACCCATGCAATCCATGAATGAAGTGAATGCGAACTGAGACTGAAGCTAGATTTAATTAAAGAGGATATTGTATCTTTGTGTTCCGTTTCTGAGAATCCAAGAAGAGAGATACTACTGATATTGTGCAAGATCATTATTGCATATTATATTCATGAATATGTTGGGTGAACCAATGGCACACACCTCAATGAGGCCAAGTCTTCATCAAAAAAAGAAATAATTGCCTAAGAATTTTTTATATTGAGAACATATAAACTCAAGAGAACAGATATATTGAGCAAGGCCAATAGACCTTATCAAATGTTGTTCAAGATCCTTTAATAGATTCACATGAAATTGTGATTCAGCAAGACTGTCTAAAGAGATCAGAAGATCATATATAGTGAATCAATGTAGAACATAAAGAAGTAGGTTTCTCGTGTGAATCGAGAGCTTTATGAACCATATGAGATTCAGGGAGGAGAATAAGACATCAGTGAGACTCTAGTGTAGGCTTATGGGACTCTGGAAACACTTCGTGAAGAAGTTTAAAGATAATCATGTGGGACTCAAGAGAGATACTATGTCACTCTGTATCGACCATTATAATTATTAACTGAATTATAGTTGTGAATTTTTGTCGTGGAGAATAAACAACATAGCAAGGAGTGGTAATTCGAATCAAACCTTGTAAATCCCTGTTTTTTGTTACTTTACATTTTTAACATCATTTGAGGTAAGGCTGAGAGACATGGGAAGAGTGGATCATGGTTTTAACCAGCCATATAGATTTCATTAAAATGAATCATGTTGTAAAAATATAAATGGATCATTGATTCACCCTCTCCCAATATCAGTGATTCGCATTGATTTGGGAACATCAATTGGTATCTAATGGAATGTCACCTATAAAAGATCCAAGGGAGTCTTTATGAAATTTAGATTCGAGGAGATGGGTGAACAACCTCAAATGGAGATATCTACTAAGATTCATTAGAAAATAATGATGAAACATGAATGGAAGATAAAGAATAAGCATTCTACTACTAGGAATACACCTTCAACTGATGGTAATCTGAAAGGTACAATATTTGATAATACATATTATTTTTCTAATGAAGAATGCTCAAGATATAATGATGGTTTATCAATTAGTGATCTTCAGACTAAACTGAATGATCATCTGATGAATGTCCATAGAGAAGTGTCAAGACATGTTGCAGGAGAAATTTTTTCTCATCTAGGAGAAAAATTACAGTTGTAAGCTGAAGCTAATTCCATGGATGATGCATTGGCTAAACTGTTTTTCATGTCCATTATTCTCACAAAAATAGTGAATCCAAAAGAATAAACAATATATATTTTTAATGAAAGATAATATAATTTTATTGAACAATTTTAGGGAAGTTTTTATGATAATAAAATCCTTTTGATTTCCTTTTCATAAGAATTCCATTAATTTTAAATGTTGTAAAATATTACTATGACTGTAAAAGAATCTCACATAGAAAACAAATCAAAAAATCTGAAGGATCTGGACATTTTTTACATCAAATAATAAATTTTCATGATGAACAAATAACAATGTTGAATGAGTATTGGGAAAGTAACTAGAGATCAGTTGAGGACTAGAAGAACTCTCTCATCATTATGTGTTTAGATATGAAGGTGATATTGATGAATCAGAATTCACTACACATTGGAACTTACCAATTAGTTGGAAGAAGATATTATGCCACTCATGTTTGCATTGGGGAATATGATTCCAAGAGGAATATAAAAGTTTCCTCTAATCCAATGGAATCATCCTCTAATAATAGGGTATCCCATAACCAAGTTACTTTTGTTTCTACTAATGTTTTTTCATCTGCAAGTACCAGTTCAAAGCCAAAAGCTGGGATGATGTGGATTGATAAAAATTTCAATACATCCATCAAAACATCAAGGGTGGATACCAGGATGATTAAAAATAGAAACTCCTATACGTATGATCCAATTAATGAAATTATATTCAAAAAACAAAATGTACTAAATCTAGAAGCACTTATACTACATGTAATAGAAAAATATTTGTTTGTTATTGTTGGTTTTGTTGGATGTTTGGGCATTAAGCCAATGATTTCTGGAATAATATATCATCATATGAAAATTATTGACGGCCTATATTCATGGAATGTAGATGTGATGAAATAAAGCAACCTGTAAAGAAAAAGTAGAATACAAAGATGCAAAATAATTTGTCTACTATGAACATTTTTTAATATATTGATGAATTCTAGGATAATTCCAACACAATTGGTCATAGTCAAGATGAGTGTTGGTTTAGTCCTCCCATGCCTCAGTCATATGCTGATAAGAATCAAGGGCCACACATAAGGGAGGAAAAAGAAAAAGGAGTTGAAAAGTCCTCTATTTGGAATATGCAATACAATGAAGTCAATAAAAATTTGAATGATATTATTCCCAAGAATAAATTCATACCATATTCCAAGAATGTCATCTCAACCAAGAAAATATGTTTATACTGTGGAATAAAAGGTCATACCATGGCTCACTACAATCAATCCCAAGAAATTAATGTATGCAAACTGAAAATAAAAAGAGAAATAATCCAAAAGAAATTGGGATTTACTGAAGACATTCCTAAAGATTGTATTAATTAGTTTCTTAAGATTGGTAACATGAAGACAACGAGGAGGTTATATGGAAGCTCCACATTTGAAATTGGTGAGCAGTGTATAGTCATCTGGCCTAATCATTTCCAAATTTCTAGAGAACTACATAGAGATGAAGATGAAATACTAGCTAAAGATATGGAAAAAGTTAAACAAATATTTCCCCATGATAGAGAAATTTAATTTCATTAGAGGTTGTCAACACATGATTACCTATGTGTATCACAACTGTCATTTAGAAGGTGGAAGAAGTATGCACATCATAAAAACAAATGTTGTACTGTTTTACTAGGCCAAATAGAGAAAATTGACAACCATACACCAAAATCTACTTCACTATTGACATAAGTGAAGAAAAAAATCCACACAAGTTGAAGGTGAATGGATATAAATAATCCACATTGAAAATTTTAAAAATAATTCCAAATAGAGTGGGGACCTCAGCATCAAGTGTCCCAGACACTTTAGAGCTTCATGAAAAGGTGTTCTTGGGTTGAGAAAAAATTCCCAACCCTAGTGCATCAATTATGATGATCACAAGTGTTCCATCATATTCCCTTATACATTTTTATACATGTGTTCTTACATTGAAGATAATTACATATTACGGTCAATCATAAAAAGACATTTGAATGAGAAAAGTGGAGAACTACTAGTTGAACTCATTATTCTTGATTTGGTAATTACATGAAGTGATCCATAGAGGATCATGAACAGCATTCATAACATCATGCTTACTTGATGATATTCTACACTATGGAAAATCAAAGGGAGTACACTCCTTGAGGGGGAGAAAACATGAATGAGGTGATATGAAGGATTATGACATGATAAATATTGAAATTCATATCATCATAGGATTCTAAAACCGAGGTATTCCAATAACACTTCCATCCTTTGGTCTTAATTGTATTTATCATATCAATTAAAGGGGGGGGGGGTTCTTGATTGATGAAACAATATGATGAAAGGGGGAGATTTATCTTTTCACTTGAACATTTTAACATGTTTGGTGAAGTATGTGACAGATTTAGCATTTCATTGATAAATATGATTTTTTATCCCCTGAGATAATAGTTGATACATTCTATGAATGATTTAACATATATGGTAGTTTATGTACAACACTAAAAACCATGGTCATATCTCTCTTTTTTTCCATACTAGGTTAGCCTAATTATACTTAGAGTTGATTAACTAAAGGATCTTTGCTATGTGAACCATTTAACATCATTCCTCTATTAGAAATATTCCAAAAGACATAATTCAATAGGAGGAGGACATGTTTTTTTTAAGATACCCCCCTAACACTTTTTCATTTGTTTGGAAATAAAGGGGAGAAATGATAGAAACACATATCGACCCATTCAATGTGTTCTTAAGTGAAATTGACAACCAAATACATAGGGGAGATTGAAGTGCATAAGAATTTCATTTGTTGTCAATATGTATTTAAGTGAATAAGTGTTGCACTTTTTGTTAATGAGAAGTCAATATTTGAATGAAATGTATTGGGAAAGATGTTGGTAAAGTAATGGAGAATTGTTGTTGATTCAAATAATTGAATTCTACAAATGATCAATTTCTCTAAGAGGATAAATCTGATAATTCTTGAAATGGTCAAAAGACCAAAGTCTTTTATAAAGGTAATAAAATGTTACAACACTTGAAGAATAACATGAAATACTCAATTTCATATCGAATGATGTGACATACATTAATAGTAACTAAGTGGATAATGTGAAGAAGGACATGCATTGTGTTCTAAAAGATGATGAATGAAGAGATGATCCATGTATCATCCATGATTGGATTAAAAGAATGTATTGATGAAGTTTGGGATTTATGATCTAAAAATAAAGGAATTGATGAAGATTGAAGATGAAGAAAAGTGGAGAATGACATTTGAATGGAGAAGTATGGTTAGACATTTTATCTAAAAATTAATTCTTTGTTACTTAGTTTTAATACTAGGTTCATAGACTATTCCTTTACCAAAAATTAGCCAACCATGGAGGGCCAGCCGAGGCCCTCACCTCATGAACATCCATGACCTGAGGGTCAACCGCGCTTGAAGGAAGCCCCTGAGGACATCCCCACATGAGGCATGTGTTCATGGGCTGTGTGTAAACCCACAGGTGTCACACGGGGATTTTCCCATGCAGCATGGGAGCAAGGAGAGAGCCCGTAGGAGTATAGTAGAGTGGGTTCTAAGAGTGTGCCAACCAGAGAACCCGTGAGGGGAGGCACCCGAGGGTGGAGTTGTGAAATATGGGGTCATGGAAGGGCGAGTTGATTGTTAGACAACAAGAAAGCTGTGGCTCATTTCATTGTGGGGCGGCATTTTGGAAGCACATAACTAATCCTAGTCATCCATCTGATCCTACACATGATCACAACCACACAATCCACCCCGAATCTCATGATATATTCACCTTCTTCCATTATTAATACGAGGAAATCCAATTTACAAGGAGAGGCACTGAGGTTTTCTTCATCCTCTATACACCCAAGCTCCACCCCAAACCACTACCCGCCGAAGATGAAGCTTATTCACCGATACATAGAACATGACCACCGTTGAAGCTCAATGTTTGTTCGTGATGATCGTCTAGATGAACTGAATACATGCATGTATTAGAAGTTTCATTCAATATTTGAGATGAAGATATTCAATGGAACCCAAGGGAAAAAAAGTTTCCAATTGTGCACTACCCATTCAATGTACAAGTTAATGGTTTCCAAGAATTCTAAAATGCATGCGCATAAATACCTCATTGGGAATGAAGGATCCCATGGTTGAAAATGAAACTGGAAACAACTGAGATTTGCAGGATATCTCATCTATGTTTTATTATATTCCAAGATGAATATCTTGGCTATTGAAATCATGGGATCTCGTGGGATATCAAGTGGATTTGAATGGTAATCCTTGCATATAAATATAGAGCTATCAACTGAGTTTCTATTGTTAAAAATACTAAGAGATTTCTCTACTTTCTCTATGAAATATAGTACTACGTAAAAGGTTCAATGTAGACCTGCTACGCGAAGGAGAGATGTGAAGATATTACATAAAGTAGTCCAACACGTCCCTTGCATGAAGAGAACATGTGTAAACCCCCTAGTTCTTGAAATAGAAAATATCATCCCTCTTTTCAAAGTTAACCACAAGTGCGCGATAGGTAATTTGAACCCACTTCATTTCTTCATGGATGTAATCCTGCATGTAAAAAAACTAGGGCCTCAACACCCTTGTTTCACCTTCAAGAAGATAGAGCTGAGAACTATTCTTGGTTTTGAGAACAATAATTGTTCCCAACTATTTTCACAAAGAAGATGAAGAACCTATTATAAATATATATATATATATATATATATTCTATTATGTGTTTGTAGGAATATGTTTTTGTGAGGACTACACCCTTTATGTGAATAAAAGAAAAGGGAAGTGTATAAATACAATGCCCCTGGAGAAAAAGAAGGCAGCTGAGTCTTCATGGTCACACGAAGAAAATATGAGAATGTGTGCATGATGAACATTCATGAATATACATGAGTTGTGACAACCATGTGTCAAAAAACAAGGGGAAAAATGGGAAGCACTAATTTGTGTTTGAAGATGACCCCTTCAAAAAAAACATAAAATTGAATGAATTAAATATGACATGTGTGTGAGTGATAAGACCCAAAATAATAAGATGAAGAGAAGAATAGAAATAGAGAAGGTGAAAGAGATGAGATTTGGTGTGTGTTCATAGTGTTACACAAATTGGGGTTTTCCCAAAATAATGTAAAATATAATTATCCATGCATGCATTCATGCATATGTACATGTAAAGAATGAATCAACAGTGTGAGTGAATAGTAAGAGAATAAGAGAAGATAATTCACATTCCAAAGCATGTGACCCATGCATGGAATCATGCATGAAAAAATGCACCTGTGTTAATTCAGATGATGCATTGTGATATGATATTCGGGGTTTGAATAATCACATAAGTGTATGAGATTGTCTCCATGTAAACAAGATGAAGATTTAGTGAAATCTTCTATTTCACTATGGAAGAAAAATTTTATATAACCCTAAAATCCACAAAAGAAGTGAATGTTAACTGAGACTAAAGCCAGACTGAATAAATGAAGCTCTTATATTTTATTGTTCATTAATTAAGAATCCAAGAAGAGAGAAAATGATGATATTGTGGAAGATCATTGTTGCATATTAAATTCTTCAAGATGATGTGTGATAAATTTTCAGAGATCATAGTGAGATCAGGTCTTCATTAGAAGAATAATTAATTTCCTGATCATTGTTGAGAATATGAACTATTCTACTAATGTGATAAGAAATATTGAGCAAGGCCAATAGACCTTATCAATGGTTGTTGATGATCCATGAGAATATTTCCAGGGAAGTGTGATTCAGCAAGCCTGTGTGAAGAGATTAGAATATCATCTATAGTAAATCAAATAAAAACATAAATAAAGAAGTTTATCAAGTGACATGAGATCTATAAGAACCCAGTGAGATTTAATGAGGAGAAGAAGACATCCGTGAGACTCTGGAGCATTCCAGTGGGACTTTGGTAACACAGTGTGATGTAGTATAATGAACCTCTTGTGGGACTCCGGAGAGATACAATGTGACTCTGTATAATCCATTTTAATTAGTAACTAAGTAATGGTGGATAATCTGTGTTTTGGAGAATAACCAACACATCTTGGAGTAGGTCTTTGAACTAAACCTTGTAAATCATTGGGTACAGTTCCTTTAAATTTACAACATACTTTGAGGTAATAGTGAGAGACACAAGAAGAGTGGATCGAGGCTTTACAATTCATATAGGTTTAATTGAATAGAATCAATTTGTAAAAATATTTAAAGTAATCACTAATTCACCCCTCCCCCTCTCAGTGATTCAAACTGATCTGGGCACATCAATATTAGTTATGTATCATCATCCATCATGGATCCTTGTATAAACTAGTACTGACCACTTTTAAAAAAATGTAACTATTAATCTTCGACTACACTATTATATGATTATGTAAAGCTAATACTATTTTCATCTATTTATATTCTATTATACCACTATGAAAATATGATAAGAGGTTATTGTATTACCACCATCACCTATCGAGATGCTCACTAGTATTCAGTATTCTCCAGCATATGTGGAAATGCACATGAAGCCATGTGACCCAACAGTATGGACTCAATCATAGAGTTGATATATTCTGGGGAATTACACAATGCAATGAAGGAAAAATGTAGGAAATTCCATTATGGGTACTACTAAATTGTTTATATTTATAATGAATTTCATTGAGAAGATCAATGGAAAATGATGGAATGAATATAACTAATTATTTTAATGAATGGAATTATCAATAGAATAAACCACCAAACCTTTAGTGATATATTTGGAACGATTTTTGAAATTAAGAGAATTAATGCCCAAATATATGGGTTAATGTTGATAATAATTTACAAACCCTTTACATACACTTGATAATCAGAATGATTACGAAATAAAAATAAATGAATTCAATTATTAGTACTTTGAAAAACATATCTTTCACTCAAGATTTGTTAATTTTTTTTGGATTTTGATTTTTTGAGTCCTATGAAACCTCAATTGTAAATCCATTAGTGAACTTTTATGTTATCTTGATCATTAATTAACACCATATACATGAAATTTTTATCAATAAAAACAAATATTATACTTATTGATGGAATGAAGAACCCATGTTTCCAATGGAAATTTAATTATCTAATATATGATATAATTTAAGGGATAGTGGGTGAATTTTCTATTCAAATCATAAACATGTCTACATAATATTTACATAAATGATAATAATACAATCATAGTTTTTTGAGTATAAGTGACATCAAAAGTTCAACTTCATAGAAACCTATTTTGGGGTTTTATGTGATTGGATTTTATTAAGATTAATGATATTTCAGGAGATATTATTGGAAAATCAGCCCTTTGGTTTTGGATAGGATTTAGTAAAAATGTTATTTTATGTGGAATGACATTTCTTTTTATATAAATAAGAATAAAGGTATTGGTATCTTTTTTGAGTTTTCTTATCTTTTATTTTTATGTAATTATGGGTTCTTGGAATTTGTAACATTATAAAAATTATATTAATATAGTATTCAAAAAATTATAACCTACATTACTTGAAAAATCTTATCACATAAAACAAGGATATAGGGCATGAACCCAAATATAATGGGGGAAAATGACGTAACCCTTACTGTTGGCCTACGTGAATGAGTATTTATCTTGGGATAAATTGATGATATATACTTAAGATTATATATATTGGTGTTTTATATGTCAAAAATTTAAGGTTGACTAGAAAAATTATATGGGAATGTTACAACTATTATCCACACTAGAATGGATGTGGTAAAACATCACTATGTATTTTTTCATTGGACATACCAAAACATATAAAAGGAATGATGATATATAGGCTGTAGTCGATTTACATAGGATGTAATAACACTTCATTGACAATAGTTGATACTTATCTTTTCATTATAATTCAGTAATATTCATTAAGGAAGATGGAATGATTTAAAGAGTATCACAATATATTAAATCTAACTGAGATATGAGATTTACCTCAATGTTTTAGATAAATATTTAGTGGGATTTTGATATAGAGTTAAGTATTAGAACATTATTTAATTCTCGAAAATATGTATAGTCTATAGAGAAAGTCCAAACCCTATAAGACTTGATAATATAATATTCAATGGATTTTAATGGAATATGGGATCAAAAAATTCTTATTGTTGAGATTTTGTACAATAATATCTTTCACTCATGCTTTTAGATGGAGCCTTATGAATCCATCAACGAAATGAAGTGTAGAAATCCCACAAGATAGGATAATGTTTGAAAAGAAATCTATTAGGACCTCAGCCTGATGATGAAATTTCAGATAATATAAGATACATATGGAATCATATAAGGGGGGATCAATGGGTAAAGAAATGTTATATTGATAATTGTCGACGTGATATGGATTTTGATGTTGGTGAGTTATTTTTTTATTATCACCGTGGAATAAGGTAATTTTATTTGGTTATAATAGAAATAAATCCCATAGTATATTTTCCCTTTAGAGATTCTTGATTATTTATGGATGGTTTCTTATCACATGGCACATCAACCAAAGCTCACTCAAATAAAGGATTTGTTCCATGTATCTCTTCCAAGGCTTTACATAATAAATCATTCTCTTGTAATAAACTCTTAGGATATTCCACTACATAATGAAGACTATTATGAGGAGCTACCATGGGAGATTCTTGATTTTTGAGAGAAGGTGATATGAAACTATACCACTCAACAGGTCAATGTTTTATATAGAAACTTCCAATTTAAAAAATCTACATGGAAACCTATGGGTGTGATGAGAAATAAGTATCCTAATTTATTTGTATCAAACTGATTAATTTCAAGGGAAAATACATTTTAACTGATCTAGAATGTAACAACTAGATATTTTATGAATTGTTTCCTTAAAAATTCTATTTTTTTGATAGCTTATGTTATACAAAACAGTGATTTTTAATGATCAAGAACATTCTATAAATATTATTATTTAATAACAGAATTATATCATAAGATCTTAGCATGGTGGAGTGAATATTAATAAATATATTTTTATTATTATGTGTAATGGTTTTATATAATGAGATCATATTGATAAAATAGTAAATAAGTTTTATTAAAGACATTATATGTTTCAAAAATATTATTTTCTCAAAAAAATGTTATTATTTATTTTTTTGTTCAATTAGTATATTTAATATTTTCAACATTTATAAAATAAATTTGAAAAAATGAGAATAAGTTTCTAAAAGAATATGTTAAATTATTTTTTTTGAAATTATGAGGACTTTTTGAATATATTATTTTTCATTTGAATCATAATAATCTTTAATATTTATATAAAAACATTTATTAATAATGAAATGTTTTGAATTGGAAAATATCTTTTTTGTTTCATTTATGTTTCACGACCCCCTCCCACCAAAGATGCCCCTCCTATGCTGGAAATGGTGAAAGGGAGATAATGACCCCCGAGTCCCGCCTCCACTAGGCCCCGGGTTGGAGACTAGCATCAAGGGTATGAGTTTTCACAAATATGGGAGGCATTACCCTTTTTATTATTTAGGATCGGAAAATAGGATGAGTCAACCACCAAAAAGGAAAAGTAAAAGTGTATAGCAATAAACCCAAACCAAGCCCACATGCATGTTTAAAAAATTTTATAATAAGGTACAAGTACAAGAAAGCTCAAAAGTACAATACCAAAATAAAACAAGAGAACAAAAACTGCAAGAACTCCAACTGCATGACTAGTAGGGTCCTGCATGGCCCTGGTTGTCCTCCTGGAATCCTGAAAGTAAACGTAGGGTGAGCATAAAAGTATACTCAGTAGGGAAACCTAAAGCTGTCATGCACAAGTGGGAATACAACCTAATGTCCCGTGAGAACAACAGAAGAAACCTAACAAGGAAATCTATCCACCCAAACTCGATAGCCACACTCACCAAAACACAATCACAACAGGTAGTAGTAGTATAAGAACAAGAGCAGTGGGTACCCCTCACCATTTCCCATTGGTTAGCTGAACGTCCTGACATTGGAACACTCTCCCCGCCCGCACACACCTGGGCCTCACAACCACGTATCCCACCCGCACACACCTGGGCCTCACAACCACACATCCCGCCCGCACACACCTAGGCCTCTCTACCACGTATCTTGCCCGCACACACCTGGTCCCCACAACCACAACCACATCCCCGCCCGAAGACACATGGACCTCATCCCGAAGATTCTTGGGAATAGTAATAGTAACAGAACTCTCACCCGAAGACACCTGGGTCTGAAATCGAAACCTACCTGAAGAGTCTTAGGTGTAAGGACGCCTGAAGCCATTATATCCAATAAGCCTTCTCAAAGAGTCTTGGGCCTAATCACCCCAATAGAAACCTACCCGAAGAGTCTTGGGTGTATGGTCACCTCAAGCCATCACAGCCTAGGGGAGAAGGAGCAGGAAGGAGCTAGTAACTATGGCAAAACACCCTCTCCCATGAAATGGGAGTGTTCGGCACTAAGTGCTCAACATGGGTGCAGTGCGATAAAACACAAAATAAAAAGATATATATATATATATATATAGCAACCACTCAGCCCATCCTATGGCTTCTAAAAAGAGAAACTGAGCATGTGCCTCAGCACTGCTACCAAGAAGCATGCATACAACAAACAACCCCAACCCCATTAATGTTTTCACATTTCAGCAGAATTAGTTAATTAGTTCCTTAACTACTAGGTAACTATCCAAAACCAACCACAATGATCATTCGTATGCATATCTCTGCCATCCACAAATAAAGTTAGGAAAACACAGCAACACGGAAAGTACATTCTTGTTAACCAACGAACCCATTGATTATTATTTCTGTTTCATTACCAAGCCCCACCATTTATTAACTCTTCCACTTTTATTTATTATTCACAACCCATAGTTCGTTCACATTTAAACCCATCCCTGCAGCCCCGCTTCCAACCACCATAACCACAACCACACTAAACATCATTGTATCTTTAATACCCTTTATCGCAGCCTCGCTGCCCGTCACCATTAAACATTCACACCTTCCCACAACCATTCCAACTACAGTCTCGCTGCTCACCCATTCCACAAAACCCAACAAAACATCCCCATCACATGCCATGTAACCAAGCCAACACCCACATGTTCATTATTCTCTTTTGGTTCAACCGGGGTGATCACACAAGGGTTCCAGATTTTCATTTAAATAGCCAACATTACGTGATTATCCAATTTCCACATTCCATGAAGTTTCCATTTACAAAAATGGTCTAGAAGATAGTGCAATATTTCATTGCGCAAGAAAAGGCCTCCAACGACCGTTATTTTTTGTAGGCATAAGCATATTCATTTCACAACATAATATCACAGGATATAAAGTAACAACAATCACAAACTTCCCAACCCCGTTATATAATCCAGTTATTATCTATATTGAACCGGTTGAAAAGTGTCTCACGTAAACAAGATAACACCCACCAAACATGATGCACAAATTAGAGAGACGAAGGTAATATCCCTACCTCAACAGGTTCTAGAGCGCAACGCTCCTCCGGATCAACATTAGAAGACGTTCGTCTGTGTCCCGGAAAAAACTCCATGGCTGGAAAGGAAGATATAAAGGAAATAACTGATCTATGCTCGGAAGTTCCATCTCATCATTACGATCCTGAGGCCACTGACAGATTGTAAATCGGAGCTCGGACGAAAAAGTTATGGAAGAAAGAGCCTTCAAGTCTTTTAAGAGAGCTCTGCTCAGAGGAGAGGGGAGGAGAGGTGTTAGTTGAAAGGAGGAGGGGACCCCTCCTTTTATAGGCGTGAAATGAAAAAGTACACGGCGTGTACATATGGTACACGACGTGTACTCAGGCGTTTTCACACGGTCTCCACGCGGCCTCCAACACGGCTCCGCGACCGTTGACTAGTCAACACACGGTTTGAAGGTAACACATATTCCAGGAAGGACAACACATCGTGTAGATTGGACACATGGTGTGTACTCATTTATTGCAAACGACAAGGACACGACTCCAACACGGTACACGACCATTGACTGATAACGCGTACACGGGGAAGGACTACACGGCGTGTAGAACTGGAAACACGGCGTGCAACCATTACTCCACCCAGCAAGGACACGGCCTACAACACGGGGTATACCCTAGAAGGGGGTACACGGCGTGTACTCAAACAACACGGCGTGTAGTTTCAAAATTATGGAAGGTGTGTAAAAAGTCCATTTTACCCTCTAGAACACTTCTTGACCTTCTTTTTGACAAAGGAATGGGCCGGAGAGGTCCGGGTCATTACATCAGATACCTCTTAAAACATTATGATCCACGAAATTCAAAAGCCAACCCAGGGGAACCCAACAAGATACCTCTTAGGGTCCTCGTTATAACAGGAACCCAACCAACAATCTTAATTTTAGTAATTCCTTCTCCTATGTTGAGTTATTATCCGCTTTAGGCGGCATTGAATTGCCTGCAGATGTTTAATCGCCTCCTCATTAATGCGTCTCAATTAAGGATTAGGTCTTACCACTTCCATAAATTAGGATTTTCAACTCGATCTGTCCCCCAACACCACACAACCAACACAAAGCCTAAACACATGGTTTTGGGAAAATCCTTCTCCTATGTCGAGATATTATCAGCTTTAGGCGGCACCCACTCGCCCGCACGGGTTCAATCGCATCTGCATTAATGTGTCTTGATTAAGGGTCAGGTTTTCCCCCTTCCCACACATCTGGAAATGTTACACATTACCAGGGAACAAGGAAACAAAATCTCTCACAATTGACAAGCCAAGCATTACATATATCAAAGGTACAGAGTACATCTTCAACACAAATCTCAGAAGAACAAGGGAAACACAAGTCAAAACAACTCCGGGTACTGAGCGTGGATCTGGGTCTCTTGCTCCCAAGTGCTCTCCTCGAGGAAACCATGCCTCCACAACACACGAACCAAGGGAATGGTTTGTCCATGGAGCACCTTCTCCTTACGATATTCGATTCTGACTGGTCGTTCCTCGAAGGTAGCGTCATCTCCCATATCTAACTCTCCCCAGCCGATAACTTGAGAGTCATCGTGTAAGTACCGACGAAGCTGGGAGACGTGGAAGACGTCATTAACCTTCACCAACTGAGGTGGCAGGGCCAGCTGATATGCCACCTCTCCAACTCGCGTCATCACCTCAAAAGGTCTGATGAACCTGGGTGAGAGCTTGCTCCCTTTCCCAAACCTCTGCTGCCCCGTCGAGGGGAAACCTTCATGAACACATGTTCTCACACCTAGAACTCCAAGGTCCTCCTCCGACGATCAGCATAAGACTTTTGTCGGTCCTGATCTGCCTTCATCCTCTCACGTACAAGCTGGACATTCTTTGTGGTGTCCTGCACTACCTCTGGCCCAAGAGCACCTGTCTCACCAACCTCTATCCAGTAAATTGGTGAACGACATGGCCTTCCATACAATGCCTCAAATGGTGCCATCCCAATAGTAGAGTGGAAGATGTTGTTGTAGGCAAACTCTACTAAAGGCAGGTGTCGTACCAATGATCCTCCGAAATCCAGAACGCATGCTCGCAACATGTCCTCTAACGTCTGGATAAGCCGCTCCATCTGCCCCTTGGTCTGGGGGTGGAAAGCACTGCTAAGGCGTATCTGGGTGCCATAAGCATGTTGTATCCCTCTCAAGACTTGTGAGGTAAACCGAGTATTCCGATCTGAGACGATAGTCCTCGGGACTCCATGCAAGTGCACCACCTTGTCTACGTACCTCTGTTCTAGGATACTCACCGGGCCCGACTCCTTGATTGCTAATAAGTGAGCCGATTTCATCAGACGATCCACCACTACCCAGATAGAATCATAATCACCCTGAGCTCTGGGTAGTCTAGTGACGAATTCCATTGAGATGTCATCTCACTTCCACTCGAGGACATCTAAAGGATGCAACAAACCACCGGGAACATGGTGTTCAGCCTTCACTTGCTGACACACTAGGCACTTAGCCACAAACTCCGACACTATCTGTTTCACCCCGGGCCACCAAAACTGATCCTTCAGGCCTCGGTACATTTTTTAATCTCATGGATGTACCTCCAAGGCTGAGCTATGGAACTCACGGAGAACTCCCTCATGCATTGCCTCCGGAACAAACAACCTTCCCTGGAAAAGCATCTGATGTCGGCTGTCCTCTGACCATCCCTCTGGAGTATTCCCTTGATCAACACGATCCTGCATCACCTCTGCCTCGGAGTCCCCCCACTGAGACTCATCCACCTGCTGCAACAAGGAGGACTACACTATCATCGGAATCAAACAGCTTTTAACACCTTCTACCCTGGCATCCAAGTGCAAGGCAGCCAACTCTCCCATTTCCTTCCAAGCATTAGAAGATTCCCAAACCACTTCTTGGGGTGAAACAAATTCTCCTCTGCCTCCAATATCCTAATGCACTTCCCAACCCATCCAAATGATAAAAACTCCAATTTATATAGTAGAGGGGAGGCTAGGTTTAAAGAGGTTTCAAGTGTGAATGGGAAATCTCGTCCAAATATTTTAATACAAATTGACCGCCCATTTTTCCTCAAACACACTTGAACCAGCTCTCCTTATAGAAGGATGATTTGTGTTAAAATGAATCCCCGACCTCCTCTCAAAATATGGGCTTACTCCAAGACCGGATGAAGAATATATGGCCCAAATACAGAACCCATGTCCATTCTTCCGAATCCAGACCACCATTGGATTAATGTCCCATTTACTCCATCCAAATTCCCTTTTTAGCTTTAGTTTCCTGAATGAAAGTTGTAGAAAATTAAGTTAGGAACACTGTTAAAAAATTTCAACTTACAATAATAAATATAAAAATATTTATCTTCGAAATACTATAGTGCACTATAAAGGGTAAAACAGAAATTTTTACCAAATTTTCAAATGAATGATCAAATCCCAAATATTTTATAAAAAAAACATATTTAGAACAATGTGGGAAATTATATCATTTATTATCCATAAAATATTCAACAAAATAGTGTTTTATCAACTCCCCCACACATACCCTTTTGCACTCTTAAGGAAAATCTCATATTAAGTAAACATCAATATCAAATCAAAACCAATTTTAAAACACATATCCTTGAGATCAATAAATTTCCCACCAAGAATAAAACGATAT
This sequence comes from Viscum album, assembly GCA_963277665.1. Lineage (NCBI taxonomy): Eukaryota > Viridiplantae > Streptophyta > Magnoliopsida > Santalales > Viscaceae > Viscum > Viscum album. Next base: position 1,702,157,822 of record OY728127.1, read on the forward strand.
CTTGCCTCATAAAAAACCATATTTCAAGTTCTCAATTTATATCATTAAATATATTTCCACATCATTTATCCTCCCATGCACAAAATACTTACCTCGCTTGAATTTTCACTCATCACTCAGATATCAATTTTTTTGCAATGTCTTTCTCATCCAAACTCATACATGGGTAACCATAGGCTTGATAGATTCCTACATCGCTACCATATGTGAGTCAAGGACATATGTTTATCATGAGGAATTTTCAGGGTTGTTCTGTGGCTTTCGGTTGGTAGGATTAAGATGTGAAAAACACTGAGGCTGAATGAGGAGGGCATGACTCTTTTGAAGAAAAATTGCATTAATCTAATTTTCACTTAAATATGGTCTTCTCCTCAATCCCCATAGTATCAATATAGCTTTATCATCATGAAAAGTCATGAAACATTTACAACATTCATTATTTCAGCAAAAAATATGTCAATCGTCTCAAACATGATTTTATTGAAAGCTCCAGATGGGCACATCTTTCCACCTCAATTAGAAGCTCCAGAAAAGGCACAGCTTCACTTTTCATGAATTCTCCAAAAAAGGAACAACATTAAATATAATAGCTTTATTTAGTAGAAAACACATCTCATCAGAATTTAATTTTCCACCCAAAGTATCACAGAATGGGGTGGCACAACACAAGACAACTTCCCCCACACTTAAGCTCAACTAGATTATGCAATTTCACTTCAAGAGTTGGTTGGATAGGGAAAATTGGATTGTAATGTGGCTAACCTAATAGGATGTGCGTGGATTCTAAGGTCTAAAAGGATTAAATATTCAAGGTAGGCCACTATAAAAAAGGATTCTTTGAAATAAGGGCTTTAATACCAAACAAATGACTCAATAATTTAAACATATGTACTTAAAACCCTCAAGTTTCGACAGGAATAGATAAAATTCTCGTTAAATAAAGCATGGTTCGGTTCTATCAAGAAGTGAGGTGAATGTAAAGAATATGAAAATAATGGTTCAAAAGCCTCACAGGTAAGTGATTTTAAATATAAAGATAGTGAGATGTGGCATGGGATTCAAAATTCAGTGTACTTTTCATGAAATTACTAAATATTTGAACATGAAACAAAGTTTTTTTCGCATTCATTTAATCATAGTTTCAAGGGATAAATTGATTCAATCATTGAAATGCATTTCAAAATTGTGATGAGAATCATTTCAGCTCAAAAATTTCAAAATCACAAAGAAAATTGAAAAATAAACATACCAAATTTGAAAAAACACACAATTTTTTTGTGTTTTTTTAAATCAGGAAAACTATTGAAATTACTAAACTAAAAGGTTCCCTCCCCCAAACATAAAATATTGCATTTTCCTCAATGTGAACCCATGAGATGATATATGCACATGAAATGAAGAATTTGTAAATAGGACAAATAATATAAAAGTGAAAGGGTTAGGAACAGCCTGATGTGATCAAGTGATGATGGGGTCATGCAGTGTGATAAAATCCACTACATTAGTAGGAAGTCCCTCAATGTATCTCTTCCCATTGACTATAAATCTCCTTCTAGTGTCCTCTTGTGTGATCTCCACTACAGCATAAGGAAAAACATTAGATACAATATAAGGACCTAACCTTCTGGAACGCAACTTAATAGGCATCAGCTTCAGTTGTGAACTGCAGAGAAGGACTTTCTCTCCAACATGAAACTCCCTTTGTTGAATCATTTTGTCATGAGATACTTTTGATCTTTCCTTGTAGAGCCTTGAGTTCTCATATGATGACATTCAAATCTCTTCAAGCTCTTGAATTTTCAACATTCTTTGAATTCCTGCTTGGGCCAAATCCATGTTGCATTTCTTTATAGCCCAATATGCCCGATACGCGACTTCCACTGGGAGATGACATGCTTTCCCAAAAACAATCCTAAATGGGGACATACCAATGGGTGTCTTGTAGGCTATCCTATAAGCCCACAATGCATCATCCAAGCTCTGGCTCCAATCCTTCCTACTTGGTTGTACTGTTTTCTCCAATATTTGTTTCAACTCACGATTTGAAACCTTAGCCTGGCCATTTGTTTGGGGTGGTATGGTGTTGATGTTTTGTATGTTACCCCATATTTTATAAGGAGGGAAGAGAAATTCCTATTTCAAAAGTGTGTCCCTTGGTCACTGATGATGGCCTTTGGTACTCCAAACCTGCAAAAAATCTGTGCTTTGACAAATTCCACAACAACATGAAAATCGCCAGTCCTGGTGGCCTTGGCCTCCACCCATTTACTCACATAATCAACAGCAACCAAAATATACAAAAATACAAATGAACTAGGAAATGGAACCATAAAAGCAATGCCCCATACATCAAAAATCTCACATAATAGTATGGGTTGTTGGAGCATCTCATGTCTCCTAGAAATATTCCCAGTGTGTTGGCAATGAGAGCATGACTTACAAAACACATGGGAATCATGGAACAAGATAAGCCAATATAATCCAGAGTCCAAAACATTCCTAGTTGTCCTATGGGGTCCAAAGTGTCCACCACAAGCAAGTGTATGACTGAAATGCAAAACAGACTCAAACTCATGATCAGGAACACACCTCCTAATGGATTGGTCACTACACATGCGCCAGAGGTAAGGATCATCCCACACATAATACCTAGACTCACTTTTTAATTTTTGGTCTTGATATTTCTTTAAATTTGCAGGGATTTCAGATGAAAAAATGTAGTTCACTAAATCAGCATACCAAGGATGCGTACTTGAGATGGAATAAAGATGATCATCGGGAAAAGTGTCCCGAAGTGGTACTTGGACCAAGGTGTCATCCTCTAGTGTGTGAGTAAGCCTACTCATGTGGTCCGCCACCAAATTCTCTGATCCCTTCTTGTCCTTTATCTCAAGGTCAAACTCTTGAAGAAGGAGCATCCAATGGATAAGTCGTGGCTTTGCATCTGTCTTCTTTAGGATTTACCTCCTAGCTGCATGGTCAAAAAAAAAACAACTACTTTAGAGCCCAATAAATATGAACGGAATTTATCTAAAGAAAATATGATAGCAATAAACTCCTTTTCCCGGATTGTGTAGTTTTATTGGGCTGAATCCAATGTCCTTGATGCATAGGCAATCACATGTGAATGTCCTTCCACCCTCTGAGATAAGACAGCTCCAACCGTGAAGTTGGAGGCGTCACATGTAAGCTCAAATGGAAGGTCCCACCACGGGGGCTGTATGATTGGTGGAGTGGTCAGACATTTATTTATCTCATCAAATGAATTCCTACAAGAAACATCAAACTCAAAATCAGAATTCTTTTCAAGTAATCTTGACATAGGAAGAGCAATCTTACTAAAATCTTTGATGAAGCGCCGATAACACCCTGAATTCCCTATGAAAGATCTAACATCATGCACACATGTAGGATATGGCAGGGATAAAATAATGTCTATCTTAGATCTATCAACCTCTATCCCATTTTTGGACACTACATGCCCTAAGACAATGCCTTGCTCTACCATGAAATGACACTTTTCAAAGTTCAGGGCCATATTCTTTTCAATACAATGATTCAATACCTTTCCCAAACTCTATAGACATTCATCAAATGAGGATCCATACACTGTAGAATTATCCATAAATACATCCATGCAGGTCTCAATAAAATTAGAAAAAATACTCACCATGCATCTCTGGAAGGTACCTAGGGCATTGAAAAGTCCAAATGGCATCCTCCTATAGGAAAATGTACCAAAGGGACAGGTGAATATAGTCTTCTCTTAATCCTCTGGAGATATATGAACCTGAAAATATCATGAAAATCCATCCAAGAAACAATAGTGTGTTTTCCCAGCTAGTCTCTCGAGAATTTGATCAATAAATGGGCTGGGGAAATGGTCCTTGCGAGTGGTATGATTTAGTTTCCGATAATCAATACACACACGTCAACTGTATTGCACCCTCATTGGAACTAACTCATCTTTCTCATTTTTAACAATAGTAAAACCAGTTTTCTTAGGCACAACCTGAATTGGACTTACCCACTGAGAATCTGAAATGGGAAATATTATACCTACCTCGAGCAATTTCTCAACTTCATTTTTAACAACTTCCAGGAGGGTGGGATTGAGTCTCCTTTGTGGCTGTATCACCGGTTTATCCCCATCCTCCAAAAGAAAACTATGCATGAAAATGTAGGGGCTAATACCTGATATGTCAGCCAAGGTCCACCCAATCGCACTGATGTTCTCCCTCAAAATATTCAACTTCTTTTCTTCATGTTCAAAAGGGAGATTGTTATCAATGATAAAAGGTAATCTCTCACCACTAAACAAGTATGCGTATTTCAGATTTGGTGGCAATGGATTGAGTTCTAAGGAAGGAGGGTGATGTATGGATGGAGAAATTGATGAAACAGACATATCTGCACAATGATCATTAGTATCAGAATATAAATCATCACAATTAGAGAATAAATCACCAAATCCATCAGCATACTCAATATCCATGTCATAATCAGAGTTCACATGATCAAAATCAGAATATGATTCCATTTCAAAATCAAATCTTAGAGAGTATTGTTCCTTAAAAACGGGTGTAGAAGTACTCTTAGACATCAAAATAGAACCAATACTCATAATCTCCCTAAGCATAGGACAATCCAATTCCATGGGGTTTTTACTTGGTGGTTCAAAATTGGAGATAACAAAAGTAGAATGGTCCTGAGAGGGGTACTTCATGGATCCATAACATTAAATATCACAACATCATCTCCAATTTTAGGGAAAGTGTACCCTCATTGACATTTATGATAGTTTTTGCAGTTTTGAGAAGGGCCTACCTAAGATAATGGGGGCATGATAACTTACCTGATCATCCTCCATGTTAAGAACATAGAAATCCGCTGGAAAGATCATGTCTCTTACCCGAACAAGTACATCCTCAAGGACTCCCGCTGGATATGCCGTAGCACTATTCACCAATTGCACCACTACTATTGTTGGCTTCAACTCACCAACCTACAAGGAAGAGAATACAGAGTGAGGCATCACATTTATTGAAGCTCCTAAATCACAAAGAGCATCAGAGAAGTGAAACTCCCCTATAGTACATGGGATGGTGAATGTCTCGGGATCCTTGCACTTTGTTGGCATTGCTATAGTTGGTGTAATGAGTGTTGAGACATTCCTTCCAAGGTTGATCCTCTCATTTCCCTTGAGCCCTCTTCGATTGGTGTAGAGTTCTTTTAAGAATTTGGCATACCTTGGGGTTTTCTTAATGGCTTCAAGTAGAGGAATGTTGATCTCCACACACTTGAATGTGTCTAAAACCTCCTTTTTCATTGCTTCATAAGCCATATTCTCGGTTTGAACAACCCTGTTTGGAAAAGGAAGGGGTTTAGAAGGAACAACATCAATATTTTTCTTACCTTAATCTTTCTCCTTGGATTGATTATCAGTTGGTTTGGAATGCGGCTTCTCCGGAGTTGAGGTGAATCCCGGTGGAATGGTATGTACAAATGTATTGTTCATTTTCTCCCCACTTCTCAATTTGATGGCACTGACATCCCCCTTTGGATTTGGATTGGGTTGGGAAGGTAGATTTCCAGAATTCTTACTCACAAGTTCATGGAGGGTGGTGGCAATCTGGCTCATTTGAGTCTCCAACTCCCTCAGCTCCGAACATTGACTCTTCAGCTCATTCTGTTGATTAAGAACAATTTTCTTTAAAATATCATCAGTATTAGAATCAACATTTGGTGGAGGATTCCCTTGTTGCTGACTTGTTGATGTTTGAGCTTCAAATCTCTTTTGGGGTTGTTGGAAACCATGTTGGTAAGGTGGAAGCTGCTGGATGTTTGGTTGAAAAGGGGGCCTTTGTTGTTGTCCAGAGCCATACCTCATGTCCGGTTGATCTTTCCACCCTTGGTTTTATGTTGTAGAAAATGAATAAAACTTCTTTTGGGGATATGGTTGTTGTTGCTGCTGAAATGGTCTCCTTGGGAATACTACTGCGCAATCCTATGTCTCTTGTAGTTGTGGGCAATAGTCAGTTGGGTGTCTTGTCTCAGTGGAAATGTCACAAGGCCTTGATGGAGGGGGTAGAGATGTCTTTTGTGCCAAAGCAATTTGCCTCACCATAGTTGTAAATTATTCTAACTTGGTATGAATCAAATGACTCTCAAGAGAAGAAGTCTTACCTGATGTACTCCCCTGATATGTGGTGTACCACGATCACCAAATTGTTGGGAGTTTTGGGCCATTTTGTCGATCAATGCTCGTGCAGCTACTGGTGTCTTGTCCACTAATGCTCCTCCAGCTGTAGTATCCACCATGCTCGTCTCCATGGGTGTGAGTCCTTCATAGAAGTACTAAATGAGGAGTTTCTCACTGATTTGGTGATGCAGACAGCTTGCACACAACTTCTTGAATCGCTCCCAGTACTCATATATTGACTCCCCTTGTGCTTTCTTGATTCCCAATATCTCCATTCGAATGGAAGTGGTCCTTGATGATGGAAAAAATATCTCCATGAAAAGATGTTTCAAATCGTTCCAACAAGTTACATCTTCGGGTAGTAAATAATACATCCAGTCTTTTGCAGCTCCATCAAGTGAGAATGAGAATGATCTTAATTTGATTTGATCTTCAGAAACATTTATTGTTTTAAGGGTTGATAAATCCACATTAAATTATTTCAAATGTTTATTGGGATCCTCACCAATGTGTCCATGAATATTTAGAAGTAAGTGAATTAACCCAGATTTCAGTTCAAAGTCCGATTCGAGATTTGGGTATGCAATACAATTTGGTTGATAGTTAATATCAGGTGCATCCAATTCTCGAAAGGTTCTATAAATTTGATTTCCTTTGTTTTCAGCAATTGTTTCTTCTTTTATGTCTGAATTTGAATAACTTCCAATTCAAATGTTTCCAGAAGAGTGGAATTCCCCAACTGGTTTATTATTGAAACTTCCCATAGACTGAGAGTGTCTGATTCGTGCCCTAAGGCTACGTTCAATCTCAGGGTCAAGATCTAAGAGATCTTCAGGATTATTTCGTGTCATAAATCAAATAAAAATGAAAAGAAAGTGAGTGGACCATAGTAAAATAGAAATGAGAAGTTGAGTTTATGGTCCAAAAAGAAAAGATGAGGATGAAAAAAAATGAAATCTTGAAAAAGGGGAAAGATGAAAGAGAGAGGTGAAGAAAATAATAAAATGAAAAATAAAATAAATAACTCTAAATGGTTGAATAAATTACTTCCCTCCCCGGCAACGACGCCAATTTGAAAGAGCACTGTCGTGGGCGCCCTCAAATGATTAGTGTGATTTTGGGGTACTTAGGTGCAGCAGAGTGGCTGACCAAGGTTGTCTCTCAAAGGAGGAAGTAGATTTAAAACAAATTATTAAAGGTATTATGAAAATAAAATAAAAGAGAATAAAAAAACTATTTGAAAGGATTGGGGTTGGTTATAGTTTATGAATCTATAAGAATTATTCTGTAAGAAGAATGTATATATTTTTTTGTTTTTAGTTTTGAAATGAAGTTCGATTAAAATGACACAAAAAAAAGATGTTTTTTTAGAAAATATTTTAAAAGACGTAATCGATCTAACTCTACCTCTTCACTCTATTATTAATAATTATAATTTAAACTAACATTAACTTAATTATGATACCTTAATTTTTTAAATCCCGAACCCTACAAGAATTAACTTTACCACGAAGATGAAGTAAATTTAACCCTAGGCTAACTTCGGAACATGCAATCGCAACACCCTGCCATGATTGATGTTCTAAGATTAGTGTATGGACAGTAATAAATTGAGGCACATAACCACTCTGGAAATGAGGATTAATTGATTTTATGGATTTTATTTGAACTCTACAAATTGATCCCGTGTGGTCTTGTATTACCGATTATGATTACGCTCTCACAATTCACACAAATCCCGACCTCGCGCGTTTTTTGTTTATTGTTAAATTGCTTTCTTAGTTTCATTTAAATTGAAAACTCAATTAATAGATCATATTTAGTGAATTAAAGTATATCATTGATTCAAAATAATTTAATGAAGAATGTGAGAGGTAGAACGATTACTAAAAGACTACTCTTCCATGGGCGGTGTAATCATCGTAGAAGCGTTTTTCATGTGCAAAGGTTTATAATGGGAATAACCCAATAAAGCTTCTACTGAAGAATTCAAACCAATTAGGAAGATTAATAGAATAATAAATTTAAACAAAACAGAAGAAAAGAGAAGAAATAAAAGAATAACAAAGAAGTTTATTACACAAATGAAAACATTACAAAATGAAGAAGAGAAGGAGCCTTCGATGAGGGGATCCTTGCTTCAAGAGCTAACCATCTTACAATGGTTGGAGAATTTGGGTGAAACAATTTCTCTTGTGCCTCCAATCTCCTAATTCACGTCCCAACCCCTCCAAATGATAAAAAATCTAATTTATAGAGTGGAGGGGATGCTAGGTTTAAAGAGGTTTCATGTGTTAATGGAAAATCACGGCCAAATATTTTAATAAAACTGGAACCGCCCATTTGACCTCGAAAACGCGTGAACCAGCTCTCCTTCCAGACGGATGATTTGTGGTAAAATGAATCTCCGAGCATCTCTCAAAATATGGGCTTAATCCAAGACCAGAGGAAGAAGATATGTCCCAAATAAAGAACCCATGTCCATTCTTCCGAGTCCAGCCCACCATTGGATTAATTTCCCATTTACTCCATCCAAATTCCCTTTTTTCTCTGGTGTCACGAATGAAATTTGTGGAAAATGAAGTTAGGAACACTGTCATAAAACATCAAATTACAATAATAAATATAAAAATATTTATCTTCGAAATACTACAGTGCACTATAAAGGGTAAAACTAGAATTTTTACCAAATTTTCAAATGAATGATCAAATCCCAAATATTTTATAAAAAACATATTTAGCACAATGTGGGGAAATTATATCATTTATTATCTATAAAATATTCAAAAAAATAGTGTTTTATCATGGTATCACTGGTTTACTTCTGATCCATATGACCTATGTGATTCCGGAACTCCTCATATTTCATTTAAATCTATTTAATTGTTTTCTTTGAGGCTGATGATTATGAGTTCTTTTTGTCCTAAAAAACATAATTCCTTTTTTAGGTCCTTTATTGGATGCAATTAATTTCACTATATCCATAATAATTATCAAAATCGAATAAAAAACATGCTTCATCCATGAAATTATTTATTATCCACTAAGGTAAATATATTCCCTTATAGGATAAATTAATTCCATGATATGAAGACCTTACTTTAAGTTGAATAATAGTTTTTTTATAAAATAGGGAAACGAAAATTTAATTGATTTCATTAATGAGTTCTTATTTTTTTCTAATATGATGTAAAAAAATTAGATGGATTATTTATCTCATATTCATGAGACAAAATAAAACAAATATGTCTAATAATTAGAGGGCATCTCTATCTCCCTTTCTCAGAATGAAATATATCTACATCAAAAAGTGACAACCCTTGTTTCTTGTGTGTGGTGTAACTAAATTTTACCCTTTTTATAAAGAATTAAAATAATTGTTCTAAACAATATATTTAATGAAAATTCCATGTTTTTCAACTAATTAACAACAGGGTAGAAATTCATTACCCTTTAGAAAAACGTCAACAATATCTATGACTTATTCATATGAATGATAATATTTTTAAATATAAAATATAAAATAAACTTCTTCCATAACATCTAAATAATGAAATCCAAATGAAGAGTAACAATGCCTCATAATCTCAGGGTGATATAATTAAAATTTATCTATCTCGACTGAAATCATTTCTCAATGTTGAAGCATTATATCTATTTTCAATATAGAATTGTATTTATGATACCACGATTTCTAATTGAATCATTCTCTCACAACTACTTTTTTGAAAAAGGTTTTAGTGGTTTCAATAGTATTGTGTTTTGTACCAGAGAACAAGAGAATGGAATAATATTGAATTGTGATATAAAAAAGGCTACGAGAGTCTAGAGCACAATCTCTAGAAACTGATGTGGGACACAAGGTGACCCACTAATATATAATAATGGGGGTGACTTTTTTATTCTAATAAAATAAATGTCTAGAATCAGAAATCCTTTTCTAATAAAATGATTGATATTTAATTCAATAAAGTAATTAAATTTAATCTTGAACACTTAATTTGTTTATGAAAACATTATGGAAGTACAAAATAGTCCAATTGATGAAAAATTATATCTTTGTAACAAATAATTTTTTATAAAACTAGAAGAATATGTAAACAACAAATTCAATAATCTATATTAAAGGAAATGTGAAAAAATAAGAGTTACATACCATTCATAGTAGAAATGTTTCATTTGTATGAACAAACTAAACTTCTTGTTTTTTGTAAATGAAACTGATTATGATAAAATTTATAAAAAACATAATTTCATTGAATTATTATTTTAATTTGTGATTTTGAGAAATATTATTTTTGAAAAAATTTATTCTAGAAAAAATTTGATTCTGAAGAATCTTTTTTAAAACATTTTGGTTCTAGATAGATTATAAAAAAAATTCATAGATATTTTTTATAATAATCTTAATTGATAATAATTTTAATAAATCCAATAAATTATAGAGGAAAAATTATTTGAGGGAAATGATGTTTTATAAAAAGATACATTTAGAAAAGAAAACGTTTTAGAAGAAGACAATGTTTTAGAAAACAAATTCTTTTAGGATATTGATAACACTGGAACTCACAATTATAAAAATAGTAAATTAACCTAGGGATATTAGTAATGAAGAATTATATATGAATATCACTTTTAATTGGTCATTCATATATTCTTTTTATTGTACTCCAATATATCAGATCTAATGGGTTTAGTAAAAATATCAACAAGTTCTTTTTGCATTATAATTAATTGTAATTTGAAATATTAGTTTTTTGTGTGATACAAATGTAAATGGTGACTTATAAAAATATTTTTATCATGTTTGTATGTGGATTTCATTTTAAAAAAATAAATGTATGTTTTTTATCACAAAAAATAATTGTTTTCATAAAACACATTCCCATGTTAGTGAGTGTGTGTTCCATCAACAACACATGAGAACAAAAATTATATCTAAAACATAATATGATTTAATAGAGGAATGTTCTGCTTAATTTTGTTTAAAAAAACAATACTCTAATACATATCCTATCAAATAACATACCTTAGATTCACATTTCCAATTCTTTATACATCAACCAATGTAATTATTTGATGAAATTTTTTTCTCAAAATTAGTTCTAGAATAATTGAAAAGTAAAAATCCATAGTAACATTGTTATTTAAAAAAATCATTAAGACAATTTTATATTGGATTCTTTTTGATTGGATTCATATCATGCACATAAGAATTCTAAAAACATTAAATCCAAATGACTTACTATTAAGTAATGTAAACTTCCCACCATAACACTATAATTTTTCAAGTCAACTGGTTTTCCCACATCATAGAGATCTAATGTATTTGTGATTATAATAAGAGTACTAAAAATTTGACTTTTTTAATTACCAAATTATGTATTTTAATAATTTATATACTTACGTTGATATATAATGTTACATATAGTTTTCTTAAAATTTAAATCCAAGAATGTATATTAACTCTACCATAAAAATATGTTCAAACATATACATCAAAATATCTTCAAAGGAATTAGTTAAAAATTATTGAGTTTAACCATATATAATATCATTAATATTAATTCGATCAATAATAATATTTTTATTAACTTATTTTATAAAAAGTGTTGGATATTCAACTCCTAATTTTTTTACAAATAATTTGTCTCTTTAACATATTATACCATGATATAGGGGCTTCTTTATGTCCATATAGTGCCTATGAATTTAAAAAAATGGTTATATTTTTTGAAAAATTTAAAACAAAGGGGTTGTTCAACATTATGATCCACCAGAAAATATCTATTATATAAATCTAAATTCACATCTATTTAATTTCATAAAAAATTTAGGAATATTGTATAAGATAATTATACATATTTATTACTTCCGGAGAATAAGTTTATTCATTTACTATTACTTCTTGTGAATTATAAACCATAGTAAACATTCTATATTTATTTCAACCTATTATACCATTTTAATCAAATTTATTTAAAAAACCCCATTTTACTCAAATTATTCAATTTTCATTAGGTTTTACAACTATAGTCCATACATGATTACATTCAATGTAATAGAGTTCATCTTCTTTTGATTTTATATAATTCTCATCACTAACTCCACATTAGTATTTTGAGGAAAGAATTCTGATGAGTTAAATGTTAAATTTCATTTCTCAATGAATTTTAGTACTAACTGGTTGATCAATATCACCAATTATATTATCACATGGATATTTCAGGGGAAACAACTGATTTCAAGGATTTTAAAAAGTCTTTTATTCTATGAAATGTTGGAAAATTTCATGACTAATATTTTTTGAACCATAATTTAGAGTTACATTCTAATGGGAATAAATTTCAAACAATGGATGATAATCTCATTTATAAATAAAATATTAAAATGTAGGTTGGGGTTTTTTGAATGAAAAATAAATTTTTTCATCAAATTTATCATGTATAGTTTCACCAATTTTAATTCTGTATTAATTGAAAAATATAGAATCCTTAGAATTTTTGGAATAACATTAAAATATTCAATCATCATAGTTTGGATAAAATTTATATATCTAATCCTTAGTATTCACAATGAATTCTTTACATACAAAAATTTTTAATTAATAATTTTTTTGTATTCATCCATTCTAAAAATTATATGTAGTTTACTTAGTAATATATATAATTAAAACATATTTTATAATATAATATGTATAACTAACTACATCAAACCAATTTTTTTTCAAAAGAGCATTTACATGTTATGGTTATAGTAATCACTGGTGGAACATTATTTCTTCTTTTGACTAAACCATTATGGGTTGGATTTCTTTGTGATGAAAAGGTATTAAATAAAATTTTCTTAAATAAAAATAATTAATGTTAGAATTTAAAAAGTATCCTCCATGCTCACAATGAATATTTATCAAAGAGATATTATTTACATTTTTCACTATATCTACAAAATTATTAATTTTACTAAATGATTCATATTTCCATACAAACATATAGACTCAATTATCTCTTGTATAGTCGTACATTAAAGTGTGTACTTGGTATTTTACACCAAAATATCATATTTTTATAGTGCCAAATCTATCCATGTAACCTAACTAAAATTTATTAGATATTGAGACTTCCTAATAGACTAAAATCTTCACTTATGTCTATTTGCATATTGACAAGAATTGTAGACATTTGACGAATGAAACCAATCTTAATATCTCTTTAATAAGTCCTTTCATGGATATAGAAGTTTACAGTGTCTCAGACATCAGTTATATATCCCATATTGAACATCAGTTACAATAAGAAATAGTAGATCATTGATATTGAGGTCATTTTTGTTTAAAGTGTATATATTCTCATGTCTGTTAGTATAAATAATAAATTAATCTCCAAAACTATGAACGTTACATTTTTCATTCAAACAGTTCATATGATAACCCTTGTCACATGATTAAATTATTCTTATATGGTTATGATTATGTTTTATAATAAATAAAACATTAATAATTAATTTCCCCCTTTTTGACTTCATAATATTATTTTGTAATTAATGGTTTTTAGTCATACATCTTGATAAACCACTATCCATGTTCCAAATGTTCTTTTTTTTTGAAATTTCAATACACTTTTAAAAAATGGAAATTAGTATTTTAGAACTGAATTATAATTTGGTTTGGTATTACCAAAAAATAAAACATTTGGTGTCCACATCATCCTATCGTTAATACATTTAGAAACAAATCATTTCATTTAAAATATTCATTAACTAATCCTTAATAGTAATCATTTTTAAATAAGATTCATTCTTATAATTTCCAACACATTGAAGTTTTGGAAAAAAAATGGAGCACTCTTGGGAACTATTTAGTTAATACTAAAATCTTGTTTTTTTGATAGAAAACCCAATTCATGAAATGTATCTTTGAGGAATAATTTTAATATATGTTTTATCAATATTATTATTTCCAGTGATAAACATTGATAAAAGATTCATAAACCTAGAAATCATATAATTTAGTTAAAAAAATATTTTGTTATCCTCAATAGTATTTTTATTATAACCCTGATTTAAAAATCACTTAATAAAAATATTCTCTCTGAGTTTTTCAACTCGTGATATTTTGAAATACTAAAATTTACAAAATTAAATTTATTATTATATTTATTATGATATTATATTTTAGTACTTTAATTAGTTATCCTTGAGTATTCAATTGTGTGTTTTGATGATAATTTTCAGGTTTTTTAGAAATTTTTCAATTTCAAATTTCTAGACGATTAGGAAATCTAGATACAACTTCAAAACATTTCAAAATATTATCCACATAAAAATGGAAGATTTATCTCTATAAGATGTTGATTTTTTCTCATAAATACGATTTCGATAGTTTTCATATTATTTATTGTTTGTATGATATTCAATAGTGTATATAATGTCCATAAGAAATTTATTCAGCATTGGTATATTTTCATATGACCCTATATATCATTATCCAAAAATATCATTTTATAATGTATTTTTATATGAAATTTATCTTCTATGTTTACATAAATTGTTTGAATATTTCAAAATATTCATTCTTTTACACTTATAACTTTTCCTTTAATATTTACCAAAATTAATTTTTTTCTTATCCTTCAATTTCAAGTTATGCAAATATGGACGAAAGTGCCCTGAATTTTTTACTTTCAAAATGTATAACTTTAAAAGACTCTTTCTGATCATTCAAATCCTTTTGAATTTTCATATATCTAAATTTAAACTCTTTATTTCCAATTGAAATATTCATCCTTTAAGAAATATAAACTAATTTATTATTATATATTTCAGATGAATTTGAATCAAAGGAAACTCCCACATTCATCATCCTAATATAGTTATCAACATTTTCTGCTGATTAATCCTTTTAAGAAACATTAGAAGTTGTTTCAAATGAAAATCATCCATTATTCTTTTTCATGATTTCTACACCCCTTTTTAATCTTACATCATTTAAAATTATGGTTCAAAAATGATCATCTTGAGTATGATTCATAAACATCTATATTTTATCCAACGCACTCCTTTGATATTCCAATTTTTTAGGAATTATCTAAATAATATTTTCAACAAAGATTCCATAATTTATATATTTCACTCCATAAGAATTTAAAAAATTGTAAATTGGCATGAGTATTTTTTTCATCATCTCTATTGATTATTTAACAATGAAAGAAAAATCATGACTGTTATCTTTCATCGTAGCACCTATAGTATCAAAAAATTAGGACGTCCAAAGTGACTAACTTATATATTTTACCAAAAAAATAATCTACTTCATATGAAAAAATTAAAATATATATATTTCTTGTCTTATAATAATGTAGAGTATTCAGTAATCTACAATTCAGTTGACAATTTTCATTTTTTTTGATTCATGATGGTAGTAACTTCCCCATCTAGAATCTTTTAGACTCTATTATGCATTGAAAATATATCGACACTCATATTGATTAATGTTTTTCATTATGTCTCTCTAGTACTAAGAAACATCTCCATCAATGATTTTCGGTGGAATGGGATTCATATTTTAAAATACAGAATAATTTAGACATTTCATCAAAATGATATTAAAAACTACTTTCTAAAAACGCATTTGTGTGATAAATTTATGAAAAATCATTTTTAAATTAATGATAAAAATAATGTAGATAGTAAAATTTAAAATCAATAGTTAAACTAGTAGAACCATATTTGATACCAATTTTTGGATAATATGAGTTTACAATGTCCAGAATAGGGGGTGGTGAATTGTAGTATATAAATTTTAAATAAAAAATATAAAAATCCCTTCAAGTAAAAAATATCAGAATCACCAATCGTCTAATTATTATAGTATATAAGCTTAGTCTAGTATGCAATGGATAAATCTGTGTTTTTTATCAGTCCCATAGACATTCTGATAAAACTATTATATGAAAGATAAATATGAAAACAAATTTATAATCTAAATGAATAAAGGATTTTAAAACATGTAAAAAAATGTAAAAAAAAATTATAATAGTAAGAATGGCTTACAAGAATTGTAAATAGATTTGATCTCTTATCATATGAGTTATAGAAGTCATAAATCTTGATGTAAGATATCCAAATCATTAAAACATAGTTTGAATGATAGTATTTCCAAACTAGGATATCCCTCGATATGATGATTGTAATAAATCTATTTTCCATTCCAGAAGCCCTTGATATGATAGAAAGTCTCCATTTTCTGTGAATTGGAATCCATCGATCAAACTTACTAGATTTACACAACATTTTATCCATTGATGCCCTCAATATAACCAAGATCAGAAACAGTGAATACAAAAGAAAATAGTTCCATGGAATTTAAAATAAAGACAAGAATTCGATAAAACATGATCTCACTAAATTATTACGAAGTCTACAAATGAGATGTTCACATAGAAAAATAATTAGACACCTTGAGTTTTTAATGAATTAGATACCATCTCGTCAAATGACCTCTTATTTATTTTTAGTCTTCTAATGGTCATAATTAGTTGTTGGTAACAATTACCTCACTTTGATAGCTCATAAAGATCTGGGTCTGGATCTAGATATATAGTCTTTAAATTTTCTGAAATCATTTAGTTCCACACAATAAATCTATATTTAATTATTACATTAAAATTTTAAAATAAATATATTCTAATTATAATCATTTTCTAATCTTATGAAATATATTATTGATGGTCCATTTGATAAACTAATCAAAGGAAAATCAAATATATTGGATTCAATTTTAGTTCAGTGGTAATGAAATTTTTATGTCTAATATTCAAGAAAATAAATGACCAGTAGTTAGGAAAAAAATGAACCAATGTATCATATTCACTTTTAGTCTAATGGATCAGATTGAAAAATAAATACTTAAATTAATTTTAAATTATAATTATTTATATGTTCGGTATAAAATATTTTTTTTACAACAATTTAAAATAAAACATCAGATATATAATGTTAATGAGATATATTTCAATAAGGTGTTTTAGAATTCAAAAACAAAATGAAGGAATGTTCAAATTATTATTTCCAACACCAAACTTACCTTTCCATCCATTTTAATCTGTATCATTGTCCGTGTGTACAGATGAACTACCACCCCATGAAATGATTTGATTAATTTTTTATTTCCACTTTATATAGCTTGTAATAAGGTAAAATTTAATGATTATATATTATATTTATGATTTAATAATGATTATTTAAATGTGATTTATTAGTTAACATTGTTTAATTTCATCATTCAAAAAGTGAACACATCACTGCTACAAACATATGGACAATTATCTCCATGAAGTGTTCTAAATTTTTTCAAGTCCAGTTTATACGAATTATAATATAATTTTATATAATTAATAAATATTCTACATATATAATGATTATGATTCAAGTGATGATTAAATCATAACCAAGGATCCAGTACTAGAAGCATTAATCCAATATATGCTTGGTTAACGAACTGTTTATCACTCAAATGATCATTTTAATGAATAAAATGTTAATAAACAATCAACTAGAAGTTATAAATCAATCATAAATAGTATTTCATGATTTAATATTTTATTGGAATATTTTCATATTGAATATATATTTATCATACTTGGTATTTGAATTTATATGGAATTATATGAGACTAAAGGTAAGTATTTGTGGTACAATTTCATTTCATTTTTGGACTTTCTACAAAAAAATGGAATTGGGGGAAATTGTATAAATCTCATCCATTAAACTACATTTATGTTCTTAACATATTTTTTAATATTAATTTTATAAATAACTACCATTTACATATCTTTCGTACAAAAATGATCAAGAAAATATTTTTTAAGAAAAGAATATCATATTTCCCATTTCGATGAAATTTTTTTCCATCCATGTACAATCTAATAAAAATTTAATTATGAAATATTATGACTATAAAAACCCAATTTTAAAAAAATAAATTTTCTTTAACATTTTATTTATGTAGGAAATATATTTATATATATAAATATTTATATCATTTTTTCAATATATGCTTTCCAAACAAATTGTTTCTTACTTTTTACACAAGTATGGAAGCAATTTTCTATATTAATTTGTATGGATTGATATTATTTTTTTATAATCAAGATAATCTATTTATTTTTATGTTATATTAATTTTTTAAATTGATATTTTCACTGAAATTTTTTAATCATCATCAGTGTAATATTTTGTTAAATTATTATAAAAAATGATATTTTCCTCATATATTGAAATAATGGTGTGAATAATAATTAATTGGTATTTTCATAAAAGCCCATATAAATTAATGATATTTAAGATTTATAGGTGATATGATCTTATAAAAACATCTAATTTATCTCCCTGGATGTTTTATGATAATTTTGATTTAAGGATGATTCTATGAAACCAAATTCAATACCCTGGGTTCATTATGGTGTAATAAAAACCTTATCATAATTGGGTAAGTTTTATAAAACATGACTCCTTTAAATGGGTTTGAATATGAAAATATAATTAATGATTTATGTTCCTATGGTAAATATATATATGGTTATCTTAATCTGATTGGTTGGACCAAAATTATATACCCCACCAATGAAATAGGTAATGGAAGATATTAGATAAGATAATAAGGACTTGTATGGGGAGTGAAACTAGTAATATATAATAATCCATCTAACATATTTGTCTTTGGAGGGATCCTTCGGAATGAAAAACATATAATTGGGAGTTAACCTAATCTACTATGATAATTATGGATGTTATTATTGAGTAAAGATGTTATTTTATATTCTAATGTGAAGGAATAAATCATTTATCATGTGTTTATGATATATTATAAATGATTGTTTTATTATTATTAATGAACTAACACAATTATAAATTATGAATTTAATTATGAAAAATCACAATACCATGATTTATTATTAATGATCTTTGACTAATTTGGTATGATTATAATTGGAATAAATCATGTTATCAGAACGTTGTGAACTTCTTATGATCACTAATGATTAATGATTAATATATAAATTTTTTACCATTTTATAGTATTTATCCTCAACCAGTATTATGTTTCCTTTTCCATATGTTTTGTAGAATTTAATTAACTATAAAATATTTAATAAGAATTCTATGATAGAAGAACCTTATCCGAGATATTGATGTAATTTTATAAAATAAAATGATTGTGTATCTTGCCTTGAAATACGGTAATCTATTATGGTCCTTTGGTGCGTATTATTGTAAAATGCATTAAATATTACTCTAAACATATTTATTATTTACATATGAAATGATTCCTTCACCTTAGTATAATTATAGAATTTTGTTTTTTTATTGAATTAGGAATAGAAAACTATGGTTAAAACTACATAGATATGTGTATAAATATGGTAACATCCTAATGCAATGGTAAATTATTGTTTCTGTATTTTCATAAAAAATAAATCCAAGTCTAGTTACTGGATTATGGATGATGTTTTCAAAATGATACAATTAGGGGTAAAAAAAACAAAAAGAGGGTGATTTGTTACTAACTCAACCATCACCTCTGCACAATGGGTCTGCCAAAGACAGAACACATTGATATACATTTTGGGGGGATATTCTGGGGTTAAATAACATTTTATTTATAAATCATTAAGAATTAGATGAATAGATGGTTCTTAGGAATGATCAATTCAAAACCTACAGTTTCATGATTTATATATTATATTATATGTTTTCTTCATTAAATGGTCACTGACTATGATTACTGTTAATCACATAGTTCATTCTGTCTTAGTCAATGGCTGGACTAAAGAGAATCTTGTTTATAGTAATTATGAAAAGAATTTTAATGACCATCCTCATGAGAAACCAAATTAAATTGAAACTAGAGTATGAAATATTTGTTAATATGCTCAATTAGGTATATTAAGATAATAATGGTAACACAAATCTTATAGAACATTGATATTTCCCAATGAAGAAACAACCTACTATGGAGTTTTATGGAAAAATGAACCTTCTATCAATGGATACTATGATCCATTTATAACTGTATAATATGTAATATCTGTAGAAAATGTATTACCTACTCATTAATTATTGGACCATGAGATAGGTTTCTTTCTTTATATCATTTTTTCGGTGAATCTATTTAATAGTTGACTTTTACTGAGAATAGGAGGATGAAGGATGAAATTGACCATTAAAATGGGAAGAGATTATGTATTTTATATGAATTATATTACATGGAATCATCATAAAAAAATGTAACAGTAATTCTAATAACTATTATAGTATTTGGAAATCCATCAGTTCCTACATAAAATCATTCACCAGAACATCAATGTATGATACATGTTTTATCATACATCCAAGAAATAATGTTTCTTGATTCGTTATTTGATTGATATCATGTTGAAATAGTTTAATGTCTATAAGATGTATATATATATAATTCTATTTTATATCATAATATAAATGTAAGTTGGGGCATCTTAGTGTTAATGTAAAATTTATGTAAAAAAGTGAATGTTGAATTTCATGAAAATTACAATAATACCATTGAAGGAATCAAAATTAATCATCCATAATGTAAAATTTATGGATGGAATAATTGAGAAAACATTATTATAGGGTCTTTTAAATGTTATAAGTATTGAATATATGTCCATCAATATTAATAATACTAATGTGATGTGAATAGGATAGTTAATGAATTGAATAGTCAAAAATCTCTCACCCAAGGTTCCACTAAGATTACAGTTCTATAATTTTATTGAGTATGTAAAGTAAACCTATTGGTGTATTAATTTATGGATTAATGTTTAAAATATCCATAAAAAAACACATAAGGATCCAATTATATAACATTTAAAAAATGATGGATGTTATTGATCAATTTCTTAATTCTAGAATGTTAACTTTGATCTATAGTTATCTTTGGTTTGTTAGATATGTTTGGTTCCTTTATAGGGATGTATAATGGATATACAATCCAACAACCAATGTTTACTAGAAAGTGAACCATGATCACGTTGAGTAATTAATGTGAAAAAATATTAAAATGGTACAAAATGTGGTTGGTCTGTATAGCTATGCTCATACTACCTTTCAGTGGGGAAGGGTTTTTTAACTATCCCAATTTTTAATATAAGGGATTCAGATGTATCCTTGTGAATAGTGGCATGGTGATATCATATTATTCATGACAATTTAAATTTCCAATTATAAATTTCCTTATTCGTGATTTTTATTTTTAATGATAAATTTTCACTAAAAATATAATGTAATTATCTTAATATTAAATAATGTGATATATATACCAATCATAAAATAGATTTGTATATATTCACACAAAAATATTAATTTTAACCAAAGGATTTGTTTTGAAAAAAATATGGATAATGACTTCTCCATACACTACCACCATCGGAAGGGGATCAAGGTGGATTATTATCTATATCAGTAGAATATTTCCATTTTTTCCATAATTAGGATTGAAGGAGGTCCAATATTTTTAAATTCTCATATAAAGGACCATGAAATCATAAATAAATAAGATAGATATAAATTTATGATATAAATATTAAACCATATATCCATGTGAGAATTAATGATTTCCATAAGTAGGAACTTGAATTAATAAAGAAGGTGAGAAATTTTATTGAGTTCAACCATTGTTGTGATATAATTATTTTCTTAATAAATAATGAATGTGTCTCATCAATACCTGACCTAATGTTGAAAAATATTAGATAAATGTAATAGTTAATTATTCTATATTATAGTTTTATTTAAGAAGATATATGATGATATGAATGATTATTTTATGTTATATAACAAGAATGGTTGTATTATAGTGTATGTATCTTGATTCATGGAATATCAAATTTCCTAAAAAAGAAAAATAAAACAAATTTTTGGTTACGTCCAATAAACGTACTAGAATGAAAATAATAAAACATTCAAATTGATTTCATTTTCGTACCTCTGAAAAATATCTTAAGTCCATTATGATATTTGGGTTGTAGTAGATCACATTAAAAATAGATAACATTTTATTATTATTATTGATGATTTTACTCTTTATCATCATTATAGGATATATATTAAGCATGTGTTAAGGTTTATTGGATTACCAAAATATATTATTCCTAGATTGGAAATTATGTTTACTTCAATGTTCTATATAAGTCTTTAATCGAGTTAAATATTGTATTGATCCATATAATTTTATATCATCCAAATATAAATTTTTAGTATAGGAGGAAAACTATATGTCAATAAGATATTTTGAGATAATTATCTATCAATTTCAATGATTGTTGGTTTATAAATGATTATTTAGATCTGTTTTATTTAGATAATTTCTTTCACAAGTGAATTTATGGGGTTCCATTTGAATTAATAAATGGGAAGACTTACAGAACACCAAAATGCAAAGATGATGTTAGAGAAAAAATTAAATTAGTGATGATGATATATTAGGAAATTTAAGAGAAGGACTGAGATATTAAGTAGAACATCAAGATAACTCAATGTCAATAGAATGGTTATGTATCCAATTATTGGTGAAATATTGACATTAATTTATTTGATAACATATGATTATTAATATCTCCTAGAAATGTGGTTATGATATTTTCAATAAAGATTAATATTATCCTTAGTGATATTTCCTATTCAATTTTTTTATTGGTTTCGGTTTTCCCCTTTTTTCTTCTAAAAAATATATCTCATGTTCCTGATGTGTTCCATGTATCTCTCCCAAGGAATTACGTATCTAACCCTTCATATAGACTAAACTTTGTAGTCATAAATTATGATAATTATCAATATTATGAGAAATAAAAGGCTCATATTTTGGATTAATGAGAAAAATTACTATAAAATAATACCATTCACTAGCTTAATTTCTTGTTGCAATACAAAAAATTCCAAGAAGCTAGGTGAGGAGGATAAAATATGATAATGAAGATTTATGTTATTTTGTTTATATTATAGTGACCTAGTATCACTGAATAAATTAATATAATTAATGTATAATGTTAAATAATTATATTTTATGATATATTTATATTCAATTACATTTATGTTTTCGTTAGATTTCATTACACATAACACTATGTTTAAATGAACCATGATATAATATTGATTTATTTTTATTATTATTTAAATTGACAAGAACCAACTAACCGTTGGATTAGTGGGTACTAATGGGAATAAATTAATTATGGAAATATATTGGCTAAATATATACAAAAATATATAATAATTTTTCTATTGGATAAAATTTAAATAAAACAATTTGATTAAATAAAGAGGTAATTTTCTATGAAAATTTATTCTTCTCTGAAAAAACTGTTTAATCATAAAAATTAAAAATAATCTATAATTATAAATTATTTTAGATAAATATATTGAAAATATAATTAATATAATATTTTAATATTGATGTAATAGTTTTTATATAAAAAGGAATAAAGGTAATCAGAGTTTTATTATCAAAAATTGGACATTGTATAACATGTAATATTAGTATTATAAAATCGTATTTTAAATGAATTTTTTTTTATTTTTTTAAATTTTTTTAGGGATGATTCCTAATTTATTATTTAACGCAATGATATCCTTCAAACAAGGTAGAGGGAGACCCACTACAAATCCCAGAGGACAAAGACCATGTGGTCTGAATACATCACCTAAAAGCCCATTTTTAGACCCAAAGGTCCCTTTGGTGAATAGTGCTGCAGCAATACTCGGGCTACTACAACACCCCAACCACTATAGTTCATGCTACAGTGCCTCTACCCGAACATTTGTACCATTGATACAGTTCATCCACATATAAAGTACTGCTACAATACTTCTACAATACACCTACCATACCCCCTTCTATAATACCATAGAAATTCTTCCATGCCAGGATTCAATCCTCATTCATTGGGCTTCCTTGTATGAGCCTTTACCACATGGGTACATACTGATTGAAAAAATGGTTATTTTATATCTATAGAAAAATAACATTCTAAAATAGATTACATATTTTTAATTAAGATAACTAAAATTGTGTAATATGTTTGAAGAATTTTTTTGACTTTTGGAAAATTAATCGAGCTCAAAATTCGAACTACAGTAAAAGATAAAAGGGGTTAAGGATAATTTAAAATCAACATATTAGGGTTATTATAATATAAATACATTTAAAAATCCTATTTAATGAGAATATTATTATTTTATATTATACTATCAACGAACATTATCAAATTTGGATCCACATTCCCATGAGAGTGAACAGTTTATTTTAATGTTCTTAAATTTACTATTTATCCATTACCCAAATATTCTAAAGGCAACCCAATATAATCTTATATACAAAACACATGATACCTTTAGAATGAGAAAAACCTATCCAAATCTCATTTAAATTTTCCAAGAACCGTCTTAGATGTTATTCAAATATTGAAAGACCAACCTATGGGTCCTTTAGTCAGGATTCTACATATGCATCTCAAAAAGAGGTATATGGTCTTATATATATTTTTATAATTTCATTATTCTATTATATACTAAAAATATAATATACCATTAATAACATGATTTATTGGTTTTCACAGTTATAATTATAAGTTATTATGATTTTTTAAAACCAATTTCCTTCATTTAATTAAATATGAAATTAATGTATCACACATCTGAACATTTAGACTACCTCATTTACATAGAAATATGATTCATCTTACATAGTCCACATTAATTGTATGTTTATATGATAGATTCAACATTATATATTAAATTTATGGTTTATTTATGGTTTTTTAATTATTATATCTTATATATGTTCTTACATTTCTATCAAATGGAAAAATGATAATGTATCTCATTTGAATATATGGACTTCTAGCTCCATGAAGCAATGTGATTAAATATTAATTTTTTTATTACATATTTGTTAATAGAGATATACTTATGAAATATATATGATATTTATGATATAATAATTAATTATAATGGTTAATTAATATTTATCTTTATTTTCCTTTCACCAATGTATAAATGGAAACACTACACATGTGTACATATAAATTCCAGCCTCTGTAAAATTATGTAAATTCTTTTTCATAATTTAGATATATAATTTGTTATAAAAGTTTATATTATGATTATTTATTATATGAATTTCAAAATTTTATTATATATATAATTAAATTATGTATATAGTCAAAATACAAAAACCTTCAAACAAAAAATTTCGAGGAAAATAGTTAAATTTTCACAAAAAAGTTAATTTTAATGAAGATATTAGCAATGAAATGATAATATAAAATTATAAATTAATGTTACGTATTATGTTATGAATTATTATTGTTTTATAATTTATTTATAATTAATATATATTTATTATACTGCATATTTTGATTCATAAAATGTAAAACAAGACTTTAGGTATGGGTTTATGTGACTATATCATTTCTTCTCATAATTATGTATGCTAAATTTCAATTGAGGTAAATAATATATATATTATAATTTAAAAATACTATATCTTTCTAATAATCTAATTATTCCTAGAAATATTATAAAGTAGTACCATTTCCAAATATTTAGAACATAAAATCATCATATAATTTTTTGAAAGAAAATGTGACCTTATTATCCCGTTATTGAAACATCATTTCCTTATATTCCAATGATCTTAAAAAAATTATTAAAGATTTTTTTACCTATAAATTAAATTTTTTATTTTTAATTAACTCATATTTAGTTAATTTAAGTAATATGGAATCTATTTAATGATATTTCTTCTTGAATATGTTGGTTTGACAATCACAAAAAAAATGTGAAAATATTATTTTGTTAAATTTATATAGTAAGAAACTATTTTATAACCAAAATTACCACTTTTCCTCGGATTATATAATATTTTAAATTATATTTTCAATAGAAAAAAATTTGGCAGTACTATGGGTATTTTTTATTAAATATTTATAAAAATAGAAGTATTATTTCTCATTCATTCAATGGATTTTTGGAATTATCTCTTAATAGTACTTTAAGTTATGAAAATTTAATTTAAGGATTAACATAGTTCATTGGGGATATGAACTATATGATATGATCAAATTTTTCCCTTTTATGGATTATGATAAGGATGATAAATGGAATATTTTAGGGTACATGGTTTATTCTCATATGTTAATTATGATATGATGATATCTATTTATTTTTCATGAGTAATTCCATGTAGAAATGATGAAATGACCATTATTTTTTTTTCTTTTCCACAATTTATGATATGATTATATGGTAAAATTTTTATGATCTTTTGGATCACATATGTTGGTTTTCAAAATGTGATAGGTTTTGTTAAAACTATATATCTATCCAGTGCATTAGTCAAAGAATGATATCTCATGAGATAATAATGAATGTACTAGGGAGTTGGCCCAATTGTATAATAGTTAATTTAATATAAGATTTTCATGTGAGGTAACCTATAATATTTAAATTATGGAATAATAATAGAACCAAATCCACTATGATATTCTTAGTAGTTATCCATGACAGAGGAAAATATTTGATATGTATACCTGTATGATAACAAATTATATCTTATACTTATCATAAGTTTGAATGGAAAATGGTTGAATATTTATGATTCTTTTTAAATATCAATTATTTTATTTTATAACAAATACCCTTTACATGATTTATTATTAGTGATCTTTGATTGATAATGTATGATTATTTTAAGTGATGCACATCTTATCATATCCTTATTCTTATCTTTCACTCACATATGATCATTGATTGATATTTTTTTAACAATTACTTATATTTTTACGCACCCTTTATAATATTTTTCATCTTACCTTGGTTATGTCTAAATCGAGTAAGATTTAAACATATATGAACTTTACTATGAGAGAAGGACCATATGGTTTTTTGATATATTTTGATTATGTATCATGTAGTCAATGACAATGAGCCTTCATAGTCCATGGGAATATATTATTGTTAAATGTATATAAAATTAATCTAATATAATTAAATTTTTATGAATGAAAGGATTAGGCTGACTTAGTTGTTAACAATGTTATTTTTTGTTATTTTTGTATAATATTAATAGAGATAATTATTTAAGAAAACTCAGAGATTTATATAATTAAGAAAGAATCATAATATTTTTTTTAAAATTAATGACTGAGAAATATTCCTACAAAACACATCCCTTTTTAGATAATAGAGTGTGGATGTGGATATCTCAATGATGTAACTAGGGGTAAAAACTCTTAATAAGGCATATTGGGTATTAACTTTATTGTCATCAGGGCATGATGCATCATCCTTTGAATGAACATCTTTCTACACCATCCTGATGGCTATTCTTGGAATAATTGTCATTTTATTTATCAACCATTATAAATGAATTGAATAGATGATGAAAATGAATGGTATAGTTTAAACATGTAGTTTTTTGATTTAGATATCCAATGGTATCAGTTGACGGACCCAAGAGTAATCGTGTTATTGATAAATGGAATGGGGAATTAAATTATTTCAATCATGAAAAAAACAATGAAATGATACTTTGGAAGAAAAATATATCATTTAAACTCACTAAAATATATTAATATATTAATGGAAACATAAATCATAAGGAACATCAAAATACAAAAAGAGAGAGATAACTCACTTTAGGGACCTTTATATAGAACCATCCACCATCCAAAAATATTTATTCCAACCACATTTTTTGGAAAAAGAAATCAATATTAAAAAAATGATATTCATATTACATTAATTCATAGGCCTAAATAAAGATATTTTGTACTTATAACATTTTTATGTTGGAGCTGATCAATTTTGGACTCTAATTAAGAATATGAGCCATGAGGAAGAAATTTACTCAATAATATGGGAACTGATTCAAATGGTATTTTCCAATAATTATTATCCCTGAACTCATTTCATAAAAGTGGAAGGTGAATTCCTAGAATAATTTAAAATTTCTATTATCCCAATATTACATATGAGGAAAATTTCACTATACATTCATGTTATGTTATCGATTTTATCAAATTCCTTGAATGAATATTGTAAAAAAAAATTAGTGTCACATATCTATGTCTTTTAATGGATTTTTCTAAAATATACTTGTATATCTATAAATAAATCGACAGATGATATCTAAGGATTAAAAGGAAAATTATATAGTCTAAGTATTATTATTGTTTTGGAAAATAAGAAATTTGTAATTTCATGGATATTTAAAAATAATCCACAGTGGAATAAATGTTAGTCTTCCTTGAGGTCATATTTTTTTGAAAAACTGTAGAAATTTAATTTTAGGGTCTTTTAAAATCATTAATTGTGGTAAATTTGGTTATATAGTATAATAAAATGAACGTGATGTAGACAGTCCAGCCCTTAAATGGAATTGTTAAAAATCATAACCTAATGTTCCAGTAACACTCCAATGTTAAAATTAAAATGGGAATGAAAATTGTGATAATAAATTCAATAATATAATTATTAATGATGATTATTGGCATAAGAAACATCTTAATCTATGAAAAAAATGGAAATATCATTTGATCACAACTATTGATGTAGTTCATGAGTTATAAGAGCATGAAGGTACTCATATTATCCAATATAAAACCCAAAATATTTATTTTCATTTATATCTACCAAATATTATATATTTAATATTTTTTTAGGTGATCACATCACCACATTAGTGATTAGATACCTCTTTCCAATAGGAAACGTTTTTCATATAATGATCACATATAACTCTTATATCTCATATTTAAAAGATTTTTTTTTCTGATTTTGGATCCTAAAAATAACTTGATTCCACCTAAATTGAATTTGATAACAATATGTGAATTGATTGGGTCTCTCAATAATGATCTAATTTCATATAATATGTAACGAAAGTCAAAAATAAAATTTTCAATCAACAAATTAAAATATTTCATTTCATGGAGAAATATAAACATCCAATTGAAGATACTTATATTGTATTTGAATTATTACTTCTTCCTAGGTAAATTTATCTCCAATGGTACAAGGAAAACTCTACATTAATGATACAATTATTTTTAGAGATTATGAAGATATATATAAAATGCACATTTGTAGTATTTCTCTAAATCATGATATTTTTTTAAATATAACAAATACCTTATGAATAAAATATTTTATAGAATCAATATTGACAAGAAAATATTATGTTTTTGTAATTAGAGAATACACACTTGGAGAAAAATTGTAAGGGATTTATATGCCCCATTAGTTCCCCATGGGGAGAAAAACTTCATTAGGATTATAATAAAGACGGTTTAATGTGTATTTCCATTTATTATTGTGAACATAATAATATCACTGTTATGATCAAGTATCATCTAACCCATATTGTTTAATATTTTTTTCAACTTTGATGAGGATAATACTTTTCAGAGATTGGCAATCATTATATATTTTATAAATTGAGTTTCAAAACAAGTATATATTCAAGATATGTAAAACATGTTATGGTCATTATGTATTTATAGTGATTCCCCATAGGGTTTCAAATTACCCAATTATCTCCAGGTATCTAATTAATTGAGTTTTTAGAAATTTACTTGGTTAGTTTTTGTTAGTTTTTATTAATGATGTAATTATATATTCAACTAAAAACATATACCATAGAGATTATTTATTGTTTTTTTTAAAAACCATAGGGATGTATATATTTTACAATGAAATCTAATACCATGGATTATGGTCTCAAAAATTATATTCATGGGCCATTTAATCTCAAGAGAGCTTATATTAGTGGTTACTTGAAAGAATTTATTTATTATGAATTGGGATTAACCAACCATGTTTATTGTTAATAACAATTTCATAGGATTTATGGATATTATTGGTTCATTATGAGGGATTTCATATTCCTATCTAGTCCAATAACCATGTAGGCTCTGAAGGGAAACATATACCTTTAGAAATATAAATGTGAGGATACTTTCTTGGAGATTAAAATGGGTTGGTATCACATTTGTCCTTATATTATCCTATATTAGAGAAGGGATATGACATATAATTATGAATCAATAATGAAATAAGGATGGGTCAACTTGAAAAATTATATTTTGAGAGCTTATACATCACACTAATTGATATTTCATAAAAAAAATTACCCAAAACATGCCTGGGAGTTGGAAGTAGTAATTTACGAATTGTAAATTCAGTTGAATAGTTTTTATAGAGAAATATTAGATTAGTTTATTACCATAAAATATGGACTTATATATTCCCATAGAAATTGTTTATTTTTAACCAATGGAGATTGTCCTAATTGATAAATGATTTTTGTCTGGTCAATAAACTACCACACATTAAAGGTGATCTTTGTGGTTAATGTTATGAGTTTGAATGACAATGCTTGTTTTTCATTAATGAGGATTTATTGAGATCCAATATTTATGGATTATAGAATATGGAGAATTAAATATTTACAGAATTGGATTGATCATATCATTCTCATGTGAATTTTCAACCATCCATCCACATGAATATTAAAGAGGTGTAGAATGGGGATATAATAATATAGAATAAAGTGAGTAATTATCTTATGATAATCCATTATTATGGTGGAGGGAATATATACAGGAATAGAGTATGTGTGTAATCAATAATAGTCATTAATAAAAATATTTTAGATCCATATCAAAGATCATAGTTCTCATTTCATTCATGAATTATGAAGATATATAAGGATTCAAAAGTGTTTCAGGTAAGAAAACCATAAAAGGGATTTTGTAGATTATGTATCATTATTCCATTTATATTATAAAATTAAAATTAGTAGAGAAATTTCCAAATGTATTTTTTAAGCATTACCTATTAAAAAATGGATGTGGGAAAAAAATACAATTGATTTCAGCATTAGAATCTGAAAAACATCTATGGGATGTAATGTTATTTTTGTTTTAATAAATCAACATATGAATTAAAAATATATTATCACTATTAGATATGATATCTCTTATCATCATAATTCAATAATATTCATCTCATATGTGTCATCATAAATTGAGTGCTTTATTATATTGTATTTGATCATGATATTAGATTATCCTCAATGTTTTGGAGATGTCTTCAAGAGATATTGGATATTGGATTGTGCATTATAACTATATTTCACCCTTATACATGTATTCATTCTAAGAGGACCATTGAAACTCGAGAAGTTTTTTATATAAGTTTCTATGTATTTCAATTGTTATTTGGAACAAAACATTTATATATAAATGTTTTCTTATAGAAATATATTTTAGTCAATCATTCAAATGTCCCCTTAGGAATCTATATATTGAAGAAAGTGTTAAAATTGTATATAGAGTGATAATGATGTAGAACCAAAACAATTGATAAATGTTATAAAATATGAATAGGATGATAAGTTCATATAAATTTAGTAGCACATCTGGGCTGTTCCATGCCAATAGAAAGGTTATTCTAAAAGTCATTATTAAAATACAAAGTTTGATGATGGTGAAATGGTATTCCTATGAATATATCATTGAATGATGTTTATATGATTTTGAATGAATGGTATTATGAGTCCTACACATACATGAAAATTCCAAATTATTAATCATATTATGATGGATTCTTATCACTTATAACATCCAATAAATATCTCCATAGATCATTATGTATTCCATGTATCTCTCAAAATGAATTACATATATAATCCACCACATATATTAAAATATTAGGTCATAAAAAAGGGAATTATCTATATTATGATGCAAATACCCTTGAGATTCTAGAATGAAGAGATGCTGATTTATAAGACAATACCAATCTCTTGTTCATTGATTAGTGGTGAAATAACAAATATTCAGAAGCTATATTGGATCATGATGATAAAATCAGGATGATAATTCTTATGTTTCTTTATCAGATTGATAAAACATAAAAGAATAAATTCACATATAATTGTAATATATAAAAACTTAATATTTAAGTATATATATTTTTAAATAACTTTTATTTCACAGATATCATTCATTACACACAACACTGAGATAAAAGGGTTAATGATACACTATAAAATTAATATTATTTAACGTGATTCTTATCTCCTTTATTTTTTATTGGTGGATATGGATTGAAAAATATATATTAAAAATATTAATTGGATACATTATTTTAAAATGAATTAATTAGTTTTCAGTTTCATTGAAATAATAATAAAATAATTTTTAGGTGAATGGGATGTTTTCAGAAAATATATTTATCCACAAAATTTTTTTTATCGTAAAAAATAAAATTAATAAATATTTATGAATGACATTATTTATATGGGTAGATGATATATTAATAAAATATATTAACATTCATCTAATTATTTTTACATTGAATGGAATGATCATTATCTCAGTTTTACGTTTAAAATGAATTTTTAAAAAATTAGATTTTCTTTTTTTTCACACCTATTTTAAATTAATCTATTACACTTATTGAATGTGATTATTGTAAAATATTTTATAAAAGGGAATCAAAATAAATAATATTAATTAATACTTTTAGCGTAATTTTCATTCATTTTGATCAATAACTGAGGTTAAAATTCCATACTATATTAAAGGATAAAATTGGTTAATGGGGGGTTAAACATAAATATTTATGGTTAAAAGAAAAAAAACTATTTCTTATTTATTTTTGATAAAATATTTTTACTATTTATCATCCTATATTCAATAATGATTCAATTTTTATCAACATTCCAATGATACTGACTTTATAATCTTTTAATCTTCATAATAATTACAACTGTTCCACTATACTTACTAATACATTTGAACCACATATCCTCTCATATCCACACTGTGTGAGAACTTTATATTAACCAAACCCTACTAAAATACATTATAAAAACACATTTCTACATAATATAGGTAAATATATTCTTAAAATACAATACCAAGGTTCCATAATATGATATTTAATGGTGTTTTCTCCAAAAATAGGTATGTGAACTTACCAATAAATTCTTAAATTCATCATTCTTCTATATATTATAAACGTATTTTACCAATCCAAACATGATGAGACCTATATATCATATATTATGGGATATTATTTTTATTATTGGTCAAAAATGTTTACCTCATTTTCAACAAAAGTAAAATTAAAGTGTCACTCCTCTGTACTTGTGGACTACCACATCCATCTAGTGACGTGATTCATTTTCTATATACATATTTTATAGTTGTATATTATTATGGATTTAAGAATTATATATAGTATTTATAAAATAATTTTTATTATTTAATTATATCATATTATCTTATTTCTTATATTTCCTTTAATTTGTAAATTATATCATCAATCATCTGTACATATGGACTATAACTTTCATGACCCATCCCCCGGGGTCCATGCCGTGACTACCCCATACCCGCCTTCCATTGGCCAGGTGCTAGCGACTAGCACCGGAAAGGCTTATCCCTAAAACTGGGAAGGCATTGCCTTTATAAATTTTAAACACACTCAACCAAGTAAACAAGAAGAATAGATCACAAAGTAAACTTTATAGTAAAAAGGATGTGTAGAACAGGTAAAGGTGGAATGAATATAAGCCCAAGTGGAAAGTACAAGTAAAACAAAACAAATCTGATCTGAAGACCCATAAATGATCCTACCAAAAGTGTAGGTACAACTCTCGTACAGTAGTCTCTACTGATCTTCTCTTCTAATGTCCACCTCCAAGAAGCCTCTAGTCCCAGTACCCTCATCCTCGGTCAGCATTGTCCGTAATCTACACAACACTCAACAAGGTGCAGGCGAAGCCCATATAGGGGAGAGTATAACGATACTCAGTAGGGACCCCAAGACCCCTGAAGGTCTCTCAGAATCCACAATGTATAAACCAAATAGAAATAAAGAAACCTCCAAGCACAAAAGAAAAAATCAACCCTACATAGGCATATGCCCATACATGTACCTAATTTATCATGTATACCCATCTCTTTCTAGGGGAAACACAAGGCCCCAATCATTAGACAAAAGCACAACTATTCCATGAGGGAAATAATACCATGAAGGTAACACCACAAAGGAATGTACCAAAATGGTAGCACAAAAAAGGAATGTACCAAATAGGTAACACCACAATGTTATGTACCACAAAGGTACGCCACACAGAAGAATTTCCCTAAGGTATCACCACAAAGTTAAGTACCGAAAACGTTTTACACAAAGGAGAATACCCATAAGGTATCACTATGAAGGTAATGACTCTGATCACACCTGGTATAACTTATGTAAGAAATTATACATGTTTATTCGTAAGATATATCATCTTACTTTTTCAAGAAGATCTTCTGTTTACCCACACAGGATCTAATATGACCCACACAGGATATGAAGATGACCCACAAAGGATGTGGAGATGACCCACATAGGATAGGTAAGCACTAACCCACAAATTTTCGATGTGCGCTAACCCACACACGATTGGTATGTGCTGACCTACACAGGATTGTCGAGCACATACCCATATAGGATCTGATGCTTCTTCAAGTATAGCTAGCCACTGAGTTTTTGCACTAAGCGTGCTTAATTTCGAGAGGTACTGTTCCTCAAGACATCAATCGATACTTCAACTACCATGAAGTCCCATAATAAAGTATCATGAAGGTCTTTCACATTATAAGGGACCCAACAGAATTGACAGTGTGTCAATCAAACGCTCAGTATGTATGTTAATGGAGAATCCGTTCCGAAGGCCCAGATGGATTCAGGTACAATCCAACCCGGCCCTACAACAGAATTATCCAAAACTCAAGTGGATTTTATCAAAAGGGACAATCTTCATCCACAGATTCTGATACCACAGACGGTTCTTCATACAGACATCTGGTTCTAAAGAAAAGTCTGGTAAAGTATTTCTAGGCCTGGGTTCAATCTAACCTCGACAAACCCAATATGGGTTCGACTAGGCCAGGCTGGACCAAGGTCCAGAACGCCCTGTGAGGGGGTGGCCCAACCTGTGAGGGGGCAGGCCAGCCAGTGAGGTGGCGGCCCGACCCCTGTTGGGGTGGCCTGACCCGTGTTGGGAATGTGGCTCGGCCCGCGGTGGGCAACCCGCAGGGAATTGCAATCTGCCTGAGCTGGTGAAGAAGGGTATCCAACCCCTCCCCCCTTCATACATAAAAGCATTTGGTATCACCATTAGGTGATTCCAAGACTCCCGTGGGACCCGATCGGGTATTGTCGATCTATTACGGCCGGCCAGTGCTCTAGCAGGCTCTACTCCCTGTGTTGCGACAACATCGCTGTCCTCCTACGGCTGGCTGGGTGTCGGCCACCCTTCGGTGCACTGTCGTGGCTATGCAGCTGTGACCTTCTACTCAACCGACTGCACAGATGCGCCCCACCTTCCCTCACGTTGCCGTCCAACATACCGACATCTTTCCTCCCACCATCGCAGCCGAAGGGTCACGACCTCCTTTTCTATCGGTGGAATGTACGTGCTTCACATCGATTAGAAAAGGTAGGTCGGGTGTGGGAAACCACCATCCTCTACCACAACTGACTGGTCGCGGTCTCCTTCGGTAGAGCAGTTTTGCCGCCAATGTCATCGCGTCCTGTACGGAACACGTCAATAATAAATATGTGGAGATATCAGGTCATATTTGTTTTTCCCAATTCCTCCACGTTAGATCGATAGCATGCAGCTTCGAGAAGAATGTTTCAACATAAAACCATGAAGAACAAACATAAACATAGACCTACATTGTTTTCTCGTTTGAGATGGATTGAGGAAGAGAATAAAGTCGATGAAGGGTACACCGTTGTTCGTCGCTCTCTATACACATTTTCGATCTGGGTTCATGTGTCGTACTCATTTTTCATAGGGTGGTTCTTCATCAGAGGATCTTCTATAATAGAGGATATTCCATCCAATGTTCTCCATCACAACTTGTTTCCAATCCAATTCTCTCCACACAAGGTGAGGAGCCAATCATTTTAAGATTAGGTGTTTTTAATTAATCCAATAAAGTTAGCACATTAATGGGTAGGTTCTATGATTTACCATCCATTAATGGAGGTGATTGGGTGGTCCCCACTACCATGAATTGAAATGGGAGGTTTCAAACTAAATAAATAAAAGTTAATTATTTTATTTTATTATTTTTTTCCCTCCCACGAAA
Source organism: Viscum album (assembly GCA_963277665.1). NCBI lineage: Eukaryota > Viridiplantae > Streptophyta > Magnoliopsida > Santalales > Viscaceae > Viscum > Viscum album. The sequence goes on from OY728127.1 coordinate 1,702,194,266, forward strand.
ATCCGAAAACCTATCTTCAACCATCGACCTACTGCGGTCGAGGTGAAGGTCTCCTTAAGAGAATATCGACACTGCGAGTTCAACGGTGTCCTCAGATTTCACTTTCGAGCAGCGGTTCTAATGTTACCAAACGTCACTCACAAAGTTTCTTAGAGTACGTAAAAAAATTTCAGAAATTCATTTTAGGCACTATGGGCCTCAGAATCACGTGCCGTCAATTTTCTCAGACCCATAAAATTTCCATATAATAAAAAAAATACATATAAAATTATGGGTCTTTATATTCTCCCCAACATAGGGTTTTGAGTCCCTGTAGCCACATCACAAACTAGGGAAACAATTGGGGGTATTAAGCACAAATCAGAGCCTCCCGCTTCCATGTTCTCTCTAATAGGTTCACATTCTTCCAATGAACGCACACCAGAGGTGTCGATCGTCCACGTAGGACTCTCTCTTGTCGATCATCAATCTATACTAGAACCACTGAAAACATCTCCACATCATCTAAGTCCATCTCTCCACTATTGATAATGTGATACAGGTCATTCACTAATCACCTAAGCAGGGACACGTGGGAAATGTCATGAACCTGATGCAACTGAGGGGATGTTCTAGATGGTACATCACCTCACCAACTCTATCGAGGAAATGAAAGGGCTCGATGAATGTCAGAGATATATTTTCTCCCCATCCAAATCTCTACAAACCTCGTCGAGTTGAGACACAAAGAAATACATGGTCACCATCCATGAAATCAAGAGGTCTTCATCTCCAATTAGCATATGATTACCGCCTGATCTGTGCCCCCTTCATCCACTTATTGATGATCTGTATTTTCTTCATGGTGGCCCATACCATCTCAGGTACCATGAGGGATGACTCCCCTGGGTCAGTCCAACATAGAGTTGATCTGCAAGGTCAAATGTACAACTCCTCTAACGGTTCCATACCAATGGGTGAGTGGTTTCTATTGTTGTACGAGAGCTCGACCAAGGGAAATTGATCCTCCCAGCTGTGTCTGAAATCAAGGATGTAAGAATGTAGCATATGGTTGAGGGTCTAAATGGTCTGCTCTATCTGACCATCCTTTTGAGGATGGAAGTCGGTGCCCAATTAAAGCTAAGTCCTGAATGCCTCCTACAACCCCTTCTATAGATGGGAAGTAAAACGTGCCTCACTATTGGAGACAATCGTAGATGTAACACCATGAAACTGCACAATAACCTACATTTATAGGCATCCATATCCCACTACTAGTCCTTGCTATCAGATAGTTAGGAAGTGGGATGACTTAGTGAGTCGGTCTATGATCACCCAGATAGAATCATGCCCCTTGGACGTGCGTGGAAGTCCTATCATAATGTATATAGAGATTATATCCCACTTCTACTCTGGAACCTATAGTGGTTGATCGAATCCCACTAAAACCTAATGATCTACCTTCACTTGCTGCCAAGTGAGGCACCGGGTGAAAACTTTGCTACAACTTTATTTATTCCCAGCCACCAGCGCTGACACCGAAGGTCCTGGTACATCATCACCACTTCTAGATGTACCTGTAGAGGAGACACATGGATGTCCCTCAACAAATCATAGCGTAGCAGCACCGGTACCAAATTACTCCCTCTGAAGAGGATGACATGATCCCACCGTCAGAAAATATCTTTGGTTCATTTTCTGTGGATATATGAGCACGTCATGCCTCAAAGTCAGTTTCTGCAAGTTGCGCCTCTCTGACTCACTGAAGAAGTGGTGGAGTGACTGTTAGAGACTGAAGATAAGCTTCTCCATCTCAATCAATGTAGTATATCTTTATAGTGTCCAGCTACTTCGTAGCCTCACTCAGAAACCTTATACCAGATATTTTGTTGAGTGAATCTGCTACTATGTTTGCCTTCCCAGGAGTATAGACCATCTCTAAGTCATAGTCTTGGAGGAACTCAATCCATCATCATTGTATCAAGTTCAGGTCCTTATGGTAGAGGATATACATGAGACTCTTGTGATCAAAGTGGACTGTAAAAAATTTTCCCATAATGTAATGTCTCTACATCATCAAGGAGATGAACACTACTTATAACTCCAGGTCATGGGTAGCGTAGTTCTCTTTAGGTTGTCTCAGCTGTCGGGAAACATATGTGATCGCTACTCGCTCATGATTTAGTACAAATCCAATCCCAGTCCCTGATGCATCGCAGTAGACAACGCTCCCAAAGCCCTCCTCTAGTAGCCTCAAGATGGGGGAACTCGTCAGTCTCTGTCTCAGCTCTTTGAAACTCCATTGGCATCTCTCCGACTACATAAAGGGGTTAACCTACTTTTTCAACACTGATTAGGGTGTTGCAACTCTGGAAAAGTCAGGCACAAACCTCTGGTAGAATCCGATGAAACCTAGGAAACTCCACACATCTGTCACACTCCTAGGTGTCCCCCAAGAAATAACAACCTCAATCATCAATAGATCCACTACATATCTAGCCTCCGAGATGGCGTTTCCCTAGATACGAACCTCTCGGATCCAGAACCGGTATTTCGAGAACCTGCTATAAAGCTGGGGCTCTTGGAGTGTGTCTCGAACTATCTACAGATGATTGTCAAGCTCCTCCTCTATTGCTGAGAATATCAGGATGTCAACGATGAAGACTATTACAAGGTGATCGAGTTATGGCTGGAATATCTAGATCATTAGTCCCATGAATACTGTTGGGGCATTGGTCATGCTGAATGGGACATCCAAAAACACATAATAGCTATACCGACATTTGAAGGTCGTCTTTTTTACATCCCCACCTCAAAACCTAGGATGGTGATAGCTTGACCTGAGGTTTATCTTCGAAAACCATTTTGCTTCATTCATCTGGTCAAAAATATAGTCAATTCTCAGGAGTGGATTCTTGTTCTTCACAGTTACCTAGTTCAGGAACCGATAGTCCACACAGAGTCTCAATCTACCATCCACCTTAATGGAATATTAAAGCGAGGCTTCCCAAGGAGAAACACTAGGCCTAATGAACCCTTGCTATACGAGGCCTCCTACTGTACTCGCAGCTCTTCAAGCATTGTGGGAGCCATCTGATTTTTTGGTGTAGATATTTGTGTCATTGCAGGGTACATGTTGATATAAAATTCCATCTCTCTGCAAGGAGGTTGACCCGGTACATCATCAGGGAAAACATCAGCATACTGGTCCACCACAACTGAATAACTCAGATTCTCAACATCTACCTCTCCAAAGGTAAGGCTAGAAAACTGATGTCTGATCAGCTACACCCTCTTCTAGGTAATTCCATCTTGTGCGGAAAAGGATCCCTTTTGATCGGTGATGGAAAAACTAGTCCCATCCTCACGGGCACACCTTACATTATGCCTAATACAGTCGATATAATCATTGACTGTTGAAAACTAGTCCATACACAATATGACATCATAAGGCCTCGACGCTACTACTAGAAGATCTCATCCGAAGGTATTTTCTTATAGAGTAAGCTCACACTACTGGCACAAGTGTGTAATCATCGAATCCCCTCCCATAGGAGTCTCTAGACGTAAGGATGGAGCCAACAACTCCAACAATATCTTAGAGCTCCGAATGAGTGTTGTTGAAATAAATGAGTGACAAGAACCTGTGTCAATAAGTATAGTATCTATGGTGGAGTAGTCAAAAATCGTACCACGTATCATCTCTGGAGGGCCATTGTCATAGGCCTTAGTTTCCTAGAGATGTGCTCATCTATATCCACCTACTCTTTGTGGTCGGGGTGGACCACCTAGAGGTGGTGGTGGTATAACCTCGTATCACTTCCCACAAAATGTTACACAACCATCTCCTTTGCCACACCTGCCTCCTGCCTACGGACCTCCTCAGTCGAATCATCGCCTCTTCCCAGGAGGCCCTTCGACCGTCTACTGGTCATTTGTGCGGCGGGTTGGGTAGTAGTAATCCATGCGACCCTGCCCAATACACGTGTAACATTTTCAGCTCCTCACCGGTCTTGATCTATCTCGATAGCCTTGCGCAACTGACAATGTATCCTATGGTCGTCCACCTATAGGTCCTACCCTCGTGGATCTATGCATCATCTGTCTGCTTCCAGCTGCAGATTACTCAACTACGTGATGTCTGGTGGTGGGTATCACTGCATGTGACTGCTCACCAAGGAAAATCTACACTAAGACTGCTCATTCAAACACCCCTTCCTACGTCGGGATGCTAACATAATTTCTTGAGCCTCTAATATCCTATTAGAGCCCCTGATTGATGGTCTGGGCCCTAAAAAAAGGGTCATGCACCATGTCAGTTCAGTAGAAAAAGAGATATGTGAACCTCACAGAATACTAAGCCATAGTAATATTTCCCTGCTTCAAGTGGAGAAGATCATATATAAGTCCTGAGCATAAGGTAGTTGGGATGAAATATACCCTAAAAAGGCTCTCTAATTCCACACAAATGAGAGTGACCTAGTCATGATCTTAGAGCATCAAGCTCCACCATCTTCCTTCTACTGACTAATGTATAATGGCATCAAGGATCACCATTAGATCAGCTGGTGTTTGTACCAGTCAAAAAACTATAACCACAACCATTAACAAATCCCCAACTGCCTGTGGATCGATCTCTCCCCAGAACCTCGGGGGCCTCTGGCTCTAACACTCATGCAGCGCGCTCATGCGTTGTGCACACTCTTCTTCTGGGAATGGTGGCATCAGCTACCCAACATGTAGTGATTCTTCTGGTACACTACATTATGGTACAATTTCTGTAAGGAGGCTCTGCACCGAAGCCTCGTCGCTCAGTTGGATGTCATCACGTACTCTACCTAGAACCCTGGCTGGCTATCTTCATGGATGCATCCTAAAAGAACATGTGCTCCACAGGCAATAAGTTATATCTGGTGAGTTGACTCAATGAGATCACTACGAAAAATATTCAAAAACACAAATGCAATCAGTGTTTTCGTGCACTGAGTCAGAAATCAGATATCAAGGTCCGGGTGTATGGATATGTCGGCCCCCACACCAACACTGGGTTCCCCAAACTGAAAAAACATACTCTTAACACTTAACAATATTTCCACCTAGAAAATATGAGAGTCCTAGTTCTTCAGTAGAACTGACCTCATATGATACCAATTTGTCATGACCCTTCCCCCGGGGCCCATGTCGTGAGTACTCCAATCGCACCGTCCATATGCATGGTGATGGCGACTAGCACCGGATAGGCATATCCCTAAAACTGGAAATGAGTTGCCTTTATAACCTGTAAATTAACACAAACATGCACACAACAAGATATGAGAAAAAAGTAAATTTAATAGTAAAAAGGGTTTGTATAGTAACTAATGGTGGCCAGAATACATGCTCAACTTGAAAGTACAAGTAAAATAGAAAATATATCATGTGAACACCCGCTAAGGATCCTACCTGAAGGTTAAGTATAGCTCTCGTATGTTCATCTCTGCGTATCATCTCATCTAATTTTCACCTCCAAGCAGCCTCAAGTACTGATACCCTTATCCTCGGTCCATGTTGTCCATCGTATGCACAAGACACAACAAGTTGCAGGTGAAGCCCATGTAGGGTTGAGTATAATGATACTCAGTAGATACCTCGAGATCCCTGAAGGCCTCTCAGAATTTACAATGTCTAAACCACAGAGCAATACTGAAATCACTAAGCCCGACAAAAATAGTCAAACCTACTTATCTATATGCCCATACATATACCTATGTTATCAAGTATACTAATCTCATTGATGAGGAATCACAAGGCCCAAATCATTATCCAAAAGAACAACTATTCCATGAAGGAAAGAATACATCGATGGTAACACAACAAAGGTATGTACCACAAAGGTAACACCACAAAGATGAATACCACAAAGGTATCACCACGAAGCTAAGTACCACAATGGTACTCCAAATTGAAGAATACAACTATGGTATCACCACGAAGGTATGTACCACAAATGTATTCTACACCGAAGAATACCATTAAGGTATCACCATGAAGATAAGGAAACATCTCACAAAAGAAATAACTTAAGTACAAAAGTATAGATGATTAGTCATAACGTAGATCATCTTACTTCACCGATATTCTCTGCTATTGACACACACAGGATAGATGATGACCCACACATGATCTAAATATGAACCATGCAGGATCTGGAGATGACCCAAACTGGATCGATATGCATTGACCCACATAGGATCAGTGTGCACTGACCCACATAAGATCGGTATGTGCAGACCTACATAGGATCGCCGAGTGCTAACCTATACAGGATCTGATGATTCTACAAGTACTTCCTGCCACAGGGTTTCTCCACTAAGCGCATTTGATTACAGGAGGTACTTCCCATCAGTCCATTGGTCGATACATAAACATACACGAAGACCTAGGAATATGTATCATCAAGGTCTACCACATCCTTAGGGACCCAACAAAACTGACATCGCTTCAACCTGATGCCCGATCTATAAGTTATTAGCGATTCTGTTCTGAGGGCCCAGTAGGATTCACGTCTGATCCAACCAAGTCATACTCCAAAATTACCCAAAACTAATGTGGTGTATTCCAAAAGGGACATTCTCGATCCAAGGATTCTGGTACCGTAGATGGTTCGTCAAAGGGACACCCGGTTCTCAAGAAAATCCACTTTAAGTGCTTCCGGGCCTAGGTTCGGTCTAACCCATCCCAACCCACTATGGGTCCGAACTTACTGGGATGGGCCAAGGACCGGTCCATCCCACTAGGGGTAGTCCGGCCTGTTAGGGACCGACCTACCTCGTGATGGGGCAGGCCGACCCATGATGGCAGGCAACCCAACCCGCGATGGGCAACCCGATGGGCAGCGCGGTCCACCTGAGCTAGCACCGAAGGGAATCCCCCCTCTTTCTATTCGTAACACCAAGCAGCAGCACTATTAGGCGCTTCCAAGTCACCTGCAGGACCTGAGCGGGTCCCGCCGATCCGTTACTGCCGGCTGGTGCTCCAACCGGCTCTCCTCCAAACGGTGTGACGCCGCCACTATCCTCCCGGGGTCGGCTGGGTGCCGGCCGCCCTCTGGTGCATCGTCGCTGCTATATAGTCGTGTCTTCTTACTCAACCAGCAACATAGATGTGTGCCTCCATCCCTCACTTGGTAGGCTAGTGTTCCAGGTACTGTCCTCCAACCGATGTGGCTGATGGGCTGTGGCCTCCTTCACTACCAGTGGCACAGACACACGTCGCCCCAGTTCCACCCAATCAGCTGGGTGTCGGCCACCTCGTTCCCGTACCGTGAACGACGCGTAGGGGTCTCCTTCAGATCTGTAGTTGTGCCACCGCCTTCATCTCTTCCCACGATGAACATGTAAATAATAAATATATCGAGGGATCAGGTCATGGTTTTTTTGCACGCACCATCCATGTTATACCTATAGAATTTGTCTTTGAGAAGAAATATTCATCACAAAACCACGAATAACAAACATAAACACACCCCTACCTTGTTTTCTCGTTAGTGAAGGTGTGAGATAGATGATGAAGTTAATGAATGGGATGTCGGCATTCATCGCTCCCGCAACACATTTCTTATTAGCTCTCGTTCATCATCGTCGTTCTTCGTTGGGGGTGGTTCATAGTTGGAAGATCTTCTTTGTTGGAGGATCATCTGTCAAAATTTTCCCACCACAACTAGTTTCCAACCCAACTCACTCCACATGAGGTGAGGAGCCAATATTATTATGATTAATTATTATCAATTAATCAAATCATGTTGGTACATCAATGGGAAGGTCCCAAGAGTTACCTTCCATTAAAGAAGGTGTTCTGGTGGTCCCCACCACCATGAATTGAAATGGGAGGTTTCAAAATAAATAAATAAAAGTTAATTTTTTTTATTTGTTTTACCCTCCCACAAAAATCCAAACAACTAACTTTTATCGTTGACCAACTACGATCGAGGTGAAGGGCTCCTTGATAGAATATCAGCACTGCCAGTTTAACAGTTTCCCAGATTTGAATTCCATGAACCGGATCAAATGTCACAAAATATCGCTCACGCATTTACTGAAGGCACCTAAAAAATATCATAAATTCATTATGGGAACTCCGTACCATGAAATCACGCGCCATCGTTTTCCAAGGACTTTTAATATTACAATATTTTAAAAAAAATAACCTGGAAAATTTTTGGTTATAATCACCTCCATGAAGCGATGTCATTGAATTTTCATTTCTACATTACATGTATTGTAATAAATGTTGATATAATGAATATATAAAAAATTTATTATACAATATTGATTTTATATAGGTGAATTATTATTTTACTATTGTTTATATATCAAAAAGTGGAAGCATCACTCTTGCCTACGTACAAACTACTGTCTCCATGTAGTGATGTAATTTTTTATTACCAATTTATAAGAATTATTATAAAAATTTATATAATTAATAAATAAACAATATATAATATGATTATGAATAATTATATTTTGAAACCATTATCATCGTGTTTGTACTAGAATAATCAAACTGAAAAATTTATAGAAAAAAAGAATACTTAAAATTACATGAATGAATACATTAACACACCTAAGTGTTTTTGTTATAATCTCATTTCCTTAGGGGATTTTCTATGCTAAAAATCAATTTAGTAAAATTATTTTGAAATAATACATTAACACCACTTTAAATTATTATCTTTTTATTATTATAATTTATATTTGGTATTACCAATTACCACACTTTTTTCTCTTGAATACCTATGAAATGATAGTTAAAGAAAATCTAACCTTATTTCCTCTTTAGTCGATAAATTTTCTCTCCCATGTCCATGAAATTTTTTTGTGGAATAATTAAAATATCAAATATATGCTATAAAATATTGATTGTAATTATCATATACATTGTTCAATTGTTTTATAAGGAATCATTTTAACAAAACATTTCCATAACCTCTAGTTTATTTCTTTATACAAAGGTATAAAATGAATAGTATCTTATAATGTATAATGTCAGAAAGAGTTTACATAACATCAAGAAAATTATTGGATTTGATTATTTCATTTAAATTTCCAATTATTATTTTTCATGAGAACAATTATTTTTGAATTATTTTAATTTTAAGTATAAATTTATGAAAAGAAAAATTTATGTTTCTCTTTTTTTCTATGTACGGTTCTAATGGAATTTAAATGGTATTTTCATATAAGTCAAAAAAAATTAAAATTTATGATTTTTAAATAGGGTTAATATTATAAGATATTATTCAAATTAATTATCAATATTTCTTATGATGATGATGATTTGATGAAGATTCAACTAAACCCCTATCATTATCATATGGTAATTAAGTTATTATTAATAATTTAGGAATCCAATTTCATTTATATGGAATATGCTATGATGAAATATTTTTATATATTCAAAACCAATATCATTTTGACAGTTTCTAAAATGATAAAATTATTAATGTTTTATAATATTTTGGAACATATATGTGTGGTTTTCATTATGTGATAGGTGTGAAAAAAATTTCAAAAACCTATAATGCCTTTGGAAATGAATTTTATCTGATGAGATAATAATAATATGATTGGGGTGTGAGCGTACAATAATAAGGGTCTCTTTCCTATATGATAATCATAGGAGATAACCTTCAATAATTAAATGATTTAATGGGGATAAAAACTCATACAATATGTTATTCATGTGTGTGAGCCTTGACAATGGAAAGATTTCACATTCTTATTTATAATCCAAAAAATGGTATCCTATGCTACTAATATGTTATCAATAAACTTTGGGGATTATAGATGATTTTAAACACATAGGTATTATGTAATTAATAATCTTATGATTTATGATTTATGATAATTGGTTTATTATGTATGATAATTTTATGTTTTGTTCATGTTCTAGTACTCTGATTCTTATCTTATGAATACTTCAGATTGTTGATTGATATGTCATACTCTTAACCTTACTTATCATTTGAGATATGCATTTCTTATATTTCCTTTTAACTATGTTTATGAAGAAATTTAGTTTTAAATAAATACATATGAAATGTAAAATATGAGAAGAAACTTATGGGTGAAATTTGAATCTTTTATCAAATAAGTTTATTTTGTATCTAGTATCCAAATAAATTATACAATAACTATACTTAGGACTATATTAGTCTAAAATATATCAAATATTTATTGGAAATCGAATAATAATTATATTTGATATGAATTTTAATCATCAAAAATTATTAGTAAAATATTAATTGACAAAATTTTATTTAGTTTTATATTATAATCATGAGATTTAAATGAGGAGTGAAATTCCCTATTAAAAAAATCATGGAACAAAAATACATTTTGATAACACCTATAAAATATATGTGTAATATGAAATGAGAAAACATATACCATGGATTAATATTTTGGAAACATGAGACAATAAACATGTCCTATGTAACTTATTTTTATTAAATTTTTTTAATGTCATGGAAATGAAAAATAAATCTAAACAATCAAAATATCATAGGAATCAAAATCATATGATTGTGGAGAAATAATCAATACAAAAATATTGATGTTGGAAATAAAAATACCTTGAATTAAACATATGAATAATTAAGGATGACTAAAGAGATGATAATTATTATTAAGGGTTATTGGAAAAATAATTTTTTGAATAAGAGGAAATAAACCTTTTCGATAGGCTTGAAAACACATTTAAAATATTTTCATAAAAATGAAATATTTAAGGTTGATAAAATATTTTAAAGATTATTATATAATAAAAAACAAAGATTTGTAAAAAAATATGTGATAAATATTATTTCTAGAAATTTAATTTACAAGATATAAAAACACTTGATTAATTATTTCTCAAAACCAGATCCTTTAAATTCACATAAAAATAAAGACATCTGTTTAAAAATCAAATATTTACATCAAAAAAACAAATTAAAATTTCTCTATCATTAATAAAAAAGAGTAAAAAAATTTAATTCTATTATAAAACATGGAATGAATGTATTAAAAAATGATTTCTTTTATAGTGATATAAATTGTAATTATTTTTTAAAACATTTTTTACAATGTAATAAAAGATAATGTTTTGGGTGATTTTCAAAATCCATTTTAAAAATTTGAATTTATTTATATTTGAAACATTTTCATTGAGAAATCATCTTAAATAATTCTGAATTTAAAACAATGTAGTTTTTATAATAATTTTTTACTTTAAGATAAATAATATGATTTTAAAAATTCAAAATTGTATTTAATATTTTAAAATACCATTTCTAAAAACAAAAATTGTAATAGGGTAACTAAAATTCATATTGAATGAAAATAATGTGAATGTTGATTTTACATTAGACTAAACATAATTAGTTTTCAATTAATAATGGATAGTGTTGGAGGGAAATGGAATTATAGACAAAGAGGGGAAACCATAGTTAAAGTGGATAATATTTATTCTCAAAAATGATATACATATTGGGGAATAGATAATTAATGTAAAGGGATTATATAAACAAATAATTTTCCCCTGAGGATAAAAAAATGAACAAGAAATAAAATATTATGATGGAATAAAACAATCATTGAATAGTGAATTTCAATTAAATGTATTATAAATTAAAAAAGGATATTTGAGTTGTAAAAATGACATATAGATTTAGAAACACATGAATCAAAAACCCTTGAAAAATATCTCATTATGAATATTACATCACATATATTTCATTAAAAATAACGTTCAATTAAATCCATGTATATTATATATTCCTATAAAAACGAAAAACATGGTGAATTAACATCATAACTAAATAAAAAAAATATTTAGTATAAAAAAACTAGATAAATAATTATGTCCTTCGAAATGAAATCCATTTAAGGAACAAAATGATGTTGATCCAAAAAATCATTGAAATGTTTGATATTTTTAAAACAAATAAAATAGTTATTAATCATATAATATCATATTAATTATAGTTCATTATAAAATATATATTGGATAAATCTCATAGTAAATAATTCTATATTATATTTTTATTTATGAAGATATATGATGATATGAATAATTATTTTAGGTTATATAACAGGAATAGATGTATTAGATTGTATGTATCTTGATTCCTGGAATATCAAATTTTCCTAGAAAATAAAAATAAATAATATTTTAGGTTACAACCAATACACGTACTAGAATGAAAATAGTAAAAAATTCTAATTGATTTCATTTTTGTACCTACAAAAAATATCTAAAGTCCGTTATGATATTTGGGATGTAGTATATCACATTAAAAACAGATAACATTTTATTATTATTATTGATGATTTTACTCTTTATCATCATTATAGGATATATATTAAGCAATTGGTTGGTTTTATTAGATTACCAAAATATATTGTTCCTAGATTTGAAATTATGTTTACTTCATGGTTCTATATAAGTCTTCAATCGGAGTTAGATATTGTATTGATATATAGAATTTTATATCATCCTAATATAAGTTTTTAGTATAAGAGAAAAACAATATGTCAATCAGATATTTTAAGATAATTATATATGGATTTCAATGATTTTTGGGGTATAAAAGATTCTTTAGATGTGTTTTATTAAGATAATTTATTTCACAAGGGAATATAAGGGCTTCCTTTTGAATTAATAAAAAAAAAGATATGTAGAAAGGTAAAATGCAAGGATGATGTTAAAGAACAAATTAAATTAGGGAAGATTATGTATTAGGAAATTTAAGAGAAGGTCAGAGATATTAAGTAGATCATCAAGATAACTCAATGTTAATAGAAAGGTTATGTATCCAATTATTGGTGAAATTTTGACATTAATGTTTTTGATAACATATTATTATTAATATACATTTCTACCACTGATGCAGTTCTTCCACAGTTAAGGTACTGTTACAATACTACTACAATACACCAACCATAACCCCTTCTATAATACCCTAGAAATTATTCCCTTCCAGGATTTTATCCTTGGTCTTTGGGATTCCTTACAGGAGCCTTTACCACATGGGTACATACTCATTGGAAAAATCGTTATTTTATATTTATAGAAAAATAATATTCTAAAATGTATTACATATTTGGAATTAAGATAACTAAAATTATTTAATATTATTGATGAATTTTTTGACTTTAGGAAAATTAATCAAGCGAAAAATTTAAACTACAGTAAAGGATAAAAGGGGTTAAGGATAATTTAAAATCAACATATTAGGGTTAGTATAATATAAATAAATTTAAAAATCTTATTGAATGAGAATATGATTATTTTATATTATACTATCAATGAACATTATCGAATTTGGATCCACAATCCCATGAGAGTGACCAGTTTATTTTAATGATCTTAAATATACAATTGATCCATTACACATACATTATAAAGTAAACCCAATATAATCTTTTATAAAAAACAAATGATACCTTTAAATGAGAAAAACCTATCCAAATATCATTAAAATTTTCCTAGAACCATCTTAGATTTTTTTCAATTATTGAATGACCAACCTATGGGACCTTTAGTCAAGATTCTACATTTGCATCTCAAAAAGAGATATATGGTCTTATAAATAGTATATAATTTCATTCTTCTATTATATCCTACAAATATAATATACCCTTAATAACATCATTTATTAAATTTTATAGTTATAATTATAAGTTATTATGATTTTTTGAAACCAATTTCCATCATTTAATAAAATAAGAAATTAAAGTATCACACATCTGAACATGTAGGCTACCTCCTCCACATAGCAATATTATTCATTTTACATAGTCCACATTAATTGTATGCTAATATGATAGATTCAACATTCTATATTAAATATATTGTGTATTTATATATTTTTTTAATTATTTTCTCTTATATATGTTATTACATTTCTATCAACTGGAAAAACGATAATGTATCGCATTGGAATATATGGACTTATAGCTCCATGAAGAAATGTGATTAAATATTAATTTATTAATTACATATTTGTTAATAGAGATATACTTATGAAATATATATGATATTTATGATATAATAATATATTATAATGGTTAATTAATATTTAACTTTATTTCCTTTCACCAATGTATAAATGGAAACACTACACATGTGTACATATAAATTCCAGCCTCCGTAAAATTATCTAAATTCTTTTTCATAATTTAGATATATAAATTGTTATAAAATTTTATATTATGATTATTTATTATTGGAATTTCAAAATTATTATTCTATATATATTTAAATTATTTATATGATCAAAATACAAAAACCTTCAAACCAAAAATTTCGTGGAAAATAGTTATATTTTCACAAAAAAGATCATTTTAATGAAGAAATTAACAATGAAATGATAATTTGAAATTATAAATTAATGGTACATATTATGTTATGAATTATTTTTGTTTTATATTTTATTTATAATTAATCTATATTTATTATATTAAATATTTTAATTCATAAAATGTAAAACAAGACTATAGGTAAGGGTTTATGTCACTCTATCATTTCTTCTCATAATTTTGTATGTTAAATTTCCATTGAGGTAAATAATATATATATTATAACTTAAACATACAATATCGTTCTAATAATCTAATTATTCCAAGAAATATTATAAAGTCATACCATTTCCCACTATTTAGAACTTAAAATCATCATGGAGTTTTTTAAAAGAAAATGTGACCTTATTATACCTTTATTGAAAGATAATTTCCTTATATTACAATGATCTTAACAAAATTAATAAAGATTTTTTTACCAATAAATTAAATTTATAAAATTTTTTATTTTTAATTAACTCATATTTAGTTAATTTTATAATATGGAATCTATTTAATGATATTTTTTCCTAAATATATTGGTTTTAAAATCATGAAAAAATTTGAATATAATGTTTTGTTAAATTTATATAGTATGAAACTATTTTATAACCAAAATGACCACATATCCTCTTATTATATAATATTTTACATTATATTTTCAATAGAAAAAAATTTCGCATTACTATGGGTGTTTTTTATTAAATATTTATAAAAATAGAAGTATTTTTTTCTCATACATTCAATGGATGTTTGGAATGATCTCTTAATAGTACATTACGTTATGAAAATTTAATTTAAGGATTAACATGGTTCATTGGGGATATAAACTATATGATATGATCCACATTTTCCCTTTTATGGATTATGACTAGGATGATAAATGGAATATTTTAGGGTACATGGTTTATTCTCATATGTTAATTATTTTATGATGATATCTATTTTTTTTTCATGGGTAATTCCATGTAGAAATGATGAAATGACCATGAATTTTTTTTTATTTTCCTCAATTTATGATATTATTAAATGGTAAATTTTTTCTGATCTTTTGGATCACATATGTTGGTTTTCCAAATGTGATAGATTTTATTGAAACTATATATCTATACAGTGCATTGGTCAATGAATGATATCACATGAGATAATAATGAATGGACTATGGAGTTGGCCCAATTGTATAATAGTTAATTTAATATAAGATTTTAATGTGAGGTAACCTATAATATTTTAATTATGGAATAATAATAGAACCAAATGCACTATGATATTCTTAGTAGTTATCCATGACTGAGGAAAAGATTTTATATGTATAACTTTATGATAAAAATTTATATCATATACTTCTCATAAGTTCGTATGGAAAATGGTTGAATATTTATGAATATTTTTAAATACCAATTAATTTATTTTATAATAAATACCATTTACATGATTTATTATTAGTGATATTTGATTGATAGGGTTTGATTATTTTAAGTGATGAACATCTTATCACTTCCTTATTCTTATCTTACACTAACATATGATCATTGATTGATATATATTTTTTAACACTTACTGATAATTTTAAGAACCCTTTATAATATTTTTCATATTACCTTGGTTATGTTTAAATGTAGTATGATATAAACATATAATAACATTACTATGAGTGAAGAACCTTATGGTTTTTTATATATTATGATTATATATCATGTAGTCAATAATAATGAGCCTTTATAGTCCATGGGAATATATTATTGTTAAATGTATATTAAATTAATCTAATATAATTAAATATTTATGAATGAAAGGATTAGGTTGACTTAGATGTTATCAATGTTATTTTTTTGTTATTTTTGTATAATATTATTAGTGATCATTATTTATGAAAACTCAGAGATTTATATAATTAAGAAAGAATCATAATTTTTTTAAATTAATGACTGAGAAATATTCCTAGAAAACACATCCAATTTTAGATAATATAATGTGGATGTTGATATATCAATTATGTAACTTTGGGTAACAACTCGTAAGAAGGCGTATTGGGTATTACCTTGATTGTCATTAGGGTATGATGAGTCATCTTTTAAATGAACATCTTTCTAGACCATCCTGGTGGATATTCTTGGAATAATTCTCACTTTATTTATCAACCATAATGAATGAATTGAATAGATGATGAAAATGAATTGTATTGTTTAAACATGTAGTTTTTTTAGATATACAATGAAATACTTTTCATGATTAAATGATTATTCACTTTGATTTTTATTGTTTACACTATTATTTTTGGGCATAGTCAATTGATGGACCCAAGAGTAATCGTGTTAATGATAAATGGAATGGGGAATGAAATGATTTCAATCATGATAAAAACAATGAAATGATACTTAGAATAAAAAATGTTTCATTTAAACTCACCCAACTCTCTTAATATATTAATGGAAACATAAATCATAAAGAAAATCCAAATACAAAAATAGAGAGATAACTCACTTTAAGGACCTTTATATGGAAACATCCACCATCCTCAAATAAATTTTCCAACCACATTATGTGGAAAAAGAAATCAATATTAATAAAATTATATTCATATTACATTAATTCATAGGCCTAGAGAAGGTTATTTGGTACTTATAACATTTGTATAGTGGAGCTGATCAATTGTGGACTCTTATTAAGAATATGTGCCATGAAGATGAAATTAACTCCATAATATGGGAAGAGTTTCAATTGGTATTTTCCAATAATTATTTTTCCTAAACACATTTCATAAAAGTGTAAGGGGGATTCCTAGTATAATGTTGAATTTTTATTATCAAAATATTACATATAAGGAAATTTTCACTATACATTCATGTTATGTTATCGATTTTATCAAATAACTTGAAATAATATTGGAATAATTATTTAGTGTCATATATCTATGTCGTTTAATGTATTTTTTCTAAAATATACATTTATATCTATAAATAAATTGATAGATGATATCTTAGGATTAAAAGGAAAATTATATTTTGTAAGTATTATTATTGTTTTGAAGGAAAAAAAGAAAATTTTAATTTCATAGATATATTAAAAAAATACATGGTGGAATAAATGTTAGTCTTCCTTGAGGTCATAGTTTTTTCAAAAACTGTAGAAATTTCATTTTCAGGTCTTTTACAAGCATTAACTATGGTAAATGTGGTTATATAGAAACATAAAATGAACATGATATAGAGAGTCCAGTCAATGAATGGAAGTGTGAAAAATCATAACCTAATGCTCCAGAAACACTTCAATATTAAAATTAAAATGGGAATGAAAATTGTGATAATAAATTCCTGAATATAATTATTAATGATGATGATTAGCATAAGAAACATTTTAATCTGTAAAAAAGGGAAATATTAAGTGATCACAACTATTGAAGTAGTTCATGAGTTATAAGTGCATGAAGGTACTCATTCTATCCAATATAAAACCAAAAATATTTTATTTGCATTTCTATCTACCCAATATTTTATATTTGAATATTTTTGTTCGGTGAGCACATCACCACATTAGTGTTTAGATATTTATTTCCAATAGGAAAATTTTTTGTGTATAATGATCACATATCACACCTATATCTCATATTTAAAATAATTTTTTCTGATTTTGGATCCTAAAAATAAATTGATTCCACCTAAATTGAATTTTATAAGATTATGTGAATTAATGGGGTCTCTCAATAAGGATCTGATTTCATATATTATGTAACGAAAGTCAAAAATAAATTTTTAAATCAACATATTACAATATATCCTTTCCTGGAGAAATATAAACATCCAATTGAAGATACTTATATTTTATTTGAATCATTACTTTTTCCAAGGTAAATTTATCTCCAACGGTACGGCAGAAACTCAACATTAATGACACAATTATTTTTATGGATTATGAAGATATATATACAATGTACTTTTTTAGTATTTCCCTGAATCATGATATTTTTTTTAAAATATAACAAATAACTTATGAATAAACTATTTTATAGATTCAATATTGACTAGAAAATATTGAGTGATTGTAATTAGAGAATACACTCTTGGAGAAAAATTGTAAAATATTTATATGCCCCATTAGTTCCCCATGGGGAAAAAATCTTCATTAGGATTATAATAAAGATGGATTGATGGGTATTTCCATTTATTATTGTGATCATAATAATATCACTATTTCAATCAAGTATCCTCTAACCCATATTGATGACTATTTTTGTCAACTTTGAAGAGGTTAATACTTTTCAGCGATTGTCCATAATTATATATTTTATAAATTTAGTTTCAAAACAAGTATATATTCAGGATATGTAAAACATGTTATGGTCATTATGTATTTATAGTGATTCTACACAGGCTTACAAATTCCCCTATTATCTCCATGCATCTAATTAATTGAGTTTTTAGATATTTACTTGGTCATGTTTTGTTAGTTTTTATTAATGATGTAATTATATATTCAACTAAAAACTAATACCATGGAGATTATTTATTGATTTTTTTAAAAACCATAGGGATGGATATATTTTACATGAAATATAATACCGTGGATTATGGTCTGAAAATTTTTATTCATGGGCCACGTAATCTCAAGAGAGCATATATCTGGGGTTCCTTGAAAGAATTTATTTAATATGAAATGGGATTAACCAACTATTTTTATTGTTAATAATATTTTTTTAGGATTTATGGACATTATTGATTCATTGTGAGGGATTTCAAATTATTATCTATTCCAATAACCATGTAGGCTCTGAACGGATACATATACCTTTATAAATATGAATGTGAGGATAATTTCTAGGAGATGAAAATGGGTTGGTAATCACATTTGTCCTTATAGTATCCTATATTAGAGAAGGGATATGATATATAATTAAGAATCAATAATGAAATAAGGATGGGTCAACATGGAAAATGATATTTTGAGTGCTTATACATCACACTAATTGATATTTCAAAAAAACAATTACCCAAAACATGCCTGGGGGTTGGAAGTAGTAATTTACGAATTGTAAATTCGGTTGAACAGTTTTTATAGATAAATATTATATTAGTTTATTACCATAAAATATATACTTATATATTCCCATAGAAATTGACGAATTTTAATCAATAGAGATTGACCTAATTGATAAATTATTTTGACTGGTCAATAAACTACCACCCATTAAAGGTGATCTTTGTGGTTAATGTTATGAGATTGAAGGACAATGCTTTTTTTCATTGATGATGATTTATTGAGATCCAAATTTTTTTGATTTATAGAATATGTAGAATTAAATATTTACAAAATTGGATGGATCATATCATTTTCATGTGAATTTTCAACCATCCATCCACATGAATAATAAAGAGGTGTAGAAGGAGGATATAGTAATATAGAATAAAGTGATTAATTATCTTATGATCATCCATTATTATGGTTGAGGGAATATATGCAGGAATAGAGTATGTGAGTAATCAATACTAGACATTAATAATAATATTTTATATATATATCAAAGATCATAGTTCTCATTAAATTCATGAATTATGAAGATATATAAGGATTCAAAAGTGTTTTAGTTTAGATTCCCATAAAAGGGCTTTTGTAGATTATGTATCATTATTCTATTTATATTATAAAATTAAAATTAGTAGAAAAATTTCCAAAGGTATTTTTTAACCATTACCCATTAAAAACAGGACGTGGGAAAAAATTACAATTGATTTCATCATCAGAATCCGAAAAACATTTATGGGAAATAATGTTATTTTTGTTTTAATCAATAAACATATGAATTAAAAATATATTATCACAATTAGATATGATATCTCTTATCATCATAATTCAATAATATTCATTTCATATGTGTCATGATAAATGGAGTGTTTTATTTTATTGTATTTGATCATGATATGAGATTTACCTCAATGTTTTGGAGAAGTCTTTTGCAGATGTTGGATATTGGATTGTTCTTTATAACTATATTTCATCCTTATATAGGTATTCATTTTAAGAGGACAATTGAAACTTGAGAAGTTTTTGATATATGTTTCTATGTATTTCAATTGTTATTTGGAACAACACATTTATATATAAATGTTTTCTTCTGAAAATATATTTCAGTCAATCATTCAAATGTCCCCTTATGAAGATCTATATTGAAGAAAGTGTTAAAATCGTATATATAGAGATAATGATGTAGAACCAATACAATAGTTAAATGTTATAAATTATATATAGGATGGCACGTTAATATAAATTTAATAGCGCATCTGGGTTGCACCATGCCAATAGAAAAGTTATTCTAATAGTCATTAGTGAAATATAGAGTTTGATGATGGTGACATTGTATTCCTATGAATATATAATTGAATGATGTTTATATTATTTTGAATGAATGGTAGGATGAGACCTACACATACTTGAATAATCCAAATTATTAATCATATTATGATGGATTCTAATAACTTAGAAATTCAAATAAATATCTCAATAGATCATTATTTATTCCATGTATCTCTCTGAATTAATTTCTTATATAATCCACCACATATAATAAAATATTAGGTCATAAAAAAGGGAATTATCTATATTATGATGAAAATACCCTTGATATTCTAGAATGAAGAGATGCTGATTTATATGACAATATTAATCTCTTGTTCATTGATTGGTGGTGAAATAACAATTATTCAGAAGCTTTATTGGAACATGAATATATAATGAGGATGATAATTCATAAGTTGTTTTTATCGGATTGATAAAACATAAAAGAATAAATTCAAATATGGTTGTAAGATATAACAATTTAATATTTAAGTATATGTTTTTTTAAATAACTTTTATTTCTTAGATATCATTCATTACACACAACACTGAGATTAAAGGGTCCATTATACACTATAAAATTAATATTATTTAACGTGATTCTTATCGACATGATTTTGGATTGGTGGATATGGATTGAAAAATATATATTAAAAATATTAATTGGATACATTATTTCCAAATGACTTAATTAGTTTTCAGTTTCATTGAAATAATAATAAAATAATTTTAAGGTAAAAGGGATGTTTTCAAAAAACATATTTATCCACAAAATGTGTTTTTATCCAAAAAAATAAAATTAATAAATATTTAAGAATGACATAATTTATATTGGTAGATGATATATTAATTAAATATATTAACATTCATGTAATTATTTTTACATTGAATGGAATGATCAATATCTCAGTTTTATGTTTAAAATGAATTTTTAAAACATTAGATTTGCTTTGTTTTTCACACCTATTTTAAATTAATCTATTACACTTCTTGAATGTTATTATTGTAAAATATTATAAAAAGGGAATCAAAATAAATAATATACATTAATACTTTTATCATAATTTTCATTCATTGTTATTAATAACTTAGGTTGAAATTACATACTATATTAAAAGATAAAATTGGTTAATGGGGTGTTAAACTTAAATATTTAGTGTCAAAAGAAACAAAACTATTTATTATTTATTTTGGATAAAATATTTTTAGTACTTATCATCCTATATTCAGTCATGAAACAATTTGGATCAACATTCCAATGATACTAAATTTATTATCTTTAAATGTTCTTAATAATTACAAGTGTTCCACTACATCTACTAATACCTGTGAAACACATATCCTCTCTTATCCACACCGTATGATCACATTATATTAACCAACCCCTACTAAAATATATTCTGAAAACACATATCTACATAATATAGATAAATATATTCTTAAAATACAATACCAAGGTTCCATAATATGATATTTAATGGTGTTTTCTCGAAAAATATGTATGTGTACTTACCAATAAATTCATAAATTCATCATTCATATATATATTAATAACGTATTTTATCAATCCAAACATGATGTGACCTATATAACAAATATTATGGGATATTATTTTTATTATGGGGAAAAAAATTTACCTCCTTTTCAACAAAAGTAAAATTAAAGTGTCACTCCTCTATACTTGTGGACTGCCACATCCATCTAGTGACATGATTCATTTTCTATATACATATTTTATAGTTGTATATTATTATGGATTTAAGGATTATAAATAGTATTTATAAAATAAATTTTCTTATTTATTTATATGATATTATTTCATTTATTATATTTCCTTTAATTTGTAAATTATATCATCAATCTTGTGTACATATGGACTATCAATTTCACGACCCATCCCACGGGGTCTATGCCGTGACTACCCCAAGCCCTCCTTCCCTAGGCCAGGTTCTAGTGACTAGCACCAGAAAGGCATATACCTAAAACTACGAAGGCATTGCCTTTTTAAATTGTAAACTCACACAACTAATTAAACAACAAGAAAAGATCACAAAGTGAACTGTATAGTAAAAAGGATGTGTAGAACATGTAATGGGGGAAAGAATACAAGCCCAACTAGAATGTACAAGTAAAACAAAAAACATATGATCAGAACAACCGCCAATGATCCTACCAAAAGGGAAGGTACAACTCTCGTACGATCGTCTCTACTGATCTTATCTTCTAATGTCCACATCTGAGAAGCCACTAGTCTCAGTACCCTCTTCATCAGTCAGTGTTGTCCGTAATCTACACAACACAAAGTAAGGTGCGGGCGAAACCCGTACAGGGGAGAGTATAAAGATACTCAGTAGGGACCCAGAGACCCATGACAGTCTCTCATAATCCACAATATATAAACAAAATAGCAATAATGAAATCACCAATCAGAAAAACAAAAATCAAACCTACTTAGGTATATTCCCATACATATACCTAATTTTTCATGTATACCCATCTCCTTCAAGGGGAAACACAAGGCCCCAATAATTAGACAAAAGCACAACTATTCCATGGAGGAATGAATGCCTTAAAGGTAACACCACAAAGGAATGTACCAAATAGGTAACACCACAAAGGAATGTTTCAAAAAGGTAACACCACGATGTTAAGTACAACAATGGTATGCCACACAGAAGAATATCACTAAGGTATAACCACAAAGTTAAGTACCAAAAACATTCGCCACATATAAGAATAACCCTAAGGTATCACTATGAAGGTAATGACTCTGATCACACCAGGTATAACTTATGTACAAAAGTATACATGATTATTCATAAGATAGATCATCTTACTTTTTCTAGAAGCTCTGATGTTGACCCACAGAAGATCTAATATGACCCACACAGGATCTGAAGATGACCCACACATGATATGGGGATGACCCACATAGGATCGGTATGCGCTAACCCACACAAGTTCGATGTGCGCTAACCCACATATGATCGGTATGTGCTGACCTACACAGGATTGTCGAGTGTAGACCCATATAGGATCTAATGGTTCTTCAAGTATAGCTAGCCACGGAGTTTCTGCAGTAAGCATGCTTAATTTTGGGAGGTACTTCTCCTCAATCCATTGGTCGATACTTCCACTACCATGAAGTCCCACAAAGAAGTATCAGGATGGTATTTCACTTCATAAGGGACCCAACAGAATTTCAACTGTGTCAATCAGATCCTCAATATGTAAGTTAATTGTGAATCTGTTCCGAAGGCCTGGTTGTTTTCGGGTTCAATCCAACCTGAACCTACACAAAGATTATCCAAAACTCATGTCTAGTTTATCAAAAGGGACCATCTTCATCAACAGATTCTGGCACCACAACAGTTTGTTATACAGACGTCCGGTTGTCAAGAAAAGACCGGTAATGTCTTTCTATTCCTGAGTTCAGTCTGACCTCGACAAACCCAATATGGGTTCGACCGGGCCGGGCTGGGCCAAGGTCCGGCATTCCCCATGAGGGGGTGGCACGAACTATCAGGGGGTGAGCCGGCCTGTGAGGTGGCGGCCCGACCCGCGATGGGGTGGCCCAGCCCGCATTGGGAATGCAGCCCGGCCCGCAGTGGGCAACCCGTAGGGCAGTGTGGTCTGCCTGAGCTAGAGCATAAGGGGATCCACCTCCCCTTCATTTATAACAGCATGCAACATCACCATTAGGCACTGCCAAGTCTCCAGTGGGACCCAATCGGGTATCGTTGATCCATTACGGCCGGCCGGTGCTCTAGAAGGCTCTCCTCCCTATGTTGAGATAGTATCACTATCCTCCCGCAGCTGGATGGGTGTCGGCTGTCCTTTGGTGCACTATCACGTCTATGAACCTATGACTTCCTACTCAACTGATGGCAAAAATGCACCCCACCCTCCCTTACATGGTTGGCCAGCGCGTCGGACGCTGTCCTCCCACCGTCGCGGCTGAAGGGTCACAGACTCCTTTGATATCGGTGGCATGTACGTGCTTCACCTCGATTCCACAAGGGTGGCCGGGTGCGGGCCACCACCTTCCTCTTCCACAACTGACTGGTCGCGGTCTCCATCGGCTTAGCAGTTGGACCGCCAATGTCATCGTGTCTCGTAAGGAACACTTCAATAATAAAGATGTGGAGAGATCAGGTCATATTTGTATTTCCCACATCCTCCATGTTAGATCGATAGCATGAGGCTTTGAGAAGAATGTTTCAACATAAAACCATGAATAACAACCATAAACACACCCCTACCTTGTTTTATCTTTTGAGATTGCATGAGGAAGAGGATAAAGTCGATTAAGGGGACATCAGTGTTCATCGCTCCCACAACACATTTTCGATCTGGGTTCATGTTTTGTCCTCATTATTCATAGGGGTGGTTCTTCATTGGAGGATCTTCTATGATGGACGATATTCCATCCAATGTGCTCTATTACAACAAGTTTCCAATCCAATTCTCTCCACACATTGTGAGGATCCAATCTTTTTAAGATTATGTGTTATTAATTAATCCAATCAAGTTAGCACATCAAGGGGAAGGTTATATGAGTTACCTTCCATTAATGGAGGTGATTGGGTGGTCCCCACAACCATGAATTGAAATAGGAGGTTTCAAAATAAATAATTAAAAGTTAAATATTTTATTTTATTATTTTTTCTCCCTCCGATGAAAATTCGAAAAACTATCTTCAACCATCGACCTACTGCGGTCGAGGTAAAGGTCTCCTTAAGAGAATATCGGCACTGCGAGTTCAACAGTGTCCTCAGATTTCACTTTCGTGAAGCGGTTCTAATGTTACCAAACGTCACTCATGAATTTTCTTAGAGTACGTAAAAAAGTTCAGAAATTAATTTCAAGCACTCTCGGTCTGAGAATCACGTGTCGTCAATTTTCTCAGACCCATAATGTTTCCATATAATAAAAAAATACATTCAAAATTATGGGTGTTGACATTCTCCCCACCATAGGGTTTTGTGTCCCCGAAAGCCACATCACAAACTAGGGAAACAAGTGGGGGTACTGAGAATGAATCAGAGCCTCCCACTTCCATGTTCTCTCTATTAAGTTCCCATGATTCCAATGAACGTGCACTAGAGGTATCGATCATACATGTAGTACTCTCTCATGATGATCATCAATCTCTACTAGAACCTCAGAAAACATCTCCCCATCATCTAAGTCCAGCTCGCCACTGTCAATAATGTGAGACGGGTCATGCACTAATCCCCTAAGCAAAGACATGTGGGAAATGTCATGCACCTGATGCAACTGAGGGGAAGTGCTAGTTGGTACGTTACCTCACCAACTCTATCAAGGATGTGAAAGGGATCGATGAATGTCAGAGATATATTGCAGCCCCAGCCAAATCTCTACAAAACATGTCGACTTGATACCCAAAGAAATACTTGGTCAACATCCATGAAATCAAGAGGTCTTCATCACTAATCAGCATAAGAATACCGCCTGATCTATGTCTCCTTCAACTTCTTCATGATGATCTGCATTTTCTTCATGGTAGCCCGTACCATCTCAAATACCATGAGTGCTGACTCTCCTGGTTCAGTCCAACATAGAGTTGATCTGCAAGGTCGAACGTACAACTCCTCAAATGGTTCCATACCAATGGGTGAGTGGTATCTATTGTTGTATGAGAGCTCCACCAAGGGAATGTTATCCTCCCAGCTGTGACTGAAATCAAGGACGCAAGAACGTAGCATATCCTCAAGGGTATGAATGGTCTGCTCTATCTGAACATCCTTTTGAGGATGGAAGTTGGGGCCCAATTGAAGCTAAGTCTCGAACGCCTCCTACAACCCCTTCCATAGATGGGAAGTAAAACGTGCCTCACAATTGGAGACAATCATATATGTAACACCATGAATATGCACAATAACCTACACATAGAGGCATCCAAACCCCACTACTAGTCCCTGCTATTAGATAGTTAGGAAGTGGGCCAAAATGGTGAGTCAGTCTACGATCACCCAAATAGAATCATGAACCTTGGAAGTGCGTGGATGTCCTATCACAATGTCTATGGAGATTATATCGCACTTCTACTCTGTAACCTATAATGGCTGATCTAATCCCACCAAAACCTGATGATCTACCTTCACATGCTGACAAGTGAGGTTCCAGGAGACAAACTCTACTACAACATTCTTCATTCCCAGCCCCCAGCGCTGACACTGGAAGTCCTGGTACATCATCACTGCTCCTAGATGTACCTGTAGAGGAGACATATGGAAGTCCCTAAACTAATCCTAGCATAGCACCACCAGAAACATATTACGCCCTCTCAAGTGGATGACATGATCCCACCTTTAGAAAATATCTCTAGTGCATGTCCTGTGGATATATGAGAACGTCGTGCCTCACAGACAGTTTCTGCAAGTTGCGCCTCTCTGACTCTTTGAAGAAGTGGTGGGGTGACTGTCAGAGACTGACGATAAGCTTCTCCATCTCGATCCATGTAGGATATCTTTATAGTGGCTAGCTGCTCCGTCGCCTCAATTAGGAAATTTATACCACATCTCATACTGAGTGAATATTCTTCTGCGTTCTCCTTCCCAGGAGTATATACTATCTCTAAGTCATAGTCTTGGTGGAACTCAATCCATCATCATTTTATCATGTTCAGGTCTTTATAGTAGAAGATATACCTGAGACTCTTGTGATCAACGTAGAATGTAAAAAATTCTCCAATAATGTAATGTATCCACAACATCATGATGAAGACCACTTCTTCTAACTCTAGGTCATGGGTAGCATAGTTCTTCTCATGCTGTCTCAGCTATCAGGAACCATTTGCGATCACTACTCGCTCTTGCTTTAGGAAACATTCAATCCCGGTCCCTGATGCATCGCAATAGACTACATACCCAAAGCCTTCCTCTGGTAGCCTCAAGATGGGGGCACTCGTTAGTCTCTGTCTCAGCTCCTGGAAACTCCATTGGAATCTCTCCTACTACACGAAGGGGTTCCCCTCATTTTTCAATACTGATAAGGGTGCTGCAACTCTGGAAAAGTCATCCACAAACCTCTGGTAGAAACCAGCCAAACCTAGGAAACTCCACACATCTGTCACACTCCTAGTTGGCTCCAAAGCAAGAAAAACTTCTATCATCACTGGATCCACCACAAATCCAGCCTCTTAGATGGTGTGTCCTAGGAGATGAACCTCTCCGATGCAGAACTGTTAAATCGAGTACTTACAATAAATCTGGGGCTCTCAGAGTGTGGCTATAACTATCTACAGATGATTGGCATGCTCCTCCTTTGTTGATGAGAATATCAGGATGTCAACGATTAAGAGTATTACAAAGCGATCGAGGTATGGCTGGAAGATCTAGATCATTAGTCCCATGAACACTGCTGGGGCATCGGTCATGCCGAATGGGATGACCAAGAACACATAATGCCATACCGACATTTGAAGGTCATCTTCTGCACACCCTCATCACATAACCTAGGCTGGTTATATCTTGATCTGAGTTTATCTTCAAAAATCATTGTGCTCCATTCATCTGGTAAGAAATATAGTCAATTCGTAGGAGTGGGTACTTGTTCTTCACTATTACCTGGTTCAGGCATCAATAGTCCACACAGAGTCTCAAGCTACCATCCGCCTTCATGGCATAATAAAACGGGGCTTCCCAAGGAGAAACACAAGGCCTAATGAACCCTTTCTCTATAAGGCCTCCTACTGTACTCGAACCTCTCAAAGCACCGTGGGAGCCATCTGATTTATTGGTGTAGATTTTGGGGTCATTGTAGGGTAAATGTTGATATAAAATTCCACCTCTCCCCAGTGAGGTTCAGCCAATACATCATCAGGTAAAACATCAGCATACTGGTCCACCAAAACAGAATACATTGATTCTCAACATCAACCGCTCCAATGTCAAGGCTAGACAACTGACGTGTGATCGGCTACACACTCTTCTTGGTATGTCCATCTTATGCCAAAATGGTTCCCTTTTGACCGGTGAATGAAAAAGTAGTCCCATCCTCGCGGGCACACATAACATTGTGCCTAATATAGTCGATATAATCATTCACTGTAGAAAACCATTCCATAGAAAATATGACATCATAAGGCCTCGATGCTGCTACTAGAAGATCTCATCCGAAGTTCTCACCTTCTAGAGTAAGCTCACACTACCGGAACAAATGTTTAATCATCGAATCCCCTACCATATGAGTCTCTAGACATAAGGATGGAGCTGACGACTATAAAAATATCTCAGAGCCATGAACGAGGGTTTTTCAATGAATGAGTGACAAGAACCTATGTCAATAAGTACAGTATCTAAGGTGGAGTAGACACAAATCGTACCATGTATCATCTCTAGAGGGCCTTAGTCATAGGCCTTAGCTGCCTAGAGATGTGCTCGTCTATATCCACCTACTCTTTGTAGTCGGGGTGGACCACCTCGAGGTGGTGGTGGTAGAACCTCATATCACTGCCCACCACATGCTGTAAAACCATCTCTTTTTCCACGCCTACACCTGCCTATGGACCTCCTCTGTTGAATCATCGCCTCTTCCTAGGCGGCCCTTCAACCGTCTGGTGGTCCTTTGTGCAGTGGGTCGGGTAGTTGGGAGCCATGCAACCCTTCCCACTACACACATAACATTTCCAGCTCCCCACTTGTCTTGATCTATACTGAGAGCCTCGCACAACCGACATTGTATCCTGTGGTCGTCCACCTATAGGTCTGAACCTCTTGGATTTATGCATCATCTGTCTGCTTCCAGCTGCAGATGAATCAGCTACGTGATGTCTAGTGGTGGGTCTCGCATCATTTGACTACTCATCATGGAAAATCAACACTAATACTGCTCATTCTAACACACCCACGTATGTAGGGATGCTAACAGAATTACTCGAGGCTCTAATTTCCTATCTGAGCCCCTGATCGAAGGTCAGGTCCCTAATGAAAGGGTCATGCACTATGTCAGTGGAGTAGAAAAAGAGATCTGTGAACCTCACAGAATACTGAGCCACAATCATATTGCAATGCTTCAAGTGGATAAGCTCATATATAATCCCCGAGCATAAGTTCATTGGGATGTACTATACCCTGAAAAGGCTCTCCAAGTCCACAAAGATGAGAGTGACCTAGTTGTGATCCTGGAGCATCATGCTCCACCATCTTCCTTCTATTGACTAATGAAGAATGCAATCAAGGATCACTATTAGATCAGCTGGTGTCTGTACTAGACAAAAAAACTATAACCATAGCCTTCAACAAATCCCCATCAACCTGTGGATCGGTCTCTCCCCGAATCCTCGGGGGACTATGGATCTTACACTCATCCAGAAAACTCATGCGGTGTGCACGATCTTCTTCTAGGGCTGGTGGAATCATCTACCCAACATGTAGTGATGCTTCTGGTACACCACATTGTGGTACAATTACCGTAAGTAGGCTCTGTACCGAAGCCTCATCACTCGGTTGGATGTCATCACGTACTCTACCTAGAACCCTGGATGGCTGTCTTCATGGATGCATCCTAAAAGAACATGTTCGCCACGGTCAATAAGTTATATCTAGTGAGTTGACTTAAAGAGATCACTACAAAAACTTTTCAAAAACACACATGCAATCAGTGTTTTCGTGCATTGAGTCAGAAATCAGATATCAAGGTCCTGGTGTATGGATACGTCGGCCCCCACACCAACACTGGGTTCCCCAAACTGAAATCCCTACTCTTAAAACCTACGAATATTGCCACCTAGAAAATATCAGAGTCCAATTTCTTCGGTAGAACTGAAATCATCTGATACCAAATTGTCATGACCCTTCCCCCGGGGCCCATGTCATGACTAACCCATTCCCATTGTCCATATGCCTGGTGCTGGTGACTAGCATCGGAAAGGCATATCCCTAAAACCGGAAAGGCATTGCCTTTATAACCTATAAATTAACACAACCATGCACACAACAATATATGATAAAACAGTAAGTTGAATTGTAAAAAAGGGTGTGTATAGTAAGTAAAGGGGGCCATAATACCAGCTCAACTGGAAAGTACAAGTAAAATTGAAAATATATCATGTGAACACCTTCCAATGATCCTACCCGAAGGGTACGTATAGGTCTCGTATGGTCATCTATGCATATCATCTCATCTAATTTCCACAACGAAGCAGCCTCTAGTACTGATACCCTCATCCTTGGTTCATGTTGTCCGTCGTATGCACAAGACACAACAAGGAGCAGGAGAATCCCATGTAGGGGTGAGTATAACGATACACAATAGAGACCTCGAGACCCCCGAAGGCCTCTCAGAATTCACAAAGGATAAACCACAGAGCAATACTGAATTCACTAAGCCCGAAAAAAATAGTCAACCCTACTTATGTATATTCCCTTACATATACCTATGTTATCAATTATACCAATCTCATTCAAGAGGAATCACAAGGCCCAATTCATTATCCAAAAGAACAAATATTCCATTAAGGAAATAATACCTCGATGGTAACACAACAAAGGTATGTACTACAAAGGTAATTCAACAAAGATGAATACCGCAAAGGTATCACCACGAAGCTAACTACCACAAAGGTACGCCAAATAGAAGAATACCACAATGGTATCACCAGGAAGGTAAGTACCACAAATGTACTCTACACAGAATAATACCATTAAGGAATCACTATGAAGGTAAGGACACATATCACACCAGGTATAACATAAGTAATAAGGTATAGATGATAAGTGATAACGTAGATCATCTTACTTCGCTGAGAAGCTCTGCTATTGACACACACAGGATCGACGATGACCCACACAGGATCTAAATATGAACCACACAGGATCTGGGGATGACCCACATTGGATTTATATATGCTGACCCACCCCGGGTCAGTGTGCACTAACCAATATAAGATCGGTATGTGCAGACCTACACAGGATCGTTGAGTGCTAACCCATACAGGATCTGAAGATTCTTCTAGTACATCTTTCCACTGGGTTTCCTCACTAAGCACGTTTGATTACGGTAGGTACTTCTCATCAGTCCATCAGTCGATACATAATCTTCCACGAAGACTCAAAGAATATGTATCATCAAAGTCTGCCACGTCGTAAGGGACCCAAAAAAACTGACATCACTTCAATCTAACGCCCGATATGTATGTTATTAGTGATTCTGTTCTGAGGGCCCATTTGGATTCACGATTGATCCAACACAGTCACACTCCAAAATTACACAAAACTCAAGTGGTGTATTCCAAAAGGGACAGTCTCGATCCAAGGATTTCGGTACTATACATAGTTCGTCAAATGGATTATCGGTTCTCATAAAAAGCCACTTTAAGTGTTTCTGATCCATGGTTCCGTCCGACTCAGCCCAACCCAATATGGGTCCGACCTGGCTGGGATGGGCCAAGGACCGGTCCATCCCACTAGGGGTAGTCCGGACTATGAGGGGCCAGCCTGCCCCGTGATGGGGCAGGCCGGCCCGTGATGGCAGGCGACCCGACCCGCGATGGGCAACCCGATGGGCAGCGCGGTCTACCTAAGCTAGCACAGAAGGGAACCCCCCCGCCCCACCCTCTTTCTGTTCATAACAACAATAAGCAGTGCCATTAGGCACTACTAAGTCACCTATAGGACCCAAGTCGTTCCCGCCGATCCGTTACTGCCAGCTGGTGCTCCATCCGGCTCTCCTCCCAACGGTGCGATGTAGCCGCTATCCTCCCGGGGTCAGCTGGGTTTTGACCACCCTCCAGTGAACTGTTGCGGCTATGTAGCTGTGTATTCCAACTCTACCAGCAACATAGATGTGTGCCGCCATCCCTCACGTGATAGGCTAGTGTTCCGGCCACTGTCCTACAACTGATGCAACCGATGGGCGGTGACGTCCTTCACTACCAGCGGCACAGACAGGCATCACCCCAGTTCCACGCAGTTAGCTGGGTGTCGGCCGCCTCGTTCCTCTACCGTGAACGACGGGTAGCGGTCTCCTTCGGCTCTGTCGTTGCGCCACTGCCTTCATCGCTGCCCGCGATGAACACGTCAATTATAATGATATGGAGGGATCATGTCATGTTTTTTTGGCACTCACCATCCATGTTAGACCTATAGAATGTGTCTTAGAGAATAATGATTCATCATAAAACCATAAAGAACAAACATAAACACGCCCCTACCTTGTTTTCTCATTAGTGAAGGTGTGAGATAGATGATGAAGTCAGGGAATGGGACATCTGCGTTTGTCGCTCCCGCAACACATTTCTGATCAGGTCTCGTGCATCATCCTCATTCTTCATTGTGGGTGGTTCTTAGCTGGAGGATCTTCTTTGTTGGAGGATCATCTGTCAAAATTTATCCACCACGACTAGTTTCCAACCAAATTCACTCCACATGAGGTGAGGATACAATATTATTATGATTAATTATTATCAATTAATCAAATCATGATGGAACATCAATGGGAAGGTTCCAAGAGTTAACTTTCATTAAAGAAGGTGTTCTGGTGGTCCCCACCACCATGAATTGCAATGGGAGGTTTCAAAATAATTAAATAAATGTTAAATATTTTATTTTATTATTTCTTTACCCCTCCCAAAAAAATCCAAAACAGAAACTTCTACCCTCAACTGACTACGGTCGATGTGAAGGGATCCTCAATAGAATATCGGCACTTCCAGTTCAATAGTGTCCTCAGATTTCAATTCCGAGCACCGGTTCAAATGTTAAAAAATACCGCTCACGCATTTACTAAAGGTACCTAAAAAGGTTCATAAATTCATTACGTGCACTCCGGGCCTCGAAATCACGCGCCATCATTTTCCAAGGACTCATAATATTTCTATATTTTTAAAAAAGATACATGGAAAATTTTGGGTCTTTACAATCACCTCCATGAAGTGATGTCATTGAATTTTCATTTCTACATTATATGGATTGTAATAAATGTCGATATAATGAATATATATAAAATTTATTATCAAATAATGATTTTATATCGGTGAATTATTATTTTACTATTTTTAATATATCAAAAAGTGGAATTATCACTCATGCGTACGTACAAACTACTATCTCCATATAGTGATGTACTTTTTTTATTACCAATTTATATGAATTATTATAAAAATGTATATAATTAATAAATAAAAAATATATATTGGGATTATGAATAATTATATTTTGAAACCATTACCATGGTGTTTATACCAGAATAATCAAACAAAAACTTTCATGAAAAAAAAGTATACTTAAAAATACATGAATGAATACATTAATAGACCTAAGTGTTTTTGTTATAATCTCATTTCCTTAGGGGATTTTCTATGCTAAAAATCAATTTAGTAAAATTATTTTGAAATAATCCATTAATACCACTTTAAATTATTATTATTTGTTTATTATTATAATTTATATTTGTTACTACCAATTACCACACTTTGGTCTTTTGAATTCCTATCAAATAACTATTAATGAAAATCTAACCTTATTTCCTCTTTTGTCGAAATCTTTTCTCTCACATGTCCATGATAATTTTTTTGGAATAATTTAATTATCAAATATATGCTATAAAATATTGATTGTAATTATCATATAAATTATTCAATTTTTATAAGGATTCATTTTAACTAAAC
This sequence comes from Viscum album, assembly GCA_963277665.1. NCBI lineage: Eukaryota > Viridiplantae > Streptophyta > Magnoliopsida > Santalales > Viscaceae > Viscum > Viscum album. The sequence continues at coordinate 1,702,228,568 of OY728127.1, forward strand.
ATTTCAAGAACCTCTAGTTTATTTCTTTATACAAAGGTCTAAAATGAATATTATCTTTTAATGTAAAATGTTAGAAGGAGTTCACATAGCATGAGGAAAATTATTATATTTGATTATTTCATTTAAATTTACAATTATTATTTTTCAAGATGACAATTATATTTTTTTTTTTAATTTTTAGTATAAATTTATGAAAATAAATATTTTTGTTTCTCTTGTTTTCGATGTACGGTTCTAATGGAATCTAAATGGTATTTTCTTATAGGTCAACAATAATTAAGATTTATTATTTTTAAATAGGGGTAATATTATAATATATTGTCCATTTTAATTATCAATATTTCTTATGATGATGATGATTTCATGAAGATTCAACAAAACCACTATCATTATCATTAGGTAATTAAGTTATTATTAATAATTTAGGAATCTAATTTCCTTTATATGGAATATGCTATGATGAAATGTTGATATCTATTAAAAACCAATATCTTTTTGAAAGTTTCTAAAATGATAATATTATTAATATTTTATAATGATTTGGAATATATATGTGTGGTTTTCATTATGTTATAGGTGTGAAAAAAATTTCATAATGATATAATACCTTTGGTAATGAATTTTATCTAATGAGATAATAACAATATGATTGGGGTGTGAGCATACAATTATAATGGACTTGTTCCTATAAGATAATCATAGGAGATAACCTTGACTAATTAAATGGTTTAATGGGGAGTAAAACCCATACAATATGTTATTCTTGTGTGTGAGCCTTGACTATGGAAAGATTTCACATGCTTATTAATAATCCAAAAAATGGTATCATATGATACACATATGTTATCAATACCCTTGGGGGATTATAGATGGTTTTAAACACATAGGTATTATGCAATTAATAATCTTATGATTTATGATTTTTGATAATTGATTTATTATGTATGATAATTTTATGTTTGGATCATGTTCTAGTACCCTAATTATTATCTTATGAATACTTCAGATTGTTGATTGATATGTCATATACGTAAACTTACTGATCATTTGAGCTATGCATTTATTATATTTCCTTTTAACTATGTTTATGAAGTAATTTATTTTTAAATAAATAATTACGATATGTAAAATATGAGAAGAATATTATGGGTGACATTTATTATCTTTTATCAAATAAGTTTATTTTGTATCTAGTATCTAAATAAATTATAAAATAACTATCCTCCAGCCTATATTATTATAAAATATATATAATATTCATTCGAAATGGAATAATAATTATATTTGATATGAATTTTAATCATAAAAAATTATTAGTAAAATATTAACTAACAAAATTCTATTTAGTTTTATATTATAATCATGAGATTAAAATGAGTAGTGAAATTCCCTATTAAAAAATCGTGGAACAAAAAAACATTTTGTTGACACCTAAAAATTATATGTGTAATATGAAAACAGAAAACATATACCATGGATTAATAGTTTGGAAACATGAGATAATAAACTTGTCATATGTAACTTATTTTTATTAAATAATTGTTTTTATGTCATGGAAATGAAATATAAATTTAAACAATGAAAATAACATAGGCATGAAAATAATATGATTGTAGAGAAATAATCACTACAAAAATATTGATGGTGGAATAAAAAATACCCTGAATGAAAGAGATGAGAATTACAATTAAGGGTTATTGGATAAATAATTTTATGAATAAGAGGAAATAAACCTTTTAGATAGGCTTGAAAACAAATTTAAAATATTTTCATAAAAATTAAATATTTATGTTTGATAAAATATTTTAAAGATTGTTTTATAATAAAAAACAAAGATTTGTTTAAAAAATATAAGATAAATATTATTTCTAGAAATTTTTTTGTAAGATATAAAAACACTTGATTAATTCTTTCTCAAAACCAGATCCTTTAAAATAACATAAAAATCAAGACATCTATTTAAAAATCAAATATTTACATCAAAAAAACATATTAAAATTTCTCTATCATTAATAAAAAAGTGTAAGAAAATTTAATTCCATTATAAAACATGGAATAAATGTATTAAAAATGATTTATCTTATAGTGATAGAAATTTTAACTATTTTTTTAAAACATTTTTTACAGTGTCATAAAAGGTAATGTTTTGGGTGATATTCAAAAGCCCTTTTAAAAATGTGATATTATTTATATTTGAAACATTTTCATTTATAAATAATTTTAAATAATTATGAATTTAAAACAATGTAGTTTTTTAGAATAGTTTTTTACTTTGAGATAAATAATATGATTTTTAAAATTCAAAATTGTTTTTAATATTTTAAAATACCATTTCTAAAAACCAAAATTTTAAAATAGTAACTAAAATTCATATTGATAGAAAATAATGTAAATGTTGATTTTACATGAGACTAAACATAATTAGGTTTTCATAAATATTGGATAGTGTTGGAGGGAAATTGAATTATAGACAAAGAGGGGAAACCATTTTTAAAGTGGATAATAATTATTCTCAACAATGATATACGTATTGGGGAAAAATAATTAATGTAAAGGCATTATATAAACAAATAATTTTCCCCTGAGGAGAAAAAAATGAACAAGAAATAAAATATTATGATGGAATAAACCAATCATTGATTAATGAATTACAATAAAATGTATTATAAATTAAAAAAGGATATTTGAGTTGTCAAAGTGACATACGGATTTGGAGACACATGAATCAAAACCCCTAGAAAAAGATCTTATTATGAATATTATATCACATATATTTCATTAAAAATAATGTTCAATTAAATCCATGTCTATTATATATTCCTATAAAATGGAAAAACATGGTGAATTAACATCATAAATAAATTACAAAAAAATTAGTAGAAGAAAACTAGAAAACCATTATGTCCTTCAAAATGAAATCCATTTAAGGAACAAAATGATGTTGATCCTAAATATCATTTAAATGTATGATTTTTGTAAAAGAAATAAAATAGTTATTAATCATATAATATCATAGTTATTATAGTTCATTATAACAAATATGTATCATGAAATAAAATATTAAATAAACAACCCTTAGCCAAATTCCTGACATCCAATAAACCAAATGATCAAATATATTACAAAATTTTTTTTGTAAACTATTATTTAAAAATAGTAATCATTTATATAATATTATTTTATTATTTATTTAAAATTATTCTGTATATGAATATTTTTGGTTTGTTGTATATTTTCAATATCAGTTTTGTGTATTCATGATCATTTTTAAACTGATTCTTAAAAACATTGTTGGTCTTCCTTCATAACAAAAAATTTCATAATTTCTACAACATTAAAGGTACATTAATTTGTTATTTTAAATTATATATAACATTATAATTTAATTATATTGGAATTTTGGAGACAATAATTCAATATGAAATCTAGAATGAGTATGTTTTAGTGATTTTCAACAAATGAATGTTAGAATCATAACTAATAAGTTAAATATTAATGTTTTAATTATAGAACCAAAATTAAATTATTATTGAATTTTTTATACCATATATTATTGTTAAAAATTTTCACATAGTAATCCATCCTGTTATTTTAAATCACTATCCATGTAAGTCATTACACATTAAAAAACATGACTATTCTAAAAATTTTGGATGATTATGGAGTAATTTAGATATAATACACTTATTCTAGATGAAAAATGATTTTTATAGGATATATTAATTTGATATAATATAATTTATGTTATTTATTAAAATATATAATAAATAGAAATATTATACATAGTATACATGAATTATTTTTCACATTAATAAATTCTTTTCAGACTTTTCAGTTTTCATTTATTTGTTGTTAAAGATAATATTAATATGGTTAAAATATTTCCATAGCATAATATTCATAATAACATAATAATTATATTTATAAATAAAATTAACCATTTCTAACATCCATGCATTTTGGTTAATAATAATACAGCAAGAAAATTCATATAGGATGTATACTATACATGCACATAAATAAAGTTTTAATTTTCACAATGGAAAAAATGGGAAAGGGGGATAATATTAATTCCCAAAAAAATAAAAAATAATTTGATTATAATAAACTATTTAATTAGCTATATATTATTTTAAAATATTTATATATATATATATATATATTAAAGAGGCAGGTAAAAATAATAAACATTAGAAAAAGTTAGTACATTCACTTAGAACATGAGATTTTTGTTGTAAATCTACATTGAAATGGAGAAAAATGTTATACTAATTTTCTTAAGATATTTAAAATAATATAGAGTATTATTAGAAGATATAAATGGAATATTTTTAGTGTGGTTTTTAGTGGGATAGGAGTATCATAATGTGGTGGTTGTGATCCAATTTCCAAAGGGAATAAAAATTTATTTTTTTAAAAACACAAATGTTTTCAATAACAACATGACACAATTCCAAGGTAGAAGGATAAACAGGTATAAAATAAATAAATTACGTAAATTTTAATGTATATATTCCTAATACATTCCTTTTACTATGAAATTTTGGGTTACATTTCAATTTTCCGCTTATATTTGTATAATTTTCCATAATTAACCATTAATACTAAAAATAATTTTTTACAACAAAAAATAATTTCAATGAAATAAATAAAACTAGCATTTTACCGAATTTAATTTGAAATATTGATAATATCGAATTAATTTTATCAAATAGTATATCTATAGTTGATAAAATATTTTTTAAAATAAATGAATATAGAATGTAAATATAGATTTTAAGAAATTTATTATTTTAAACTAACATGTATTTATTGGAAAAAAATATAATTGTCATCAATTTTCATGATATAAACTTGTTTTTTATAAAAAAATCTATGTGTCTTATCATGAAATTGAGAATTTTTTTTTGAAGAATAATATTTAATCGAAGGAGAATTCAAAATAAAATTCTGTATTGGAAAATATTATATAAGTGCATAAAAATAGAAACATAGATTTATTAAATATAAAAAATTAATTTTAATTAAATATTTATAAATATAAAATAAAATATTAATCTTGATATTTTTTTAATTAACCAATAATTTCTATTTTTTTCACAATATTTCCATAAACCCATATTATCACTCTAAAATTCAACTATTTTAGAAAAGCACAAAAAATTAATTATAATCTAATTTTGATATCCTGGATTAAGAAATAAACATATTTTCAAAAAAATATATCTACAAAATTTATTAATCAAACATTTGAGTGAAAAAAATAATTTATTGATTTATATTTTTTTTTCATTTTATAAATTTAATATTACAATTCTCCAATTATAAAGAAGATTAATATTTTACTAAATATCTTAAAATATAATTAATTTGGCCTCATTAACTTATTATGATAATATATAAAACATTTAATGAATGTCATGTATTTTAGAAATAACAATCTCTTTTAATTTATAGTCAAATTAATTAATTATCTTCTATATGTAAAAAATACATATTGAGTAACATAATGTTTTTCAATTTGTTTTATTTTTCCTATAAATTCATAATTATACAAAACTAATAGATATTTTGGAAATTTCAGGATTATTGTTATGCTAACGATATTTAAAAGTTTAATAATTCAGAAAAAAATATATATTAATAAATTATAATGAAGTATAACCCTTGTTTACATTAATCATATACTGAAAATTTTATTTTTATTTAAAAATTAATAAAGATAAGGGATCTATATTAATCTAATGATACATTTTCAACTTTGATATCAAATTCATAATCATATATACTAAGTAACACCTAGATATTTTAAAATGATCCTACATTCTTTATCATATATGACATGAAGCAATAGATGGAAATAAATAAAAAAATATTATTATTTAAATATGACATCTAAAACCAATTTATTGTAATATAGGGAATCAATAGTAAAAAAAATTATTATGAAATATATATATATATAAATAGAGGATGCATTTAATATAAATTAATTTATTAATTATAAGGTAATACATACTCAAATTCTCAGTAATGTTAATTTTTTATTTATAAATATGTTTCATTCAAAGATGAATTTTAGTAATTTTTGAGATAATATTATAATTAATTTATAAAACGTCTATAATGTCACAGCCTGAGAAAAATAATTCATGGCTTTGGTTTTTTTGGTTGAGGTTTGGGATGAGTTTCTAGATTTATTTATTATGTCTTGGAGGCATCAAGTGTTTTTTAGCATGTGCATGGTTTTTGTACACCATTTGGGGGTTAACCATTTGACATATTATGGTTGAGGACCTTTACAGTTCCATTTATTATTTGAGAGCTTTCTTTTCATTGCATGAAAATAGTAGGAAAAAACCATGTGATTCATATGATAAATCATGTGATATTATTTTGGTTTTTGGGACTAGATGCACAATGTTGTCATGGTTAAAAGAAACCATGAAGAAATCATGTCTGGAAGATCTATAAATTGGAAGATCCAAAAATTAAAATAGTTTCATTCATCCCTAGAGTGTGTAGCCAAACCTTGTGGCAATGTCTCTCTTCTCTAATATATTGTTCACAATTTTCGAAGATTCTTTCTAATAGTTTGGTTATCCCATGAAAATTTCCTAATATCTTCTAAAAATAATATTCCTATTGTTACCCATGTATGTTTTAACCAAAAATGGTTTCCCCTCACATGATCAACCTAGGTTCCCCACGTGGCTCTATAAAACTCTTCTCCCTTGCCTTCATTACACTATTGATACTCCCTAAAGGTCCTTATGTTAGTTTTATTTTGATTTTAGTAAAATTTATCATCCTCTTCCTCCTCTTATTCACTCTGTGTTAACCGTAGTTGAATTCTATATTGACCTAACCCTATAATAAGGGTCAACCTATGTGGTTTGATTTTTTTGGTTGTGAAGTATGCCTTTTTTATAATTATTCCTCCACTTGAAGTATCATTCCATCAAAAATTCAATGATGTAGGTGATTTTATTATTTTCGTTTCTGGAACATTCTATTTATTCTTGAGATTTTTTATATTATATATAATAGGTGTTAATAAAGCTTTAGTTGTGTTAGTATAAATTGTTTTTCAATTTTTGTGGTGTAACATTGGTCGAATAGGATTTTTAAGGTATTTATATGATTTTTCATACATATGTATGTATTTAAAGTGTTTGATAATGATTTAATTTCACATAAAAATGATATTGTATTTGTTGATTTGGGGATGGATTTAGTTAGGTATTGTAAGGTATTATTCATTATAAAACCATCAAGGTATGTGACTTCGGTGCGATGTTATGGATTGATGCTACTGTGTAATCCATTGTGAGTGAATTTTTAGGTTCCATGTTTTCCATCTACTAAAAATATAGTATCATTATCAAGTTTTCAAGGATATGCTATTTGATATGGTCTGATCCATAAGTGCACAAGGTGGACATATGGATACACACCAAAATAGATGTATAACTATAAAGAAATGTTCATTTTAAATCTTGGATTTTGAATACACCATGACCTATTATTATTCCACTTCCTTAGTTATCTTTCTTTTTCAAATGGTAATTTTCAATCCCACTATGTCCCAAAATGGTTTATTTGTTCCAAAATAATTTATAATAAGGTTTCAAAGTTGGTTTTTATATAATGGTCAATTCTGAATCATGAAGTGTGGTGTGAATAACTATGTGATATTAAGTCCAATTTGAAACCCTTTTATAATGTTAAAATTTTTCCTGCATTGTTTTGGGAATGGAAGGAAAATGGATTTGGATTTGAATTGTAATGTCTTTGTTGATGCAATGATATAGTTTTATGACTAGTTTGAAACTCATGTGATGTGATGGCCATATTTCCACTTTTGTATGACTTGATGTGAAATGAGATCCTTTACGGTGGACCCTCTTAATAGTGGGTCATCACAGAAGTGTCATTAGTGTTTATGTTATGAAATTGATGTAGATATCAGTTATTAGACTGAGATAATATTATCAGGACCTCCATATTCACAATTTACTATTATTGTGGTATTCTTATGTGTTATATATAGGATCTAGTGTCGATAACTTATTGACCTTGATTAGATGGTATGGTCCCGCTACAATTTTTATAGTCCATCTGGGACAATCAAATAGATTTTCTTGTTTAGAGAATCCTATTTGTTATTGACTATTGAGATTCAGCATATTATTTAGGTGAGTCCGATCATACTAAATATAGGTATTTATTATATATATGATCAAGAAATATCCTTTAATCATATATGTATTTTTTATTTTACTTAATCTGCAAGGTCTATATTAGACATACTAGTTTATGCATGTTTTTTTTGATTACTACCAACATACCCGATTATATCTTCTAGTATGTGTTTTTATTTGGTTTCTAGTTTTGAATAGGGTTTTGGAATGTAAAACCATTTTAAAAAGAATATTTTGTGTGTGGTTTTAAATTGGGAGTGTTTGGAAAGGGGTTTTTTGTTGCATTACATGATAAAAAACATTTTTTAATATATTTTAATCCAATTTTTAAAGACTATTTCACAAATGTAAATATATAGACATTGTGGTTATTACACAATGAGTTGTTTATGCTCGCACCCTACGTGTTCCACTAGACATTTTTAGACTCGATATATTTAAAAATATTAGGATTGTGTTTCATGATTCCTCCGGAGAAAGTTGGTATTGTGTTTAGTGGTGACTTATAGGTCACATGGAGATCTAGTGGGGTTTAGGGTTTGTTTTATTTTTTGGTTTTAGAATAATTTATGTTCAGTTTTTGTTGAATATGGATAGGGTTAAATGTGATGAGTTCATGGTTTTTTGGATTCAGGTGCATAACCTCTTTGGTTTATTGGATCCTAGTTGACTATTAGGAAAAATTTCCCCACAATGCTTATTTTTTATTTTCAGTGATAGTCTCAAGATTGGTAGGATTAGTAATAAATATTTGGCCTTATCATAGACCTGGATGAGTGTTGAGTCAGATAGAAGCATGATTTTCTTCACAAAAATATTGTATCAGTGAATCCCTTGGTTATTTGAGGAATCATGTAGTCTGAAGATTAGGACATTTGAGAACCAATAGGAAGGTGTTGGAAGGGAGTTAAGAAACCATTCTTATTCTGATCCTCTAGTTTATAGGGGTAGTCTATGTTTAGAGTCTTTCTTATGGGTTAGGGGTGTGTTGATATGGAATGGCAATGGGGGTGATCTCGTGATGTTTTATAGTCTCAAAAGAAGTAGTGACCATAGTTTGACTTGTGTATGGGGCTTGAGATACTTGTATTGGTTAGTTCATACTTAATTCGTAGTTCACTAACCATATAGATGGGTTGGGCATGTCCACTAGTTCTCTATCCAAGGGATTATTATGATTTTTGTGTTGGTTTTGTATTAGTTGGTGTTTATAAATTTTGAAGTGGAATCTAGTTTTTTATAAAATTATGTTTCCAAAACGAAAACAGTTTTATGGTTTGATTTTGTTGGATTTAGTTATTAGATTAGATTTTAATGGTGGGATTGGTATTTTTCAAAATGAGTTTGGAATTTGGAATTTTTTTTGAAACAGTATTGAAAAGGTTGTTTTGAAAAAAAAATTATTGTATTTTGTGGTGCTTAGATTATGATGTGGGTTTTCAGTTTTGGAATTTTCTTTTAGTAATTATTTTTATTTTATGTTTAATTGTTTTTATATTTTTATGTTTTTTAGAGTATGCTACCCAAAAATGTCCTAGAGGAATCAAATGAGTTTACATTACATTTTATCCCTTCCCAAACACCATTTTTATAGATAGAGTTGATTAATTCTTGTTTGATTATAATATTATGTAGTTATCAAGGTTCCATAGTTGTTTTAGAGGGCTTGATAAAATCAAGAGTGTTTTTATGTCATTGGGAACTACCGAATATGTGAGAGTTCGAGCTGTTTCTTATTTGTTTGAATGACTGATATTTGGTTAATCTAAGGTGATCATACAAAAATTGATTAATCTTGGTATGTATAGGGATGTATTAATGTGGAATTTCATATGGTGATTCATCCCTAAGAAGGTGAGGGAGATGAATTTGGAAGATCTATTGGGTGTTCGGAAAGGATAGTAGATAGTGAAGGCCTATGTTGACCACTTTAATGAGATGATACATAGTACTCATGATATAAAATTAGAGTATTATATAATGGTTCCTCTCTTTTATTGGGTCTCCATATAGAGATCTTGGAGAATTTCTTCATATATAGTGATGTTATGACTGAATAGTTGGGGAATGAGGTGTTTCCAGCCAAGTTGGTATATTGGGTGTTTTCAGTGGTAGATTTCACTCATGCAGTTTTCCTATATGGAGGGAATTGTATTACAGAGAAACCTATTATTGAAGAATATCCTTCATTAGTTTGGTCCACCAATTCATCAGACTGATTGACCACATGTTTCATTTGTGAGAGTATTAGAAATTTGATTCCAACTTGTCCTAATGCACCCAAGGCTATCCAATGATGTGTACAATTGGGTAACATGGAGGAGTTTTTCAATCAATGTTTCTAATAATGTTTTATTATCAAGAGGGTTTATATCATGACACTATAGAAGAAGATGCATCCTATATTTAGTCTCTAATCGTATCCCGAGAAGTGAACCTCTACATGTAGTCAGAAATCATTAGGGGTGTGGGGAACCATTGTCTGTACTTTTTTTTCTTCCATTTCAATACAAAAATTTTTAATGTTACTACTATAGATTCATTGTTTGTTTTGTGTTCCCTTATTTTCCATAAAAATCTAGTGGCCTTGATCTATTCTAATTTGAGAGGTTGTTCCATATAGAATGTGGGAATTTGATCATTTTTTCTTTCTTTATTATGCTTAAAAAAATTTTGGATAAATTTTATTCACTATATTTTCTCATTTTGGAAAGATCACAATTTTTGGATAAAAGGAATCAAATATTTCTCTGGTGTTCTGTTTGGTTTTAGATTTATCCATAATGTTCCCTTGGACATGAGGGTTCTTAGTTTTGATTGGTTCTTTTGGGGTGTTCCAAGTAATGTGGCTAGTCAGTGCTCGTCCTGATTTTGTGTGGGTAGAAACCTCCCCTTTTTCCATGTCTATATTATTTTTTGTTCATCATATAGATTTTCAGGTGTGTCTTTTATATTGAAATTTCCATAAGATGTTAATGGTTCCATTCAGTTTAATTCAATTTTTTGTTCATGATTTGATTATTTTGTAGCTGAGTGAGTTTCTGGGGGATGAATGTTTTTGTCGTGGGTGAATCGTCACACCCCAATAACATGTTTTCAATTATAATACACATTTCTAGGATATGGTCCTTTTGGTTTAGGTTAAATTTGATTTCTTGGTTTTAATAATTTAGTTATGGAGGCCTCGAGTAATTATTTTTCATGTTCCCAATTTTTATACACAGTTTGGGGGTTAACAGTGCGACCTGTTGAGGCTGAGCACCTTTCCAATTAAATTTCTTCTTATATGGTTTTATTTCCAGGGAATTCATACCATTTTTCTTAAACCATATTAATCATTAAATAATCTGTTCATATGAATTTTATCACCATGAATAAATATCATGGCATGTTCATGGTGTGTAGAAACCATGAGGAAAGCATGTTGGAAGGCTCTACATTTTGAAAGATCCATATAACATGGTGGGTGTAGGGTTTCCCAAACAGTGCAACATAATGATGTGAGGTTTACCTAATTTTTATTAATGTGATCATGTCTGGTTCCCAGTTTGTCAAACTATTTGGCCAAATCATGAAATTCACCCAGGTTTGTATAAAATCGAAATTCTAATTGTTCCACTATTATGTTTTAATCCAAATTCAGGATCCACTCTATTTCCTAACCTTGGCGCACTGGGGGGATCCCTAAAACCCTCATAATTTTCGTACTTTCAAACATTGAGGATCTTTCATGCTCCATATGTATATTTAAATTTGGTTTTAGTAAATTTTATACACAAACAATTGTTATATCCTAGTTTCTTAGTTTCCCTTGGTTGGGTTATCTCATGGTTGAACCATAGTATGAGGGTTATCTTATGTTGTTCGATTAAATTTATGTTAGGGTACACAGTGTTTATGTTGGTATTAGTTCTTCCTTCTCTTGGACTATCATTTCATATTTAATTCATTGAGGTAGCAATTAACATTAATTTCCATTCTAGATCCGGTTATTAATTAATGGGAACTAATATATTATTTATAAAATGAGTTAATAATTCTTTTGATGTGTTATTATAAATTATTTTTCTATTTCATTGATGGTAGTTTGGTGGAAATATATTTTTAAAAGTCTTGTATGGGTTTTCTTATATATATACATTAATATCACGTTTTTCATAAAATTTTTATTTCCCATTAAAATGTAAAATTTTGTGAGTTGGTTTTTTGTTTAGATTTTTTTGGGTCATGGATGTTTTGTTATTTATAAATGTATCTTTGTATGTGACTTTGTGACTTTTTATGGATTATTTCTTGTGAGACTACCCTAATGAGTTATTTTTGTAGCACCTTGTGATTCATCAATAGGAATCATGGATCTTTAAAGGTTTATGATGGAAAATCTAGTGGAAATGGGCATATCTATAAGTTCATGGGCTGTACCTGTGGATAAGAACACAAATGATAATTTCTTCCTAAACTAATGTTCATTTTAAATCATGGTTTTCAAAAACACCATATCGTCTTTTTATTATTATTCTTTGGTTTTTTTGTCCATTAAATTTTTATTTTAAATCCCTTTGATTCTGAAAATTGTTTCTCGGTTAAAAAATGAGTTCAAATATGGTTTCAATGATGTTTTCTAATGAGTGGAAAATTTTGAATCATGAAGTGTGGATTGAGTAACTATGTGATTGAAATGCCTATTTTTTAAAATTTTAGAATTTTTATTGTCGTCCAATTTGTTTTGGGAATATAAATAAAATGGATTTGGATTTTAATGGTAAAGTATCTGTTTGTATTTTCAGGAATTTTTGAAAGTGTCTTGAAACTCATGTGATGTAAAGGCCCGATGGGCACCTATTCATCACTTATTGTGAGATGAACACCTCTATGGATGACCCTTCAAGTAGAGAGTCATCACATAGGTGGTTTCGGTATTTTTTCTATGAAGGAATAATGGTTATGGGTAGTTGGTTCAAGCTACACATGTGAGGACCTCCACATATACACATATTATTACCAGGGGATTTTTGGGTATCATATAGAGGGTAATGTGTCTATTTATTATCATCCTTCATTAAAAAGGTTGGTAAATAATAGGATTTAACAACTATATTTTACCATATACCATTCGGTGAGTCTGAACTATGCACATCCACAGATTTCATTCAGATATGATTAATAAATTCCCATTATTACTATATGTATATTGCATTTTACTTATGCTGATTTTTGGTTATTAACCATGCTATTTTATTCCTATTTTATTCTTTACTCCAAAAATATCTTTTTGATCATTTGGTTAGATTTTTCATTGTATTGTTGTTTTTAACAGGTTTCTGGAATGAATAACCATTTACTAGGAATGTCGCGAGTGTGGATTTAAAAAAATATTTTTTTTGGAAATCGATGTGAGGTTCCATTAAATGACAAAAATCGATTTTCTAAAAATATTTCATCCCAATATTTATGGAATATTATGGGAACATAAATTTATGGACTCAATGGTGATTACCTACTGAGCAATTTATAATCACACCCAAATGTTTCCCCATAGCATTGGTTGACCCATATTGTTTTCATGGTTTAGGTTTTTTGTTTTTCTTTCCTTGGAAAAATGTTATACATGTGGTTGTAGGTGACCAAAAGTTCACATGGAGATCCAGTCAGGTTCTTCTTTTGATTTATTTTTGGTTTCATCTAATGTTCCATTTTATAGTTTTTTATCTGCATCTTTTTAAACTTATTGAGATTATATTAATTTTTTTATTATCTGTGTTATCTGTTTGGTTTGTTGGATCTTGGAGGCTTATTTGGGGAAATTGTTCTTCCTTAGTATATTATTTATGGACAAAATTAGTCACCATCCTAGGATGAACATGAATTTCATTCAAGACAAGTCTTAGACAAGGATAGGGGTCATGTTGAATGAAAACCATTCTATTTTGTGACATATAATTTATATTTAAAAAATTACTATTTGTGAATTAGGATATCAATATTTTAAAAGGGTGAATTTTTTGGATTTTTTTGAACAGATTGATTTTCCAGTGAATAGATAAAATACATATTCTGATTGAAAACTATATTTTTAATTCTAGCTTTTAAAAAGATCAATTTTTTCATTTAAATAATGAAAAAATAAATGTTTTAATTTATTATATTAATAATCAAATTATTTTTAATGTAATCAATTTTTTGGTTGATTTTTTATAAAAATATTTTCATATATAAAATTGTATTTTTCTAAAAAAACTAATTTTCATAAAAATTTTCTATTGATTTTAAATTTTATATCGAGAATTAGGGATACTTAATCCGGAAAAATGGATTAATTATTTGGAATCAGAAGGAAAATTTTTTATACATATGTCCATTTTTTATTTCTCATTAAAAATAGTAACCATAGTAAATAACTATCACAACAATAGGGTTAAATCAAGTAATTAAGGTAAAAAATAATATTATAATAATAAAAAATTGAACATTAAAAATTCATTATTTTTATTGGAAGAGAATTCATTATACATACATAAACAATATTTGTAATTGATTTATTCTTTTTTCCATTATTGAATTGTTTTAACCTTTTTATTATTTTAAATAATGAAAAGTAAAAAAAAGTCATTATATTGGTTTTATTATATTTAAAAATTTTATATAATGATAAAACACGGATCTATTCAATTATATATATTTATTTGAAAGATAAATAATTTTTATCAATCCAATTTATTTCTATTTTTTAGTGATGAAATAATCTTGATAAATTCCATGTCCATGATGGCATAAAAAGTATTCACTTATTAAAAAAATAAATTAAATGATTTTTAAATGTGAAATGTGATATAATTTGATGAATTAATGGGTCCCATAATTTTTAAGGATCTGTAAGAAATTTTGTGACTGTTTTATTGTATTATGTTTGATTTTACCATTTTTTCATTATGTATTTTGACATAGTAATATTTTTTCCACAATTTTTAAAAAATATCTAATAATTTGAAATGATTTTCAATGAAAATGCCCATATAATTGAATTTTTTGTTAACATTTAGTACTTATTTATAATTAATAAAAATTTATTTAAATTAATAAATATTTTTTGATTTTTGGATATTGACATTATTTTATGAAATTTGGTCTTGTATTTTGTGATGTGGGTTAGAATTTCTATAATTTTATTATTCAAGACATATAGAAACAACATTATCCATGCCTAGAAAACCCTAAACCATAGCTAGAAAAGAACTTATATAGGTTTTTTATTCTAAATGAAGGCTATTCATAGATCATGGGAAGGATTGACGAGGCGACAAGTGGGAGGGAGGCCATGTAGACCAGCTATTGCATAGGTGGGAAGAAGGCCCTCATGGGTCGATCTATGTGGTTTGGTGCATGTCTTGTTTAAGTGAGTTTTTATAGGAGAATACCCATGTATAGGATTATGAGTTGAGTATCGGTAATCTATTCTTATATATATTATGTTCTGCCACTCGTTGTTCTGGCGTGGGTTGCGAACTTTCTATTATTATTCCCATTTTACAGAAATGATGTCGTGCCACCTGACTCTATACACATGCGACTAAAACACTTGAGCCCCACCATCTCTTCTGTATCACCACAACTCAATTCCAGTAGTCACTCTATTCATGACCGAAGATCCTATATGGACACTACTATTGGTGCTCGAGCTCAAGGCCCTTCTCACTACCACCAATAAGGAACATTACAAATGGCCTTTGTACATTATTCTGAACATTATAAATCTATTTCATGCTGAATCAGGCCACATTGAAGTCTATATGGAGTATGATAATGATAATAAATCACTATTTCCTTAGCACTATGATCAAGAATTATTTATTACCAAATAATTATCTAAAATTCTAGACCTACTATACTGAATCCCTTGAAATCCAATGCATGACCCAAAAAGGTGTTTCCCTTATAGAAATAATACACTACAAATTTGTTTACCTGATATCAACATGGGCTTCAAATTTATTCATCCTTATTTTCATAGATGAATTCATAAAGTGGGATCTCCAGGATATTTGGAGAAGAGGCATAGATTCTTCCCGCAGATAATAAAATGATGAGATCGAGCACAAGGCTAAAAAGAAAAACACACCCAAAATATAGGAGGAGTCCTAACTCTTAATGATGTTGAATTTTTTTCTATTTATTTTAGTATAATTTCATCTTTAATTCTCATTTATTCATGATTATAATATAATTCAAACATTATTGATAAAAAAAGTATTTTCTGCCACTAATATTTGTATTATTATTACAATTCAACTTCTTCTAATTTCTTCATTCTACCTATATATTTAATAATTCCTTTATTTTATTTTATTTTATTTTTATTATTCTTCTAATAGCCTTTCATTAACTATCATCATATTTTATTTATATTTTTTTTATATTTCATGTGTTTTATACTTCTTGTATTTAATTTTATTCTCTCTATATCTTCTATTTTCCATATTATTTTATTTTTCTTCTTCTAATTCTACTTTATCTATCCACCATAGTGATCTAATACCCATTAAATTGATTATATGACCTAATTATTCACCTAGGATTGGTTAAGGTTCTCATGAATTATTTATTAATGTTTACATTATGATAGTGATAAATGTGGGCGTCTTGATCGAGTGTGGTGACTATCCCCCCGAACCTGAAACTCAAATATTTTTCTATTATTTTATTTCATTTCATTTCCATAAATTCCAATGATTATCTCTTCACATGATAGAGTTTTTATTATCAATTTATAAAACAATATATGATGGATCTCTGTCCTGAAAGATGTCACACTCCAGACTAATCTCTTCCATCAACCAAGAATATAAGAGGACATGAAATTTCTATTCTATAAGGTATTTGATATTTTGGAACCATGTATAAAAGTATTGTGATTAATTCATGAGATTTCATAGATTAGGATTCTATCTAAATATAAAAAAGTAATGGAAAATAATTATACAACCTAAAAGGGAACCTAAAACCCATTTTCATAGTTCTAAGTTCATTTTATTTTCATTGAGTGTTAGTGTAATTTTAAATTTATACTCTTATTTTCATTATAATATTTTTAAAAGTAATAATAAATCCAATTTAATATTTCTATATAATGATAAATAATATTAAAAATTATTATATTTTGGTGAATTGGAATATTTATGTATGAATCATCGAATATCCCCAAGTGAGACGACCCTAGTCAGATTTTTTCAAAAATCATTTAAATAAATTTTATTTTTCCATTCCATACTCCAGGAATGTTTAGAAATAGGAACTATTTTTAGGATCTAATAATTTGATTATTTATGTTTTCTATGTCACATTGAAGATAATTTCTATTTCATTTTAAATACATAATAAGTAATGATGTTTTGAAATGATTTTGTTTCAATTAATTGAACAATTTATCATTGGTGTGAGAATAAGAAACATAATATATTATAGATGCCCTCATGTGATGGAAAATTATCTTACGATATAGGTTAAGTTGAATAAAAATGGAATAGAGGTAGCAATCTCACCTCATGAATTTAGGATCATGCTTGAACAACTCTAAGTAATTTGCATTGACATGAAGTAGATGGGGAGGTACCATTAGAGATCCTAAATTTGTATAAACATATAAAAAAGGTATGACACACAACCTAACTAATAGTCTAAATTATATTTTAAGAACCAGATACAAGATGGAAAAGTTGAATTGGAGTGATTCATGTTGAATAATACTTGATTTCTGTGATACCTATGTTAGGTAAAAAATATCTTGAGGAAATATGAAATGAATGTGAGGTACAACATGAACAACCCATTTCGTATAATGTTGGAGACTATCACCATTGAATATTTTTGTGGCCATGGAGGAAGAAACCATGAATGTAGTTGAATTTGAATAAATGCTAATGGAGTTAGAATACCCACCTCTACATTTCACCATCCAACCCCTAAATCAAAAAACCATTAAAGGAAATATTGTAGATAAACCAATTATGGGGGTTGATTTAATCTGAAACACTATTTAATTTGATTTTATTAAACTTAAATTTAATATTAATTCCTAAATCTATGAATTTTTTTATTCTTACAATTTTTTTAACTTTTAGGAAGATAAATAAAATTTACGTGCACCTATTAGGATCACACAGTGGTCACAGATTTTTATAAACAAGAATTTAAGGAAACCTATGAAGAATTAAAAGTGGATGAGCCCGAGGAAATAAAAAACACTAATAAAAATGTAAGGTATAATTTAATTTTAATTTTAATTTTTTTAAAACTAAATTTACTTTTATAATTTTTCATTCACCATTAATTTCATGAATTACATTTTGAGCTAGAATTAGGAAAAATAATTCGATGTTTCACAGGTAATAATAAGGAATGTGGATTATCTAAACAACATAATACACATACAATGAATAATATACATCATTGTGAAGTTGAAATATCTAGTAAATAATCTCCATATATCATTCATCAATAAGAAGAATGAAATTAATTCTGGAAAAATCCACATGTAGTGGTTGAAATCCAAAAATTTCCACTCTCCATTCTATTATGGATTACAACTGATAAAATCATCTATAATAATTATAAAATTTAAGCCCACTAGGGGGGATCAGACCAAGACATATCCCTTTATATACTTTTAAAAATTTCAATTTCTATCTTAGGAATTATCTTATCTTGGATCCCACTCCCCCTATAATTTTTTAGCATTAGTGACATTTTACATGATTTTTAATGACTAATTATCTATTTTAGATTAATTACTAAACATGGAATCCCATAAAAAGAGGAATAATAGTAATAATCATCATTTAAATTTGGATTTCATTCTTATATTCTTTATGATCAATCTATATACATTTATTTCCAATAAACATATTTTACGAATTAAATTGAAGATTTTTTCTTTACATGAATTATCTAGGAGACACATGTTTATTAGGAATCTCATTATGATGTGTTTAATATTCCATTTTTAATGATATTTAATTTGTAAAATAAAGAATTTGATGATTAAATTGAATCATGGAAATTAAAATTAAGAAACATGAATTGATGGGATTTTTTGATTTATTTAATCAAAATTTCAATATCATTTTTCATTCATTAAATTTAATAAATTACTATGAATTTATATTTTTATTTTTATTCATTCTATGAGTGGTTTCCAAAATCAGATTTTCTATTCTTTCTCCTATTTTTATACCAAATTCTTTATAAATAATCATGATAACATTTCATGAATTATTTTGGTACAAGTCACCTAATTTAACGTTCATTAAAACATTAAAATGTTAATGACTATGAAAAAACATCTAAAATGATTGATAAAACAATTTAAAATCTCTTTTCCTTGAAGTAATCCCTATAATTAATCATTCTTTATCCCATTCTGAATAGAAAACCTCTTATTATAAATGAGAAACATTTCAATATTTTTTTATACAATTAATCATGCCTCTTGGTAGTTACATTATATATTAATGTTGAAGTGTTGAGTATTGGAAAATCATTGGAAGTGGGAATAAATTAATTGTAAGGAAAAAGTGTGGGGGTTCGACCTTTTGTAATGATAGTTGTGTTATTAGTTCATTCAATGAAATTTCACTTTTTCCCCTTCTTCGAATTATTATTTTTAAATATGTGATTTAACTTAAGAGTATAAAAACCCACCATCAAAAGAGTGAAGATTTTTTATCATTTGTAGTTAGGTGGTGGTTGAGAGATTCACTCATAACATAGTTTTCGAAAAAGTAACAAAAATGAAGATGATGTAAAAAGTACCTTGATAAACAAAAATGATTATAAATGAAGGTAAAAATCAATAAGGTGCACATAATTCATTATATATTCATTTATCATGATATTAACATTGTTTTCTATGAGAATTTGATTTTTTATATTTAATGGGAGAATTCCATTACACTTTGACTTTAGATATCATGTTTTATAATTTAAGAGATGAATCTCCTATGTGATCATTACTTTTTAAACCATCAAATCCTTATATCCTTTTGAGTGAGAGTAATTAGAAATTTAATGAAAATTCTTCATGATTATATGATTTTTACTACAAAACGTGGAAGAAAAAGATCATACACATAAATATATATTATGAGCATGTTATCATTATGTTTTCATAACTCTAATTGAATTATATCTTGAGGGTGGAGAGAAATAATTCAGGGGATCTATAATTCATTATTTGGAATGTTTAATAATAATGAAATATGGATCATGAATGGATGAAAGAATAATTTCGAACATTTTCAAAATGGGATATGTAAAATACTATAGTTGATTATTTCAATGATAATTAAAAAATTAAATAGATTTTTATATGGAAATTTAATGTATTTATTAGAAATTGATAATAAATTTCTTTTATTATTTTGAAATGTAAATATTGGTAATATTGTTAACCATTGAATTCAATATTTTGATTTAAATATTGAGGATAGTCTTAGTTTATATGTTGGGGTAATTTAAACATTCATATATCTTGCAATTTTTTTAATATATTCTAATAACTTTTACAATTTCTCAATGATGATGCCTATGTAATTAAATGTTTTTTTCAATTGTTTTTATGTATTAATAAATAATTGAAATTTAATATAATTATTTCCATGAGGTTTCGATATTGAGTTATTTTTATGAATTACAGAGTGGTATTTTTTTAAGTGGATTGGAATTGCTATTTCCATTTTTAGTTTTTAGGACATACCCACAACATTGTTACAAGTCCTAGTCAAGACTAAACATAGATTGAATGAAATTTATCTCAGACTCAATACACTACTCCTGCCAAGTACAACACATAAAAAGGCCATCCGAGCTACTGAGTGAGAGGGACCCATGCAGACCAGCATGGTACATAGGTAAGCTGAGTAGTGTGGCACAACACATGGCATGTGTGTGTGAGTGTTTATGAATTCCCACCCCTCTATAGAATTCAGAGATGATTACAAGGTGAGATATGTTTTAAATTCTTATAATCCTCACACATTATTCTATCATGGTATGAAAACTAGTTTTTACTGTTCATATATAATGGAATCAATTTTTTGCCGCATAACTCCACCTTCCAATGCCTCATACATTGGGGAACCATTGTATACAGTTCTGATCTACCATATAATGTCGGTGGTCACCCTCTGTATCACTGGAGAGTGACTATAGAAGTCACTTCCAAAGCTGGAGCATTATGCCCTTCTCACATCCAATGACTGGGAACACCACTGATCACCTCCTGACCATGTTCCCAACATTATGATACCATTTTGAACTTCAATTGACCACTCAGAATAATATATGAAGGATGGTAATGTTTCAACATAACCATTTACCTAATTCGATTCTCAACCATTCTATACTATTTATGCCTTCACTATGATGTCTCTACCGCTATGAACAAACCCAGTAAATGTCATTCATGAATTGAGAAGGATATGCCCCCTTGGACTCCATCCACTAGAAAATTTTAATCCCAGTATCTCTGATAGTTTAAAATTAATTTATCATGGGTATCATTGATAAATTCACGAAGACCTATCTCAAGGATATTTTCAGATGATAATGAGATTCTTCACATGCCCTATAATAGGAGGAGTACAAGCATCGGTAAAGAGAGATAAATACACCCACAAAGCAGAAGTTCTTGGTACTGAAACTGAAATATATTATTTTTCATTTTTTTATTTTATGTACATCTTATTATAATTTATTAATTATTCCTATATATAATTTTATATTTTATTTTATTTTATAATTATTCTAATAACCTTTTTTTCTTTCCCATCATCTTATAATTTTTTTAAATTTTTTTCTTCGTATTCTATTTTATTATATTTTATTTCTCTCTCTATTTTTGACTTCTATTTTTATTTTTAATTCTTGATATTGTCAATTTTTCCATATCATTATCCACTACATAAATATCTTACAATTTAACATGATTGTCTGCCCTAAGGCTTAGAAAATGGTAGGTTACAATGTTTGTGAATTATTTCACAATGTGTATTTTATGTTTGTGATGGATTTTAGTAGAATAAAAAGATGTGTATATTATCCCACATGAGAGGTAACTGAAATATATTTCTATTTATTTATTTCATTTCTTTTTTATATCATAAAATTATTAACACTTCTCATGATGGATTTGAGTTAATCAACAGATGAAAGGACACATGATGGGGTTGGATGCTGCATGATTTCACACTATAATTTAAGGTGTTTCATCAGGCCCGATTAGTGGATGAGATAGAATTTAAATATTTTTAATTAATTTGAGATTTCAAATCACTAAAATAATGTATACTGAGACATACATGATATTTCATAGCAACATTATGAAACTAAATTTAAACAAATAAAATATAATAATGTTAACACCCAAAACTATACAAAAGACCAAGTGTTTTCATTATAATTTCATTTTATAATAATTTAAAATTAGTTTAGCTATTAAATTTACCATTTTTTGTCATTTAAATATTTTATATTTTAATAAGAAACCTAAATTCCTATTTCATTTGTTTGGTAAATAATGGAAAACAAAAAAAATTGGTCTAGGATAATTAGAATATGTATGAAACTATGGATATTCTTAAGTGAGATGACCCAAGTTAGTATATATGATGCATTAGGAAATAAATTTTATTTTTAACAAACATATTATATCTGTGTGTAATATTTAATTTATTCATAAATGAATAGGTTCAAAAATAATATTGATAATATTTTATAAAAAATATTATATATTATTAAGTGTTTTAAAATTTATAAAAATATTTAATTCATCCAAGACAATATGATATATTTTGAAACCTAAATAGTAATCAATTTATGTTATTTTCTATTTATCTAAAACATTTTTTTCAAATTAATGTGTAGAAAATTTTAATATTGATTTTATTTTTAACTTTTTTATCGATGGGTTAAGACAAAATGATAAGGGTGAAAACAAAACCCCAAAAAGTTAAAATTTTATTAGATAAGTATATTTTGACTCATCCTTATCAAAATTTATAATTATGTTAATTTGGATTCATTAGACCTGAAAAATAATTTATATTAGTATAATACATTATGAAATCCAATAATACGCTCCCATCTAATATTGAATAACATCCCTTATATCTTTTATTTACATGGCATTGATCTATATAACTCAACTAAACCCTATAGATTCACCTTAACCGTATCCAAAACATAGTTATAATGTTTTTGGAACTTCCAAAATTTTATCCCAAGATACCATATGATTAGATCTAGTGGAGGAATACCAATTAGGAGGTAATCATATTTAAAGACACTTTGGGGTCTAATTAATATTCAACATCATATTAATGTGTCGCACCCATACTAAATAAATAAATCTTGTATAAATAACATATTTAGATGTTTTTATGAATATGGGATAATTTTTTTCAATATCGTTTACATCATATGGAAATAGGGAACATTGATAATGATTATGTATGACTTACCATCTCCACCTTGTGGTCTAATTCATCATTCATCAAAATTTACATATGTTAGGTCAACTTGGATAGATAGGATGAGAGGGGGGGTTGAATTATGGTATGATTGATTAAAAAACTTTTCTATTGATCTTGTTTTGTTGTTAGAAAAAACATTCATCTCTCTATTATACGTTGCGAATAATAAATATAGACTAAATCATGCTCAGGAAACCTTGAATTTTACTTGGATCACCCTCACTGGTCAACATCCAAAGAGCATACACCGACGATGTGCCAATATACCAAATCCACTAAAATCACACTATAGTTTACAATGTTCACGATAGATCATTTCATTTCCTAGGATCAGAGACTTTACAATGTTTAGGTTTTGTTCACAGTATTCCCATGGATCACTACCTGTTTCTCTCTATTTGGCTCACTACGGGTAGAGAGGATCACATTATTCATCTTCCTTTTCTCACTACTTTGGAAAGGATACACTCATAGTTTATATACCTATAGGTCTCTTCATTGTCTCTAATGAAATCTGCATCATTAACTATTGATAGATGCTCTGTTAATATCCATCTTCCACTCACTATTGAATCTCACTTTGCATCGGGTGTACTGGGAAACCCCAATTTTTACATGCGGTCTCTACACTCCCTTGCACATAATTTTTTACTTTTGAAAAAAATTCAATTTTCATGATAAACCAATTTAACGAGAAACAAATTCTTTTATGCGCATCATTTTCTATATGTGAAAAAATATTATTTATGTGAAACAATTTTTATTTACACGCAGCCTTTGTTTTGGGCGCAAACAATTATTTTACAGACAAACTTTTCATTTTCACGCAACTCCCTTCAGCCCTCCAATTATGCACAACCGATATCATATACTCTCTATGTCATGATCTACAACAAATGATAGGGTTCAAATCATATTTATATTCAAATTCAACCCCTGGGGTGGAAAACCCTCCTTCCATGTGTAATCTGCATTGAGTGCGAAAAACACATCTTGCGTGCAATGCACTATTTCATGCCATGCTCTAATTTTTCACGCACCTCATGCCTTTACCATTTTTCGAGCTTCTGATCTTGAAACACCAATTTCACGAAAAAAATATATTCATCTATTTCCTGAACCATGCCAATATTTCACACACCTCTCCAATATTTTTCACACCATATTTCGTGCCATGCTCCAGATCGTCTGTTCCTTTTCGTAGGTTTTCAATCAAACATGGATAGCCAACAACATCTCTTTTGTCTAATAAATCACTATATAAACCCCCTTTGTCCAAAAATTTGTACATCGTGGTCTTCTTTTCAATAAACACAATATGGAGGTCCGCTTTGTCAACAAACACAATCACCTAAAAAATGCTTCAATGGTAAACAAAGAGATTTTTTCCCAACAACATCTATGGATATAAATATAAAATTGATTAATATAAATGATATTTCTGACATGATTATTATTATCTAATTATAATATCCTATTTTAATTATTAAATCCAAATCTATAGGAAAACAATTACATAACTAATGTATACGTGTAGACTTCCACCTCTATGAAGCGATGCAATTGATTTTTTTATTTCAACATTTCATTTTTGGAAATAAGGTTGGATTTAATGAATATATATGATATATATTAAATAAAATATACTATATAATGGTAAATTAGTAGTTTTGTTTCTTTCATACCTTTCATAGAATTGTAATAATAGCCTTCGTGCTTACTTATGACATATCGTCTTCATAAATGATGTAGTTATTTTTTATAAATATATATTATATATATCACCCCAGATACAAATATATTATATATATATATATATATATTATATTAATATCATTAATAACATTTTGGAGATAATGGTACAATGATTAATGTTCATAGACCGAAACTATAATACCAAAACATACTTCTAAAACGAAGCAGTTATCACAAAGAATAATGATTTTAATAAATATTTATTTAAAAATTGGAGAAAAAATGTTATATGTATTTCATATATTATATAATATATATGATTCTAGTTATATAATATATGTAATATTATTATATATTTATTACAACGAATGTTCGATCAGGTATGAAGGAATGTATTCCTGAGTTTAGGGGTTTCTAAACCTAATTTGAAATCATTGGGTTCTACTTATACATCATTGACATTATTATTCAATGGTTATGTTTGAAATGTCCTAGGATTTTAATATTATATAAATATTATTTTTATGTTTAATTATATTTTCTCATAGATACTCTATTTACTGATTAATTTTAACTTCAATGATATTATATTTTTAAGGTTTTTTCATTTCAATTTTACTTCTATGAGACATTTGTCATACCTAAATTTTATTTCCTTTGTGTGGTGTATATTCCTCCCTTTTTTATGTTTTGGAAATAATTTTTTATATTCATGTTATTTAATATTTTATTTTTTGTTTTTATTACATGGGAATTATGATTTAATAGTTACCTATAGGTTGGAGGATAATTTTACATTCTCATCATTATTCGTGATTATTTATGTTAAAGACAGCATTGGGGGTATTATATTATCTATATATGTATAACCTAATATATTTTCTTCTACTATGACTATTTTTTAAAATTACTTATTTATTGTAATTTTTATCCATTTATGTACACATTATAATAAAACCATATTTTATGGAAAATTGACATTTTTTTTACTCGGTCAGGTTTATTTCACTTTCATGTCCATGTCTTCATTAGAAAGTATAAATTGATGTTTTTTAATTATGAAATAATTTATTAAACAAATTTTTCCATGATTTAATTTTTGAAAAAATGATTTAACAGAATCTTTTAGTTGTTTTCAGAATGATTTACATTTTTACCTTTTACCAAAAAAGTGAAAAGAATCGTTGTTTAAACATACATAACATCAATAGAAATTTACACCATCTTGACTAATCAGTGTTTTAAAGACTACATTATATATTTACAAGAATTCATTTATCGATAATTATAATTCCAAATATTTTTTAAAATTTATTGTTTTTAATATCGATTTCAATGTAAAAAAATTATTTTCCTCAATTGTTTTTAATTACATTCATTGTATTTATATTCAGCAATGAAAAAACTCATAATTTTACTTATAATCCAATGGGGATATACTGTAATGATAACATCCTTATAGATTTTCTAGATCGATTAAGATCAATTTTATTCGGGGTAAATTTCGAAATACTATATTATTTTTTTCAATATGAATATTTATATTGGTTTAGTTTTTCACCCATTAATATATTGAATAAATTAGACTATATAAGTGATGATAGTGGACTATTATAGTCCTTCAATTCATTAGTAGGTGTTTTTTAGAAATACTATGATTGGTCTTTGGGTGAGGCCTTAACCCTTTATGAAAGATTACATTTAATAAGGCCCAAATGATATATTTATTTTTTTACATCATTATGAATTATATCACTCTGAGATTATTTAGTGATGTACATTTTATTATTCTAATATTTATGATAACCATTAAAAAATTTAATGCACATGTATTGATTAATATGTAATTATTTG
This sequence comes from Viscum album, assembly GCA_963277665.1. Lineage (NCBI taxonomy): Eukaryota > Viridiplantae > Streptophyta > Magnoliopsida > Santalales > Viscaceae > Viscum > Viscum album. The sequence continues at coordinate 1,702,255,845 of OY728127.1, forward strand.
ATTGTCATTTAATTTTTTCATATAATTTAATTTGATAAACTTATTAATTAAATGGTGTGTGTATTCAAATAATTACATATCCAAATTTGTTATGCCATATATATTTGAGATATATTCCACTATAAGTAATACATACTTTGAATGTGTATAATGATAAAAAAAATATTTACTGTGTCTATGTTAGATATTTTATGTTTGTAAATGTAAAGTGATATTAAAGGATGTATAAAGTTTACCATGACTACAAAACTGGTCAGTCTATTGAGATTTTATTATATGTATATATTGACAATATAATTAACAAAAATTAGGCTCTTGGTTACTAGGTTTGAAGCCTTTCATGTTTCTTCCAGAAAATGTTTTTTAAAATTTATTGGATGTAGATTTTGTGAATCATACATGAAGAAACATAATCCAATAAATATCTTTGAGAATAATTCTATGTATAGAATAATATCATATTTTTTTGTTAATGTATATATTTGGAGTTGTTAAAATAAATAAAATACCTTTATTGATACTACTAGTGGAAGTGGTGCTGTAACAATTGTATCTAGGGTTAATAACTCCAGAAAGTTGTTCAATTATATCATGACAAAAATTGTAGAGGATGATTATTGTTCCATAAAAAAACATCTAGTTTTTAACTCCTAATGAAATTATATAGGTTAATTCACATTTAACATATAAAACATTATAATGAATTTTAGTATAAAATCCTATGGAATCCCATTATATTTTATAGAGGAATGGGATAATCATATTGTGACATGGGATGAGATGTTTAATGTTGATCATACACATAAAAGAATTAATGCCCCATTGAGTCTTTAATTGATTGGAATTTAAAATGATAAATTATATTATTGGAGAAATATTATTTGGATGAGGTATATGTTACCCTTTTTTTGAACATGATTTATTATTTCGTAGTAATAATATTTTTTTGGTGGTGATATACCGAAGGTAACGAATAACCATTGATGTTACAAAAATAATTAATATTGAAGATATGTTGAATATGTTTGAGAATTGTTTTCATATTTTTTAATTTTTTTTGGAATTATAGTAATATTTTATTAATAAAAGGAAAAACCACAGGATTGGTGAGAACCTATCACATCAAGAAATTTTGTGGGGCTTAAACTCACAAATGAACTGTGAGAAGGTTTCAGTTCTACTAGTAGCCTTTATAATGTCCTGGTTAATATGAAATTAAATTTTTTAAATTGAATAATTTGATATATAAAGAGAATATTGATTTTATTAATAATATGGTTCATATTAAGGATATCCATGTAATTGAGATGCAATTGTTTGATTATGTGAATAATATTATATCTCAAAAAGATCATTATAATTTGTAGAACATTATACTATATTATAGTATTTTATTTTAGGAATCAATGCTGATTTATATTCATTAAGAATATATGTTTTTTCATTATGGAGATTAAATTTATTTATAGATTAAATTATAATATCCTGAAAAATATTTTGTTAGGGAAATTACATTTATCAGTATATTTCTTTTTCAATAAATAATACTGATTGAAGATAAATGATTATATTATCATGGAATAATTTGTGATAATATAATTATAATATTTTTGTTTCAATATTATTTAGTAATATTTCAGATAATTTTACATATAGTTATGTACATAATGACTTAGTTTTAACTATAGGAATTGTAGTTGAATTTTTTATATTAATATATTATTATTTTTCACATGATGGTTAATTCATTCTACATATTATCATATGTTATTATAAACGTTTACATTTTAATTATTTTCAAATGAATGTATGAAATAATTATTATATTTTGGGGGATTATGTGACCTATTAAAATATTATTTTAGTTTTGTTAGAATAAAAAATATATCGTCAATACTCATTGTTGGGAGAAAAATATGAAATTGTAGTTAATAATGATTAAAGGATGAAACATTATTTTTCATGTAAAGATACATAATTATGTTACTAGTCCACAAGGTAATTTAATTTTTCAAAAATAGGAAAAATGATCTTAAGGAAATGTTTCCCTATTAAACTAAATTCATTTGAATAGACAGTGTTTTTCAAACGTCAACGATTTATTGTTTTATGGTTAGTAACTATATTAAATCCTTTTTTTCATTCATCATATATTAATCATTTTTTGTGGGTTATCTCTTCAATGTCAATATTTCCATTACCCACAAATGATCTTCAATATGGAAACAAAATTATGCTTCATTATCTTTATTTTCAAGAGGATGATTTATTAAAAATGTTATACTATGGGGTTTCTATTAACTGAATTTTAGAATTCTAAATAACTGATTATTGGGAATAATTTAAAATTTTTCAGACGAAAATTATTTAATAGTGGAGAATTTAATAATATTAGTGTTTAAAATTATAATATGTTTGATCCCATACACGACCATTGAAAACAATCTTAAAATAATAAATTTTTATAATAAAATATTATTTTGGGACCTATATACCGAATTGGAGTTTATTAATAGTATAAAAAATAAAGAAAAATATATTTTTAAAACCTTATGAATAAAAATTAAATTAGTAATTCTTTTTAAATATGTGATCAAGCATTCTGTAAAGTTATTTTATGCTTTATATATACGTTTTCCTCAAAATTAATTAATTTTTTATGGAAAATATTATTATTAATTTATATGAAATTTATAAATAGTATTTTAAAACTAATATCATTTTTGAAATCAGAATCTGAAAATGATCTTTACATCATGTTTTTGTATTTTTAAAAAATACCGATTTTCTAGTGAATGAAGATAATACAACTATTTTTTTAAACGATATTTTAATTTCAATATTTTAAAAATTTATATGTAGTTATAAAATTATTTAAAAATAAATCTATTACTTCTAATATTATTAGTAATCAAAAAAAAATTATTGGAATATAATTTATTATTCAATTTGATATAAAAAGAAATTTAATGATAAATTGGATTATTCATAAAAATTGTTTTCATTGTGGTGCGGTTATAATTTAAAATTAATTTTTGACACTTATAAAAATAAAATAAAGAAAAATGGATTAAAATATTAAAATATATAGGTAATATTTTTGTAAATAATTCCCTTTTATTTATTTTCATTATGAGTAGTAACCATAGTAAAAAAATATCACCAACATACGGGTACACCATGTAATTAAGGTTAAAAGTGACTTGATAAGGACAAAAAGTGACCCTAAAACATTCATTAATTCCATTGGATGAACCTATTTCCTTTTCAATAACCAAATATTAGAATATGTGAGATTTAATTTACCATTAGGATTTGATTTTTACCTTTATATTATTTTATTTCAAGAAAATCCAAAATTGAATTCTCTTTATTTTATTATTATTTATTATTAATAGCAAAGCATAAATGAATGATATATTTTGTTCTATATTTTTATTTTAATGATAAATAATTTTTTCTATCATGGTGATTTATTTATAAATCTACTTACTAAATAATTTCATTAAATTCTAATGAGCAATTAATACAATATTTCTTAAATTATTAAAAAAATAAAAAAATATTTTTCTATAAAAAACTATAAGTGTTATAATTTGGAAGAATTATTATATTCCCTGAATTTTATAGATAAATATTTTCTATTTTAGAATTATTAAATGATAATTGAAATTATATTAATTTAAAACTTTATCAAATTAAATGAATGACCCTCACTCACTTATAAAATGATATCCCTTATCACTTTTCATTAAACCACAACGGATATTCTATCTAGAAAAAAAACATCTAAATTACCTTAACAAAATCCTTAGATAATCTATAAAGAATTAATACCAGCCAAAATACTTTCCCTAAATCGCTTAATATGATATCTAATGTAATTCTAGCAATGAAGTCATAATTTTGTTACCGATTCATTTATGATTATCAAATCTTATACATTTTATTAATGTGTATACAAAAAATATTTAAAATACCCAATATCATAATTACATTTATATGTTATAATAACTATGTGTATACCATTTTCCATTTATATATACATCATATAATAATAAAAATCATTGGTCACACTTACGTCCAACTTATCATCTCCAAATAGATATGTATTTTTTCTCAAATCAATATTCATGGATGGTTATTTAGATATAAATGACTAAAATATATGATATTTATGAAATAATTAATCTTCAAGAATTATATTATCAAATATTAATTCTTTCCTCCCAATCCATTGTAAATTGATAACATCACTCATGCATACGCATTGACAACCACCTCCAAAACACAATGTGATTCATTTATCAATTATTCTCTAAATAGATAGTAATAAGGATTAATTTAATAAATATAAATGATATATATTAAATAAAAAAGTATTTTATAATGTTTTACAATTAAATATCTAATCTCATTCCATCTGTTGAAAATTAAAACTTTATACATTCGTATGGATAACCTATTGTCTCAATGAAAAATATAATTCATTTTTATAACATTATAATTTATAGATATCTATAAATATATATATTTTATATAAGGATATTTTTTTAATACGATGAATAAATTTTTTGATATAATGGAATTGGTATTAATTTATGAAAGAAAACTAATGAACGGGAACCTATTTGGAAGGATAAGTTGTTTTCACCCCGAATAATGATTTCAATAGTGAATATTTAATAAATAGATTGTAAAAGTTAATAATTAAATCATATATGGTATTATATATATTATTAAGGTTCAAAAATATAATTTTAATAAATTTATATTTATTATATAGGAGGTTTGATCATCTAGGAAGGAAGTTGGACAACAGGTAAGGGGTTATATAAATGAATTATAAATCATTAGGTTATAGTTCATATTTATTAAATATGTTATTACATGATCTGTGTAAAATTACAATGGATTAGATTTTTTTGTATTTACAATGTTATTTTGTGGGTTAATATTTTTACATAATATCACTTCATTTATTTTTTCACATCAACAATATGATATAGGGATTCTCATCTCACTTTTACATCAATGAGTTGTATGCCATACTCAAAACATCTTTTTGTTAACGATGATTGCTTGGTCAAAAAACCAAAAAAAAATATATATAATGATGTCAAAATATATTAAAAAAGTAGGAATCTAGTCAATTTACTACAATATATTTCCTGGAGTTGGATGAGTTCTATTGGATTGTCCCCCAACCATACTATATCATTTTTAATTCCTTTGTCTAGATGCCCGTCCACCACAATATTCACAATGAAGTAAAAATTGGTGAAAATATGATTAATATCCCCATAGGTTGGAGTCACACCATACATATTTCTATTAGGGGTCAAGACATGTGAACCATCCCATGACAATGAGCTTCAATGATGGTAGTGGAGTCACATTCAATCTGTATGTTATTCTATACCTTTTTCTTGATGATACAAACGACGATAAGGACACAATACATTTAAACTTATAAAGAGTAGGAAAACCAAAATTTGTTGTAGCCACATCCCAAAATATTTCTATTTTTGTTCGTGGAAACTACTCTATATCAAATTGGACCTAGGTTTCAATTTGATTCACCATCCACGTTTATTTTGATCCATCCAGGGAGAGGGGGTTTCTAGTAGGCTTCCAACCTCCCTTTTATCTTATTGAATCTTCCTTTGATTCTGATTCGATGAAGAACAATAAGTTCCATTACGTAGTTTTGGTAGGTACCTATTTGAATCATATTAGATTCCTTGATAGAAATGAGGATCTTCACCTGAGTTGCACTACGATTGAATGTATTAATTTTGTGAATGATGGAATTCCTCTCATACCAAAATGGCTCGTATCAATTCTGCAACAACAATAAATTTTTTCAACTTTAGGAGTGGTATCCATAGTTTTCATGATTTTAATATGAGACTAATTGGATTCTAAATTTGTCTATATGAGATCAAAATGTCAAATATGTATTTGAATACCATAGAAGCAGTAACACTAGGTAGGAACATGTGCTCAAAAATGCCACTATGATGATTAATGATAAAACATTTAGAACATAGTTTAATGCCAAATAAATGAAGTCATCTAATATTATGGACTCCATTATTATTGATCTTGTAGAAAATATTAATATAATTTCTGAAATTATTATTGTAGAAGATTTTATTGTTTAGAACACTGTTATGAGTTGGTTACCATACAAAAAAATCACCAGGGTTGACAATATGGTAGTTGGTAATAATGAAATTAGTTGCATTAGGTAAATCCACATCCCAATATGGACGAAATACATTTATGGAGATATTAATATCTGTTGATAATTTCATGGAATTGGTCAAAGAGGAAAGAGGAATCCCATTCCATTTATCCAACAAAAATTTCTATAACGATTCATTATTGGTATTATTTTTTGAGTGAGATAAGATATTTGAAAATGTGTTATTAATGAAATGACAGATAGAAGCTTCCATGAGAATGGTCATACATTTTCTTAGATTTTTATAAAATTTTCCACAATGAAAAAATCAAGGAGATTAAGTACTATTTATATGGATCCTTGTGATCTTATATTGAAGGGTTTCATTAAGGATAAAAAGGTTCTTAATACTGAGAAAAAAATTGTCCATGGGATTAAAAAAATTATTCCAGTGGATAGTGAAAAGTTTCCTCTCACGAGTGCATCCATTATAGATACAAAATTTATTCTACATATAATATTTTTAATTAATTCAATTGAACATTTATAATCTATCATGTTTTAAACCATTTTAGAAACAAAAAAAATATTTGACAACACTAGTCCGGCCTTCCATGGATATGTATTTTTCTTTCCATGTGGAGAGTAGATTATTAATATGGACGACTGTTTCTATAAGCATGTGCCTTTAGGATTTCCCCAGAATATGGGAACTCCTAGTTACATGAATAGGATGTATGCATTATTTAATAGAAGATAATTTATTATATAATAATTTTTAGTTATACAAATTCTTTTTCCGAAGAAAATAGTGTATTTGATCCAATTTAAGGACTGAACTGATAATAATTCATAGTGAGAAAGGGCATCATTGAGATTTTTTAGGTAAAATTTTTCCCCTATAAGGAATAAAATAATATCAACCATATATAAGATATTTGTGGGAAAAATCAAGTTTTTAGAGCCAATAATGGGATTAATTAATCTATGGTTAATGAGATTCGTGATTAGTCTACTATGGTAGTCCAAAAAATAATGAAAATTATGGGAGGGAGAGGGTCACCATGTCAGACACATTTTTTTGAAATTAATTTATCCTTTTGGATCACCTTTAATAAAAACCAAAAGGTGAATAGAACCATAAAGGGTTTTAAAAATGATAACAAAAGTATCACTAACACCAAACTCGGTATGGACCATAAAAATAAAACATCAGTCCATGGTGTTTAAAGTTATTCTAATGTCATATATAATGTTAATGTAGCCTCCACTATTAGACATTATAATTAAATAAGTACATTTAGTGGAAAGAAAACTGCAGTACTAGATATTTATTCTCTTAAGGAATTTAATCAGGTTCCAAGATACAATTTTGTAAGAAATAGGAGAAAACCCATTGTGTAAAACATTAGAGATGATTTGATTGATATTGTTAATGATAGAAACCTATCTGAATATGTGAATTTACATTGAATTCCCAAATTTTTGGATATGGTAGAGGAATTGATCATTAATCCAATAAGAAAGGTATTCGTTATTGAAAATGGATTTAATCACTTTACAATTGTCATATTGGATTCTATCCCAATAATGATAAAAAATGGCATATGGGAAACCATCAGGATAAGGGAACTCTCTTTATTTAATCTAAAGATCCTCACATTAATATCATTATATATTTGAACACTGGTAAGGATAATGTTTTCATTATCCCCCAAAATGACATGAACTATAGTTGTAATTATTATAAGGCCCTAGCCTTAAACCTTACTTAATCTTGAGGTAATAAAAGATTACGCATTTAGGATATTTTCAGGTTTAGATTTTTAGATAATTTTATCATAAACTTGCATTACATTCAACATTTAAACAAAGTGGTTACATAAAAGATATTATTCATTTTTTCCCATCAATGGAAACATATTTAAAATAAAACATGGATTCTTTCTTGACACTTCCTTGACACTATCATCATATCATGTACCTTTACCTTGACCTGTGAAAAACATTTCAAAAACTTGGGATGAGCATAAAATGCTCAGTAAGGGATATAAAAATATGGAAATGAAAAATGACTTCATATATATATAAGAATGAAATCAGAATTTACCCATAAAACATAGGCACTTTAACATACCTCTTAAAAGCATTAATAAATCATATAAATCATAAGACATAAAAGGTAACTTGAGGCATTCATAACGTTCTTATGTAGGGAGTAACCCTCTTGGTTACATTGGAAATACCCACCACAGTATATTCCATAAATCTCTTCATAGAATCCTTAATGTTTCACTCTTTCGCATTACCCAATGCATTGGAGAGCTATATCAGGCTCACCCACCCTTAGTTTATCATGGAACCACTCGTCTTCATATCAATGCCCAAGAACAATAACATAATCGTATCACATAAAACATGCATAAAAGAAACATAACATTTACACATTTCAATCACAAGATATCAATACAACACATTGATATAAAAACATTATTAAAACCATTTTCAATACCAAAATAAATGAAATGTAAAACATGGTATTTATTTTTCTTTTAAAAAGAACGTATGGCTTGTAGGGGAAGCCGGATCTCAAATAATGGTCACGGCGGCGGAGAAGTCATTGTCACCGCATATGTATGACAAAAACATTCCCTTTTGTCGTTCTGTAAACACTTTTTATATAAAATATTCCTTTTGAATAAACGTAAAAGTCAAAGGGGTTTATACAACGTATAAAAGAAAGTTGTGTATAAAACAAAATATGCCTTAATGAATGGAGATTGAGACGAAGTCCCATACAAAGACGGTATCCATGGATTTAGGATAAATCAATTACATAATTATGTGTGACAAATGAATACATGAAATTTAAGTGGATATTAAGTGTAAAACAATCAGAGGTTATTCACACATATTCATAGAATGACATATTCAAGTAGTAAAAGTTTATCCCAAAGAATCAAATTTGGATTAAGAAGTTCCCTTGCAAAAAATTGACAGCCTAACGACATCACTACAAAATTCAGAAAATTAGTTGATGAGAGATAAAAAGGGTATCTCATCACATGGTCATCAAATTTAAATCAGTAATGATATAGAAGAACATATCCCAACATAATAGTATGCTAATTAACGGACATGACAAAAGAAGTCTTTTAAAAATAGGAGGGTGAAAGGTTCCCTTACCGACATGGGTATCATTCAAGGCATGCACCCCGTGAAAGATGGACAATACAAAATTGATATAAAAACTCATGAATGAAGTTATATTACAGAATAAGTTAACTAATGGGTAGTACATACACCACTCAAAGGAAATTGTTGCAAATGTAGCATACATCTCACAGGAATAAAATTGATATGAAAAATCCCTTACGAAAACTCGGCAGCCTAATGACGCCACTTAAGAATTCAAAAATGGATTGATGAGAGGAAATAGGGTCTCTAATCATATAGCATAATGTTTACAGAAAGAGGAATATAAAAGAAAATACCCCAACATAACAAATAGGAGCTTAAAAGAATTGACATAAAGGAGAGTACTTAAAAAGAAAGAGAGAGGTTAGATCTCTTACGAAAATTCGGCAGCCTAACGACGCCACTCAAAACATCCAAAATGGATTGATGAGAGAGAATAGGGTCTCTCATAATATTATCACATAGTTTACAGAAACATTAATATAAAAGAACATCCCCCAACATAACAAAGAGATGATTAAACGAATTGACATAAAGGAGAGTACTTAAAAATAAAGAGAGAGGTTGTATCTCTTACGAAAAATCGGCAGCCTAACGACACTACTCAAAACATCCAAAATGGATTGGTGACATAGAATAGGTTCTCTCATCATAAGAACATAAAAATTATAGTAAGAGTAATATAAAATAATATCCCAATAACAAGAAAGATGAGCTTTAAAAGGAATGACATAAAAGAGTGTACTTTAAAAGAAAGAGAGGAGTCAGATCCCTTACCTCAAGTCCGACTTGTCTTGTTCGTTTCTTTATATTCCTGAATAATAAACATTGGCCAGTTTATAATTGCCTATGTAACTCCTTTAAAGATTATTATTCAGTTAATATCACATATTATTATGATATAATAATTTTTTAATAATGTTAGTTCATATGAGACGTTTTTGCCAATGTTTGGTACATGAGTCAAAAATGAACTTGTTTGAAAAATGATTGTCCTTGCAGTTATAAGTTAATAATTTACAGAATAGTATTAATGATTAAAATATAATATATATCCATTAAATATTCATTTTACACTATTCCATATCATTTAGAGATAAAAAACGAAAAGCACCGTTCATGGAGACGGTAGGTCGTACGTACGCAAGAACACTACTTTCATTTTTTTCTTTGTCATATTAATGGAATTAAAAATAAATGATATATATATATATATATTATAATTACATTATAATATATATGTTATATAGGTAACATATGTTCATTAATTTCATTCTTTATACATTCCATGTATTTCATGTAAGAGTCACATCACTTGAGGGGGCGGTAGTCCACACTTCCTCATATGAAATTATTGCATTTACAAAACATGTAAAGGAATAAAGGTATGGTTTAAATATAAAATAAAGAGGAATATAGTAAACATAAATACCATATATATCATATATAAAATACAGTGACATCATAATTTCGACCTTTAAAGGTGTTAAAAGATTATTGAACAATCATCGTTTCGTGAGGCAGAAAATCACCAACCACATAAACAGTATGTTCTTTAACCATTAGACGAAGGTGTGTGTAAGTGTTGCTCGAATAATTGTTATAAAAACATTTTAGTATATTGAAGATACTTTAGTTGTTACAAAAGAAATGAATAAAAAGATTTTAGGGGTTGGAGAAGAAAAATAAAACAAAAGGACTCAAATGAAGACATTACCTTAATATCGGGTAACTCCCTTTGTTTGAGCTCAAAGGATTCCTTGGGAAGACTTCTGCACAAAGTGAGGCTTCAATGAGTTAGAGAGGGATGTAGAGAGAAAAAATGGGTAGGGGTTGGCCGAGCCAAAGGCTTTGGAAGTGTGGGTATGGAGGTAGAGGTGGGGGCCTTTTATAAGAGGAGGGGATGGGCACTCTTGGAAATTAAAGAAATATTACTTTATTTAAGAATGAGTTTCGGATTTCAATGGTCCCACATTGATGTTTTTCGAGGATATGGTGATAAGGGTTCTAAATCCACCCATAAAATAGGTTTTTCACATGTGTAGGTCTTATATTTTACATTATCATTCCATTTTATTTAAATCGTTAAATAATGAGGTCATTGTTGCATCATCATGATGTCATAAATAATTTAATTTATTTAATGTCTAAAAATTATAATAAAATACTATGATGTTGGAAATCTTTTTAGATTTCCAATTACTATTTATAGTAAAAAATATGACTTGTATAACCCCTTGTAAAAATTGTTTTAGTAAACCAACTCATGTTTGTGTCATTTTAATTTTAACATTAAATAAAAAAGTATTTATGTCATTTTACAACCAATGTGGCTCCATGGGGTCCCCAAGTTGACCCATGGATTTTCTTGGTCGACCATGACACATCCAATGAGGGTAGGAAATGTTTCTAGGTCATTTCATTTTATTAAAACAATATTCTTACCTTAAACTACACTAATTAACTCTAATCGCGATTAAAAACTTAATAAGTTACTATTCACCAAAAAATTATTTTAATCCCATTAAACCACATTTTACTTCTTAATGAAAACCATGTATGTCAGATTTTTTAAATTCAAAACCCAAAGGTAGAAAAATTTAATTTAAATGGAAAAATCAGTTTCTTAAGTACCACTTAGTGGTTTCACTATTCATCAAAAACTGATGTTTTCCAGAAAAAAACCAAAACTTCACCCTAAGCTATATTTGATATTCCGAATTCAAAAATGATTTCTATTTTAAAAAATTCAAAACATATAGGTTGCATTAATTAATTTAATAATTAATTCCCGCTGTCAAAACAAATAGCGTGTTTTTATGAAACAAAATGTATCAAAAGATTGAAACTAGTTTAAGTCCGATTTCAAAGTGAAATTAATTCCAATGACCACTATTGGATTAAATGGTAAAAATATATTCTAATTTAACTTTAAAACCAATTTAAAAGATAATCTAATCATATAAATAATTTAGATTAAAAAGAGGTTTTGAATTAAAATACATCATTTTTCACTATTCACTAAATATTGAACTTTTTCGGAAAAATACCAAAAATTTACACAATGTAAATTTTGAGGTCCCGATTCTAAAGAAGAATTTTATTTTGTCAAATATAACACATAAAATTGTAAAAAAGTGGATTTAAAAGAGGTTCACCATCAAAAGGCGGTTAATTGACCTTTTAAGGAATATTAGAATGTCTATGCTTAAAATTAGATTCATTCTCATTTTTAATCCTCTAACATTTATTGTAAAGAGTAAAAATATTTGAAAAACATATATAATCATTTTTTAGTTAGTTCTGTTCATTCCCTCCATTACAATGGCTAATCGTTAACTACTATTTAAAATAATATTATTTTATTATTAGAGTGCAACGTAAGATTCCCAAGAAACTCATTGTTGCATATTGGGTACGCCATCGAGCATAGAATACCCTTTAAAGTAATATTAATATTTTATTCACAAATATGGATAAATATAAAAGTGTCATATTCTTTATTTACCTGGGGTGTTACATCCTTCCCCCCTTTTAGAAATTGCGTCCTCGCAATTTTAAAATTGAGCTTGGTAACATCCTTGAAAGTCCCACATCAGAACAAGAGTCGGTTAAACAATCACTTTAAAATAATGGAAGATAAGTACAGAGGTCACCCAAGTTAACCCATACTAGGATTCCATGTAAGAAAACATGGACATGGTGGAGAAAACATTGGGTCATGTTCTGATGGAGAGTGATAGAAAACATGTTTAGGAGAAAGTTAACCACAAGAAAATCAGAAACTTCTGATGTGTTAAACGGTATTCGATTCCCCATTAGGAAAAGTCAATAGAAACATTTTTGTTTTAAGTTACTTTTTATTTGATGAATTTATTCATAAGGAAACATAATCACTTATCATTTTGACTTTCAACTTATATTAGATTCCTTACACAAACTCGTATTTTCTCCAATAGGCGAGTATTTAGGAAGACTTGTTCACATTAAGAGAACTATAATCAACTTCTAGAGAATCACCTAATCCAAAAAAGAGAACTATATACTTCCCATGTCTTTATACTTTAACCAAAACCAAAACCAAAATGGTTAGTACAAGATCAGATAATCCAGAAAAGGATAACCCTTTATAAAAAGAAAATCTATTATTAATCTCCAAAAATTGTCCCACAAAACCCAAAGTTCAACGAGGACCATTCGATAAACAATTTTTCCATAAAATTTATCTAAGTAAACAAAACTAGGATTGAAACCCATATATTTGAAGGATTTAGTCACATAGTCTTCCAAGATAAATCGTAACATTTATCTCCAAACAACATCATTTTCTCTTAATGTCTCGTATTGAAAATTAATTAACCTAATCACATATCCTCCATGATAGGTTAATAAATTTCCAAAGATAACCCAAAATAAACTTAATCTTAATTCATAAAATCATCTAACTAAAAATAATCAGTCAAACTAACTAGGGACTTCACGTAGTCTAGTGGTAGGTTATAAATACCAGTCGCACTTTGATTGTGGGATCGATTCCCGCAGCTTTGTCTGACGCGACAGGTTGTCACACGGTCTACATGTTGTCCTTTTTATAAAACTCCAAAAATAATCCTAACATGTTTTAACCTAAATAGTTTCCTTATACCTCTCATTTTCATCCAAATTCATTACAATCTCAACATATTAAATCTTGAAGTCTTATTTCACCACCATAAGATAAAATAAAATGATTCCCAAAATGAATAACATCATACCTTGATCATGGCATCCACTCAGTTTCATCGTCATCTTGCTCACATAGGTAGAAGTCACATGCATTACAACAATGATTTATATATCTTTCAAAATCATTTGCTTCCTCCATCCAAATACACCTTGAACAACATGGGTCATATGGGTGTTCACAAAAAAACAGTTTTGGTAAATAATCATATATGACATATAATTCCAAAACATTTGATAAAACATGATTTATATAAAATATTCGGACAGAATTTGAGTTGAGAAATTCTATTATTGGTCCTTTTAAAATACCATAAGTATTTGCTAAGATACTATTTTAAAATCAAATATAAATAGGTTGTGCAAGGGTCTCCTTCCTCATCACCATTTTTAAATTTATAATATGCATCAAATTCTTGTGATAAGGTAAAATATTTGACAATACCTTGATAATATTTACCTTTCTTGAAAATATGAGAATGTTGTGAAAATAGTATTTGTCTAAAAACAACCCATGATCCACGATTATAACGAGGTATTGTGGAGGTTTTTGATATCTCAAACAACTACTTGCAAATGAGTTGTATGCTGGAAAAAGTTTCACAATCATCCGAACATGACTTTGCAATAATTATTGCAAGCATGTCATCAGGAAGAGATAGGAATGTCGTTTGAGATCCTTCTCCTTCCATTTGTAACCGACTTTACGTGACCTGAAAAAAAGTTATAAAATAAGCATTTAAGTGAAATAATAGATATAGGGACTAATCATGTGTCTAACAAAAACTCACAATCCCTAAATTTGTCTAAATCGACCTCGGATACCAACTATAAGTCCCCCTCCTTAAAACATACTTAATCTTGAGTTAATACAAGATTACACATTGAGGATCTTTTCAGGTTTAGAGTTTTAGAGAATTAGATCATAAACTTGCATTACATTCCACATTTAAACAATGTGGATACATAAAAGATAGTATTCATTTTTCCCATCAATGGAAACATATTTAAAATAAAACATGGATTCTTTCTTGACACTTCCTTGACACTATCATCATATCATTTACCTTTCCCTTGACCTGTGAAAAACATTTCAAAAACATGGGATGAGCATAAAAAGCTCACTAAGGGATATAAAAATATGGAAAGGAAACATGACTTCATATATACATATGAATGAAATCATAATTTACCCATAAAAAAGGCACTTTAATATACCTTAACAAATCATGAATAAATCATAAAAATCATAAGACATAAAAGGTAACTTGAGGCATTCATAACATTCTTATGTAGGGAGTAACCCTCTTGGTTAGGTTTGGAATACCCACCACAGTATATTCCCTAAATCTCTTCAGAGAAACCTTAACGTTTCACTCCGTCGCGTTACCCAATGCATTGGAGAGCTATATCGGGCTCACCCACCCTTAGTTTATCACAGAACCACCCGTCTTCATAACAGTGCCCAAGAACCATAACATAATCGTATCACATAAAACATGAATAAAGGAAACATAACATTTCCACCTTTCAATCACAAGATATCAATACAACACATTGATATAAAAACATTATGAAAACCATTTTCAATAACAAAATAAATTAAATGTAAAACATGGTATTTTTTTAAAAAGGTATGTCTTGTAGAGGAAGTCGAAACTCAAATAATGGTCACGGCGGCGGAAAAGTCGCTATTGCCCCATACGTATGAAAAAAACATTCCCTTTTGTCGTTTAGTAAACGCTTTGTATAAAAAAGATTTCTTTTGAATAAACGTAAAAGTAAAAGGGGTTTATACACCGTATAAAAGAAATTTGTGTATAAAAAAAATATGCCTCAATGAATGGAGATTGAGACGAAGTCCCATACAAAGACGGTATCCTTGGATTAAAGATAAATCAATTACATAATTATGTGTGACAAATGAATACACAAAATATAAGTGGATATTAAGTGTAAAACAATCAGAGGTTATTCACACATATTCATAGAACGACATATTCACGAAGTACAAGTTTATCCGAAATAATCAAATTTGGGTTAAGAAGTTCCATTGCAAAAATTTGACAGCCTAACGGCATCACTACAAAATTCAGAAAATGAGTTGATGAGAGATAAAAAGGGTATCTCATCACATGGACATAAAATTTAAATCAATAAGGATATAGAAAAACATATCACAACATAATAGTATGTGAATTAAAATACATAACAAAAGAAGTCTTTTAAAAAGAGGAGGGTGAAAGGTTCCCTTACCGACATGGGTATCTTTCGAGACATGCACCCCGTGAAAGAAGGACAATAAAGCATTGATGTAAAAACTCATGAATAAAATAATATTACACAATGAGTAAAATAATGGGCAGTGAATACACCACTCAATGGAAATTGTGGATAATGTAGCATAAATCTCACGGGAATAAAAGTGATTTGAAAAATCCCTTATGAAAACTCGGCATCCTAACGACACCACTTAAGGATTCTAAAATGGATTGATGAGAGGAAATAGGGTCTCTCATCATATTAACATAAAGATTAAAGAAAGAGGAATATAAAAGAACATCCCCCAACAAAACAAAGAGGATATTAAAATAAGTGACATAAAGGAGATTACTTAAAAAGAAAGAGAGAGGTTAAATCTCTTACAAAAATTTGGCAGCCTAACGACGCCACTCAAAACATACAAAATGGATTGATGAGAGGGAATGGGGTATCTCATCATATTAAAACAAAGTTTATAGAAAGAGGAATATAAAATAACACCCCCCAACATAACAAATAGGTGCTTAAAAGAAGTGACATAAAAGAGAGTACTTAAAAAATAAAGAGAGAGGTTGGATATCTTACGAAAATTCGGCAGCCTAACAACGCCACTCAAAACTTCTAAAATGGATTGATGAGAGAGAATATGGTCTCTCAACAAATGAACATAAAAATTACAGTAAGAGTAATATAAACGAATATCCCAATAACAAGAAATATGAGCTTTAAAAGAAATGACATAAAAGAGTGTACTTTAAAAAAAGAGAGGAGTCGGATCCCTTACCTCAAGTCAGACTTGTCTTGTTAGTTTCATTATATTTCTGAATAATAAACTTTGGTCAATTTATAATTGTCTAATTACCTCCTTTAAATATTATTATTCAGTAAATATCACATTTTATAATGTTATAATAATTGTTTAATAATGTTAGTTCATATCAGATGTTTTTTCCAATGTTTGGCACATGAGTCAAAAATGAATTTGTTTGAAAAATGATTGCCCATGTTGTTATAAGTTAAAATTTTCCAGAATATTATTAATGATTAAAATATCATATATATCTATTACATATTAATTGTATACCATTCCATATCATTTGGAGATAAAAAAACTACAAGCACCATTCATGGAGACGGTAGGTCGTACGTACGCATGAACGCTACTTTCATTTTTTTTCTTAGTCATATTAATGGAATTAAAAATAAATGATATATATATATATATTATAATTCCAGTATAATATATATGTTATATAGGTCACATATGTTCATTAATTTCATTATTTATACATTCCATTTATTTCATGTACGAGTCACATCACTTGAGGGGGCGGTATTCCACACTTCCTCATATGAAATTATCGCATTTACACAACATGAAAAGTATAAAGGTATGGTTTAAATATAAAATACAGAAGAATATAGTAAAAATAAATATTATATATATCATCTATAAAATACAGTGACATCATAATGGCCACCTTTAAAGGTGTTAAAAGATTATTGAATAATCATCATTTTGTGAGGAAAAAAATCGCCAACCACAGAAACAGTATGTTCATTAACCATTTGATGAATGTGTGTGTAAGTGTAGCTAGAATCCTTTTAATAAAAACATCATATTATATTTAAGATACTGTAGTTTTTACAAAAGAAATTAATAAAAATAGTTTAGGGGGTTGGAGAAGCAAAATAAAACAAAAGGACTCAATTGAAGACATTACCTTAAAATCGGGTAACTCCCTTTGGTTTGAGCTCAAAGGATTCCTTGGGAAGACTTCTGCCCAATTTGAGGCTTCAAAGAGTTATATATGGATGTGGAGAGACAAAATGGGCAGGGCTTGGTCGATCCAAAGGATTTGGAAGTGTGGTTAAGGAGGTAGAGGTGGGGGCCTTTTATAAGAGGAGGGGAGGGGCACTCTTGGAATCTAAAGAAATGTTACATTTTTGTAGAATGCGTTTCAGATTTTAATGGTCCCAAATTGATGTGTTTCGAGGATAAGGTGATAAGGGTTCGAAATAAACCCATCCAATAGGTTTTGGACATGTGTAGGTCTTATATGTTACATTATCTTTCCATTTTATTTAAATTGTTAAATAATGTGGTCATCGCTGCATCATCATGATGTCATAAATAATATAATTTATTTAATGTCTAAAAATTATAAAAAAATACCATGATGTAAGAAATCATTTTATCCTTTCAATTAATATTTATAGTAAAAAATATGACTTGTATAACCCCATGTAAAAATTGTATTAGTAAAACAACTCATGTTTGTGTCATTTTAATTTCAACATTAAATAAAAATCTATTTATGTCATTTTCCAACTAAAGTGGCTCCATGGGGTCCCCAAGTTGACCCATGGATTTTCATGGTCGTCCATGACACATGAAATGAGGATAGTACATGTTTCTAGGTCATTTCATTTAATTAAAACATTATTCTTACCTTAAACTACACTAATTACCTCTACTCGAGATTAAAAACTTAATAATTTACTATTCAACAAAATATTATTTTAATCCCATTGAACTAAATTTTAATTCTTAATGACAACCATTTATATCGGATTTTTGAAATTCAAAACACAAAGGTGGAAAATTTTTATTTAAACGGAAAAATCAGTTTCTTAAATACCACTTAGTGGTTTCACTATTCATAAAAAATTGAAGTTTTCCGGAAAAAAACAAAACTTCACCTTAAGACATATTTGATATTCCAAATTAAAAAATTATGTCTATTTTAAAATATTAGAAACATATAAGTTTCATTAATTAATTTAATAATTAATTCCCACTGTCAAAACAAATAGCGTGTTTTTATGAAACAAAATGTATCAAAAGATTGACACTAGTTTAAGTCCGATTTCAACGTGAAATTAAATACAATGACCACTATTGGTTTAAATGGTAAAAATATATTCTAATTTCATTTTAAAATCAATTCAAAAGATTATCTAATCATATAAATAAATTAGATTAAAAAGAAGTTTTGAATTAAAATACAACATTTTTCACTATTCACTAAAAATTGTAATTTTTCGAAAAAATACCAAAAATTTACACAAAGTAAATTTTGATGTCCCGATTCTAAAGAATAATTTTATTTTGTCAAATATAACACATAAAATTACCCAAAATTGGATTTAAAAGAGGTTCTCCATCAAAAGACAGTTAATCGACCATTTATGGAATATTAGAATGTCTACGCTTAAAATTGGATTCATTCTCCTTTTTAATCCTATATCATTTATTGTAAAAAGTAAAAATATTTGACAAAAATATATAATCATTTTTTAGTTAGTTATGTTCATTCCCTCCATTACAACGGCTAATTGTTAACTACTATTTAAAATAATATTATTTTATTATTAGAGTGCAATGTAAGATTCCCAAGAAACTCGTTGTTGCGTATTGGGTACGCCATCGATCATAGCATCCCCTTTAAAGTAATATTAATATTTTATTCACAAATATGGATAAATATAAAAATGTCATATTCTTTATTTACCTGGGGTGTTACAATTATATCTATATTAAGATCAGGAAAATTAATGATTATGTATATGTAAGAGACAATATAATTAGTCAAACATTCCTCATGTTAAATTATTTTATCACCATATTTATGGAATTTATGTGTGGATAGAATTACCATGTATTTATAGAGAATTATATAATTTTTTAGTCCTATCACCATTTTTGATCAAGTTAATTTAAAAAGTCTACTTTCGTAGATTCTTTTTTAAGGTGACAAGAGAGATTAGTTTATTACAAAGATCAACTTCTTGTTTTTATCGTTAGAAAATTCTTTGTTTATAGACCAAATATTATTTTTATAGAGAGTTCTTTATAGAGAAGAAATTTCATTATCAGATTGGTTGAATCATTATTTTCACCATGAATTTATCTTTTCCTATAAATCTTTCAGTTTAATAATTCAGGAAAAATCATCAATGTTATAATTAATATAATTCACGGTGTATTTAACATGATTTTCTTAGTCAATCACAGAGGTCCGAGCATTGTTAAAAATTAATGAAATGATAGGAAAATAAAATATAGAATTGGGACTGATTGGTATAGGGTAATGATCTGATTTAAAATGAGGTATGGTGATGCTAGAAATAAAGTCCTATTTATTAAAGGAATTGATATTTGTGAATGATATATTATGTCTACTAGTTGTTACCCTATTTTCATTTATTCTATACCTTATATATTTGGATCCTATAAGATTAATTTTCATGAGGGTGGTATACCCAAAACTTGATTTAAATTATTTTTATGAAATGTTAGAGTTAGAAGGAACAATTTTTTCATTAGGTCCCTGAATAACACTGATATCCCTAGAAATGATCCAAGGTTCTCACATCATGTTGTTCAAAAGATACCACTTCATATATAATGAAATAATATTCTGATACCTATTATTAGTATAAATAATGTTCCAAATGATATATATTGTTTTTAGAGTTAGTTTAAAAGTGAAATATTTCAGTTTCATATGAAATATATTAATATTACTTAAAGAATAGTGGGAAATGATCCAATTTTAATCCACAAAACTATTATTATAAGTAGTACCTATAAAAATGTATCAATATTTATATAAGACAGTAAAACATAAATCAATTTCAATTTTAGGCTCATAGATTGATTTTTTTATATTGTGTGAATAAAAGTATTTTCAATGTTATGGTGGTGTTAGAGATATCAATACCCTGACAGTTCCGATAGAGAATATTTATTTGGACCTATGTCTCTGGTTAGACCTCTCTACCTTATTACATCCAGGCATCATTTACCTTTTGGGTTTTCTTGTAGGATTAATAGATTTCACTTTTATTTTAGTGATTCAAAAATATTTTTTGATCATTGGAATGTTTGGAGAAGCAATGTTATCTTGTTTTCCTAACTGGTCTTCTGTATAATTTTTATTTCTTCACCACTAACATACCACTTTGAGACATATCCTTTAAGTATCAGGGCTATGTTATCCACATTAACGTGTGTTTGGGAAAGTTAAATTTAAATTTTATTATCATCATGTGGGCCTATATAATCTATTCTCTAAAAATATGATCCAACAACATCAGTATGCCTTAGAAAATTCTGTCCTGAAATAGTTTTCACCCGCATAGAAGGTGTTCCTTTGTGCCCCTAAATCTCTCATGTAGGTTCTTCTCCAGTTTGAGAAAAAAATGCCTATAGATTATTTTTTTCTGCCTGTTTTTTGTCCTCTGCACTATTTTTTGTTTCAACCACTTCAATTCAGTTGACGTAAACAAACTAAATACTGATCTATATCATCGAGGGAATGGAGATTTTGTGGATGGATCCTTAGATATCCACTGTAATAGACCTGACTGTTCAAGGATTATCAGCAAAATTTATTTCAAATAATGGGTTCTAGTCAGACCCCAAATTAATGATATAGAAATCATATAGAACATTCATGGGAGAGTCATTGACTAGTTTTAATAAAGTGTTACATTAATCTTCTAGGTTGACTTCAATGGTAGGTAATCCAATGTAATCAGTAGGTAGATAAAGATTATTCTTAGTTACATGTGCATTAGAATTAATCTATATGGATTAGTAAGTGTTGTCCATAGAAATTCCTTTATCATATTTAATTTCATTATATTTATCCTCTATGAAGGTTTTGTTATCATCATTTTTGGATTCCTTTTGAGTTTTCATTAGGATATCCATGGCATGCATTGAAATTTCATTAGAAACACCAGATTCTTCAATTTTTGTCTCCTTTTCTTTAACTAGTGAATCTCATGTTTTTCTAGGAGGTCCTTTGAGGTTGAGGGGTACTCATCCTTCTTTACCCATCATTTATATCTATATGTATGGGGGCTTGATATTCTACAAAATCAATATTATTTCTTACTTAATCTTGATTTCAGTCCATTCCTTATCAGTGGCCTGATTGACATGTTTTTTATCCATTATAAAATTCATGATACAGTGTCCAATAATCTATCAATATTCCCAAAAAACTGGCATATGTTCATATTCTATCTTAACCTAAGTTCTATATTCTTTATCATTGAATGTGATAACATGAGTAAGTTTAAACTCATAATTTTCTTCAACCATAACACTTTCATATATAACGGAATCTCCATTAAATGTTCATTGATTTAGCTTGTAGTGGAACCCAATGCTAGATGTGATATAATTCATGATTTTTTGGTGCATAAAATATTAGTTATGTCCAATGCAGTCTCACCCCAATTTGTACCATTGAATTTCTATGGGTAAATGGGTTGAAATAAAAATCCCATTATGATAATCAGAGTACATCAGATATCAAATGGATACTTCCTAATTTCCATCTGAAATATATTTCATCTAGAGAGTTCTATATAATATGAAAATATCATTTTCTAATTGGATCTAATTTCCAATTAGAGTTTCTCCAATTGTGTACAATTCAAGGTTTCAGGTCATGTATGGAATACAATGTATCTCATTTTAAATAATAAATTTGACCAATCACAAAGAATATTCACATAAGAGCTCATTGTTGAAGAGCTTTAGGAAATAATTCTACCTCATGGCCATCATCATCTGTCTTTTTGAACATTGTATTCCTTGATGAGGATGCTTTTTGAAGTTCTGAACCCTTTTGCATTTTAACAAACGAAATCCCTCTGGCATGCCAAGAGACCTCATCAGGAAGACATTGATCCAGTTATGTGTTAGATGTTATCCTTTCAAAGGATATATCCTACTAAGGATCCAAGGAGGCCACTAATATCTAGATCTATCAATCATTTAATCATTCATCACTATGATTCTGTGAGAATGGTTTTACAATGTGACCATTGGCAATGCCTCTCGATAGCTGCAATCCCTCCATCATCCCCATAGACAAAGCTTATTTTATTGGGTAGCCTATATACATCCAATTGATATTTTATAACAGTAATCTTTTATATTCAATATATATAATATTTCATTTGATGTTATTTTTTATTGGGTATTGTGATTCAAAATTTACCAATTTGGTATTTATATCTAAAAATCAATATATTTACTTATAATATTGTTCTTTATGGAAAATAAATTTTCTCTTTATTTTTTAATGGTCTATGTACTCAAAATTATGAAACAGTGTAATATGTAAAATTGGAATTATTTTTCTAGTTTGACGATATTCTTTCTCTTCGAGAACCACATATTCTATAATATTCATAAAGTTTTTTTTTGAAAATTTTCCAATACATTATTATAATTATTTTTCCAGTGATTATATTTTCACAAATTTGTTTAAAAGTAATCCTCATGTCATTTTCCAAAAAACATATTTTCTGACCATTTACTGAAAATTTTAAAATTTTCTTTATTTTAATGTATATGGAATGAATGTAAATTTTTAAATCATGATTGCCTAATGATTCAAAATTTCAATAACAATTATTCAGGATTACATTTAAAGAGAATTTTTCCCTTAAAATAAAGATAATATTAGTTTTTAAAATTGATTTTCAAAGTGAAAATAATATTTTCCTCAAACACATTTAGTGAACTTACTATGGTATTATATTTATTAGAAATAATTAAAAAGTATTTTACATAATCTACACTAAGGAAATGTAATAATGAAACCATATTTATTATTTGTTTGAATTTTTTAATATTAGTTTAGCTAGGGAACATATTAATATATCATATGCCATATTTTAAATATGAATATTTATTATTACTATGTTATTTACATATTTCATATGAAAAATAAATTGGACATAATAAGTGATGGGTTGGTTCATATATATCCCAATTATGTATCAGTTGGTCTCATGAGAAAAACATTTTTTGTATAATTAGAAATGGTCATACCAATTTTTGTATTATTTCATAGAATGAGGACTTAAGTGTATATTTATATTGACCAAATTTTAAATTCAATCATTTTGAGAGACGTTATTGACATCCATGTGACTATTTGAATAGTTATGATATTAATGGGCATGATTCAAGATCATTTGATTATCTAAATGGAATTATTTTTTCATCATTAATATCTTCCTTATTATTCATTTTTCTCAAGTGACTGAATAAATTTTCTATTTACCTTTCAATATTGATTAGGAATTTCTTACTTATGATAGCATCCAATGTACATAAATGTTATTGAGAATATGAGATCACCATTATTTTTTTCTTTCCAAAGGATATGATGAAGGAATATTTGAATGGTTTCAAAGAGGTACAATATTTAATTTCACTATGTCATATATTTTATGTTTCTAAATGTATTATGAGATTCAAATATGTCTATAATTTACACTGACTTATAAACAATTATTTTTATTGTGATGTGATTTCATAAATTTAGTGATAGAGAGATTATGTGACCACTAACAATGGGATACTAGTGTTTTGGAATTTAAATACTTGGAAACACACCACTTCTCATATTATAAATGTGTGTGTAAAATTTTCCAATATCACTATAATTCTTGAAAATGTGATTCCTTAGTTGATTATGGGAGTTTTTATGAAATAGATTTCATATAATAAATTTCCCCATCCTATTTCTGAAGAAATAACCAAACCAAAATGGTTTTATAATATCCAATAATATAATAGTAAATAAACATATGAATATGAGAACTCACTCCAACAATTTATTCTCTAGTAAAACTCTCATGTCATCCATAAACACTTACAAATAAACTATTATATAAAAGGATCAACCAATAACTTATTCAAATTTACCTATAATGTAAACAACTTTATTCTTATTATTATATTTAAATATACTTTAATGATGTGATGAAATAAATTATAATGATAAATAAATATATTAGGATCATCCAATGTATATCCCATAAGGGTGTATATCTAGGTTTGTAGATATATGCCATCTCATCATGCCCTGAGTGATTATCGAGTTGGTACTCAACCATTAATTTTTGGAGTTATTCACACTTGGTGCATCTGTTACATATCCAAATCGACTTTCTATTTTATAGATAGAGATTTTATTTCTATGAAAATTTTATACACTTGAACACAACCCATATTCTAAGATGTTTTCTATTATAAATACTTATCCTGGTAGTTTTCTCTATAGTTATCCCATCACAATACCCATATCATCTACACTAGTTTCAAAATATAATGAGTTTAAATATAATTAAAATTAAATCACCACATTATATCACTGCATCGTATGATGCTACAAAATCATTAATAAATGGTTGTATTATAATGTGAAATGGAAAGATCATTATATTACAATAATACCATATTCTAAAAAATATATCTCCCAATAATGACACAATACCACGAATGGGATGATTAGTGTCAATGAGTACAAGCCTCATAAGAATAAAATTTCATAACACTTGTAAATACTTCTTCATTATTATGTCATACATGACTCACTTATCTAAATTCAATCAGTTAATGTCATATTAATTTCTAGAGGATTGAAAACATAAGGAAGGGGTGAGAAAAAATGCATGTAAGTGGATTTTCTTTCAAAAATTTTTCACAGTTTATATCATAATAATGAGAGAAAACATTGGAAAGGGAGAAATCACATTTCAAATAGATCATGAAAAAAAACATCCACAATCGATGCAAGAAAGACATGTAATATAAAATTAGAAAACATATATCTTGACAAAAATTATGGAAATAAAACATAATAACCTAAAGTTGTATATCCAAATCATAGTGAAAATTATATTGACACTTACATTATTTACATAGATGTTACATTTTTAAAAGATGAATAATAATTTCATTACATTAAAATCAATTCCTGAAAAATGATTGTTTAGTGTCATTAGATACTAGATATAAAATATATTTATTTCAAAAAATATCATTAACATCCCATAAAAATTTCTTCCCATAGAGTACCTATTATAGAATTACCCTACATTAAAATATTTTTCAAATATATGGAATTGAATCTTAATAATGGGAGAGCTCATAAGCTAATTGAGGATAAATAAATATGATATCAATTATCAATTTAACAAATCATGATAACAAGGGTAATAGAACAAGACTTTATCATTCTAATACCAAAAAAAACATAGAAAATAACATTATCAGGAGATATTAAATATTACACGGAATTTCATAATTAATTAATCATAAATTAATAAAATAATATGATCTATAATTACCCAAATTTTTCGTAAAAAATAAGTGGGTGGAATAAATATAAAAATATTAAATAATTTTCATAATATCCAAGGCTCATTACTAAGACTTACATAGTTGATTGGGTTCAATAACTGTTCTATTATATTTTTCAAGGTTCACTCCAAAGACTATCATAGAGGATAAATTACCTTATTATACATGGATCTCCCAATATTCCATCCCTTATTATATATGTACATGTCACTCGTAACATGTCACAACCCATCCTCGGGGCCCGTGTTGTGACTATCCCAAGCCCGCCTTCCATAGGCCAGAGGCTGACGACTAGCACCAAAGGTGTAAATCCCGATAAATGGGAAGGCATTGCCTATATAAAAGTAAACAAAACACCACATAGTACAAGCGGAAGTAAAACACCGAGTAAAAAAGGAAGTGATGAAAGGTAAATGGGCCAGAATATAAACCCAATCCAAAGTACAGCTACAACTGAACAAAAGTACAACAGAAAAGGCAAACAACTGAAAGAAAGGAAGCAACTCCTGGGTCATCCTCCTCGGATCCTACCTGGAGGGTAGGTATAGATAGCGTAGCTCCTGGATCATCCAACACAGATCCTACCTGAAGGGTAGGTACAGATAGCCTCTACAACGCTCTCGCCCGTCATCCTCCTCTGAGTGTCGCCTCGTCGTGAAGTCCACCACCGGGTACTGTCCAGTCCTCAAACACTCGGCCTCTATCTGCGCTGCCCGTCGTCTGAAACCAACACAACGATGTGCGGGTATAGCCCATGCAGGGGTGAGTATAATGATACTCAGTAGGGACCCCGAGACCCTCAAGGTCTCACTAAATCCAACAAGGTTAACCACAAAGAAGATCTCAACAGATAACCTCTACTTAGGTATATGCCTATACATATACCCAAGTTATCATGTAACCCATCGCAATCATGAGGAAACACAAAGATTATGAAATCAACGGATAACCATTACCCAGGTATATGCCCATACATATACTTATGTTATCAAGTGACCCATATCAATCATGAGGTAAACACAAAGTTCATAGACTCAGCTCAAACCAGGATTTTCATTATCAAAACTGTAATTGCTGAAGAGCCTCATCTCTAGAGTGTACTGTGGTCTTGTCACGACTCCGAGGTACTGCTCACTAACCTAAGACTGCTGAGGTACTCCATCTGTCGAGTATTGTGGGCCTGCTACTACAACCAAGTTCTTCCCACCATGGGTCTACCGCTACAACCAAGCACTCTCCCTCATAGCCTCCAAAGGCACACCTTCTGTTGAGTACCGTGGGTCTACCGCTACAACCAAGTGCCCCTCCACTGTGGGTGTGCTTCTACAACCATGCACTCCTCCGCCGGGGGTCTTCCGCTACAACCAAGAGCTTTCCACCATGGGTCTACTGCTACAACCAAGCGGTCCCCCTCATAGCCTCCAGAGGTACTCCTTCTGTTGAGTACCGCGAGTCTGCCACAACAACCAAGTGCTCCTCCGCCGTGGGTCTGCCGCTACAACCATGCGCTCCCCACTAGGCTATCCGAAACTCACCGAGTCGATCGATCAGCCGTCGTCAAGTCTCTGTCGGCTATGCGGTCTCCGTACTCTGCATGCTCGTCTCCAGGATGGTCCGCACCACGAGTTACTCATTAATACACCAAGTATCACAAATTCCCATGAAGAATTATATCAAAGGACTGCCTCGTCATAGGGGTCTCAACACAACAGACGGTGTGTCAATCGGACGCCCGGTCTGTGAGTTATTAGCCTTTCCGTCCCAAGGGCCCAGTTGGTTTTGTGTGCGAACCAACCCGAATGTAACTCAAATATACCCCAAACTCTCATAGGGTATACTCATAGGGACCATTTCTCAACGTGATCACCAACGCTGCTGACGGTTCGTCAAACGGATGTCCGGTCTGAAGGATATTAGCTTTTCCGTTCTAGGGGCCTGGTTGGATTTCGGGTACAATCCAACCCGGCCATACTCCAACTGCGTACAAACCTCAGGCGAAGTATGCCAAAAGTTCTGACTCATCAAGAGGAATTCAAAAAAGTCGACAAAACATCAATCGGACGTCCAGAGCTCAAGATATAAGTGTTTCCGCTTCGAGGGCCCGGTTGGTTTCGTATCCGAACCAACCCGGTCGTACTCAAAGTTTTCCGAAACCTTGAGTGTAATATACCGAAATGACCGCCTCGATCCAAGGAGCTTTACACAACTGGTTGTGCGTCGATCGAATGTTCGTAGCACATGATATGGGTGTGTGAACGGAAATAGCCCGAAAATAGGGGGTTCGGGCCCGGTCCGACCCGGTTCCGGGTCCGGCCCAACAGGGGGCGGCCCGGCCCGGCCTAGTGCTGGCGCGGCGCACGCACGGGAAGCGAAGAGCGGAGGGGCACTGCCCCCCGGATGACGCTGAACGAGCGTGGATTAATGGTCGCGCCCCCCTTTATTCCAGAACGGGAAACTGTTTTGGTTCAAGCCCTGCCGCCACGGCTCTACTGCGGCAGCCTTCTCTAGCGGCGCGCCACCACCGCTGGTCTCCGGCGGCACCTCCACCGGTGTGGCACGCCGCCGCCACTTTCCGTGGACCACCGGACGCGCTCCGGTTGTCCGTTTTGCTCTTCGCCTTCACCAACGGTCCTCCTGGGAACCGACCTTCACTACAGAGGATTCAAAATGACTTTGCGGCCCTGTTTCTCATTGCCCATCAATCCGCGCACAATGATCAACCAATAGAGTCTTCAAATTGCGTCTGCGGCCCTGACTTTGGCCGCAGTTTCGTTCGACTTCAATGGAGCGGTGCGACGGTGCCACGCATCCTTGACGTATTTCCCCATGATTCCACATGGTTTCGTTGCACCGCGTCGCCTTCGTTCGAGCCGCAACATAGTCAACATCAAGGGGGAGGGGGTCGGCCATGTTTGTGCGGTCCGACCTCCTCCCGTTATAATGATAGCAAGCGGCCAACAAATAGAAGTCGACGTATGACAAAGAAAAAAATGAACCCCAACATCAACCTGCATGAACGAACGATCCACGGATCAACCTGGAAATGGTTGGTCCACGCTCGTCGTTCTTTTCTCAATGATAAAGAGAATAACAAAGAGATTCCCCTACAACCTCTTAAATAAAATGAATAATACCAATATTTCCATCCTGCAAAAAATAAAACATTCGCGGATCAACTTAATGATGAGTTGATCCGGGTTCTTTGTTTTAGAAGGAACAACCAAGGGAATAATACCATTCTCAAAATAACCCCCCTACATCAATAACAAGTTGGCGATCGAAGAGAATCGCGGAAAGCGGCATCGCAGGGTGGTTTCGATGATGGCGTTGGCGTGCTTCACTAAAAGGGAAAGCTTCATCAATCGTCGGAAGAGAGGAAGCTGGGGTAGACGTCGGCATTCATTGCGTTCTCCAATGAAGAAGATGAACTCTATCTCCTCCAATGTTTTTCCCAACTCTCCAAAAGCTCCCAAAATAAAATAATATCCCGTGCTATTATTTTTATTCACAAAACAAAGACTCAAAAATTAAAAAATCAAACCACTTAAATTAATAAAGTGAGTTGGCATGAATAATGAGGAGAGAGGGGGAGGTGAGTGGTCTCACATTAAAGGGGAGTTTGAAGGGGTTGTGGAGAATGTGAAAAGGTGGGGGCTCATGTGGGCCCCACCTCTCATTTATTCTCCCATGGGTAGTTACAAACCCAACTTACACACAAAGGATAAAACTACATAGATGAAAAATAAAACTGGATTAAAATTTTATTTATTCTTCACTTACAACTCAAATTAAAAACAACTCTTCCCGAGAAAACGCACCTTCAGAAAAGGTCTTGTTATGCAAATACAAGTGCTGCGAGTTCATCGATGCCCTCAGATTTCAATTATGAGCACCGGTTTAAAAGTTAGAAAAACTTTCTTGTTCGTTCACTGAACGTACCCGAGCTAAACTTTTCAAATTGATTCTGGGCACACCGGGCCTCGGAATCGGGCGCCGTCAGAAACTGCGTTTTTGTAAAATCCCAAAGAAATTATGAAAAAAAATTCCTTCAAATTTTTGGGTCTTTACATTACTCCCAGATCAGGTCGTTACGTCCACGTAAAGCTTTAACACAAACTATGGATAGAAAAGTGGTACTGAGCACGCATCTGAGCCTTCCGCCCCCAAGTGCTCCCCTGGAGGTTCCTGTGCTGCCAACGAAAACGTACAAGAGGAATAGACCATCCTCATAGGACCTGCTCCTGTCGATCCTCATCCTCTACTGGAACCCCGCTAATTTCATCCCATCGCCAACGTCGAGCTCCCCAAGGTCAATGACATGTGTTTGGTCAAGCATGTATCTCCTCAGTTGAGATACGCGGAAATCATCGTGCACCCGGTGCAACTGAGGTGGATGGGTCAACCGGTAAACCACCTCGCTTACCCAGCAGAGGACCTGGAAAGGTCTGCTGAACCTTGGAGATTACTTGACGCCTTGGCCACATCTCCGTAAACCTCATCGAGGTGAGACCCGTATAAGGACGTGGTCGTCATCCTTGAACTCTAGAGGCTTCCTTTCAGCACTGTGCAGAATCATATGTCGTGATCCATAGGCGATCACTTCCCACTCCTACATTAGGACACACCCGAGTCCGGTCCCTAATGCATCGCAGTGAACTATGTAACCAACGCCCACAAGATGGGCGCACTGATCAACCCAGCTCCTAAAAGCTCTGCTGGAAGTGGTGTTGTAACACTGGAGAATTTTGGCACAAAAGTATGTTTGGCCATTTCCTGAGTGATCAAATGTTCCCTCTTATGAATTATTCCATCATGTCCTGCCTGGGTTTTCCTTTTCGTCAACCAAGAAAAACCCCATCCCAACATTGTAGATAAACCACAACCTTTTTTCCTAATACAGTCAATCCGTGTATGAACTGTGGATCCAATCCATACTCAGACCAACATCGTAAGGCCTCGACACTACCACCAAGAGATTCGAACCAAAAATCTTGCCTTGTGGGTCAGATCAAATTTTCAGTGTAAGTGTGATTATCGAGTCTCCTTCCAATGTATCTACAGATGTGAGGGTTAAGTCTACAGCTTTCCAGAAAATCTAGGTATGGGACAAGATTTGTGGATGGAAGGAATGATTCGTATCAATGTTTGTTAGTACGTCAACTTGTAGTGGACACAGATTGTCGCTCAAATCATTCATGGAGCCATTGGGTCACTCTCCTTGACCTCATGCAGCTATTCTCTTACCCTTCAATCCATCTCCCTGAGCCTAGCAGGGACTACAGAGGCAGGAGATTGTAACATGTTGAAAAGTACACCACCACATGCTGCTCTCCTAACTCTACTTCCATGTCTGTTGCTTTGCAGATTCATCTTTCCTTGACACTTCTTCTTCTTGAAACATTTTACACATCTAGGTCTCTGATATTGATGCCAGCTCTCATCTTCCCAATGTTAACATTCACTGTCTAAAACCGATCATCCAAATAACATTCAACCACAATGGTTATCTCTACCACCCTAACATAAGTAGGAATGCATAGAGGAAAGACTCCTTACTCGAATATCCTTTAAACACACCTCGCTCAGTGGTCCGATCTCTATAGCACTGATCGAATCGTATTAATCGAGTACCATGAATGACCGGTAAGCCTCGATGATTACTCAGCTAGTGATACATCGTCCTGTCGAAGCTCTATAAGCTCTAGAAAAACTCTCACCCACCTCCTCGAGCTAGTTCTCAGCTGCCTATGCATCGGGCTCACCTCGAAACATGAGGGTATCTGATGTTGGAAAACGTATAAGGCAATAAGCCTACATGTTTCACCTACCGGTACAGCCGGTTGTAACTATAGACCAACAGGTAGTGATGTATTGCTGACACACTACCCGAAGGCACTATCTTAGGCATTGGTCCACGTACTGAAGCCTCATCAATATGCAGACCATCCTCATGGAAATTCACTGAAAAAAACTAGTAGCCAATTCCACCATCCACTCCACTGATGTCTCAGCTAGGCGGAAAACTCTAGCATTTGCCTCCAGCCAGTGCTCTGCTGTCTGGGAATCTGCCTCGCCATGTAACCTTGGTGGCCACTGCTGCTGGAACTCGTGCAACACGCTCTACCAGCGTGCACAGTTCGCTAGTAAGGCTGGTGGCATCTGCTTCCCAATAGGTGGTGGTGGAGCTGGTACACCACCCAAGGGTGCCAACAAAGTAAAAAGGGCCCCACACCGTAGCCTGACCACTCGGTGGGCCGTCATCGAGTACTCTCTCAGAACTCCAACTGACTATCTGCATGGAGACATCCTGAACAGATGCCACACGGTCAAAGATTTATACCTGGTGAGATAACCTAGTTTGAGCTAACTTAAAACTTTGGAAACACACACGCAATCAGTGTTTTCATGTACAAAGTCAGAAATAATTAGTCAGGGTCCTGGTGTACAGATACGTCGGCCGCCGCACCAACACTGGACTCCCAGAACTGAAGACGACAATTGGTACCCTTAACACTATTGCTTAACTGAAATAAAATATCAGAGTACTATGTTTTTCGGTAGAACCGAACTCCTCTGATACCAATTTGTCACAACACATCCTCAGAGCCCATGTCGTGACTATCCCAAGCCCACCTTCCATAGGCCAGGGTCTGGCCACTAGCACCAAAGGCGTAAATCCCGATAACTGTGAAGGCATTGCCGATATAAAAGTAAAAAAAACACTACCGAGTACAAGAGGAAGTAAAACACCAAGTACAAAAGGAAGTGATGAAAAGTAAATGGGACAGAATACAAACCCAATCGAAAGTACAACTACAACTGAACAAAAGTACAACAGAAAAGACGAACAACTGGAAGAAAGGAAGCAGCTCCGGGGTCATCCTCCTTGGATCCAACCTAAAGGGTAGGAACAGATAGCGCATCTCTTGGATCGTCCAACATGGATCCTACCTGAAGGGTAGTTACAGATATCCTCTACAATTCTCTCACCCTTCAACATCCTCCGAGTGTCGCCTCGTCGTGATGTCCACCACCGGGTACCGTCCAGTCCTCGAATACTCGGCCTCTATCTGTGCTGCCCGTCGTCTGCAACCAACACAACGAGGTGCGGGCATAGCTTGTGCAGGGGTGAGTATAACGATACTTAGTAGGGACCCCGAGACCCTCACGATCTCACTAAATCCAACAAGGTTATCTACAAAGAAGATCTCAACAGATAACATCTACTTAGGTATATGCCCATACATATACCCAAGTTATCAAGTAACCCATCTCAATCATGATGAAACACAAAGATTATGAAATCAACGGATAACCACTACCTAGGTATATGACCATACATATACCTAATTTATCAAGTGACCCAGATCAATCATGTGGTAAGCCCAAAGATCATAGACTCAGATCAAACTAGGATTTTCATTATCGAAACCGTAACTGCTAAAGAGCCTCATCTCTAGAGTGCACAGTGGTCCTGTCACGACTCTGAGGTACTGCTCACTAACCTAAGACTACTGAGGTACTCCATCAGTCGAGTACTGTGGGACTGCTGCTACAACCAAGTGCTTCCCACCATGGGTATTCAGCTACAACCAAGCGCTCCCCCTCATAGCCTCCAGAGGTACTTAATCTGTTGAGTACCGCGGGTCTGCCGCTACAACCAAGCGCTTCTCCACCGTGGGTCTGCCGCTACAACCAAGCGCTCCTCCCCCGTTGGTCTGCCGCTACAACCAAGATCTTCCCACCATGGGTTTTACACTACAACCAAGCGCTCCCCCTCATAGCCTCCAGCGGTACTCCTTTTGTTGAGTACCACAGGTCTACCGCTACAACCAAGCGCTCCTCCGCCTTGGGTGTGCCTCTACAACCAAGAGCTCCCCACTGGGCTATCTGAAACTCACCGAGTCGATCGATCAGCCTTCGTCAAGTCTCAGTCGGCTACACGGTCTGTGTACTCCGTACGGTTGTCTCCTGAAGGGTCTGCTCCACGAGCTACTGGTCAATACTTCAAGTATCACAAAGTCCCACGAAGAAGAATCTCAAAGGACGACCTCATCATAGGGGTCTCAACACAATAGATGGCGCGTCAATCGGATGCCCAGTCTGGGAGTTATTAGACTTTCCGTCCCAGGGGCCCGGTTGGTTTCGTGTGATCACCAACGTCGTTGACGTTTCGGCAAACGGACATCCGGTCTGAAAGATATCAGCCTTTCCATTCTAGGTGCCCGGTTGGATTTTGGTTACAATCCAACCCATCCATACTCCAACTATGTCCAAACCTCAGGCGAAGTATGCCAAAAGTTTCGTCTCATCAAGAGAATCCAACAAAGTTGACTACACATCAATCAGACGTCCAGAGCTCAAGATATAAGCATTTTCGCTCCGAGGGCCCGGTTGGTTTCGTATCTGAACCAACCCGGTTGTACTCAAAGTTTTCCGAAACCTTGAGTGTAATATACCGAAACGACCGCCTCACTCCAAAGATCGATACGCAACTGACGGTGCATCGATCGAAGGTGTGTAGCCCATGATATGGGTGTTTTAATGGAAACAGCCTGAAAATAGGGGGTTTGGGCCCGGTCCGACCTGGTTCCTAGTGCGGCCCAACAGGGGGCGGCCCGGCCCGGCCTGACACTGGTGCGGCGCCCACACGGCCAGCGAAGAGCGGAGGGGCGCTGCCCCCCGGATGACGGTGAATCGGCGCGACTTAAATGTCCCACCCCACTTTATTCCAGAACGGGAAACTGTTCCGGTTCAAGCCCTACCGTCGCAGCTCTGCCCCATCGGCCTTCTATGGCGGCGCGCCGCCACTGCCACCGCCGGTGGGGCGCACCGCCGCTGCTTTCCCCAGACCACCGGATGTGCTCCGGTTGTCCGTTTTGCTCGCCACCATCACCAACAGTCTTCCCGGGACCCGACCTTCCCTACAGAGGCTTCAAAATGACTTTGCGGCCCTGTTTGTCATCACCCGTCAATCCACGCCCAACGATCAACCAGCGGAGTATTCGAGTTGCCTCCACGGCCTCGACCCCGGTAGTGGTTTCATTCGGCTTCAACGGCATGGCACAACAGCTCAGCACATCCTTGTTGTATTTCCCCATGTTTCTGCACGGTGTCGTTGCACCGCGCCGCCTTCGTTCGAGCCGCAACATAATCAAGAACAAGGGGGAGGAGGGTCGGATTTGTTTGTGTCATCCGACCTCCTCCCGTTATAATGATAGAAAGCAGCCAACAAATAGAAGTCGATGTATGGAAAAGAAAAAAATTAACAACAACATCAACCCGCATGAACGAACGATCCTTGGATCAACCTGGAAATGGTTGGTCCGCGCTCGTCATTCTTTTCTCAAAGTTAAAGAGAATACCAAAGAGATTCCCCTACAACCTCTTAATTAAAACGAATAATACCATTATTTCCATCCCACAAAAAATAAAACATTCGTGGATCAACTTAATGATGATTTGATCCGGGTTCTTTGTTTTAGACGGAACAACCAAGGGAATAATACCATTCTCAAAATAATCCCCCTACCTGGATACCGAGTTGGCAATAGAAGAGCGTCGCGGAAAGCGGCATCACAGGGTGGTTTCGATGACAGCGTTTGCGTGCGTCAAAGAAAGGGAATGCTTCATCAATCGTTGGAAGAGAGGAAGCCGGGGTAAACATCAGCATTCTTCGCATTCTCCAACGAAAAAGATGAACTCTATCTCCTCCAAAGTTTTTCCCAACACTCCAAAGCTCCCAAAATAAAATAATATCCCATGATATTATTTTTATTCACACAACAATGACTCAAAAATTCAGAACTCATACCACTTAAATTAATAAAGTGAGTTGGCATGAATAATGAGGAGAGAGGGGGAGGTGAGTGGTCTCACATTAAAGGGGAGTTTCAAGGGGTTTTGGGGAATGTGAAAAGGTGGGGGATCATGTGGGCCCCACCACTCATTTATTCTCCCAAGGGTAGTTACCAACCAAACTTACACAAAAAGGATAAAACTACATATAAGAAAAATAAAATTGGATTACAAATATTATTCATTCTTCACTTACACCTCAAATTTTAATCAACTCCTCCCGAGAAAACGCACCTTCGGAAAAGGTCTTCTTAAGCAAATACAGGTGCTGCGAGTTCATCAGTGCCCTCATATTTCAATTCCAAGCATCGGTTTAAAATATAGAAAAACCCGCTCATTTGTTCACTAAACGTACCCGAGCTGAGCTTTGAAAATTGATTCCGGGCACACCGGTTCTCGGAATCAGGCGTCGTCTGAAACTGCATTCTTGTAAAGTCCCAAATAAATTAAGAAAAACAATTTCTTGAAATTTCTGTGTCTTTACATAACATATTATACAGTATGGATATATTTTATTGGAACCACCAATCCAATAATTAGGATTCATTCATATTTATTACACAAGATCACCAATAACTTATCATATGTCATATAACATTGAATTAAAATGAGCTTTATAGAAAATATAGAACTTTATCAGAACATAAATAATTGAAAATTAATTAAAATAAAAAACATCTCATAATCATAATTTTAAATGATATTAATAAATAATAATGATGGTATCCTTGTATCAAATCTACTGTAATGAATAAGTAATATCAAAGTATGTCATTTTATATGAAAATTAACATAAAAGATAATTTGTCATATATCTTGATGAAAATACACATTAATTTTGAAATTATTTCCATAAAATATAAAACTTTCTACAAAATAATGGGAAAAATATTCAGGGAAATAACCGTGAAATATTTTATATGAATATTCAATTAATTGATTCTTTATTAGAGTTGGAAATTTTTTTAATGCTATATTTGTTATACAAATTATTCCATTCCTTGGTTTAGTAGAAGTAAAAATTACCTCATTTGAAAAATGATAAGAAGAATCATTTTAACACATTTTTTTAAAATTCAATTATGGGTAAAAATAATATTAAACAATAATAATTTTAAATGATAAAATTATTTAAAAAATATTAAAAAACATAGATAAGGAAAAAAATATTTTTTTCGATAGAAGAGTGAATAAAAGTCATATTTACTTCAAAATAATATTTTGGTCTTTATGGTAAATATCAGAAGGGTAAAAATTATTCAATATAAATGAAAATATGATAATAAAAATAATTATATTTTTATGGTATTTATCATGAAATTTTATAGTCTATAACAGAATCATATAAAATACTTTTAAATATTGATATTGTAATATAAAATATATACCACTTTGGTATCTATTGAACAATAATCCCCATGAATAAAATGATCCGAAAAGAAACTTTACATATAATGAAAATAAAAATAATCATGATATAGAAGTATTGTGTATTTTTTTTGTAACACCCTGAGATTCCACAATACGCTTCTCTTTCAATAATGCAATAGCTTGCATTATACGCAAGTTCAAGATTCTAACACAATGAAACCAATCAAAATAGCCATTATGAATAGTAATACCCACTTTTTTGAAAATATATATATTTTATAATTCAAAATGGACATCATTTTTGGATTCGGAATATGGAAATTAACCAATGTTGAATTTTTGGTGTTTTTCTGAGAACTTCCAATTTTTTATGAATAGCAAAAAATACTTAAAAACAACATTTTTAATCAAAATAATTTATAGTGATAAATTATAATATTGAGTGGATTTAAGGTATAATTAGAAAATATTTTTACCATTCTATCCAATGGTGGTCATTAGAATTAATTTTAGTTTGAAATTGGACATAAACAATTGTCAATCTTTTGATATATATTTTTTCTTAAAAACACGCTATTTGTTGTGACAACAGGAATTAATTATAAAATTAATTAATGAAACTTATATTTTTGGAATTTTGTAAAATATACATCATTTTTGAATTCGGAATATCCATTATAGATTAGGGTAAAATTTTGGCATTGTTCTGAAAAACATCAATTTTTTATGAATAGTGAAACCACTAAGTGGTAGTTAAAAAACTGATTTTCCTTTAAATGAAACATTACCACTTCTGTGATTTGATTTTCAAAAATATAACATACATGGTTTTCATTAGAATGTAAAATTTTGTTCAATGGGATTAAAATAATTTTTTGGTGAATAGTATCTTTTAAGTTTAATTAATCGCGATTAAAGGTACTTAGTGAAATTTAAGGTAAAAATGATATTATAAAAATATGAAAATACCCTTAAACTTTTCAAATACTTATTGGATGAGTCATGGAAGACCAATAAATTCCATGGGTAATCTTGGGGACCCCATGGATCCACATGGGTAAGAAAATGACCATAATAACTTTTTATTTAAAGTAAAAATAAAATTGTCACAAACATGTGGTTTTTTACTAAAAAAATTATTACATGGGGTTATATAAGTTATCTTTTGACTATAAATATTAATTGGAAACTAAAAAGATTTCATACATCTTGGTATTTGTTTCATAATTTTTCGACATTAAATAAATTAAATTTTTTATGACACTATGATGATGCAGTGATTACCTCATTAATTAACGATTTAAATAAAATGAAAATATAATGTAAAATATAAGTCTTAAAATTTTATAAAACCTATTGTATGGGTATATTTCTAACCCTTATCATCTTATCCTTGAAATATTTAATTATGGGACCTTTGAAATCCGAAATGCACTTCATAATAATGTAACATTTCTTGACATTCCAAGAATGCCCCTCCTATCCTCTTATAAAAGGCCCCCACCTCTACCATCGTATTAACACCGTCAAGCCATTTGGCATATAAAAAATCTGTTCAAATACTCTCTCAACTTTCCTATATTACTCCTAGAAGCCTCACTTTGGGCATAAGTTTTCCCATGGAAGCCTTTGGTTCAAATCAAAAAGAGTTACCCGATTTTAAGGTAATGTCTTCTTTAATGTTCTTTTGTTTAATTTTGCATCTCCAACCCGCTAAACACTTTTTATTACATTATTTTGTAACAACAGAAGTATTATAAATATACTAGGATGTTTTTATGATAAGTATTAGTTCTACAATTACACACACCTTCGTCTAATGGTTATAGAACATACTGTTTCTGTGGGTGGAGAATTACTGCCTCACGAAACGATGATTGTTCAATATTTTTTTAACACCTCTCATGGTGGCCATTATGATGAAACTATTTCTATATATGATAGATATTATTTTTATGTTTTCTTTATGCTTCTTTATTTCTCATTTATGGCAAACCATTATGATTTCCATTATGGGTAAACGCGATAATTTCATTTTTGGAAATGCGGACTACTGCCCTCTCAAAGTGATTTGAATCGTTAATGCCATATGTGTGATATATAAATTATGGAGTAAATGATATTAAATACGCTATTATACTGAAATTATAATATACCATTATATCATTATGATTTCATTCCATTAAATACCAAATAGAAATGAAAGTAGTGTTCATGCGTACGTACGAATTACCATCTCCATGAACGGTGCATTTCATATCTTACATCTAAATGTTTTGTAATATTATGAATGAATGTATATACTGGATATATATGATATATATGATATCTACATCATGATTATAATTCTGGAGATAATGGATATTCTACCACATAAACAACTTTTAATTATAAGAAGTTTATTGTTGACTCAAGTACCAAAGATCGACAAAAAGACCGTTATTAACTTTAATGAATACATAATTTTTGTAACATGGTAATAAGTGATATAAAAGGGATAATTAACTTGAATAAGGTTATTAATCAAGTATAGATTCACTCTAGTTGATTATTCAGGAGGTTAATAAACAATCGAGACAAGTCGTACACGAGGTGAGGGAACTTCTTAACCCAATTTTCGTTCTTTGGGTTAATCACTTACTTTCAAATTATGTCATGGTATTATTATGTCCTATCATGTATTTGTACATTATTTATGTGTAATTATTTTTAATACACATAATAGATCTATTTTATTTAAAAATTATCTTTGTAAGGGAATTCATCTCAATCTCCATTCGTTGAGGCATATTTTGTTTTATACACAAATTTATTTTATATGGTGTATAAACCCCTTTGAATTTTAAGTTTATTCACAAGCAATATTTTTATACGAAGCATTTTATTAAATGACAAAAAGGAATTTTTTTCTTGTTGTACGTATGTGGTTCCAACGACTTCTCCGCCGTCGTGACCATTTTTTGAGTTTCGGCTTCCTCTACAAGCCATAATTTTTTTAAATGAAAAATAAATACCATGTTTTAATTTTATTTAATTTTGGTTTTGAAAATGGTGTTGAAAGTGTTTTTTATATCAATGTATTGTATTGATATCTTGTGACTGAAATGTGGAAATGTTATGTTTTCTTTATGCATGTTTTATGTGATACGATTATGTTATGGTTTATGATTTGTTTAAACCTGTTCATATAAGGAATGCATTGACCTTAATAAGTGACGGGTGGAGCCTGCTATAGCTCCCAGATGCATTGGAATGTCTCATGAGAAAAACTAGTGTCTTTCCACGAGGCTTTGAAAAAATCTTATTTGTGGCCTTGGAACGATGACTTGGCTACATGGTTATGATAGTCTGGAATTATGCATTCCATCATTATGAAAGTGGTTATTGATATTGCATGTGATTATTCGACCAGAAGAATATCAATGTGAATAAGTAAATGGAATTATCTCATTTTACTTTTTCCATGTTATGTTTAAGTTAAAATTTAAAAGGATTTTGTTTTAGTCAAACATTGACTTAAATGTTAATGTTTATTTATGAAATCTTGCGCTATATTGTTATCCGTACTGAGTATCTGAGCTCACCCCTATCAATGTTTTATTTTTCCCAGGATGTGAAGAAATATTTTATGACTGACCTATAGGGATAGTCTGAAGGGGATAGAAGTTTGGACTATGGAGACTATGTTATTGTGATTTTTCACTTGATGATGTAATGTAACATTTATGAATGTATCTATTGTTTCCAAGGATACTAAACTAATCAGTCTTTCGAGACCCGATCTTTTGTGATCACGCCAATGTTACACAATAATGCACCAACTCTGGGTAACTGGGGTCAGGTCATTACAGTTGGTATCAGAGGCAGTTTAGCACTAACCTTGGAATCTAGATTTATAATAAACTCTGATTAGAGAACATAGCCATAAGATAGACTTTGAGGATTAGTATAGAAGAACATCTAGAAATTTTGGTATTATAGTGATTTTGTGAGTTTTCTGAGCAATACATCCCTGTCTGGACACGATCAGGTAGAGGCAGCTCTGGCATAGATGTCCCTAGGGGTAATACCCGAAAACACCGCATTGAGCTAGACTCGAATGGGAACTGGTGTGCGAAAACGGGCCTTGATGCACTCTTGGTTACGACACTCCCGGGGGATATGCTTAGGATAATTCTCATTTTCATTACAAGACATTATGAAGGGTTTATGAGTATATACTTCCTCAATGAAAACATTTTTATTATGATTATGAAATATATCCATAAATAGTTCAATTTATGTTTAGTGTTTTACAAGTATGGAATTATGTATTTTGATTCATAAACTAATCTAGTTTATGCCATTGTTTAGAAATGGTTCCTAGTGGAAGGAATGGAAACCGTATAAATACATGCACTCCATGTAGGGATTTCCCTCCTGATCAAGATAATTATTGAGGAGCTGGAGATACAACTAGTGCTGATCAACTTATCACTATACTGGGAAAACTCACTCAGGTTATGAATAATAACCTTACTCGTATGGAGCACCCTGATCTGCAACGTGGAGGATCAATGTTATACAGCTTCATGAGGAAACAACCGCCAACATTTAATGGGTGTAAAAATCCATTAGTAGTTGAGAAATGGATAAACTCCTTAGAGAAAATATTCCACACCTTGGGGAGTAGCGAAAGGGAGAATGTTGTCATGGCAGTTTACTGGCTCACTAGAGATGCCGATCAATGGTGGTCACTGATTCAAAACACGAAAGAAAATTAAGAAGTATCTAATATAGAATGGAGGGAGTTCAAAGAGCTTTTCTTAGAAAACTACATCCCTCGTGACCATAGAGCAGATATGGAAATGCAATTTCTGAGTCTGAGCTAGAAGGAGGATGAGAATGTCGCAAAGTATGAGGCTAACTTTACAAGGTTAGCGAGGCATGATCTAGATTATATACGTATTCCAAGAAGTAAGATCGATCATTTCATTGATATGTTAAAACCTTTTCTCCATCAAGAATTAGTCTCACAAACCATCTCTTCGTACGAAGATATTGTCTCATGTGCTATCAAGATGGAAAAGGAATTCTATAAATCTTATGACTTTAAATCAAATAAAGAGAAGAAGAGAATGGTGGAACAAGAGATAGATGAAGGGAAAAATAGAAAGAAGGATTTTCCATTATGTGATAATTGTGGGAAGAATCACCCCGGTGCTTGCCTAAAAGGAATGTGAATTTGTTACAAGTGTGGTGAAAAAGGCCACCAAGCGTGTGATTGTAAGGGAAAGAAAGAGGCTATCAATGTTGAATGCTA
Organism: Viscum album; assembly: GCA_963277665.1. Lineage (NCBI taxonomy): Eukaryota > Viridiplantae > Streptophyta > Magnoliopsida > Santalales > Viscaceae > Viscum > Viscum album. The sequence continues at coordinate 1,702,298,934 of OY728127.1, forward strand.
CAATTGTAGGGAAATGGGGAATTATGAAAATGAATTTCTTAAGCGTCAGGGAAACATACCTCAGAAAATTACAAGGGATCATGGCCAATCTTATTCTATTACTACAGTTGAAGTGGAATAATTAATGTATTGATGCTTTTGGACTCAAGGATTATATTCCGGTTATAAGAATAATGTGATATATATAAGGATTGTACTGTAGTACCTGTTGTTTTATTAAGGTTTTAGTATGATGAAGGTAATCATATTTTTAGTATGTGACAATAAGAGAAACTTTAATTTGTTTGAGGAATATGATGTTACAATTGAGTTTGGAATTTAGAGACCTTTTAGAGAAAGTATGGACATAGGTATTTTGGATAACTATAATGGTGGGAATGGAGTATGTTGATCTTTGGATAGTATTTTTTAAGGTTAAAACATTTCTATAGATTATTTTTGGAATATTACAATACTATAGTTTTAGGAAAAGGATATCCTGCCGGGTTGGGGATAATCTGTCGCGTCAGACAAAGCTGTAGGAATCGAACCCACAACCATAGTGCGACCTGACTTTATTAACTACCACGAGCCTATAAGAATTCCCTGGTTATTACAAAATAGTTTTCCTAATCTAACTGGTATGTGTTAAAATTTGGAACCCTGTACGATTAGGATAAATATAAAATTTTTGAGTTCTATTATCTTTTTGAGTGAAAGATGGGTTTGTGGTAAAAATTTATTAAAGAATGAAAGTCTACATGACAAGTATGTATATTCCCTTACGTCCTTATTAAATATCTTAAATAAATTACTCAACTTTAAAAAAGGTAACTTAAAACAAAAATGTTTTCGGTTAACTTTTCCTACTGGGGAATCAATGATCGTTTAACCAATCACAAGTTTGTGATTTTCTTATTGATAACTTTCCCCTAATCATATTTTCTACAACTCTTCATTAGACCTTGATGGTTTTTTTTCCTCCATATCCATATTTTCATAGAATCATAGTATGGGCTATCTCGGGTGACCTTTGTACTTCTCTTTCTTTCTTTTAATGTTATATTTTTATTAACCTTATTTCCGATGTGGGTTTTCCACAAAGGTATTTTCTATTTTCAACCTTTTATTTTCAAAGAAAAATTTCAAATTGCGAGGACACAATTTATTGAGGGAGAGGAGAATGTAACACCCCGAGATTCCACGATACGCTTCTCTTTCAATAATGAAAAAGCCTGCATTGTACGCAAGTTTGAAATTTTAACACACCGCAACCAATCAAAAGAGCCATTATGAATATTAATACCCACTTTTTGAAATTATATATATTTTATATTTGAAAATGGACTAAATTTTTGGATTCGTAATATTGAAATTATCCTAAGTTGAATTTTTGGTGTTTTTCTGAGAACTTCCAATTTTTTATGAATAGGGAAAAATACTTAATAACAAATTTTTTAATCAAAAAAATTTACAGTGATAAATTATACTATTTAGTGGTTTTAAATTATAATTAGAATATAATTTTACCATTTTATCCAATGGTGGTCATTAGAATTAATTTCATTTTGAAATTGGACATAAACAATTGTCAATCTTTTGATATATATTGTTTCTTACAAACACGCTATTTGTTGTGACAGTGGTAATTAATTATAAAATTAATTAATTCAACTTATATGTTTTGAATTTTGTAAAATAGAAATCATTTTTGAATTCGTAATATCAATTATATCTTACGGTGAAATTTTGGCATTGTTCTGAAAAACTTCAATTTTGATGAATAGTGAAACCACTAAGTGGTAGTTAAGAATCTGATTTTTCATTTAAAGGAAACATTACCACTTCTATGATTTGATTTTCAAAAATCAGACATACATGGTTTTCATTAGGAATTAATATGTGGTTCAATGGGATTAAAATAATTTTTTGGTGAATAGTAACTTTTAAGTTTAATTAATCGTGATTAAAGGTAATTAGTGAAATTTAAGGTAAAAATGATATTACAAAAATATGAAAATACCCTTACACTTGTCCTACCCTTATTCGATGAGTCATGGCCGCCCAAGACAATCCATGGGTCAACTTGGGGACCCCATGGAGCCACATGGGATTGAAAATGACAATAATAACTTTTTATTTAAAGTAAAAATAAAATTGTCACAAGCATGTGTTGTTTAACTAAAAAAATTATTCCATGGGGCTATATAAGATAAAGTTTTGAATATAAGTATTCATTGGAAATTTAAAAATATTTTCTACATCATGGTATTTTTTTTATAACTTTTAGACATTAAATAAATTAAATTTTTTATGACACCATGATGATGCAGCGATTACCTCACTAAATAACGAATTAAATAAAATGAAAAGATAATATAAAATATAAGTCTTACACATCTCTAAAACCTATTGTATGGGTATATTTAGAACCCTTATCACCTTATCCTATAAATATATAAATTTGGGACCTTTTAAATCTGAAAAGCACTTCATAATAATGTAACATTTCATGACTTTCCAAGAGTGCCCCTCCTCTCCTCTTATAAAAGGCCCCCACCTCTACCACCTTATTCACACTGTCAAGAGATTTGGCTCGGACTAAATCGGCCAAAATACTCTCTCAAATTTCCTCTCTTACTCCTAGAAGCCTCACTTTGGGCAGAAGTCATCCCAAGGAAGCTTTGGGCTCAAATCAAAAAGAGTTACCGGATTTTAAGGTAATGTCTTATTTTATGTACTTGTGTTTTATTTTTCTTCTCCAACCACCTATAATATTTTATTCCATATTTTTGTAACAACAACAGTATCTAAAATATACTAGGATGTTGTTATGATAAGGATTCGAGCTACAATTACACACACCTTCGTCTAATGGTTAAATAACATACTATTTCTGAGGGTGGAGAATTACTGCCTCAGAAAACGATGATCGTTCAATCTTTTTTTAACACCTCTCATGGTGGCTATTATGATGAAAATATTTCTATATATGATATATATTATGTTTATGTTTTCATTATGCTTCTGTATTTCTCATTTATGGCATACATTTATGATTTCCATTATGGGTAAACGGGATAATTTCATTATAGGAAGTGCGGACTACCGCCCCCTCAAAGTGATTTGAATCGTTAATGCCATATCTGGGATGTATAAAGGATGGAGTAAATGATATTATATATGATATTATACTGGAATTATAATATACCTTTATATAATTATGATTTCATTCCATTAAATACGAAATATAAATGAATGTAGCGTTCATGAGTACTTACGGCTTAACGTCTCCATGTACGGTGCATTTGATTTCTTACCTCTAAATGTTACGTAATATTATGAAAGAATGTATAAACTGGATATATATGATATATATGATATCTACATCATGAATATAATTTTGGAGATAATGGACATTCTACCACAAAAACTACTTGTAATTATAAGAAGTTTATTGTTGACTCAAGTACCAAAGATCGACAAACTGACCGTTATGAACTTAAATGATTACATAATTTTCGTAACATGGTAATAAGTGATATAAAACGGATAATGAACTTGAAAAAGGTTCTTAAGGATATATATATTAACTTTAGTTTATTATTCATGAGGTTAATGAACGATCGAGTCAAGTCGGACACGAGGTAAGGGAACTTCTTAACCCAATTTTCGTTCTTTGGGTTAATATACAACTTTCAAATTATGTCATGAAATTATTATGTCCTATCTTGTATTTGTAATTTCATTATGTGTACATATAGTGAATACACATAATATATATATTTTATTTAAAAATGATCTTTGTAAAGGACTTCGTCTCAATCTCCATTCATTGAGGCATATTTTGTTTTATACACAAATTTCATTTATATGGTATATACACCCCTTTGAATTCTAAGTTTATTCAAAACGAATCTTTTTATACTAAGCGTTTTACTAAATGAAAAAAGGAATGTTTTTCTTGTTATATGTATGCGGTGACAAAGACTTCTCCACCACCGTGACCATTATTTGAGTTTCGGATTCCCTTACAAGCCATAATTTTTTTAAATGAAAAATAAATACCGTGTTTTATTTTTATATAATTTTGGTTCTGAAAAGTGTGTTGAAAGTGTTTTTTTATATCAATGTGTATTATTGATATATTGTGACTGAAATATGGAAATGTTATGTTCCATTTATGCATGTTTTATGTGATACGATTATGTTATGGTTTATGATATGTTTAAACCTGTTCATATGAGAAATGCATTGGACTTAATAAGTGACGGGTGGAGCCCGCTACAGCTCCCCGATGCATCGGTAGGTCTAATGAGAAAAACATGTGTCTTGGCACGAGGCCTTGAAAAAATCTTATTTGTGGTCTTGAGAATGAGGCCTTGGCTACGTGATATTGATAGTCTGGCATTATGAATTCCATCATTATAAAAGTGGTTATTGATATTGCATGTGATTATTCAACCAGAAGAATATCAATGTGAATAAGTAAATGGAATTATTTCATTTTACGTTTTCCATATTATGTTTCAGTTCAAGATTAAAAGGATTTTGTTTTAGTCATACATTTCCTTAAATATTAATGTTTATTTATGAAATTTTGCACTATATTGTTATCATTACTGTGTATCTGAGCTCACACCTTTCAATGTTTTATTATTCCTAGGATGTGAAGAAATATTTTATGACTGACCTGTAGGGATAGTCTGAAGGGGATAGAAGTGTGGAATATGGAGACTATGTTATTGTGATTTTTCACTTTATGATGTAATGTAACATTTGTGAATGTATCTATTGTTTCCAAGGATACTAAACTAATCGGTCTTTCGAGACCTGATCTTTTGTGATTATGCCAATGTTATGAAATAATGCACCGACTCTAGGTAACTGGGGTCAGGTCATTACAGTTGGTATCAGAGGCAGTTTAGCACTAACCTTGGAAGATAGATTTAGAAAAAACTATAATTAGAGCACATAGCGATAAGATAGAATTTGAGGATTAGTATAGAAGAACTTCAAGAAATTTTGGTATTATAGAGATTTTGTGAGTTTTCCGAGCAATACATCCCTGTCTGGATACGAGCAGGTAGAGGCGGCTCTGGCACAGATGTACCTAGGGGTAAAACTCAAAAACACTGCATTGATCTAGACTCGAATGGGAACTGGTGTGCGAAAACGGGACTCGCTGCACTCTTGGTTACGACACTCCCGGGGGATATTCTTAGGATAATTCTCATTTTATTTACAAGCCATTATGAAGGGTTTATGAGTATATACTTCCTCAATGAAAACATTTTTATTATGATTATGAAATATATCCATAAATAGTTCAAGTTATGGTTAGTGTTTTACAAGTATGGAATTATGTATTTTGATTCATAAACTAATCTAGTTTATGCCATTGTTTAGAAATGGCGCCTAGTGTGAGGAATGGAAACCGTATAAATGCACGCACACCATGTAGGGATTTCCCTCCTACTGAAGATAATTATTGAGGAGCTAGAGATACAATTGGTGCTGATCAACTTATCACTATACTGGGACAACTCACTCAGATTATGAATAATAACCTTACTCGTATAGATCAACCTGATCTGCAACGTGGAGGATCAATGTTAGACCACTTCATGTGGCAACAACCGCGAACATTTAATGGGGGTAAAAATCCATTAGTAGTTGAGAAATGGATAAACTCCTTAGTGAAAATATTCCACGCCTTGGGGAGTAGCGAAAGGGAGAATGTTGTCATGGCAGTTTACTGGTTCACTGGAGATGTCGATCAATGGTGGTCACTGATTCAAAACACAAAAGAAGATTAAGAAGTATCTAATATGGAATTGAGGGAGTTCAAAGATCTTTTCTTAGAAAAATAATACCCTCGTGACCATAGAGAAGATATGGAAAGGCAATTTCATAGTCTGAGGCAGAAGGAGGATGAGAATGTCGCAAAGTATGAGGCTAACTTTACAATGTTAGAGAGGCATGCTCCAGATTATATATGTATGCCAAGAAGTAATATTGATTGTTTCTTTGTTATGTTAAAACCTTTTATCCATCGAGAATTAGTCTCCCAAACCATTTCGTCGTACGAAGATATTGTCACATGTGCTATCAAGATGGAAAAGAAATTCACTAAGTCTTATAACATTAAAGTAAAGAAAGAGAAGAAGAGAACGGTGGAACAAGAGATAGATACAGGGAAAAAGAGAAAGAAGGATTTTACATTATGTGATAATTGTGGAAAGAATCACCCCAGTGCTTGCCTAAAAGGAATGGGAGTTTGTTATAAGTGTGGTGAAAAAGGCCACCAAGCTCGTGATTGCAAGGGAATGAAAGAGGCTATCAATGTTGAATGCTACAATTGTAGGGAAATTGGGAATTATGAAAATGAATGTCCTAAACGTCAGGTAAACATACCTCAGAAAAGGACAAGTGATCAAGGCCAATCTTATTCTATTACTATAGTTGAAGTGGAATAATTAATGTATTGGTGCTTTTGGACTTAAGGATTATATTCCAGTTATAAGAATAATGTGATATATATAAGTATTGTACTGTAGTACCTGTTTTTTTATTAAGGTTTTAATATGATGAAGGTAATCATATTTTTAGTATGTGACAATAAGAGAAACTTTAATTTGTTTGGGTAATCTGATGTTATAATTGAATTTGGAATTTAGAGACCTTTTATAGAATATCTGTACGTAGGTATTTTGGATAACTATAAAGGTGGGAATGGATTTAGTTGATCCTTGGATAGTATTGTTTAACTTTAAAACATTTATATAGATTATTTTTTGAATATTACAATATTATAGTTTTAGGAAAAGGACAACCTGTAGGGTGGGAGATAACCCGTCGCGTCAGACAAAGCTGTAGGAATCGAACCCACAACCATAGTGCGGTAGGAGTGTATTACCTACCACTAGCCTATAGGAAGTCCCTGGTTATTAAAAAATAGTTTTCCTAATCTAAATGGTATGTGTTAAAATTTGGAACCATGTACGATTATGATAAATATAAAAATTTTGAGTTCTATTATATTTTTGAGTGAAATATGGGTTTGTGGTAAAAATTTATTAAAGAATGAAAGTATACATGACAAGTATGTATATTCCCTTACGTCCTTATTAAATATATTAAATAAATTACTAAACTTTATAAAAGTTAACTTAAAACAAACACGTTGTCGGTTAACTTTTCCTACTGTGGAATCAATGATCGTTTAACCAATCACAAGATTGTGATTTTCTTATTGTTAACTTTCTCCTAATCATGTATTCTACAACTCTTCATCAGACCATAATGATTTGTATTTCCTCCATTCATATATTTTCATAGAATCTTAGTATGGGCTATCTCAGGTGACCTTTGTACTTCTCTTTCTTCCTTTTAATGGTATATTTTTATTAACCTTATTTCCGATGTGGGGTTTCCAAAAAGGTATTTTCTATTTTCAACCTTTTATTTTCAAAGAAAAATTTCAAATTGCGGGGACACAATTTAATTAAGCGAGAGGAGAATGTAATACCCTGAGATTCCATGATACGCTTCTCTTTCAATAATGCAATAGCCTGCATTGTACGCAAGTTTTAAATTATAACACACCGCGACGAATCAAAAGAGCCATTATGAATAGTAATACCCACTTTTTGAAATTATATATATTTTATATTTGACAATGGACTACATTTTTGGATTCGGAATATTGAAATTATCCTAAGTTGAATTTTTGGTGTTTTTCTGAGAACTTCAAATTTTTTATGAATAGCGAAAAATACTTAATAACAAATTTTTTATTAAAAATAATTCATAGTGATTAATTATACTATTTACTGGTTTTAAAGTATAATTAGAATATATTTTTACCATTTTATCCAATGGTGGTCATTAGAATTAATTTCAGTTTGAAATTGGACATAAACAATTGTCAATCTTTTGATATATATTGTTTCTTACAAACACGCTATTTGTTGTGATAGTGGGAATTAATTATAAAATTAATTAATTCAACTTATATGTTTGGAATTTTGTAAAATAGAAATAATTTTTGAATTCGTAATATCAATTATATCTTACTATGAAATTTTGGCATTTTTCCGAAAAACATCAATTTTTGATGAATAGTGAATCCACTAAGTGGTAGTTAAAAAACTGATTTTTCATTTAAAGGAAACATTACCACTTCTGTGATTTGATTTTCAAATATCCAACATACATGGTTTTCATTAGGAAGTAAAATTTGGTTCAATGGGATTAAAATAATTTTTTGGTGAATAGTAACTTTTAAGTTTAATTAATCGCGATTAAAGGTAATTAGTGAAATTTAAGGTAAAAATGATATTATAAAAATATGAAAATACCCTTACACTTGTCTTACCCTTATTGGATGATTAATTTCCGCCCAAAACAATCCATGGGTCAACTTGAGGACCCCATGGAGCCACTTGGGATTGAAAATGACAACAATAACTTTTTATTTAAAGTAAAAATAAAATTGTCACAAGCATGTGTTGTTTTACTAAAACAATTATTCCATGGGGATATATAAGTTGAAGTTTTGAATATAAGTATTCATTGGAAATATAAAAATATTTCCTACATCATGGTATTTTTTTCATAATTTTTAGACATTAAATAAATTAAATTTTTTTTGACACCATGATGATGCAGCGATTACCTCACTAAATAACGAATTAAATAAAATGAAATGATAATATAAAATATAAGACATAAACATATCTAAAACCTATTTAATGGGTATATTTAGAACCCTTATCACCTTATCCTATAAATATATAAATTTGGGACCTTTTAAATCCGAAAAGCACTTCATAACAATGTAACATTTCATGACTTTCCAAGAGTGCCCCTCCTCTCCTCTTATAAAAGGCCCCCACCTCTACCACCTTATTCACACCGTCAAGAGATTTGGCTCAGCCTAAATCTGCCCAAATACTCACTCAACTTCCCTATCTTACTCCTAGAAGCCTCACATTGGGCAGAAGTCATCCCAAGGAATCTTTTGGCTCAAATCAAAAAGAGTTACCAGATTTTAAGGTAATGTCTTATTTTATGTACTTGTGTTTTATTTTTCTTATCCCACCACCTAAAATATTTTTATTCCTTTATTTTGTAACAACACCAGTATTTGAAATATACTAGGATGTTGTTATGATACGTTTTTGAGCTACAATTACACACACCATCATCTAATGGTTAAAGGACATACAGTTTCTGTGGGTGGCGAATCACTGCCTCAAAAAGGATGTTTGTTAAATCTTTTTAAACACCTCTCATGGTGCCCATTATGATGAAAATATTTCTATATATGATATATATTATGTTTAGGTTTCCCTTATGCTTCAGTATTTCTCATTTATGGCATACATTTATGATTTACATTATGGGTAAACGCGATAATTTCTTTTTTGGAAGTGCGGACTACCGCCTCCTCAAAGTGATATGAATCGTTAGTGCCATATGTCGGATGTATAAAGGAATGATTAAATGATATTATATATGATATTATACTGGAATTATAATGTAACTTTATATAATTATTTTTTAATTCCATTAAATATAAAATAGAAATGAATATAGCGTTCATGTGTACTTACGGCTTACTATCGCCATGAACGGTGCATTTCATTTCTTACCTCTAAATGTTAAGTAATATTATGAATGAATGTATATACTGGATATATATATGATATATATGATATCGAAATCATGAATATAATTCTTGAGATAATGGATATTCTTCCACATAAACAAATTGTAATTATAAGAAGTTTATTGTTGACTCATGTACCAAAGATCGACAAACCGACCGTTATTAACTTAAATGATTACATAATTTTCGTAACATGGTAATAAGTAATATAAAATGGATAATTAACTTGAAAAAGGTTCTTAAGGATATAGATATTAACTCTAGTTTATTATTCAGGAGGTTAATGAACGATCGAGTCAAGTCGGACACGAGGTAAGGGAACTTCTTGACCCAATTTTCGTTCTTTGGGTTAATATACTACTTTCAACTTATGTCATGATATTATTATGTCCTATCTTGTATTTGTAATTTCATTATGTGTACTTATAGTGAATACACATAATAGATATATTTTATTTAAAAATGATCTTTGTAATGGACTTCGTCTCAATCTCCATTCATTGAGGCATATTTTGTTTATACAAAAATTTCTTTTATATGGTATATATACCCCTTTGAATTTTAAGTTTATTCAAAACGAATCTTTTTATATGAAGAGTTTTACTAAACGAAAAAAAGGAATGTTTTTCTTGTTGTACGTATGCGTTGACAACGACTACTCCGCCGCTGTGACCATTATTTGAGTTTCAGATTCCCTTACAAGCCAAAATTTTTTTAAAATGAAAAATAAATACCATGTTTTACTTTTATTTAATTTAGGTTTTGAGAATGGTGTTGAAAGTGCTTTTTTATATCAATGTGTTGTATTGATATATTGTGACTGAATTATTGAAATGTTATGTTTCCTTTATGCATGTTTTATGTGATACGATTATGTTATGGTTTATGATATGTTTAAACCTGTTCATATGAGGAATGCATTGGACTTAATAAGTGACAGGTGGAGCCCACTATAGCTCCCCGATGCATCGGCAGGTCTCATGAGACAAACTAGTGTCTTGGCAGGAGGCCTTGAAAAAATATTATTTGTGGTCTTGGAATGAGGCCCTAGCTACGTGTTTATGATAGTCTGGCATTATGGATTTCATCATTATGAAAGTGGTTATTGATATTTCATGTGATTATTTGACCAGAATAATATCTATGTGAATAAGTAAATGGAATTATCTCATTTTACTTTTTCCATATTATTGTGATTTTTCACTTTATAGTGTAATGTAACATTTATGAATGTATCTAGTTTTTCCAATGAAACTAAACTAATCGGTCTTTCAAGACATTATCTTTTAGGATCATGCCAATGTTACGCAATAATGCACCAACTCTAGGTAACTGGGGTCGAGGCGTTACATTTTTTCAACACTCATTAAACATTATAGGTTCATAACCTAAAATATGTCTCATATAAGACAATTTGAGATCATAAACCCTTACATTGGGTTTGACAAGAATTGAATGTTATTCAACCACCAATATAATAAATGTAAATTCATTAAAATTATATTCCAATGTTATAAAAATATTTATAATATCATATTTAATCAATGTAAAACCTATTAATATCCATTAATTAAAAATACCTTTTTATATTTAACATTTTCAGGTGTTAACTATTTAATTTTTCATATGAGTTTTGGTTCGGTAGTTCTAGACTATATAGTTTCATCATTATTCCTTAATCTCCAAAATGATAATCATTATATATATTTATAAATTCATATGTATATCCATTATTTATATACTCTTATTCACCCATAATGTATTGAGATTGAAAAATTAATTAAACCATCTTGTGAGATGGTAACCATACATTGTCTTCAATGCTATTGTTATTTTTCATTGCATGGAAGAGAAAAAAGAAAATAAAAATTCAATTTCTCATAATCATTTTTATATCATATGTATAATATATATTCATATATATATATATATCCTTATTGACTTTAACATATATCTTAAATGAAAAATTAATCACATCAAATTGTGGGGATGGTAGTCTACACCTACACATAAGCGACATTATCATTGTTCAATGGATTTAATGGTTAGTAGGGTGATATGATATTAATATTCAAAAAGAATAATTATATCAGAAATATCATCAATAAAACATAAATCCATGAAAATATCCATTCAGAAAATATGATTTTTGAATATTATTTGTATTCATGGATTGACTCGATAGCCCACACAAACACACAAGTGGCATTTTAACCTCAAAGTTGATAGAATAGTGGTTGTATATTTGTTTTTAAAGAAAAAATAAAATTTAGTATATTAATGGTTTTGAATATATTATATTATTTCATATACTATAAATTTAAATGAAATAGAAGTATAAATAAATTGATAGAGTTTAGGAAAAAATCCCCTTTTTCTTCAGTAGGCATCTAATTGGTCCTTTATTTGGGATATTTGAAATTGTATTTTAACAATTCAAAAACCTATTATTCATGTATATAGAAGTTTATATGAGAAATTGGTTGGGTTTATTTTTTAGAAAATTTAAAAAAAAATTAATGAATGGAAAATATGGGATCCCTTTTACTTGTGAGGAGAGGAGGACTGTTGATATTTCCTAAATGAATGAAATATAATAAAGTAGTTCTCCTGAAAAATTATTCAAAATGGTTAGATATTAAAATAAAAAGTATGATTTTATTCAAGTAAAACCAAAAAAATAAATTTTAATCGGCTTATATAGTTTTTTAAAACATGTTTCTTTGTTTAATCCCATAGTTATCTAATTAAAACCATAACCTTGATAATAACTTTTTCATTTTTAGTGGTTATTGATTTTACATTTAAAGTAAAAATTATCTTATAAATGGATAATGAATGATATTTTAGAATATTTTTCCTCCAAAATGTACTATGTATACATTTTTATGATTCTTATATAATTTAGTAAAATATTATTTTTCATAAAATATCATTAATGACATTTAGAAACTATTTGAATAATTTGATATAAAAAAAGAAAATAATGTAATTTTATTACAATACATTAAAAATTATATAATATTTCATTTTTACCAATAAAATTTATTGGATACTATAAGTCACCCAAAAAATATTACTTTTATTGTGTCTAAAATTATTTACATGATTTTTCTACTACATTCACAATAACTCAATCAATATTGTGCAATCATTTATGATTATTATGTCATCCATAAAAACTAATAACTAATTAAAAAGTAAATAATTATTTTATGTTTCTAATTATTAAAATTAAATGAACATGTCCTCTATATCATCATATTTTTAGATTTTAGATTTACTAAAGTCAACAGGGTGACATTTGAATTTTCTATACATAACATAAGAATAATTCTACTATCACATGAAAATATAAAAAAAATTCTATATATCGTAACATGCAAGGAATATGGTCAAATTTAGACCATCAAATAATTAATGTGTATTATTTCAATTTATTTGGATAACATACCTCTATTTTTTAACCATAATCATCCATTTTTACAATTAACAAGGAAAAAATAGATTATTATGGTTACTATAGATAATAAAAAAAATAAGTAGTAACTAATTATATTGTCTATACATCCTTATTAAAAATATGGATGAAATGTTTCACGACTCAATTTTAATAAATGTAGGTGATTAATTTCAAAAAAGAAATGTAAATCTTAATAAAAAATTTATTTTAAAACAATCCCTTTTAGGTATAATTTTTTTGAATTAAATTATAATATTCATTCAAATAATCATAATATTATTATTCATAATATAAGAGAATATATTTTTCTTTGGAAACATTATAATAAAATTGAATTGTTAAAAATGATAATTTTTTTAATAAAAATCATTAATTCACTACTATACATCAAAAAATCACTTTTTTAAACAAATTATTAAAAATTTAGTCTATGGTATTTTTCCAGATAAATTCAAAAATGAATTAAATTTTTTTAAAATAATTTTATAACTATGTAAATATTAAATATAATATATTAACAAAAATAGAAATAAAAATCATGTTTGAAGGAAATATATTTTTGATGAATAATACGGCTTCACTAAAAAAATAGAATGTTTATTTACTAAGATATATTTAAAATAAATGTATTAAATTGAATCATTAGAAATATTTACTAATTTGGTTATTTGTATTAAAACCTACAAAATTCAATGACTAGGTTATAATAGTAAAACTGTTTTAATAATTTTGGTTTGTTTAATATCTATGATCTTTAATGTATATTCTATCAAAGATAGTGTTCTCCTAAAAATCTCAGGGCGTTACATCACCCACTTACAAATTTTATTCACACCATTTGAATAATTTTCTCTATGGTTTGGGGTATGATATTTTATTTTTTTTAAATCCCACAATATATGAAAGGTTAATAATATTTACTCTTGAAAATAGTGAAAGGGAAATGTGAAGGTCTTACGGAATAACGCAAAACATGTTTTCCAAATTGAAGAATAGTAGTTTTAAGAGAAAATTTGGGAATTTAAGAAGATAATATTTCAACAATAATTATGGATTTTGACACATAACATTGATCAATGGAATATGAATGTTCATGGGAAATTTAACGACCATACACCCATTGATCAATGAGGACCGAAAAAGACCAGTGAATCTTTAGAAATGGCATAAATAAGATTAAAATATTGATTCACATGCGATTTCTATGATTAAGGTTACTATTTTACAATATATAATATGAACATAAGGAATGATATTTACTAGGAATGTAGTATTTTTTCCTTTAATAAATTTCCACCATATTCCCACATTTTATCTAAATAATGTATATTCTGGATGAATTTTTTATTCTATTTACACTAATATATACATCTAATGGATCTCATAATCCCAAAAATGTAAACAATATATTCCTCATATCATTCTACATTAATAAAAATAAAAATGTTAAAACAGGGTATAATAATATCCCAATGATATAAAACACCATGTGAAGAAATATTATATTTGACACAAATATTTTTATAAATTTTATTTCAATTTATATCATAGGATAAAAAATATCAATACATCACAAATTACCTCAATATCCTCAACATAATAGTGTATTTTAAATTAAATTCTTAAATACACCTCTGAAAATACATTTCTAGAAATCTAATTGCATTCTTCTCAAATAAGAAATCATGTTAAATCATATATTAATCCTATTTTTACAAATTCCTCAACCTTGGGAAACATCTAAAAATATATCATTAATCACCCTAATAAATGACTATATATTCTTATAATTTAGTATACTTTTAAAAATAAAGTGAATAAATTTTTATTTCCGACCTTGGATTTCATTATTATCATGTCATGAAATATATCTTAAAACAACACCTTATAGATAAATCACATTCAAACCTTCAATAATATCTATATTACACTATAAAATTAACGAATAATAAAGTAATATATTTACCTAATGGGTTATTTAATCATTAATAGATAATTATTCCTAAAAATTTTATTAAAATTCAAGTTAACAAAAAATACCAATAGTTAATACCTCTAAAGTTCTATACATTCCTATGAAAATATAATCATCCTTAAAATTATAATATCATAATGTAAATCATAACTCTTAATATATCATCACATGCACGAATAAATGAATCACAAATTGAATGAAATTCTTATTCCACAAATAAAACAAGAGACTATTAATTTAATTATATAGATCAATGAATACAATATACATGATGAAAGATGACCAAAATCACATTGTAATTAAACCACTAACCAATTCCATGGTAAAAATTTTAATCCCATTTACCTAATAAATTTTAGTCATCTATATATCATAAATAAACATTATTAAATAATATGTTTTTTCATATTAATGGTTATCATTCCATTTAATCATCAGTTCTCTAAAAATATCATATTAATAGTTAATAATTTTTATCATTTTTTAGTTCCATTCAACATATGATTTGAAATACTCCAATGAAAACTAACATCAAACATTATATTTATTTTTATTGATCCTTATAAAATTAATTTCATTGATATTAATCTTCTCTAATACATATAGAATACAATGTTTTCACTTCAATGATTATAATAGTTTTTCTCCTTCCATGGATTAGGATTTAAGCCTGGATTTTAGTAATTGAATTAAATAATTCCCATGTTCCCAATATATGGGAAATTAATTATTTGACAATTCATTTCTCTATGATATTCGTTTCTAATGCAATATAATCATCTCATTGTATTGAAAAATTCTTCGGGATGTTCCATGACACATTCATGAGATCAATAAAATTTATTTCTCTTTCATATAAGGTCTTCATCATCTAAAATTTCATTATTTATCATATTATGTATATTAGGTTCATTAGGAATGTCTCAAAATATTATATTTTTAAAGATATATTAGAATATCTGTTTAATGTTAATCACAATGTTTAAACTTCAAATTTCATTTTATTTTGACTCTAATGAATACAATCATTCCATTGTCCATCGCATTCATAATTATCATGACTCCCCCTTTTCCCACACATTACCAAATAAAATCCTTATTTTGATTAATGAAAATTATAGTAAAAAATCTATTTTATATTGTCAAAATCCAGACTAATTCATTTCAAAATATTAATCATTAGGATTATCTTAGTTCATCCTTAAAATTGATCTATTTATGTCCTTCATAATGTATTGCAAAAAATATTTGAATTATCATGTTCATGTCCTTCGAGGCTATTTAATCAGCTTTGCGGTAAGTTCCCACTCATTATGAACCAGAATGAAAATTTACATAAACTAGATTAAATCATTTTGAATTTATTTCTAATATATTCATAAGTGCTAAAACAATATCCACTTTTATTATATAGTCATGGATTTATTCCTTCTAAAACCACATAATCTCTTATATAACAAAATTAAGTATATTACCGTATAAATAGAAATATCCATAGGGTTATCAATAATTTATTATCCTCGAAAACTATAATGATTATATTACCCCTATATTGTTAAAAAATATCACAACATGTTCTTTAGGTACATATGTTATTCATCTTAATAAATTAATATTCATTACATATAATTTCTATTTAAAAAAATAGAAAATGTTAGGCTTCAATTGAGACTTGATATATAATATTTTTATTTCATAAAAAATATACAATATCTATGGGAATGGAATTCTAATATATTAAACTTCATAGAAAAACTATATTTATAATCTTTCATCATATATTGGGGAAATTAATCATAACAAAGGGTGATCTTACATTCTCAATATGTGAAAACAAGATATACATCAATGATCACATAAAAATGACATGAAAATAACTGTAATAGTATATGATAATAAATTTTTAAACCAATACCCTAAATTTCAAATATCAAATTCTATTTTAATGAAAAAAATATCTCTATTTCATAAAATATCATTCATAAAAGAATTAAGAAATTTGAAACATTAGTGAAAGACATTAGCATATGTAATATGTTCTTATCATACACATAATAATAAAAAATAAATTCATTGTTATACAAGACACAATTCCATTACTATGATAGTGGAATGGGTTCACCACCCATTCAATAATATTTGTCATGTTTCACTCTTATTACTATAATATAATACATATCCCCATACTGAATTGGGGTCCGTCCTCATTAGATTCATTATTATATCATGAGATATTAATATTTAGCCAATAAATTAGATGGATATGTAAGTATGTTCCCACCCATCAAATAATCATAATACACTCAAAATATTCCATATAATCATAAATAATTTATCATTTATAATAACCCATTGAAACTAAATGGATTTCAATAACATTTAATCATTTAATCACAACATAACACATGGAAAACAAATGAAATTGTAAACAAATCCTCAGCATAATCATAAAATATATAGATGAACAATTATAATTTTATAATTTTATCATATCCCAATTAAATTATAATTGACATAAAATCATTCCATCATAGATAAAAAAATTTCTATAAGAGCACGTTGAGAATTTTTGAGAAAAATTCCTCTTTCAATATGAAATCACTTTTTTAAAATATAAAAAGTCCTAAAGTATTATAGAAATTTTTTATTCAAAATATACTTTGAAATATTTAATTAAATATTGAAATAATTGAATATTAATCATAAAAATTTCAATCATGTGTAGAGTAATTTAAAAATCATAGGTGAAACAAAAATGTTCTTGAAAATTTTTTAGAAAACTTTGAAATAAATGAAAAATGATGTTGTTTACCAAAGACAGATATAATGTCTATTTTATTTAAAAATATTAATTCATTATCATGTGTATATATTGAATGGAAAATATATATTACAAATAAGTATAAATTTAAGAATATTCAGTATATTATATAGTGTTATATCATGAAATACCATCCTTAGAAACTTAATTATCATCAAAACCGTCAAACAATGGAATTGTAACAAAAAAACACTACCACATTAGCATCTTTTGTATCATAAGAACCTTGAAAAATAAATTCATATGAATGATTAAATATCATTAAAATATATATTTTAATTATATTATATATCAATGGAACTTTTTATACACCTTATAGAATTGAATATGTGTGTAACATCGCATAAGTCCAAAAAATATATAACTTTAAATTATAACCCCTTACCTAAAAATTTCCTTTCATTAATAGTGCATTACCAAACCATAAAATATTATTAAATTTATTAATAATATATATATAATTATTTTAAATACCTATAATATCATATATTAAATCCATACAACATTTTACGAACTATTAATTAATAAATCTTTATTAGAATCATGGTTTCCATGTGATAACTACTTCAATTTCATTAGAATTTCATTTCAATAGATCCACCCTTCTAATTTTACCATGTATCCATCATATACAAAATATTAATCATCATATAATATAAAATATTTCATATATATATATATAGAGTCATGCAAAATGGATGGATATAGAGTAATTAATTTCACCGTTAATGGATATGGTAAGTTGTACATACACTTCAATGATGCTTACATTTTTATACAAATGGAATAAAATAATTCCTAAAAATAACTCAACTTTATAGGATCATTATTATAGAATTTATTTAATATTTATTTATTACACAAGTTTTTATTACCATATTTTTTAATCATAATTGAATGAAATCACAAAATATCAATGAGGTTGTAGTCCATAAAAACACACATGGGATAATATCATTGAAAATTTAATTATATTCAATGAATTTATATCTCATTTTAAAATTTAAGGAGAATAATTATATCATGAATTTCATGTAGAAAATTAAGCCCACAAAAAATACGTTAATTAATTATGGTGATGGGAAATGAATTTTATCTCTTTGTGGAAGTTATAGTGCCCACAAACACATGAGCAATTCCTTCACATATTATTTGATAGTTTATAGGGTGGATATTGGTGGTAACATACTCATAATGACATATAATTGTTTTTATGATACCTAATATGTTATTTTATTATAAATAATAAATATTTATAAGAGTAAGATGAATAAATAAATTGAGATACTTTGGGTAACTTGATTAAATCTTCTTTATTCATAATCCTTTAGATCCATTACTAATTCACACAAGAATGGTACATTAAGAATAATATAATATATAATTTATGGAAATGAATGGTGAGAATATAATTGTTTTGGGTTTTTTATATATTTATGGATAATTAATTTTTAAATAAGAGAAATAATGTGTTCTCTTTTATATGTGAGAAGAGTGACACTCGTGGAACTTCATAACATATTGAAATAAAATAATTAAACTATCAATAAATATTCATTAAAATGGATATAAAATTTGAAGCTACTTAATTATCCGGTTTAAATCACATGAGATTACAAAATTAAAATAAGTTCAGTTATTATTTATAACATTATGTTTTTCATTAACCACATTGTTAAACAATTTTAACATTATTTATGGTAACAAATTTATCTATCAATAATGGGTTATAATTTAATATATACAGTAATTTTTGGATATAAATTAATAATATATTAAATTTTAGACCGTTTATCATCTTTATGGTCATCATTATTGTTTATTATTATTATTAAATAATTTAATAATATATTATTTTTCATCAAATATCTTAAATGTTATTTTTGACACAATTCATATTATTCGTCTTTCAAGACAACATTAAATAAATTAAATTTGAATACTAATCATTAAATTAAATCTAATTTGTTATATTTTTGAGTAAAATTCTTGGAAATATATAAATCATGGTAATAATATAATTTTTTTAAATAGTATTATTGTTTTTGGTACTTATTGCACACAAACTATGTTAGTGTTGCAAATGAATTTATTTTAATTATATCACAAATAAAATTTAAAAATAAATTACTATAATAAAATATATATATTTACTATATAGTCATTTATAAATAAACCTATACACTTTATCCTTCTGAAAGAAATTACTATTATTAAATTCAATTGAGTGATAATTTTTATATTTCTTTTTATATTATAATATAAATTTATCTATCAATTTAAAAAAGGAATGTTGAAATATACAAGAAATTGGGATGAATTTATTCTAACTTAACAAATATATTTAAATTAAGATTGTTGTTTGGATGATTTTGAGAACATATATAATGGGTTTGACAATAATTTACTATTTTTATCTTTAGTGTTATAATAAAAATTAAATTTGGACACTATTCATAGTGAAGAAAAATTATAATTAGAAATTAAAAATTTTACCTCAAGATTAAAAATATAGAATATTCATTTAGTATTCAATTTTGAGAATTATTGAAAATAATTTATATAAGAATGTATTATGGAATAAAATATAGTTTTTAGTAATATTACTTATTTAGTATAAAAATATTTCCGTACAAAATAACATAGAAATGTTGTTTCTAATTATAATTATTTTTTTATTCATAGTATAATATAAATAATTATATATTCAAACCATTTTGAAATAAAAGGTATCATTGTGAATCCTATTAATGAATTATAGTTTTAAAAAATAATTTTTTTAAATATTAATGAAATAATAAATATTTTCCAATTACTAATAAAAAATAACTGAAATATAATTGTATCATTTTGATTTTAAAAATTAATTTTGTTTTTCCAAATAAATTTTATTGAAGTTCAAAAATTAGATATAATAATTTTAAAAAACTATAATAATAATGTTTGAAAGAGTCATATTATTGAAGAATAATTTCAATATGATAAAAAATTGAATTCTTATTTTTTAAGAGTTAATAAATTAATTTTTATTGATTAGGACCTTTATATATATTTAATAATTTTGTTATTCCTATTTGGGCCCACCAAATCAATTTTCGTTTTTTAACTGTCATGATAGAAAAATATTTTAGAGTTTTTTTCGTCAAATATTTTCATGTGCATATGATATCAAATATAGTGTTCCATCATAACAAATTTTTTTTTCTTAATAATGATATAAAATTGTATTTAAATGAATCCAAAAGGTAAAAAATAGTGCTAATATATGTACGAAAATCAAAAAATATTAGAAAATGAATCACTACCCTTTTAGAAAAACATGGTGGAGTTGGGATCACAACATTATTCTAATAGTATATATGGAATCAATAAATGATTCCAATAATGATAGTGTATTAAGAATCAAACATAATTTTTATAAACACCATAAATAATTCCTCACATACTGATTCCCATTGTGAGATCATAAAAATACATTATTATTATAATTATTTTCATAGATATAATTAGTTAACCGATGGATAGAGGTTGAATTTAATTCATCTAGATTAATTATAATAATAATAATAAAAATATGTTCCATTATAACATGAAAATATTCATACGTTAGTTATCATAACATTATACCAATGAAAAGAGAAGATTATCTTAAAAACATTCTCCAAATATTTAATAAAACAAATAGAGAATGAATTTCCATGGAAGCATTATAAATATCTCTATTATAACATAAGGAGAATTTATGGATATTTAGAATGATGATAAATTAATTTTTATGATCTAGGGAAAAATTACTATAAAATTATGAAAAAATAATAATGTTTTTAATGGTTTGAAAACCCCTAAAAAAAATTTATTTAAATAAACTATATTGTGTATGATAAAATATTTTAACCATTTTCCAACAATAACAAAAAAATTTCCGATAGGATAATTATATTTGAAAAATGATTTCAAAAAATTTGATTGAGAGGCCGTCAAATCACATGACGTATTATTTTCAAAATAAATCTATTATAATCCTATTGAAAATCAATAATTTCTTTAAAAAATAAACTAATAAATATGAATAAATATTACAGTATTTCCTTTACTTATCCAAAACATAATGAGTGGAAATATTTTTTAAAACTATCTAAAAATGAGAAATGAAATTTTAATAAATAATGATTCTCATATAGTATGAAAAAATGGATTTTTGAAATTTTTTATCATATTCACAAAAGATTATGTTATGTGTCATATATAATTTTTAGATTCTAAAATATAAAGATATTAAGAAAATTACTTTTAAAACTTTTCTTCAGTATCATAGCCTTAAAAATTTTAAATAGTTTTATATTATAAAATTTATTAGGAATATAAAACATATTATCATGAATGGAAAACCTTTTTAATATTTTCAAATACAATTATTGAAAACCCACATAATTAAAATGTAAAAAACTAAAATTTTCAATGAAGGAAAGGGAAATCTGATGGTCACATGAGATAAAATAGATTTTGTTTCAAAATAAAAAGGATAACATCATGGGGAATGTGAAATATTGATATGGAGGGAAACATACATTAATTATAAATGATATTATTATTAATAAAGATATAATTTTTTGGGAATAAATATATTAATAAAAAATATTGGAATTAAAAGCTCATTCTCTCTTCAAAGGAATAGAAATTTAAATAAAATAAAATATATATTTCCTTGAAAACAATGAAAATAACAATATAGCTCAATATGTGGTATTATAACTTAAATGAAGGATATTTGAGTTATCAAAATACCTTAAAAATTTAGTAACACATGAATCCAAAACATTGATAATTGAAGTGAATATTAATTTTCAAAACCCGTAGAGTAAAATAAATATAATGATAAAATTAATCCCTATGAAATATAAATACATGGTTAAAATTATACACATGGATAATACTAATCTTATCTAAATAAAGAAAAATTTAGATTAAAAAATTCATACATCATTAATATCCATTGAAATAATATCAATATAAATAAAGAACATCATATGGCTCTTATAAACCTATGAATTACCTAAATATGGAAATTTTCCTCTATTAATATTTATTCTCACTATATCAAAGATGTAATGACACATAATAATAAGTATTTCTCAGGAAATTAAAATTGATATAATGAACCTGTAACCTTAAATCATGAATTCCACTAAAGAAATATAATCTTCTATAATAAAAAATAGTTTTATTTATCTCATATTTTAGGCCCATTTTTATTTTTTTAACCTTTTAGTAAAATGTAATTATAATAAAATACATTAGTTTGTTATTATCTGTTTTTAATATTTAGTGTGAGTAAATTATACTATTTTGTAATAATAATGGTGTTGTTCTTTATTATTCACCCTACGTTCACTATTCCTAGATCATTAAAATTAACAAACTTAATTATTAATAACTTTTTATAAATTCATTATGTCATTATATGGGAGTTTGGGTACAATCCATATTGATGAATCGATAATGATCATGTTATTGTGTTTTTTAATGAATCACCATTAGAATATCAATTATAATGGTCAATATAAGTGATACCATTCTATAACCAAAACAAAATTAGTATTAATTTTTTTATCAAATATTATCTAAAATTAGGTTCTTGTAGTCATCCATTATATTGGTTTATTTCATTGTTTTATAATGTGGTTAGACTGGACCAAACATGATCATACTCCAATTAATGATGATTTTGAAGTTATTTACCATTTAAATTTTTATTTAAGAAGAAAATAAATATTTTATTCAGTTTTATTTATGTAATAAATCATAATATATGAGAATTAGAAGACGTGTAAGTAATTATATAACTATTACATGTTATGAAAATATTATTTTGTTTTTTTATTCATTTTTGACTGTTGAGTATACCACATTAATTTATTGAACATATTATTCCAAGGAATTTAACTTTTTCAAAAAAAATACAATGAATTTAATAAAAATCATATTTTCCATGAAATTCAACATTTATTTCAACCACATAATGTGGTAAAGAAGTAAAAAACCATTCTTTTATGAGGATACAGTCAGCATGTAAACATAAATGTTATTATTTATTTCCCTTCTGGAAAAAGGGGAAAGGATGCAAATTGTTTTTCCCAAAATTTGAAAAATATAAGTTTATAGTAAAAAATAATTTAACCAAATATAGTTGTGAAAAATAGGTTTGAAACAAAATGATAGTAAATAAATAATGTTAGGGAAATGTTATTTCTTATATTTAATACTAAATAATTTGTATTTGAAATTTCATTTTAAATGGACTCCAAGATCTTTTTAATTAATACCGGTGGTCAATTAATGTTATATATATATTTCTAGAGTGTGAAACAATGGAATTGTTTTGGGAATATTTTATAAGGTATAATTGTAGCTATAATAGGTGGATGTGATCACCTTTCATATGGGAATATAAATGAATTTTTTTAACTAATCGTTAGTTTTAATAAATGGCATTAAACTATTCTGATGTTAATGTTTTAATTTGTATGAAATAAATGAATTTATGATAAGATGTATTCGTGAATCCTCTCAGACATTAATTTTGGAGAAAACATTTTACAATTTAATTCTTTTTCCCATAGTTTTATTAAAAATTTACAATAGTTAAATTTGACTATGGTCATTATTGGCCTCGTTAAAAAATTTTAATAGAATAATTATTATTATAATTAATAATTTATATCAAAAAAATTAAATATAAGTATGTATTTTTTTAAATAATATTTCTATGGTTTAATATTATTTATCGAAAAATGATAATTTTTCAACATATTTTGTTCTTAATATTATCAACATATAATTTAATTATTATTAATATATTTGTTGAAATATTATAATATTGTAAAATTTCATAATTTTATATTATGTATAAAATAAAAAACCATTAAATACCCATTATTTGAGAAATAAAATTAATTTTTAATATTACATCATATTAATTTTGTATCCCATTAATGTAATAAATTTTAGTGGTATTACATATTTTTATAAACTATTGGATCTATTAATAAAACAATTACACAATAATATTCATCTAAAATAACTTTAATCATTTATGTTTGTTGTTCTATATAGCTAAATATATTGAACATAAAATTAATTTTGAAAAAAAATATTCAAAAATATTAGGGTTTTTCATCCTCAGTTACTAATTATTTTTATATTTATTCATATTATGGGTTTCATAGCATTAAAATAAATTTACTAAATTTAAAATAGTGAGTTATTTGAAAATGAAAATTCTATATTGATTTTGAAATGGTACTTGTTTTTTTTTTGGGAAAGTGGGGAAATTTTATGAAATATTTTATAAATTACATGAGTAATCCCCTCTCCATGGATATTAATGTTCTATGTATAGTGTTATAAGACTTGGTTATAATGGTGTAGACCGTTCAAACTATTAATTTCCAAAAATTATTTAAATAGAGTTGTTTTGGGGGATTCCATAAGAGTTTGGAGTGTGTAAAAAGAAGTGTAGCTATGAAAATATAAATAGGGTGTTTTTTGGTGTGGATGTACGGGATGTGAAATATAGGTGACGACTATGGTGTGGAGAGGATGGATACAACATAGGTGATTAAGAAGTGTTTTACAATACTACAACTATAATTATAATGGTTTCGATATGTATATTTGTTACAGAATAGATACAAGATTATTACCCTTATGGTTGCAGTATGTGGGTGCTTTCTAAAGTTTGGGGCCTAGATGTCAGTTTTGTTGGTTCTACTATTTCTGGATGTAAATGTGAAATAGAGTTAGGTTGTAGTACACCCCTATAATTTTGTTGGATTCTATGGTGTAGAAGTAAAGAAAACACACTTGTCTTTATCACTAGTTTATCATAATTGTGGAATAGAGATAACAATAGTTCTAAGGGGTACCTATGACTAGCACCACTACAGTGTGGTCTCATGAACTTCATCATAGTATTGTTTTTTAATTAAAATTTTTCTCTGTGGTGCATGGGATATTTCAGGTTCATATGTTTTACAATGTCGGTATAAAACCCAAAACCCTAATTAATTTTTTCATTAATATATATTTTCACATATTTACTAGGAATCCAAAGTTTATCTCAAGGAAATATTTGAGCACAAATTTAGTGTAGTTGGACCCCAACATTGCTATGTTGATTTTTTTATTCTACAAGATTTATCTTCTTTACCTCTCCTATTTTCACTCTTATTTATTTTGGGATAAGGTGTATGTAATCATAACCAATTATTTAAATGTTGTTTTTTAAATAAGGTGTTTTGGGTTTTTGTTTTTAGTGGATGATGGTTTTAACATTTATTGTAGTTTTGGATTGTTTTATTCATCTCTTTATGAATTTGTTTAGTTGTTTCTAAAGCCTTGTTTATGTTAGGATATCCATTTTTTCTCGTGACTTATATCATTTGGGAATCATGTTATCCTTTGGGAATATAGTATTCATCGGTCTATTAATGAAAATTAATTAGATTAATTGAAATTTAAATGTGTAATCATAATAAAATAACATGATTTATAGATTTTTGATATATTTTAATTTTGAGTTGATAAGGGTTTGATGCAATACTTAACATTATGGCCATTGGGGCATTTGATTGATCTATGAGTGAGGTGTTTATAGAATCATGTTATGTGGTTGTATTCTACCCCTGGAAATGGAACTATCTAACCAAGATCATATAAATAAAATTGACTTGCATAAAATTATTTTTTTAGAAATTCCTTGAAAATTAAAGAAAAATATGAGATGAAACCCCAAATTAAATCTAAAATTATACATTTTTTTATGTAGTTGGGATGTGTTGTGGTAATGTGTGGATTTGTTGTGATAGAATATGTGAGGTGTTTTATGGTTTGGATATGGGGTATAAGTTATTGAAAGTGGTGTTGAGGTATGGTTTTGACAACATTATTGTTGTGGTTGTGTAATTGTGGTAGTGTGGGATAGTTTACATGAATGGGATAGTATTTCATATTGTATTTCATATTCATGTAGTGTTGGAATGAAATTGAATTTGAATAATTGAAATTTCAAGGGTTGAATGGTGAATGAATGATGAAAAAATATGAGATGTGTGGTTAAATATTTTTGATGCATACTATGAAACAAAATGGATGGAATAATGAATTGGTAGGTATGTGGGAAATTTGTAAATAAATATAATTTTATATGGAAGGGTGGAATGTGCCTCATGAATTTTTTTGTTCTATTTTCCATTGAGTCGTAGTAGTGAAATTCAAAGACATTTGGAGTTTTTATGTTGATGTTGTGAGTTGGTCAATACCCTTAATATGAAAGAATATTATGGCATTAGATATTGATATATATATATATATATATATATATATATTATTTTTCTCATGATTTATAAATCACCCCACCCATGTTGAGCCTCATGCATCGGTAACCGAATGTTTTGGTGGTGTTTTCCCAAATATCCCAATAGTGGGGATGGATGACAAGCTGCATTCTATCCACTATATATATTTTAAGTAATGTTGACATACATGAGTTTTTATTTACAAATTCAAATGTTTAATATGGTGATGGATTCATTTTTATTTGGTACGGTTCATGAATGGTATTAGGAGGGAATGACATTGATGTTCATTATGCTCCTGATACACAACTATCATAGATATCAATGTGGTTGAATTATGATCATACAAAACCTTGTGTTTTTTGGTGAGATGTGATGCGATTTGATGTAATTTTAAAGGGGTAAATAGTGGATATGTAATGTCATGAGATGTGATGAAGCATGTGTTTCACGATAGGATTCTATTATGAGTAAATGGCGGAGTTTCACATTGGATGTAGGGATTTGATAGTGGAGTATCATGGGGAAACTGCTTTGACGTACCTTTTACTGACATGCTTCAAGATATGACATTAATAAAGTATGAATTATTTAGTGAGAATTATGTGGTGAGGATTGTATTGGTTAGTAGACATATTTCGGTGTTTTTGGTTCTTCAGTTGTTTCACTAGTGCATTAGTACGCTTAATTCACATATACCTGAGAGAAATTGGATATTATCCAACTATGTATACTTGTATACTGACCTAGGGTATATAAATGTTGTTTTCTAGTTTTAAGGAGGACTAGAAGGACCATGTTGGTTATTACAAGCTCAATCCATTAGGGATACTATTGAGACATAGATATATGAATTTTATTCTGGGTATTTTGTTATATAATCTTAAATGTTTTAACTTACAAATGATAGTAGGGATGGTTTTGGTTTCAATTAATATATATTATTTCATGGATTTTATGGAATATTGGTATCTTATCTCCCTATCGTTTATTTTTACATATTGTAATGCCTTCCATATGTTATATTTTTATACTCATGATCCTATTAACTAGCCTTGGGCCAATTGAAGGTGGACCTTTGGGGTCGTTATCTATATTCCACTTTTTAATTCTAAAATGGGCATCCTTTTGTGATATGGGTCATGAAAATGTTTTATGAATTATTTTTGATGATGGGTAGAGTGATTTTCAGAGTTAGGAATATTGTGAATTGAAGGGGTTGGTAGGTAAATGATTTTTATTAATCATGATCTATGACATAGGCCACAGAAGACTGTCTAGGAAAAGGGGTTTTAATCCCCCCATAATCTGATGGATGGACTAATAGGCTAATGAGTGACCATGTAATACAATTTTGTAGATAGGGTTCAATACTTTTTTAGGTACATTAATCATGATTGAATTTTTATATTATTTTAATTGGGTGGTTTTTGGAAGGATAAAATAAATAAAATGAATATGAATAAATGTTTACACTATTGAGTTTATGAATTTTTTTCCCTTTTTATCATTGTCTCATGATAAATGCATTTTTTGTGGTTTAGAAAGTGGTGGTACATAATTATGACATTGTTTATCACAAATGGGTAAATATAATTGAGGTGATGATTTGTGGAAGAGTGCATTGATCACCATTTAGTGGTAGGACATGGGGATGTATTAGTGAATAATCTTTTCTCTAGAAAGAGAGTGATGGATGGAGGAGATTGAGATGTCTTTTATATTGACCCATGCTCTAGTTGATTAATGTGTCTGATTTTTAGATTATCGTATGAGGGGTGATGTCCATTAGTGGTGGATATCTTATCATGCTGTGTGTAAGGAGGAAAATGATTCATATGTTTGAAATTCAAAAGGAGTTCTTATAATAGTTCCCTTTATTTAGCATGATGGAATTAAAGAGGTAGTATTTTATATCATTTAAATAGAGGTATATGTCTATTCAAGCTATTTGAATCATGTTTATATACCATTTACATTTCTCACAATTTTGTTCCCAATGTTTACTTCCATGAGAGGCATCATGGGGAATCCCTCTATCCTTTTGTACAGTATGTCATTGTGGTTTTTATTTTTCCAATGTATCTGGTGGATTAGATAAAGGTGTAGGTAATAAAGTGTATGAAATTTCATGGAGGACTACCATGTGAGGGGAACCAACAAGGTTACTTGGGGAGTATAGTTTACATTGGATGGTCCTAGGATCCTAGGCGTTTTTTTGACATGTGTGGAGTTAACCTCATAATCATCTTTTTATTCTATCTAGATCATGGGTTTTCCATTTCATTCCAAGGGCGGTTGGGATAATATAATATTATAATGGTGTATGTGGAAATTATAAGAATCTGTTTCCAATAGTTCATGGATATTAGTATAGTTGGGGAGGTTTGGTTCAGTGTCAACCATAGAAGTAGGACCTAATATGGACATTTCTAAAGTAGGGGAAATGTGATTATGTTCCACTGATATGAGATTGGGTAAGAAAAGGATGTCATAAATATGTTACTCTTTTTTAGGGACCTTAAACTGATCATTTTTATGGGGTTTTCTATCAGAATAAATTAATAAGAGCAGGTCATGGTCATGTGCATGTTGTGGAGGTGGTAGTGAAAGATGGGCTAGAGATCATTAGAGGTTTGATCTCCTTGTATTATAAATTTGTTTAAGATTATTTTTTCAATAAGAATATAATTCCTTTATTTCCCCTTCTCTAGTCCATTATCATGAACTAGATGATGAGATTAATAAAATTCCATTTTGTGGACTATTATAATTATATTTTAGACCATCATGTTTGATATGTATAAGGGGTTTAAATTGATTGTGAGGTTACATCCGTTATGTGTGGATATTTTTAGGAAAATTTCTTGTCCTAAAATTTCTTTATTTAAATAGATTGTTTGTATTCTATGTTTGATTTTATCAACTACATCCATGGGCGTTTCGTGATATCAGATTTAAAGGCCAAAGTGTAATATTCATTGGTTATTGGGGTTGTTAGATGAGAAGTAATTGTGTTGAGATAAATTTTTCATTGACAGTAATGTTTTATATGGAATCATTTGATGCTAGGATGGATTATTTTTATAGAGTTCTTGGGGATTTTATGGATTTGTTTTCAAAAGGTTGTTGTAATGCTATTCTCCTGACGTGATATGCAGTTTTATATATATTTTTATCTCGATGATTGTCCAATATCAATGGATTTTTATAATATGGAACCTTAAAATATTAGAGACATGAGGATTCTAATAGATGATCTTATATAGAATGATTTTATTCAACCCCATTTTTCATCATGTGGTTCCCTGGAAATATTAATTAACAAAGAATTTGGTGGATTAAAGCTTTGTATAGACTACCAGATGATGAATCAAGTGATGAACAAAAATAATTACCCTCTTCCAAGGATCGATGTTCTTTTAGACTAGTTTTTTGGATTGAGTAAGTTGTCGATGATTAATCTTTATGTTAGATATCACTTGTTGTGGGTCATAGACATCGTTAAAATGCATCTATGGGAACATTCACATCAAAATCATGCAGTTTGATTGAATGAACACCCCAGATATGTGGATGTAGCTCATCAAATCTATGTTTTGAGAGTTCCAGTACTAGTTCATAATCATCTCTATTGATAACATATTGATCTAATTGAATCCATAGGATGATGAAGAATATTATCTAAATGTTTTTTTTCATGTTATTTGATGTCACAAGCTATATGTAAATTCATCGAAGTGTATGTTCTATACATTAGTGGTTCACATCCCTGGGAATGTAGTGTCACAATGAAGTACAGATGTGGAATCATCAATGATTGAAGCAGTATTTCTAGGTAGCACCCAAGAATGTGGTAGTGGATCATATTTTTCATGCTTTCATGGTTCATTATAAGAGGTATGTCTCTAATTGCTAATTTATTTTGGTCATGTGACATCACTGACATTAAAATCCATGATTTTGTTAAGACTAATCAGTTCTGGGTAGTTGTTTTCCAATTAGATGGGAGACCTATTTATACAAAATTTCATTAGTTTCCATAGGAAGGGTTGATATTTGATGTGTTCTTTGATTCTACCAATAAATTATTGGGAATCATCATGAAGCATCAGAAAAATATTGTCTTAATGGTATAGGATATAAAATCTTTAATTTTAAAGACCCAAAATTTCCATGGAAATTTTTTTCTTTAAATACTGGAGAATTTTATGAGTCTGCAGTTTCTGACGGTGCCTGATTCCGAGGCTCGGTGTGCCCAGAATCAATTTCTAAAGATTTGTTTGAGTAAATTCATTAAACGTACATGCGAGATTTTATATCTTTTGAACCGGTGCTCAGAATTTAATTTTGAGGGCACCGTTGAACTCGCAGTTCCAGTAATCGGTTAAAGATACCTTTAGAGTAGTTGTGTTTTATCGAGGGTGGAAGTTAATTCTTTGGGATTCTAAATAAAAGTAAGTAAAAATATGTGTACCATATTTTTTAATTTGGTTGGTGGTTAAAACCACCAATTGGTGGTTAGAGGTGGGGCCAACCACACACGAACCTCCCATGGGAGGATATAACCAGGTTGGGTGCTCTAGCTTAAACCCCATAAACACCCCTTTTAAACCCATGTGCTCCCCATTAATGGGGAAATCTCTTGAAACCTTCCACCTTCCCCCATAATAGTTCCAATTCACCCATTAGTGAAGGGAGGTAGGTTATTTTAATTATATGATTCACCTTTTCTAAATAATAATTTGAACCATCCCATAGATTTAATTAAATGAGTTTATTAATTTAATTAAACACATCATTATGTTGTTGTGTGAAATAATTAAAAGATTCCATCCTTTTTCATTTTTGGGGTTGGCATAATCCTTTAGAAAACATGAGAGAGATGAGCTTCGACCTTCCAATGAAGAACCACCGAAGAACTCCATTCTTTCCATGAATAACATAAAGAACGCTCCTCATCTCAGAAGAATGGGAAGCATCATCTTCTCCCTTCTTCAACCAGATCAAGGAAGGGAAGCACTACCGCCCTCGAAGTACAACGAGGGTGTCGTCTTGACTACTCTTCCCCAAGCTCTATCTCCTCCGACATTGACGAAATGACATCTGTCTACCGAGACTTCCTTCTTCCAAAAATCATCAACATAAAAAGAAAAACATGTCGTAGGGGGATTTGATTATTTAATGATATAAATTATTCCATCGTTCATCATCATTTATTTGGGTTCGATGATGGCCACATGTTTTCACCTAATGCGGAGGGCGCAGGCTGATCCAAGATGGCCGAACACCCCTCATTTTGTTTTGGATTGGATGACATCAAAGGTGGAGTCAAAAGGGCGTGGTGTGGTCACACCACGTAGGAGAAGTACCATGCCCAGGAGGGTCGTCGAAGATGAAAGAGGAATTGAATCAGGGAGGGCCGTGGAGGATGAAGAAGCACGACATCGTCGCACTGTGCGGTGGAGAAGAAGGCTGCGGCCAGGTCAGGCCGTGGAGGTGGACGACCGGGACTAGCTGATTCATGCGGCTCCTGAAATGGCGCAGCGTGTGGGTTCTATTCGACGAACCGGGGGGGGGGGGACTCCCCCATCCCTCGTGTGGCCTGTCGGGCCACATCAAGCCAAGCCATCACGAGATGTGACACCACAATCCGGGCGGCCAGGGCCGGGCCACCCCTTGGCCAGGCCGCCCCTAGACTGGGCCCCTTCAGTCGGGCCCACTCAGGCAGGGCCGCCCGTCGAGCCAGGCTGTCTCTTGGGTTCGGGCCATCCCTTCGACTCGGGTTGTTTCCTCAGACCGGGTCAGACCCCGGTTCAGAGCAGGTTGGGTCGGGTATGTCCGACTGGGTCGGAGCGGACCCGGCCCCATTATAGCCATTTACACCTTTTACCCCACATCTAGGGCAATTAGTGACTGATTTAAGTTCCTCCTACAGAGATGGAATTCCTGGTGTGAGATGATTCTTTAGCATACTCAAATTGAAGTTTGGATGCATTTGGAATACGTCCAGGTTGGTTTAAGCATAAAATACCAACTAGGCCCCTAGAACGGAAATGCCAATTACTCTTAGACATGGATTCTGATTGACACAGCCTCTATCGCATTGGTTTCCATATGATGATAAAAAACTAACGGATACATCAAATCAGGACTTCTTGATAGATGATGTATCAGCACTTGTCTAGAGGATCGGACCCTCCCAGAATCGAGTGTGCAGTGTGTGGGAACCCAAGGGATGGCTACGACCGAGATGTTCCAGAATCCTCTGTGGGTTCGACATCAATGACTACGATTCCAAAATAATCCATGGGTTTGACATCGATGACATTTTTACTAGAATTGTCTTTTTGTTTGACAATAATTACTACTGAACTGGAATCCTATATGGGTTCGAGATCGATGACTACTGTACTGGGATTCTCCGTGGGTCTGACAATTCTGACTTCATTAACATTATCCTATGTGGTTCTGACAGAATATCTGCTCTTGTATCCTGCGTGGGTCTGACAGCATAGTTGGTCTTGTATCTTGTGTGGGTCTGACAGCTTATATGAATTAGTGACTACATATGATCATCTCAATAACTCTAGAATTTCGAGTCTTTTATCCTGTGTGGGTCCGACAGCTTAGATGGTCATGTATCCTGTGTCAGTCCGACAA
The DNA here is from genome assembly GCA_963277665.1 of Viscum album. NCBI lineage: Eukaryota > Viridiplantae > Streptophyta > Magnoliopsida > Santalales > Viscaceae > Viscum > Viscum album. The sequence goes on from OY728127.1 coordinate 1,702,332,867, forward strand.
CATAGATAAATCAGTGACTATATCTGATCATCTCTATCACTCTACAAATTATGTATTCCTATATGATATGAGTTATGTCATTTATCCATTATCATCGTGGTGATTGACATTACATCCTTTGTGGACTGTGTAGTGCTTGGGCTCGAGAGTTAGAGTAGGATAGTGATTGATAACTTTGGTGTATGTATGGGAATATACCTAAGTAGAGTTGTTTGATACTTCTTGATTCTATCCTTCTACTGTAATTTATCCTATTTTATTTTTGGGAGACCTTTGGGGGTCTCGAGGTCCCCTACTGAGTATTGTTATACTCACGCCTGCACGGGATTCGCTCGCACCTTGTTGTGTTCTGTGCAGGCGACGATCAGTAGTGATCGAGGCTGAGGGTGATGGATAGGAGGCTACTCGGATCTAGACTAGACGTGGCATACGACATGGAAGAGTTTTTAGATTTCTATACCTAACCTTTAGGTAGGATTCCCCGGTGGATGATCCAAGAGCTAATTTCCCTATTTTACTTGTACTTGTTCTAGTTGTTCTGCTGGGTTTGTATACTGACCCATTTACATTCAAAACTACCTTTGTATTCAGTTTTACTTAGTGTTTTTCTTCCAGTTGTTTACTTTGATTGTGTGTGATTTATTTTTATAAAGTCAATGCCTTCCAATCTTAGGGAGTTATGCCTTTGGTGCTAGTTTCTAGCCCATGGCCTATGGATGGCGGGCTTGGGGTAGTCACAACACGGGTCCTGAGGACGGGTCATGAAAATTTGGTATCAGAGGAGTCGGTACTACTGCAAAACGTAGGACTCGGATTGGTCTTACTGTGAAGCAATATTGTTAACAGTATTTAGTGTGGTTTTCAGTCTGGGGAGTCAAGTGTTTGTGTGGTGACCGACGTATCCATACACCAGGACCCTGACTTCTGATTTCTGACTCAGTACACAAAAACACTAATTGCGAGCATGTTTTCAATAGTTTTCTTTGTGAACACTTTGACTCAACTCACCAGGTTTAACTTTTTGTATATGTCACACCTGTTCCTTATTAGGATGCCACTGCTTAGACAGCTAGCTAGGGTTTCCAAGAGAGTACACGAGGATAGCCCACTGAGTGAAGAGGCTTTGGTTTATGGCCCTCTTACTATATTGTGACCTTCGGGTGGTGTATGAGCAGCACCAACACCCATTGGGAAGCAGATTCAACTAGCCGCATTGGAGGATGGTGCACGCCGACTGAGTGCATTGCACGAGTTCTAAAGGTACAGGATTCCTAGGTTTCAAGGAGAGAAAAATTCCCAGGTAGAGCAGGACTGGATGGAAGCGATTACTGGAGTTTTCCGCTTAGTTGAGACATTAGTAGAGTAGATGTTTATCTTAGCTACAAATATTTTTCAGTGAGTGACCATGAGGATGGTCCACATAGTGATGAGGTTTTCTTACTTGGATCTTTTTCGGATATGGTACCTTCAGTAAGTCTACAAACTATATCACTGCACGTTAGACAGTAGACACTACCGGCAGTACCGGTAAGGAAACATATAGGCATATTGCCTTGCACATGTTTTAACATAAGATACCCTCAGGTTCAGAGGTGAGCTCGACTCACTGGTGGTTGAGGACTATCTTGAGGAGGTGATTGAGAGTTTACTAGAGCTTTTATAGATTTTTCATGACAACGTGTCGGTAGTTGATTATTCATTGAGGCATTTCGATCTTTCCTGGTACTCGATGAATTTGATACGATCAGTTCTTTAGTGCTCATAACACGGAATGATTTGTGTTTAAGTATAACCAAAACAACAATTTTTCCACTATACATTCAAAATTATGTTAAAGGGGATAGAGAGAACCTTTGTGGTTGAATGTTCATTGGTTGAGCGGATAAATCCTGTGAATGGTAATAGTTAGGAATCATGAAACTGGAGCTAGAATCAGAGACTTGGGCATGTGAGATGTTTCAGGTATAGGAAGTGTTAAGTATAGATGAATCAATAGGGTAGATGACGTAGAAGCAGATCTAGAAGAGAAGCATGAGGTGGTGAATATTTCTACATGTTACAATCACCTGCCTTTGTAGTCCCCACTAGGATCAGGGAGCTGGAGGGCAGGGGAAGAGAGTAGCTATATATAGTCAGGGCGTGTTACCCAAGGGATCTAGGAATGAATTTAGGTTCTGACTGTGTCTACTACTATCGGTCATATCAATAGATATAGGTACCAACCATTTCATCCTTCCACGAATATTGTCCCAGACCTAGAGTTTCCAGTTAAACCATTCTATTGACCCTCACTTCTGGAGATACCTTTTGTAGGATACTCGATAATCACACTTACACCAATAGTGTTATCTTACCCTTGAGGTGAGAGATTCGGTTGGAACTTCTTTGTGGAAACATATAGGCATTAAAACATTAGTTTGGGTATGTACTTGGAAACCACAGTTCATAAATAGATTGACTGTATTTGGAAAAAAGGTTGTGGATTATCTACAATGTTGGGATGGGGATTTATTTGGTTGGTGAAAAGTAATACCAATGCAGAACAGGATGTAATCATTCATTAGAGGTTGTAGTCGATCACTCATGAGTCGGCAAGGCTTACCTTTGTGCCAGACATCTCTAGAGTTTTTGCACCGCTATCAGGTTTGGTGAAGAAGGGGAAAACCTACGTGTAGTTAAATTGATGCCAGCAGAGCATTCAAAATCTGAGGAAATGTTTTACTAGAGTGCCCATCATGAGGCTACTGGAGGATGGCATTGGGTACGTAGTGTACTAAGATGCATCAGGGACCGGACTCAGGTCTGTCATGTTGAAAGAGAGAGCTGTTATTGTGTATGGTTCTTGGCAGTTGAGACAGTACGAGCAAAACTACACTACCAATGACCTGGAGTTAGTAGCAGTGGTCTTCGCCTTGATGATGTGGCCGCACTATATGATGGGCGATCATTTTACAGTCTACTCTGACCACCATAGTCTCAAGAACATCTTCTCACAGAAGGACCTGAACCTGAGACTACGACGATGGCTTGGGTTCCTCCAGGACTATGACATCTAGATTGTCTATACTCATGGGAAGGGGAATGTTGTAGAAGATTCTCTTAGTATGAGATTAGTCATTCAGCTGCTAAGAGAGGTGACGAAGAAGCTGGCCGTGTTGCAGATATCCTTTGTGGATAGAGATGGAGTAGCCTTTCTACAGTCTCTCATAGTCACTCCTCTACTTCTTCAGCAAGTCTGGGAGGAACAGTGTGGGGACATTGACTTTGAGACGCGATGTGCTCAGATATCCATAGGGAAAGTACCTGATAGATTTTGTGAAGATGGGGAGAACGTCATACTCTTCATAGGACATACCAGGGTACCAGTTGCACTTATGGAGGATGGCTTGTAGGAGTTCCACACATCTCATTTAGCGGTACATCATGGAGTAGCGAAGATGAATCAGGACCTCCAATGACCACACTGGTGGACATGTATGAAGAATGAAGTAGTAGAGTTTGTCTCACGATGCCTCAGTTTTCAGCATGTGAAGGAGGTGAACCAGTATATAGCAGGCTTGGTTCGGCTGTTTGAGGTCCCAGAGTGGATGTGGGGCAAGATATCCCTGGATTTTGTAATGGGACATCCATGTACATCTAGAGGACACGACTCTATCAGGGTGATTGTCGATCAGATCACCATTTAGGCCCACATCCTAATGATCCGAGAGCAGAGCTCAGCAGAGGGATTCTAACACCTCTATGTACAGAAGATCGTATGGATTCATGGTGTTTCATCGATGATCGTCTCCGATCGAGATGTTCGTTTCACTTCCCAACTATGGAATGGGTTTTAGGAGGCTTTCGAGACACACCACCACTTGAGCACCACATTCCATCCTCAGATGGATGGTTTGACTGAGAGGACCATTCAGACTCATAAGGACATGCTCTGTTCATGTTTCCTAGACTTTGCTCACAGTTGGGAGGATCACTTACCCTTAGTACAGTTTTCATATAACAACAGCTACCATTCCACCACCGGGATGTCACCATACAAGGCACTGTACGGTCAACCATCCAAATCATATCTGTGCTGGTCTAACCTAGGAGAGTCAGCACTGATGGGACCAGAGATGGTGCAAGCTATGACAGAAAAGGTACAGATCTTTCAATAGTGGATGAAAACTACACAAAGAAGGCAGAAGTCCTATGTTGATAGGAGACGGAGACCACTGGAGTTCGAGGATGACGACCATATTTTTCTATGGGTCTCACCTTGATGAGGTCAATGATGATTTGGCCGAGGAATAAATTTATCTCTGTGATTCATCGGACCATTTCTTTTCCTCAGTAGTGTAGGTGGGGTGGTTTACTTCTTGGCTCTTCCAACTCAGTTGCACTGGGTGCACGTTGTTTTCCATGTATCTCAGCTGTGGAGAAACGTGCATGACCCATCCCACATCATCGACCATGGGGAACTAGACATCGATAACAGGGAAACATTCATGGAGGTTCTAGTGGAGATTGAGGATTGACAGGAGTGAGTCCTGCATAGATGGTCAAAACCTCCGGTGTGTGTTCGCTGGCAGCACGAGAACCTCCAGGAGAGCACATGTGAGCGGAAGGATCAGATGCATGCTCAGTACCCCCATTAGTTTAATTAGTGTGAGTTTTTGCTTACATGGACATAAATCTCCAAGGTGGGTAGAATGTAACAACCTGGAATTTTGGTGGAAAATTATTTCTTTATATAAATGGGAATTTTACAAGTCCACAGTTTTTGACAGCCCCAGATTCTGAGGTCCAGTGTGCCCAGAATCAATTTCTGATGTTTTTCAATTAAAATCAGTAAAATTTTGTGCATGATTTTATATATTTTGAACTGATGCCTGGAATTGAAATATGAGGGCATCGTTAAACTATCCACACAAGTATTTGAATAATGATACCTTTACCGTAATTGTGTTTTATTGAGGTTGGAAGTTAATTTTTGGGGATTCTAAAGAAAATTATGTAAAAATATGTGTAACATAATTTTTTATTTTGGTTGGTGGTCCAAACCACCAAGTGGAGGTTATAGGTGGGGCCCACCACACCCTAACCTCCCTTGGGAGGATATAACTAGGTGCGGCACGCTCACTTCAACCCCCTTAACCCCACATTTTACACCCTTGAGCTCCCAATTAATGGGGGGAAACTCTTGAAACCTTCCACCTTCCCCTATAATGGTTCCAATTATCCCATTAATGATGTGAGGTGGCTTATTTTAATTAAACTCTTCACCTCCTCTAAATTTGAATTTGAACCATCCCTTAGCATTAATTAAATAAGTTACCTCATTGAATTTAACACATCTTTGTGTTGTTGTGGGAAATAATTAAAAGAGTACATCCATTTTCATTTTTGAGGTTGGCATAATCCTTTGGAAATCTTGAGAGAGAAGAGCTTCATCCTTCCAACGAAGAACAATAGAAGAATTCCATTCTTTCCATAAAGAACATAATGAATGATCCTTTTCTTCGAAGAAAGTGAAGCATCATCTTCTTCCTTCTTCAACCAGAGCAAGGAAGGAAAGCACCGCTGCACACGAAGTACACTAAGGGCGTTGTCTCGACTCGTCTTCACCAAGATCTACCTCCTCTGACGTTGAGGGAATAACGCCCATCATCAGCGATGTCCGTCTTGCACGACTCGTCAACATACAATGAAAAATATGAGGATGGGCGATTTGATTATTTTAATGTATAAATTATACCATTGTTCCTCATTTTTTATTAGGGTGCGATGATGGCCACTTGTTATCACCCAATGCGTAGGGCGTAGGACTAACCAACACGGCCCAATTCCCCTCTGCTGGTTTTTGTTTGGTTGACGTCAAAGGTAGAGTCAAAAGGGTGCATTTCCATCGCACCATGTAGGAGAAGAACCACGTCCAGGAGGGCTGTGGTGGAAGAAAGTGGAACCACAGCCAGGAGGGCCACAGTAGATGAAGAAGCACTGTTCTGTGGCGCCGCACGAAGGAGCCAAAGGTCGCGGCCAGGTCGGGTTGTGGCAGTAGGGGCACGACTTCGTTGCACCATGTGGATAGATGGTGGATCGTGGCGCCGTTGTGCCACAGTGGAGGAGAAGTGGTGGCCGGTCGGGCCGACCGGCGTGGACCGGACAAGCGGGACATTCCGGGCCCCCTCCCTTGCGTGGCTGGACGGGCCGCCACGAGCCGGGCCGCCATGAGCTGTGCCACCAAGATCTGGGCTGCCACGGTCAGGCTGCCCCTCGGATGGGCCTCCCTTGGCTGGGCCTCCCCTAGACCGGGCCAACTTCATCCAGGCCAGCTCAGGTCGGGCCGCCCGTCGGGTTGGGCCGTCTCGTCGGGCTAGGCCGTCCCCTCGGCTCGGGTCGCTTCCTCAGACCGGGTCGAGCCGTGTCAGTCTGACTGGGTCGGACCTGACCAGGAACCCATATGGCCGTTTAAACCTTTTAACCAACATCTAGGGCTACAGGTGTCCGATTGACGTACCTCCAGTGTAAATAGAATTCTTGTATCAAATCAATTCTTTGGCATACTCCACTTGATGTTTGGACACAGTTGGAGTACAACCGGGTTGGGTTATGCCTAAAAAATCAACTGGGACCCTAGAACAGAAATGCCAATAACTCTCAGAACAGGTGTCTGATTGATTCTTTGTCTGTCTCTTTGGGTTCCTTATGATGAGATAGAACTAAGGGATACATCAACCCAGGACTTCATGATTGTTGATGTGTCAACACTTCACTCGAGGAGTGGACCCTCTCGGAATCGAGCGTGTTATGTGTGGGAACCCTAGGGCTGGCAGCGACTAAGATGTACCAGAATCCTCTGTGGGTTCGACCACGATGACTACTGTACCATAATCCCTTGTGGGATAGATAGTGATGACTACTATACCAGAATCCTCCGTGGGTTCAACATCAATGACTACTGTACAAGAATCCTCTGTGGGATCTACAACGATGACAACTGTACCGGGATCCTCTCTGGGTTTGATGGTTCTGACTTCTGTTCGTGTATCATGTGAAAGTCCAATAGCTTATATGAATCAATAACTACATTTGATCATCTATATCACACTATAATAGTTGGTCCTATATCCTGTGTGGGTCCGACAGCTTAGCTAGTCCTGTATCTGGTGTGGGTCTGGCGGCATAGATGAATTAGTGACTATATCTAATCATCTCAATCACTCTAAAAAAGATATATACATTTGTGATCTGAGTTATGTCTTACAACAATTATCATCATGGTGATTGACATTACATCCTTTGTGGATTGGGTTGTGCTTGGGTTCTATAGTTGGAGTCAGATTGTGATTGATAACTTAGGTATATGTATGGGAATATACCTAAGTAGAGTTGGATGATACTTAGTGATTATATCATTATACTATATTTTATTGATTGTGGATTCTGGGGGTCCTTTGGGGGTCTTGGGGTCCCCTGCAGAGTATTGTTATACTCACCCCTACACAGGCTTCGCCCGTACCTTGTTGTGTTCTATGCAGACGACAATCAGCAGTGATCGAGGATGAGGGTGATGGACTGGAGGCTGCTCGTAGCTAGATTAGATGAGACATACTGCATGGACAAGTTGTTCGAGTTTTGTACATACCCTTCAGGTAGGATTCCTCGATGGATGGTCTAAGAGTTGATTTCCCTTTTTACATGTACTTGTTCTATTTTGTTCAGTTGGGTTTGTATACTGACCCAATTACTTTCAACAATACCTTTGTATTCAGTTTAACTTAGTTTTTTTGCTTCCATTTTTTAGTTTGATTGTGTGTGATTTCTTTTTATAAAGGCAATTCCTTCCCAGCTTAAGGATTTACTCCTTTGGTTCTAGTCCCCAGCCCCTGGCATATTTAAGGTGGGCTTGAGTTAGTCAGGGAATGGGTCCCTAGGATGGGTCGTGACACCAATAGAATTTGTATTCCACCTATTATCTGTAGATAGTTGTGGTTTTATTTGCGCTAATTTTGTGGATACATTACCTCATGGAGAGAACATTGTGGTCCTCACAATTTACAAAATATTTACGTATATTTTTTCTCATCATGTTCTGAACTTATGGAAATAGAGGTGGATAGAGTTTCTTATAGAATATTACATTGAGATATCATAAAAAAATCGAAGGGTTATATCATGGATGAAACACTAAGAAATATGTTATAAAGTAATTTTGTTAAGAGGATGGAGATTCTGCGAGTGTGATGGAGGTTTTATAATCCCTACACATATATGAATGTGTGATTTATGATAGATTATTATCTCATTAAATGAAATTAATTTATTTTAATATTGAGAAGTAGATGAGTCTCTAGGGGGAGAAATAAAGTTAAATGTAATTCATGATTTTTGGTCCATAGTGATGCTATAGAGGGATATTTTTAGCAACTTATTATTTCAGTGATGGATTCTTGTTATGTTTACAATGTGTGAGGGGTTTTTTAGGATTTTTATAGATCACTATTGGAGGTACACCGTTGAGTTTTTATGATGTATCAGGTCACAAGTATGTTGTTTTTGTGGTCTCAAATGAGAGACTTTGTGGATATGTTTGTGGATTTGTGTATGTATTTCAAGAAGGAAATTCATAAGACTTGTTTTCATATTATTTTTTTTCTGACCAAATATATACATGATTGGAAATGGAAAAAAATTCTATGGTATTCATTATAGGTTTACCCGAACTCATAGTGGTTGTAATTATATTTGGGTATTCATGTGCTAAATAATGAAATTAGCTCCTTTTGGAGCTATCAATGAGCCAAAATACATTGATGTTTAGGTAAGGATATATGTGCATGGGGTGGTGATTATACATAGATCTATGAGGTCTACATTATTAGATTATAATGATAATTTTTACATGTGATTCTGCAAGGGATTCCATCATCCTTTTGGCACTTAGTTACACCTCATTAACACATTCCACCCTCATATGGATGGAAAGACAGAGCAGACTATCCCGAAGCTACAAGATATATTACATGTATATAATATAAAAACATTTTGATCTTAATTTAAAGAATTTATTAGTGGTTAATTTTTGAATAAAAATAACTATCATTCACCAGTTGGAATAGAACCATTTTTGGCTTTTTATGGTAAACCATCATATTCTCCATTGTGATAGAGGATAATGAAGTTTCTTCTATTCATTTTCCTAATATGGTTTGGATCATGAAAAATAATGTTCATGCTTATTGATGGGAATATGATAGTATCATATGACTATATGAAAGAGTATATTGATTTTCAGAGCACAACCTTGGTGTGTGAGGCTGGATATCATGTTTAATTGAGGTTCTCCCCTTGGGGTGTTAGAGGATTCTTATAATTGGGATTATTCACTAACCATGGTTTGTTGGGGAATTCATTGTGTTGAGGAATATTGGATTTATGTATTATTTATGAAAACTCATTAAGTGACTGGACATGACCCATGATGCATTTAATGACTCTTATCTCTATAAATATTTTCAAGTTGACTCCCATTTCATAAACTACAAAGAGTTTTATATCGTGGGTGATATTATTTTTAATTGATAATCCTGTAGAGATCTAGGATTTATAGATGAAGGTTCTACCCAAGTGGAATATTCCTTCGGTTCATGTGTTGTGGAACCATGGTTTATTGGTTGATAGTACCTGGAAGTATGATATATAGATCCATTCTATACACCAAAAGTTGTTTTTCATTTTTTTTAAATTTATTGCCTTAACGATGTGAGGATTTTCTTCATGTTTTTTATGATAGTTTCTTCTACCAGAAATATGATATATAATAAACCATTTAGAATATGTAGATTGGAAAACATGATTCTCAATCAAGTCACATTATACTATTACACAAATTGAAACTATGATAGTATATTAGTGTTATCCATTGTGGATAATATCTTGATGTGGAAGATATAATTCCTTTTCTAGGGTTCATGGGTTGTTCTATGTGGTCATTATTGTGTTGATGGATGGGTCTATTTAGATTATGATAGAGTTATATAGATGGTCATGTGGAGAGATGGTATCTTTCAACTAATGTATTAGTTGAATTTGATTGACATATTTGGTTACCATTTTTTGTTGTATTTGGGGTTCTTATTTAGTGTCAGTGTATAAATTTAATAATTTCGTTGGGCGGTATATCTTAGAGTATTTTTATTTACGTCTTTAACATTTTTTATTTTAGAGTTGGTTTTGGTTATTGAGTATTAGGATAGTTTTATAGGTAACTGATATAACAATGCCGACTATCCAAGACATTATTCTATAGGAATTTGAATGGTTGAGGAGTATAGGTGAAGTCCTAATGATTTTGGATGGAGGAAGGATGATTGTAACTGAAAAAATAAAATTATAACAGGTTTATGTATAAAATTGGATTTTTATGATCTATGTCGGTAAAAACAATGGTTTGGAGAGACCGACTATAGTGTAGGGGTCAAAAGGAATCTTTTAGTGAGATATAAAACATCATCTTGGTTACAGAATGGAGAGTATTTGTAATGAAGATATGGGTTTCATACAATATTTTTTTATTCATATGGGTTTTTGATGTTTCATAATGTCTCTGATGTTACTTTTTGATGTTATTACATTTTAGGGGTTAACAACACTATAGAGATTTTATATATCATTAATCATTCAAATATATGGGTTATGTGGTGGTGCAGCACGAGATGAGCCATGGTAAATTTACTTGTGTAATTTTATCATTGGAATGAAGCCAACCACAAATCTCATAGACACCTTTCACTCCCACAAAAATGGTATGGTCCCCATTCACATACCCATGGTCTGATAGTATTCAACAATTTTGTCGTATCGATCATTGGAAGTTTCATTCTCCTGTGTTTTTCTAACTATGCAAAAAACATAGAATTCAATCAAACCCCTTTAGTATTCATTTTTTTCTAATTTATTGGGTTAACCATGTGCATCCCATTGAGACCATTCATCCCCCATTCATAGGATTCCCACCCCATTCTTGTGAGTTTGAACATTGTTATTTCACAATGATCTACCTTCATTCCTTTCATTTTTTATCCCTCATTTATTATTTGATGAATGGTTATATGAGGGATATTATTGTTTCAATGATGTTTTGGAAATATAGTGTTTTGGGATGTCATTTTTAGGGTGATCAAGATGTCCTCCAACAATATGGTTCCTACCAGATAAATTCCACTCATTCAACCCTTGTGAATTGAAAAATACTTGTTTAAGGTAGAGGATCCTCCATCCACCACCAGTTATATCATGTGTGTAGGGGTATTCTATGGTTATTTGTTTGGAAAATATTGTAACACCCTGAGATTTTATGAGAAATATGTTTTTTAATTTCTTATGTTATACGCAACACCGATGAAATCTTTCACTACACTGGCTTGGCTTGCGTTACCCGCAAAAGCAACCTTCCATGATAGCTTGTGTTGTACGCAATACCATGTTTCATTAAAAAATGATATGTTATAATAATTTTTATAAATAGACGTTATGAATAATATTAACTCACTTTTGAATTTTATAACATTATAATTCATTTTATGCATTTTCTATTATGATATATTAAAACTAAATCAATTTTTCGTGTAAAAGAGGTATTTTTAAAAAAAAAATCAGTTTTACCACCTTTTGATGGCGCACCCATTTTAAATATAATTTTTTACAAGTTTATAAGTTCATTTTTAAAAATAAAATTCTTATTTTGAGTCAGGATATAAAAATTTACAGTGGATAAATTTTTTATACTTTTCTGATAACTTTCATATTTTGATGAATATTACTGATACGCTAAATTTTTCTTAAACTTTTTTTCATAAACATAATTTATATGGTTAAATTATAAAATTTAATGGTTTTAATGTAATAATATAATATATTATTACTATTTAATATAATTAATGTCATTACCATTAATTTTAAATTGATTTCAAAGGTAAAAACATTTCAATCATTGACAATGTTTGAACGTTTAAAACACTTTTTCTTAACAATGGGAATCATTTTAAATTAATTACAACAAAATTTATGTTTTGAATTTTGAAAAATTCATTCAGTGGGTCCAAATTATGTAAATATCTTATTTTTATTTTTTTGAAATTTTGTATAGTAACTACGGTAATTTTTGTTTACCACTTTTAAAGGTTAATTTGGTAATTATGGGTAAAATTAATATTATAAAATTACCCTAATACCTAAAAAAATTCCATTGGATGAATAACAGCTAACCCATATCACATAAGTGTCAGAAAATATTTGTTTCCTAGATTATTGACCACGAAAATGACATAATTATAATTAAAACCAAAGAATGTGACAACATGTCATTCTCTTATATCTTTTAAGCGTGATTATCTTAATTTAGTGACAAACATCATAAAACATCAAACATGACTACACTACAGAATTCTAATAAAATTATCTACACCAATTGAATTTATTTTTAATTTTTCGCGATTAAATAATTATCATTAAGGATTACACAATAGTTATGTTGAAATTATTTTATTGATTCAAATATCAACTAAATGGTTTTAAAAATATTAAAATAAATAATATATGAACTATTTAATGTGATCTAAATTTTCTTAGATTAATATGACATGATATAAATCTATTAAATATTTTGGTTTGATTATATCCTATTTTTGGATTTTATTTAAATTCAAATAAATGAATAGTATCAAAATTGACACTATTGTTATTTTATAAAAATAACATATTATAAAATTTATTAAAAATCACAAAAATATTTAAAAACAATAAATTTAAATTTATATGGTCTAAAATATCATAATTTATCCAATTATTTACAATTCATAACACATAATTTATTATTTATAAAAATTTAAAATTTAGAATATTATTACCAAAAATAAAATTAAATAGATTAAATAAGGATAAATCAATTTTATAAGGTTTAAAATAAATTCACAACATTTATAAATTTTATTGGTTGATGAAATTACAACCCTATATCATCTCATATTATAATTGAGTCATTTTTGGTTGTTTTTATGTGGGATTTGAATTTATTATAAATTAATACTTCTTATGTTTCCAAAGGTTACCCTCTCCTCCATTATAAACGGGCAGTTCCTACCTCTCCACTTCATAACATTTTGAGCCTTCAATCTCGGCCAAACCATGTCCATTACTATTCTACACTTCCCTAGAAACATACTAGAGGTCCTGTTCTTCTTCAAATACCATCTTTATTTCCCTAATAGGAGGTTTATACGAGGCGCGTTGAAGAAGATGTAATATCCTTTCCCAATCCTTTCAAATTTATTTCATCTTCTACTTCAACTTATATATTTGTTTCATAATAAATTAATAAAATTGATATCACTCATACAAATATATGTTATTATAAATATTAAACAACCCCATTTAACCTTCTATCCATCCATAGAAAATGAAATCACCGCGCGTGCATACGTACAGAATACTGTCTAAATGTCGCGGTGCAATCTATTTTTCCACCACCACCATACATGGATGGGTATAATGGTTTAAATAATAACTATATATGATTATTATAACATTATACTAATTATGAGATATTCGATCATCCACTCCAATACCATTAAATAATTATTGGAACTATATCGTCACTCATGTGTACATACGACTTACCGTCTCCACGATGCGATGTGATTCATTCTACATGCTCTTAATTAAAAGATGATTATATAAACGAATTGAATGAATAAATATGATATATATTATACTAATAACATTATTTAAATTATGTATCTATAACCTAAAAAGAGGAATAATAATTTATTCGACAAAACACGCATAAGAATATAATGCAATGAACACCAGAATAACAAGTAGCAATGAAAAATATTACTAATAAAAAGATAAGAATATGACCATATATGATATCATAACAATGATTATTATTTTGGAATAAGTCAATGTTATTTTTAAAATCATTATACAGGGTTTTCAGAAATGTACAAATCAAATCAGACCTATGGTAAGGGAAAATCTCGCAATCTCAATTTTATCCGAGATTGTTTATACATTAGAATTTACTGGGGAATATTTATCATACACATCCATATTTCCTCAGTATTTAATATTATTTCTATCCTCCTACAATTTTTTAAATCCAATTTTACCTATTGGAGAATTTTTAGTAAAATTTATGAAAGGAATCTTTTTTCATTTTGAGTAAGAGATAATTTTTGACTTTTCCAGCCAATGTTTGAGAAGAATGTTTTTCTTAACATATGCGGCATGAATGAATTTTTATGATTTCATAGAAAATTATTTCCATGAAGCTTCCATTACAAGTTTTCAAGTTTATTTTCAACTGACTTCTTTTAGTATGACATGTTAAAAAAGGAAAAATGTTTTTGATGTAAAAAAAGATATTTTCCTCAAGAATAGAGTTCAAGTGATTTATCAAAAATTATTTTCCATATATGATAATATAGTGTTCTGTTTCTATCCATATTATTACATTGATTTGATTATGTTATGATGGTATTATTTTTATGAAGACTTATACCATATATATATTATGTTATGATGGCATGATGTTTAAAAATCCCATTTCTATTACATGGGATATGTTATTATGTATGATTTATGATTTTGTGGAACATATAATAATGGTTTCTTTAAGAGATGGTTGGGACCTATATCTCCATCCAATGCATTGGGTAAAGATTTATATCTCATGAGATAGACATGGATAGAACGACAAGTTAATCCAATTCAGTGATATAGGACTGGAACGAGGAGTGAACTGGGTTGAGAAGTGGACTTTGTCCACTATGATTGTCTTGGCAACGAGTCTTGACTAATAAGAAATGATTTTCGATGATTATGGGTGTATTCCACAAAGTATCATGTTTTTATGTCTTCTTTTACACAGGTCATGAAGAAGGGCATTGAGTAGGATATTCCAAAGGGGACTCTAGATATGATGAAATATACAGGAGACAATGTAGATGATTTATGAACAAGTTGTTTATGTTTCCCAGTTTCTAAAGAAACTATACCTATACAACCCTATAATGATTTTTATGTTGTAATAAGTATGATTCAATTATTAAGTAATAACAATGTATGTAATGTATGCATCGTTTTGGTTGGTATTTGAGGAAAGGTATAGTAAACCTTTGGAAAATAGGATGTGAAAGCCTTAATAATAACCCTAAGGATATGTATAAGGATAGAACACAATAATAGAGGTTTAGAATTGTCCATGAATAACCTATCATTAGACCTAAAGTGTGAATTTTTTTTCGTTATTATGTGATTTTCCTCTAATTATTTGTGTTTCTCACACTATTCTTCTTGGTTTTAGTCAATGGTTAGAGCCTGAAGGAACCATGTTACTACTAAATGCGACGGGAAATGCAATGATTGTCCCCCTATTCAAACAAACATTATTGGAGATGGAATGAAAAATCATGTAGCCATGCTCACATAACATTCTCAAGATATCAATCATAGAGAACTTCCAAACGAGCAAAGGAAGAAGCATCATTCTGTTGAATCCATCGTCAGGCAGCATCCACCTTCATTTAGTGGGTCTTCTGGTCCATTAGTGGATGAAAAATGGATTAGTTCCATGAAAATGATATTTTCAGTTCTACAATGATCTCAACATGATAATTTCATCTTAGCAGTATATCACTTGGAAGGTGAAGCCAACGAATGGTGGAATCTTATTAAGAATATTTGGCAAAGAGGCGAAATTGTGTACATTGAATGGGACAAGTTCAAGATCATATTTTTCAATAATTACATGCCTCATATTCTTTGAAAAAAGATGGTGAAGGAGTTTCTTGAACTAATGAAAAAGGATTATGAATCGGTTGGGACCTACAAAAAATTTTACATGACTTACGAGGTACGCTTCTGGAATTACTATCCTAACTACGAGTAAGATCGATTGATTATTTAGTGGCCTAAAACCAAGTCATCTAAGGGCGTTATCCATAAGGGACATAAATAGCTATGTTGAAATTGTTTGATGTTCCCTGAAGGTTAAGATGGAGATTAGAGTAAGCCATCAGTCATATGGGTTTGATAAGGAGAGGAAAATGGAATTCAAATGAAAATATAAAGACCACACTGAAATGAAGATCAGTTTTCTCTTATGCTCAATGTGTGGAAAGAAACATGGAGGGAATTATCTTAAAGGGATAAGTAAATGTTTTAAGTGTGGAAATGATGGTCATCATGGAATTTTAATGCCATAGTGATGGGAAAAAGATGTCTAGTGATGTGAACAAAGAAAAGGCTACACAGAATGCACCTCCTACTCTTCAATGTTACATGTTAAAGGAAATGAGGCATTATGCTGACCAATGACCTAATCCAAGGGCTGTTGATGATGATAGACTTCAACAAACTCATAATGCCAAATACAAAGGAATGTCACATGAAATTTCCATCGATGATGTATAGTACAATAAAGAAGTGGTGATAGGTACACATACCAACCACTCTAAAGTAGAAAATGTTTTATTTGATTCTGGATCCACGCAGTCTTTTATTTATGGAGAATTTTCCATGGGTATCGCCATATTACCCCAACAATTAGGTATTGAGTTAGTTGTGACAACACCTAATGGAAAAATAGTCGCATAAAAAGTTTAAAAATCTTCTCTGATTGATATCTATGAGAAATTGCTTCCTATAAATCTTGTGATACTTCTTATAGGGGAATTTTATGTGATTCTTGGCATGGATTTGCTTTCCGTATTTGGAGCCCAAATCAATTTCCCAAGAAGGGATGTCACATTTCATATTCCCGGTCAATCTATGATCATCTATCGATGCAGTGATGAACATAACCTTCCAATGGAAATTTCGTCCATCTTTTGGGTGTTGATTCCAATAAATGAAGGTTATTTATATCAAATGGTTGGAGGAAAAACTCATGATTAAGAATATTCCTATTGTATGTGAGTTTCATGATATCTTTCTAGAGGAATTTCTAGGTCTTCCACAAAATCATGTTGTTGCGTTTTCAATATAACTCATATCGGGTACTATACCCATTTCAAAGAAACCATATAGAATGGCCCCAATTGAGTTAGATGAATTAAAGAAGAAACTCCAAGTGAATCTTGATAAGGGATTCATACTCCCTAGTGCATCACCTTGGGGAGCACATCTTCTGTTTGTTTAGAAGAAAGATGGATAAATGAGACTCTAATTTGATTATCAGGAACTTAAAAAGATCACTATCAAGAACAAATATCCTCTCCCATACTATTAAGACTTATTTGAAAAACTAAATGGAGCTCAATACTTTTCCATGATTTATCTTCATTGAGGGTATCATAAATTAATGGTCAAAAGGGAGGATACACCAAAGATGGCTTTCCGTACAAGGTATGGACACTATGAATTTATAGGGAAGCCATTTGGTCTTACTAATTCCCCTGCTATCTTCACGGATCTAATGAATAGTCTTTAGAGAATATATTATTCTGTTTGTGGTAGTCTTTATAGATGATATTCTTGTCTGTTCAACGAGAAAGTGAGAACATGAAGATCACTTGAGAATTTTTTTAATGACCATATGAAAGTAGAATATTTATGAACATTTTCCAAGTGTGAATTTAGGCTTCAAAAAGAATCCTTTTTGGGTCGCATAATCTCATAATAGGGGATATCTGTGGATCCATAAAAAACAGAGGTTATCAAAAGATGGTCGAGACCAACAACAGTAACTGAGAGCTGATTTTTTCTTTGTTTGGATGGATATTATCGACGTTATGTGATAAATGTTTCATTATTATCTAATCCAATCAAAAGGATAACTCGAAAAAGAATTATTGTTAGTTTGGATGGAGGAGAGTGAAAGAAACTTCAAGGAGTTAAAAATAAGGTTATCCAGTGCACCTGTTCTGACATATCCTTGTAGTGGAGAATGTTTTGTGATATACATTGATGCATCCCAGAAGAGAATGTGGTGTTTTTTCATGAAAAACAATATGGTGATAGCTTATTCCTCACGACAGTTCAAAATCCATGAGAAAAATTACCCAACTCATGATTTAGAGTTAGCTATGGTAATATTTACATTAATGATTTGGTGGAATTATCTTTGTGGAGAATGGTGTGATATTTATAATTATCATAAAAGTTTAAAGTATATTTTCACAAAAAAGGAGCTGAATATGTGCCAGAGAAGATGGTTGGAGCTGATTAAGGATTACGACTTCTCACTTCATTATCACCCTAGGAACAAAAATAAGGTGGCAGACGCATTAAGTCGACAAGGCCATGCTAGATTATCCAAGATGAGGATCACGAAAGATCCAAAATATATGGATTTAAAATGGAAGGATATTTGGATTATAATGGAAGGGGAAAAATGTTATCTTTATCAAATGAATGTTCAACCATCTATACATGTAATGATTAAAGAAGCATAGAAAGAAGATGTGGAGTTACAAAAGAAGGAGGGAAATGTTCCTGAATTCCACATTTACTGTGATGAAATAATATGGTTCTAGAATCTGGTTTGTGTTCTTACAATCCCAGAATTAAAAAAGGAAATATTGGATGAGGCTCATAGTTCTTCATTATTTCTTCCCTCTGGAAGCATGAAGATGTATAGGGACCTGAAATAGTACTTCTGGTGGGATGGCATGAAAAAACATGTTTCTAAATATGTCTCTCGATGCTTGTTTTGTTAGGAAGTTAATGATGAGAGACAGAAGTCTAAGGGGATGTTACAACCATTACCCATACCAGAATGGAAATGGCCAAACATCACTATGGAATTTGTCACTAGACTTCCTAAAATATCCATTGGCAATAATGTTATCTCGTTTATAGTTGATCTTATTACAAATTCAGCACAAATCATTACAATAATAGAAGATTTATCTCTTGATCATCTTTCTAGGATATATGTAAAGGAAGTGGTAAGATTGAATGGATTACAAATTTCCATTATATTTGATCGGGATCTGAGGTTTACCTTGATGATTTGGGGAATTCATCACCATACTCTAGATACAGAGTTCAGTTTCAGAAAATCTTATCATCCTCAGAAATATGGCCAGTATGAGAGGAAAAATCAAACTCTTGAATACATGTTGAGAGATTAATCTATGGATTTCAATGGTGGTTGGGATCAACACCTACCATTGGTGGAATTTTCATATAATAATATCTTTCACTCCAGTATTCATATAGATCCTTATGAAGCTCTCTATGGAAAGAAATTCAAAACTCCAACTTGTTGGGATGATGTTGTTGAAACAAATCCATTAGGAAATGATCTTTTTGATGAGATTGTAGAAAAGGTCAGATCTATTCAACAACAAATAAGAGTAGCTTAGAGTCAACAAAAAAGTTATACTGATAACTGAAGAAGAGGCCTAGAGTTTGTAGTCGGTGAAAAAGTGTCCATAAGAATATCTCCTTGTAAGAGAGTAATCATATTTGGAAAGAAGGGAAAGATGAGCCCTAGTTATATCAGTCCTTTCGAAATACTAGATCATATTGGGAAGGTAGGTTACTTATTGTAACTTCCACCAAATCTCTCTCAAGTGCATGAGGTGTTCCATGTATCTCTCATGAGAAATTACATACATGATCCTTCACATGTACTAATCTCAAGAGTTTCACCCCTATAGCAAGATTATTCTTATGAAGAACAACCGATAAAGATTCTTGATTATAGAAAAAAAATTTCTATGAAACAAGAACACTTACTTGGTTAATGTTTTATGGAGTAACCACCAATTAGAAGAAGCTACATGGGAACTTGTGGATATGATGAGGGAGAGGAATCATCATCTGATTTTTTTCAATGTGATGAATTTCATGGGGAAAATTCATTTTAAGGGGGGTATAATGTAACACCCTAAGATTTTATGAGAAATATTTTCTTAATGTCTTATGTTGTACGCAACACTGACGGAATCTTTCACTACAGAAGGTTGGCTTTTTTTACACACAAGAGAAACATTCTTCAATAGCTTGAGTTGTACACAATACCGAGTTTCACTAAACAATGATATATTATTATAATATTATTAACTAGCTGTTATGAACAGTATTAAATGAATTTTGAATTTTTTTAACATTATATTTCATCTTACACATTTTCTAGAATGATATATTAAAATAAAATCAATTTTTGATATAAAAGAATTATTTTTAAAAAAATGATGTTTTACCAGCTTTTGATGGCACACCTATTTTAAATAGAATTTTTGACATGATTATAAGTTCAATTTTAAAAAATAAACTTCTTTTTTTGAATCAAGATATAAAAATTTACATTGGATAAATTTTTGATACATTTCTTATAACTTTCATGTTTTGATTAATTGTAAAAATATTCTAAATTTTTCTTAAAAACAAATTTTTTTCATCCAGATAATTTATACGGTTAAATTATAATATTTAATGGTTTTAAAGTATAAATAGAATATATTTTTACCATTTATTTTAATGTATGTCATTACCATTAATTTTATATTGAATTCATAGGTAAAAACATTTCAATCTTGGACAATGTTTTAATTTTAAACCATGTTTTCCTAACAACTAGATTAATTTTAAATTAATTACTAAATCTTCTATGATTTGAATTTTGAAAAAATGGATTCGTTGGGTCCAAATTATTTAAATAGGTTACCTTTTTTTGATATTATGAATATTAACTACGATGATTTTTATTTACCAGAGTTTAAGGTAAATTTGGTAATTAACGGTAGAAATAATATTATAAAATTACACTAACACCTTCCAAAATACAATTGGATGAATAAAAGTTGACCAATATCACGTAACGGTGGGAATAGATTAGTTTCAAGGATTATTGACCATGAAAATTATATAATTATAATTAAAATTAAATAAAGTGACAACATGTTACTCTCTTATATCTTATAAGTGTAATAATTTTAATGTTGTGACAAACTTCATAAAACTTCTAACATGAATAGTATATAGAAATATAATAAAATTATCTACATCATGTGAATTTATTTATAATTTTTAGGGATTAAATAATTATCATTAATGATGACACAATAGTGATGTTGAAATTATTTTATTTATTGAATTATCAAAAAAATGGATTTAAAAATATTTAAATAAATATTATATGAACTATTTAATATGATCTACTAATTTTCTAGATTAATATGATATGACAGGAATATATTAAATAAAATTTGTTTTAATATATCCTCTATGTGTATTTTATTTAAATTCAAATAAATGAATATTTTCAAAATTGAGACTATTGTTATTTTATAAAAATAACATATTATAAAATTCTTTAAAAATAAAAAAAATATTTAAAATTTATAAATTAAAATTTATATGGTCTAAAATGTCATAAATTATCCAATTATCAAAAAATCACAACACATATGTAATTAGTTATAAAAATTTAATATTTATAATATTATTACAACAAATAAAAATAAATAGATTAAATAAGGATAAATCAATTTGATAAGGTTTAAAATAAATTTACAACATGTATAAATTATATTGGGTGATAAGATTATAACCCTATATCACCACATATTCTAATTGAGTCATTTTTGGATATTTTTAAGTGGGGTTTGAATTTATTATAAAATAATATTTCTTATATTTCCAAAGATGTCCCTCTCCTCCCATATAAAAGGGAACCTCTTCCCTCTCCAGTTAATAACATTTTGATCCTTAATTCTCAGCCATAACCGATCTATTTCCATTCTAAAATTCCATAGAAACATACTAGATGTCCTGGTATTCTTCAAAGACCAGCTTTAGAACCCTAAGAGTAGGTTTAGAAGTGGAACATCAAAGAAAAGGTAATATCCTTTACCAAATATTTCAAATTTATTTTTCTTCTAATTCTTATTATTTATTTGTTTCATCATAAATTAATAACATCAGTATCACTCATATACAGATATTTTATTATAAATATTAAACAAAACCATTTCACCTTCTATCCATCCTACAGAAAACGAAATCACCACAAGTGCGTACGTACGAAATATTGTCTCCACGTCGTGGTGTAATATGTTTTTCCACCACCACCATACTTGGATGGGAATAATGGTGTAAATAATAACTATATATGATTATAAAAACATGATACTAATCTTGAGATATTCTATCTTCCACACCAATACCGTTAAATAATTATGGGAATGATATCGTCACTCGTGCGTACGTACAAATTACCAACTCTATGATGCAATGTGATTCATTCTACATGATCTTCATTAAACCATGATTATATAAACGAATCGAATGAATAAATCTGATATATATTATAGTACTACCATTCTTTAAATGATTTTCTATAACCTAAAAAGAGGAATAAGAATTTATTCGACAAAACACATATAAGAACATAAAGTAATGAACATAAAAATAACAAGTAGCAATGAAATATTTCTGATATGAATATAATAAAATGACCTTATATGATATCATAACAATTATTATGATTCTATAATAAGATAATGACATTATTTAAATCATTATACATGAGGCTCAGATACAAACAGATTATATCAGACCAATGGTAAGGGAAAATCTCACAATCTCATTTTTATCCGAGATTGATTATACTTCATAATTTACTGGGGAATATTTATCATCCACATCCATGTTTTCTCAATACGTAATATTATTTCTCTCCTCCTAAAAGTTTTTAAATCCAATTTTACCTATTGGTTAATTTTTAATAAGTGATATGAAAGGAATCTTTTTTCATTTTCAGTGAAAGATACTATTTGACTTTTCCGACCAAAGTACGAGAAGAATGTTTTTCTTAACTTATACACCATGAAAAGATTTTTAATATTTCATATAACATTATTTCCATGAAGATTCATTTACATGTTTTCAATATTATTTTCAATTATCTTCTTTTATTATGACATGTTGAGAAATGAAAAATGTTTATGAAGTGGAAAGGATATTTTCCTCAAGAATGGAGTTCAAGTTATTTATCAAAAACTATCTTCCATCTAAGATAATATCGGGTTATGTTTTAATCCCTATTATTACAATGATTTGATTATGTTATGATGTAATTATTTTTATGAAGTCCTATATCATATATGGATTATGTTATGATGGAATGATGTTTTATAATCCCATTTCTATTACATGGGGCATTCTATGATGTATGATTTTGTGGAAAAAATAAGGATGGTTTCATTATGAGATACATGGGACCATTATCTCCCTCTAATGCATTAGGTAAAGATTTATATCTCTTGAGATAGACATGAATGGACTGGAAAGTTAATCTGGTTCAGTGATACAGTACTGGAATGATGAGTGAACTCGGTTCAGAAATGGATTTTTTCCTCTATGATGATCTTGGAAATGTGTTTTGACTAATATGAAGTGATTTTCTATGATTATTTATGTATTCCCCAAAGTATCATGTTTTATGTTATGATTATTGGTATTATATTTCACTACTATGATTTATACCATTTCATGATATTACGATCTCTTTTGCAACATAAAATTTTCATAGTGTTATGTTCTTATGAATATGATATGATTGATATATCCTTTATTTACCCAAACTGGACATTTGAGCTCACCCTTTTGTATGTTTTCTTTTCCATAGGTCCAGAAAAAGGATATTATGTAGGATATGCCAAAATGTGCTATAGATATGATGAAATAAGTAGGAGAAAATGTAGATGATTTATAAACCAGTTGTTTTTGTTTCCCACTTTCTAAAGATGCTATACCTATATGGTCCTATCATGGTTTTGATATTGTAATAATTATGTTTCAATTCTAAATTAATAACAACATTTGTAAAGTATGGGTTGTTATAGAAATTATGCACTATCCTAATAAATATAAAAAACAAAATTAACTGAAATTGAAATAGATAATTAGAATTAAAACACATACTTTATATAATTTTATATATTTTCATATTAGTACTATAAAATCTTCACCCCTTACTAAAAATTATATTTTTCAGGGTTATGTATTGACGATGGGTGTTTTGTTTACAAAATCATACTAATTGGTCCTTTTCTATCACCTAAAATATAATTTTCTAACCAATTCTATACAGATAATAGAACTGTATCCCCTGTAATTATGGTTTATTTGGTAATGACCAAGAACATTAATGTAAATTTTGATGCGTTGAACCCTGTTAAATATAGAAGAAGATATTTTTTTGAGTAATATGTTTTTGAGGAGTTGTGGTAATTTTTTGTTTTTATTTTTGTGAAGATGTGATGAGTTATTTAGAAATGATATTATTTCAATGTAATTGAAATTGGTTGTAATATGATCGTTGTGATGAGGAAATATTTATAATTGTGTAATGGTGGTAATTTGGGATGATTTGTAATAGGAGGATGGATTTTTTATGTTTTTTATGGTGCTTCATTTCTTGGTAGTAATGGTAATAAATTTAATTATTTTTATTGAAATAGAAATAGAGAAATGGTCAATGATTTCTTCAAATTAAATGGGAAGTGTAGTTACATATCTTTGATGCTTATTTTAAAGTAAATGGGATATAATAATGAATAGGATAGTATATGGGAAATCAATATAATGCCTTAATTTGAAACTAATGGAATGATTGTGGCTTGTGGATTTTTCTATGGTGTTTTTCATATACTAGTTGTAGAGATGGTGGTCAATGTTGTAATTTGTTATGGTGGTGTTGATAGTTATTTAACACACTTATTTTGAACCGATAAGATCATCTTGTGTATGGATATATAAATATATATAACAGATATATTCATTTTTATTTTTATACACACCCCACCCTTATAGAGAACCACGTTCTGAGAAAAATATTATCATTATTTTTTTTCCAACATCATAGTTTGGAGGATGGTTGGTCATAAACCCTCTCTTCCCCTCCCTTTCATTCTAGTGACTTCCACATGAACATGAAGTAATGACCTAAAGTCAAAATTTCATTTTGATGATTTTTTGATGAGATTGTGCATGGTAATGTTTGTTTAATGATATGAATTGTTGTGGGGGTATTACATTTTAAGATGAGGTATCAAGGTTGATTTCATTCATGTTCACTATACCTTACAATCCTAGTCATGGTTGTAGTGGTGATGTGATGGGATGCACCATGTTTCTGTAGGAGGGATATGATGTGATAGACTAGGTGTCTATGGGAGAAATGTGATGTGATTAATCAAATGTACATGGGGAATATGTGATATTTTTCAATGTGATTTACATGTTTTTTTCATAATAATTACACAATATGGAAGATATTAGAGCACCATGAAATATGTAATTGGGGTTTGATAGTATAAAATCAGTGGTAAAAGTGGTGTTGGGCACCATTCATCGACATGATTCTTATTCTTTTACAATAATTGGATTAATATTTTTGTGAGTATGTAATGATGAATATGGTAGGGGTAAGACGAACTATTTAGTTGTTGTATGATCTATTCTTTCATCAATAGTGAATTAGTTTGATTTTTTAAAATGTACACGAGGTACTTTGTGTATGATCTTTTTGAATATACATCTATTCTCACCCTACGTATATAAATTTTTTTACGGTTCTGGGTGGAATATATGGAAAATTATGGAGATTACTATCTTGAACATTTGGTCCTTTTTCTTATTTCCTACTATATGACCATTAATTTGGTTATTTATTTATAGATTCATTGTTTTTTTACATTATACATGCATGCTGGGATGGTATTGGTTTTATTTCATTTATATTATGTCATGGATTTGACAGCTCATTAACATCATATCTATAAATCAAATAATTGTTATTGGTTAATTTATTTTATAAGTGATATTTCAATACCCATAGAGATTTACGCAATCATGGGGCTTAACAGAGTAGGAAAAATTGTTCACTTTCATTCAGCTGTATATAATAATCCTAGAATGGTTACAATTGGATTGTGGGGTCATGAGCTTTTCCATTATTTTATAAAGCATGTGAAATGTGATTCAAATTTAATTTTACAATGATATTTGGTTTTATCTCAATTACATATTGAAACATGATTTTTATTCATATTTCAAACTATCATTAATGAAATGTATTCAAAAATTAAATGTCAAAAACTCATTGGTTTTATCTTAGTATGTGTGATTATAATACACACTACACACACCATTTTTTCTTTATAACACTTAAAATTTATTTTAGGATCCTAGTTTTTTTTTATTTTCATGGGTTCATTCTTAGGTGTGTTTGGGATAGATCCTTCATGGTTGATTTTTGACTTAGTGAGTGACCATGGGTTAAATAGAGTAATCATATTGATTTTGGATTTATTTTTTATTTGTTTTGGATTAATCTGTATCATCCAGTTTGATTTTTTTATTCATATATCCATTATACCTATATTTATTTAAATATATTCATCATTATTTTAGGCGACTCTAAATTTTTTGTTTTCAATAATTTTTTGTATTTACATATTTTTTTATTGATTTTTTAGATTTCAGGTAAATTCAATTTACACATTAGATATGATATATTTCTAGCTCAAAAACTTATTCTAAATCTTATTTATATTACGGTGAAACTATTCTCATGTGAACAATAATGCGACTAAGGAACATGTTTCCAACTTCCGGGAAGTGGGAATTCCCATCAGGCCTAGTAGAGAGCTAGGTAAGATGATGTTTAGGCCTATCCGGGTTAATTCATAATAGATTTAACTATAAAAATCCAATTAAATAAAAAAAACGTTTACTAAAAATATAACATGACCCATCCATAAATTGGATTTCCAGGAAAAAAATACATACATTCAAAATATAATCATTTGAGAAGAGATTATTAAATTGAAAATTAATCAATAATTGATAAGAAACATTCCATAATCAGAAAAAATGATAATCCACATCCATACACAAATGGTACCAATTTATAGTCATTGACAATGTGACTGAAAAAATTAATAAAATTAAAGAATATCCAAAATTACTAAACACAATACCAAACTTCAGATGACAGATGATCATAACCACAACACTGAGTATTGATGGTGAGATTTACAAAGATCCACCAATCTACAGGGAACCCATACAATTACTAGTATCCAATGAAATAAATCTTGATCATTCATTAAGTTAAAAGAATGTTTTGAAAAAAATAGTATAAAAACACCATGAATATGTATAATTTATTTTAATAAAAAAACTAATATTCAAGGTTTAAAAACATTTCATTGACATTTAATTAAAAAATAGACTTAAATTATATACCATTAGTTAATTTTTTATAAACTAGTTCCAATGATGTATTTACCAAAAAATAATAAATTGTAATGAGTTAATATTCACGAATAACATATATATAAAAATTTAAAGTGGGTAATTTTAAAACACACGTCTCAATAAAAATATGTACATGAAAGATGAAATCACACTGTTGGGTTAAAGGAATATTGAACACAGTACATGTACCCTAATAGGAATAAATTAAAATTTTACCATCCCAATATCCCTCTTAGACAAACCATTTTCATAATAATCCCTATTGGGAAACAAAATCCATCATTCAATCTCACTCAGTGTAATTTAGAAACATTGCCTTCTAAGCATACAATATAGTGTTGGGATACATTATTCTAATAAATCCTCTCAAACAAGCTATTATATTT
The DNA here is from genome assembly GCA_963277665.1 of Viscum album. NCBI lineage: Eukaryota > Viridiplantae > Streptophyta > Magnoliopsida > Santalales > Viscaceae > Viscum > Viscum album. The sequence continues at coordinate 1,702,360,517 of OY728127.1, forward strand.
GAATCTAACATTTAATTAATATCCATTTAAAATACAATCAGATTTCTAATCCTAACAATAAATATTAAAACATTTAAACAAGTCAAATAACAGAGGAATCCTTCCAAAGAAATAAATTTTGATTCAAAATCTATTTGAAATATTTAATCAAACACGTTTAAGAAAAAAAAATGATTTTCAAGAAAAACCATTATCATAAACACCTTGAATACATCAAAAAAAATAATCATATAAGATAACAATAAATACCTTTAATGTCATATAAAACATATTTATTAAATCTAATCATTGATAAATTAAATAACCTATTTTATTCAAAGAAAAAAATGTTTTAGTAAGATACAACTACTTCAAACACAGTAGAAAATCATCACTATTTTCACAAATAACTACTTTTAGGAAGAGAGGATCATCACAAGATTAATTTTTTTTAGAATTTCATTACCCTATAATTTTATACCATATGATATACCCCATGAGATGGTAGCGTTTGGATACTCCATGAAATGGATATAAAGGAAAATATAATAAAAATAAAGGATGTTATGACTTGCGTTAAGAAAAATCTTCATGATGAAGTGATGCCACACAAAGAGGAAGGGTATAAGAGATGTACATCTATTGAAGAAGGATACACACATGAGTGGGTATAATATAGGAGTGGGTTAGATTAAAAATAAAAAAGAATAAAATATCAATTATAATTTTTATTAAAATTTTGTATGGTTTCATGGTTTAGCCACATGACTTGACCATCCATGTGTCGACCATGTGGGATCTATTATAGACTATATAAAATGTTTTCTTATTAATCATAGGGATTACCCTAATAATTTTCATACTATATATTTCACCAAAGCCTGAAATCAGGTTACATAGATTTATGGTAACCTCAAATAATTGGATCGACCAAACCCTACTCATGTAAAATTTAAATGGTCTCCCTCCTCCCCCATCACTTGTTTTTTGGGGGATATAACTAATTGATAAATACCCATGAACACTGGACTATTTTCTAATAAATAATTTTTTGTACAATTGATACTTGAAAACTATGGAATAATTTTAATACATTATAAAAATCAAAATAAATTCATATCCATTGAGGAACCCTAAGTGCTCACCCTATTATCTAGTACTAAAACACATTCTCTAAATATTATAATTGATATAATGTTAGATAATCTTAATAGGAAATAATTTTTTAATCATTTTAGAATGTTAAACATTACATGTTACATTAATCCCACTATCCCAAGAATGGAAGGATTAATATATTTGAGAATTGGAAATATGAGGAACTAATGATATTATTGATGTACACATTTATCCAAAATATATCAATATAGACTAGAGTGTCATGGTCCTCGATTCCCCTATACTGTTCCCCATGAATTGTTCACCAAATGACCCCATGTGTATCTCCCCAAACTCTAGAGGCTTCCCATAAGCTGCAAGGGCCTAGGCTGTGCCAATTGGGAGAATATTCCCTCACAGATCTAGTATATATAATGGTTAACAATATATATATAGATATATTAAATAAGAGAAGCATAATAATACATAGAGGACAACAAATTTAATAGAATATGAAATGAAATATAAATTAGGATCTGGTGGGAGATGAATTATTAGAATAGATAAAACAATGATTAACTTGTCATGAGTCTATACAAAAATGTATGTTCAAGGGAATAAGGGTACAAAAATATACTACATGATAAAAAAACTACCAAAAATCCAAAAAATGCTACATAATATCTCGAGCATAGACTCATTCATTTTCCCCCAAATCTCCATTATAAATAAAAAAGAAATCAATCAATGGAAGTTTTACGATTCCATTTATCCATATATGGAAGCATAATGTCTATTGGAGTACCAATTGGTGACTAGAAATTTTGTGAGATATAAATCCCAATAGGTGGACACCCATGATGTATAGAAAATTTCATTTCATACTTTAAAAAAAGATATAGTTTACTAGATATAGTAAAAAATCGCAACAAATAAATAACTACATATTGGTCTAAGTTCTCAAACGGACAATTGTCCCATACCACCTGCATTAGCCTATGTTATAAGATTGAATAAAGTAAATTTGCAAGAATAGTTTTTATATAAGGAACCAAATTAAATTATGAAAACCATGGAATTTATACCCCATGCTAGTACATCATATTTGGCTTAATTCCCTTGCCATCATCCTAGTGTTCTAACAATTATTGTGGATGTACACTAAGTGCATAATCAATATCATAGTAATAAGAAAGGATGAATCAAATATATGAAAAAAAAATTCAATAATTCCATTAAATACAAGGTGGATTCTGAGTCCATCCTAGGAGATCAGAAAAAAATCAAATTTTTATCTACAATACGTTCAATATAGTCAAATACCACTTAATTCCATCCCAACAACACAAAAGTCATCTGTAGTGTCAATCGAGGCATAGTAACCCTGATTCCATTCTAGGTATGTTAAATAAGAGAATGAATATCACCCATAGAATGGAATATCTATCTTTCCAATGGGTCCATCAATAATTTCTCCCCTATGGATACAATATCAAATAGGAGTATACGAAACAACTCGGGTAGCCCTTTCCTGGAATGAAAACACATCACCCTTGACGAATCAGGTCATAACCCATCGATCAAAATAAGTCCATTAATTAGTCCTTAAAATAGAACCCATATTCTTTCTTTTCCACATCATGTGTACCATGTATCCAAGGAACATCACTATGAAAAAAATTAATATATATGTATTTTTAAAATGATAAGGCCTATATATAACCACATGACGACAATAGTTATATCAATACAACATGCTTACCATTTGATCTAGTAATGAAATTAAATCAATAAAAAATGGTAGAATACATATGGTTAGGCATAAATCATTTAAAAGAGAGAAATGCATGAGAAAGAGTCATATGACATAGGGAACATCTTGAAATCAATTTAATTCCATCATTCATTATAACATCTTGGTTCAATGTGACGCCCAAAGGTGACCGTAACTGTTTGGTCACATGAAATCAAGAACATTTCAACAAACGCAAGAGGCTTATTACTAGTAGTAATTGATTTGAGAGTGATAGTGGGGAGAATATGCCCTCATTTTCAGAGTTTTAACAGTGGAATAAATTATAATAAATAGTAGAGAAAGTAATTATACTATACAACATGTAAACAGTGGAAGAATGAGAATAAATAAACAACTCAAGCACATATATATAAATTATGGAAATCACATATGTATCGGAAAACATCCAAACAATTCGCAATGCTAGAAATACAGTATTAATCCACGGTAAAAAAATATACCAAATAAACTATAGTAGCATCGCAAGCCTCGGCTAGGTCCAATGATCTCTAGCTCCACATTAATCAAGTATTCTATGAACAACAGAACGTTCCATTATCTATACCTGGAACCATATAATATGTTTTTTAAAGGATTACACAATTATGGTGTGAGACGAATCCCGGTATGAAACCCCCACAACAACTATGCCTAACTATCAGTGAGTATACATAGATGTTAATAATGGAAAATCCATAAAGAGACAATGAGTAGACAAATGTAAAAAAATCCTAAAGATTCCTTTTACATTCATTGGAATTTAATTTTCATCATATAATCAAGTATCACATAAATGGTATATCAGAAAACTACTAAGAGACAAAATCAAAGTTTTTTCTCTATCTAGGAAGATGCACCACAAACATTCAATATTTATATTATCACTCTAGGTTGCTCACATGATCAAACCCCTCTATCCAAGTAATACAATATAATGGAAAAGAGTCTCTAAGGAAGATCTCTCTGTCAATTCCCCCTATGGACTTCCAGAATAAATATAGACTCTCTACGGAAGCAATCAATGTCAATTCCCCTTGTGATCTCATAAAGTAAAATATAGACACTCTAATGGAGTAGTCATTGTTAGTCCCCCCTATGGTCTCCAAGCATGAAATATAATTGTCATTCTAAGGAAGCACTCAACATCAATTCCCAATGTGGTCTAACTACAGCTGTTTCTCACATCATTGTGTAATTAAATTGTGCATAACTATATCAATTAACCCAATGTAATCACAACTACTACATGGATAAACAATCCCAATGCACATCATGAGAATCTAACTAGGAAAAAATTTTCAAACAATTCTATCATATCTAGCAAGGAAGGGAAATAAGAAATTCCTCATAGGCATCCAAGACAAAACGACCCTAATTAATCACACAAGGAAACACCCACTTGGGGTTTTTCTTAATCATGAAACTTCTCATAATATCATACCAACCAACCAATATTTTAAAAATCAGTCTAAGGCAGATAAAATAGGGTTTGATTTCGTTAAACCGAAATACCTAAAACAAGGGTAATCGACACTTTGGAAAATAAAACTCAAAAACCAACAACTAAAGACAACAAACAACTTTCTTTGTCAGTGTACGATTGATATAGTTTAACCACATCCTTTGAATCGACCTAGAACATCATATATAAACTAAAACATAAAAACTGTTCAACCGTGAATAACCCAATAAAGAAGTGGAAAAGAGAGGAATGGATCTAGAAGAAAGAAGGTCTCACTGGTGGGATTCCACCACTCCCAACAACACCTCGATCAGAGCACAGATGTAGTAACTAAAGTAGATCACTGAAATTTGACCATAATTTGCTCTTATGTTTGAGAAATAGGAAGAATAATATGTTTCTAGGGATTAGACGTGACCACACTCTGATATATCAAATAAAATAAAAAGTACACTGTGTGATTATTTATTTTAAAAATTGTGTAAATACCTTAACTGGCCCTGCTATTGGTGTTATCTAGGTAACCTCACACGACCATGTATCAACTATAACACGACTAGTACCTGACTAACCACAGCAACCTGGTACACGAAGTGTACCCCAAAGTACACGGCGTGTACTTCTAAAATTTCCAAAATCTCAACATTTTCTAAAACAAAACCCAAAAAAAGATCCCTATCTATATTAAAGAACCTGGATCATACAACCTTACCCCATTAAGAAAATTGATCCATGAATTTCCCTAACAAGTTTGTGAAGAAGAATCCTCAAACAGCTCCGACCACTATAATTGCACATCAGTCTCCCTCTCCTATGTCTCATCCTGCACTGTGGTTTGCTTCCACCACACCCGTACCAGAGGAAGAGACCAGCCATGGATATTATTCATGCTTAGATCAATAATCCAAATAGTATCCTCCCCAAATGATGCATCCACCTTTAAATCAAACTCCTCATGTTGTAAAACATGATACAATTCTGAGAAGTATCGTTATATCTGAAAAATGTTGAAGTCATAATGGATATCATCGTACCTCTGAGTTAACTACAACCGATAGGCCACCAGCCCACCTTTCTCCAAAATCTCAAATATCCCGATGTATCTCGGTGAATGATTACCCTATATCCTAATCCTCATGTGTCCCAACCACTCTGTTGTATTAATGAAATCATTATCTCTATCTCCAAACTCCATAGGTTATCTCCACAGATCCGCATAAGACATTTGTTGATACTGTGTTTTTAGAAATACTCTTCTAAATCAACTCCACCTTCACAATGGTCTCCTAGACAAGATGAGGTTATATTATAGCTACCTCTATTGTTGGCACCCAATATAGGGTTGATCGACATTGCTTACCATACAAAGCCTCTTAAGGTGCCATATGAATAACCGCTTGAAAAATGCTATTGTAGGAAAAGTATACTAGATGTATATGCTTCCCTGATGAACCACAAAAATATAGGATGCATGCTCATAACATTTACTCTATCACCTAGAAAATGCACTCAGATGATCCATCTTTCTAGGGATGGTACACAGTACTCATAAGTACCAACGTACGCAAATACCTCTATAGTCCCTACCAGAAATGAGAAGTAAAACAATCCTCTCTGTCTAAAACAATAGAGAGTTTAACCCCGCTAAAACCTAAAATCACTCATATGAAAAATATACCAATATAATCAACAATAAAGGTATCTGTCATCGGTAAAAAATGGGAAACATTCATGATCCTAACAATAACTACCCAAATCGTGTCATTTCCTATAGGAAATCACTATTAAAAAATCACGAAATACATCATGAAAGAAATCCATTTCCACTAAAGAATGGGTTACTTATATAAATTTCCTAGTGGTCTATGATGCTCTAAATATACCTGATGAAAGATGGAATATCTCATTATAAAATCAGCAACATCTCTCTTCATACCTGGCCACCAATACAGATGGTGTAGATCTTGGTACATCATTGTAAAAACAGGATTAACTACCCCATATGATGTATAAAAGTCTCGCATCAGCTCCTCATGTATGTCTACCGACACCCATACCTTTCCATGAATGTGAAAGATCTAATCATCCCTGACAATCCACCTAAGAGTATGGTCTTCACCTGACACACCCTCCCAAAAGACTATTCCTTTAGAATCTAATTGATCCTAACTCGCACTCGATCAAGTATAATATAGGTAACAACTATAGAAGGAAGAAACATCGTCACCTTTCTAACATTCCCCTCTAAATTCTTCTTAGAGAATAGATCTATAAGCTGTCACTCACTACTAGCCTCCTAAACCACCCGTATATGATTCCACATGCTTAATGCATCAACCACTTTGTTGCTTTTCCCGGGTGAGTATGCTTGCTCAATTTCAAAACATGTATAGTAATTAATCAAAATTAACCATCTCAAATTAATATCATTCTTAGAAAATATATACCAGAGACTTTCTTGTTTAGTAAAAAGAAAATAATTATCATTCTAATGTTAATGTACCCACAACGCAATCCAGGAACAACTGCTGCCAACTCGAGTTCGTGTGTTGGGTAATTCCTCTAATTTGGCCTCATCTTTCATGACTCGTACAAGACATATCTTCCCTTACATATGTAACACTCCTAGTCCGATATGTGATGCATCATAGTATAGGGTGTAACTCTTTCCCAGATCTGGACAAATCATTATTGGTTCTGAACTCAATCTCCCTTTCATCACCTGAAAGGCTGAATTGTAGGAACCTATCCACATGTATTTTTAACCCCTCTTAGTCAATCTTGTCTATGGAACAACTATTCATGAATAGTCCAATATAAATTCATATTGTTACCAGCTAGCCCCATAAAATGATGTTCCTCAAAGGCATTCTTCAGGTGCTCTTAGAAAAATGCATCCCTAACATTCTCTTGTTCTAATGATACAATTGCCTATTAGATAACATTTCCCAATAAGCGAATCTTGTCAATCCAAAAGTGGAATTTTGAGAGCATAGCTTTTAACTGATTCTCTATTAGTATACTCAAAAAGATGTCTAGATGGATACCACGGTCATTTCGAGTGTGATAGTACACAAATTTTTCATCCACAAAGATGACCACAAAATAATTCATGTTTGGATGGAACAACCGGTTCCTCGGTTCCATAAAAATAGCAGGCAGGTTCGTGATACCAAATGGCATAAACACATACTTTGATAGACCATACACACTATGAAAGGATGTAAGTGGAGTATCTTTTGTTATTATTTGAAACTGATTATAACCTGATCTCAAGTCAATAATTCAGAACAATCGGGCTCCTCGAAGATAATCAACGAAATCATTAACTCCTAGTAAGGGATTTCTATTCATAACATTCAACTCGTTTAGCTTTAGATAATCAATGGAATTCCTAAGGATACCATCCACCATTATTTAAAATAGGATAGGTGAACCCCAAATAGAAGTAATAGATCTGATGAAACCCTTTTTTGTAACTCCTCCAAATTCTTCTTGAGCTCCTACTACTCTAGTGTAGCCATTGCATTGGGATGAACATATAATGGTTTTTACCCTGGAAAAAGTTAGATAGAAACATCTACATCTCGCTCTAGGGTAAAACCAGAAAAATTCATCTGGATTGAAATCATGAAAATGATCGACGGCTGGAGTGAAGTCCTTCTGGGAAGTTACCTGGTCATCCAGATACATACTAGAAATTTGGGCTGTAACACCTCTCATCCCATGTTTCTTTGGTCCAAATCTGCTCACCAAGACATCCAATCCAACCTTATGATGAAACAAACTACCCTATGGTGATGTGAAACTCACCAAATGACAATAAAAATTAGAAACATCCGAGAAGGGAACTCAATAGTCTATTCTGACAATGGCGTCATAGCCTATAATATCTAATGCATAAAGGACCCATACAATGTGATACCCAGCAACCACAATTGGGAACTCCATACATTGATATTAAATAGTAATTTTAATCCCCAACAGTGTTTCCATAGTGATGATATCACTAGAGGTGAAGATATATAGACCATGGCTCTCCACAACAGGCACATATATGAAGCTATGAAATGCCCCAATATCGAAATGAGTAGAATCTAAAACTGAGGAAACCAAAATTTTAACTCAAACTGTAGAGGGTCCAGGATCCTGCTCCTACAAGATATACTCAAACACAAAATCCTAACATATGTAATGACCATCTGGGGATGTTTGAGATCCCTGAGCTAATCGAACCCGCGGCTATTGAAAACCCTTTGTCTAACCACTATGACCATGACCACCACCTCTTTCTAAAAAAATTCATGAACTCATTCACCCTATATGATGTGGAACTAGTGATCTTTCTTTCATACAAGAAGTAAAAAATGGATCCTCCCTCAATAGCTAGTGGAAGGAGGGTGTTGCAGAAACACTAATGATGTCCCATCATACCGCAAGATCAGAACTCGAATGAGTATCTCAGGAACTATGGTTTCTTATGTCCTCACTCCCTGCTCCTGTAGCACACCAATATTCAACCTAATGTAAAATAATACCTTGTTGAATCTATACATGTAGACTCCCTACCTCGATTACTACTATCAGTAGGAAGAATACCAACTCTAGATGCTGAACCACCTAGGCGCACAACACCATAATCTCGTAGCATACAGTTGATAAACAGTTCCTTGTTGACTATATAATCTATATAATTCAACCAGAATATGTTCATATGAGATCATATTTCATTATTGACACCATCCACATACATTCTTTCCATAAATAACTCATCACCCCTATACAATGGGTTGGAAGCATTTCAGCTCTGTGAAGTGAGAAAAATACTCCATGACTAAGAGAGTACCCAACTCCAAACTCATGAACACTCTGGATCAGTCATCCCACAAGGTCTCCCTATAGATGTAGACATAGAATTTATACTTGAACTCTTCCATGCTGATAACTCACTAGAGTCCCCCCTGTGATGTCATATCCCACTATCTCATGGAGGAACCTCGAATCCTATATATTGAAAGATTCACCATCCTCTTAAGAGGAGCCTCTAGATTATTGAAGATGGACATCATGGCTTCCAACCATGGCTCCACAGCCTTAGTTATTCCATCCCCTATGAAAGTGGGAGGATGATACTACTAAAAAACATGAATCAATTATTCCATAGACGGGGCAGGATGCGGTACTCCCAGGAAATTCTGCATCATCCTCATGAAGCCTTCTCAGAAGAGTGCATCATCACCTTTGTATGGAATAACCCCTGATTCCAAGATGGGAACGATTGGAGGAGCCACTGGTAGTCCATAATATACCATTTCTGGTGTTTGTCAATTTCCTTATATCTGGCGTACAATGGGAGGATGCCTCGGTGGCATGACTCTACAAGGTCAAGCGCACTCATCAGTTAATGATTATCAAGGACTAAAACATATAATTGAAAGAAATATAATGAGAAGAAAATAATTAAGTTTTACCAAATGGGGGTACATGACTTTTATATTGTTTACACGACATATTCTCTTAAGCCTTTTCATTGGTGTGTACTCCTGCAAAAACTGGTCATGTAACATCCATACACATGGTGTGTTCATACTGTGAAACTGTGTGTACTAGAATTTGTCCCTCCTACACATTTTATTTTACATGGAAAAACCATAAGGTTCTCTCCTAGGTAACACTACACGACATATTCACCATTCCCACAATGTGTACAACCTATGTTCACAACAACCATGTTTTTTGGTCAAATGGTCGGAGACAGGGTCAAATCTGCATGGCAAGAAGGAACTGGACACCACGTGTACAACCTATGTTTCATCCACCTATGTTATTGGTCACATGTCTAGACACATTAATCATACAAAACATCATGTAGTACATGTATAGAGCATGTGTAACCCAACATTTCCCAACACCATTTCTCTCCTCACATTGCTAGTTACAAGGATTAGGAATACATGGTGTGTACATACAGTACATGATGTGTATCTAATAAAAGTAATTTTCCTCCAAAGCAGAAGGATACATTTGATGTATATATCATCACACAACTTGTATTCTGGTTTTTTTCCAGATAATACTCCTCATTAAATACTTCATAACCCCATAAAAACATTGAAACAGACATTTATGTGCCAAATTATGATCTGTGAGGTCCATACACACCGTGAATCCAAGATTGGAATTATATACATGTATATCACAAATTATAATGGTGTAATCAATAAAATGATCTAAAAAATTCATTTCCATGATGGCCCATAACACCTCATGGGGCAAAGATTGGTATCCATCCATACAAAACATTAAATATTCTAATACCCTATGAAAATAGTATAAATTCTATCCTGATATCTATCACAATAACATGCATATATAGTACAACATCAATAAGAACAAAATACAATTTAGTAATGCACCATAAATGGGATGGCAACATGCATGAAATGTGACCATTAGCAAGTTCCTATAAGATGCATTAGATTGAATGAACTCATATCATTAGGTTTCAATTGAAAAATACCCACAAGGATATCAACCATAATATCACAAATCATGTGAATCACACAACGTCGATATCAAATCAATTAAAACAATTTTAGAACCAGAATAATTGCACTAATCGAGCTAAATTGGATTTTCCTTGTACACGGGTCAACTACTCATGGGAAAAACTTATTACCAACTACTCATTCATTCATATCCATTTCTATATGCTCCAAATAATATGTTAAAAAATAAAATAATGTCCTTTGATACCAATTAGTAACATCTTGGTTTGGGGTACTGCCCAAAGGTGCCCCGTACACAATTGGTCACATTCCCTAATGTGCATTTCCGCAATGGCCAGAGTCTACGAATTAGCTGAGAGGGCCTTGGGTGTGATATTGGGGAAGCTATACCATCCTTGGAAGAGTATGCACAATGAAATAATTAATAATAAATAGTATAGGATGGAATACTATCATACATCAAGTAAACATCGGAATACTAAAAATAAATAAATCACTAGAGCACATATATATAAATGATCCAGGTCACATATGTCTAAGAAGATAGACAAAAAATTACCAATGATGGAAATACTCTACCAACCCATGGTATAAAATAAAAAAATAAACATTAGTAGCATTGAATCCTCATCTTGGTCCCATGATCTCTTCCTCTGAAACAATCATGTACATAATGTAGAAATATACATTCCCTTATTTATACCAGCATCCATATAGTCAGCATGGGTCTAAAATCAGGACAAAATTAGGGTGCGATACGAATCCTTGAAGTCGACCACCACAAGTTCTGTTCCTAACTGTCATTGAGTTTATATAGCATGTAATAATTGAAAAGCATCAAAAATACTAGGAGTATAAAAAATTAACCAAATCCTAAACATTCCATTTACCTTCATTATCAATTAATGTTCATCATTTTATCATGTATCACAAATAGTTGTCTTAGAAGACTTCATAATAATACTGAATCAAATTTAGTTCTTTATCGTGGAAGAAACATCACAAATATTCAATATTTAATTTATCCCTCTAGGTATCCCACATGGTCTTATACCTCTGGACATGTAATGCAATACAAAGGAAAAGGAAATCATTGAATGCACTTACCATCAATTACCCATACATTCTATCCATAATAACTAGAAACACTCTAGATATGAAATCAATGTCAACGCCCCATGTTTTCTCGTAACTTGAACTATTGACACTCTAATGGAGAACTCATTGTCAACCCCCATGTGGTCTCATAGTGTGAAATATAATAGAGACTCTTCGGAATCACTCAACTTCATTTCCGCCAGTGGTCTAACTACACTAAGATCTCATAGACCTGTTCAATTCAATCATGCATAATGATATGAAGTCACCCTAGGTTATAACAACTACTATATGGATTAAAATTTCCTTTTCCAATCATAAGAATTTAAAAACCTGCCAAAGTCAAACAGTTCCATTATATCACGAAATTTGTGGAATCCATCTATTCCTCATAGGAAACCTATACCAAATGACCCAATTTATTCAAACATGGAAACACACCCTTTGGGTGGTTCTTAAATATTAAATTTCACATAATATCACATGAAAAATCCCTTAATCCATCAAATGAACTAAGGTAGATAAAACATGGATTTATTTCATTAACCCAAAATACTCAAAACATAGGTAATCATCACATTGGCATATAAAACTAAACAAAAAACAACGAATAGAAAAAATACACCTACCTCGATGTTGACAGATTTCTATTGTTGAAAAATACACTTTTAATCGACCTAGAACATTTTAGATCTAAGAAAACAAAAAAAAATAATCAACTTTTAATAACTCAATAAAGAAGAGGAAACTAGGGAAGAGGCTCGAAAATAATGAAGGACTCACCAGTGGGATTCTGGATCACCTGGCAGCACCTCGATCGGAGGTCAGATAGATGAACAGGAGGTGCTCAAAGAAATTCGGTTATATGTCACTCTTCTATTCGAGAAACGTAGAAAAGAAGTTATTTTGGGGGGTTAGACACGACCTCTGTCTGATTTATCAAATATAAGAAAAATTACAAGGCATATTAATTTAATGTACACACTGTGTACATACCTCAATCATCCACTGATTTAGGTGTTATCCATGTCAACTAAAATGTCCATGTCTCGTACAATATATGGCCAACACACCAATACATGTGACAACCTTATACACGACGTGTAATCCCACGTTCATGGTGTGTACTTCTAAAATTTCTAGGAAATCCAAATTTTATGAAAAACACCTAAAAACAAGATCCACAAATGAAAAGATGATCTAGTTTCTTACATTCATATTTTGATATTACATTCTCATAAGCTTACAAAGGAATCTCATATAATAGTAATCACATAAACAAGGGTTGATAATTTATATAATTCACTTGTCATCAATGACATTCCAAACTCAAAATCTATCAATTTTTCCAAACAATGCAATTCACATCTCAAAAACATGTTATATTGTATTAGCATAGTGCACATGGAATATGATTACGCATTTGAGTAAAATAGCACTAAAAAGGTATATTTCATGATGTATAAGAATTTAACATAAGGATGATGTATTTAAATATATTGAATAGTGAAATTTCATATGGGAAAAAATTATAAATAAAAATAATCATTTCTAATAGGGGTCCAATTAATTTTTTATAATACTTTTAAATACATTTATCAATTTAATGTCAAAATCTAATGTGAAACCACAATTAAAGAAGAAGGAAATTATGTCCATTTAGGATGGAACACTAAATGGTGTGTCCAAATACCATGAGAACACACTCAGATGGGTTTCATAACTAGGTAAGGTCAAATATGACATGAAAAACCATCATGGTATATTTAAATGGAAATAACAATGATTTTCACAATTTTCCGGCTTATGGCACAATGGCGGTTAAACTAAAAAATGATGAAATGAATGGAAAATGAGTACACACCCTACCTCATAGTCATAGTACACAATGTACCCTCCAAAATCCATAATTCAATAGAAGGGAATAGACTAGAATATTTAAAAAAACCCTTAATATAGGGAAAACATACAATGAACCAAAATAGTCTAACAGATGGAGTGGAAACAAAGGAATAATGGTGTGTAGAATATAGAGCATACATAGTGGATTCTATATCATCTAATGAGGATGAAAATGTATGATTATTAAAGGATATCTCTCAAAACCAAATGAGGTGAGGAAGATGCCACCATAAATGCAAGGAGGAAGAATAATATCGAGTGTAAGAAGAGGGAGGGTTGGAAAATTGGCTTTAAATGTTCATTATGGGATTTTTTTTAATTTCACCCTCAAAAGGAACTGCACAAGATTTCTCCACACGGTATTACCAAGTCATGTAAAAACCATGTGCATGGTTATGTCTCACAGGGAACACCACACTAGCAAGGTGAAAATTTTGAATAACTATGTGAAAATTGTTTGTTTTATTCACAATAAAAAACATGAATACCAATGCATGGTAATAATCCCTAGGTCTCACAGTTTTAGAAAAATTGGGAATTTTAGCCCATTTTCCCCATTTTCGATTCTATGGGCATCAAACAAGCTGTAGACACCCCCAATACCTCATTTATCTTCCTAGGATTCAAATAATGGTCTATTTCCAGGATATAAACCAAGAATTTAGTGGTTACTAACTTTGAATAAATCCATGAAGTTACGAAATACAATCCTTAAAATAAATAACCATTGAGATTACCTTCCCTAGGATGATGAAGATATTCTTATAAAATAAATTACCATTACGCACATATATCAACCTATCAATTTGAGGTCTCATTCTGAATATGTATTTATTTCCATAGCACCCAATCTCAAGGAACTAAAATTCCTTAGAGAACCATCATGCTAGGATAGATGAAATGAATTAGATACTCCTCAGAGGACATAGAATTTTATTTATTGATATCATTATTATAAAAATAATGAGATGAGTATGGATGACACTATCAATTCTTATATATGTGGAAGATATCGTGCATGGAAATGTACCTTTGAAAAAATACAAACTTATAGTCTACCAACAAAAATCTCTCCACTATCTCAAAGGGCCCAACATAATGAGGAGATAAATTTCTCTATCTGTTAATAAATTTGTGTGCTAATCTAGTTGAAGCACAGAGATTGAACCAATGTCCCACCTTGAACTCTAGGGTAATATAATGAAAATCAGTATAGAAAATCGCATGGATTGAGATTTATCAATACACTTATGAATCTAATGGAGTTTCTCAATAATATCCTAAATGAGACAAGGACTCAATATTGTTGCATCACCTAACTTAATCCCGCACAAATGTGGATGGAATGTTCAACTTTATAGGTACACATAATGACAATTATGAATTGTTTTTTGGAAACATTTATTTTAGGAAAACATAAATAGATAAATACACTTATCCATGAATCCTAGAAAATCGAGGATAGAGGACCAAATAATATCCTCTAACACCCAAATAAACATCATGGATGGTCCATTGGTTTGATGGAGATATGTGGTACTCAAGATCACTTTTGAACCAAATGCCTTCTACACCCCTAGAATGAACAACGATGTGAAATGGGCATCTCAGAACAAAATTATAGAATAGTGTATGAAATGAAGTTTTACTATCCCCCGGATGTAATGTATTAACAATTCAATAACAAAGAAGGATTCTCAAATTTCTAGGAAGTGCATGAATTTTCGTAACTTATCGACTATCACCCATACTAAAACTCTACCTTGATGAGATCTCATCAAGACTATCACAAAATCAACGGTGATGTAATTCGATATCCACCCATGATGGAATGTGTCAATAGAAGTCCATAAGTGCACTGATTATCTATCATAACCTACTTATAGGTGGAGAACCAAGAGATAAATCCTACTATCATCCTCACCAATCCTAGCCACCAGAACTGATTACTCATATCTCGTTACATCATGGAATGTCCAATATTAACTTCCCATAACAAGGAGTGAGATTCCCATATCAAAACATCCCATATATCAAATGAAAACAAAAAATTCCCATTGTATAAAAAATTATAACAACCATAGATAACCCATCCAGGAGGTGGGTTCTCTCCTGTGACACATTCCATAAAATTGATTCCCTAAGAAGAAGAAAACTGAACCATTTAGAATAAATCTAGAAGAGAATATTTCACGTTAAATGCTATTAAGACTAGATTCTCATGCTACTATTGAAACTCAATATGAAACCTATAATAAAAATCCAATATCCTCTACTCTCTTATAAGTTACTGGATGGATTGTGTCTGCATTTTATGTCTCTAGAAATCACCCACAACATTTCCTTTAACATGTGTGTATGCAAGCTCAAAATATAAAGGACTGATGTTACTAAACCAATCTGTGCTACTATTGATTCAGGTCTCACCATGTGGAGATATAACATATTTTATTATGTTCCATGTCAATAATGAATCTCTCGCCCAATAGGTAGTGCAACCAATTACAGATATAAAGAACCATTATTAGTAGCTCGATATCATGAGTTGGATAGTTCATCTCATGATACCTCTACTATCATGGTCCATACACAACAACTCGATCTCCTTTCATGAGAATGACTCCCAGAACAATTCCTAATGCATTATAGTAGACCATATAATATTCTCCCGGCTTAGGAAGAATCAAATTTGGAGCTGATTTGAGTCATCCCTTTAAATCCTAAATGTATTTTTCACAAGCTTCAAACCACTAGAACTACACTCCCTTTGTAGTCAATGTTGTAAGATGTACTTCAAATAAGAATAAGTAAAAAAATGAACCATATATAATATCCAGTAATCTATAAAAAGATTCATATGTTGAACACATTCATATGTTATTCCATAGAAACCATGATACTTATAGAGTCCCAGAGTTTGACGTACATGGACATTACATTACTTTTGCGGAATACTTAATACATAACAAAAACAAACACACAAGGACCGTAATAGTTTAGTGTCTTTGGAAACTCTGAACATAATCTTATAATCATGGTGAAAGTTCTTCAACATCTCCCACAAAGATCTTCCCCTTTTTTTCTTACCTAAAACATTTCTTTATATCCTGGTGAATATAAAACATATAAAGGGTGAGCTCAATTCCTCAGTAAAGGTAAAAATAGAGAACATAAAACTATCCATAAACATTTGAATTAAAAACCTTGAACATAATATCTAAAAATCAAAATCCTCAGCAAAGACATATATATTGGAAGTACAAATGGCGTAAATCCTAAAGGAACATCAATCATGATAAAATATTATGTGAATAAAACATGTAATTTTGGAAAACAATT
The DNA here is from genome assembly GCA_963277665.1 of Viscum album. Taxonomy (NCBI): domain Eukaryota; kingdom Viridiplantae; phylum Streptophyta; class Magnoliopsida; order Santalales; family Viscaceae; genus Viscum; species Viscum album. The sequence continues at coordinate 1,702,377,699 of OY728127.1, forward strand.
AACCACATGATATGATTTTCATAGTAGCCAATTCACTGCTGCCAAGACCATCTATGTGGACAAAGTCCCTTTCTAAATCGAGTTCACTCCTCGTTCCAGTTCTGTATTACTTAACCGGATTAACATACCATTCCAGCCATTTCTATCTCATGAGATATAAATATTTACCCAAAGCATTAGAGGGAGATATAGGTCCCACTCGTATTATAATTAAATCATTCTTACTTGTGCCACAACATAAACATTAATCATTCAACATAACCCAAAGAATAAAATGGTATTCGTAAACATCATCCCATCATAACATAATCCATATAAAATAAAAAATGGAAATCATTAAATTATAAGAAAAGTGAAACCATGTAAATCATAGTGACATTATACTTGAAAAATACACATATGAAATAATTCCATCATATATGGAAAATAGTTTTGATAAAATACTTGAAATACATTCTTGAGGAAAAAATCGTTTCTTCTTCAAAATCATTTTATTTTCAAAAAATTCCATGAAATTTTAAAAGAAATGTATTTTGATGAAAATATTAATTAAATCTTGTAGAGTAAGCTTCATGATAATATGGAATTATTAAACCGTAAAAATCTTTTCATGCAGTATAAGCTAAAAAACATTCTTCTCGTACTTTTGTAGGAAAAGTAAATAAGTACCTTGTATGGTAATCAAAAGAAAGATTCCTTACATACCATGTAGTAAAAGTAAAAAATGGGTAAAAAGTAAATTCAACATAAATGATACCATTTTTATAAAATAGGTACATGGATGATAAATATAACCCTAATAAATACTTATGAATAAACAATCTCGAATAAAAATGAGATTGGAAAAGTTATCCCTTACCTTAAGTCTGATATGCTTCGTACGTATCCGAAACTACTTTATAATTATTTAAATAATGTCATTTACTTATTAAAAAATCATATTCATTGTTATGATATCATATATGGTTCACTTATTACTTTATATTAGTCGTTCTTTTGTAAATTTCATGTTAAAGCAGCGTTTTGGGTAAATTCGTTTTACTTATCGTACGTGTTTGGACTTGTTGTTCTTGATGTTATTATTACTTATATCATGATTTAATTACATCCTTAATTTAAACCCTGATTTTTATATCATATATATTCAGTATATATATATAATAGATAGATAAATGAAATGAAATACACCGTTCATGGAGACAGTAGGTCGTACCTACGCATGAACGCTATTTTACTTTCCTTATAGAATTGAATTGAATTAAGTAGGCTAAATAAATAAATATATATATATATATAGATAAATCCAGTAGCTTTATCAGCTCATATATTTCATTAATATTAATTATATATAATTTATAATCATTCTTAAATGGTTAACATGGTGAATGAATCTCATCGCGTCGTGGAGACGGTAATCGGTACGTACGCACAAGCGATGATATCGTTCCCATAATAATTGAATAGAATTAGAGTGGATGATATAATATCACAGAATCAGTATGATGTTATAATAAATATATATATTTATTCTTTATATCATTATACCCACCCAATTAAGGTGGTGGTGGAAAAACTGATTACACCACAGCGTGGAGACCGTAATCCGTACGTACGCAAGCGCGATGATTTCGTTTTCATTAGGATGGATAAAAGTTGAAATATGGTTGTTTAATATTTATAATAACATATCAGTATACAAGTAATACTGATTTTATTACGTTATAATAAAACAACTAAATAAGAGTATGTACAAGAAGAAAGAAACTTGAAAGAGTCGGTAGAAGAGATTACCTCTTCCTCGACACACCTCCTTTAAACTTCTTATTAGCGCACTAGAGTTGGTCTTTTGAGAAGACCAGAACCTCTATGATATAAATATAGAGGTTGATAAGAGTAATTGTCTAGGGTAGGACGAACTTCAAGGCTCAAAGGGTGTGAAGAGAAGAGGGAAGAGGTGCCCTTTTTTAATGGAGGAGAGGGGCACCTTAGGAAAAACATAAAATATTATTTTATAATAAAGTTATATTCGGTTTTAAATAGCTCCAAATTGATTTATTTCAAATATAAAATGGGGATGGGTCAAAATACACTCAATAAATATGTTTTAGACAAGTTTAGATTACTATTTTAACCTTATCTTTTAGATTTAACTCTAAGTTAAATAATTTAACTTTTATAGTGTCTTCTTGGTTTCTTAGACTATATGGTTAATAAACATACAATAACAAAACAAAAGAACCCAAAGTAGTTCATTATTAATATATATAACCTTATCTAAGTAATTTGGACGATCCTTATATTTTTAGGAATATAATAACAATTAAAAATATAATATTTGTTTAAAACACTATTTTATGTAAATTTTGACACTACTTGGTAATTGATTTTTGGGAAAGTCAAAACAACAAGATTAGTTAGAAAAAAGATAATTGAATAAATAATAACATGTCATATTAACCTATAAAATTAGTTTAATTCATAAATAGTCTCAAATTACATTTATTTGGTTATTTATAACATCAATTATGTTAATATTTCATTAATATGGTAATTACTGCATCATCATTGTGTCATAAATAAATTAAATTATATAAGGTATAAAAATTATAAATAAAATAAAATTATGTATAAATGAATTTTTATTTATAATTATTATTTATAGTAGAATTTATATTATTCATAACCCTGTATTAAAAATGTTTTAGTTATTAAACATTGTTTTTAACTATTTTAATTAATCTTTAAATAAAATAATAATAAATGTCCTAATCTAATCCAAGGGCACTGAAAGGGTAATATTTTACCCCTAAGGTTTTTTGGTCGAACTACACTTATCCAATAGAATTAGGACATGTGTTAGGGTAATAATACTATAATATTTACTCTTAATTACTCTATTTACTATTAACCATGGTAAATAAAAGTAAAATATTACAATTCACCAAAAAAAAAATTTATCTTATTGAACCAAATTTTACTCCTTGATATTAACCATGTCTCCCATATTTTAGAAATTACACTCACAGAAGTGGGAATATTAAGTTTTATGTAAATTTTCAAATTCTCCTTGGAGGTGGGTAAAAGACGGTGAAATGTTCAATGAAATTTTTATATATCTAATATTATTATAAAATGACTCAAATGAATAAAATTGAAGTTATATAGGTATTATGTATCAATTTTTACCTAAAATAAATTTAAATAAAATAACTAATTATTTAAATAAAAAGTCTGATTTTAAATAGTAACCCAGTTTTTTCACTATTCATCAAAAATTGAAAGATTTCAGAAAAATATCAAAAATTCACCCTAGGCTAATCTCGATATTCCGAATCCAAAAATGAAGTTAATTTTGAAAGATAAAATTTATATAATTTCAAAAATTGGGTATTACTATTCATAACTACTAGATTATATAATATTTTAATAACATATCATTGTTTAGTGAATGTCGGTATACGCTATCGTGGAAGGTCACGATTTCATGTAATGCAAGCCAAGTCAGGGATTATTGTAGTTCAAGATTTATTTCATGTAGTGTACAACACAAGGCATCAAGGAAATATAAAATCTCAGGGTGTTACATTCTACCCCCCTTAAAATGAATTTGACCCACGAAATTCGTTGGGGTTATAAATGGTTTAATATTTGAAAGATTCATTAATAGAAACCCACATCGTAAAATTTAATACCAAAACATATCTTTAAAAACTAATGTATGAAACGTAATGGTTACCCTAATTAACTAATCATTGGATTTCCACATAGTAGATTATAGGTGAAAAGATGGAAATGGAAGAGAAATCTAAAAATAATTTTTTGATGGAGAGTGGTGGAGAACATGGCTATGAAAATGCCAATAATCACAAAGCCATAAATTTTTTATGATCTAAGGTACCATCTGATTCATCAGATATAAGGGAACTAGGACAACATTTTTGGTATTCCAGATCATCTCCCTAATGTTGAAGAATTTGAATTATAAGAAATACATACATTATTTCAGTATAATATCACCATTTTTCGTGACTTGAACAATTTCCACTTCATCTCTTAAATAAATGATGTTTAATTTTTCATTCGTGAAGTGTTAGCAGATCAAGTGATAGAGTGATGGGTCATTCAATTTGTCTCAAAAAAAGGTTAGAAAAAGTTAACAAATATACATAAGTGCATTTATAATATTATATGGTTTCTATATATCATGCCACTTAGTAAATTAAAACTAATCTATACTAACCAAGGACTTCCTGTAGGCCTGTGGTAGGTGATAAAGGCATGTCACACTATGGTTGTGGGTTTGATTCCCACATCATTTTCCGACGTGATGGGTTGTCCCTCTTCCTACATGTTGTTCTTTTTATAAAACTAAATTATTATAACATTCCATAAATAATATCGATAAAAGTTCTAGCGTTAAACAACACTGACTTATGTCCAATAAAATCCATTCTAAACATTATGCTTGTCCAAAATAAATCTGTCCAAGCTCATAGTATAAAGAAAATAATTACTAGAAATTTCATCTACCGAGCATGTGAATACCATCATTTATACCACATATATCATACGATATATCTTGTTGGTAAAATTAAAAACATATGAATAACTTAATCAGGTATTCTCTTAAAAAATGAATATCCATTGAACCTTAGTTAAAACATTAATGTTGTCAAAATTTAACTCTTTCCACATACCAAAATCCCAAAAATTATATATACTTAAACCATAATATCACTTAGTCCTTATATCAGTCATGATATCATGAATACAATTAAACATTTCATTTTCTCCTTATCGTATCATCTTCTTTCCAAAATCACATTTCATGGTTACCAGTACCATATATTTATTGAAAACCACAATAGACCAATACATAAATATTCCAATATTCCAGGATAATATATACAACATTATTTTGGAATCCCATTACATAAAAACTTAATAATTCCACCACATCGTTGTCATATTCAGCATCGCCAATATTGATCGCATGTGACTTCCCTTTGTCCTTTTCCTTAATAGATTGTTGATGTCGATCATCATTAACCCTTGGATTAGGGGATTGGTTAGAATAATGTCCCATTTCCTTGTACATGAAGCATTGAACTGTTTCTGGTGCTTTATCTACAGTCATCTCTTTATTCACATCATTAGAAACCCTTTTTCCATTACTTTGACACTCAGCTACTTGATGACTTTATTTTCTACACTAAAAAAAATTTCAAGTCCCTTGAAGACAATGTTTACCATGCTTCTTTCCACACTTTGAGCAAAATGAAACTTTCACCTTCTTGTCACCATTATTCTAAGGTTTTTCCTTGAACTCCATCTTTAGTTTCTTGTCAAAACCATGAGAAGGAAATGTTACACCTATTTCCAGTTCTTCCTTGATAGTACAACTCACAATATCTTCATAGCTACTGAAGTCTCTTATAGCCAATACCCTTCAAAGACTTGGCTTTAAGCCACTGAAAAATTGATCAACTTTACTTTCTGGTTGGATAATAAAACCAGATGCATACCTTGAAAGTCGTGTACAATTCTCTTTGTATATACCATTTGATTCATCATCCTTCTGCATAAGCTCAAGGAACTCCTTTTCCAACTCTGATCGAAGAATAAGAGAGAAGTACTTACTGAAAAACAAGTTCTTGATCTCATCCCATTCCATGGATTCAATTTCATCTTGGGGACTTGTATTCTTAATTAGAGTCCAACACTGGTCTGATTCACCTTCTATATGGTAAAAATCTAGAATGACTCTATCATGTTCTGAACAACGAAGTATGGAAAATATAATTTCAATGGTACTAATCCATTTTTCAACAACAAGTGGATCAGAAGACCCATTGAAAGAAGGTGGACATTGCCTCATTTAGGACTCAATAGAATATTGTTCCCTTCTCTGATCATTTGGAAATCTAGAATGATTCATAGCTTGTGTAAGTATAGTAATAAGATTTTTCACTCCATATCCCATCACATTTGGTTGTTCTGAAGGATAATCTTTTAATTTTCAATTAAATTGATCAACACGGTTCCTTCGGGTTCCATCCATTGTCTAAAACCCAAAAAGAATAGTGTGAGAGGAAAATGTCATGATAGGGAAAACAACATAATAAAGGGGGATTATCTTTAATATCTCACTTCTTAGTTTAAAATTTGAGATCGTTACCATATTTCTAGGACAATAACCTATACATATACATATCCTTAGGGACATCCCTAGACATACATTAGAAATACCTCTAGGGGTTTCACTAAAGTTTTTGCATCCTAGTTTCTAAAGGTCAACTAAACCTTTCCTTTGATACCAACTGTAGAGAACCATAGGTTTACTTACTTGGACATTACATTACTTTTGAAGAATACTTAATACATAATAAAAACCAATACACAAGTACTGTAATAGTTTAGTGTCTTTGGAAACTCGGAACATAATCTTCTAATCGTGGTGAAAGATCTTCAACATCTTCCATAAAGATCATCCCACTTTTGTTTTCATACCTAAAACCATTATATATATCCGGGGGAAAAGAAAAAATATAAAGCGTGAGATCAGATGCTCAATAAGGGTAAACATAGAGAACATAAAACAATCAATAAACATTTGAATGCAAAAACTTGAACATAAAATCTAAAGATCAAAATCTTGAGAAAAGACATAAATCATTGAAGTACATAAGGCATATATCATAATGTAACATCAATCAAGATAAAATAGCATGGTAATAAAACATTTAATCACCGAAAACCATTAAGAACATTATATGATTTCCACAGTAGCCAAGGCATTTCTTCCAAGACCATCTTAGTGGAAAAATTCCCTTTCTGAATTGAGTTCACTCCTCATTCCAGTCCTGTATCACTGAACCAGATTAACTTACCATTCTAGCCATGTCTATCTCATGATATATAAATGTTTACCCAATGCATTGGAGGGAGATATAGGCCCCACCCATATCATAATGAAATCATTCTTACTTGTTCCACAACATAAACATAAATCATTCATCATAACCTGAAGAATAAAATGGGTTTCATAAACATCATCCCATCATTACATAATCGATATAAAACAAAAAAATGGATATAATTTTATCATTAGAAAAGTAAAACCAAGTAAATCATAGTGAAATTATACTTGAAACATAATCATATGAAATAATTCCATCCTATATTGAAAATGGTTTTGATAAAACACATGAAATGAATTCTTGAGGAAAATATCCTTTCTTCTTAAAAATAATTTTATTTTCACAAAATGCCCTACCAATTCCTCTTATCAACCTCTCTAGTTAGATTATAAAGGTTCTGGGCTTCCCAAAAGACAAACTCTAGTGACCTAATAAGAAGTTTAAATGAGCTGCGTTGAGGAAGAGGTAATGTCTTCTACTGACTCTTTCAAGTTTCATTCTTCTTCTACTTCCTCTTCTTTAGTTGTTTCATTATAAAGTAATAACAACAGTATTACTTATATACTGATATGTTATTATAAATATGAAACAACACTATTTAACCTTATATCCATCTTATGGAAAAAGAAATCATCACGCGTGCGTACGTATGGATTATCGTCTCTACGCGGTGGTGTTATCAGTTTTTCCACCACCACCTTACTTGGATGGGTATAATGGTGTAACAAATAACTGTATATAGTTATTATAACATCATACAGATTCTGTGATATTATATCATCCACTCCAATTCAATTCAATACTTATGATAACGATATCATCGCTCGTGCGTACGTACGGATTACCGTCTCCACGATGCAATGAGATTCATTCTCTATTTTATCCCTTCAAGAATGATTATAAAATATATATAATGAATATTAATGAAATATATTACCTGATAAAGCTTCTATATTTATGTATATATAGATATTTCATCCACTTAATTCCATTCAAGTCAATAAGGAAAGGAAAACGACATTCACGCGTACGTACGGCCTACCGTCTCCATGAACGGTGTATTTCATTTCATTTATCTATATATTATATTTATATACTGAATATATATGATATATAAATCATGATTTACATTCTGGAAGTAACTAAATCATGATATATGTAATAATAAAATCAAGAACCACATGTCCAAATACATTCAATAAATAAAATGATTTTACCCCAAAAGATGCTTTAACATGGAATTTACAAAATAACAACTAATATTACGTCATAAGTGAAACACATATGATATCATCCATGTCTCTGTTTTATAAAAATGGTTTCATGTATGTTTAATGTCCTTTTTATCTATTTTTTACTTTTAATGTTGCGTAGAATAATTTCCACAAAATGAACATGAAATTGTGTGTAACAAGAGCCAAGAATAGTGCTGCGTATACTGCATGCGAATACAGTGTTGAATATAGTTCAAGATAATCTTGGTGTAGTGTATAATAGAAGAAATAAATGAAATTAAAATAATATATCTCATAAAATCTATTGGTTTTACATTCTACCCCAATTAAAATGAATTTTTCCCTCGAAATTCGTCGGGGTTATAAATCGTTTACTACTTGAATTTTTCATTCCTAGAAACCCAAATTTTAAAAGGAATAATAAAACATAATTTTACTTATTAAAGTAAGAAATTTAACAGTAATAACAGGGTTTCAACATAGGATAACACAGTTGGAAATATGTAAATAGAAGAATAATATGACCATCATGTGCTGATGGAGAGTGGTAGAGAACATGGATATGAAAAAGCCAACAATCACAAAGCCAAATTTTTTTGATGATCTATGGTACTATCTGATTCATCAGATATAAGGGCACCAGAAAAAAAAATTTGGTTTTCAAGATAATTTCCCTAAAGTTGATGTATTTGAATTTGAATAAATACTTACTTTATTTTGGTATAATCTCACCATTTTTCGTGCCTTGAACAATTTCCACTTCAACACTTAAAGAAATGAAGTTGAATTTTTCATTCCTAAAGTGTTGGTAGATCGTGCGATAGAATGATGGGTTATTCCATCTGTATCAAATGAAATGTTATCAAATGTTATCAAATATACATAAGTCCATCTATGGTGAGGTTAATCATATATGTTCCCAAAAATGGACTTATACTTCATCTATCATACCGCTTAATAAAATAAAACTAGTTTCTACTAACAAGGGACTTCCTGTAGGCCAGTGGTATGAGATAAAGGCTTATCGCACTTCATTTGAGGTTTCTATTCCCACAACCTTGTTCGACGCGGGTTTTCCTTTTTCTAAAACTATACTATTATAACATTCCATAAATAATATCGAAAAACAAGTTCTATCCTTAAATAATACTATCGTATGTCCAACATAATCCATTCCAATATTTAGACTTATCCAAAATACATCTGTCGAATCTCATAGTATAAAGAAAATGATTACTGGAAAGGTACAATAACAAGAACGTGAATACCATCATTTATCCCCCATATATTATAAAATAAATCTTGTTGGTCATATTCCATACATGTGAATACCATAATTATGTATTCTCTTGAAACATTAAATACAATAAAACCTTAGTGAACACATGAATTTTTTCCAAAGTAAACTATTTCAACATACCAAAATCCAAAAAATTCTATATACTCAATCCATTATATCACATTGTCCATATATCAATAATGAGCTCATGAATACTGTCAAACATCTCACTATCTCTTTATCCCTTCATTATGCGCATATCTTCTACTTTCCAAAAATATCTCAATAACCTTTCGTTGTTATCGATACCATATACTTTCAAATACATTGGAAAAAACAATCGTGTAACAATACTTATATGTGTCTTTATTCCATAGTACCATTACCTATACAACATAACTCTTGATAAACATAAATCATTCCACTACCTTCTTAAACTATTGACTAAGCTTCAAAAATTCTTTTATCCCACATATCATTTGTAGACTCTTCATCATCATCAATATAAATACTACCCATACAACCATGATGATTCTCTTCCTAATACTGTCCCTTAGGGAATTGGTTTTCATAATTCCCGTACATTCCACATTTAAAACATTTAACTGTTGTTGATGTCTTAGCAATACCATTATCCTTGTCCATGGTGTTAACTGAACCTTTTACTTCGCAATTACTCTCTTTCATTACTTCTTTTCCACACCCAAAGCATCTTCCAGTTCCTTTGAAACATTCTCCTTGATGGCTCTTCCCACATGATTTACATGAGTGAAATTCAACTTTCATTCCTCTATGATAAACATAAAACTCTTTCTTTATCTTATTGGTTGAGTCAGGAAACATACCAATGTTGAGATTATTAATCATGTTATGAGATTGCTGATTAGGCATAATAACAATGTTTCACCTTCCAAATACCATTTCATTTGCTTGATCATGAAGAATATCATTCCATTTTCCATTATATTATCTATTAACATGAATCATCTAGTTTCAAGCCATTTTCTAAAATCCAAAAATAATAGTGTGAGGGGAATAAATCATGCTAGAAAAACAACATAATAAAGGGGGTTTACCTTAAATATCTATGATCATAGGTTTAATTCTATGATCATTACTATATTTCTAGGATTATATCCTATACTTTAATTTAACCTTAGAGACATCCCTAGACATACCTTAGAAATATCTCTAGGGATCTCACTAAAGTTATCACATCCTAGTTTCCAAAGGATGACTAATACATCCCTTTGATACCAACTATAGAGACCCAATCTTGACATACATGGAAATTACATTAGTTATTCGAAATACTTAATAAATAACAAAAACCAACACTCAAGGATCATAATAGTTTAGTGTATTTGGAAACTCGGAGAAAAATATTCTAATCATTGGGAAAGATCTTCAACATCTCCCATAAAGATCGTACCCTTTGGTTTTCTTACCTAAAACCTTTCTTTATAACCTGGGGAAAATAAAACATATAAAGGGTGAGCTCAAATTCTCAGTAAGGGTTAGAATGTAGAGAATAAAAAAATACATATACATTTGAACTTAAAAACATGAACATAATGTTTAAACATCAAAATATTGAGAAATGACATAAAACATAGCAGTACATAATGCATAGATACATAAATCATGATAAAATATCATGGGAAAAAACATGTAATTGTGGCAACCATTAAGAACATGATATGATTTCCCTAGTAGCTGAGGCATTGCCACCAAAACCATCTTAGTAGACAAAGTCCCTTTCAGAATTAATTTCACTCCTCATTCCAGTCCTATAACACTGAACCGGATTTACTTACCATTCCAGCCATGTCTATATCATGAGATATAAATCTTTACCCAATGCATTGGAGGGAGATATAAGTCCAACCCATCTCATAATGAAATCATTATTACTTTTTCAAAAAAAATAAACATAAATCATTCATCATAACCCAAAGAATAAAATGGTTTTCAAAAACAACATCCCATCTAAACGTAATCCATATAAAAAAATGGATATCATTTCTTCATAATAATAATCAAACAATATATATAATAGATACATTATAATTGAATCATATTCATAGTGTCATCTTAGATGGAAAATAGTTTTGACAAAACACTTGAAATGAAATTGTGAGGAAAATATCCTTTTTTCAAAATAATTTTTATTTCAAAAAATTCCATGTAACCATGAAATTATTTAAAGGAAGATTTATGAAAATTCGTCTTTATGAAATCGTAAAAATCAGTTCATTCCATAGAAGTTAAAAAGTCATTCTTCTTGTACTTTTTCCAGAAAAGTTTAAAAGTACCATAAATGGTAAACATAGGAATGATTCCTTCCATACAGTGTCGTAAAAGTCAAAAAAAGGTAAAAATGGATTTAAACATACATAGAAGATTACTAAAAATTTTATGAATACATTTTTATAAAACATGGACATGGATGATAGACATAACCCCAGTAAATACTTACGAATAAACAATCTCAGATAAGAATGAGATTGGACTAATTATCCCTTACCTTATGTATAATTTCTTCCATATGTGTTTGAGACTCCTATATAGTGGGTTTAAACATATTATTAACTTGTAATAGAACCATTATAATATTCATGATATCATATATGGTTCACTTATGTATTTATATTACCCGTTCATTTGTAAATTCCATGTTAAAGCAGCGTTTTGGGTAAAATCGTTTTATTTATCGTACGTGTTTAGAATTGTTGTTCTTGATATTATTATTACTTATATCATAATTTAATTACATTCATAATGTATATAATGATTTATATATCATATATTTTCAGTATATATATATATAATAGATAGATAAATGAAATGAAATACACCGTTCATGGAGACGGTAGGCCGTACGTACGCATGAACGTTGTTTTCTTTTCCTTATTGACTTGAGTGGAAGTATGTAGATTACATATATATATATATATATATCCAGTACCTTTATAATGTCATATATTTCATTATTATTCATTATATATACTTTATAATCATTCTTGAGTGGTTAACATGGAGAACGAATCTCATCGCGTCATGGAGACGGTAGTCTGTACGTACGCACGAGCGATGATATCATTCCCATCATTATTGAATAGGATTGGAGTGGATGATATAGTATCATAGAATCAGTATTATGTTATAATAATCATATATAGTTATTCTTTACAATTTTATACTCATCCAAGTAAGGTGGTGGTGGAAAAACTGATTACACAACGGCATAGAGTCGGTATTCCGTACGTACGCACACGCATTGATTTTGTTTTCTATAGGATGGATAGAAGGGGAAATGGGGTTGTTTAATATTTATAATAACATATAAGTATATTAGAGATACTGATGTTGTTACTTTATAATGAAAAAACTAAAGAATAAGAAGTTAAAGAAGAAAGAAACTTGAAAGAATCGGTAGAAGAGATTACCTCTTCTTCGACACACCTCTTTTAATATTCCTCTTAAGGCAATAGATATGGTCTTTTGAGGAGACCATAAACATTATGATATAACTAGAGTGGTTGAGAAGTGTAATATTCAGGGTTTATCCAAGCATCAAGGATCAAAAGGGTGTGAAGAGAAGAGGGAAGGGGTTCCCTTTATATAAGGGTTTAGAGGGCGACCTCAAGAAAATATAAAATATTATTTTATAATAAAGACATAATCAGTTTTTAATAGCTCAAAATTGATTTATTTAGAAGATAAGTGGGTATGTGTCTAAATACTTTCAACCAATAGGTTTTAGACATGTTTAGGTAACAATTTTGTCCCTATCATTTAGATTTAACTATAAGTTAAATAATTTAACTTTTACAGTGTCTTTTTGTTTTCTTACACTATAGGGTTAATAAACATACTATAACAAGCCAAACAAACTCCAAGTGGTTCCTAATAAATATATAAATCCTAATTTAAGTAATTTGGTCAAACCTAATATTTTTATGAATAAAATAACAATTAATAATAAAATAATTGTTTTAAAATCTTTTTTATGTCAATTTTGACACTATTTGGTAATTGATTTTTTGTGAAAATCATAACAACATGTCATATTAACATATAAAATTATTTGAATTCATAAAAAGTCTAAAATTAAATTTATTTTGGTATTTATAAAATCATTTATGTTAATATTTCATTAATAAGGTAATTACTACATCATCATTGTGTCATAAATAAATTAAATTATTTAATGTCTAAACAATATATATAAAATAAATTTATGTTGTAAATATTTTTATCTTTCTAATGATATTTATATTAGATTTTATATTATGTATAACCCTATATTAAAAATGTTTTAGTTATTGAACATTGATTTTAACTATTTTAATTCATCTTTAAATAAAACAATAATAAATGTCCTAATCTAATCCAAGTGGACCGAAAGGGTAATATTTTATCCCTAAGGTTTATTTTTGTCGAACTACACTTATCCTATAGAATTATGACATGTGTTAGGGTAATAATAATATAATTTTTACCCTTAATTACCCTATTTTTTTAACCGTGGTAAATAAATTTAAATAGTTACTATTCACCAAAAATTATTTTTATCTTATTGAACCACATTTGACTCCTTGATATTAACTGTGTGTCTCAGATTTTTGAAATTCCACTCACAGAAGCAGTAAAATTATGTTTTATGTAAATTTTCAAATTTTCATAGGAGGTGGGTAAAAGACGGTGAGAAGTTCAATAAAATATATATATATCAAAAATTATTATAAAATGACTCAAATTAATAACATTGAACTTTTATAGGTATTATCTTTCAATTTTGATCTAAAATAAATTTAAATGAAATAAATAATTATTAAAATAAAAAGTTGGTTTTTAAATAGTAACCTAGTGTTTTCACTATTCATCAAAAACAGAATGTTTTCAGAAAAATACCAAAAATTTACCCTAGGCTAATTTCAATATTATGAATCCAAAAATGAAGTCTATTTTGAATGATAGAATTTAAAAATTTCAAAAAGTGGTTATTACTATTCATAACGGCTAGTTAACATATCATTGTTTAGTGAAACTCGGTATACGCTATCGTGGAAGGTCTTGATTGAGTGTAATGCTAGACAAGTCAGGGTTGCTTGTAGTGCAAGATCCATTTGGTGTAGCGTACAACACAAGACATCAATGAAATATAAAATCCCGTAGAGTTACAATACTCATGTAATCTGGATCAACTAACACTCATATCTCAGATATGATATGACCAATTATGTGATACTCACTACTACAAAAAGGGGAATTTAATGTGCTTCCTATATATCTGGTGCTATCTTAGTGTAGTCAAAATAATCCCATGATGATTTGGATGGTCATTTCGGCAATGGTAATACACTAAGATGTCATATTGATGACTAAAATAATGGAATAAATATATAGGTGGAAACCAGATTCATAAAATCCATAATGCCCATAGGCATGTTAATCATAATGAATTATATAACCATGAACTCCAACATAATGTATATGCACAACAATGATTTATGTGGTACGTATGATGGTCCCACACATACTTGATGATCTCCTGACCTAAAATCATTACTATAGAAAACCATTTCTCCTATGAGGTGGTACAAGAGGCCTTCTATATGAGGAAAAGAATAATAGATCGATAATGAACTTTGGTTCAACCATTTATAATCCACAGAAAATCAAAGGTATCCATCCTCCTTCTTATAAAAAAGGATAGGTGGACCTCATGGTGTTGTGTAGATTCTTATAAAACACATATCCACAATGTCATGAAGGTGCTTCTAGAGTTCCTCAAGCTCTGTATGTGTCATCCTTTAAGGAGAAATTGAACTATTTATGTTCTTAGAACAAGATGTATAGTAAACCCAACATCTCTCATTGGATGTAATCTATTGAAATTACTTGGAAAGACATCCCTCAACTGATCCACAACTAGTGGGAATTCCACTAGCTTCATTCCATGATCACCTTTAAAGAGATACACGTTTAATGTGTCACTATTACAAGCCCATATCGCTCGTGTCTGGTTGGATCTTCCATGATAACACATTTTCCATGAGATATCTCCTGACTAACCAAAGAAGATTCACTCTGGTGGAACAAAAATTTTCAAGACTGAACGCCTCAGTCATGACAATTTCCACCTCACCCTGATCGGTTAGTAGAATACCAACTTCCAACCTAACATGGAGTCATTGATCTTGTACCTAATTTAGTTCTTACTAAGTATCCTCTTCAATCAAATGTTAGAGGAAAAGAATGTATGAAGTTCTAATGATGACCCATCCTGTTTCTCATGCACTGGGTATTTAATGGTATATACTTCCACACTGGTGATGTAGTTTATAGAAATTAATATGTTTCTTGTGTTTGGAATCACACCCATGTTCACCCTCGAAATGATGCTTTCAGTGACCAGATAAACCATCACCCAGATATGGAACAAAAATGCCCTAGATGACCCTGCCAAACTCTGAAATATTGTACCATGTAATTTAGGAATGGTTCAATATCTATGTAATTTTATTCCACAAAAATAAATTCCCCGACAAGAAGAAAACATTCGCATACTTGTCCTAAAAAATATTCACCGTCATCAATTCATCACCGATCAGAGATGGAGAAAATCACTGAATCTTGGTGAAATGAGAAGAATACTCAAGAAAAATTAAGGATCCTTGATGAAGATGCATGAAATACCTAGAAGGATCTTATCATAGAGTATGAAGAATGAAATGATCATATGTAACCTACTAAATGTATGGCTATACCATACATTGATAACACTCCAACTGAGAAAATACATCCGACCAATGCTTTGTAGATTCAAGAAACATATAGGTTCTGAGATTGAACCTCCACTATGGAGGAATCTCAAGACGTCCAAATATGGATTTCATAGCATATATCATTGACTCTGTTTCAAGGGGATCGACATCCCCCAATAAGGTAGGAGGATGCTACTGTTTAAAATTGGTGTATGCTCTACCATAGTATAGTTGGGCATGGGGACTCCATGAATATACTGAATGGGCTAAAGAAAACTATCCTTGAAGATAGAATCAGCACCTAGTGGAAGATCAACAAGAGGTTCCTATGAAAGTACTATTGGAGGTATAATGGGTTTCTAAGGATCCACCATATTCTGAGTGTGCTCATCACCAATCACTTTGCGTACATCATTAGATCGTCATGTTGTTATATCCCTAAAACATCCAACAAAGCACCTCAGACAAAAATTTATAAAATATTGGAAAATAATATAATAAACTAGTATAGAGGGGTAGGTGCAAGGTCTCCTTAAAACCGGACAGAGTATCTAAGGAACGTGATATAGGGGACATGTACAAGTCTGGCCTCTGAGCAGAACTCCCTTGAAAACATGATTAAAGAGTAGGGTCTATATTTGATGGGAAAGGGACCTAAGAAGGATCACAAGACACATGGCCAAAAACCCTTTTATGTGGTAATTTATATTTATTTTTAACATGTGGTATTTAATTGATTTATTTAATCATTTAAACTCTTTTTAGTATATAGAATCTGGTGGATCACCATTCCAATATATAAGGGACTATACAATATATAAATTGAAACTGTGCATACAATTAACATAATTTAAATAATGCTCCTAAAATTCATGTTGGAATATTTCAATATTTTTTTAAAAATAGGAACAAAAAGGAAAAATAAATTATGAAACAAAAACAATCACACACAAAAACAAAGGTGTATGCTGAATATAAATATGAAATGGAATTCCATTCCCTCATAACATTTGGTTGAAGTAATATAAAACATCATCTCAATGATACCAATATCAATATCATCACAAGAAGAGTTTTCCCCCATTGATGATTTTTTATTTACCAACAATGGAATAATTAATAAAACTATTCGTATCCTATGTAATTTCATCTTCCCCTGTACATGGGTTAGCTATGTCCAATCATAAGGGCCAACCCAATTTCAATTTTCCGAATATAATATTTAACTCAAATAGTAAAAAATGGAGAAAGTAGAGATGATATCATATTTCACCACACCTGACCTGGATTCCACTAAACTGTCCCCAGATCCTAGTGGGACACATTGCCTCAATAGTATAGCCCCAAAATCTAGAGGCTTCCTACTCAAGTGAGGGACTAGGGTGTTTCCTTTGGGATACTACCCCCTCTAATTTCCTATATGTACAATAGTACTATATATATATATATATATTAAATAATGGATGCATATAAATTCACATAACAGAACGGAATTAATGGAATAAGAAAAAAATATAAATAAGGAACAAGTGGGAGGATAATTATCATAATAGATACAAAGATTATGTCTATGTCATGAGTCCAAACAAAAATGGTCTTTAAATGGAATATGAGAATAATAATATAATACATGATATCAAAAACTAAAAAAACAAGAAATATATTCTACAAAGCTTCTCAATCATAGGCTAGGCCCTCTTCCCCCAAAGCTCCATCCAAAACAGAAAAGCAATCAATCATAAGAAGCTGAATTATTCTCTTTAACAATACCTATGAGCATAAAGTCTACTCCTGTAATGACCCCATTCTAGAGGCTACCCAGAGATTCCCCATACGTAGTTGGTCACATGGCCTCCAACACATTTCACCAAATGCCATATTCTTCTGACAAACATCATGGGTCTTTGGTGTGATTATGGGGAAACTATGCCCTCATTTGAAGAGTAACATAGTGAATGTAAAACAAAAAGCAATAGTGGAAGCAGTCATATTACTGTAAAAAAAGAAACAGTGGTAGAATTATGAAATAACCAGCTGGAGCACATATATAATGATGCATGACACATATGTCTTGGAATGAAGACAAACAAGTCTCACTACTGAAATACAATACCAAACTAAGGTACAATAAAAACCAAAAAATAGATCCACAACATCACAAGCCAAATCTTAGTCCCACGCTCTCCAGCTACAAAGCAGTCACGTACCTATTGTATAATGAGACATGACCTTATCTATAACTACAAAAATATAATCTGTTAGGGGACAAAAGCATGGCCCAAACAGGGTGTGAGACTAAATCCCAATAGGCAACCACCAAGAGATCTGTTCCTTAAAATTAGTGTATATATATGGTAGTTAATAATCAAAATATATAGCAAACAATTATGTACTAAATATTATTTATTCTTATAGTTTCAAAGCATTCAAATACCACATATCAGGTAAGCAGATAAACCCAAACCGGTAACCCTCTGGGAAGTACTCATAGCATATCCCCTCTTGTCCTACCTTGAAAACAAAATCAACCCTCTTGGAAGCACACACAGTCTTACCCCTCTTGTTCAAGTTTAGAATATAATCTTAGAGATAGCACTCATTTTCCATTCCACCTATATTCAAGTGTGATCCAAGACTCTCTACAGAAGAACTCACCGTAAATACCCCCAATAGAATTTTAATGGTAACGTACATGCACTCTGAGGAATCACTAAAGTCAATTCCCCTTGTGGCCTCATAATGTTAGTATAGACCCTCTATAGGAGAACTATAATTCAATAACCCCAGTGCCCTCACAATATCATAACAATTATAGACACACTGTAGAATCCCTTACATAAAATCTCCCTTTGTTATACTACACGAGGTTTTTACGACCCTATGTGAGTCAAACAAGATTAAAAATGAAATGTATCCAAATTAAATCTCAAGAACTATAGGGATAACCTGTCTACAGAATAACAACATGTCAATAAAATAATCACTGCCTCTTAATAATACTAGGCAAGGGAAACAAATAGTAGACTAACAGGCAAACTAGACCAAACAGTCAAAACAAGAAAATAAGGGAAAACCCCCCATAGCATGGCCAAGTAAAACCTATTCTTAATAAATACCCTCTATCCAATAAATCTAGGAAATTATAGGAAAACTATAGGGATAAAACTAGAAATGTGAAATACCCAGTTCAAGGGTATTGGGAAATTTTGCACATATAACTCAATGAATTTCAACAAAATGGAACAAAACACGTACCTTGACATCAAGAGATCAGTATACTTGAGTCTCAAGTCATGAATCACAATTGAACATTGTAGATCTACAAAAAATGACTAAAACCTTCAACCCACGTTATCCCACAAGGGAGAAGTAATTAAAAGAAGGTGTTTAAGAAAAAGATAGGACTCAACAATGTGATTCCAACGCAACCGACAGAGTCAAATTTGTAGAAAGGACTCTTGATCAATGTATTTTTGAAAATCCATGACCTACAGATGCTCTCGGATGAACTAGGTTGAGAAGAAGATGGTTTGGTCCATTAGACATGAACCTGACATGTTTAATGAAAAAATACACATTGTGTACTTTAGAATTACATGACGTGTACATGCCTTAACCAGTCCCCACATTAGGCGGTCTCCAGGTCACCACACACGGCTGTGTGCAGGGCTGTGACATGCTCGGCACCCAGCTACATACGGTATATGATTACACGGTGTGTACTTAATAAATTTTAAGAAAACTCCATTTTTTCCTCAAAAATTTCAAAAAAAAGTAAAGCATACTTGAAAAGAAGATCTGGGTTCTTAAAAAATTCCCCCATAAAAAATTCTACCTCAAATTTTCCTAGTAAGACAGAGTTGAATAAGAATCCTAAAAAATCTCCTGCCATTGGGATCGTACATCGGCCTCCCACTCCCATGTCTTGTTCTATAATCACCCATGATACCATATGTCTCATACCCAAGGAACTGACCATCCATGGAGAACCTTTGTATTGTGATCAACAATCAAGATAGGTTGCTCCTAAAACATGGAATCCACCCTTAACTCAACCTCTTCAGGTTGAAGAACATGAGATGAGTTTGAGAAGTAACGTTGAAACTGAGAAATGTGAAAGACTTCATGCAAATCCTGTTATCTCTGAGGTTATTGAAACGGATAGGAAAATGGCCCGACCGTCTCCAAAACCTCAAATTGACTGACATACCTTGCAGATAGATTTAAATCACTCACAATACATTTTTTCCAAAACCTCTATGTGAAACATAGGAAAACTTCATCCCCAACCTTGATCTCTAGAGGCCGTCTCTGTTGATCAACATAAGACTTCTGTTGAGACTATGCAGTAGCCATCCTCTTCTGAATCATCTCTATCTGCTCTGTGGTCTCCTGGACAAGACGAGGTCACAACATAGAAGCCTCTCCTATGTACAACCAACATAAGGTTGATCGGCCTGGCCTACCATACAAAGCCTCAAAAGGTTCCAACTGAATTGATTCTAGAAAACTATTATTGTTGGAAAACTCTATAAGAGGTATGTGAATCTCCCAAGAATATTCAAAATGAAGGATTTATACTCACACTATGTCCTCAAGAACCTGAATCATACACTCGAATTGGCCATCTTTCTGAGGGTGAGAAGATGTACTCAAAATTACATGTGTACCCAAAGTCTTATGAAGCCCCTGCCAGACCCGATATGTAAAACATGAATTTCTACCTGAAACAATGGGGTGTGGAACTAAATATAAATGTACAATCTCATAGATTTACAACTGTCCCTTCTCATCAAAATTGATGTTCTCCTTGATCAGAAATAAGTGAGAAATCTTCATGAGTCTTTGAATGACTACCCATATAGCATCATTCCCTCAATGCGACCTCGATAAACATATCAATAAATCCATCGTAACATCATTACACTTCCACTTGGTATTTTTTAACTATTAAAATATCCTGGTGGGGATCTGATGCTCTGCCTTAACCTGTTGACAGGTTGAACACCTCATGAGGAACCCATAAATATCATTCTTCATACGTAGCCACCAATATTGACGGTGTAGATCACGGTACATCTTGGTGAGACCAAGATTTACTGCCCAAACTGAGGAATGAATTTCCTGCATCATCTTCTCGCGTATGTTTGTTTACATACATATACTCCCCTGAAAAGAGAAAGATCTCATCCTCACCTATGGTCCATCCAGGAATAGTTTACTGTCGTACCACACATTTTTTTTCTGACATGGCCTTCAAAATCTGATAGTTTCATCACTCGCACTCTATCAATAAGACTAGAGGTAACATCTATAGAAGATATAAACATCTGAACCTATCTGTCGTGCACCTCCAAATGCATCTTAGAGAATAGATTCATAAACTTCCACTCACTGTTGGCCTTCTGAAATACATGTATATGTTTCCTCCTGCTCAACGCATCTGCCACATCGTTTCCTTTCCCTAGAATATAGGCAATCTCAAATTCAAAGGACTGAAGGTACTCAATCCACCTTCGCTATCTCAAATTCTGGTCAGGCTGGGTGAAGATATAATGGATAAATTTTTGGTCATTTAAAACCACAAAATGATCTCCCAGAAGATAATGTCCCCAACAGCATAAGGAATGATCAACTACGGCCAACTCCAGATAGTGTGTTGGTAATTCCTCTTATTTGGCCTCAACTGCCGATACCCATATGCAATGACTCATTCTCCCTGCATAAGCACTGATCCTAGACCAATTCCTAATGCTACATAATAAATAGTGTTTCTATTTCCTGAATGTATAAATATATGTATCGGTTCTTATGTCATCCTCCCTTTCAGCTCCTGAAAGACTGACTTGTTAGAATCTGACCTCATGTACGTTACACCCTTCATAGTTAGGCTCATTTGTGGTGCTGATAAGCGTGAGATGTCCTATATGAAATTCCTGTAGTGTCCAAAAATCACTATAAAACTTCTTACCTCAATGAAGTTATTTGGATTCTCCCAAGAATCTACGGCTCTCAAATTTTCTTGGTCTGCTGATACTCTTGTCTTGGAAATAACATGACCTAATAAGGGAATCTGTTCTATCCAAAAGTGGAATTTTGAGAGCATAGAATATAACTGATGCTCTCTCAGTGTACTCAAAATGAACTCAAGATGTGTGGCATGGTCCTGTCGAGCATGAGAGTATACCAAGATATCCTCCATGATGAGAACCTCGAAGGAATCCATGTTTGGATGGAACACTCGGTTCATCAGTTCCATGACGATTTGTAGGAGCATTCATGAAACAGAAAGGTATAACCATATACTCGAATAGACCATACCTATTATAGAAGATAATAAGAGGAACAATTGGTAGTCAAAATCACAAATGATGATATCTGGATCTCAATTAAAAATTCAAGAACACCTGGGCTCCACAATGCTGATCAAAGCGATCATCAATCCATGGAAAAGGATATCGGTTCTTGACCGTCAATTGGTTCGACTTCTGATAATCCACACAATTTCTGAGGGTAGCATCTTACTTATTCACAAACAAGATATTCGAACCCAAAGGAGACGTACTGGGTCAGATGAAACCATTTTCTTGTAACTCATATAAAGTTTTCTTGAGCTCTTGTAACTCTGGTGTAGCCATCCTATGAAAAATGGACACCAGTGACACTCCTAAAACGAGCTCAATAGTAAAGTATAAATCTAATTCTGGAGGAAAACCATAAAATTAATTTGAAAATACTTCTCTAAAATGATACACCACTGGAGAAAGGACCATCTATAAAGTCCCATGGTCATCCAAATATCGACTAGCAATCTGGGCTGAAACTCATCCCACCCCATGATGCTCAGGTCCCGCTTTCCTCGCATTGACATCCCATTTGACTTTATGAACAAACGATCTGCCTTCTAGGGATGTGAAACTCACCCTATGATGATAACATTTGAAAAACACCTAGAAGGGAACTAACCAATCCATTCCGACAATGAGATCATAACCTGTAATCTTCAGGACATAGAGATCATGTATGATGTGACACCCAACAACCTCAATAGGGATATCCTAACAATGACATACAATAGCCATTATTGTCCCCAAAATAGTTTTCATCTTTAAGATATCAGCAAAAGAAAAGAAAAAAATCCCATGGCTCTTGAAAAAAGAAGCATATATAAAGCTATGGGAAGCCCCTGTATCGAAAAATGAAGAAGATAAAACAGAGGAAACTAGGATGATACATTGAATAGTAGAGGGTATGGGATCCTGCTCCTACTGGGTCTACTCCACAGAAAAATAATGACCTGCATCGCGGCCCTATGACTCTACCTAGCCACCCTGAGCTGATCGACCTGGTTGTCGTTAAATTCATAGTGACTGAACACCATGGTCGTGACCTCCACCTCAGCCTGAACGGCCAGAAGAACTCTAGTTCCAAGTCTGATGAGAAACTGGTGGTGCATCTCCTAAATGAGTAGTCATAAAATAACGCATGTCACTAGGTTCTAGTGAGATGATCTGATAGAAGCGGTGAAGATGGACCATCTTGCTATAATATCGGCACTCCATTGGGTCTCTTTGGCAAGGTGGCCTCATATTGTGGTTCTTCCCACACTAGTATCACACCACCTGGCTACCAAAAGAAATTTCTCGCCACTGTGGATCATCGCATGAAGACCCCATGTGGTTCTTACTGATGTCACTTGGAGGGATACTAACTCTGGATGTCGAACCACCCTGGCTCACAACTCCAGAATCCCTAAGAATACACTCTTTCATCAGGACCTGGTTGATGATAAAAGTGATTGACATCACACTGAAGATATTCACCTGAGATTTGATGTCTTGACGTAGACCATCCACAACCATCCTTGCTAGGAATAAATCATCACCTCTTGGGATGAGTGTAAAGTGTTGAAACAATATGAACTACAAAAATAATCTATAATCGAAAGAGTATCCTACTCCAAAATCATGAACTCTCAGGCTCAATCAGACCTCAACAACTACAGGTAGATGTAGTCATAAAAGGCATGTTTTAATTTATTCAATTCCATAACCTGTTGGCATCCCACCTATGAGATCTCATCCCACCATCTCTTGGCGGAGTCTCGAAGCATGTATGTAGTAAGCTTGAACCTCCTATCTAGAGGCATATCTACCTGGTCGATGATAGAATGCATGGATATTAACCATGACTCCATAGCTTGTGGTCCTCCAACCCTGGTGAATGTGGGTGGATGATTCTCCTAATAGACTCACGTCCACTCTTCCATAGACAGGGCAACGTGCGGTACTCTGTGGAATGTCTGCATGTACCTCAAAAAGTCCTCTCAGAACATTTCATGAGAACATGTGTCTTAAATGATGGATGGTGACAATATTGGAACAACTGGAAGATTTGTTGGAAGTCCTTGATCAGCCATGTCTGGGTTTGATCAGTACCTTGAAATTGGCATACAACCGAATGACGTCCTGGTGGTAGGAATCTGCAAGGTCAAACACAAACCTTTAATCAAGATTATCAATGACTGAAAACTAGAAGAGTAATAAGGGAACATAAGAATGAAAACATGAATGTTTTAAAAAACAAGGATACACGACATACATATTTAACTACACGGTGTTTTCCCTTAAGCCTTTCAAATGGATGTGTACTTCTGCCAAAACATGTCATGTCACACCCCATCACATGACATGTACTTTAATCCTCTTCAACCACTCGATTCCTACACAACTAAGCTACATGGTTCTCCATGAACAATACTACATGATGTATTTGTGCTAGACAAAGTGTGTACTAGATGAGCTTCACTGACGCGTGTTGTAAGTGATACAACCGGATACACAGCTCACACTACATTGTGTGTTCTAGATGGACACGAAATGCACTAAAGGATTTACAGTAACTCGTGTTGTTAGTTACATGGTCGGATTCCATGGATTACACTACACAACGTGTTCAAGACTAACAAGCTTATTTTTCTAATGTTTTTATCCTCCCATGTCATTAGTCACATGGAGAGACACATGATCTAATCCCACGGGGTGTACGTCCGGTACACAGAGTGTCCCACCAAAATTTCTTCTAACCCCATGTTTATGATCACATTGCCAACGATACGATTAGATACTAGACGACATGTAATTATAGTACAAGTTGTTTACTTAAAAATTATTCTATTCCTGAACAATAGAACACATTGTATGTATTCAAAACTACACGGCGTGTATTCTGGGATTTTCCAGATTGTAAGCCATAGAAACTACTTTGGATCCCATAAAATCACTGAAACGATCATTAAAGTTCCAAATTATGATATTTGAGGGCCCATACCCTCCGATAATCAAATCTTGGAATCTATTACATGTCATAATCAAGGAAAACAAGGAAATGATCCACCCAATTCCGGTCCATGAGGGCCCATAACACCAAAATAACCATATTTTGGAATTCATTCAAACAAAAACTAACAGAAATAAATACCATATCAAATTGTAGGTACTTTACCATGGAATCTATCCCAACATTATTCATATCTAGAACAAAATCTATCTCAATAACATGTAATCACTAATGGACCTTAAATGGAATGGCCAGAATGCTTGACATGTGATTTCTAGCAAGTGCCTATATGATGCATGAGATTGAATACCATCATCTCATCAGGAAGGAACAAAAATCGAACCGCAATAACATCAACAATACCCACAAAAATAGTGTGAATCACCCAACGGTGAAATTAAATCAACTATAAAATTTAAAAACTATAAAATTTTAGTAAATGAGGTATGTTAGATTTTCCCTGTGCACGGGTTAGGTACTCCAAGGCAAAACTTATTACCATGTACCTATTTCAATCCTATCCGTGACTAAAGGCTTTAAACATTATGTTAAGAAGAAAAGAATCCCTCTGATGCCACTTTGAAACATCATGGTTCTAGAAGCCACCCAGAGACACCCCATACCCAGTTGGTCACATGGATTCATGCGCATTTCCCAAAATGCCATAGGTTGTCGACATGCAGCGAGGGCCATGGGTGTGATAGTGGGGAAACTATTCTATCATTGGCAAAGTAAAATAGTGGATATAAAACAAAAATAAATAGTAGGAGTAGTAATATTATCAAACTAAAATAAACAGGTAAATAATTATGAAATAACTAGCGGGAGAATATATATAATGATGCATGATACATATGTCTAGAAAAATAGCCAAACAAGTCACAATGCTGAAATACAGTTCCTACCCAAGGTAAAAGAAAAACAGTAAATAGCTCCACCGCATCACATGAAAATTATTGGTCTAATGATCTCCAGCTTCAAAGTAGTCATGTACTCATAGTAGAAGTGAGCATTCTCTTATCTATACCTGTAACAATAAAATCTCTTTGGTCCCAATGCATGTCCCAAACATGGTGGGAGACTAAATCCTAGTCGGCATCCAACAAGAGATCTATTCCTAATAGTCATTGAATATATATGGCAGGTAATATACAAAATAAGTTGTAAACAAGGAATTACTCAATAGTAAACATTCTTATAGTTTCAATGAATTCAAACACCAAATATCATATAAGCAGATAAACACAAACAGATGACCATCTTGAAATTACTCACAACCTATCTCATCTGGTCCTACCTAGAAAACACAAGCAACCCTCTGGGAAGAGAACACAACCTCTCCCCTCTGGTTGAGCATTAGAATAGACTCTCTATGAAATCACACTTCATCAATTCCCCCTATAGTCAAGTGTGATCAAAGAATATCTGAGAAATCACTCACCCTCAATTATCCCTATTGTATTTTAACAGTAACCTACTGGAACTCTGAGGAAGCACCCCATGTCAATTCCCCATGGGGCCTTGTAACATAAGTGTAGACCCTATGAGGGATCACTCAACATCAACCCATCCTATGGTCTCACAACGTGATAATAATTACAGACACTTGGGAGAAGCCCTTATGTATATTCTCCCTATTGTCTACTGCACCAGGTTTCAGGAACATGTGTAATTAAAACGAGCATAGAAATGAAATGTGGCCAAATTAAACCTCATGAAAAACTTATCTAAATCGTATACAACATAACACAATGTCAAATAAAATAACACCATCCAAACAATACTGGGCATTGAAAAAAAACTGCCTAATAAGCAAACTAGACCAAATGGTCAAAACAAAAAAAACTTGGTAAAATCCTCCATAGCATGGCAACGTAAAAACTATTCATAACAAATAACCGCAATCTAATCAATATACGGTATAGCTGGAAAACATTATGGTTAAAACCATAAATGCACAATACCCTATTCTAGGTTACTGAGAATTTTTTCATATATAATTCAATGACGTTTAACGAGAAGGAACAATCCACCTAACTCGGTGTCGAGAGATCAATACACTTGAGTCTCAGGCCTTGAATCATGATATAACATCATAGATCTGAAAATATCTCTAAAAATCTCAAACCATGATATCTTATAAGAGAGAACGAATCAGAAGAAGTTTTTTATGAAAAAGAGAGAACTCACCGATGTGATTCCAAGGCAACCAATATAGTTAAATATAGAGAATGGACGCTTGATCAAGAGCTCGATGAAGATCCATGTCGTACAGATGCTCTCAGATGAACTAGGTCGAGAAAAGATGATTTTTTCCATCAGACACAACCCCATTATGTTTAATGTAAAAAGATAATACATGAAGTGCACTTTAAAAGTACATGATGTGTATATGCATTTACTGGCCCCGACATTAGGTGGTCTTCAGGTCACCACACATGGCTGTGTGCAAGTTCGTGACATGTCCAGCACCCGACAACCTGTGGTAACCGATTACACAACGTTTTCATATATTGTACGTGACTTGTACTTATGAAATTTTCATAAAACTCATATTTTTCCTTAAAAACACCCAAAAATGGAATACATACCTAAAAAGAAGATCTGAGTTCTTACAACTACGGTAGAAAATGACACCTGGATAGGGTGTGAGATAAAAATATCAGTTAGCCAGCGCATATAGTGTCTATACCTTTTCATTTAATGCTATAAATATAAGATATCAAGCTAGATATAATAAATCTATAAAAATTAATAATTAAAAAATAGCATCTTGGTCCGA
Organism: Viscum album; assembly: GCA_963277665.1. Taxonomy (NCBI): domain Eukaryota; kingdom Viridiplantae; phylum Streptophyta; class Magnoliopsida; order Santalales; family Viscaceae; genus Viscum; species Viscum album. The sequence goes on from OY728127.1 coordinate 1,702,406,027, forward strand.
GTTCCTAAAAGGACACCCGTCACATACCACCTTCTTCATCATGTGCCATAAATTTGAATAACCTAATCTCCCAAGCCTACTATGAATATTGTGGTCAAAATTAAAAATGTCAATCCATTAATGGAATACCCAAATCTTATAAATTGTCATGGGGTCTAATTCCAATGACATCATTCATGTTTTCTAGTAAAATTGGTAGAAGAAGAATAATATGTTCATAAAAAATCTCATAGTTATAATAATGGATGCATCTCATATAACAACACAATTTAATCAATCAATAATATCCATAGTGTAGTATGAGCTCTTCTAAGGTGATGTAAAAAATATCCTAGGATTCGCAACAGTACATCCAATATAATCAATTTCAACTGAGTCCATTCTAAGAGACCCATATGCTGAACATAGTATCAATTGAGGCATAATAACTCAGAGTGAATCCCATGTATCTCATATTGGGGATAGACTATCACCGATGGCATGATGTGGCCATCTTTCCTTGGGGTACATCCACGGTTTCTCCCTAGGTAACCAATATCAATTAGGAATATATGAAATCTCCTAGGAAGCCCTTTCTTCGCATGCCAAAGCAACAACCCCGAGGTGATAGGTTGTAATCCATTGAGCATGGAGAGTCCATCAATTAGTCCTTATTATGGAACCGATGTTCAATCTCATCCCGCATCCATTGAACAATGTATACAAGGAATATAACATGGCACGAATCATTATATATATATATATATATATATATCACTAGGCATGGAATATATATAACCACATGCCAATAATAGTCATATAAATACACTATGATTTCCTTTTAATCATTGTATGCAATTATAGAAATCAAAAATGGAACAATTCTAGTGGATATTACCAGTGAATTTAAAAGAGATCAAGCATGAGAAATAGCCATATGTCATATGGAATAACATCAAAACAATTACATACAATCATTCATTTTTCAATATGTTACGACCCAGGTACTTATATAATAAATTTTTTCATTTTTGAATTATATAGTTAAATTCATTATAAATGTATAATGAATTAGGGTAATTTATATAAATTGGGGACTTTAAATTGATAGAATTGTAAACAGACCATAGCCATAGTAACATGACCATTAGGAATTGTAATCTGGATAATAAAATAGTAACCTCACCAAATAAACATTAAATAATATTAAGTAATATTATAATTGAAAATAATATATATATATATCATTGAACAAGTAAATATTTAATTTGAAAATTATTAACAAATTGTAGGTGTTTTTTGAGTCATAGATATTTATTTGAAATTTTAAAATTAATATAATGATTATATCGAAAAAATATTTTTAAAAAATAGCTTCATGAATTATTATATATTCCCTTATTATTATAATATAATTTAATGATACATGAACTAATTTTTCTACATCTTTTAAAATTACTTATAGTTTTAAAATTGGTATTTTTTAATAATTTATGATTTTACATAAATATTAAATTTAACATATTAATAGAAATATTCTCACAAAATGGATTTTATTTTGTAATTATACATACCTCCAAACTTTTGGGGTGAATTTTTGTGATTTTTCCAAAAAACATGATTTCATGGTGAATTGTAAAATATGTTAATTTACAAAAAAAGCTAAATAGATGATTTACTGAGTCATAGATTATATAAGGCTGATGTAAGACAAACATCTATAAGAATACAACATTATTTTATTACATTTTATGATAATGCTCAAAATATTCATTGTACTGAGGCAAATTAATAATTTGATGATAATAAGAATTAGAAAACACCTCTATCCTTCACTATATATAACGCCTCTCACCACCACATTACCTGAAACATGAAATCATTGTATCTTGATTAATTTTTAACCATATTAATTCCCAACCCCACATCTATGAAATAATTGTCTCAAAAATAGAACAAAACCAAAGGTCTTATAGAGGTTCTCAAGGAGGGGAATTCAATAGGTAAAAATCATCTTTCATTTTCTTTTCATTTCCATTCGATTAATTTTATTTTATTGTAATCTATTCAACTACCATTATCTAAGAGGTGTGAAAAATCTATAATCTTTTATATATATTATAATTTTATCATTTTTATGGAACTATTCATCATCATACTACTTCTAATATCGTTTATATTCTATAAATAAAAATATCCTCTCTGATGTGTTGATTTAACGACATCATGGATGATGTGTTTTAAATTTCCAATACTACCTTAAAGGATGTTCATAAAACCATAAATAAATCTAAATAGTGATGTATTATACACATTATATGATATATTACAATCTAGAACTAGTGATTATATATAATATTAATTAATGAAACAAAAGTGGTTCATAATGATCAAAATTCAAAAAAAGCAATTAAGGTTAATATTTAATGTTTATCCAATTATTCATACTCATACATTTTAAAAAATAACATATATAAGAAAATTTAATATTTTTATGTTTATTAATATCATATCATTTCAATTATGGTTTTTTTCTACCTTTCGATATCAAAATCCGTATTGAACCAACCATTGAAATAATGAATGAAAATCTACTCAAACACCAAAAATTCAAAAAATTGTTATTAAATGGGTGTCAATATGTTATAACAATATCAAATAATGTGTTATAAATATGAATATGTTTCTATAAAATATTAATACAAATATTTTAACAATTATAAACATGGTTTTAACACAATTGATTTAAGATGAACCTGACGTAAGAGAATGCATAACCAAAATTTCATTCCTTAATAAATACTTCTACATTATTGATTATATGGTAGTAATTTTATTTGTGAAATTAATTTTTATTATATAATATATTATTATTTATATAATAAAAATAATTCTATCTTTTTATCAATCATCACTTCAAATATATGATGTTTGTAAAGGAATGTTCATTATAAATTTAGTTTAAAATTCATATCTTCTTAAGGGAACGATTTATATGATATAATTATTCTTGTTTTAGGAATATGTTATAGTTATATGTAATTTTATTAGATACATGTTGGGATATATATATCCCTCTAGGGTATTGGTTATGTATATGTTTGATGTCAGTCTTATTGTTACTCAATGTGTAAATATGAAGGATATACTATAAGGTAGACATGATAGTTACATTGTACGGTATCCATGAGTGTTACATGTTGTAAGGGAGCTATGAGGGTTGTAATATTAATTATGTAATTATCCATGTTACCTTAATGGTATTATTTATTTTTTCCATGTTTTATGGAAATCTGATGTTTTCACAATGGAACTGTATGATACTTATTGGGTGGGAACTATGTCTTTGTGTAAATGATTCCATATGATTTTAAACATTCTTGCACTAACAATTTTGTTTCAGTGTTTTGTATCCCTTACTGAGATTTTTCACCTCATGCCCTATTTTAGAAAAATTTAACAGGGTTTAAGGATGGGTAAGAGAAAATGAGAATCGAAGAAGGAATATTTGAATATTTTTCATTTAATGATTTCAAGTTTTATTAAGATATTATTGTGTTATGGATGAAATGGAAACCTTTTTAGTATTACCCCTTTTTATGATTATAGGGTTATTTTTATCAAATATTTTATATCTTTATAAAAATCTATACCAAAAATATATTTAGTAATGTAAATTATTGAATTCTAAAGGAATTTACAAGAGTATTAATTGTGTAAGACTATGTCCATATAGTGGGTATCAGAGCATTGTTTAGATTACATTAATGTATATACTGATGTTAATGGAATACCATAAATGATTGGTTCTTGTTTTTGTGTGGAAATTTTATATAATATTAAGATTACTATATTTTTTCATCTATGATATGTCTATTAAAAATGTTCTTCTATTGAAGAAATATGGAATCTATAACAAGAAGGCAATGATATGATGATATCTTTCTAAATCATAAATAATGAATGGTTGGAATTTTTATACAAATGTTTTTTACTATAATGGTTTGGTGGGAATAAGCTATAAATGGTGGTGTAATTCGTGCAAAGGAAGTGCTAATGCTACCTCAATGAAGCATGATGATCGAGGAACCTTTTATGAGGCAACACCCTCTGGATTTCAATGGATCTTCAGACATAATGGTGGAAAAAGGATGAATTAAAGACCTTGAAAGGATATTACATGTTATGGGAGGTTCATATAAGAAAATACTTCTTTTATCTATTTATCATTTTCCTGGTGATGCTGACAAGTAGTGGTTATTGGTCATGAATATCCTGGATAGTGATAAGATCATTTCATAAGATTGAATGAATTTTAAAATATTTTCATTGAATAATATTTTCTTAAGGTGGTTCAAAATAGGTTGGAAAATAAATTCCTTGAATTGAAACAAAAGGCGTACTATTCAAATAAAGAGTATGAAGAAAACTTCACCCAATTGGAAAGTTACTCTCAAAATATTATTCAATATCTTGATAAGAAAATTAAAAATTTTAACTCTAGATTTAATCCAAGATATTGAAGGGTATTGGCCTCTGATGAATTCGAACATTATTAGATACCTGTATAATGTAATGAGAGGATTTAAATGGAGTTGTTTCTTGATCACATTGACTTTGACACTATGCTAATGAAATGGTCTAGATGGCAGGAAATGGGAATGAATCAATGAAAAAAATCTGAAGGTAAAAATGTTCATTTTCTTGATTCTGAATTTTTTTTAAAAAATCACCTCGGCGAATTATTTAACAAAACAAAGAAGTGTTTTCAATGTGGTGAGTTTGGACATATGTCCTGAGATTGTAAGAAAATTATCTTACCTTTATTCCTACAAAGAAAATTATAAAGGGTTTCAAATGTGGTGATATAAGTCATTATAAAAATGCATTCCCAAAGAAGGATTTGAATGATGAAAATCATCCAGATGAAAAAAAGAATAGTTCAGTGAGAACTTTAATGACTAAATCTGCGAATTTCAGGCCATCCAATGATGTGGTATTTGATTCTTTGTTTGTTTACTCTGATTTCTATAATTTCTTGTTGGATAAGGGAAATATATGTTCTTATATTTATGGGAAATTATATGTTAAATTTGAAATTTCACATCTATAATAAATACATAAACTTATAGTTAAAATACAAGGGGGGAAATGTTATATAAAAATGGATTATAAGAATCTTATTATTGTTCTATATAGAAAGAAATTACCTTAAAACCCCAATTCTCTCCCTTAATAGAGTATGATGCAATTTTGCGTTTGGATTGAAAATATGTTTATCATTATTTGAATGATTTTAGAGATAATGATGTTTTTTTCAGAGACATTCTTATTTTGTATATAATAATGAACCCATAAAATTGATAACATATCCAAAAGTTGATAAACTATTAAAATATGTAAATGAAAGAAATATTTATCATATTGTGGTAAACAATGGAAATGTACGTAGAAATGGTGTGGTAGTGGTAAAAAAAATATATAGATTTTTTTCATGATGACTATCTTAATGATATAATGGATCTAAATGTTGAATTTATTATTGACTTAATTTCTGATGCAAAGTCAATTTCAAAACCCCCTTATCTAATGAATAAATATGTACGTCATGAATCGAAAAATTAGTTGTAGGTGTTTCTCGATTAAGTAGTTATTCTTCGAAGAAATCACTAGGGGGTTCCGATATTTTGATTATTAAAAATAAATATGGATCAATAAGACTTTTTGTCCATTATTTGGCTTTGTATAACATTACTGTTAATATTAACTATACTTTCCCTCTTACTGATGAATTTTCTGATCAGATTCATAGAGCTGCATATTTTTTCATGATTGACCTAAGATCAGGGTACCATCAACAAAAGGTGAAAGATGATGAAATCATGAAAATATATTTTCCTATGAGATATTGGAATTATGATTTTGATGATATGCCCTTTGATTTGAAAAATTCTCCTACTATGTTCTTGAATCATAAGAATAGAATATTCTCTGAATATTTGGAAACATTTTTGTTTTTTATTGATGATATTTTGGTGTTTTTAAACAGAAATTGGGATCATGAAAAACATTTATGTATTATATCATAATCTCTCAATTTTATGATGTTTTAGAGAAAATTTATCAAATGTTAGTTTTTTGACAACATATTTACTTTCATTGTAAAATTAAAATTAGAGATGGAATAATAGTTGATCCTACGAAAACAAAATCGGATTATTAATGGAAAATACCTTTAAATGTTATATAGATTCATAGATTTATTGGATTAGTATGTTATTAATGATAATTTTTTAAAAACATTTCATGCTTATATTTCCTGGTAATAATGTTAAAATTAAAAGGGTTTATATTTATTTGTCCAAAAGTATATGATGTCTTTTTTTTGAACTAAAGAAGATGATAGTAAATGCTCCAAATTCGACCATGCCTTCCAGAAATGGTGAAATTTTCATTAGTAGTGTTTCTTCATTGAAGGGACTTGGTTTTGTTATAATGTAGAATAACTTTTTATTTTCTTATGATTCAAGAAAACTAAAACCACATAAGTTTAATAATCCAACACATGATTTGGAATTAGCATCTCTCGTTTTAAATTTATAAATTTACTTGTATTGTATATGTGAATTCAAATTAGAAATATTTTCTAATCATAAATGTTTAAATTATATATTTACTCATATGTAATTGAACATGATGCAAAGAAGATGGATTATACATATAATAAATTATGATTGTATAATAAATTAATATCATGGAAAAGAAATCAAAGTGGAATATTCCTTTATTAGAAAACATCATGAATCTTTAACTATTTAAATATTATAATATGTCCCCAATATTAATGATTTAAAAAAATTTGGATTGGAAGTCATTGGGGTACGAAATACCACTATTTTGTTTAAGGAGTCAGTGCAATAGTATCTATTAATGAAAATTAAGAAAGAATAGAAGTAATACTAAGAGTCGTAGAAAAGGGTATAATTAGTGAAAATTTCATGTTTATAGAATATAATGATGATTAAAATTGTGATTTATGATTTTGAATTAGATTACATGTTTTTATAATCATAACTAAAGAAAGAATTTTTGTTTGACGGTTATAGTTATCAATTTTTAGTTCATCCTAGAATCATGATGATTAATAAAGTCCTTAAATAGTATTAGTGGTGCAACAGAATGAAAAAAGATACTAAAGATTTTTCCAATAAATTATTGAAATGACTATAGGTCAATGAATAGTGAAAATTACCAAAGCTTATGCTTCAACATTTTCCGATTCAAGATTGGAAATGGTAAAATATATTAATGAACTTTATTATGGGACTACCAATTACTTCTTGTGGTAATAATGCAATTTTTGTTGTTGTTGATGAACTGAATAAATATTTTTATTTCATTATAATTCTAGATTATATTTATTTGGATACTCTTTCTCGATTTTACGTCAAAGAGACTATTTGGTTATAAGGAGTTCATCTATCCATTATATTTGAATAAGATCCCAATTCTATTATAATTTTTTTAAAGGCATTTAGAAGTAATTGGGAACAAAATTAAACACCATCAGTACTTTTCATCATCAATATGAAAGACATACCAAATGAACAATTCAGACCTTGGAGGACATGATTTGAAGAAATTAAATGGATTAACAAGGATGATAGGATCGTTATCTTTCTTTAGTCGACATTAATAATGATAAAAAATATATTCCATTATATAGATGGCACATTTTAAGGAATTAAATCAGATGTTCTGTCGAACTCCATAATTTAAGGATGTATTTGGGTAAAGGAAGGTAATTCAACCAGAATTAATATATTAATTTGCTATGATAGTGAATATGATCTGGCGGCACATGGGTATCATTCAAGGAATGAAAAAAAAGTTATATAGATAACTGGAGGATAGAATTATCTTTTGCGGTAGGTGATAATGTTTTTTGTAGAATCTCAACCTAGAAAACAACTATTCATTGTTGTAGAATGGAAATCTAATTCCCCTATTTATTGTGCCCAATGATATCTTGGAGAAAGTTATACGAGTCACCTACCATGATTTTTCCCTCTGATTTTATCTCTTTTACACAATATCTATTTATGAGTCATATATATTTAATTATAATAATATAATTAAAATAATAATTTATAATTAAAAAAGTTCATAAAATATAATCATGAATCTATTTTCTCTTTTGTTTATAAAATAACTTTACGAGACTTTAATTAATTTTTTAATGTGTTATAAATCCGTTATTGTTTTACAAAATATATTTTAATAAATTATAATTCTAATTAAAAATTAAATTTCTCATATATAAGAAATTTTTTTAACAAGGAGTTTATTTTTTAATTATACACATTGAAAAATGTTTGCGGTGATTTATTGGTATTTTTCAAAAATACTTGATTTTTGTGAATAGTAATATACAATTATTTATGATATAAGTTAAATAAATGATTAATTGGGTCATAGATGATGTAAGGTTGATGTAAGAAAAACGTATCCAACTATACCTCATTAAATAAATATTATTTCAGATAATTTTCATATTATTCATAATCATGACAAAAACTGATAAACTAATGAATATAATAATGAGAAAACACCCCTCCCCTCCACTATAAATACCTCTTCTCACCACCTCTTCCCCTTACACCTAAAAGCATTATATCATGCTTAATATCTGGTAAAATTTCTTCCCAAGCCTCCTACCCACGTTCTATATATGTTTGTATCACCAAAAATCTAAATCCAAGGGCCCTAAAGAGGTTATCAAGGAGTAGATCTGAAGGGATAAAAATACTCTTTCACTTTGTTTTCTTTTCTATTTAATTCTTTTTCTCTTCTTATAATCTCTTCAACTATCCTTATCCAAGAAGACTGAAAACTCCAATATCATATATTTTATTTTATTTTATTCTATTTATGGAATTATCCATCATCATACATCATCTACACATCCTTTTATTGTTAAAATAAAACATCATCCGTGATTTGTCGATTTACCGATAACGTGGGAGATGTGTTTTGAATTTCCATTAAAACCTTAAAGGATTCTCTTGAAACCCTAAATATGGATAAATAATATTTTATTATACACATTATAAGATATATTATGATATGGATCCATTATTATAAATAATATTAATTAAAAAATTGTGGTCCATAATAATCAAAATTCACCAAAATAAACTAACGATCTTCACTAATTTTTGATATAATGATTCATCCTCATACCATATAAACATATATATATATAAGAAAATTTAAAATTATTTATGTTCATTAATATCATTTAATTTACTTCAGTAGATTTTCTCCCTTTTAAAACGAAAATCAATAATGAACTAGCTATGGAAACCATGAAATAAATACACCCAGAACAATGAAAATAATAAAATATTATTAATAAATCAGATTAAATATGTTATATGAATATCATATAAGCTGTTATAAAAATGAATATGTTTCTAAAAAATATTTATAATGCACTTTAAACCATTAGAAATTATTTTTATGTGCATTTGATGTATGACGAACGTGACGTAAGGGAATTCATAACCCAATTCTTCTTCTTTGGGTAAACCTTATACATCGTTGATTATATGGTACTAATATAATTTAAGAAATTTATTTCAACTTTATTATATTCTATTAAATTTTTTATAAATATATTCCATTCTTTTAATTAATTCTCACATTAAATATATGATTTTTTAATTAAATTCTCTTTAAAACTACAATTTTATTTTTTTAAGTGAATGTTTTATATGATAAAATTATTCTTATTTTATGATATTGTACTATTTATTGGGAATTTTCTTTGGTGAAGGTGGGACCTATATCTCCAACCTATTCATTTTTTATGTTTGTATTAGTGGTCGATCATATGGTTATTCCATGTGAAACTATGATGGTTACAAAATAAGATAACCATGAGGGTTACATTGTAAGGTAGCCGTGAGGGTTTCTAATCATATGGTATCCATAGGGATTACAATATTAAGTAATTAATTCCCCATGTTACCTTTATTTTATTATATTTTATTTCCATTTTTATGGAATTATTATGTTCCCAAATCAACTATATGATACTTATTAACTAAAAAGGTATGACTTAGTGAAATGAGTTCATATGTTTATAATCATTCATATAATAACAATTTCTATCATTGTTTTTATATACCTTACTGAGCTTTTTTTCTCATCCTATGTTTCAAAATATTTTCCATAGGGTTTATGGATGGGTAAAAGAATGATATAATCCTTGATGAATTTCGTGAATAATTTTCATTAAAAATTTCATGTTTTTATTAAAATATTTTTTTATTTAAGAAATTGATTCTATTTTAGTAGTACTCACATTTTATGTTTTTTAGATGATGTGTATGAAAAATTTCCAAAAATTCTAAAACCCCAAAATAAAAAGATCATTTAAAATGTAAATAAGTGAATTATAAAGGAATTTACTAGGTATGTAATGTAAAAAACCTGGTCATTATATGATATCACTACCTAGTAAACTAAAAAATGACTCTCATATAATTCTAAAAACTAAAACAAGGAATCTGAATATATATAATTCACATGTCATCAATAAACCTCTAAACTCACTAGGTAAGAAGTTTTCAAAAAAAAATGAAATTTATGTATTTTAAACATGCCATATGGAAATAGAATGGTGAACATGGAATAGTCTTAATAATTTGAGTATAATACCTCTAAAAAAGAACATTTCATGAATTATTATAATTTAACACATGTCCTAAGGATTTTAGTATAAGGAATATTGAATTTTCTTTTTCATTGAACATTTAGAACTAGACATAATCATTTCCTAGATGGATACAATTTCTGGTTTGTTACACATTCTAAATAAAATTTTTAATTTATGTCATTATTCCAAGGCGAAACCCCACATAAATAATAATGTATCTATGTTTATTTAGGCTGGAACTCACAAAGGGGATTCCAAAGAAAAAATGAACAACCTCAGATGGGTTTTTACATAAGTTAAGGTCATATATGACATGAATAAACAATCCTAGTAAATATTATATTCTATAACAAGGATTTTTCAGAAGTGAATGGCTGGATACATAGTGGTGGGTTAAATAAAATGCAACAAAATAATGAGAAAAAGTGTAGAGGTCATACAACATAGTCATATTACAACATATGTCTAGTAGCAACACTATATTCAACCCAAATTGGAAGAAATAAGAAGATTTGAAAAAACTTTCAAATGATGGATTAAGTCTGTGGAATTAAACTATCCCAATAGATGGAGAGGGAACCATGGAATAGAGAGGTTGAGAATTTAGAGTTGACTGATAAGATTATGTACCTTCTTATGACAAAGGAAACATTTGAATATTAAAGGAGATCTATCAAACGCTTATGAGGGTAAAATTAATCCACCATGAACACCCAGACGAAGATGAAACTAGAGTGAAAGAGGAGGTATGAGAGTAAAAGGAGGATAAAACATCCATTATGGTTAATTTTTTCATTTCACCGAAAAATGAAATGTGCACGGTTTGGTTTTATAGTTACGGTAATAAATAAGCTAACTTGGAACAAGGTAATGTATCATTTCTCACACCACATAGGATGTGAACATGGTGTTACTAATAGTTTTAAAACAATTCATTTTCAAAATATAAAAAACCGAATACAATGCGCCTGGGTTTTCACCCTAGGTTTTACAATTTCAGAAAAACTGTAAGGCCCTTCTTGTTTTTAAATTTTAAGTTCTTTGAGCTTAAAATGAGCCCCAAACTACCCTAGGACCACCTTTAACCCCCAGTGATAAAAAATAAGTTCCATTAAAAGGATTAAAACCATATATTTAACATTGGTTAACATGGGAAAAATTTCGGAAATTACATAGACCCACTTTTAGATTTTTAACAGGTTATAGTCATCTTCACCACCATGAGCATGGAATAATATGAAATTATTAAACTCAAATACCCAATATGGGAAAAATATAAATATTCCATCATGTTTTTTATTATGTGCACATGATAAACATGATTTTGGGAGAAATAAATTTTTATAAAAGGATATTGAATAATAAAAATTTGTCTATAAGTTAAGATAGTAGAACAAGTAATTTCAATTACAAAACATGATCCGTGGAATAAGTATTTAAAATAATTAAAATTATGTATAAAGAATAATTATCTAATTATTATATAAAAATTATTTATTTAGTGGATTAATTATATAAAAATTAAATTCAGATCATAATAAAAGCACATGAAATCATAATACTGCCATAATATCTGATAATACCCACAAATTATGTTGTGAGAGTAATCTGAGAAGGGTATATATTTATGTTTAGACATTAATCCAACAATACAAACCATTAATTTGTGATCATAATCCAATGAGGCTCATACTTTATATTATTAGTGTAATTGATGAAGGATTACCATTTATATACTGATCATAGTCCCATAAGGATCACCCCATATGTTTTGAGGGTAATGCATGAAGGATCCACCCTTTTTTTATTTATTGTAATCCATGAATTAATTATATTGACTTTTTTAGCGTATTCCAATATGGATCACCCTTTATATTATAAATTTAATCCTAGAAGGATCACCTTTTAATTTTTTGAATACCAAAATAGGCCATCATCAAATTATGTCATGATATAAAATTACATAATCATTTAATTAGAGTGAGATATGTGTAAAACCCATCATAATGAAAATCATCTGTAGATATTTTCCCCATTAGAACATGAACCCATTTATACATAACACGTTATAAAATTTATCCATTAAAAAAGATGGATTTCATGAAAATCATTCTAAGAACATTGTAGAGGAAATATAAAGAAAGAAGTTGTATGGTGGATTAAAAATACTACAATGACCACAAAATGATTATTAACGATGTTGACCTAGATGGAAAATTATTTTATAGTCTTTGGATAAATTTATTTAAAAATATAACATTTTAATTATATACTTTTCAAGGATCCATTATTGGTGATTATATTTAAATGTAAAAGTTTTCATAAATTATCACATCACTTTTTTGAAAATGACTTTTAGTGTGACCCATAAATATGAATTTTATGAGTATAGAAAAAACATTACTAAATCATCATTTATGGTTTTACATTATTCATTACGAATAATCCATTACATGTTCTAAAATGTTTTTACAAATGATTTAAACAATTAATGATTTTTAAATGAAAATGTCATGAAATTTTTATTATGTAAATGTATTTTTAAAAAATAATTTATCTATTTTAAATTTTATTTTCTAAGGTTGAAATTTTTATAAATTCACTTTATAAAAGTAAAATAATTTATAATACTTTAAAAAAAATTAAAAACCTACATCATCAAAATTTATAGTAAAACATTATTTTTTAAATATTTGAAGCAAAATTTATATGTCATATAAGAAAATTAATAATTAGGGTTATACATGAAAATGATATGATTGGTTAAAATGGTAAAAATGGAAAATGATTGGAAAACATTTTTCAAGATGTTGATAAATATTCTCAATGGTGATATAATTTTTGAGAATGAAATTTATCATTTTATATTATTTTTATTAAAATATTACTCTCAATTGTTTAGAAGCGGATTTCATAATAAAGAAAATCTTATTATGAAATCCACCATTACAAAATAATGATTATCAAGAAGAATAATTGTAAATAAATAATGATAGTTGAGTTAAAAAACACCATTAAATCTTTGTAATCATTGGAATAAATATCCAATGAATGATAGAGTGTGAGATGAAAAATAAAATAAAATAAATTTATTGAAAATTGTGAAAAACATAAATATATGGCCAATATATACAATAAAAAATGGATCAATTATTGAATTCAAGTGAATTATATTTTTTGGAAAATCAATATGAAAAAAACCTTAACATAAATCCGAATTTGTTGAAAAATATTCATTAAATTCATATATAAAAAAACATTCATAAAAAATTATTTATGATCCTTATTAATTAATACAAGAATTTATAAACAACCATTAATATCATTTTTTTTAAAAAATGTAGTTATTTTTAATTTTGTTTCTTCATTGGAAGTTTTTTTCATCGATTACTAGTTACATTGTCATAGTGTAAATAATTTTTTAAAGGATAAAATTTCATCATTCAAATATCACTATAGGTAATATTATATATTATTTATAATTAATTTTAATATTGTAATTTCATTCCATAATTATTTTAATTATGATTCATGATGACAATGATTGTGAGAATATTGTCTTAGTAATTCTCACAAAATGAGGGGAGGTTTCTTAATAATATATCAGATGTTACTAGTACAACTAAATATCCCCTAAATCGTTATTTACATATTATTTTCTTCTATCAATAGTATTTTGGATATCTTATTAGCCCATGATAAAAATTTATATCACTGTTCATGAAAGTGGTTAAGTCGATATAGATAAGAATGAATTATAATCTATGGATGAGTATTGTTATGATATATATTCTATTAGTGTAAAATAATTATATTAAAATCCAAATTAAATTATCTTTAATTTTTCATCTTGGTGAATCAAATTATAATTGAGTTCTTTATGTAATAAAATATGAAAACAAAATATTCAACTTTCATGGATGTGGGTGTCATCATGTATGTATGGAAGAAATGTTCATCTTCGATATATTTGGATAAATAAAATAAAATGATTAAAAATTCATGATACCAAAAAAGTTATAAATATAAAACTAATTATTTATGTATTATTTTAGAAAAATATGTTTATCTTGGTGATAAAAAATAAAACTTGTTTCTCGTGGGGACTGTAGTACACACATACTGATAATGACATATTCATTTTTTAATGCACATAAAAGAACTAATAAAATGAGAGTTAATTAAGTAAAATAACATTGAATTATGTTATTAATACCTTTATTATCATAAATTCATCAATATATTAGTTTTTATTGGATATAGATTTTATTGAACTAAGAATGCTTGGGTGAGAACATTGTGTATCCCACTGTATGTTACCCCTTTGGTAACACCTTAATGCTCTGTAGTATTGAATTTTTTTAAGGTAAAAGGATTATAAAACACCAATATAAATTTGAGGAGAGACTAGTGTAAATTTTCTCTATATTTAAGGATATAGAATGGGTGGGTAAATATACTACAATTGATCTACATTAATATGTGAACAAACCGACATTTTTTTGTAAATACACATTACTTTTTCCATAATTTTGTGACACTATTCAAAGTTCAATGGCTCTATAATTGACAATAATTTATTTTAGGATGATATACAGTCATTAAATAATAAAAAATCCAATTTTACACATTATTTAACCATGATTCATTCCATTTATATCTTGATTTTTACATTTTTTTTAATTTACCAGGTAACTTTATTTTTACCCCATCAAATTAAATTTTATTAAAAATATATGATAGTGTCTTATAAAAAAAATTTGTTACATTATCCTTAAATATTTAATTCAAATAATCTAATTCGATTTCTAAAAAGAAAAATAATATCATTAAAATAAGAAACATTACTGTATAAAAAATGTCGTATAGAAAAATGTATTATTCCAGAATAATTGTTCCATAACATATTTTATATAAATTAAAAAATAATTGAGTGATAATAAATTTTAATATATGTGTAAAAATAATATAAAATGTATTATAAAAATTTTTTCAGTTTTAATTTATTATTTAAAAATAGTGTTTTCATTATTATCATAGTAATAAAAATTGATCATAGTAATAATAAATATAGAACTAATAATTAATTTTATCTTATTAAATAATATTAAAATTTGATCTAAATTAATTAGTCCATTTTGATATATAATTTGTAAAATTGATGAAATCTATTAATTTAATTCAAATGTATTTAAAGAATTTTATGTGTCAAATATTAATAATGTTCCCAAATCTATAAGAATGTGTTTTATAAATTCAAAATATTTTTTTAATAGAATTATTTGAATTTATAAATAATTATTTTTTTTAAATGATTTATATAATATAATTATTTCTTCAAAATTCACTTAAACATCAATTGTTTTAAAAAAATCAAAATAATTAACCTGAAATTATTTTTCATATGATTAATTAAAAAATGGATTTAATTATGTAAAATTAAAAAAAATTAAAAAAAATATAACTTTCAACTAAAAATGAAAAATTTAAAGTAAAACTATTTGTAACAAAAAATTGAATTTTCTAAACATTATGTGTACTTGAGCATATTATGTATGACTTTTTTACTTGATAAAATTATTTTTATTTAGATGAAGTTATATTATTCTAAATTTTTATTAATAATATTAGTAATAAATTTATGATATCATTTATGTTAAGGTTTTCATGTTGAGAATACTACTCATCATTGTATTAATTTAGAGAAAAATATATTTAAAAATACCGAAGTGCAATATTATTTCCCATTAAATAAATAATTTACTCACAATTTTCATTATTATTCACTTATAGAATATGATAAGGAATTAAATAAACATCATGATATATCATCCACTGAGATATCTATATCATAAGATTAGATAAAAGGAGACTAATAGTTTCTTACACAATTAGAATATATTATAATTTTCCATTATCTAAACAATTTTTATCAAATCAGATCCCTTATTTTGTTATTAATGTTTATAGAGATAAAACATTCATTGATTCGTTTTTCATTATACTGTTTCTAATATAAATACTATAACTACAAAGGATTGGATAATTTCTAATAATATTTGAGTAAACGATCTTATAAATATGAAATTTAAATTAAATTATCTCTTCTCAAATAAAACCATTATATTGACCAAAAATAATAAAATTTTATAATAATATGATTACATCAACCAATATCTAATGTTTTAACTCTATTGTATCCACTTTAATATTTCTATTTTACTCTCAGCACTAACTAGTTATATGTGTCATCCTAAAATTAGTCCTTAATAATTGTTTGAATAAAGAATATGATCAACAAAACCATATTGATTAGGAGTGTTATTAAGGGTATGAAGTATCTATCTTAACGATCATGAATATAGAAAAGATTAATTTGATATTCATCTAGCCTTATATAGAGTGACGATCCCTATGTCCATAGTTTTCGTAGCTACATCTACGTTCTAATATCAAAACATGATGTAATTACATAGAAAACCACATTCCAAAAAAAAATTATTTAAATTATAAAATATATACCTATATATAGGAAAATCAATCATTTTTTCACAAAGTTTCTCTAATTTTATTAACTAAAAAGAACTAGAATTCAAATCAAATATAACAAAACTCTACTATAATTCCAATTTTGGTTCCCTGAACAAAACATAGTGATCTTGTACCAAATAAAAATCCATTAAACACTAGATTTAATATAATGTGATATAATCAAAGATAAACCTACATTTTAATAACTTCATTTTATTACGATAACCATTTTATATCATAGTAATCACAAAGTATAACGAATGGAATTTTTACTTATATTGAGGATTATTTATAGATTCCTCATAGTTAATGATACTAGTGAACATTTCTAAATAATCAAACCACACTAGAAACCCTTCTAGTCTCCTCATTTGGTATACTAGTCTTCATAATATGTGGAATGGAATCAATAGAATTAGTACATATAAATTAAACATTAATGGTAAATATATCAATATATCATCAAGGTTTACAACAAGAACATATGAGAAAATATGATTATGGATTAAATTTAATATTAAAAATTACATGGTATAAAAATATCTATTAATAAATATTGATATAGGGACATATAATCACAATTAAAAAACATATACAATTTAATAGAATACTAATATAATAAACATGATACATAATGATTAACAGAGGCAAAATGATTTAAAAAATTATCAGGTCATTGATATATTTAATAACAGGTAATCACCTCACAAAACATTATAACATTGATTGTTATTATAATGAACATGTCCATGATGTATTACCCATTAAATTTTGAGAGTTATTTATGAAGTATAACACATTATGTAGTGAATGTAATCTGATAAATATCCCCCTTTATGTTTACTTCATAATCACAGAAAGGTCACCCATTATGTTGCACGAATATCCAGTGAATGATAAACCATTATGTTGTGAATGTAATACAACAAGAGTGACTATTTATGTAATGATCATAATTTGAGATGGATCACATTTTATAATTTTAGAATAATCAATGAATGTTGATCATTTATATTAAGAGGATGATCTAACAAGTATTAAAAATTATGTGTTGAGCATAATTCAATAATCATCACCATTTAATATGTGAGATTAAACAAAAAAGGCCCACCTCTAAATTTCTGACTAAATTATATATGTCCCACTCTACAATATATCATTGTGTATAAATCCACAATCAATGAAGTTGAGGGTAAAATATGACACAAAACGTTATAGTAATAATCATACATACAAATTCATCCGAAGACAACATTAATAAATTCATTATTCATACAACACATAATTAAACCATTGAAAAGATGATAGTTTCAAAAAACAAATTCGAATAAAATTAATAAAATATTTTGGGAAATAAGTTAGACGGTGTCTTAAAAATAACCCCAGTGTAACAAAAGGAGTATTATTTATTTTTAAATAGTTGAAAATACATTTCAAAGATAAGTTAATATATCTTTTAAAAAATAAGTTTAAAACCCACATTTTAATGTCTAAAAATGCATTAATTTTTTCGTTAATATTAACTACATTGATATTGATAATATATTTTAAAAAATATACTTTGAAACAAAAAACATTATAAAATAAATATATTAGACGGTGATAATTTCAAATTAATTCATTGAGATGACATAAATAAACAAGAATACTTATTTATTAAAAACATAATACTTTAAAATAAAGTTAAAAAAGAATTTTAATTTTAAAATATATTAATTAAAATATAATAACATAATAATACATCATTTTATATTAAATTTTATCCAAAAATCCCTCTTGATGGTGAATTTGGGTTGATTGTTTTTATTGAAATGGATATAATTTGTTGACAAATGATGGTTTTCAAAGAAAGCATGGTGAATTAGTCTGAAACACATGGTTGTTGTCGGAAATTTTGAAGAGTCCTGAAAAACATTAAAATTATTCAATGTTGTCAATTAATTGATAATGAGTGATTATATTTGAGTCTAAGGTGCGAGTTCGGAGCTAATATCACAATGTGATCACATGTGGCAATCGTAGTTTCCTTTGGATCATGTGATGGGTCATTAAATGTATTAGAAGATGGTAAAATTGGAAAACATAAAAGTATACAAGATTGAATATGAGTCTATGGAATTAAGAGTCATAAAAAATGCTGAAATGAACTAGTGAAGCACGAGTAATGAAATGTTATTGTAATTTGGTCACACACAACACTCATAGTTGTCTATGGAACTCATGATGGGTCATGAAAATTAGTGGAATACAATAACATCGTTAGTCACATGATTTCATGTATTTAAATTTGAGTATCATGATGGGATATCTGGCAACACACATTCTTTTCATTGGATCTTGCAGAGAGGTCTTTCACATTACTTATGACTATCTTTTGGGCTCACAGAGGGGTCTTGCACAGCACTCATGATTGTGTATGGAGCACGTACATAGATCTTGTGAAAATCACAAATAGGAATCCTGCTTGATCACAAATGTTAAATTAGTGTTCGTGGAGTGTGAATCTGACAGTCCAATGGGATTTCATGAGATGCAACCAACACGTCACTAGGGACTCACGAGGCATGTCGCATGTCATACACTGACAGTGACCACTTCTCCCCTCCAACCTTATTTTCCAGATTCCATTATTCTTTCAAGGATAGAGATCATGATAGTTGTAATAAGTGAAATATATGATATCAAATCTATTTTTTATGATGTGTTGTGTGTCCAATATGAGTCATACGGTGAGTGTGCAAGAAGGCCATGAAAAAACTATCCATCTGTCCCCAGAGCACTGTACAGTTTTATAGACATACCTGTGGAATTCCATGTTTTATGGAGGATCGTGGACTCTCACAAAATACGAATGTGTAGTGGGGACCCTTAAAAAGCGTGAATGTAATCCAGTGACTTGTGAAAATAATAAGCGTGAATGCTAACTGGGGAGTTTGGAAAAGGGATAATGGTGACCAATGACTCAAGAGAAGCACAAATCGCGACCAGGGACTGACACAAAGCCTAAATGAGAATGCTTACCAAGGTCTCAGCCCAAGCATGGTCACTGAAATAGGACTCTCTCTGAGATCTCACACAATGCACGACCAGATCTCACTCCTAGATCATACAGAGTGATTGATCCCAATGAGCTAGATGGTTGTCCATTAATTGTGGAATGAAATTGTTAGAAAATAAATTGTAAATACACAATTAAATGTCCTTAATTACTTATGATATTTTTCATAAAATACATATCTGTAAATCAACCATAGAAGAGACACACAGTGAGGTCTCATGTTAGAGATTTTTAGAGAAGGAGTATGAATGATTATCATTATACAATTATTTTACATGATCTGAAGATGACCTTGATAGAGAATGATGAATCATGAAATGTGTATCTTGATAGAAGACTTAAAGAGGATACATTCATAGAGTGGGGATCATGAAAATGTTCGAGGGGTTCATGTTTAGTTCTAGGGGTCATGTATAGTGTGAGGGGTTCATGTAATGGTATCAAGGGTTCACTTATGTTTTTAAGTGTTCACACAAAGATGATATGGGTTTGTGCATTGTTATAGGGGTTCACACAAAGGTTCCAGGGGTTCATATAAGGTGTTATGTGTTTGCACAGTGTTCTAGGGGTTCGTATAAGGATTCATGGGTTCACACAATAGTTCCATGGGTTCATGTAAAGAGCGAGTGGTTCACACAAAATTTCAGGGATTTTCAAATGGAGTCTTTTACAAAGTAGGGAATCATGAAAGGAACTAGTGGTTCACGCAAGATTCTCAAACATGTGGTTATGGGAAAAGTTCTCACATAGTGGTAACAAACTAAAATATTTAACATGGACATATATTATTACATTTCCCTATGAGTAGTGTCGTTGTAACATCTAAATATTGAAGGATAAGGAGAAGATAGAGGATTTTCATCATTTGAAAATATTTACAGAAGGTTGTTATTAACTACTACATTAAATAAAGTGAATGCATGTCTTTCCATTAATTTATGTTCTTTCCATAATAGGGGAAATTTTTATGTCTATAGTATTGAGAGGTCAGTTCAATTATTCATGGAAGTGTAAGTGTTATAGCTTGGTGTTTTCACAGAAGCGAAGGATAAATCCAAAAATACTATCAATAGAGAAATTACATACAGTTGATGATTCAGTCATTAAAAAAAATTAAGGGAAACAATTTTAAACAAACAATGTTGGACCTACATTTCCATAAACTATGTGTGGATCCATTCCGAATTAAGGATAAAAGGAAGAGGAATATGGCGATCACTTACACAGGTAGTGATCCATATAAAGATACAGAAGGAGTAAACCTTGGAAAATCCATGATCTTACGCTAATCATTATAAAGGTGGGATCCTAGGAATATAAGTTATCAAGACCAAACACCATTATTGTTAGTGAGCCTTAGTTATTTTAGAACAATTGGAACATTATCACTGTCTGCTCCTTCGATGTAGCCATGTGAGGGTGAACCAGAACAAATCTCTATGTTCAGGTGCTGGCTTTATTTATTTACAGTAAATGAATTTTCATTAGATAAAATTAAAAAAGATTCAACTAATATAATAATTAATTAGAAAAAAATTATCCTTATTATAAATATTTCATGATCTATTGGGGAATGATGAATTGTAAAATGAATATCCATAGTCTAATTCACTCACATATCAGGGTATCTAGCCCCAATTGGACCTAACTATTATAATCAGAATGTAATTTACCTTTTTTTATTTGTTTTCTATGATAATGATTACTCTACTATTGTTAATTAGGTTTCATTTTCCCTTATCTCAGTGTTCCAAGGTAAAAATAATAACAACAATGATGAAGAAGATGTCACGTGATATTCTTCAGTGTGAATGTGTCTAAAAGAAATGTGTGATTATATTTAAGGAATCCAACATTGTATACATGAAATGACTAGATGAATTGGATAACGAAATGGTAGACTCACTGAATGATGTTTTAGAAATGAGTGAAGAATAGGAAATTCTATGCGATGATGAAAATACTCATTATGGAGAAATTCAAAGAAGTAAAAAAACTATAATTTTTCAGTCAAACAAATGAATTTGATCAAAAATTGGAAAAAGAAATGAAATATAAAGATATCTATATCCAAGAACTGTAAATTTCTGTTAACATGATAAAATGTTTAAATAAAAGGCTTATTGATGTGGATATTGAACAAATGAAGAATATTTATTCCTAATATGAAGAACTACAAAATCTTTCTATAATGATAAAAAAACTAAATTCTTATGAAAAGTTAAAGAATAATGAGTCCAAATAAATTCAGATTCTAAAATATTGAAAATATGACCTTACTACACGGTTATATGAACTAGTTTTAGAAATGAAAAAGCTATTGCTGGAGAATGGATGCTATAATTATTTAGTTGAACAGTTTAATTCTATTTTTAAGGATAAATCTAAAAGAATGAAATTATCCCTAGAGAATTGGAAGATGAGATGAGTAGCTAGAATAATCCTAAGAGATTATATAATTATAAACATCAAAATACGGATAATAATATTTACCAATTGGGATGGAAAGAGAAATACTTATCCAATGGTGGTTGATGAAAGGGCATATTACCAGTGGAAATATTCATACTCAATAAAATAGTCATGAAAATTGAATATAAACAAAGTTCCAGTGAATGAAATTGATACAAATGGGTTTCATCACATAAGTGTGAAAAGGTTAACACTATATAATCTAAACATAAGAAGAAGAATCAGATTATTTTCGAAGAATTTTTATTGATATGGATAGAATATTTAATTTTGGATGGGTATTTTGAACAAGAACAAAAATATTACACTGCCTTTCAAAAAAATAACAAAGGGTTGATCCATCTAGATCGACCACAATAATCTTGTTTAGGAATCAAGAGTTTCCCCTACATATGTTTTTAAATGATATTATTTAACCTTCAAGTATTTTATGATCAAGTGGAGATATGATCAAATGGGATGTGGCATCATTATATGTCATGTTGTGATATGATCTAGCCCAGAAAGTCAACTAATTCATATCCATTACCATAGATGAATAATAAATCAAGAGTAATTCATTGAAAGAAGATATTGGTCAATGGATAATGAGATATATGGAATTAAATTAGTGAAATGCATAGTAATGGTCTACATAGTATTATATATTGTTTCTTACCTAGAGTTTCAATAATGTATCATTTTTAGTTTTGTTTATGTATCATTGAAAGGTAGTAAATTCAACCAATTGAATTTAATTTAAAATAGCTACAATTGGTTAATGATATTGAACTGGAGAATTTTCTCAAACACCCATTCGAATATAAAGATATAATACTGTAGAATAATAATGTTTTTTTCTCTAAAATGTGGGCATAATAACAAGAAGAGTTTCATATAATAGGGGTAGTATACTATCTCATAATTAGATGCATGATCCATTAGGACATATGAGATGAAACACAAATACCTATATGTACATCAATGATAATGGAAATAAGGCCTCAATGGTAATTAAAGGATGTGTATTTCTATTAAATGATGTGATTTATACCGATTGGGTGAGAAGCAGCAACATTTATGTATTTCATGATTATTTATTTTTCTCTAACAATATGATATCTGTTAAATACATTCCAACTATTAAGAATATGTGATTTAATATAAAAGATTGTCATACAAGTGTATAAAAAATTAGATGAAATCAATGAGGTCTCAATAGTACAGAATGTACATAATATTTGACAGCCTTGTGAATAGATTCCTTGGGCAGTAATGAGGATATAACCAACTCTGGGAGAGTAGAAGTAGATAATACTAATTAAAAAGATTAAATTGATAATGAGCATGATAATCTTAAATATATTTCAGTATGAAATACAGATATTTTAGAGTAAATTGATTGGAAAAATATAATTGGTCGAGAGATAGTGCATATGAAGACAAGGAAGATAATGAATCATACATGGTATATTTCATTGATGCCAACATATAAGATTTTCTCCATCATTAAGACAAAATGGGACATTCATAAAAATTTGAATGAAGATGACATATTTATTAAAAACAAGAATGACTACTCTACAAAGGGTACCCCTAGAAAGAGGTTGTTGATTTTGACGAATCATTTTCAACTCTTGAGAGGATAGAGACAGTCATATTATTCTTCAACATAATAGTAAAATGAATGTTCAATGTTTTACAGATGAGTTCCCTGTTTAAAGTTCCAAATGTCGTGTTAGAAGAAAATTTTTATACATACTAGACATCTGGTTTACAAATTAATTATGATTTGAATAGATTTATTTTTATGAAAAAATAATTATATTTGTTGAAGGAAGAATAGATATAATGTTGAAATAATGAAATAATGCCCCATTAATTTATCAAGATAAAAATTCCAAAAAGGTTTTGAGATGATATTGAATGGACAACTCCAAGAAGATAATGACTTCGGTGGCTACCCATACAAAGCTATCATGGGATGATGGAGGAAAGGTAGTTAATTTAATTGAATATAGGAAAATCATTATAATCCTATTGAACATAATAGTTAATCAAATAAATATTATTTTTCTACATGTGTAGCAGCACGATATCACGATCACCATAAGGAAACCAACATGATTGTAGTGAAATAAATAATACGATATATCATATAAATGAATATCAAAATCAGGAAGTTCATTCTATATTGGATAAAAAAAATATTTAATTTCCTAAAGAATCCTTGAATAGGAATACAATTAAATAACTCATGTGTTCACACAATTACTATGGATGAAGCAACAATATAATGATATTATATTATTAGTGATGTTTCTGATGGGAATCCAATGTGATAATTTAACTACTATAAATCTGAGAAAAAATTAAATCCATCCCTTGTGGATAATGCACATTGAAATCATTTATCACTTCATCAAGAAGATGGTGGAGCAAGGGATTGTGAAATTATATTATATTCATATAAAAATCTAGGTTACGGAAATTCTAAAAAAATAAATGCCCAAAGGAGTGTTCGAATGGAATTGACTAGCTATTCTAGTCCATTCTACTCCCACACATGAAATGCGTGAATGTGTGACCCCCTGCCCAATTTATGGTGTGTTTTCCATAATGTGCTAATATATGTTTTTTAACCTATTGAATACAATGAAGAAGTGGCCATCAGTTTCATTGGCAAGGAGGGACAAATTTTTCTAGAAAATAGGAGAAATTTATTTAATCCAGATATGGGAGATGCTGATTGGGGGTGTAGTGAAGTAGGGGAGTTTTTAATCAACTACGCCCAAGATGATTGATCAAATATTAAATATAATGACATTTTAGGTTTTTTATTAAGGAAGAAGAGTGTTTTTGGAATGAAATGATGTGTTACATTGATGAACATTGAATTATACTCTAGTTTCCCAGGCTGAGCATGGTTTGTGTTGTCTTAGAGTTTGTGTTGAGTAAATAATTGATCACTATCATAATCACATAATGTTAATGTATGGAATATTATGGTTGCGGCATTTATGTGGTATCAAAATTTTAATAGTTTTCAACAAACCCAAATGGGGGATTATTTTCCAAAAAACACACATGGTAGTGATTTTGGGTTGTCTATGTTTTTTGAAAAGGGTCGAGGTTGTTGAAAAAGTTTGGTTTTAATTGAAGACGTGAAAATTTAACATGAAACACTTGGCCTTATCTGGAACTCATGAATGGTCACAAAAAAATTACAATACAAAAAAAATTGACAATTTCAATATTGTTCATAATTGACATTGGCACTCAAGTGAAGTGAGAGTGCTAAACTAATCCCTCAATATTATCATGTGTGAAACTCATAGTATTATTTGGAACACATCATGTGTACAAAATGGTATTTTAATAAAATATAATTCAATGTTTTATGAATTCAGATGAATGAATTTGAGTATAAGGCATGAATAATTAGCACAAATGATAAACTGAAATTGCAATGCTTGAGCGATGAACTATTCATGAAATGTGGTTATGTGGGATACTCATAATAGTCTTTTAAACATAAGATGGGAAATTAAAAAATTGTAATACAATAAAAATTTATGTCTCATGATTTCACAAGATTTAATTTTAGTTCATGGTGATATCACATGAAACAGACAATATTTTGTTTGGATCTCACAAAGAGATCTTACACCGCACTCCAGAATGTATTTGAAGCTTTTCGAGGGGTCATACGAAGAACACATGACTGTCTCTAGAGCTCTCACACAGTTCATGTTCAATGATTGGATAAGACTCATGCATGAGCGTGAATAGTGAATGAGGGTTCGTTAAGTGTGAATGATGATAAGCCGAAGGGAATTCATGAGAAAAGAAATACATGTCACAAGGGACTTTTGGGGGAAATATCATGTCTTATAGGGAACATGAACATATATGGCCTCAACTATTGTTTTCCCATTTTCATTATTTTTCATGGGCTAGAATTCATATGAGTTAAAATAAGTTAAATCTAGGATATATAATCTATTTTTAAATGATTTCCTTTCATGAAAACTATTGGTCATATGCTGAGTGAGTAAGCATGACATGAAATATCTACCCGCATATCCCTAGAGTTCCATAGAGTTTTCTAAACATAATATAGGATTTCCATACAGAAAGGTCAATTGAGAACCTGCGAAAATCCTGAATGCGGAATGATGGATTATTAAATGAGTGAATGTCACCAAGGAATCATTCAATTCACAATCATTTAAGCAGAATAAGGACTTACGCAATGTGAAAATGCTAACTGGGTACTTTCACAATCGATGAATGCCAACTAGGTATTTGCGCAACGAATAAGTATTAATGTCGATCAAGGACTCACAAAAAGTGCATATGCTAAAAGAGGACTACTACCTGTATCTCACACAAATCATGAGAATATTTCAGACTCAAATCATGTGGAGAACATTATCCCAATGAGGTGGACCATTGTACATGATTTCTACAATTATGGATGTGGACACTCACATATAAATACAACAAGAACTATCCTAAGTGTTGGTTGATTTTTTTCATAAAATATTTATTTGAATCACTTATAGAGAAGAGAATCCTGGTTAGATCTTGCGAAGGTGGATCATGGAGATGGAGTATACATGATTGAAATCACTTAAGTTATTCTCATTATATAAACCTGGTCATGTGTAAAGAACAAATGTGGACTCATGAAAGAGGACACACAATAGCTTACTCATTGAAGATATATGCGTAGAGTGGGACTCGCACAAAGGTTCCAAGGGTTCGCGTAATGTGTGAGGGGTTCACACAACAGTGCTAGGGGTTCACAAAAGGTTCCAGAGGTTTGTACAAAGGAGATAGAGGTTAGTAAACAGATTTTGGTGTTATCTAGAATGTGGGATGGGTTATTTAAAGGTTCTAGGGGATTCCACATGGTGCTAACGGCTCGTGATAATATTCCATGTCTTCACAGAAAGATCTAGATGTTTGTGCATGGTGCCAAGGCTTCGTGGTAGGGGACATGAACAAAGTAGTTACTTATGAATGGATACATGGGTTTTTATTGGATCTCACACAAGTGGATATGATCCAGGGTCTCACACATGGTTATCTTACTAGAATCATTTATATAGAGATACGATATTATAATTCCCTTTGAAAAGAATCATTGATAAATCTTAATTCTAATGGAGAAGAAGTCATAGGATCGACACATTTTGAAAATAATTTCAAAAGAAGGTTATTCACTACAAAATTTAATGTTGTGAAGTTATTACTTATAATCACAAATCGATCTTTCCAAAATGGAGGGAAATTTTGTTTCTACATTAAGGTGAATTGTGTTCCTGTTTCTGGAAAGTGAATGTCTTGCATCTAAGTGTATTCATATAAGTGAAGGAGTTACCCAGAAATTTCATCAAAAGATAATTTTTATACAATAAAATATGCTTTAATTAATAATAAAAAAGGGACATATACGTATCTAAAAAATATAGGATATACATGTCCATAAACTATGTTTTTAACCTTTCTGAAGTAGTTAGTAATGGAAGAGGAAGATGGTTATCATTTCCACTAGTAGAGAGCCATAGAATGATATGTAGGGAGTGACCATTACGAAAGTAGAGATATGACACTATAAACAGGAAAAGAATTGATCCAAGGCATAGATTTGATCTAGACCAAACATCATTATTGGTAGTGATCCATAATGAAATAGGTAAAAAATATGCATTTCCGTTGTGCACTCCATGGATGTTTCCCACTACGGGTGAACCCAATAAAAATCTTTGTGTACTTGTGCTTGCATTATTACTGTACGTTTAGGGAATTTGCATCAGATAAAATTTTAAATGATACAACCTATATAATTATTAAATTGAAAAAGTGACCCTTATAATATTGATGACAAGATCTAGTGTGGAAGGAAGAATCGTGGAAAAAATATCCATACCCTGATTCAACACCCTCTCATGGTATCTAGGTCCTTTTTGGAACTAACATTAAAAATATGAAAAAAATTAAATCATTTGAAAAACCATTTTAGAAGATCTTAATTATTATTCACAATGAATAATTTTCACATATTGAGATAGAAAATATATGAATTTTTAGAAAAAATATTATTTTTACTAATAAAACATGATGTTCTAGATTATATTTATTTTTTATTTTTAATTGGTTGGGGTGACCTCTTCTCCAATATTTTTCGTTTAAAAAGGATATTTAATAATAGAAATTTTAATGTTATATAATTTTTATTAAAATAAATTTATATTAGAGGATAAAAATTCCATCAAGACATGAAAAATATCATTAATACATTTATGTGATTTTGGTGAAAGCCCACATTTTAATAATTGATAATGAGATACAGCATTAAAAATTAATAAAAGTGAAATATAATGGTCTCATTAGATAAAAAATAATTTGGATTTCACATAGAATGGTGATACTTATCATGAAATGGAAATATTGAATTTTTGAGAAACCACCTTTGAAGATAACTGGAATTATTTTTAACAATGGTATAAATTGGAGAATGAAATTTAACAATGTAAAATATTTGAAATACAAATTTAATCTACCAAAACATTATTTTATTGTGAAAAAGAATATAATTGTTTGGTGGATGAAATAAGTAATTAATGAAATATGTTAAAGAAGAATTATCCCAAATAAAATAAAGGATTTATGTTAACAAATACCCTTACAACATTGATATCCTTTGAATAGAAATCCCATGAAAGATTGAATGATATATGGATTTATAAATACCATATATTTAATTTAAATTATGTAATGTAGAAATTCATATAAAATGTATATTAATAAAAGGAAATAGGTGGTAAATATGAATTATAATGACCTAATACTGTTATAAATATTATTGAATTATTTTTAATATTAATATCTATTAAACACAAACCAAGGATAATGTGGCCTAATGTATTTTGGGTACCTATTTGATAAAAAATCACATGAATAAAATATAAAATATATTAATTTTAAACTCCATAATGTTTTCTAACATTACATTGAAAATTTGAAAATGCATAATATTAATTAGGTAATACGTAAAAAAATGGGTGATAAAAAAACATGTAAGGGAATATGTATGATTATAAAGAAAATCAAATGAGTATATAGCCAAAAAATGATATCATAAATGAAAGGGATGATGAATAATCATAGTAGATATTTACATAATGTATACAGAATTATATGATCAATGATACATATTAATATAAAATAATATTAAAAATCAACTTCATAATCATAAGTCATGGCTTACTGCTAAGACATCAAAACATGGTAGCCAGAGTCCCATAATAGATTAAGATTACTCTCATATTGTAACGACCCAATCTTTGATCAGTGAAATTCCCTTATTATAATTTTTTATTATATTATAATAATTTAAGATTATATATACATCACAATAAAAAATTTATAAATGACG
The DNA here is from genome assembly GCA_963277665.1 of Viscum album. Classification (NCBI taxonomy): domain Eukaryota; kingdom Viridiplantae; phylum Streptophyta; class Magnoliopsida; order Santalales; family Viscaceae; genus Viscum; species Viscum album. The sequence goes on from OY728127.1 coordinate 1,702,436,216, forward strand.
AATGATTAAAATAAAATGTATATCTTGATGTTAAGGAACTTATACTGATTAAATAGTAATTTTCCCTTTGAAATAGTAATGCGACCCTTATGAGTGTTAAACCGATGAGTTGAACAGTAAACCCACTAATGGAAGCATAAATAAAAATTTTCCATCTAATAAGTGAAAATTTGATATAATTATATCATAGTATATGAATTTAAATAATTTAAATATTATTTATTATGTGTTGGTATTTTTTAAGTCATGTATATTTAATTAATATTTTATGATTAATATAATAATTTAAAGAAATTATTCGAATAAAATGTATTCATGATTAATTATTAGGATGTCTTATGAATATAAGATTGTATTTCAATTTCTTAATTAAATTTTCAAGCTGTTACAAAAGCTGTTTTAATTTTATATATTTTATTTTCATGTAATTAGTAATTTTAATTAAAAAAATGTTTCAATATTTAGAAAGCTTTTTTTTGAAAAATGGAGTTTATTTTATAATCATAAACATCGAAAAATTGTTAGGGTGTATTTTTTGGATTTTAAAAAACTACTTGAATTAATGATGAATATTGATGTAAAATAAGTTTGGATAAATTCTAAATAACTAAATTATGATGTCATCCGCTGATGTATGGATGATGTAAGTCCATTATTTCAAACTCACATTCCACTAAATAGTATGACAGTAAATAATCAACAATTTTTTTTCATGAGAATATTATAAAAATAGTGACTAGAATAATGGGAAACCCCTCCTCTACTCCTCTATAAATAACACTCCTCTTTTCCTATTCTCTTCAGTCATCCATATCCGTGTTCCATGACTAAATTGTGTTCAAATATCTCTTTAATACGCTCTAACACTTACATAATCTATTGGTATCTTCAAAAGTCTTAATCCTCTCCCCTAATGAGGTTCTCAAGGAACTTATTTTCAAGAGGTAAACTCCTGTTTTCATTTATTTTAATTTCATTCATGTTTCATTATTTCTGTTTAATTCATCACCTCATTCCATACAAATATTATGACAACTCCAATAACATATATGTATTTGAATTTTGTTATTATAATGGAAAAATTAATTCTCATCTTTGATTTCCCCTCCTTTTAACATTGAAATGAATACAACATGCATGATGAATTAATTTACCACATTTTTTGGTGATAGGTTTGAAATTTCTTTTACCATATTCAATTATGTTTTTGAAACCATTTTGAAGGTTAAACCGTATTATATATATGTATTATGACTTTTTTATATGTATGTTTTCTCTTATGATAAGAGTTATTGTGTGTGAATGATTTTCGTGGGGTTATTTTTTCTATATCAATGGGAAATATAGGATCCTAATGGATTTGTAAACCCCAATAGGGGTGAATGTGCTTGTTTGAAACATGTTATTGAAAATGATGGGATCTGGGGGAATGGAATGATTACAATGGAGTTGTGTAATGTCCAATGATAAAAGATAGGGTACAATGGCCCTGTAGTCTGACTCAAAATATGGGAGAAGGAATTATTTCCTTGTGTCTATACTATATTAAATGGAAGGGTTATGGCGGCATTGTTACCAAAGGATGGATAGATTATGGGATGAGATATTCTGGTTGATCTACATGTTTTTATTCTTTGGGATAAATAGTTTTTTGGACATACCTGAGGATTGAATAGCAATGGACCTTGATCTGAGAAAAAAATCATATCATACCAAAAAAATATGTTTAATCAACTGGTTCACTAGCTTAATCAATATCAAGTGTATTTGAGTTACTGATCGGAGTAATTATACTTTTAATGTTGTCATATCCATACTTTTTGAGTAAATTTTGGATATAATTATGTTGGGATATACAGGTTATTTCTGGTTTTTGTGGGATTTTAAGACCTAAAAGGAATGTTATCTCATCGATCATACTCATTTCATACTCATATTTTATGATATTCGTGAATGAATCCGTTAGAGATCGCTTATTTGATATGAATATAATCTCATTAACAAAGATTTAAACAATCAAAATAATTTTGTTTTCTATTTTTATAAAATGGTTTGAATCTAGTGTTCCTTTAGCATAATTTTTTTGTAAAATAAATTATGTATGTCTATATTATAATTCTCTAGGGTATTGTTTTATTCCATAAAATGATTTAGTATGTTTAAAAACATAATCATGATGTTTTGAGTCTACCAAATAAAGATTTAGTTATAAAAAAATATTCTTCTTATAAATATCCATTAGGAAAATCACATTTTACATTTATTTGAAAAATGTTTGATGTTAATGAATGATGCAATGGAAAATAGAATATGAATAGATTTATGTCTTGATACAGGAGAATAGGATTCTTCATAGTCTATTCCCTCTTGTTGATTATATCATTTAGAAACAATTATTTCTTTATTTCATATATTGGCTCAATTTTCATCACATTTGTTTCTAAAAAACCTTTTTATCGAAATTACAGTTGATTCATTAGGTCATTCAACAATAGTCCGGACATTATTCATTTAAATTTCATTTAGTACATCTATCATTTATTTAATCCAATTCCCATCAACAAAGTCTACATTATATGTTTTAGGTTGATATTTTGATAAAAACTAAATATGTTCTATTTCATTACTCAAGGATTCTTTATGGCTTATGGGTTGATTTACATCAACAATTATACTATCATTGGGATTATTCATACAAAACAATTGATTTTGATTTTGTAAAACCTCTTCATTAACATAATGTAGAATGTATTTTGGGGTAAATATTTATGAAGCATTTTCATGAGTATTTTCCTTTTCAGAAGATTTTTCAATAAAAGCATGATAATAAATTTGTTAAAACACATTTTTTGATATAGTTAGGGTTTCCTTAAATATAAACAGATTAGTATCTTAAAATTTAACATGATATTTTTCCTCAATTGTACAAGTGTTTTAATTAAAAACGAAATATTCCTTAGAGTTATTGGAATACCTTAGAATGATCCCTTCATTATATTTGGATGATATATTATGTAATTTATCATTAGTATTCAATATGAATACTTTTCATAGAAATACATTGAATTATGAAACATTGTATTTTTTTCCATTCCAAAATTCATAAGGTATTTTATAGATAAAATATATAATTAAACGTCTATTTAGAGTATAACATGAAGTACATAAAGCTTACCCCTATAAATTTGTAGCAATTAATTATTAACTCAACATGGTCTTCGTCATTTCCTAAAAAATACAATATCTTTTTTTAAATACCATTTTTATAAGTATTTCTTGGAGATGAGAAGCTGTGAGTAATAACTTTCCTAATATAAAAAATTGTAAAACCTGATTTTTAAATTTCTCCATCATGATCACATCGAATAGGTATGAACGGTTTGTTTTTCTCATTTTTATCATTGGATATAAATGTTTTGAAAAAAAAGGATTCAGATTTATTTTCTAGAAAATAGATCAATGTAAATAGGGTATTCCTAAAAAATATTCATAGTGTTATCCGCTAATACAACTAGTTTGTCTAGGATAGAAAAAACAAATGTACACTAACTGTAATGCATTAGAAGTTGAAACGTCATTAATTGATTTAAGTATAGTTTTATGTTTCTTTAAATATTGACTAGTGACATAGATTATTGATTAATTGATTCTATGATTTATTAGATCCTTAACAAGTATTTTATTTTTGAGTTTTCAAAGGTTCATGATGTTACTATGTAATAACATTCAATGCCATATGTAGAGACCCGAAGCACGACGTACATATAAATTACATTACTTTTGCAGAATACTTAATGCATAACAAAAACAGACACACAAGGACCGTAATGGTTTAGTGTCTTTGGAAACTCGGAACGTAATCTTCTAATCGTGGTGAAAGATCTTCAACATCTCCCATAAAGATCTTACCCTTTTGGTTTTCTTACCTAAAAACTTTCTTTAAATCCCAGGGAAAAGAAAACATATAAAGGGTGAGCTCAAATACTCAGTAAGGGTAAGCATGGATAAAATAAAATAAACAATATACATTTGATCATAAAAACATGTCCATAAGGATTAAACATGAAAATCATGAGCAATGAGATAAAACATAGAAGTACATAAGGCATAGATCATAATGGAACATCAATCATGATAAAATGTCATGGGAATAAAACATGTAATTGTGGAAACCATTAAGCGCATGATTTTATTTCCATAGTAGCCAAGGCATTGCTGCTAAGACCATCTTAGTGGACAAAGTCCCTTTCTGAATCAAGTTCACTCCTCATTCCAGTCCTGTATTACTGAACCAGTTTAACTTTCCATTCTAACCATGTCTATATCATGAGATATAAATCTTTACCCAATGCATTGGAGGGAGATATAGGTCCCACCCATCTCATAATGAAATTATTCTTATGTGTTCCACAACATAAACATATATCATTCATCATAACCCAAATAATAAAATGGGTTTCATAAACATCATCCCATCATAACATAATCCATATAAAACAAATGGATATCATTTCATCATAAGAAAAGTGAAACCATTTAAATAATAGAGACATTAAACTTGAAACATCCACGTATTAACTAATGTCATCTTATATGGAAAATGGTTTGGATAAAACATTTTAAACGAATTCATTAGAAAAATATCCTTTCTTCTTAAAAATCATTTTCTTTTCACAAAATTCCATGCACATTTAAAATAACAGTATTTTGTTGAAAATAGTAATAAAATCTTGTATAGTAAGCTTCATGAAAATGAGGTGTTATGAAACTATAAAAATCCCTTCATGTCATATAGGTTACAAAAACATTCCTCTCGTACTTTTTTCGGAAATGTAAAAAATACCTTGTATGGTAAAAAAAGAAAGATTCCTTACATTCCATGTTTTAAAAGTCAAAAATGGGTAAAAAGGAATTTAAACATACATTAAAACATTTTTATAAAACTTGGACATGGATGATAAATATAACCCAAGTAAATACTTACGTATAAGCAATCTCAGGTAAAAAATTGAGATTGAAAATTTATCCCTTACCTTAGATCTGATATGCTTCGTACGTATCCAAACCTCATGTATAATGATTTAAATAATGTCATTGAATTATTACATATTCATATTCCTTGTTATGATATCATATGTGGTTCATTTATGACTTTTTATTACCCGTTCTTTTGTAAATTCATGTTAATGTAGCGTTTTGGGCAAAATCGTTTCATTTATGGTCCGTGATTTGACTTGTAATTATTCATATGATTACATAGACCATGAATACTTAATTCCAGATTACAAAGAATGATTTACATATAATATAATTTCATAATATACATATATATATTAGAACGTTAAATGGAAATAAATACACTGTTCATGGAGAGGGTAGGCCGTACGTACGCATGAACGTTGTTTTCGTTTCCTTATTGAGTTGAATGGAATTAAGTAGATGACATACATATATAAATAAATAAATACAGTAGCTTTATAATGTCATATATTTCATTATTATTGCTTATATATACTTTATAATCATTCATTAATGGTTAACATGGAGAATGAATCTCATTGTGTCGTGGAGACGGTAGTCCGTACGTACGCACGAGCGATGTTATCATTTCCATAATTATTTAATTGAATTGGAGTGGATGATAGAATATATAAGAATCAATATGATGTTATAATAACTATTTATAGTTATTCTTTACACCATTATACCCATCCATGTAAGGTGGTGTTGGAAAAACAGATTACACCACGGCGTGGAGACGGTATTCCGTACGTACGCACACGCGGTGATTTTGATTTTCGTAGGATGGATAAAAGGTGAAATCGGGTTGCTTCATATTTATAATAACATATCAGTACATGAGTGATGCTGATTTTATTACTTCATAATGAAACCACTAAAGAAGATCATGTATAAGACGAAAGAAACTTGAATGAATTGGTAGAATGTATTACCTCTTTCTCGAAGTGCCTCATTTGAACTTCCTCTTAGGGCACTAAATATGGTCTTTTGAGAAGACCAGTACCTATATAAGGATTATAGGGAAGTGGGAAAGTGAAATTTGCATATTTGGGCCGAGATTTAAGGCTCAAATTGATGTGAGGATGACAGGGAGGAGGTTCCCTTTTATAAGGGAGGAGAGAGGCACCTTTGGAATTATAAGAAATATAATTTATAATAAATTCTAACCCCACTTAAAAATCTCAAAAAATGACTCATATTGGAATATAAGATGAGATAGGTTTCTAATCTCATCAACCAATAATATTTAGACATGTAGGGAATTTATTTTAATCATTATCAATAAGATTTATCCTAATTTAGTATATTAAATTTTATTTGTGGTAATAAGATTCCAAATTTTAAATTGTTATAAATAATTACATATGTGTTGTGAATTATCCATAATTAGATAATTTATTACATTTTAGACTATATAAATTTCAATTTATAATTTTAAAATATTTTTGTGAATTTTAAACAATTTAATAATAAGTTATTTTTATAAAATAACAATAGTGTCAATTTTAACAGAATTTATTTTTTGAATTTAAATAAAATACACACAGAGGATATATTCGAACTAAAATATTTAATAGGTTATTAACATGTCATAGTAATCTATAAAATTATTTTAGAACATTAAATAGTTCATATAATATTTATTTTACTATTTTTAAAACCATTTATTTGATATTTCTCTTAATAAAATAATTACAACAACATTTGTGTATAATAATTAAATATACTTATTTGTTACATAAAAATTAAAAATAAAATACTAGGATGACGATAAATCTTATATATTTCTTAATAATACATTTGGTCATATTTATCTTCTAAAACACCCAAATTTTAAAATTTTATATGTGTTAAATTATGATGGTGACAACTTTGACATCATATAAAATAATATAATATAAGTGTCATAATAAATTTTAAAAGACTAAAAACATTTATATATTAGATAATTGGATGATTATGGTGTGTATATTCACCACCAATATGTTGTTTCAGGTTTTAGAGCACTTTAATTTGTATTACTATTTCAATAAAAACAATATTATTGATTTTCTTACTAAATAAATAAATCATGCATCATTAATGTATAAACGAATAACGTAATTAAATAACTCTTAAAAATTAAGAATAAATTAACATGATAAAGAAAAACATTTTACTTTCCAAATGAGTATTTATAACCGAATTTATATTCTGTATATCCTTATATTAAAAATACATTAATTATTAATGTTTGAGTGAGATATATTTCACTTTCGTTTAAATAAAATAAACTAATGGTTTTAATCACCTCCATGTGGGTTATAATGGATTCCATTTCGACCCAAATATGACTTAGGACGAAATATATTCATCCAATTGTATTATGACAAGATTTAGGGTAATTTTATAATATTATATTTACCCTTAATTACCTGATTTAACTTTTACTATGGTAAATAAAATTTACCGTAGTTACTATTCATAATTCTCAAAAATAAAAAGTAGTATATAAAAATAATTTGGACCCACTGATTCCAAATATAGAATCCATTTTTCAAAATTCAATACACATTAGTTGATGAAATTAAATTAATATTAATCCTGTTGTTGAACGAAAATGGGTTTTTGTTTAAAACATTGCAAAAGATTGAAATGATTTTACCTATGAATTCAATGTAAAATCAATGCTAAATACATACATTATATTAAATGGTAAAAATATATTTTATTTATACATTAAACCCATTTAATATTAAAATCTAACTATATAAATTATTACGATGAAAAAAGTTGTTTTTAATTAAAATATAGCGTGTTTTTACTATTCATTAAAATATGAAAGTTATCAGAAAAATTTAAAAAATTTATCCAATTAATTTTTTATATAATTATTCAAAATAAGAATTTTATTTTGTAAAATTTAACTTATAAACTTCTCAAAAATTATATTTAAAATGGGTGCACCATCAAAAGGCGTCAAAACTTTATTTTTTGAAAAATACTTATTTTACCCGAAAAAAATATTTTGTTCTCAAACCATGTTCTACAAAATGTGTAAGATGAATAACAATGTTATAAAATTCAAAATGTAGTTAATACTATTCATAACGGCTAGTTTATAAAAATATTATAACAATATATCATTGTTTAGTGAAACCGGGTATTGCGTACAACACACGCTATCGAAGAAGGTCGTGATAGCGTGTAATGCAAGCCAAGTCAGGGTTGTGTATAGTTCAAGACTCCATTGTTGTTGCGTATAACAAAATACAACCATATTTCATTTATAAATTTAATATATATATATATATACACTCAATGTTGCGTAGAATAACTAATATCAAACAAACATGAAATTGTGTGCAACACGCTCCAAGATTAGTGTTGTGTATACTACAAGCTAATACGGTGTTGCCTATAGCGCAAGATAATCTTGGTGTATCTTACAACAGGAGATATGGATGAAATTAAAAAGAATTTATCTTATAATATCTCAGGTTGTTACATTCTACCCCCCTTAAAATAAATTTCCCCCTCGAAATTCGTCGGGGTTATAAATAGTTTACTATTTATAGAAACCGACATCGTAAAAAGGAATACTAAAACTTAATTTTAAAAACTTAAGTATGAAACATAATGATTACCCAATGTAACTCATCACTGGGTTTCCATATAGGAAAACACAGGTGACAATATGGATATGGAAGAAAAATCTAACCATCAAGTTCTGATGGATAGTGGTAGAGAACATGGCTATGAAAAATCCAACAATCACAAAGACATAGATTTGTGATGATATAAGGTACCACCTAATTCATCGAATATAAGTACACTAGGACTATATTTTTGGTTTTTAAGATCATTTCCCTAATGTTGATGAATTAAAAGAAATAATTACATGATTTTGGTACAATATCACCGTTGTTCGTGAATTGAACAGTTTCCACTTCATCTCTTAAAGAAATGAAGTTGAATTTGTTATTCGTGAAGTGTTTTAGGTCCTGTGATAGAATGATGGGTCATTCCATCTGTTTCAAATTAAAGGTTAGAAAAAGTTATCAAATATACATAAGTCCATCTATGGTGAGGTTAATCATATACGATTCCAAAAATGAACTTATACTTCATATATCATACCTCTTAAGAAAATAAAACAAGTTTCTACTAACCAGGGACTTCCTGTAGGCCGTTGGTATGCGAAAAAGGCCAGTCACACTTCAGTTGTGGGTTCGATTCCCACAGCCTTTTCCGACGCGATGTGTTGTCGTCCGTCATGAAGGTTTTCCTTTTTCTAAAACTACATTACTATAACATCCCATCAATAATATTGAAAAAAGTTATATCCTTAAACAATACTAACTTATGTCCAACATAATACATTTCAATCTTTAGGCTTATCTAAAATAATTCAGACCAAGATCATAGTATAAAGAAAATGATTACTTGAAATGTCACATAACAATCATGTGAATGCCATCAGTTATCCCCCATATATCATAAGATATATCTTGTTGGTCAAATTACAAACATGTGAATACCTTAATCATGTATTCTCTTGAACGAAGAATACCCATTGAACCTTAGTGAAAACATGAATGCAGTTAAAAATTAACACTTTCCACATACCAAAATCCTCAAAATTATATATACCCATACCATGATATCACTTAGTCCTTATATCAATCATGATCTCATGAATACAATCAAATGTATCATTATCTTCTTATCCCTACATTATGTGCATATCATCTGCTTTCCAAATTTTTTGAATCACTATTCATGGTTACCAATACCGTAAAATTATTGGAAAACACAATAGACTAATACAAAAATATTCAAATACACCATAAAAGTACCTCAACAACATTATTCATGAATACCTATATATAAACACTTCAATACATCCTATTTAATTATTGTCCTGGAATAAGTTCTTCATTGATTTAGAAGTAACTTTTTAGGTTAGGGCATTGAGTTGGGTAATGCCCATGTTCTCCACTAATAAGACATTGAACTCCATAACAGTCTGTCACTCTATGACCCTTTTCTCCACACAGATAATAGTTTTCTCTCCATTTGAGGTATTCCTCAAGGTTCTTCTTCCCTTCTTTAGAAATCTCAATCTTCCTTTCTTTATGCTCCTCAACATGCGAACATGCATAAAAGTCTATCTTCCTCTTATTTTATGAATTAAGCATGCCAATAAATTTAACCTTGTCAATCATATATCGGGGTGACTAATTTGGAATAATCACAATATCTTTCTCTCTAGGTATTACACAACTTTTTTTCTCATAGTCACCAATTTTTCCATTGGAATCAATGTTAACCGAATTCCTTCTGGTTCCCTCCATTGATTAAACACAAAATGAATTTTGTGAGAGGAAAAAATCATGCTATGGAAAACAACATAGTAAAGGGGGTGTACCCTTAATATCTAAAATTTTAGGTTAAATTTTAAGATTGTTACCGTAGTTCTAGGACTATATCCTATACGTATACTTATCCTTAGGTAAATCCCTAAACATACATTGGAAATATCTCTAGGGATCTCACTAACGTTTTTCAATCCTAGTTTCCACAGGTTGAATAATCCTCTCCTCTCATACCAACTGTAGAGACCCGAAGCTTGACGTAAAAATAAATTAACTTAATTTTGAGGAATACATAATACATAACAAAAATAGACACACAAGGACCGTAACAGTTTAGTGTCTTTGGAAACTCAAAACGTAATCTTCTTATCGTGGTGAAAGATCTTCAACATCTCCCATAAAGATCTTCCCCTTTTGGTTTTCTTACCAAAAACCTTTCTTTAAATCCTAGGGAAAAGAAAACATATAAAGGGTGAGCTCAGATGCTCAGTAAGGGTAAGCATGGATAAAATAAATCAAACCATATACATTTGAACTTAAAAACATTACCATAATGTTTAAACATGAAAATCTTGAGCAATGAGATAAAACATGGATGTGCATACGACATAGATCATAATAGAACATCAATCATGATAAAATATCATGGGAATAAAACATGTAATTGTGGCAGCCATTAAGCACATGATATGATTTCCATATTAGACAAGGAATTGCTGCTAAGATCATCTTAGTGGACAATGTCCCTTTCTGAATCGAGTTCACTCCTCATTCCAGTCCTGTATTACTGAACCGGTTTAACTTGTTGTTCCAGCCATGTCAATATCATGAGATATCAATATTTATCCAATGCATTGGAGGGAGATATAGGTCCCACCCATCTCATAGTGAAATCATTCTTATGTGTGCCACAACATAAACATAAATCATTCATCATAACCCAAAGAATAAAATGGGTTTCATAAACAACATCCCATCATAACATAATCCATATAAAAAAATGGATATAAATTCATCATAACAAAAGTGAAACCATGTAAATCATAGAGGCATTAATCTTGAAACATCCACGTATTAAAAAAATTCATCTTAGATGGAAAATGGTTTTGATAAAACATTTGAAATGAATTCGGGAGGAAAATATCCTTTCTTCTTCAGAATCATTTTCTTTTCACAAAATGCCATGCACATTTAAAATAAAAGTATTTTGTTGAAAATATTCATAAAATATTGTAGAGTAATCTTCATTAAAATGAGGCGTTATTAAACAGTACAAATCCATCCATGCCGTATAAGTTAAAAAAACATTCTTCTCGTACTTTTGTCGGAAAAGTCAAAAAGTACCGCGTATGGTAAAAAAATAAAGATTCCTTACATACCATGTAGTAAAAGTAAAAAATGGGTAAAATGGACATTAAAAATATATGAAAACATTTTTATAAAACTTGGACATGGATGATAAATATAACCCTAGTAAATACGTATGTATAAGCTATCTCGGATAAAAAAATGAGATTGAAAATTTATCCCTTACGTTAGGTCTGATATGATTCATACATATCCGAACATCCTTTATAATGATTTAAATAATGTCATTTAATTATTACAAAATCATATTGATTGTTATGATATCATATATGGTTCATTTATGACTTTATAATACCCGTTCTTTTGAAAATTAATGTTTATGTAGCGTTTTTGGTAAAATCATTTCGTTTATGTTCCGTGATTTGACTTGTAATTAATCATATGATTACATAGATCATGATTACTTAATTACATAATATAAAACAAGATTTATATATAATATATATATTCATAATATACATTTATATAATAGATCGATAAATAAAATGAAATACAGCGTTCATGGAGACGGTAGGTCGTACGTACCCATCAATGCTGTATTCGTTTCCTTATTGAGTTGAATGGAATTAAGTAGATGACATACATATATATACACATAAATCCAGTAGATTTATAATGCCTTATATTTCATTATTATTTCTTATATATACATTATAATCATTCTATAATGGTTAACATGGAGAATGAATCTCATCGTGTCATGGAGATGGTGGTCCGTACGTACGCACGAGCGATGATATCGTTTCCATAATTATTGAATTGAATTGGAGTGGATGATACAATATATCAGAATCCAAATGATCTTATAATAACTATGTATAGTTATTCTTTACACCATTATACCCATCCAAGTAAGGTGGTGTTGGAAAAACAGATTACACCACAGCGTGGAGACGGTATGTCATACGTACGTACACGCGATGATTTCATTTTCCATAGGATGGATAAAAGGAGAAATGGGGTTTCTTCATCTTTATAATAAAATATCAATATATGAGTGATACTGATGTTATTAAATCGTAATGAAACCTCTAAATAAGAGGATGTATAAGAAGAAATAAACTTGAATGAATCGGTAGAAGGTATTACCTCTTTCTCTAAGTGCATCCTTTGAAATTCCTCTTAGGGCACTAAAGTTGGTCTTTTGAGAAGACTCATACCTCTATAAAGTTTATATTGAAGTTTTTATGTGAAATGGGCAGAGTTTGGCCGAGCTTGATGGCTCAAATTGGTGTGAGTATGAGAGGGATGAGGTGCCCTTTTATAAGGGAGGAGATGGGCACCATTGAAATTATAAGAAATATTAATTTATAATAAATTAAAAACCCACTTAAAAACCTCAAAAAATGAATCATATTAGATTATTATATGATATAGGGCTGTAATCGCATCAATCAATAAAATTTAGACATGTAGGGAATTTATTTTAAACATTATCAACTTGATTTATCTTTATTTAATCTATTAAATTTTATTTGTGGTAATAAGATTCTAAATTTTAAATTGTTATAAATAATTACTTATGTGATGTGAGTTATCCATAATTAGATAATTTATTACAGTTTTTACTATATAAATTTCAATTTATATTTTTTAAATTTTTTTTTTATTTTTAAACAATTTAATAATATGTTATTTTTATAAAATAACAATAGTGTCAATTTTGACACTATTCATTTATTTGAATTTAAATAAAATCCACACAGATGATATATTCAAACTAAAATATTTAATAGGTTTCTAGCATGTCATAGTAATATATAATATTAGTTTATAACATTAAATAGTTCATATAATATTTATTTTACTATTTTTAAAACCATTTATTTGAAATTTCTCTTAATAAAATAATTACTACAACATTTTTGTATAATTATTAAATATACTTATATGTTGCATAAAAATTAAAAATAAAATACTACGATGAAGATAAATCTTATATATTTCTTAAGAATACATTTAGTCAGATTTATCTTCTAAAACAACCAAATTTTAAAATGATATATATATGAAATTATGAAGGTGAAAACTTTGACATCATATAAAATAAAACAATATAAGTGTCATAATCACTATTACAAGACTCCAAATAGGAATATATTAGGTAATTGTATGCTTATGGTGTGTATATACACCACCAATAAGTTTTGGTCAGGTTTTGGGCCCTTTAATATGTATTACTATTTCAATAAAAACAATATTATTGATTTTTTTACAAAATAAATAATTTCTGCATCATTAAAGTATAAAGTAACAAGGTAATTAAATAACTCTTAAAAATTACAAATAAATTACCATGATAATGAAAAATAATTTATCTTCCAAATGAGTATATATAACCGAATTTATATTATGTATAACCCTATATTAAAAATACATTAATTATTAATGTTTGAGTGAGATATATTTCACTTTACTTTAAATAAAATAAACAAAAGGTCTTAATCACTTCCAAGTGGGTTCTAATGGATTCCATTTCGACCCAAATATGACTTAGGACAAAATATAATAATCAAATTGTATTAAGACAAGTGTTAGGGTAATTTTATAATATTATATTTACCCTTAATTACCCGATTTACCTTTTACTATGTTAAATATAATTTAACGTAGTTACTATTCATAATCCCAAAAATAAAAAGTAGTATATAAATATAATTTGGACCTACTGATTCCAAATATGGAATCGATTTTTCCAAATTAAATACATATAAGTTTCAGAAATTAAATTAAAATTAATCCCATTGCCGAAAGAAAACTGGTTTTTGTTTAAAACATTGCAAAAGATTGAAATGATTTTATCTATGAATTCAATGTAAAATCAATGCTAATGACATAAATTATATTAAATTGTAAAAATATATTCTATTTATACTTTAAAACCATTAAATATTATAATTTAACCATATAAATTATTACGATGAAAAAATTTGTTTTTAATTAAAATATAGCGTGTTTTTACTATTCATTAAAATATGAAAGTTATCGGAAAAATTTCAAAAATTTATCCAATGTAAACTTTTATATCATTATTCAAAATAAAAATTTTATTTTGTAAAATTTAACTTATAAACTTCTCAAAATTATATTTAAAATGGGAGCACCATCAAAAGGCGGCAAAACGGCATTTTTTGAAAAATACTTATTTTACCCGAAAAAAAATTATTTTGTTCTCATACCATGTTATAGAAAATGTGTCAAATGAATAATAATGTCATAAAATTCAGAATTTAGTAAATACTATTCATAGAAGCTAGTTTATAATAATATTATAATCATATATCGTTGTTTAGTTAAACCTGGTATTGCGTACAACACATGCTATCGAAGAAGGTCGAGATTGCGTGTAATGCAAGCCATGTTAGGGTTGTGTATAGTGAAAGACTCCTTTGTTGTTGCGTGTAACAAAATAGAACAATATTTCATTTATAAATTTAATATATATATATATACACTCAATGTTGCGTAGAAAAACTAATATAAAACAAACTTGAAATTGTGTGTAACACGATCCAAGATTAGTGTTGTGTATACTGCAAGCTAATACGGTGTTGTGTATAGCGTAAGATAATCTTAGTGTATCGTACAATAGAAGATATGAATGAAATTAAAAAATGTATCTTATAAAATCTTGGGTTGTTACACCGTAACCAAGATTGTTCTTCCATTGAACTTAAAAATGATATTTATGTCCCCCTAATGTTTTCAAAGATATTTGTGTATACATTCTCATGCCTATGTGTAGAGAGAATGAATTCATACTTGTAATTATGAACTAAACATTTATCATTTTTAAAATTCACAAGGTAACCTTCATCACATAATTGAATTATTATTATAAGGTTGTGATTAGACCTTTAACAAACCAAACATTTTAAATTAAAACATTTCATAAAAGAACAATATTACCTATAAACATGATTTTTCCTAGAGAATTATCATTGATGATAACTCTTCCAACATTCATTTCAATGAAATATTTATTTCTATTCAAATTTCAATAACATCAAATATCAATGTACAAAATATTCTTGTTATTGGTACACATTTTTTTGTGAATAATAATACAATTAGATTTATGAAACCAAAACATGTTAACATCTAGAAATTTTAGATAATATAAATTTAAGAATCTAATTGTGTTTTTTAAAATGTGTTTTATGAAGTCCTAAAGATTGGGTTTTATTTAATGATTAATTGTTCTCCAAATGTCCACCATGTTGACATTTGGTTCAAAATGGATCACTTTGGGGAAAAATAGTTATGACTAAATTCAAGTTTTGAGTTATTATAAACAAATACAGTGTTATTTTTATAAGGATGATGTTTTGAATAAATTTTATCAAATTCATTCCTTATAGTAGTGAAATTTGATAAATACTCATTCCAGGAAACAATTTCATATTTCATTTTAATGACTAAATAATCATTCTCACAATAAATTTTTTTGAAATTTGTTTCCTTTTCAATAATTGTTTTTCTCTAAAATTTTTTTCAATTTCCTTATAATGTTTATTCATATTAGAATTTACATCAATAAGATTTGTTGAAACATTTCATAAATAAAAAATTTCCATGATCAATATCATTTAAATTATCGTAAACATATTTTTCTAAGAATTGATATTATATAATTTTACTTGTGATTCTTTTTCATAAGATTGAAATTATCATTCTGAAGTACTTTGGAAAATTTAGATACTTCTTTAAAAGAAGATAAATTATCCTCTATTAAGAAATATTCTTTATCTGAAGAGTAAGAATATTTTTAATTGAGATAATTAATATTTAATGATACATTTGTATGTGATTTTTCACAATGCCTCTTAGCCAGGAGATAATGATTTTCAAGAGGATGTCTAGATATAAATCCAATATTCATCTGACGAAATGATTCATATTTAGAAGATTCTTTTGATGAATCAAAACAAATTGAAATCAAAGTAACATTTTATCTGAAAACATTTGTAGTTGCATTATTTTAATACTTTTTTAATACCTTCAAAATGTTTATACTTCCTCTTTTTAATTATCATAATATGAAAATATAGTTTAATATGACATGATATTTTACATTCATAACAGGTTACTTGTTAGTATTTCTTGACATTTCTATATTTATTTTTGAATAACTACTGAAAATATTTATTTCCCACAATATTTTTCATTATTTGAGCGTGATTGTCTTGTTCATTCTCTTAATGATCAATATCAATTAATTCTGATATAACAAAAAATTTCTTATCCTTGGATCTTATTACAATTTCTGGTGTCTTCAATTTAGATGTAGTAATAAAATCTACACTTCCATTTCCATTTTTCTTCATATTAAAATATGAATCTTTTTTCATTCTATTCTTGTTCTGTTTGAGGGTACAAATAATTCATCAAGAGTGACTTGAGTAACATTAATTGCATCAAAAATAGCTTTCCATTTGAGTAACACTCGTTGGGAATTCTATAGATTATGTAGTCTATAAAATCATTATCATAAAGAAACTTTTCTCCCGTATATTGAATATTGATAATGATTTTCATAAATAATTTTTGAATCATTAATAACTATTCTCCATAGGGAAAAAACCATGATATTCATCTTGGTGAATATAACTTCTAGTTTCTAGTACATTTGATGTTGTAATGTTTGTAACTTCTAGTTTCATAAAAATATAGTTGGCTTATTTGGATGATGATATCTGACTATATATGTTTCTTGTTATAGAACATAACAAATTTTTTATACCATATAATTCAATTGATATTATTGATTCTCTTTGTTGGTGAAGGTTTTGACTTCCTTTATTAGAATTTTGTAATCTCTAGTGAGCATCACAAAATTATCTACTCCAGTATTAATAATAATTCTTCATTGAATATCATTAGTATTCAAAATCATTACTATCAAAAATATGTGGTCTTGTTCAGTTTAGATTATCAATTCATCCCAAATTTGTTCTTATCATCTTGTAAAACAACATTTATCCACTCCAAACATTAGTGTAGTAAGATGTTATAAAAAATGTTTTATAAAAAATATAAATTACATATATAATGAATTAAAGAATGTTGAAAAAATCATTGTATACCTCCTCTAATTCCAATTGTAGGATCGAGATATATGTGTATTTATGTAAAAGATGAAACAATAATAGAGGGGGTTAATTGTAGTTTTAATAACATTGTATTTAAACTCTTGTGAAGAATCATAGTTTAGGAGTTCATAAACTAATACAATTCACAACCAATAAAAATGGTTGAACTGGTCCTAGATCTGAGGGATATGATATGTCATGATACCATAAGTAACTAAAACCATTGTATTTAAATAGAATACCATGATCTGAGTATAATAAATGTAAATTATTCTACTATATAGCATATAAAATATCTTCATATAATATGTAATGAATGTATCATAATTAAAACACTTACAGTAGAAAATAATATGAATAAAAATAAGACACAAAACAATTCCCTTTCTATTACAAAATGTAGTCAAAAAATAATATGTATTACAATTCTTTTATCCCTTTTAGTAGGGTATCCCTTAACTTAGGATAAAAGGTCTATGATACCAACACATGGGAAATTGCTCAACCCAATGATCAGAATGTCAGTCTTCCAATCCATGGAATCCATCAATTTAAAAGTTTATCGGAACATATGTATTTAATATACATAAAATCCCTCGATACAATGATTGGAAACACCATATTCTTATACCAAAAATCCCTTAATATTTATCACAATGATCATGAGAAAGATGAAAAACATATAACATATTGAAATACAATATCTTGGAACAATCCGTTCATTCCATATAAGTTTAAGGATTTATGCACGAAGAAATAGAGATGTTAAATAATCTCTCTATGGAACATGGAAGATACAAAAGTATATTTAAATTGTTTTAATGAACTACAATTTATAGGCCTCAGTTCACAACGGTTACACTTCCTTAAATGGTCATATTTCTCTAAAAAATACTAAGGGACTTAGACAACATTCATTATAAGGGTATAAATAAACAGAATACACGAAATCATATTTATTGATATCTTACTAACTTCATGATATCGTTTTGCTTAGAATAAAGGATGTACAAAAGTATGAAATAGTAAGAATGATGAATTAACAAGAGAAACATGTATGCTGTATTAGAGTGAAACATGAGTGTGATATATAACTTGGTTATGAGGCATATCATAGATATGAAACATACCATAATAAAAATGAATAGTGTGATTATGATGCACAACATAGTTACGATCTATATCATGGATATGATACACAATTTCGATATATTAAATTAATTTGATGAATATCACTATTACAATGCATAACATGGATACAATTCCTGGTTACAAAGCATAATAATAATTAGATGATTTTTATGATTAATATACATAACATGGTAATGATGAATGGTTATGATGAATAATAATAATTCAATGCATATTATGATTATGATGCATAACATTTCTATGATGCATGGTTATGTTGTATAATAAAAATTCAATGCATATTATGATTGCGTTGCATTAAATGTTAATGATAACATCTTATGTGATTACCATTGTGAAAAAATTTATCTGACTACGATGAAAAAACAATAGCATATGACTACGATGTAAAACAACATGAAATTTGTGATTTCTAAAATAAGAAGATGAATGGGAAAGTTGAAATACATTTAGAAACATTAGTGAGAGGTATGATTCTATTCAATTCTATCATTATGAAATTGTTTTTTGATACTAGTTCTTCTCATTCATTTATAGCTTCATTTGATATTTATTTGATATGTTTAAAACATGAGTTGATACCCTCTATAAAAAACATCAAACACTTCTCATTGAAAGGGAATGTAGAGGCTTCCTATGTATAGCATGTTTTATAATTGTTTAGGGATTTGAGCTGAAATGTTAATTCTCATTGTTGGATATTGATTTCTGTGATGTTTTCCAAGGAATTTATTGGATAAAAATTTCCAGGGTTCACATTGACTATTATAATATAATGGTATGTTTCCCAACTGAGTATGGGGTAAAAAAATCTTCAGTATACAAAGGAATGTGAATATAGTCTGACATATATGTTTCACTGGAGGTGAGAATAATCTCTTAGTAGTTGGTAACATTGACATTAGAATTGATAGAAGAGATTGAGGATAACATTTTTAAGAATTTTTGGATCAATTTAAAATTTTTATTCCCAAAATAATTTCACGGTTACCACCTATAAGGGAAGTGGAGTTTTAGATTGACCTCCTTCTGGGGATAAGATTGATTTCTCTTCCATCATATTGGATGTCCTGAATTGACATAATGGAAATGAATGTGCAATTGGAGGAATTGGAAGTAAATGGATTCATTCAACCATGTATGTCTACATGGGATGTACTAGTCTTGTTCGTAAATAATGGTGATGGAACTCCTCAACTATGTATTGATTATAATAAGCTTAACTAAGTAACAATAACGAATAAATATTCACTTCCACAAATTATTATTTTTTAATCAATTTAATGGATGTAATTGGTTCTAAAAAATTGATATGCGATCCAAATATCATCAATTGTGAGTTACAAAGTAATATATTCTAAAAAAATAATGATTAAGTTATTAGTGATACTAAAAATATGTAGTAATGCATATTGGTCTCATGAATAAACAATCGGTCTTAATGGAATTGATGAATATTATATTTCATAAATATATGGATTATTTTGTTATGGTTTTTTTGGATGATATATTTCTGTATTCATGGAAAAATACTATGCATAAGTAGGACATGTATATAGTGTTTAGAATAATGAGAGACAATAGTTTAATTCAAAACAATAAAAGTGTGATTTTAGGAAACAAAAGTTTTCATTCTTGCCCATGTAATTTTTGAAAAATGTTTTTCTATGTATTCTAAATAGATAGAAGTTGGTTTCTCTTGGAATCCCCTAAATAATTTATTTGAGATATAAAATATTTATCGAATATAATTTTAATTGTGACAATTTGTGCGTGACTTATCATGACTATAATCACCGATTACATCATTTAAAATGAAAAAAAACCTTTTGATGGACTGTGGAACTCCATATGTCTTTCCAAAACCTAATGGTTTGTCTTAAATCAGCACCTATAATTATTTTTCTAGAATTAGGATAGGGGTATGTGGTTTAATGTGATGCATTGGTAACTGAGATGGGATGTGTTCTCCATATAATGGTACCATGTGGTTGAATATGGTTCAAGGTAGTTGAGAGTTCATGAGATTAATTACCCAACACATTAATTGGATCTATTTGTAGTCGTCCATGATGTGAATACATGGTGTCATAATTTATTTGGTGATGAATTTACAGTGTTCCAAAAACAAAAAATAATGAAACATATTTTCTCAGAAATGGATTTGAATATAAGGCAATGTAAATGGATGGAGTGTTTCTATAAGTTTTTACATTGAAATATTGTATATGATGAGAAAATTTAATTTGGGGTCTGATGAGTTAAGAAGAAATTCATATGCATTGTTGGAGAGGGATGCTTTCGAATATAGGTAGTTAATGTTAGTCCTAGCTGACATGCATGAGGATTGTCAAGACCAAGTTGTTTGGCGGTTTTATTTATACTCTATTTGGTTCAAGATTTGGTAAATATGGGAAAAGTGGTAGAAACAATTTATGTGGAATTCCTAGTTGTGACTTCAAAACTCAATGGTGGGGATACCATTGAGGGATTGATGTATAAAGGGAGATAAATTTTGTGTTTTAGAGATACTACTATTGTAATAATAGCTTTTAAGGAGAAACATTTTCATTAGTACCAGTATTTCAGTTGGAATTTATATAAGAGAATATAGAAGATGAATAGGGAATTAAAGGTGATGTTTTGGTTGAGCGTCAAGGAAAGGAATGTGGATGAGTTCATTTGAATGTGAATAACATGTCAATTAGTTATGATAAATCATAAATGACTAGTAGTTATGTTTCAGTAATTAACTATTCTAATGTTGAAATGGGAGAAAATATATTTGGGGTTCTTTTTTGGTCTCCCATGAATGTTCTAGAAACACGATTTTATATTGGTGATAGTGGATCAGATGACAATGTCAGCTCATTTCATTCCAATTCAAGAAACTCATACGGTGAATGACCTATCACAAAATATATTTCCAATAAGTGGTAAAGAGACAGGGAATACCTATTTCAATATTATCATATAGTGATCCAAGATATATATCCCATTTCATTAAACTCTTATAGAAATCCATTAGGACTCAGTCGACTGTTTGTATAGCGTATCATCCTAAGATTAATGGGAATCCGAAAGGATGATATAGTATTTTGATGAATTTTTTTGGGATTATGTAATGGATTTTAGTGGCTCAAGGGATGAGTATATAACAATAGTAGAGTTATCATATAATAATAGTTATCTATAATTGATATATATTGCTCCCTTTGTTGCATTTTAGGTCAATACTTGTCAATCACCACTGTGTTGGGTGGAAATAGTTGAGAAATTTCTAGTTGGGTCGAGCATTGTCCGTGAAATGAATGAAAATATTTAGTTGATCAGAAATAGGATGTATATGGACCCGAGAAGTTATAAATCGTATGCATTTCTTTGTCGAATACCATTGTTTTTTTGTGGTGAGTGATCAGATGTTCTTGAGGATCTATCCAAGGCATGAACATAATCATTTTGGGATGAAGAGAAAGTTATACCCTTGATATATTGGCCCATTTGAGATACAGTAATGGGTAGGAGATGTGTAAAATTTGTTAGTATTTCCACCATGGTTCAGTTCGGTGCACAATGGGTGTCGTGTATCTTAGTTGAATAAGCATCAACCAGATCCTTTCCATGTGATCAAATTGGATAACGTTGACCTAGAGACAGATGACTCATTGGTACATAACCTGGATAAAATTATCGATAGGAAATATAAACTCGTGTTTTTAAAATGAATTGATCTAGTGGACTTTAATGAATCATGTTCATATTTAGGAAGATACATGGGAATGTCATAATGAAATAAAAGAGAAATGGTCAGAACTATTTTAGGACAGTGTTGGTTTTATACTTTCCAAGCAGTAAATGTAAAATGGTGAGGAGAATTTAGTACCCCTGATTTTAATTATGTAACCATTGATTTGTGACAGTAATTTATAAAATGTGTAACGGTGAACTGTGGGAGAGCTGGGTGAACTTTCAATAGTTTTTTTGAGGAAAATGGGATGTCCACATAACACACACAGGTTGTCTAAACAAAACAAAAATTTCTAGAAGATTCCATGTGTAGTAGTTGTGTTCAGAATGTTTTGTTAGAACAGTGCACATACATATAGGGAGACCATAAGGGATGGCTATGAGAGGGATTCCATATGTTTTTATCTAAGACATGGTTAGCACACAGTTTTTAAAACACTATGAACTAAAAATGCATCAGGATAATGACAGATCATAAAAAATGATATACCTCAAATTGCCTAAAAATCCATTATTATATCTCCCTAGAGACCGAAAAATATGATTATTCTCTATTTAATGTAGGTTAACCTCTCCCAGGAAATTTGGAATCAATCTGCAACCCTCCCATTGTGTTTTCATGCCCAATTCTTGTGGTATGTTCTATTCTTCACTGATCTTGTCTTGTATTCATTGATCTACTTGGATACACTTATCCTCTCCACTTAGTTACTCATATCTATTAACATTATGGGTAGATATATTTTTTTGTATTACATATATTATTATTTGTGGATTTTTTAGAAGGATAAGATATCCATGACAGTTTCATGGAGAATCAACCTATTTTTCTAGAGCGCCCTACAACCATTTTTTATTTTCATCATAATAGTTGAGATAGGTGGCTTCAACCTATACTAATTTTATCCGGAATTAATGAAATGGAACCAAATTTATTGGTTAGTGTGTATTGTTTTAATAATTGGATACTTTATGACATCTAGAAACCCTCTTTGATGATAGTTGTGGAAAATTTGGAAAATTTGTGCTTTTGATTAATGTGTTTGATTATTGATTTTACATTGATGATTTTAAAATTTGATTATTCTACTATTGAGTTAAATTTATTTGATCAAAAGGATTTCATTAAATGGAAGTATTTTATTGAGTTGAAATAGGTGTTAGGAATTGGATTTTTTAAATGGGTTTTAATAAAATAATAATTTCATTGAAATGGTCATTTGAAATGGTTTTGTCATAATAGCGGTGTATGTGTGTATCACATTTCTGAGGCTTCATTGGAATATGAACTTGTGATTGGTTACAACATTTTAATGGAACATGTTATATAAATATCATATGACAGCATGGTAGATCGATGAGTGACGACTCATGAGTATGCAACTGTCATAATGATGCATGCATGGTTGAAAATTTGAATAAGTGGAATGGAATGGTTATTCTAAAAAGTGAAAGTGAAATGTTTTTAAATATTTGTTTAGTTGTTTTTATGGAATTATAACCTACTGGAAATGGGTATACAATGGACTTGTTTATATATGGTAATAAATGGTTTCATAATTTTTTATATCTTGTTGTAATGTATATTAGGAATTTTTTTAAATAAATAATTTTATATAAATGTATTTATCATTTATATCTTAGTGGAATTAATAGGAATGTCAAAAGGGAAATCCTAATGAGATTTATACCCACCCCAAAATTGCATATTTTGATCTATTGTAGATACTATATTATTGGACATTGGAAATAGTGAAGTGTCCCACAAATATACCACCACATCATTATGCATGGTCTTTTTGGTGATGTTGGAGTATTGATCTTGTGGAGAATAGATAATAGTGGTTTTATTGGTTTTTCATTTTGTTATGTTCCATTATTTACATTAATGGTTTCTATATATTATGTCAGAGTACACTTTCTTATGGTTTTTTATAAAGATGATGGTTAAGTAGTGTAGTTTTTTTCATGCATCATAGAGTAGTTGTTTTTTATTTGTTTTTTGGTAAGTGGTTTATTTAATAAAGGGTAAACTATCCACCAGGTTCAGTTGATACCAATTAGGATTTATTTGCATCCATTGGCATCATGGAGATGATTCTTAAGGCCCAGTAATGATTCACTTTATTCTTAAGAAAATGAAAATAAGTGGGTAATTAAGACATTATTGATTAATAAAATTAAATTTTGGTAAGTATAAAGGGATTATTTTATTTTCAATGAGATACTTGTATAATTTTTATTTTCTAAATAATCAACTATGTCTGGATAAAATCCATGAAACTATTGTTAGAATATATCATTGTATTCCATATTATATAGTATATCTTAACACCTGATTTTATCAATTTTCAAAATAATTTGAGATTGATATTTTTGATCATATAGAAATAATACACATTATTAAGAATAAATATCTAAAGGAAATTCATCCTCATCCATTCAACAATACGAAATGGGAGGATAAATCTAGACATGGAGACTTATTTTCCACCTCTGGAACATAATGTTAGATTTATATAAAGCTATGAAATACATTCCATGTATATATTTAAATTCAAAAAAATATATGTGTTAAAAGGTCTTCTGAGAGATCTAATCCAAATATTTTAACCAGGGAGGAGATATATAATTGGGGTAAATTAATTTCTTGATTTTTGATTCACCCAGATAACAAAACAACAAGGTGTTGAGGTGGTGTTTGAAATGTTAAATTAATATTTTAATATATCAAATAATGTGTTCAAACATCATAAAACAATAAACTATATATTCATTGATAAATATATAACATAAAAATCACAAATTATTTATCATGATCAAAATTTGGAATAGTGATAACATAATCCATTTCTTTATAGATTGTCCTTATAAGTTTTTGTATTTGATTATATTTAGTAACCCTTATAAAAGGAATTGGATTTCAAATTTTACATGATTGTTATAATTAAATCATTGGATAATATGATGATGGTTTATTTCATCCTTCATGTCTACCATCATATAAGAGGTATTATTCATCGACGTTAATCATTGATTATCCCAATTACCCTCCATTTTTTCACATGAATAATTATCCTATTCATTTTTTGTAGTATCCTAGATTCTTCTACCCACACATTATTCATGTGGATTAATGGGTTTTATTTTCCACCATGACATTTATTTGCTAACACTCATAAATGGAACTCCATTATCTTCATTTTAACCATGTCCCTTAGAGACCACCATAAATCACAAGATATGTATCACCATTAAGGGATAAATATAAAATAAATTCAATGATTTTAACAAATCAATCTGTAAAATATTTTTTTAGAATTATCCTTGATCTACTAAATATATAGTCCACCTTTCTATTAGTTTCAATGAAAAAGATAAAGGCATTCTATGAACAGGTTTTGATGTTTTCCTCATATGCACAAAATATTGTCATCTACATTTTATATTACTCCAACTAACGTGCTTTCCAATTTTTTTTGGTAGAGAGTTTGAGGAAAATATTTATTTAATATTACCTTCAGGTATCCTTACAATTATATATATTTATCTTCCCCATTAGGATTCATGTTTTATATTACTCTACACAAATGATTGAATTACCAATCTAGTTAATATATTTATAGTATGAATATATATTTTTAAATAAATGTGAGTATATTTTATGTCTTATTAAATTAGTTAATATAGTTATCCATGATAATGGGATTAAAATAATCACAAAAATATGGAGGCCTTTATCTCATAGGTGACTCAACAACAAATTTTTTCCTTATTAATATAAGGAGGGTGTTACAAATGGTTCTTGTTATTATTCGTAACATGAGTCTATTAGGATAGTAACTCCTTTAATTTAATGGATAATAATGTTATAAATTAAGAATATCATTAGTTCAACCATTACATTTCCATTCACATTAGTTGTTAGACTAATTACTTGTATTTATCATTAATAACTAAAAAAATAGGGGATACGAATAAATAATACTATAAAAATAGAAATTAGGAAAATAGAAAAATAATAACATATAAATGAAATATATATATTAAATTTTTAATCAATATGTTTTAATATAGGTTCTTTGTTGAAATTATCTAATTAAGATTTCAATCCAAAAAATCTAATAATGTATTTCATAATGGTTCATAAATATATTATAAATTTACCAAAACAAATCCCAAGGGAGAATAAAGTAGTTTTATAATAATGGGTATTAGTACTGTACTATGTACATACGACACTAACAGACAAAAATATTATGAGGTTGTTACCCCAAGCTACGGCTAGGCCAGAACCACATCCACTGGTTGTATCTTTGAATGTATTTACTTTTTTTAGGAATAAATATCTATAAAATATTCACATCTGTAAGGTTGGTTTAGATTACATATAAATATACCATTTTTAATAATTTATTCTTTTCAAAGTTCCAAAAAATGATAGATCCATTAATTGGCATAAAATATGATGGACTAATACTCTGAAAAAAATGATATCATGATTTTAATTTAAATAGCCAATATAAACAACCAATAGATGTTGAATTCTTTGTTCGTTGGGATATCAGGTCCATACAACATCAACATGAATCTAAAATATGAATTATAATTCTTAATTTCATAATGTAAAAAAATATCGCACTCATATTTAAAATGATAAACAAATTTTATAGGGAATAGATAAATAAAAGGGGTGAGCTATAAATCTTTGTAATAGAATTCAATGAATAATGAATCATAACATATGAGTTAATGTAAAAACATAATATAATAAAATAAAAGGCATGTGAATAATAATGTTGATCCCTAAAAAATGTACTATATCATCATATGATAATTCAAAAAATTTATTTTTTCCACATCATAATAAATGACATCAATTTCAGTAATCATGTTTAATTTTCAGGACTTCAGAACATAGTGGACATATTCGGATAATGTTTTTGGATTACTCTATAATCCAAATTATTTAATATCAAGGTATATAATCATTACCTGATACTTATTATTTCTATCTGGGTTCTCTAATAATGTTTTTTCCATCATAAGATTTCTACATAATGGAATTAATCACATTCCATAAGCAAAATTAATACCCATTGAAATTAAGGGCTTTTATAAAAATTCCTCAAAGAGTAATCCAATGTTATTTCATAATGACTTTAATGATAAAAATTTATAATATACTGTGGATTATGATATTTGATTAAATATTCATAGGTTTTAAATATGGAGTTCATTTGATAAATTAAGGAGTATGGGTTGGAAATTTGGTACAAAAATCAACCATTAAAACACAGTTTTCAGTAATCAATAAAATAATTTTAATAAATGAAAGTATATAGTGTTTTATTGGAATGAAAAGGTTAAATAAATAACTAATCGTAGAAAAATCATTTTATGAAATTTTGAATGGTTAAAGAACATTATAATATGATTACATAAAAGGATTAAGGGATAGAAAATTTCCACTAATTATTTTTTGATTTTATAGAAGGCATTGAGAAATAAATTCAATTCATGTAACCCCAATATGGAAAATGTTATATAATAATTTTATATAAATTAGGAAAATATAATGGATTCTTAAGAATGATATAATTTTAAATAGAGATATAGTGAGGTTATGAGAATTAATGAATAAACTAAAAAAAGAATATGGTTTAGAGAGTTCCCATTCCTCGTGCATTGATTCATATGACCATTCATGTGAAATCCTGAATGATAAAATTTTATTTTTTAAAGAAATTATTGGAAGCATAATCCAACAGTATTTTATTTATTTTGATTATATTTCATTAGTTTATAGTATTTTAATTAATATGTGTAGTCTATATTCATTCTCTCTTTGTGATTTTTGTCATGTGTCTCAGGATGTATTATTTTAAGGTAATAATGAATGTTATTGTAGTTTGGTTTCAAAAAATAATTGATGTCATCAAAATAATTTTATTAGATTATAAATTTTTAAAAGTTTTTTATTATCTATATGTATTCCAAAAATAATAATGATATCGTAATTATAGGCTTAATTATTATATATTTTGATCATTTATGTTTAATGCAACTATGATGATTATATAGGATAATATTTAACATAATGAGTATTTAACCAATTTTGAAAAATAAAATGTAAAATTACACCTATTAGTCTCATTTTAAACTATAATAATTTATTAAAATCTATCCATCAAGGAGTTTGTGGAAAATAAAATTCTCCACTCTTGAAGGTGGTGAATATACCGTAATATAAAAAACATTATCATTTATTAGTCCATATATAGGAGGGAAGGAAAATTATCTTATATAAAAATACTAATATATTAGTATATCTTGGATAGTGATTTTATTATTTCAAGGTGGATACAATTCATTTGTGTGACGTGGAAGAAAAAAATCAATAGAGACTCAATGGATAATTTTGTCTCTAACTATTGTAGTTTCCTCATATCATTCCATTAAGGCTGTATTGGAGGGTCATTTGTAATGAATAGAGCTCATTAGAATTTTTAATGAGGGTTAGGGAGGGATATTTACACTGTGTAGGGTTTCTCCTTAATGTAGAATTTTTTATTTTAATGTGTTGTATTTTTATGGGACTGAGAATCCATTTGAAATTTATTTTTTGTCAGCAATATAAATTTTAATGAATCTTCTGACGAAATAAAACAATTTGTGAATTTGAGTTTGACTAATGGTTAGCTATATCATCTTTTACATACTAATCATTTAGTTTAGTTTTTAATGAAAAATATATTTTTTCCATATATAATATTTAATTAAAAACCAGTTGATGTTTAAAAATGTATAAAAAATAACCCTACATGATTTTTATGTGTAAATTCTATAAATGGAAACCATTTTATAATTTTTTATAAAAATATGTAATTATAATCATTAAAAACCCCATTTTAAGATTTTTCTTATGAAATGATAAATTTCATACCCTATAATAAATTAATTCTATTTTAATTAATTTAAATTTTCATATTTATAAAAATATATACAATATAACGAGAGCATTTTATTAAAATTTAATTTATTATAAAAATATATTTTAATTAAGATAACTAAAATATATATTTTCTGATAAATAATTATTATTTATCTATGTAAAAAATTTAATTTATCATATTTAACATTTTTTGTTTTAAAATATTTTGATAAAAACATGATATATTTTTTGGATATTTTTTTCACTATTACATTTGCTGCTTAAATATTATTATCTTCTATATTATTATTCAAATGCAAACATTACAATGGTCAGGTAATAGTCACATCATGATAATAATATTTCCCATTAAATTCTATATATACTACACTAGTTGGATACTGCATTATTCACTATATTGATTATAATTTTATATACGTAATGTATCAATTTCAATAAGTTCCCGAATTTTTCTCATTCTCATTATAGTCCTTATAGAAGGACTGATCTTCAATAAAAAATTTGAGCTTATGGTGTTTACATTGTTATGTGCATTATGTTTTTATTTATCTACCTATACTATTCAAAAATGTTATATTGAACTTCAAATCCTAATGTTTAATGAAAATATGAAATATTAATGACCTTATATGTGAATTAATGGTAAATATAAAAAACCTTTTATTCTGAATAACAAATTAATTTAAAAAAGTGGTAGTTTCATGGTAGTTTCATGTGTCATATATTAATAATGAAATATTGAGACACAAAAAAATCATATAGTAAAAGCATCTTAACTGGATTTCCACTAAAATTATATATAGAATAAATACATATCATAATAACATATATGGACCATATCCATAACAATAAACATTTGTAAACTTCATTTATCATCATTTATTATAAATATATTAGGTGGGAATGTTTCATTTTCATCCATGGATGTTGTTAGCTTTAACTAAAAGTTTCATAATGGCGATGTGGATTTATATTTAAAGATGAAAAATCCAAAATTAATTTATCTTTTATGGTATTATAATGAAGGATTTTTAATTATTTAAATTATTCGTATTTGAGTTCAAACATCAACCATGCATTTTATTATAAAATTAAAAATAATTTATTAAATAAAACCTTCATTTGATACAACATAGAATATCGATAGGTCTATTGTCTTGGTGACATAGTAACATTACATAACAACTTAAAACATTAAACCAAAAATATTGTTGAAAACATCCTTTACATGACCAATACATTTCATCATATATATCATTGCATTGGATAACCTGAGGACATGAATAAGAAAAGTGTGGGAAATAAATCCCAATAATGGGGTAAAAATGCGATAAAATGAAAAATAAAATACATTTTAGGAAATAAGAATATCAATGGATCATAAAATAACATGCTGATAAAGTCATGATATAGCTTGATAATCATAACATTGAAATGTGGAAACAAAACATAACAAGGAATTAGAATGATCTAAGGATCATTGCACATGGAGAATGAGTAAAACCCCATTGTACTATAATTATCAAGATTATATCCACATTGTACTTGAATTAGCATGTGTAATGTTTCATTTCACATGGCGTATCATGACACTAATCAATACCCAATGCATTGAAGCGCTATCAGGGTGTACCCTTATTAAACAATTCATTTCATGAATAAGTTTGCCACATGGGTCATACAACATGGATTTATAATCACTTATTCTATGATAAAGGAATGTGGAATTCATACCTCAAAATATATAATCTGCATGTAAATTTTAAAAAAGGTGAATACCCTTGATAGAGATATGTGCATGGTATTCGCTACGCAATTACTTTGGATTGGAAGAACACGGTGCAATTTTGGCCGCATAATGATCTGACTTAAGAATTCATAAAAACATTTGATGAGAGGGAACATGGTGTATCATAATATTTAAATTAAATGGGCAGTAAGGGGGTCATATAGATAAATGTCCCACAATATGGAATGGAATTTGAATTCATAATACAAAATAATTGCTTGAATGAAAATTAGGATAGAGAAATTCCTTATGGAATTTTATCATGGCAATAGGCATACATGGGAGGCATTAATGAGCATGAAATGGGTCTATCATCATTCAAACATAAATAGGGATGTTTTGGGGAAAAGGGAAAACATACCAAAAATTATAATTAAAGAAAAAATTTAATAACATTATAAATAAACTTGGATAAAATGATAAAAGAAGGAATCCCAAACTTGGAAGTGTGATCCCAATGGATTGGGAGGGGCTTGGGAGAGGATTCATGGGAGCATGGGGTGCCTTGGGAGGATTATAGATAGAAGAGGGTAGAGTTAGGAAAAATCCAATGGATTTGAGTGAAAATGAAGTGGGAGCATGGGTCGGTTTATGTAGGAAAGGAGTGGGAATTATTTATTATTTAGGTTTGGGTCACCACACATTAAACTACATCAAATCCCAAACCAGCCTGTGGTTATTGCACATGGTTTTTTCCAAAGGGGAGTGGAAATAAATATTTTATAATGGAAATGGCCATTTTTTTTAAAATAATATGGTTTCTTATGAGGAGATGAGTCACATTCTCAAGGAAATCAATTTGTAAATCAAAAATGTTTTATAAGTCATGGAGCTTCCACTAAGGATTTTTAAAATAAAAAAAACATAAAGTCACATAATATTAATAGTAAAACATCTATTGGATAAGAAAAATTTTATAGTATTTTATTAAATCAGTATTGGGTCTATATGATGTCAAAAAACACATTTTATATATAAACGATATTTAATTTTTACCAAAAAATTCCAATATCACGTAAAAATTATGAAAAATTCACCATTGGATAATTTCGAAAACATGATTCAAAAAATAATATTAATTTTATCCAAATATTTTACATAATATCTATATTTTCACTTTTAAAATAAAAATTTATATTTATAAAAAATTCATGGGTTTTGACAAAAAACGTCTTTCAAACCTTAATAAATAATACAATTGTATTCCAAAAAATTATACGATAATTCATATTTAATAAAACAAAATTTTGTAATAATATTTTATTGAAATATTATTTAATACAAAAATCCATTAATTCCTCAAAATAGATTTCATAATTGAATATTAACTAAAAATTCTATTTGTGCTTTAAAATAATGTACAATATAACAATTATAAAAAGGATGTATATTTATTATTATATAAAAAAATAATGCACATAATCATAGTGTTATTTATTGTTACATAACCCCTTTTAACACTCTCATAAGACTGAAGGGTATGGTTTGTAGTGGTGACTGACTCTTTGTATGACTCAGATAATATTGATCAGGTGGTAATCCCTATCAACATCCACTTCCACTGTTGGCGGTTCCGTTTGAGCATAAAAAGTTGAAGCTTGGCTTGGGATTGGTCAAGATCGAATCCAAATGACACCAACTTCTATCCAAGCTCCATCATATGGTCATTATAGGAGCAAAAAATACATTATGAGGCCATCAATTCCCTTTTCTGAGTAAACTTAATTTCCTAAAGCCATATATTTATACAAGTCGTGTGGTCATTGTTCTATGGATATATTAGCAATGGTCACTTTTAATAACGTTATTATAAAATCCAAAAACATAAACCCAAATAAGATTTTATTGTACACATCCATTATACTTAATAATACATTATATCAGATTAGGATGGATTTTCATTAATGAATTTTTGGGTTGTTATAATCTTACCCCTTATGGAATTTCTTCCCCATCATTTTTGTTTCTCATAATAAAACAGATGTGGGTAACACTGCTTCATCACTTCTTCTGATTCCCATGTTGCTTCTATAAACATGTAGTTTCTCCCCAACACCATGATGAGGGGAAATATATTATTTCATATAACATTTTCCATATGATCATTGATATTCCCTGGTTGATCCTCGTAAGAATGGTCATCATCTAAATGTACTACCTCTGAAGGGAGTACATGTGAAGGGTCAAGTATGTACTTCTTTAATTGGGATAATGAAAGTCATCATGTACATTTTCAATGGGGGTTTGGCTTAGTGGTAAGCACCCCGTAATACTACATGAAATATGGGGGTTCAAAACCCATTGGGCGCAGGTTACTGTAGCAGTACTGTAGCGGGTACTGTAGCAGCGGCGGTACTGTTGATCGGCGGGTACTGTAGCGGCGGCAGGGTACTGTAGCGGTGGCGCTACTGTAGTGGGTACTGTAGCAGCCGGGTTACTATTCACAGAATAGGAATTTGGCCGAAAATTTGGTCCTACGGGCTATGTAATGGGCTTCAAGCCCACTGGGCCTTCGGGCTATGTAATGGGTCTCCCTCTACCCAGTTAAAAGAGGTCTTTGCTTTGCTTTATTAATAAAAATGAGGCTTCGGCCCCAACCTTTAAAAAAAATGTACATTTTCAATGGTAGGTTGATGTGCTAATCCATAGGCTACAACCAAAACACAATCAATAATATTGAAGGGGCTGACGTATGTAGGACATAACTTCCCTTTCTTTCCAAACCTCATGACCATCATCCATGGAGATATGCATAGAAATACAAATTCTCTATATTTGAACTCATGGTCTCTTCGATGGTTATCTTCATAACTCTTTTATCGAATTTTGGCTTCCTTGATATGTTGTTGAATGGTTTTCACCTTCTCCACCATTTTTTCAAACATTTCAGGTCATAGTAGCTTATGCTCACCAACTTCATCCCAACACACTGATATTCTCCACCTTCTACCATGAAGGGCTTCATTTGGTTCCAATCAGATGCTCGAGTAAAAACTTTTATTATAGGATAATTCAAACAGTGCAAGATATTGGTCCCATACTCCAGTGAAGACCATACAACATGGTCTTAAAAAATATTAATGTTTTTGTATAGTCTACTCATTTTAGCCATCATTTTGAGGATGATAGGCCGTACTAATGATCCGTTCAGTGCTTAGAGAATGTTGGAGACTTTTCCTGAACGTCATGGTGAATATTGGATAACGATTAGATACAATAGATAGTGGTAATCCAGGCATACATACCACTTCTTTGATTAAAATCCATGCAAGTTGATCCAATGATATGTCCTCTCGAATCATGATAAAGTGAGGTGTCTTCGTGTGAGGATCCACAACCACCCAAATAGCATAGTTTACTTTAGATGTCCTTGGATGTCTAGTAAAAAATTCCATGGTAATGTTCTTTGACTTCCATTTTGGTATGTGTAGTGCTTTCATCATTCCCTTAGTCTATATCTTCTCATCCATAACTTGTTGACATACTAGGCACTTTGATATATATTCAGTAATATCCCTTTTCATATTTTCCCACCAAAATATTTCTTAGAGATATCGATACATCATTGTGCTCCTCGGGTGAATACAGAGTGTTGAGATATGTTTGTCATTTAGAATATCATTCATTATATCCAGATCAAATATTACACATATTTGTGACCCAAATATCAATATTGCATCCATGTCAACGATGAACTCAAGGGATTTCCTATTTTTTATAGCTTTGACCCTTTTCTGAATTTTCATATCCTTTCATTGAGCATCCTCTAACTCATCCAAAATAGGCTATTGATAAATCATTTGTGAAATGATTGATGATGTTCCCTTCTTTAATATTCACATTCCATCTTCATAAAATCTATGATGATTGGATCCTTCTCAATTATCATCAATGATAGAATCACTGGCCAATATACAATGAGCATCCTACACCAAGTTCGCTTTCTCAAGGTAGTAATGGATTGAGTAGTAATAATCATTGATCATCTCTATCCCTATTCATTGGTAAATATTCAACTCTTTCTGTGATAATATATATTTGATTCTTTTGTGATCTGTGTATATTTCACAATTCTCCCCAAAGAGCTAATGCAGAAAAATTATTAAAGCAACGGTCACCATAGCCAACTCGAGATAATGTGTTGGATAATTCATCTCATGGAAATTCAATTTCTATGAAGCATATACAATGCATTTTTAATTCTACCTCAACATACAACCCATGGCCATCTTTGAAAAATATTTGAATACCACAAAAAGTTCTCCACTTTTGGGTAATGTGAGAATGAGCATAGTGATAAGAATCGTTTTCAACTCCATGATGCATTATTCACTTTCAACAATCCATGAAAAAATTTCAACCATTTGAGTTATCGTGGTAAGATGGTTGGACAATCGTGAGAAATTTCTCACAAATCATCAATAATATCTATCTTACCCCAAGTTGCTACGGATATCTGTTACCGATATTGTCCTTGGACATCCCTCAATTGCAACTATCTTGGAGGGATCTAGAGATATCCCATTACATGTGTTGATGTGAACCAAGATTCATACCTCCTTCAAATAGAACTAATAAATTATTTACTATTCATAGTTATTCTCTTTCTATAAGGTCTCTAATAAAGTTCTAATATTCTATTCATGATCCTCCTTGGTTTTGGAGTATATGATAATATCATCTATAATGACTACTACAATTTTTTCTATGTAATTTCTAAAGACTATATTCATCATGTACATAATGATTGGGGGAGAAGTAGTGAGTTTGAAAGGCATTAATATGAATTCATAGTGAATGTACCTTGAATTAGAACTACTATTTGGTATATATTACTTCCACACCTTTACTTGATAATATCCCAACCACAAATCTACTGTGGAAAAGTATTGTTCTCCATGAAGCTGATCGAAAAAGACATCAATTTGTGTCAGAGCATACTTGTTTTTTAACATGATTTTGATGACCTCATGATAATAAATTCAAAGGTTCATTTACACATCCTTCTTCTTGATAAAGATGACTGGTGCACCCCATGGAGAAGCACTTGGGCATATAAAATTTTTATCTAGAATCTCTAGTAGTTTTTTCATCATCTCTTCAAGCTATACAAAAACCATTCTATATGGAGTCTTTCATATTTTCAATGCCCCATGAATAATGTAAATTAATAATTCAAAAACTCTTCTAGGAGGAATACGTCTAAATTACTCAGGAAACACTACAATGAATTCCCTTACAATAAGCATGTCTTCTAGTATGGTTGCCTCCATGGATTCAATCATCTTCACCAGATAAGAAATCTCATTGGGTAGTAAAATTAACATTTGAGATGATGGTTCTAAAGAAGATTAATATTCCACCTTTCTATTGTATATAATCGGTCGTTGATTCACTATATGGAGAGTGATTTCCCTCTAATGAAAATGTATATTGTATTTATATATGGAACATCCAATCATGCCATGAATTACATCAAATTATCCCAGAGGATGTATGAAGACATTCACTGAGTAGTTCAATCCACCGATTATGACAAGGGACAAGTTATATGCATGTGATGTAATGATTTCCCCATGTTCTATACTCACCGAAATTATTAATTCCATGAATTTTGGTGGTGTTGGGATTGTTATACTAAAAATTAGAGATATAAATGAATGAATAGATATAGAATAAGAAATTGCATTCACCATTCAGGAATGAATAAGTAGTGTACCTGTGACCACTTTGTTGTCGGGGTTCAAATCAGTGGTAGTGACGGAAAATCACTCCCTTTCTTGAATTTTTGTTGTTGGTTGTCTCTAAAAACCATTGGATTATGGTACTTTTTTTCAAGGTGCCCTCATTATTTGTATTTGAAGCAATGAAAAACTTGTTGAGAGTCGAATAGTGTTTTCCACTCCTCTGTTATAGCTGCAGTTTTTTCTTATTGGCTATTAATAGGTAGTTGACCTTCTCTTCCACCAATAATGCATTTCATCATCCCCTTAAAACAACTTCCATGGTTCTTCTATCCACAACATTGGAAAGTGGGGTGTTGGATCTTCTTATAACCATTGGATTTATCGGTCAGACCACCAGAATTGAGGTCCACCTTATGCTTATAATACCCATGATACCAATGAGATTCACCAATCCTGATTTAGACCTTGAGGGAACATTAGAAAATTTCCTCATAGCTATTGAAGTCACAGATCACTAAGGCATTCAGCATGCGTGGTTTTATCCCTCCAATGAAGTATTCAACCTTGAATTTGGGTGTAATGAAAGAGACAAAGGTGTATCGTTCGAACCATGTGATGTTTTCCACATACACACTGATGGATTCATCATATTTTCTCTTGAGGTAAAAAAATTCCCTTTCCCTATTTATTTAGAGAGTGAGAGAAAAATATTTATCAAAAATCATTTTCGGGATATCATTCCAATCCAACGCCTCAATCTCTTCCCGAGGCTTTGTATTTTTGATCAATTTCCACCATTGATCGACATCACCCTCCAAACTATAAGCATCCAGAATAAACTTCTCTTGTTTGGAACATTAAAAGATGGATAAGATCTTCTAAATAGAGTTGATTCATTTTTCATCGATTGAGGGATCATATGATACATTAAAATTATGAGGCCATTGTATTATAAAGAATTAGATAGAGACTTTTTCTTTAATGGGGGGTTGAACATTATTCATGACCCATGATCATTTTTTAAATAATGAGTTTACTTTGAGTTTATTAAGAAAAATATCATGATTTCCACTCACATAGGATTTGGAATCTCATTAGAAAAGTTTTCATATTGATCTTTTCATCGGTTGTTAGCTCGAGTCCTACTATTACCAACCAATGGCTAGAATAGAAGGAATATTAGGGGTAACACATAAAGGGTAATACATGGGCAAAATTAATGACTTGTAAATAAAATTTATTTCCTAAACTTATGAATCTATAGGATTCAGTCTATGTTATTCATGATTTACTTTATAGCATATTTTATTAGGGGAATTTTTTAATTCCCTTAATAATGGATCATAATAAACATGTCAATTTACCAAATCATATCACATGGGAGTTTAATAGACAAGATTGCATCATGGACCATTTTTTTGTACCAAGATACCCCAGGTCAAGCCCAAAACATCTTATCAGAGTTTTCACTCCTAGTTACATTTTTTCCAGATCCGCCTCTACCAACTCATAACCAGACATGGATGTATTTTCTTGATAAACCAGTTACACAATACTCACCAAAATGAATAGATATTTTTTATTATACATATTCTTATCTCTAAGTCTATCACAATGAGTTTCTAATATTAATTGCAAAATACTAAACCTATCCTCTAATTCCATCTATAACAACACTGGTTTTTATTACACACATAAACATAATTTATAACATAAAAACATCACCTGATACCACATAAAAGATCTAGTGGTATAGTTTATTTTGGTCTTAGTAACGATATATAAAAACATAATACCTAAAACACAACATCTTATTAAAACCATTCTTTACATGAACAATGCATTCCCTCATACATAACATTGAATTGGATAACCTGAGGACATGCCTAAGAAAATGGTGAGATAAAAAGCCCGGTTAGAGGCTTCATGGGAGATTGGGGAAACATTAGAGGATTCTAGAGAGAGGAATAATGAATTTGAACCAACTCTAAATGAATTTAGTGAAGGTTAAGTGTGAGAATTGTTGGGTTTATATAGGAAATGAGAGGGAATTCAATATTACTTAGGTTTGGATCACCACACATTAAACAAATCCAAACCACAAACTGCACTGTGGTATTGCCCATGTTTTTAGCCAAAAAGGGAGTGTAAAACAATATTTTATAAGGCTAATATCCGAACGTCTTAAAATAATATGGTTTTGTATGTGGAGTGGAGTCACACTCTTAAGGAAGTCAATTTAAAAAGATAAAATGTTTTATAAGTCTTGGAGGGTCCACTAAGGCTTTGTAAAAAAAAATGGAAAAAAATTTAAAACAATAGTATGTTAATTTTAAAAAATATATTTTCCTAATATAATATTTATGAAATTCTATTACATCACTGTTGTTTCATTATGATGTCATAAAACCGATTATATATTTAAATAGTATTTAATTTTTACCAATACATAATACTATATCAAAAAATTATGAAAAATTCACCATTGGATAATCTCAACGTACTGATTCCAAAAATAATATTATTTTTATCCAAATAATTTTATAAATATGTGAATTTTCACTTGTAAAATAAAATACAACATTTATCGAAAATCCAAGGGTTTTTGGAAAAAATGTCTCTAAAACCTTTATAAATGTTACAATAGTATTGCTAAAAATTATACGATCACTTATATTTAATTAAATGTAATTTAGTAATAAGAATTTATTCAAATATATTTTAATTAAAAATTCCATTAATTCATCGAAATAGATTTCGTAATTGAATATTAATTAGAAATACAATTTGTGCTTTAAAAATGTTTACAATGAGACAATAATAAAATGAATGTATATTCTTTATTATATAAAAAATATTGCACATAATCATAGTGAAAATGACATGTTTCATAACCCCTTATAACACCAGCATAATACCGAAGGGTAAGGTGTGTGATAGTTATAGACTCATGGGGTGGTTCAGATAACATAACCCAAGTGGTAATCTCTATCAACATCCACTTCTCCTAAAGGCAGTTCTGTTTGAGCATAAAATGTTGAATCTCAGCTTGGGCTGGGTCAATAGTGGATAACAATGACACCAACTCCTTTATAAGCTCCATAAAATGGGTTTCATACAATAATTTATACTAGATGGGGCCATATATTCCCTTGTTTGAGTAAATTTGATTGATCAAAGCATGATATTTATATTAATAATGTGATCACTATTTAATAGATATATTAGAAACAGTCAAAATTATAAATGGTATTTTAAAATCCAAAAAACATAAAACCAAATAACTGTATATTTCATATAACCACTTTACATAATAAGTCTTTTAATCAGATTAAGATGATTTTTCATTAATGAATGTTTGGGTCATTATAGTTTACATGTATATTAGTTAAGATTAAGGATGACAAAGTCTGTGACTATCATGTTTTCTCAACCTCCCAAAATGAGTGACGATTTCAAAATAACATGCTGGATATTACTACAACCAACCCAGAACTAAAAAAATTACATTCAAATATTAATTTTAATTATATATCCTTAGTTAAACATCAATGTATGTTATATAATTGTTCATGTTGATGACTAAACCAGACCAAACAATACCACGTTATAAAATATGGGCATTTATGATAATAAATTTGATTACTTAATAATAATTTCATTATATTTGGAAAATAATTATATTATTTAGATATTTTTACTATGGTGAATCCTTTATACAAAGAAATACGTCACATTCAATGAGGCATTATTCCACATGTACGCATCAGTGACACATTTATTTCCCATTTATTATGAAAAAATAAATTAGATTTGAAAAAATTTATGTATCATAAAAATTACATAGATATCATAATAGTAAATTATATGATTTTGTAATCATTCATTTATCAAGATGTTGAAAAATTAAAAATTTCATTCATAATGGCATTTTCGACACGTATTTTGGAAATCTTCTTCATTTTTTTGAATCTTCTTGTGGAAGGATGAACATTGATATTAATTTTGAATTATATCTACAAGAGTCTATTTTTGATATGAAATTTTTCCCATAAATCTTTATTTAAACTATCTCTTTATCCTTATAAATGCTCCATATGAGTAGTGGAATGATTTAGGAGTGTTTGATAAGTGTTTTAGTCCCAATGTTATTTATTTATTTAGAAATAAATGAGGAAC
Source organism: Viscum album (assembly GCA_963277665.1). Taxonomy (NCBI): domain Eukaryota; kingdom Viridiplantae; phylum Streptophyta; class Magnoliopsida; order Santalales; family Viscaceae; genus Viscum; species Viscum album. The sequence continues at coordinate 1,702,477,564 of OY728127.1, forward strand.
ATGGCTAGTGATTAAATAGGTATTTCCATGAACCCCAAGACATGAGACCTTTTGAGGGTTCCACATATTTTGACAAAAATGTGAAAGGTGGGGGGAGGTTTTTTCATGATGGGTTGAGATAGAGGGTGTGCACATCTATGCATGATGTGTATAACTATGCAATGTAGGTCCTGCAGTTTATATCCCCTGTACTATGATTTTTCCACAATTTAAACAGAGTTTGGAAAATTGTGTGACCACTAATTTTTTGGAGAAATGATATGATTACACTATATCTCTATTATTCAATTCAATATTTTATTTTCTCTCCGATTCATTGTTTCAATCTCCATTGGGAGCCTTCAACATGTCTAGAGCAAGGAATTGTGATATATTCTACATTCTAACTCTGAATTACAATATGTCATCCTCATTAGATTCATATAGGTATTATCTCTATTAAAATGTTTCCAGTAAAATATGCTATTTTAGTGTGATATCATATGACATATTTTCAATTCAATTGTCTATTTTGTGGATCTCTTCCATTCCATCTCGAAATTACAACAAAGAGTGGATGATGAGCCGACTACATAGCTATGTTAGATGTTCTCATTATTTTCCCTAATTTTATTCAAGATTATATATTATACCATCATTTTCTGATATATATTTTCTAGGAGAAACTCGTTAAATGGATTTATTATTATATTATAAGGGAAGGATTGACCTATATTTCCCATGAGAACTGTTTAATATATAATTGAAGGTTAAGGGATATGTTTTAAACACAAAATTGGGTTTGTTGTAAAATTAAATAATCGTAACATGGGATGCCTATTAATTTGATTATCCATTAATGTGTAGTTATTTCACCCATTTTTCATGGGATGTGATACAAAATGTTTGAAATTTAAAATGAATTAAATGAATGATGGAATAGAATTCCATGTCCATGGACCATTGGATGTCATTGTTATCACGTAATCATGGATGTTATTTAAATTTAAATTACATATTAAGAAGATTTAGAGGTTTCAAGTGAAGTTAGGAATTTTGAGCCAATTATTTTTTTTAGTCATCTTATTAGGTCTGTAAAATGATTATATAAATGTGATGGAAAGATGAAATGAAATGTTAAAATATATATTAATGATTTCCTTTGGACCCATGGCTATTCGTATTTCCATGTGGAGTGTAAAAGATGGTTCTGAATAAAAAATCCACAAAAATACCTACTGGGAATATTTAATTAAATGAGTTTTAAATGAATTAAACATGTTTCATGGTGGACACATGGGTTCTTGTATAAACACCATGAATTAATTCACGATAAATTTCATTTATAAGCACCCATGTAAAACATGGACTCCCTTTGTTTACTACCAAGGAAGGACATAGAGGGACTGTTAATATATACACCCGACTGATATATGGACTCATGTTTTGGAAATCCACAGAATGAATCAGGGGGATTGTTATTACATATTCCACAAGTGACCTATGAAAACCATTCTTGACTGACAAGGATAGAATTAGGGTGACGATTATTATGTATGACATGAGAGAAAATTAGGCTCCCTTTGTGGACCACCAAGGATGCAATCAGATGTTGGAGACATTATTCCACACCTAGAGAGATACCAAACTTCCTATAATGAATTATTATGATGGTATTATATGTTTAGGGGTTCATATTATGCAGAGAGTTATACATGGGATCTAAATTTAGATTGAAAATAAATATCATAGGTTGTTATCAATCCTGATGAATTAATTATATAAAATTTCATTCATGAAAAAGAGGATACATGGATTTAGTCAAGTCCATAGCTTCTAAAATTTTATTTCTTATTCATGTCTTTCACACATATTATTCACATGGGACACATAGGAAATGAACAATGTCCTGAGTCCTTATTATAAATAAAATCATGATATATTGATTACTTAATGATATTCCCACATAGTCCATAGAAGGTATCATAGGATGGTTGTTCCATGTTATCCCATACATATGTTGTTTATTTATATACCACATTTAATTTATATGTTTTATTATCGCCTATACATTATTTATTTTACATTAATAGGCTATATGGAATTAGAAACTATTGGTGGTGGACTAATGATTATATCACACAACCAATTTTGGGCCACCGTTGTGTACCCATGCATAATTCATGAATAAAAATAGAGATAAGGCATGTTTTCCAATTTTTGATGCTTGATTACCTTACAAGGATCGGTAACGGGTGAAAATTTTGAATATGATGATAATGATTCTACTAGATTATATATTTGGAGTTTTTTTCAATTTTGTATAGAATCTTGTATATAATTGTTCATATGATTCCCCATGTAAATTATTTTATAACATTACATAATCATCAATTCATATATGATATTCGTTGATGTAATTACATGGTTATTTATATGATGGATCTATACGACTACATGCTTCTGTTATATATTATGTGTCAACTATTGATTCATCTGATTATTAAATTATGGCACACATTGTTCATTTTTGTATAGTCTACAAAATGTCACACTGTGTCCCCTCACTAGTCATTGGAATCATATTGAATATATGGAGGCTATCATAGGGACATGTGGAAAATTGTGTGAACACCCATCCCCATTACCTCAGAGCCAGATCGATGTAGTATTATATTGACATAGATAACATATTCATATCCCAATGGACCAATTAGTTTTGTAGGAATTACAAACTAGATAATTACATGGTTCCATTATTACATTTGTAATAAAATATAAAACATAAAAATTTAAATTAATTTTGTTGTTGAAAAAATTAAATGATTACATCTTTATAATCACGTAAAATATATAAAATAAATGGGTGAGCTCAAATTCTCATTAAGGGATATATATGACAAAAGCATTCGTAAATCAATTTAAAATCAAACATAATCAGTAATGAAATGTATATGTAACTTAAATACCTTACATTTAATCAGAATATTTTCAATCATTATAGTGTAAGTAGAAATAATTATGTTAATGTAAATGTCTAGAATCAAATTCCATTTGATCAACAAATTGAGCATAATATCAGTCCCCCAATAAAATCACAATGAAATTATCATGGAAAACAATTGTTATAATCATAATGATGTAAATTATTAAAAATTTGGATTCAATTATATTATGAATCATGTTACCTTTTCCTTCATGAGCTTTCAAAATACGGTTTAATTACTATTGGTAAAACCCCATTTAATTTGGAAATCATTATCATCTAATGGGAAAACTGATGCTTTGATGGAAAATCTATAATTGGGTCTCACCAATGTTTGTATTCTAAATGAATTCATAAAATACCAAAATGAACAATTTAATTTATGAATTAGTATGGCTTACAAAAAATATATATTTCATTTAAATGGATTGTATTTCACATTATTTCCCAATTAATCAAATAACATTCAATATAAACCACATATGAAAAATTTCGATACGACTATAGAAGTAAGAATATACATGTTATAAAAAATTTGGATTTTTATTAAATATTCAATTAATGATGATCGTAAATAAAAGGGTCAATATATTCACAATGTAAATGAAAATAGGTGCATAAGACTAAAAATATTCCTTAATGAAGGAAAATAGAGATGAAACCCAATATAAGGATCATACTATTTATCAAATGCATTGATGAATTTTGATAATTTTAAATAATGATATAAAAAGTGGAAATGAAATATTATATCATAAAATTTCATTTTACACATAACCTTATCATGAAATAATAAACGAAATAGAAGCTTTACCAAATTAATGGAAATTGATTTAAGATTTCCTATACCACTTTGTAATCATTCAAATCATATGCCCCATTTGAGCTATAATTATAAAATGAAATATATAATTCTATGAATATTAATATATTAATGATATTAAATATTAAGGGGTTTTATTGTAACATCCCAGGTAAATGAATAATAAGACATATTTCATATTTATTAATATTTGTGAATTAAATATTAATTTTACTTTGAAGGGGTTTCTATGTTCGATAGCGTACCTGATATGCTACAACGGGATTCTTTGGAATCTTACATTACACACTAATAATATAATATTATTATTTTAAATTTTAGTTAACTCGTAGCCATTGTATTGGCGGTAATTAATGCAACTAAATACAATATTATTCTACATTATTGTTAAATGTATTTACATTTATCCAGTAAAATTTTTGAGGCTTAAAATATGAATGAATCTAATTTTAAGCATAATTTACATTAAAAGGCTGATTTACCGCCTTTTAATGGTGAAACCTATTTAAATATAGTCTTGGTCCCTTTAATACATTCTAATTGACCAAATATAATCCTTCTTTATAATTGGAACATCAAATTTTACTTTGGGTAATTTTTTGGTATTTTTCTGATAAAGTTCAGTTTTTAATGAATAGTGAAAAATACATTATTTAAATTCAAAGGTGCCTTTTGATCTAATTTATTTATATGGTTATATTATATTTTTTGTTTGTTTTCAATTGAAATTAAAATATATTTTTACCATTTAATCCAATGTTGGTCATTGTAATTAATTTCACTTTGAAGTTGGGCATAAACAAGTATCAATCTTTTGATAGTTATTGTTTCTTAAAAACACGCATTTTGTTTTGATATTGGGAATTAATTATAATATTAATTAGTCCCACCTATATGTTTTGAATTTGGAAAAATATACATCATTTTTGAATTCAGAATATCAAATATAGCTTTGGCTGAATTTTTGGTATTTCTTTGAAAAACATTAATTTTTGATGAATATTGACACCACTTAGTGGTAGTTAAAAAAACTGACGTTTTAATTTAAATGAAATTTTACTACATATATTAATTGAATAAAAAAATCTGACATACATGGTTGTTATCAAGAAGTAAAATTTTTTTCATTAAGATGAAAATAATTTTTGGTGAAAAGTAACTTTGGGCATTTATTTTCTATGGTTAAAGGTAAATAGGGTAATTCAAGGTTAAAAGAATATTATAATAATTAAAATTTACCTTAACACTTTTCCTAACCTTATTGGTTGATTAGATTCCGACCATTGGCATCCCTGGGTCGATTTTGTGACCCCATTGAAACACTTATGAATGATAATTACACTTTAGATTAGTTAATTTAATGTAAAGACAAAATTGACAATAAAAATTTATTTTAGTAAATTAATTTTTAAATGGTGTTATATAATTCATGTTATCGACTATAAATATTCATTGGAAATATAAAAATATTTCCTACATCGAGGTATTTTTTTTATAATTTTTAGACATCGAATAAATTAAATTATTTATGACATAATAATGATGTTGTATTTACCTCATTAATAAATGATTTAAATAAATATGATTATAATGATTAAAATATTATCCAAAACATGTCCAATTATGATTGGATGATTTTATTTAAACCATGAGTCTTATTATCTTTTACTATAATGATTTTTGGACCTTTCTAAACATAATACCATTATGTAATAAAATAATGTTTTCACACATTCCTAAAGTGCCCCTCCTCACCCATATAAAAGAAGACCACTTCTAACCAATTCCTTACATCTCTAAAGCCATTTGGCTCTTCAAAAATCTACCCAATTAATCCCCCTACATCCCTCTCCTCCACTTATAAGACTTACCTTAGGTATAAAGCACTTCAATAAGTCCTTTGGTTCAAACCAAAGGGAGTTACCCAAATTAAAGGTAACAGTTTCTCTTAAATTGTTTTCTTTTATTTTACTTCTCCAACCCATAAACTATTTTTATTCCTTTATGTTGTAACAAAACCAGTATCAAAAATATACTATGATGTTTTTTTATAATAATTCGAACTACACTTACACACACCTCCATCTAATGGATGAAGAACATAATGTTTCTGTCGATGGAAAACTAAGGCCTCACAAAATGATGATTGTTCAAATACAACTTACCACCTCTCATGGTGGCCATTATGATGGAACTGTATTTATATATGATATATATTATTTTTATGATTTCCTTATTCTCTTGTACTTCTCATTTATATCACGCCTTTATGGTTTTCATAGTGGGTAAATATGATAATCTCATTTGAGTAAGTGGGGACTACTGCCCCCTTAAAGTGATTTGATTCGTTAATGCCTTATGTGGGATGTATAAAGGATAGATTTAATGATATTATATATGATATTATACTGGAATTATAATATAACTATGTATCGTTATGTTTTATTTCCATTAAAATAAAAAATAGAAATGAAAGTACTGTTCATACGTATGTACGTCTTACCATCTCCATGAATTGTGCATTTCATTTCTTACCTCTAAATGTTATGTACTATTATAAAAACATGTATATAATTGATATATCTGTTATATATGATATCTGAATCATTAATATCATTCTAGATATAATGAACCTTTGACCACATGAACAACTTGTAAATATAAGGTGTTCATTTTTACTCAAGTAAGAAATATCGACAAAATGAACGTTATTAACTAAAATGGTTGCATAATGTTTATAACATGGTAATAAGTGATATAAAAGGAATAATAAACTTGATAAATGTTCTTAAGAATGTAGAAATTAACTTTAGTTTATTATTTAGGAGATTAAGGAACGATCGAGTCAAGTCGGACGTGAGCTAAGGGACTTAGTCTCAATCTCTTTTCATTGAGGCATATATTATTTTAATAAATGATTTTCTTTTATAAGTTGTATAAACACCGTTGAATTTTCATTTCATTCAAAGGGAGTATTTTTATACGAAGTGTTTTACTAAACGACAAAAAAGAATGTTTTTTAACGTAAGTGGTGACAATAACCTTCCTGTCGTCGTGAGTATTGTTTGATATTTAGCTTCCTTAACAAGCCGGAATGTTTTTAAAAGGAAAAATAAATACCATATATGATTTTTATGTATTTTGGTATTGAAAATGATTTTAAAAATGGATTTATTATTTCAATGCCTTGAAATTATATTTTATTATTGCAATGTGGAAATGTAATCTTTCCTTTATGCTTATGTTATGTGTTATGATCATGTTATGGTTCTTGGGAATTATTTACATATACGGGTGGTTCCATGACAAACAAATGGAGGGTGAGCCCGAGATAGCTCTCCAATGCATTGGGTAATGTGATGGAGGTAAACGTGAATGTTTCTCCTAATATATTTAGGGAATATACTGTGTGGGGTATTCCAAAGTAACTCCCTATGTATCTGTGATAGCTACAAAGTAAGTATGATATGGATTCCACAAGTTAACTTTATTATTAATGAATTATATGTGTCTTTCATAAATATTATTATTTCATGAGGTAAGTAAAAGATGTCATTTTTTGTATGTATTTATGAAAAAAAATCATTCTTTTTTTATAACCCTTATTGAGCTTTTTATGCTCATCCCAAGTTTTGAAATGCTTTCACAGGACTTAAAGATGAATAAGGTCAAGGATGGGATCAATGAAAAGTTATAATGTCTAGTACATGTAACTAGAAATGACACTTTTATTAAAGAGTATTTATTTTATGAAAAAAATTGAAACTATGAAGATATGTCTCCCTTGTAATATTTTGAGATGTAATAGTTATGTACAAATTCTCTAAAACTCTAATCCTAAAAAGTTCCACAATGTGAATTATTCATTTAATTCAATATTATGTAATGTTTAATGCCGAGTCCTTATAGTTGGTATCAGAGGTCAGTTTAGATAACATAAACAGTTAGGTTATTTTTAAATTAATATCCATAAATTAATTTATGTTAGTATTGATATCATATAGCACATACAGATTACCATGTTGCTTCGCCTAAGATATTTCTATGTTCAGAATGGTTTTCCGTAGAGGAAACAGGGAAGCTATGTTGGGAAAACATCAGGAGGAATACAACCATCCAAATTAGCACACTAGGATGGTCGTAATTGGAACTGAATAGTTTGTTGTAGCGATGGAACAATTCACTCAGGCTATAAATGGTGGTGGTATCCATGTATGAGATCAGCCAGATCAACCGCAGAGGAACATGTCAGTAGTGGAGCATTTCATGAGGGAACATCCCCCATCATTCAGAGGATCATCTGACCATGTGCTAGATGATGGGTGGATTAAAGCTTTGGAGAAGATTTTTGATATCATTGGGTGTTCAGAACAACAAATGTTAGTCTTGTTGTTTACCATTTTGAAGGTGAAGTTAATCAGTGGGGGTCGATGGTGAAAAATATTAGGGATAATGAGAAGATTGATGCCCTCGATTGGGATGAATTCAAAGGTATGTTTCTTGAGAAATATTTTCCTAATGTGGTTCTTCTTACGATGGAAAACCAATTCCTCTAATTGTGGGAGGAGGATGACTTAGTGGCTATTTATGAAGAAAAATTCACTCGACTAGTAAGGTATGCTCCAAATTTCATATGAGATCATGATAGTAAAATCTACCATTTTTACTCAGGATTAAAGCCAATGTATCGAAGGGAATTAGCTTCTCGTTAGTTCAAAAGTAATGAAAAACATGTTCATTTTGCAAAGAAGGTGGAAATAAAGTTTACCGATGATCATGTATTCTTTGACAAAAAACAGAATAAGAGGACGAGTTGGCATGCGAAGTGGAAGAACTGTTCAAAAATGTCTGATGGTAAGAAACATAAGTTTACAGTTTATAAAAATTTTGGTAAAAAGCATGCTGGGGAATGTCATTTGAATTTTGGTAATTGCTACAGAAGTGGTAAAATGGGACATAAGGCTCATAATTACAATGAAAAATATTAGGTTAATGGTAAGAAAAAATATGATTTACAGTCAGTAAATTTTTTTAAGTGAAATGATATGGGTCAATATGATAATGAGTGTCCAACGAAGAACTCAACCGAAGGAAAGAATCCAGACTACAAGCATAAAGGGGTGGTGAAATCCTTTGCAACTACTTCAGCAGATGTTGGGACATCAAATGATGTTGTATCAGGTACACTGTTTGGTTTTTCTAATTATGCCAATGTGTTGTTTGATTCAGGGTCTACACACTCATTCATTTTTGAGAATTTTTCTAGTAAATTGGGAATTCCAACTAAATATATGAATACAGAAATTATGGTAAAAACACCTCGAGGAAATGTTGAGACAAAAATAAAACATAAGAATATTCATATCATTGTGTGTCGAAAGAATCTACCTACAAATCATATTGTTTTACTGCTAGAAGTGTTTGATGTTATTCTGGGAATGGATTGGCTTTCTATTTATCATGCTAAGATTGATTGCAGAGCTAAAGAGGTTTCTTTTCAGAATGATTTTTAGTTTGTATACAAAAATGAACCCTTGCTACTGATAACATATCAGGAAGCTGAGAATCTAGTAAAATATGTAAATGAATGTTACCATGCACATAATGTTGAAAATAAAGAAACTGTTCAGGTTAATTATGTTTCAGTGGTAAACGAGTACCTTGATGTTTTTCTTAATGAGTTGCCTAGTATTATACCTGATCAAGAAGTAGAATTTACTGTTGACTTAGTTCCTGATGCTAATCCAATTTCAAAACCCCCTTATCCAATGGCTCAAATTGAACTTTTAGAGTTAATGTAGCATTTGCTGGAGTTATTGGATAAATGTTTCATTTGAACTATCATGTCACCATGAGGTTCTCTTGTCTTGTTTTTTAAAAAGAATGATGGTTCAATGAGAGTTTTCATTGATTATAGATCATTGAATAACATCACTTTTAAGAATAAGTATCCTTTGCCTCGTATCGATGAATTGTTTGATCAGCTCCAGGGAGCTCAGTATTTTTCAAAGATTGACTTGAGGTCAGGGTACCATCGGTTGAGTGTAAAGGTAGTAGACGTTCCAAAGACAACGTTTCATACTAGATATGGCCATTATGAATTTGTAGTTATTCCTTTTGGGTTAACCAATGCACCTGTTATATTAATGGATCTTATGAAAAGAATTTTCCGTGAGTTCATGGATAAGTTTGTGGTTGTGTTCATTCATGAAATTTTTGTTTATTCCAAAAGTAAATAGGAACATGAAAGTCATTTAAGGGATGTCCTGCAAACCTTTAAAGAAAAGAAAATATTTAGGAAATTCGGCAAGTGTGAGTTTTGGTTACCACAAATTTCTTTCCTTGGTCACATTGTTTCAAAATATGGTATAACTGTTGATCCTGCTAAAACGAACGTTGTTGAATAATGGCCAAGACCACAAATATAACCGGTATTCATAGTTTTCTTGGTTTTTCTGGTTATTAAAAGAGGTTTGTTGAAAATTTTTCATGGTTATCTAGTCCAATGACTATGTTAAATTGAAAAGTTGTTAAGTTCATATGGATAATAGAATGTGATGATTGTTTTAAGGAATTTAAAAGAATATTGGTGAATGATCCAGTTTTGGAACTTCCTTCCTGAAATGGTGTTTTTTTATCTACAGTTATTCTTTGTTGAAAGGAATGGGTTCTTTCCTAATTCAAAATGATCAGGTAATTTCTTATGCTTTGCATCACTTGAAACCACATGAGTTAAATTACCCTACACGTGATTTGGAATTAGCTCCTGTTGTTTTTTCTTTAAAAATTTGGAGGCATCATTAGTATGGAGAGAAGTGTGAAATATAAACTGATCACAAAATTTTGAAGTATATAGTCACTCAGAATGAATTGATCCTCAGACAGAGTAGATAGTTCGAATTAATGAAGGATTATTATTTCCCAATCCTTTATCATCCGGGAAATGAAAATAAAGTGGCTGAAGCTTTGAGTCGAAAAAAGTAATAATTCATTAACCATGTTACGTTTGGAATGAGATCCTTTGGTATTTTATTTGATTAACATTGGCATAGAAGTTTTTGTTGCAGAAAATTATTCTGTTTTGTTTTAGGTGTCAGTGAAAGCATCTCTATTAGATAGAATTAAGTAAGCTCAGAAGGAAGGATGTGAGTTATAGAAAAAGGTTGTGTTGGTTGAGAAGGGTATGTTGCCTAATTTAAATGTTGATAATGATTGTGTTTTGAGATTTGGAAAGAGATTATGTCTTCCTTATGATTCACAGTTGATGAATGAGTTGTTATTTGATGCTCATTGTTCATTGTTTTCAGTTCATCCTGGCAGTACTAAGATTTACAGAGATCTTCAGTAGTATTACAGGTGGGATGCAATGAAAAGATATATTTCTGATTTTATGGTGAAGTGATTCACATGTCATTAGGTTAAAGCAAAGAGAGAGTTACAAAAAGGAATGCTTGAGCCCTTAACGGTGCCAGAGTGGAAATGGGAAAATATATCCCTGGACATTGTTTTGGGATTACCAAAGACATCTCGAGGTAATAATGCAATCTGGGTTATAGTTGATCTATTGACTAAATATGCTCATTTACTTCATATAATAGATACTTTTTATCTAGATAAACTTTATCAATTGTATGTTAATGATATAGTCAAGTAGCATTGAGTTCCCATCTCCATTGTATCTTATCGTGATCCTAGGTTCACTTCTATCTTTTGGAAAGGCCTTCAGAAGACATTATGTACTTAATTAAATTTTAGTGCCTCATTTCATCCTAATTAAGATGGGCAGTCAGAATGAACAATTTAGACTGTAGAGGATATGTTACATGCTTTCTTGATGGATTACCGTGGATGTTGGGACCAACATCATTCATGGGTTGAATTTTTTTATAATAACAGCTTTCATTCCAGTATAAAGATGGCTCCATTTGAGGTATTATATAGAAATTATTGTCAAACTCCAACATTCTGGGATAAAGTAGGTGAAAGGAAGCTGATGGGACAAGAATTGGTAGAAGAGATGGGAGAGAAAGTTCAGTTGATTCAGAAGCACATGAGAACAGGTGTAGAGACCCGAAGCCTGACGTACATTGACATTACATTACATTTGCGGAATACTTAGTACATAACAAAAACGCACACACAAGGATCGTAATAGTTTAGTGTCTTTAGAAACTCGGAACATAATCTTCTAATCGTGGTGAAAGATCTTCAACATCTCCTATAATGATCTTCCCTTTTTTTTACCTAAATCCTTTCTTTATATCCTGGGGAAAAGAAAACATAAAAGGGTGAGCTCAAATGCTCAGTAAGGGTAAACAAAAGAAATATCAATCACATCGTATTTATAAGAACATAACATTTTGGAAATCTTAACCTGCAAAAGAGAGCATAATTTCATAATCATGGGATAAATCATGGCAGTGAAAAAGTAATCCCAATAATCATAACTTAAAACATGAAACTTTGTGGCATACACACATAATCATAGAGAATAATTTCTTGTTAGTCAAGACTAATTGCCAAGACTATCTTAGTGGACAAAGTCCCTTTCTGAATCGAGTAACCCTCGTTTCAATCCTGTTTCACTGAACCGGTATAACCTACCGTTCCAGCCCTGTCTATCTCATGAGATATAAAATCATTACCCAATGCATTGGAGGGAGATATAGGTCCCACCCATCTTATAATGAATCCTTTCTTATGTGTGCCACATAATCATAAACCATACATCATAGCGTAACCCATGTAATAAAAATGGGATTCTTAAACAACATGACATCATAAAACAATTCATATAAGATAAAGGAATTCATAAAAATGTTTCCATCACAATATAATCAAATCCATGTAATAATAGGGATAAAAACAGAACCCTTTTATTATCTTAGATGGAACATAATTTTGATAAAATACTTGAACTCCATTCTTGAGGAAAATATCTTTTCTACTTTAAAAACATTTTTCCTTTCATAACATGTCATACGACTTTAAAATAAAAGAAGTTGATTAAAAATAAACTTGAAAACTTGTAAAGGAAGCTTCTTGGAAATAATGTTTTAGAAATCCATTCATTCCGTATAAGTTAAAAAAAACAGTCTTCGTACTTTTGTCGGAAAAGTCAAAAAATCACCTCGTACGAAAAAGCGACAAAAGATTCCTTTCATATTCTTTACTAAAAACTCACCGAAGGGTAAAAATGGATTTAAAAAATTGTAGGTGGATGGAAATAATACTACATATTGATGAAACATGGATGTGGATGATAAAATACACCCCAGTAAATACTTATGAATAAACAATCTCGGATAAAAATGAGATTGTGATATTTCCCTTACCTTAGGTCCGATTTGCTTCGTATGTGTCCGAACCTCCTGTATAATGATTTAAATAATGTCATTGACTTATTACAGAATTATATTCATTGTTATGATATCATATATGGTTCACTTAGGACATTATATTACCCGTTCTTTTGTAAATTCCATGTTAAAAAAGCATTTTCGGTAAAATCGTTTCATTTATCGTAGGTGTTTTGACATGTTGTTCTTGACATTATTATTACTTATATCATGATTTACTTACTTCCAGAATATAAAATATGATTTATATATAATATATATTCAGTATATATATATATATAATAGATAGATAAATGAAATGAAAAACACCGTTCATGGAGACGGTAGTCCGTACGTACGCACGAGCGATGATATCATTTCCATAATTATTGAATTGAATTGGAGTGGATTATACAATATATCATAATCAATATGATGTTTCAATAACTATGTATAGTTATTCTTTACACCATTATACCCATCCATGTAAGGTGGTGGTGGAAAATAGATTACACCACGGCGTGGAGACGGTATTCCGTACGTACGCACGCGCGGTGATTTCTTTTTCCGTAGGATGGATAGATGGTGAAATAGGGTTGTTTCATACTTATAATAACATATCCGTATATGAGTGATACTGATGTTATTACTTCATAATTATAAAACCTAAGAAGAAGAAGTGGAAGAAGAAATAAAGATGAAAGAATTGGTAACGGTAATTACCACTTCTTTGAAGCGCCTCTTTGAGACCTCCTCTTAGGGCAATAAATTGGTCTTTGAGGAAGACCAGAACCTCTAGGATGTTTCTAAGGAAGTGGAGAAGATATTTTGGCAGGGTTTGGCAGAGCTTGAGTGCTCAAATTGGTGTGAGGAGGAGGGGGAGGAGGTGTCCTTTTATAAGGGAGGAGAGGGGCACCTTAGGAATATCTGAAAATATTATTTTATATTAAAGTAAAAATCGGTTTATAATGGTTCCAAAGGGTCTTATTTCGAAGCTAAAGTGGGGATGAGTCGAAATCCTATCAACCAATAGGATTTAGACAAGTTTAGGTTGTTATTTTAACCTTATCAATTAGATTTAACTCTAAGTTAAATAATTTAACTTTTACCGTGTCTTTTTGTTTTCTTTCACTATATGGTTAATACACTTACTATAACATGCCAAACGAACCCCAAATTGTTTATTATTAATATATATATCCTTATCTACGTCATTTGGCCGAACCTTAGATTTTTAGGAATAAAATAACAATTAATAATATAATATTTGATTTAAAAACTATTTTGTGTCAATTTTGACACTATTTGATATATGATTTTTGTGAAAGTCATAACAGAATTATATGTTCGAACCAAGTTGATTAAATCAACACTAATATATCATAGTAACCTAGAAAATTATTGTAATTCATAAAAAGTCTCAAATTACATTCATTTGAGTATTTATAACATCAATTATGTTAATATTTCCTTAAAAGGGTAATTACTGCATCATCGTTGTGTCATAAATAAATTAATTTATTTAAAGTCTAAAAATTATAAATAAAATATCATTATATAGGAAATCTTTTTAGATTTCTAATGAATATTTATAGTCGAATTTATCTTATGTATAACCCCATATTAAAAATGTTTTAGTGAATAAACATTGATTTTAACTCTTTTAACTCTTCTTTAAATTAAATAATAATAAATGTCCTAATCTAATCCAAGTGGGCCTAAATGATAATATTTTACACTTAAGGTTGTTTTTGGTCGAGATACACTTGTCCAATAGAATTAGTACATGTGTTAGGGTAATATTAATATCATTCTTACCCTTAATTACCCTATTTACTTTTAACCGTGGTAAATAAAAGTAAAAAGTTACTATTCACCAAAAAATATTTTCATCTCATTGAACCACATTTTACTTACTGACATCAATCGTGTCTCTCGGATTTTTGAAATTCCATTCACAGAAGCGGTAAAATTACGTTTTATGAAAAATTCAGTTTTTTAACTACCACTTAGTAGTTACACTATTCATCAAAAATTGATGTTTTTCAGAACAATGCCAAAATTTCATCCTAAGCTATATTTCATATTCCGAATTCAAAAATGAAGTCTATTTTAGCAAATTCATAACATAAAAGTTGCATTAATTAATTTTTATAATTAAATCCCGCTGTTAAAACAAATAGCGTGTTTTTAAGAAACAATATCTATCAAAAGATTGACACTTGATTATGTCTGGTTTAAATGTGAAATTACATCCAATGACCAACATTGTATTAAATTGTAAAAATATATTCTAAATATTCTTTAAAACCACTCAAATTAATAATTTATCACTATTAATTATTTCGATTAAAAAAGTTGTTTTTAATTATAATTTAGTAATTTTCACTATTCATCAGAATATGAAAGTTATCCGAAAAGTACCAAAATTTCACCTTAGGCTAAATTCGATACTCCGAATCCAAAAATGAAGTTAATTTTGAAAAATAAGATTTACAGAATTTTAAAAAGTGGTTATTACTATTCATACCGGCTAGTTTTAATAATATTTTAATAGCATATCGTTGTTTAGTGAAACTCGGTATTGCGTATTACACACGCTATCGAGGAAGGTCGCGATTGCGTGTAATGCAAGGCAAGTCAAGGATGTGTGTTGTGCAAGCTCCTTTTGGTGTAGCGTACAACACAAGACATTAATAAAATTAAAAAGAATATTTTTTATAAAATCTTGGGATGTTACATTCTACCCCCCTTAAAATGAATTTCGCCCTCGAAATTCGTCGGGGTTATAAATGGTTTACTATTTGAAAGTTTCTTTAATAGAAACCCACATCGTAAAAAGGAATATCAAAACCAATCTTTAAAAACAAAAGTATGAAACGTAACGGTTACCCAAATAAACTAATCATTGGGTTTCCACATAGGTGAAAATATGGATATGGAAGAGAAATCTAACCATCATGTTCTGTTGGAGAGTGGTAGAGAACATCGCTATGGAAAAGCCAATAATCACAAATCCATAAATTTGTGATGATCTAAGGTACCATCCGATTCATCAGGTATAAGATCACTAGGACAACATTTTTGGTTTTCAAGATCATTTCCCTAAAGTTGAAAATTTGAATTGGAATAAATACTTTCTTTATTTTGGTACAATCTCACTATTGTTCGTGCCTAGAACAATTTCCACTTCATCTCTTAAATAAATGAAGTTGAATTTGTTATTCGTGAAGTGTTAGCAGATCATGTGATAGAATGACGGGTCATTCCATCTGTCTCAAACAAAAAGTTAGAAAAAATTATATACATAAGTCGATCTATAGTGAGATTAATCACATATGGTTCCTAAAATGGACTTATACTTCATATATCATACTGCTCAATATAATAAAACTAGTTTCTACTAAACAGGGACTTCCTGTAGGCCAGTGGTAGGCGATAAAGGCCAATCGCACTTCGGTTGTGGGTTCGATTCCCACAGCCTTGTCCGAAGCGATGGGCTGTCGCCCGTCCTGTAGGTTGTCCTTTTTCTAAAACTATATTACTATAACATCCCATAAATAATATCGAAAAAACATCTATCCTTAAACAATACTAACTTATGTCCAACATAATCCATTCCAATCTTTAGTCCTATCCATAATACTGCAGTCCATTCTCATAACATAGTGAAAACGATTACCAGAGATTTAATACCATCGTTGATCCCCATATATCATAAGATATATCTTGTTGGACACATTCCAAACATTCAAAGGCCTTAATCTTGTACTCTCTTGAATACCCATTAAACCTTAGTGAAAACTTGAATGCAGTTAAAAGTTAACACTTTCCACATACCAGAATCCTCAAAATTCTATATACTCAAAACATGATATCACTTAGTCCTTATATCAATCATGAGCTCATGAATACTGTTAAACATTTCATTTTCTCGTTTTCCCTTCATTATGCGCATAATATCTCAATCACATTGAATACCACACTAGACCAATACATAAATATTCCAATATTCCAAGATACAACATTATTTTGGAATCCCATTACATAAACACTTAATCATTCCACCACATCGTTGTCATATTCAACATTGCCAATAGTGATCGCATGTGACTTCCCTTTGTCCTTTGCCTTAAGCGGTTGCTCATGTCGATCATCACTAACCCTTGGATTAGGGCATTTATTAGCATAATTCCCCATTTCCTTGCACTTGAAGCATTGAAGTGTTGGTTGTACGTTCTCTGCAGTGTTTGCTTTATTCACTTCATTAGAATCCCATTTTCCATTACTTCGACACTCAGCTGCTCGATGACCTTCTTTTCCACACTTAAAACATTTTCTAGTCCCTTTAAGACAATCTCCACCATGCTTCTTTCCACACTTTGTGCATAAGGAAACATTCATCTTCTTTTCACCATTATTCTGAGATTTCTCCTTGAACTCCATCTTTCGTTTCTTGTCAAAACCATGAGATGGATATGTAACACCAACTTCCATTTCTGCCTTGATAGCACAACACACAATTTCTTCATAGCTACTGAAGTCTCTTATAGCTAATGCCCTTCGAAGACTTGGTTTTAAGCCACTGAAAAATCGATCAACTTTACTTTCAGGTTGGATGATAATGCCAGAAGCGTACCTTGCAAGTCTTGTAATATTCGCTTCATAGGTACCAACAGATTCATCATCCCTTTGCTTCAGTTCAAGAAACTCTTTCTCCATCTTTTTTCGGAGAATACGAGGGAAGTACTTATTGAAAAATAAGTTCTTGAACTCGTCCCTTTCCATAGACTCAATTTCATCCCTTTGCCTCGTATTCTTAATAAGATTCCACCATTGATCAGCATCTCCTTCCAAACGATACACTTCTAGGATGACTTTATCATGTTCAGAACATTGAAGAACTGAAAATATCTTTTCAGTAGTACTAATCCATTGTTCAGCAACTAATGGATCAGTAGACCCACTGAAAGAAGGTGGACGCTGCCTCATGAAGGATTCAACAGAATGTTGCTCCTTCCTTTGCTCGTTTGGAAGTCCTGTATGATTCATAGCTTGAGAAAGTTGTGTGAGCATGGATACAAGATTTTGCATTCCGGCTCCCATATCGTTTGGTTGCTCAGGGGGACAATCATTGCATTGCCCATCACATTCCGCATTAACACGGTTCCTTCGGGTTCCAGCCATCGTCTAAAACTTCAAAAGAATAGTATGAGAGGCAAAAATCATGCTAGGGAAAACAACATAATAAAGGGGTAGTACCCTCAATATCTAACATCTTAGGTTAAATTCGAAGATCGTTAGCGCAATTCTAGGACTATAACCTATACGTATACTTAACCTTAGAGACATCCCTAGACATACCATAGAAATATCTCTAGGGATCTCACTAACGTTTTCGCATCCTAGTTTCCAAAGGTTGACTAAACCTTTCCTCTGATACCAAATGTAGAGACCCGAAGCCTGACGTACATTGACATTACATTACATTTGCGGAATACTTAGTACATAACAAAAACGCACACACAAGGATCGTAATAGTTTAGTGTCTTTGGAAACTCGGAACGTAATCTTCTAATCGTGGTGAAAGATCTTCAACATCTCCTATAAAGATCTTCCCTTTTTTTTACCTAAAACCTTTCTTTATATCCTGGAGAAATGAAAACATAAAAGGGTGAGCTCAAATGATCAGTAAGGGTAAACAAAAGAAATATCAATCACATCGTATTCATAAGAACATAACATTTTGGAAATCTTAACCTGCAAAAGAGAGCATAATTTCATAATCATGGGATAAATCAGGGCAGTGAAAAAGTAATCCCAATAATCATAACTTAAAACATGAAACTTTGTGGCATACACACATAATCATAGAGAATAATTTCTTGTTAGTCAAGACTAATTGCCAAGACTATCTTAGTGGACAAAGTCCCTTTCTGAATCGAGTAACCCTCGTTTCAGTCCTGTTTCACTGAACCGGTATAACCTACCGTTCCAGCCCTGTCTATCTCATGAGATATGAAATCATTACCCAATGCATTGGAGGGAGATATAGGTCCCACCCATCTTATAATGAATCCTTTCTTATGTGTGCCACATAATCATAAACCATACATCATAGCGTATCCCATGTAATAAAAATGGGATTCTTAAACAACATGACATCATAAAACAATTCATATAAGATAAAAGAATTCATAAAAATGTTTCCATCACAACATAATCAAATCCATTTAATAATAGGGATAAAAACAGAACCCTTTTATTATCTTAGATGGAACATAATTTTGATAAAATACTTGAACTCCATTCTTGAGGAAAATATCCTTTCTACATTAAAAACATTTTTCCTTTCATAACATGTCATACGACTTTAAAATAAAAGAAGTTGATTAAAAATAAACTTTAAAACTTGTAATGGAAGCTTCTTGGAAATAATGTTTTAGAAATCCATTCATGCCGTATAAGTTAAAAAAAACATTCGTCGTACTTTTTCGGAAAAGTCAAAAAATCACCTCGTACGAAAAAGCGACAAAAGATTCCTTTCATATTCTTTACTAAAAACTCACCGAAGGGTAAAAATGGATTTAAAAAATTGTAGGTGGACGGAAATAATACTACATATTGATGAAACATGGATGTGGATGATAAAATACACCCCAGTAAATACTTACGAATAAACAATCTCGGATAAAAATGAGATTGTGATATTTCCCTTACCTTAGGTCCGATTTGCTTCGTATGTGTCCGAACCTCCTGTATAATGATTTAAATAATGTCATTGACTTATTACAGAATTATATTCATTGTTATGATATCATATATGGTTCACTTAGGACATTATATTACCCGTTCTTTTGTAAATTCCATGTTAAAAAAGCATTTTCGGTAAAATCGTTTCATTTATCGTAGGTGTTTTGACATGTTCTTCTTGACATTATTATTACTTATATCATTATTTACTTACTTCCAGAATATAAAATATGATTTATATATAATATATATTCAGTATATATATATATATAATAAATAGATAAATGAAATGAAAAACACCGTTCATGGAGACGGTAGTCCGTACGTACGCATGAACGTTGTTTTCCTTTCCTTATTGTCTTGAATGGAAGTAAGTAGATGATATACATAAATCCAGTAGCTTTATAATGTCATATATTTCATTATTATTTCTTATATATACTTTATAATCATTCTTAAATGGTTAACATGGAAAGTGAATTTCATCGCGTCGTGGAGACGGTAGTCCGTACGTACGCACGAGCGATGATATCATTTCCAAAAATATTGAATTGAATTGGAGTGGATTATACAATATATCAGAATCAATATGATGTTTCAATAACTATGTATAGTTATTATTTACACCATTATATCCATCCATGTAAGGTGGTGGTGGAAAATAGATTACACCACGGCGTGGAGACGGTATTCGGTACGTACGCACGCGCGGTGATTTCTTTTTCCGTAGGATGGATAGATGGTGAAATAGGGTTGTTACATACTTATAATAACATATCAGTATATGAGTGATACTGATGTTATTACTTCATAATTAAACAACCTAATAAGAAGAAGTGGAAGAAGAAATAAAGATGAAAGAATTGGTAACGGTAATTACCTCTTCTTTGAAGCGCCTTTTTGAGACCTCCTCTTAGGGCACTAAAATTGGTCTTTGAGGAAGACCAGAACCTCTAGGATGTTTATAAGGAAGTGGAGAAGATATTTTGGTAGGGGTTGGCCGAGCTTGAGTGCTCAAATTGGTGTGAGGAGGAGGGGGAGGAGGTGTCCTTTTATAAGGGAGGAGAGGGGCACCTTAGGAATATCTCAAAATATTATTTTATATTAAAGTAAAAATCGGTTTATAATGGTTCCGAAGGGTCTTATTTCGAAGCTAAAGTGGGGATGGGTCGAAATCCTATCAACCAATAGGATTTAGACAAGTTTAGGTTCTTATTTTAACCTTATCAATTAGATTTAACTCTAAGTTAAATAATTTAACTTTTACCGTGTCTTTTTCTTTTCTTTCACTATATGGTTAATACACTTATTATAACATGCCAAAAGAACCCCAAATTGTTTATTATTAATATATATATCCTTATCTAAGTCATTTGGCCGAACCGTATATTTTTAGGAAAAAAATAACAATTAATAATATAATATTTGATTTAAAAACTATTTTGTGTCAATTTTGACACTATTTGATATATGATTTTTGTGAAAGTCATAACAGAATTATATGTTCAAAACAAGTTGATTAAATCAACAATAATATATCATAGTAACCTAGAAAATTAGTGGAATTCATAAAAAGCCTCAAATTACATTCATTTGAGTATTTATAACATCAATTATGTTAATATTTCCTTAAAAGGCTAATTACTGCATCATCGTTGTTTCATAAATAAATTAATTTATTTAAAGTCTAAAAATTATAAATAAAATATCATTATATAGGAAATCTTTTTACCTTTCAAATTAATATTTATAGTCGAATTTATCTTATGTATAACCAAATATTAAAAATGTTTTAGTGAATAAACTTTGATTTTAACTCTTTTAACTCTTCTTTGAATTAAATAATAATAAATGTCCTAATCTAATCCAAGTGGGCCTAAATGATAATATATTACACTTAAGGTTGTTTTTGGTCGAGATACACTTGTCCAATAGAATTAGGACATGTTTTAGGGTAATATTAATATCATTCTTACCCTTAATTACCTTATTTACTTTTAACCGTGGTAAATAAAAGTAAAAGGTTACTATTCACCAAAAATTATTTTCATCTCATTGAACCACATTTTACTTACTGACATAAACCGTGTCTCTCGGATTTTTGAAATTCCATTCACAGAAGTGGTAAAATTAAGTTTTATGAAAAATTCAGTTTTTTAACTACCACTTAGTAGTTACACTATTCATCAAAAATTGATGTTTTTCAGAACAATGCCAAAATTTCATCCTAAGCTATATTTCATATTCCGAATTCAAAAATGAAGTCTATTTTACCAAATTCATAACATAAAAGTTGCATTAATTAATTTTTATAATTAAATCCTGCTGTTAAAACAAATAGAGTGTTTTTAAGAAACAATATCTATCAAAAGATTGACACTTGATTATGTCTGGTTTAAATGTGAAATTACATCCAATGACCAACATTGTATTAAATTGTAAAAATATATTCTAAATATACTTTAAAACCACTCAAATTAATAATTTATCACTATTAATTATTTCGATTAAAAAAGTTTTTTTTAATTATAATTTAGTAATTTTCACTATTCATCAGAATATGAAAGTTATCCGAAAAGTACCAAAATTTCACCTTAGGCTAAATTCGATACTCCGAATCCAAAAATGAAGTTCATTTTGAAAAATAAGATTTACAGAATTTTAAAAAGTGGTTATTACAATTCATACCGGCTAGTTTTAATAATATTTTAATAGCATATCGTTGTTTAGTGAAACTCTGTATTGCGTATTACACACGCTATCGAGGAAGGTCGCGATTGCGTGTAATGCAAGGAAAGTCAAGGATGCGTGTTGTGCAAGCTCCTTTTGGTGTAGCGTACAACACAAGACATTAATAAAATTAAAAAGAATATTTTTTATAAAATCTTGGGCTGTTACAACAGGTTAGAGCAGACATAAAAGTTTTGCAGATAACCAGAAGAAGGATCTTTCCATTGAGGTAGGTGATCATTTCTTTCTCAAAGATTCTCCATGGAAAAGTGTGATGTGTTTTGGTAAGAAGGGAATGTTGAGTCCAAGGTTCATTGGACCTTATGAAATTCTAGAGAGAGTCGGATCAGTTGCGTATAGAGTGGAATTACCTCCATTTTTATCCCCGGTACACAATGTTTTTCATGTTTCGATATTGAGAATGTATATGCCAGATCCATATCATGTATTGAGCCCATAGGAAGTTCACTTGGAAGAGAATCTCTTTTATGAAGAACAACTAGTCCAAATACTTGACTGTAGAGAGCAGGTGTTATGGAATAAGGTAATTCAATAGGTAAAGGCATTGTGGAAAAATCATATAGTTGAATATGCAATGTGGGAATCTGAAAATTCTATGAGGGACGAATACCCCCACTTATTTTGATAAGAGGAAAAAAAATTCTGAGGATGCAATTCCCAAAAGGGGGGAAGGATGTAACATCCCAAGTAAATGAAGAATAATACATATTTCATATTTATTAATAATTGTGAACTAAATATTAATTTTACTTTAAAGGGTTTTCTATGTTCAATAGCGTACTCGATACGCAACAACCGTTTTCTTTGGAATCTTACATTCCACACTAATATTATAATATTATTATTTTAAATTGTAATTAACTCCTAGTCATTTTATTGGTATTAATTAATGAAACAATCTAAAATATGATTACTCATTATTGTTAAATGTATTTACATTTATCCAATAAAAAGTTAGAGGCTTAAAATATGAATGAATCTAATTTTAAGCATAATTTACATTAAAAGGCTGATTTACTGCCTTCTAATGGTGAACACTCATTAAATATAGTTTTGGTCAATTTAATACATTCTAATTGGCAAAATATAATCCTTCTTTAGATTGGAGACATCAAATTTTACTTTGGGTAATTTTTTGGTATTTTTCCGATAAAGATCATTTTTAATGAATAGTGAAAAATACATTATTTTAATTCAAAAGCGCCTTTTAATCTGACTAATTTATATGGTTAGATTAACATTTTAGTTAGTTTTAAAATTAAATTGAAATATATTTTTACCATTTAATCCAATGTTGGTCATTGGAATTAATTTCACTTTGAAATTGGACATAAACAGGTTTCAATCTTTTGATAGTTTGTGTTTCTTAAAAACACAGTATTTGTTTTGAGAATGGGAATTAATTTTAAAATTAATTAATTCCACTTATATGTTTTGAATTTGGAAAAATACGAATCATTTTTGAATTCAAAATATCAAATATAACATAGGCTGAATTTTTGGTATTTTTCTGAAAACATCAATTTTTGATGAATAGTGTCACCACTTAGTGGTTGTTAAAAAAGCTGACTTTTTCATTTAAATAAAATTTTATGACTTCTGTGAATTTAATTTGAAAACTATGATTTACATGTTTTTTATCAAGAAGTAAAATTTGGTACATTTTGATGAAAATATTTTTTGGTAAATAGTAACATTTGACTTTTATTTACAGCGGTTAAAGGTAAATATGGTAATATAATATTAAAAGAATATTATAATAAATAAAAATTACCTTAACACTTGTCATAAACTTATTGGTTTATTATTTTCTGACCATGATCATCCTTGGGTTGATTTTCGGACCCCATGGAGCTACCTATGAAAGATAATGACACTTTAGATTAATTAATTTAATGTAAAGGCAAAATTGACAATATCAAAAATATTTTAGTAAATAAATTTTTTATGGTGTTATATAATTAATATTTTCAACTATAAATATTCATTGGAAAGATAAAAAGATATACTACATCATTAATTTTGTTTTATAATTTTTAGACATCTAATAAATTAAATTATCTATGACACAATAATGATCCAGTATTTACCTCATTAATAAATGAATTAAATAAATAAGATTATAATGATTAAAATATTATACAACACATTTCCAATTATGATTGTATGACTTTATTTCAACCATTTGTCAACTTATCTTATACTATAGTGATTTTTGGACCTTTAGAAACCGAATATCATTATATAATAAAATAATGTTTTCACACTTTCCTAAAGACCACATCCTCTCACTTATAAAAGGAGACCACTTCTAACCAATTACTCACACATCTAAAGAATTATGGATCATCCAAAATCTTACCAATTAATCTCCATACATCCCTATCCTGATTTTAGAAGCCTTACCTTACGCATAATCCACTTCATGAAGTCCTTTGGTTCAAACCAAAAGGAGTTACCCAAATTAAAGGTAACAGTTTCTCTTAAATTATATTATATTATTTTACTTCTCCAACCCCTAGACTATTTTTAATCTTTTAATTTGTAAAAAAACCTGTATCCTCAATATAATATGATGTTGTTATGAGAATAATTAGAACTACACTTACATACACCTCCATCTAATGGATGAAGAACACAATGTTTCTGTGGATGGAAAACTAAGGCCTCACCAAACGATGATTGTTCAATTACTTCTTACCACCTCTCATGGTGGCCATTATGATGGAACTATATTTATATATGATATATATTATGTTTATGATTTCATTATGCTTATTTACTTCCCATTTATATCATGATTTTATGGTTTCCAGAGTGGGTAAATACGATAATCTCATTTGAGGAAGTGCGGACTACCGCCCCCATCAAAATGATTTGATTCGTTAATGCATTATGTGTGATGTATAAAGGATAGATTTAATGATATTATATATTATATTATACCTTATTTATAATATAACAATGTATAATTATGTTTTCTTCCATTAAAATAATAAATAGAAATGAAAGTAGCGTTCATGTGTACGTACTGCTTACCGTCTCCATGAACGGTTCATTTCATTTCTTACCTCTAAATTTTATGTACTATTGTTAAAACATTTATATACTCGATATATATGATATATATGATATCCAAATCATTAATATCATTCTTGATATAATGAACCTTTGACCACATGGACAACTTGTAAATATAAGTTGTTCATTTTTACTCATGTACCAAATATCAACAAAATGAACGTTATTAACATAAATGATTGGGTAATGTTTATAACATGGTTATAAGTGATATAAAAGGAATAATAAACTTGAAAAAGGTTCTTAATCAAGTAAAAAATAACTTTAGTTTATTATTCTAGAGATTAAAGAATGATCTTGTCAAGTCGGACGCGATGTAAGGGACCTCATCTCAATCTTCATTCATTGAGGCATATTGTATTTTAATACACGATTTTATTTTATAAGCAATATAAACACCTTTGACATTTCATTTCATTCATTGGGAATCATTTTATATGAATTATTTTACTAAACAAGAAAATGAATGTTTTTTAAATGTAAGCGGTGACAACAACCTTTCCACCACCACGAGTATTATTTGATCTTTGGCTTCTTAACAAGCCAGAATGTTTTTAAAAGGAAAAATAAATAACATATAATATTTTTATGTATTTAGGTATTAAAAATGATTTTGAAAATGGATTTATTATTTCAATATCTTGAAATGATATTTTATTATTGAAATGTGGAAATTTTAGATTTCATTTATGCTTATGTTATGTGTTATGATCATGTTATGGTTCTTGGGCATTATTTAAATATATAGGTGGTTCCGTGATAAAACTAGGGAGGGTGAGCTTGAGATAGCTCTCCAATGCATTGGGTAATATGAAAAATGTAAACATGAATGTTTCTCCTAAGAGATTTAGGGAATATACTTTGATGGGTATTCTAATGTAACTTCTTATGTAGCTGTGATAGCTATAATGTTAGTATGATATGGATTCCAAAAGTTAACATTATGATTAATGATTTCATTGTGTCTTTCATAAATATTATGATTTCATGATTTAAGTAAAAGAGTTCATGTTTTTTATGTATTTATGAACAAATGTTTTTATTCTTTGTTTTATAACCCTTACTGAGATTTTTATGCTCTTTCCAAGTATTGAAATGTTTTCACAAGATTTAAAGATGAATAAGGTCAAGGATGGGATAGAGGAAAAGTCATGCTATCTAAAACAAGGAACTAGACATGACTCTTTTTTTCAAGAGTATTTATTTTTTAAAAAATGGAAACTATGTAGATATGTCTACCTTTTAATATTTTGAGATGTAATAGATGTGTCCTAATTCTCTAAAACTCTAAACCTGAAAATATCCTCAATGTGAATTATTCATTTAATTCATTATTATAAAATGTTTAAGGTTGGGTCCTTATAATTATACATACAACAAACACATGAAATAACTTTTGAATGAGGCATATCTCACCAAAATAAAAGTGACATGAGAAACCCTATATCTAATGTCTGGAAGAGTTCTTTACTTACAATTAATGTGATGGATAATCATATTATGTCGACAAATTATTTAATTAATAGTATTATATACATATAATTTATTTATTATAATTTTATTATATTCATTTATGAATCTTTTGATGAGTTAAAATGATTAAATTGATTGTTCTGGTAGCATTCATTTAATTGTTCAATGATTGGTTCGCTTGTGAATAACTAAATAAGTTATTGAAAAATATGATTAATTTAAAATAATTGGAATGAAATGGTATAATATAATACTACTATCTTTAATGTTCTGATATGTCAATTTTTTAACTTTGTGAAGATTAATAAGATAATATGTTAATGAAAATGATTAGTTTATTTTGGAGGTTTTTTTACCATATGAAACATGTATGTTTTATTCAAAATTATGTTTATATACTGGACATAGAACAGTAAATAAGTATTAAAACACATATTATTGTTTGTATGGACCATAAAAGTTTTTTACAATAACCCATTAAGGTGTGAATGAAAAAAGTAAACTCATCGTCCAAGAAGGTTGTTAATCGACACCCGCGGATGATGTTATAACTTTTCAAATTAAATGTAGATGAGAAGATATTTGATGATGGGTATTCTATTATCAAAATAATTTCTTTTATTTATGATATTGGAGTTACCATGCCACATTGGAAAAGGGAGTACATTAATAGATAAGAAATTAAAAGAAATTAAAATTTAAAGAAGGAGGATTTTACTTCTCAAATATCATCTCATTTCGAAAATATTATAATACATGGATACGGGTTTTTGGTATGAAAATTATGTACTGTATTTGGGGGATAATCATCAGAAAATATTTGGGAAGAATTCTTGCAATATTAGAGGAATATAAGGTGCGAGGAGAAGGCTGGTATTTAGAGCATGTGGAGATGGGTACATTAGATTATTTTTTTATAATTTTTATTTTGACTAATTACTATCAAGAGTGTTGATTATGGTGACAAAGTATTTTAAATAGTTCACATGAGTTAAAAATAATGATTTCATAAATCATATACGACTCAATAATTTTGATATATTTCTTAAAATGTTTAATACCTTAAATTACCAAATGGGACTATTCCGCAAAAATTCTACTATTTTAGAAAAATCCCATAAATTGAAACTAACATTTTTCCAAATGTTATATTTTTAGAAAATTAATCCAATATATATATAGAATTTTCTAATAATTATTTATTTAATTTATAATTAAAATCATTGTTAATTCATTAAATAATAATTTTAAATATATAACTGATTTCATGATACATTTAAAATTAATTATTGTGTGATAAAATTATATTATAAATATAATACTATATTATTTTAATTTAGGAATATATATATGAAATTTAATTACCATTTAAATCATTATATTAGTCATAATATTTTAAATAAACGTTAACGTTTCACAAAAATACCAACTCATAATTTAATATTTTGTAAACATCTATTTAATTATTTCGTTATAGAAATATATCTTATTTTTATTTATGAGACACTAAAACATTATTGATAATTCTATTGGTGTGTTTATAATTATATTTCCCAGTTTAATTTTACTAATGTCATAATTACTACTCCAATAGTCATGTTAATATTTAATTGTAAATCATGGGTTTTTCAAGCACAGTGTTCCATGAAATGTAAGCGATTGAATAAATTGATTTTATATATGAAGAAACATACCGGGAAATATTGTGGTGTTATATTCTTCCCTCCCTCAAAAAAATTTTCCTAAATTTTTTTCATCAATATTACCTTCTATAATGATGAGGGTTCTTTATCTTCATAACATCATTAGGTTCCCACATTGATTTTTCTATTTTATAGTTTCTTTACGGATCCTTTAACAATAAATTTGTCTAATTTCTCCATACCTACTCTCTTGGGTCAGGAATCATGATAGGATCTTCATAGAAGAAATCATCTTCCAATTATATTTCTTCATAGGTGAGTTCATGAGTTGGGTATGTTAAGTAATTATATAACAATGATATGTGGAACAAATCATGAAAATTGGATACACATGGAGAAATTTCTAATCAGTAAGATACAACACCAATTGATTCATGAATATAATTTGGTTTTTTGTACCTGGAGATTAGTATCCATTTCTTACTAAACCTTATGTCACCCATACATTGAAATAAATTCATAATTATATGATCTCTAACATGATATTCTAAACCAGTTCATCGGTTGACCCCATAACACTTCATCCTAAATTAAATTGATGTAATGTGAATCTTAATAGTATATAACCATTTAATTTTTTCTACAATATGTTTTGGGCCAATATGTTTCGTTTCTCCCACATTAATCTCAACAGGTTGGATTAGAACATATCATTCTATTTCTCAACATGTCTTATATTGTTTTAATATTAATTTCATACTCACCATTATGTTGAGGGTGATAAGTATTACTCAAATGATGCACATTATGAGGACCCTTTGGAAGAATTCACCATAATATTGATTTAAAATTGGGATATTGATGAGAAAAAATCAATAGAGGTTCACCATTATGAATTAAAACATCATTAATATATAGTCTCACAAGTGCTCAAGAGATAAATATTCTCTTCTAGAATGATATTTTAATGATGTGAAAGCTGATAAAAAATTACCCATATCACATTATTAATTATAGTTGGACCTAGTAGTCCTATATAAAATCCATCATAATTTTATACTAGTTCAATATAGGTGTATGTATATTTTTCATGAATGATATAGAATTTTGTCTCTCAGCATTCAGTTTTTGATAAACTATGCATCAGGGTACATTTTCAGAAATATCTCGAATCATATTGTCCAACAAAAAATGTTCATGCGGCTATATATAAATCTTGTACTACCAGCGTGTTTAGAATAAAATGAGTTATGAGAATTATCTAATGGTTCTATTTTTATATGAGCTATTTTCTGAACACATAACATACTTCCAAATTTTACAATTCTATCCTCCAACATGAAGTCTTATAATTTTTCGTCTTTTTGTTGATTTAATTTTATTGTGAAATATATCATCATTAGATTGAGAACATTTTTATCTTCTCTAGTTAATATATTTTTGCAATAATTTGGAAATAATTGATGATTCTCCTTTCTTATAATTTCCCATATCCATCTTTACTAAACCCATTAAAATTCTATCTTAATCAATCCGTATCTTGGCCAAAACTCCATGATCCTTTATTCTCAATGAATCAACTACCTTATTTTTTTAATGGGTGGTAGTTTATTCTGAAATAATATTCATTGAGTATCTCGAGCAACTATATTTGACTCATGTTGACTTATTTTTACAAAAATAGTTATTTCAACCATTTTTATCCAAATATTTCTCTAATCATCCACCATTACGAAAATTGTCTCGAAATCATCAGTGTAATGATTATTGACGCTAATTAATGATCTTGAGTTGGATAAATTTTTTCATTGATATTCAACTACCTTGATGAACATAAAATAACTTTATCATTTTTCAAAACTACACAATCATATCCTTTCATCAATGCATCAATGTATATCACGATCTCATCATTTCCTCGTATTAGAGTTAAAACCACTATAACAACCTTCTATATATTAAAAATTAATATATGATTTATTACATAATATTAAAATTAATGAAAATTGGATGATTTTTAACTCTAGTGTGTTTGGGAATTAGTTATATTAAATTACAATTCAATATATGGAAAACATCATCTTCATTGATATCATCCTTAATATACTCTTACATAAAACTGTGTGGTTTATCATAGTGAAATACATAAGAAAGGGATGGGCAATAAAACCATATTTTGTAATAGAAATGGGATATGGAAGTACATTATATGAAGTAGTCATATCAATAGGGAATAATAGGAACATTGATAACAAGTCATGACATATCATATTAATCATAATATGGGAAATGTGGAGACATCATAAAACACAACATCATAAACATAGGTCAAGTATTTATACTAAGAAATCATGATGGGAATATCCCCATAAATAAATAAGTTTTGATTCCATTCCCACCATCACATATAATGATACTAAATATTACATAATGCATTGGAGGTCACCATAATCTAGTTGCACACATCACATTAATTTCATTCTCATTTCTTAAGTGTGCAACATCGATCATACAACATGGATTAATTTATTATCATGTCGTATTCCATTATCATAGAGTTTTGAATAAATAAACGTAATTACCATGTAAAGTGATTATAGGTGTATAAATATGAATTCCCATGATTGGAAATGGGTATGTGTTTCTTGATACAATTTATTTGGCATGGAAATTTACATTGAAATATCAGCAGTATAATAACGTCCCATAAAAACTCATATAATGGGTTGATGAATGATAAAAGGTCTCTCAAAATTTAGAAATAAGTTTTATAGTAAGGGGGATATTTAATAACATATACCATTATATGTAAATGATGAAAAATGTTATAATTTTAAGAAGAAACATGAATTTATAGGATAATGAAAAAGACACCATACTTTAGTGTGTGACTCCAAATTCTTTGGAGGAGTTCTTGAGGGTTTTGGGGAACCTTGGGAAGGCTTCGAAGAGGGTTGGGCAGTTTAATAATTTGATGTCATTATTTTTCCCATGGTTTTTAAAAATGTGATTGGATTACAATATATTATATGGAAATGGTCAGAAAATAATAAAATAACACCATTTATTATATGGAGGTTCGTAATACTCATAAATAAATGTTTTTTAAACTTAAATAATTATTAATGGTTTTGGAGTATTCATAATGGATTTATAAAATTAATAAAATAATCATAAAAAATGATATTAAATTTAATTTAAGAATTTTTCATTTTTATCATTTATTGTGTTTATTACATAACCTTTGGGTAACTATTATTTCATAATACACATATTATAATTATATGGTATTTAATTTTTTACTGAAAATTTGACTCTATGAAAATTCTAAAAAAATAACCATTGGACAAAATTGATGATATAATTTCGATAATAATATTCATTTTATCGAAATATTTTTTAAATATTTTTATTTTAACTTTTAGAATAATAATTTACATTTATTCATAAATTGTGGGTTTTTTTAAAATAATAGTTTTCCAACACTAATAAAAATTGCACTTAACATCATAAAATTTTTATGATCATTTAAATATGGTAAAAATTATTTAATAATAATATTTTTTTAAATATAATTTATTTTATAAAAACCATTAATTCATTAATATAAATTCTGTAAATTAAATTTAATAATACACTAAAATACTATTTTTGTATTATTGTAAAAAAATAATTTTTAATGTAACAATAATAAAATGAAAATATATTAATTATACTATAATAAATAATGTAGAAAATCAAATTTCCATTGTATTCTTTCTCATACCTTTGGAAAACCTCCAAATTCTCTATGGGTAAGTTGTGTGATGGCGACACTTTCATGGGGTTGTTCTGTGAACATGGTTTGTGTCATGATCTAGAAGATAATGAACATTTCCTGAAAATAATTTCTCTCATGTTTAAGTTGTTGGATCTCATCTTGGTATTGGTCAAGGGAAATTACAAGTGATTCTATCTCAATGTAAATCTAAAATTATTGGGTTCATCGGGTATAATTATTCTGGTTGAGTCCATCACTTCATTTGTCTCTGACAATTGGATTTATTATATCCCTATATTTACAATAATAATGTAATCTCTAGTAAATGACTATATTATCTATGTTATTTTAATTATAATAGTATATAGAAAACCAAAGAATATTATATGTTTTCTATAACCATATTACATAATAATATATTTAATTAATTCATAATGTGTATTTTCTTTTCAACTGTTCGGATTGATATGATCTTCCCCACTTACAAAATTTCCCCCTATAAATATTATATTCCAACATTAAAATAGATGAGGGTATTTCATTTCCATCACTTCATTTGATACAAACAATTATTATTCGAACTTTTTGTTTCTCCTTGGAAAATTGACAATTTATATTTTCCAATTTAGTATAACATTATATTTTTGATCTATAATATTCATTACCTGCAACTCTTAGGAAACGTAATTTTCCAATAGTACAACCTCTAGATTTATTTCATGTTAGGGGCAGAGTATCATCTTAATAAAGTGGGATATATGGAATACATCATGTAATTGATATAGGTTATGCGGGAGTTCTAGTATATAGTCTACTACTCTGATGGGACCAAGGATATCTAGGGGGTCGATTTTTCTTGGACAAAGCATTCCCGTATTCCAAAATCTCATTAATTTATATCATCGATATACATTGAGGAATACCATGGCTCTAACATTAAACTTCATTCCTCTTCTATTATTGTTATCATATCTCTTCTGTCGACTCTGATCATCCTTGATGTGCTGGTGGATAGTTTTAAACTTTTCCACCATTTCCATCATTATTAAAATACATATGTGTTTTCATTCCCAAACATCATCCCAACATGTAGGTGGTTTTCACCAATTCCCATAAAGGGATTAACATGATGACACATTGATTAGTGATTGTAAATTTTAATTCTATTATAATTTTACTAATGGAAGATGTTGATCCCATCAACTATTGATGTAATTTGATCTTGCTCTCAACTTGTGCTCAAGTGTTTGTATTTTCCACTCACATTAGACATTGGTTTCATGGTGATAAGTTGTGATGAAGTTCAACATAGAATTTTGATTATTTTATATAATCTTCCCGAACATACAGGTAAATCATGCATATCAATCAGATATAATCTATAGTGATTTTCCATGAAGCCTCACCACTTCTCTAATATACATACTTGCAATCTTATCTAGTGATAAGTCCTATTTAATCCCAATGATGTGTGATTTTTTTATATTAAGATCCACCACAACCGATAGAGAATTGTTTAATTTGTATGTATTTGGAAGTCTAGTGATAAATTCCATGGTGAATTTTCCCATTTCCATGTATGTATATCTAATAGATTCATCATCCAATTATGTTTTATCCTTTTTCCATTCACCTTATGACATATAATACATCTTGATGTATATTCTATGATCTTCTTGTTCATATTTTCTCACCAAGAGTTTTCTCATAGATCTTGATACATCATTGTGATTCAAGGATGGATAGAGATGGTTAAGATTTGTGCATCATCCAAAAACTCCATTAACTCATTATTTGATGGTACACATAGTCGAGACCAAAATATCACAACACCTTCTTCCTAAACATTAAACTATAATTATTTCCATTTTCATATAGTATCAACATTATTCTGAATTCCTGCATCGTCTTTTTATCATCCTTTACCCTCTCAAGATGAAACAGTTTAGAAATAAATTTTGAATGGATTGATGATTTTCTGTCTATTTTAATTCCAATTTACATACATTCAATATCTAATAAGATCAGATCTGAATAAATTCTCATCAATGCTACAATTTTTTTACCATTTCTTTTTAAAGTTTACTCAATATTATTCACAATGCCTTGATGGAAGTTTATTAATAATTCATAGTCCTTTATCAACTCTAACCATTATTGTTGGAATATATTTATCTATTTCTTTTTTAACATATACATTAAGATTTTTTTCATCTATAATTATTTCACACTTCCCCCAAAAGAGATAATGAGGACATATTTTTAATGTGATGAACACTATGGACAACTATAGATCATGTGTTTGATGGTTCTGTTCAGGTTCATTAAACAACATTAAATCATAGTTTATTAATTTTTATTTTTTTATTCACATGCATCCCAAACCCATATTTGACGAATCCATGAATACTATGAAAATTTCTACTATTTTTGGTAGTGTGAGTACATGTGTAGTTATAAGTTTCCTTTTCATGTCCAGTATGCTCTCTCCACATTCATCGTTCCGTGAAAACATTAATCCCCTCTGATTTACCATGGTTAGATAATTTAAAAATCATGAGAAATTCCTCAATAATCAGCAATAATACCTAACTAATCCAAGGAAACTATAGGTATATATCATATATGTTGTCATATACCATCCATCAATTGCTTTTTATCTTTAACGGTCCTTAGATATCCCAATGCATATGCTGATATTTCCCAGTAATGAGACATCCTTCAACCATAACTCACATTTGTTATTCTTGGAATAATGCTTCTCATTCCATATGGTCTTTAGCATAGTGCACAAATTATCTTCATGATCTTCTATAGTATTGGAGAATATCAGAACATTTTCTATAAGTACTACCAATTTTTTTATGTAATATATGAAAAATATATTCACAAAATCAATAATGATTTCTATAGAATTTGTGGGTGATAATAACTTTATTATGAACTCATATATCTCATAACGTGTTTCAAAAAGTGTCTTGGTGATATCTACTTTATTCACCATAAAATGATAATATCTTAACCTTAGATCCATCATGGAGAAGTATTTCTCTCCACATAGTAGATAGAAGAATTCATTAATCCATGGAAGTGGACACTCCTTTTCTATCATGATATTATTGAAATCACAATAATCAAAGAAAGGGCACATTGATGCATCCTTAATCATGATGATGAGGACAAGCTCACCCCACAGAAAAGCACTTGTGAATATTAACCCTTTATCATGATTCTCTAAGATTTGTTTCTTCGTATCCTCATGTTCCACATTAACCATTATCTATGGAGTCATTGATAATTGTAAGACCCCAGTTATAAGTATTTTGTAATATTAAACCTCTTGAATAATAGGATTACTTTTAAATTCCTCTTGAAACACATAAATATATTTCATCATAATCAGCATTTATTTAGGTTTATATTTTCCTTAAACATACTAATTTAAGATAGATATTTGGTCTCATGAACAAATAATATATATTCTTGAGATGTTGGATCTATATAAGATTATTCCACCTCTATATACTTTTATATAAATGTTTATTCACATTGTGGATAGTGAATTTATTCTCAGGGAAATTTTTATTGGCTATATATAGTAAAATCTAATCTATGACAATAATTGCATCATATTCCATAGAAGGGAGTATGACGTGGTTTTATGGAATGTTTATCCCAAATAAATTAATAGGGGAGGGGTTATATAATTTGGATTCAATAATTTCCCCCTTTTTAATTTTCATCAACATGTCCACTTCCATTTATTATGGCTTCATTTAAATAGTTATTGTAAACATCCATGATATGAAGGATTTCATAAAACCAATATAAAAAATTATGTTCACTATTTTTGAATGTATAAATGGTATACATATCACCACTTCCTTTTTAGGATCCACCTCTACGGTTGTGATGGAAATACCACTCCCTTGAGGTCATGGAGGTTGTTGAATATCTCTGAAAAATGTTATCTTAGTGAATTTGTTTGAAAAGTGACCTGATTTAATGTAGTTGAATAAATGAACAATGGTATGCGGTTTAACTATATCCTTCCATTTCACCATCACATTATAGGTTTTATTCTATTGGTGGTCATTAGTTAGGTGTCTTTCCTTCCCACCACTTAAGCATTTCATTATTCCCATTAGGTCATTTTTAGGGTTGTTCTTTCATCACCATTGATAAATGGGATGGTGAAATTTTATTGTACCATTAGATTTATCCATCAGAAATCATGAATTATACTCCACATTCTTTTTATTCTCTATGTGATACCATATATATTATCCAATATCATTTTTCAATTTTATGGAACATCATACAATTTCCTCATAGATACAAATGAAAGGGATTTTCTAGGATTATCATATACTAGTTTTTACGCCACCAAAGAAGTGGTCAACCATGCATTAAGGGGTAATAAAAAAGACCGAGGTGTATCGTGCATGTCTTGTGATGCTTTCCTCATACAAACATATTGATTCATAGTATTTTTTCTCTATAGAAAGGAAAAACATTTCCATTTTAAGTCAAAGAGTGTGAAGAAAATATGTATCTATTTTTTTCAAAATTTGATCCACCCCAAAATTTCAATATATTATGTATGATTTTTATTCTTGATCAATTTATTTTCCCATCACAATGATTATTTACCAGAATCCACATATTTTTTAACATTTTATATAATAAGAGTAAAATTATGGATGATTATTTTTTACTATTAAACACCTAAATGGGAATTTAATAACCCTAAATTGATAACATATAACATACATTTATATCCTGAACATATGAATTTCTTGCCATCATTCTAAGTTATCCATAATCTATTTCCTAATATATAAAATTATAGGATTTTAATTATTAAATTATTAATTTTTCATAATGAAAATTTTAATTTTCCAAAGAATAAACTTCATGAGTTACAATCCAAGTGTGCAGTAAGGCGTCTTTTTGTGTTATAGGATACGTCGTGTTTGGGCTGACATATCGTGTCGCAGTTGTTACCTCTATGAAATTTTGTGCTAGAACCACGTCAACATTTAGTATCTCATAAAGGATTTAATTTCAGAATAAACCACTTACTCAATACTTAAAAAAATATGGTACATTTTCATATACATTTTCCTTACCCTATGCTTTATTCTATAGTTTTATAACCCTAATCCCAAAATTAACTAATCATGTCCTATGATACCAACTACAAAAATAATTCTTTTTATTACACAATAATACATGATTAATTGAAACATAATACACTTAATATATCCTAGAATACAGAAATGTATTGTGTACATTGATTTTGGGTACATTACATATCAATTTAAAAAAGTAAAAACATTATCCTTGTTGAAACTTTTCTGAACATGCCGAAACGTAAAACAGAAAAGGATAACCTGGGGACAGAGGTAAGAAACGGGTTAGAAATAAATCATAATAAAGGAATAATTTTTAAATAACATATTAATTTTTATAAAATATACATATCAATAGGGAAAAAAAGGAATATAAAAAATAAGGAATGATATTCCACGATAATCATAACATTGGAAACATGGGAACATCTAAAAACGTTTTATCATAAACCTAGATCAATGTTATCCAAAAAGACATCATGTTTGAAAATTTCTCATAAATGAATTAGGAACACTCCATATCGCTAAATGATTTGTCATGAGACTAAAAATTATTTAATGAGTAGGAGCACTATATAATTATGGGCGCACCTATCTCATTCATTTCATTCTCATACTTTTGTATACCGCATAGTTCATATAAATTTGATTGATTCATTACCATGTTTTATTCTGAATTAAATTTGTATGGATTAAATATATGTAATTACCATTTAAAATAAGTATATGTGTCTAATGTTTTATACCCTTGATAGGAATGGAAATTTTATTCCCTACACAATTTTTTTAATGGAAAATTGTGGGGAAATTTTGGTAGTATAATAACGTCACATAAAAATTCTTAAAATAGGTTGATGATAGAGAAATGAGTATGTATTCATTTACGAAACAAATTTCATTAAATGGGATATGTAATAACATATTCCATCATATTTAATTTGATATAAAATACATTGGGTAATGAAGATACAAGAATAAAGATGATAAAGGAAAATATACATTAATTTAGTGTGTGTATCCAAATACATGGGAGAAGATTACTGAGTGATTTCTAGAAAAATACGAGGAAACTAGAGATTTTATTTTTTAACTAGGATGTGATCCAATGATTCTTTAGTGATGATAAGTTGGTGTATTTGTGAGTTTATATAGGAAATGAGTGGGGATTTTTTAGTATTTCTCAAATATAGGTTTTAGACTATTTATAATAAAATAGCCACAACTACAAACATTAGCTCTGTTCTTCCCATCGTTTCTACCAAATGGAAGTGGATTCCATTATTTAATAAGGCCATAGAATGAAAATTATAAATTAATACCATTGATTATTTGAAAGAGAGTCATAATATTAATTTTTTTCAAAACCATAAAATAAATTAATTATTTTCAAGGATTCATAATGGCTTTGTAAAATTATTCAAACAAACATTAAAAAAATATATTAAATAGAAAAAATATAATTGTAATTTTATACCCATTAAAATATTAGTTACATAATTTTTTGATCATTAGGGCATCATAATAAATATTTTATATTTATATGGTATTTAATATTTATCTTAAAATTTGACTATCACAAACAATTATAAAAACAAAATTGTATAATTTCAACCCACTAATTAAAAAATAATATATATTTTATCTGTATAATTTTATAAATATGTGAAATTTTACATTTAGAATAACAGTTGACCTTTGGTTGAGAAGTTCCAGGTATTCTTACAATAACTATTTTCTATCTTTAATTAAAATGAAATTTGACAACATAAAAATTATATTATCCTTAATATATGATAAAAATTATTTTATAACAATATTTTATTAATATATTATTTATTATAAAAATGAATTAATTAATAAAAACAAATTCATTAATTTAATATGAATATTAAACCGAAATACAAATATTGTTTTATTATATAAAAATAAAAATAATTTTTAATGTAACCATAATAGAATGAAAATATTTTCATTATTCAAAACAAAATAATGTAAATTATCATATGTATAGGGTCTTTATACATATAATTTAGTTCACTAGAAAACTGCATAGTGTTAAGGTGTGTGATAGTGATACATTTACGAGGTTGTTTGATGAACATATATTGGTCTATGATCTATGGGAGCTTGAACATCTCCAGTAAACAGTTCCACTCATGCTTAAGTTGTTGGTTATCAGCTTGGTATTGGTCAACGGAAAGTCATAGAAATTTTGTCCCCCTCATCTTCTCTAATAAATGGTATTCTATAGGTAAGATCCTACTAGTTGAGGCCATCACTTCCTTTATCACTATCAATCTGATTTATTGAAACCTTATTTATGTACTAATAATCTGATCAATGATAAACAACTATATTATAAATGGTAATTATTATTAAAGGTCATCTAAATATAATTGAACATTGTAAAAAAATATTGGATGTTTTCTATAACCATTTTACTTAATAAGGCATTAACCCCAATCAAAAAGGAATTTTATCTATTCTAGTACAGGTTGTTACAATCAAAGTATTGACTAATATTATCTTCAATTATTCAAATAACTATGCACAATAATTTATTCCACATGATCTTCAAACTGTTACATGTGATCTTTATTAATGGTATTTCCAATTGTTAAAAGTTATGAATGTAATACAGATTGAAACCTAATAAACCAATAAAACTACATACATTAGTATTGATAGTTAATGTAGGCCATTATTAGAGGGCCATTATCTTTCCAATATCAATTGAGATTCCTTATATTGAGAAAAAATATCCAAGAAGTTAAATTTTTTGAAGTAAGACTTCAAACATTATATTTTTATAATATATCTCATTCCTCATTATATTATCATGTATGATCCTCAAGTGATTCTAATGGTCTTTATAGGTTTTAAAATATACAATAATATGATGAATTAATACAACAAAAAATAATCATGATATTAGTTGAATATTTTGATCATTAGATGGATAAAAAATGGGAAAATTTGACAATCCAACTTGAATTAAAAGAATATAATAATGTTCATACCTCATCTTAAATGATGTCTTAGAAATTTCTTCCTACATTACTCACCAATGATTGTATCCAAAATGATGGTCAAACATTAAAAAATAATGAGATTCATGAAGTTGATCCAATAAATCATAATGGTTAGGGAGTGGATACACATTCTTCATCATAATTGTGTTGATTAATCATTAAAAAAATACACAAACTCATTTGATATGTTGTTATTATTAATGTAGTGAACAAGGGACCCCCATGACGAGTCACTATAGAGAATATATCCCTTATGACTCAACTCCGCTTGTTTTCCCTTAATCTCAAATAATTACACACTTTATATTCTATAGGGATTAATTCTTATTAGATTTTCATCTAGGATTAAATTAATGGAAAACTCATCTTCATGCTTTGGGAGGGGTCCATGTAATTGTTCAGAAAATAATTTATTGTATTCGTGTACAATAGTTACATCCTTAGTTTTATGATTACCTTATTCATCCATAGATGTTTTTTTCTTTTCAAACCCATGAATTTCATTAATAAATGAGTCTACTCGTCACATATATTCTTTAATGAGACATATCATAAGTGTTTTGGCTGCGAACACCATTATTAGTTCAAAATGGAAATATCCCATGATTTTAAAACCAGGTAGATATAAAGGAGAGTGATTATGTGAAAAAAAATAATGAATTTTCTAAATTACAAGATAAGATTAATGGACCTTTGACCACATCATTGGGAACTTATACCTTAGCTATAAATATCACATAATCTAAGACATCACCCCTTGTCTTATACTATGTTATATTCCCTTAACACTTGGGAAATTGGTTTGAATACTGACTTGTTTATTTGGAATTGATGCACTATAAATCATTCTTTTTTCCATCTAACTCATGTGAAAATAACAATCATCTATAAAAATTTAATGCACTCAAATTCACTAATGTTAACATGAATGAAAAATCATTATTCCCTTGTACTTCATTAGTTATTTACCTTTCTCAAGATTCCTAGCTGGAAAATTATTCTACTAATTTCCATTGAATATATTACATCACAAAAATTCCTTCTCTATTTTGATATATCTTTGTACAATATTGTCATGACCTGACCCAACGAGGCTTGAGATGTGTCTCCCCAACCCGAACACCAATAGGCCATGGGCTGGCGGCCAACACTGAGTAGGGTATCAGACACACATGTGAGGCATTAGACTACGGTACCTATACACATTCACACACAAAAAACTCCATGAAACAGTGTGTAGATATATATTAGAATAGAAAACAAATGCATGAATACATCTATCCCAAACCCAGAGTGAAACATAAGTACAAAATGTGTAAATACAAGGCCCACCAAAAGAAAAAAACAAAAGTTTCCAACCTACTCAAAAGGATGGGATCACTGTCGAATGTACCCACTTGAAAAATCCTCATCTAATATCTTCCTTCTCCATGTCCTTTGAGGACATCATCGAAATGATGGAAGTCATCCCATCAAACAAAACATTTTCAGGAAAGGCCTATGCAGGGGTGAGTATTAAATATTCTATAGGATCCCCCAAAACCCCAAAATAAATAAGGGAAAATGAAAGACAAC
Organism: Viscum album; assembly: GCA_963277665.1. NCBI lineage: Eukaryota > Viridiplantae > Streptophyta > Magnoliopsida > Santalales > Viscaceae > Viscum > Viscum album. Next base: position 1,702,519,893 of record OY728127.1, read on the forward strand.
AGTGAGCTCATCCCAGACATCGGGAGCCCAAATGAGAGAGAAACTTCATCTCGAGACCATCCTTGTCTAAACACAACTAGACAGATCAGCTCAGGTATATGCCCATAAGTATACCATGAACATCCATATATACTCGTCTAAGGATCCATGGCTCATGTGGTTTCGACCTCATAATGAGTGACAAGTACTACTCAAAGATCTAAGGATTATACAAAATAGGAAATAAAACTCCACGATCTCTGTCATCCTAGATGACACGCATCTGAGAGATACACTCTATTAGGCATGAAAACACCATCCTAGATGGCCCATCAAATAGAAAATGATCATCATATATTATCACTAAGAACACCACATTGAAACTACAGAAACAAAAAACTCCTCAGTTTGGGGATCAAGCCTAGTGTCTAGAAGGGGATATAAGAATCCACTCAGGTAACTTGATGATATCAATGATAGGGAATTACACCCAGGATCCATTTGGGGAAACCACAACCCGATCTGACATTCCACTGATCATATCATGTAGATAGACTGTCATTATTTATGCAAAGGTGGTCAAGAAGATGTCGTTAACTCCATATATTATAACATGAATTGTAGGGTATCACACCGATGATACCACAAACCATACTGAATCTACGCACGGAGTAGGGGAATACATTACAGATGATATTGAAACCCTATGGAAAACCACATTCTATGTATGGGATTATATAACTGACGAAACCAAAACCCTACTACTCTTTCCCACTACATAAGGGATCATATTCTTCATGATTCCTCATACCCTATGGTGTAGTCTTACTATATAGAGGATTGTTACCCATCGATAAGAGGTCACATCGATACCAAGAACCTGATCTAGGGAAGAGAAGCTAGAGGATCCATCTCAATATTCACCAGAGGGATACCACATCTCTACCTGAAATTCTTTCTATCTAGGGGATCAGAAACCGATACTATGATTTTAATGCCACATGAACACTCATAGTAACTAACTAAGGGTGTTCACTCAACCACTGCCGGTCCAAACATCGCTACCCCAAGCGACCCATGTCATTGCCACACTACGCACCTCCTAGTCCCAAACCGAGTCCACAATCACGTTGTATGAGACAAAACATGTCGGCTATAATATTTACTTCCTCAAAATGGAAAATCATTGAGAAATATACTATTCATCGTAAAAAGTCTGAGCAGGGCCCACACATTGATTTTGAAACTCATCTATCAGATCATACAATTGTGATCCCCTTTGTAAAACGCATCATATCTTTTATTCATTGTCAAATATGGACACCTGATGGAAAAGAAATTTTTCTCCATAAAAGCTGAAATCTAGTCTTTTGTGGCCTATACCTTTATCTCATTCCAAATGCCTAGAAACTGTCCTGAAAAGTCATCCTTAACATCAGAATCACAACGCCACTGACGAAGTGTCAGTCAGACACTTCATGAAGATGTTATAGAGGGTCTAAGCTGAATAATAATAAAATATTATTAATATTTCAATGTTTTGTAACCTCGGGCCATGAAAACAAATCCTAAAATTCCAAAAAGAAACTCATAAGATTTTTCTTGACGCAAGGAATGTGTTGCCCCAAACGGCTGGCAAATTAGACTTCCATTTTTTAGTTTAGGGATATAAATAACCCATAAAAATTTCTAGCCGGACCACTACCTATAACGCCAGATACCACCACATCGAATCCAAAAACCATTCTACCAAACCTGGAATCTACCACGATGAAGATATAACCCACCTTGTCGGTGCCTCCCTCACTGGATTCCTCCATGGTTGCCACCAGAATCCGAACTTGCTGCTAGAAAACATTTAGGAACCACTGAGAGCACTATGATGATCCATATTCTGATCCGAAACAAGTTTTAGAAAGCTTAGTAAACATACTACACAACCATATTGACAATTTGAAGAAAAAAATGATTATATGGGATATGGGATTTTAAATCAAAATCTGCCTACATTTTGTAGAATCACTGATGCATTGCATGCTCTACTGATGCTACTCCACAATCCGGGAGCATCTGCCGTCAACATCCGAGACCGATGATGCTTCGTTTGCCTGATTCAACAATTTGTCATTGAATGTGGGAGGAGGAATCTTCCATGGTTCCACTTTCTAGGTGTGAAGAGGGGGTTATTGATTTTTATTATTATTTTAATTAATTAATTAATTATGTCAACCACCATCCACACCCCCAACCAAACCTCTCAGCAGAGAAAAGATTAGGTCGGCCCTAGCGTAATTGTGGATTAATGAATGCAATGATTCTCTCATATTTTTGATCCAATATCTCATTAAAGAGTTATTACAGATGAAACCAAAAAATAAATTATTCATTTATTTACAAAAATTACAGTTGTCGTCTATTTCTACAGTAGGCCCTCTCCCGCCAAGGTTACTCCCTACCAATGGTAAACGGGATGCTTAGACACAATCGGGCCCTCAGATTTCTGATCTGAGCTATATTTTAGGAGATAACTCAACTCTTCCATGTTCATAGTATAAAAATACTTAATATTTTTAAAAAATTAATTATAGGCACATCAGGCCTCAGAATATCATGTTGTCTTTGTGACCAACACTAGAATTATTCATAAGAATAATCCAAAGTCTGATATTGCCAAAACAAGAGTTTCTATATCCTCCCAACCTGAGTAATTTTCATCATAAAAAATACATCACCATTAGGAAAATAAATCGAACTCTGAACATGGTTTCCCACACCATTTATTTCACCAAAAACACAAAAAATCCACCAAGGGTTCCCAAGCTGCCAAAAAAAACACGCTATGGGGATCCCAAGGATTTTTCCACAAACTCTCTAACACACTAACCTGCCCCGAATACATAATTCAGAGGTTCTTTTCCTCCACAACTCGATAATATCATCTTTTTTCGGAAAATAATCACCCACATGGTTTTAATCGCATCACAAAAATGCATCTCAGTTCTAAAAGGATCCCTCTTCCTTGAGCATTAAAATCTTCTCGAACAAAACCAACACTGGGACATACCAATTCCATAAAACAATCCTCAAGCATGAAATGGTTAGGAATGAGTACTTCTTAATAGTGTCTAGAAAAATTATTGCAGAAATATGAAACGACATAGAGTGTACCACTATCCTTCTGCAGAGCCTCTGGGTTAACAACCTATAAGACTTGCAGATGTCCTCGCCCAATCCTAAGACTCCATGATCCTGGCGTTGACCACCTGGTGGTGGTGTGGGAGGAAACTCATACCGCCTACCACCTCCCACTAATGAACCAGCTTTGTCACCTTGTATGCCACAATATGGCACTCTATACTCAAGATGAAACATCTTCCAAGGAATCTTGTTGACCTGATCCATCTCAGCAGCACAACGGGTTGGACAATCTCTAGAAATATATCCACTTCCGTTGAAAGCATTGTACCGCTTCTCCTGCATCTAACAAAAACCTGCCTAGGATTTCTGAGAGCCCTTAGCCTTAAATCCTCCATCCTTGGGTAACGTCCTAAATCTTCGAGCACATCCAGACCAATGAACCTGCCATCAAATACATGCTACTGATCCAGTTGCCGAGGACTCAACTCCCATGTGGCCGAAACTGACGGCCGGAATCTGCTCAGCCTGAATGCTCTCCACCACCAAGCCCATCATCAGCACTCTAGAAAAGGTGGGAAGATACTAGGAAACTGCACCTTTTAGATTTCTTTTCATAGGATGAGATCAATGTTCCATTCCCTAATGAATGGCTATCGAACCATATAAAGGGAGTATCACGTCAGGTCCCTATACATTATTGAGTACTCCGAAATTGTCACTCCCTCCCGTCAAAGCTGCAGAAGCATCTGGATCAACATAGAACTCAGTGTCATTGGATAAAACCCTTCCCAGAAGATACAATAAATCTCTACCCATGTGAGAGTCTCCTCATCATGGAACTAGATCACAAGACTCCACCATCGCCCGATTGAACATTGAAGAAATCTCGCTGCTAGGAACACCATTTGATCTAGAGGTGTCCTCACTAGGAGGAATGCTCAGTTGACTACTTCGAGCCAGTCATCAGCTGCCTAGGGGTCGAGATCTCCTAGGTACCACAGAGGTCGCTACATCTGGAACTCATGCAGCACAATCAGCCAGCAGGTATCCATTCCCGGCACTACCGACATAACCAGTTGCTCGACAGTTGGTGGATCAACTAGAAGACCACCTCGTGGTCCAGCCTAAAAATCCAATACCCTGGTCCAGTGCCACTACTTTGGGAAGATCATCACTAAAAACCCAATTTGGACCCCTTGTTGGATCTCATCATGGAGATATCCTGAATGAAAGTCATGACAGACCACAATCAAAGAGTATATCTAGGGAGCTATCTCAATAAGAACAAAGAAAACCCAAAACCCAATCCTATAAGATGCATGTACCATTATTTCCCTATGAATGTTGTAATAATGACATGTGTACAAAGTAAGGTTATCAGAGTCCTAGTGAATGGTTATGTCACATGTCGCACCTAAACTAGAGTCATTGTCCTAAAATATAAACTCATTACATCATAACACTTCCACTATGAAACCCTAACCAAACACATATCTAGACCACCTGCGCTCAAAGATCCTGAAGGTGGAACCCTATCCCGTACTACTATGTCCTGACCACACCAAACAGGGCTTGGTCCATGACTCCCCAAGCCCTCCTCTTATAGGTCATGGGGTGGTGACTAGCACAAATTTTTCTATCACACACACATGAGAGTAATTAGCCTAAAGTACCTATACACGTGCACCCATATCCACCTCTATGAAAGAGTGTATAGATATATATTAATATTGAAATGAAATGCATGTATACATCCATCCTAACCCAGAGTGCAAAAGATGTACAAAAAGTGAAAATATAGAGCCTCCCAAAAGGAAACTACAAAAGTGTCCATCCTACTTAGAAGGAGAGAATTGCAATCAATATTACCCACCAGAAAACTCCTCAACTGATCTCCACCTACTACGTGTCCTTTTGGGACTTCATTGAAAATCATGTGGTCATAAAATGTATCAGAACTAGTATGGGAAAAGCCTATGTAGGGGTGAGTCTAAAAGTAATGCGTAGGTGCCCCAAAAACCTCAAAATTAAAGAGAGAAACAGAAAGGCAATAGTCATCTCATCCCATCTAGAGAGATCTAAAAGAGAGAGAAAATCCATCTCAAGAACATCCTCAGATAAACTCGACTAGTCAGCTTAGCTCATGTATATGCCCATACATATACCATGAACAAACAGACATACTCGTCTCAGGCACCAGTCCTCCTGAGGATCTGACCTCATAACTTGTGAAATTTTATAATCAAGTATCTAAGGCTTACCCAAACTAGGATAACACACTCAGTCAGCTCTATCATCCAAGAGGACATGTGTCAAATAGATACACTTTATCAGGACTCACACCACCATCCATGATGGAAAATTCGAGAGAACACTCTCATCAGACAACATCACTAAGAACACAATGATAAAACTGTAGAAACACCAATCTCCTAGGATAGGGGATCACTCCATGTATCCACTTGGGGATACCATAACCACTCCATTAACTCATGGATATCGCAGATAGGGGATCACTCCAAGGATTCTCTATGTGATACCACAATCTGATATGTCATTCTAGATAATAATAACTCAGATAGAGGATCATCACATGTTTAAAGGAGTTCCCGACGATGTTGGAAACTCAATCTGGTATTACATGCAATGTAGGAAATCGAAATTAAGATACCACAAACCCTACTGAAACTGGACACCTAGTTGGGGATTACATTACCGACGATACCACAACCCTACATAAAACCACATTCTTAGTCGAGGATCATATAACTGACGATACTGCAAACCTATTTTTATGTCCCACTGTGTTGGGGATCATATTTTTGATGATGCCTCAAACCCTATTGGGTTGTCCTACTAGATAGGAGATATCCACCCATGGATAAGTGATCACAGCTATACCAGTAACCTGATATAGGGATTCCATGCAAGAGGATCCTACTATAGACACACCACCTTGATACCACAAATCTATCTAAAATTCATACTATTGGGGGGATAAAAATAACGCACTGGAGTTGTAATGCCACACAGACCCTCATAGGAACACATCAAGGGAGTTCACTCATCCATTACTTTTCCAAACATCTCTAACCCCAAAAACCGACAACATTGCAACACTTCGCACCTCCAAGTCCCAAACCGAGGCCATTGTTGCGTTCTATGGAGAAAAACGTAGTATAGACTATTTACTAACCAGAAATGGACAACCAATGAAAATTTACTATTCTGAATAGAAAATCTGAGTGGGTCCCACACCTCAATTTCATAACAATTCAGGAGGATCACACCATTTCAATCCCCTTGATAAACACATGAGATCGTTCAATCATTCATCCCAAACGGTCACCAGATGGAAAAGTCATGTTTCTATATAAATGCCAAAAACCTACCTCATGGGGCTGACACACTGATCATAGTCCCTAAACCTATATCGTATTTTCAAAATACTGCCTTAATATCAAGATCAGTACACCAATGATGGTGCATCAATCAGATGCTCTGTAGGGAATTTACGGTGGGAAGAAGGTGAATAATTATAAAATACTATTATTATTTCAACATTTTGTAGCCCTGGGCCATGAACTGGACTCATTAAATACCCAAATAAAACTCAAAAGTCCTCCTAGAAGCTAGGAAAGTGTCACTATAAATGAATCACGAATCAGACTTCTGTTTTGTGAGTTACGAGGGTTTAAATAGACCCCTATGAAATTTGGACAAACCACTACCTGTCTTGCAAGAAACCAGCACACCAGAACCGAAAACCACTCCATCAGAGCCATAATCCTCCGCATCGGATCTGAAAATTTTCGCACCCCGACCACGCCACTGCCTCCCTCATAGGATTCCTCCTTGGCCGCTACAGGAATCCAGTCCTATCATTAATAAACATCCAAGAACCATCAGGTTCACAGTAGTGCTGCAAATTTAGATACGAAACGCGTTTCAAAATCCATGGGACCCGAACTACACATTCCATATGACTATCGAAAGAAAAAAGAATGAATAATGGGATTGAGGATTTTAAAACAAAAACATCCTTTCTTTTGGTAGATCTATGACACTTTTTACACTATGATGCTGCTAATACTTGATCTGGGAGCATCTTTGAGACTTATCACGCTTCGTTTGATTGATTCAGCAATTCAGCATCGAAGAACGGAGGAGGAGGCCACTGGGGTTCCTCATGCATCTTGTGAAGGGGAGGGGTAGATTTATTTTTAATATAATTTTTATTTATTAATTTATTAAGTCAAAAACGGTTCATTCCCCTGACCAAATATACCAGTGATGAAATGATTAGGTTTCCCCAAAGGTAAATGTGGTGATCTTAACACAACGACGTGCTCAGAATTGTGATATGAGAGTTCTTTTAAAAGTTATTCCAGATGACACCCTTAAGTAAATTATTAATTTATTTAAAAAATGTCAGTATTTATCTTCTTCTACATCAGGCCTATGCCCGCAAAGGGTACACCCTGCCTAGGGTAAACGACTTTCCCTAGACACAACTGAGTCCTTGGATTTTTTATAAAATCTTCCATTTAGGAGATAACCCGTCTCCTCTATGTGTATAGTATAAAAATAAATTATATTTTTAAAAAAATTATTCTGGGAAAAGTGGGATACATAATCGCATGCCATATTCATGACTAATAGTATAATTATTCGTAGGATTCGTCCAAATCCTGACATTGCCAAAACCTAAGTTACAACAAATATCGTCATATGATGGAAATGTCTGAGAAGAAGGTTCCCTTCAGAGAGAAATCTTAAGACCTTCTATGAAATTATCAATCACGTTTTCAGAAGTCGGTATGTAATCTATATAATACCAGGCTAGTCTTGTGAAGTTATCATCATACTATTCAACACTATATTCTTCCATTTTCATTATGCTAGGTAAATTTTTATTTATTTTAGTTTCTTTCTTAGGAGGGAAGTACTTGTCAAAGAATGTTTCTTCCAAATTTTTCTTTTACATTTATTCTAATCTATCTTCATCATTGGTATTATGGATAAATGACCACCATTGTTCTGCATATTCTTGGAGGAAATAAACTCCTAGTACTGACAATTACCTTTCATCTAATCCAAGATCCAAAAATAACTTTTCAAAAGACATGATCAATTATTAATATAGTAATGGATTAATTTTCCAATTAATAGAGGGAGGATTCTTCGGTTTTTAATGATGTAATATATGTGTATTATTGTTATTTGTCACAGCTTGAGTATCCTTTAATAATATGATAATGGTTTTATCACCTCCAAAACTAATAGTCTTGGCTTTCTCAGTAGGTAAATCCGGACATTTTTAAGGGTTATTGATTTCATTTCTTCAATTAGGAAAAAAAAGAAAATAATGGAACACACTGAGTTATTCCATAATCAATCTATGTTTTGAACCATGGAATTAAAAATTCCTCTAATGGTCAAATTTTTTAAAATCTACAATGAATTATTATGGTTCTCATATTGGTTATGTTTAATTTAAAATTTATTACCCATGGTCTTGACTAAAATTAATTTCATACTAACTGTGAATACCCAGACCCTAGTATCCTGGAGCAAAAGTCTTAATTTATCACATTTGCATAAATACAGGATTAAAATCCCAAATGACTGATATGTTTCACAGTATTGAAGAACTAAGTACATACATAGTACGCTTAATACAGAGGAAATAAAATATAAAACATATAAATTGTGTGAAATCTCATTCATGAACTCATTAAATCATTTTATCTTCATAACATTGGGATGAATTTAAAAATAAAATGGTGGGCTAAAATTCCCAGTAAGGGAAAAATACAATATTAATATTAATTAATCAATAATAAATGAGACACAATCAATATTTAAATGTATTTATAACTGATTTAAATTACATTTAATCAATAAATTTTCAATCATTATATGGTACATCATAATCATTATGGATATTTAAATTATTAGAAAAAAATACCAGTTGATCAATAACATGAGCACAATGTGAATGCATGGATAATATCATAGTGATATAATGTGGAAAATAATTTTTAAAATATTAATGAATGAAATGATTAATAATAAGTATTACATGTTCTCAAGAATCGTGGTACATTTCGCATCAAGACATTTTAGAAGATGATTTAATCATTATGGTTAAAAACCAATTAAATTTGTCCATCTTTGACATCTCATGAGACTACCGATGCAATGAGGGTATAATTTTAAAACTCTCCCACCTATGTATATATGTAAAAATAATTCCTCAAAAATCAAAATTATCAATTTAATTCTTGAATCAATATGTATTATAAAAAATTATCCGTATTGAGTAAAAGATAATGATTTAACATTATTATCCCAATTAATCAAATTACATTAAATATTAAAGACGTATGAATAATTGGTATACATATTAGGAAATAATCACTTAAACGATATAATAAATATAGATATTTAATTAAATCATTAATGAATTATGATAAAAAATAATTGGATCTTTTGATATACCATGGAATGGAAAATGGGTGCATCACATAAAAACATTCCTCATTAAAATAAAATCAAGGCGAAGTCCCATATAAGGGTCATATCTTTAATAAAATGAATAGATTATGAATATTCACACGAAAAAAAAATATTAAAAGTGGAAATAAAAAAAATATAACCAGAATAACTTTTATATATAACGATAGCTTGACATAATCAATGAAATAAATATATCCAATGAATGAAAATTGTGTTAAACAATCTGTTACCAATTTGTAGCCAATTGAATCATATAGATCATAATATTAATAATTATCAAATAAAATATGTAATTACATGAAGTTAAATAGATTCATCATATGATATATGAATGGTCATTATACAGACCCCACAAACACGAAATCGGTGGTGAATATGGTATATATCATTGAAAAAAATTAAGATGATAATCTTCAATCCTTATTTTGAAATGAATTATTCACATGAACTTAATATCCAACAAAATAAAATTATATTAGTTAATTAAATTATTAAAAAAAATTAAACATGTTTGAATTATTATAATTTTATGATGTTCAACTATGGCCTCTTTTAAGAGTTAAAATTATACATTTCATTATTTTTAAAGCTGTCATTTCATGGATTCATGATTGGTTCACATTTGGATAATTATATCTGTTCTATTAAAATTGTATTATTTAAAAAAACAGTCATTAAATGGTATTAATTTAATTATAGGATTCAATATTGGATTATAAATAATTTTTTTGACATGAGAATGATTCGTTAGATAAAATTTTACTGAAGGTGATTTGTTTATTATGGTGTATTTTATGACTATCACTAACTACTATCATTTATCTAATATTAGGTTTAAATAATGGTTTCATATCATTAAATAAGATTTTAATGCACGAATTATTTTATTTCATAACCATAAAAATTAAATGTTGACAATCCTTGATGGAGGTAATGAAGAATGATAAATTCCCATCTGTGAAGGCGGTGAATCAACAATTCATAGGAAATGTATTCATTTATAGAATTAAAAAGAGAAAAAATAGATTTATTGATGTATATTACCTTAAAAAATGTAATTATATTATATATATCATACTATATTAACCATTACACTTTGGATAGTGGAGAGGATGAGATGATAAGAATATAAAAGTAATTAAATGATAATGAAAGAGGGTTTTACCTCTTGAATATCGTCTACTTGGAGACCTCTTTAAGACATATAGATATGGACTTTCGGTAACACAAGTAGGGATTGTAAGTGGGTAAGATAATTGGGAATGTATTTGGGTAGAATTTATAAAATCATCCCGGATTATATGGTGTGAGGAGAAGGGGTGGGGAGGGGTGTTTTTTAGAGTGTAATGAGAGGTATTTTTAAAAAAAAATTAACTCATTTATATATTATTTTGGCTCAAAAATATAAATTATGTTGATAATTGTGGCCAGTTATAATAATATTTAAATGTATGTTCGATCTAATGATAAATTACATCATCCATTTATAAAAGAATCATATATGTTGGCAATAAATTTTATATAATTTAAATTACTATATTTCCCTATTAAATAAAAATTCAATTATTTCCGACGATTCTAAAGAATTATCCCAAACAATAATTTGACATTTAGATTTCAAAAATAGACTACATTATCTAAAATAATTTTCTAAATATGAAAAATTTATCTCATAATTAAAATCATAATTTATTCAAAAAATTTAGATTATAAAATTACAACTGATTTTTATGACACTTGGAACAATTAATTAAGGTCTGATAAAGTTATATTATAATTATATGAAAAAAAATATTAATTTTTGATTAAAATTTATGAAAATAAATTTGCTTTTAAGTCATTATATTACATATAAAATTTTAATTGAACATCTACATTTCAAAATAATACCAACACATAATTTATTACTTTAAAAAATTTATTTACATATTTGTGATATAAATATATAATATTCCCATTAAATTGATACTAAATGATTATTTAAGCTTTCAAAGGTGAGGTTATTGATCTAATGTTTGGTTTACTATTCCTACCAGTCACATTACTTTTCCAATGGTAATGGTCATTTTTAAATGTATATCATAGAACCTTTAAGACCATCATTTCATGAAATGTAAGCTGGGAAATAAATTACATTTATTTAAAATGATACATACCATAAAATTTTGGGGTGTCATAAAATGTGTTCAGTTATTAATGAGTGAACTAGGAGTGGGACATCAAACTGTGGTATCTAAGGAGTTTATATTTTATTATTTTCCATTCAATAATAATTTCAATTGTATGAATGAGAAATGGGATTTTTCATGATTTTGTAATGAACTTATTCTTAGGAGTTGCTAACCCAAACATTTTGAAAATCCATATTACATAGAATAGGACAATTAGTTTTGGACCGTGCTTAGTAAATGTGTCTGGATTTCACCATTGGGTGATTTAGTTGATGTTTGATGTAGCTTATAACTATGTACTATTAGCCTTGGATGACATGGAAAGGAAGTATTTCATCATTCATCATCATAGGCACTTGAGGATTTATATGTCATTCATATGAAATTGTATTTTAAAATTAATGTTTTCATTACCAGTAGCATGTTTTTGTAAAATTATTGTTATGTCAAAGAAATTTTTCTACCATTTGAAGTAGGGATTTTATAAATAAGTAGTTGTGATTATATGGATTCCATACATCAATTTATAATTTTTATGTGAATATAAAAATTGGAAATTGTGATCTATATAATCCACCATTTTAATATTTTTTTTAAGAATGTGATTGAATTTTATTTTAGACTAAAATTAAATGGACATCATTGAATAGGGATTTCAATTTCAAAATAAAGTATGTATCCATGTATAAATTAGAATTTGGATATCTATATAACGGGACCCTTGACTTATTTTAGAAAACATGACCATTAATCGACCACAATAGTTGTATGTATGTCGTGTCTCCTGCTTTTCATATGATATGTATATCTCCCATACCCAGCAATATAAGATTGAAGTGGGGTGTGTCTTTTATACACTAGTGCAGAAAACGTTTTTTACGTCACCATTTTTTACGTCGGTTATATAAAACCGACGTCATAATATGTAAAACGAGGTTTTTTACGTCGGTTATTAAATAACCGACGTAAAAACCTATGTTTAGTACACCTTTAACGTCGGTTATTTTGATAACCGACGTTATTAATCGCGCGGCTTCGTTTTTTACGTCGGTTATACATTAACCGCCATAAAAAACAGAAGCGGGGGGCGTTTGTTACGTCGGTTATTCAATAACCGACCTAAAAAACGCGGTTTTTGAAGGCCTTTTTACGTCGGTTATTTTATAACCGACGTAAATAAAGAATCCGCAGATGTTTTTGACGTCGGTTATGGAATAACCGACGTAATAAAACGCGGATTTTGAGCCCTTTATAACGTCGGTTATAGAATAACTGACGTAAAAAAAGAATCGGAGGAAGGTTTTTACGTCGGTTATTGAAAAACCGACATTATAAATGTTTTTAAAAAAATTATAACGTCGGTTATTGAATAACCGACGTGACAACTCATTTAAAAATTTACCCAGACCCGTGGATTGTCATTCGCGAGTTTACCTTCGACAGTCGCGACTCGTCTCTCTCGCGCGTAAACCCGAATCGGCTCGTCCATTTCTTTGGCTTAGATTCGTTTTGCGATCATCGTTTCTCATATTTAATCTCATGGGATCAATCATCTAAACTCGAAGCACTCAGGTAATCCTCCCACTCGTTCGTTTTTTTTCACGGATAGTATATATATGTGTGTTGTGATTTTTTTGTTGAAACTAGCTAAGATTCCTCGATTGCGAACCCTTTTAACTCGTTTTGGCACCATAATCTTATTTATCATCCCTAGATCTATTATTTCGACTTGCAATATTGACTAATTTTATGATTTCACTAATTTTTCATCGTTTTCTATAAATCCCCGAGAGGGTTGGGGCGTGTCCATTTGGATGGGTTTCCCTTTTACAGTTGTTACTACTTTATTCAGTGATTCCAGGGGGGTGGGAGGGCTATCAAGAGGGTTGGGGGGTGTCCAGGGGGGTGTCCAAGGGGGTAGGGTGTGGGGGGTGGTGTTTAGGAGGGGTGGGGGCTGTCCAGAGGGGTCGGGGGGTGTCCAGGGGGGTTTACAAGGGGGTGGGTTGGTGTTGGGGGATGTCCAAGGGTGTGGGTGGGTGTTGGGGGGTGTCTAGGGGGTGTCCAAGGGGGTAGGGGGTGGGGGTGGTGTTTAGGAGGGGTGGGGGGGCTGTCCAGAGGGTTGGGGGTGTCCAGGGGGTGTCCAAGCAGGTCGGGGGTGGGGGGTTGTGTCCAGGAGGGGTGGGGGTGCTTTCTAGAGGGGTTGGGGGCTGTCCAGAGGGGTCGGGGGGTGTCCAGGGTGGTGTCCAAGGGGATGGGTGGGTGTGGGTGGCTGTCCAAGGGGGTGGCGGCCTGTCCAGAGGGGTCGGTGGGGTGTCCAGGGGGGTGTCCAAGGGGTTGGATGGGTGTGGGGGGCTGTCCAAGTGGGTGGCGGCCTCTCCAGAGGGTATTTGGGGTTGTCTGGGTGGGTGGGGGGGCTGTCCAGAGGGTTGGGGGATGTCCAGGGGGTGTCCAAGGGGGTAGGGGGTGGGGGGTGGTGTCCAGGAGGGGCGGGGGGCTGTCCCGAGGGGTCGGGGGGTGTCCAGGGGGGTTTACAAGGGGGTGGGTGGGTGTGGGGGGCTGTCCAAGGGTGTGGGTGGGTGTTGGGGGGTGTCCAGGGGGGTGTCCAAGGGGGTAGGGGGTGGGGGTGGTGTTTAGGAGGGGTGGGGGGCTGTCCAGAGGGTTGGGGGGTGTCCAGGGGGGTGTCCAAGCAGGTCGGTTGTGGGGGGTTGTGTCCAGGAGGGGTGGGGGTGCTTTCTAGAGGGGTCGGGGGCTGTCCAGAGGGGTCGGGGGGTGTCCAGGGTGGTGTCCAAGGGGATGGGTGGGTGTGGGGGCTGTCCAAGGGGGTGGTGGCCTGTCCAGAGGGGTCGGTGGGGTGTCCAGGGGGTGTCCAAGGGGTTGGATGGGTGTGGGGGGCTGTCCAAGTGGGTGGCGGCCTCTCCATAGGGTATTTGGGGTTGTCCGGGTGGGTGGGGGGGCTGTCCAGAGGGTTGGGGGATGTCCAGGGGGGTGTCCAAGGGGGTAGCGGGTGGGGGTGGTGTCCAGGAGGGGCGGGGGGCTGTCCAGAGGGGTCGGGGGGTGTCCAGGGGGGTTTACAAGGGGGTGGGTGGGTGTGGGGGGCTGTCCAAGGGTGTGGGTGGGTGTTGGGGGGTGTCCAGGGGGGTGTCCAAGGGGGTAGGGGTGGGGGTGGTGTTTAGGAGGTGTGGGGGGGCTGTCCAGAGGGTTGGGGGGTGTCCAGGGGGGTGTCCAAGCAGGTCGGGGGTGGGGGGTTGTGTCCAGGAGGGGTGGGGGTGCTTTCTAGAGGGGTCGGGGGCTGTCTAGATGGGTCGGGGGGTGTCCAGGGTGGTGTCCAAGGGGATGGGTGGGTGTGGGGGGCTGTCCAAGGGGGTGGCGGCCTGTCCAGAGGGGTCGGTGGGGTGTCTAGGGGGTGTCCAAGGGGGAGGATGGGTGTGGGGGGCTGTCCAAGTGGGTGGCGGCCTCTCCAGAGGGTATTTGGGGTTGTCCGGGTGGGTGGGGGGGCTTTCCAGAGGGTTGGGGGATGTCCAGGGGGGTGTCCAAGGGGGTAGGGGGTGGGGGTGGTGTCCAGGAGGTGCAGGGGGCTGTCCAGAGGGGTCGGGGGGTGTCCAGGGGGGTGTTATATCTTACTATATTTTGTTTAAAAAATAATATTCAAACATATTTTTTTTAAATACACATCGATTTGTTTTATATATCAAAATTGTTTACATTCAAATTATGATTTTTTTCATATAAACATATATTAGTCTTATCTAAAAAATATATATATTTTTGCTATTTGTTATAGGTAATAATGAGTCGAAGTTGGATTACGGAACATCGAATGAGCAATGAATATGAGGAAGGTGTTGATGCCTTTTTGGAATTTTCTAAACGAAATGTTCCAAGTAGTGACATTATTTTCTGTCCATGCCTGAAATGTATGAATATGAAGAAGTTGAAAAGTAGAGAGATAAAAGATCATCTGATTTGTCATGGTTTCAATCCGAGTTACAACCCTTGGATTTGGCATGGCGAAACTGGACAGAATGTCACTGATGATAATGAATCGCAAGATGGTAACTCTGATGGAATTGAAGAAATGATTCGCGATATTGTAGCAGAACAAATTGAGATAGAACCGACAGTTGCATGTCTATATGGTGATGCCGAAAAACCATTATATCCTGGTTGTACAGATTTTACGGTTTTTTCGGCGGTGTTACGATTGATTAACCTGAAGGAAAAACATGGATGGAGTGACAGAAGTTTTACAGAGCTGCTACAATTGATGAAAGACATTCTTCCAAAAGATAACGATCTTCCATATTCACATTATAAGGCCAAAAAAATATTATGCCCGATGGGATTGGGATACAGGAAAATACATGCCTGTCCGAATGACTGCATTATATATAGGAAGGAATATGAATTTCTGAAAGAGTGTCCTAAATGTGGGACATCACGGTATAAGGTGAAAGAAAAATCACAAGCTGATGTAGAGATTACAAAGCTCCCTTCAAAGGTATTTTGGTATCTTTCTATAATTCCTCGTTTCAAACGTTTATTTGCTAATTCACATGATGCAAAAAGGTTAAGATGGCATGCTGATGAGCGGGTATGTGATGGAAAAATACGTCATCCAGCTGATTGTACATAATGGAAGAAAATTGATGCCCAGTACCCTACATTTGGAAATGAAATTAGAAATCTGATACTAGGCTTGTGCACAGATGGAATGAATCCATACCGAACCCTCAGTAGCACACATAGTTCATGGCCTGTTTTATTGGTAATTTACAACCTCTCTCCTGAAGTTTGTATGAAGCGCAAATATGTCATGTTGAGTATCATGATCTCTGGTCCAAAGCAACCCGGCAATGATATTGATGTATACTTGTCACCGCTGATTGATGATTTGAAACTGTTATGGGCTGATGGTATTAGGGTGTATGATTCTTATAAAATGGAATATTTTCAACTGCATACAGTGCTTCTATTCACTATAAATGACTTCCCAGCATATGGAAATTTTTCTGGATACAGTGTTAAAGGGCATAAAGCATTTCCAATTTGCGAACAACAGACGTCATATTGTCAATTGCATCATGGGAGGAAAACAGTGTACATGGGTCATCGAAGGTTTTTGCCTATGGATCACCCTTATAGAAGACTAAAAAAGGCATTCAATGGCTCACAAGAATTTGATACTGCTCCAAAACCTTTATCCCCAGATTTGTATTTTGAGAGGGTGAAAACCCTTGATGTGACATTGGGAAAGACACAGAAATCTGGTAATGATAGACATATTTGGAAGAAAAGGTCAATATTTTTTGAGCTACCATATTGGAGGTATCATGAAGTCAAACATAATATTGATGTCATGCACGTGGAGAAGAATATCTGTGATTCTTTGATCAGAACATTGCTAGATATTAAAGGAAAGACAAAAGATGGGTTGAATGCAAGGTTAGACCTACTATCAATGGGAATACGTTTGGAGTTAGCTCCCACTCCTAAAGGAAGACGAACATTTCTTCCCCCGGCTTGTCATACATTATCGAAGAGGGAGAAAAGTAGCTTCTGTCAGTGTCTTCATGATATCAAAGTGCCTCAAGGTTATTCTTCAAATGTAAAAAATTTTGTCTCATTGAAAGACTTGAAGTTGATAGGTATGAAATCATATGATTGTCACGTCATGATGCAACAAATTCTACCAGTTGCACTGCGTGGAATATTGCCCATCCGTGTCAGAAAGACTATAATGAGGTTGTGTTATTTTTTCAATTCAATTTGTAACAAGGTGATTGATGTGAATGCTTTGAACATTTTGGAAAAGGATGCAATTTTTATACTTTGTCATTTGGAAATGTATTTTCCTCCAACTTTTTTTGATATGATGGTGCATTTAATGATTCATCTGGTTCGAGAAATAAAGCTTTGTGGACCTGTATATCTTCGTTGGATGTATCCTTTTGAAAGGTATATGAAAATATTAAAGGGATATGTTAAAAATCCATATCGACCTGAAGCCTCCATTATTGAAAAGTATATTTCTGAGGAGGTAGCAGATTTTTGTACGAGCTACTTGGCTACGGCGCAACACATAGGTTTGCCTCCATCTCGCCATGAACGGGTTAATAATGAGGGAAAGGGGATTCGTGGCTTGAAAGTAAAATCACTGTCAGCTGAACATATGAAGAAGTTAGAATCATACATCTTGAATAACATAGCGGATGTTCAACCATATATCACATTGCATATTAATGAGTTGAAACAATGTCATCCAAAGAAGAAAGAAATGTGGATTTTGAATGAGCACAACAAAATTATTTTGCCATGGTTTAAAAAGACCTTGCTTGGTAGATCAGATGTATCAGAGACATTAAAATGGATAGTGGGTGGTCCATATTTAAATGTGATAACATGGTCCGCTTATGAAATTAATGGCTATACATTTCATACGAAAGCTCAGGACAACAGAAGTGCAGTTCAGAATAGTGGTGTATTGGTGTTTGCAGAAGCAATGCATTTTTCGAGTGCTAAGGACAGAAACCCAATTTCGGCATCAAGTGCATATTATGGAGTGATTGAAGACATATGGGAGGCTGATTACTTTAAAATTAAAGTTCCTGTTTTTAACTGTAAATGGTTTATCGGTAACAACAGTGTCAGACACGATGAATTTGGAATGACACTTGTTAATCTGAATAGATTGGAAGACACAACTGATTCTTTTATAATGGCAACACATGCCAAACAAATTTTCTATGTAGTAGATCAATCAGATATGCAGTGGGCTGTTGTTTTACAAGGGAAAAAAAATATGTTGGTGAGGATGAATTTGATGAAGATGCTGATTTATGTGAGATCCCTACTTCCATGGAAAGATTAACAGAACATAATGATGAGTATGTTGAAGACATGGTTTGTGCCATAAGGAACGATCACGATGAAGGAATTTGGGAAAACAATCCAACTGTACATTCCTAAAATTACAGGTAACACATGTTTATTTCTTGTTTACATTTAGTTTTTTCATATAATGTTAGATATTGGAAATTTTTTACTTATTAAAACATGTATCAAAACAAAACTATAAAACAATAAAAACCGTAAAGAGGAGAAGTCCTGGGCGCACCGGCTGGCCGGTGGTGGATCACCGGTTGGCCGGTGGTCCAGAGAAAAGCTCTGTCTGGTCCACCGGCCGGCCGGTGATGAGCCAGCGGCCGGCCGGTGGTCCAGACAGAGAGGAAGGCTCTCGGTCTGGTCCACCGGCCGGCCGGTGGTGATCCAGCGGCCGACCGGTGGTCCAGACAGAGCAAGGCTCTGGTCCACCGGCCTGCCGGTGGTGATCCAGCGGCCGGCCGGTGGTCCAGACAGGAAGGATCTGTTTGGTCCACCGGCCGGCCGGTGGTGAGCCAGCGGCCGGCCGGTGGCACCAGGCAGTGGGCAAGTCTACTTCCTGGGTCCTCAGGCTGGCCGGTGAGCTCACACCGGCGGACCGGTGGCTCAGTGAGTCCATTTTTCAGCTTTCTTGGGCCAACTCCTTGGCAACCTTTTTCTTGTGTTTACCATGTTTATCATTGTTTAACATGCTTACCATAATACCAATGTTTACTATTATGTAATTTAGTACACTTTTCTATTTTCTGATTAAGTAGTACTACAATATTTGAATTTGTATATTTGTGAACTAATGTTTGTTTTTTTTATTTGAAGTAAAATGATAGATCAATCAGTTGATCAGCCACATGATTCTAGAGATGAGCATATTGGTCATACATCTGGGGAGGAAAATTCACATGCTCCTATTACGAAAAAGAGTTCAAAGGTTGGTAAGCGTGGGTGCACACGTTTACCAAAATTATCACTTGCCCGTACGAAGGAGGAGAGGATAGTCGTGGAGTTTGATGATGATGATCTTCCTAGAGGTCCAAATGCTAAAGATTTTAAGGGTTTTGTAGCAACTCAGGCTAAGAGAAAAGAAAGCATTCTCTATGATGATTGGTGAAGTGTGGATAAGGCGATAATTTCTCAGCTGTGGGAGACCATTTTGGTAAGATATTTTGCTATTGTTTGACTGTTCTTTAAATGTTTCTAGTATATATAATATTTTTAACCTCTTTTTTATCAGATGACATTTGATATTCCTGACACTGGAGGAGTCAGGAAGAAATGCTTATCGTTGGCTGCTAGGAGATGGAGGGATTTCAAATCAACCCTCTCATCTGATTTCATTTATGGTCATAGGAGTCATGAGAATCCATGTCGTATATATCCTTTTATAGATGAAGACACATGGAGACAATTTTTTGAAAGTAGAAGAAAAGAATCATTTTTGGTAAGGGCAATGTAAACTTTTATAAGATTTCTTATATAAATGATCTTATTATTGTTTTGTTAATGATTACTTATTCTTAATTTACTGCAAACAAGGAAAGCTCATCAAGAGATCCAATCTAAAAATGTATACCCTCATAGTTTATCTCGGGGAGGATATGCATTATTGGAAGAACAAATGATGGCAGAAAAATTTCAACAACTAAGAGCTGAGTCTTCAAGCTCTGGAGAGGTGGCCCCTCCATCCCCTCCATCTAGACATGAGAAATGGAAAAGAGCTCGGAAGGGAAAAAAGGACAATATCTTTCGGAAGAATCGAGACTCGTAGTTGAGAGGATTGTAAGATATCTATTTTATTTATTTAAGTTTACTATTTTCGTCATATATTTCCAATCATTATAGAAATGTTCAATTAATTATTACAGGACTCTCTTGAGGAGCAGAGTTCACATGGGACATTTACACCATCTGGGAGGGAAGATATTTTATCTGTGGCATTGGGAAAGCCCGAACATCCTGGCCGTGTAAGAGGATATCCGACAGGTGTATCAGTAAGAAAAGTGTTGCCACATTCTTCAACTTCTAATGTTGAGGGAGTTTATAAAAAAAATAGAATCCTTGGAGGCTGAAGTCCATAATATTAATGCAAAAATGGAGGACAAGATTAGAGCATCGGTGCAGTTTATGTTTGCAGACTTGCAAAGACAATTTCAGGGTGCAGCTCCCACTCCACCTCTCCCAGTAGCTCCCACTCCCCCACCTCAGCCTACGGACCCCATTTTTGATCCTCCTCCTCCGCCGCGGCTACCTACTTATTGTGAGTTGTATGTTGATGATCCTCAACATCATATAGTTGCATATGGGATGGTATATTGTATAGGAGATACAGTTCATCATCAACAGTTAGAGGTAGAGAATCAGAGGGTCACTGTACAGGATATTATAGATAGATCAGCTCGGATACCATTACCTACAGATGAGGTGACGATAGTTGGACATAGTATCGGCCATTTTTTACTTTGGCCATCCAAACTTCTTCGACTCATTACCATAGAGGTATGGATGTTATATCTTTTATTTTATATTTTTATCAATGTTTTATCATTTGGAATCTAATATATTTTTCAATTTATTTTTACAGGAATACGTCAAAGGTAAAGAAATACTGTATAGACAACAACAAAGACAGATAGATATGACATCAGATGCAGATACTAGCAGTCTTGACAAATTGTCAAGATATTCAAATTTGTTGGCGGATCATTATGACTTTACAATGGAAGCTCATGTATGTGGACGTGAACTAAGTGTGGGGATTATGAAAACTGATATCATGGAGTTTGTCACTGGAGATAAGTTGGGCATCAACGTGGTGCAAATTTTTATCATGTAAGTCTTAACACCTTTTCCTTGAATTATATTTATTAAAAATGTATACTTATGTCTGCTTTGTATTAGGTATCTGTATAAAATTTGTGAGAGGAATGAGCTGACAGATGTATACGGATTCGTGGACCCACAATTGATTTCCCCTGAAGCATGTGCATTGGATGAGGAACAAAGAATTCTTTATATTGCTGATAGATTTGAAAAGAATGTCATCACACAGTGTTGGATAATTCCTTTTTGTGAGAGGTATGAAACACATCCCTCTCAAAGAGTTAATTATCTATTAACATAAAAAACCACTAACGTTAAATTTCCTTTTATCAGGGATCATTGGATGTTAGGGGTTTTTTGCCCTAGGGAGAAAACACTTTATTGTATATACTCTCTCCATGATGATGTGCGAGAAAGTTTTAAGAATATATTGGAAATGTAAGTTTCAATTTCACAATAGTTTTATATATTATAATGAATTTTAAATTTACCCCATTCGTATTATTTTATAACAGGGCATGGGTCCACTTTCGAAAAATCGCAATGAAAAGGAATTTCAAGATCAAATATGTACATGAGAAGGTAAATATCCATTTATAATTTGTACATTTTGATTTATTACATAAAAATAATATATTAAATTTACACTCATTCAAACAGAAATGTCATGAGCAACAAGGCATCATCGAATGCGGATATTACATGTTAAGATTTATGTATGAAATAATAACAACTGGGACAGTTCTGAGTTTTGACCTGGTAAGATTTCCTCTTTCTCATAATATTTCAATTTGATTTATTCATTATACACATTGACTACTATCCTTTTCCTTTGTAGATTTTTGATGACCCTCAACCCTTTACTGCTGAAGATATCAAACACTTACAAGTGGAGTGGTCAAATTATTTTACAGGTTTGATTGACTTTTAGTTGTTTGTAATGTAAAATGTAATTTTGAATATTGTCAATGTAATTGTGTATTTCGTAGTCGTTTAGGTTGGATTTAGTTTTTTTTGAAGTTGACAGTGTAAGTTTTGAATGTTATATAAGTGAATGTTTAATTTTTCTCTACTTCTTGTTTTGGTCTACTGTTGAAGGTTTTTATGGTCTGGATTTTGGTATGGGGGGAGAGGTTCCAAGGGGGTGGGTGGGTGTTTGGGGGGTGTCCAAGGGATATGGGAGGGGTGTCCAAGGTGTGTTTGGGGCTGTCCTAGGGGTCGGGGGTGTGTAAATGAGGGTGGGGGTGTCCAAGGGGTGGGGGTGTCCAAGGTGTGTTTGGGGCTGTCCAAGGAGTTGGTTGGGTGTAAATGAGGGTGGGGGGGGGGGCCAAGGGATATAGGAGGGGTGTCCAAGGGCTGTTTGGGGCTGTCCAAGGGGATGTGGGGGTTTCCAAGGGGTAGGGGGGTGTCCAGGGGGTCGGGGGGGTGTCCAGGGGGTGGGGGGGCTGTCCAAGGGGTGGGGGGTGTCCAAGGGGTGGGAGGTGTCCAAGGGATATGGGAGGGGTGTCCAAGGGGTGTTTGGGGCTGTCCTAGTGTTCGGGGGGTGTAAATGAGGGTGGGGGGCTGTCGAAGGGGAGGGGGTTTCCAAGGGGTGGGGGGTGTCCAAGGGATATGGGAGTGGTGTCCAAGGTGTCTGGGAGTTCTGTCCAAGGGGTCGGTTGGGTGTAAATGAGGGTGGGGGGGGGCTGTCCAAGGGGTGGGGGGTGTCCAAGGGGTGGGGGGTGTCCAAGGGATATGGGAGGGGTGTCCAAGGGGTGTTTGGGGTTGTCCAAGGGCTCGGGGGGGTGTCCCGGGGTTGGGGGTGTCCAAGGGGTCTAGGAGGGCTGTCAATGTGTGGGGGGGGTGTCCAATGGGTGTTTGAGGCTGTACTAGGGGTCTTGGGGGTGTAAATGAGGGTGGGGGGCTGTCCAAGGGGTGAGGGGTGTCCAAGGGGTGGGGGGTGTCCAAGGGATATGGGAGGGGTGTCTAATGGGTGTTTGAGGCTGTACTAGGGGTCATGGGGGTGTAAATGAGGGTGGGGGGGGTGTGCAAGGGTTGTGGTGGGGCTCCAATGTGGTGGGGGAGGGCTGGCCAGGTTGTTAGGTGGGTATAGATGAGGGTGGGGTTCAGTTGGGGCTTGGGGGAGGGCTGGCATGGTTATTTTTGTTTAGTTTCTGGTTTCTTTTTGGTGAGAGCAGTGCAATTATTTTAAAAAAAATATCGCTTTCACGTCGGTTATTTTATAACCGACGTGGTAAATAAATCGGTAGGGGTTTATCACGTCGGTTTTTTCGAGAACCGACGTGCTAACCGTTCCCGGGCCTTTTATCACGTCGGTTCTTAATATAACCGACGTGATAAAAGGCCTGGGAATCGATTTACCACGTCGGTTATTGGATAACCGACGTGCTAAAACGTTTCCCAGGCCTTTTTATCACGTCGGTTATTTAAGAAACCGACGTGATAATAGGCCCGGGGAGGGGTTAATCACGTCGGTTATGTCATAACCGACGTGATAAACGATATCCCAGGCGTTTTATCACATCGCTTTAGAAAATAACCGACGTGATAACCCCCCCCCCCCCGCGCATATTTATCACGTCGGTTATTAATGAACCGACGTGATAAACACCGTGATGTTAGGGATGTTACGTCGGGTTTAAAATAACCGACGTAAAAAACGTTATTTATAACGTCATCCGTATTAACGTCGCCTAAAAACCGACGTAAATAATGAAAAATAACCGACGTAAAAAATGTTTTCTGCACTAGTGATATAAGGAGGTGTGTCCTTATACTATTAATATATATATATATATATATATGATTATTACAATTATAAAATCTATTTAAAGGATTGTTTTTTGAATTTTAGAGAAATTCCAATAAGATAGCTATGTTTTATTCACTAGTAGGGTGTCAATGACCATACTCTTGGGGTGGTGGGACTTAGTTCATTAGTAGAACCTCCAGTGGTGCCCGGTGATGAACTGCCAGTTTCACATGATATGGGTGATGATTTCTTGTTTCAATAGGGTTTCTGGTGATTTATGATAAATGTATATGGTACCACATGACCTTACCCTACAAAGTATGTGATTATGTTTGAGTTTCTAAAGCAGCTTCCACCCATGTTTTTAGTGGACGTTGTCCATAGGCTGCAGAGTCATGTTGAGAGGACATGTTATTGATTTTTGAAGCCTCTTGAAAAACCTACAAAGTGGGGACAAAATCATTCTATTTATATTATTCAATAGTTATCCAATATAAATTTTTATGTAATTATCCATATAGATATGGCATAGAGGGATTTTCAGATTGTGTTCAATGTTTATTTATATCCTCATATGTTGAGGGACGATATTGCAATGGAGTTTATAAGAATATAGTAGGGTGTTTTATCAGTCATGTACTATTCTAATCATAAAATATTGCTTTAGTATTTCACACATGATCTATTATGTTATATGTTATATAAATCTTGGTGATTTTTGGATGGTCTCTGGTAAGACATCTGAGCATATATAAATCTTTTTCATCTTACTACCACATATAGAATAGTGAATCAAGTGCATATGATTAAGTGTATCCTAAGGTAGGATGGTATGAGAATCTCTACAATGTGACACATACATATATTATAACATGAACCATCAGTAGGAATCATCACTTGGAGAATAAACATGGTGATATTAGTATAAAATGTTCATAAGAAGGTAGCCATTTAATGTTCTATTAGTGGAGTAGGCTGGGACATAAAAGACCCTATTTTACCACCTACCCAGTCATTTGTTGGCCTTGTGGAAAGTTGGGTCATATATAGATCTTTTGTACAAAATTTTATCCAATAGCTAGTGAGGGAGGATCTGTACTGACCCTTCATTCATGACCAGGGCCACCTTCTTCTCATCAAGAAGGTAGTAGAAGTGTGGCCAGATGATCAAGATGAGGTGATATTAGTTGTCTATGTAGCAAGAATCTATGATTACAATGTTATCTTCTATTATTAATAAATTTTCTTCCAATTATTTTTATATGTTCTTATTATGGAGTAACTTGGGTTAGATGTTCCCTTTTATTATGGATTTATAACACTTGATATTCCATTGGTGTTTTGATCAGAGAGTATGAATTAGTGCAGGTAGCTCCCCGTCAGGGTAGGTGTGTGTCACTTCATATTGGAGGTAATTTTTTTCAATATGAGATGGGTTTACACCATTCATGGGATGGACTATTTGGAACCATATCATGCTTATATTTAATTCATTTTTCAATGGATGAATTTTACATAACTATAGGTTGTTTTTTTATTCTGAAGGGAGAATGTAATGTCTTGGATAGCTGAGTTATACCTATTCATCATGATCAATGTAAGATAATATCATATATTACTATATTTTAACTTCCAGATCAGGGAAAACTTGGTTGTATTAACCTCTAGATGGGGATAAATTTTGGTATATTTTACTAGATTAATTTTTAGAAATTCCAGTCAAGAGAGAGGCCATGTTTTCCACCATGATTGTTTTGGGAGCTATATTATTATTCATTCCACTTTAAAGGATGTATAATACTGAGTTTCAAAAGCATAAAATAGTTTTAATGGATTTGGGTACTTTGAGTTTTATCCATCCTAATTATTTTTCAGGGGGTCCACCTATACATTTTTCCAAAAATACCTAGGTTACCCTCAGACAATTTATAGATGAAATTCTGTTAATCATAATAATAGTTTAGAAATAGTATCCATTACTAGTTATAGATTATCTCTTAAACCATATATGATGTGGAAGTGTTTTAACTAATAATTTTTTAGATTGGATTATCATCATGTGAATATTAGACCATCTGATATACCACATAAAACCATTCATTTTAGATATGAATGACATGTGCATTTGGTCTAACTATTTTTCCTCATGAATGCCCTTTATGTTTTCAAAGAACATATGAATCTAGTCTTCTACCTTTATCTTTAATCATTTTTTTTGGTTTCAATTAATGTTATGTGTTTTTATTCCAACAGAAGACATGAACATGGAAAACATATTGAGATCATTTTTAATACCCTAATCAAGAATAAATTATATGGAAACACACAAATTGAATATTTTGGATGGATAAATTTCACATCATGGGTCATATAAGCTTAGAGACAAGAGTATTAGTTGTTAAAGGGAAGTTTAGAGATAATGTTTCCTATGAGCGTATTAGGAGTGTATTTGATATATATATATTTTTTTAGGTCTAGATGATTCTTATTGGTGACTAATATAGGTCTTTTAACATTTAGAAACACCTATTATGGGATGGAATAATAAGGGTGTGAAGTTTATATAATCATAATCATATGATTAACCATATAAGAGATGAATAGGAGATTTACATCAGCACTGGTCCAATTTTTTTTGATTTTGGATGATACTATATAGTCTATTTTGATGTATCAAGTGATATTATATGGAATGTTCTTCTATATGATGACCTACTATTGGAATTAGTGTATCATTAGTATATGAAATATTATAGGAACTACCTAATTCATGATATTGGGTTAGTCGTTATAGTTCATGGCTAGAGTTTTTTAAGGAATTATTAAATGGGGGAGAATATTATGGTGTTTATAGACCAAAAAATCCATAAGTACATAAGAAATTTAGGGGTCCAGTAGTGATTGGTAGTTTATGTCCCAATTTAATGTGATGCATAGTATTTTTGGAACAATTATGTATATTATGTACTTAAATTATTATGAAGGACCTATTCTGTTTTATAAATATGGAATATGAGTCAGCAATTAGATTTTTAGGACGTGGTCTTATGGGAGAGTATTTTAGGAGATGACCAGCCTCCTGGTTCATTAATTATTGTGAATGAGAACTTCATCTATGATGGACAAATATTGGATCCAAAATATGTCTGATAGAATTTTATGAGCAAGTGTAAATACTATATAATGGTGTTAAATACCCTGTTATGATGATGCATCATGACATACAGTACCATTTCCAGTAGACGGAGGTGAAATGGGGGATTTATAATTATGTTACTCAGTGTTCCATGTTTCAGTAGTTGATGTAATAACACCAGTTACCAGTAGGTATTTTAAATCAATTTCCTCTAATTTTGGTGAAATGTAAAAAATCAACCATTGATTCTATAATGGGTTATCCTAGATCAACTTGTGGATGTTACACCTTATGGGTGAATATTGATATATTGAAAAATGTTACCCTATTCCTACCTATTCAAGAGACAACATTAGTGGATGGTATTGGGTGGATCTACATTTTTTGAGATGATATTCCACCATAGGGTTCACTGAAATTTTTTATTTGAAAAAGATTCGTGTTTTATATCAGTTTTATAGAATTGGTTTTATATGGAACTAGGTGCATAGATATAACTGAGTATATATTATCACCCACATGTTGATAGTTATTATGAGTATACTATAAAGGTATTACATGACATTCTCTGAGATTATGTCCATGATTTTGGATGTTTTTGGGAGAAACATTTACCTATATTCGAGTTCACTTATAATAATATATTCAATGAATCCATTCATAAGGATACCTATGAGGCCATGTACAGTAGTCCATTTCATTTATCACTGTGATGGTTAGAGGTAGGGTAGAAAGTGCTACAAGGTCCTTGTTGTTTCAAGAGACCATAATGATGATTAATCATATGAGTAAGAACATGTACATATGATAGTTTAGGAAAATGATATATATTGAATTTTTCCACTGACCAATTGATTTGGATGTGGGGAGATAGTTTTTTTCATGTTTCACCAAGACTAGGACATAGACATATTCATAAACAAGGGAATTTATCACCTAATTACATCTGAACCTTCAAGATTCTATAGACATTTGGTCCATTATTATTTCAGTTACGGTTAAATTAGAGGTATCGAGCCATGAATGAAATCTACAATTCATATATCTATCAATTATTTCATTTATATCATTATCATATTCATAATCCTAATGAAATTGAATTTTAGGTTGATGAATCCTTTGAGGTGAGCACTATTCAAATTTTTTATCAGTTCACAAAGGATCTCATTGGTTGGTGAGTTCCTTCAATAAGGGTGATATGGAATCACATACATGTATAGTAAATGACATTGGGGTTGGTGTCAAACATATGTTCAATGTTTATAGAGTTTTTATTAGATGATCTTTTACAACCCTTGGAAGGGAAACTTAGACATGATTTTATTTAAGGGTGGAGGATTAAAAGAACCCAATTTTACTGTGAGTGATGCATCATAAAAATTACACTTTAAACTATTTCATTTATCCTTATAAATTTTAAATATGTTTTGAATATGTATTTGATATCAAATAATTATAATTTGGACCTCAGAGCTCTAGTTTTCGGAAGAAATGGCAGAGGATCATAGATACTAAACAATTAGTGTTAACCATGTACAGATAACCATGTAGTACTATAAGGGTGACATAAGTTTTTTCTAAACTACACAATTAGGGTTATATCAATGTGAGATTAGGATTGAGGGGTTGCATAGTCTTGGAATGGTTTATCTAATCATGTGATTTGTTCTATGCATGGGGTATCCTGTATATAGTTTCGTGAACATAGTTATCAAATGGGTTTCCCAACCATAGGAACAATTTTTGTGACTATTATAATTTGGATGAAATATTTTTCCCCCTATATATTTATAATTAAACCCCTCCTTTTTATTTTATCTTCCATAATCAATATTCATATTCCATTGAATCCATATCATTGACTAAATCTTGGCATTGTGAAATATTCTCCGTCCAGACACTGAATTACTTTTTGGCACTCTCATTTAATGAGAACCATTTTGATCTATATTAATCATACCCTATACATTATATATCTCTATATATACAATGTTATTTTTTATTGAGTTCATATTCCATATATTCTTGTAATTTTTTATTCTCTTTATTTCCTTCGTTCAAGATAATATTGGAGGCTAAAAAATTTGATAAGTCAACTATCATGGTAAGGTAGGTGGTCTATTGTTTATTCAATAATGAATTGGTTTTTATATATTATTCTATTGTTCCCTGAAATATATTTCTAGGAGAAACATGATAAAGGAATTTATTCTTAAATTTAAAGTGTATTCATGACATAAAGGACCCATGAGAATCATTTATTTATCATTGAATGTTAAGTAATTTCAATTTAACCGCCCATTGGGACTATTTCATAATTGATTAAAATTTACATGGGTTGCCTATGAATCATATTATCCATTTAATGTGATTTATTATACTCCCATATTTGATAAGTGAAATAAAATTATAGAAATATTAATTGAATTAAATGAAAGATGGAATTGAATTACATGGTCCTACACATTTTCAAATTGTCCTTATCTCATAGTCATGAGATGTTCCTTAAATGAAAAATCCAAATTATGATAAATGAAATAATTCATTTGATTCTGAGAATTTTTAGCCTATTATTTGTTTGAACTACATTCTATTGTGAGTAAATTTCTTATATGTATGTGATGGTATAATGAATTAATATTTGAACATATATGGAATGGTTATTATGTGGTACAATGACCATTATTATTTACATCCTAAGAGTAGGAGATGGGTTCTGACTTTGAATGCTAAAAAAGAATTTATAATTTTTTAACTAAATGTGTTTAAATGAATTCATCGTGTTCCTCGAGGGAAACATATGTTTTTAGATGAACAACATGGATGAAATCAATTGGAAGCTAGATTATGTCTGATTGAGTGATACATGGAATCCAATTATGAACAACCACATATGGACTCAAATGGAAGGGTATTATATTTGGAAAAGTGATGATTGGACTCTCTTTGGGGACATCTAAGGACATACTCAGATGGCTTGTTATTAAAATTCCATGAGTGATAACTAGAATCCATTTGTGAGTGTCCAATGATGGTCTAAATTGTATGATTATTATATATTCCTTGAGTGACATTTGGGCTCCCATTTTGGACTTCCCAGGAGATACTCATAGTTATGTTACATAATACAACACCCGGAGCGATACAAGGGTTAATATGAGAACTACCTCGGATGGACTTATAAGTGATGGTTTCACATTATTCCTACAGAGGTACATGGGATCCGAATTAATATTTCCTAGAAATGGATCATGTTTTTTATCAATCATAATGAATTAATTATATTATTCCTCTAACAAATAAATGAACTATCCATGATTCAAGCAGGGCTTTACATACTATTGATGACTATATTATACATGTCTTTATCTGAAATGATTCAATGGGTATAATTGGTCTATGATTCAGGTACTGAGACATTATTAAAAATTAAAACATGAATGAATGATTACATAGATTTATTATAGTTTAGGTAGAATATAGTAACAGAGGAAGGCCACTCTTTGGGTTCTAAGACCTATGTGGGTTATTTACATACCCCATTTCATTTAAAACTTCAATTGATACTCAAACAATATTTATTATCTATTCAAGGGATGGATGGGAATATATAACATTGGTGGGGGTCTACTGAATATACTACTCACCAGGATTAGGGTACCATTGGGTACCAATACATTCATTGTGGATGATGATATAGGTAATGGAATGCACCATATTATGATTGCTTTATTGCCATTCTTTCATGGATTAGGGGGGAAACGGATTTAGACTACGATTGAGATTATTTTGAATATAGTCACGGATATGTTTTCAATATTGAATAGATTGTTGTAGATGTGTGTTCCCATTACCCCCTATGTTCCTTTTGTTAGTATATCATGAAATGATAAAAATTTTGGTATATGAAATTGATGGATGGAGTTATTGGTTTTTTAAATGATGTATGTTCACTAATTTTTTATTTTTTTTCTTTTTAATGATTCCATTATTAATTTATTTGACTATTTCACTATTATACACACTAATATTGAGGGTATAGTCTCCACATTATTCCACCATGTATCTTCCATGTTAGTCAACAACCTCTAGAATGCGCATTTTCATAGTTGAGTTCATGTGGCCAATCAGGTATGGTAACTATTGAAGGAACTGGGTCTGAGACATCAAAATACCATTTCATTATATTAATAATATATATGTCCTCATAATATCATATAGTTGGTGTTTAGCATAGTGGTAAGAAACCTGTAATCCTACATGAAACATGGGTGTTCAAAACCCATGTGGTGCAGTACTATAGAATTTCTGTAGCCGTGGTGGAACTATAGCAACAGTGGGCAATGTAGCGGCGACTGAGTACTATAGCAGTGGCAGGTACTGTGTGGTACTATAGCATCACCAGTACTGTAGTAGTAACATTCATAGAATGGACCTTGGGCTAAAAAGTTTTGCCTATGGGGCATGTAATGGGTTAAATTCACACATGGACTTTGGGCTATGTAATAGGACTCCCGCTATCCAGTTAAAAGAGGTATTTTCAATGCTTTAATAATATATGAGTCTTCGGTTCCAGCCTTTTAATAAAATGTCCTCATAAGAACATTGATATATTATGTTTGAGGGGAATAAGAAGAATTCAATTAAGTGGGATTGGTTAAGAACATTTCATCTCTCGTAGGGTGTTCTATCATGGAAAACAATTTATGTCTCTAATAATAGATGAAGTAGAGTTACCTGTATTTGTTTCAGAGGGGGGAAATGAAATTTCGAGGGTGAAATTTGTTAAGGGGTAATATTGTAACGACCCAAACATTTATTTATTTAAATTCCTCTTAGTCTAATTATGTGTCTTATTATCGTTATATAACATAACAAATTCATAGATTTTATGGTTTTAAATTTTAAATTATAGTTATTAATAATGACAATTGATAATATTGTCGTTGAACAGTGATCACATGATTTGTATAAATATTGGGCTTTAAATAATCAAATTTACTCAAAAAAGGATGTTATGGCCTCATCTAGTAGACCATCACCATACAAAGCCCATTTTTCGATGCTCCGAAAGGAGTTGGTGTAATTGGGCTTCTCTCTTTCCCATGCCAAAGACGATGTTGAACACATTAAGCATGAGGGGAACCGACTATAGGAGATGTGGATGTTTATAGAGATTTCCACCCGATCAATGTTATCTGAGCCACCCCAGGAGTCTATCACCATCACACACGTTAAAATTTGGTGTTATGTGGGTGTTACAAGGGTTTATGTAATGAGACCCTAGCACTATGCCTATGTACATTATTCATGTATATAGAATATACATTCTTTTTATTGTTACCTTGTAAATAGTTTTTAAATCACATATAGTATTTTTTGTTAATATTCAACCAAGAAATCTATTTTTGATGAATTAATGGATTTTTAAATTAAATAATTTTTTAATAAAATAATATATTATTGTAAAATTACATTTTAATAAATTTAAATGATCATATTATTTTATGACGCAATGGTAATTTTTATTAAGGTTTGAAAACTATTTTTTTCAAAATCCATGATTTTTTGATAAATGTCAGTTTTTATTTTAAAAATAAAAATTGACATATTAAGAAAACAAATTAGATAAAATGAATATTATTTTTGGAATCAGAGTGTCGAATTTATCCGATAGATAATTTTTCATTATTTTCAATGATAGTCTAATTTTTGGGTAAAAATTAAATACCTTTTAAATATATAATATGTTTTATGACATCATATGGACCCAATAGTGATGTAATAAAATACTATAAACATTATGTTCTTCCAATATATGTTTTAGCATAAAAATAATTTTATTTTAGAATTGATTTAGTTATTTTACAAATATTTAGTGGACCCTACAAGACTATTAAAACATTTTGTCTTTTTAAATTGTTTTCCTGGAGAGTGTGACTAAAATCCACAAGAGAAACCATATTATTTTTAGATGTTTGGACAATGGACACATAAAATATAATTTTACACTACCATTTGGAAAAAAAACATTGGAAAAAACCATGGTATAGTTTTTGGATATGATAAGTTTAATGTATGGTGTCCCAAACTTAAATAATGAAGAATTCCATCTCATTTCCATTATATACACATAGAAGATCCCACTTCCTCTTTACACAATGCCATTGGAGTTCGACCAACCACTTAATACCTCTCTCTATAATCCTCTCATGGTGACCCATACTCCTAATAAGCCACTCACAAGCCTCTCCCATGATTTTTTATCACACTTCCAAGTAAGGGATTTCTTCCTTTCTCATTTTTGTCCAATTTTCATTAAGTTGTTATGCCCTGTGGTTTTCAATTACCAGTGTTGGGGTATGATTTTTCACCTCCCTCATACTTCCCTATTTATTTTTGGATGATTGAATACCCCTTTATATCTCATTAATGCCTCCCATGTACACTTGTTACCATGCTGAAATTCAGTGAGGGTTTCTCTCTCCATTTTTACATCCAATTAATTCTCTTGAATTATGTATCTAAATTCCATTACGTTTTAAGGGGAATGTATCTAGATGACCCCCTAACTATTAATTTCATGTAAATATGATGATAAGCCCCTGTAATTCTCATCAACCATTTTTTATTAGTTCTTACTTCACGCTGTTATGCGGTCGAAACTACACAGCGATTTTCCAAGCCAATGTCACTGTGTAGTGAATACCATGCCCATTTCTCTATCAAGGGTATTAAACATAATGAAAATTTATATATTTATTATAAAATTTTAATTTATGTATTCAAAATATCATTATCATATAAGAAATTATGATGATTGATTCCATATTGTATGATCCATGTGGCACACTTATGCATGAAATGAAATAATTAAGAATGGTGCACCCTAATAGCACTCCAATGCATTGGGAAAAGTATAGTATCATGATACTCCACGTTCAAGGAGTGTTGACTCATGATAATTCAAGTGAAACGAGGGTTTTCTTGTGCTTAATTTGCAATGAGGATTTAATAATGCTCCATTTTCAATGATCCTTAGCTCATGCAAAATTCTTTGTTAAGTGTTTCTTCCACATTTCCATGCTATGATTATCATTATTTATCATGAATTTACATCCATGTTTCTCTTGTGTTTCATTGATATGACTATTGTATAAAATGTATTATATTTTTCATGTAATCCCATGTTTATTATTTTACTAGGATTTATGGATCACCCTTTTCTTATACATGTCCTCAGGTTATCCTTTTCTATGCTAAGTATGAGGGACTGTAGTGGTTATGTAAAGGAATTTCTCAATAATGATGTTTTATTACATGTTTTATGTTGTTCTATAATGATCCTAAGCCCAAAATACACTAAAACTATCAATCATATATATTAAATCATGTGATTTTTATGTAATAATTCTTGTTTTAGTGTGTAATAAAAAACATGATTGTTATATGTTTTCTTTAACACCCCAATCATGTACGGTACGCTTCTCTGAATAATACAGTAGTCTATGTTGTACGGAACTTCGAGTTCTAACACACATCACAACCAATCAAACCAGCCATTTTGAATATTAATACCCACTTTTTGATATTATATAAATTTTATATTTCAAAATGGACTTCATTTTTGGATTTTTAATATCTAAATTTTCCTTGGGTGAATTTTTGCTATTTTCTAAAAACATTCAATTTTTTATGAATAGTGGAAAACACTAAGTTATAGTTTAAAACAGAATTTTTATTTAAATAATTATTTATTTTATTTAAATTTATTTATGGTCAAAATAGATGCATAATACCCATATATTTTCAATGTCATTCATTTGAGTCAGTTTATAATAATTTTAGATATTTAAAAATTTAATTGAACTTTTCACCATCTTTTACCCATCTCCAATGAGAATTTGAAAATTCACATAAAACATAATTTTACCACTTCTGTGAGTAGAATTCCTAAAATCCAAGAGACAAAATTAATATCATGTGAAACTTTGTTCAATTAGATAAAAATAATTTTTGGGGAATAGTAACATTTTACTTTTATTTACCTCGGTTAAAAGTAAATATGGTATTTATGGGTAAAAATGATATTATTATTACCCTAAAACAAGTAATAATTATATTGGATAAGTATAATTAGACCAATAAACACCATAGGAATAAAATATGAACCTCTTTGGTCCACTTGTATTAGATTATGACATTTATTATTATTTAATTAAATGAAGTGTTAAAAGTGTTAAAATCAAACATTAATAACTGAAAATTTTTTAATATAGAGTCATACATTAGATATATTCGATTATCAATATTACTTATAAATATAAAAATTATTTCCAACATAATTTTATATTATTTATAATTTTTGTACATTAAATAATTTAATTTATTTATGACACAATTGTGATGCAGTATTTACCTAATTAAAGAAATATTAAAATAATTGATATTATAAATATCCATATAAATGTAATTTGATACTTTTTATGAATTACACTTATTTGATAGGTTATTATGACATATTAGGGTTGGTTAAATGATTTTTTTGAATTAATAATTCTTTTATGAATTTAGAAAAAAAATACCAAATTGTGTCAAAATTGACATAAAAGAGTTCTTAAACCAAATATTATATTTTTAATTGATATTATTTTTCTAAAAATATATGGTTATTCCAAAGGACTTATATAATGATATTTTGATCTTTAATGAACCACTTGGGGTTATCTTGAAATTATATAGTATGTTTATTAACCATATAATATAAAAATACAAAGTGACATGGTCAATGTCAAACTATTTAACTAAGAGTTATATATAAAATATAAAGTTAATATTATGACCCAAACCTGTACAAAACCTATTTATTAATTTTTTCGATCCATCCCCACCATAGCATTTATATAATTTATTTTTTAGGCATTAGAAACCTAATAATATTTTATTATAAAATAATATTTCTAACTTTTCCTATGTTGCCCCTCACCCCTCTTATAAAAGAGCACTCCCCTTTTCTCTATTTCACACCTTAAAAAGCCTTTTGGCTTGGCCAAACCCTACATAAAAAACCTATAATCTTCCTTAAATTCATCCTAGAGGCCTTCCATTAGTCATAAAGCCAACATAAGGAGGCCTTTTGATCAAATCAAAAGGAATAACCCGGAGAAGAGGTAATAATTTCACCACCCTCTTTCAAGTTCATTTCTTCTTCCAATTATTCATTCATTGTTATTTAAATTATAAAATATTAACTCCAATATCTTCTATATACTGTTATGTTATTATAAATATGTTCATTCCAAATTCATTATTGTATCCATCCTTTTAATGACATGTCACTATATGTGTGTAAGTACGGATTACTGTCTCCACGTCGTGGTGTAATTGTTATTCAATACATTATTATTTGGTTGGATATTATAATGATGTGTAATTCATGTAAATAATAAATATAACATGATAATTATTCTGTTTATATGATATACCATACAATTATATATTATTTTAATATCAAAAGAATGATCTTGTCCCTCGTGCGTACATACTATTTACTGTCTCCACGAACACGTTGAGATTCATTCCCCATCATATCCATTCAAAAATAAATTTCATTTGATTATTAAAAATAATGTTTATAGATATGATATCATTCTAAATTTTAATATGATACATCCAATGTAGAACAAATATAACTCACATAATAAAGAATATAATGCAAAACGAATCTGTTAACACCTGAAATGACGATAATACTAAGATATTATTAACAAAGAAATGTTAAATGATCATATATGATATCATATTAATGTATATGATTCTTGTATAATTTAATAACAATTATTTCACTATTATAGAGGAGGTTAACCTACCGTTTAAAAAGGAAATGTACAAGGTAAGGGTTAATTCTACAATATCATCATTATCCGAGGTTGTTTATACGTAATTTTCTACTGGGACCCAGTTATCATCCACATCCAAGTTTCTTAAAAATGTATTTCAAAACATTATTACTATTTACTACACAATGGGTAAAATTAATTTATACCCTTATGTGTTTTTAAAGTAATATTTCCATCGCAATCCAAAAAAGGTACTTTTTTGACCTTTTTGACAAATTTAAGGTTAGAATTTTTTTTATCGTACACAGTGGGTGCGGCTATTTTACTCAATTATAACATCATAAAAGTTTAACTTAAAATCTTATATGAATATTTTAAAAATAAATTTTTTCTTTAAAATTATGTGACTCTTAAATTATTTCAAAATAGAAAGATATATTTCTCTAAAAAGGGTTTTGATTCCATAAATTCCAACATCCTTTGATGTATTTTAAGTTTATTTGAAGTTGATTTATTATGATACAAAAATTTCAATTTGTATTGAAGGTTATGTGATATGTTTGACTATGGATGTGCTATTTTTATAACAATCATGGGTTATGGTTAAAGTATTGACATTTCATATGCTAGTTTTCATATGAATGTTTATGATATGTTTAAACCTTTTCCTATGAGGAATGTATTAGACTTAGTAAGTGACGGGTGGAGCCCGCTATAGCTCGTCGATGAATCGGTAGGTCTCATGATACAACTAGATGTTTAATTTGCTGAGGCCCTTTCACTATTTGATATATGGGTTTGTCTGAGGCCTTAATCTCTTTTAGACGTCTTGGTCTAGGATTTGACAAAATGTTTTAGAATGTCCGAAAATATATATTCCCTCATTATGGAAATAATATTGATAGTTCATGTGGTAATTCAAATACTAAAATACCCATAATTATGTTTTGTTATGGCATTATTTACTCATCTCATATTCGCGCCATAAATGTATTCATGTTTATTATTGGTAAAGGAATGAGGTTTAAATTATTCATCATGCTTAATATTTATGTTATATTTCGCTGTATTGCTTTCCCTTACTGAGCGTTTGAGCTCACCCCTTTTCTATTTTTCAATTTCGAATATATGAATAAGTTATTTATGAGTGACTTTCATGCATTATCTAGTAGTCCTGGATGTTTCGAAGGGAAACAATTGTGTTGTATTTCTTTTCATGTTGTAATGTTTAACTTATGTATGAATCATGATTCCAATAGTATTAAACTGATTGGTTTTTCGAGACATGATTTCCTTGTGATCATGCCAATGTTATATAATATTGCACCGACTCTGGGTAACTGGGGTCAGGGTGTTACAGTCGGTAATATAGGAAGTTTAGTACAAACCTTGGAATCTCAATTCTGATAAACTCTGATGAGAACACATAGACCTATGATAGAATTTGGGGATTAGTATATAAAAACTTCCTAGAATTTTGGTATTGTAGAGATTTTGTGATTTTTCCAAGCTATACATCTGGATATGAGCTGGTAGAGGTGGCTCTGGAACAGATGTACCTAATGGTAAAACCCAAAAACACCGCTTTGAACTAGACTCGAACGGGAACTGGTGCATGAAAACGGGCCTTGATGCATTCATGGTTACGAC
Source organism: Viscum album (assembly GCA_963277665.1). Lineage (NCBI taxonomy): Eukaryota > Viridiplantae > Streptophyta > Magnoliopsida > Santalales > Viscaceae > Viscum > Viscum album. The sequence goes on from OY728127.1 coordinate 1,702,558,776, forward strand.
ACTCTCAAGGGATATGTTTCGGATAATTATCATTTTGTTTACAAACCATTATGAGGGTTTATGAGTATATAATTCCTCAAATAAATTTTTTTGATTATGGATAATATCAATAAACTATTCAATTTATGTTAAGTGTTTTACAAGTTTGGATTTAAGTATTGTGATTCATAAACTAATCTAGTTTATGCCATTGTTTAGAAATGACACCTAGTGGAGGAATGGAAGCCATATCAATTCACATACTCCATTTAGGGATTTCCCGCCTACTCAAGATAATTATTGTGGAGATGGTGATTCAACTGTTGTTGATCAGATTCTCACCATACTGAGACAACTCAATCAGGTTATGAATAATAACCTTACCCGTATAGAGCACCCAAATCTGCAGCATGGATGATCAATGCTAGATTTTTTCATGAGTCAACAACCACTGAAATTCAATGGTTGTACAAATCCATTACTGGTTGAGAAATCTGTAAATTCATTATAGAAAATATTCCACCCTTTGGGGAGTAGAGAAATGGAAAAAGTTGTCATGGAGGTTTTTTGCCTCACTGGAGATGATGATCAATGGCGGTCATTGATTCAAAACACATAGGATGATAAGGAAGTATCAAATATGGAATGGAGGGAGTTTAAAGAAATTTTCATATAAAAATACGTTCTTCGTAACCATCGAGCGGATATGGAAAGACAATTTCTGAGTTTGAGGTAAAAGGAGGATGAGAATGTCGCAAAGAATGAAGCTAATTTGACAAGGTTAGCGATGAATGAATCTGATTATATACATAACCCAATAAGTGAGATTTATCATTTCTTTGATGTGTTAAAACCATTTCTTCATCGAGCATTTGTATCACAATCCTTCTCATCATACGAATATATTTTCTCATGTGCTATCGAGACAGAAAAAAAATTATCTATGGCTTATGACTTTAAATCAAAGCAAGAGAAGAAGATATCTTCTAAACACATTGGGAATGGAAATAAAGAAATAAAGAAGAACGGAATAATTGAATTTCCACCCTATGATAATTGTTGAAGAAAGCACCCTCGTTCCTGTCTAAAAGGAAAAGGAGTATGTTAAAATTGTGGGCAGAAAGTCTATATTACTAGTGATTATAAGGGAATGAAAGACACTACCAATGATCAATGCTACAACTACAGGGAGATGGGACACTATGCAAATGAATTTTCTAACCGTCAGGGGAACATTCCTCAGAAAATTCCAAGGGATTAAGGCCATGAATATGATATCATTATTGCTGAGGTAGAAGCTCCAAAAGATGTGGTGGTAGGTAATTTAATGGGTTCATCAAGTTTATCAAATGATTTATTAGATTCTAGATCATCTCATTGTGTCATATCTTCACATTTTGCTAAGAAAATTAGGTATTTACAATATGATTTAACAAGGGAGGTTTTAGTTAAATCTCTTAAGGTAAGTATCACCGCAACAATTTTTTGCGAATTAGTTTCCATTAGAGCATATAAATTTTCATTATCTACTGATCTCATCATCATACCCATGATTTAAATTTATATAATAATCGATATGTATTGGATTTTATACCATGATGAAAAAATTAATTTTAAGAAGAAGGTGGTTACAATTTTTGTTGACAATGATAAAGAACACCTTATCATTAGAGAAGAATCATCACCACCTAATTCTTATCTAGATACACCCCTTTTAGCTCAACTAGATTAAATTATTGTGGAGGAAGAGAATCAAATGAATGTGGGTGAGGAAAGTAATGTTCAAAAATAGGATGTACCTATTATGAGAGAATATGTTGATGTGTTTTTAGAATATTTACCTGGACATCCTCCAGAATGAGAAATTGAGTTTTCCATTGATTTAATTCTTGATTCAAGGTCTATATTGATGACACCTTATATAATGGCCACTATAGAATTAGAGAAACTAATGAAACAACTATAGAAATTGATTTATAAGTTACTTATTCTCCCTACTATTTCTCCATGGGGATCCCCTGTCCTTTTTTGAAGAATAAAGGTGGATCTATGAGGTTATGTATCAACTACAGGGAAATCAATGCTATAATAATAAAGAATAGGAATCCCCTACCACGCATTGATGATTTATTCGACCAACTTCATGGAGGTGAATACTTTTTAATGATTGGTCGTCGATCTGGATATCATCAGTTGTTTGTAAATAAGGATGACATTCTAAAGATATCATTTTGAACCAGGTATGGGCATTACGAATTTACAGTAATTCCTTTTGTATTGACTAATGAGCCATCTATATTCATGGATATAATTAATATAGTTTTCAAAGAATATCTTGATGATTTTGTGGTGGTATTTATTGATGATATCTTGGTATACTCCAAAAGCTATGAGGATCATTAAAATCACTTGGGCATTATCCTGAAGACTCTTAGAAGACATGAATTATATGAGAAGTTTAGCAAGTATGAATTATGGCATCAAGAGATTTCTTTTCTTGGACATATTTTCTCCAAGTATGGAATCTCTATCGAACTTTCTATGTACAAGGCAATCCATGAATGGCCAGCACAAAAAAGTATAACAGTGGTATGCAGTTTTATTGGTTTAGCAGGTTATTTTCATAATTTCGTCCAGAAGTTTTCATGATTGGGTAACCCATTAACCAAGATCACACGTAAAGGGGTTAAATTTGTTTGGACAAAATAGTGTGAATAGTTTTTTGAAGAACTGAAGAGAACATTACTCAATGTTCCTATTTTGACTCTACCATCAGGGAATGATGGGTTTGTTATTTATAGTGAGGTGTCGAAGAAAGAACGTGGTTGTGTCCTTATGAAGAATGATAGGGTTATTGCCAATGCATCACCACAACTAAACATTCATGAGAAAAATTATCCTACTCATGTTCTTGAGTTAGCAGCTGTAATATGTTCTATTAAAATTTGGAGACACTATCTCTATGGTGAATATTATGAGATATATACCGATCACAAGAGTTTGAAGTATATTTTCTCACAAAAAGATCTCAACATGAGTCAAAGGTGATGGCTTGAACTACTCAAGGATTTTTATTGAAATATACACTACCATCTGGGGAAGGCAAATAAGGTAGCGGATGCTTTGAGTAGAAAGGAGCATGGAGTTTTGAATAATATGAGAGTTGAAAAGGATCCTATATATATGGATCGAGTAAATATGGATATGGGAATAACCATGGAAGGTGAAACATCATTAATTTTCCAAATGGTTGCCAAAGCATCTTTAATATAAATGATAAAGAGTTCTCAGACCAATGATAAAGAGTTTCAAAAGAAGACTAAGCTATGAATTATGGGAGATTGATTGACATTGTGTATGAATTTGAAATATTGAAATTTTGGAAGATACCTTTTGTTACTGATATACCTGATCTAAAAATGGAATTGTTAGATGATTCTCATAGCTCCAATTTATCTATACACCCTGGGAGCAACAAAATGTATAGAGATTTCAAGGAACATTTTTGGTGGGACAACATGAAGAGGGAGATTTCTGATTTTTTGTCAATATGTATGGTTGGTCAACAAGTGAAAGCTGGAAGGAAACATCCTGGAGGAGTCATGAAACCTGTTTTCATACATGAGTGTAAATGGGATAATATTACGATGGACTTTGTCATGGGACTACCAAAGACTACTAGAAGGAACGATGAAATATGGGTCATTGTTGATCATCTTACCAAGTCACCACATTTTCATGTCATAAGAGAATATTTACCACTTGAACGATTGGAAATTATATATATTAATGATGTTGATAGACTTCATGGAGTACCCCTATCGATTATTTCTGATTATGATCCACATTTTTCATCAAGATTCTGGAAAAGTCTCTAGAAAGACCTAGATACTAAACTTCGTTTTAACACTGCCTACCACCCCCAAACTGATGGAAAATTAGAACGGACTATTCAAACCATAGAAGGCAAGTTGAGATCATGATCACTTGACATTCAAGGAATGTGGGGTCAATATTTACCTCTGGTAAAATTTTCCTATAACAATAGCTTCCAGTCATGTTTTCAGATGGCACCATATGAAGCGTAACACGGAAAGAGATGTCGCACAACAACCTGTTGGGATGATATTGGTGAAAGAAAAATCATAGGCCTAGAACTGGTGGAAGAAATAATGGAAAAGGTGAATGTAATCCAAAACCACAACAATGCAGCTCAAAGTTGGCAGAAGAGCTATGCTGATAAATGATGGAAGGATTTGGAATTTCTTGTAGGAGATCATGTTTTCTTGAAGGTTTCTCCATGGAAGGGTGTTATACGTTTTGTTAAGAAGTGTAAATTGAGTCCCAGGTACATCAGACCATTAGAAATTCTAGAACGAATTGGGGATGTAGCTTACCATTTGGAAATGCCACCAAGTCACTCCAAAGTCCATGATGTGTTCCACATATCACTGTTGAGAAAATAGATGCCTGACCCAATGCATGTACTCACCAAGGAGGAATTAGAAATGGAACCCAATCTATCTTATTGCGAAGAGCAATTCAAGATTCTTGATACAAGAGAACTAGTGCTGAGAAACTAGATGACTCATCTGGTAAAAGTTCTATGCAAAAACCATAAGATGGAAGAGGAAACGTGGGAAACTGAGGAACTTATGATGAAAAACCACCTGAGTCTTTTTATGAAGTAATATTCATGAAATTTTGAGGATGAAATTATTTGAAGAAGGGGAGAATGTAACACCCCAAGCTCCCATGGTACACTTCACTTTGAATAATACAGTAGAGTGTGTTGTACGCAACTTCGAGTTCTAACACACACCACAACCAATCAAACTAGCCGTTATGAATTTTAAAACCCACTTTTTGAAATTTTATAAAATTTATCAGTCAAAAATGAATTATTTTTTTGATTCGGAATATGTAAAGTATCCTAGGGTTAATTTTTGGTATTTTTCTGAAAACGTTCAATTTTTTATGAATAGTGGAAAAAAACTGAGTTATAGTTTAAAACCGAATTTTTATTTAAATAATTATCTATTTTATTTAAATTTATTTTATGTTAAAATATATACATAATAACCATATAAGATTAATGTAATTCATCGAAGTTTGTTTATAATAATTTTAGATATATAAAATGTTTATTCAACTTTCAACTGACATTTACCCATCTCCTAGGAGAATTTGCAAATTCACATAAAACTAAATTTTACCCCATAAGTGATTGGAATTTCGAAAATCCAGGAGACACGGTTAATATAAAGGAGTAAAATGTGGTTCAATAAGATAGAAATAATTTTTTGTGAATAGTAACTATTTACATTTATTTACCAGAGTTAAAAGTAAAATAGATTATTTAAGGGTAAAAATGATATTATTATTACCCAAACACATGTCATAATTCTACTGGATATGTATAATAAGACAAAAAACATCCTTATAAATAATATATGAACCTCTTTGGTCCAAACGGATTAGATTAGGACATTTATTATTATTTAATTAAAATAAGATTTAATAGAGTTAAAATCAAAGTTTAATAAATAAAACATTTTTAATATATGGTCATACATAAGAGAAATTTGATTATAAATATTCATCAGAAATATAAAAGCTATTTCCAACATAATTTTATTTTATTTATAATTTTTAGACATTATATATTTTAATTTATTTATGACACAATGGTGATACAGTAATTACCTAATTAATGAAATATTAAAATAATTGATATTATAAATATCCAAATAAATTTAATTTGAGACTTTTTATGAATTAAACTATTTTTATAGGTTAATATGACATATTAGGGTTATTAAGATGAATTATTTCGAAGTAATAATGCTATTATGAGTTTAGAAAAAACAAAATACTAAATAGTGTCAAAATTGAAAGAAAAGAGTTTTTAAAACAAATATTATATTATTTATTGAAATTCTATTATTAAAAATCTATGGTTCGGCCAAATGAATTATATAATTATAGGTGTATCATTAATGAACGACTTGTGGTTATCTTTAAAGTATATTGTTTTTTTATTAACCATATATTATAAAAATACAAAGAGACATGGTAAATGTCAATCTATTTAACTTAGAGTTTAATCTAAAAAATAAAGATAATATTGTGACCCAAACCTATCTAAAACCTATTGGTTGAGTGGATTTCGAACCTTCCCCACCTTACCCTATAAATAATCCATTTTAGAGCAATTAGATACCGTAAATTATTTTGTTATAAAATAATATTTCTATCTTTTCCTAAGGTGGTCCTCTCCCCACTTATAAAAGGGAACTCCCCCTTCTCTCTATTTCATACCATCAAATCCTTTTTTCTCTCCCAACCCCATCCAAATTATCCTCTAAACTTCCCTAAATTAATCCTAGCATCCTTCCTCTAGTCATAACGACAACTTAAAGATCCCTTTTGATCAAATCAAAAGAAATAACCCGAAGAAGAGGTAATAATTTCACCACCCTCATTCAAGTTCTTTTCGTCTTCCACTTCGTCTTTCATTGTTTTTTCCATAATAAAATAATAAATCTAGTATCTTCTAAATTTTTTGATATTATTATAAATATGGTACATCCATATTCAATAATCTATCCATCCTTTTAATGACATGTCAACATACGTGTGTGCGTGCGAATTATCATCTCCACGTCATGCTGTAATTGATATTCAATACATTATTATTTCGATTGGTATAATAATGATTTGTAATTCATGGAAACTATAAATATAACATGATAATTATTATTTATATATGATATTACATCTGATTATATATTATTTTAATATCAGAAGAATGATATTTTCGCTCGTCCGTACATATGGATTACCGTCTCCACGAACGTGATGAGATCCATTCCTCATCGTATCAATTCAAGACTAAATTTCATTTGATTATTAAAAATAATTTTTGGAGACATTACATAATTATTTATATGAATACAATAAACCCCATAAATAACAAATATTACTCACATAACAATGAATATAAAGGAGTACGAATCCGTTAACACCCAAAACGACGATAATACAATGATATTACTAAAAAAGCAATGTTAAAATATCATACATGATATCATATTAATGTATATGATTCTTGTATAATTTAATAAAAATTATTTCACCATTATACAGGACGTTAAACTACCCTCGACCACAGAAAATTACAAGGTATGGGTTAATTCTACAATATCTTCATTATCCGAGGTTGTTTATACGTAATTATCTACAGGGACCCCTTTATCATCCACATCCATGTTTCATAAAAATGTTTTAAAAACATTTTTACTATTTAATATAAAATTGGTTAAATTCATTTATACCCTTATGTGTTTTGAAAGGAATATTTCTGTTGCATTCCACACAAGGTACTTTTTTTACCTTTTCGACAAATTTAAGGTTAGAATGTTTTTTTAACTTATACAACGGTTGAAGCTATTTTTCCTCATTATATAATCCTAATATGTTCCCTTACAATCTTATAATAATATTGTCAAAAAAAAATTCATTATAATTATGTGACTCTTAAATTAATTCAAAATAGAAAGTGATATTTCTCTAAAAATGGTTTTTATTTCATCTATGTCAACATCCTTTGATGGATTTTAGGTTTATTTGAAGTTGATTTATTAGGATACAAAACTTCCATATTGTATCAAAGGATTCATGATATGTTTGACTGTGGATGTGCTATTTTTATAGCATTCATCATTTATGGTTAAAGTATTGACATTTCTTATGCTTGATTTAATACAAATTATTATGTTATGTTTAATCATTTTCATATGAGGAATGTATTGGACTAAGTATGTGATGGGTGGAGCCCGCTATAGCTCATCGATGAATCGGTATGTCTCATGACACAAATAGATTTGGAATTGGCTGAGGCCCTTTCCCAATTTGATATATAGTTTTGGCCGAGGCCTTAATCATTTTTAGACGTCTTGGCCGAGCCCTTGACAAAATATTTCAGAATCTCCAACATTATACATTCCCCCATTATGGAAATAATATTGATGGTTCATGTGGTCATTCGACTAGTAGAATACCCATGATTATGTTTTGTTATAGCATTATTTACACAGCTCATATTCCTTCCATAAAAGTATTCATGTTTATTATTGGTAAAGGCATGAGTTTTTAATTATTCATCATGATTAATATTTATATTATCTTCCACTGTATTTCTTAGCCTTACCAAGGGTTTGAGATCACCCCTTTCATGTGTTTCAATTTTCCTATATATGAAGAAGTTAGTTATGAATGAATTGCATGCATTATCGAGGAGGCTTGGATGTTTCCAATGGAATAAATTTGCGTTGTATTTCTTTTCAAGTTGTAATGTTGAACTTATGTATGAATCTTGTTTCTAATAATACTAAATTGGTTTTTCTTTCAAGACATGATTTCCTTGTGATCATACCAATGTTATGTAATAATGCACCTACTCTATGTAACTGGGGTCAGGGCATTACATTTTGTATTCCTTTCACTAGGCACCAATTCTAAATAATGGCATACACTAGATTAAAATATGAATCATAATGTTATATATCAACATAAAAAATAAATTTTAACATAAATTGAAATACAATGAATGGATAATCTAATAATCAAAAACATGTATTCTTTTAAGGAAAATTTACATTCAAATACATCATAATTGATTATATAGAAAATGTGAATTATACTAAGCATATCCCTAGGGAGTGTCAACCCTATAATGTAGTAAGACCCATTGTCATGTAACAAGATACCCCATGTCATGCTTGAAACTCCTTGTCAAAGATTTCACTGCTTGGTATATCTGTTCTAGACCCACAACCACTTATCATATACAAACATGGATCTATTATATAGAATGATCCACAAAATATATTCTGTACCAAAATTATATACTATTCTTGTAAACATATCCAAAAATACTGTCTTAGAGTTTTTTCCCAAATATACATTTTATAAATACACATTCCATGTATTTTACTAATCTTCCTATGGTAACAACTTTAAAGAACCGACCCTATTTTCTTGAAGTTGTTGTCTCAATAAATTACATTGGAATTATTTGAAAAAAATATTATCCAAAATTAACAAATATATTATTAGTTTTAAAAATATGGATATATAAAGAAGTTCTAAATTAGAACTAGAAATTAATAACTACATAAAAGATCCATTTGGAACATACACCAATCTATGGTTATCAATGAAATTCAGTCATAACATACCTCTTATTTTACTGGGAAAAATTACTCATAATAAAGGGTGAGATAAGATTTTTTGTATTGGTAAATAGTACATAGGAAGTTATCCTAAACCTAATCATTAGTCAGGGTGAAAAATTTAAAACAGATGTTGTTAAAAATAATAAATCTTAACACATTTTGGATGGAATATGAGCTGAGTAAACATTGAAATAATAAAATATAATCATTGGTATTATTGTATATGAATACTAAAATGAATGATGAATTGATAACTTCATACAGAGGGAAATTCATAAACTAGAAATTGTAAAAAAACAATCAATGTGTCAGCAATAAAATCTAAAAATTATTAAGGCCTTGGAAAAAACCATATCTAAAAATATGAGCAGGGCCTCATCCAATTCCATATAAATATTTCTCTAGACACCTACCAATTAATAGAGGTTATATAGAAGGACCCAACCATAACATAATAATTCTAATTTTTTCTTTTTATGAATGGGGATAAATATACACAATATATATTTTCATATTGAAACTAATATTTGAAATGATAAAAACATTCCCTGAACATTAAACAAAATCACTATCTATTCTGTGTAATTTGGTGAATGGTATCATGAAAGAATATCCAGCAGAAAACTAGTAAAAAACCACTGAATACAATATAGTGTATTAAAAAAATTATTAACACCATATAAACATAATTATCAACAGGAGAGTAGAAAAAAATGAATGTATTCTTATAAAATGATTGAGTAATTTTTGAGATAAATACTTTTTATGTTAAAAATTCGAGTTGTTTTGGAAAAAAAATTACAAATCTTGAAGTGAATTAGAGTAGTTGTATCATAATATAATGAGTGGTTTTTTTATAATAATGTTTTTGGAAAGCATATTATACAATTCCCTTAAAAATAGGTGAAAAATTGATAAATTCTCTTTAATTGGGATAGTATTCAAGAATGAATTTTGAAATTTTATTTTTAAAAATGTAAATACCCATAAAATAAAGAAGGATTCAGGTTGGTAAACATATATAGTATACTCAAACAGAAATTATGAGGAATATACAATAATACATAGTAATTTCATTTATGTAAGTAGACTATAAATGTACTCCAATTAAAATGAAGTTTCAGGAGGAAAACCCTTTCCTTTAGTCTGAATGTGTTCTTTACTAGATCTTATTGACCTCAATAATCAATATGTGGTTCATAAATTAATTATATGTGAACATTATCTACATTTAATTTAATTAGTATAACTATAATAGGTCAATTCATTTAATTTTTATGGGTTATGGTATTAAATGTCATAGTTTGGGAGAGTTTTCTTCATTGGTTTTTATGAATGTTTTTCATATATTCATTTTAAGTTAAACATGTAGAATGAGATTAGTTACACAAAATTGGTGACATATTTTATCATTTCATATTAAATAGATTATATAATTATAAAATACATTTTCTTTTTTGGTGTTACGATGAACCATTATAAAAATACTTAACGATAAATGATTGGGTTTTGGTGTTTTTTGGTCACAGAAAACCCATTTTGATATATAATTTAATAACCTTTTATAAAAGAAGATTATAGAAATTTAAATCAGATATATTACCTCTATAATAAAATGATTCGATCATAAAATTGTTTCATGGCCATAATAGATTATTTTAATAGAAATTGAATAACCGCCCTCCTTGAATGATAAAAAATAATACAACTTGGATTATGTTTTCATTTCTATTATAAAAGAAGGGGAAATGAGTGATAAAGATAAATTATTATGTTATCACTAAAAAATTCTAGTAAATATAATGTACTTTAGATATCATGATATATATATGTGGACAGGTGAGGAATTAAAAATAAAAGAAAGTAACTCGAAATAAAAAAACGAGCAGATGAATTTTCCTCTTGAAATTATATTCGTTAAGAACCACTTTAGTGTAGTGGTTTTTGAAATTTTTTGAGACCAAGGGTTTATGGACGTGAGGGATGAGAATAAGAGGTTATTTGGATAGAATTTTGATGAGTAACAAGGCTTGAGAGGAGTGATGAGAAGAGGGAGTGAGGGGGGTTTTATAGTGGAGGAGATGAGTGATTTTTTATTACAATATTTATTATATTATTATTATTCTTTGGACATAAAATTGGTTTGATTATTGTGACCAGGAATAGTAATAAGTTAATGTGAGTTCACAATAATTGGTGATTACATCATCCATTATTCATGTAATAGTGTATTTAATATCAAATGTATATATACAGTAAATTACCGTATTTCACTATTCACTAAAATTTCAAAAATATTAGAAAAATCCCAAAAATTAAACATATAAATTTTTCAGTGTGTAGAATAAAAAATTGGACTAAAATTTATAAAAATAATTTTCTAAATTTTCTAAATATTATTTTTAATAAAATACATTATTTACTCAAAAAATATTTTCGTAAAACCAAAATTTATTTTACAATACCCTGAAATATTTACAAAGGTCTTATTAAAATATACTAAAATCATTGAAAAAATATATTTTTTTTAGTAACTCATTTTATGAAAATAAATAAATAAATTAATTTAATATTTTAAATAAATAATTATTACTTTCAAATATAAAAATACATAATTAAAAATTTATAAAAAAATATTCTTCAATTATACAGTTCTAAAATTGCATTCATACAATCATGGGTGAGGTTTCTATTCATAAAATTCATATTAATATTAATAAGGGTACATGATTATTAATAAGGCTTCATTACTATACACCGAAATTTATATTGATTCTGTTAGACTCCAAATATAACCCTGAACGCAACCATGTATGTCAGTTTTTAGAAATTCAAATCCCATAAGTGGAAAAATTACATCAATTAGATAGGTTATAATAAGTTTTTTAGAGACTCAATGTTTCATGAATTCAATAATAAATATATTTTCAAATACATGGGTTGTTACATTCCATGGTCCATATAACAATTTCATCCTCAAAATTCATAGAATTTTACCTTAGAAAATGATTTAGGTGCGTCATTATCATAAGCTCCTCAGGCTGCCATGTTCCCTCTTTGATTTTATGATTTTTCTAATGTAATCATTCTAGTGTAGTTATTTGATTCCACATCACCTATTATTTTCTTTCAATAAATGGTTTTAAGATCTTCACATTATGATGGGAAAGGTTTCAATTTGATTTCATCAGATGTGATGACATGTGACGGGTCTAGAATGTACTTTCTCAAAAATGAGACATTGAACCCATTGTGAACTTTAGACATGCTACGAAGAATTGAAAACTATATTGAATGGTTCTAATTCATTATTGGATTTAAAAAGGTATAATTTACCTAGGGCCCAGTTTCTCTTTCTACCCAAATCATTTGACACCTTTCTAGGGAGAAACCATCCCGAAAACATGATATCCTACTTCAAATTCCAAATCTTTCCTTCAATTATCAGCATAGCACGTTTTCTTGATATGATTTTATTTTATATGGGTTTGACTTCTCTTTACCTATGATTTTCATTCCTCCAAAACAACTTTTCCCAAAATCTTTCGTTCCCTTAATTCATCCCAAAACGTTTTTGAAAGCCTTCTATTTCCATACAATGATTCCAGTATTTCCATTTGAATACATTACTGGAAACTATTATTATAGGAATCCTCCACTTAATGTAATTATTGATCCCACTTCACTTGAAATTCATGTGAATATGATCTCAACATGTCCTATAAATGTTTGATAATCCTCTTTTTTCCCATCAGATTGAGGGTGATATGTAGTACAGAATTGATGATCAGAAACCAAAGATTACTAATGAATTTTCTAGAATTTTGATTTAAATCATTGTCAAATATAGGACACAATTGTGAGAGGTTACCCATGATATATCAAAACATCATTGATATAGAGTTTTGTTATGAACCCTAGTATAAATCATCACATATAATGAGGAACTGTATAGATTTTGTAAGTCGAACATCAATTACCCATATCGCAACATTCCTCCTTGGAATTTTTGATAATATAGTGACTAAATATATGGTGATGTCATCCCATTTATATATAGGAATTGGTAGTGGTTTAATGATTCATCTTGAATGTTTTATTTCTTCCATCACTTGTTGACAAACAAAACATCTTGATATATAATCTGCAATTTCCCACATCATGTTGTCTCACCATACATATTCCTTCAAATATCTATTCATTTTAGTGAAACAGTTGTATATAGAGAAATTAGAACTATTAGAATCATCCAATTAATCCATTTTTAGCTCAGGTATATAGGTAACACATATCCTCTTCAAAAATTTCAAAATTTCATTTTCACACACAAATTCATCCAACATTCCATCATTCACACCTTAAATTTTCTTTTAAATATTGTCATCATCAGACTGAGAAGTTTTAATCCATTCCAAAAGTGATAGAAGGAAAACAAAATTAAAAGTAGTTATTTTTTACCTTTATTGATAATTACCATATCCATCATTACATAATCCATAAACATAGGGTCCCAATTAATCAGCATTTTGATTAGGACTTCATGATCATTCCTGATGAATGAATCATCTGCCTTATTTTCCATTATTGGGTTGTAGAGTATGGAACAATTATAATCCTTGAGTATTTAAACACATATACATTGCCTATATTGACTTCCTTCTGATAGAAGAGATATTTGAATCTCTTCTGATTTGTATATATCTCACATATTTCTCAATAGACGTAATAAAGCCATATCTTCAGAGAAAATATTAAATCAGTTAACTGAAGATCATGAGTAGGATTGTTTATTTAATTAATTTTTAACTACCTTAATACATAGCAAATAACTCTATCATTCTGCATAATGACACAATAAATTCCATTGGTTAATGCATCACTAGATATCAAAAATCCACGATTCCCCAAGGTTAGATCTAGGATTTTAGAATTAACTAATCTCCTCTTCAATTATTTGAAAAATTCCTCACATTATTTTTTTCATACGAACTTAACCACTTTTCATGTAAGATTAGTCAATTTGTTGGAAAACAGGTGAAAGAATGAATGAAATGTCGCTAATAACATTATAAAACAATAAAACTATGCACCTTAGTTATATTCATTATAGTGGTAAATTATTGAACAACCGTTTATTTACATGATCAAAAGATATTCCATCCTTAGAGACAATATGGCCATGAATTGAAAATTATTGAAGAAAAAATTCACAATTTTTTAACTTCCCATATAATTCATTTCTTCTAAGAGTCTTCAGAAAAGTGGGAAATTGAATTTTATGATCATAATATATTTTGGAATATATCAAGATATCATCAATAAATATCAAAAAAAAAATTAATCGTGATATTCCTTAAAAAAAACATTTTCTTAGGTCCAAGTAAAAAAAGTGGATTCCTTAGTAATTCCAAAAGGAATTTCTGTAAATTTGTAATTCCCAAACATGGTTCGAAATGATGTCTTTAGAATACATTAATTCCTCACTCTTAACTGATGATATCCTGGTCGAAGATCAATTATTGAAAAATATTGGTGTCCATGAAGGTGATAAAAATAATCTTCTATGAGAGGTAGGTGATACTTATTATTTATTCTTAGAGAATTAATTTCCTTGTAGTCAATGAAAAACCACATAGATCCACGTTTTATATTAATGAAATGAACCTGGGATCCCCATTGAGAAACACTACTAGTGAATTAATCCATTATCACTCAATTCATATATTTGTTTTTTTAGCTATACTAATACCATTGTGGAAATTTTATAAGGAGGCATTGACATAGGTCTAGAATATAGAATGTAATCAAACAGATAATCCAACTTCCCATTCTAGTGGATTTATAAGTAAATACTCCAAAAAAATATCAACGTATTCTTACACAATATGTACATAATTATTTTGAATATTTCGTTCCTCACCAATGGATATTTCATTCTCTTACTCTATATTAATTGGATTATGTAGAGAAATTGGGGGTGGATCTGGATAGGATATAGATAAGGATTTTTCCAGTCTAAAGATTTGGGATTCTACATCATCCTCGGAAATTTAGAAAATGTTCATTATTAAATGGAATTTCATATCACGATTGATATGAAAATCCATATCAAGGATTATATCATAGTCAATCATGTGTATGAAAATAAAATTTTTAGTTCAAATAGGTTTATAAGCCATAATGCGTACTACCTGACACATATTTATTTAAATGATGCTTCCATTAGATGTTTTGATGGAAAACTCACTAGAGAAATAAAATTAAAAATATCTATTTTTCTTGGAATATTAACAATATATGATTGAATTAGATGATATAGAATCAAATAATGAATTGGATATGTTTGAATAAATGATTAATGTACCTACCACCATGTCATCAGGAACATCAATATCAGCGGTACTGATCACATAAGATAGTACATGCTCCCTTGGCCATTTTTGTGGAACATTTCATTGATTCATTTTATAATAATTAGAATATTGCACCATATACATACAATTATATCATTGAGAATTAATATTTTATATCCTCCCCTTGAAATAAACGACATTATGGACATTCAATCCACACTTGTAACATACCCCTTTTCCTTTTACGTAGGCACTGTGGTGTTTCCATCCACAAATATCATAGGGTGGAAATAAAAATGCATCCCTTATTAACAATTTACTTAATTCATTTTCCAGAGTTTTCAATAGACCTCTTATTGTCTTGCATTCCATTAAAGTCATAAGACTTTGAGAACTCATTTCTGTCTTGATAGCATAGGAGAGAATATCTTCATATGGTCAAAACATTTCAAAGACTACTGTCTGTTGGAGAAATTGATTTATTCCATAAAAATAGACCAATCATGATACTAGGATTACATATATAGTCCATATTATCCATTTTTAATCTTCTGATGTAACCTTAATACATTTCAATATTTACATCATCATTTTTCCCTCAAATTCATAAACAAATTTTCCATATATGCTCATTTTTCAGGAGTAAAGTATTTATCTATGAAAAGTTCTTTAATTTAATTCCATTCCATTTTTTCTACTTAATCATCCACCTTTTTGTTTTCAAGTAGTGGACACTATTTTTTACCATCTCTAGAGAGAAAAAACTCCAGTATTCAATTTCTCCCTTTCGTTACTTCCCAACTTGATAAATATCTTATCAAAGGTACATATCCACTATTCCTCTATGAGTGAGTTTGTAGACCCATTAAATGATGGAGGATATTTTCACATAAATAGATTTAAAATATATCCTCAATATTGTGGATCTATGTACCCTATATATGTAAGGTTATTATTCGTATCCTAGATAAGCTATCCTTGTATAGTTAAAAGATTCTCTTCTCTAGTCACAACTCAATAGCCAATATCATTAACTTTCATAAGAGAGAAATTCCTACATGGGAAACATGCATTCATGTGATTTCCATTCCATCCACTATGTTCCATTTCTAATTAATGGAATATACTCGATTAAGATATGAATCATTGTGTATAATCTCAACATAGTAAAAAATACATAATATTAATTGAATTCCTATGCATGGATATCCCATAACCAAAAACATGGTACCTTTGCGGAATAAATTTCATTTAAATCCTTCATAATGGATAGTAAATAATGTGAATTATCCAAATTATATCCCCTAAGAGTGTCTAACTTGGTGCGTAGTAAGGACCATTTTCATGTACCAGGATACATTGGAATAATCCCAAAACTCCTTGTTGGATTTTTCACTTCTATGTACATCTATAACAGAACCAAATCCACTTGTATGATCCAAACCATGAATTATATTCTTTAAATATACACATAATCTATTACTTATAAAAATTCTTGGATATTGTTGTATAATTATCCTTAAATACTATCTTAGAATTCTTTATGTATTATACATTATCTAAATCTAGTTTCCAGGATTTAAACTAATATTTATATGATATCAACTATAAAGACCCGACCACAATTTTTGGAGATGGTGCTTCAATATAGTACTTTAGCAGGGTTACAAGAAATTCATATACTGAAGGAACAAATAGTATAGTAGATTTAAAAATCCATATACATATCTATGATAAACATTAGAAAATTAAATTAAATACAACATAAATGTTCAATTGGGTACATGCACCACTCTAAGATTATCCATGCATGTCGATCATAATATACCAATTCATTTCCTGGAAAAAATGAAACCGATGAAGGGGTGATATCAGTTTCCATGTAATGGTAAAAAATATAGGGGATGATATCATAAATATAAACATTACGCGTGGTGATAAATTTAAATAAAATTCCTATAAAAATAATAAACATCAAGACATTATGGTTTGAATTTAAGCATAGTAAACATTTCGATAATAAAACACAATCATGCGTATTCTACTAAATGAATAACCACATGAATAATGAATTTACAGCTTCATCATGAGGGAAATAAATATTTCAAACAATCTAAAAAATATTGTTACATCCATAGCCAAAAAATCTAAAAATTATTAAGCCCTTAGAAAAAATCATATCTAAAAAATTGGCAAGGCCTCAGCCAAGTCCATATATATTTGTCTCACGAGACCTACCGATGCATTGAGAGGATATTGTGGGCCCCACACCTCACAAAATATGTCTTAATAATTCATCATATGAATGGTAAAAACATACAACACAAATACATTGAAATTAAAAAAAATATGACAAATGAATTACATTACATGAACATTAATCATAATCACTAACTATTCAGAGTAATTTTGTGAATGGCTTTAAGAAAGAATATCCACAATAAAACTAATCATATTCCATTAAATAAAATATTTTCGGTGATATCATAAAACATTAACTACATGTTAACAAAATTATCAACAATAGTGTTGAAATAGATGAAAATACACTTATCAAGTCATTTGAGTAATTTTTGAGATAAATAACCATTACACTGAAAAGAAGAGTTTATTTGAAAAAATGTATTTATAAAACAAGAAGCTAATTAATTTATGAATCTCATAATAAACCATCTTGTTTTATTAAAATAATGGTTGCTAAAAAATATTATATAGTTCAAATGAAATTGGTAAAAATTTTATAAATTCTCTTGAATTGGGCATGTATTTTGGAAAGAATATTGAAAGATCCTTTTAAAAAAGTTAAATCCTCCTAAAATAAAAAAGTATTTGTATTTTTAAACATATATATAATAGTCACAAATAGTTAAGGTGGTGTATATAATAATACATAAGTATTTAATTGTGGTATGTTGACGACAAAAGTAACCTGGATGAAAATGAGATTTGGTGGAAAACCCTTAGATTAAGTGTGATGGTGTTCCTCAGTTGAACATAATGACTTGTATAATAAAATATATTTTTATAAATTAATGATTCATAACTTTATCTAAATGATGTTTTATTATTATAACCTTATTAGGTTTATTCATTGCCTTTTTATGAGATATGAGATTCAATTTCATTATTTGGTAGTGTTTTCCTCCTTTGAGTTCATCATTGTGTACTTATAAACATGTATGGATAACCCTTTTGAATGGGAATGGATGTCCAGAATTGAAGCTATATGAGATTATTTGATATCTAGAATTTTATTTAATTATAAAATTCATTTTTTTATCTTGTGTGATGATGAATCATTATTTGAATCTTTAATGATAATTGTTTGGGTTATTTGTGGTTTTTTATCACAATGAGCTCATTTTGATCTATAAATCAATACCATTTCTAAAAAATATATTATTTAACCTTACATAGGATTTATTAACTATAAAATAATATGGTTAAGACATGAAAAAGGTTTCATGGACATAATTTAAGACATCAAATTAAATTTATAACCAGTCATCCTTGAATGTGATAAATTAACACACATCGGATGTTGTTTTCATTCCAATTATAAAAGGATAATATAGATATGATGATGAATTATAACACTAAAATAACAAAATTCATATAAAATTATGTTATTTTTTCATAATATCTAGATGAGGAGAGTTGATGAAAAAATATTAAAAGAATGGAACTTGAAATAAAAAAAATTAGAATAGTTATTTACCTCTTGAATTTATCTTCCTTAAGAGCATCTTTAGGGTAGTGGTTTTTTCCTTTTATTAGACCACGAGCTTCTGCATGTGAGGGAAGAGCATGGTAAGAGATTATGGAAAAAATTTTAAATGGAACAAGGATTGAGAGAAGTAAAGATAAGAGGGTGTGAGGGGGGGTTTATACTGGAGGAAAGGAGTGATTTTGGATTATCATATTCATTAATTTATTTTTTCAGATTACAAGAGATGGAAGGGATTTTTGTGACCAAGAATTTTAACATGTTCATGTCATTTCACAGTAGTGTTTTCTTACATCAACCATGATGCAAGGACTAGTGTATTTAACCTATAATATATATATACTGTAAATTATTGTATTCAACTATTAACTAAAATTTAAATTTTTTCTTAAAAATACCAAATATTAATCATTGAAATTTATTGACATGTAGAATCAAAAAAATGCAATCTAATTTACCCTAACAGTTTCCTAAATATTATAAATTTATTTTTTTAATTAAAATAATTATTTACATGAAAAATAGAGTTTTATAACCAGAATTGATTTTATAATACCATGCAAAAATTTATTATGGTCTTATTAAATTAATCTAATAAAATAGGAAAAAAAATATTAATTTAGGAACAGATTTTATGAAAATTAATTAATTTATCAATTTTATGATTTAATTAAATATTCATCACATACAATAATAACAATATTTAATTAATAATTTATAAAATAATATAATTTATTTATAAGGTGCCTAAATTTTATTTATACAATCATGGACGAGGTTATTATTAATAAGGTCAATACTAAAACTCATTAGTGTACATTTTTATTCATTTGGGATTATTAAAATTAGAAAAAATATATTGATTCTATCGAGCTACAAATATCAACCTGAACACTATCTTGTATATCAGTTTTTCAAAATTCAAGTCATATAAGTGGAAAATTATTGTTTTTTGGCTGAGATATAATAAGTGTTGTTTGGTAGAGACTCAGTGTTTGTTGTATTAAATAATTTTTTCAAATCCCCGATGGGGGGTAACACATACAATAGGTTCAATCTACATAAGATTTTCATAACTATAGTATCCTTTATGGATGATAAAAGGAGGGTTTGAAATATCAATTATAACTTCCCTTCCTTGAATATTGGTGTAAGATTTATGCTGATAAGCCAATCCACTCATAATTGAACATCAAATTCAACCAAATATGGAGTGACAAGATATTGAGGAAGCACATTCCCACAAAATTCCACCAAAGAGGAATCATAGACATGGGATGAAATCATTGTAACATTAGGGGTTTGAAATGAAAATTACACATATAATAATTATAGTGAAATCATAAATCCATTATAAAATTATTTAGTTATGAAAGTATGGGTTAATCCAGAATAAAATAAAACATTAGATGTTCTAGAGATGATTTTAATTGTACCTTTCACAACATCTTTATCACACCCCTCTATAGAAATAACAATTGAATATGATTTCCCCTTTTCCCTTGGCATACGAGGTTGCGGACCTTAGTCCTCATAACAATCCCAATGGGTTGGGCACTGTTTATCCTAATGAAAATTCTTCAAATACTTGTAGCCCTGAAGCGTGGGAGGTACATTCTATACCACTTGTTCTCCATACACATACTTATGTATCTTCTTCCCGTCTCTTCAGAATTAGTATTCCTTATGACCTTCCCTTGCACACATAAAAGAGGTACTAGACACCTTAAGGCAATTTTCTCCATTTGTCTTCCCAAAATTATAGTATAATGGAAATAACATCATCTTATCATCAATGCTTTTATATTTTCCCTTAAACTCCATATTAATTTTCTTATCAAAACCATGGGATTGATACGTGACTCAAACCTCCATTTCAACTAGGATTTCACAATAAAAAGTATCGTCATAATACTAATTTATCTTAGGGATAAAACCTTTCTATGATATGGATTTAGGCCACTAAAGACCCTATCAACCATACATTCAGGTTTGTTGATAATTCCTAAAACATAAATTGAAAGACTTTTGAAATTTTCCTTATAGGTACAGATAAATTAATCCTACATTTTCTTAAATTCTATTAACTCTTTCACCATATTTGAATGATGCATACAAGGAATGTAATTATTGGAATGATTGTTCCAGAACTCATCCCATTCAATGGATTCAGTTTCCTATTGTTCCTCATATTTATGATTTGGATAACTACTACTCTACTTTATCTTTTTAAAGATAGACTTATATAATAAATTTCTCATGATTCGAACACTAGAGAATATATTTTCATTAGTACTGATCAATTTTAAAAAAACATGTCGATCCAAATGAACTCTGGATATAGGTGGATTTTTACCCATGAAGGACTGAACAGAATGTGGGTCCCTAATTTTCTAATTTGTATGTTTACCATGATTTATTGATGGAGAATGTTGTGTGAGTATACCATAAATTGTTTTCATTACATTTCCTATAAAACTCGGTTAAATAGGAGGACAATTGTTTCATTGTCCAATGCAATCACCATTAACATTGTTCCACTGAGTTCCATCTAATGACTAAAACCAAAAGCATAGTGTCAAAAACAATTATCATAATGAGGAATCACATAATCATGAAAATTAATTTATAGGATATTGAATTTATGGAACTATCATTAATTAATTATTTCTATTTTATAACATAGGTTATTAATAGAAAAATTATATTTATATCCTTCACAATGGTTCGTAATTTGTTTTTTAATTACCAAATCTTATCCCCCAGGTATGTCAAAATAGGTGTTGTTTTCGTGTACTAGGCTACACCATGTCAGGAACGACACAACTTGTTAGAGTTATTACCACTAGGTAAATCTAAGCCTGAGACACATCCACTTGTGGTATCTTGGGTGGGATATATTTCAATGAAACTGTGTTTTCTATCCATTACTAGAATTACAAGACATTTTCCTCTACATTTCCTTACCCTCAATCTTATCCTCATTCATTCCCTTAGGGTTCTCAACACAGTATTCTCATTATATATTCAAAAATTATAAATAAACATTTTTTCCAATACCATTTTCTACATCCCTATCTTTTCATGCATTAAAATTATATCACATTTTCTAAACACTTAACTCATTATACAAATAGATTCTCAATGATTTTATTATTCTAGTGCCCCTAAAAAGATGGAAACCTGAACACTGGTACATAACTGAGATACATTATCTCCCAATAGGTTCTTCTTTTCTATAACCCAAGTAGAAACATCAAATGTAATACATATCTACATAAACTAGGGAAGGAAACTTAAAATGGGGTGATATCAAATTCTCAATAAGGGTAATAAATTGAGACATATATTCATAAAAATGAGTATATGGGAATGATAATCTGATCAGGAAAATAAAAGATCTTACCCATAATATGAATGATCATATACCTGAATCGTGGAATAATGATTCGTAGTTAATAAGATATGAATCATAAGGAAATAAAAATATATTCCATGAAAGTATAACATTGGTGGAATAAACAGGATTATTGTAGACACATATGAATTTAAAATTGTTTCCATTTTAGTGAAGTCATTCCTTCCTAAGAAACATTTTTTATTGGGGGTTTAATCCCTATACCACAATTGTAGTCATGATACACTCTTATGGACATCTCAGTTGTATGAGTTCACTCTTCATACGATCTTAGTAGTCATTGGTCACTCATACAGATATCATAGTAGTCAATGATCACTCCCAAGATTATATTAATCAATTCATGAGATATAAATCAATACCAAATCATTGTTGGGTGATATTTTTCTGACCCATACCATTATAAAATCATACTTTCATGTACCATAAAATAATAAAAATCATATATTAACCCATGCAATGAAATGGGTGTCATAAATATGAAATCATATCGTATTTTATGAAAAAAAATATACATATTTTTTATTCATTTAAAAAATAATTATAACCCTTGAAATGAAGTGGGTTTCAAAAGGATATAACCTGTGAAAGAGAAATGAGTTTGATAGTAATGATGTCATTAAAAGATAACCATTTAGTGTAATAGTTTGAATGGAAATATGGAATCATTTCATAATAAATTCATGAGTAACACTAATGGATGTCATATTTGGATGGGAACATTTTAAGAAAGACCTTTTGAAGACATTTCTTGAGGAAAATATAATTTATTCATTAAAAAGGGATATTTAAAACCTAAAACATTTTGTAATCAAATTTTCATTGAAATCTCATTGAAAACATTTTGAAAATACTTGATATAATATTGGGAAACCTCTTAAATTTAATCTTTTATTAAAAGATTTTTTTAAACATGTTTTTGAAAATAAAAATTAATTTTGGCCGAAAGGATAAATACAATTAGATTATTCTTATTTATTCCTATTTATATTAATTACAAAAGTGTTAAAATTTTGAAATAATACACTGATATATCATGTATTAATAGAGGAGAATAAAACTCAGGAGTTTTTATGAGATATTTATTATAATATTTAATCAATAGAATCATAATCATAAACAATCAATATAAATGATGAGATAGTTTCACTATAGTCTTACCACAAGGTAATGTGTGATCATAATCTAAATGTAAGAAAAAGAAATTACATGATGAATAAAATATCATAAAAATAAGGATGTTAATGAAATAAATTTTCAAATACACCTCAAAAATGAATGTAGGTATATAATATGTCATGCCTCTCAATTATGTTAAATAAATAAATAACTATCTTATGTATTTTTTATATTTTGAAACATAAACCAAAAGAATGAAATATCATAGAATTTACATATAAATTCCTATAAATTATGAGTAAGAGCTATAGAGTGCGCTCTTAATCAATATATACACAATACAAAATAATGAAAGGGTAAAATGGAATTTCTCTCATAGATATTATATGTGAGATAAAATTCAATTACACTTTCTTGACTACTATTTTACTCATTCAAACCTCCTCCTAATCGGGTAAATTATTATGGTTTTAAGAGGATGTATTCTATGGAAGGCATTTTGATCAAAGAGAGGTTTAAAGGAGAAATTTAGTGTTGTTGTGAAGAGATTTGGGTTGATCATGAATGAACTTATGTGGTTTTAGAGGTATAAAGATGAGTTAGAGGTGGTGGCCTTTTATAGGATGGGAAAGGACACAGTGGGATTTTTTTAAAACATGTTATGTTTAAAAATTTATTTACATATAAATGTCAGCAAAACCTACAAAATTCAATAATGAAAGGTTTATGACTGAAACATGTGCATAAAATGGGTGTTCAAAAAGTTTCCAGGTAATTTGGGCCCTTATGTTTAAGATGTATTCCCTTATTAATCTTAATTTAACCAAAATCACTAAAAATAATTTTACATAGATTTGATAATATTTTTGGTAAAAAACTAATTTGAATATGTTATAAATTATTAATATCAAGAAGTAGAAATATGGAATCCATTTTTTTAAATTTAAAATATATAGTTAATATAAATTAATTTAAAATTAATCTTGGAGATAGGATGACACTGTAGGGTAATAAAGTAAAAATGATCAAATCCATGTAATGTTTTTATACCAAATTTCAATATAAAATTAAATCCAATTAACTAAATTGGATTAAATAAAAAAAATATGATCTATTTTTTCATAAAAACTAAATTAAAAAATAATTTAACTATAAAAAATAAATCAGATAAAAAAGAAGTTGTGAATAATAATTCTGTATTTTTTCCTATTCATCCAAAAAATGATGTTTCCTAGAAGTATCCAAAAAAATCACCCTAATATATTTTACTCATTAAAAATGAAAAAATAATATTATTTTAATGAATTCAAATTTTTAACTAATCTAAAATAAAATTTATTATTTTCCACAAAATTTAATGAAAATTAGTTAATCGAGAAAATAGTATTTTTTTAACATATAATGACTTTACAAAAAATTATAATTTTCATTATGAATATGTTTTATTTATATTAAATAAATATATAATATATTTTAAATGTTTTTAATGTTATTGATATGTCTATGTTTAATGGATATGTTACAACTACTCAGTTAAATAATTATAACAAAAAAATTATGGTTCATAGAGACTCGGTGTTGCGTGTAACATGGTCAATGTCAGTGTTTCTTGTAGTAAAATCCAAGATAGTGGAATTTAGATGGAATGTTTGACTTATTAAAATTAAATAAATCAATTAATTTATTCAAAAAATATGTTAATAAAAAAATTTATGTTGTTAAAATAATCATAGGAGAATAATTTTCTTGAGTTTCATAGGGGATGAATAAAAGGATTTCATTATCAACAGAATAAACAAAAACAATCCCAATAAAAGATAAGATTATTTCATAAACCCCATAAAAATTTCATATAATATTTAACATGAATATAATTAAACAACGTTTCATAAAATTATATGTAAATACCAACAATTTTTATTCTAATAATCATAAAATAAATTTATGTGTGTTATATATACTTCATAAAAGAAATATGTGGGGAATATGTAATGTGTCCCACAACAAATTAAATTGAGATGAAAAACCCTTACCATAATTCAATAATTTAATCTAAAATGTTTTAACATAGAATATAATAAATATAGTTTATTTTAAATTTATTATATAAATAGTATTATATGTATATATATATTACCATATTTTATTTACATGTAACCATTTATTACTCTTTTATTAACTTTTCCATGTTTACGTAAACATCAATGAAATAATTTCATTTTTTATTTTAGATTTTTTTCTATTTTATCATATTAAAATTATCATGGTCCAATAATGAAAATAATGCTAAAATATATATAATGTTTATATATAATCATTATATATTTATTTTTTGTTACACATAATATAAAGGTATATAAAAATACACAATTCAGGGAGACAGTTGGTTATATTTATGAATGAACACCAGTTCCACTAACCCAGGAGAAAAAATAATGAAATTTAGATAAAACATTACAATTATATAATATTTTTTATTTCATATATAACACATATTTTCATTAGACTCGTTTCTATTATCATCCCTGTAAATCCTTAACAAATAACATTTCGTTGTGAGGGAATAATTTTCCATACAAACGGTCAACGTTATTGTATTCCATATCGAATGGAAGTTAATAATACACATGTGATACACTGAATTAATATTATTAATAATATCATAGATATGATATATAAATAATAAAAACATAATTATATCCATATAAGAGTTGTGTTGATGGGAAAAAATTACAATGGTTCATGAGAAGGTAGTCCTTTGTACGAACGAATTATGATTTCGTCACCCATTTGATTGAAGAGAATAAGGGATTAATTTATATAATTAATATAATTAAAACTCATAATATGGAATAACATTAATTTATTATGTAATTATATTTTAATATGAATTTAAATGAATGTAGGATGAAATAATATAAAATGCTCAGTTTGGGACATTATCTATTCTTTAGACAACATCTTTTGGTTTAACCAAAAGATATAATATGATACATTTATAAACAATAAATGATTCTAATAGGAGGGGTGTGATTATTATTTCTAATTTGGGTCGGTATTAGATTAATTATATTGTCCTGGATTTGAAATGATGATGATATTAGGTGTCCTTTTACAACTAAGGAGAGTGAAACACTTGTAATTTTTTTAAAATAAACAGGTGTACCCATGTTTTTCACTAAAATATTGCTCCAGAATGATCCATTGCATAGAATAGATGATATAACATCAAAATAGTTATAAATTGTTTTTTATATTTCAGATCATTTTTAACGCTTATCGTTTTAGATTATCCCCTTATAGTAAACCCATTTTTTAATTTAGCCAAGATAATTTTTTTTACTATTTTTACTATTTATTATGGTATGAAATTATGATTAACTTATTATAAAACAAATATTTTTTGGATAAAAATATTGAATCCATTTTTCCAAATTTAAATATATGAAGTGGCAGAATTTAAATTCATAATGTGTCTTACAAATGCGAAGAGAGAGTGTTTTTCAAAAATAAAATTATCTAATGTTTAATAAGTAATTGTATAAAAATACAATATGAACCTGATTTTAATTTTCAATATTTAATTAATATAAAAATAAATGAAATAATTTTATAACAAAATATGAGTTAAAATAATTTTTATTTTATTAAATTCCTTTAAAGAAATTAAAATTCTTAATATAAATATGTACTTTTTACTAACTACTAGAAATTAGAGTTCTACCAAAATACCGATGCAGATGGTTTTATAAAACATATTGTTAAAGGTACCTCTAAGAGAATATATACAAATGTATTTGTAAACCCCATTCATATTGGTACCATGGAGTGTCCCTATACCAACTGCATGGAAAGAATCTGTGGTATATATACCTTAGTGATACACTATACCAATGGTTTTTCCAAAATAGTCATTATTTGTACTGCGGAAAAAACCAATTCTAATAGATTTTTACAAACCATTGGTATTGGTTCCATGGGTTCACCCAATACCATGATTTTCATAAAACCATTAGTATAGGTCCCCCAATATAAATGGTAGTGAGAACCATTTTTTAGGTACATGAATTTGTTTTTGTATTCATCTACCAACTAATATGAAATATATGAAAATTAAATTAAATTTTAATATTATATATATATAAATATATCATTTTATGATCACAAAACTCATTTTATATTAGTGATAAAGTCATTTAAATATAAATTGGAGGTTTTGGGATCAAAATCATCCTCGAATTTTGGTTACAATACTTATAGAAAAAGTTTCTGAAGACTATTGTTATAGGAATTTCATATATAAAATACTGACAATTTATGATCCATTAATATTGGTTCCTATGACATGAATTTGTTAAAAACATTTTATAGTTCAAGGATAATGGAGAATCACCCACTGGTATATCAATCAATTTTTATTTCTTATACCATGTGTTTCATGGCCAATACCAATAGTTTCAAACCATTGGATTAGAATTTATTTCTAGAATGAACAATTAATCAAAAAAAATTATCTTATTATAAAATTATAATAACATTACCCTAATAAAATTTTAAAATTCATATTTAAAAAATGGATTTTATTAATCAAAAATAAATATAATAATTTTAGAAAAAAAGGAATTTTAAAATAAGATTGAAAAAGGATATTATCCTGGTTTTTTATATAAATAGAGTTTTAAGAAAAAAATTGTGTTTATTATAATATATTTTATGGAAAAACAAATAGTATCAATTTTAAACAATATATAGAATTAATTTTATTTTCATTTCATTAAAATCATTCACCAAAATTTATCTATTTAATTAATTTAGAAAAAACTTTTTTTGTGCTAAATATATATTTTCAAAAATGCAATCCCATTATATTAAAATGTTTTCAATTTTCTTTTAAAATTAATTTTTCACCATGTAATTCATTATATATACATGCGTAGTAAATATATTTTAATTATTTTGATAATATAATTAATAAATTAAATTCCAATATGAATGTGATAACTAGAATTTTAAATAATTATATTTTAACAACTAGAAATATTTCATAAAGATGATATTGCATGTAACACAAGATAAAATCGATTATTCCTGTAACCCAAGAAATAAAATTATGTTGAACGTAACATGAACTTGTTATTGTGTGTAATATAAAATTTAATGGATAATAATTTTATTCTAAATATATGTATATTTTGAGGCCTATTGTAGTTATATTCGATCCCATATAAAATAAATTTATCCCAAAAAATCCATCACTTTCATGATAGGAACTAAGGATACTTATTCCTCAATACATCCTCAATATCACACATATCGTTCTAAAACTATTGTTGTTTTCAAAAAACATTTAAAATGTGTGTAGTCTCATTTCATAGTACATTATACCTGTGAATAGTAATCTTAACATATTTTTCCTTATATGTTTGATCATGCTCTGATGATATGATCATTGTGTCTATTACATGTGAAAGATCACACATGTACATCTCTAGGATAAGTTCACGAAACACATTGTGATCCTAAGAGAGATTTGGTAGATTATTAAAATGAAAAGATTCTATCCTAATATGATCATTTATTTAATATTAAATGATATTCGTAGGCTTTAGTTTGGAATTCAGTCCTATAAAGTGTTATTGGTAGAAAGATGTTCTCACTAACTATATATTCTAGATCCCGTTAATAATTATTATTATTATAAAATTTATTTCATCATTGTGTAGTCTTTAAATCTTTCTGAATGGATCTAAACATAACATCCATATCATCATCACACTCAGGTTTCAATAGAAATCATTCTACAAATTTATTCAAGTACATTGGAGTTCTAAACATCTATTCGTAAAGGGATTCTAAATGATACATCTGAATAATCAAGTGAAATATAGTATTTAAATAAAACTCCACTAAGGAATTTTTTTCCCATCCCCCTTTGAAATTCGTAGAACACTATCTATACATATCCTCTAGGGTTTGAATTGTTATCTTATAAAAACCATTTGGAATTGGATGATATATATTAATGAAAATAAACTCTGTATCCATAGAAATTTAAAGAAATCTCCAAAACATTATGTTAAAAATTAAATAATAAAAAAATAAAAATAAATATAGTAATTCATGAAACCATACCACTTACATAATTTATATTCAAGAAAGGGGATACATGATAAATATTCTCTCATAGAAACGAAGTCTTACGAATTCATATAATGATCAAATAAAACAAAAAATTACCTCATTATCCAACATAATATGAACCCTAAATATAAATAGTACCTATAATCATATTTCCACAATGTGTAGATGCATTCCTCCTTAAATTACTATGTCACTAAAAAATTTACAAAACACAATGGTTTTTTTCCTTTAAATTCTCTTAAAATTTAATTTATAATGATGAAGTCCAATCACGAAATCCCATAGAAGGTGCATGAATGATTATGATCATATGATTATCCATAAACATATAAACAAATTATGGTATATGTAACTCTTAGGTTAATATTACAATGAGACATATACACTTCCAATAGTTAATTCACCATTAAATCCATATATAAAATCTTATCTTACAGAAAAACATTTTCATTGGAATATTGGGTTCATCATTGAAATAACATAATACTATATGCGATTTCATTATTCTTGAATCAATGTAGAGGGAGTTAATGACACGAAATTTTACTAATGTATGAAAAATAAAATTTTTGTATGACTCGTTCAAACAAAATAAAATAGAAAATTCCCATATAATGATGTGAGGATAAGTGTCCACAAGTTATCAATATTCAATTCATTCATTATGTTTATATATATTAATCTTTTCCATTTTCTTCAAAGGTTGTTGTGTCTTATCATCCATAATATCCAGTATATTGGGGAATTGATTCCTATAATGAACAACGTCTTTGAACATGAAACACTAGTGCATGGGATGTTCATTGGTTTAGAACCCTTATCCTCCATTGTTTTAATAGGTCCATTAATCTCATTTTTTACATTCATGGAATTTATAAGCCATTTTCAGATTTAAATCCCATCCTAGTTCCATTTAATCATTTCCCACATGCGGATGGTTGGAATTTTATTCAACTATGATATTAATTTTTGTTTTCATGAGACTAGGCATTACATTTATTATCCAAACTATAGTAATGGTGGAAATATCCAATTTCAATTTTTTTTAATTTCACATAAAAAGTATTCTTCATAGGGTCTTTAATATCTTATACCATTGAACTTTCGAAGACATGTTTTCTGGGAACAATAGAATTGGACAATTTCTCTATTATTGCAGATTATTGGATCAAAATAGTTCCTTATATATCTTGTAAAATTAACATCATATAAACCAATGGATTCACAATCATTTTTTTTATTCATATAGAAATATTTTTGGATATTTTTTCATATAATACAGAAAAATTAAATACTGAAAAATGCATGTCAATCTCGTGTTATTCAATATATTCAATTTACTCTTGTTGCCTCATGTTCTCAAAATGACTCCAACACCAAACAACATATCCTTATAAATAATAAAGATAAAAATGTTTTTTCATTCTCTAAACACTAAATAATGTAAGAAAACATTTTATTGGAACTTATACATTTATTATCAACACGATTATCATTAGAACCAATATAATAATTTTCATGCTTTCTTAAGATAAACTCAATATAATTTTTCCCCTAAATTGATAATTTTGATGTTCAGAATGATTCATAATCTGTGAAAGTTGTTTCAAAATAAAAATAACATTTTTCAATCCCTCTCCCATAAAATGTTGTTTCAAAAGAGTACTATCCTAGATTTTTATGTTCCACTGAGCATTAAAATTATTCCATCAAGTTCCTTCCACTTATTAAGATCAAGAATCATAGTATGAGAAATCCAAATAATAGAGGTAAACTAAAAAATTAAGTAAAATATTTTATAGGATGAATAAATCATGATAAATTCATTTCAATTCATGAAGCGTTATAATTTAATTAAGTAGTTCATGGTCCTAATTTAATGGCTTCATAATGGTATATAAAGTGTTTGTGATTTTCCAAATCATGTTCCATGGGAGTGTCAAAATTGGAATGTTGTATGACATGATTTCATGAACAAGGTTGTGATTAATTCAAACTAAATCTCTCCACCCCTTTTTATTTGTTGACCCAAGATACCACTGAACTAGATCTTGTAGTATCGTTACATAGATAAAATTTTATAGAACCACATATCTCCATTTTTCAACAACATCACATGATATTATCTAAAACATGGAATTATAAGTAGTCTTATAATTTGATATATCCCAATTCATATCCGTAGAAAAATACCTAAAAATGACAAGTGATATCATTGATGTTTTTATAATCATAATCTCTAATGACTGATCGAAGTATACCACAAATATGAATTATATAAAAAATGATTTCATACATAAATATAACTGATTTTTGGATTAACATTCAATAAAAATCATAAACACACTCCTTTGGATAGTAATATTTTTGGGTATCTGGGGACTAGAAATATAATATTATTATTTATTGAATGATATCCAATATCTCCCATAACGACCTTATCACATATTACTACTCTTAGTTATACCACACATGATCATTTCTTCCTAACATTGGTAATGGAACATAAGAAGGCATGAGTTTGTATTATTATTAAGAGTAAACATATAAGATATATATCTATGAACATATTAATTAATATGAAAAGAATTATTTTATATGATCATAATTTTAACTTATGATTTTCATACCCTAATTATCATAGATCATAAACATGATTCATGGTGTCAAACATTATCATTTCATAAAAAATGGCACATATTATTGAGAATTAATCATAAATAAATCATTTACCATAAGACCATTTCATAAAAATGTGGAACCATAATAATAACTAAAAAACTATTTCATATTTCAGGGATAACATTTATGACCCTCAATATAGTGGATTACAAATTATCAAATGTATCATATAGTTCAATAGGACACACATATTTCCTATAGTGGATCTACACGATCCTATTTTATATAGTGTAAAATTCCCATTGAATTGTTTCTCATTTTATATAATGAGATATAGGGACGTGACCAATGCATTAGAGGGAGATATTGGTCCCAAAAACACATAATGAAAACCATAATTATGTGTTCCACAATAAAAAATTATTCACATCATAACATCATAAACCGTGTAAATAAAATCATTTTCATAAAATTTTTATCCATTCTTAATATAATAAACCTATACAAATAAATTAATTTCATAAAAATTATATCCTCATAAATATTTAATCTATAGAGAAATAATAAGGATAATATCATTCATTATTATCCTAAATAAAAAATATGTAACATCAAAGGATGTATCTTATATAGAAAATGACTTTTAAATATAACATGGAAATTTTCTTTATGATTATAGCCTTTATTCTTATAAAATTATTTTTTAAATAATAAACAATTTTAAAAAATCATTTCATTATGAATTACCATTATATCTTATAAACATTCCTTGAAAATTAATTTAAACCTTTTATAAAGTAAAATATCATTCAAATTTTAAAATTAATTTATTAAAAATAAATATACACACATTATTTTGTAATATTTTAATTTAGTAAAAATTTTGTAATATATAATGGAATATTTTAAAAAATGATTTTCTCATGATGGTGTAAAATACCCATCATGCACTACAATAGGGTTTCATTGAAAATATTTTTCACAAATTGTCTATCATGGGTAAATATTTCATTAATAAATATTTTGGAGTATATTAACAAAAATTAATACATTTTTAGAAATCTAAATTTATGATGAAAAATGATTTCAATTAATAGATTTAAATAAAATAGGGATTCATTAAGAATACATTCTATTGAATAAATTAGTACATAAAGAGTTGAAATTTTTTTGAAAACATGTATCTTCATGAACTAGAAATATTATGAAATATTTAATTATATTATATAGATATTGATCATAATATTTCGTCATCAGAATAATAAAATAAACAATCTGATAAAAGAATAAATTGTGTCCTAAAACCATTACCACTTTTAAATATTTTATACCATAAACCCCATGAAAGATAGAACACATAATGGTTAAGTAATTATATATTAGTTGAATAGTTAAAAAACAATCTCATTTAATGTATATATACAACATCAAATTATCATGTTGTGAATATAACATGTGTCTCATAGAATGTTAATGTGAGATGTAAATCACATACTATGAGTCTCTACAACCTTTATAACCCATAAAAATCCATTATAATAAATATATGTTTATTATATATTTCTTATATTAAAATTATTATATATATCATACCATATTTCATATACTTATGAACATTAATTAGTTGTTTATTAACAATTTCATGTTAAAGTAATGTTTCTGGGAATAAGTTCATTGCTTTTTTGTGTGTGTCTGGATTTGTTATTTTTTATTATTATTTCAATTATAAAGGTTCCATAATATCCATAATTTTAGTAATTTTATAAATATCATATATATTAATTTTATATTTATTAATTTAAATTTTAAGAGATATAGATATAAACAGAAAAACATTGTTCATGGAGACTGTGGGTTGTACATACAAATGAACAATAAATCCATTTTCCTGACAGAAAGATATAATGAAGTGTAATTAATATTTTAGCATTAATGAGTCATTTTCACATCATATATCTCACATATGTTCATTAAACTATTCATTATTACCAACTTTGTAAAGAATGAATGAATCACATCACTTCGTGAGGTAGTTGCATGTCGTACACACGAATGATGTTATAATAATATCACATAATAGATGTTATGAATCAACATGTGATATAATTATTACATAAAAATAATAATATAAAAAATAAAATATATAAACAATAAATACATCATTATATCCATCTATTATATGTGTCAATGGAAAATGAATTACATTGGGTTTCTTGGAGATATTACACTGTACACATGAATGATGATATCATAAAAACTTTGAGGGAATGGAAGAAGTATTGTTCTAATGACATTTATTTAATTATGTATAATTATTTTCTTATATAATAATGTGTTAATATACATTTAAGGTAATGGTGGATGAAATTCAATAAATCGATCAGTTAGAGACGTTTCACCTTATTCGGAAAACTTGTTTTGATTTGCACCAAAAGGATTTATTGGTTGGAATTATGACCAAAATAAGTCTTAAAATATGATCTGAGTTCATTTATATATTTATTAGGGATTGTAATGTTAGAGAAAATGGGTTTTGGAACTTTTATGTGGCGACGTGTGTGGTGGAATTTTAAAATTTCAGTGAGTGGAACATTTTTTATCTATGAAATTACAACTATTTAACCATGTTTTTAACTTTATAAAAGGATACATAATGGCCCATTATAGATCATAGAAGGTAAAATTTATTTATATGTCTGTCAAATTGATTTTCAAAATGTGTTGGGTAATTTTTAACCATTTCCTTTTTTAGTTTAAACCCTAGTAAAACCATTTTATCATTATCTCCAACATATAATTATAACTATTTTCAAAAATCATTATGTTTAAATAATAAATTATCCTTATTAGAAAATATAATTTTATTTTTTAAATATTCAATACATTTTCCCAGAATCCATTAATAGAAGTGGGATATTCAAAATTTAAAATTAATCCCACCGACGTAGTAAGGAAATGATCCTCTTAGAGGAAATTTTTTTAGAAGAATAACAATTTTTTTAAAAAATGAAAATGATATTGATTCCAATAAAAAAATTATGTTCAAAGATATATAATTGAACTAATTTTACCTTTAAATCCCACATTAATAAATTAATTTTTGTTTTTAAATTATATATAATAATAAAAATTATTAATAAAAACATCAATTCTTAACAAATCATTGAAATATTAATTATTTTATAAAATTATCCAAAATTTACCATAAGATAATTTTGACGATATTATTTTAAAAATATATATTTTTTCATATAGAATTTAGTAATGTGGGAAAAATTAAATTTAATGTAAGACTATAGATGGTGTGAAAACAATTTTTTAAAAAATTAAAATTTTTTTGTATAAAATTAGATTTATTCTTAACTATTGTAAAGAAAACACAAAATATATATTTTATATATTTTAGTGAATATATAATATATAAATTATACTAAAATAATTAACCCAATTTAATTTTATTAATTTTTTGAAATAAATTTTTATTTGTGCACATTTAATAGGTTTTCCATGAAAAGATTACCTTTATTTTTAAATTGTTTTTATTTTCATATATAATAAATTGGACACCAAGATTTAATTATATAATATTTTTTATATAATATATTTTCTAAATAATATTTTTTTGTAATTTAGTTTATCTAATTCAATCCTTCCATTACAAATTCTAGTTATAACTATCATAATAAAAAAAAAAAAAATTGGTATATCATGATTCATTTAAAATTTGATTTTAAAGGAATGAATGTGAAACTTAGGGTTTCATGTAATTGAAGTTAAACCTAGTTCCTTGTAATTCATGGAGAAACCGTTTTTGTCAAAATTTCTAAAAAAATTAAAGTTTTAAAACATTTTCCCAAATATTATGGTGTTATCAATATTTGTCATATGATATCTTGAATACTATCTTTATAAAATCTAAATCCCAAATAATCAACTACTTGTATCCCAATTTCAAATCAATTTTGCAATAAAACGGGTCTCCCCTAAGTCAATCAAATAGATCTTTAATCTAGGGAAATAGTTTTTTAATTATAATAATCAATTGGTTAAAAATTATATAATCAGTGAAAATTCATAGGCCCATATATACATTATTTTAAAACAATATCAATTATTACTATAGTGACACACATTATCAAATATATATGTTTCCTTCAATACTCAAAAACTCAGATATCATCCCCTTTAGTTTTGTATGATCTATCTAATAGGATTTAAAAAATTATCTAAATCCTTCAAGAATGATGGTAAAGAACTCCACCTCCTCGGAGGATGGGAGTATATAGATGTCATCTAGAATGAATCTGTGAAAACTAAGAACCACATATGAAATCTTACCAAATGAAGATTATTTGACTAAATTAGAGATACAATTGGACAGCTTATATGATTTGATAACAATATCAAGAACAACTAGTCATAATATTTCTAGATTGGTCCACCATAAAAGATATGAATTTTCCCATATAGATATTATAACATACATCTATAATTATATACATAAATATTTTCCATGATGAAAATCAACATTTCCATTGCAATAATTAAATAAAAACATCCATATAAGGGAACAATATATCCCACAAATTCAAAAAATTGATCATCACATCATGGGAATATAGACACGTGAATCTCAATTTGTTGGTGATTCATAATGGAGTGAAAAGACCCATTCTAAATCAAATAATCTCTATAAATAATCTATGAAAATTTATCAACTATGTTGAGATAAATAAATTTTATTTTTAACTACCAAAATAATAATAATTTAGAAAAAGCAATAAATATGTTAAATCTAATAATAGTCAATCCAACATACAAAGAACCTATAACATGCAAAACTATAAATATATTATGAAACTCAATCAATTGTACATCTATATATCCATGTGAGAATTCTATTTTTTCATTATATATCCCCCACCAATTGATTCTTCGAAGAAATAAATATATATATCCTTGTAAAATAAGAGTCATATTATATTCATTAGGGAGGACCTCTAATGTAACATTGATAAATGTATAGATAATCTCATTGATATCATATATTGGGAATTTTCCCTAAATAATGAATGGTGTGACCAACCATTAAACACTAAAAAAAACTCACAACACTATTCGATCTGGAATCTATTTTTATATTCTAATATAAATTATCATGGTGACATATTATAAATTACACCATATTTTATCATGAAAATGTTCTCTAACTACCTCTTACTACATAAAATGCACCACTACACCTAATCATTCCAAATAAAGAATTTGGTAACATAATTACCTTATTAACCATATCTAC
Organism: Viscum album; assembly: GCA_963277665.1. Classification (NCBI taxonomy): domain Eukaryota; kingdom Viridiplantae; phylum Streptophyta; class Magnoliopsida; order Santalales; family Viscaceae; genus Viscum; species Viscum album. The sequence goes on from OY728127.1 coordinate 1,702,596,673, forward strand.
ATTGGTTTAAATACCAATATGAATAATCTCAAACCCAATCACTAGATGAAACCGCAATTTTATCAATCAATAATTGAAATTGTAAATAATTTCAATTTAAAGATAATTTTGAAACGAATAACATAAATTAATGGAATAATAAATTACATGAACCGTATATTTCAATGATCTTTAAATCATGGTATTTCACCACCATAAATTATTTTTAAAATAATTATTCATTGAAAATATTATATTATGTAGACCAATTCATATCCTACTAAAACATCGCATTCACTATAGAATCTTAGCATATCTTAGTGGGTTAATCTTATGTGAAAGTTATGAATTTATCTATAGAAGCATCAAGGTCCTCAATAAATGGAATTTGTTTAAAACCTTCTCCCAACACTCCTTAGTCACCTTAGTACACTTTCACAATGAATAATAAATTTTTTTTTGGAGAAAAGTCTTGATCATAGTCTACCATCCTCATATTCCATATACTAATATTTTTTGGTCGACATTAAATATTGTTGATGTCCCATTCCATGTTATAATGTTCTACAAGTGGTTTATCCTTTTGGTAATTCTCAAAAGATACCCATCTTTAGTTCCTAGGTTCCTTTCTATGAGGAATGATATATAAATAACTAAATAAAAAAATTTCACTGAATTAAAAATCCAAAATCATAAATTGAATAAAAACACACTCTTTGACTCTTTTATAAGTATTAACACCATTCCCAGTAGTTAAATACACATATATGTAGTAAATAATAAATAATAACAAATTCTCTCACTATGCACATTTTGGATACATGGTTTGTCAAAGTGTGTACCAACCAAGAATGTTCCACTAAGAGTTATATAGAATTTTTTATTGATCATAAAAGTTTCCTATAACTGTTAACTAGAACTATGTACATATGGTTTCATATTTTATTCCTTTATGAGTCAAGAAATTTCACCAAAAAATATAATTATTTTCCCTAAAACCAAGATTAAATATTATTTAACAATAAATATAATCATAACTAATAAAAATAAATCTCAATCACATGAAAAAACCCCATATATATCTAGGTTACTCATTGTTAAGTGAGAAGGAGGGTTGGGTATGAAATCTCCTACAATTTTTTTTTATATTATTAGATTCCTATCACATCTCAACCAAGACTGTCTGAGAGAACATCTTACCAATGATTCCATTTTGTAATGAAATGAATTTTATTATCATAAAATGCCATAAAAGAATGATCACCACATTGTTGGATGTGTATTTTTATTATCTACATTCTAGTGAAATGATATATGTTGTTAAATATATCTATTTGGAATGGTTTTATCAACAAGATGAAAACAATCATTACTCTAATTCCTCTCAAAATTCTATCGTGTCCCATATGTAAAGTTGTTTTCTAGACCAAAAAAATAACTAAAATTATAAAATAATTATAGTCATACATAGTTTACATATCATAATAAACCATATCTCTAAAATAGTATTTCATAAACAAAAACAAAACTATAATCATGAGTGAAATTAAAGGATGAAAAATTATGCTCAACGATGAAGTTTCCAATAAAAGTTAACCCAAAATCACCAATGATAACAAAATGATTAACACTATCCCAAACTCCTTATAAGACTTAAACACCTCCATAACTAAATTAATGATAAAATTGAGAATAATTATGATCCATGAAAATACATGGTACCCTAAACTATACCTGTATCCTATAGAATAATAGTTTCATACCATCAATATCATATTCATGGTGCTAGGAGAAATTATTGTAGGATATCGGAGAGAATATATATAATGTATTTTAACAAGATAACTATTATTCGTTATTTAAAATTAACATTTGAAATAAATTTTATTTAAAAACATTCTTATAATAATTTCCTTTTATAAAATTGAAAAAACAAATTCCCACAATAGTATCATACATGAAAACATAGATGAAATTGAGGGAAACATGATATGAATAACATTAATATAAAATACATAAATGGGAAATAGAAAAAAACCCTTCTATATTAGAATAAATTAATGAAATTTGGGATTGATACAATGTTTCTAACACATTGAGTACTCATTACAAGAACTCTAGCCATTACAAATGAAAATTTTACTAACCTTGTAGACATATTGTACAATATGGGTACACAATCATAGTCATCTATAAACAAAATAAATTTCATTATCACAAACAATATTAACATGAAAATTTCTCTATCCAACACACATTCTACAATAAAAAAAATACTAAGTTAATTATCTTACTTATCCATGGCCTCCATGTGCATCAAAAAATTAATACATAGCTAATAAATAAATAAAATTTCAAATCATATAAATAATAATTATAACAATTAAACCATTAAAATAACAACTACAAACTTCTTATGAGATTATCTTTAATTTATGAATCCAATTCAAAAAAATATTTAAAAGTGTTTACCATCTGAAAATATTATGGAGATCCATTATATATCCCCATTTTCAAAAACATTTTTCTAGAATCACATCCAATAATCACATAAAAAACCAAATGAAATAATATTTAAAATATATATTCAATTTAAAACATATTAATTTCATGAAAATATTCTGATATAAAGATAAGTATCGTTATTTAATAATCTATACTAAACCATCGTGGAAACATTGTTCCTGAATCTATAATATCTAGATAGAGGATTATAAAATTGTAAAAATATTACAAAAATAATAAATTTCCGCAAACACTCATTCCTAAACCTATTTTTGGCCCCCATGGGCTATTAGGCTTCCAATAGTTCATTAAATAGATGAATATGGTATGAGTGTAAGGGAATATGGTATATCTTAAGTAAATCATGCCCCACCACAAGAATAATCACATATATGAAGAAAGGTAAAATATATCTACATGGATACATGAGTGTTTGTCCCTAGAATGGGGTAATGATATGGTAGAATAACATTAAAAATCATGATGGGATTTTTATTATTAATATCCAATATGAACTATAGAATGATAATGTTATGTGGTAAAATATATTGGAGTACCATTCACTAACCATACAGTAGCCACTAGTTATTCTATGGTATTCCAAGGATTTAACTACTTTATGTTCCGTAACATTATTCCAAATATGAATGTAACCCAAAAGACTCAAATCATGTTGTATTGTATCATTATAAAGATTAATGATTATAAATTCTATTTAATATCCCTTAAAAATAATTATGGTCTCCCCTCTCACCACTTACCTATTTGTGATAATGGATAACACTAATCATGTTCTAATTACATACCCTTTCCTATTTTTTCCTAATTTAACATTTAAGTCTAGAATCCAAAAAATTGAAATAAATTCAATAAAATTTTATAAATAAATATATGCCAGTGAACTAGATGGTGTGAAAAATATGGCTCATTATTTTCTAATAAGGTATGTAGATATATGTATCTAAGGGTATACCCTAGATGAACAACCATATTAGAGGTAAAATTGGAACTAAGGGCCTTTCTATGGTGGAGATGGATTCCCAAAAAGTGGAGGTTTTAAAAGATTAGTGAGAGAAATGGTATGAGGATTTAGGGGTGGGTGGAACATAGATCCACATTCACCACCACCTCCTCTATGCAGTCTTTTTCTAAACTCTATATTCTAGTAGATATGACTGTGAATTGGTGCACCCATTATTTTGATTTCACCATTATTTAAAAAAACATGTTTTTAGGAATGTTTTTAGTATTTTTACACTATTACTCATATTTGACAACAATGGAACATGACACTCTCTTATTATTATATCATTATTCCAATAGTTAGGATTGTTGGTGGAGCCTATGGAATTACTTATTTAACAACAGACTTCTATTAGAGGTGATCAATACTTCACAAAATTATAATTAAAGGGAATGATTACTCTTGGAATAAACATTATCTCTTGGGATCTCATTTTTTTAGAGGTAAACCGTTATGACATTATCATTTGAAGGGATTCTCTAAATTTTTTCTAGGAATAGGTAGATTTATATCATCATGAGATGATATTTTATCATGTAGATGGGTTGTTGTTTGTGTTAACGAGGTGGTTGGACCATCATGTTTAATGAGATGGGATAACATTTATTATGATTCAACTAATATCCCTTTTTTTATAAATCAAAGATTGTTTATTTTATTCATGATTCAAAGGATTTGATTCCCATATATAAAGAGGAATGAATTTTTTTTAGATGTTATTACAAGGATATCACTACAATAATAGTTTTATTTCAACATCTTCTTACATAATAGGGAATAATTTATTTCTCCAATAGCTTATTATAAATCCTCTATTCTGTTTACGGGATGAAATTATTTCTAAATGTACTATAAAATAAATTTCACCCTGACTAATGTGTCATAGTAGGACTCTAATATTCTAATAATTAAGATGTTAAATAATCATATTAGGATTAAAATTAACTATCAATCCCTAAATCTGGTGAAAATCATGAATAAAAACCATATTTTATATTTTACCACCTTCTTTCATTGGTCGGCATGACTGAGTTGGATCATACATAGAAAACACATTTATGTGTAAATTTGGATTCATTTTTCTAATAAGGACATCAAATGATAGTTCACTATTTTCAAAAATTGAATTGTGAGTTCTTAGTGATTTAATTTGGAATAAATAACATGTATAGTTTGTTCATAAGAAATATTAAATGGATATTAGTTCCACTCATGGATTGGTTCATAGTGGTCATCATTGATGAGATACTTTTATATTATACATTTGTGGATGATTATTATGATCATCTAAATATTATTGTCTTCTTACTTTGGGAGCACTATTTTTGTGGTCTTGTCATAAATTATATGTTCTAAATTTAGTTTTCCATTTTCTCGAGCATATAACCTCATAGTGTTTAGTTGAAATTTTCAATAAAAATATAGATGGTAGAATAATTTGGATCTTTATAAGGATGTATACATGTTTTTATCTTTCTTTGGATGCTAGGATATTATCACAGTTTTTTTGTACTTGTATTGTATTTTGTAACCCATTACATCCTTTAGTCAATAAGGGAATAGATTGTATAGTCCTCGAAATATAATAAATATTTTAATGTTCTATATTATAGGTTGTATGGTTATCATTTTCAACATTTTCTATAGGAATGAGTTGAGTAATTTATGTTCTGTTACATATGGAACAATGATTTGTTTAGGAATGAGGTGAATATTTATTGATCTATGTAATTGATAAATCAAGGGGAAAACATTGTCACCCAATCCCTAGAGCTCAAATAAATAGTGTTCACCTAGAAAAACTAGATATAATGTCTTCTAGTATACTTATTTCATGTTTATATGGATTAAACTAGATTTAGGTTTATTTTATACTAATGATATATAATCCAATAATAGAGGAGATGGATATTGTCTCTATAGGATTATGAATTCTATATTTTTTTGAAAGGGGTATGTGGTAACTATTACCCATAGTATAATATAATGTGTTGATCCACTATAAGATTTATTTGGGTTATTATCCATGTTTTAGTTGGTTCTAGATGAAAACAGTGATGTTTCCTATCATCATTATATATTATTAGGAAAAAATCATTATAATGTGAGAAATTGTTAAAATTGGGAAAATTAGTGTGATGCATTTTATCACCATGTTTTCTTAAGTGATATATATTAAATATTCTCTAAAGGAGCGCAATATTTCATCCATTAAAATGAGAAAACCATAACTGCAGATGGGGAGAGTGAAGAGTTGTTGTGGGAGTCTCGTGCATACCCCTTGGTGAGGTATCTTGGTGTGAAGAATATTTACAATGATAACAATAAATAATATTTATAGCCAATAATGATGATGGATAATTCAAATTTTGTCTCAAGTTCCATCTCCAGTCAATAGGTGAACACTAAAAACATTGTCATATGTCTTGTGATCCTACTTCAAGAGTATATAGAAGATGGACCCCAGAACACCTAGAGAGGGGAGGGGAGAATCATGGTGTCATATTTTTCTTTTAAACTGATGGATCTTATATCCACATTGTAAAGATCATTTTAAACATTTCTGCACAGAAATAGTAGGATACAAACAGTCACCAGCAACGAGAAGACACATCAATTTAGATAGTTCACCACTAAGGGATACGTCCATGGAGAAAATTATGACATGTTTTCATTGGTACCAAAATACATGAATATTCACTAGTTTCTAAGAATAAAATTTTATTAGTCAATTTTTACTATTCATACTACATGTACTTTGTTTTAGGGATAGTACACTACATCCCTCAGATCACTCCCATTGACTAGAACATTCTCACTACATTGGAAAAAATATGAACATTGTTTATTGACATAAAGGTCACTTTAATGGGTTGTAATTAAATATTGAATTCCCTATGGTAGATGTTTGACCTGTTGATGTTTTTTTTCTACCCAAAGATGATGTTTATAATTTTTTGTATTGATATGTCACAAATTTCTCCTCCACGAACTGACCTCCTTCCTCCATGTATTGTGCTCCTTCCTCTGAGTACTACCCTAATCCACACACTTCCTTAATCCACTATATACTACCAAACTCCACATACTACTAATTATTTACTCATGAACCATGTTTCTGTATAGAGAATCTTTTCATCCTCTCAGCCTACAGCATTAACTATGTAGACCGAGTTCTTCTTCCACGTACAAGCTCTCATATACGGGCATGTCTTCCTGAAAACCACTTCACACATCACCAACTTTGACTAAATTTCTAATCATAATATCCTTAGTATAGTTTTATTTCTATAAATAACATTATACATAACTGTAATCCTCCATGATTTTTAATCTTAGTAAGGTATTCTAACAAAGGGATTATTGTTCCTTATATAGGAAAATAAATATGAAAAATCCGCTAAATCGAGACTTACGAAATCTTTATTGGAGCACTGCCTTGACCATGTATCATGCATCTCATATGAACTATATCTATATGTGGTCTATGTACCACCATTATCTCCACATAGTGGCCCAAAACACCGTATCATTTTTTAAATCTAAACCCATTGCAGTTTCTCTAAAACTGTACTTAATTTTCTTGAATGACATTCCACCAAGTAAACTGTTTTCATTCCATAAATAGAAATACATCCCATAAACTTCCTTCACCCCAAGAAATATTCCTCCCACACAACATGTGTACCATTTTCCATTCAGCGATCCATTTTCGTTAACTCTATGTAACACACATCATCATCCAAGCACTGTTCCTGGTATATGGTACTCATTTATTAATTTGTGTTACATAGTTCTATTTAATTTCTGAAATCCATCTCCATTCCACATCATGATTACTCCTTTTTATAAATCCATCCTTTTATAAAATACATCACATTATTTTGAGTCCCAAATGATTGGTAAAAACTGGGAAATTACACCACCATTAATATTACATTCATCCTCAAATTCATGACCATGGTTTTGGAAAACTCCCTGATCAACCGACTATGGATTAATTATAAACACACACCGTACACCATTTACAACAAGAACAACCTTTCTTCCAAAAATATCCCACTTTCTATTTTTTTTGGAAATTAGTAGATAAATTCAATATAGTACCTGTAATAATCATAACCTGATACATGAGAAACAAAACATACAACACTCTAGGTCTATGTGAGCAAAACATGATGTAGAAAACTAGAGTCGAGTGAATTGGGTTCTCGTGTCTTGTATTCATTATTCTCCCTCAATGAAATATTTGTGTTATTTTTCTATTATTCACCTTCCCATGACTATTAGAAAATATTTCATTATCATTGATAGAAAAAAAAAATTCATTATTATTATCCTTTTCCATTCTATCCCATTGGAAATAAACCTAAAAAATTAAATTTTAACATGTAATGCATTATGAACACTGATCATCGATCATATAACCTCCATAAACCTACAATACATCATAAAATAGATTAAAATAGTTTGGACAACTAGGAAGAGTTTACTTAATATCCTCCTCATTCATGGGGAGGTGGCTAAACACCAAGGTTCTAGTGACGCATCTCAAACACATGTGATGACAATGGCATGGTTAGTATGTCATCGATTAGATAATGAGTTGCATCATGGTCCATTTTAATCATTACTTATTCCAAAAATTCCTTGATGATGTTATATATGATTTCAATGTGTTTCATAGATGAAAGGTGAACATTATTCTTTCTATGATCAATCACACCCTTTTTATCACTGTTAATCACCATTGGTTATTTCACCTCATCACCAATATCCATTAGTGTTTTCATCATCCAATGAGGTTGAGTGTTAGCCTTTGTAACAGAGATATATTCATCTTTAGTAGTACTCTGATAATTTCTTCCCTATTTTATACTCAACCATCCCACACATATATTTCTAATGAATAATGCTCCACCACTTATGGATTTTCTATCAACCATTTATCTTGGCCAGTCAGTATCATAAAAAGATGAAAGTTCATTAACTTTTCCTACATCAAAGTATAATCCACAATTGTTGGTAACATGAATGTAACTCACATTTCTTTTTACTACTTCTATATGTTGTTATTTAGTATTACATTGAAAGTGGACATCTATGAATTTATCAAAGACAATATCTGGTTTTGTTACAGTCAAGTACAATAAGATTCCAATGATTCTCCTACACATTGAGTGATCTATAAATGCCTAATCATTTTGATTTCACATTTTAGTCAAATCTAGATTCACAGTGGACATTGAATTGGAATCATTCATACTAAATTTATTTAGAAAATCTCTTGAATACTTTTCCTGAGAAATTTATGTGTAGTCTTTCCTCTAAAACACCTACTGCCCCCTCAAGTATATGAGTCACCAACCATAGACATTTCAAATTCTGGATTCATGTGATTGCATTAATCATCCACTGATCCGCGCCATTATCCCCCGTATACAATATCAGTAACAAACTCTAGTATGATGAACTGTTATTTATGATAGTTATTAACAAATATATTGTGATCCACTCCTCTTTTAAATTCGTGGTTCCTAATATAAAAATATAGCTAGGAATACCATGCTTAGGGTTCCTACATCAATCTATAGTTTACCTTCTTTAATCAGCATACCTTCATTTCATCATTAGTATGTAGAAAACCCACTGATTGTTCTATGTGTACATCTTCTTCAAGAACACCATTCAATAAATATATTTTTACATCCCTTTCATACACTTTGTGACAACCCAATGTTTTATCAATGGAAATTTCATTCTTATAATTATATCATATAATCACATGAAATCAAATCAGAATGAACTACTAAGTACTATGTGGCCTTTAAACATATCATTTTCACTTCATTGTTTGAATTTTGAAAATTTAAAATACATGGTAGAAATTAGTATGTTGATTGGAGTCTGATAAGAAAATCATAACTGTTTTTAAATAGTAACCTAACGTTATGAATAGTATCCAACCCTTATAGATAGTAAAATGAACCCTATCAATATTAAATCATTCAAAATAATATTAAACTCAACATTGTAATTATAAATAAAATTTAGGCATCTTATAAGTGATAATATGACCATAGTAAAGGTATTGGTATTTTTTTAAGTCGTTAATAATTTATTAAAATTAATTAGATAATTTAAAAGGAAAATTTTCATTACTAAATTTTTTCATAATTATTTTTTGTCTTATTGTTTTAAGATAATTTTGTAAGACCTCATGTAACTATTGAATGCCTTATAAAATCAGTTGTTTTTTTAAATACTTATTTTTCATGGAAATTTTGAATTTATATAAATATTAAATAAATCATGTTAAGAATATATTTTTTTAAATATTGATTTCATTTTTTTATTGAACATGTTGAAAATTGGTTATGGTGAATTTTTTGGATTTTTCAAAAACACGTGAATTGTTTTATTTGAATAGTAAAATGCGATAATTGACAATAAATGATAGAACATTAATTTATGCATCAAGCATGATTCATTGATTATTAAAGCACCTTGGGTTCAAACTCACATGATAATATTACTATTTTTTGTTCAGGAATCAACACTATTTATTTTCTAATAAAAAAATAATAAACTAATGACTAAAATATTAACAAAACCCTCCTACCTCAACTATAAAAAACCACCCACACTCCCATATTCTATTCACTCCTATTAAGACTTGTGACATCCACAAATTCTTCTCAAATACAAATCCATGTTCCTTCTTCATGTCTAGAATCCATAGGTCTCCTAAAAATTCCATATAATCTCCTGATAAGAGGATCTCATGGAAGATAAAATCTAGATGTAAATTCCTCTTTTCTTTTCTTTCATTTTCCTTTAATATTCCTTTTTTCACTTCTCATTCCAAAACTCTACTCCTAAAAATGGTACTAAAACACTAGTACCATATATTTTCTATAATTTTGTTATGCTAATGGGATAATTCATCATTATCTCCATTTCCCCATCTATTTTTGAATGAAATGAAACCACCATCCTAGATGGGTTAATAAATCATATTCAATGAGGACAGATTATAAATTTCTATTATCATCATCAATTCAGTCCATTAAAACCATATTAATGGTTGAAAGAAAATATTAAATTTCTATTTTCCCTTATTTTTTCACTATAATCATTTTTCTCATGTTATATAAAATAATAATACAAATCATGTTATTTATCAGCAAAATCACCAAATTAATCCAAGCATTTATCATTAATGATTTATATAACGATTAACCTTCACATCAAATGAGAAGATAATTTTTATACAATTTAATGTTATCAATGTTCTCTAATGTCATATATCTTCAATTTTTTATAGCAACATTCATCATACAGGTTTATCTGAAATTGAACATAAGTGAACCAGTCATTAAAATCAAGGAAGATATCGCTTCCAAAAAATGAAATTGATCATATTAACTCATCAAAAAGGACATGGATGAACTTAAAATTATTATAATAAATCATTAACATGTATTTTACGTCCAATAATTATAAATTAATGAACCATATTTTATTATTTGGGTCATTAAGATCAATTTCATAATACCATCATAATTAAAGTAAGGGATCATCTCTTTCCCACATTTATTAAAGAATATGTCAATGATTTGCCCTTTTATTCATAATTCCTAATCATGGTGTTTTATTTAAAACGTCCAATTTACAACCCTCATGATGTAAAATAGAAGAGAACCCCATTTTACCTCTCATTTATCAATCGAATGTATACCTCATACCACACCGACATTCTGTAAGGGATTCCACCCGAACCTTCAATATTCCTTCATGTTCGTCTTTATTTACTTCTAACCAAATAATGATTTCAATTCTATTTAATTACATCTAATAATTGTAGAGTATTTTCTCAAATAACATATATCAAAATCCATTCATCATTCTCATTTGGGGATATACATTTTTTAAATGATTCCCTCCGCAATTCATCCCGATAAGAATATCCATTTTAAGGGAGCTTCTCTAATACTTTCTCAATTTCATGTAACTCGAACATATGTTTCAAGACACCATTATTTTAATAAAACTAATAATTTTCTTTTAAAAAACCTACTTGGTTCACTTCTATATTTCTACAATAGATTATTCCATTTTCAATTTTAAATGCTCATTCATGTTTTCTAGAAAACTACACTAAAAAGTTTTAAGGATAATAATTATTAAATATTATTTTCAAATGATTTCTCTTATATTTGACATCACTTAACATGATATATTCCTATTTTACCATATGAATTTCCATGTTTGTAATAATTCCTTTCATTCATTGACACTTTTATGATATGTCCATTCATTATTCTTTATAACTTGATTATGTTTCCCATTTAAGTCCTTGGGTGGCCATATGTTTTTGATTGTTTATGTATGATTTTATGTGATGAAATAGTAATCATTAAAATGATATGATGGGTACCCACAGATAGTGATCCCATGCATTTGGTGATGTTTATTCTCATGTGATGTTATGTGAAATTGTCTTGGCAGTTTGTCGTGACCCATAATACCGCGTGCAAGGATTTTTTTGGTTACCCTTGAATTGTTCTACTCTAAATGAACTGAGCCTTGACTCATGATAAAGTCATGATTTATGTTTCTACCATATTACAATGAATTCAATTTTATCTGATTTCTTGTTTATATGTTATGATTCCATGTGTACTATTACTTTTATTTTCATTATTTCATTCCTTCTAACACATGTGTAAAATTTTATTACTATGATTTTTACCATAATAGGATTTTATCTCATCTATTCATTCCTGTGATAACAAGGTTACCCTTTTAGATGTATGGGATCAATGAAAGTTAGGAACTCTTTATGAATATTGAATAAAGAAGTGTTTTATTAGTCCCGTGTTTTCAGTTGTATGTACCTAATCGTCAATGAATATAGACATTAGAATCCTTACCTCATATTATAATGTATAATTATTCATAAAATAGTGTAATTTTATGTGTAAAATTATAGGGTTTCTATAATTGGTATCATAGGATGTCCAGGTTAATTTTGGATATTTTAAATACATAACATTAGTAAGATCATTATAGATGAGACTAATTATAGAAAAACAATTCTAGATTTTTGTAAGTATGTAGTAAGAGGTTTATTAATAATATGCATCCCTATAGAGATACAAATAGGTATAGGATTTTCTGGCATTAATGTAACTAAGCGTAAAACCCAAAAACACAACTTTGATCTAGACTCCAATTCGAACTACTGCATGAAAATGGGCCTTGATCCACTCTTAGATTGACACTCCCGGTGGATATGAATTGGTAAATTCATGATCAAGGTACAAAACATTATTAAGGGAATTAAAAAAGACCATAGAAATATATGTTATGTAATAGATCATGGATAACCAATATTGAAACATAGGGAATCACAAGACATGATTTACTACTCCTTTCCATGTTTATAATATTATGTTCAAAGATTCCCTTTTTATGAACAATATCTATGTATTAAAGACATATAATTGTATATTACTCATCTTAGTTAATTGTGGTAAATATAAGAACACATTAAAATAATCAATGTTATATGTACTGTGATGATTTCCTTTACGATGTGCCTAATAGGATAGTAATGGGTGTTCAAACCATCATGACAGTTCTTGTCGAGCTAGCTCATGTTATTAATAATAACATGAATCATGTGGAACACCCTGTTCCTCTGAGGAATGAGAATTTTTTTCATTGAATCAATCATATATAAAAGTCCTCCAATGATTAGTGGATCTTCTGATCCCCTCTATGAGGAATAGTGGACTAACTCCATTAAATGATATTATCCTTCTCCAGTGCTTATAAGAAGATAATTTCATTCTGGAAATCTATCAATTTCAAGGGGAATCCCTAGAAGAAGATAGATTCTATGGATTGAGAGGAATTGAAGGTAATGTTTTCAAAAATATTATTCCCTGAACCCTCCATCTCAATATGGGAATATAGTTACTCAGACTCAAGAAGAAGGAATATGAGTTAATCAGTGCGTATAAAGAAAACATTACAAGGCTTGAATGGTAAGCCTATGGCTTTTTCAGGGACATAAATATCATTTTGCATTTCATATATAGTGGACTGAAGCTGATTATATGAAAAGAGTTGGTGATTCGAGACTTCGATCACAATGAGTAGATTGGTGGTTGTGCCCTCATGGTTGAAATGGAGACCCGATACTCTCAGTGGTATTGTGGGACATGTGAAAAAAAGAGGAAAATGTAATCTAATGTGGGCGGTTCCACAAATAAATTCCATTATGGAAAGAATACTGATCATCGCACATGTAAAAATTGGGTGAAAATCATCTTGGCAAAATAATAATGTTAACTAGGAATTGATTCAAATAAGGAAACATGGGACATCAATATAAAAAATGTCAACATGATATGAAGAATCCCACTAATGTGGAATAAAGAATGATTTTGATAAACCCTCGGCAAGTGGGGTTGTCTTACAACTAATTGTAACATGGTCATTATGCAAACAATTTATTTAGGCGAGGGGTTATTGGTAGAAATAAACAGAAACCTCTAAGGCAACATGGTTTTGATTATTCTTTCACTACTAGATAAATAGAGCCATAAAATAATGTGGTGAATGGTATGCATGTTATTCATTCAGGAATAGATAATGTACTATTTTATTTTGGTTCTATGGATTCTATCATATCTTTCATGTTTATTAGAACTATTCCAGCCCCACCTCAATATTTGGAGGGTAAATTATCTCTGATAATAGAGAATGGGGAAATTATTTCATCCATGGTTTTAAAATAATCCCCATTTAAATTTCGTGGACCAAATCTCCAAAAAAATATCTTCATACTCCCTTTATTGAATTTTGATTCATTCTTGGGAATGGATTGGATATATTTATAAAAATACAACATCAACAATTGAGAATCAGTTATCATGCTTCACATCCCAAAGCACCCTCCAATTATTTACATGTGTATGGTGGGTGATGATTCTCTATTAGAATCACTGTATTACGTTTGGCTAAAAATTCTTTCTGATAAATCTTATCTAGATCAAATGATTTAGATAATGCCATGAATCATTCTTGGAGGAATGACCATCAAGAGGGATTACACATATATATTCCATAAAGAGTTACCTTGTATTCCTCTTGATATAGAGGTTTATTTATCAATTGAACTTATTTCTATATCTCTACCTATATCGAATACCCCATATTGAATGGCCAATCTAGAGTTGGATGATCTAAAAAATCAGTTACCATTGAATCTAGAGAATGTTTTTACACACCTGAGTGATTAACAAAGGAGTTCACTCGTACTATTCTTTCATGATAAAGGACGTTTCAATGCTCGTATTCATTGGTTATCTTGGGAACAATAAAATCAATATAAATATCATGTATCCTCTTCAATGGATAGATGACTTGATCAATCAGCTTCGTGGGGCTAGTTATTTCTCTATGTTGGAGATATATAAGGGATATCACCAATTAATGGTGTGGAAAGAATATATTCCCAAGAAAACCTTTTGAATGATTCATGGAAACTATGAGTTCATAGTGATTCCCTTCAGAATCCCTAATGCTTTAGAAATTTTGTTGGATTTAATTAATAGAGTCTTTAGTGATTACCTTGAAAAATTTGTTATTGAATTTATCAACTATATACTAGTATACTCAAAGAGAAATGAGTAACACAGATAGAATTTGTATTAAATTTATAAAAATTATAATAAATTTGAGTTTTTTATAGAGGAAGTATCATTATTGTGGAATTTTATCACAAGGAAATGGATATTTGTAGACCCTTCCAAGGAAAATGTGATTGAAGTATGGCCCAGGGCATAATATGTATTAGAGATCTATTGATTTATGGGTCTATCCATGTATTATTTAATATTTATGATGATATATTCATGATTTTTATACCCAATGATGAAGAAAAAAAATTATGGAGTAATGTTTGTCTGGGATCAAGAATATGAAGATTGTTTTAAGGTTCTCAAAAGGAGGCTTATCATTGTGCCAGTACTCACACTCTTTACAGTTAGAGAACACTTTGGGGTGTACAATGATTGTTAATAGAAGGTTTTTGTATGTGTACTGATGAAAAATGATAAATTGATATCCAAAACCTCATGGTAGATAAAAATAAATATGAAAAATATCCTACTCACGATCCAGAGTTTGCAGCTGAGATCATTGCATCAAAAATTTTGCTACATTATCTCTATAGGGAGAAGCATGAGATATATAATAATCAGAGACTCTAAAATATATATTCAAAAAATTATTAATATGTGACAATGAATATGGATATACCTCATCAAGGATTATGGAATCTCATTCCACAACCATCCTTGTAATGTAAATAATGTTATGGATCTTCAAAGAAGAAAGGATCCTTCATCTTTGTCAATGATGAGAATTGAAAACTATTTGATCCTCAAGGATTTGAACAGGATGGAAACATGAATCATTAAGGTAGAAACATAATCAAGCCATTTCTCAAATGATTTCTCAACCATCCATCATGGATAATAGAAACGATTCTCATTTAAAATATGTGGAAAATTCAGAAAAGCGTGGAAGACATTAATAATGTGAAATCATATGATGTCATGATTGAAGTTGAACGAGTTTAAAAATTTGGTTCAGAATTATTTATACCTGCCGATCAAGATAATATGAAGGAGGATTTTAATGATTATTATAGATCAACATTCTCTATTTAACTAGGGACAACACAGATGTATCGTGGTCTCTAGGGGATCATTTGATGGGACAACAAGAAGAAGAATATTTCTGAGTATACATAAAAGTTCCTTGTATTTCAACAACTGAAGGTTGAATGAAATATGTCTAATGGGATGATGCAAAAACAACTCATACCAACATGGAAGTGGGAGGACATCACCATGGGTTTTTTTCAATGGACTTCCAATGATATCTAGAGGAAACAATGCTATATGAGTCATTTTGGATAATTTTACAATGATATATCACCTTATAAAAATATGATAGGACGTTTTATTTGATAAAAATCCATGGATATATATCAAATATGTGGTAAGGATACATTGAGTTCCACTATCTATTGTATCCGATAGAGAACCGAGATTCACCTCGATATTCTGGAAACGTATCTAACATGCTCTAACCATAAAACTAAGCATCAGTATGGCCAATCTTCATCAAAATGATTTCAAATATGAGAAAACTATTCAAAAATATATATGATATGCTGAAGTATTGTTATATAGTCTTACAAGGATAATGGGACCAACATCTTCCACTAGTCTAATTCTTAGACAACACTAGTATCAACATAAGCATCCGAATGGAACCATACAAAGCCCTTTATTGGAAATAGTGAAGATTATTGGAATGTTGGGATGAAGTCAGTGAGTATATGATTATTGGACTGGAAATGGTTAATGAAATGTTGGATAGGGTGGAAACCATTCCACATAACATCAATTAATACTAATGTTGAAAAATGATTTATGAAAACAATTAATGATGATACCGTGAGTTCAATGTTTGTTAAGTCATATTTCTATGCATATCTCCATGGAATAAGGTCATAGGGGTTGGGAAGAAAGGAATGTTATGTCCTAGGTACATCAACCCCTTTGATATTCGTGATCGTGTTTTACCTATGTCCAATCGACTACCACTTCCACATACCATGTCCATAGCACACAATGTCTTCCATGTATCCATGCTATAGAAGTAAATACTAGATCATTCACATGTACTCTCTTTAGAGGTGGTACAGTTGGAGAATGACCTTTCTTATGAGGAGCAGCCATGGAAGATCTTGAATCATAGAGATAATGTACTACATAAATAGACTACTCACCTGGTCTTTTTAATAGGGTGGTACCATAAGTACAAAGAGGAAACATGGGAACTAGTGGAGGTAATGGAGGAATGTACATGCACATATTCTTGTCTTATAATGTTATAAAAAATTTATATAGAGAAATTTCATAAGGTGGAATAATGTACCGACCCATTGTTTCATCAATAGAAATAATCTTATTATAATTATGTCATATAATCCTTTGAAATCACAACACAATGAGAAACTATGTACTATGTGACGTTTAAGCATAATATTGTCACTTTTGACTTTTGAATTTCTTAAATTTGAGAGACATGATTGTGATAAGTATGTTGTTTGGTGTCAGATGAGAAAAAATAAAAATTTTAGTGAATAGTAACCCACCCTTATGAATAAGAACCTAACCTTAAGAACATTAATATGAATTTTATGAATATAAAATAGTTTAATGAATTGATGAACTCACCCTTGAATTTATAAAAAATATTTAGGCATCTTTATATAAATAATTTTACTATAGAAAAAGTTTTGGTATTTTTTTAAGTCATAAATATTTAACAAAAATTAATTAATTAATTTAAAATAGAATATATTTTCATAAAATGTGTAAATAAAATACTTTTTTGTGTCTTATGTTTTTATGATAATTTTATAATACCATATGTAATGTTTGAAATCATTATAAAATAAGTTATTGTTTTAAAATCTATATTTTTCATGAAAATTATTATTTTAATTAAATATTAAATTAATAATATTTAGAAAAATATTTTTGAAAAATGGTTTTCATTTTTATATTCTTCACAATGAAAAATTCTTAGGGTGATTTTTTTGGTTTTTTCTAAAATACATAAAAATTTTATGAATAGTAAAATTTGATAATTCGCCATAAATGATAGAACCTAATTATATGCATCATGCTTGGGTGATGGATGATGTATGCGCCTTGTGTTAAAAATAACATGAACATGATACTATTATTTTCATTTAATAATAAACATTAATTTTCTTATGGAAAAATAATAAATCAATGTTTAAAATATTATGAAACCCTCCTCCCCTCCACTATAAAAACCACCAAAACGTCCCTCTTCTATTCACTATTATATAGACATTTTCCTTCCCTAATGATAGTCCAAATATATCCCCAAGTCCATTCCACATGTCCATAATCCTTTGGTCTCTTTAAAATACCAATTCTTCTCTCGCTAATAGGCTCTCAAGGAATATTAAATCAAGAGGTAAATTCCACGTTTCTTTTATTTCTCTTTCGTTTCTTGTTCATTGTTCGATTTTCATTCCAATACTCCCCTCAACCAAATGGTATGACAACTCAATTACCATATATGTACTATAATGTCGTTATGCTAATGGGATAATTCAGTATCTTCTCTCCTTTACCCTTATTTTAAAAAAATAAATGAAAACACCATCTGACATGTGTTAATTTATCACATTCAAGGATGATGATTTATCAAATTCTAGAATCATATTCAATTATAGTAATGGAAAAAATTATTTGGATGAACCAAAATATTAAATATGTATTTTATCTTATATGTTTTGGTTGAATCCTTTTTCACACATAATATTAAATAATAATACAGGACAAGTTAATTATGAGAGAAATCGCCAAATTAATCCAAGAACATATCATTAATGATTTATATAATGATTCACCAACAATACAAATAACCAAATGATTTTTATAACCATGTAATATTCAGGATTTAACTACTGTTATATAACATATATTCTTTAAAAACACTTTCATCATACATGTTTATCTGAACATGATTATAAGTGACCTGATAATTAAAACTATGGAAGAAAATGAAAGAAAATAATGGAATTAAACATATTAACTCCTTAAAAAGGACATGGATTAAATTTATAAATCTATACTAAATCAATAAAATTTAGTGGTTCCCCTAGAATTATTAAATAATTAACCTAATTTTGTTATTCTGTTCATTATGATGAAGCAAAAAACATCATTGGACTTAATGTAAGGGATCCTCTATATCTCACATTTATTCAATATTTTCATCTATGTTATGTACCTTTAAAAATAATTCTTAATGTTATATTATGATTTCACACCTTCCTCATACATCAATAATGATGTATGAATTATGGGAAACCGATTTTCATAGTTATTAATCCTTCCAATGTACACCTGATATCATGCCAATATTTTGTACAGGATTCTACCTCAATAACCCGTATACCTTCGAGTTTCTCTATATTTATTTCTACCCATATGATGTTATCTATTCAGACTATATACATATAATAATTTTTTTTACACTCACCAAAATCAAGTATAAAGATACATTCATCCTTATCTTTTAGGGATGTATAGTTTTTGTGGATTCCTTCCTCAGTACTTTACGATAAGAAATCCAGTTTTTTGGGAACTACATGAATACATAAAAATTAACATGTCAACCATACCGTATGTTTTAATCAAACATTGATATTATAGATAATGTTTTTTTTATTATGAAAATCATCTTTTATATCTTAGGGTTTTTTCTATAAGATTTTTTTATTTTCTGTTTTACATTCTTGGTAGTGTTTTCCATAAAATCTCAAATAAACATTTTGATGCTAAAAATTATGAAATTATCTTTTAAAATGATTCCATTTTTGATTGATGTCACGTACCATTATATATGCCTATTTTAACCTATTAATTTCCATGTCTGTTCTAATTATTTTTTTTCGTGGACACTTTTAATTTAAACCCATTCATTATGATTTATAACAAGATTATGTTTCCTATTTCATTCAATGGGTGACATTGTGTTTATGCTTGTTTGTGTATGATTTTATAAGTGGATGGAATATTCATGAACCTGTTAAAATTGGTGCACCCAGATAGAGATCCACTACATTGGGAAAACATTAGTCTCATGAGATGTTATGTGCAACGGTCTTGGTCGTTTCCCTTAATAGGTTATACAATGTGTAACAGCCTTGGTATTCCACCTTGAATTGTGAGCCAATATGTGAAACAATCCTTGAATCATGATAATTTCATGATATATATTTCTTCCACATTACTATGAGTACATGTTTATATGATATCATGTTTATATTTTATGATTTCATGTGTTCCATACCGTTTATTTTCATTATTCCATGCCTTCTAACCCATGAGTCAATGTTTTAATAGTATGAATTTTCCTTTACATGGATTTTAGCTCATACGTGCATTCAAGAGTTCCATGTGGTAACCATTGTAGATATTATGGCTGAATGTAATTTAGTATCTCTCTATAATGAATAAGTAAAAAATAGTTTGTTAGTCCCATGATTTATATTTTATGTACATAGTCATCAAACACCCAAGACATCATGATCTCTAGCTTATATTCTACTGTATATTTTTTCTTAAAATTGTGTAATGTTATTAGTAAAAGGATAGTGTCTTTATACACATTGTATCCACCTTGACATGGCATGGCCATAAACAGTTTGACTAACTCTAGTCTAGATAATAAAGAAAATATTTCTGCAACATCAATACCTTCAATATGTGAATATCCTTTACAGAAAAACCTTTCCTTATTTATGATTACATTTCCCAGGTCATCAAATTTATTTTTGAAAACACCTTTCGTACAAAACAAATAGTGATTTTTAGGTCTCTAAACTATGAACCAAGTTTAGTTCTTATGAATCTGACCCAACACGTAATTCATGACATTAAACCATGATTCATCCTTTTCAGCTTCTTCAAATGATGATAGTTCCACAGAAAATAAGATTGCATATTGTTCATTATTAATCATTCTCATTATCTGTGTGGGAGATGTCCAATCCAACATAAGGTTTGATTGGTCAATTTATACTCTTTAGTTTCACCTATGAGGTGCAATAGAAATTTTTTAGCAATTGTTTCCCCTCTAGAATCTTCTTCTGATTCAACATCATGATGTAATTCTTGATTTTTTTCACATATTACTCAACTATTGTATTTGTATTTTTCTGATTTCTACATTATTCCTTATATTCTACCACATCAAAAAATCAATATCTTGAAGAATTTGTCATTTTTTCTTCAATGATCATCACATCACTACTTTCTACAAATTTTTCAAGACGTTTATTGAAACATTGTAAGCTTAACTATTCATTGAATATCCAAAGATTATTCCATCATCTATAGAGTCTTTGTAGTCCTCATGATTTCTTTCATTTTATTGGATAAAATTTTACATCTGAAAACAAAAAAAAACTTTAACGAGGGCTTCCTTCCATTCCACAACTCATAGGATGTTTTCATTTTACCCATATAAATCCATGATTAGTTTTTCATATAATCTAAATCTTGAAAAACAACATTCTAGTAATGGTGAGAGATATGACTATCAATTAGCATAGTTATTATCATTATATTTACCAATCAATTTTGCTTCTCAACAAATCCATATTATTTTGGGGTTCTCAAGGAATCCACCTGATATTTTATTCCATGGTTCTCTAGTTACTTTTTAAACTCAATGGATGTGTACTCCTCTCCATTATCACACCAAATAACATTGATTTTCCATCTAGTATCATTATCACCTATTTAGTGATAACTTTTCATGAAATCACGCACTAGCCTTTTCTTATTTATAACCACCACAAAATCCATTCTAATATAATAATCAATGAAATGTACGAAGTACATTTTTCTCTATATTCTATCAACATTTATTGGACCACATACATCGGTATGATTTAGATCAAATAGATTTTATGCTCTTTCCTTTTTTGGTTGATATGAACATCACAACAACTTTCAGTGCATGAAAGCATCACATGTCTTCTCCTATTCATGCTTCGGATTTGGGATATCTGTGAAAACCATCAGTTTAGATATCTCATCCATATCTTTTTTATTGATGTGACCAATCCTTTAGATATATAAATTGTTTTCTTCTTCAACTTTCATGAAACAAATGTTCTCCTTATTATCAACCTGATTTATGTTTCTATTTTTTATGCATAAATTCATGGGATAATTCCATGTTCTTCATTTTATAATTCACCCCATTTGATTGAATTTCACTATATTTCCTAAGTAACAATGTTGGCTCGCACTCATGATTTTATGAACCATCCCATCAACATAAATAACTTATGTATTATTTATCTCACCATTGGCCAGTTCAGTACTTCCACTACCATAAATATTCAAAGCCACCATCATAACCAAATATCACTGTATAATCCACCATATTCATGATATTCATCAATAATTCTACATTTATCAACCTATGGGATGATAATCCATTATCAAAAATCCATGTGTTTATATTCATGGTAGTATTGAGATCAACTACTACAATGTTGTATTTTACAATTTTCATATTTTTCTTATAAGAAGTATTAGATTGGTTGAATGATAAGGATGGACATTGATGACTCTCTTCCATCTGATTACGTTTTTTATACTTATATTCTTTTTCTAGGAATGAAAATGTGTCTGTAAGAGCAACTACATCTTGTTGGATAGTATTAAACTATCTCTTAGTTCTATATGAATTGATGTTTTCATTCTTCTTCCTGTAATCAAAAACTATATAGACAATGTTATAATAGTTAAATCAATATCCATAGAAACTATTTTTCCTATAATAATTTTGATATGAATTAATGATCCATTGTTGATTTCAAATATCATCCCCATTTGTGTAACTACATATCTCTTCATAGTATGAAATGTTATGTCTTAGATAGCCATAGAATTGAAATTTTATAAGAGGGAATGTTTTGTCACTAATATTACTTGTCATGTAAATTTATTTAGGAGGGTATTTTGACTACCAATAAACTTTGTATGCATGAAAATAATTTTTAGTTTTACTTTTTATTATAAATTAGGGTTTCTTCTACCAAAATTCATGTGAATTTTCATCATTTCCAACATTCATCATTGCTTTATTTTGAATCATTTTATTCTCATATTTCGATGTTTCAATATCACAACCAATGTCACTATTACTATCATGACCCATACTTGGGGCCCGTGCCATGACTACCCCAAGCCCTCCTTCCATAGGCCAGGGGCGGGCGACTACCACAATAGCCGTAAATCGCGAAATGAGGGAAGGCATTGCCTTTATAAAAGAAAACAAACACCACAGAGAAAGAATGAAGAACTAAACACTAAGTAAAACTGGGTACAATAGTATGTGCATAATAGTAAGTGGGGCATAATACATACCCAAAATAAAAGTAAAGTACAACTAGAAATAAAGTATAGAAACTGAAAAGAAAAGCAGCAACTCCGATCTGTCCACTGGAAATCCCACATGAATGGTGGGTACAGATAGCCTCCACAGCTCCTCGGGTCCAGCCATCTGCTCCGTGTATGTCCCTCCCAGTGGTCCGACTCCGGGTACCAACTTGCTCCACAAGCCGCAACAACGATCACTCTTGTCAATCGTCTGCATCCAACACAATGTAGTGCAGGCATTGCCCATGCATGAGTGAGTATAAGCTACTAAGTAGGGACCCCGAGACCCCCGAATGTCTCCCAGAATCCACAAATTATAATCCACAATGGAATGATACAATCATGAAGTAACAACCAACACTACTTAGGTATACGCACATACATGTACCTAAGTCAGCAATTCCAGTTCGGCTCCAACTTTCGAGCCCAATTTCGATCTAGTCTACACAGGATTGCACAATCCAATCCACACAGAATAACACCACCCAATCCACATAGGAATAAAAGTCAATAATATCGATGATATTGATTGAATAGTCATGACTGAGATCACATAGGTATACTTATTCGTAAGATGATAGGGATGATCAGATGTAGCCACTAATTCATCAAAGTTGTCAGACCCATGTAGGATACAAGACCAGCTTAGCTGTCTGACCCACAAAGGATACAAGACTAGCTACTCTGCCAAAACCACATAGGATACAAGTACAGAGTCAAATACTATCGGACCCATGTAGGATACAAGAACAGTATTACTTCCGGACTCACATCAGATACAAGAACATTAGTCATCACCGTCGAACCTAGATGGGATATCAGAACGGTCTTCATCGCTGCCGAACCCACGGAGGATCCTAGTACAGTTTTCATCACTGCCGAACCCACAAAGGATTTCAGTGACGTCGTCGTTGTTGCCGAATCCACTGATGATTTCAGTGCAGTCGTCGTCGCAGCCAGCTCTAGGGTTCCCGCACACAGCATGCTCATTTCCAGGAGGGTCCGCTCCACGAGCCAAGGGGTAGATACATCAACTAACACATAGTCCAGATTTGATGTATCCCAATGTTCTGTCTTGTTGATAGGAACACAACACGATAGACGACACATCAATCGGACGACCGGTCTGAGAGTTATTGGCTTTTTCATCTTAGGGGCCTGGTTGGTTTTTAAGTCAAAACCAACCCGACCATACTCCAAATGCATCCAAAACTTGAGTGGAGTAATCCAAAAGTTCCGTCTCACTAAGAGGAATCTTACAAAGTTGACGACATGTCAATCGGACGTCCGGAGCTCAGGTTATTGGTGTTTCTACTCCGATGGCCCGGTTGGTTTAATGTTCGAACCAACCCAGCCGTAGCCAAAGATCTTCAAAACCCATAGTGTATTATACCGAAACGACCGCCTCAATCCAAGAATCGCATCTCAACTGATGTTCCATCGATTAGAGGTCTGTATCCCATGTTAGGGGCGTTTGAACGAACATGTCCATTTTTAGGGGTTTTGGGCCCGCACCGACCCGGCCCGAGACCCCCTGGGTCTGCCCAAACCAGGTCGACCTGACCCGGGTCCGGGTCCGGCACATCAGGGTGCGGCCCGGCCCGCCCGGTGCGGCCCGGCGCGGGCGACCCGGCCCGGCACAACCGGTCCGGCCCGGTGAGCGTGCCGAGTGAGTGCGGAAGACGGGAGTCGCCACCCCTTCAGACTGAACGATGGACACGTGGCGGTTCCTCGCTACCGCATTGACCGGGGGTTCAAACCCACTTTTTTCCAAATCTAGCCGGCCGTAACAGCCGGCCAGTGTACCATGTGGGACCGTTTGGTCCCGCCATCCATGCACCGTCAGCCAGTGGTTATGGCCACCACTCCCTGCTCTGACGCGGCTAAAGGTCACGGCCTTGGTCTGACCGGCGGGGCGCCATGGCGCCGCGCCCCTCCACTGCGGCCCGCTCTAGCCGTATCCTCTTTTGGCCTCAACAGCACTACGCGACAGTGCCTTGCTTCTTTGACCCGTTCCTCCTCATTTCTGTGCGGTGTCGTTGCACTGTGTCGCCTTCGTTCGAGCCGCAATGAATACAACAACAAAGGGGGTAGAGGGTTGGCCGTGTTCGTGTGGTCCGGACCCCTCCCGTTAATTTGATATCAAGTGGATATAGAATTTGACATTGGACAGCAAAGAATATTCATGAACAAAATCAAACCCCTACCTCGAAGAAGTCGTCGAACGAGGTTCGTCGCAGGAAAAAGATGTCGTGGAAGATGGCATTGCAGAATGAGGCTCCGTAAGCATCATCGGTGTTCGCCCCATGGAGGATGTGGCGCATTGTCATTATCCAAAGAATGCATCTCTCACTAGCTACAGAGAGGAGAGGAGACGGTACGACGATCTCCCCTTGCGGTGACAGAGTTCTTCGTCTCAGACTCGGCATTCTTTGCGAAGAAGATGAAGTTCTTCAAGGATAGTGTATTTTCTCTCCAATCCTTCTCGCACAAAAATTCAATAAAATAAGGATTCCCTTATTTAATTACTCATGCGAACCTTTTCAAAACTCAAAAATGAATTCACCAAATTAATTAACGTGTGTTTCCAAATAAAAGAGGCATTTTATTGGCATGTAAATTAATTTGGAGGAGATATCAAATAATTTCTCTAGGGGAAAAAATAAATATGTTGTTTAATGGGGTGTTAGGAATTCTAAGGAGGTGGGGGCCTGTGTGGGCCCCACCCCAACTTCCCACATCTTCCCTCCCATAACACATAAACCACCAGTAATGAAACAGAAAAAATTGTAAAAAAACATTTTATTCCTCACATTTTTTAACCTCTCCTCCTGAGCAAACGCAACCCAAAAAATGGTGCTCTTAAGCCAAAACCAGCACTGTGGTTTCATCGGTGCCCTCAGATTTTGATTCCGAGCACTGGTTCAAAAGTTAGGAAAACCCGCTCGTTCATTCCCTGAACGTACCCGAGCTAAATATCGGAAAATGATTCAGGGAACACCGGGCCTCAGAATCAGGTGCCGTCAGAAACTGCGTACTCGAAAAATCCAAAGGAAATTAAAAAAATTCCTTGAAATTTACGGGTCTTTACATTACTCCCACATCAAGACTTTACGTCCCCGTAAATATACATCAAAAACTAGGGAAACAAATGAGGGTACTGAGCACGCATCTGAGCCTCCCGCTCCCAAGTGCTCCCCTAGAGGTTTCCATGTTGCCATCCGATGCGCACTAGAGGAATCAACAACCCATGTAGGACCCACTTCTGTCAATCCTTGATCTCCACAGAGACCTCCACAAAGGTCTCCCCGTCATCAATGTCTAGCTCCCCATGATTGATGATATGCATCGGGTCGTGTACGTATCTCCTCATCTGAGATACGTGGCAGATGTCATGCACTCGGTGCAACTGAGTTGGTAGAGCCAGGCGATAAGCTACCTCCCCTATCCTGATGAGAACTTGGAATGGTCCGATGATGCACGGAGATAGCTTTCCGCCCCGACCAAATCTCAGTAATCCACATCGAGGTGAGACCTGCAAGAAAATGTGGTCGGCATCCTCAAACTCTAGTGGTCTCTGCCTCCTATCAGCATAAGACTTTTGTCGGCTCTGAGCTATCCCCATCCGCTCATGGATGACATGGACCTTCTCTATCGTGGCCTGGACCATCTCCAGTCCCACAAGTGCTGACTCCCTAGGGGCTTTCCAGCACAACGGTGATCTGTAAGGTCGGTCGTACAATGCCTCGAATGGTGCCATCCCGATGGAGGAGTGGTAGCTTTTGTTGTAGGAAAACTCCACCAAGGGTAGGTTGTACTCTCTGCTATGACCAATGTTGTGGACACATGCACGGAGAATGTCCTCGAGAGTCTGAATGGTCTTCTACATCTGGCCATCTTTCGGCGGGTGAAAGGTGGTGCTCAGACGTAGCTGCGTCCCGAATTCCTCCTGCAAACCCTTCCAAAGCCGGGAAGTAAAGTGAGCATCTCGATCAGAGATGATAGATGATGGAACACGAAGAATCCATACTATATCCCGAACGTAGAGGCGTCCCAATATCTCAACTAAGCCCTTCTCTCAAATGGGTAAAAAGTGGGCCGACTTGGTGAGTCGGTCGACAATCACCCAAATGGAGTTGTGACCTCCGGAAGTACGTGGAAGTCCAGTCACGAAATCCATATATATTTCCTCCAAATTCCACTCCAAGACCTCCAAGGGTTGTACCATGCATGTTGGTACCTTGTGCTCTGCCATCACTTGCTGGCAGGTGAGGCATCAAGAAACGAAATCTCCTACAACCTTTTCATACCCGGACACCAGTGTTGTCGTCTGAGATCCTAGTACATCATCACCACTCCTGGATGTACCTCTAGAGGGGAAGTGTGAAACTCCCTCAGCACCTCCTCCTGTAAAGTAGTTGGTACCATTGTATGTCCTCTATAAAGGATGACCTGCTCTCCTCCCACATAGAATCCATGAGGTGCTTCTCCTGAGGATATCTGTGCATGCCGCGTCTCACAGTCAACGTCCCCATGCTGTGCCTCTCTGACCTGCTGAAGAAGTGGAGGAGTGACTGTGATTGAGTGAAGAAAGACTGCTCCATCTCTATCCACGAAGGATATCTGCAAAGCGGCTAGATGCTTTGTCGACTTCCCATGTAGCTGAATTTCCATCCTCCTACTGAGAGAATCAACTACTACATTCCACTTTCCAGGACTATATACTATCTCAAAGTCATAGTCCTGGAGGAACTCGAGTTGTCGCCACTGTCTCATGTTCAGGTCCTTCTATGAGGGGATGTACCTAAGACTCTGGTGGTTAGAATAGACTGTAAAGCGCTCGCCCATCAGATAGTTCCGCCACATCTTCAGATTGAAGACCACTACTGCTAACTCTATGTCATGGGTAGCGTAGTTCAGCTCGTGCTTCTTCAACTTTCGTGATCCATAGGTGATCACTGACCACTCCTACATCAGGAAACACCTGAGTCCGGTCCCTGATGCATCTCAGTAGACTACGTACCCTACTCCCTCCTCTGGTAGCCTCAATATGAGTGTGCGGGTCAATCTCTGTCTCATCTCCTGGAAGCTCTGCTGACATTTATCTGACCACACAAAGTGTTTTCCATTCTTATTCAATGATAAATGTGGTGTCGAAACTCTAGGGAAGTTTGGAACGAACCTCTGGTAGTATCCATCCAATCCCAGGAAGCTTCATACCTCTGTCACGCTCCTCGGTGGATCCCAAGCTTGCACTACCTCGATCTTCGCAGGATCCACTGGAACTCCTGCCTCAGAGATGACGTGTCCCAATAAGTGGACCTCACGTATCCATAATCGACACTTCAAGAGCTTACAATAAACTGGTTCTCTCGGAGTGTGTCATGTACAACCCGCAAGTGGTAGGCGTGCTCCTCCTTAGTGGTCGAGTATATAAATTTGTCGTCAATGAAGACCATAGAAAATCGATCGAGGTAAGGCTGAAAGATCATGTTCATGAGTCTCATGAACACTGATAGGGCATTGGTTATGCCTAAAGTCATAACCATGATCTCATAGTGGCCATACCGATTTCTAAAGGCCGTCTTCTGCACGTCCTCATCTCGAACTCTGAGTTGATGATAGCCTGACCTGAGGTCTATCTTCAAGAACCATCGTGCTCCCTTGATCTGATCGAAGATTTCATCAATCCTCGGTAGTGGATACTTGTTCCTAACATTCCCCTGGTTCAAGCGATGATAGTCGACACACAGTCGCAAGCACCCATCCGCCTTCTTGGTGAACAATATCAGGGAAGCCCAGGGTAAAACACTGGGTCAGATGAATCCCTTGCCCTGCAAGTCATCCAGCTGTACCTGTATCTCTCGAAGCTCAGCGGGATCCATCCAATATGATGGAGTGGATATCGGGGCTATCCTGGGGTACAAGTCAATATAATAGTCTACCTCTCTGCGAGAAGGTAGTCCTGGATCATCGTCAGGAAAAAAGTCTGCATACCGATCCACCACTACAGGAAAACTCGGACTTCGCACGTCAACCACTCCTAGGATGAGGCTAGACAACTGATGAGTGATCGGATGTCCTCTCCACTGTGTGAGTCCATCCTACACTACTATGGATCCCTTCTCACTGGTGAAGGTGAACCTGCTACCATCGGTGCGGACACACCGCACTTTGCACCTGATACAGTCGACCTGAGCATGGACTGTAGATAACCAATCCATGCCCAAGATGGCGTCTTATGGCCTCGACGCCACTACTAGATGATCCCAAAAAAAGTTGAAATCGAGTCTGCTCCCATAGGCATCTCAAGTCGTAAGGATCAAGCCAACAGATCTGTCGGAATCTCCAAGATCCGAACAAGGGAAGTGGAAATTAATGAATGACTCGCTCTTGTGTCTATAAGAACTGCAGCAAGGGTGGTGTAGAAATAGATAGTACCTCAAACCATCTCTGGTGTGCCATGATTGTAGGCCTCCACTACCTAAAGCTGAGCCTGTCTCTGCCCGCCAACTCCCTGTGATCGGGGTGAACCTCCTGGTGGTGGTGGTGGTGGTGGTAAAGCCTCAAAGCGTCTCCCACCACCTGCTGCTTGGCCAGCTCCTCTGCCTCGTCCGCCTGCTCTCTACAAAATTCCATGGTCGACCCTCTGAATCTGCCTGGGTGGCGCCTCAACCGTCTGTTTCTCCTCTGCACGGTGGGTCGGTTAGTCACGAGTCATGGGGCCCTTCCCGCCACATGCGTAACAGTGTCTGCTCCTCGGAAGGCTAGCTCTGCGCCGTGTTCCCCACGCCTCTGAGCCAGTGTCCTAAGGTCGTCTGCCTACTGGTCTGGTCTGCCTGGACACCTGTGATGTCTGTCAACAGCCAGTTGTAGAAGACTCTACTATGTGTTACCCTATGGTAGGACTCTCTGCTGGTGTAGGATCTGTAAGAAATCTCTCTATGAGAAGGGCTCGCTCCAAAACTCCCGTCTGCGTTGGAATGCTGAGGGAGATCATCGATGCCCTGATATCATTCCTCAGTCCCTACTCGAAGGTCCGAGACTGGATGAATGGGTACCGTACCATTTCTTTTGAATAGTGTGAGAGATCGGTAAATCTCGCTGAGTACATGGCCACTGTCATGCTGCCCTGCCGTAACTGTAGTAGCTCCTAAGTATGCACCGCACGGAGTGTGGCTGGGATGAACTCTGAGCGGAAGAGGCTCTCAAATTCAGTCCAAAGGAGAGATGTATCTTCTTGCACCTAGAGCATCAAACTCCACCATCATCCTGCTGCCGTGTGCTGGAGGTTCGCTACACGGATCACCATGAGGTCAGCTAGTGTCCCCACTAACCTGAAAACTCGAACAACAGCCTCCAGTGAATCCTCGGCTGCCTGAGGGTCTGTCTCCCTACAGAACATGGGCGGTCTATGATGCTGAAACTTGTGTAGTGCACTAAGGAGACATTCACTCTAAGTGTCTAGGGCTGGTGGCATCGGTGGAACAGCGGGTAGAGGTACCGCTGGTGCCTCCACTGTAAAAGGGCCCTACACCGAGGCCTCGTCAATCTGTGGGTTTTCGTCTCGCACAATGCTCTGAAATCCGAAGTCAGGGTCCTGGTGTATGGATACATCAGCCGCTGCACCAACACTGGACTCCCTGGACTAATAACCACACTCAATACCCTTAACACTATTGCTTCACACAGAAGAACGATTAGGGTCCTGAGTTCTGCGGTGGAACCTAACTCCTCTGATACCAATTTGACATGACCCATCCTCGGGGACCATGCCGTGACTACCCCAATCCCACCATCCATAGGCCAGGGGCTGGCGACTAGCACCAAAGCTGTAAACCCCGAAACTAGGGAAGGAATTTCATTTATAAAAGAAAACAAACACCATAGAGTAAGCAAGTAGAACTATACACTAAGTAAAACTGGGTACAATAGTAAGTGCGGAAAAGTTAGTGGGCCAGAATACAAACCCAAACTAAAAGTAAAGTAAAACTGGAAAGAATGTAAAGCAACTGAAAAAAAAGCAGCAACGTCAAGCCGTACACTGGGAATCCGACCTGAATGGTGGGTACAGATAGCCTTCTCAGCTCCTCGGGTCCAACCGTCCACTCCACGTATGTCCCGCCCAGTGGTCCGCCTACTGGTACCGACTTGCTCCACAAGCCTCAACCACGATCATCGATGTCCGTCATCTAGATCCAACACAACATAGTGCGGGAATATCCTGTGTAGGGGTGAGTATACGCTACTCAGAAGGGACCCTGAAACCCCAGAAGGCTCCCAGAATCCACAAAGGATAATCCAAAAAGGTAAGATACAATCAAGAAGTAACAACCAACACTACTTAGGTATATTCCCATAAATATATCTAAGTCAGCAATTCTAGTTTGGATCCAACTTCCGAGCCCAAGTTCTATCTAGTCCACACATGATAGCACAATCCAATCCACACAAGATAACACAACCCAATTCACATAGGAAAGCAAGTCAATCATATCGAAGATATTTATTGAATAGTAAAGACTCAGCTCACATAGGTATACTTCTTTGTAAGACGATAGTGATAATCAGATTTGGCCACTGATTCATCTAAGATGTCGGACCCACGTAGGATACAAGACCAGCTAAGCTATCAGACCCAGAAAAGATACAAGACTAGCTAATCTGCCGGACCCACATATGATACATGTACAGAGTCAAATACAACTGGACTCACGTAGGATACAAGAACAATAGTCCTGCCGGACCCACATAGGATACATAACAGTAGTCATTCCCATCGATCCCATGGAGGATTGTATGTACGGTCGTCCTCAATGTCGAACCCATGGAGGATCCTAGTACAGTCATCGTCACAGCCGAACCCACAGAGGATTTCAGTGCAGTCGTCGTCGCTGCCGAACCCACGGAGGATTTCAGTGCAGTTGTCGTCGCAACCCGCTCTAGGGTTCCCACACACAACATGCTCATTTCTGGGAGGGTCCGCTCCATGAGCCAAGGGGTTGATACATCAACTGACATGTAGTACGGAGTTGATGTATCCCAAAGTTCTGTCTCATCGATATGAACTCAACACGACAGATGACGCGTCAATCGGACGCCCTGTCTGAGAGTTATTGGATTTTTCATCTCAGGGGCACGGTTGATTTTTAAGTCAAAAACAACCCGACCGTACTCCTACTGTGTCCAAACCTTGATCGGAGTAAGCCAAAAGGTCTATCTCACTAAGAGGAATCCAAAAAAGTCGACGACATGTCAATCGGACGTCCGAAGCTCAAGTTATAAGTGTTTCTGTTCCGAGGGCCCGGTTGGTTTTGTGTTCGATCCAACCCATCCATAAAAAAAGATCTCTGAAACCCTGAGTGAAATATACCAAAATTATTGTCTCAATCCAAGGATTTCATCGCAACTGACAGTGCATCGATCAGAGGTCTGTAGCCCAAGTTACGAGCATTTGAACAAACCTGTCCGTTTTTAGGGGTTTGGGGCTCGGAACGACCCGGCCTGAGACACCCTTGGTCGGCCTGAACCGGGTCGACCCGACCCGGGTTTGGGTCCGGCCCATCAGGGGGCGGCCCGGACCGGCTGGCGCGGCCCGGCCCGGTGCGGGTGACCCGGCCCGGTGACGACGCCGCGCGCCGCACGAGCGCGGAAGGGTGGTGCCGCCACCCCTATGGATAGAATGGCGGACCCATGGGGGGTCTGCCCTGCCGCGTTGACTGGGGTTTCAAACCCCTGGTTTTCCGGATCTGTCCAGTCGTAACGTCGGCCAGTGTACCAAGCGGGACCAGTTAGTCCCACCCTCCTTGCGCTGGTAGCTTGCGGTTCCGGACGCCGCTTCCTGCTCCGCGGCGGCCATAGGCCACGACCTTGGTCTGACCGGTGCGGCGTGACAGCGCAGCACCCCTCCACTGCGGCCCGCTTCGACCGCGGCCTCTTTCGGCCTCAACGGCGTGGCCCAACGATTCCATTCTTCTTCACCCCGTTCCTCCTCATTTCCACGAGGTGTCGTTGCACCGTTCTGCCTTCGTTCGAGCCGCAACGAATACAACAACAAAGGGGGAGGAGGGTTGGCCGTGTTTGTGCGGTCCGGACCCCTCCCATTAATTTGATATCAAGTGGCTAATTAATTTGACATTGGATGGAAAAGAATATTCCAATAAAAAATCAAACCCCTACCTCGAAGAAGTCGTCGAACGAGGTTCGTCGCAGGAAAAAGATGTCGCGGAAGACGGAGTCGTGGAACGCGGCTCCGAAAGAGTCATTGGTGTTCACCCGATGAAGGATGTGGCACATCCTCATTCTATGAAGAAGGCATCTCTCACCGGCTATGGATAGGAGAGGAGATGGTACGATGATCTCCTCTTGTGGTGACGGAGTTCTTCGTCGTTGACTCGGCGTTCTTCGCGAAGAAGATGATGTTCTTCAAGGCTCGTGTATTTTCTCCCCAATACTTCTCTCACAACCATTCAATAAAATAAGGCCTCCATTATTTTATTACTCATGCCAACATTTTCAAAATTCAAAAATGAATTCACCCAATTAATTAACGTGCGTTGTCAGATTAATGTGCCATTTTATTTGCATGTAAATTAATGTGGAGGAGAAATAAAATAATTTCTATTGGCGGAAAAATAAATGGGGTGTTTAATGGGGTGTTAGGAATTTTTAGAAGGTGGGGGCTCATGTGGTCCCCACCCCAACATCCTCACATATTCCCTCCCATAACACATAAACCACCAGTGAAGAAATAAAAATAAAATTGTAAAACAATTTTTATTTTTATTCCTCACATTTTTTTAACATCTCCTCCTGATCAAACGCAACCCAGAAAAAGGTCCTCTTAAGAAAAAACCGGGACTGCGGTTTCATTGGTGCCCTCAGATTTCTATTTCGAGCACCGGATCAAATGTTAGGAAAACCCACACATTCATTCATTGAACGTACCCGAGCTAAACTTCGGAAAATTAATCTGGGCCTCTGAATCAGGTGTCGTCAGAAACTGCATACTCGTAAAATCCCAAAGAAATTAAAAAAAAATTCCTTGAAATTTACGATTCCTTACAATTACCCATACACAAAGTTCGTTTCTCACATGAAATCATTTAAACACAATCTGAATAATTCCAAGATCTCTACTAAAACTCAGAATATTAGAATTCTCATAATTTTAATTTATTCTTTTTTTCTTTTAATATTGATTCCCTTTTGAGTTTACACTTTAGAGTAACAACTTCTTCCTCTATAACTTCAGTAGTCTTGGACATCTCTTCAAGTCCAAATGTAAGGTCCTTGGTGACATTTCCTAGTTATTGAATTATATATTTTAGTTCGACTATATTTACTATTCTCTCATGGATTGATGACTATACGTTAAAAAATTATTCTTCTAATTAATTTACATCATCATGCTGATCAACATATTTTTGATGATTCTACCATAATTGTTCTCCACTTCTTGCATCTCATACATTTATTCTAAAACCTCCAAAAATAAAATGTATGTTTCAAAAAGGTATCAACATTATTTGTAAAAAGAATATCTCCAACATTAAATTCCGATGGTTCAATTATTTCAATTGTATTGATCATGGATGTAAGGTTTCAAGAATCAAATTCTTCTTTTTTCCCTAAAATAATTCATTGTCATTCTTTTATTCCTCACAGATAATCTTTTGGAGTAATTTCTTTCCAGATATGAATTCTCTCATTTTGAGAGTCCATTTTTTAAGGTTTTTAATTTATATGATTTTTCATTCATCATCTTCAAACATTATTGGGCACCATGTGGTAATTTTGCAAACCCTTCTACATTAAATAAAATCCATATCTATCTTTACTTAAAATTTCCCTATTCCTTTATTTAATTTCATGGAAATAATAGAAATAATTTATTATCCTTCATTATCATAATCAAGACTATCTCCTAAATGTTAAAGTTAATTTATGTAATTGAATATCATTTCTTTACATACAAGAGTTCTTGAATCTTAGTTTTTTAATCTGATTTCAAAATCCGCCAGACTACTTATCAGATCATCCAATTAATTTTTAGAGAGATCAATTTCCTCAAATACTGACTTATACGCATTTTAAAGAGGTTAAATTCTTTTCATTATTTTCATTACAATATTAATTCCGTTAATTTATTCACAATGTCAACATATTTATCCAAGAACCTCAGTACTTTTATTAAAAACACATCAAAACTTCCATTTTGATGCATTTTCAGATTATTGAACCTGTTTTCAAAATTTGGAGTGTCACCTCCTTCACATTATTGTCTCCATCATATATGTTCTCTAGTTTTTTCCGCATAAAATTTTCTTATGTACATGTCTTCAATTTTAGATATATTGGATTATAATGATCTGTAGTGAGGGAATATTGTTCTTTGACATCTGCATCAATCAATTACTTGTATACATCAGTCATAGACATCCCAGATAAATAAAAGACTTGTATTGTTTTTGTAGTAATAAACATAAATTCCATTCCAAGAGATATTATATGTGATCTCATTATATTCTTCTACGTCTAATAGCCTATTCGATCAAAGAGGGGTACTCCCATTATATTTATTGTATTTAACATTGTAAAAATGATGATATTATATCACACGATCATCTTTTTTCCTTTAATGACACTTGAAGGGCCTCAAAACACCTGGATATAAGAAGGGTGAATCAGGGTGTTAAATTTTTATTTTAATCTAATGGATCTTTGATCCAATGTTGGTAAGAACATATTAACCCTATCTGTTGTGAATGTGAAGAAAATAAACATTCACATTAAAAGTGAAGACACATCAATTTTACTTGTTTCCCCATTAAGGGATACATCTAATAAGAATACACCGACTTGTATTCATACATACAAAAATCAAATTATCATTCCTAGTTTTGGATTAAAAATGATTATCATAGTCACATAGTACTAAGGGAACTAACATTATAATCTTTTAGTGATAAAAAACTACATCCCTTGGATCAAATCCATTGACTCCCACATCCTTACAGCATTGGAAATAATTTGAAATTAGTTTATCAAATTGATGGTATCCTCAATGGATTGGAATTAAAAAATGATTCCTAAAGTATAGAAGGATTCTCTAATGATGTTATATTTTCACTAATAAATGAATTTCACATTTCCACATATAGATAGTTTGTGAACTGCTCCTCTATAAACTAGTATTCATCCATAAAATACTACACACCATTCCCTATGTACCACATTACTCCATGTACTTTCCTGCTTTGCAGCTCTGTACCATGATCCATGTACTAGAAATGCTTCCTTCACAAACCGTGGTACTCTATAGACTATCATTTCTTCCTCTCCATGTAATGTATGAACACTACAAACTATGTTCTTCCTCCACACACTGGTTCTTATATGTGAATATGTCTTCCTACAATAAATATCACACATCACCAATATTATCAAAATTTCTAATTAGAGACTCCTTCATGAGTATTTATTCCTTCAAAATAGTTTATAATTCACCTAAATCTACCGATATTGTTTTCCTCAGTCACATATTCTAATGAAGGTTATATTTCTCCT
The DNA here is from genome assembly GCA_963277665.1 of Viscum album. Taxonomy (NCBI): domain Eukaryota; kingdom Viridiplantae; phylum Streptophyta; class Magnoliopsida; order Santalales; family Viscaceae; genus Viscum; species Viscum album. The sequence continues at coordinate 1,702,633,849 of OY728127.1, forward strand.
TATATAGGAAAAATGACTAAAAATTAATTAAACCGAGATTTAACAAAACATCATTATGGAACCACCTTCGTTGAGTTCCATGCATCTCTCATGAACCATATCCAATACTTCCTCTATATACCACCACTATCCCCATGTAGAGGAACAATTCACTTCCTCGTTTTTTCAAATGACATCACTTTCCATTTCTCAATAATTCCCCCTTGTTTACACAAACAACATACCATCCCATGAACCAATTGAATACATTGAATGGTAGGAGTTCCCATGAAAATCATTCAATTCATTAACCATTCATCATATATGGTTGGGTAACATTTTCCATTCTTTAATTCCTTTTAATTTATTCCACATAGCACACCTCGTCATCCATGAACCATTCCCAGTACGTGGTACTAGGTTTGTGACATCTGATGTGTGGTTCCCTTTCCTTTCATAATTCCTTTTCCATTCTGCATATCATTCACTCTTATATCCAAATTCTTACTTTTACAAAAAAAACTCTTAAATATTGATGCCTAAAAATTTGGCTAACACTTGGAAATTGTGCCACCATCATTACTGCTATCTGTCTCAAACGTAAAACCACCATTCATGCAAACTCTTAGATCAACCCACTGAGGATTGAAAACAAACACAACACACGCTATATTTCACAAAATTAATAGCCTTGTTCCCAAAAATATATTGATTTGGGATGAAATATTGATATATATTGTAACCAAAAAACCATATTAGTTGAAATTGAATGTTATTTTCTTGATGATCACGGAATGCACGATAAATTAATTTCAAAACCACCCAATTTAGTATTAGTGTTTGGTGTATAGATATTGATTACTCTACATATATTATATCATATGGTAGCTCAAAGGTCATATATAATTGTTTTTTTAATGAGATTACCCCTTCAAATCCCCATTTTGTAGGTTCATTCCATATGTTTTAAGGACACTGTTGTGGTTTTGTTACCTATTACCAACCCCTTAAAAGTAAGTTATATTTAGAGAAATACTTTTGTTACTGAGGATATGTTTCAGGAATATAATATTCATTTTAGTAGGAATTTTATTAATCAGTTATATTTAACATAATTTTGTATAATAATTTATACCACTCCTCAATCATAATGGATCCTTTTTATGCCGTATATAGGAATCTATACATTTCACTACTCTGTTGGTCAAGAATAGAGCATAATATATTCTTCACAATAACATATTATAATTGGTGATGGAGAAGTTTCCAGAGATCTATGGGTGTATGAGGACAGAATAGTCCCATCATATGTTGTATTATTTTTTATGTCATAGACCAATAGTTTTTTATGATGTATAATATGTGTTCCTAAAACTATCACCCTGATATGGGTGATTTAGTCCATAAGGAATGTTATCCTTGTGATTTTATTCTCTATCTAAATCCTATTTATTGTATGAAATAATTCCTACCACATATAATTACACTTGAAATTGGATGAGGCATATAAATTCATACACATATCACAGTATAGGATATACATTCATGAAATTTCACACATTACTGACTATGGAAATTTAGACATCAATTATCACACATCCATTATGGAGAACCTGGTGGGGATCTAGGATGAATTAGTGAACACCCTTTATGTGTGGCTGATACCATTGGTGTGCATTTAATTCAAGCATAAGAATAATATGGAGAAATTTTAGGAGTTGTATAATACAATGTGATCTTAGTACCATGATATTTTTATGTGTGTTATGAATTTTATATTTAAAATACATGATCAAGCAGAGAATATAATGATATTTTTTTCATTAAATATTTTAAATAATTTTAAAAATCATTCTTTATTTGACCACATGATTAATTCATTTTAAGATTCTTTAATACCATTTAAAATATTTAAAATTTTAAAATATAATAATTTTATCCCTAAAAAATTGAAATAAGTTATTGGATTAAAATATCTCTAATAGATCCCCTAATTAAAAATACATGACTATAGATAGACTCGGATTAAGGGGGTTTCTAATGGAGGTTTGTTTAATAAATGGGTTCTAGGACCTTTATTAAAAATATTCATTTAATTTAATAAAATACCCAAAATACTCAATGGTTACATTTTTAAATTTCCCATTATTCCCTATTTAATATAATATTAGTAAATTATGGATAACCAAATTGTGGGATAATATAGTAAAATATGATATCATTTACTCTTAGGATTATGTATCATATCTTTTGAAGACAAGGATATGAAGGTGATTATAATCATCTCTTGATGTATGGATTTTTTTGTTTATCGATCCTTTTTTTGTTCCATCTATTATTTTTGCATACAATTATATAAATGATTTAAAAAATATTTGGATGAATAAATTTAAATTAATCATTTCCTACATTTAAATATTATTAAATATTACTAAAAATGAATCAGTTGTTGGATATAAATTCATCATCCACCCTTCTTGTCCCCCAACCACCACATGACTCTGACCATGACTCTCGTGTGAAACTGCACCAATAACTAATGTGGGCCAACTTTTGGTCATTTAACTATGTAATGGAATCACCATTTTCACCCCTCCTCATCCACCACCACCACCTCCTCAGTTATCTCTCACTCTATACTAGATTATACCCTTTTTTATGTATAGGAATGAAACCACAATTCCTCAAGGTGGCAGGTAGATTAATTGATGGTAGTGGAATAGATGATGTTGGGCAGAACATGATTTTTCTTTCATGTAATGTGGATGTATTGACATCATATGACTATATAGAATACTATGTCATAGTATATTACATGAAATAAATCTTTCATGGAGAATATATTGTACATTGATTTGAAATAGCCTATGAGGGAAACTAAAATGTTGAAAACAAAATTTGTTTGTAATAATGGTTTATAGTGGCATCAACATCAGTGGTGGTAGTTTTGTTTCTAGTATCATGGGTTTTTATAGAATAACATCATGTCCACATGAAATGAAACCACTCATAACACACATTTTTTTCAAAATTTTAAGGTTCTAGGATTTCTTTTTAATGAATAGAGTCCTATTAAATGTATTGTTTTATGTACATTTCATTTCTACTGTGATACATTTCACTAAGTGTGTAGAATTAGATGATTAAAAATTTATTATCATCGGAATTTTCTTTATTATAGATTAAAATATCATGTAATTGAAAAAATCCAAACCCAATGTCTAACTAGTATGTCCCATCTATCAACTAGGCTTTCTATTTCATGTTATAATGGATTAGGTGATAGTGGAACATACATTTCCAAAAACAGTAAGTGGGAAAGAAATATGAACATTACATGTTCTGTTAAATTACATGAAATATACCAACCTATGAACTTCTAAAATGGTTCCCTAAGTAAATATGTCAAATGACTTCTAGAACACCTCCATATAAACTGTATTCAACTATCTAGAAGCAAGCATATAATGATGGTATTGGGGTGAAACTATACCCTCATTGTTAGTGTATCATAATTGTATATCATAAGCACATAAAATTATACAATATATAAATTAAACAAATTTAATTAGAATATAAATATAATGAATGATAAAATTAGAAATGTACAAAGACAATTATACAATGCTGAATTTCTACATGACTAGAAAATACAACAGCATGGAATACAAAAGGTAAATACAATAAAAAATATGAACAATAAAAATAGAAAAAATATCCAAGGGGAATCTCCCTGAGAATATTGTGTAATACCTCAGTCATGTGATCCTATGATCAAATTTAAAATTTAAAAAATAATCTACAATTCACAGACCTGTGAACATGTTCTTAGCTTGGGTATTCCAATTAAATGGAACCTTTAGATGGTTATGAGATATATTTAGTTTGAAATAGCCAATGGTGTCTAAAGTATTTACTGGTCCATAAATATAAAAAACAACATTTTAAATGAATAATATATTGGATGGAAATAAATAAATAAGTGACAATATTTGGACTCTAGTTCTATAAAGACGCATGGATGAACATACCAACCTCATTCTAATCAAGAATGCCTCTAATTTAATGTGTTTATATATTTGTATAAATATATGCACTATAAATGCATAAACATTTATATCCAAATATACCTATATAAATGTAGTATTATAAATGATACGGGGTGTAAATCAGAAATTCATAAGTAATAATACTGATAATGATAATAAGAGTCACATAATAATAAATATTGTCCATCATACATAAGGATAAAACTTAATATAGGCCACTATGATTAGTATCAAAAATAATGAATTATTAATTGTTGAGTATCATAAATATAATGAGGAGGGTAATATCCAATCTCTTAATCATTGTGGAATGGTATGTCATTCACAACAACCCATTGATGTGACCTCCACTATAACATCCTCAACCAAGGGTGTGTGACACATAATTTCTAATGACCATAGTCGATGACTCTTTAATCATTAAGTCGTATATGTAATCCTTATTTCCCTTTGAGACTCAACTCAATGTTTTTTAAAGAGGTCACTCCCATAACTGAGTTCAAAGTTGATCCTTCTTAATATTATTAATTTAAAAATTTAAGTTCAATTAAAAATGATTCCACAATCATAATAATTCAAAAATAAGATTCCATTTAATAAAAAGTGGACCAATGAAATTCACCATATAAATTAAAGAATAATAATGTATAGGTCCCTATGCATTCCACAACACATCTCAATACTAAAAAATTAAGAAGGTCATATCAATAAAATGACATTATCATAAACCAGTTTTAAATAAGGTGGTATACATACATTTATCAATTCAATTAACACACTAACATTCTGTATTTCATTTATGTAGATAATACATGTCAAATATTTATTATTATTAATGAGGGAAATACTATAACATTAAATTCATTTATATTTACTTTCACAAGAGGGGTCACTTGACATAACTGTAATATAAATTAATTATCAATGATGATATTATGATCAAGAGTATACAACAACACCTCAGGATGGTGGATTGAATTTCTTTTGATGTATAAGGTTCATGTCATATAAATAACTATCATAAGGGGGTGGTGTAGGTTGTTGTAAAAATCCGCCAATAGTTCTGTTCAAGAATAAAGCCTATATAATTTATTATATTATGATCTTCATAACTATCATCACATTTTAATGGAATATAAGGCCCCAGTCTTAAACCTTACTTAATCTTGAGTTATTACAAGATTACACATTGAGGATCTTTTCGGGTTTAGAGTTTTAGTGAATTAGATCATAAAACTTGGATTACATTCCACATATAAACAAAGTGGTTACATAAAGATAGTATTATTCATTCCCATCAATGGAAACATATTTAAAATAAAACATGGATTATTTCTTGACACATCCTTGACTCTATCATCTTATCATGTACCTTTCCCTTGAGCTGTGAAAAACATTTCAAAAACTTGGGATGAGCATAAAAACTCAGTATGGGTTATAAAAAAAACATGGAAAGGAAACATGAGTTCATATATACATAAGAATGAAATCATACTTTACCCATAAAACATAGGCACTTTAACATACCTCATAAAATCATGAATAAATCATAGAAATCATAATATGTAAAGGTAACTTGAGGCATTCATAACATTCTTACGTAGGGAGTAACCCTCTTGGTTACGTTTGGAATACCCATCACAGTATATTCCCTAAAAATCTCTTCGGAGAAACCTTAACGTTTCACTCCTTCGCGTTACCCAATGCATTGGAGAGCTATAACGGGCTCACCCGCCCTTAGTTTATCACGGAACCACCCGTCTTCATAATAATGCCCAAGAACCATAACATAATCATATCACATAAAACTTGCATAAAGGAAACATAACATTTCCACATTTCAATCACGAGATATCAATACAACACATTGATATAATAAAAACATTATGAAAACCATTTTCAATACCAAAGTAAAACATGGTATTTATTATTCTTTTAAAAAAGAAGGTATGGCTTGTAGAGGAAGCCAAAACTCAAATAACGGTTACGACGGCGGAGAAGTAGTTGTCGCCGCATACGTACGAAAAAAAACATTCCCTTTTGTCGTTTAGTAAACGCTTCGTAAAAAAGATTCCTTTTGAATAAACGTAAAAGTCAAAGGGGTTTATACACCATATGAAAGAAAGTTGTGTATAAAATAAAATATGCCTTAATGAAAGGAGATTGAGACGAAGTCCCATACAAAGATAATTTTTAAAATAAAATAGATACATTATGTGTATTCACTATAAGTACACATAAATAAAGTACAAATACAAGATACGACATAATAATATAATGACATAATTTGAAAGTAGGAGATTAACCCAAAGAATGGAAATTGTGTTAAGAAGTTCCCATACCTCGTATCTGACTTGACCCGACCGTTCTTTAAACTCCTTAATAATAAACTTTAGTTAATATCTACTTGCTTAAGAACCTTTTTCAAGTTCATTATTCCTTTTATACCATGTTATGATCATCATGTAATCTGTTAAGTTAATAATGTTCATTTTGTCGGTATTTGGTTCTTAAGTCAAAAATAGACTTCTTACACTTACATGTTGTTAATTTGGTCATAGGTTCATTATATCCAGAATGATATTAATGATTTGGATAACATATATATCATATATATTCATCATATACATGTATTTATAATATTACATTACATTTAGAGGTAAGAAATGAAATGCACCGTTCATGGAGACGGTAAGCCGTACGTACGCATGAACGCTACTTCCATTTCTATTTCATATTTTCTGGAATGGAATCATAATGATATAAGAGTATATTATAATTCCAGTATAATAACATATATAATATCATTAACTTTATCCTTCACACATCCCACATATGGTATTAACGAATCAAATCACTTTTAGGGGGCGGTAGTCCGCACTTCCTAAAATGAAGATATCGGGTTTACCCATAATGGAAACCATAAAGGTATGCCCAAAATGAAAAAACAGAAGCTTAAGGAAAACCTAAACATATTATATATCATATATAAAAATAGTGACATCATAATGGCCACCTTTGAAGGTGTTAAATGAGTGTTGAACAATCATCGTTTCGGGAGGCAGAATTTGGCCATCCACGGAAACCTTATGTTCTTTAACCATTTGATGTAGTTGTGTGGAAGTGTAGCTCAAATAAATATTATAACAACATCCTAGTATATTGAAGATACTGGTGTTGTTACAAAAGAAGTAAATAAAAAGAGTTTAGGGGGTTGGAGAAGCAAAATAAAACAAATGAACTTGAGAGAATGAATTACCTTTAAAAAGTGTAACTCCTTTTGAGTTGAGCCTAAAGGATTCCTTTGAAAGGATTCTGCCCAAAGGGAATCCTCTAGGATGAGTAGAGGGATGTGGAGAGAGCAAATGGGCAGGGGTTGGCCGAGGAAATGGCTTGAAGAGTGTGTGAAATGAGGTAGAGGTGGGGGCCTTTTATAAGAGGAGAGGAGGGGCACTTTTGGAAAGTTAAGAAACATTACATTATTTGAAAATGTGATTCGGTTTTAAAAGGTCCCACATTGATAGAATTCGTGGATAAGGTGATAAGGGATCGAAATCCACTCATCCAATTGGTTTTGGACTTGTGTAGTTCATAGATTTTACATTATCTTTCTATTTTGTTTAAATCGTCAAATAATGATGTCATCGCTGCATCATTATTATGTCATAAATAATTAAATTTATTTAATGTCTAAAAATTCTAAAAAAAATACTATGATATAGGAAATCTTTTTAGCTTTCCAATGACTATTTATAATCAAATTTTGGACTTGTATAACCCCACTTAAAAATTGTTTTCGTAAAACATATTATGTTTGTGTCATTTTCACTTTAACATTAAATAAAAAGTAATTTATGTCATTTCCCAACAAAAGTGGATCCATGGGGTCCCCAAGTTGACCCATGGATTTTCTTGGTCGGCCATGACACAACCAATAAGGTTGGTACATGTGTCTAGGTCATTTTATATTATTAAAGCATTATTTATTCCTTAAACTACACTAATTACCACTAATCGCGATTAAAAACTTAATAAGTTACTATTCACCAAAAAATTATTTTAATCTCATTGAACCACATTTTACTTCTTAATAACAACCATGTATGTCGGATTTTCAAAATTCAATACACATTAGTGGTAAACTTTCATTTAACTGAAAAATCAGTTTGCTTGATTACCACTTAGTGGTTTCACTATTCATCAAAAATTTAAGTTTTTCAGAAAATTACCAAAAATTCACTCTAAGCTATATTTGATATTCCGAATTCAAAAATGAAGTCTATTTTACAAAATTCAAATCATATAAGTCACATTAATTAATTCAATAATTAATTCCCGCTGCCAGAGCAAATAGCGTGTTTTTACAAAACAATAAGTATCAAAAGATTGACACCAGTTTAAGTCTAATTTCAAAGTGAATTTGATTCCAATGACCACCATTGGATAAAATGGTAAAAATATATTCATATTACACATTAAGACCAATTCAAAAGATAATCTAATCATATAAATAAATTAGATTAAAAAGCAGTTTTGATGTAAAATACAACATTTTACACTATTCATAAAAAAATGAACTTTATCAGAAAGGTAACACAAATTTACACAAAGTAAATTTTGATGTCCCGATTCTAAAGAAGAGTTATATTTGGTCCAATAGAAAGTATAAGAGTGATCAAAACTATATTTAATGACGGTTCGCCGTCAAAAGGTTATAAGTGAACCCTTAATGAAAATTAGGGTATAAATTCCTAAAATTCAATTCTTTCCATATTTTAAGCCTTTATCTTTTATTGGATAAATATAAAAACACTTAAAAACATATATAATCATATTTTAGTTATTTCTATCCATTCCCGCAAATACAACGGCTACATGTTAACTAACATTTAAAATAATATTATTTTATTACTAGTGTGCAACGTAAGTTTTCAAAGGAACTCATCGTTGCGTATCGGGTACGCTATCGAACATAGCAACCCCTTTAAAATAGAATTTAATATTTAATTCATAAATATTAATAAATATTAAAATTATTTATTCTTCATTTACCTGGGATGTTACATCCTTCCCCCCTTTTGGGAATTGCGTCCTCGCAATTTTATTCACTTATCAAAATAAGTGGGGGTATTTAACCCTCATAGCATTTTCAGATTCCCATGTTGCCTCTTCAATCATGTGGTTTTTCCACAAAACCTTTACCTGGTGAATCACCTTATTCCGTAACACTTGATCCATGTGGTCAAGAATCTGGACCGGTTGTTCCTCATAAGATAGGTTCTCTTCCAGCTGAACTACCTCTGGACTCAAAACATGAGATGGATCTGGCATATACTTTCTCAACATAGAAACGTAAAAAAACGTTGTGTACCTGAGATAAACTCGGAGGTAAAGCCACTCGGTATGCAACTGATCCAACTCTTTCCAGAATTTCGTATGGTCCAATGAACCTTGGACTCAACTTTCCTTTCTTACCAAATCTCATCACACTTTTCCAAGGAGAAACCTTGAGAAAAACATGATCACCTACCTCGAAAGATAGATCCTTCCTCCGGTTATCCGCATAACTCTTCTGCCTGCTCTGAGCTGTTCTCATGTGTTTCAGAATCAACTGAACTTTTTCTGCCATCTCTTCTACCAATTCTGGTCCCATCAATTTCCTTTCACCCACTTCATCCCAGAAAGCTGGAGTTCGACACCGCTTCCCATATCATGCCTGAAATGGTTCCATCTGTATACTGGAATGAAAACTGTTATTATATGAAAACTCAACCAAAGAAAGATGTTGGTCCCAACTTCCCTGATAATCCATAGAACAAGCTCGTAGCATATCCTCCAATGTCTGAATTGTTCGTTCTGACTGCACATCTGATTGAGGATGAAAAGCTGTACTAAAATTTAATTTAGTACCCAACGACTTCTGAAGGCCTTTCCAAAAGTTAGAAGTAAACCTGGGATCACGATCTGATACAATGGAGAGAGGAACTCCATGTAACCTGACTATCTATTTAAGATACAAACGGGAAAGTTGATCTAGATAGAAAGTATCTCGTATAGAAAGGAAATGAGCAGATTTAGTCAAGCGATCAACAATAACCCAGATTGCATTATTACCTCGAGATGTCTTCAGTAATCCAACAACAAAGACCATGGATATATTCTCCCATTCCCACTCTGGAACTGGTAAAGGCTGAAGCATCCCTTTCGGTAACTGCCGCTCTGCTTTAACCTGTTGACAAGTCAAACACTTCACAGTAAAATCAGCAATATCTCTTTTCATTCCATCCCACCAGTAATACTCCCGCAGATCTCTATACATCTTAGTACTGCCCGGATGAACTGAAAACGGAGAACTATGAGCTTCACATAACAACTCTCTCTTCAACTGTGAATCAGAAGGCACACACAATCTCTTCCCAAATCTCAAAACGCAATCATTATCAATGTTGAATTCAGGCAACTTACCTTTCTGAACCAGCTCTACCCTTTTCTGCAACTCATTGTCTTGCTTCTGTGCTTGCTTGATTCTATCTGATAGAGAAGATCTCACTGATACCTGAAACAAAACAGAAGGACTTCCTGCACCAACAACTTCTTTGCCAAATTTCATCAAATCCTTAACCAAAGGATCACGTTCCAAACGCAACATTGTTAATGAAGCATTACTTTTTCGACTCAAATCATCAGCCACTTTATTTGCTTTTCCCGGATGGTAATGAATTGTACAATCATAATCCTTGATTAATTCCAGCCATCTCCTTTGTATCATGTTTAACTCTTTCTGAGTGAATATATACTTTAAACTTTTGTGATCGGTATATATTTCACACTTTACTCCATACAAATGATGCCTCCAAATTTTTAAAGCAAAAACAACAGCAACTAATTCCAAATCATGTGTAGGGTAATTTACCTCATGATTTTTCAACTGTCGTGATGCATAAGCAATTACCTGATCATTCTGCATTAGGACGCAACCAAGTCCTTTCAATGAAGCATCACTGTATATAACAAACTCACCATTCCTGGAAGGTAGTGCCAAAACTGGAGCATTCACCAATCTTCTTTTCAATTCCTGAAAACAATCATCACATTCTTTTGTCCAGATAAACTTAACACCCTTCCGAGTTAGCTTAGTCATTGGACTAGATAACCGTGAAAAATTTCTAACAAACCTTCGGTAATAGCCCGCCAAACCAAGGAAGCTACGAATCTCGGTTACATTTGTGGGTCTTGGCCATTCTTCCACAACTTTTGTTTTTGCAGGATCAACAGTTATTCCATCTTTAGAAACAATGTGACCAAGGAAAGATATTTGTTGCAACCAAAACTCACACTTGCTGAATTTCCCATACAATTTCTTTTCTTTTAAGGTTTGCAAGATAACCCTTAAATGTTTTTCATGCTCCTCTTTACTTTTAGAAAACACCAAAATATCATCAATGAAAACCACCACAAACTTATCCAAGAACTCGTGGAAAATTCTATTCATTAAGTCCATGAATACAGCAGGTGCATTGGTTAGCCCAAAAGGCATTACTACAAATTCATAATGGCCATATCTCGTACGGAACGCGGTCTTCGGAATATCTGCCTCCTTTACCTTCAGCTGATGGTACCCCGATCTCAAGTCAATCTTTGAAAAAAACTGAGCTCCCTGGAGCTGATCAAACAAATCATCGATATGAGGCAAAGGATATTTGTTCTTAACAGTGATATTATTCAAGGCTCTATAATCAATGCAAAGTCTCATAGAACCATCTTTCTTTTTAACAAATAAAACAGGAGCACCCCATGGTGATGTGCTAGGTCTAATGAAACCTTTCTCTAATAAATCTTGCAATTGCTCCTTCAACTCTAAAAGTTCAATTTGTGCCATTCGATAAGGGGGTTTTGAAATTGGCTTAGCATCAGGAACTAAGTCAACAGTAAACTCAACTTCCCGATCTGGTATTATTCCAGGAAACTCATCTGGAAAAACATCAGGATACTCATTTACCACTGGCACATCATTAATCTGAACAGTTCCTTTATTTTCAACGACGTGTGCAAGGTAACATTCATTTCCATCTTTTACAAGTTTCTCGGCCTCTTCATAAGTTATCAAAAGTAATGGTTCATTCTTGTAAACAAACTGAAAGTCTTTCTGAAAAGAAACTTCTTTAGCTCTACAGTCAATCTTAGCATGGTAAATAGAGAGCCAATCCATACCCAGGATAACATCAAACTCTACTAGAGGTAGAACAATAAGGTTTTCAAGTAGGTTCTTTCCACAGATAAGGATAGAAAGATTCTTATAAATTCTTTTTGCCTCGACACTTCCCCCAGGTGTTTTTACCAAAAGTTCAGGAGTCATTTCTTGAGATGGTATTCCCATTTTACTAGAAAAAGTTTCAGAGATGAAAGAATGTGTAGACCCCGAATCAAACAACACACTGGCATAGTCTGAAAAAACAAACAAAGTACCTGATACGACTTCATTTGGTGGCCCGACATCCGCTGAAGTAGTTGCAAAGGATTTCACCACCCCTTTCTGCTTGTAGTCTAACTGCTTCCCATCACTCAAGCTCCTTGTCGGACACTCGTTTGCATAGTGACCCATCTCATTGCACTTAAAAAATTTCACTAACTGTAAATCAAATTTGTTTTTACCTTCACCTTGATCCTTTTCAGTGCAATCACGAGCCTTATGTCCCATCTTACCACATCGGTAGCACTTTCCAGAATTCAGAAGACATTCCCCAGCATGCCTTTTTCCACATTTATCACAAACTGGAAACTTAGTTTTCTTACCATCAGACTTTTTTGAAGAATTCTTACCTTTCTCCTGCCACCTCGGTCTCTTCTTCTGCTGGTTGTTATAGAAAACTTGGTCATCGGCAAACTCCATTTCCACCTTCTCAGCACATCGAACAAGCTTTTCATAACTTTTAAACTCACGAGAAGCTAATGCCCTTCGATACTTTGGCTTTAATCCTGAGTAAAAACGATTGATTTTACTATCAAGGTCTCAGATAAAATTTGGAGCATACCTTGCCAATCGAGTGAACCTTTCTTCATAGGCAGCCACTGATTCTTCCTCTTGCCTCAATTCCAAGAATTGCTTTTCCATCCTAAGTCGAACAGCCTTAGGAAAATACTTCCCAAGAAACATACCTTTGAATTCATACCAGTCAAGATAATCAATCTCATCGGCATCCCTGATATTTTTAACCATAGACCACCACTGATCTGCTTCACCCTCCAAACGGTAAAGAGCAAGACTAACCTTTTGATTGTCTGAACACCCCATGACATCAAAAATCTTCTCCAGTGCTTTAATCCACCCTTCAGCTAGCACATGGTCAGATGATCCTCTGAATGATGGGGGATGTTGCCTCATGAAATGTTCCACCACTGACATGTTCCTCTGCGGTTGATCTGGCTGATCTCGTGCATGGATACCACCACCATTTATAGCCTGAGTCAACTATGCCATCACTGCAACAATCTATTCAGTTCCGATTCCGACCATCTCAGGTTGCTGATTTGGAAGGTTGTCTTCCTCCTGATGTCGTCCCAACATAGATGCTTTGTTTCCTCTGCGGAAAACCAATCTGAACACCGAAATATCTTAGGCGAAGCAACATGGTAATCCGTAAATGCTATATCATTTCAATCATATTATAATTTAACACTTTTCTAACTCCTAAAGTTGTCTAAACCGACCTTTGATACCAACTATAAGGCCCCAGCCTTAATCCTTACTTAATCATGAGTTATTACAAGATTACACATTGAGGATCTTTTCGGGTTTAGAGTTTTAGTGAATTAGATCATAAAACTTGGATTACATTCCACATATAAACAAAGTGGTTACATAAAGATAGTATTCTTCATTCCCATCAATGGAAACATATTTAAAATAAAACATGGATTATTTCTTGACACATCCTTGACTCTATCATCTTATCATGTACCTTTCCCTTGACCTGTGAAAAACATTTCAAAAACTTGGGATGAGCATAAAAACTCAGTATGGGTTATAAAAAAACATGGAAAGGAAACATGAGTTCATATATACATAAGAATGAAATCATACTTTACCCATAAAACATAGGCACTTTAACATACCTCATAAAATCATGAATAAATCATAGAAATCATAATATGTAAAGGTAACTTGAGGCATTCATAACATTCTTACGTATGGAGTAACCCTCTTGGTTACGTTTCGAATACCCATCACAGTATATTCCCTAAAAATCTCTTCAGAGAAACCTTAACGTTTCACTCCTTCACGTTACCCAATGCATTGGAGAGCTATAACGGGCTCACCCGCCCTTAGTTTATCATGGAACCACCCGTCTTCATAATAATGCCCAAGAACCATAACATAATCATATCACATAAAACATGCATAAAGGAAACATAACATTTCCACATTTCAATCACGAGATATCAATACAACACATTGATATAATAAAAACATTATGAAAACCATTTTCAATACCAAAGTAAAACATGGTATTTATTTTTCTTTTAAAAAAGAAGGTATGGCTTGTAGAGGAAGCCAAAACTCAAATAACGGTTACGACGGCGGAGAAGTCGTTGTCGCCGCATACGTACGAAAAAAAACATTCCCTTTTGTCGTTTAGTAAACGCTTCGTAAAAAAGATTCCTTTTGAATAAACATAAAAGTCAAAGGGGTTTATACACCATATGAAAGAAAGTTGTGTATAAAATAAAATATGCCTCAATGAAAGGAGATTGAGACGAAGTCCCATACAAAGATAATTTTTAAAATAAAATAGATACATTATGTGTATTCACTATAAGTACACATAAATAAAGTACAAATACAAGATACGACATAATAATATAATGACATAATTTGAAAGTAGGAGATTAACCCAAAGAATGGAAATTGGGTTAAGAAGTTCCCATACCTCGTATCTGACTTGACCCGACCGTTCTTTAAACTCTTGAATAATAAACTTTAGTTAATCTCTACTTGCTTAAGAACCTTTTTCAAGTTCATTATTCCTTTTATACCATGTTATGAACATCATGTAATCTGTTAAGTTAATAATGTTCATTTTGTCGGTATTTGGTTCTTAAGTCAAAAATAGACTTCTTACACTTACATGTTGTTAATTTGGTCATAGGTTCATTATATCCAGAATGATATTAATGATTTGGATAACATATATATCATATATATTCATCATATACATGTATTTATAATATTACATTACATTTAGAGGTAAGAAATGAAATGCACCGTTCATGGAGACGGTAAGCCGTACGTACGCATGAACGCTACTTCCATTTCTATTTCATATTTTCTGGAATGGAATCATAATGATATAAGAGTATATTATAATTCCAGTATAATAACATATATAATATCATTAACTTTATCCTTCACACATCCCACATATGGTATTAACGAATCAAATAACTTTTAGGGGGCGGTAGTCCGCACTTCCTAAAATGAAGATATCGTGTTTACCCATAATGGAAACCATAAAGGTATTCCCTAAATGAAAAAACAGAAGCTTAAGGAAAACATAAACATATTATATATCATATATAAAAATAGTTACATCATAATGGCCACCTTTGAAGGTGTTAAATGAGTGTTGAACAATCATCGTTTCGGGAGGCAGAATTTCGCCATCCACGGAAACCTTATGTTCTTTAACCATTTGATGTAGTTGTGTGGAAGTGTAGCTCAAATAAATATTATAACAACATCCTAGTATTTGGAAGATACTGGTGTTGTTACAAAAGAAGTAAATAAAAAGAGTTTAGGGGGTTGGAGAAGCAAAATAAAACAAATGAACTTGAGAGAGTGAATTACCTTTAAAAAGTGTAACTCCTTTTGAGTTGAGCCTAAAGGCTTCCTTTGAAAGGATTCTGCCCAAAGGGAATCCTCTAGGATTAGGAGAGGGATGTGGAGAGAGCAAATGGGCAGGGGTTGGCCGAGCCAATGGCTTGAAGAGTGTGTGAAATGAGGTAGAGGTGGGAGCCTTTTATAAGAGGAGAGGAGGGGCACTTTTGGAAAGTTAAGAAACATTACATTATTTGAAAATGTGATTCGGTTTTAAAAGGTCCCACATTGATAGAATTCGTGGATAAGGTGATAAGGGTTCTAAATCCACTCATCCAATTGGTTTTGGACATGTGTAGTTCATAGATTTTACATTATCTTTCTATTTTGTTTAAATCGTCAAATAATGATGTCATCGCTGCATCATTATTATGTCATAAATAATTAAATTTATTTAATGTCTAAAAATTATAAAAAAAATACTATGATATAGGAAATATTTTTAGCTTTCCAATGACTATTTATAATCAAATTTTGGACTTGTATAACCCCACTTAAAAATTGTTTTTGTAAAACATATTATGTTTGTGTCATTTTCACTTTAACATTAAATAAAAAGTAATTTATGTCATTTCCCAACAAAAGTGGATCCATGGGGTCCCCAAGATGACCCATGGCTTTTCTTGGTCGGCCATGACACAACCAATAAGGTTGGGACATGTGTCTAGGTCATTTTATATTATTAAAGCATTATTTATTCCTTAAACTACACTAATTACCACTAATCGCGATTAAAAACTTAATAAGTTACTATTCACCAAAAAATTATTTTAATCTCATTGAACCGCATTTTACTTCTTAATGACAACCATGTATGTCGGATTTTCAAAATTCAATACACATTAGTGGTAAACTTTCATTTAACTGAAAAATCAGTTTGCTTGATTACCACTTAGTGGTTTCACTATTCATCAAAAATTGAAGTTTTTCAGAAAATTACCAAAAATTCACTCTAAGCTATATTTGATATTCCGAATTCAAAAATGAAGTCTATTTTACAAAATTCAAATCATATAAGTCACATTAATTAATTCAATAATTAATTCCCGCTGCCAGAGCAAATAGCGTGTTTTTACAAAACAATAAGTATCAAAAGATTGACACCAGTTTAAGTCTAATTTCAAAGTGAAATTGATTCCAATGACCACCATTGGATAAAATGGTAAAAATATATTCATATTACACATTAAGACCAATTCAAAAGATAATCTAATCATATAAATAAATTAGATTAAAAAGCAGTTTTGATGTAAAATACAACATTTTATACTATTCATAAAAAAAATGAACTTTATCAGAAAGGTACCACAAATTTACACAAAGTAAATTTTGATGTCCCGATTCTAAAGAAGAGTTATATTTGGTCCAATAGAAAGTATAAGAGTGATCAAAACTATATTTAATGACGGTTCGCCGTCAAAAGGTGATAAGTGAACCCTTAATGAAAATTAGGGTATAAATTCCTAAAATTGAATTCTTTCCATATTTTAAGCCTTTATCTTTTATTGGATAAATATAAAAACACTTAAAAACATATATAATCATATTTTAGTTATTTCTATCCATTCCCGCCAATACAACGGCTACATGTTAACTAACATTTAAAATAATATTATTTTATTACTAGTGTGCAACGTAAGTTTTCAAAGGAACTCATCGTTGCGTATCGGGTACGCTATCGAACATATAAACCCCTTTAAAATAGAATTTAATATTTAATTCATAAATATTAATAAATATTAAAATTATTTATTCTTCATTTACCTGGGATGTTACATGGAAACCCCTAGAGAATCCATCATACCACCCCATGGTGTAATTTATAAATGAGAAATAATTTTTATGAAAATATATTGAACACATATGTCATGTGAATGACATCCGACATGTCCAAAATTGATCATTTATTATGGATTATTGAAGAGAGACTAATGGAATTAAAAACAACATAATAAATATTGAATTAGAAAATTCAATGAAATTTCTAATGGTAGAAAAGTAAACTAATAATGGAGGATGTAAGAGACTTAGATATACAAAGGGATAAACAACATGCAGAGAAATGGTAAAAATGTTCATTGTATGAGGGGGTTACCTAAATTAATTGGAGGGGGAGTAGGATATTATGTTGGAGTGGGGAAGTGGTTTTTCATGTGGAGGTGGAGAAATAGGGGAAGAGGATTAGAGCAATATTGGGTAAAATTTTGGATTTCACAACATTAAACAAGGAACGCAGTATTGAAATATTGTTTGTGAAACCATATACTAATCATGAATGGGATACAACCTATATTGGGGGATCTAACGGTTGATAAGCATTGTCATAGAAGCCATGAAATAACCACACCATCCTCCTCTATAATGGACAATAAATCATCTTCATGGTAATGTTTCCTTGTTTTCATTCTTATAGAAAAACGTTTGACACCCATAATACATCAATACTAGAGTCATGCTTTCTTCTAGAGGGCTATATAATTTCAGACTAACAATTCTTCTCTTCCAGATTCTCCTAGTTTTGATGATTCAAAAATCATTTCTCAAAAACATGAAAGAACACTGAAGGAACCAATCGAACAAAAATTCATTCCTAAAAAAATTTATTTGTCCCAATTCATAGATTTAAATTCTGTATATTGTATTAGAAAATGGCCCATTTTTCAAATTGTAAAATTAAAATTCCATTAGAAATTCCCCTATGTTAAAAAGGTTGTGACGTTTCAATCTCTCGATCATTAAAATTCTCAAACTCATAACGCTTTAGGGAATCAATTAAAAAACCATAACAAATCAAGTCATGCAGTTTCATTCAGATGGTTTTATATGTTTCTAAACACCCAATGCACATCCAAAAATTCAATAATAATATGTTATATATCCCATAAAAACTCAATTCAAAAATGAAATTTAAAACTGAAACATCAAGATATCATATAATGGATCCCATTAAACTAGAGACACTATCATATTTCCATATCATTAATTTTCTAGACTATTACTCTTTCTACAATTGGAAATTTTATTTAAAGGCCATTTATCAGCTATAGTATCTCCACTAACAAAATTGAATATATTATTTGCTCTTACTAATATTTTGACACACTAGAATGATTAAAATCATGATCATATGACAGATTAAAAATAAAACACATTTTTCATGGTCATGAAAAATATAAAATGAAAGTCTCAAATGACTCTTTTGGTACACTAATCTATCCTCAATAACATCCCAAAAGCAGTTCATCACCAACCATATTCATGAAACCAACAGAAATAATGTTGGGCCACAAATAGATGAATATTCTTGAGACACATGACATGGACGGTCGACATATCACATCCCAAAAAATGATTCCTTATCTTAAGGACAAGTGTTTAAACATAAATCACATACATCGAAATAGGCATTCACGGGGAGGTCATCTCATTGAAAAAATGGAGAGTTCCCATGAGTACGTACAAGGTGTTAATATTTGGGGGGAAAAGTATCAATATAGGCTCATAATTCAAGTAAACTAACAAAAAAACTAGTGAATAATTGTTTTAGAGTTTATTTATCGAAATGGAAGGGGGATTTTAATTTAGTGTACTGTATAACCAAAGCTCCAACCGGGACGATGTCATGACATGTTTCATGAACCTATATGAATATATAGTACAATAAGAGATATATTTAATATTATCATGAAGACCCAATATACTATCATAACAAAGGGTAACTATACATAATGGTTAAAACAACCATAGAAATCCAACATCATACATGAAGAACAGTAAAACCATGATTGTTCGACTTCTTTTGAAAGAGGTTTTGTGCAGTACTGGTTTGTAACCATTAACCAATCATGATTCATTTGCCAATCATGTAATAATTTGTTAAATTAATTAGAACTACCAGAATATATGCTTGAACAACCATGTTTTTTATGGGTTATATAAATATCCCACAATACTATCGATGTTCTACCTTGTAAGTGTTGACAAATTTTAAATCATACTAGCCTCAAGGGTATCCAAATAAAGTACTTAACATCTTAAATTGGTATTCCTCACTTGTGTTCCTTATACATGGAAGGACACATGTTTTCTGTAATCAATGGGATGCTCCCTGCATTAGGTTTTCTCTTGACATCGAATTTATGGACAACAATACTCATTCCATGTCACAAGCTCCATCCACTAGAAATCATAGTTCTGGGATGTCGAAAACATTATTTTCAAATCGATAAATTGAACTGAGAGATAGAATAGATTATTATAATTATTATATATCATATTTACTTCCTATGAGAATTTGAAAATCATCAGACGTTACATCCATGAGTGCCATAGAATTAGAAAACACAAGTGAAAACCAACACAACAGAATTTGAAAACACATGACCCTTTTAAAAAAAATCCTCCAATGATTATGAAGAGAATAATTTAATGTAACACCATGGAAACTAAAAAAAGTATATTAATTGTGACAATATAATTATAGATCATGGTATTTATTATTTCTACATAATCAATATGGTTTATTGTTCCATTTTATCAATTCAATGGGTACAGAATTTATCATGTGTAATACCCTATATATTCACAAAAAAGTCGAAAATCCAAGATAATATCCAAATCCTTGTTTCCCCTCTTCATTAAAGTGTGTTATGGTTCTCACAAAAGGTCTATTCTAAAGATGTATCCCTTCGTTTGACTGTTAATCCTTTTTACAATCCCCAAAGTCTTCCTCCATTAAAAAGAAGAAGGGACACATGACCAACAACGTCGTTGACCCTTCCATAGACATGACCATCTAGATGAAACTAATTACTACTTGATTCTCACAACAATAAAAAATGTGAAATTACCAATAATATCCCCCATTAAGGTGAATGAGACATTTTATAAACCTTGTGTCTTATAAGGGGAATCAACAACCAAATTAATTTTTTATTCTATAAAACTTTTCATAAAAAAACATCAATAAATCATTAATTTCAATGGGAAATACGTATCCCATGTTAGACCCTTATAAAAATGAATAATTTAGACCCTAAAGATGGGACACTCAAATAAGAATATTGTGGGATCTAACGCCTATATTTTTTTTCATGATATTGGATTAGAGGCCTACAATAAAATTCTCATGTCTCAATTCCAAGAAAGAACGAATGTTACATTAAAAATTCAATAAAATATGTGTTTAAGAAAAATAAACCACATTAATGAGTTATTTGATACATTTCAATAATTTAAATTTTTTCTTTAAACATTTCAATGATTAATATAAAAATCAAATAGTGGTCATAAACACAATGTAATTGGGAACTTTACAATGATAAAAATACTAAAAACATTCTTTTTATATTAAACATCCCTTTAGGATTTAATTATACAACTATAATCCCATTATAATTTAACAATTTATATTGAAATATTACTTTTACCCATTTTTTTATAAATATGTTTCTGAAATTAGGGAATATTTAGGAAAATATTAATTCCAATAAGTATAGGAAAACACCTTTTTATGTTAAAATTGGTATTCTAATTAACTATAACCTCATACAAGTATAGCTCAGAAAAATATAAAAGGTTTCTTATAGATTGGAATGTTGATTGTTCAATTAGATTCCACAATTTGATTATATGAAACAGCGTATAAGTTTATGAAGACACTTTAAATAACCATCCATGTATTATAAATTGATACCATTAGGGGTTTATGTGCTTGGATTGAAAGACACTATAAAAGAGACATATGAGGGTAGCATAAATTATTTTATGATTTAATTACACCATTAGTGGGATTATTTAATTATTAAAAAAAACACCATGACTGAACTACATTAGTTGTCTAGTGTCATAACATTTATAAAAATTCCCCAACTGACATACTTTGGTATAGTTGTGCATTTAATAAATTAGTCATATAACATACCATGCCCATGTGATAGTGTTATAAGGAAACCATCTCATTTTACATAAAGATCTATTATATTTTATATTTACCCAACACATTAAAGGGATATTAAAACTCATATACAAATGTTTTATTATATGGGTCCCTATTTTCCATTTAATAAATCACACATACACTTTTTAAATTCAAATTCAGAACCCATTAAACCTCAACCATAAATGATTCATCCCATGAAACCGATTGTTCATGATTAAAACATGTCATGTTTAGTTAGTTATGGTATCATCACTAATCAATGAAGAAAAAATCATTTATTTTTAGTTTGAAGCATTAATAACTAATTATATATCACTATTATATCAATTTATAACTTCACATGATATAAACATAAGTGTATAAAATTGAAACCAATGAATCATGGAATATCATGTCAAATAATACACATTAATTAACTAAACATGGTATTTGTTTAGGAATGATAAATAATTCATCCAAATACATTAGAAAGATAATAATTCTATATAAGTACTTTAACATTGATACTATCATAAGCATACTACTAAAACACACAATGTACACTGGTCAATTCAACTACATGTAATATAATATTCATGGTTTGTGAATCTATATGATATTATAATTATGCATGTAACAATAACACCTTAACATATTGTGATAGGGTTCAAATAAAATAAATCCCACTAATCTGTAATAGTCGAATATATTCATGTCACTTAGGGTGAAATAAAAATCAACAATAATGAGGACCAACACGAATAACCTTAACATACTTGGAAACGTTGTAATTTACACAAAAATGGGATTATAATTCCCAGACATGGTTCTTTACCAAGCATATACATATTCTTTGTCACGTATCGACAAATTACCATAAAATCAAATAAAATTTTAAAAATACCATCTGATAGAACATTTTAATGTCTCGAACTAAGAGAAATTAAAATTGTTCCCATATCCATTTACTCACATGGCCACAAGCATTCCTCCCTATAAACCATAGGTTTATGACTATTAATGAGGGTTTTATTATGGTATGGTTTGTAGACTATATACTCAATGTCAAAGTACATAGTGATATATCCAAATAATAGAAAAACATATGATATATATATTAATGAATGAGATATGATAGAATAATATAATGGATGAAAAAATAATAAACGGAAAACATAATTAATACAACTATTCATGTCCATGTGACTACAAAATACCACCATAGGGCATACAATAGGTATACATGATATAAAATATGGATAATTAAATGTGTAAAATTCCTCGAGGGTGATATATTTGAGAATCATATATACTAGATAAATGATTTTATCCTATACCCCCATGTAAAATGATCATGATATGAAATAAACAATGAAACAATGAAAATGAGTTCATCTCGAGTACCCTTCTACAATGGATCCCCGAATAGGGTGTGAGGTATAATCAGTAGTCCATCACCATAAATTTCAAAATTAGTAACTCGATCACGAATAAAAAATAATTTCAAGTGCATGAATAATAAATATGATATAAATGAATAAAAAAATGTAACAATTGAAGATCATGTTTCTCAAAGACACATAACTGAAAATATCTACAATGGCCTATGATCTAATGTCATTGAGTGAATATATATATATATATATGAAGGGTTGTATAAATTGTTCATTATAAAAGTAGTAACATTTATATCCATATATATATGTATATTTATTTTATGACTAGAAATGGGGTGTATATTAGGTGAAAATGCATAATAATAATCATAATGATAATTATATTATCATAATAATTAATAAGGGTTATCATTATCTAGGATCCGTATAAATATAAGACACTTTGGAAAGTACCGTATTGAATATATAACTCCTTGATATGTATCACAAATACAACATGGTTGGACATACCCACCTTTCTAATCAATGGGTCATGGAACATCATACCTAAATAACCATGTTATGTGAACATAGTTCCAATATCGTTGAACAAGTCAGTGTGACATGTACCCACCAAAAATCTTACTTGAGGTCCCTTTAGTCATTATTTCATATATAGTAAAACATTATTCCATATGATCCCTTATACCGAAAATCCATAAAGAGGATACTAACATTTCTCTACGATGTTTTGAACGTTCTTAATATATTTCATTTAAATCTTATTTTTAATTTAAAATGATGCCATCTTCATAAAAAATTAATAAGATTATTTTTATATAAAAACAGGGCCAAACCCAATCACTATTGCAATTAATGTATAATCTAGGACATGTAACTAAGAATGCTACATCAAATCTTAATAAAAAATAATTAATAAGGTCAAATCATAAACATGTAATTTTCATAAACTATATATAAAGATGTTGGGACACTATGTTTATCAATTCAGTTAACCCATTAACATAGAGTAACCACAATGAATATTTAATTAACAAAAGGAAATACACTATCAGAATAAATTCATTTAGGTTTACCCATACAGGATGTATAAATTACAATAACTCAAACATAAATCAATTAGAAACCATGAAATTATGATCAATAGTATCCAACAACACCCTAAGGGTGGTTTAATTATCTAAATAGAAATTGGAGTCAAGGAATACAATTAACTCACCAAAGTGGGTGATTTTGGGTTGCGGTAAACAACATAAATGTGTTTAATTAAAGCATAATGAAAATAAAATAACATGTATTTCATTCTACATAACTAAAATTTAACATTAATGGAAACCCCTAATGTTTCTGGCATGAAACACTAGAACAAAATTTATCAACAAGCTATACATTATGGAAAAAACGCTAGACCACCTATGTCATCTATACAATGGTAAACTCATCAAATATCAATATTTTGTGTGAGTTGGTTTGGGAGAGGTCACAGTAAAATAAATAATCCATTATAATATATATAATTAAATTTCAGGAAAATAGAACTAATACTGGAAATGAATATCCTAAAGGATGAAAGCTGGGTTATAGACTTATAGAGAGCTAATCAATGTGACGAGTGATGGTCAAACTGGTCACTATATTAGGGAATTACCTCTACTCATAGGAGGAGGATGAGGTGCTCTAGTGGGAGAGGGGAAGGGACTATTCATGTTGAGAAGAAAAATTGAGGGAGGTAGTATTAAATAAGGGAGGTTAATTGTGTATTTCACCCCTATAAATTTTGTTCATGTTTATCTAGGTTTGGTGGAAAAATGTGAACCAATCATGCGTGGGATACTGCCAATGCAGGGTTCTCACATGGTTTGTGGGAATAATTTTAGAAACATGGCACACCTTTATAAACACCTTTTATTAGGACATATAATAAATTGTATGTCATAGAGGCCTATTACATATGATTATAAAAAACCATATGACCCCCAAAATCCCTCTGAACTTGATGCACATGTTTTGTGAGGGTTGTATTGATTTTGAAAAATAGTGTGCCTTTTAAGGCATCATCTGATTTGGAATTATTGATTCCAAATGCTCTAGAAACAATAATAAACACCAAAGTACTACCAAATTCCTTTTACTAAGTCCAAATACTAATCATTTGAAAGATATAAAGATCATATTTACATTTTTTACTTTTTTATAAGAAACTAACATCAACAGTATGGTAAAAACTATTCCCATGGAAATTTCACACTGTCCAAAAATAAAATACAATTCATTTCATTTCATATCACTCATGTAAAAAAAATATAAATAAATATATTGGAATATTATTATCAAAGATAATTATTATAGATTTATTTTCATTATAATGGTATTTTCATATGGTATTTCAATTATTTTGAGTATCTAAGGTATATAGAGTAATTGAATGGTCCTAGTAAGGTTCCCAATACTCCCTTGGTGAAATATCTTATAAAAGCACTGTACTATATGATATATTGATTTTAGGTTCTCCCATATGTGTTTGGGTGTATTCCTCCTTCCATATATTTTGTACTCCCTTATGTGTTTGTTAATAATACACCAATTTGTAAGTAGTTTTCTAAACCGCTTTACTGACCTAATCATAAATGGGAATGATTCACCTTATATAATTGTCTTCTCATTACTCCCCCATGATTCAATATTTTCTCCTTAAACCAAGGAGTTGGAACACCTTAGTGTGTCATGGAATAGTCATTCAATTGGGTCTATACTCCCTTAAACAATATATATTTCCCCTTTATTATGGGTGGTTCACCATTCTACTGTCACATAAGTGGTGATAATGTTATTGAAGATAGGATGTTTTAGTGTTATAGGTATTATTAAATATTTATATCTCTGGTTAAAATTGAGATATAACATTTAACTTTTCAATGAACCTATAATCTCTATTACAACATTATTTATCTTCATCATTAAACCATATCATGGTTCTTCCTATCATTCCACAGTCTTGGCATCTAAGGTGACATGTCCTTCTATCATCCATTATTATTTGGGGTAATATTTTTGGTTTTTTATATTTATCCTTACACAATCATTCTTCCCAACACATGTTTCATCTATGAGTATTCCATAGATTTTTGTGGGGTATCAATGGTTTCATAGTAGATATACCCAATTATTTAGTGTAATGGATAGTGGTTGATGTGGTTAATGATCATACGAGTTTTTCTCTTAATAATAATTTGATTTATTTTTTCATATGGTTCTATCAAACCTTGAGGTATTTCTCATTATTATTATATTATATATTTATCTTCTTATATATTGTTTTTCAGTTATTTATTTTTCATTATTTCACATTGTTCAATAGATTAGTGTTTATTCCTATATAATCAATGCTCTTCATTTTTATTATTTTTTAATGGAATTAATTTGTTTTTCATAGATATCAAATTTATTACGGCCCCCCATACATGTGTTAGACTTTATTTGTGGAAGTCACTAGCGCATTTCCAACTACTGATATTCTTGACATGGAAGGCTTTCTCAAAAAAATTTCTAAGGTTGATTTCCAGTGGGCTGGGTTATTTAATTTACATATTATTTTCTTCCATATAAAAAATATTAAAAAAAGAAAATACAGTTTATTATTTAATGATTTAGATTTTAATATTTTTTATCATTCTGATTTCTATTTCCACTAATGATAAATATTTAATTATCATGGTACACATCAGTATAATCTAATAATATCATACAATACATACAATATCATGTTATTCTTCAGTTTCTCGCACACTATATTACAATTGATTTTATAAAATAATTGAGTACCATAATATACAGGTAATGTGTAACATATTGTTTCCAAAGGTGGAAGAGTGTATATATTATATTATCTTTGTATTTCATATAATATTATCAATTACCATACCACACATTGATGATGTAAATTTATTTATTTATTATTTTCATAAAATTTATCACATGTTATTTTAATGGATTATCATCATTTATAGAGTGGTGGTATAGTATAACATATCAAAAAATCATTCATTTTATAAATATTTTATTATATAATCGGTGATGCATGTATCATTTTATAGGATTCATTAAAAAAATGTAATAATGTATAAATTTAATATCTATGAATGAAAAAGGGTGATTGTTTTAGAAAAATACAATGAATCATACTGTAGATATGGTGAAAATTAATTATTAAACATTAATATAGATATATAATAATGATATTTTTTTTTCAAATGATAATATCTATTATACTTCAAGTCCATAAAATTAGATAAGGTATTTAATATTTAAATTAATAATATACTACTGATAGATATTTTTTAATGATTATTTTTTTTATAGATGTAGTGGACCATGTCCTCATTAGCATGGAATAGGTTCTAATACTATATTACGAAGTATATTTATATGATTATAGTTCAAAATTTGATTGAATCGTTGTTACTATTATGGTGTTATATTTTTTTAACTCATAGGTATCAAATTTTATGTTTATAAATAAACTATAGTGTGTTTTAACAATGTTTCAATTGTATATAGAGTTCCAAATGTTTATATTTCTGAAGTGGTGTTATCACAATTTGACTAATATTTTATATTTCACTATGTTCCTAGTGAGGGGTATCATGTACTCAGCAAGGATGGGTTGTGAAAAGGTATTTTTGGAGGGACGCTTAGGTGACCACTTTACTAATTTATGCTTCCTAGTAATCCTATGTTATTTTTTGTAAAAACTATATTCAGATTAGTATTTTTTTCACCAAACACATATTTCATTTATCCCCTCTTTTTTAGTGCCTATTCTTTCTATTCGAATGATTGTTCCTCTCTTTGAATTATTTGTTTATACTTCTCTCATTTTATTTCCTTATTATTATTGGGTTATTTGAGGATTCTTATCCATTCTCCACCATAGGTTAGTAACAAATTCTCTCACATCTTCCCATTAATGTTTCTTCTCTATAATCCACTAACAAGGATTATATTGTTGATAATATTTCAACTAGATAATGGGGGGGGTTATATGATATCATTTATATTTAATTTCTCTTACTTAAAGGGGTACTTAGTTTGTGTTTTTAAACCATTTCATTGTTCGTTCAATGAAATTTGATTGTGGTTTGATTTTTTCAATGATTTTTTATATTTTAGGATGGTTTTTTTTTATAATTTTTTAAATTTATTCAATCCTCAAAGAAAATCATTTTTTGTAGTTTTTGGGAACATGAACATACTAGTTCTTTTTGGGTCTCAAATGTAATTTGAATATAATGATTGAATGCTTGATATTATTTATTCATCTAATTGTGGTTTAACATTTTATAGTTATTATATAATGATTAATAGTAAAGTAAACTCATGTTTATTTCAAGGGTGGTTGGTTCTTAACTTTTTAGTGACTCTTATGATTTAGTTGAAACATGATTTCCTTTTTTCATAATTTAATTAATAAATATCACATTATTTTTTAGAATATAAATGAATCCAGTTTAAATTATTATTTTGGTATGAAAAATATTTTTTTAATGACATTACATATTGTATTATATATGGACTTTTATTCAAAATTTTTATTTTATAGTCCTTTTAACTCCTATTTTAATATAACTAATTTCATGAATGTAATTTTTTTATTGTTAATGTTCACATAAAAAAATAAATTGTGTGGTCAATTTTGGGTTTTTTTCCTTTTGAATCCAATGAGATTAAGTGATAAGAAATTTTGTGTCATATTAAAAGAGGATTTTATGGAAACTATAAACATAACCCTTTTATTAAAAAACCATGGGGATATCTTGTAAGAGTATAGTGGGTTATTTATTTAAACCTTCTTATTATTATTGGAATCAATGAAATGTACACTTATAATACTATATACTGTAACACACATATGTTACAATCTTTATTAAAAAAATTATTTCTGAGATTACTTTACTTTTTTTATTTTTTCGGATAATATTTTGATATTTTTAATGTTTTTATTATATTTTATTATTAGGAAATTGACAATGGAAACCTTGTTTATTTCAGAAGAAATAAGGATATTGATGATATTCTGAAGTAGAGGTTTTTTCCTTTATGTTTTCATGGTTTCTAAAACCATTTATAGAATTGAATATAGTGATTCAGCCTAATTGAAGAGTGGAGGTAACCCAAACTGTCGGAACAAAATTTGTGGAAAGCATAAAATCTAAACAATGAAGGGATTTGTGTGCAAGAAAATTTCTTTTTTGTGGTGGGAACTCCGTTTTCAAAGCTATGTGGCCAAAATATGCATCCTACAAAGGTTTAGTTTAAATTTAAAATAACAAAAAATTCCATTTTTTTTAAATTTTTCCCAACCTTTATTGCTCACTCATTTGATCATCCATGGACATGTGATAGGAAAACACTAGCTCACTTTTTATTTGGTATTTGTCTCTTAAAACACGAGTTTCAATTAATTTCTCAATGTCATCGTCCCTTTTAATTCCATATTATTCTAAACCGTCTTCTTCCACATATTTCACCCAGATTCATCATTTTTATTAAACCCTTATTTTTTATGTGATATAGTTTTTTGGTTAATTAATGTTCTAATATAGATATTTTATTTTCTATAAAATTTACATGGTGTTTCCATTATATTTCATTTGTTTTCCATGATATTTAACAAGTTGTGACTTGATTCTGTCCTTTTTGGGGTTGGAGATTCAATGGGATCCAACATTTTTAAAATGTATTATATTATTGAGTACTAATAATTAATTTTAAATTAGTGTGAAGTTGTTTTTGACATATTATATTAAAATATAATTGGTTTCCATATAATTAATGAAATGAAAAAAGGGTATTCCTAATAGATTTAATGTTTTCATTTTTTATTTAATATTTTTTAAACCATTTGTTTAAAAATATTCTCAATGGAAAGATATAAATATTATTGATATAAAATACAGTTTATTTGTGTCATTTTACTTTTTAAAGAAATTTTCCATGTTTTCATAGAATGAATTCAAATAAAAAGAAGGTGAATGTTCCAGTCTTTTTTAAATTTTATGAAAAATTGATATTTTTAGGAAATTGAATGGTCTTAGTATCTTCAGTAAAGTATCATATTAAGAAACATATGGAAAATTATATAAGGATTTATTAAGTGTGTCACACTCTTTTATTACCCCTTTATACCTTATCTTCCCACTGTAGATTATTTGTTTTATATGAAAGATTATGTAGAATTGTGTTATTTTGTGTGTGGGTGTTTATATAAGGGATGCGTGGAATTTCTTATTCTATATTATTTTTGTCATCAAGAAATTTTCCCACCTAAATATATTTTAGTCTTGGTAACATGGCTGTCTTTTTTGGAGTTCTTGATATACACTTCCTCGGTTTTTACATATTCTTATATGGTCCCACAAATTATTTCATTGGACAAGGAATATGGGGAGTTTCCACACCAATGATGCCAATGTGTGATCATCTGGTTTTTTGTGTCATAACGAAGAAAAAATGATTTCATAGCTAGAAATATTATTAGTATTGTTTTTTATGATCTTATCAAATTAGTACCGAAGAGGTATCCCCTAACATTTTCTTGATTGTTGGTTTATTTAGGGGAATCAAATTGTTTTCCTATCATACCCCCATATGATGGAATGGCTAGTGGCACCATTTTTATTATTTATCCTTATTTTTTCTTCTTGAAATTATGGTTATTTTTTGTTGTAATTTAGTTATTCATGGATGGGTGGGTTTTAAAAATTTATTTGAATGGTGGTTTTAATGCTTATTTTAATTAAAATGTTGAAAAAAAATTTATGATTCGATTTTGGGAAATGTTTTTATATATATTAAAAGTTTAATTTTCATATTTCCATTAAAATTAATAGATTAACATTAATGGTTTTATATGTATTTATTTTTTTAAAAAATCAAATGCAAGATTATCAATATTTATGAAATTAGTTGTGTATATAAATTTTAAACTACCATATTTTACCTAGGAATTTTGTTTCATTAATTAAATTTAAAATGTTAATTTTTGACTTGTTTATTTACTATACGGGCATAGAATCTATAACTCACACCTCAAATAAACACTATTATGTTTATATATGGTGATATTATATTTTATATTGTATTTTGGATCCTATTATATTATTCATTTTTCTATTGTGATGATAATGGAGAGTAGGCATATATATAGAAACCATAAATTTCATGGAAGTTACCTATAATATGGTTTAAATTTTGTCTAATATTTATTTTTTAAATCGATGAGTCTTCCATGATGGATAGTTTTTAACAATATACATTTTTATTATTGGCATAGGTTGTATGTTAATTAAGAATACATCATATATTTAATTAAAAATTGTTTGAATAATTAAAACTTTGATTTGGAATCAATATTTATTAAAATATATTTGAATATTCTTATCAACATATCAGGGACATCCATATGGTGGATGACCCTTATTTGTATTTTTATTGAATTCCTAATTTGTGAGAACTAGGATATAATCGAAGAAGTATTCCCAATATGTATTCCATGATTTCTAGGTTTCATTTTCTATTACATTGGGAATAAAAATTCTCTTTTGGAATAGTGGTGGAATTGGTAAAGCAATAGGGCAGGACAGTATAATCTAGTTCATTTTAAATGCAAAGAGAGATTAGTTTCATAAATATAGTCTATCATTTTTTATCATCCTTTTGATATTTTTTGAATTTTTCATTAGTATCTAGATAAGTATGATAATAAACGAGTGGAGTTTATAGGGGGTTTTATTTCCAACCCTTCCTAATGAAAACCCTCAAGTCACCATAGTTTTTTGTTTGCTGAATCATAGAGATTGATTTCTATTCCAACAAATTGTGATGTCCATAATTGTAGGAATATGTTATTTGAATCCCTATAAGTTAAATAAGTGATTTCGTACATTTTCTATTCCTTTATGGTTAATTAAGATAAATAACAAGAATATCATGGTAGTCTTGTATGGTATTCTAAACTATAAAAATCTCTTGAATATGGTTAAGAGGACATCACATATCATACCATAGATTGGGTGAATGGTTCACTTGGAATTTTAAATTTCAATGGCCCTATTAGTTTATATATTTGGAATTCTAATGATTATATATTTCACTAATAATTAGTCATACTATATAGAAGCAGATTAATGTGGGTGTTTGGTTTGGGGTTTAATGTTTTTTAAATGGAATTATTTTGATGTGGTGTAATATTTTTCTTTGTTTTTTCGTTATGAGGTTTTATTTTTTTGGATAAGGTAGAAATTTTTGAAAAATTTGATTAGTTAAAAAAATTAATTTGGTAAATAAAATTGAATTAATTTTTTTGTTGATTATTAGTCAAAGTGGACGATTTTATTATGGGGTTCTTTTTATATTGAAATTGTAATTAATATTTATGAAAATATTATGGAATGGTTATATTTCACATAAAAATTGGTATAAATTTAATATTATCATGAGAATATTTTTTTTAAATGAAATGATGGCTAACATAGGTTGAATGATAAAAGGGGGGGTTCATTTTTTTTGGAGTGTACATTGGTATAATGACTAATTTTATAAGCAACTGATTTCAAATATAGTTTTTCTTGTGTTATTTAGAAATATTTTTTGAATGTTTTATAGTGGTATTTTTGTAATGATAAAAATTTTATATCAATGTTATTTTTATAAATGATAAATTTTTAATAGATTATGTTGGGTTAAGAATGTATAGTTTTAAAAAAATATTAATTTTAAAATTATTTGTTAATGGTGTTTCGGGATGTAATTATATTTTTCACATGTTTTT
Source organism: Viscum album (assembly GCA_963277665.1). Lineage (NCBI taxonomy): Eukaryota > Viridiplantae > Streptophyta > Magnoliopsida > Santalales > Viscaceae > Viscum > Viscum album. The sequence goes on from OY728127.1 coordinate 1,702,666,898, forward strand.
TATTACAAAGTTATTATATAAATTTTTTAATTTTTAAAGTGTATAAAATTAATAGTGGGGTTCATGAAAATTATTTTAAAAGATCTAATTGATTTTATAGTTTATTCATATTTTAATAAGATTGTAAAATGATTTGAGAATCATTTAAATAAAATTTAATTGGAATGATACCAAGGTTATTTATTTTAAAAGAAAGTTATTTTTTTAAATGTATTTATTGTTAAAAGGATTATATATAATTATATTTATGACATTTTTATTTTAAATGAATTTATTATTTCATATTATTGTTTTATTTCGTTTTTAAGGGTTTTTTAAAAATATTTTTCATGTTTTATATGGGACCAGTATGTTTGGTATTATTGCAGTAAATTTATTCAATCCAGGTCCTATTTTATTTAGAGTATATATCATATAATTTTCAGGACTGATAATAGAATATGTCACTCTAAGGATGATCCTCATGGTCAATCCATTATTTGTTTGGAAAAAATCCCTTTTAATATAATCTCAACCTAGAATATATTTAGTGTGGAGACAGGAATAATTATATACTCTATAACAACCCTACTCATTATTACACACAAAAACATGATTTATTACATAATCATGAACATAAGTAAACTCTAAAGATTCATTGTTCAAGTGTCATGGGTAAATTAGGAACATTACACAACAACTTATAACATAAAACAAAACATCATTATTGAAAACATCTTTTACTGTACCACGAAATTCATTTATACATTGCATTGCATTGGATAACCTAAGGACATTCCTATGAAAAGGGTGAGTTATAATGTCTACTAAGAGAGTAAAAAATGAATACCATGAATTATATATTACATTTTAGTAAAGATTATTTTAAATGGATAAAAATAGAAACATGAACATAAATTCATGATATAACATGATTATCATAACATGGAAATTTAACAATAACATTTAAGATGATATTATCATGAGACAAGTCTCATCACCCATGGAGCGTGAGTAAACACTAATATCCCTTGAATTATCATTATTAGACCACTATTTCACTTGAATTATCATGGGTAAACTCTTATTTAAATTTATGTGTCATGATACTAATCATTACCCAATGCATTAGATCACTATCAAGGAGCACCCTTTATAATATTTTCATTTCTTGTATAAGTGTGCCACATGGATCAAATAACATAAATCATCCTAAATCATAATTTATTCCACAATATTGAAGTGTAAAAAAAATTAAATTATATAATCAATAATTATATGTTTATAAATGTAAATACCACAGGTAGAGAAATTAGTATGGTCTTCACTAGATAATGATTTGGATTGGGGAAACACAGTTCAATTTCTCCACTATAACAGTGTGACATAATCATTCATAAAAATTGTTGATGAGAAAAAAAGGGATATCTCATAACATGTAAAATAAATTTATATTATTGGATTCAAATAGTTACATCTCCCAAAATATGGTACTTTGATATAGAAGGTGTAACATACTAAAAAAACATGAAGAAAGAGTAGAAAGTGAATAAAACTTACGAAATTTTTCCATTGCATCAAGTGTACATGAGAGGGGTTAATGATTGATAAATATGTCTCTAATAAACCAAAAATAAGGATGGAAGTATTGGGGGAGGTGAAAATTAATACACCAAAATTTTAATTGAAAATACTATGGTATAACAATATACTGAAACATTGAAAAAAAATTGAATGAAGAAATCCCTTACTTGGAAGTGTGATCCCAAAGTCTTGGGAGAGTGTTTAGAGAGTCTAATAAGAACATTGGGGTGTCTTGGGTGGATTCTAGATAGAGGAGGGAAGAGGATTGTTAAGATCCAATGGTTCTGAGTGAAGATGAATGAGAGATTGAGAGGGTATATATAAGAATGGAGAGGGAATTATTTATTATTTAGGTTTTAGACACTACACATTAAACTATTAAAAAAACATCCCATGGTTTTTCCCATTGATTTTTCCATTGTAAAGAATAATAAATTAAATTAAAATTCCAATGGATGAAAATATTTTAATATTAGTCTTGCTTATGTGTTGGTGAGTCACACTCCCAACAAAATCAATTCAAAATGATAAAATATTTTATAAGTCTAAGAGGGACCACTGTGGAATAATAATATTAATCAAAAATAAAAATAATATCAGAATATTTTAACGATAAAATATATATTGTCTTAAAAACCATTTTACTGTATTTTCTTACATGGATATTAGGTCAATATGATGTCATAAAACACATTATATATTTAAAGAGAGTTTAAATTTTACCTAAAAATTCGACTATCTTAGAAAAATAAAAAATATATAACTGTTAGATTTTTTTGATATCCTGAATCCAAAAAAAATTTACATTTTATCTAAATAATATTATAAATATGTGTTTTTTTTCTTTTAATAAAAAACTATCAATTATAAAAAATTCACGGGTTTGGATAAAAACTCATTCAAACCATAAAATAATTACAATTATATTAATAAAAATTATACGATCATTTATATTTAATAAAATTAATTTAAGTATAATATTTTATTAAAAATTTATTTAATTAAAAAATACATTATTTATTTAAAATAGATTCCATAATTGAATATTAACTAAAAATACTATTTATGGTTTAAATACAATTTACTACGTAACAATAATAAAATGAATGTATATTCTTTTTTACAAAAAATAATGCACATAATCATAGTGATAGGGTCTTGTTACATAACTCCTTATAAAACCCAAATAATTCCTAAGGGTATGATGTGCGACAGTGATAGACTCTTGGGTGCACGTGAATAACATCTCCCAAGTGGTAATCTATACTAACATCAACTTTTCTTATATGAGATTGTGTTCATGATTAATTTGTTGAATCTCAACATGGTATTGGTCATGAGTGAATCCTACTGATGCTACATCCTTTCTAGCCTCAAACTAATCAGCTTCATACTGTGTAATTCTTCTAGATGAGTTCATTGCTTCTTTTGTTAAGTTAATTTGATTTTAAAAAGCCCCATATTTATACTAATAATGTTATCAATGTTCAATGGATATATTTGAAATAGTAACATTTTTAATGGTAATTTAAAATCCAAAAACATAAACCAAAGGAAGTGAATATTTTATATAACCATTTTAAATAATAATAAATTTAATTATATCAAGAGTAATTTTCATTAATAAATGTATTGGTCATTACAATATTCCCCCCATAAGAAATTTCACCCTTGAAATTTCTTTTTCACACAATAAAATTATTATGGTATATCAATTTCATTCCTTCCTCTGATTCCCACATTGCATCTTCCAACTTTTGGTTTCTCAATAACATCTTGATGAGGGGTCTTGTGTTATTTTGGAGAACGTTTTCCCTACTATCTAAGATCATCACATGATTTTTTTATGTGAGAGGTCATTTACAAATGGTACCACCTCTAGATTGACTAAATCCGATGGGTCTAGTGTGTACTTCCCCAAGAGTGAATCATGGACAACATCATGTACTTAAGACAGGTTCAGTGGGAGTTATAGTTTATATTCTATTACTCCAATGGGATCAAAGATCTAAAAAGGGTAGATGTACCATCTACTAAGCTTTCCCTTATTCCAGAATCTCACAAATCTATTCCATTATGATATGCCCAGGAATACCATGTCTCTTACATAAAGCTCTAGGTCTCATTGATTGTTATCATCATAACTCCTTTTCTAACTCTGAGCTTCTTTAATATTCTCTTGGATGGTCCTAACTTTCTCCACCATTTCTTCAACAATTTCTGTTCCTATGAGTTTTTTCTCCCCAAATTCATCCTAATATGTTGGTGCTCTTCACCACTTCCCATAAAGGGCTTGATAAGGATCCACTTGGATGCTTGATTGTAAACTTTTATGGTAAGAGAACTTAACCATGGGAAGATGCTGATCTCATCCTCCCTTGAAGTCCATTGATCATTCTCTCAACATGTCCTCAAGTGTCGGGATAGTCCTCTCGTAATTTCCATCAGTTTGAGGATGGTAATTCATACTGATGTTCAGCTCAGAATTCATAGAATTTGGTAGAATCTCCCATAATATAGAGTAGAATGTTCGATCATGATTAGATACAATTGATGGTGTTACTCTATGTAGCATTACCACTTCTTTGATGTATATCTGTGCCAGCTGATCCATTATGAATTATTCTCAAATTTAAATGATGTGTTAAGTATTTGTAAAATGATAAAAATCAACCTAGATATCATTTTTTTCATTTGATGTATTCATAAGTCCATTGATAAATACCATGGTGATGTTTTACCATTTCCATGTTGGTATGGCTATTGGTTTCATCATTCCCTTAGAATTCTGCCTCTCAGGATTCACTTAATGAAATACTAATAACATTTATATATACTCAGTGATATCTTTATTCATGTTATACTACCAATAATGGTCTTAGAGATATTGATATATCATTGTGTTTCCAGGGTGAATGGATAAATTTGAACTATATACATCATCGAGAGGTTGTTTATTTAAATTTGGATTTGAGGGAATTAATAGTCTTGACACAAATCTCATAATTCCTTTTTCATTAACATTGAACTCTGAGGATATACATTAATTTGATAGTTTCCACTTTATTCTGAATTCCCACATCATCCTTTTGAACATATTTTAATCCTTCCAAATGATATGTTTGAGAAATCATTTTTAAAGGAATTATGATCTTCCATTCTTTATTATTCCCATGACCATCTTCATTAAATATAATAATATTGTATCCTTTTCCATTCTAATCAATTATAGAATCATCGGTTCCATTATGCATAGAGAATTCACCACCTTGTTCAATTTCCCAAGATGGTAATGGATAAAGTAATCATAGTCTTTGACCAAGTAATTACATGAATAATATACTACATGTTAGGGAATAGACAAATTGTGCAAGTTATGAGAACTTGAATTCTTGGGTAACGACAAATTCGGGGGGCATATCGTGCATGTTATGAGAAGTTTTCCTCATAAGCTCCAATAGATTTTTTGTATTTTCTCATGAGGGAAGCAAAGTCCCCTTCCATATTAAGTTGGAGGGTGGATGGAAAATATTTATCGAAAATCATTTTATGAAATTCTTCCATTCCAATACCTCGATCTATTCCTAGAGCTTCATATTTTTTTATCAATGTCCCCCATTAATTAGCTCCAACCTTAATATATTAAACAAATAGAATATAATACCCTTGTTCGTAATAGTGATGGATGGAGAATATCTTTTCAATGGGGTTTCACCATTTTTTGAGGATAAAGCTATCAGATGACCTATAAAATGTATGAGGTATTTTTCTCATGAAGATCTTGATTACATCTGGATAATTCAAAGAGGGGTTTGTATGTTCCTCTTAACACATTTTTTATTCAAAACCTTAGTTAAATGAGAGATTATCATGAAACTTTTTGTGATTCCTACTCCCATTGGATTAGGAATCTAATTAGAATAGTCATCACATTGATCTTTTCATTAGTTGTTAGCATGAGTCCTCCTATTTTTGGACATTGGCTAGAATAAAAGGAATGTTATGGGTAACACATAAATGGTAATCGAAATAAATAAATGGATAACATAAAAATTAAATTTATTTTTTTCTCTTATGAATTTATTTTCTTCATGCTGAGTTATCCATGATCTACATCCCAATAAATATTATTAGTTGTACTTTTTTTATTTCATTAATAATGGATCATAAAAAGCTTATAAATATTCCAAATCATATCCTTAAAGAGTTCAGAAACCAAGAATGAAGGATGTCCTATTGTTGTGCAATATTTCACATTAGAGTCTAGATTAATGTAGTGTTTTTGGGTTTTACCTCAAGATACAGTTGTTCCAGAGACACCTCTACTTTTTTTTCATGAAGGAGATGTATTTTTTGATAAATCAGTTATTATATACTCTCCAAAATGTAAGAATTCTATTAATATACTCATTCTAATCCTGATTTCATTCACTAGGGTTTTATAATCCTAATCCCAAAAATAACTAAACATGTCCACTGATACCAACTAAAAAAACCTGATAATTATTACACACATAAACATGATTTTTTAAATAAACTTGCACTTAAGGAAACTCTATGGAATGAGAGTCCTCGTTTATTATGAAATTTTGTAACATTACAGAACAACTTATAACAAAAAATACAAAATATTTATTGAAAAATTATTTTACATGTCCACAATATTCCGTCATACATATCATTTCATGTCATAACCTGAGGACATATATAAGAAAATGGTGAGCTATAATGAATAATGAAGGTGTCAAAAATGGATAAAATGAATAATGTAGTTAATTTTAGTAAATAAGAATATCAATGGAGCACAATATAAACATGGACATAAAGGCATAATATATCATGATTATAATAACATGGAAATGCTAAAACAACACTTAACATGATATTAGCATGAGAAAAGTCTAATTATACATGGAGCATGAGTAAACCCACATTTCAAATTAATTACCATGAGTAAGCCTTCATTGAACATGAATTATAATGATTAAATCTTAATTTCACATGAAGTATCATGACACTGATCATTAACCAATAAATTGGTGTGCTATTAGGGTTCACCCTTTATAAATATTTCATTTCATTAATAATTGTTCCATATGGATCATATAACATGGAATCATCCAACATCATTATTTAATACATGATAAAGGAATGTGGAATAAATAAATTAAATTATATAATCTGTATGTATATTTGAATAATTTTGAATATCCATGATAGATAAATGTGTATAGTATTCCCTACAATATGATTTAAATGGGAGAAATGCAGTGCATATTTGGAAGCATAATGATGTCACATAATCATACCTAAAAATGGTTGATGATAGATAATGTAATAAAAATCAAATTTAAATGAAATTTATTTATGGGGTAATGTAGGTACATTTCAAAACATAGATAATTTTTAATAGAAGGCATAACATACTATAGAAACTTAAAGAAAGAGGATGAAGGGAATGACTCTTTTGAAATTTCAGCATGGTTACAGGTGTACATGGGAAGGAATAATGAAATATAAAGATGTATATAATCACTAAAACATAATTATGGTTGTATGGGGATGGTGAAAAAGAATACCCCTAATTTTTTATTTGAAAATAAAAAGTTAAAAAAATATAAAAAACTTGGTCAAAATTGAGAAAGGAAGAAATCCCTTACATGGATGTGTGATCCTTAAGGATTGTGAGAGGATAAAAATGGACTTATAGGGAGCTTGGGGAGACTTGGGGAGATTATAGAGAGGGGATTTAAGATATTGGTAATGATACAATAGTTCTTAGTGAAGATTAATGGGATATTGAGATTTTATATATAAGAAAAGAGAGGGAATTATTTATTATTTAGGATTTGGACACTAAAAATTGAACTATATAAAACCACAGACCATTCCATGGTTTCTACTGATGATGTTGTCAAAAGTGGAGTGGAAAATTTATTTCAAATTGATAATGGGTGAATATATTAAAATATTATGCTTTCTTATGTGGATTTCGGTCACACTCTCATGGAATTCAATTTAAAAAGTTAAAATATTTTACAAGTCTTGGAGGGACCACTAAAGCAACATAAAATAAATCAGAAAAAAATTAAAAATAAATTATTCTAATTATAAAACATAAGTATACGAAAATAAGTATATATTGTTTAAATACATCACTATTAGAGAATTACAATGTTATAAAACACCTTATATTTTGAAATTGTATTTAATTTTTACCCAAAAATTCGACTATCTCATAAAATTTTGAAAAATTATTCATTAGATAATTTTGACATCCTGAATCAAAAAATAATATTTATTTTATCTACATAGTTTTTTAAAAATGTGAATTTGTACTTTTAAAATAAAAATCAACATTTATCTAAAATTCATGGGTTTTGATAAAAACGACTTTCAAACCTTAATAAAAACTGGAACATTATTTAGTAAAATTATAAAATAAATTATATTTAATAAATGTAATTTGGATATAATATTTTAATGAAATATTTTTTATTTTAATAAAACATTAATACAGTAAAATATTTTTTTAATTGAATATTATCTAAACCTAGTATTTTTTCTTTCAAACCCATTAACAAATTTAAAATATCAAAAAGAATGTATATTAATTATAAATAATTAATGAAAAAAATCATAATTCTAAGGACTTGTTAAATATATCCTTATAAAATCAGTATAAGACCTAAGGTTAAGGTGTGCGATGATGAAAGACTCTTGAGGTGGCTCAGATAACATCGCTTGGGTACTAATCTCTATTAACTTCGAATTTTCCCGTTGGCGATTCTATTAAAGCTTAACATGTTAAAACTTGTCTTGGGATTGGTCAAGACGAAGACCAAGGATTATACCTCCTTTATGATCTTCAACAAATGGTGTTCTTATGGAGAAATTCTACTGGAGGAGTCAATCACTTCCTTTGTCATAGTAAATTGGATTTTCAAAAAATCTATATTTATTCTAATTAGGCGATCATTATTCAATGAATATTTTTGCAGTGCTAATAATTATTAATGGTGTTTTAATATCAAAAAACATAAAACCCTATAAAAGAATGTGTTTTATATAACCATTTTACACAATAATACATTTAATGATATCAAGATGAATTTTAATTGAAAATAGTTTGCACCATTACATTCACTTTGATCTTATTTTGAACATCATGAATTAGTGTCCAACCCCTTTATCAATTGTTTATTATTTACTAGGTGTAGTGATGTAAATTTTTCATCATTTCATGCAATTGTCCTGAATTTACAAATGACAGTGTCATCAATGACTCATTAAAAACTCTTTACATATAAAGGAAACTTTTTTGGACTGTATTTATTATTGTGATTTATATAATTTGAGAGTTTTGTATTTCTAGGGTATGAAAGTGTCATCTATGAAAATGATATAGCTTCTAGTACCTCTTTATATTTTTTATGAGTCGGAATATTAGAAGAATTATTTTGTGTAATTTTTTTGAGATATAGTTATATGGGATCTTATGATTTTTTTTATTTCCCAATTGGTGATGGGATATTATTAAATCAATTAGGTTATTTTAGATATATCATATTAGAAGAAATTATTGGTGTCCCTATATGTATTTCTTTTAGATATTAGTGGATTTCTGGATATTACATAATTATTTAGAAGAAATATTATTCATAATCTCTGTGTGTGTGATTATATGTTATTCAAGGTTGATAATTTGTATATTCAAAATGGGAAACCTTAAGTCTAAAATCATGTTACATGGAAACATTTTGTTTTATTATACTAGGAAATTTTGGTATTTTTTTTGTATCATGGGATCATCATGAGACGATTTCCATTAGAATGGATCATCATTTCCCTTATAGATTGATTAAAACTACGTCTAGAAGGCCATGTTGTTCTCCAATGATAATTTATTAGGTAATTTTTATAAATTCTATTTTGACCAGATATTATTACTATGGAATATTGAATTATCTCATTTTTGTACAATAATGTTTTTGGTTGTGTCCCTCTAGGAGAGCTATGAATCAGTCTTCCAAAATGGCCATTTTTTTATTGTATGTTTTTTGACGATTAGTTTTTTACTAAGAGTTTTTTTATATTTTATGGTGGTAGATTTATATGATAAGTACATTCCAATTCAAACAAACAATTTTGTATAATTAAAAATAGAGGAAATATTGCAATAGGTCGACACCATATATGTTATCATGGTTCCCAATATGTGGTTTGATATTTTCTCAGAGATTCTTATTTTGTTAGAGAATTGGGGTTATATTTTTTTAAGGAATATATATTGGATGACTTCATTCAATCATGTATATCTACTTCCTATTATTGGATCCATTATATGGATTTCATCATCCCCCTAGCTTATGGTTTGATCTATGAAGAGTCATGTTTCAATGATATCTAATATATTTTACAAAGGTATTTATGCTTGATGAAAGTGATATTGTAAGGATAATTACAATACCCAGGTTTTATTGGTGTTTTTATATTATTTATTTTCTGGGTTATTTTTATTTTCCAGATTCATAATCTAAATTTTGAAATTTTTTCTTTTTTCTTCTTTTAGACAGTTAATGAATTATTTGGGAAAAATACTATCATTTCAAAGCAAATCATGATAAAACTGTATTTCTAGTGTCACCACATTTTCATACATTTCGATTAAATAATTATGATGATAAATAATGTATAAAAATTATTCAATGAGGAGCCAATGGTTTAGTGTCTTGTTAAAACGAGTACCATACATAACTACTAAAAAATAAAACATAAATATTTAGATGATTCCTTTTTGTATAGATTGTTATTAACCATATAATTTTCCATAGATTAAGTAGACACGTGAATATTTACATCAAAATTGGTGAAATAAAATCCCATTAAGAGAATAAATAAGAACATGAATCAATATAACATGGTGTGAGTATAAAAAATGTCATAATAACATAGTCATATGATCATAATAATGAGAGGAAGCATTAAAAAAGATGTTGAATGTATAAATTCATAAAAATTAAACTTCTAGTATTTGTGGTAAACTGACACACATATTTTTGAGAAAATATGACAGTATTTTAACATAGATTTCACTTTACTTGTTAGGTTTTTCACATTACCCAATGCATTGGAGTTCTATATAATTCTTGGAACACCTGTCACATCATAACCATTACATTAAAATGAATTCCCCAAAAAACGTATATCATTCCTGAACATAAATAACCCATGTAAAGGAATGGGTTTCATTTCATAAGCATAGATTCAAAAACACTAGGTTCTCTAATGAAAGGGGGAATAACATACATGATATAAGAATCAACAGCCATGGGTTAGAAGTGAAAAGGTGTATTTTGATAGAAGATTTCTTTTGGAAAACATTGTGTTTGTTATAAGCTCTAGTAGAAATCATTTATATCTCTGAAAAGAAAATATAATGATGAAGAAATCATTTTTATGTAAAAACTACACTAAAAATGGGGTGAAACATTTTAAACCCAACAAAAGAGAGTTTTGTTTGGGAAATACCATTACATTTAGTCTAAAAGCTTACTTAATGTTAATATCATCTATGATCACATTATATTGATTAATTAAAAATTATATAACCTTTTATACATTACTATGATTCATTTTTGTTTAATTATATTCATTTATATGCCTTTATATGAGATATATAGTTTTAATTCATTGTTCATGAGTGTTCGTTTTCATAGATTTCAAGATCAGTCCATTTGTATACATGAATGCATGTTCATAAACGATGCGTATAAACATATATAATTGTTATTTTTTGTTTTTAATTATATTACAGAAGTTTAAATGAAGCAATTATGGATTTGGTTATATAATTTGAGGATTATTGATTAGATAAATGTTAATGATGATCTTTTTTGGTTAATTTTAGTTGTTTTTTATCACAAGGAAATTTTTTTATTTTATCATTTAGTATTGTATGTAAAAGTTAGTTCTAGAAAAAAAAGGGGGTTAAAAAATACAATTGAAAATCATTCATAAAAAAATTAATGGTTCTATTAACATAATTTATGTTATTTATAGAAAACTAATCTCCATCATCCAATATGTTTTTAAATTGACACTTCTAGGGAGACAATTTCATTTTTAAGATTATAGAGCAGGTGGGAGGATTTTAATGTAGGATCTTCCATTAAAATGACATAATTGTAGTATACGTATGTCAATTGAGTTATCATGAAATTATTATGGAGGGAGGTAAAGAGAGAATAATAAAAGAAATTGAAATTGAAACGAAATTAGAAGGAAAGAGACAAGATTTAACTCTTGAATTACCCTCTAGAGATTCTTTTAAGAGTCCATAGGGTTGGTTATTAATTATAACAAGAGCTCATAGAAGTTGAGGAAATATTAGGTAAGAGTATTGTGTATAATATATTTATGTATCAAAGCATGACAGATGTGAGGAGAAGAGGGTGTGAAGGGTGGTAATTATAGTGGAGGGGAGGGGTTTTTATTATTTTATTAGTTAGTTTATTATTTCATTCATGAAAAGAAATATTTAGGATTATGCTGATTATATACAGTAATTAGTGCATGTGATTACGAACTAATGGTTATTTACATCATCCATTACTCAGGCATGAATAAAAAATTACACTCTTATCATTTATCATAAATTATAGTGTTTTATTATTCAAAAAAATTTAAGTATTTCATCAAAATACCAAAAACTCAACTTATCCATTTTTCAATGTGTATAATTTAAAAATAAACTCAATTTTATGAAAATGATTTTATAAATATGAAATGTAATTATTAATCAAAATCATAATTTACGTGGAAAATAAATATTTTAAAATTAGTACTAGTTTTATAACACATTAAAAAACAATGCATGGTCTCATATAATTATCATAAAATCAAAAGACCATAAAATAATAATTTATGACCACATTGTAATTTCAATTAATCTTAAAATATTTATGAATTACAAATATTTAATCACATAATAAACAAAATTTTATTAAAATATTTACTTATACTATGATATAATTATATCATATTTTCACTTATAAGATTTATATATATAATTTATATTGTCATTGGTATGATTACTATTCACAAGGATTATTTACTATTCATAAGGTTCATATTACTAGTCGTAATGTTAACTTTAAGATTTATAATGGAATGTTATAATTTACAAAAATATATGTTTCTCCTATCATACTTAAAATAACTTACGGATCGTAATAGTGTATGTCAGGTTTTTAAAATTTAAAACATTGAAGTGGAAAAAAAATCATAACGTCTAGGATATAAAGGTCACATTGTATTTAGTATTTCATTTATAATTGAAGTGGATATTTTTTCCTAATTTTATTTTATGTGAAATAATAATAAAAAGTTAATTTCCATTAATAAAACATTAGGTCATAACAACAATTCAATAATAATGGAATTTTTCATGTTTATTTCATAGTCCCTAAAATATTTTGGAGGATTTAAAGGATCCATTTTTTCATTTTGACATCTAGGGGTGAACCACATGGTTAGTATTTGGATAATGGAATGTGTGAATAATATATTATGTTCCATGTGATGTCTTATATAGTGGGTCTCACATGGTTAGTATATTTATAGAAATATATGTGGGAAAACCATGATCTCTTCCACGATTAACAGAAAATGATAATTTTCCTAATATACCCACTCATATTTTAAAAAAATTTCCCTCACTCACAAACTCACATATCAATCTAACCTTGATCATACGAAGATAAATATCTCCCACAATTTTCAGTTGATCTTCATTTATTTCACTATATTATTAATGAAATTTTTTAGTGTAATCTTTAAATTAATTTCCCTATTTTGATATCATCACTTTTCCCATAATTTTTCATAGATTCTTCCATATCCCATCACCCAAAATCATTTTTCGTGTTCGAGAATGCTATTAATATGGTTCAAATAATGGGAAACAATTTTCCATGACCCATAGAGGGTTATTCCATGTTCGATTACTTCTTCTCTTTCCATGGAGACACATTTTGACTTAATATATTCTTTTTGACTATGATATTTTTATTTAGTCACATTATTTTTTAATATATTTTTTTTAGTATTAAAAACTAAATTAAAACTTAAATATTATTTTATATTTTATTATTTAAGAGAATAAAATTAATTTTTATAAAAATAATGTATTTTCATAATGAAATTTCATTATTGACTTTATATAGTAATTTGGAATTAACATTATCTTTATAAAAAATGATTATAATGATTCCAAAGGAGATCATTTAATTTTGTTTTATAGAAATTTTTTTCCTTATGTCTTTCTTCATTTATTTAAGTGATTTCTCCAAGTTTTCAAGGAATATATTTTAATTAAAATTGGTTTTTAGTTCTAGTTCATTATAAATTTTTTGAAATAATGTTCCCCCACATGTGGCTGGGCTGGTAGGGTGGGGGCGTGTTTGGGGTTCTGGTCATGGGGTCCACTCCCTTGGCTATTTATTTTCAGATTTCTTATATAGCGTGTGTGATCCACTATTTGGTGTTTGTAACCCATCTATTAAATTTTTTTGAAATAATGTGATTTTATTTAAATGTAAAGGGCCCAATATCATGTATCAATTTTCTTATTAAGGAATGATTATCACTATATAAATAGTGTTTCAATATATATCGGGTCACATTGATTTCTAAATAGAAAAAATTTTCTCCCCTTTTTGGATTGTTTTTATTTTATTATGAATAGTGTGAAAAGTATTTTATCTACATTGGAATTAGATTTATAGTGTGAATAATCTATTATTATCAGTTATTGTAATTATCTTGATTTCATGATCACATATATTGTTTTTCAGAAATTGGTTTGATGGCGACTAGGTGGGTGGTCATGAATCGGAATACCTTAATTATTAATCATATTTTTAGGTAACATCTTGTTTAATCAAACTATTGGACTAGTGGATTGATTAAAATATAATAATTTATGTGTGGGATAATCGAGTGGCTTGTGTTATTAATAGAAATAAACAAGGGTTATATTTCAGACTGTGTTGTTATAAAACAGTTAGTATCATCCCAATTATTTCCTTGGGTGTTGCCCATGTAATGTTTTTCAATAGTAGTTATTTTATCTGATTCCAATTTATTTATTATTATATCTGATTTTGTAGTCTATCTAGTGTTACTTTTTTATTTTTATTTTTTTTGTCTTGTTTCTTATTGAATTTTATATTATTTTAAAATATTACTATATATTTGTTTATAGTTGGGTTAGTTTTCAAAATGGATAGTATGGGTTATTAATATTTATCAATTAAGAATTGAAGAACCTGTTTTATAATGGGATTTTGGGAAAATATTCAAAATTAAATGTAATATAAGTTTTTTATTTCTTATTATTGGAAAATTTATTAATTTTGACTTTATAATGAGGTATCATATATTCCTGGTTTCGAAGGAAGGTTTTCATTCTTCATGTAATTAAATATTCACAAGATTTCATCTAATTAATATTTAAAATAAGAAGAATTATTTTCATTATTATATTAAAATCAATTATTTATGAGTATTTTGAAATAAATTATAGTATAGGATTTGTAGTGTGATCATAATGAGGATTTTAATTCACACCCTCTACACACACAACAATTATGGTGTGTGAAGATCATATATTTCTTATAAATTATTGATTCCCTTTATATTGATTATAATTCTATTAGGATAATGATAGTGAGTTGGGATGTTGTGGGACACCCTTGGTTTCATGTGGAGGTCCCATAATAATTTTCACTTCATGTTTTGTATTTAGTTTTCATTTTTATGTATCAGAAAAATTTGATTTTAATTATCTATATTCAATTCCTACTGTTTCATGTAATAATTTTTTCTATTTGATTGATGAATGAATTGTTTTTAAATTATTACATTTTCTATTATTACACATTTGTTTTATATATTAATTTTGGTTTTCATAATTGATGTATCCTAGAAATATGATATATAAAGAGTCTATATTAGACATTAATCAAAAGATCAACTACGTGATAACTATTATTTCAGGGGAAAACCATATTGTAGGTTTTTTCATCAATTATATTACATTTTTTACAACCCATGTAAATTTATAAATCCCTTTGGGCCTAGTGTTAAATTGGGTGAAGTGATGTGTATGGTGACCCCATATCATTTAATTAAATTATTTGTTTTGGAAAATAGAATTATATCATTACACATAATCCAATATGAACTGTAATTCAATTTACCACGCATAGAAATTGGTTGCGAAATTGTATCTTTGGAGAAGTTGTGGTTTGTTAAATGAAGTGAAAGAAATAGATTAGAGCAGAAAAACATAATTGTTTTAATTTTCTTCTAATTATTACATATATTATAATTAATCATTTTTCTGAGTTATAGTTTGCAGGGTTTAGTATAAAAAACATATTCATTAAATAGATCCTCATAAAAATACTTTCATGGTCAAATATTTTTTTCATTAAATTTTTATGAAACATTTTTACAAAGGCCCTTAAACTTTACTCATACATTTTTATCATTAGAACCATTGTCCTGCATGTGTATTGAATTTTTTAACAAATTGGTTTATGATGAAAGGGTTTTTTAAAAACCTTTTTTTAATTAGATAAATTTAAATTGTATATACGAAATATGTTGTATTCATTTTCATGGAAATTGATTCTTTCAATAACAAAAAGGTGTTTTGGGATAATTAACTGATATTTTTTATTTACGAATGACGTTAGAAAAATCATCATATTGATAAATTTTCTTCTTCTAAATGTTCCTATGATTACAATTTATTACTTTCCTTCATTAATTCGAGCAATACCACTATTTTGTTATATCTAGTTTCATGTATTAATTATCCATCACATGTTTAGAATTATTTTATATTATATAGATTTTTGATAATTTAGAACCTTTCATGGTTCCCTTGATGGTTATAAATGTCATACTCATGACCTATAATTACTACCAAAATATATTAATAATGAGGATATAATTCCTTTCTATAAAAAAGATGAATGGCCTTGATTGAAGACATGTTCCTTATGGTTGGTAGGTACACAACTTGGATTCTGATCTAGTCTCAAATCAGGATTTACTTATACTATTTATAATTAATTTTGTTATGTTAGATCATTTTTATTATTTAATAAATTTATATATAATAATAGATATCATTTTCCTCATTATAATTATTTGATTAGAATACTTATTAGTTTTTAACTTTCTGGAATACATGATAAATACTTATAATGTTGTTTTATTATATTCATATAAAATTTTGGAAATATTTACTTATAAACTTGTCTATACACAATGGTGTTGATGAACCTTTTAAGATTACTAGTAATGTAATTATGCATAGACCATTCATGGAAACCACATTGGACATAAATTTTCATATTTTGAATGTTTAACATTTATGCTGGAATTTCAATGGTCATATGACGGTCATGGATTATATTTTCATGACGCATAGGTTGGTTTATGGCTCTAGAGTATTATATGAGATTATGATTTGTTTATATGGAATTAATCAATTATAAGAAACTTATCTCTTTTTTTAAAACATTTTGTGTAATTTTTTCCCCTTTTTATTATGGTTTGAAATTACATTTTAAACTATATAAAAATAACACAAATTTATACTTATCTATTGGGATTTTTACATTTATATATAGTTCATCCATGTATTTAGTGTGAATATGTATTATATATATAATGTAGGATATATTATTTTCATTCGTAATTTTACAAACTATGGATGAGTCAACATAAATATTTGATAATATTAATTTATGCATAATAATAAAAAATAGAACAAAAATTGTTCATTGCATGTGAATTAAGACCCATGGTACTAGTATTTTACCTTAGGTGATTGATGATTTCCCAAGGAAATAATTTAATCCTTATTAGATTAAGATAAATTTGTTTTTTAGGATCTTTGAAATTTGGTATCAGTATTGAGTTAGGATTAAATAGTTGTTTATTATTCTGGGACATGAGTTATGATTATTGGTATTTGAGAACTAACACATAATATTTTTTTTGAAAACCTATTTATTATAAAATCCCCATATACTATGGGATATCTTGGACAATGTACGAACCATAAGGTTGAGTGTGGATTTGTTTTCTTACATTATGATGAATGAAACAATACATGATTTTTTTACATGGATCCAACCTCTATATTAGAACATTCCCCTTGATTTGTTTTCAATAGGTAGGCACTATAATGCTTCATGATATGTAATGTGAATTTCTATTATCATTATATTTTAGTTGGGATACAATTTAAGATATTATAAATATAAACATTATCACTAAAAAATTGCTTCTTTATATTTTTATACATGTGATAATTTTATTAATTTGAATATTCTTTTTCATTCATTAAGAATCTATTATTATTCCAATTTTTAGTTGGCCTTACATATTAATCGTTTTACTATTTAATTTTATGCTTACGATTAATAATATGAATCTTATAATTTTAATCATGTCATATTTATTGTTATTTGATGATAATTTATTTTCATTCTATATATATTTTCATTCTAGGTTTTTAACTTATTTTTTTATATTTAATTTCACTTTTTCAGCATAGTGATTTCTTTATAATTTTATTTTATCATAGTTAATTTTTATTTCCATCAATAGATCATAATTTTTTAAATTTTTTTAGTTACATAATTTTATTTATTTTATAAAAATGTATTTATATTCACTCTATTCTAAATTTCATTGTGGCTATACACATCATGAATTTTTCATCTAATATAAGAAATTAGAATAATTCTATTTTATTTTTTCATTTTTGTAATTTTTTGGTAAAATTATTTTATATTATCTGAAGAAAATTAACTTATAAAAAACCATTTAAAAGGTAATAATATTCTATAGAGGTGTTTAATAATAGGGTTTTTAGCATGAAAAATTATTTTTTATAATATTTTGTGGAAAAAAACTATTTTATAGAAAATGGATGTTCAATATTGTATCGTTTTAGTCATATGTGTCTTGAAAAATAGTTATTTTACAATAAATAGTGTTCCACTGAATTGATATTTTAATATTTTATAGTGTGTGGGAATGGAGTTATTTTGGGAATAGAATAGTATATTGATGTTTGAATGAAACTCATTT
This sequence comes from Viscum album, assembly GCA_963277665.1. Classification (NCBI taxonomy): domain Eukaryota; kingdom Viridiplantae; phylum Streptophyta; class Magnoliopsida; order Santalales; family Viscaceae; genus Viscum; species Viscum album. The sequence continues at coordinate 1,702,685,642 of OY728127.1, forward strand.
TGAATTTTAAAAGGAAATAGAATTCTATCTATGAATGTTTTTTAATTTTCATTTTTCAAAATGGAAGGAGGATTTAAATTGTATTTTTTTATTTGTTTCCTCTAATGATAATATTAGGTCTGATTGAATATATATGATATTTTATATTTTTTAATAAAATGATATGTAATGTATAATATATGTAATGATTATTTAATCATATTATTTGTGAATAATTATGATAATATGGAATTTAATGGACAATTGGGAACATGAAAACAAATATATATTCCTATTTTGGGGATTATATTAGTTTATTATATAATGATGGTAGTATATAGTGAATTATAGGGTTATTATCACATACCATGATAATAAATTCTTCATGTTTTATATTATTTTTCATCATTATTGGTCTTAAGATTAGTTTTTGTGATGAAATAATGATGATAGTCATTATTTTAATATTTATATATACAATAATTCAAAATTGTTTTTGATATTGGATTTAATTAAGAATCATGGTTTTGTAGTATTATATATCTATTGATATGTATGTCCGGTAATTTATAGGTTATGCGATTATATTTCATGGATTTTAGATAAGTATATTTTTCAATTCTTGACTTGGTATGGGTGGAATGTTTTGTTCTCTTGAGTGGAGTTTCTCTCATATCCCTTTATGATTTGTTTTCACTTCAGTGGTTTCATTGTTTGGGAGTCTTAAACCCAACCTCTATTGTGATGTTTCCACCCATCCTCCTTATCCATTGTCTATCCTTCCCTCAAACATACATCAATATATCATAAATTAACACACCTATTTGAACAAGGCCTATGGGTCCAACAAAAAATTCCTTTATGTATGAAATATTTTCACTTCTACTTCAACATAGATTATTTCCTTTATTATTCCATTTCTCTATCTTTTTTTAAATTTGTCTCTGTTTTCATCTCCCTAACCATCTCGTATGTAATTTTATGATGATTTCCAACATTTATTATTATTACCTTTATTCAATTAGTTATTATTCAATCATAGGGTGATAATTTATGATCTGAAATACATAGTTACTCCAACTTTTATTATGTAGAGTTCCTTTGGTGGAGTCCCTCTTCCCTAAGAGGTGTTGAATTGATCAATTTACTTAATATGGTATTTCCAATATTCCAAACTTGTCAAAATATTTATGGTGTGACTATTTATTTTTTGTGTTAGTTCTATTGTCTTAGATCATCTTCTCCCACTATTCACTTTGTGTGTGGAAAAAAATTCACATAGGGATTTCGGTATCATGTTTTTTCTGTTCTAGGTATAATCCATCATTACACATTTTTCACCAATTGTTAAAAATTATATTTAAAAATGAAAGATTCATGATTTATCTATGATATCATTTCATCATGTGGGAGTTGAGGTCTAATAGTAGGGTGGATTGTGGTTTTGAATTCAATGATTGATATAGGTTGTCTTTTTCTTCTTCAATAGTTAAAGTTAAAAAAAATTATAGTTGTGGGTGTTAGAGTGGATTAGGTAGTGTCAGGTCTTACGAGAAAGGAATTTATGATCTATGTGAGGACATGTGATGGATTTATGTAGCATTTATCATCTGTTTTTTTAGAGTGTAAGGCATTCTAAATATATAAAATTTTGAATTTATTAATTTTTATGCTTTTTTTTAATTCTGTTATAAGGAATTGTGATTGTTTTTATTGTTATTAGTCCCCAAAAAAACATAATAGTGAATTATATTAAATTACATGAATATATAATTATATATATACATTATACAGTTCATTATAAGTGGGTGAGTGATTCTATAGACTTTTGACTGTTGGTAATTCATATGGTGGGGTGGTTGGGGAAACATAATTCATTTTTAATATTATTACGTAATTGTAAAATTAATGAGAAGTGATTTTCAATGGATAAAGTATAATATTCATCTTATTTTAGTTCTATTTGTAAAATAAAATTTAATAATCAATTTTATTGGTTGAGGTTGTTATTTACATTACGGGGTCTGTGGTTTGGATAGTGGTTAAATAGTTTTGGTTTGCTCAGATGTTGTAGACACATATATCATAGATATATAGGTGGAACTAGGAACCTGGTTGGTTTCACTTGTGTACAAGGTAAGTGGTTTTTGGTATATTTTGAGGCTAGGAAATTATTGGGTGATTTCAGAAATAATAAATACCCAGTAGTCCTATAGTGTGAACTTGGTAAGCATGGGACCTATTTTTTTAAAAAAAGTATTTCATTTTTAACACTTAAATATTATACCTGATATGACATCCCATTTGAGCACAATTTTCTATCCCAATTGGAACCCATTTAAGGTCTTTCTTTGTCCCTTATATTCCACTCATTTTGACTAATTAATTTTTTCTGATCTAATTGTGAATATCTAGGCTCCGCTAAAGTCAAATATTCCCTTGTACCTCATCCTATATCCCCTCTAATTTCACTCTACTACCATTATTTGAATTATTTATTAGTGATGAAATCTTCTAGATAATGGTGTAATTCAACCATGATCAATGTTAATACTCTTAACATACATGAAAGTGTCCATATTTGGGTTTTATCTACACATTCATCATATCTTTGATGAATTTAAATTAATTTATGATTTAACCACTACAAATTTTAATTTTATGATGAATATTTAGGATGATTAACTAGAGTTAGTTATATTGGATGTAATTTTTTGTTGCATATTATCATCAGAATGGATGTTAGGGATTCTAAATTTTGGTGTAAATAGATCATATATAAGATAAATCTATTAATTTGGAGGATAAGATAACTAGTGATATATATTCATGATAATTTCCATAATGAATGGGGTGGTCCTAGATTCTAAATTTCACTCCTTATCTTCAAAGCAATAAGAATCTATGATAAGCATTTTCATCGAAGGTGAATAAGCCTAGAGGTTTTGGAATGTTATGTGGCAAGGTCTTGGTTCAAGAATAACAAATCATGGGGAATCTATCCATGTTCTTTTTCAGGCATGGTAATTAGGAGGAAAATCAAATGGAGTCAAGTTGAAATCAAGATTAGTGGTTGTCTTGGTGGTCTGTTGGTCCCTTTATGATGTAAGAAACACATAAAGACATAATGTTCTGAATAGTTTCATGTATATATAGGTCAAAATTGATTTTCCTACTTTTCTAAGATAATTCACTCATAAAAGGAGGGTTCTTTCCTTTTTGGTTCTCTATTTATCTAACAAGATATAATTTCCACTAGGTTGATTGTGGTGGATGGATGGGGACATGGGTCAAGTGGAAGCCTCTGAAAACTAGTCTAAAACTGAAATTTTATGTTTCATGAACTCAAGGAGTTATGAAAGTGGATGGTCTTGTTTGGGATACAAGGGGATCAATTTTATATGGTTTTAGATCATTCTATAAAATAGGGTGTTCAATCATTGTGGAAGCAGGAGCTTTAGTTTCTATCTTTCTGCTAAACATGATCTATAACATCTAGATTACTGAGGTCGAGTTAGATTCCATGGTTCTAGTTGAGTTTATTCCATGGGAAGTGTAGAATTCCATGGGAGATGATCTAATCCATTAGGGGGTTAAATGTTCTTCTTGGCCAGGTACTCAAGTTCATCATACTTGGAGGGAAGGAAACATTATGGCCACTGCACTCACCATCAATATCAGCTCGGAAGAATCTTTGATTATTAATAATGATGTATGGTCCTTATCAGATGTATGTATGTTTTTGGTTATGGTAAATTATGCCATCCACTATAAGCATTGACATATATGTGTGTGATAACATTAAGTGGTTGTTTTTCTCTTATTTTATAATAAAAATGTAAATTTTCAGTTACTCTATATTTTCTTATTGGTTTATATGAAATGTGATATCAGTTTATAATTGTTTTTTTCTATGAGATACTAGTGAAAAATATTTTAATGATAATTATTTTGATATTATAATATTATGAAATTTAAAAAAAATCATTTCCTTATAAAAACTACCATTAAGAAAAATGACAAATATTGAGTTACTTCTTAATGTACACCTTCATGTTTTTATATAAAAATTATGGAATGAATCTTCATGTGTATGTAATTTAATTTTTCAATTGTAATAGATACCAGCCAATTATTATTAACTGAATAACAATTCAATGAAATACCCTTAACTCTTTATTTAGATGGACTACTGATGTTTTTTAAAAGGTTAAATTGTTGAATTGAGAGAAGTGATTTGATTTGAAAGGACTTCTAGTTTTGGTAATCACATATTTTTGTTATAGTGAAATTTAAATGGATATTTCATTGGGCTAGTTGGGTGTTGTTTAAAATAAAACAATAATTTGAAAATGAATCATTTTGAGAAATAATTCTAATATAAACATCGTTTTAATTATAAAAGATTTTTCCAAAAAAAATTTATAGTGGAACTCCATGTTTAATCATTCAAAAATATTATTTAAACCATTTTATGTATATATAAAATCATTTTAATAAAATATTAATGGTCAAAATTGTTATCTAAAATCATTATTTTGGTTTCTTTTCCTAAGAGTTAGTAAATGATTTGATTTTATACTCAATATATAGTAAGTGTTTTCTTGAAAACTGAGTATAAAGTGAACTAATTGGTTGTTTTTAAAATTTCAATAATATTTTACATTGACGGAGGAAATTTGAACCACACACTTTTGATAAATATTCTTTTTATAAATATATCTGCAATACACATAATATTTCACCCACAACCCTAAAATCACCTCCAAAAATGACCCCTTGTGAAAGCATTCATTTATCGCTCGCATCTCCTCAATAAAAGGTATGAAACCGTGGTGGACTTCTGATCTCATCTCTCGGCTAGCTGATATTTGGGGATTCAATGAATTCAAATGCGTGTCCACCGGTCGCGGACTCTTTCACATTATGTTTCCTTCGGCGGAGCTCAAAAGTTTTGCTTGGAGTATTGTCTCCATCAATCTCAGGCCAGGTACTCTTAGACTTCATGAATGGAAATTGAATTCCAACTTTCTTGATTTTAAGGATACCTGTGCGCAAGTCTGGATAAAAATACACGGTCTCAATTGGGTATTATGGAATACTGATATTTTGTTTGATATTGCATCTGCTATTGGGATTCCGATTAGAATGGATCATGTTACAGAATCAGTATGCTTTGGTCATTTTTCTCGGGTCCTGGTAGAGATTGACCTTAGTTCTAACTTAATAGATAAAGTTATTTTATCTACTCAACATGATGATATTTGTCTTCAGATTGAATATGAAAGCACTCCTCCTTTCTGTGTTTCTTGTCAAATTATTGGGCATGAAGAATCTTCATGCAGAAGAAATGTTTTTTGTGACAACTGTCAAATTAAAGGTCATGACTTGCAACACTGTAGGAATACACCCAAACAAAGTATGGCACAAATCATTGTGCAGAATAAGACGGATGCTGTTATTGGTAATGATTCTGCTGAAAATTCTCAAAGAGATCTCGATGAACAGGCCAAAAAGGGTTTTTCTGAAGAGTATAATATGACCAACTCGAAAAACAAGAAAGTTCTCTTATCCTGGGCAGATCTTTCTGATGATATCCAGCTACCCATTGATGGAAATTCTGGTATAGATGATATGAATGGAGCCTCATTCAAAGAAATTTTGACAAGAGGTCTCAAATATGAGGAAGATGATGAATCAATTGATATCCTGGATGCCTTGGAAAATGCTGCTCAAGAAGATGCAGACTCCTGCCTAAGACAAGAATAGATCTTGGTCAATTCCAAAAGTAGAAGAGGCAAGGAAAATCTAGACCTTCCTATATCAAGGAAATTTAAAGAAAGGAAAGAGGTCTCTGGTCAGTCTCTGTGTACAGCAGATAGAGAAACAACCATTGTTTCTACACTTTCTCATGCCTCTCTTATGGGAATCTCCCCTCCAGAAGGTACTCCTAGAGCCCAAGTTAAGTCTGCTTTATTCCATGACTTTTCAGAAAAGTCTATTGCTAGTGTTTCTTCACCTTTGCATGCTAAGGAAGGTCAAGATACAACTGTTCTTACATACTTGGTATCTTCTAAAAATCCTATTTCTCTGGATGCCAGGGACACCAATAGAAAGTATCATAAACCAGCTACATCTTGTAATTATAAGCAGACAGGTCCGGAAACTGTCCAAGACTTCCCTAAACTGCATGTGGTCATTCCCTGTCTGGAGGGAAAAAAATGACATAATGTCAAGATCATCTCAGACTTCACCAAGTTGTGACACCCCTAAATATCAAATTCAGAATGTTATAAAACAGGTGAGTACCTATAATTCGTTTGAATTACTTGAAGCTGCTAGTAGTGAGGATGACAGGAAACCAGTGGAAGATCGGGATGGAGTTAAGTGTGTGAACATGGATGTGACGTCTGAGATCCCGGATGATGGTGTAGGTACATGGATACAGGCAAAATCTGGGCGGAGATGGAGACAACCAAGTGGAAGGGGTACTCAAACATCTCTTCACAGTATGAACACCCGCTCGCGAGTGCGCTGATGATTTTTTTATGAACCTGTTTTGTTGTTTCCTCTTCTGTCTTTACTCCTTGTATGACTTTCTATTTTTAATAATAGGGGCCTTTGCGCCTCAACCTATATAAAAAAATATCAAAATTGAGAAAAATATGTATTAGGGGAAATATAAACCACAATATCACAAATATAAACCTACCTACATGAATGGAGATTATTATGACTCCATGATACCCATCCCTCAAGAAAAAATATTCCTTTGTCTTCACCTTCAAATAAAATTTATCACTCACTCCACCTGAACCATGTCCATTGATATTGTCGTTGAACTATCCATCATCTCTTTAACGTAAATCATGTGTAGCAAAAATTACCTTATAAGGGTGACTACATACATTCCTAGTCAAAAAATATGAAACTAGAAAGGAAAAATTGAATGATTTTTCATCTCAAAACAATTTATATATGTGTGTCCCTGATATACTTTAATGGGTGATATCTATAAAAAATTTATCATTCCTCACAGGATATTTTTATAGGGATTCACCCCCATAGGAACCAAACAAATTTATCTAACACGTCATTCAATATACACATTACCTATAAAAACCATAATGTGTAGCCCATTAAATACCATTGAATATGTTTTGATCTAGGATATAATTAAATCATGGTAATCATCCACTCCACATCGAGTAGAGAACATCAAATGAGTGTTTATAGAGTTCCACAATTAGAGGATCCAAATACATTTAGAGTGGATTTCAAAATTATTTTAGTTAGTGGGAGACCCATACATGTATGGGTAAGATACTTTAGTGACACCATTACCACCCTATAAGACCCATTGACATGGTATATATGGGAGTTTATAACTCCTTCAAGAATATCATTCACATTACCTACGATCAAAAATGTTCTAGGGATGTTTCTAACCCCATTTCAGATATGATCATCTTATTCGAACCCATTAATAAGAGCAATATATAAAAATAAACCCAATTCATATTAAATAACTATACGTATGACCTGAACTATATAAGGTGTATTTATTATATCCTTTTACATGGAATGATGCTGAAAATAAAATTTCACATGAGAAATATCGAGTCCCTATGATGAATGTGGAAAATAATGTCAAATTCTAAAAAGAATATATCATTTATTTTTGGGTAAATAATTTATTCCCCATGGTATTTAGTCATGTCATATAATTTCATTAACATTTCATGTGATGTATAATATGCAACAAATAAAATTATTGAACATATTATGTGGGACCAACGAGAGTACATAGTGTGTAATTTACTGAGTCATGTAGTGTGATAGATAAATATTATTTCATATCCATGATTGGGTATAGGGTGTGTTAAAATTAATTATTTCATATCCATGAATGGAATAATTAATTGAAAAAATGATTCATGATATTATGGGTTTTATTCATTTTTTATATAATTTTAATCTCCACTATGATTCATTTAAAATTTCCTCAAATAATGCATTCACCAAGATCAGATCCCTAGTTCTCATACTCCTCTTTCTCAAGTATGGTTACTATTAATAAAATATACACATATATGAGAGGGTTATAGAAAATTTCTTATAGGTTAATTCGGGTGTATGATAGTTTACTTATTGATAATTTTAATTTAATTAGTTCATGCATTATTAAACTAACATTGTCACAAAAAAAATGAAATAACGCTAGACCATCCATTTGGGAAACCCCCCCCCCCCCCATTATAATACAAAAACAAAGTGTAAAAATTACAATATCTATCTCTATTTAGTAGGAAATAAAATCTTTTACCAAATTCACACATAGAACAGAAAATAATATGTTACATTTATTATAATATATTTCAATTTCATTGATAGTAATTCAAAAAATGAATAAAAAATAAACTAGCAATGTAGATGTGAAAATATTTAGTAGATAAAATCCCCAAAACTGGGTTGATATATCATCCCCATCATCATGGTTTTTTATCGTACAAATAGAAACTACATAGACATAATGAATAATGAGAATTAATTTGAATCTCACATTCAAAAAAACACTACTAATGATTCCAAATCCTCTCTAAAACATGAAATAATAATATAAACCTAGCCCATACCTTTTTTTCATTTTTATTTTTTATCACCAAAAATTATTTAGAGAAGTGATTATTATACTCGTTTTCTATATAAGCAATATCAATGACATGTGACTGGTCATTCATGTAAATCGTCAACAAAAAAATTTGGAGGAAACAATGAACCTAGCCCAATAGTGTATGTATTTATAGGTGATGAACAACCTCACCTAAACATCATATTATTTGAATGATCTAATGAACCATTTGTATTGCATGAATCCCCATAAAAACATGAAAAATTAACCCTTAGTGAGATATTTAGGAACAAATGATCTCCCATCTTGAACAACAAATACTAATTTCATCAAACCATATAAGACTAATTATCTTTATGAGTTTACCTCATCTACCCATGGAAGATATGCAACTATTTTTCATCAACCACACTAACTAAATCCCAATATTAATTGAATCCCCCAAATTTTTTCAATATATGGGCGGACCTATAAAGTCTCTTAAAAAGGTCCTTGAATTGCATCATGCCAATAGTGGAGTGGTGGATGATTTTGTATATGAAATTCCTCAATAGAATGTGATCTAATAATCTATGGTAAAAATCAATTATAGAATCCTCCAACATAATAAGGAGAACCTAAAAAGGCTATTTAATATGGATAACTTCTGTGGGTGGATTTTTGTTATAAAAAGTAATTGATTTTGAAATAATTCTATAGATATCCTCCATAAGTTTGTCATTAATAATTAATCTCTATTTTAGATAATTGTTATAAGTATCCCATATATATAAATTATACCATATATACTAATTAATTCCCCATTCCCCTTGAAACACTAAAATAAAATTATATGTAAGTGGTCCATCATTGTTAGTTCTCCGATGATCACTCAAACAACTCTATGAAACACCATTATGAATGATATTCTCATCAAGTTGTCCATATATATCCCATCCCATATCTTCTACAAAACCTCAAAGGAATAGAAAAATATATATGTTAATAACTATTTCTCCAACTTCACCAACTATTATATGAGAGACTACAATATTAACTAAAACACACACAGATATTTATTCTCTAAAACCAATACAGATTCATGAGTTCTAGATATAAATTCTCAATAAATGGATTTAAGACTAAGGGAGACTGTGATACTCTATTATCTCCGTCTTATGTTGTTCATATAAGACCACTTCCAATGTAGAAATATACATATGGGCTCTTAACCGATGGAAAATCGAGAATATTCCCCACCTAATAATATTCAATCATAAAAGACCTCATATTTTATGTATACAAACTATTCCTATCTCACAGGCTATATAATTTCGGAGAATAGAACCATTTATACAAGATGAGTAATATATATCTCATCTACAAAGAATATATAAATCATTACTGAATTCATAGAAACAATCTCATTCAACTAATATCAGAAATTCCTAATAATGAAATAACCAACAATATTTTTCATCATAGATGTATAGAGAATATAAAATTTTCTACTATTTAGGAACTCCAACCACTACCTATTCCCTAGATTGTGATATCACATAATTAAAACATGCATGAGACACTTGTATTTCATATTGACTATGAACCACTAATCCCTAAGGTAATGTATTAAATTATTCATGGGAAACACTACCATTATAAGATTATAAAAATTCAAATAGTTTTTATTATATATTATCCTCATCTACAACTATATATTTCATAGACAATATCAGTTCCAAATGAATGTCATAACACCATATTCTTAAAGAAAAATCAAATATTTTTGAACTATACCACTTTTCAAACGGAACATTATCTCCTCAAAATCTCTACTGCATTTCTTATGAGATATTATAAGATTGATATTTCACATATGGGAAGTTATCGGAGAATCTATCCTAGATATTTCTTCAACGTATATATTGTATTATCCCACTTATAAAATGAAAAATGAACCATTAAAATATATATGGGTACTTCCATTGAAATAACATCCTTGATAATAAGAAGGTTATATCTTTTCCACCATCATTGAAGGCATAACCTATGAAGTGGATCTTTGAAATTAAAAATTAATATATTGATATATTTCCATATATTTATATAACATTATAATTTTATATAAAAATACACATATGATATATTTAATCATACTTTGATACTCAATAATGACAGTGATTAATACTATTATACATCATTATAAGAAAGAATTAATGATCTAGTTCCTAAGGCCCATAAACCAGACAATCAGTTTCATCACACTAATGTGCGCCCTTTAAAATTCATAATTCCTATATAAACACCAATCCACTGTATTCAATATATATTCCCTAAGAATCTAGATATGGAGATTTTTTAACTTAATACTAATCATTTATAACCAATTCATACCATTTATCTAGTGGATGATGTCATTAATAATCCATAAATATTATTTTTTGGGACAACTAACTGATTCATGTGATGGTGTTTACAAAATACGAATATAACTCATTCAAATACTTGAAAAAACCCTATATATATATATTATGAAACACTTTTTTTGATGAAGATATACTCCTAAGGTTCCTCTATATATAACATCAAACATATCTTCTCATCTTGGGTTACCAGATAAATTATATAAGATATTATTATGGTCTTGGTGTGTAGAAGAAATAAAATTTCATTTTTTTCTAAGGAAACATCTATATAAAATCCTTAATAGTGAAATACATTTTCTTATTTGGGATGTTAATAAGATAATCATATAAATCATCATCCCCACAGAAATCCATGATATCTAGTTTTTAAGTTATCAATTGTATCTTATAAACCCTAAATCATTCCCATCCCAATTTAAATTATACATTTTTTATGAAGGATAATCTCAATCTACCTAATTAGTAGTGAATAATTCATTAAATCTTGAATTCTACCTAAGCATATATAGAAGATAGACAATTCATTCCATGGATGAAATCATATGGAATCATACTATCTACTATAGGGTCAACAAAAAACCACTTTAAATAATAAATAATATTATATCATTTATAGATATTTGTGTGATCACATTTTATTGGAGTCTTTATCAATACAGGTCAATCATCGGGATCCACCAAGATTTAAAACTACTAAAAATAGATATATAAATAAAATATTTTCTTTTTTGTGTATATATGAATATTAATTCCAATACAAATAATACATACATTGGACCTTGAACTATGTCGAACATTGATGAGATATTACCTTCCATTTCATGATTCCTATAACCTCTTAGGCCACCAACTCCCTAAACATTGAAAAGGCTAACTAAATGTGGAATTTGTTTAATCGTATTATAACATTATTGAAATGGATATACTCTTGTTTCACTGCATTTTAATCCACTAAACCCTCATCGTCATGGGAAACCATATTTGTCATAGGGATGTCCCTAATGATGACAATGCATTTATCATGGGAGTTCATCGACTATTCGACCATAAAATGCTATCATTTATTATTTGATAGTGAGTCCCAATATATGATACCGCATCCATTATTGGAGTAGAAAATATTATCTCCTAGTTGATTGGATCCTCTAAAAGATCTCCCTATTTTGGATACCTATGATTGTGACCATGTATTTGTATACCTATATAATCGTGACCCTAATTTTTTCCATCCACAAAACCAAGATGATTAATAAAAAATTATTAAAAAATATATAATAACATTATTTAATACCACTCAACTAAAAATATCTTTATCCATAAATCCTTATATAATGACCATGCATAGATGGGGATGTAGTGGAAAACTACATAGATTCATATCACATAGTGTAGTCCACTATTAAACTACCATTACCTATTAAATCTAATGAAACTCATTTCAAGTTATCAAATCATTATTTTAGTGATCCTAGATACATAATTTAATATCAAAATTATCCCCATTTGTAGTATTAATAGCTTTATGGGATTATATTCCAGTCAACATCTCTAAATAACATTTCTTGCGAAATTTGTTCTCAAAATAACTGGAAAGAAGAGTCACATCATTTTTTTGTATAGAGTACTAAATTCCATAAATGAATAGATACCTCATCTATATATAAATTTTCTTACCTAAATATCAAATTAGTGGGAGACTAGACAATGAAGAACACCCCAGTAACATCCTATAGAAGGTCCCATTCATCCAGTGGGAATACGTTACCCTGGAACCTAAATAGTATCTATTAATAAAACATGGGATGTTAACTCATCCAAAAAAATTATTATTCTATGATAATTTTATTATCCGCCATTAAACATTTTTTGGGGTTTCTTCCATAACTATGGGTTTATCGTCAACATGATACACACAGTGGGCTCATATCATATTGTAGTCAAAAGATGGAAGCACCTGCAATCATATGCATGCTGATAGTTACCACTAATACTAGAACAGTCATGTCTTGTCCTTTACTAAAGATAATATATGATACATTAACCATACAATAATTATGATGCAACTAGAGGCTTAATGACTAAGGATTTCAAGAAGGTTTCCAGAGTCCTATTGAATGGATGGATAACCGTCGACACCAAAACTATATTTCATAGACTAATAGTCAAACTAAAACCCCTTTGACCTATTTGCTTTGTATTTTTATGAAAAATCTCATAAAAAATAACTCTTATATATTTATCTATTATAAAACTACTCTAATATCACTCTGATATATACCGACCCATTGGGACCCAACTAGGAATAGAGAAATTTGAGTTTTTAGATCCAATCCAACATCTAAAATAAAATGGGATAATAAATAATATCAACGTGTAATCTCAAAAAATATTGGCTGATTTATCATACTATACATATTTATAATTTCCTAAAATTACATAGGATATTAAAATATAGGATTGACAATAAAACTATAAATATTATATAAAATTCAAGTGACCTATAATAATCACCAATAGAGTATTTCAAAATGAAACTCTATATAGAAAGGGGAATGATATGATCATAACACCACAAATATAGATAAATACTGATTACATAAGATGATGATGTATTATTTATTAAGAGATCCCAACAAAAAATCTATTTGAATCTCTGTTGTTCAGATACTCTAAATCTCACAATCCAATGATAACATGTTCTATCTGATTACTGATGAACTAAATATCATATATAAAAGATATGATAATTTTGCATAAAATTTTCCTTTGGGGTGAATATATACATAGATAATTTAATACAACAATTCCAAAAGGAATAAGTAATAATTCATGTTATCTAAAAATGAAAATATTTTATAAACCCTTCATTTTATATATTGGTATAGAATATGAGATGTCAGATAGTCAAATTATTCAAATCTTGTATAGTAATTACCCATTAATCACAATAAACCTTGATAACTAAAACACCCATTATTTTAATACCCATGTAAAATATCCAAACAATAGTATTGGACCTACACCATAAAGATAAATAAGTACATGTTGAGGTAGTAAATATCTCTGGTGAATGAATCATTCCACTTTAAGAATAGCATGATGGAATTTGGAGTACCCACCCCTATTGGTAGATGTCGTTCAGCTCATTAGTGGGGAAGTTATAGACTCTATTAGTTATATGGGGACACATTCATTTTTTGGGATAATTAAGTATTGAACTCATACCTACATTGGAGGAACCATTCAACAAGAATGTTAGTGACTACTATACTATGGGAAAAATCATTGGGAAAGATTCCCAATCTTCAATACACTATCTTAGGAGTCCCTTACTATGTGTCTACTCATATTGCCTTCCTAAACCTAATCAAATGACCGATGTATCTAATGAACCCAAAAAATTCATGAAATCATCTTGATTATGTAATCAAATGAAAATGTGGGATACACTATTTCAATGTACTCTAACATATTACTCACACTTTGAAGTCATTTTCATTGATGAATGCTTTCCAAAACACAAATGAATAAAATATACCTGGTATAATATTTTTGATTTAATGCATATAGGCCAAGGTAAGTAGAAAGATCTTGTAATTACATTGAATTTAAATGTCTAGATTGACACACATTGCATGTTTGAGAGGGTTCATGGTATATGGGACACAATGAGATACTCAGTGTGTTATCTTGTGAGTTGATTCATGTTGGGTTAAACTACACCATGTTTCATATGCTGGGTACACTTTATCTTCGGCCCTATGTTCAATTGATGTGAAAAAATAACATCCAAAGTAATATTATGGTTTCGTTATATAATATGCTCCCCCACTATCACATTGTATCAAATGACACTTCTTTGATGAATTGGAAAAAATTAGAATCCACATGCTATGATTACCAGTTTTATGAAACTAAAATCATGTATATATATAAATTGAATAACTCTTGAATATTTCAACATGGTATATTAAAATTGTTTTGAACCATACATTTCAATAAAGAAAATCAGTGTAATTTATCAAAATAACACTTCCATGGTGTATTGATGGGGTATTCCATATCATCGGAAAATTAAATACAATTCACATTCACCCATGATATTATTGTATCCCATTGGCTATGGATAAATAATTATGAGAGATCCATATATTGTAGAATTAAATTAAATATGGGTATGATTGGACTCACCCTATCTGAATAGATACCATCCTATTATATAGTCCTTATGAAAATATAGAATATTAAGGAAATATTTCATACATTAAAAGTTAATTATTAATGCTTGGGGAGTTTATTTCATTACATAATTGAATAAATCATTGATACCCTCAAACATTTAACCATATGAACCATTAATAGAAATGATATCTAATGTTGATAAATATATGACTAACATCAAATATTGTATTATTTCTATTAAATTTTGCAGTGTTAGATTTGATCATACATCATTATTATACTCAAAACACAACCATAAGTAATAATATTTGTGAAATAAAACATTACATTATTTTGTATTAAATTAATTATGAATCCATATATATTCAATAAATTTTTTAAAACTGCTTTTCCTAGTAATCACCGAACTCACTAAGTATCAAATCATATGTTATACCTTGTGAATACCCATACAAAAAATATTTCAGATAAACACTAATCACTTTCATTTCATCTATCTATGTTTCATAAAACATATTCATCATTCATTTAATAGATATGTTTTAAAAAATAATCATTTTTCATTGAAAAAGAGAATATTTCTGAAATTCATTAATGTAAGATTTGTCCAACCTTAAATAAATCATTTGTAATACTCAAGGTAAAAAAGAGTCTAGTGTTATATTTATAAAAAAATTGATTCTCTATAACTATGTAAAATAGTTGTATCATATATAGTTAATAATTTTCACATGATCACTTTTCCTAATACATTTAGCAACTATAGGACACTGTGTTTTTTAATCAAATATAGCTACTAATATATTCTAAATTATTTGAGTTTATGATGACTAGGATAATGATTATAACATATTTTATTAAAATATATAGATATGTGATTAACATTACCATAAACCCATAGAATATCAAATCTCATGTAATATCATTGTAAAATCATAAAAATATTTTTTATATCATAATTACGGGATAATATTTGACAGTCATCATAGGTGAAGAAAAATATCATCATGGTTAAGCTCCAACAAAATACATTCTTATCCATAATATAAACTCTATACATAATTACCAAATCCTCATGCATTTTATATGAGAGGTATCATATGATAAAGGTTCTCATGATATATTTATCACCATCCTTAGTTATTGGAAAATTAAACTATGATTCCTTCCCCTAGTATACAAAGTACATATTTAATAACACCCTTGTGGAATAATTACTTTGTAATGTATTGAAAAAACATGTCACATACCTTATTATAATGTTTCATATCTCTGTACAATATCATAATAATGAAAATCAAAAAAATTCAACACAAACTATAATACTCCATGATGGACATAAGATTGGGATTACTCAAATTAATTATTTGGACGTACAGTTGTCCTTTCACTTCATGAGTATACAAATAAAACATGAAATAATGATAGAGTATATACTACCTATTTTATATCATTATAATTATATATTCTCATATACCTATAAAAATTTGATCAAAACCATGGATATGAATATTTCATATCATATCACATATTATTTACTATCATATTACCCTTCCCTTTACCAAACCATTCGAGTTTTGTATAACATATTATATCATGAAGAATCTACTTCCACACAAATATGTAAACATCAAATAAAACTCTCCCATTATACTCATTATTTATTTACATAAATGAATATAAAATATTGTAAAAATAATCATAACAAGAAATCATATACATAATGGTAAACTCTATGTAAATAATTTTCCAAAATCATTACTACAAATCATAAAATGTTATGATGTTAAAAACATCAGTTATATATTTACAACTCT
The DNA here is from genome assembly GCA_963277665.1 of Viscum album. Classification (NCBI taxonomy): domain Eukaryota; kingdom Viridiplantae; phylum Streptophyta; class Magnoliopsida; order Santalales; family Viscaceae; genus Viscum; species Viscum album. The sequence goes on from OY728127.1 coordinate 1,702,702,657, forward strand.
ATTCATGTTTATCATAATCATCATAATTAAGACATATTCCCAAAAAAATCATGTTGAATATTTATGTAACTACCATTTTGATTAATATTAATTATTTACCAACATATCAAAATCATTTTACAATATCATGTGAGATTCACATTAAATCTCTACTACTGTAATCATTTTTTATTATCATTAAATTTATATTGGTCTCAAAATAATATTATTAGACTCTTATACATTATATTCTCTAATGTATATTATGCTATACACAAAAATAAATTTGGTATCTTGAAAGAACTCTTATTTACAACTTCTACTATTATTTAACAAAAAGTATAATATCAATATAATATATGGGATTTTATTTTTTCTAGAATTATTTGAAAAAAATAATTTATTCATATTCAAATTATAGATATTGGGATCATATTTTTCATAAATTAACTAACAACTAAATTTAATCTAGAGTCTCTGATAATTTTTATTATTATTTTTGTCTCTTCATGTATGTTATATAATTCGATCCATAATTAAAAACATATATTAAATCAACCATCATATATTATTTATGAAAATATATTAATAAAAATATTTCCATTCCAATAAGAGAAATGAGTTAACCATCCACATCCTTTATATCTATATGATAATGATAATATTACATTCCATTAAACTACATGATATAGTGTCACTTTTATTTATCATGATTTAGGAAACCATTCCTTCAAGGCCTTAATTAAAGCCATATTCTTGATCAAATATTTATGTGATTTTGAAGACCAATAAGTTTACATGTATGGTAAAAAACACACATTCTGTATCATATACACTTCAAAATTTAATACATTGTTTAATGAACTATAATACCTAATATAGATTCTCTATAGTGTTTATCAAAAAACATATAATATCCCGAATTATTCAATCGTATAGTTGAATTTTTGACCATTTACACCCAACCTTCATATTAAATTTTACAATACTATAATTGTTTAAAATAATTACTTTCCAACTAACTATTCTTATTCTGGCCTTAAAATTTATCCACACACACCATCAAAATTGTACTAGATGTTAAATAAAATTTATAATTCCCATTTATATCCTAAAATATAGTAAATTATGGAAAAATATATTGAATTCATTCAAATTATATTATAAAATTAAATTATTATTAATAAATGATATTAATAGCTAGAAAACCCAATAAAAATACCTCTAGCCTATCTATGTCATTTACATACTTAGACTTATTGAATATATAAGTAAATAAATAATATCATATCATTATTAGGAATGTAGTTATTTTAAAAAATTACTTTATTCAATCATAGATATTTATATGTTTATTGATTCAATTAATTGAACAACATAACTATTTGGTTATTTGGGAAGGCATTGATTAACTATATTAAATTTATCAATCTTTTATAAGAATAAGTATTTTGTTTTATCCTGTTATAAGAAGACACATTCAATAAGATCTTCCATTTTCCATAATCTATCTAAAATTTATGTTTGACGATGACAATTACAGCTCATCTAAATATATTCTCTTATCATATTAGTTTCATGTTTTTGAATAATTTTATTGAATAATTTTAATAAATATTATACAACTGAAATGGGGACACCTTATATAGTTGAATTTATATTATATTATTAAAAGAACCAAATTTCACTAATAATTTGGTATTTTTTTCAATCATCTCACCACATAATTGTTTATGTAGGAAATCATTCAATAATTCCATATATGAATCTTGGATGTTTGACAATATAAATATTTATCTAATCCATCAAATCTATAAACACAAAAATAATCACATGACATCATAACTCTTTGGGGTTCCTAGTTTTATGTAACCCAAAGAAAATGAATATATCAAGGAACATATCACTTAGGGTAACCTCAATACATTCCTTCATATTATAATAATATATAGGGGTATCTCACATTACCATTTCCTTCCTAGTTTTGCAATCAAGGTCTTGAAAAATGATTTAATTAAAAAGAATATGACACATATAATACCTAAAATGGATTTATCCTAACGATTATATATCATATTATTCCCCTAAATAGATATGTATAATTAAAATGATTTAGTTTTTAGTAGAAATATTTCCAAAAAATCAACATTTCCTCACCAATTTTTTTGGAAATACTTTCACATCACAAGGATTGTGTAATAAATCCATATTAAATCTCAACAATATGTTTACATATAAACTTTTTTCCATCAATGTAGTATATGAATCTATTTCATGTAACATATTTTAATCATATGAAATCAATATTTTTGATAAGAGTAATCTTGGTTCAAAATATTGCAATTCACCACTTTTATTTATGAATCATGAATCTCTTATCTAGTGAGAAGTCCATCCCAAAGTCTATATAACCATGGGTAATTTTCTCAATTGGGACCTAAATTCCCTCAAAATAAAAAATACTAATATTTTAAAAATAATATTTAACCTCTGTATTCATTCTCATAGTGTCACAACCCAGTCTTTTATAAATTAAATTCCCTTCAGACAATAAATGTTCTATTTAGTAATGCATTTATTGAAAAAACAAGTATAACATTGGATTAGTACGACCTCTCCTATTTTTAAATTCCATGAAACATCACATCTACAAATAATATAAAAATATTACATCAACCATTAAAGTGAGTATATATTAATTATTTTGATAAAGACTAATTAAAATAAATAGAAGAAGCATTTGCATTAACTAGTAGGATTTTACCCTAAGAAAACCATTTATCAAAGATTTTATGGGAGTATTAATAATTAGACATTTCACATGACCAAATAATTGTTTAGATTCGACAATTAATGCCTGGATAAAACAATTTATGGGAGAATTTCAATCATATTGAGATCATTGGCCAAACCATGTACGTCGAATAACCCAACAAAAATCACATCAATGTGCACAAAATATACAGGGTGGTTTGAGGTGTAATAAAGGATTATGTATCTAGACCTTAAGAGTATGATTTTTTAAATTTCATTTCTATAAAAAATGATTACATTTTTTATATTTTAATATTACATTATAAACTATTAATGAACATGTATGATAAAAAATATTTTTTTATGATGAAACACAAATTATATTTTTGGGAAATATAGACTTTCATTCATTAAACATTACATGATGAATTCATTATTTATTTAAACAAAAGTTATTTAAATAAAATATTATTATTTACTTTTATATTATGATATAATTTTATACTTCCAAATATAATTTTTAAATTGGTATGAAAAAAATAATTGAACAAAAACATTGTATTAATTATTAAATGATAATTTTTTCATAAATGGGTAGATTCCAAAAATTATTGAATTATTTTGATTAAATAAATATTATTTTTTTACAATTCATGTTGTAATTATGTAGTAGTGAATTTATCTTTATCTTCTAAGACATTCTAATTATTGGGTAGAAATTAAATATTCTTAAATTATACAATATTATTGATGAAAAAATGAAATCCAATAATTGATGTAATAAATACAATAAATAGTATTTTCATCAAATTTATGTTTATAATTTAAAATAATGTCTTTTGGATGTTATATGATCATTTGGTTATATCTTCAAAGAAGCCTCTAACACATATATTATAATTTTCGGTTTAATAATATTTTCATTATAAAAATAACCCACTTCCACATCACTATAAAAATTATTATAATATAATCCATTTACTTCATTATAAATAAATTAAATAAAATTTAATTTGGTAGATAAAAATAGAAAAATGATTGGAATGTTTTGTTGTTTTGATTAATTTATTATATATATTTCAAATCCATTATTTAGATAATAAAAAAACAGATCCCACTCTTTTCTTATATAAACCCACACATGCTCCAATTTTTCATCACTCAAAAAACATAGCGCTATAAAATAATCATTCCTTCGAACTATATATCTCTTAAATGGTTCCCCAAGCTATCATAAATATCCTATTTATCTTTTTGAAGCACCCTCTAAAAGTAACATATCTAGTTCTTCTATTTATTCAAGTACCTCATTTATGTTATACAATTTGTTTTTCATTTTTTTAATGTGAGGATATTTTCAAAATAATCCATTTTACTCCAATTAAAATTTCCATTTTATGATATACCTATTTCACTATAATTAATCCATCCCATTTATCCTCCTATATCAACATTACGAGGCCAAAAATATCCTGTGATTTTCCATGAAAAAAATTTGTATTATGAATACCCATAACCATTTACACTTAAAGTTGTTCATCTAGATGTAACTATAAATGTTTGATTTAGTGTAATGTGTTGGAAATTCTATGTAATATTTTTTAAAATTATAGGAATTATTCTGAGAGCACACCCTATGAAGACACATGATTTCGTGGCATAGAGGGCCCATAATAGAATTTTGAACTTTTTTAATGTACCTTCAGTAAACATGGTAGCATGATATTATCACATTTGAACCAATTCTCTGATCGAAAATCTGAGGGAACCATTGAACTCAGAACGTCGTGATTCTCCTAAAATGGACATAACATCATCCAATAAGGGTTGAATGGAAATGTTTATTTTTGGAATTTTTTGAAAATAATAAAATAACATTAAAAGAAGTTATTTTTTTTCTTTTTTCAACTGATGAGCAGTGACACAGCGACGTTGTGGTTCAGAAATGACGCAATGACGAGAAACAATAATGATGCTCATTAATGGGCCGTATCATGAAACATAATGATGAAATAAAGGAAGTGGAACAGAAATAATATTTCACAAATGAAACTTCATAACGATGTGATGTCTCAGTGTAACTTAAATGATATAATTTTTTTCCTTTTAACTGTTTGACACATTGGTGGAATTAGGATTAAACCTTGGATATTATTTGAGGAACCACAATTGGTAACCATCAGTAATTAAAAATGATGCACCTTCAGATCATCACCGACTTCGACAAACCTCAATGAACGGATCTGGAAGTGACGAGCGATGTCGACATATTGAAACCATGAAGATAAAATGTCATGGATTCAAACATAATATAGGTAGGGGTTGTTTTACATTGATGTAGTCCCCTTTTATATTCTAAAAAAATGAATGCAAATCAACCCATGAACATTTTAATCCACGATTCATGTGTTTATGAGGGAGGGTAACATTATTTGGGGATTTCTCTTTATGGGATTCAAACATTACTTGATATTATTAAACAACAATCCCCAATCCTCCCCCTATTTTATTCCTCTAATGCATAGGTCACGTGCCGACACGAACAAGGACTGAGCATATCAAGCAAGTGAATTATTTTTGGACATACCCTCAAAGTATAAGAAACACGATTTTGAGACCATTAAAATAAAAGGTAAGCTCCCTGAAGACCATAGGCATAGGCCACAAGATGATCAGAACACTATAGCATGTTTGATGGTCCGCTGAAGGTTTGGTCGATTGTTGTGTCAGCAGCAGCACTGGCCATGTTTCAGAGGGCTAGAAATGAAGCTAATGCTCGTGCGGGTGGCTGGGAGAAGCGGCACGCCTGTAGGTGCACAATAATTGATGGAGGTTGCGGCCAACTGGCCATAGAGGCATAAGACGCAGCTTCACACTGGCACTATGTGGAGAGACAACCTGTGTCCAGGCCATCCGAGTGGCTGGAGAACAGTGTTCCTTCGACTATTGCCTGAGGTGAGACCCAATGTCTGTGAGGCATGATGGGGACAAATGTGGTAGCCTATGGTATCTAGGCTAGATGTCACACCACTGGGTGCACTGAGAAGCCGATCATTGGGTTGAAAGCTGTGCCACGAGTAGGAAAGACCCACACTGATGGGCTGGACCTGTGGCCCAGTGGGCTAGTCACACCCAATTCTGGTCAGGACGTACTACATTGGGTGGTCGGGCGACTCGATAGGATGGACCCTCGGCCAAATCTGGCTACGTACCTCAAGAAAAATTGGGCATGGCCCACTGGCTAGGCTGGACCGGACCAATCCAGACATGAACTGAGTCTTGTCGATTCAGTCAGAACTAAACTTGGTGATGTGGGTCCTCCATGATGGTTTGGTCAGGTCAGTCTGAGAACGTCGGATTGAGCCCAGATACAACCAACCCATGTTTACTAAATCACCTGTATCATGGAAACCATGCATCCGATTAATGATCCTTTTTCAATGTTGGATCACTCTCGATGAGGCAGATCATTTTTCATTACCTGATGAGGATTTCATGGATTTTGTGACTCGATGAATGCCTTGAGGAGCGGTTCTCCAAGGCATCCTATGTACAAAACCATGTGGTTGACTGAGACCTAAATACTACATACATTTGATTCTGTATGAATATAATATGGCCTAGTGTGAAGAACATGTATCTGGATTTGTAGGCCCATGGTGGGAATCAATTTTTTTGTGAATTTGTAGGCCCACAGTACATGACGAGGAGGAGTACCTCAGTTTGATAAGATTTGTGGGAAGCACCTTTTTTAGGACAATTTAGATCCATGGTATGTGATGAGGAGGTGTACCTAATATTCAATGGTTAGTGGGAGAACATCTGTGTGACATGAAACTACCGCTGAACTAAATCGAGGAGGATTTATCCAGCAGTCGAGGTGTTTAATGATGTGACTAATGATTCTTATGTCACTACCATAAACATATATTTGGTTTGAGTTGTCTTGTGATTCATGATTTACATTGAGGATTGATGTGTCTTAATTACTTTTTTTGTCCCTACTGATTATTTTGTTACTCACCCTTTCATGGGAATCACATGCACGTGTTGTGTCTGGTGCAGACAATCGACGTTTTTACATAGTCTATGGTGGATCGGGGACCCAGAGGATCTCAGGGTGATGGGACCAATGGAATCTATGGCAGGGGACATGGATGGCTTGGACTAAGTGGGGCCTAGTTGGATCGGGTAGATAGTAAATACTTATTCGGCTTCTAGTACCTACACGACACTCATTATTAGGTGGTGTTTTCCATTGATGGCCATCAGAGTTATCCATTGTGTACATTTCTGTTTTAAGTTCATTCACTAGGTTTTTATTCTGGTGCACTTTTATTATTTGTACATATCCTTGTTTTCATTGATAATTGTATCCTTGTTCAGTGTTTGGGAATTGTTTGCGCGCGTGTGTGTGTGTGTGTTTAGGTTCCTAGAAAAATTCCTCCAACATGTAGGTCGATGCCTTCTCTTCTAGTTTCCATCCCTGGCCTTCGAGAGTAAGTCATGGAGTAGTCACAACATGGGCCTCGGGGGACGGGTCGTGAAAAAGTGGTATGAGATGGAGGTCAGTGCTACCACAAAGAACAAGAGTCTGTTGTTTTTTTGGAAATAGTGAAAAGTGTTTGGAGTACAAATTTTCTATTTGGGGAGTCTAGTATTGGAGAGGCGGCTGACATATCCATACACCCGGACCTTGAAATAGAAATTTTGGATCTATACTTGTAAAAAATGGTTGCATAAGTGTCTCTATAAGTTATTTTTAATAAAAATAATAGCACCTGGTATAACCATCGAACTGTGTGACATCTTGATCTATTTTAGGATACCTCCACACAGAAATCTATCTAGGCTTTTGATACGAGGTTCTGAGGACAACCCTTCTAACAATGTGGTGTCCATTTAGTTACCAATTTTAATTATGGACCCACATACGATTGAAGTAGTGCTACCGCCACCTGGTGGTCAGCACTGACTACCAACAGTTTCATTAGGGGATGGTCACAAACTCAATGCCCTACATTAGTTCTTGAGAAAGAGACAACCTAGGTCTAGGGGAGAGACAGATCCTCAAGTCACTGAGGACAGATTGGAAGTAGTGATGTGGGTCTTCCACTTTATGAGGACACCACCTGACCAGATATAGATTTTGGTCATGAGATTTCTACAGGGCTTGATAGGGAGATGGTGGAGCTGGACCACCGAGACGCATGATGTGGTTACCCGCTTCTTGGAAGGCATTGGGAAATTTTTTTGGGAGGAGTTTTTCCCTGTGACCTTGCGCTCTCTCTTCCTTCAAGAGATTATTTACCTATAGCATGGAGGCATAACTATGGCCGAGCACTCAGAGAGGTTCACCGAGAATTCATGCTACTCAAAAGATATGGTGCGAGACCCTTTAGTCAGGGATAGATCCTTTGAGAAGGGTCTTGGGAGGGAAATCATGAAATTTTTTTCCTCTCAGCACCCCGACCCTAGTCGTGGTGCTGGATCGAGCTATTATGGTAGAGAGCTTCATGACGGAACAGGCGCCCATAGCTTGAGCTGCCAGAAGACCCCTGGTGGAGGATTCTTTGGCATGTATCATGCAACATACATGAGGGACAAAGTAGGACATCACTTTTAGAGGGTGAACCCAGGACCCGAGGTCAAATTTTCACAACCTACAGACCAGTGGGAGTCAGCTGGGAACCAGGCATTGACACTTGTGCAGCTTGCAGGGACACATGGAACATGACTGCCTGACACACCATGTAGATGATCAGGAGATGGTTGAGGGACTGATGAGACAGAGGCATCATATTGATTGAGGCGGTCTGTAGGGCAGCAGGCATGGTAAGGGAGCAGGCCAAGCAGTATGCGATAAGTGATGATTCGAGGTATTGCCGCCACCATCCCCAGGTGTTCAACCCCGACCTCAGTGATCAGGTGGACATGGGAGAGCATAGCTTTAGACAGTGGAGGATTATGACAACAGTGCCCCAGATATGATTCATGGTATGATATGTGTCCCCTATACTTTAGATAGAGTTCTTATAGACATAGGTTTTAGTCACTCCTTTCGTTCCACGACTCTTGTTCAGAGCTCAGATATTCCAGTGGAAATGTTGGATCAATCTTTAAAGCTAGATACTCCAATGGAAGAGAATTCGATGATTACATATTGGTTCCAGTAGTGTGATCTTACTCTGGTAGTAAATATCTATGTTTGGGACCCCTTAATAGAATATTTTAGGCCTTATGACATTATATTGGGTATGGAATGGAAATATACAGTCCATGCTCAGATCAACTATTTTAGGTGTTCAGTGTGGTATACCTATGGAGATTGTTTTGTGTTTTCTTTCACAAGTTAGAAGGAAACCCTTGCATCACATGAAAGACTTTCTCGGAGGAGGGTGCAGTATATTACTCACCAATTGGCTACGCTCACCCTCTATGTAGTTTATTAAAAGACTCTATGTTCTCCTATAGTGGTTGATGAGAATGAGGATGTATTTCTAGAGGATGTTCAGGGACTATCTCATCATGGGGAGGTAGACTTCTATATTGACATGTACCTCGGTACTGCATCAATATTCACAATGGCATATTGGATGGATCCTATGGAGCTTTGCGAGCTCAGGGTATGGAATGATGATGTAATGAATACATCCTTCAAGTGTCGATATGGAAAAAATGAGATCCTGGTGATACCTTTTGGCATGACCAATGCCCCAGTAGTGTTTATAGTAATCATGAATAGGATCATCCAGCCAAACATTGTCTAGTTTTTTTGTGGTCTTTATTAATGACATCTTGGTGTACTGAACCGTAGAGGAGGAGCATGCTATACACCTGGAGATAGACATGGATACACTCTGAGAGAATCAAAAATATGGAAACCTCCCAAAGTTTTAGTTTTTGATTCGACAAGTCTTATTTTAGGAAACATCATCTTAGAGGCCTGAGTTGTAGTAGATTGTAAAGATAGAGTTGGTTATTTATTGGGAGCCACCTGGGAGTGTGACTATTGTGAAGAGATTTTTGAGGTTGGCTGGTTTCAATCGGAGGATTGTGCCCAATGTTTCCATAGATGTAACAACATTATCGGCATTTACATGGAAGGTAAAACAATTAATGAGGACGAAGAAATGTTAGCAGAGTTTCATAGAGTTGAGGCAGAGAATGGCTAGTGCCCCAATTTTGATATAGCCACAGGAGGGTGTGGTGTTTGTAGATTTCTATGATGCATCAGTGACCAGATTTTGTTTTGTCTTGATGCATTAGAAATTAGTGATTTCCTATGTCTCACATTATTTGAGAAATCATAATCATAACTATGAAACCAATGACCTAGAGTTAGTAGTAGTGTTATTTTCATTGAAGATTTTGTGGAACTACTTGATGTGGGAACAATTTACGGTTTACTCCAACCACAAGATTATCATGTTTATCCTCTCCCAAAATGACCTGGAACTGATATATCAGTGATGGCTATAGTTTCTCTAGTAATATGACTTTGAGATAGTCTATACTAATATAAAGGTGATCGTGGTTGTAGATGAGCTCAACAGGAGGACTGGTTTGTAGCTGGTGAGTGAGGTGGAAGATCAGTTAGTTATGAAGCATATGTCCTAATGGATGAAGGTGATGATTCTTACATTTAGTTTATGACTATTTCACCCCCACTATTACAATGATTTAGGGAGGCAAAACATGTGGTTGTCGACTATGAATCTCAACTTCCTCATTTATCCTCAGGATGTGCTCCTGATGAATTTTCGATAGGTGGGGAGCACACAATCGTTTTCGAAGGGAGCACTGTAGTTACAATGACATTGTCGAATCAGGTGTTGAGGGGGTTCCATACATCTCCCTTGGCTATACATCCTGGAGTGAAAAATATATACCAGGACCCCCGATATTAGTATATCTGACTAGGGATTATGAAAGCATTGTATGAGATCATTTCACGATGCCTCACATGTTAGAAAGTGATAGTTAAGCATCAGGATTTGGCTTTCTTGGCCCAGCCACTCAAGGTACCAGAGTGGAAATGGGACTGTATCTCTAAGGAATTTGTTATGAGATTACCACATACATCCAGGGGACATGACTCTATATTGTTGATCATTGACCGACCCAGTAAGTTCTCTCACTTCCTACCCATCGGGTAGAAGGGACCGGTAGTGGTCTTCAGATGCCTCTACCTCTAAGAGATATTTCGGATTCACAGGGTGCGTTATAAATTCATCTCACATAGAGAAACATTCTGTACCTTAGGGTTGTGGAGGGGATGCAATAGGTTTTTCAGGTTGCAGTAGCGTTTCAGCACAACTTTTCATCCCCAGACGGATGGTCAGGTGGAATGGACCATATAGAGCCTAGAGGATATGATACATACATTCATCCTTGATTTTGGTCGTAATGGTGAGGACCACCTACCACTTGTTGAGTATGCATAAAACTACAACTATCACTCCACCAATTTCATGAAACCGTTTAACTATTTGTACGGGTGGCCATAAGGATCACCCCTATGCAAGAAAGACCTAGGGCAGTCAGCACTAATGGTTCCAAAGATGTTACGGTCTACCAGTGAGAAGGAGAATATTATCCAATAGCTGATGAGAACAATATAGAATAAGAAATAGTTTTATGAAAATAACATACAGAGACCCTTGGAGTTTGGGGAGGGGGATCATGTATTCTTTAGGGTATCACCCCGATAAGGACGATAGATATTTGGCCAGGGCAGAATGCTATCTCCGATGTCCATCAGACCATTTCACGTCTTGAGTAGTTTTGGTGAAGTGGTGACCACCTAGCTCATCCCCCATAGATGCACCAGGTGCATGATATTTTCTGTATGTCACTACTGAGGAGGTACGTGAATGATCCATTACAAGTCATCTTCTTGTAAATGATGGACATTGGTGATGGGGTGATGTTTTCGGATTCCTGGTGGAAATAGAGGAACGAATGGAGAGGATCTTGTTTGGGTAGTTGATTCTGTTGTTTCACATTCAGTGGTAACATGAGAATCTATAAAAGAGAATATTGGAGAGGGGGGCTCAGATTCATGCTCAGTACCCACATCTATTTTATTAGTTTTTGTTTTGGATTTCAAGGATGTAAAGCCTGATGGTGTGGAAAATGTATTTTCGTGAAAATTATGTGTATTTTTTAAAATTATGTGGAAATATTATGACATCACATGATATGATAGAACATAATTTCAAGTCTTTGAGATCTTGGAATAGAATTTTGAATTTTTTCAAAATACATTCAGTAAACATGCGAGTTGGTTTTTCTAACTTCTGATTTAGTTCTCGGATCTATAATCGGAGGGATAAAATGGGATTATGTTCAATCAGCGTGGGCCGAATGGAAAAAATTATTTTCAGAAACTTCAAAAAAATATTAAAATAACTTTTAAAAAATTATTTTATTTCTTTTTTCAACCGATGAGTGGTGACACATCGACGCTGCGGGGTATCGATGAGGCAGTGACCATATGCATTAATGATTCTCATTAATGGCCTATATCACGCTGTATAAGGATGAAATAAAGGAATAAGAACAATGATGATGTTTCATAAATGAAACAAAATTACTAAAATGCATCGACGTGTTTCCATTTAATTTTTTTATGCATTGGTGGTATGAGGATTAAACATTGGAGATTCTATGACAAACCTCCAATGGTCTCCCTCACTAATGATGAATGACCCACCCATGTAAGAACACTAACTTCGACACACCTCGATGAAAAGTGCTAGAAGTGACGATCGACTTTGAAATCATGAAATCTCAAGAATGAAATACTACATCTTCAATCATCAGAGATGTAGGGGTTGTTTTTTTTTCTCACTGGTTATTTTCCAAAATCGACAAATGTTGATCAACCCATGAATAGGTTGAACAATAATTCATGAATTTATGCAATAGGGTAACATTATTTGGGGATTTCTCAATCTAGGAATCAAAAATTACATCATATTATTGAACAAAAATCATATAGCCTCCCCCTATTTTAAACCTCTAACACGGAGGGCGCAGGCTGACACAAACTAGGCCTGAGCATCTTCGCCATGTGAATTCTATGTGGTCCTATCCTCAAAATGGATGTATGATTATTTCATGACATTATTGATAAATAGGATGCTCCATGGAGACCGTAGGTGTAGATGGTTTAAATAATGGACTACTAGAGAGAATTAGGTGGTCTGGTAAAGGTGTTGCTGACTGCGTACCAGACGGCGGGATATGAGGTCTTGACCAAATGGTAGTAGCGGTGGAAGGAGTGGTGCCCAATGGGCAATGTATAGAGGGACAACCCATGTCCAGGTCATCTAGGACTCAGGAGAAACAGGGTATGTCGGCCATGGTAGGAGGAAAGAACCCACATATGTAGGGGAATTTGGGGAAAGACGTGGAATCCTACCACATCCTTGCTGGACGGGGCACCATTGGCAGCACTTAGTGGACGAGCATCAGGTTGTAGGGCCCCACCCCCAGCCAATTGGCTGGTCCCACACTTGTGGGGTATTCATGTGGTCTAACAGGCGAGACCCATGCCAGAAGGTGTGACCCGCACCCTTCGGGCCAAGCCTGACTAGATCGAGTCATCGGGCATCCCGACGGGCTGGACACTCAGCCAAACTTGGTGGGGTCCAACAAGGCCCATTAGGGCTGGCACACTGGCTAGGACAAACTAGACTGACCTAGACTTGAACCATGTTAGGAAAACTAAGTCAGAACAAAACAGAGGTATGTAGGACACCTAGGGACAGGTTGTTTGGGTCGGTCCGAACGGGTTAGATCGGTCCCATATGCAACCGACCCTTTTTTAATAAAATGCATGTATCAAGAAAAACACACATCTGATTGATGACCAATATACGACATTGGGACCTTCCTGATGAGGTGGATCTTTTAGAATTTTCTTGAGGAGGTGTTCAAGGATGTTGAGATTCGAATAATGGCTTTAGGATCATTTCTCCAAGGTGTGCTACATACAAAAACCAGCGGTTGGTTGTGACCTAAAGACTACAAACTTTATACTCCTTATGAACAGACTAGGGCCCAGTGGGAAATACTTCTGTGTAACTTCGCAGGTCCATGGTATGTGATGAGGAGGAGTTCCTCATTCAGCCAAGATTATTTGGAAGCACATGTATATGACTTTACCCATGCATGTTATGTGATGATAATTTCTACCTAAGTAGTTCATGGTTAATGGGAAGCACTTATGTTTGACTTGGAAGGCCCACTATACTTGATATAGCATTCTTTCTCTAGTAGCTGAGGTGTTTTATAATGTCACTTATGATTCATCTATCACTACCCTAAATGTATACATGGTGCGAGTTGTCTTGTGTTTTAGGCTGTACAAACAGGATTACTATGTGGTCTTCACTTTTGGTGGGGGGGTCTTACTTAGTGTTTTGATACTCATCCCTGCACAAGCTTCACTCGCACGTGTTGTGTCTGGTGTAGATGATAAATGTTTTGACAGAGACTTTAGTAGATTGGGACCTAGAGGTTCTCAGAGATATGGGAGCGACATACCCTATGACGGTGAAATTTGTGTCCAGGGACAAGGAGTGTCCCAGTAGTATCATGTTGAAAATAAATTAAACATAAGCTTCCAGCTTCTACACTACTCTCACGATCAGGTGGGGCTTTTGGCTAATGGCCATTGGTGTTTTCCTTTATGTACTTTTTTTTGTTTTTAGTTCTTTCATTGGTTTTGTATTCTGGGAACCATTTATTAGTTGTAATAATCTTAGTTTGTAGTGATAAATGTTTCCTTGGCCTATGTGAGGGACATGGTTGAGTGTGTGTGTGTGTGTGCATACATGTACTTACGAAAATGCCTCTGACTTGTAGGTTTATGCCTTCGGAGCTAGTTTCTATCCCATGACCTTTAAGAGGTGGGCTTGGGGTATTCACAGTACGAGCCTCGGTGGATGGGTCATGTCATTTAGAACCTTATTTTATGTAACCCAAAATCCTTCATCATGAGATTAATGTTGATGAAATATGTCCTTATGCAGAATGATCTATGGGCCACACATGAGCATGTACAAATTATGTTGGGTTCATCTAGATATGGATCAAATGAATTGTGTAATGTATTAGTCTCATGATATGACATGTTTAGTATTATGAAGTAAATTTAATCAAATATGGTAATTTTTCCAGGTTTTCATGGACCATCACCACCTTATTTTAATGACCTCAAATCATGATTATAATATTACTATTAAATTTCATGTTTTCATTTAGTAAGTTATTTTCTCAACAATACTTGAAAAAATGGATATGTTTAGAACCTAATTTTACACACTAACTCATTTCCAGTGTTATTTACATGTGATGAATTCAAACATACCATTATGTTCATGTGAATATATCACATTGAACGCTTATATATTTCACCAGAACATAGGTAAAAACTATATATCATGCATCAGATGAACAAAATATGTCAATGTTATGAACTGGATGTGAGGTAAAATGAGGTTACTATGTGTTTAAAATCACCGTAATTATTGTAAAATAAACATATCATGAGATAGTGATATACCTATCAATATGAATTAGGGATACGAACATGTAAGGTGAACTACCTATCAAATAAAAAAAATTATAAGGAATATACATTTCAAGTAATATAATATACTAAACACTGCAATTATTATAGAGACAACATGATGTAAAACCAATAACGCAAAGAGAAATAAAAACTATATGATTAAGTGAACAAACAAAATGAAAAATGAATAGAATGTGACTCATAGGTGCCACATCTGACCATTCCAACTGATTGTGCCATTTTATTTCAACTAAACAAGTTTTAGGTGAAGAGAACATACCTTGTATATTTTAATAGTAGATCATTTCAAGTCCACAACAGATTGTTCTTAATTCATTTAATGATATGATAGCTCATATAATATAGCAGTTATTCTCATATAATGTCTATATATGGCTGAATATTTTTTTGAAGAGAAAATATGATCTTATAAAGTGGGCTATGAAAAATTTTCTCTTATATATAATAAAATACGATCAAACATGTGATCCTATACTACAGTGATGACTCAATAACAGATTTTATTCCTAGAAATAAAAAGAATCATGTCAAAGATTCTCCCAATTAATATTTTCTACAAAAAAGGAATCTATTAAAATAAAGAATAATCGCATTTCCTATCATATATATATTGTAATTTTTATTTCTCTATTATATTGATGTTGTGTTTTGTTGTAAACTATTTATTTGAAAATAAAAAGTATTTTGTGATAAACTAAAGGGTATATGATACTCTATAAAATATTTCATTTTTATTCCCATTAAAAATAATGAAAGAGGTATTATATGAAATTTTATCTATTATATTCCACATATTACTATGGAAGAGGATCTTTTCAAGTTCATCCTTGGGCTCTGTTTCCATAATAATGTGATCTATGTTGTGGATGAGTTAGCTTAGTAAATAAACTACTTTGAAGAATGTGATTTCCATTTTATGGAGATTATTTATTTTCATGAGAATAAACACCTTATTAAATTTCTATTATTCTCTCTAAATATATTACATTTTTTATTTTTATTGAAATTTAATTTAATTCTTTCTATATTTTATTAAACAAAACGTACTTTTATAGTTGACTCAATATTTTTAATATGTCTGGTATACAACTATTATAGTTTTAAAATGTACAATGTTTTTCAATTTCATTTTATCTTATATGTGATTTAGATTTTTAGAATATTTTCTTATAAAAAATTTAAATATTTCAAATTTTTTTAAACTGGGTAATTTTATCAAATTTTGGAATTTGGAATGAAAATTTTTTATCACAAATTTTTTGGGAAACACAATTAACCCTCTCCCTATCATTAGTCTTCTACAATGAACAACCATTAGTATTGAATAACATTGAAAATATGTTTTTACTATAATCTAGTTTTCTTTAAAGATCATAAATTATTGTTTTATCTAAATTTAGTTCATTATAGATAGTCATATAATATAAGGAACTACCAAACTTCCGAATAATCATTTTAGTTGAATAAATTATTCTTGAATGAAAATAAAAATGAAAAGTCATTTATATTTTATGATATTTTGAAATCATTATTGTAATTAAAAATATATATGAAAATCCTCAAGTGGATGGATCCATTTAGTGTGATTCCACTAAAGCATTATATCATATTAAATAAAATATTATGAATTATTTTTATTAATAAAAAATAGAATATGAATTTAATAGACTATCGTCATGTGTTGTTGTTTTTTTTATTTACAGCAGTTTTCATATATCTCATGTTATAACTTTTAATGTAAAGAAATCTCTTAAATATAAATACTATTACAATTGATACTTTTATGATGAAGCATGATTAATCCATTTCATGGATGTATCCTATGTTCAATGATATTTTTTACATGATTCATACAAAGAAAATAAGAAATGATAATAATAATCTAGTCACATGACCTCGTAGATTCCAACAACTGTAATGGATATGAACATCTATGTCAATCAAATAGTCTTGAGACAGAATCACACTACCCGTAAATGGGATCATTGGAAATACCATGATGTATAAGGAATAATTAAATGTGAATAAATTATAATTGAAACAATCTAAAATGAATTTAGTTTCCCTTAATATTTTAGAATATAAAAAATTGAGGAGGGAGAATATGAATGATCCTATAATGAGAATAATCCTTCATAAATTGATGAAGAAATGGAAACCAAGAAATACTTTTAATGATATTCTATAGGAAAATTAATATATTCATGAAAAATAACATTAATGGTCAATATGATACGAGAGGGAATTAAACGGAAGACTATAAGAAGGATAATTCAACTAATGGGGTAATATTTGATGAGTGTAAAAGAAATGTAAGCATCAAATAAAACTATATATTGCTCATTTATATAAATAAATATTTGGAAGAAAACCCGAAATGCAATTTGTTAATGAAAGTCAATAGGACAGCCATAGAGGAAATTTTTGATGAATTAAATTCTAGTATAGAAGATAAAAGTGATCAGACCAAACTATTTTTTTATGAAAATCACATTTTATGTATTAAATTTATTTCTCCGATCTCTTATAAATATTTCAATGCATGTTTAAAGTATAAAATGATGATAATATGTTTATTTAAAAATTATTAAATATTGTAATATCAAGGAATTCACTATTAATGAATTAAAATGTAAATATTTTTGATTAAGAAGTCACATTCTGTGCCTTATTATTTTAAACAGATATTATAATAGAGAAGAAAAAAATTCCCTAACTACTAAAATAAAATAATGAGTCCAAATTATCAAATGATATAAAATTAATGCCTATGATAAATATAATAAAAGAAGAAAAATTGTACCCATTACCATAGTAAATTTACTACACCTAGGTGTACTACTAAAATTGGTTACCAACTAACATAGTGGATGATATATTAAAATTGGTTTCCCCTTTTTCTAGTTATTCTAGTTCTTTAAGAAGATGTTTTTCTAGCAAAACTAAAAAAAGGTTTTCTTTTTAACGTTTAATATCTTTTTATAGGAAACCATTAAATCAACTGTAGATTCATAAACACATATTACTGACATATTTGGACCCAAGATAATATGGGTTCAAATATCATTTTTAGTATAAATCTTTTCCACATTATTCCTTTTAGACATGCTCATGTAAGAAACTATAGTATATAAGAAATGGATGACCAAAGATACGATGAGAAAAAACACACACATGAAAAAACCTAATAAATTTGGATGTTGGAAATGTCACTCTATGTTACAATTCAATAGGGAAAATAATTTCATTTGATCAAATCGGTTACTCTAGTACTATTTAAATTTACAATGATTTATTAGTCAATTGAATAAAGTAGAATATTTTTATAATTTCACAATTATTTGATGACTATTTTCAGGTAATGTTTGAAAACAATGATTTCATGGATTTTGATTCCAAACATACTTTTTTATTTACTACAATGAGAAATGAAATTACTTATAATGTATATTAAAATTACTTGTTTTATAAGAATGATTCCTATTTAAGTTCATATATCAAAGAATCATTAATTTTCAAATGTATATTATGACATTTTAATATCCACTGCCTTTGAAATCTCCCCTAGAATGGATTAGTTTTGGATCTACCTAATCTAGAATTCCCAACACACTAAGATAGTAATCTCTTTATAAAGGGAAAGAAGAACAAAATAACATTAAATATAAAGAAAATTTCCATATATTAACCTTTAGAGTTGGGAAACAATGATTCTTTTTGTTCCTCTAGAGTGTCACGTTTAACAGGAAAACAATATGCTTCTTTATATTGGTTGATTATTCAATATATTCATGAATGATTTTTCCTGATCATAAAATTGATTCAATCTCTTATCTTTCATAATATTCTAGATCATTAAAAAGTATTAATGGACATAAATTTATTATATTAAAAATTGATCATGTTTGTGAGTTATAAAATCATGTGTCTGAGTCATTATTATCACAAAATGGCTATATTCACTACTTTTCTACTCTTAGGGCCCCACGAGAGGATGTTGTATTAGATAGAAGAAATATTACCCTAAAAATTTCTTAAACCACACCCAATGAGTATTATTTACAATTCTATTTTTGGTCAACGACTATAAATTATACTTTATATTTAAGATGTATAGTTTTAATTATATTACTATTAATGTATAGCCATTAGAAATTATAGAATGGGAGATACCCAAATGTTAATTACATTATAATTATTTTTAGTAAAGTATTTATACTCAACACAGTTGATAATTTAGACTTGTTATCATCCAAGAGTGATAAATAAATTTTCCATAGACATTATATAATTCTTATATAACATGGGGTGTTTAATGAATGGAAAAAATTGTAGATGAGTATATAAATGTCACGTTTTATGAGATAGATCAACATGATCCTAAAAATACTTATGAAAATATATTGGATGAACATTCCATTTTTTATATCAATTCCTCTAGAACACATGTAAATAACACTCCAAGTTCAGACTAAAATCATACACCCCAACATGTAAAAGAAAATTTGGTATCATTCCATAACATTCCTAGAAATGTTAGCAATACTAGATATCATTCTTTAGAGGTTGTGTTATATGACATAGACAAAAGAACTAATAATAGAGTGTATCTCAAAAATCTAATTGGTCAATTAGAATTATTATCAAAACATGATCCAAATAACATCAAAAAAAATTGTTGATGAATTCAAAGCAATGGAAATGTAGGAATAAATATGGATTTTTGATTTAAATAATATATAGAAAATAGTTGAAAGACCAGATATTACCTAATTTTTTGGTTATATAAGGGGGTATAGAAACATGATTAATGAGTCAAACTCAATATTTTGAAATAAAGAAATTTTATATGCATACCGATATAGTCATGATGAGGACATTGACTACAATGATACCTTTTCACCTATTTCTATACATTAATCCATCAAAATATTTCTTTAAAAAGAGGAAAATTTGAAATTAAAATTAAAATAAATGAATTTCAATTATTAATTATTGAATGGTAATATATTTGGGGGTGTTTTTGTTGAATGGAAGCAGGATTTCAAAACTCTCTATTTCAACATCATTTTAATAAATTAAAAAATGATATATAACATTTTAGACAAGTTCATGGATCTTGTTATGAGAGACTCAATTCCATTTTAATTTCTCAATGTTTCATTAATGAAATAGCTAACCAGAAATTATTTGTAAAAAGAACATGGAATAATTTTTCAGTTTTAAAAATTTATATTCATTTTATTATTTTTGGATCATAAAATGTAATTTATGTACTATGTTTTCAAAAAAATCAAAATTTATTTTTAAATAAGACTAATGGGTGCACTAATCTTTTTTTCTAGTTTATAGTTTTTATCAAAATAATGATGTTATAATTTGAAAATAAATTATGTATAGAAATCATCATTTGAAAACATTTCTTACAGATTACACAAAATGTAATGATACATACAGGAGTAATATATGAAAATTGGATCTTGATGATACATGAAAACCAGGTGATCAAACCACACAGACCGATATGATTTGATGTTTAATATCCATAACTATTATTTGAACTAATATAGTGTTTAATGTGTGTATGGGAACACAGTTTCATTCCAATCCAATAGAGACCCATTTAATAACTATTAAATTAATTTTGTATAACTAAAAATCCATATTATGAATATTTTACCATATAAGTGAATCATTTTATTTTTTTAGTTATTAAGATACTAATTTTGGTGTTTTTATATTAGATAGTGAATAACTATGAGAAAATGTCACCTTTTTGGCATTTCACTAGTGTCAGTATATTGTAAGAAACAAACTCTATTGCATTATCCACTATTTAGGATTATTAAATTGTTATAGTATTTTATTGTGGATAGATTCATTAGATGAAAAAAACATTTGTAGACTACGAATATCAATGTCAACATGTACCAATGATTTTTTATAATTAAAGTGGGAAAATATTAATAACATTTCTATATGAAATTATAGATTAAAGATCACTGATATATGACATAAATTTTTGAGTGATCATATTTATAAATGTGATATAACTCTTATGTTCATTTGTAATAAACATAATCTTGTAGATATATTCACAAAACACGTGATTTTTGAATGAATCCATTATATAATACAATAATTATCTATGTTAAATCATAAATAATTATTTAAATTAAATTTCATCCATTTATGTTATTTATGTTCTTCTATTACTTATACTCTTTTTATTTTATTGAAGTTACAAGGATGTAAAGTCAACATTATTTTTATTCTAACATTCAGTTTTTTTATATGGTTTTGTATTCATATCATGAACACATACTAATGCAGTCATTATTCATAACATAAGTGTAAACTCAAATATTAACTATTACAACCATTAAAATATAATTCATTTATCCAGAATACATACCATGACTCTATAGTTTTAATCCCTACCAAGAATTCGATTCCAATGATCCTTGGTCAGTTGACCTACCAAATCTATTTCTTTTGAATTTTATGGGGAATGTTTTAGTAGGACTTTATTCAATATTTTTATACCTTTATTAAAAAAATTATTTAAATATCTAACATGAATTTTAATTGTAACCCATATGCTCCATTATATCTCCTCAATCATTTTGAAACATTTAGTGTGAATCAATTTCACCTTTCATTAACCTCTCACACTCTTCAAAATAAACCTCTCTATTTTTATCCCTTATAAGAAATTTATGAAGATAGACCAAATAAAAAATTATGATGATGAAATGAATATTTTAATCCTATAAGGCCCCAGCCTTAAACCTTACTTAATATTGAATTAAATGAATAATTCACATTGAGGATCTTTTCAGGTTTAGAGTTTTAGAGAATTAGAACATAACTATTACATCTCAAAAGATTACAAAGTAGACACTTCTACTAAGTTTCCATAATTGAAAAAAAAATCTAAAAAAACATGTCTAGTTCCATGTCTTATATAGCATGACATTCCCTTGATCCCATCCTTGACCTTATTCCACTTTATGTCCTGTGAAAAACATTTCAAAAACTTGGGATGAGCATAAAACTCAGTAAGGGATAAACAAAGAATAAAAACTGTTAGATTATCAAAACAAAAGGTAAACCATGTATACGTTATCAAGGTAATAATTTTCACCATCATGAAGTAGTAAAAACTCTTCACTGAATAAAGTATCATTACTTACATTTTTGTAACCAAAGGATTACCATAAAACCCATATAAAGAACACATGGAATATATAAAGGTAACTTGGGACATAAACATAATTAAGTGGAATAACCATACGGTCGACATCCACACATTTCACTTAATGGAATAGCCATACGGCCAATTTCCATACATACTTAATGGAATTGCCATACGGACGACTTCCATACACAATGCATTGGAGGTTATAACCTAACCACCCGTCCTGGTATTCATGGAACCACCCGTCATATGGTTTATCATGTAACCCCCCGTCAAATGTCCAAGTACCAAAATAAAATCATAAAACATAAAACCAATATAAAGGAATGATAACATTTCCACATTTCAATCACAATATTTCATAATAGAATCCTTTATCAAAACAATTTTCAATACCAAAATACATAAAAGAGTATATGGTATTTATTTCATTTTAAAAACATAACCTCTTGTTGAGGAAGCCAAAGACCAAATAATACTCGCGGCGGCGGAAAAGGTCGTTGTCACCGCGTAGGTTAAAAAAACATTCCTTCTTGTCGTTTAGTAAAACGCTTCGTATAAAAAGATTCCTTTTGTATAAAAGTAAATTTCAAAGGGTTTTATACACCGTATAAAAGAATGGTGTGTATAAAATGAAATATTCCTCAATGAAAGGATATTGAGACGAAGTCCCTTACCTTGGGTCCGACTTGACTCGATCGTTCTTTAACGTCCTTTAAAATTGTAACTCCTTTTGATTTGAGCCTAAAGGCTTCCTTTGAAAGGATTCTGCGCAAAGGGAATCCTATAGGATGAGGAGAGGGATGTGGAGAGAGTAAATGGGAAGGGGTTGTCCGAGACAAAGGCTTGGGGAGTGTGTGTAAGGTGGTAGAGGTGGGGGCCTTTTATAAGATGAGAGGAGGGGCCCTTTTTGAAAGTAAAGATAGATTACTTTATTTGAAAATGTGTTTCGGTTTTAAAAGGAACCACATTAAAATAACTCGTCGATAAGGTGATAAGGGTTCGAAATCCACCCATCCAATAAGTTTTGGACATGTTTAGTTCATAGATTTTACATTATCTTTCAATTTGATTTAAATCGTCAAATAATGATGTCATCACTGCATCATTATTATGTCATAACTAATTTAATTTATTTAATGTCTAAAAATTAAAAAACAAATAACATGATGTAGGAAATCTTTTTATCTTTCCAATGACTATTTATAATTAAAAATATGACTTGTATAACCCCATTTAAAAATTGTTTTAGTAAAACATATCATGTTTGTGCAATTTTTTACATTAACATCAAATAAAAGGTATTTATGTCATTTTCCAACCAAAATGGCTCCATTGAGTCCCCAAGATGACCCATGGCTTGTATTGGTCGGCAATGACACATACAATGAGGGTAGGACATGTGTATAGGTCATCTCATAATATTAAAATATTATTTTTACCTTAAACTACACTAATTACCACTAATCGCGATTAAAAACTAAATAAGTTAGTATTCACCAAAAAATTATTTTAATCTCATTGAACCACATATTACTTCTTAATGAAAACCATGTATTTCAGATTTTCTGAAAATCAAAACACAATGATGGAAAAATTTCATTTAAACGGAAAAATCTGTTTTTATACGTACCACTTAGTGGTTTCACTATTCATCAAAAATTGAAGTTTTTCAGAAAATTACAAAAAACTCACCCTAAGATATATTTGATATTAAGAATTCAAAAATGAAGTCAATTTCACAAAATTAAAAATATATAAGTCACATTAATTAATTTAATAATTAATTCCCGCTGTCAGAGCAAATAGCGTGTTTTTGTGAAACAATAAGTATCAAAAGATTGACACTAGTTTAAGTTCGATTTCAAAGGGAAATTAATTCCAACGACCACTATTGGATTTAATGGTAAAAATATTTTCTAATTTCACGTTATGACCAATTCAAATAATAATCTAATCATATAAATAAATTAGATCAAAAAGAGGTTTTGAATTAAAATACAACATTTACAATATTCATTAAAAAATTGAACTTTACCGGAAAGATACCAAAAATTTACACAAAGTAAATTATGATGTCCTGATTCTAATGAAGAGTTATATTTGGTCCAATAGAATTTATAAGATTGATCAAAACTATATTTAATGACGGTTCGCCGTCAAAAGGTGATAAGTGAACCCTTAGTGAAAATTAGGGTATAAATGCCTAAAATTGAATTCTTTCTGTATTTTAAGCCTTTATATTTTATTGGGTAAATGTAAAAACATTTAAAAACATATATAATCATATTTTATTTATTTCTATCCATTCCCACCAGTACAACGGCTACATGATAACTAACATTTAAAATAATATTATTTTATTACTTGTGTGCAACGTATGTTTTCAAAAAAACTCATCGTTGCGTATCGAGTACGCTATCGAACGTAGAAACCCCATTTAATTAAAATTAATATTTATTTCATAAATATTAATAAATATAAAAATTCTTTATTCTTTAATTACCTGGGATGTTACATCCTTCCCCCCTTTTGGGAATTTCATCCTCACAATTTTATTCACTTATCAAAATAACTGGGGGTATTTATCCCTCATAGCATTTTCAGATTCCCACATTGCCTCTTCAATCACATGGTTTTTCCAAAAAACCTTTACCTGATGAATCCCCTTATTTCGTAACACCTGCTCCCTGTGGTCAAGAATCTGGACTGGTTGTTCTTCATAAGAAAGGTTCTCCTTCAGCTGAACTACCTCTGGACTCAAAACATGAGATGGATATGGCATATACTTCCTCAACATTGAAATATAAAAAACATTGTGTACTGAGATAAACTCGTAGGTAAAGCCACTCGGTAAGCAACTGATCCAACTTTCTCCAGAATTTCATATGGTCCAATAAACCTTGGACTCAGCTTTCCTTTCTTACCAAATCTCACACACTTTTCCAAGGAGTAACCATGAAAAAAACATGATTACCTACCTCGAATGATAGATCCTTCCTCTGGTTGTCCGCATAACTCTGCTGCCTGCTATGAGATGTTCTCATGTGTTTCTGAATCAACTGAACCTTTTCTGCCATCTCTTCTACCAATTCTGGTCCCATCAACTTCCTTTCACCCACTTCATCCCAGAAAGCTTGAGTTCGACACTGCTTCCCATATAATGCCTCAAATGGTGCCATCTGAATACTGGAATGAAAACTGTTATTATAAGAAAACTCAACCAAAGAAAGATGTTGGTACCAACTTCCATGATAATCCATAGAACAAGCTCATAGCATATCCTCCAATGTCTGAATTGTTCGTTCTGACTGGCCATCTGATTGAGGATGAAAAGCTGTACTAAAATTTAATTCAGTACCCAACGTCTTCTGAAGGCCTTTCCAAAAGTTAGAAGTGAACCTGGGATCACGGTCAGATACAATGGAGAGAGGAACTCCATGTAACTTGATTATCTCTTTAAGATACAAACGGGAAAGTTGATCTAGGGAAAAAGTATCTCGTAAAGCAAGGAAATGAGCAGATTTAGTCAAGCGATCAACAATAACCCAGATTGCATTATTACCTCAAGATGTCTTCAGTAATCCCACAACAAAGACCATGGATATATTTTCCATTTCCACTCTGGCACTGGTAACGGCTGAAGCATCCCTTTCAGTAACTGCCTCTCTACTTTAACCTGTTGACATGTCAAACACTTCACAGTAAAATCAGCAATATCTCTTTTCATTCCATCCCACCAGAAATACTCCCGCAGATCTCTGTACATCTTAGTACTGCCAGGATGAAATGAAAACAGGGAACTATGAGCCTCACATAACAACTCATTCTTCAACTGTGAATCACAAGGCACACATAACCTCTTCCCAAACCTCAAAAAACAATCATTATCAATGTTGAATTCAGGAAACTTACCTTTCTGAACCAGCTCTACCTTTTTCTTCAACTCACTGTCTCGCTTCTGTGCTTGCTTGATTCTGTCTGATAGAGAAGATTTCACTGATACCTGAAAAAAACAGATGAAAATCCTGTACCAACAACTTCTATGCCAAAGTTCATCAAATCTTTAACCAAAGGATCACATTCCAAATGCAACATTGCTAATGAAGCATTAATTTTTAGACTCAAAGCATCATCCACTTTATTTGCTTTTCCCGGATGGTAAAGAATTGTACAATCATAATCCTTGATTAATTCTAGCCATCTCCTCTGTCTCA
Organism: Viscum album; assembly: GCA_963277665.1. Classification (NCBI taxonomy): domain Eukaryota; kingdom Viridiplantae; phylum Streptophyta; class Magnoliopsida; order Santalales; family Viscaceae; genus Viscum; species Viscum album. Next base: position 1,702,729,415 of record OY728127.1, read on the forward strand.
TGTTCAATTCTTTCTGAGTGAATATATACTTTAAACTTTTGTGATCAGTATGTATTTCACACATTACTCCATACAAATGATGCCTCCAAATTTTTAAAGCAAAAACAACAGAAGCTAATTCCAAATCATGTGTAGGGTAATTTACCTCATGAGTTTTCAACTGTCGTGAAGCATAAGAAATTACCTGATCATTATGCATAAGGAAATAGCCAAGTCCCTTCAACGAAGCATCACTGTATATAACAAACTCACCATTCCTGGAAGGAAGTGCCAAAACTGGAGCATTCACCAATCTTCTCTTCAACTCCTGAAAACAATCATCACATTCTTTTGTCCATATTAACTTAACACCTTTACGAGTTAGCTTAGTCATTAGACTAGATAACCGTGAAAAAATTTCAACAACCCTTCATTAGTAACCTGCCAAACCAAGAAAACTACGGATCTCGATTACATTTGTGGGTCTCGGCCATTCTTCAACAACTTTTGTTTTAGTAGTATCAACAGTTATGCCATCTTTTGAAACAATGTGACCCAGGAAAGAAATTTTTTGTAACCAAAACTCACACTTGCAGAATTTTCCATATAGTTCCTTTTATTTTAAGGTTTGCAAGATAACCATTAAATGAATTTCATGCTCCTATTTACTTTTAGAAAACACCAAAATATCATCAATGAAAACAACCACAAACTTATCCAAGAACTCATGGAAAATTCTATTCATAAGGTCCATGAATACAGCAGGTGCATTGGTTAACCCAAAAGGCATAACTACAAATTCATAATGGCCATATCTAGTACGGAACACAGTCTTCAGAATGTCTGCTTATTTTACTTTCAACTGATGGTACCCCGACCTCAAGTCAATCTTCGAAAAATATTGAGCTCCCTAGAGCTGATACCACATCATTCGATGGCCCAAAATCTGCTGAAGTTGTTGCAAAGGATTTCACCACCCCTTTCTACATGTAGTCTGGCTACATTCCCCCAGTTCAGTTCTTCGTTGGACACTAGTTTGCATAATGACCCATTTCATTACACTTAAAACATCTTATTGTTGGCTTTTCATTGCCTGCTGGATCATCTTCCTTACAGTTACGAGCAATATGACCAGACTTACCACACCGAAATCACATACCAGACTTGGATAAACATTCTCCAGGATGCATTTTACCACACTTCTCATAGGATGGATATTTTGTTTTCTTACCTCCATGCTTCTTTGATGAATTCTTCCCCTTTGCCTACCAACTAGACCTCTTATTCTGTTGATTGTCATAGAACATCTGATCATCAGCAAACTCCATTTCCACCTTCTCCGCACATCGAACAAGTTTTTCATAACTTTTGAACTCACGAGAAGCTAAAGCCCTTCGATACTTTGGCTTTAACCCTGAGTAAAAACTGTTTATTTTACTATCAAGATCTCGTATGAAGTTTGGAGCATACCATGCCAATCTAGTGAACATTGCTTCATAAGCAGCCACTGAATCAACCTCCTGACTCAATTCTAGGAACTGTTTTTCCATCCTAAGACGAACCACCTTAGGAAAATATTTTTCAAGATACATACCTTTGAATTCGTCCCAGTGAAGATCCTCAATCTCTTCACTATCCCTGATATTTTTCTCCATCGACCACCACTGATCAGCTTCACCTTTAAAACGGTAAATAGCAAGACTAACCCTTTGATGTTCTGAACACCCCATGACATCAAAAATCTTCTCCAGTGCTTTAATCCACCCTTCAGCTTGCACAGGGTCAGATAATCCTCTGAATGATGGGGGATGTTGCCTCATGAAATGTTCTACCACTAACATGTTCCTCTGCGATCGATCTGGCTGATCTCGTGCATGGATACCACCACCATTTATAGCCTGAGTCAACTGTGTCATCACTGCAACAAACTGTTCAGTTCCGATTCCGACCATCTCAGGATGCTGATTATGAAGGTTGTCTTCCTCCTGATGTCATCCCAACATAGCTTCATTGTTTCCTCTGCGGAAACCCGTTCTGAACACAGAAATATCTTAGGCGAAGCAACATGGAAATCTGTAAATGCTATATCATTTCAATCATATCATAAATTAACTTATAATTTAACAATTTTCAAACTCCTAAAGTTGTCTAAACCGACCTTTAATACCAACTATAAGGCCCCAGCTTTAAACCTTACTTAATATTGAATTAAATGAATAATTCACATTGAGGATCTTTTCAGGTTTAGAGTTTTAGAGAATTAGAACATAACTATTACATCTCAAAAGAGTACAAAGAAGAAACTTCTATTATGTTTCCATAATAGAAAAAAAACTCTAAATAAAACATGTCTACTTCCATGTCTTATATAGCATGACATTCCATTGATCCCATCCTTGACCTTATTCCACTTTAAGTCCTGTGAAAAACATTTCAAAAACTTGGGATGAGCATAAAACTCAGTAAGGGATACACAAAGAATAAAAACTGTTAGCTTATCAAAACAAAAAGTAAAACATGTATACGTTATCAAGGTAATACTTTTCTCCATCATGAATTAGTAAAAACTCTTCACTGAAAAAAGTATCATTACTTACATTTTTGTAACCAAAGGATTACCATAAAACCCATATAAAGAACACATAGCATATATAAAGGTAACTTGGGACATAAACATACTTAAGAGGAATAACCATACGGTCGACATCCACACATTTCACTTAATGGAATAGCCATACGGCCAATTTCCATACATACTTAATGGAATAGCCATACGGCCGACTTCCATACCCAATGCATTGGAGGTTATAACCTAACCACCTATCCTGGTATTCATGGCACCACCCGTCATATGGTTTATCATGTAACCACCCGTCAAATGTCCAAGTACCAAAATAAAATCATAAAACATAAAACCAATATAAAGGAATGATAACATTTCCACATTTCAATCACAATATTTCATAATAGAATCCTTTATCAAAAACATTTTCAATTACAAAATACATAAAAGAGTATATGGTATTTATTTCATTTTAAAAACATAACGGCTTGTTGAGGAAGCCAAAGACCAAATAATACTCGCGGCGGCGGAAAAGGTCATTGTCACCGCGTACGTTAAAAAACATTCCTTCTTGTGGTTTAGTAAAACGCTTTGTAGAAAAAGATTCCTTTTGTATAAAAGTAAATGTCAAAGGGTTTTATACACCGTATAAAATAATGTTGTGTATAAAACGAAATATGCCTCAATGAAAGGAGATTGAGACGGAGTCCCTTACCTTGGGTCCGACTTGACTCGATCGTTCTTTAACGTCCTTTAAAAGTGTAACTCCTTTTGATTTGAGCCTAAAGGCTTCCTTTGAAAGGATTCTGCCCAAAGGGAATCCTATAGGATGAGTAGAGGGATTTGGAGAGAGTAAATGGGCTGGGGTTGGCTGAGCCAAAGGCTTGAGTAGTGTGTGTAAGGTGGTAGAGGTGGGGGCCTTTTATAAGAGGAGAGGAGGGGCCCTTTTTGAAAGTAAAGATATATTACATTATTTGAAAATGTGTTTCGGTTTCAAAAGGAACCACATTGATATAATTCGTGGATAAGGTGATACGGGTTCTAAATCCACCCATCCAATAAGTTTTGGACATGTGTAGTTCATAGATTTTACATTATCTTTCCATTTTATTTAAATCGTCAAATAATGATGTCATCGCTGCATCATTATTATGTAATAAATAATTTAATTTATTTAATGTCTAAAAATTATAAAAAAAAATACTATGATGTAGAAATCTTTTTATCTTTCCAATGAATATTTATAATAAAAAATATGACTTGTATAACCCCACATAAAAATTGTTTTAGTAAAACATATCATGTTTGTGCCATTTTTTACATTAACATTAAATAAAAGGTATTTATGTCATTTTCCAACCAAAGTGGCTCCATGGGGTCCCCAAGTTGTCCCATGTCTTGTATTGGTCGTCCATGACACATCCAATGAGGGTAGGACATGTGTCTAGGTCATCTCAAATTATTAAAATATTATTTTTACCTTAAACAACACTAATTACCACTAATCGCGATTAAAAACTTAATAAGTTACTATTCACCAAAAAATTATTTTAATCTCATTGAACCACATTTTACTTCTTAATGACAACCATTTATGTCTGATTTTTGAAAATCAAAACACAATGATGGAAAAATTACATTTAAACGGAAAAATCAGTTTTTATAAGTACCACTTAGTGGTTGAACTATTCATCAAAAATTGAAGTTTTTCATAAAATTACCAAAAATTCACCCTAAGCTATATTTGATATTACAAATTCAAAAATTAAGGGTATTTTACAAAATTCAAAATATATATGTCACATTAATTAATTTAATAATTAATTCCCGCTTTTAGAGCAAATATCGTGTTTTTGTGAAACAATAAGTATCAAAAGATTGACACTAGTTTAAGTCCGATTTCAAAGTGAAATTAATTCCAATGACCACTATTGGATTTAATGGTAAAAATATTTTCTAATTTCACATTAAAACCAATTCAAATAATAATCTAATCATATAAAAAAATTAGATCGAAAAGAGGTTTTGAATTTAAATACAACATTTACAATATTCATTAAAAAAATGAACTTTATCGGAAAGATACCAAAAATTTACACAAAGTAAATTTTGATGTCCCGATTCTAAAGAAGAGTTATATTTGGTCCAATAAAATTTATAAGATTGGTCAAAACTATATTTAATGACGGTTCCCCGTCAAAAGGTTATAAGTGAACCCTTAGTGAAAATTAGGGTATAAATGCCTAAAATTGAATTCTTTACGTATATTAAGCCTTTATCTTTTATTGGGTAAATGTAAAAACATTTAAAAACATATATAATCATATATTAGTTATTTCTATCCATTCCCGCCAGTACAATGGCTACTTCATAACTAACATTTAAAATAATATTATTTTATTACTCGTGTGCAACGTAAGTTTTCAAATAAACTCATCGTTGCGTATCGAGTACGCTATCGAACGTAGAAACCCCTTTTAATTAAAATTAATATTTAATTCATAAATATTAATAAATATTAAAATTATTTATTCTTTAATTACCTGGGATGTTACAAATCCACTTTTCTAGTATAGTTTCAAACTTAAAATACGATTATGGGGTTGAAATATATCATGACTACATTAGTAGTTATTACAATTCCACACCTAGATGGTCATCTTGTCATTATTGAAATGTTTTATAAAAAACAGTGATCCCTTTTATTTGAATATTTTTAAAGTTTTTAGGCACACCATGAGTTCATACATGGGGAAAATAATTATATAGTTAAATAAAGGATTAATGGATATTTTTTGAGTTTACATCAATTTGAGAGGAAAAGTGTTTCTATATTCCACACAAAGGGGTGTTCGATGATTACCATAACATGTATCTAGTTCATTAAAAATACATTGAGTTTTATAATTTATTATATTATCTCAAAGTAAATGTTCCTCCTCCATGACCATTTGATAATTAATTGAGTGGAGAATGTAGGTGACTTGTTAATTTTATCTTGATCCTAATTTCTCGAAGATAAAAAGACTTTAGTATACTATGGAATACAGATCTATTATTATTATTTTTTGATGAAGAATAGTGATCAGAACAATCTGTGTAGATATTTCAGGAGATCAATAGTAGTTTATGTATGACTAAATTAATTAATAGTTCATTACCTTTCCTAAATATAATCTCATCCTTGTTAGAGTAAAATGTATTTTTTCATCATTGAAGAAAATGAATTACAACTTTTGATGGTTTTGATCATACTAATAATATCTAAAGTCCAATGATGGTAAATTTTAATGAATGGAAAATGAAATTTGTGGAAAACCTTAAAAAAATAATTCTGTCAATTTTCAGCTTATGAATTACCCAGTCAGACCTAATAATTTTTGTTAAATAAATTCATTAACCAAATAGGGATACTATGTATTAAAATGGTTTGGTGGGTTTTCATGATAAGTATGTTTTAGAATAATATTAAAAGGTATATTTGAATGATTAATTATGATCTACTCATGAGGATAGCAGTGATGAATCTCTTATAATGTCTTTTCTATCACATAGATCATAATTTAACTTACCACCACATGATGTATACATTTAATCTATATAAATGCGTGATAAAAATGTTTCAATATGTTGTTCTATTGTTGATATGGATTAGTCAATATAACTTTAATTTGATGAAGATAGTTAATAACTATCACCTTTGATTATTATATCTACCTAGAAGGTGAATCTAGATTCACCATCTATAGAGGAGAAGTACCATAGAAGCCTTGAATTGGGGTTGGATTATCTAGATCAAGATAACTATGGGGGTAGTTCACTTGGAAAAGGTAGGCCATCCATCCATTCATATTATGGGGTTCTGGAGGGATCTATTATAATTGCATTATATACTCAAGATATACTAGACATATCTTCTTTTAGAACAGATGTTTTTCAAACTATCGTCGACGTATTTCCTCATACACCCACTATTGATGTTGAAGAAGCTACATAAGGTAGTGTTCATTGTGATGATGTTGAGAATAGTGTTGAAACAATTCATCAGATAGAATTATATATTATTGGTAGAGTTCTATATTATCTTGATAGTTATGGATTATTAGAGGATGATCCTATGTTAAATTGAGTTATGATCCATCATTCTCAATCTGCCTCTCTTATTATGTAAATATGTATGAGTTGGCTATGATCAAATCACAAATGGATGATATGTCAAATATTTTCTTTGTTAAATTTTACAAATCCTAGTAAAATTCTATAAAAATAACATTTATGATCATAATAAAAATGTAATTTGTTATCATCCTCAAAAAATATTTTTAGAATTGAAAAAATACATATTGGTATTTCATATATCAATTCTCAGGATAGTTCAGTCCATGTCGATCTATATAATGTGAATATTTATTTAGAAAAGTGCTTTATGAATTATATGTTTCAAACACTACAAGATATACCTTCAGATCCAATATATTATGTTGAATTGATCTAAAAATCCAAATATATGTGTTCAAAATCATGTTTTATGGATCATAAAGTCCATAGAAGCAGTGTTTGATGGGATTCATAAAAATTCATACAAAACATTTTAAATGGATTTAGAAATGTGAAACAATATGGGAAAGATAAATTAAAAATCATGAAGGATATTTATTATTATAATATCCTTTGTTTTATTAATAAAAATAAAAATTTTATTTTTAGAAAACAATCCATTGATCTAAAAATTCCTTCCCTGAATAAATCATTTAAGTCCCATGATGAGCATCTCAAGGACAAAAATATAGTTTTCTATGATTTCATAGAAAATAGAGTTGATCCCATTCTAGATTAGGATCACAGTAATCATGCTTTTAGTGAGTTAACCCAGTTTATGGAACCATATATTTACACATGTTAGTTAGTTTTTCTAGATCCATATTTTATTCCAATAACCCCCTCTCCATTAAATACTCTTATACCGTCAAAAATTATATATAGACCCATTATCTTGCATTTACACATATAAAATATGATTCATGATGTGTAATCAATGGTGATAATCCCTCCACCTCTAATCCATAGGTGATGCATACCCTTTCTTATACATCCAAATCCTATGATAACATACTTCCTTCATATATGGGGGATGAACTATATTATGATTCAATTTATGATATTTGATAGGGGACTTTTTTATTTTCACTTTCTTGTATTCTTAATTTTGACTGTTTTTTCATGAAATTTTAATAATCTTGAATGGGTGAGAAATATTCTGATTAGTGATAAATCAAAAAATAATTCTACACATTGGGTATGTTTTCATGATTTTTGGAACATTATAAATACTTAATTCAATCATCTACAAATATATTTTTGTTTTATTCAATAATTTTTTATTTAAATTTCATGAATTTAAATCCTAAAATGAGATAGATTTTTGGATTTGAATATAATATCATAAATTTAATGATCCCAAATAATGTTTATAATATTAAAAATGAATTTCATGTTTTGTATTAGTTTGTGATTTTCTCACCCAAACATAAAAAAATGGTTACATTTGTAACATACCATGAAACCCAAGTTCTAGTGCAATGTTATTTCTTTGTGATGACTTTGAATACTCAATGAACTTGAAATAACAATATCACATTAGAACACATTATATTTCACTTAATAACTTGTACAAACTACGTACCATGTATCAAAATATAAAAATGAAAAATTGTTATGATGTGATCAATAAGTTGAGGTGACTTCCTATTTGTTGAGATTCACCATACCTTATATATAATAATCCTACAATGAGGTTGATTTTTACCTGACTATGTGAATTTTGGAATAACCTCTGTATAGTAAAATATATTCAACATGAAGAAAAAATGTTACTGGGATAAGTTATGTAAAATTTAAATAATGTATTATGTTTAATAATATATTTTTTAGTGATATCATGATGAATCATCTATTCCCATGAATGGAAACATGTACCATAAGATCAAATAAACATACTTCATGAAGGATTGAACTGAACAGGGTATGTTTCTCCATAAATTGATAGTGCCAACTGACCATGTCCTATTTTATTTCCAACTAATCATTTTTTTTAAGAAAAATCACCATAACTAGTATAGTGGTATATAATTTAAAATGTACTTCCACTAGTATTTTTAATCCTTAAATAATGTATGAGGGGATTTAATATTGTATTTATTATTCACAAATTGATACATTTGGATAAATATATTTTTAATGATAAAAAATGGGCACAAAACGGGATGAAAAATAGGATCTATTATAGATAATGACATAAGATCATATAAATATACCTATGATAAAAATAAAGACTCTATGGAACTCTTTTTTCCTGAAAATATTTTGAAACATATATGAGTATATTACGAATACAAAATCATGAACTCCAGAAAAAAATCGATTCCAATATAGAGCCATCAAATTTAATATATTATGACTCTAAATATATTTTTTATTCTCTACATTAATTTTTTATTTTACTCTATTTATTTGTAAAAATAGATTCTCTTTTGTTAAACTACACTTTACTAGATATTCTTTAAATATATATATATATATATATTCTCATGATCAACTATGGAAGAGGTCTTGTTTGACCGACAATCTTGTTCATTCAATGTATAACATTGGAAGAGCCTATTTTTCTAGTTATCCATGTGCACTAATGTCTATAAAACCTCATCGAGTTTGAGAATATCTTTATTTAATAAATATATTTTCTGTTATTTAGTGATATTTGTGTGGATGGGATTATTTCTCAGTTTGTGAACAAACCCATTGATAATTTATGATGTGTGCAATTTTTCTATTTTTCTATCAATATAATTAAAATATAATTATTTTATATCTAAATATTATTAAAAAAAATATTACTGAAGTAGCTATTTCAAAAATAGTTTTTTATATTTTATTATTGATACAGATCGAATTGTTTCTAAAAAAAATATTATTCAAAATTATTTTAACTGATGAGGGATAATTATTTTGATAACCTTTAAAAATGATTTTTTATTTATATTAATTTTTATTATACGATGATTGTATATAATTATAGAATTTTGTTATTACATTATTATGTAAAATTAAATTTTCATGGAAACTCGATTCACACACACCTCTTGATTTGTCCACTCAGACAAACATTTTTTGTAAGAGGACATTAAAATATCTTTTTTTCTATAATCCAGTTTTATTTATTGATCATGAATTTCTATTTAACTAATATTTTTAATATATAATTATATAATTCATTGATATTCCATGAATCATTCTCGTTATTATAATCGAGCAAGTATTTCTTAATGAATCATTAAAATTAATAGTCATTTAGAAATGATGGCCTTCGATATATAGATTGTCTTTGAAGATAAATATTATATGCATAACGATTCTATAGTTTCATGTAGTGATGGGAAAAAAGTATTACATGACTATATCAATAATGATATGAAATTATTTTACTTCTCCAGAGATGAAAATTAATTTAATATAACATCTTCATGTGATACTTTTTTTGTGTTCTAGGATTCTCTACCAAAATATCATAATGGGACTTCTAATGTTTAATAGATGTTCGTGAATAATATACTATTATATATTTCATTTTTCATATTAATCTTTATTAATCTATTTTTGGACGCATATATTAGATTTTATGTTATTGTTAACATGATTCACCCACTTTGAAAGATAATTGTTGATATGTACCTAGTTGTGAGACTTGTTAGATTCTTTCCAGATAGATGGAGAGGAATATCTATGTTTAAGGACCCAAAAATATACATTACATAATCTTTAATTATGTTAATAATTCACATTGGGGGTCTTTTCAGGTTTGGAGATTTAGTGAATTAGGCCATAACATATACATAACAACGTTAATATTAAATGTAGACACTTCTACTAAGTATCCATTTTTTTATAAAATAAAAACACATAAAAACAATGAAACGTGTACAGTTCAATGTTTTAAATGGAATGAGTTTTTCTTTCTCCCATCCTTGGCCCTATTCTACTTTATTTCATGTGAAAAAAACAATTCAAAAACTTGGGATGGGCATAAAAACTCAGAAATTAAAATATAAGCAATAAAAACTGTTAGATTTCAAAACAACAAGTAAACCATTAATACTTTACCAAAAAAGTAATAATTTTAACCTTACAGATGATTCCAAAAAACATCACTGAATATAAGCACATTGCATACATTTTCTTGTAACAAAAATATTACCATAAAACCCATATAAAGAAACATGTTGCATATAAAATGTAAACATGGGATATAATCATATTTAAATGGAATAACCATATGGTTGACTTCCAATAATAATTCATACAAATAGAATTGCCATATGGCTAACATTCATACCCAATTCATTGGTGGTTATAACATAACCACCAATCCATGGTTTATCACGTAACCTCCCTATATTTGTTTCATCATGTAACCACCCGACAAATTTCCAAGTACAATTATATAATAATCACATATATAATATTGAAAATATCAATATTTTGATCATAAAAATTCATTATCAATCACAAGAAATAATTTCAAGATATTGAAATAGTAAATAAACTTTCAAAACACTTTTTATTACCAAAATATGTAAAAAGGTATATAGTATTTATTTTCCAATTAAAAACATCACATCTTGTTCAGAATGACAAATATCAAATAATGATCATATAAGTGGAAAGATTGTTGTCCCCTGATATGTTAAAAAAATATCTTTTTTGATTTATTAAAATTAATTATAGGAAAATGATTCCCATTAAATTAATGTAACTGTACAAGGGGTATATTATATACTGTGTAAAAGAAGGAGGTGTATATTATCAAAATATGCCTCAGTAAAAGAGGATTGAGATGAAGTCCCTTACCTTGAGTCTAAATTGTCTCGAATGTTCTATGTTCATCGTGAATAATAATGTTATGTTAATTTATAATTTCATCCCAACCATTTTCAATTTTATTTTTTCTTTTATGTCACTTAATTCCTTTATATATCAATCATATAATTATTCAAGTTCTTATGGGTTGTTTTGTTGATGTTCGGTACATGAGTTAAAATGATCTTTTCATATTTACAAATTGTCAATGTGGTCAAAATTAAATTATCTCCAAATTTATATTCATGATGTAGATATCATATATATCATATATATACTTTATTTATGTATTTATAATTTTCCATAGCAATTTCTTATAATAAATTAAATTCACCATTCAGGGAGACAGTATGTTGTACGTACGCATGAAGGTTACATTCATTTCATTTTCATATTTAAAGAAATGAAAAAAATGATATGTAGGTATATTATAACTCCATTATAATATCTATGTATTATATGTTACCTAATTTCATTAATTTCAACATTTATACCTTCCACGTATAGCATGAATGAGTCATATCACTTTGAGGGGGCGTTCGTCTGTACTTTTTCAAATGAAATAATATAATTAAAACATCATGATAATCATTAAGTTATATTCTAAATGATAATTAAATAAGCCTATTGATACTATAAATATCATAAATATCATATATAATTACATTTCCATCATAATTTCCACTATAATCAGTGGTAGGAGAAGATTAAACAATCATTGTTTCGTGAGGTAGTAGTTCGACATCCATAGAATCAGTACGTTCTAAACCCATTAGATGGAGGTGTGGGTATGTTTAGTTTTAATCCTTCTCATAAAATCATCCTATTATATTTAAGATACTGTTGTTATAATAAAATAATTGAATAAAAATATTTTATGGGGATGCAGAAGGAAAATAAATGAAAGAATCTTGAGAGAATATATTACCCCATATCATGAAACTACTTTTTATTTAAGATAAAATCACTTCATTAATATCCTTATGCCAAATTTATGGCTTCTAGGAGGAATATAGTACTGTTGGAATCTTATTTGGGTAGATGTTGGACGCCCCAATGGGGCTTGAGAGGTGTGAGTAAGGGTTAGAGTTGGTGTCCTTCTATAAGAGGTAGGAGGAGAACATTAAGAATGATTGAAATTTTTATTTTATTATTAATTGATTTTAGAATTATAATAAAAAAAAGTGATACATTTTGATTATAGATGAGTAAGGTTTGAAATAATCTTACAAAATGGGTTTTAGAAATGTTTTGGTTTTCAAATAAAACCTTACAGTTTGGCATTAACCCTTAGTTATGAAATTTAACTATTATCATGCCTTCTAGTATATTCATAATATATTGTTAATATAGATTAAATAAAATAACATTAGAAGCTCAAGTGGTCCATAAATTACATTTCAAACATTATATAATTCATTTGGATGAATAATAGATTTTTAGAACTATAATATCATCTAATAAAAAATTATTTGTTTTAAAAACTCATTTTTGACAATTTTTATACTTTTCATATCAAGACAATTTAAAAATACATAAAAACTTTATTAATTATAAAAAACATACTTAATTTAAATATAATAATTCATAATCATCCATAAATTTAGTACATGGCAAAAAATGTTATAAAATAAATTTTTATATTTATAATCTCATTTATTTAAATTGTTAATTAATAAGGTAATCAAAACATCACCATTGTGTAATAAATAAATTTATCTATTTGATATCTAAAAAATATAAATAAAATATTATGATGTAGGAAATCGTTTTATCTTTATAACAACTATTTATAGTCAAATAGTTCACTTTTATAACCCCATATAAAAACTATTTTTGTAAAAGATACATGTTTAGTTTATATTTTCCTTAACTTTAAATTAAATAAAATTAAATGTCATTTTTACACACATGTGGCTCCATGGGGTCCTATAATATACCCAAGGATCCTAATGTTTTGATATATCTCGTGAATTACTAGGTAGGAAATGTTTTAGGGTATTTTAATTTTATTAAAATATTATTCTATTTCCTCTATTTACTATTTTTACCTTTTATCCATGGTAAATAAAATATTTACTAAAGTTATTATTAATATTGTCTAAAAATAAATGGTACTTATATAAACAATTTGTAACACATAATTTAAAATATGGAATAAATTTTTCCATATTCAAAACTCAAAAATTGTAGAAATTAATTTTAAATTTATTTATATTGTCAAAACTAAAAAGTCTATTTTTCAGAAGTAAAAACTACCAAAAGATCGGCATGTTTTTAGGACCAATTAAAATATTAAATTACATTCAATGACCATAATTGGATTACGTGATAAAAATATAATCCAATTATTATTTAAAACCAATTAAATGGATAATATAAAAATATAGATAAATTATAAGGAAAGGAAAATTTGTATTAAAATATAGTAGATTTCAGTATTCATTAAAAAATTAACTTTATAAGAAGAATACTAAAAATTTACCCAATGTAAATTTTGAGGACCCAATTCTAAATTAGAAGTTTATTTTTAGAAATGTAACATTTAAAAGGGAAAAAATTAGATTTAAAAAGGTTCTCTATCAAAATAAAATAAATCAACCTTTTAAAGAATATTAGAGTATTCCATGCTTAAAATCAGATTCATTCTAATTTTATGCCTCTATATTCTATTGGATAAATGTAAATAAATTAAATAAAAATGTTTAATACTTATTTAGTTAGTAATTTTCATTCTAATTAATAAATGTATATGTGTTAACTACCATTAAAAATAATATTATTATTATTTAATTTTTCGGTATAACTAAATGTGGTGTTTAACATATGATTTTCTGAGAAATCTGTTGTTGTGTACTGAGTATGCTATCGAAAAAAATATCATAATTAACATAAAATTAATATCTTTATAGGAAATATTAATATATATTAAACGATTTTAATCTAAAAATACATGGTCGTTACATCCTTCCCCTCTTTTAGAAATTATGTCCACATAATTTTAAAATGGGGCTTCGAAACATCATTGAATGTCCCGCATCAAAAAATATTTATTAAACTATCACTTTAAAATAAAGAATTTATGAGAATTACAAAGGTCAACCAAGATAAACCATACATGGATTCAAGATAGGAAAACATGGATATGGTAGAGAAAACAAACTATCATGTCTTGATGGAGAGTGATTCCCTGTTGTGGAATGTAAATAGACAAAAAAATTTGTTTTATGTTCAATTTCATAATGTTGCAGAATTTCATTATGAGATTTACTTTCAACATAAGGAAATATATATAATTTTTAAGCTGAGTTTCTCTAAATGACGATTATTCAAGATGATTTGGTCACACCTGAAGCGCAAGAATCAACTTTTAAAGAATAACATGATCCACCAATGATGAACTATATGTTTCCCTTGTCATTAGACATTAAAAAACCAAAATAGTTAGTACAAGATTAGATAATCCTTCATTGCATAATCCATTATATGAAGAAATACTACTCGTAATCTCTAACATACAACAAATATTTCCCAAAGTTCAACAATGACAATTCAATAAACAATTGTCCTTAAAATTATTCAATATAATCAAAACTAAAATTGAAACCCATAAAATAGATTAATTTACTCACATAGTCATACATAGTAAATATTCAAATTTATCTCTAAATAACATATAGTACTCTTAAAGTCTCATACAAAAATGTAATGGACCTAATCACATATTTACTATAATAGTTTAATGATTTACATAAATAACCCAAATTTCCATATATCTATAATGAAATCATAAATTTGTCCAAAATAAAATTTCAAGCATTACTCCAAAAATGAAATACCATAGTATTCTATTTTCCTTAGGCCTATAGTGTCCCCAAAAGAGACAACATATTCCAAAATAACCATTATCAATTAATCACCAATTAGTTTCCCTATATTAAGGATATCCATTTTATAAAGCATAAGATCCCAATATAAATGTATTCTTGATCAATAAAATCATTTAACTAAAAACAATTTGTCATAATTACCAGGGACATCACATTGTTTTGTGGTAGGCGATAAATCAAACCCATTTTTGTTACCAAAATATTAAAAAAAATTCCATATACTGTAACATAAAGCATTTATATGGTAAACATGGTACATGATCATTTTGAAATTGAATAACCATATAGTCGAATTCCATAAATAATTCTTAGAAATGGAATAGCCATATGGTCATCTTCCATTCCAAATCCATTAGAGGATATAACATAACCTCCCATCCATCGGTTATCATAGAACAACCCATCATTTTTTATCATGTAACCACCCACCAAATGTCAAATTAGCATTATATAATCATCACACCTAAATAATGAAAATATCAATATTTCAGTCATAAAATTTCATTTGACATAATAAGAAATAATATCAAGATATTAATATAGTAAACCCACATTAAAAACCATTTTCAATACCAAAAAATTTATGAATGTAATATGGTATTTATTTTCCATTCAAAAACATCATTGATTTTTAAGGGAGATAAATATCAAATAATGCCTGTGGCGGCCGAAAGGACGTTTTCTCCGCAAACGTAGAAAAATAATTTTTCTCATTTATTAAAATGATTCCAACAAAAATGATTTTATTTTAATGAATGTAAAAGTTATAGCGGTTTCTTAGACCCCATGTAAATGAAGGAGGTGTAAATTATCAAAATATGCCTCAATAAAAGGAGATTGGTAAGAAGTCCCTTACCATGAGTATGAATCCTCATGTATGTTCCTTGTTAATCCTTAATAAGTAAGTAAATTTAAATTATACTTGAATCATAACATTTTTCATGTTTATTATTACTTTTATATCACATATTACATTGTTATAACAAACATATTATTATTCAGGCTCATATCGGCCGTTTTGCCGAGGTTCAGTACATGAGTCAAAATGAACCTCTTATAATTAAAAATTGTCCTTGTGGTAAAATGTACATTATATCAAGATTTATATTAATGATTTATAAATAATATATTACATATATATCCAGTATATATTTATTTATAATAGTTCATATCATTTGGATATAAAAAATGAAATGCACTGATCATGTAGACGATAATCCATACATACGCATGAACAATACATTCATTTCGTTTTCATATTTAATAGAATGAAACCTTAATGAAACATAGGTATATTATAACTCCATTATAATATTTATGTTATTTATGTTACATATTTTAATTAATTCCAACTTTTATATGTTACATGTATTGCATGAATGAGTCATATCACTTTAAGGGGGCGGTTGTCAACACTTCCCCATATGAAATTACCATATTTATACAACATGAAAATAATAATGGTATGTTCTAAATGATAATTACATAAGAATATAGGTAGTAGTTCACTGTCTAGAGAAACAATATGTTTTATACCCATTAGACGGAGTTTTGTGTAAGTATATTTAGAATACATCTCATAACAACAACCTAGTATATTCATGATACTTCTTTTATTATAAACTAATTGAATAAAGGGGGTTTTGGAAGTTGGAGTAGAAAAATAGATGAAAGAATCTTGGGAGAAGACATTACCACAAATCCAGTAACTATTTTGATTTATGCAAAAAGACCTTATTTGATATCCTTGTGCTAAATTTAAGACTTATTGTTATAAGAGAGGGATTTTGAGTGATTATTTTGGAATATTTTGTATGAACGATTGGGTATTGAGAGGTGTGAGTCAGGGTCAGAGTTAGTGTCCTTTAATAAGAGGGAGGAGTGGAACTTTAAGAATTTTTGAAAGTATTATTTTATTTTTAACTGATTTTCAAATTATAATAACAAGAAACTGATAGATTTCAATGATAATATGAGTATGGGTCTAAATATACATAGCCAATTGGTTTTAAACATATTTTGGTTTCAAATATATCCTTATCATTTATCTTTATCACTTAGTTAACAAATTTAAACTATTACCATATCTTCTTGTATATTCATACTATATGGTTAATATAAATATCAAAAAATTACATGTAACCTCAAGTGGTTAATTAATTCCATGTAACATTATATAAGTCGGTAGGTTGAATCTTATATTTTTATGAAAATAATATCATTTAATAACCTTTTATTTATTTTAAAAACTCATTTATGTCAATTTTTATACTATTAATATCATGAGTTTTTTAAATTCCATAACAATTTTATTAATTCCAAAAAACAACCTTAAAAACATAACAAGACATAACCATCCATAAAATCTGTGGAATTTATAAAAAGTTTCAATATAAATTTATTTTATTATTTATAATCTAATTTGTTTTAAATCATTCATTAATAAGGTAATCACTACATCACCATTGTGTCATAAATAAATTTATTTATTTGATGTCCAAATATTTAATAAAAAATACAATGATTTCGGAAATATTTTTATATTTATAATAATGATTTATATTCGAGGATATCTCATATATAACCCCGTGTACAAGTAGTTTTTTTAAAGATACATGTTTAGGTTATATTTTTTACTTTATATGAAATGTAATTAAATGTAATTTTTACACAAAACTGTCTCAATTGTGTGATAAATTCAACTCAAGGATTCTCATGGTCTGAAATATCATATCCAATAGGGTTAGATCATGTGATATGTAACATAAAATTAGTATAATATTATTATATTAAGCATATTTACCAGATTTAACATTTAACGATGGTAAATAAAATATTTAATAAAGCTACTATACATAATGTTAAAAAAAAGTTAATTATTTACACAATTTTTACATCCTGATTCTAAATATGAAATCCATTTTCAAAATTCAAAACACAAAAATTGCATAAATTAATTTAAAATTAATTAAAATTGTGAAAAACAAAAGTCTGGTTTTTTAAGAGTAAAAACTACCAAAAGATTAAAATGTATTTATTTCCAATTAAAATATGAAATTACATCCAATGACCATAATAGGATTAAATGAAAATAATATAATCCAATTATACTTTAAACACAATTAATTAGACAATATAACTATATAATTAAATTAGATGAGATGTCAGGTTTGAATTAAAATGTAGAATTTTAACTATTAATTAAAAATGAATCTTATCAGAAAAATAACAAAAATTTAACCGTAGTATATTTTGATAACCTAATTCTATATAGGAACTTTATTTTTTCAAAAGGAATAGATAAGAGTGACAAAAAATATATTTAAAAAAGGTTCACCTTCAAAATGAAATAAATTGATGATTTAAAGAATATTAGAGTTTTTCATAATTAAAATCAGTTTCATTTTTATTTTAAGCCTCTAAAATTTATTACATAAAAGTAAATACAATTAAAAAACATGAGTACTAACTATTTAGTTAGTTATGACCATTCCCAAAAAATACAAGGACTATGTGTTAACTATGATTTAAAATAATAACATTATTATATTATTATTATGTATAACTCAAAGTTGTGTGCAACATAAGACTTTTATATAAACATGTTGTTGCGTTGAAAAAATGAAAGATTTAAAATATAATTAATATATTATTCATAAATATTAATAGATATGAAAAAGTATTTTTCTATCAATACATTGTTAGTTACACTGTGTCCCTCAGAGAGTCGGGTAAAATTCACTCACAGCCAGTAAGTGTGATCATTAGAAGTATAATGATGTAAGAGTATGATTTAAAAGAGAATAAATAAAAATTGAATGAAAAGAAAATGATTTAAATAATAATTAAAGGCTTTATACAATAAATTAATTGATAAAGTCAATGCTAAATGATAACCTGATGATTTTCCACCATCAGATAATAATGATGAAATTTCTCCCCATTCAAGACATTTTATGAAATTCAATCTAAAAACTTATTTCAATAATTGCACTATAATTTATGTATAATAATAGTGTGAATTTTTGGAATGACTGGAATAAGGATTATTATTTCAATGAATAATCTGCAATGAAATGAAATTTAAAGGAAAAAACAAAGAACATTCTCATAATAATAAGTATAAGATGAATTATGAGGATAAAAATAAGAAATATAAAAATCTATGAAGGATAAATGGGGTGCCCCATAGGATAGTCCAAATGAATCACGTTCTAGTAGATAATGAAATAATGATTGGTCCAATACATTTTTTTATAAAAAAATATTCAAGTTATAAAAATGCCTTCCTAAATCTCATTTATGTAAATATATTCCTATCTAAACATAAAAAATGATTTTAATATGGTTAGGGATTAATTATTATAATATTTTAATATCATCGATGAAATAATTAAGGAATTACAATAAAAATATTAATGTTTAAATAAGTATAATGTTATGTATTCTCATCATCAAGCAGATCATATAGTAGGGGAGGAAATAATATCCAAAATTCTAAAAGAAAATAACATACATAAATTATCTTATATGAAACTAAATAATTATTTGGAGAGATTTCCAAATGGAATAAAACCCCTTATAAATATTCGTAGTAAAGATACTACTCCTGAGTATATTGAAGGAATTAGAAACCGACATGGGTAATGGATGATATATAAAAATATATCAATCACAATATCTGATTATCCTATTTCTACATCTCGTTATTTTTATTTTGGACCAAATAAAGTGTTTTTTCTTAATTTTTATGATCATATTATAATAAACTAATAAAACAAAAATGGATTCTTAAATTAGTTATTAAAATGATCTCTAGGGATAAGAAAACATTTGTACCAAAATAATTTTGTGTTAAAATCTCCCTTAAGGGAAACGTTATAAATAGTTACATTAATAAAATATTGTATCTAAACATTGGATGTTCGAGACTTATAAATAGGATTTACTATTTTTTAAGAACCTAATCCTTGTATATGGTGGAGACATTACTCTTGGTGATCAATATAAAGAAAAAATAATTTCACTTGATCAAATCGAGAAAACTAGTAATGTTTTAGTTTATAACGTTTTATTTACCGATGGAATGATTTATAATATTTATAGAATTTTAGAATAGTGCAATGATGGTTTACATATCTATTTTGTAAAAAATTAATCAAAAATTTTACACCAAAATATTATTTTTTAATATTAGATGAAATCATAGTGTTTATAATGTAGATTAATATTCCTTTTTGTCATATAATTTATCTTATTAGTGTTCATTTTCTGAGAACTCATGGATTTGGTAAAGAATACTAGTTGATTCTAATATCCACACTCTTAGAATGCTATATATGAAGTTTTTATTTAAGGATCCACATAAGCAAGAATTATAAAAAAACAAACTCAATAAATCCTGTAAAAATGAGAATCATGTACAAAATTTATATCAAACTAAAGAATAATGTATCAACTTCTCATCCTTTATATTTGTGTCAAATTTATTTTATTAGATTATTTGGTGGTTATAGTGTAATATGAAAATATTATAATTATGGAATACTAGATGATTATTCAAGATATACATGGGTGTTTTTCTTTTCTCCAAAAAGTGATTCACATTATTGTTTTTGTACATATCCTAGATATATAAAAACAAATTCAGTGGATGTGGAATTAAGATCATAATATGTGATCATGGTTGTGATATTGAAAATAAAGAGTTTGAAGGATTATAATCACACGACTATATAGTCAAAAGATATTTATATTGGACCCCACAGTAGAATGGTTTAGTGGAAGGATGTAATAGAACCCTTCAAGAAATTTCATAGACTGTGATGAATGTGTATTAATTACATGTGTATTTTTGGTTAGAGGATATAAATATATCATTTTATATAAATTATTTAGTTTTATATTAATCTCTCTTATAGAATACATCTTTATAAATATTTAATGATTAATCAAAAATATAACTAATTTAGGTTTTTTCGTTGTAATGTCTGTTTACTTAGCACAAAGGATAATTTAGATACCTTTTCATCTAAGAGTGACGAATTAATTTTCATTGGATATTATAATATAGTAATTTATATGATGTGTTTAAAAAATGGACAATGATTTTGTAAGATTATATACATAACAAGTTTGATATGAAATATCCATGTGATCCTGAGACCTCATTTTAAAATTTGGATGATGATATTTCTATATTGGATATCAATTATATTATACCTCTTCCAAAGAACATTCCTAGAACTACTGAATGTCCTAATCCCAGACCTATATTTGATAATGATGAATATAAAATTTATATTCCTAATGATATTATTACTAATAGTCACATTCTATAAATTTTTAAGTATTTGACATATTTAATGGAACTCATACTGGAGTTCCTCTCAGAAATGTAGTTAAACTTGTACTATTCTTATAAAATCATTAACTTATAAAGATCATAGATTGAATTAAGGATGAATTATGGGAAATGTTAATTCAATATATAATAAATTAATTAAAATGAATTAATTACTTGAATCTAGTTGAAATATACAAATAATACATAACTATTCGAACAATAATTGGTGTATAGAAAAAATAATGATGAATTAATGAATATAGGTAGAAATAAATCAGGATTGGTTGTGAAAATATATAGTAATGAAGAAGGTATTATCTATGAGGAAAACATTACACTAGTATCTATACATTATTTTATTAGAATATTACATTCATACATAGAACATTTGAATTTGAAATTGTATCAAATGGATTTACATAGTTTATCTTGGAATATTTATTTAGATGAGGATGTTTTTTAAAAAAATATTTAAAACCCCTAAATTTCAAAATATATGTTTTAAAAAAAAAGAATTATAAGTTTTAAAACAAGAAACTGTAGATTCTTTTGATAGGATTAAATCTATCTTATTTTCTAATGGTTTTACTAAAGGAATTGTTTACACTACATTATTCACATAAATAACATGAAATTATGTATTGGTCGGGAAAAATTGTGTTGATAGTACTTTTGGATCTTCATGAAATTCATTATGCTCGATGATTTCAAAAATGAAGCAAAGTGGATTTTAAAAGAGTTTTATGAGTCAAAATAAATACCTATTTTCATATTTTATAAAATAATTTTGGAACTATTTAAAACCAAAGTAAGTACAGTAATGATGTTATAAAATAGTTTAGTATTGATAAAACTAATGAAAGTGAAACTCCTATGATTACTAGATATAAACTTGATATTTATATATCTAGAATAATAAGTGAACAAATCATAATCAATGGTATGATTCAAAAATTTCAATACTCAAATTCTATATGACATGATATAAGGTTTACTCTATGTAGGTGTTCTTGTTTAAAGAAAATAAATTAATCACATTTACTTTTGGTTAATTGAATTTACAAATACATTAAAATACAACTACCATTGGCTTTTTTTCACTCCATATGAATCATTCAATTTAATTACTTCTTTAGATGTTTATTTTGGAGGTTGTATGTAAGATATATAAATAACATATGTAACATATCACATTTTGGGTAAGTCCCTAGTGTCATTTATTAGTAAGAAATTAATGTATATTGAAATATCCACTATTGAGTCTTATAACATAGCCGCAACCATTGATTTTGGTAGATTCTGTGGATGAAAAATTGGTTACTAGACTATAGATATCAATTTCAACAAGTACCTATAAATTGTGATATTATATGATTGATAACATTTCTATGAATCCTATATCGCATTATAGAATATTGGAAATGGATATAAGATGTCACTTTTTGGAGATCATTTATTGAAATATTATATAAATATTAATTTCATTAGTACTTTATCATTATCATAATGATATATAAATACATGAATACCTTGAAAGAATATAGAATTAGTGATATAATTCATGAATTAGGTATGATAAATTTCCCCATTTTTATTTAATTAATTTTCATCACTTAGTGGAATTTCTGTGAATTTTAAATTATATAATTTTATTATTCTTTTTATTTAACTATGATGTGAAATCAACATGGTTTGTATGCTGATAGTGACTTTTTTTTCATGCAGTCAATATACCTACCAGGAAAACATAATCATGTGGTAACTACAGTTACAATGAGTTTTAACTCATAAAATTACTATGTCTACTATAAAAAATTCTTTCATACGATTAGAATATAAACCATGAATTCATGACTATCATGACGATCATTATTTTGTTCCAACATATCCATGGTCAGCAGGTATACCATGATTGTTTCCTTATAATACATCATGAAAATATATTACTTGGATTTTATATATTTATTTTTATTATTTTAATATCCAAATGATTTAAAAAATATTTCTAATGTGAATCTAAATCAGATCCTATCTTTTGCATAGATCTCATATATCCTTCTGATTATTTTCAGAGAATCAATTTCTCTTATGTGGAACCTCTCAATATCTCCAAACCAAACCTATCAATTATTTCTCACTTATCTAAGCATTGTAGTCATTAACCAAATAACAAATTTTGGGGATTAAATTCATTTTGGAATCTGGTATTCTAATTCATTATCATTTTTTAATGAATTCAATGAAGTTGAAAACTAGATCGATAGCATTAATGTATCTAGTGAATCAACACCTAGTTGATCAACCCATCTAAATAGACCTATAAATAATTGTATAATGGTCTATATTATGTAATTCATTATTCTATAATGAATTTATTGAACATATATGGGATGCATGGTTTGAAGACAATAGCATGACTTTCTATCATAAGATTTTTAAGGAGTTCTTGGAATACATTTAGTTATTCAATATATAAATGATGTATATAGTTAAATTAAATATTAAATGTGATGTTTTGGAGTCCTCTTCATGTTTATGGGAAATGTGTTTCGGTATACCTCAAAAAGTCCTATTTGGATATTAATAATTTTTTTATCCAATTAATTATCCACACATTGAGTTTTGGAAATCATTAGATGAACTCCCTAAAAATGAAAATCAATTAGGAACATTAGATATTGAATTGATTGTAGAATGTAATATTGTAGTCAATTTTATATATCACAATGTTTTTTTATTAAAAATGAGACTTCAATATCATGTGGGATCGGGATATGATTTTATTGTTTTTGATGAAGAATGGTGTTAAGATAAATCTTTCAAAATATGTCATTACACATATTGTAGAGTTATGTAAGCCTTATTCAATTATTATTTCATTAACATACTTGAATATGAGTTAATTATTATTAGGGTTAAAATGCTTCACTACATTGGTGGCAGAAAGGATTACCCCTTCAGATGGTTTCTTCAATACAAAGATAATCTACATCAAAATGTTATTAAACCGGAATCCATTGAAAAGGAACTTTGTGAGTGATACCTAATAGGTTTATAAGAAACTTGATCCTATGAAGATCCTAATAACACCTACTGATTTTATTGATATATATCTTGAATTTGATGGTATTATGGGGTATTCATAAGATGATATAGTTACTGAAAGGATGGAAGTAAAAGAGTGATATTAAATCGAATAATTGGCAGAAGAAGCAGGATATTCTCATGAGGATTGCAAGGAATATTATCCTACCACATATTTTGTAACACATATATCACCATTACCCCTTCTATAAAATGAAAAATAGCCTCATTTTGAGGATCTTGTTGACATATTTAATTTTTTTAGTTCTATAGGCCTTATATTGATGGGCCATAGAACACTAAAAGTACTAAATATTGTTCAAAAGTATCACTTGTGAATGTTATCAATCCCTTAAATCATATTCCAGATGCACCTTGAAAGGTGGATAAGTCCCATGGATATAGTATTTCATGCATGATTATTCCAATTCTAATGTTTATGGGGGTAGTTCACCATTACATGGTGGATCTTCCATCCCTTCTACTCAGAGGTAAGTAGTGGGATCCCTTATTTTTGAAATAGATAGTCAAAGGATACAAGATATATCTTCTACTACACCAATGAGTGATCAAACTATCTATGACATAATTGGTCATAGACCAACCAATATTAGTGAAGTAGTTGAAAAAGGATATGCATGGGCTGAAGACGTTGAAGATAGTGTGGATTCAATTCATCATGAAGGAGTAGATATTGTTGATAGAGTTTTAGATTATCCAGATATAGTTGAATAAGTAGAGAATGCTCTGGAGTCAGATGATAGAAAACCAAATATTTATCCATCAACCATTATCCCCTATAATTTTATTGTCACTATGGATTACATGGTAGTGTTAAATTTATAAATTAGGGATATATTCAGGAAATATTTTGTTAACTTCTTCAGAACCTTGCTAGAATATATAAATATGAATTTTTAATGTTGGTACAATTGTATTCTCTCACTATAAACAATGATTTAATTTCAAAGTTTAATTAAAAATAAATGAGATTTATTTTTGAGAGCATATATTGGTGTTCTCTATAATGATATATCTTTTTAGAAGATTAAATTACATCAATGGTTATGAATGTTGTGTTTCAAACTCTGAATGATCCTCCTATTCAACCAAACATTGATGATACTATTATTAGAATAATCATAGGATATGAGATGAATTTCATGCATGATGAGTTCAGAAATACCAATGAAGAAGTGATTGATGGGTTTTAGGCAAATGCTACCAAAAACCATATAAATGCTATGAGAAGATGTGATACAGGTTGTTAAGGAAATATTAATAATAAATAAGGTTATTTATTATTATCATAGCCCCATTTTTACTATGTTATTTTTTAATTATATTATTAAAATACTTCCCTAGCTCTCAATTTTCATCCATTGAATCAAACTTTTATGTCACAAGTTGAACAACTAAAAGAAATGTATAATGTTTTCATAGAATTTATGGAAAATAGAGATAGTTTATTTTTGAATTTAGAGGATGGGTTGTATGAAGATATAATTTATAACTGGTTGATGTAAATATATCATTAATCTTCTCATATATATGATATATATCTTTCATCTATTCCTAAGTCCCTTTCTCTAAACTCAACCACCTATAACATCAATCATTTCACCCTTACTCTTACTAATGATTTTTAAAACTCATACAAATTTCAATATGTGTATTTATTTGTAAGATTTCCACTTCATCTTATCCTTACAATACCTCTACCCCTACACTAAAATCAAATTAAATGGATCCAAAACATCCATTAGATATTAAGTGTGAACCATATTTTTATTCAGATTAGGATCTCTGATATTGAATTTTTTTCTCATTTTTCTATTTTGTATTACTTACATTTCTTTTATATAAATTAATTGTTGTTTTTATCAAAACGGAAAGAAATATATAAAGTATGAATAAATTTAAAAAAAATTAATTTATTGGATATAATTTCATGAATTTTTAAACATTTTAAATAATTAATTCGAACCATTGACTATATATATATTATTAATTTTATTAAATTTTTATTTCAAGATTTGGGATCATCCAAAATACAGAGATTGATGGTTTTGACTAACATATCATTATTTTAATGATCCCCAATCATGTTTATGTTATTACTAAATTATTCAATATTTCAATTAGTAATTTATTTTCACAATGAAACCTGAAAAATAGATAAGAATATAACTTACAATGACACCATAAAACATGTGAAATGTTATTAACCAGTAAAGACAATGAATTTTTCATGATGTTCTTGTAACTATGTCACCCTACCACACATTATATTTGACTGGCCAACATGAAAAATCTATCACCCATGTTTCAAATGAATAACATTTTTCAATGTCATGAACTGACCAAGAAGTGAAGATGAGCATACCGTGTATTGAGAATCTCTTTATCGCATGTACAATCAACATTCAATGAGATGGATCTATAACTAAATATGCATAATAATGAATGGAAATATAAAAGATACAAATAACTACATGTAGAAAAAAATATAATATTCTATTTTAAGTAATATTTAAATAAATTATTGTTCACACATCATCTTATTTTGTTGTGACCACAAAAAAACATATCACATGTAGAGAAATGCCTACTGCATGTTCAAAAAAACATTCTACATAAAGAATTGAACAGAACATGGAATCATGATTCATTAATATACATTTTCATGTTTCCAATCCAAATAATTATGTTTTATTTCAATTCATGTTTCAATTCCTTTCTTAGAAATGGATTGATTCAAATCTCCACTAGGCCATTTTTTGTAAAGAAATAAATGATTTTTTCGTGAAGTTATTATTACATTCAATGTTATCCAACATCTAGTTTTGGATGGTTTTTATTTTAAAAATAAGATATTATTATTTAATTATTTAATAAGAACATGTTCTCTAATAGAGTATAACAGATGATGCAACACATGAACCTTTTCAACAAAGATTATTTTATGACACTCTATTTTTCACTATCTTCTTGTGAATATTGATCAAGCATATTATAAAGAGTAACTCAAGGACTCTAGAAAAATGAATCTATTTGGATCAATATTTATCACTTTTTATATCTCATATCTCTTTCTATTTTATTTTATTATTTACATTTGAGTTGTGGTTTGTATTAATTTGTTTATTTTCAAAAACAAGTTCTCTTAAGGTATATGGGAGAGTAATTTTTAATCGCTCAGATTTTTTATTTATATTTCAATGAAAATATTAATCAATTGTAACAATGTTATCCTTTATGAATAAAATTTCATTTATATTAATTTCTTAGGGATAATTAAAACACATAAACACTTAATTTTAATTTTTAATCAGTTTAAATGACCGTTATGTATCATTACTGTTGATAATATAGCTCTTGAATAGTGATCACACAATAGATATAAATATATGGTTTAAAAAAATTCCATTTGACAATGACTATGGAGTGGAAGGAATCACCCAGTAGACTTCAGATATACGAATCTCATTTTTTGGAGCTTGGAAAGAACGTAGTGTCACTAGGATACGTTCCTGACCAAGCCCAAGCCAAGCTTTAACATGTTATGATTTATCAAAATCAATTATTGGAGATGTTCATGTTAACAGAGATTACCACATTGGCGATGTTTTTGGATCTTCCTAAATATTATATCACCATCTCATACCATAAACTTAGGTCTTATGAGAGTGTTATAAGGGGTTATATAACAAGGTATTTGTTACATCCAGTGTAATCCCTTTTTTTAAATAAAAGTCAAATTATATAGATTTATTTATGAGAAGAGAGTATCATAATGAATTGATGAACTTGATAAATTGATTCATCAGGTAAAAAAGGAACATTTGAGAAATATATTCATTCTAATATTAAACAAATTTTATTTATAATACTATTATAAAAACAATTCTTATTAATGATGATTATATCATTTCCTAATCTGTAAATGATTAGGTAATCAGTTTGATAGGAGTTATATTTTTTATACGATAAGAAAAAATTTAATGTTAATTAATTTATATTATGGAATAAATGAATTTTTGGAATATTTAATATTTTAATGAAATATTATTATCCAATTACATTTACAAACAATAAATGAGTATTCAATTTTTATAGAGTCAAATGTAATTTTTATTAATGTTTGAAAATGGTTTTGGTCAAAACCAATGAATTTTTAATTAATGTCATTTTTCATTTTAAGAGTAAAAACTAACATATTTAGAAAATTATATAGTTACAATGAATATTATTTTTGAAATCCAAATGAAAAACTTATCTAATTGTTAATTTTTCATAATTTACTATGATAGTCAAAGTTTTGGGTAAAATTTAAATACCAAATAAATAAAATATTGGTTTTATGACATCCTAATGACCCAAAAATGATGTAATAAGTTCTATAATTTGTATTAGCGGACAAATATATGTTATCCCATTATATTAATATTATTTCATATTTTTTTTACTTATTTTATAATGCCTTATTGAATCCTCCCAAATGTAAAATATATTTTATGAATTGAAATTCATTTTTTTAATTGTGTGACTCACCTTTATGTAGGAAAGGCTAATGTTTTAATATTTCCAACCATTTGCTATAAAAATTAAATCTTCAAACTGATACTTGGAATAACCATGGGATGAAACCATGGGGTGTTTTTTGGTTTTGAATATTTAATTTTATTGATTCCAAAACATACATTTGTGAAACATTCCAAAATCCACCTCACATTAACTATATAGTGACTCCCAAGCATCCATTCTTGTTCACTAAAAATCTTTTAATCTCATCTTCAGTCTTCCCTCTACTCCCTATAGTCCTCTCAAGGCACCCACAATCTCCCAAGAAGCCTCTCCCAATCCTATATGATCACACATCCATGTAATGGTTTCCTTCCTTTCTCATTTTTATCCATGTTTCCATGTATTGTTACACACTTTTATTTTCAATTAAAAATTATTGGACATGTTCTTTAACCTCCACTATACTTCCTTTATTATCTATTTATTATGGGATTACTATTTCCCTCCATTTAATCCCTCCCATGAAAATCTATTTCCTGACTGAAATTTTGTAAGAGTTTTCACATTTCTCCTCTTTCTTCATGTTTAATTATAATGTTATGCCTTCTATTTCATAATTACTTTGGTTGGGAAATGTATATATATGAACCCCATACATTTAATTTCATGTATATGATGAGTGAACCTTTCTATTTCATCAAGCATTTTTTTGATTTTTTCTCATGCCGCTACGCTGACGAAATGTCACCAAGATTTTCATGGCCAAAATCATCATGTAGTAAATAACATTCACATTTCCCTGTCAAGTGTATTCACCTTTATTCACATATACTTAATGACTAAATAATTTAATGTATGTATTCCAAATTCCTTTACTGTTGTATAAATGGTGATGTTCAATGAACGCATGTTATATGATCTATGTGCCACTCTTAAGAATGAGATTGAAATGATTATGAAGGGTGTTCCATGATATCAATTCAATGAATTGGGTAATGTTTTGTATTATTATACATCATGTTGGGATATAGTTCTACTATATTATTTTATAGGACAGTTTCCACCATTTTTTTATAGGTTTTTACATGATTACTTTATGTTAATGATGTGGTGTTTTACGTTTTACCACATTTCCTTGTTATATTGATCATGCTATATCATGTATTTATGTTAATGTTTCTCTAATTTTACATTGATATGTCTATTGAATAAAATGTAATTAATTATTAATTTTATAAATTTTTTACACCCTTACCAAGATTTTAATCAGATCAGTTTATAATGAATTTCCTCATGTTATCCCATGAAATACTATGTACGAAGTAATTTTGTGGTCTGATAAAATAAATTTTCAATAAATATATTGTATTTTTTGTCTTATAATGTCCTGTAATGTTTCTATGAACCATCTAAACTACACCTGTCTATCTTCCATGTATTATTATTTTCATGTTTATTTAATAAATCTAGTATATATATGAAATAAAGTCCAGGGTTGTTATAGTGGGTATTAAAGGGTAGGATTAGTTATTTTTTGGGATTAAAGTTATACAACTCTAGTGAAAGTATTATGGATAATCATGAGAAGAAGAAAAAAATCCATAAATATTGGTGAGTATAGATTTCGTGGGTTTTTTAGAAAATAAATCCTTGTATGGATACAAACTTGTAGAGGTATCTCTAGAACATATGTATCTTGGATTAACACCCGAAAACACCGCTTTGAGCTATACTCGAATGGGAACTGATGAAAAAAGAAGGCCTTGCTTCACTCTTGGTTCAACACTTCTGGCATATAGGCTTTTGAAAATTCATAATCATAGTATGAACCATTATTATGGGAAAAAAACCAAAAATAGATAATATTATACATTAGGAAATAGATCATAGGAAACATAGACTGAAACCTATAAATTCATAAGTTAAGGAAATAAATGTAATTTAAATGTTATCCCGTTTTCCATTAGATCCCCCCTTTTTGTTTAATAGTTTAAAATACATATCACTAATTTTCATTTTAATTTAGACAATTTTATGTAATAGGGGGACTCAGGAGAACAACTTATGAGAAGATCAATGTGAGGATATTTTAATGAGATTCCCAATCATATGGGAGTGGGAATCAAAATGTTTTTCACAATACTCCCGCAGATAACTCATATTTGGAATAGAAAAATGGTTGAAGATAAATCCCCTCCCCCAAATAAATAACAGGTTTCAATAGAGAGCATTATGACCCAATGGAATCATGCATTCAATGGATCATCTGATCATTCAATCATTGAACAATGGATCAACTCCATTGAGAATATCTTCTACATCATTCAATGTTCTTAACAAGAGAAGATTCAACTTTCTGGTTTACATATGGAGCCTGAAGATGATCAAATTAGGACATTGATAAAAAATATAATGGATAAGAAAGAGATCAAGGAATTGGAATGGAAGTTTTTTAAAAAATAATTTTTTATAATTATTTTCCTTTCACCCTCCAACTTATGATGGATAGGAGATTCATTGAAATTATGACAGAAAAGGATTAATCAATCATATGGTATGTGAAAAACATCACATGACTTGCACGATATTCATTTGGATTTGTCATTACACATGAAATAAAGGATCACCTCTAAATCAATACCTAGTGATACGTGGCTTTGATAGCTATAATAAAATTGCCTAATGTGGCCTTAATGTCAAAACGGAGATCAGTGAATCTCAGGGGGATCATGGGGATAATAATCAGAAATTGGACATCAATTCTGGTGGTCCGATGGATAAATCCAATGGTTCAATTAAATTCCATCACCCACATCCCAAAATTGTGTATAAATGAACACAAAAAAATTATAAAAGTGTGTGAGGAAATTTAATAGGTGTGAAAGAGAATGTCACCTTGAAAATGATTGCAGAAAAAAGAAAACCACTCATGTGAAATAGGAATGGAACGCTCTAGTAAGCCCTCAGTGTGTTGTTCATTTCTACAACTATAAAAAACCTACGGAATTTTTTAATCAGTTCCCTAAGGAAAGGGTAATTATAGGAAACCAAAAACCTCTAAGTAAGAATGAGAGATCATTTTTCATCACTACCGCTGAAGTAAATCCTAACATTGAAGTGGTGATAGGTAAGCTAGTTATTCATTCATAAACATAAAACATGCATTTTGATTATGTTTCTACCCATTCTTTTATATTCTAAAATATTAGTAAAATAATCAATAAAACAATACAAATAATTTAAGTAGTGATATTTTTGAAAACTACAAATGGGGAAGTTATTGCATCCCATGAATATAACTCCTCCCCTATAACAATTTTTGGATTGATCATCCTATAGAATGTATTCATAGTCCTTCTAGTGTTATTTGATGTAATTCTTAGTATGTATTGACTTTCCAAATATAGATCCAACATAAATTTTCACAAGAGGGAAATCACTCACTATATAGAAAATTAATCTCCAATTCTATTCAAGTCAGATGAGGCGGATGAATCTCCCTCATAACCATTATACCGTGCATGTATATTACTACCCTATGAGCATGCATATCATTCTCAAATGATTTCATGTATGGAAGGAACCATCCAATAATACATGAATAATGTGAGGGAATTCACTATTGTGTTTCTTGATAAATATATATTTCTTCCTCCTAGAAGAGATGTTGAATTATAAATTGATATTATACCTAGGGAATTTCCAATATCAATGTCTCTATTTGGAATTGATTTTGTGGATCTTGAGGAGATAAAGAATCCAATATATGGGATTCTAAATAATGGGTTTATATTCCTAGGTCCTTCACCATGGGCTACAATATTCTTCTTCTTTAGGAAGAAAGATTGGTCAATGCTCATTTGCATAGATAATTTTGAGCTCAGAAATATCATGATAAAGAAAATGAATCCTTTAACAACTATTTATGAATTTTTAGATAAGTTATGTGGAAGACAATTCATCTCCAAGGTGGATCTACGGTCATGATATAACTATGTAATAGTGAAGAAGGAGTATATCCCCAAGATATCTTTTCATATATGGAATTGGAACTATTAATTAATAATAATACCTTTCAGAATCACTAATTCTCCAAAAAATCATCCTAGGCCAGATTAATAGAGTCTTCAGAGACTACCTTGAAAAAATTCTGGTACTCTTTATAGACGATATTTTAACATAAACCAAATCATAGGAGGATCATGAGGATCATATAAGAACTATACTAGAACCATGCGAAAGGATAAGATATATGAAATGTATAGAAAGTGTGAGTTCTGGTTAAAGAAAGTCCCATTATTAGGTCTTATCATCATAAGAAATTAGATATTGGTGGATCCCTCCAAAAAAATCAATTGATGGAGAGTTGAGGCCAATATATTTCAGGGATATCCATACCATCCTTGAGATTACTAGATATTATCGCCCATTTGTGAAAAAATTATCAGGATTGTCAAACCCTCTTATGAAGTTTACATGGAAGGGGGTAAAGCTTGCTTGGAATGATGAATGATAATAAATCCTTATGTATTTTATAAGGATTCATATCACTACCCCCATTCTCACACTACCCACAAGTCATGAAATTTTCATGGTATTCATTGATGCTTCAAAGTGGGGCATGGGCTGTGTGTTGTTGAAAAATGAAAAATTTATTTTCTATGTTTCAAGGTAATTGAATGTTCATAAGTAGAACTATTCAACACGGGCTCTGGAGTTAGTTGTAGTGAACATCAATTTGAAAAAATGTATACATTACCTCTTTAGGGAAATGGGTTAAATATATACGGACCACAAATTTCTCATGTATATATTCAAATATAAAGAGTTGAATATTCTCTAATGAAGAAGTTTAAAGTAGATCAAATACAATGACTTCTCAATTCACTGCCTTTTTGGGAATGCAAATAATGGGGAATACATTCTATGTGAAAAGGACCCAAAAACTCATTCATTGATAAGAATTGGGAGGGATCTAATATTCATATAAATAAATAATGTGTATATGGGAATTGTAAACTAAGGAACATAATCAATCCTTTAACCAATGATTTTTCAACCATCACTTCTAGAGTTGTTAAAGGAGAATCAAAGATATGATGTGGGAATTTAGAAGAAAGGGGAAACTATCAAATATGGTAATTATTTGGGGTTCAATGTTAGTGAAGAAGGAATTGGTAGATTTGGGTCAGGAATATGTGTCCCATAAAATTTAACGTTAAAGAATGGTCTTTTGGATGATGTACATAGTTTGAATTACTCTTTAATCTGAGTAAACACAATGATGTATAAAGATCTCTAAGAGAATTATTGTTGGGATAACATGATGAATGAGATCACCGAATATACATCATAGTGAATAGTATGTCAGCAACTAAAGGATGAGATGTAGAAGTATATGGGGATGGTGAAACCATTACCCGTACCAACATGGAAATGGGAGAACAACTCCATGGACATTGTCACTGGAAAACTGAAGTCGTCCAAAGGAATAAATAATATCTGGGTATTGTGGATCCTCCTATAAATAATTCACACATTATTGTGATTCAATAGGTTTTATCATTGGATCAACGGGTACAGATATACATCAGAGATGTTTTAGGGAAACATGGTTTACCACTCTCGATTTTAACTGATCGAGATAAAAGAATCACCTTTATGTAATGTAATTGTCTACAACATGATCTCTATGGAGCTAAAAATTAGTATGGATTATTATCCTCAAACTAATGGCCAATCTGAATGGAAAATATCAATATTTATGCACATGTTGGGAGCTTTCTCATTATACTTCAAATGCGGATGGGACCATCCTATTCCTTTGATGGAGATCTCTTACAACAATTATTTCCACTCAAGTATCCATATATCAACTTATGAGGCCATTTATAGAGAGAGGTAAAGAAAACTGACATGTTGGGATGATGTTGGGTAGTCGATACTTATAGGTCTCAAAATTTTTGATGAAATGGTGGAGAAGGTTAAGACCATCCAGTAGCACATCACAACTGCTCTGAGTCGAAAAAAGTGATCTGCTGATAGTAGCTGATGAAACCAACATTTTGATTTTGGAGATACATTTTTCCTCCTTATATATATATAAAAGAGGGTGATGATATTTGGGAAGAATGGAAAGCTTTGTACAAGGAACATCTACCCTTTCAATATCATTGAACTCATCGGAGTAGTGGAATATCTACTATAACTCCAACAAAAGAAATCTCAAGTACATGATGTACTCCATGTATCACTCTTGAGAAAGTACATACCTGAACCATCTTGTGTACTCAATCCAGAGGTGTTACCTTTGGGGAATTACATCCCCTATGCGGAGAATCTAGTGAATATATAGATCGTAGAGAATATGTTCTACAAAATAAGACTATTCCCCTCATTCAGGCGTTGTGTTGAAACCACAAGTCTGAATAATTAATGTGAGTGGTAGAGGATGTAATGAGGCAGAGATACCCTCATCTGTTTTAGTATGGGAAAAGTGAAATTTTTATGGTGGAATTTCTTAAGGGGGAAATGTTTTACTAACCCAATTATTTATGAAAAAAGCCCTTTATTTTAACTTCTTATAGATATAAAAAAACACATGTAATATTTTTCTCTTATTGGGTTTAAATGATCATTAATTATCATAACCATTGATAATATAGTCCATGAATGGTGCCCAAACAAATAATATAAATATAAGGTTTTAAATAATAATCCTTTCGGCGCAGGTAAAGGATAGGATGTTCTCATCTAGTAGACTCGGACCGTGTAAAACTCGTTTTTCATTGCTCCGAAAAGAGGTAGCATAATTGGGGATTGCTCTTGACCAATCCCAAGAAGATCTTTAACATGATATTCTTGAAAGGAATCTCATACAGGTGATGTTCAGGTCAGTAGATATTAACACCCGAGAAATGTTATCCATTCCACCCCAAGAGTTTGTCACCATCACCCACCTTACCCTTTGGTCTTATTCGGATGTTATAAGGGGTAATTAACAATGTATTAGTAACTTATTATGTAATCCATTTTTAAAAATAAAATTATTATTCCATAAATTCATTTATATGAATTGTGTTTCATAAAAAAATAATGAATTTGATTAATTGATTCTTCAAGTAAAATTGCTAATTTTGAGAAAAATATACATTATTGTATTAAACTAATGTTATTATAAATAATATTAAAAAACATGTATTATAAATAATTATTATATTATTTCATTATCTACAAATGATTAGGTAATCTATTTTATAAGAGTTGTATTTTTTTTATGATAAGTCAGAAAGTGTATTTTTAAAGAATTTATTTTATGAAATTATTTAATTTTTTAAATAATGTTTATTTTATTAATGTTTTCTTTCAAATAACTTTTTTTAATAATAAATGATTATACAATTTTTAGGAAGTCAAATGTAATTTTTATTATGGTTTGAAAACTACTTTTTTCAAAACCAGTGGATTTTCTTTTTTAAAGTAAAATTTCACATATTTATAAATTTAATTAGATAAAATGAATATTATTTTTTTAATTAGGACATAAAAAATATCCCATGGTGAATTTTTCATAATTTTTTAAGACTGTCGAAATTTTTGGTTATTAATAAATACCGTATAAAACAAATAAGGGTTATATGACATTATAATGACCCCAAAGTGTAGTAATAAACACTATAATGGGAATTATCAGCATAATATATATATTCACATTAAAATAACTTGATTTTATATTTTTTACTTGTTTTTTAATGATTTAGTAATTCTTCCAAATTGTATAATATATTTTATGATTTTAAATTCATTTATTTAATAATGTGACTCACCTTCACCTAGGAAAGGATAATATTTTAATATGTTATTCCATTGGCTGTATTAAATAATGAGTTCCACACCTATTTGAAATAAGATGTTTTCAAAACCCATGGGATGTTTTTTGGATTGGAATAATAAAATATATAGATTCCAAAACCTACATATCTGAAATATTAAATAATCCCCCTCTCATTCTCTATATAAACCCACCTGGGCATAGATTCTTATATAATAAAATTACATGAATCTCATCCTAAATCTGTTTTCCATTCCTTAGATTTCTCCCAAGGCACCACAAGATCCCAAGAAGCCTGTCCAAAGACATTCAAATCTCACATCCAAGTAAGAGTTTCCTTCCTTTCTTTTTTTTTTATATTCCTTTCCTAATATTGTTAAAAACATTTATCTTCAATTAAAAATGAAGGGGGTGTTTTCACACCTCCCCTATACTTCACTTATTATTCTTGTAATATGGGATACCTCTATATATTTCATTAATCCCTATCATGTACACACATTACCATGTCAAAGTGTATAAGAGTTATTCTATTTCTATTCTTTCTTCCATTTTCTTTGTTATGTTATACCTTATATTTAAAAATTAATTGTGTTGGGAAATGGATCTTCATTTCCCCATTTCATACCATTTCATGTATATATGATGTGAGACTCCATTCTCTCTCATCAAAAATTTTTATTAGTTTTTAGGTCACTCTGTTTGGATTCCGAAATTGCACCATGACCTTCCAATCAAAAATCATCTTGTAGTGAATACCATTCCCATTTATCTATCAATTTTATTCACGTTTACGCACATATACATATTGATTATAGACATTCATATATGTATTACACATTCCATTTTCATTAAATAACTGATGATGTTGAAGGAATACATGTTATATGATCAATGTGGCACAATTAAGAATGGGAATGAAATGATTATGATGTGTGCACCCTGATAGCGCTCCAATGATATGGGTAATGTTTAGTATCATGATTTTTCATAATGGGATAGGGGTTTACAAAATTCCTTTATAAGTATTTTTCTGATCATGTTGGTATAGGGTTTTACCTGATTCCATTATTTCAATGATGTGATGTTTTATATTGATTCCACATTCCCATGTTATGATGATCATGATATATCATTTCATTATGTTCATGTTTCTATTTTTCACCATTGATCTGTATATTTCCAAAAATGTATTATATTTTTCAGGTTATGCCTTGATTACTCCGTTGTATGGATTTATATCTCAACCATTTATAATGTATGTCCTCAGCTTATCCCATTCAATACTATATATGACCAAATGTTTTGGTCATGTAAAATTATTTTTTTATAAAGATTTTGTAATTTATGTTTTAAGATGTCATGTAATGTTCCTAATCACAAAATACACCAGTCCTACAAATCATTTATGTATTATGAAGTTCATTTTAATATAATAAATAATTTCTAAATAGGAAATAATGTGAAGAGTTATTATAGAAGAATTTATGTGTGACCAGATATAATTTTCATCCCATGTATAAATGTAGAAGAGTATCTATTACAGGATATCCTTGTGCATTATGTTATATAAAGGATGATAAGGTTATGTATGAATTAATTTATAAAATAATAATATTAGTGTTCACCTCACATATTTTGATAATCCAAATTATTCTTTCACATACTTTGATAAACCCAAATAATGTGTATCTGTATAATTAGTTTTTTTAATCTATGATAAAGTTGATAATTATGTAAAAATAATCTTTTAAATATGTTATTCAATGTTTATCTATGTTTATATGACTTTTGAAATAATCCTAACTCAATCAGATATTTTTTCATAAAACAGATAAGTGTTAGTCATTGATATGCTTGTAGCTACTGATACAGATCTACCAGTACTTAGTCTACCAACAGACATAGTCACCGATAAGCAGAGGTCACTGATACGTAGAGATACCGATTTATATAAATCCACCGATAAGTCCATACCGCTAACAAGTCAAGTCCCCCGATAGAGAAAACAACTTATTGAAGCTGATCTACTGATAGTACAAGTCTACCGGTATGCATAAGTCTACCGATATACCCTTCACTGGTACAGAATGAAGCTACAGATATGCACAAGCTACCGATACAAAGTTCACCGATACAAACAGTCACCGATATAAGTAGTCACCATTATATAGAGCTACTGATACACGGAGTAACATCTACCGACACAAGGGGCTACCGGTACAAGATCAAAGAGCTACCAATAGGAACTCACTACTATACAAAGTACACCCTCATACTTATCCTGACAGAAGGCTACTAATGAAATACTGAATAGTCAAACTCTATACTCTCAATATTATTTATTTATTAAGCAATGGTAATATTTGTTTTGTTAATGTAATTAATGTTATTTAATGATAGTTGTTGGACTATTAGGGAACCGTACCTAGTACCCATGAAAAGGTAATCATTCCCATTTCTAGAGCTGAAAGCTATAAAAGGAAGGACAAAGACAGGGCACAAAAAGCTATGTGAAAAGAGTGTAGAAAAGTAGTTTTACAAAGAGTACATACAATGGGAAAAAGATTTCTAAAAGGTGTTTCATACAGAAAGCCTGCTTACATACTCAAAGATCACTGAACATACACGAAGCCATTCTTCCTGAATGAGAACACAAGCCGCACCTTACCCAAGGAGTGAAGAACTACAATGAAATATCTTTATGCACTCACGCTATTCAAACTGAACTTGAAGAAAATGACCCTATTTTTATCAGACAAAAACCAGAGAAGGACTCAGAGCATCATTTAAATCAATCCAAGGAGTCCAGAGCTTCACTCACAACACATATAGCACTCTAAACTCATCTCTATCTATTTATCTCTATTTTGTTTATTCATTTAATTTTTGAGCAGTGTATTTACACACTGACTCCTAGACTAAACTGGAGAATACTAAATCCTCACTCCAAACTTCATACACATTACTTTATCCCACTGTGAGTTGTAGAATAAGTCATGTGTGACCTGGATAGCCTGTGTGCTATAGTTTTTGTTCCCACGTATCTCTATTGTAGTGGACATAGTACCTGGACAGTCTCTGTACTGTTTTTACCCTAATCCATGGGTGTGGATCAAATTTATATATCTTTTTTGAGAGGACTAAGTCTTGGCTTGAGACTGAACCTCTTGATTATATGTGCTGTGTATTTTAGATTAAGTTTAAAGTATAATATATATTGTATATACCACTTCTAATTACTTTGAAATACAATTTGTCTTAATGTTTCTTGGATTGTTAAATTAGAAAATTTTTAAACTTATTGTGAACCAGTAAGTTAGTTTCAAAAGTTAATTTAATCTCCTGATTAAATTAACTGAGACCTAATCAATCTTTGAGAAACTAATTGAACCATTAAAATATGTATAAATTCATTACAGTTTAATTTTTTTTTAAATTGGGTGATTTTAATATAACTATTTTTTAATATAAATTTTAATAGGAACTCAATTCATCCCCCTCTTGAGTGTCCACTCCGACCAACATTTGGAATCAGAGGTTTTTTTTTCAATGTTTTTCAAAACACTCTTTTTTTAAACTGTGATTTTAGTTTCATCTTAATGATCATAAATTTCTGTTAGTTATAAATTGTATATCTTTAAAAAAAATTTCTAAGCTCGATCTATGGATAATAGACTATAATGTGCTGCTACCAACAGAACACCCTTCTTTAATGGTACAAATTATGCCCAGTGGAAGCTTAAAATGAAAATTAATTTATAGAGTATGGGGTTTGATATCTGGACCGCCATACAAACTCAATATAAGAATCCAGAAACCATTAGAACTACATGAGATAAAGCTAATAAAATAGATACAATAATAATTGTAAAGCTATGAATTCCCTGTATTGTGCTCTAGGAGATGAAGAGTTTAATAGAATATTTTCATGAAAAAACTGCTTAAGAAATTTGGGACACTTTGGCTATTTCCCATGAGGTAACAACCAATGATAAATAAATGAGACTAAATACCTATACTATTAAATATGATAATTATAAAATGAAGCCCTATGAACCCATTTATGATATGTATCTCTGGTTAAATGAAATTTTCAACACCATGAGCTCTCTTGGTAAATTTTTTCCTGCAAAAGAACAGATCATGAGAATATTAAGATGTCTACCGGAATGAGGGAGAGGCACATCTGTATCAATTAGAGAATCCAGTGATATTGTTACTCTTCTTGTTAAAGAATTAATAGGTAAGATAATGATGTGTGAGGAAGAGATGAAGGTAAACAGAAAAGAGGATGATGAACCTAAAAGGATGGTAGTGTTATTTAGGTCTACTACCTCAAGGATCAAGGACAAGGAGAATGTTCACATACAAACTGAAAGCTCATCAAGTGAAAGTTCAGAATCTGACAGTGATTCTGAGATGGATTAAATATCCAGAAGATTTAATAAGTTCTTCAAAAAGAAGAAATTATTTATAAAATCATATTACAAAGGATAATATGATAACAAAGGTCATTG
The DNA here is from genome assembly GCA_963277665.1 of Viscum album. NCBI lineage: Eukaryota > Viridiplantae > Streptophyta > Magnoliopsida > Santalales > Viscaceae > Viscum > Viscum album. The sequence goes on from OY728127.1 coordinate 1,702,771,068, forward strand.
GAAGAATGACGGGATGAAGTCTGATAAAGGTGATGATATTATCTGTTATGAATGCAAGATGAAAGGACATGTAAAAATAGACTGTCCAAAATTGAAGTTCAAAAAGAAATATAACTACAAGGACAATAACTAAAAAAATATATGAAATATACCTGGTGTACTTCAGACGATAGCACACATGAATCTGAAGTTTCTGACTCTGAAAATATTCTTGCTAACATGTGTTTTATGAAAAACACATATAAGGTAACACTGGACCCTCCTGCATTAAATTCATACTATTCTGGATTTGATTTTCATTCTGATTCTGAATCTGAAAATATGTCTAGTGAAGAATAATTTTAATATTGTAATATTCTAGAAGAGACCTGTGTGGAACTTAAGGACATGTAAAGAGCCTTAAAGAAATAGCATTCTTTATCTAGCACTGTTAAATCTTCCCTTGAGATTGAAAAGAAAAAGAATGCTCAACTATCAAAAGAAAATACTGAAATGAAAATGTCTAATGAGAAACTGAGAAAGGACTTAGGGAAGTTCACAAATGTAAAAGATACTCTCACTAAAATTCTAGGAATGAAAGTGGTACAAAATTATACTAATAATATAGGCTATCATCCTGGATAGAGATAGTTAACTAAAACTAGATTTATTATGAAATCTGGACAGAATGCTACTAGTTTTAGTTCTAGAAATTTGTCTACTTCAACTCGTAATTCATATGGTTATAGATCAAATAACATTTAACATTCAAAATCTATTGATTCCGTAAATTATATGAGACCCATAAGACAAATCTGGGTTCTTAAATATTTGATTGCTAACCTATTTGGACCCATGAAGATCTGGGTACCAAAATCATTCTCCATCTAAACTTGTTTTATAGGAAACCTGCTTGAAGAGTTCTCATTAGAAGGTATGGTACTTGGACAGTGGATGTTCAAGGAACATGTCTAGAGAATACTCATTCCTTAAATGTTTAATCAATGTTGATGGAGGCCATGTCACCTTTGGTGATAATTCTAAAGGAAAGATCATCGGCCTATGAAAAATTGGAAACACTAACTCAGTTTTAATTTATAATGTTTTATATGTTGATGGATTGAAATTCAACTTGTTAAGTATTTCTCAATTATGTGATGATGGTTTCAATGTTAAATTTGAAAATTATTCTTGTAATTTTTTTAACTCTAAGAATGTTTTATTATTTTCTGCCTTGAGAAATGAAAATGTTTATGAAATTGATTTGAATTCGTTAGATAAACAGATCATTACTTTTTTAAATGATTTTTATAAAGAATCTTGGTTATGTCACATAAGATTAGGACATTGAAACGTTCACTCACTTAGAAAACATACTAGGAAGAACCTAGTTAGTGTAGCGACCCAGGTTTTTGGCCCTGTCAGACTTTGGATAATTTCTACGAATAATTCCAGAGCTAGGCGAGAAGACGGCGTGCGATTCTGAGGCCCGGTGTGCCGGAATAAATTTTATATAAATATTAAATACTTTTATACTATGAACATGGTGGAGGTGTGATATCTCCTAAAAGGTAGCTCATAATAGAAATCTGGGGGCACGGTTGCTTCCAGAACGTGTCGTTTACCCTAGGCGAGGTGTAAACTTTGCGGGCGCGGGCCTGCGGTGAGAAACGCCACCAGGGGTGTTTTTGTAATTAAATGGAGAAGCTAGTGTGCGAGTGTCAGCTCAAATGACTTCTAAACGGAGTCTCGGATGGAAAATATGAGTCCGCTGTTGCATTCAGAACGGCGCGTTTACCCTAGAAGTGACCTTACTTTTGTTCGCATCGGGCGTCGGGTCTGAGGCAGGTTTGGCGCCGGCGGGCGGCTGATATAAATATCAGCGCCCCCCCCCCCCCTAACATTCCTCTCAACGTTCTTCGCCGTTCTTCACTACCACTCCCCCGAAACGAGAAAACAAAGCACCCACGGGCTCGGAATTTGACGACAGACGTTCCAAGAGCGCACAGCGGAAGCTCTGGAGCGCGGATCTAAGGCAGAACGTTGGTGTTTCACCCGCGAGGTAGGTGGAAATGAGTTTTAACTCCCGATCCCATTTTTGCTGCGTTTTTCTGAAAATTGAAGCCGTAGATGTGTAGATTAGGTCCCGAGCGTCATGTAGACTCCTCCAGATCGTAAAACGGACCACCAGGGTGCCCCCGACGGTCCGCAGAAGATCCGCCGGCACGGCGGCCCGCCGCCCGGCGCGGCTGTTCGCTGGGAAGCACGGCAGTGTATTGCGCCGCGCAACGGAGGACCGTCGGCCGGTGCAGGCTAGTGCCAGCGGCGGTCGGACCGACCGGGGTGGGCCGGTTCGGGCCGGCCGGATCGGCTAGGTGGGGCCGGACCGGTCCAAATTCGACTATGGGTTCTAAAAACACCCATTCTGTGTAATCCAGAGGTCCGAATCGCGCATCGTCTATGGCGGCGCGACCCTGGGATTGAGACGGACCTATTGGGATCGTTTTGGGATTTTTTCGGGCTGGTTCCATGACCCGGTGTCACGAAACATCGAATAATAATAATATTTTAATTATTATTCGACTTTGACCGGTCGTAACTTTTTTCTGGAGTGTCTGTTTGATGTGATGTTAGTGGCGTTGAGACCCTTATGGTAAGGCGGGCTTTTTGAGTTGGTTTCCAGGTTTTGGGACTGAGAACGGGGTGCGGGCCCTATGAGGTTGGGTTTTGGCGTTTGCAGAGAAACACAGCTTTCGCACCAGGAGTTCGATTATGGTGGATGATTAGTCGATCTTGTCTATTTTTCCAACAGGACCGCAATGGTGCGATCCGTTTGATGAGTTTTGGGATCGAGGTGTGGGCCCCACCCGAGCTAGCTTCGGTGAATAGTACCCTTTTCACCGGGTGTCCATTTCGGACGAGTGAGTAGTCAATTCCGCTTGTTTTTCTGAGGGGATCCCTGTGGTATGATCCACTCAATGGGATTTGGGATCGTTGTGTGGGCCTCGCACGAGCTAGCTACAATGAATAGTGTCGTTTTCACCGGTGCTCTGTTTCAGGCGAGTAAACAGCCTATCCTGTGTGTTTTTCTGCATAGATCGCGATAGTGGCCTCTCTATTGACCTAGGTGGTGCGCAGTGTGGCGTTGTGGTGGGTCGCTCAAGTTAGCGACATTTGGACGAGCAGTGGTTGAGGGTTCTCCCTTGGTTCATTCCTATGAGGGTTCGCACGGAATCACAACCTTCGTATAGGTTTATGATCCTCTTGATGGGATGTTTAAACTGTTAGAGTTGTGGCATCCCTCCGGTGGTCCCATAGCGGGATCCTCTAGAATCCTTACCCTATATCGGGTTCTTGGTAGTGATGTGACCGCTTATTCACGGCTGGCGATCCCCTAACTAGAAGGTTAACCCCGTAGGGTTTGTGGCTTCATCGGGAATATGATCTCCTACACGGTGGGTCAAGCTCAGTAGGGTTGTGGCATCGTCGGGTATAAGATCCACTACTCAGTGTGTGGTGTCAGTAGGTTTGCAGTATCATCGGTTATGTGATCCCCTACTCAGCACATGGTTTCGGCAGGGTTGCGGTGTCATCGGTTCGATCCCCTATACCGCGAGTTATACCAGATAGGGTTCCAGTACCGTCGTGACCACCTTTATATGGGCGATGATCCTCTTTCTGAGTGATGTGCTTCTGTCGAGCGCCAGATCGGGTTGTGGTATCCCCCAACAGATCCGGGGTGTGATCCCATATCTGTGAGAACTACGTATGCCAGATCGGGTTGTGGTATCCCCCAGCGGACCCTGGGAGTGATCCCCAATCTGTGAGCTTCCTATACCAGAGTGGGTACTGGTATCCCCTAGCGGACCCTTGGAGAAATTCCCTATCTGAGGAGTTTGGTGGTTCTGTTTTTTCAGGGAGGTTTCCTCAGTGATGATATCCGACGAGCGTGATCTCTCAGGTGAGCATCTGAGAGGTTTGTGAGAAACTCGTTGGAGTGTTTCTCTCGAATTAGTGTCATCTGGGATGATAGTGATCGTGGAGTGTGCTCTCCTGGTTGTGGACAGTTTCTGGTGATAAGGTCGGTACCTATTTTGGCATGGTGCGTGAGTTGGGTATATCTGGATTGTTCAAGGTGTATATATGGGCATACACCCGAGCTGAGCTGACTAGTTGTGTTTATCCAAGGATGGTCATGAGATGGAGTTTCTCTCTCATCTGGGTTCCCTCTGGCTGGGATGAGCAGACTGATGCCTTTCAGTTTCTCTGTTTGGTTTTGGGTTTTGGGGTGCCTACTGATTATGTATATACTCACCCCTACACGGGCTTTTCCCGCACATGTTTGTGTCTTTTGCAGACCAAGGGCCTTTCGATGGAGTCCCAAGAGGACCCAGAGCAGGCGGAGCTTAGTGAGTGTGTTGACTGCTATGTTTACCGGAGTTGTGCCAAGGGAGATTTCTGGTGGGTGTTTGTGGCTGTGTTTCCCTTCTTCAGAGCAGGTTGGAAGTGCTTTGTAGTTTTCTTTTGGTAGGCCCAGTTTTTCCATTTTTACTTCTATTGTACTCTGGTTGTTGGATATTGTATGCATTCATTTACTTTTCAGGTTCTATATCTCTTCACTGTTGCATGGAGGTGTTTGTGGGTGCGTGTGTACAGGTACCTTAGGCTAATGCCTCCCATGTGTGTGATAGCCTACTTAGTGCCAGTCGCCAGCCCCTGGCCTATTGGAGGCGGGCTTGGGGAGTCGCGGCTTGAGCCCCGTTGGGTCGGGTCGTGACAGAGTTGTATCAGAGGAGGTTACACCTTTTGGATCTCAGAGTGTATCTTGTCTAGCGGGAGTTTGGTTTGGGTTGCATAGCGGAAGTGTTAGGATGTTTCGAGTTCGACTTTCAGGCCAGAGACTCCAGTGTTGGTGCGGCGGCTGATGTATCCATACACCAGGACTCTGATAACCTGCCTTTTGACTCAGAACATTCGTACGTTGTTCGTGGGGACATAATGGTTCCTTCATCATATAGGACTGGGATTTGGGTTTTCCATGTCCTTCTTGTGTCAGCTCTCTAGATATACTCTTTGACTATAGTGCGTCTTGAATGTATTTCGGGATGCCTCCACGACGACAGCCAGCGAGGGTACTGCAACAGGATTGTGCTGATGACCTGCCCCATGTAGAGGCTGTGGAGCATGGAGCAGGTTCTGAGGTTGCACCTCCAGGTGGTCTGCCAGTTGAGCCACCACCTATCGAGCAGCTGGTTGTGCCGGTAGTGTAGGACGAGGTTGCGCGTAGGCTGAGTGCGCTGCACGAGTTCTAGAGGCAGCGACCTCTGAGGTTCCTAGGTGATCCAAACCCCCAGGCAGCTGATGACTGGCTTGAGGCAGTCACTCGAGTTTACCGCCTAGTGAGGACACCTCCAGATCAGATGGAGGTCCTTGTGGCGAGCCTTCTTTATTTTTTTTGTCGGGCGATGGTTGAGCCTAGTGACGCAGTCCCATGACGCGGAGACGCTCACGTGGGTAGAGTTTGAGAAGCTCTTCAGGGAGGCGTTCTATCCAGTGACGCTGAGGTCAGTGCGGATCCAGGAGCTTCTACAGCTTCGACAGGAGGGCCTGACAGTGTTAGAGTACTCAGCGAGGTTTACAGACCTGTCACGCTACTCCCTGGATATGGTTTGAGACCCGTTCTTTAGGGCTCGGACCTTCGAGAAGGGCCTACGCAGAGACATCCGGGAATGTGTGGTTTCTTTGTGCCTACCCACCTATGCTGGAGTATTAGAGAGAGCATTGGTGGTGGAGATATTTCTGGCTGAGCAGATTCCCCCTATTAGTGTTGGGCACATGAGAGCTGAGACTTCATCAGTCGGATCGACATCTGGTAGCCGATGACAGAATCAGGGGTCTGGATGTGCCCAACGTTTCAGGAGGCGACCACAGGATGGAGGATCTGGGCCTCTAGGATCACAAGACTCACATGCCAGTTTTGGTTAGCCGCAGGAGAGGCGGTGTTACACTTGAGAAGGTCAGGGACATCTTGCTATAGATTGTCTGACCTGGCGTGCTGCTGAGAGGGAGCCGGTCGATGGACCACCTTGGCAGAGGCAGCGTCTCGAGCAAGGAGGTCTGCAGGGCAGTGGGCGTGGCGGTGGAGCTGGTGCAGTAGGAGGCGGTGGTAGGCGGTACCAGATGCCACCACCCCCACCCACAGGTATTCCATGCCAAAATTAGGGAGCTGGTGGCCGAGGGCGAGGACAGCTGCATGCCCTGGAGGCTGTTGACCCAGAGGCATCACTGATGGATAGAGGTATACCTTGTGTCTTTTCTACTTTCTGTAGTAGTTTGATAGACATTGTTTAGTGGTACCCTCCCTTTTTTTCCTTGCTTGAGTTTTGTTCATGGAATTGGTAAGACCCTGAGTGGGAGTTGTTTGGCATGCTTCGAATGCGTAAGAAAGAGGGATCCTTCCCCCACCGAGATGCATTTTTGTGACGCGATTAAAACTGTTAGGGTGAGTTAGTTCTGACCAAAGCGGATAGTGTTGAGGTGTGGTGGATGAGTCCCTCTGAATTATGCGTTCGGGCAGGGGTGTTTGTTGGTGAGCTCACTGGTGTGTGAGACCCAGTTGAGAGTCCCGTTTCATTCCTTATGCTTAGGGATTTTTGGGGACGAAAATTTATAAGGGGGGAGGATGTAGAGAGTAAGCTTTTTGGCCCTGTTACACATTGGATTATGTCTACGAATAATTCTAGAGCTAGGTGCGAAGACAGCGTGCAATTCTGAGGCCCGGTGTTCCAGAATAAATTTTATAAAAATATTAAGTATTTTTATTTTATGCACGTGGCGGAGGTGTGATATCTATTAAACGGTAGCTCAGAACGGAAATACGAGGGCACGGTTGCTTCTGGAACATTCCGTTTACCCTAGCTGAGGTGTAAACTTTGCAGGCGCGGGCCTGCGGAGAGAAACGCCACCAGGGGCGTTTTCTTAATTAAATGGAGAAGTTAGTGTGTGAGTGTCGGCTCAAATAACTTCTGAATGGTGTCTCAGATGGAAATTCTGAGTCCGCCTTAATGTTCAGAACGGCACGTTTACCCTAGGGGTGACCTTACTTTTGTTCGCATCGGGCGTCAGGTCCGAGGCGGGTTTGGCAGCGGCGGGCGGCTGATATAAATATAACCCCCCCCCCCCCCCATTAACATTCCTCTCGACGATCTTCACCTTTATTCGCCGCCGCTCTGCCGAATCGAGCAAATGAAGCACCCACGAGCTCGGAATTCGACGACGGACATTCCAAGAGTGCGCGGAGGATGCTTTGGAGCACGGATCTAAAGTAGAATGTCGGCGTTTCGTCCGCGAGGTAGGCAGATTTGAGTTTTAACCCTCGATCACGTTTTTGCTGTGTTTTTATGGAAATTGAAGTCATAGCAGTGTAGATCGGGTCCTGAGGGTCGTGTAGACTCCTCCGGATCGTAAAACGGACCATCGGGGTGCCCCTGCTGTCCGCGGATGATCCACCGGTGCGGCGGAGTACCGCGGGCCGGCTGCGGCGACGGCCGGACCGGCCGGGGTGGGCCGGTTCGGGCTGGCCGGACCGGTCCAAATTCAACTGGGGGTTCTAAAAACCTCCGTTCTGTGTAATTCATAGGTCTGAATCCCGCATCGTCTATAGCGACATGACCCTAGGATTGAGACGGACCTATTGGGATAGGTTCGGTTTTTTTTCGGGTTGGCTCCATGACCCGGGGTCACGATACGTTGAATAATAATAATATTTTAATTATTATTCGACTTTGACAGGCCGTAACTTTTTCCTGGAGTGTCCGTTTGACGTGCCTTCAGTGGCATTGAGACCCTGATGGTACGACGGAATTTTTGAATTGGTTTCCGGCTATTGGGACTGAGAACGGGGTGCGGGCCCCACGAGTCTGGGTTTTGGCGTTTCCGGAGAAACGCAGCTTTCGCACCAGGAGTCTGATTTTGGCGGATGATTAGTCGATCCTGTGTGTTTTTCCGATAGGACCACAATGGTGTGATCTGTTTGATGAGTTTCAGGATCGAGACATGCTCCCCACCCGAGCTGGCTTCGGTGAATAGTACCTTTTTCCCCGGGTGTCCGTTTCGGACGAGCAAGTAGTCGATTCCGCTTGTTTTTCCAAAGGGATCACCGTGGTATGATCCGCTCGATGGGTTTTGGGATCGTTGTGTGGGCCCTGTACAAGCTAGCTACGGTGAATAGTTCCTTTTTCACCGGTGCTCTGTTTCGGGCGAGTAAACAGCCTCACCTGTGTGTTTTCCTACGTAGATCACGACAGTGTCCTCGTTATTGGCCTAGGAGGTGCGCAGTGTGGCGTTGTGGTGGGTCGATCGGGATAGCGACGTTTGGACCAGCAGTGGTTGAGGGTTCTCCCTTGGTTCGTTCCTACGAGGGTTCGCATGAAATCACAACCTTAGTATATGTTTGTGATCCTCTCGATGGGATGTTTAAACTGTTAGAGTTATGGCATCCCTCCAGTGGGCCCGGAGCGGGATCCTCTAGCATCTTTACCCTAGATCGGTTTCCTGGTAGCGCTGTGACCGCTTATTCACAAGCGGCGATCCCCTACCTAGTAGGTTAATCCTGTAGGGTTTGTGGCTTCATTGGGTATATGATCCCCTACGCGGTGGGTCTTTCTCAGTAGGGTTGTGGCATCGTCGGGTATACGATCCCCTACTCTGCGCTTGGTGTCGGTAGGGTTGCGGTATCGTTGTTTATGTGATCCCCTACTCAGCACGTGGTTTTGGTAGGGTTGCGGCATCATCGGTTCGATCCCCTACATCGCGAGTTATTCCAGATAGGGTTATGGTATCGTTGTGACCACCTTTATATGGGCGATGATCCTCTATCTGAGTGATGTGCTTCTGTCGAGTGCCAGATCGGGTTGTGGTATCCCCCAGCAGATCTTGGGTGTGATCCCCAATCTGTGAGAACTACGTATTCCAGATCGGGTTGTGGTATCCCCCAGCAGACCCTGGGAGTGATCCCCTATCTGTGAGCTTCGTATACCGGAGTGGGTACTCGTATCCCCTAGCAGGCCCTAGGAGCGATCCCCTATTCGAGGAGTTTGGTGGTTCTGTTCCTTCAGGGAGGTTTTCTTAGTGATGCTCCCCGACGAGCGTGATCTCTAAGGTGAGCGTCTGAGAGGTTTGTGAGAAACTCGATGGAGTGTATCTCTCGGATGAGTGTCATTTGGGATGATAGTGATCATGGAGTGTGCTCTCCCGGTAGTGGATAGTTGTTGGTGATGAGGTTGGTACCTCTTTTGGCTTGGTGCATGAGCTGGGTATATCTGGATTGTTCAATGTGTATGTATGGGAATACACCCGAGCTGAGCTGACTAGTTGTGTTTAGATGAGGATGGTCAAGAGATGGAGTTTCTCTCTCTTCTGGGTTCCCTCTAGCTGGGATGAGCGGACTGATGCCTTTCAGTTTCTCTCTTTGGTTTTGGGTTTTGGGGTGCCTACTGAGTATGTTTATACTCACCCATGCATGGGCTTTGCCCACACATGTTTTTGTCTTGTGCAGACCACAGGCCTATCGACGGAGTCCCAGGAGGACCCGGAGCAGGCGGAGCATAGTGAGTGTGTTGACCGGGGTGTTTACCAGAGCTATGCCAAGGGAGCATTCAAGCGGGTGTTTGTGGCAGTGTTTCCCTTTTTCAGAGCAGGTTGGATGCACTTTGTAGTTTTCTTTTAGTGGGCCCTATTTTTCATTTTTTTACTTCTATTATACTCTGGTTGTGGGATATTGTATGCATGCATTTACTTTTCAGGTTTTATATCTCTGCACTGTTTCATGGAGGTGTTTGTGGGTGCGTGTGTACAGGTACCTTAGGCTAATGCCTCCCATGTGTGTGATAGCATACTCGGTGTCAGTCCCCAGCCCCATGCCTATTGGAGGTGGGCATGGGGAGTTGCGGCTCGCGCCCCATTGGGTTGGGTCGTGACAGTTAGATACTTACCCAAACTGGATTTCCTATGAGACAAAGTTTGTAATCCCTGTCAAAATGGAAAGCAACATAAATTTTCATTTAAATCAATGAAAGAAGTTTCAACTTATCAACCTCTCGAGTTGGTTCACATGGACTGGTTTGGACCTTATAGATTTTTAGTTTAAATGGGATGCACTATGTCTATGTCTTAGTAGATGACTTTTCAAGATATACTTGGGTATACATCTTAGCTCAATAAAGTGGAGCTTTTTATTACTTTATTAAATACTCCATGTCTGTAGAAAACCATAATGGACTTAAGATTACGACCATGAGAAGTGATCATGGCCGTGAGTTTGAAAATCATGAGTTTGAGTCTTATTTCTCATATAATGGCTATAGTCACAACTTTTCTTCCCCATGGACACCTCTGCAGAATGGTGTAGTATAAAGGAGGAACAGAACCCTTCAAGAGATTTCAAGAAAAATGCTTAATGAGTATGACCTGAAAATTTATTTTTGGGATGATGCTGTAAATATATCTTTTTATATAATCAATAGAGTATTGATCTAACCTTTCCTCAAGAAGACCCCTTATGAGTTGTGGAATAATAGGAAACCTATGGTTATTTTCTTTAGAGTCTTTGGTTTCAATGTATTTACTCTTAATACCAAGGATAATCTTGACAAGTTTGCACCCAAAATTGATGAAGGAATTTTTCTTGGTTATTCTATATCGAGAAAATCCTATAGAGTCTTTAATAAAATAACCAAGTATGTGGATGAATCTATTCATATCATGTTTGATGAAACTGATCCACATGAACCTATGTCTTCTCTTGAAAATCTTGAAGAAGATTTTTCTGTTCTGGACCTTAATGATAAAACCAATGACCCTGTTGTAAAGATATCCAGTTCTAGACATATTCCATAATCTACTTCTATAAAACACGAAAATAGAGAATATCCTGAAAGTTCTAGTCCTACCTATACAATATCAATAAGGTTTCTAAAGAATCACCCTTTAGATGTTGTTGTTGGTAATCTTGATAGATGGACACAGACTAAAGCTTCTTTAAGAAATCAGGTTGAACATCAAGCCTTTATATCATAGTTAGAACCTAAAAATATCAATGATGCAATGAATGATGAATTTTGGGTAATGGTTGTGCAAGAAGAACTAAATCAATTAGAACGAAACCAATTCTAGAAATTAGTTGACAGACCTAAGGACACATTGACCACAGGCTCTAAATAGGTTTTTAGAAACAAAGTTGAAGAGTTTGGAAATATAGTTAGAAACAAAGCTAGGATATTTTCACAAGGATATAGTCAAGAGGAAGGTATAGACTATGAGGAAACCTTTTCCCCTGTAGCTAGATTAGAATCTATTTGGATTGTACATGCCTATGCTGCTCATCTGAATTTAAAGTTATATCAACTGGATTTTAAAAGTGATTTTCTAAATGGTTTTCTAATTGAAGATGTTTTTGTTGAGAAACCTCCTGGATTTACTAAACCTCATTTTCCAAATAGAGTTTTTAGGCTATCTAAAGCTTTATATGGTTTAAAAAAAGCTCCAAGAGATTGGTGTGATAGAATTTGTAATTTTTCATATTTCAAAAGGTTTTACTAAAGGGATTTCGGATCCAATCCTCTTTATTAATAGAATTTCTAAAGATGTTTTGATAGTATAAATCTATATTGATGATATTAGTTTAGGATCTTCTAAACATTCTTTATATACTAATTTTTCAATGAGTATGAAAAATGAATTTGAAATGAGTTTAAAGGGAGAACTCAAATATTTTCATTGATTTCATGTTTTTCAAAATGAAAATAGTATTGTTTATAATCAAAGTAAATATAAAAAGGATCTTTTAAAGCGTTTTGGTTTGGATAGTATTAAGGAAAGTGATACACCTATGAGTACTATCTGTAAATTGGTTATAAATGAATCTAGGAAACCAGTGGATCAAACCAATTACAAAGATACGATTGGAAGATTACTTTACCTCACTGCTAGTGGACCAGATATTATGTTTATTGTGTTCATGTGTTCTATATTTCAAGATAATTCTAAAGAATTACATTTACTTTCAGTTAAAATAATTTTTATATATCTTAAACATACTGCAAATTTATGTTTGTTTTATAAAGAAGGATAGTATTTTGAATTAATTAGTTATTCAGATGCTGACTTTGTTGGCTGCAAGTTAGATAGAAAAAACACATATGGAACATGTCATTTATTGGGAAAATACTTAGTATCATGGTGTTGTATGAAAAAGAATTCAATAGATTTATCTACTATCGGTGTAGAGTATATAGCTGCTGGTAGTTGTTGTACACAAATTATGTTGATAGAACACACTCTTTTGAACTATGGATATGATTTTAATCATGTTTCCATTAAATATGATAACACTAGTGAAATTAACATTTCAAAGAACCCTGTGTCTCAATCTAGGACCAAACAAATTGATTTAAGGCATCATTTCTCCAGATATCGTTACCAAAAAGGTGATATTACTCTTGAATTTATAGTTACTGAACATCACTTAGTAGAAGTTTTCACAAAACCTTTATGTTCATATAGGTTATGTTACATTAGACATGATTTAGGAATTATTAACCATAACCGATGTGATCCCTCACCGATGTGATACCTCACTGATGTACCTCACTGATGTGATACATCACCATTGTGATACCTCGCTGATGTACCTCACCGATGTGATACCTCACCAATGTACCACACCGATGTGATACCACACTGATGTGATACCTCACCAATGGTCCTCACTGATAGATAAACCCCACTGTTAGGAATTCTCACTAATATACCCTACTGATGCATTGTTTTAATATTCTTTTTTCTTCCATAATATGTATCATTTATAATTTACATATTATTTTTTAATTAATTATTTTATAATTCTTAAATGACAAAACTAATCCTTAATCACTTTTCGATCCACATCAAACCCTTTTCCCTTAAGCCTTAGCTCTCGAATCTCTCAAAAACCCTATGTTTCTCAAACCAGAAATGGAAAAAACAAAAATTCCCTCTGTCAGAGATGATGTTGATAAGACGAATGCAAAGAAGTAGAAAACAAATCAAGAAGGAAGTATAAGTGTCATTAGAACAAGCTCATGGAGGTGACCAGTGAACCTGCACTTAAAAAATAGAGTTATTATGACCAAAAAAGAGTTATGCGTGGTATGGATGGTGTCTAGTAGATCGTTCTTTCTCGAGGTGCTGGAAGATCAGAAGTGGATAGATTTCATTACGAACAACAATGACCCCTACTATCTGATGCTAGTGAAATAGTTCTATGATTTTGTATGATTTGAGAAATCATAAGATGAGAACTGAATGATTTCACTTGTGAATGGAACAGAGATATCTTTTTCATCCGATGAGTGGGATGAATTCATGAAGGTTCCACATGAAAGTGTTCCTGGATATTTCTTGAGATCAGTACCACCTACAAGTGAAATATTTGATTAGAAGACTTCTTTAGATTATCTCACTGGTAGTGGAAAGAAGAGACATGTGGTGGATACTGAAATGGATGGAGAGAACAGATTTTTTTCATGTTTATTCAGCATGTATTAATTCCAAGAAGAGGGGACTTTGTCAATTTAAGATATCAGGATATCTACTGGTTGCATATTTTGAGACATGGTGTTAAAGTGTATCTACGCAGACTACAGGTGATTCAAATGGAAGATATGATTAGAAAAAATTCAAAAACAAATGCCTTATTCTTCACCAAGATGATCTCAGTGATGATCAAAGTGAATGGGGTAGCTGAGTATCAGGATGAGACAGTGGTATTAAAGAATGATTTTTTATCACAGACACAGTTTTCAAATACATGAAGATAAACTAGAATCCTTGGATAAGAGAATAGGTTAATGATGACAAGAAGCTATATGATATTTTTAGTCCTGTGGATCATCCTTCAAGGCCTACGGATGTGAGGGATCCAGGTCTTGGACCTGAAGAAGAAGAAGAACCTAACTAAAGTTATATGTCTGATGAAGAGGAGACTTCTATAGCTAATGGAAGGGATCGAGACTTTCCCCCAATTCATGTTTCTAAAATTATAACAATAGGAAAGGAAACATTATTAGAAGAAGAAACACATGTTATTGAGGAAGACCAGCCATCTCCTGAGAATGAACAAGAAATAGATAATGAATATGAAGCCTCTGATTCGGTCTACTTAATTCTGATTCCATTGATTGGAAGCTCAGTTGTGCCTGTTAAAGAATTAGTGGGTTAGATGGAAGGACCTGTGCCCAATCCAAAGGATCATCTTGCTATTGTAGAGATGGAATTGATGGTAAAAGATTATTCTGTGGAATAAAGACATTCTGAGAATGTTGTTGTTATACAAGAACATGCACCAATTAAGGGGGAGCATCCAATCAGATTTGGCAGTGTTTCAGTAGCAATTGAGATTGAGGATTGGAAAAAAGACCTAGGTTTAGGGGTTTGTGGATTGGATTATACAGATTCTGATAATGAGACATCCCTCAATATACCAAAAACCAATTATGATATTCAGACTGAGTTGTTACCTGAAGATGTGGTCAGAATGAATTATCTAGAAAAGCTGAAGTCTGATCTCAAAATTAGTTTTGTATAAGAGAAAAGGAAAATGGAAGCTTCACTGGTGTCATCCTTTCATTCAATTATAAATGAATCAATAACCAGTATAGTATCTGAAAGATCACCTGTTGTTGTTGCACTTGATGATATGATCACAAAGGCTGATCTTGAATCCTTAAAGAATGAGCTGAATGAGTCTTTTAGTGCCTCTATTGCCGAGTTAAAGAACTGCTTTGTTGAAGAGATGAGAAATTTGGAAAATTAATTTGAACTCTCTCTTGGCTGTAATATCTCTACCTTTGTGGAAGTGATAGTTGATGAAGTTATAGCTTTCCAGACTCAAGTATCAAGACTGACAGAGGATGTTGATGTTCTAAAAGTGTCTGTTATCACTTTAGAATCTTATATGACTTCTATATCTCAAGAAGGCAAGGATTTAACTAATGTCAAAAGTATTGTAATCCATATTGTATCAGTCTTTGAGGGATTTAATACCTCCATGAAAGATCATGTAAGCACCCAGGATTCCCTAGTGAATAATCTTATCAGTGGGTTGACTAAAAACTTCAAGGAAACATGATCATTTTCTATTGGTTCTCTTTCCTCCAAACCGTCAGTGGATTTGGATCAGATTGGAGTAGTGATGAAGGAGGAGCTTAGTTCAACATCAACAAGTGCCTCGGTGGACTCATCCAATCTGACCGAAGTGGACACTTCTACTCGAGATTCAGCTATAGAAATAAGGAAGATAGTCTAAGAATATATGAGAGAAGCTTCTGCCTCTTAGAAATAGGTGAAAGACAAGGTAGACTACTATTTCCAGAGGGTTTATACCAAGCATCATCTCAACAACCATTTCAATATTATGTTAGAAAACATGAGGCTACCTCCTGTCAATCAAGCCTTCAGAGAACAAGTCAGCAAGCTCAGAGAGTTGACCCATGCACGTGACAAATTTATAAAGAACAATGATGATTTCATATATGCTATGGAGTGGGGAGGAGGAATCATTATGGATTTATGAAATATTTTGTTGTCTTTCTTGAATGTAAATGCTAGGACATCGATTATACCCCCAGCATTACCTGCCTCTGCCTCTACTACTTCTTCTGTTCAGATGAACTTAGCCCAAGCCATCAGAAGCCTTACTCCGATGATCACTCAGAGAGCTACACAATACAGACCCGGAACAGTTTCAGTAGCTCAGCCAACTCTAATCATCTCTGGAATTCCTAGGCTTGCAACTTCATCCACCTCACTTGAATCTTCTTCTGATCCAAAGGGGAAATCTCATTCTGAGGATGTGGATTGATCAGTGGCTAGGATTTTTTTAAAGGTATCACCTATATTTCTTTTTTTTCATTTCTATTTCTCTTATTACTCTGTTTCCTCCAAGGGATATATGTGATATAATTTCCTTTACCATCTGTTACTTCTATTTTCATGTGTCTTTCCTTCTTGTCCAACTTTTTAATTATCACTAATGGGGAGAAATATTGTTTCGAGAATAGATATCTGGGCATAATAACTTTTATAAGAATGGGGGAGATATTTATGAGTTTAATTCATTTCACTCTGATACATTTGTTTCCTATTTTTTATTTTCTATATGTGTTTTATAATATATTGTTTTCTCTGATACATTAATGCACTACCCTCTGACACATTCCTAATTATTTTGGGCCTCTAATATCATAATTTAATATCATAAGTCGTGATTATCAAAAAGGGGGAGATTGCTGAGCTCACCTATTTTGATAATCCCAATTATGCTTTCACATAATTTGATAATCCCAAATAATGTGTATCTATATAATTAATTCTTTCAATCTATGATCAAGTTGACAATTATATTAAAATAATCATTGAAATATGTTAATAAATGTTTATCTATATTTATATGACTTTTGACATAATCCTAACTCAATCAGATATGTTTTACATAAAATAGATAAGTGTTGGTCATTGATATTCTTGTAGGTACTAATACAGATCTACCAGTTCATAGACTACCAATAGACATAGTAACCGATAATCAAAGGTCACTGATATGCAGACCTACCTATTTGTAAAAGTCCACTGGTAAGTGCATATCGCAGACAGATCAAATCCACCAATACAGACAACTACCGATAGATGTTGAGCTACCAATAGAACAAGTCTACCAGTAAGCATAATTTTACCAATATACACTTCACTGGTATAGAATGGAGCTATCGATATACACAAGCTACCGATACAAAATTCACTGAAACAAACAGTCACAGATACAACAAGTCACCGATATATAGAGCTATTGATACACAACATAATAGCTACCAATACATAGAGCTACCAGAACAAGATCAAAGAGATACCGATAGGAGCTCACTGCTATACAATGTCCACTATCACACTTATACCTACAGAAGGATACTAATGAAAGACTGACCAGTAAAACTCTATACTCTCAATATTATTTATATATTAAGAAACAGTAATATTTGATGATTTTAATTCAATTAATGTTATTTAATGATATTTGTTGTCATGTCAGGGAACCGTACCTAGTACCCATTAAAATAGAATCATTCCCATTGCTGGAGCTGAAAGCCATAAAAGGAAGGACAAAGACTTGGCACAAAAAGCGATGTGAAATGAGTGTAGAAAAGTAGTTGCACGAATAGTAAATATAACGGGAAAAAGAATGGTTAAGGGTTCTGTATACAGAAAGCCTACTTCTATACTCTAAGATCACTGAACATACATGAATCCATTCTTCCTGAAGGAGAACACAAGATATAGCTTACTCAAGGAGCGAAGAACTACAACGAAAGATCTTCATGCACTCAATCTGTTCAAACTGAACTTGAAGAAAACGACCCTCTGTTTTTCAGAAAAAAAAAACTACAGAAGGACTCAGAGCTTCATTTACATCAATCCAAGGAGTCAAGATATTCACTCACAACACATATAGCACTCTAAGAACATCTGTATCTATTTAGATCTATTTTGTTTATTCATTTATTTTTTGAGCAGTGTATTTACACACTAACTCCTGGAGAGAATTGGAGGATAATAAATCCTCACTCCAAACTTCTTACACATTAAATTATCCCATTGTGAATTGTGGAAGAGGTCAATTGTGACCTGGATAGCCTGTGTGCTGTTTTTTTGTTCCCACGTATAATTTTGGTAGAGGTCTCAGTACCTGGACAGTCTCTGTACTGTTTTTTACCCGGATCCAGGGTCTGGATAAAATTTATATAAATTGTTTGAGAGGACTAAGTCTTGTCTTGGGACTGAACCTCTTGATTATATGTGTAGTGTATTTTAGATTAAGTTTAACGTATACTGTATATTGTATATTATGCTACTAATTACATTGAAATAAATTTTTTTAAAGATACTTTGATAGATAAATTAGCAATTGTTTATACATATTGTGAACGAGAAAGTTAGTTTCAAAAGTTAATTTAATCACCTGATTCAATTAACTGAGACCTAATCAATCACTGTGAAACTAATTTAACCTTTACAATCTCTATAAATTCACTATAGTTTAACTTGTTTTTAAATTGGGGGATTTTAATATAAATATTTTTTAACAGAAATTTTAATTGGAACACAATTCACCACCCTCTTGAGTGTCCACTCAGACCAACAATTAGCAACAGGTGGTTTCTAATTGGAGGGGATTATGTTTTAGATTGATAGTGAAAACCTTATTAAATTTCTGTTATGTTCTCTTTATCTATTATTATTTTTCATAATATTCAAATAGAATTATTTTCTATCAAAAGTTCCCTAAAAACAATAATCTAATAGGAAATTTAAATTAATGATTATATAATATTATTGATATATGTATACTTCTTCCAAAAGATAATTTATTTTAAAATGTACTAATATTGGGAAATAATTTAGTTCAGGAGCCTATTTCGAAGGTCAAATTATATATTTCTATAATATTTTTCACACAAAAAATTAATAAAATTATATATTTTTAATCATAAATTTTATTGGAAACCCATTTCACCACGACAATAACTCTTGAGTTGTAAACACTGACCAACTGTCCACCATTGTGATATATCATTCCCATTTGTAATAAAAAAAAATTATGATACCATGACTATTATTTCCTCCACATTCTTATGTTTCATTTATTCTATCATGTTAAATCCTTTCCCATTATTCTAGGTTTTGTTTCACACCCCCTAGTTTATATAGATATGCCACTTGGATCACATGTAAAACATTGTAATTTTCTATTATTTTTTATTACCTTTTGATGATTTCTATCTGACATCTTCCTTATTAATGTCCCCAAGTTATCGCATTCGGTTTTAGAAGATCCATGTAATATAATTTCATGTTTTTTTGTTTTTCTTATAATGTTGTTTTATCCTATTTATGTTTTTTAATATGTAAAAAATCACCCAAATAAACTATCAATTATGAAAATTTAGGATAAATTGAGTGTGATATTATGTAATAAATCATTAATTGATGTGTTCTAAAGAAAAAGGTCTTCATACATAGACATGTATAAGATAAATTAAATGTATATGGAAACAAAATCAATTATTATAATAGACATGTAACTCATTAGATTTATTAATGAAAAATTACTGATCTGGTTTAACTCATTATAGTAAATCATTAATCCAATAATTATATAACAATTATATTATTCAAAATAATATGAAATATTCTATATAAGTGAAATATTATTATATTTAAGCATATGATAATTAGTTATTAAAATTTTCATAAATAAAACTACTATAATCATTTAATAATTTATCTATGTAATATATAAATACCAAAACAATTAATGTATTTGAACATATATTTAATGGTAATATGAAAACGTCATATTATCCTGTATATAGAATTTTAAATTAATTCATAATGTATTAAATATAATTATTATATATAAATGAACTAGTTCATGTATTTCATTAAAAATAAAAATAAAAATATTATTATTCTATCCAAATTCAGATAAATTATCAAAAATTATTTTAATATGATTTAAATAATTCATAAAATATGGAAATTTAATTTAATTATTTCAAAAATTTATAATTTTGAATTTTACAATTATAAATTTGAATACTTATATTTTGTCTAATCATTTAATTTCTAAATTTTTACTCAATTAAAATATAATTTCCAAATAATCATTGTATATATATGTAATATGTTATTCCAAATAATGGAAATATTTATTTAATATTAGCAATTAGTATTGTAGATTTTTTTGTAAATTTTTTTATAAAATCCTAATTATTAAATATATAAAATCTATAATTAATTAATATTTACTGACTTTATAAATTAGATAAATTTTCCAAATGCTATTTTCAAGAATATATATTAGTTTTAAATATAATATAAATCATTTAATTTTTTAAAATTTAGAAAAACATTGTTTTTACTATATCATATTCAACAATATACTCATGTCATGATATATGTTTGATATAATGTGAATGTTGAATCAATAGATCTATCAATAATATTTAATGATTGATAATCCTTTATTATAAATTTGTGATGGACAGTGTAATAAAAAACCAATGACATAGATGAAATCATAACTTTTAATTTTTTCAATGTAGTTTAAATTATTTTAGTTATCATATATTATGATATTCATCGATATCTCTGAAATTTTACAAAATTTGATTTTTAAATGTTGATTCTCACCATCATATCATATGATATCCTATTTCACATTAATCGATACAAAGAAAACCAATGGATTATATCAAGCTTTTTGAAATGATAAAATATATCATATAAGGCAATCCAATCAATCAAAATGATATAATATAACATAATAAGTAGGATAAATCAATAATAAATATGTTTTAAATATCATGTGATATAATATATAAATGATTATATTTTTCTTATTCATTTCAATATAATTTGAGAAATGAAAAAAATTTGAATTCTATGATACTACATATGGGTTTCCAAAAATTGATTTTATATTAATAAATGAATTAAAAGTAATTATAATCCATATACAATTAAAAATTATTTTAGATAATTTAAATCATGTATATACATAAAATAAATGAATCATGAACCCTTCGCAAATGTGATGATGTTGTTGTCTAGTATAAAATTACATATTTATTATTTTCAAAAACTTTTTATAAAAAAACTGAGAGACATCACATGTTTAGAAATATAACAATCAATAAAAGAATTAAATATAGGAACTATTATAATTCAATTTTATTATATTATAATGATTATCCATAAAAAATTTCCAATAAAGACAAATTACCTTTATATTACGGTCAACCTTGATCATATCCTCAAAATAATAAAACATCATTCATCAGGTTTTAATGTACTTTCCCACATTTATCAAACAATCATTGATTTCTTTGGTCAGAATATTATCATTCATGTTGATCCAATCACACTTATCCTTGTTAGTGTCCACTGGAATCAATCTCTTATACATATGATCTACTAACGATGTGGGGTCCTTGATCAGAATGGCCTACCAAAACATTTTATCTTATAAATGGTTAATGATATGTCATTAAGTCATTTTGTTTGTTTCCTTCCTACCTACCTCTCATAGTAAATCAACTAGCACAGAAAATATTCAATGTTGGTAGGATTCACCATCACTAAGTCCCCTAGCATCACAAAACATTTATTTTCATGTTCATTATGATCCCAAACTACACATTATTTCTCATTTCAGATGATCTCTATGGGACTCGACATAAATATATATATTTTTTACATTTTTCTGGAAGGTTGGAATAATACATTCACTCATTTTAGTTCTTCCCCTTGACTGGACTACAAATTCTAAAGACTCAATTTCCCATCAACCTATTCATTCTCAATGCAATATTTATCCTTATATCTTTTGATCCCCTGAAACATTTGTTTGAAAATGTATAATAGTCCAATCACATGCATCTACCCTAGAAAATATGTTTCATTCCTTCGATATATATGATCGTTCATCCCCACTATGATCCAGAACAAGTTCTTTACTTCGAGAGAGTCAAACTAGTTACTATGAATTAAATTAGATAAGTTCCTACTTAGACTAATCACATTTGAAACATTCCTCCAACAATCACTACATTGAATTAATTCTCATTGATACTTATATAATAATGATCATCCAATTCTTTTCACTTACAACACAACTTCATTTTTATTTTCTTTTCATGATCCCACTACCCCTAGCATAGGATCCATATTTCCCACTACTAGGTATAGGTACTAAGGATGTTGAACTCACCCATGAATTTCCCACTGATCCTGGTGGCACTTATATTATATAATTGGGTACATCCAAGTCACTCATAACTAGTTGAAAACATTGACTATATTTGGAATCTCATCAAAGAGTCTTGGATCTTTAGGAAATGAATTGACAAGTTTTAGACCTCAAATACCCATCAAGAATTCTAAATGAGTAGGTACCTTCTTCGTTATAGTTTATTTCACCCTATTCTAGTGTAATGTAGTGGAATGACTGAAAAGACTTTACGAATAATATAATCAACCCATATTTCAATGAATATGTGTTTCTTTCACTGATTTTCCCCCTCAATATAAATAAAAATGAATTCCACTAGGGCCATGGAGACATCCATTTAAAAACATTTGGGGAAACATATGATAGAGAAAATAGTTATGGTGGTCCAAACACAATTAATAACACAATATGTATCAAATTGACCTTAGAATCCCCATATTATGAAATTTAAGATGTAATCCAAGAAGATCCATACCAATTAGTTCCAACAGGATATCCCATTTTAGGTGGAACTCAAATGACAAAAAATGAACAAAAATAAACATGAAAAGATGATCAGGTGGTATTGTCATTAACCAATTATATTCTAGTATCTCTATATCTATATATTCATAATAAAAAGATATCTACAAGTGGAAAAATCGATATGAAGATGATAACACACGAAATCACCCCATATCATTAGTAATGTCTCCATTATATAATCCTCGTGAAATTATATGTGAGGACTGAGGAATATTTTCTAAAGAATCAATTTTAAATTAATTTTAATTATTGTAAACTGAAAAAAAATTATTATGTAATCGAATTAGCATATGAGTTCTCGTTTTGAAAAGGAATTAGTTTTCATTATCCCTAATTTTATTTCTATATGTTTTATGGTATTGTTTAAAAAATAATATAAAAAACGTAGATTATTTAACTAATAAAATTTGACTAGTTTTTTTATATTTCATATAAAAACAATAATGTGAGGAATATGTTGGATATTTTTGGAAGATATTATCTTTATTAGAATAGTATAAAATATCATATACAGAAATTCCATCACATTTCCATTAAATTAATATTCACAACATACTATTTAGTTATGAATTAGTTAAAAATTAAAATATATTTCATTTTTTCATTAACAAATATTTTTAATGAGAAATAATTATTAATATTAATTCTGAGAAAATTCATTTTTATGCTTAAACGGAATTTTTCAATAAATGGTTAATGTTGTGATATGTGTACTTATATGAAAATTAATTTTTACTGACTTATTAAATCTAATCTCTTAATTTGGTTTTCCAATTTTGAATCATAAGGTTCCATTTTTTTAATAATTTCATATTAATTTTTTATAATAATATGTTACCCACAAAAAAGTAGTCATCGTGGTGATGGTTAAAATGATGGAAAATAGTTAAGATTATTTGATAATTGAAAAAAACATATTTATAACTGATTGTTTGAGTGGATTATAAACCATACATAACCTATTTTTTAAATTAGGTTATTTTGGATCCACATTACATGATTATTTAATCTATTATATATTAAGAAATCAATTATTTTCCAGAGTACCACTCCATGGTCATATAATTGATTCCATTAAAAACCTCAAATTTTTACAAATATTGTTCACCTTATAAGTACCAATACCTATAAAAATAATTCTCCAAATATAATTCACACATATATATGGTTTTCTTCACCCAAAAACAAATATAATATGTCTTATTGAGAGGCTTAAAAAAGGATATCCAAGGAATAGGAAATTGTATTCACTAATATTTTTGACTATTTTTTATTCATTTAGATCAAAAAAATAAATAGTGAAAAAACTAAAATATTGAAACAAATATTATAAATTTAATAGTTTTTTTATATCTATTGAATAACCATTAATTACCGTCCTCCAATTTTTTGGAATAATGAAAACATCATAAGTGATACATATAGTCTATTTCCCCCATGAATGATGAAATTTGTTTTTAATCACCCCCATAAAAGGGTGGATATAATAATTATTTTAATTTATTACTTTAATATTTATTGAATTCTTTATATTCCAAAAATAGAAATCATATATTCTATAAAAAATATTATTAATTAATGGTCATCATAAGATTTAACTTTATAAGGGTGAATGTAGAAACAATAACAATGTATTACCATTTTAAATCATTTATTATCATTATATACAACATCTAAAATATTATTTATCAATTTAATAACATGTTTCTAGAATATTTTGGTCTTTATAGTAGTTATATTATAAATTTATTGCAATATATTTTTAGTCATTTTAATTTTATAAGAATTTTTTTTCATGGTCAGTTTTAATAGCTAGATAAACAATGTTTTCATTATTATGTTTGTAATGAATAATAAAAAATATATAAATAATATGTAAAATCAAAAATTTATAAAGATTCCATAAAATGTAATTTTAAATATTAATCATTTTAATGGGAATTACAGTCAATATTCTGGGTTATTATAAACTATTAGATAAATACATATAATGGATGATTAACATAAAAGTATCTATTTCTTTTCCTATTTAACTCTATAATTTTTAGGATGATATAAAACATCTAAATTGTATCATATTGAACTTATGGATCCCATGTAAAATTACCTTTTACCTTTACTAGGATATCTAATGTATTTTAATTATTTTTATAAAACTACCTCAAAATGAAAAATGTGAACTATAATGATTTTGTAAATAATAGAAACATGATAATATATGAAATAAAATGAATAATAATAATGAACAAAAATTTAATAAATTTATTATTTAATGAAATAATTAACCTAATTGTATTATTGAGGAGGGTAGAAGTCATAAGAGTCCATCCTAAACACAAGGTATATAATTTTTCATTTAAAACATATGTTAAATATCATGGAATTTATTATTTAATATATTTATATTACAAATACATATTAATTGAATAATATTAATCTATAAAAATATTTTCATCCAAAATTCATTACCTATTATATTTAACATCATTTACAACATTTTCAAATGGAATAATTCAATGATTTATTGTACATGTCACATTATTATTGTTTATAATTGTGTGGAAGGGATGTTTTTATATTTTTTAATACAATAATAGTTTATCCTTACACCATGTTATTTTTCAATTAGCAATTGATCCTTTTTTGTGGTTTTCCAAAAAAATAATCTTTTCTAAATTTTCAATGATATTTTAATATATCTATGGATTAAAAGTAATTATCCCAGGATTATGTAATGACTGTATGTTCTTATTATTATGGGTTAAAATGGTTGTCTTTAGGATTTTTATGATGAATGTGAGAATTTTTTTTTCTATTTCATGTTATTGTTAATGGAAATTAATATGTTGATGGGTGGGTCAAATATTGATGGATCCAGGGCTATTCTTTTCTAGAAATTGATTATGTGTTCTATTTGTGGTAAATCCTCAATAGTATAATCAATGTGTTTTCAAATAAGGTGGTCTAATGATTGTGTCCAAGTTTAGTATTGATGGGGGACCATGAACCACATAGTGGTAATAGTTCTTGGATCACAAAATTTGGTACGCAGAATGGAGGACCATGAACCATGTTGCGAGAACAGTTTGTGGAACAAATTTTTTTTTTCTGGTGAGGCCTTGTGGTTCCATGGAAGGATCATTGTATGCAGAAGAGTGATGGTTCTCTAGCTAGCATGTTGTTCAAAAAAACAAGGTACAGAGGTTCAAAAAATAAATTGTTCATGGGTTGACTTTTCATTGGTGAAAATGTGGTTAAGATTAGTTTGTGGAAGAGTTTGGCCATCGTTAAGGGATGTTTGGTGGTATGCAGACCACATAGGGGTCTGGTTCATGGAAGATTTATGGCACGATGTAAAGGTGGTGTCGTATCAATGAGTTGTTAAATCTCAAATTAGTGGATTATGTAGATCTGTTTTCTTATATAAGGAGTACTAATCCCACTTTTTAAGGGTTATGAGAATTTTATTAAAGTAATTCATCACCCTAGGAATTCAGCTAACTCTAAATGTGGTTTGTGTGAGAGAAAGAATTACGAAGGGTATTCTATAGTCTACAAAGGGAAGATAGGTCTGCATAAGAGAGTATAAATGTGGAGGAATAACTCTTTCCATGGTTACCTTATAGTACATGGACAATGTGAGTCGGTACATAGAGTATGGAAGTATGAAAAGGAAGGTCATACACGAATGTGGTCTCCAAAGGAGAAACATGACCATGATTTGCAGAGGCGGTAGGTGGTAGTGGTCCACAGACCACTGTTGTACATAGTGGAAGATTTAAAGTTCCTAGAGGAAATGTTCACAATCAAATAGTATGTGGAAAAGTATATTGAAACTATAGGGGAAACCCTGAATTCAATGGAGAATCTATCAATAGTTAAGGATGTGTGATTTAATAAAACCCCATTGATGTGACCTTCATGTTGATTAATTGAGTTCAGATTCGAACCAATATAGTAAGAAATGGTGAGTTAATGGATGTGATCTGAGGGTTGTATTGTATTATCCCTAAAACGTTGGAAATGTAGTGAACCTTGCATAGAGTAACTATGCTACTCTATTTTACTCTATAACTATTGAAGATTAGTGGACCTTGGTACAACCAGAACCCCATTGGTACAACCAGAAACCCATTGGTCTATGATCCTTGGATGTATCCCTTTGTTCTGATCTAAGAAATTATTTCGTTCTTATCTTTTCATCTGATTTTTTTTTCTCCGATTTCCCATTAGATGAGTTAAATAGGTTTTTATCAATTTCAGAAAAAGATCCATCAGTTTAAAAGAAAAAGTTGACACCCTGATTCACCCCTCCTCTCTCAGTGTGTTACTGGGTCCTTCAAGTTATATTAGATGGTAAATGTTGATGGTGTAAAATCTATCCTTCTGTTCTACTGTGGATAATATAGTGAATGTTAGGGGATTCCCCCTCAACGACTTAAGAAACTACCAGATCTAAAACCATAAGATGAGATCTCATCTAAGATATCCTGAAATGGTGGTCTTTATTTCCAAAACTCATTGAATTCCTGTTACTAATCAAAATTATCTTTATATGACTAACATACATTGGAAAATTAATAATGCAGATACCAAAGAAAATAACTCTTTCACTACATCTATTTCTGATCAGATATTATAATGCTTTTGAGTTATACATTAAAAATATTTATGTGGGATAAACTAGAGAATATTTATGAATTTGACAACAATGTCATAGATGAAAAAGAAATACAAGTTTTCACAATAGATTTAATGATCTAATGATGCATCCTAATGAAAATGTAGATACTTTTTTCAATTGAATTACAAATTTTTTGGCGTAATTGGAATACTTGGTGATGAATAACTAGACATTGATATTGTATTTAAAATACTGAGAAAAAATCCACCTCATTACAATGAAATGGTGTGAGCCATTGAGGAAAGAGACATTTTTAAACATTTTATAGATGGTCTACTATGCATATTTGTGGAATAAGTCATAAGATTCAAACAAGAACATACAATGACTCGAGTAAGCAAGGATATGACATTAAAATCCATGAAAAAACATGATATTTAAAGACATCGTATTGATGATGATAATGTTGAAAAAAATTATTTCTCTCATTTCCTTGGAATTTGAGATGTTAAAAAGGAATTTGGATGTCTAGTTCCCCCTGGTTTGTTTTCATTCATATAGAGTTGGGAAGATTTCCAATCTATATACAGTAATGTTTGATGATGGAGAAAGTTATTTATGAGACAGACAGAATCCTTGGAAAATATTTTTTAAAAAATAAATTACATTTTATGTATGGTAAGAATCTATATATAATTTTTGTTTGTATGTGAAGAAGAAGCTGTTGATTGTAAATAAATTTATGAAACCGAATTGATGATTAAATGTAGAAAAAATTCCTTAATTATGGATACCGTCGAAAAATCAATACCATTGGAAGATGAAGCTAGAAATAATCAGTTAACCAATGCTGTCAATCTCAAGTTGAAACTTAATGAATTTTTTTGTAATATTGAGAATCAATTAAATTGATGTGAAAAGTGGATGGAAATTATAGAGGTGTCATCAGAATATATTGATATAATGGAAGCTCAAATTGATCGACTTGAGGAAGTAAGAGTTGAACATTAAACAAAATTTGAATTTTTAAACGATATAGTGAAACTATAGCTCAAAATTGAAGAACAAAAATTGTCATTAATGAACTTATATCTATAATAGACGAGAAGTCCAAAACAGTTATGGGATGTGATGAAAAAATTTACTCTTAGGTAAAAACATGAATGTGAACCATTTCCAAATGAAACATAGTAGAAAATTTAGTTTTGGAAATTCTCAGATGCTAAGCAGCTAAGAGTGTTAATTGTGGTTCTAATAAAGTTGAAAAGGATATGAATGATCAAAACCCCTCCTACATGGGAAACATATGAATTGTGTGTATCTCAAAAACATAGAATTTTGGTTATAAAATGGGATAAAATAAAAGAACTGTAAATGTCCAACGTATCACAAGGAAACCTAATGTCCAAATAAAGAATGTCTCAGGTTAAACTAAAAGGAGGACTAAAATTTGTCCTCAAGTATCCAATGATGATAGAGAGTCAAAATATCCTTCTATAAAAGTTTAAACAGGATGAATTGAAGTCAAAACACATTTCCATTTATGAAATGTCAATTATGTGGCTACTAAGGACATACAATGTTATACAATGAAATGTAATGGAGCTATTTGATGGGGAAGCTCTAGGATGTCAATAAAGGATAACGAACGCATATCTATATTTTTGTATAAGAAATAGTTTCTATTCATATTATTTTTATTGTTATAACTTTTTCCATAAAAATGTTTATTGTTGGTAGAGGAATGATAGAAATAATTCATACAAAATTCAGAGACAACTCAATAAACGCTAATCAAATAGTGTTGCCCTTATAAACAAGTTCTCAAATTTGGAATCAGTTTGTTAGTATGATGAACCTAATCATGATGAAGAATGATTATAAAATACATCGTTATCCTTCATTCAAACTACTATTACATGGAAGGAAATACAAAAAATTAAAAAACCCAACCTTGTAGAATTATCTCTCAAATCTATCATGAATAGAAGCAAAAGGATTTTGGATAGTGTATTCTCATCCAATATGATGGGAAATGTATTCCTATTAATGAATGTCTAGAAAATTTTATATGGAAAAGCGATATTCAGTTGTGATGGTGAATTGAAGATCAAAGGTTGAGTAAGTATTGAACTGGACAATTAAGCACTGAAGAAGACTGATGTTATATATGTGGATGGGGTAACACCCCAATATTTTGTGAGATATATTCTTTTTAATTTCATTAATATCATGTGTTGTACGCTTTAGAACAATTAGCTTGTGCTATACACAACATTGTGTCATCTTGCATTATATACAACACTTTTTTGGATTATGTTACACACAATCTCATGTTCTTTTTATAGAATTAATATCACACAATTAAAAGAATAATTGACAACTATATATTACATCCTAGTCATTATAATGGTGGGTATGAATAGAATTAACTTCCTTCTACGAATAGTATTAAAAAGAAAAAAAGTGAGTTTATAAAATAATAAAATCACTCTATGCATTTTATTAGTGAAATATATATAATATAATAAATGTAATGTTTTAAATTCAGTTATATGTTTTCTAGATATATTATAATAACAAATTCAATTTTTTTCAGATAATCGAAATATTTTTCAAAAAAATAATCCATTTTTACAGCCTTTTGATGGAGGTCCCTTTTTAAATATAGTTTTTGTCAATTTTATAAATTATATTTTACATAATAAATTTATTATTTGGAAGTGGTACAAAAATATTTATCATTATTTAAAATTTACAAATATTAAGAAGAAAATCCCATTTTAATAAATAGTGTAAAATACCCCATTTTAATTCAAAACTGCATTTTCATCTAATTTATTTATATAGTTAGATTATCATTTTAATTGGATTTAAAGTGTAATAGGGTTATTTTTTCACATTTAATACAATTTTGGTCATTG
Source organism: Viscum album (assembly GCA_963277665.1). Taxonomy (NCBI): domain Eukaryota; kingdom Viridiplantae; phylum Streptophyta; class Magnoliopsida; order Santalales; family Viscaceae; genus Viscum; species Viscum album. Next base: position 1,702,801,003 of record OY728127.1, read on the forward strand.
GATTTAATTTAATATTTAAATTAGATGTAAACGCTTATTATTCATTTGTTGGTTTTTACTATTAATAAACCATTTTATCAATTTTACAGTGGAAATTATTTTTAAATAAATTACTAAAACATCAGTGTTTTTAATTTTAAAAAATGTATTTCATATTTTGAATTAGTGGGTCCAAATTATTTTAATAGGTTACTTTTTTTAGATTATGAATAATAATTATAGTAATTTTTATTTAAAAAATTTAATGGTAAATAGGGTAAATTAGGGTAGAAAATAATATGAAAAACATTATAAAATTACACTAACACCTATGACAATCATGTTTCGAATATTTAAAGTATGCAATTATCACCTTGGGGTCAGAATTGATTCATTTAATGGACATTGTTCTAAAAATGTGAAATAATTATAATTAAAACAATAGAATGTGACAACATGTCACTCTCTTATCTCTTATAAGTATAATAATTTTAATGTGGTGATAAACTTGATAAAATATTAGACATAAAAATTCATCTAACATATTATGAGATTCTCTACATCATTTGAATCAATTCATAATTTTTAAAGAATAAATAATTACTATTAATGATGACATTATAGTGATGTAGAAGTTATTTAATTTATAAAAATATTAAATAAATTGTTTTAAAAATAATAAAAGAAATATACTATCAAATAATTAATATGATCCACGAATTTTCTCTATTACAATGACTTGATAGGAGTGTATAAAATATTTTTTTCGAATATTTCTTTGTTGTGGATTTTATTTAATGTAAAATAAATGGATATTATCAAAATTGACACTATTGATATTTTATTGTAATATCATACTACTAAATTATTTAAAAAATCATAAAAATCTATAAAAATAAAAATGTGTAAATTATTAGGTCTAAAATAGTAAAATGTTTCAATTATAGAAAATTGACAATAAATATGTAAATATTTATAGCCTCTTAATACTATAAATATTATTACCAGTATTAAAATAAAATATATTTAATAATGATAAATCAAAATGATTTGGAATAAAATAAAATAAAAACATGTAAAATTATATTAGTTGAGATTATTTTTAAGCATCCTAATCTTATCATTTAAATAATCCACTTATGATAAATTTTAATATAAAATTTTATTTATATTAATTTAATATTTTTGGTTTTTCTAAAGGTTCCACTCCACTCTCATACAAAAGGCCACATTTTTTACTCTTTTAATAACACCTATAAAGTCCATTTTTTCAGACACACCCTACCTATTTCTTCTCCCAACATCCCTTAATTCATCGAATAAGATAAAATTTGGGATTAAATCCAACCACATGTGGCCTTTAGTGAAAATCGAAAGAGGATACATGAAAAGTAGGTTATTTTTTTATCGCCTCTTTCAAATTTATTTCTTCTTCTACTTCATATTATTATTTTGGTTCCATACTAAAGTAATAAATATAGTGTATTATATATACATATATGTTATTATAATTATGGGACATACTTATACCTCATTTTATCCATCCTATGAATAACAATATTACTATGCGTGCATTCGTACAGCTTACCGTCTCCAAACCGTGGTGTAATTCGTTATTTGATAATATATAATTTGGATAGAAATAACGATGAGTATAAATGATTTAAATAATGAATTAAAAATTATAATTATACTTTATAATTAATATACCATCAAATTTGATACCTTATAACCATTAATTGAATGATATTTTTGCTCATGAAAATATACGACCTACCATCTCAACAATTTGATTTGATTCATTCTATGTGATCTTCATTAAACAATGATTATAGAAATGAATTGAATAAATAAATATGATATACATTATACTAATATCATTCTATAAATTATATAACTATATAAAATGATGTGTAACATGATCTTATGAGATAAGACATGCATAATAACATAAAACATTTAATATCTGAATAAAGGGTGACAACGAAATGTTACCAACAAACAAATGATAATATAACCATAAATAGTCTCATAAAAATACTCTGACTATAAAATAAGTCTTTGACATTATTTAAATCATTATATTGGAGGTTTGGATACATACAAATCCTATTGGACCTAAGGTAAGGGTTTATTTTGCGATCTCGTTTTTATATGAGATTGTTTATACATAAGTATTTACTAGGGGTATATTTATCAACCATTTCTATCTTTTCCATTAATGTTTCCATAAATTTTTTACAATTAATCTATGTATTTTTTAATTCATTTTTACCCATTTTGACTTTTACTATATGGTTTGGGTGGAATATTTCTTTTATTTACCATACTAGGTATTTTTAACTTCTACAGAAAAGTACGAGGTGAATGATTTTCTAATTTATAGGGCATGAATTTTTTGTTACATATTGATAATTATTTATTTCAATGTATATTCCTTCACATGATTTTATGTTTATTCTCAAATAAACTTTTTTACATAATAATTGAACTGAATTTTGGGAAAAGAAAAAATTATCCAAGAAGAAATTATATATTCATCAAAAATTATGTTCATGTGTTTTATCAAAATTAATGTAAATCTTTGATGACATTATTTAAATAGGGCTTTGTTTTGATCCATATTATTACAATTATTTTATTTTGGTAATGATGGAATAATATTTTATATGGATTATGTTATGATGTAATGATGTTTAAGAAACCCATTTTATTTCACTAGTTATGTTATGATGAATGATTTATGATTTTGTTGAACATTTAAGATTGATTTCATTATATGATGGTTGGTAAAAATATCTATATCCAATTCATTTGGTAATGATTTGTATCTCATGATATGGACATAACTGGAATGATAGGTAAATTTGGTTCAACAATTCAGTGCTGGAATGAGAAGTAAATCAGGTTCAGTAATACATGGTGGGAATGAAAAGTAATACTAGTTCAGTAATTGAATTTGCCCACTATTATGGCCTTAGTAGAAATACCTTGGCTACTATGGAAATCATATTATATGCTTATTTCTTATCTAAAATTTCTTGTTTTCTTAGAATGTAATTTTCTGATGGTCTATGAATCCATTGTAGATACCCAAAGCTTGTCCTACATGGACATTACATTACTTTTGCGGAATACTTAGTACATAACAAAAACAAACACACAAGGACCGTAATAGTTTAGTGTCTTCGGAAACTTGGAATATAAACATCTAATCATGTTGAATGATCTTCAACAACCCCCATAACAATCTTCCCCTTTTTTCCTTACCTAAAACCTTTCTTTATTTCTAGGGAAAATAAAACATAAAAAGGGTGAGCTCAAATGCTCATTAAAGGAAAACATAGAGAACATAAAACAATCCATAAACATTTGAAAGAAAAAACATGAACATGAAATTTAAACATCAAAATCTTGAGCAAAGACATAAATCGTGGAAGTACATACGGAATATATCATAATGGAACATCAACCATGATAAAATATATTAGGAATAAAACATGTAATTGTGGAAACCATTCAGCACATGTTATTATTTCCATAGTAGCCAAGGCATTGCTGCCAAGACCATCTTAGTGGACAAAGTCCCTATCTGAATCGGGTTCACTCCTCATTTCAGTCCTGTAATACTGAACTGGGATAACTTACCATTCCATCCATGTCTATCTCATGAGATATAAATATTTACCCAATTCATTGGATGGAGATATAGGTTCCACCCATCTCATAATGAAATCATTCTTACTTGTACCACAAAATAAACATACATCATTCATAATAACCCAATAAATAAATTGAGTTTCATAAACATCATCCCATCATCACATAATCCATATAAAAGAAATGGATATCAATTAATAATAAGAAAATTGAAACCATGTAAATCATAGAGACATGATACATGAAACATAAACATATGAAATAATGCCATCTTAGATGAAAAATGGTTTTGATAAAACACTTGAAATGAATTCCTGAGGAAAATAACCTTTCTTCTTCAAAATCATTCTCTTTTCACAAAATTTCACTCAATTTTAAAAGAAAATGATTTTGTTGAAAATATTCATGAAATCTTTTCGAGGAAGCTTCATGAAAATAAGGCTTTATAAAATCATAAAAATCTGTTTGGGTCATATAAGTTAAAAAAACTTTCTTCTTGTACTTTTGCCGGAAAAGTCAAAAAGTACCTCGTAATGTTAAAAAAAATATTACTTACATACCATGTAGTAAAATAAATAATAGTTAAAAATGACATTACACATATATTAAAACACTTTTAGAAAACATGGACTTGGATGATAACAATAACCCCACCAATTACTTACAAATAAACAATCTCGGATATGAATGAGATTGGAATAATTATCCCTTACCTTAGGTCTCATATGCTTCGTATGGATCCGAACCTCCTGTATAATGATTTCAATAATTTCATTGACTTATTACATAATCATATTCATTATTATGATACCATATATTTTTTACTTATGACTTTATATTACCCGTTCTTCTGTAAATTCCATGTTAATGCATCATTTTGGGTAAAATTATTTCATTTATCGTATGTGTTTCGACTTTAATTCCTGATATTATTACTTATATCCTGATTTAAATAATTCCATAATGTAAAACATGATTTATATATAATATATATTCATCACATACATATATATTATAAATCGATAAAAGGAATGAAATACACCGTTCATGGAGACGGTAGGCCGTACATACGCATGAATGTTGTTTACGTTTCCTTATTGAATTGAATGAAAATAAATAGATGACATACATATATATATATATATATATATCCACTAGCATTATTATTTCATATATTTCATTATTATTCATTATATAAACTTTATGATCATTCATGTATGGTTAACATGGAAAATGAATCTCATCGCGTCGTGGAGACGGTAGTCTGTACATACGCAAGAGAGATGATATCGTTCCCATAATTATTCAATAGAATTGGAGTGAATGGTATAATATATCAGAATCAGTATGATGTTATAATAACCATATATAGTTATTCTTTACACCATTATACCCATCCATTTAAGGTGTTGGTGGAAAAACAGATTACACCACGGCGTGGAGACAGTATTCTGTACGTACGCACGCGCGGTGATTTCATTTTTTGTAGGATGTTTAGAAGGTGAAATGGGGTTGTTTAATATTTATAATAACATATCAGTATATTAGGGATACTGATGTTATTAATTCATAATGAAATAACTAAATAAGAGGGAGTATAAGAAGAATGGAACTTGAAGAAAACAGTAGAACGTATTACCTCTTTCTCGAAGTGCCTCCTTTAAACTTTCTCTTAGGGCACTAGAGTTGGTCTTTTGAGAATACCAGTACCTATATAAGGTTTCTAGGGAAGTGGGGAAGTGAAATGGGCAGAGGTTTACCAATATTCAAGGCTCAAAATGGTGTGAGGAAGAGAGGGAGGAGGTGCCCTTTTATAAGGGAGGAGAGGGGTACCTTTTGAAATATAAGAAATATTAGTTTATATTAAATCTTATACCAACATAACAACTTCAAAAAATGACTCAATTAGATGCTTATATGAGATAGGGTTGTAATCTAATCAACAAATAAAATTTAGATATGTAGGGAATTTATTTTAAACATTATCAACTTGATTTATCCTTTTTTAATCTATTAAATTTTATTTGTGGTAATAAGATTCTAAATTCGAAATTGTTATAAATAGTTACTTATGTGCGGTGAATTAACCACAATTAGATAATTTATGACATTATCGACTATATAAATTTCAATTTATAATTTTTTAATATTTTTGTGATTTTTAAACAATTTAATAATATGTTATTTTTATAAAATAACAATAGTGTCAATTTTGACACTATTCATTTATTTGAATTTAAATTAAATCCACACAAAGGATATATTAAAAATAAAATATTTTATAGGTTCTTAACATGTCATATTAGTCTATAAAATTAGCTTAGTACATTAAATAGTTCATATAATATTTATTTTAATATTTTGAAAACCATTTATTTGGTATATCTCGTAATAAAATAATTAGTACAACATTTTTGTATAATTATTTAATATACTAATTTGTTGTATAAAAATTAAAAATAAAATCCTTTGATAAATATAAAAATAAAATCTTTAATAATAATAATTTTACTCGAATTTATCATATTAAAATAACAACATGTAAAATGTTATCTTTGTTAAATTATGAAGTTGACAACTTTGGAATCATTGAAAATAAAATATTATAAGTGTCATAATCTATTTTATAAGGCTCCAAATGGTCAAATATTCGACCATTGGGAGATTATGGTGTACATTTACATGAAAAATATGTTTTGTTCATGGTTTTGGTGCCTTTTATTGTCACTATTAATTTAATAAAAACTATATTCTTGATTTTTCACTAGATAAACAATTTCTGCATCACTATTGTGTCACAATTAATGATAATTATTTAATCCCTAAAAACTTTAAATAAATTCATATGATGTAGATAATTTTATTATATTTTTGGAGACTATTCATTTTCTATGTTTCATGAATTTTATCACTAAATTAGAATTAATACACTTATAAGATTTAAGAGAGTGACATGTTATCACTTTCTTTGGTTTTAATAATAAATAAATTATTTTCAAGGAAAAATGTCCATAAAATGAATCTATTACAACCTTTAAGTGATATGGGTCGACTTTTAGTCATCCAATATATTTTTGGTTGGTGTTATTGTAATTTTATGATATTATTTTTACCCTTAATTACCCGATTCACCTTTAACTATGGTAAATAAAATTTACAGTAGTTACTATACATATTGACAAAAAATAAGAAGTATATTATTAACATAATTTGGACCCACTTATTCCAAATATGGAGTCCATTTTTCCAAATTCAATACACAAAAGTTTCATAAATTAAATTTAAATTAATCTCGTTGTTGATAGAAAACGGGTTTTTGATTAAAACAGTGCAAAAGATTGAATTGATTTAACCTACGAATTAAATGTAAAATCAATGATAACGACATAAATTATATTAAAAGGTAAAAATATATTCTATTTATACTTTAAAACCATTCAATATTATAATTTAACCATATAAATTATCTCAATGAAAAAAGTTGTTTTTAATTAAAAATTAGCGTATTTTTACTATTCATCAAAACATGAAAGTTATCAGAAAAGTATCAAAAATTTATCCAAAGTAAATTTTTATATCCAGATTTCATAGAATAATTTTATTTTTTCAAATTGAATTTGTAAATGTGTGAAAAACTAGATTTAATGTGGGTGCGCCATCAAAAGGCGGCAAAACTGCATTTTTAGAAAAATACTTATTTTACCCGAAAAAATTATTTTGTTCTCTTAACATGTTCTAGAAAATGTATAACATGAATAATAATGTTATAAAATTCAAAATGTAGTTAATACTATTCTTAACGGCTAGTCCATAATAATATAATAACAATATATCATTTTTTAGTGAAACCCGGTATTGCGTACAACACACGCTATCGAGGAAGGTCGCGATTACGTGTAATGTGAGCCAAGTCAGGGTTCTCTGTAGTGCAAGAATCCTTTTTTGTTTTTTATAACATAATACAACCATATTTCATTTATACATTGAATATATATATATACATATATATACACACTCAATGTTGCGAACTTGAAATTGTGTGTAACAAGATCCACGAATAGTGTTGCGTAGACTGCAAGCTAATATCGTGTTGTGTATAGTACAAGCTAGTCTTGCTGTAGTGTACAATAGAAGGAATTAAAAAGAATATATCTCATAAAATCTCAGTGTGTTACATTCTACCCCCCTTAAAATGAATTTCGTCCTCGAAATTCATTGGTGTTATAAATCGTTTACTATTCATAAAAACCTACATCGTAAAATAGGAATACTAAAACATAACTTTAAAAAAGATAGTTAGAAACGTAATGGTCACCCAAGGTTACTCGACATTGGGTTTTCACATAGGAGATTATAGGTTAAAATATGAATATGGAGGAAAAATCTAACGATATTGTTCTGATAGAGAGTTGTAGAGAACATGACTATGAAAAAGCCAAAAATCACAAAGCCATAGATTTGTGATGATCTAAGGTACCATATGATTCATCGGATATAAGATCACTAGGAAAACTTTTTTGGTTTTCAATATCATTTCCCTAAAGTTGAAAATTTTTAATTAGAAGAAATACTTTCTTGATTTTGGTACAATCACACTGTCGTTCGTGCTTTGAACAATTTCCACTTCATCTTTTAAATAAATGATGTTGAATTTGTTATTAGTGAAGTGTTAACAGGTCATCTGATAGAATGATGGGTCATTCCATCTATTTCAAACAAAAGGTTAAAAAAAGTTATCAAATATAAATAAGTCTTTCTATGGTGAGGTTAATCATATACGATTCCAAAAATGAACTTATACTTCATATAACATACCTCTTAATAAAATAAAACTAGTTTCTACTAACCAGGGACTTCCCGTAGTGCAGTGGTAGGCGATAAAGGCCCGTCGCACTTCGGTTTTGGGTTCGATTCCCATAGCCTTGTCCGACATGATGGATTGTCACCCGTCCTGTAGGTTTTCCTTTTTCTAAAACGAAATTACTATACATCCCATCAATAATATCGAAAAAAGTTCTATCCTTAAAAAATACTAACTTATGTCCAACATAATCTATTACAATCTTTAGGTTTATCCAAAATACTATTGTCCAATCTCATATTATAGTGAAAACTATTACCAAAGTGTTCATATAATAAGAATGTTAATACCATCATTGATCCCCTTATATCATAAGATATGTCTTGTTGGTCACATTCCAAACATTCGAAAGCCTTAATCATGTATTCTCTTGAAACAAAATGAATACCCATTGAACCTTAGTGAAAACATGAATACAGTTAAAAGTTAACACTTTCCACATACAAAAATCCTCAAAATTATATATACTCAAACCATGATATCACTTACTCCTTATATCAATCATGAGCTCATGAATACTATCAAACATTTCATTTTCTCTTTATCCCTTCACTATGTTCATATCATCTGTTTTCCCAAATATTTGAATCACTTTTCATGGTTAATGGTACCATAAAATTATTGAAAACCACAATAGACTAATATAAAAATATTATAATACACCATAAAAGTACCTCAACGACATTATTCTTGAATACCAATACATAAACACTTCAATCCATCCTCTTCAATGATTGTCTTGGAATAAGTCCTTCCTTGATTTAGATGTAACTTTTTAGGTTAGGGTATTGAGTTGGGTAATTCCCATGTTCTCCAAAAATAAGACATTGAACTCTATAACGTTCTGTCACTCTATGACCCTTTTCTCCACACAGATAACATCTTTCCCTCCATTTGAGGTATTCCTCAAGGTTCTTCATCTCTTCTTTAGAAATCTCAATATTCCTTTTATGCTCCTCACCATGCGAACATGCATAAAATTACATCTTCCTCTTATTTGATGACTTAGGAATAAAACTAAAGTTCACCTTGTTAATCATATATCGATATGACTGATTCGGCATAATCTCGATATCTTTCTCTCCAGGCATTACAGAAAAAATCTTTCCATTGTAATCAATGTTAATTGAATTCCTTCTGGTTCCCTCCATTGACTTAAACACAAAAAGAATTCTGTGAGAGGAAAAAATCATACAAGGAAAATAACATAATAAAGGGGGAGTACCTTTGACATCTAATATCTTAGGTTTAATTATAATATCGTTACTGTAATTATAGGACTATAACCTATACTTATACATAACCTTAGGGACATCCCTAGACATATATTAGAAATATCTCTAGGGTTCTCACTATAGTTTTCACATCCTAGTTTCCAATGGTTAACTAAACCTTTCCTCTGATACCAACTGTAGAGACCCAAATCTTGACCTACATTGACATTACATTAATTTTGTGGAATACATAGTACATAACAAAAACAGACACACAAGGACTGTAATTGTTTAGTGTATTTGGAAACTCGGAATATAAAAATTTATTCTTGTTGAATGATCTTCAGCAACCCCAATAACGATCTTCCCATTTTTGTTTCCTTACCTAAAACCTTTCTCTATTTCCTGGGGAAAATAAAACATTAAAAGGGTGAGCTTAAATGCTCAGTAAATGAAAACATAGAGAACATAAAACAATCCATAAACATTTGGAAGCAAAAACATGAACATGAAATTTAACCATCAAAATCTTGAGCAAAGACATAAATTATGGATGTACGTAAGGCATATATCATAATGGAACATCAACCATGATAAAATATACTGGGAATAAAACATGTAATTGTGGAAACCATTCAGCACATGTTATTATTTCCATAGTAGCCAAGGCATTGCTGCCAAGACCATCTTAGTGGACAAAGTTCCTTTTCTGAATCGAGTTCACTCCTCGTTTCAGTCCTGTAATATTGAACTGGGATAACTTACCATTCCAGCCATTTCTATCTCATGAGATATAAATCTTTTCCCAATGCATTGGAGGGAGATATAGGTCCCACCCACCTCATAATGAAATTATTCTTACTTGTGCCACAAAATAAACATACATCATTTATAATAATCAAATAAATAAAATAGGTTTTATAAACATCGTCCCATCATCACATATTCCATATAAAACAAATGGATATCATTTCATAATAAGAAAATTCAAACCATGAAAATAATAGAGACATGATACTTGAAACATACACATTTGAAATAATGTCATCATAGATGAAAAATGGTTTTGATAAAACACTTGAAATTAATTCTTGAGGAAAATATCCTTTCTTCTTCAAAATCATTCTCTTTTCACAAAATGTCATGAAATTTTAAAAGAAAAGGATTCTGTTCAAAATTTTCATGAAATATTTTGGAGGAAGCTTCATGAAAATAAGGCTTTATAAAACCGTAAAAATATGTTCATGTCGTATAAGTTAAAAAAACAGTCTTCTCATACTTTTGATGGAAAAGTTAAATATTACCTCATAACGTAAAAAAAGAATGATTCATTACATACCATGTAGTAAAAGACAAAATGGGTAAAAAGGACATTACACATACATAAAAAAACTTTTAGAAATCATGGACTTGGATGATAACAATAACCCCAGCAAATACTTACAAATAAACAATCTCGGATAAGAATGATATTAGAATAATTATCCCTTACCTTAGGTCTGATGTGCTTCGTATGGATCCAAAACATCTATATAATGATTTAAATAATGTCATTAACTTATTATGTAATCATATTTATTATTATTATATCATATATGTTTCACTAATGACTTTATATTACCCGTTCTTTTGTAAATTCCATGTTAAAGTAGCGTTTTGGGTAAAATGATTTCATTTATCGTATGTGTTTCGACTTGTCGTTCTTGATATTATTACTTATATCCGGATTTACATATTTCCAGAAAGTAAAACATGATTTATATATAATATATATTCATCATATACATATATATAATAGATCGATAAAAGGAATGAAATACTCCGTTCATGGAGATGGTAGGTCGTACGAACACATGAACGATGTTCTCGTTTCCTTATTGAATTGAATGAAACTAAATAGATGACATACATATATATATATACATAAATCCAGTAGAATTATTATTTCATATATTTTATTATTATTCATTATATAAACTTTATGATCATTCATGTATGTTTAACATGGAGAACAAATCTCATCGCGTCGTGGAGACGGTAGTCCGTACGTACGCACGAGCGATGATATCATTCCCATAATTATTGAATAGAATTGGAGTGTATGGTATAATATATCAGAATTAGTATGATTTTATAATAACCATATATAGTTATTAATTACACCATTATACCCATCCATGTACAGTGTTGGTGGAAAAACAGATTACACCACGACGTGGAGACTGTATTCTGTACATACGCACGCACGGTGATTTCGTTTTCCATAGGATTGATAGAAGGTGAAATGGGGTTGTTTAATATTTATAAAAACACATTAGTATATTAGGGATACTTATGTTATTACTTCATAATTAATCAACTAAAGAAGAGGTAGAATAAGAAGAATGGAACTTGATGAAAATGGTAGAAGCTATTACCTCTTTCTCAAAGTTCCTCCTTTAAATTTTCTCATAGGGAACTAGAGTGGGTCTTTTGAGAAGACCAGTACCTCTATATGGTTTGTAGGGAAGTGGAGAAGTGAAATGGTCAGATTTTGGCCGAGCTTCAAGGCTCAAAATGGTGTGAGGAAGAGAGGACGGAGGTTCCCTTTTATAAGGGGGGATAGGGGCACCTTTGGAAATATAAGAAATATTAGTTTATATTAAATCTGAACCCCACATAAAAACCACCAAAAAAGACTCAATTCGAATATTAGATGATATATGGTTGTAATATCATCAAAAAATAAAAGTTAGACATGTAGGGAATTTATTTTAAACATTATCAACATGATTTATCTTCATTTAATCTGTTAATTTTTATTTGTGGTAATAAGATTCTAAATTTTAAATTGTTATAAATAATTACTTATGTGCTGTGAATTATCCAAGATTAGATAATTTATGACATTATAGACTATATAAATTTCAATTTATAATTATTTAATATTTTTGTGATTTTTCATAAATTTAATAATATGTTATTTTTATAAAATAACAATAGTTTCAATTTTGACACAATTCATTTATTTGAAATTTAATTAAATCCAAAAAAATGATATATTCAAAATAAAATATTTAATAGGTTCCTAACATGTCATATTATTCTATAAAATTAGTGTAGTACATTAAATAGTTAATATAATATTTATTATATTATTTTTAAATCCATTTATTTAGTATATATCTTAATAAAATAATTAGTACATCATTTTTGAATAATTAGTTAATATACTTATTTGTTGCATAAAAATTAAAAATAAAATCCTTTGATGAAGATAAATATAAAATCTTTAATAATAATAATTTTACTCGAATTTATCATCTTAAAATAACAACATGTAAATTGTAATCATTGTTAAATTATGAAGGTGACAACTTTGGAATCATTTAAAAAAATATTATAAGTGTCATGATCGCTTTTATAAGGCTCTGAATGGTCAAATATTCGACCACTGGACTATTATGGTGTAAATTTAAATGGAAAATAAGTTTTGGTCAGTATTTTGGTGCCTTTTATGGTCACTATTAATTTAATAAAAAATATATTCTTGATTTTTCAGTAGATAAACAATTTCTGCATCACTATTGTGTCACAATTAATGATAATTATTTAATCCCTAAAAATTATAAATAAATTAATGTGATGTATATAATTTTATTATATTTTTTGAGACTATTCATGTTCAAATATTATTGAAATTTATCACTAAATTAAAATTAATACACTTATAAGATTTAAGAGAGTGACATGTTGTCACTTTCATTGGTTTTAATAATAAAGAAATTATTTTCAAGGAAACAAGTCCATAAAATGAATCTATTACATCCTTTAAGTGATATGGGTCGACTTTTAGTCATCCAATATCATTTTTTCAGGTTTTAGGGTAATTTTATAATCTTATGTTTACCCTTAATTACCTGATTCACCTTTAACTAGGGTAAATAAAATTTACCGTAGTTACTATTCATAATGCCCAAAAATAAAAAGTAGCTTATTAACATAATTTGTAACCACTGATTCCAAATATGGAAACCATTTTTCCAAATTCAATACACAAAAGTTGTAGAAATTAAATTAATATTAATCCCGGTGTTGGAAGAAAACGGGTTTTTGGTTAAAACATTACAAAAGATTGAATTGATTTAACCTACGAATTCAATGTAAAGTCAATTCTAATGGCATAAATTATATTAAAAGGTAAAAATATATTCTATTTATACTTTAAAACCATTAAATATTATAATTTAACTATATAAATTATCTCAATGAAAAAATATGTTTTTAATTAAAAATTAGTGTATTTTTACTATTCATCAAAACATGAAAGTTATCAGAAAAGTATCAAAAATTTATCCAAAGTAAATTTGTATATCATGATTCGAAATAAGAATTTTATTTTGTAAAATTGAACTTATAAACGTGTCATAAACAAGATTTAATGTGGGTGCACCATCAAAAGGTGGAAAAACTGCATTTTTTGAAAAATACTTATTTTACCCGAAAAATTTATTTTGTTCTCTTAAAATGTTCTAGAAATTATTTATGATGAATAATAATGTTATAAAATTAAAAATTTAGTCAATATTATTCATAACGTCTAGTCCATAATAATATAATAACAATATATCATTGTTTAGTGAAACCCGGTATTGCGTACAACACACGCTATCGGGGAAGGTCGTGATTGCATGTAATGCAAGCCAAGTTAGGGTTCCGTGTAGTGCAAGACTCCTTTGTTGTTTTGTATAACATAATCCAATCATATTTCATTAATACATTGAATATATATATATATATACATATATACACTCAATGTTGCGAACTTGAAATTGTGTGTAACAAGATCCAAGAATAGTGTTGCGTATACTGCAACCTAATAGGGTGTTGTGTATAGTACAAGCTAATGTTGGTGTAGTGTATAATCAAAGGAATTAAAAAGAATATATCTCATAAAATCTCGGGGTGTTACATCCATAATGATTTATTCCTCGTGAACTACCAAGATTTATTTAATGACTCATGATTTTGGTATATGTTAAATGTGTTAGGTTTATTTTCAAAAGTTATTTTCCTGTTTTTACATAATTAAGTTTATATTTTGTAAAAAAAATCCATGCTTCCACTTATTGAAAATTTAGGCTCAGATCTTTTCATGTTTCTTTTCCTTTTGGAATTGAAGAATGGTTTTAAGTAAGATGTGTCTAAAATGGGTTCTAGTTTTAACGGATAAAGGTGAATATGATGTAGATTTTTTGTAAACTAGTTGTTTTTGTTTTCTAGTTTCCAATGGCCCTAAACTAACATGGTATTTGGGTGTCTATTTTTTTCATGTATTATTTATTTCGAAATACTATTGTAATTTCAATGTAGATCAGACTTGGGTTATTAAAATTGGTATCCGAGCGATGGTTTAGTTATCTATTGGGAACTAGGATGAGATATCTTTAGTGAGATCCCTATAGATATTTGTAAGTAATGTCTAGTTATGTCCCGAAGGTTGAGTCTAAAAACGAGGTACAGTAATAGAATTTTGGTAATGATCATAAATATCCTTCGATTAATCATATGATGTTAGATATTTAATGTACACCCACTTGATTATGTTGTTTTCCTAGATAGAATTTTTCCTCTGACACTATTATTTTTGGGTTTTAGACATTGGACAGATCCCAAAGGAACTATTTTAATGATCCATGCTCTGGGAAATGACATGATTGTCTTCCTGAATAACCAAATTTTATGGTAAATTGAATGAAAAATATAATTTCTATACTTATAGAAGCTATGAATCATTCTGGACATACAAATAAGAAGAGAAGAGAATAAAATTATGTTGAGTCCTTTGTGAGGCAACATCTACCTTGTTTTAGTGGGTCTTACGATCCACTTGTTGCTGAATATATAATAAGTACCATTGAAAATAAATTTTTTATCCTTTGATATGATAACATGAAGAAGTAATTTTGGTTGTTTATCATTTCAAAGCAGAACTATACAAGTGGTGGAATCTAATAAAGAATACAACGTATCCAAATGAAATTGAATCCATGGGATGAGATGAGTTCAAGATATTATTTTTCAATAAGTACATTCCTCGCGTTCTTTGAAGAATGTTGGAAAATGAGTTCTTTGAGCATACACAATTCGATGATGAATCAGTCAGTACAAATGAGAAAAATTTTACAAGACATGTAGGTTATTCTTTTTTCCATATCATTCAACCTGAAAGTAATATTGATCAATTCTTCTGTGGCTTAAAACCAATTTTTCAAATGGAACTGTCTTTAAGAGACATTAGTAGCTATAAATAGATTGTGTGTTATGCCATCTCAGAAGAAATGAATCCTGGTGTTTCATATCAATCTCATGGTTTTTGTAAAAATCTAAATATGGAGTTCAAGAGAAAATCTCCAATAGATGGTGAAAAGAAGACGAAGGTTTCGTTATTCTCAAGGTGTGGAAAGAAACATGTTGTAGACTGTATTATGGGGACTACAAAAATAATTATTTTGGAAAATATGTTCATCGAGTTGTGGAGTTGCACGGTAATGGGAAAATGGTTCCTAATGATATGAATAGTTAAAAGTATATAGAGAACTCACAACCCAGATTTCAATGATACATGTGTAAAGAAATGGGTAATTATGCAAACAAATGACTTATCCAAGGGTTATGGGTGATTATCAATGTTAATGGCCTATTAAGGCCAAAGGAATCCGAAAATCACATGTGATCACTATTGGCGATGTTGAGTGTGACAACAATATGGTGAAATGATTATGTTTTTATGTAATTGGATTCCAAAATAGTTTTGTAAAATCTATTTTATAGTATTATGGAATATTATAATATCAATTTATTGGTCCACTGTGGTTTTACATATGTATATGGTACTAGTAACCATGATAAGTGATTGAAAATGTCTATGAAAGCACCTGATGTGCACATAATTAATGGATAAGGATATAATGATATGATTGATAGTATTATTAACCTCATGAATTATATATGGTAAAATTGATATCATGGTCTGAGTGTATACAAGTTTTGGCATTTTTTGAAGTGTGGAATGAGTTAATTTTGTTAGAATTAATTTTTTCACTACGATTCTACCTTAATTCATGTTATTATCAAATTTATAGAGAATACATGATTATGGTATTATATCATTTTTTTGAGATATATGGGTTGACCTATCATTCTATCGCATGATTTACTAACACATCAATAATGATAAATTCAACATTATTTCGTTAAATAAGAGATGATGTGGAAATTGTTCATGGAACAAACAAAGGTGAGATTGTACAAAAAATCATTTAAGTATTTATTCTCCTAAAAAATTCACCAACTATAGGAATATGATATTGAAAAACAAAAATTTCATCATGGCACCTTCTTATCTGATGAATCATATTGTACCTTAAATAATCACAGATTTAGGGATTTTTGGTTGCTAATATTCTCCTAAAATTATAATCTATCACTATCTATCAGAACACGATGGTTATAATTTTCTTCCATATCCTGATTTTCACTTCCCACAAATGTTCTTCTATGTGGAAAACCATTGATGATCTACGTTGGGTAACAATTATGTTTTTATATTTCCTTTTAAATGTGAATTTTTAGTATTCTATTTTACGATGTGGGTTTCTATAAAAGAAACAATCAAGTAGTAAAACATTAATAACCCCAATGAATTTTGAGGGTGAAATTAATTTTAAGGGGGTAAGAATGTAAAACCAAGAAATTTTATAAGATATATTCCTTTTAATTTCATTTATTCCTTTTGTTATACACTATAAAAACATTACATTGCTCAATATGCAATACCATATTTGCTTTCAATATACGCAACACTATTCTATGATTGTTTTACACACAATTTCTTGTTATTTTTATATAATTCAAATCACCCAAGTCCTAGTATAAGACATAACTAAATATTATAATCTAGTCATTATAATGGGGGGTATGAATAGTATTAACTTCTTTCTAAAAAACCATTTAAATGAAAATATGTGAGTTTTTAAAATAACAAAAAAAATTATTTATGGATTTTATTAGTGAAATATATATATATATAATATATTAAATGTTATATTTTAAATTCATCTTATATTTTTTAATAGATATGATATAATAAAAAATTCATATTTTCAAATAAAAGAATTATTTTTCAATGAAATATACAATTTTTATACCATTTAATAAAGAACACTTTTTAAATAATGTTTTGAACAATTTTATAATTTATATTTTACATGATAATCTTCTTATTTATAATTTTTTAAATCAATATTTACCTTGATTGAATTTTTTTATTTTTCTAATGAAAATCATATTTCAATGAATATTGAAAAACACTACATTTTAATTCAAAACTGCCTTTTTGTCTATTTTATTTATATAGTTAGAATAAATTTTTAATTTTTTTCATAGTTTAATTGGATTATTTTTTTATCATATAATATAATTTTGTTCATTGGATGTAATTTCACATTGAAATTATATATAAACACATATCGATATTTTGATGGTTTTTACTTTTAAAAAAAATACATTTTCTCATTTTAACAGCTTGAATTTATTTTAAATTAATGACTAAAACTTATATGTTCTAAAATTTTGAAAAATGGAATCAATATTTGTAATCATTGGTTTTAAATTATTTTAATAGGAATTTTTTTTGATATTTTGAATAATAATTGTGATAATTTTTATTTAACGTAGTTAAATGTAATTCATGTAAATTATGTAATAAAACAATATGATAATGATAATAAAATTCCCCTAACGTATTCCAAAATCCTATTGGATGAATAAAAGTATACTAATAACATCTAGGGGTCGTAATTGATTCAATTAATGAAATTGTTTCCTAGAAAGATATTTAATTATAATTAAATCAAAAGAATGTGACCAAATATCACTCTCTTATCTCTTATAAGTATAATAATTTTAATGTAGTGATAAACATGATAATACTTAAAAAATAAATATCCTCCAAAAATATAATTAAATTATAAACATCATTTGAATCTATTTATAATTTTTATAGATTAAATAATTACAGTTAATGAATACACAATTGTGATGTATAAATTATTTTATTCATAAAAATATACAATAAAGGGTTCTAAAAACATTAAAAGGAATATAATACTAACTAATTAATATAGTCCACATATTTTATAGGTTATTATGACATGTTAGGAGTGTATATTTTTTGAATTTATCTTTTTAGGGTTTTTATTTAATGTTAAATAAATAAATAGTGTCAAAATTGACACTATTGATATTTTATAAATTTATCATATTATTTATTTATGTAAAAATCACAAATCTTTTTTTTAATTACATAATGTAAATAAAAGGGTCTAAAATTCCATAAATAATTCAGTTATGGTAAATTGATAACACATAAGAAAATATTTATACCCATTTAATATTTAGAATATTACTACTATAATTAAAATGAAAAAGATTAGATTAGGACAACTAAAAATGAGAAGGTCTAAAATAAAAACAAAAAATTTCTATATTTTTTTGGTTTATAGGATTTCTACCTGTCATCATATTATTTATAAATAATCCACATTGGAGTAATTTTAATTTAAGAATTAATTTATATTAATTTAATAGTTTTGGTATTTCTAAAAGTGCCCCTACCCACTCTTATAAAAGGAAACTTCTCCATATCTTTTAATCAAACCTCTAAATAACTTTGTCTCATACTAACCATACCTATTTACTCTCCCAAATTCCCTCACTTCATCATATAGGCCACACATTGATCATTAATTCCTCCTATGGATGATTTTTTGGCAAATTAGAATAGGAGACTCTAAAAAGGAGGTAACTGTTGTATAACATCTTTCAAAATTTGTTTCTTATTCCACATAATCTTCCTATGTTTTTTCCATAATAAACTAATAAATACAATATCCTATACATTATGAGATTTTATTATAATTATGGGAAATCATTATACCTCCTTTTATTCGTCCTACGAATAACAATATCACTATATGTGGGTGCGTATGGCTTACCGTCTCTATGTCATGGTGTAATTTTTTATTCAAAAAATAAAAAATTCGGATGTGTATAATGATGATTATAATGGAGGTAAATAATTAATATAACTTGATAATTATTATTTAAAATTAATATACCATCCAATTCTATACCATTAAACCATTATGTGAATCATACCGTTGCATGTGCGTACGTATGACCTACAATCTCCACAATGTGATGTGATTCGTTCTACATGATCATTACTGAACCACAAATATATATAATGAATGGAATTAATAAAATAATATATATATATTATTCAAATATAATTACTTAAATTTTACAACTATAATTAAATAAGTGGAATATGATCTTATCTGACAAAACATGCATAAGAACATAATGCTGTTAATTCATGATTAACAGGTGCCAATGAAATGTTACTGTGAAATGGATAAAAATATGATCATATATAATATCATAAAATATATATGATTAAATAATTATACTATAAGATTTTTTAAATCATTATAATACAGTTTCAGATACATATAAATCATATCTGACCTACGGTACGGAATAATTTTTCAATCTCATTTTTATCTAAGATTGTTTATACATAAGTATTTACTAGTGGTATATTTATCATCCATGTCCATGTTTTCTATAAATGAAATAGTAAAATGTTTAATTTTATTATTCTTATGTTTATTTTAATTTTTAACCATTTTTTACTTTTAATACAAGGTTTGGGAGAATCATTTTTTCCATTACCCTGATATGTACATTTGACATTCCCGGAAAAGTAAGAGGAAATGGTTTATTTATATTATACAGAATGAATAGATTTTTACATATTAATAATGCCATATTTACCCCAATATTCCTTTACAAAATTTAATGTCTATTTTCAACTAAAATTTTTTATTTTTAAATTTCACGGCTTTTTTATTAAAAAAATGTTTTTAAAGATGAAATGTTATTTTTCTCAATAATTAAGATCAAATTTTTTATGAAAAATATTTTCCTTCTATGATGATTCTATTTAAAAAGGGTTATATTTCAATTCCAATTATAAAAATGATTTCATTATGTTAATGATGGAATGATATTTTATATGGATTATGATATGATGGAATGATGTTTATGAAACCCATTTTATTTCATGGGTTATTCTATGATGAATGATTTATTTATTTGTGGAACATGTAAAAATGATTTCTTTATGAGATGTGTGGGATCACTATCAACCTCAAATTAATTGAGTAAGGATTTATATCTAATGATATAGACATGAAAAGATTTAATAGTAAATTCAGTTTAGTAATAAATTCCAAAAATGACATGTAAATTCGGATGAGTAATACAAGGCTAGAATGACATTTAAATCCAGTTCAGTAATGGTCATTTTCCACAATAATGATTATGGCAGTAATTTTCTGGCCCAATATTTAAATCATATTATATACTTGTTTATTTTACAAAATTCAATGTTTTATTCCAATTATATTTTCTGATTGTTCAGGAATCCATAATGATTTTTTCCTCATGAACTACCAGGATTTATTTCACAAATCATGATTTTGGTATATATTAAATTTGGAATTATTTTTCAAGAGTTATATTCATGATTTTAAATTCATATATTTATGTTTTGTTATATATTTTCCATGATTATCCTTTTTATGAATTTGAACTCATACCTTTTCATGTTTTTACATCATATTTGAAGAAGAATATTATGTAAGATGTGTCAAAAGGGGTTCTAGTTATAAAGGATAAAGCATGAGATGATGCAGATGTTTTATAAACCAATTGTTTATGATTTCCAGTTTTCAACGGCACTAAACTAATATTTTTTTGGGGAATCAGTTTGTTTCATGCATTAAGTGTTCCACAAAAGTAAATTAATGTACATTTACGCCAATATTAGGTGTTTATAGATGGGCTGTGTCACAATAATATATGTGTGATTCAACTATTTCATGCAATACATATATTTACATTCAATTCAAATGGGTTCACTATAAAAATTATAACATGGGAATATCTCATGAATGGTTTTGGAGAATATGTAAACCTATTTCATTTAGATAATAAAGAGAACCCTTGGAACATTACTAATAAAGATGAAACCCACTTATGGAACATAAGGATGGGTTAAATCAATAAACAATATAAGGAAAATATATATAAGATTAGTATAGTTGTAGATATATCCCATATATAGTGTGAATGGGAAATTACATGTGATGACTTCATTCAAGAGAAGTTGGTCTATAGTTCATATTGTCCAAAGAAGATAAGTGCATAAAATCTTATTGATCAATTTTATATAGATGTATGTTGTTAGATAAATGTTGTAGGAACACATAGAGAATGGTAATTAATTTTTTTCATTGATGATTATAGCATAATGGCTTGTGTGATGGTTATTCGAAGGAAACAACAAGTGTTTGGTTGCAAGAAAACATATCACCGAATAGACAAATTTGATACTGGAGAGACATTCAATGTTCTAACAATGGTGGAGAATATGCATCAATGTTGTTTTAAAAATACATGAAGACACATAGGACACAACAGGAGGTGTATGCTCTAAGAACTCCATAGAAAAATGGAGTTGTTGAGCACCAAAATCTACATGTGAACAGTATTCCCATAACTATGCTGATTGGGGGGAATATCTCGTTCCATTACTGGAAAGATTCTATTCAAGTTTTAGTTTATATTTCAACTAAATAGGGAATTATATGGGAGAAACCAGGAAAACCTATGAGTTATGAAATGGAAGGAATCCCTCTTTAAAGTATTTTTGCATCATCAGAAGAAAATGACTTATCCAAAACAATGAATGAAATAAAGGAATGTATGGTGACACTGCAGATGAAGGAATATATCATAGATAATAAATGAATATTAAATCCTAAAAATGTTTCAGTAAATATATTTAAAAAATTGTGTAAATAAGTGATGTGAATACCTTTAAAAAAACCACAAATGTCTCAAATAATTCTTAAGACGATGTGATAGATGGTGAAAAAGAATGTGTATATTGAATAGATCTAAATACAAAAGTAGGAGAATCATGAAAATCATCTATGAGATATATCATGATGTTGACTCAGAAGAAGAATTATAAGAAGACATAATGGCTGAAAAAATATCATCGGAACCTCACAAGTTAAATAAAATATCATAAATTGATCAATCTAACATCCATGGAGATTGGACAGATCCCATGTAGACAATGATAATGAGTAATAGTGCTCAATATGCCTTATTTTCAATTATGGAACAATATTATTGGAATATGCTTCAAATGAAAAATATTTGGTAAAGTTTATAAATGTAGAATTGGATCAGATAAATGAGAACCAAGCATGGGATCGGGTTGTCAGACTTGAAACCCAAAATGTGATTAGTACATAGTGTATTTTGAAAACTAAATTTCACGAGCATTGAATTGTGATAATATATAAGGCACAACTGGTTTGTAATGTATATTCAAAGAATGAAGGAGTTTATGTTGATGAATCATTTTATATGGTGGCAAGACTATAGTTAATATGGCTATTTTATTCTATGTAAATTTAATGAGGATACAGACTCTATCCAATGGATGTCAATACAACATTTTTATAAATGGTGTTCATGAATAATTGGTCTATATTGAACAAGTAGTGGGATTTCATCTTGGTAATGAAGAAATGAAGGTTTTTATATTAAATAAGGCTATATATGGTTTGACAAAGGCACCATAGGCATGGTACACTCGAATAGATACTTTTATGAAGAAGATAAAATTTAAAATATGAGGAATGGATTTCATAATTTATGTGAAGAATTATCATATTGATTAATTCTTGTTTCCAGTGTATGTAGATGATATTATATTTATTATAAGTAGGTAGGGATTAGTGGAGTAATTCTACAATCACATGAACATAGAATATGAAATTTCTATGATTTGTGAAATCACATACTTTTTGGGGTTGTAATTTATTTAGAAGAAATATTACACTTTTATTTCCTATGAAAATTATTCAAGAGAGTTGGTGAGGAAATTACATATCAATTAATCCAAAAAAAATTCAACTTAGATTGTGGTTGGTACTAAACATGAAAATAATGAGGATGGTATATTTGTAGATCCCACACTATATAGAATAATGATTGGAAGCATTTTGGACTTAATTACAACATGAAGTGATTTTTTTTTGCAACTTGCTTAGTATACTATGATAAAATTAATATTAATGAAGAACACAAGGTAGAAATGAAAATAAACATGAGAAACATTCAAGGAATTCACAGCTATCACATATACAATTCTGCAGAAGGAGATAGTGAACTGTCACCATCTTCCAATGCAGACTCGGATTGAGATGTTGTTGATATAATTTCCACATGTGTTGGAGCATTATATAATGGAATAAAATGGGTGGGTTGAATGAGTAAGAAATAGAAATGTACTTCTCTTAGTATTGTTGAATATGAGTATATCTCCTCTATATTGTCTTTGACTTAGCTATTATGGATGAAACAATAACTGACTAATATTTTTAATGAGATGAAACAACCAACGGTGATTAACTTTGATAACAAGAGAGATATTGATCTTAGGAAGAATCATGTTAACCATTCTCATACAAAACACTTTGAAATTAAATATCACTTCATAAAAAAATAGAAAATGCATGATTACAATAGATCATGTTGGAACTAATGATCTAGTGGAAAACATACTGACTTATACCTTATCTGCACATGTGTTTGATAACCATTCGTTGAACCTTGATGTTGAACCACCTACCAGTACATGAGGAGGTTATGAAGGTTACTCTCTCCCAATTGTATTAATAGTTTTAATATATTTTTGTATGTGATATAGGATTATTGGGTAAATAAAATCCAGGTGGAGTGTTTATTTGGCCCTACTATATTCCAATATTTGTCTTTAGTTTTATTTCCAATCATGGAGAATGGATAAATTCAGCATTATTAAATAGAATAATGGAATATAGAGAATGGATATGAATGAATGTTAGTATAGTTACAAGAGAAATTCATTGAGTTATAATGGGAGAGTACGATAATGAATATAACAAATCAATGTTATGAAATAACTATTTGAGATTACCTGGAAAACATTAAATAATTCCATGTCATGAGAATCAAATTATTATTTATCCTTTTTTTCAAAAATGTTAATTTCTCACCTAGACTAAGAGTGTTGTTACTAGGTGTTTTCTTAATAATCTGGATTGGATTTTTGTAGCTTATTCATTAAATTTATCTGTAGATTTCCCACAAAATGAACGGGGGATACTGTTTGAACCAATGTTTTTCATTGCTAAAAATGGAGTGTGGTTTGCATTTGTTTTTAATCCTCTCTGGTTTCATCAATTAGTCTACAAGAAATGTTGCCTTATGATTGTGTCTAAAATCTGTAATGATGGTGGCATTGTTTCCTAGTGTTATCTAAATTTTTTAGCCTCTATATCTAGATTTTGATTTTGGAAAAAGAAGAGTTTCATAAAAGTAATAGAAATGTGAACTACATTACAAGGACAATTCATGAATAATGAAATATTGTGAATGTAATGGAATACCATGGAACATTTGTGAGAACAGTTCATATCATGAAAAATGGTTTGCAGTGAAGTCTTGCGGTTCATGGGAAGGCTCGTAGTATGCGAAAGAAAAAATATTATGTGGTATGTCATTTTTTGAATGAAAATATGGAGGATAGGTTTTCGGAAGAGATGATTCATGAGATAGAGTTTCATTGCTGAAAATGAGGTGTATATTAGTTAACAGAATAGTTCGACCATCATGAAGGGATGAGTGATGGTATGCAGACTGCATTGGGAAATGGTTCCCAATAGATGCACGTTAAAAAGTGAAGGTGTTCTCGTATCAAATATTTGGTAAATCTCATATTAGCAGATTATGTAGATTTATTGACCTATATAAGGAGTGTTAATAACATTATTAATAGGTAAAGATATTTTTATTATAGTAATTAATCACTCTGGGAATTCGACTATATTTGTAAGAGGTTCGTGTGGAAGTAATTTTTTCGGAATGGTTTTTTGTATTCTGCAAAGGGACGACAGGTCTGCATAAGGGAACCTGTATATGGAGGAATAACTCTATCAGTGGTGCTCTTAGAGTACATAGATAAAGTGGGGAAGTATGGAGACTAAGGCAGTATGGAAAGAAAGAATGTATGTGAATTCAATTTATGAAGGTGGTGCGTGGTCATAGTTTGTTGAGCCAGTATGTGGAGGAGGTTCGCAGAGGTGGTATGTAGAGCATTATTGTACATTGAGCAATAAGTCCAGTTTAGTGAGGACATGTTCACAAATGAACAATACAAAAAATAGAATATATATATATATGGGAAAAAATGACATCAATAGATAAACTATCTATAATTAAATATTCATGATATAATTCCAACCCATTGAACTGACCTTCAATTTTAAAAAATGAGACTAGATTCTTCCCAACGCAGTGTGAAAGTGGGATTCAACAAAGGTGATCCAATTGAATCTATGTATTATCCCTAAAACATATTAAAGGTACTGCACCTAAGATAGACTGATTATGATAAACTTTTTTAATATAAAACTAGTGAATATTAGTGGAATTTAGTATAACAAACAAACCTATTGGTGTATGCACCTTGGACATAGCCCTTAGAGGTGAACCCATTAAAATTGTTGTTTCATTGATTTTCATGTGATTTTTTATTTTCAGCACTGTCTCTTAAAACAATTTTAACATGTTCCTACCATAATGGGAACAAGATCCATCATATTAAAAGAAATATTTGACACCCTGATTCACCCCTCCACTCTCATGTTGTTTTGGGGTCACTTAGATATATCCCCAAGGTTATTGGGTAATGATGACTGAGATATCTTGATATTGGATAATCATATTAATATATAGTAATTATCTGTTTGTTTGATTCTATTAAAAAATATTATAATTAATAGGGTAGGTTATTCCATTATAAGGGTGCTTGAAATAGTGAAATGAATACGATATACCATGTAACCGTAATTATTATTATTTACCATTTTGTTTTATTACCTTATATTTTTTGAAATTATTTAGTAAATGAAGTTGATTTCATTATTGTGTAAGTGATTATTTGAGTGAAAAATTTAAAATGTTAAAATATAAAATTTCTGAAGGATTTTTGTTTCTTTTAAACTAATTAGTTACCCTAGTTTTTTGGATCATAATTAAAATCATTCACACCAATGTGAAAGAAAATTCAATGACCTAAGAGATAAAAATGAAACTGATAAAATACTCTCAAATATCCAATGTATTACTTAATATAAAAAGTAAGACACCAAACCACCACCCAAACCACCCTCCCACAAGTTGAAGGGGAAACACCAATATCTAATATAATGGAGGGTTAACCCAAAAGTCCAATGGATAACTACCGACAATGTGATTGGGAGATAATGAATAACAGAACCGAAAAAGATACTAAAACAACCCAATAAGAACCATGGACAAATACACCACGCACTGATTAATAAAATAATCTAGAACACCTAACAAAAGATCTCAATGTTGATTGGATTAAAAATCATCATCATATGAGGAGTTGACGATGGATAAAAGTTTAACATCCACTATAGGAAATATAGTTTCATATAACTAGATGTATTTCTTGTGGTAGATAGTATATTATTTTTATTATTTTTTTAACTTCATATAAAATCATTCATAGATTCATTCAAATTATATAGAACTCATTTTTCATTTTTAAAATTTTTCTAACCAGTATATAAAATATTTTATCTATCTCTAAATTCCATCAGTGTTTTCAATTACAGTAATGGAACAACTAGTTTTTAAATATCATGAGTATTAGATTTGAGGGGAGGCTTCTGATGAAAATACCTCGCTCACACTAACATTAGACTTTAATTTGATTAAATAACAGTGGATTATATAGTATTTTAGTAATCCTTACACTTCCTCAATTTCAACATAATTTCCACTATATTAATCACAAAAATATCACCCTAATGAGAAGTGTTAGTATCTTAATTTATTTGATCATTCGGTTTGGATGCATAGGATATATGGTAGAAATCTACTGAAAAAAGAATCATTCATCTGATATCCATTCAATTTAAAAGATCTATCATGTTCCATATTATCAATAATTAGAGATAACACATTCTGAGAAAGTGGAATTTTAGAATAATTAGACGCTCAAACTCCATGATGTTTAATTGAATCACTATAATATTAAAAAATTATGTGTAGAATATTCTAGTGGAGAACAATCTTCAATATTCTACCTAGTAAAACTAATTAATGGGATATCAAATTAATCCCCTATTGATCATTAATATGATTTTTTTTGGTAAAATAACACATTTTTAATTCATATTATCACCAAAATTAAATGATCCTTACCCTGTTTCGGGAAATCACTAACATGAGTTAACATATATCCACTCAAGGACTTATATCTATATTTTATGTGTATTTTAATATTAATCTCTTCCCTTGTTCTATATAATAATGAAACTTTTATTTTTGACTACTACACTATTTCTTAATGTTTTAAATTCTTTTTATGTAATATTGTGATTAAGGAATACCTATTTTGATCAACGTATCCCCATATACATAACTTGTATTAGGATATTTTCACATTTACATGAATGAATCTAAGTCTTCTTTGGCTTTCCCTTTAGAGAATTTCATTTTTTGATGGTCATCATATAATTTCCATGTAGCATACATCATGAACAAAATTACATAATAAATTCATAATAAATATATTTCAAACTCCATGTGTGCTAATAATGAGTATCAATTAATCATTTAAAAGGATTTAAAAAATCCTCACAACATTAACCATTGGTTCTATTAGATGATTCATTTTGATAGTGATTTTGATTTCTTATATGAATGAATCCACCAGTTATAATATAAATTCAACAATTGGACGATATTATCGAAAAAGAACAATACTATGGGGACATATCCAATCTGATGCATAGAGTTCTGATATTTATTCAAATTCATTATCCAACCCATTATAAATGAATGATTATTTTAAAAAACCATATATTCTCTAGAAAATTCCCAATTTATGATCATTCAATATTTGAATAAGAATACAAATTTGTCTTATATCAATATTAATAGAAATATTTTATTTATTTATTCCTAATTCAAAATTAATATTCATTTAATATTAGAAATTAGTTGATGATCAATAGAAAATTTTGGAATCAACATGAAATCATGAAATTCAGTAGCTCGATTGAACTCATTATAAAGACGATGATGACTATCTAAACCTATATAAATTAGAACAGAATAGGGCCCATGATGACATGATCAATTAGTGGGAGATCATAAGTGTGTATTAATTGGGAATATGATAATTTTTTATAGTGAAACCATGTAGATCCATTGGGTTCCTCCATCAACTCCCTCAAATCATGAAGGAGTGGGAGTAGTAGTCTTCTTTGATCCAAGGTTTTTTTCGATGATAATGGGCCATTCATTGTCTTTTTTAAATACTTTACAAAGTTTAATTTTTGAATCCTATATTTTCACCTAATTTTAATGAATTTAAAGATGTGTAATAACTCTTTAAGGATAATTACTCTATTATGTTAACACATCTAGAGGTAAATAATTATTTCCTAAATGAAATATGAGATTAAATTTATCAATCTATATTTGTAGAATAACTTTACATTGTGCATGTAGGTGAACTCATTTATAATAAAATATTTTTTCTAATTATCATAAAAACTAAAACAAAAAGTTCATTGGAATTTTGGGTTATGAAATATTTCCAATATAAAATGGAATTAGGGGTTGATTATGTATAGACTATTATAGACGGTATTGTTGTAGGGTATATATTAATTTAGTGGATATGATATTGATACTAAAAAGAAATCAGGGATACCAGTTGCTAGTCATATTTTTATGAATGTGTTTTTGAACACTCTAATGGATTCCAAGTTACTTATATAATAGATATCTATTTTTAATTTATTTTTTCCATAGAGGTATAAAGATGAATTGAGTAAGAAGGAATAAATAGGAAAATATCCTTCTAAATCTAGAATATTAAATAATCAATGTTTGATTTTGGTATTTTTTGGATGTATTAAATAATTTAACACATGTTATAAATTTTTTTACCCTTGCAAGAGTGAGGAATTTTCTAGGGTTAAATAAAAATTAGTAAGAAGAAATTGCATCTAATAAAGAATATATTTTCAATTGTGGAATTATGAATTAGATTTTATTGTTGACCCTTAATTCAAAATTAATATTTTTTATTTGTATTGATTTTAACAGTACATTAGGATTTATTAACTCATGAATTTAACAATTGTGAGGAAATTCATTGAAATTTTGAAAGTGCTGATATGGATTTTGTTGAAATTAATGAAACCCATAACTATAAGGATTAAAATTAGTCTTGGTGAAATGAAATCGGGGAATAGTCCATAAAGAAAAACGAAAGTAATTGGTTTAAAATTTATTCTTGTACAAAATATATTATGAAGAAATATACAGAGTGTTTGGGGAGATTATGGAAATGCTATCAGTTTGATAAATTTATAAATTTTCCTCATGATTATAAAAGTATTATCAATGGTCATTATGATATATACAATTGTATGAATAGAGTTAAAAATTTTAATTTTAATGGGAAGGATAATTATACCAAAACATGTATAATGATATGTATGAATTGTATAAATCAGAATGATCAGAATCAAAATTGTGTATCACGGTTATTTAATAATAATTTGGATGATTTTTGACCATTAAATGAAGTGGTCACATGTACATTACCTATTTAATATAATTATATATATGTATTGTTTGATTCTATATATTTTCATTCTTTTATTTCTTGGAATTTTAGTACCCAAATGGTATTATCTTCTTATGAAATTAAAATATAATTTTTGTTAAAAATCATGGATGTGGTATGAAATAATTTTCATTTGTTGGAATCATCCTATAGATATCCATGGATTGATAATTCCAAAAAATATTTTTTCATACAAATTTTAATGAATGAAATTATTTTTGGTATGTATTTGATTTTTATTTGTCATACTATGAAATAATATTGATCTAAATATGTCAAATTCATTTTTGAGATATGTTTGAATTTTTATATACAAAGGTGCTTAGGACAATCATAAGATATAAAAAAGATATGAAATTGATTATGATAAAGGTTTAGTGTTTTCTGGAATATTTTATTAAAATGAATGGATTTATTCATATTTTTGACCTTCTAATTGTAAATTATTATTTTGACGCATTTTCAGATGATATGATTATTTTTTTTCCTATTAAGGTTATTAAATTCACCATTGGATTTGAGTCTGATTATAATAAGTACATTAAACATCATAATTAAATTGATTTAGTTAAGGAATTGGACTTGAAAACTAAATTTAAAAAATTAAACAATTAGATTTTTATTCACCCAAGAATATCTCCTTGTGTGAATCCATATTTTGTATTAAGAAGTAATATTTATTTATGTGTATTTAAATTGATTATATATAGCATAGTAATAATATAATAATGAAAAAATATATCATTCCTTATATGAATGAATTTTTTCATCATCCCTATGGAGCTCAATATTTTTTGAAAATTAACCATGCTCTATATATCATCAATTAATGGTATTGGAGGATTATATTCAATGGAATGTATTTTGAAATATCTTTGGCGATTATGAATTTTTTGTTATTCCCTTTGTTTTATCGGATTCTCTCAATGTTTTGGTAGATAAATATATATTTAGTTTTTTTCTGTATTTTATAAAACATATAGTGGTATAAATATATTATATTCTATTATATTCAAAATGATATGAGGATTTTGAGATGTATCAAAAAAATTTCTACAGACCATTAAATAAATTTTGTTATCTAGAAAAATAGTAAATGTGAATTTTGGTTGCAATTTATTTTCTTCATTGGAATAGTAAAACAATATAATGTATAACCATTAGTCTTTCAAGAACTAACGTAATATTTTAGTGGTCAATATATATTATAGTCTCAATGATTTTAAATTTTCTTGGATGATATTATTATTATTAATTGTTAATTTAAAACATATATTTGTCATTTAACACACTAACCAATTTAACATAAAAATGGAGTTAGATAAATTGTTTCAAAGGAATGTGATGAATGTTTTTAGGAACAAAAATATATATGATAATTATTTGGTATTGGAAATACCATCAATATATGGTAAATTTGGTATTTATAGTAATTCTTCCTTAATGGGATATTGTAATGTTTTAATGATAATGATTTGGAAATTTATTATGCATTGTGATAGTTGAAGAATCAAGAGTAAAATTATAAAATGCATGATATTTAACGTATGTAGATTAATTTTTATTTAAATATTTTGTTTCATAATTTATATGGGGAAACATTTAATATATATATATATATACTAATGATAAAAATTTATTTAATATATTAAATCCAAAATATATTTACCTGATGTAGATAAGATGGTTTGAGGTGGTAATGGATTATGATTAGACAACTAACTATCATCCAAGAAATGAAAAAAATATTTAAGTTTCTCTGAGGAATGAGAATTATAAATCATGAACTGTGATACATTTGAAACCTAATCATATAGTAAATGACTTAATAAAACCAGAACATGAGGTTTTCTCTAAAAACATCGTTAATTTTGGTTCATTAATTAGTACATCCACCCTTATTAGAAAAAGTTAATATTCACATAAAGAAGATAATTGATTATAAAGAAATTTTTAACAAGATATTTAAAGAAAAATTAATGAAATAAATATTTATATGGATAATGTTATATTATTTAGAAATAGGTTATGTGTACCGAGTGACACTAAATTGAGAAAAAAATTATTATGTGAGGCTCACAACACTGTACATTATATTAATCTTGGAAGAACTAATATATATATAGATCATTGATACTTTGAAAATACAGAATTCAAATGGGAATATATATTCACTTATTTCTTGGTGGAATTTTTAAATAAATATTGAGGTAATAATAAAATATGTGTTATTATTGACTGATTGGAAAAATATTTTCATTTTATTACTATTCCTATTGAAATTAAATTGGATTAGATTTATTTAAATTGTGATAATGGTTAAAAAACTAAATATAGTTATTCTATATATTCTATATGATGGTGATCCAATATTTACATCAAATTTTAGGAATGTGCTTCTGAACTGATATGGTACTGATGTTTTTTAGAACATATTTTCATTCTCAGTAAGATGTAAAATTAGAATGAACAATGAAAACAATAAAGGATATTATATAAGATATCCTAATTTATTATCATGTGGTTTAGGACTAAATCCATTCATAAAATAAATTTATATTAATTTGTTTTCAATAATGTTTTTAGATTTATCCATTTGAGGCATTATATGTCAAAAAATATAAGAATCTAAAATGTTTGGATGAAGTCTATGAGGGAAAATTGTTGTAATTTTAATTTTTAGGGGAAACATTTGAATATTTAATTTTTAGTTAATCTCGTATGAGGAAATATGAGAGCAGTAAGAATTTGTAAAACTATAATTAACATTACGTTTTTTTAGGTAAGGGGCCATGTTTTTCTTAAAATGTCTTCATTGAATAGTGAGATGCATTCCATAAAAAGAGGAAATTAACAATATATTTTAGTGTTCTATATGAAATTATTTTGAATTTTTTATTACATTATTACTATGAAGTTATATCATTGATTTTATCCCATGTACCTAATTTTATTCATGATTCATTTTTCAAGAATTATGTACATAATTCATCTCACTTGTTAAGCCTTAAAGTGGAATAGTTAAATGATAATTTTTCTTATGAGGAGAATATACTTAACCATATTTATCTATGAGTGAAAGTATATATTAATAATTTAACTTACCTAGTTAATGTTCTGGGGAAAACATTATTATTTATGATGTAACATGGTAATCTAAAAGAGATTTAGGGGTAAAATATAACCGCTTGTTTTCAAATGAAAAAATTATAGTGGTAGAATGTTATGGAACATATATTTTATATAATGAATATATGTAATACTGATAATAATTATTTAAAAAGAAAAAATATTTTTATTATGTTATGGAATAACCTCATGTTTTTTCATTTGGAATAGTAATAATATTTTATTCAATAAAATTATGTATTCATATATTATCAAGTTTTCTAAGATAAATTTCAAAAAATTTAGTTTTAGTTTTAAAAAAATTTAAATAATTTTTTAAATAGTCATAATAAAATTAGATTAGGGTCAATTCAAGGGATTTTTATTGAATGTGTTTATTTTTATGGAAGCCTTGCAAATGGAATTATTTCCCTTACTAGGATACCAATGTTTTTTGGTGATTATGAAGAAAATGACACAAAAATTACCAATATAAGATATACCAATTTATTAACAATTAATTATGGATAATAAATGAATGAAAATTAATATTAATAAAGAAAAAAATTTAAATAGTCATAAATAAATAAAATAATAAATATTTTTTTTTATTTTTAAAGATATTATAAGTCATGGGAATTAAGTCAGGAACTGGGGAAAAGAAGTTTTCAATTAATGCATATTTTAAATGTATTGAAAATTTTACTCAAATATTTTTCTTCAATGTTCTTATTAATATATGAAATATATTCTAAACAGAAAAATTTTATCAAAATTTTTTTTTCTACTATCTTTGAAATTATTTTTATCTTTTTAAAAATGAAATTTTTGAATGTTCCAGGAATGATGAATTTTTACTTTTTATATAATGGTGGAAAAAATATTATCTAAAATTTTATTTAATTATAGAATTTTATCAACATCATGTTCATTCATGATTATGAAGTCTAATTTTTTTTATAATTTTCAAATTTTAATTCAATTCAGAGTTTTCTATAAATTTTTTATTATAAATATCTATCAATTAAATAGAAATTTTACATTATTTTAATGGGATAACTATAAATAAATATTCTTATCAACTCAAACGATGCATTGTTGAGTATTATTCAAAAATTATAAACACCTATTTGTTTTATTCCTGGTATAAATAATAAAAAATATAGAATTTAATGAGTGGTTCTGATATTATGATATAATGAATTTTTTATTATACAAAAAATTAATGTGATATACGTTATTCATATGAATATTATTGAATTACCAAGTCAGGTGATTCCATTAAAAAATTATAATTTAATAAAATGGGTAGATTATTACATTGATTGGGTGAGGAAAATGGT
The DNA here is from genome assembly GCA_963277665.1 of Viscum album. Taxonomy (NCBI): domain Eukaryota; kingdom Viridiplantae; phylum Streptophyta; class Magnoliopsida; order Santalales; family Viscaceae; genus Viscum; species Viscum album. Next base: position 1,702,836,079 of record OY728127.1, read on the forward strand.
GATGGTGAGAGTGTTAGAAATATGTTATCTCATGTAACCTCCAGGATTATTATTTAACTTTATTCTTTATTATAAAATATTTTTTAAAATTTATTAGTAAATGAGGTTTATTTAATGATTATTTAATGGATTATTCGAGTTCATAGTTTATTTAGTAATAATTATTGAATTCTCAAATGATTTCTTATTTGTAAATTGACAAACATGTTTCATTTATTTTTATGTACATTAAAAATATTTTTTCTCACATACCATATTTTTTATTGACTTATAGGATTTAATGATTAGAAGGAACTCCATTATGGTCAATCATTCTGTTATAATGTATTTATTTAAATAAATTAACTGATTCATGATTGAAACTTCTGTTCCAATTTAAGAACTTATTTTGTGTATATAAATTTACTATGTTTGGATGTTTAATTTTTTCTATATATATTTTCATCACTAATTATCTAAATGACCAAAACATTAAGGTAATGATAATATAGGTAAATTAAATGCTGAATTTAAATCTTGTAACTATTGGTTGATAATTATTATGGTTTTAAATTCATGAGTATTCATGTATTAACCAATATGTTTAAAACACTAGAGTAAATCTTGAGTTTTTTCTTGAATCCATCAAGTAAATGAATCATTGTTCCTCATATATGTTTTATTAGATAATATTTTTAAAATTACGATGACCAATATAGTAGAATACATGAATTATGACATTTCTAATTAGGATATTAATTACCACATGACTATTAAATTATCTTATAAAATATGATTATATTCACCGCAACAATATAAAATCTAGGTCAATAATATATTATGATTATTTAGGGATGTGGAATGACAACCCTAAATGATTCCATATAATACCCCTATATCACCACTAATGTTATAGAAAATTTGCATAATACATGTATGTGGTTATTTGGAATATGTTTTTTAGGGATGATATAATTTATGTGCTCTTTTAACACATCCATAACTAGACCAAATGTTAGAATAAATAGGGAAATTAAATTAAACCACACCTCTGTGATGACCCCTACGTAGTATAGTTCTGTTGGGAATAAATTGTTATATTTCATAAATTTTCTGGATAAAATGAATATTCCACCTAAAATTTATTGTGAATAGTAAAAATTTATTATGATTATTATAAAATATTCAGGCCTCAATTATGCTAATGTAAGTAAATTTTCCCAATGAAAGTCTATTAAAATATCCGCTAACATATTTTAAAGGATCCAGAACAAAAAAATTTGGGTAACTAAAATTTCCATTTCTTAGATATATCTAAAGTATATTTTTTTAAAATATCTCAAAGGAATTTTTATGACATTGAAAATAGTTTTTTTAATAATATGGAAACCATATAATTTTTATCAAAATTTTATATTGGACTTATTATTAAGATTATTATTTCCCCATATAGTGTTTAATATGTATAACCTCAATTTTTATTATATTCAATATATAAATATATATATATATATATATATTTGGATACGGTTTGTAGGTTTAGGAATGAGATTTGTGTACTAGAAACACATGGTTATATATATTTACCTTTCAGTAGTTCATATGAATTAGGTGAGAGTCAAAACATGATTAAGGGATTAAATATATAGATATATATATATGTATGTATTTATGTATGTATGTATATATATATGATTGTAGAGATATATTTGTGTGTGTTTGTGTTCTTTCCTATGAGAAAATTTGTGGCCTCTTATGTGAAGAAGGTATTGAGGAGAATAAACATCCATATTTTAGAATACTAGTGGACTTCTTGGAAAGGAAAGTATTAATGAATGTATAGTTCCTTCCAATGATAATATGAGTAGTCTCTTAGGAAAGTCAGTCATTGATATATATACAGTTCATCAACATTACGACAAGGTAAAAACCTATAGAGGGTGAATATTGAAATATATGTATATAATAACAAAAAATAACTTCTTCTTATATAGGATAGGTTAATTCTATCATCCTCATGGGTTGGTAACTTCTAGTTTGTTGGTTTGTTACATGGATTCCAAGAATAGCATGATGGAGGTTTGGATAATTCAGTAGAATATTACTAGATTAATCATAGAGAATGTAAGGGATTTAAGTTTCTAAAAACCTTACATTTTAGTTTTTTGAAGTGATAATTGTTTCAAGAAGGTTGTTAGTGTATTTTACACTTTAAAATTTAAAATTTTGTTCTAATTTTTATTAGAATAAGAATGTATTTGATCTGTTTGTTCATGTAGTTGATCAGTACCACCTTGTTGTCTTGTTGATTTTTTATGCAGTATCTTGGTTTCTACATGTGTCTTGTCTGTTTCATCATTACTTCACATAATATTTTCATGTAGTCCTTTGGTTTTTTCGTAACATAGTTTAGTTTATTTTGTATTCTCTTGTGATGTATATGTGGTCCATTCATTTGGTTGTACGGTTGGATGACTTGTTTATTGTTCCATTTGTTCATCAGTGTGGCCATTTGATTCCTTCTTATGGCTAGTATAATTTTTTTTAATATTCCATTTATTTCTATATATGGTTAATTTAATTATTCATAATCCTTATGTGTTTCATAGTGAGGAAAATTTTTTCCCTTTGTGTGGTTAGTTGGATCCATCTTGTGATTAATTATTTTTTTTGTAGTTAGTTGGTTGATTTCATCTGGTTAATACTACTACATGGTTTATTCATAAAATATTGAAAGATATTATATTTATCAAAAAATATAAATTCATGAAGTGTGATATAATAATGATTTTAAAGTTTAAATTTGTAATTTATGTCCTCAATAGAAATTTTTTTAATATTTTTAACCACGATTTTAGTATTATCATACAATTATATGACACCAATAGTTTTAAATGATATATTATGGGTACATTAAATGGAAACAAAATTAATGATATGTGAACATGGTAATTTATCCTAGGTAATATTCAATGTTATCTTGGGATCTAAAATTCTAATATTAATGTATGAGATTTTCCCCTTATAATTATTTTTGGTTTCATACAAGTCAAATAAAATTATATCATTTTTTGAGGCATAGGTGAAGTATTTATTGAACTATATCCCTTGTTTTCAATATTATTGGAATGATCAATATTTTTCATCCCAATCTATTTTCTAAAAAATTGTATCTCATTTGAGGCATCCAAGTCATCATTCATTTTATTTTTCATGTTGTTTATTTTATTGAAATTTATTTTTTATATAGGAGATCATTATTATCTCTTCTTTTTTCAACTATGAAACTTGATTTTTTTTCAACTATGTTGGTGATTTATATTAACTAATGATTTTAATTAATGTTATTTAATTATTTTTTAAATGAATAATCTAAATTGAATGTGATTATCTATTACATTTTTATTTATGATTGTTTTTTGTAATAACCTTGAATAATGTAACAGAGAGACAATGGTTATATTATTATATTGGTGTAGATATGAGGGAAAATATCCTAATGGGATGATTAGTTTAGTACTCATTTAGATATAGATTCATATATTATGCACATCTCAAATTTTGGAATAGATATAGAACATATTAATGAAAAAATTCTCATACTAGAACACATTCCATGAATTATTCTTTAATTCCTAGTCAATGGGAGAAATTGAAAACATATAATTCTCTATAAGGGTTCTTTATTAAATAACCTCTAATGAGTAGATTATGCATAATAAGTATGTAATGGTAAATAACTAAAAACCCAATACATTTAATCAATAAATTGAGGATAAAATTCATCCATGGGTAAGATCAATGTAATAATCTCAGGGATAATAATAAATAAATTTACATTGGTGGAAATTATAAATATTTTATTTCATGAGCTCATATAGCATGATTTATATAATGTTAATAACTTTTACTATACAATATGAAAACTCTGTGAAAAATCTTATTTAATTATTTGTAAGTGACATGTTTTTGGAGACCAATTGATGAATCAAGGGACTATATAATTTCCATCCCCACCAATTAATACATGTCAAAATAATTCCTCATATATTAAATGATAAATTTAAATCCGAAAAAATATTCATTATAAATAAATATTTTTTTTATTAATAATACAGATTTAAAAGACATCCCAAGTCAAATAAATGGATTTGAAATTAAAAAACAAAATGTAAAAATTGTACAAAACATACACAATAATTATATCCATGATAAAAATAATATACATATTTAGGAGAAATATAATGTCAACTGATAATAATAATTTGAATGTTTAAGGAGAAAATTAATCATTAAAAAAATGGGGGATAATATAGATTTTATGATAAATTAGTGTATTTTTTATGAATAATAGGAATGTATTTGAAATTTTAAAATAAGTTTTTGAAAAATATTTTTCTTTGTAATCCCGTTAAAAACATGGTAAAGAAGATAAATTTATCAAAATAGTTTTAGTGAAGGAAAATTCAATTATCACATTATATTCTGAAAAAACTCCATTTGAAGTTTTATATTTAATTTCAATAGCTTCCCTTTCAAAAAATTATAGAAATATTCTTTTTTGACATATTGACTATGATTCCTCCAAGGTAGTGATGAGAGGTAGTTTTTTGGTAGGCCGCATGTGTGCCTCTCCATATTCTAGTGGCTTTAGACAATAAGAAATGTCCTAGGGTGTGTTCATGGATATAGTTTTTACTCATATTTGAGTAAAAAATAAATAATTAGATATAATCTAAAAAAGTAAATAAATAGCTTACAGAAATAGTTTATAAACAAATATAACAACTCAATGTTAGAATAATTGAAAATAAATATAATATCAATCTGTTACTACACATATACAGTTCTTAATAACAACAAGTATTACCATATAATATTTATAAAATAAATAAAACAGAAAAAATAATACAGGTATTTTCAAATAATTCCATGCCATTCCACATACCCGGTCCTGAATACACTATTGAGATGATCTAACAATATAAAAATAATCTATATGTCTGTCTCTTCTTGATCATGAAACCCTATCCATCATCTTTATATATCATTTAATATTTTCACACCCTAAAAAAGTACATCTATAGTCTGCACACACATGCACACATAGAGGTTCCCTTATAGGGGTAAGAAATAATTATAACTGGCCACCCCAATGATAAAACTATAATTCAACTATTATAGATTTATTCTCATGAAATATTCCCATTCTATCTGAAACCCTATATGAAATGTTAAATATAATAAAACTAAAATAGATCAATGGATTCATAATCAAGACTGACCACAGTACGCAGCCTATGATGGAATTTAACTAGAAAAGAGACATGATACATATCTATATATATGACCCTACATATGTTCATATATGTATTTACATGAAAAAGGAATGGAGAAGAGGCCTAAAACCATGGAATCAAAGAAATAAATAAAAACAATACACATTCCATAGTGGATCATGTAATCCTAGATAGAATTGAATTTTCACCGTATGATAATGGATCTATAATATATGTCACACAACTCAGGTCATGTATAATTAATTTGAGGATTTTTTCAATAATATAGATTGAAAATAAATACATTGGATTTCATAGATAATGCATATGATCCATATATATCACAACATGAGGATAAATTTCATTTCCCTGGGTATACCCATAGCTACATCAAATCACTATACTGAATTATTATTGGTTATTACAAGGAATATTATAAAGATAGAATAGATCTGGTGGTCATGCCACACATTCCATTTAAATCTATAATGATGTCTAAATTTTATGTCCTTGTTTTATATAAATCATTACATTGTGACTTGAATAATCCAAAAGTGTGGATAACCATTACGTGATCTATAAATTTATTTCTCTTTGGATCCATGTACATAATTTTGATCTATTCATGTAAAAATAATTGATATCCTACTACTAGTCAATTCTTGGGAGTTCATTAATGTAATGATTTTTTCACACAATCCTAGAATGAATCATAATTACTATATTCTATAGTGTAATCATCCTAAAGTAAGTCAAAAATGTGGATCTCCATGTCTAGAACCTTGGTCTTATAATCAATCAAGGAGAGAAAACCCATCCCCATAACTCAAGAGAGCATAATCATTTCTCAATTATATCTCATAAATCGTATCCAAGGGAGTACATCTAGGAATACCTATAATATAATAGTAAAATATTATTTCTTAATAAATACTTCACATGATGTACATATAGATATCTCAGGTATATAATAAATGATAAAAAGAATTATAATTTGGACCACATAAATTACATCTGGGAATCCCAAAAAATGGATATGCAAATTAGATGGATCACAAGAATTAAATCTAGAATTTCCAAATCTAATATCACATAGTTTAAGGATCATCCACAAACATATCAATAAGAATATCTACAAATCATAATTGCATCACGAGTATCCATGTGAATGTATAAAAAATACTGTAAGTGGGAAAACACATAGACCCACCACTACTTACATATCCTCATGGATTAAATGTTCAGTTAAGGTTCAAATGTGAAACCAACTACAATATATTACAAAACTCATAGTACTACATTTGGGTCAATCAAAAATCTTGGCTCCCATTAGGCCAATCTAGTTGAAGCACTGAATACATATCCTACTTTATATCCTATAATGTTTACACATAAGAGGTGGTATAACTCGTGGTAACCAAAAAATTATTAATCTACAAGAGATATATTATACATGCACCATAGAATAATTATTTTAATAGATGTATAATACAGGGGATCCTCTATGTCTAACTTATATCGAGGAATCTTATAAGTAATCCTTAAAACATTATAGAAAGGCAATGTCATCCATCAAGGGATCCACCAAAAGTGTTAACAAATAGAGTGATCTAATAATGGATTCGACATATCAGTATGTAATGGATGAATCCCACATGAAGACACATAATACGCTAGGTTGAATCTTATGAAGACACATTCTATATTGTATATTTTGAAAGAGATGACCTCCTTACCTCATAGGCTAGAAATTTCCATCTCTCAAGGGATATTTTATCAATGGGAAATGTACATTAGAAATATAAAAGGTAGATATCTCATCGAACATCTTACATTATGGTCTCAATATCTGGATATATCACTACTTGATTAATGGATGAATACAATACCTCTAAAATCAAATTTCCCCCAAAATTCCATTAAGGGTTACTAAAATAACCTTAAGGGTTACACAATAATGATCCAATTGACAAAATGATCAAATTAGAATTCACAACTTCACAAGTATGAATATGTGGCATAAAGGTTTCTACAACCCTTAAAAGGACATAAATGGAGCAATCACAGTATGTATACCCAAGTACACGAAGTGTACCCTTGATGCCCCACATGGGAATGCACTCTAGATGAACGTTGAGTGTGAAGACTAGTTACAAATAATTTATACCAATTACATGGTTTTAAACCTATATGTGTCACCTTCCTATATATCTCACGTAGAATTATCATGTACTTCTTAATAGTGTACAACCCACATGGGTTCTAGTTGTTCACTTTACATGAAAATGTACTCCTCTATAAACTATATATCTATGTACTAGGAAACATGGATGAATAATAGTACCTAGTGTGTATTGTCTATACACTACATATACTTATTAATATATATTCTTAGTCAAATGGGTACAACACACATTGTGTTATCTTGATCTATATGTCGTATGATTTGGATTTAGTAATAGGAACCCACTCCAATTATCCTATAACCCTGTTTACTCCCCAAAGGCTATAAATTGACCATCAAGGGGTACTAAGATGTAATAATATGACTATAAAATAGGAAATTATCAAATATACATGGATATATTGCATAAATATAAACATTCATAACTTTTGGTAGAATCTTATGATGTGTCGCACTGATTCACATTCCACCACTTTCGCATGACCATTAGTCTACATCTGAGTCCATGGTGGAAGATACCTTCTTCCATATCAATCTCTATCTTTGTAAACCTCCCTTCTATCTCATGGTCACATGATAAAAAATAACAAAGTTATAATATTATATTAATAAAGATGAAGGGAAGAAAAAAATAATAAAATGAAAATGATGAAAATGAAAAGAAAATGAAAAGAGGGATAGGCCTAACACCGACATCCAACATGATTTTATGCATTACCAAAGAAAAAAAAATATGTTATAAACTCAATGATAGAGAATGAATACAAATAAAACACTATATTAAAATTACATATCTGAAAAAACATGTTATAGTAAATTCATATTTTTTTTGTATACATATTATAAATACTAATTACTCACTAGAAATAAAATGGACCCAAAGTCTAAAAAACTCATATCCTATGGTAAAAACACAATTCTCATACTAATAGAGTATTAATAAAATTTTATGAGGTCATAAACTTTATTACAATTACCATTTTAACCATCATAGACATATTAAGTCAAAAATTTGTATTTATTTTCAAAATTTCCTATGGAAAAAAAAATTCAGATCCTTAACATATATCCACAATAATACTTATTGTCTCTAAGATTACCCTGTAGTCATTGGAATCCATGATTTCATCCTAATAATCATCACATCTATGATATCATAAACATCAAAAAAAATTCTCATAGAATTAACTACTCATTCACCAATAAATATGTTTATCTATGATATAACTGATAATCCACCATCATAGGATAATCCTAACCATTTCCTCATAACTTTATAGATTCTCTATTCCATTGGAATGGATTCCATTTAAATTCATGATTTCAATTAAATATGGGAATCACCTCCCTCAAATGGACAATGGTTTATTCCACATCAGATTTCTTACCATATATATCCCCTTAAGTGATAATTACAAGTTGTTCATCCATCAAACATGAAACGATATTTATGAAGATAATTGTATAACTGATACTCCCATAGAATAATAAAGTTGATGTCAAGATAAAGGAATTATGATACAAAATTAGGGGGATTATCTACTCCATTTATAAGAATTTATATCTCTCATCAATCTAGACTCCAATAAAATAGGATGTGCATGACTTTAAACAACTCCTAACACCACGTCTCCCAATATTTTTTTTATTGGACTAAACAGGGGTCTAACACCTCTTGGAACCCTAATTCTTCTCATAGTTTCCTCAACCATATATGGAAATTTAAAATTTTATCACATCCCACAAAAACTATTCCAACAACATGTATTTCAAGAAATGGGTCCTTGTCTCACACATGGCCACTAAATTATTTTTTATTAAAATGAAACAACACATAGATGACTCATAAATTTTCTCTCTCATAATTAAATGTGGGTGTACAAACCCAAACCCCACAATCATCACTCAAATCACAAGCCCAAAAGTCATCTACCGCTAAATGAATGGTGACCATAATACACAAACATTTATTCTCATTAAGTTAAGGGTTCCCAAAAAACTCATTCACATGATTGGGGAAATTGATTGTGCCACAATTGTCACATGAGGACCATTCATAATACATCGTTTTCTATCAACTATGCCTACTCATGCTCTGATTAAAATTCTAATAGATGAAGAACTATTCAACCAAGAAAGGCACCCAAATAGTCTTTCATGATGATGCTAGTATTGAAAATAAATCACCCAAGGTGGGTAATCATAATCAAAAGGCATCAAAATGATTATATCACAAAAACAAAGTACCTCACCGGCATCGGTCGCATCATGAGCGTATAACCTAGTACACAATCTAAAATGGAATCTTTACACTTTTGTTAACATCTCCTACAGGTTTACCATTAATAAATCAATCTATACCTACCAAGGACCAAGTCACATCATAGGGAATCTATGTATCCCACACAACTATATCCATCACATCTAATATATTGGTTATTATTTCTAACCACCTTACCAATGGTCGAAACTATCAACAAGTCACATCTCACTGGGAATCATCCATTCACCCATCTTAGCATAAGTCATCTAAGACACATTTAAAATCTCTCTTTAATATATATAATGATGTCATATATGATTTTGGTTCACTAAACCTCTTGTGAATGGGGAATGATTCATCAATCTGCCTATAAAACATCTCACTGTTGATCCACATAGCTGATAATTTGAAAAGAAAATTATATACAATTTGTCCCAATGGATTCGAATTTCACCAATAAATGATTTTGTAGAACACTATTTAGATTATTGTTGAAACATTAAGAAACTATTCGCAATCATAATTTAAAACCAAACACTATTACCTCTTTAATAGTTGATCTCTATATTCCAAATATAAGTCACGAGCCACCTATTTTGTTTACCTTCCAAGAGTGAAAATCAATAACTAGCAACTTTCGAAAGGTGCATGTGCTAGAAATCCCTCAATGGACCCCTTCTAATATGTCTACTGTAAAATATACACAATAAATCATAACTGCACATATCATGTGAATATCATAATGTCAAAATAATATAAAACTATAACATTACATATCATGAACAGAAATACCATATCCCTAGAGACCATGTCTCCATAGAAAAATGATTGTTCCCAATGAACTAGTCTGATATCCACCATGTGTTATGAAATATACCTTTTACTTTTACATATCATAACCCATATAGTAACACAATTTTATATGAACACCACTGATATCACATTTTAATTTATCAATATGGATTCCACTACATTTGTTCTCTCACCCGGTTCCCCTAAGGGCTCATGCATGCCTTAAAAATTCTATTGGTTGTTGACATAAATAGAGATCCTTAAGAGTGTTTGGGTGAGACTATTACCTAATTTCCTTGTAAAATAAAATTTAAATAACTTTATATAATCCAAATTATAAAATTAATAGAGTGGAAAATTAATAAATACAAGTATAGGATTTATGCTATAATAAAAAATGAAATTCTACAAAATATGAAATATACATGTCATAAATACAGAATTTGTCACCAACAGGATAAATATACATGTTTGAGAACATGAAGGATACTAAATTAGATGCCCAAGTATCTCCTACTACATTCTATAAAGACCACATAACTTCTCATAATGATATTATTGGGATTATATAGCCTGATCAAATGAATCCACACAACTTCATATACTCTATCATGTATCCCTAGGACATAATCCTATTCATGATTATATATATAACCATCTTAAAAAAGAATCAATATTTTCTACAAACGTATACACACCATGATTGACAATATTTGGTGACAAATAATCTTAGTATTCCACCCAATGATGAACCTATAAATCTAATTTCATGTGTTCATTCTCTTGAAATATGCATGGCCTAGCTTATACACAACTTGAAATGATGAATAAAATTTAACCACAGTAGATCCATTGATCCATGGGCCCAATTGACCATACTTCACAACCTAGGTAATAATTTCACAAAATTATATCTATCATATATATATACATCCATTTGTTTATATGTATATGTATATACATGATAATTTTATGTACATGAAGAATATAACCAAGGCATTCTTCAAAAATACCATAAAACAACTCAATCCAATTTTGATCCTGAGATACTAGATCCAATCGACTATACATTTGATGATAACAGATCTGAACTAGATATTTTACAACTCATACCATATATAATTTATTCAATCCATGTGTGAATAATCCCTATAAACAATAAATTATTCACCCAGTGCTAGTAATATCATGGAATAAAATACTTCAACATAGACGGATATATGTTCCAACCACTGGATTACTTGTACTCACCTCCAATAAATATATGGATGGATTATTGAAAATAACCAGGAATCCAATAAATATGATAATGAGTTGGATTTTAGGCCACTCATCCATTTAAATATAGTTTCATGTCTTCATACTACAACCCATTCCATAGGAAATCATGACGTTGTTAATCAAATTATCCATATGGAGGATGAACATTGGTTGATATATGAATGGAATTCTATCTTGATATAAGTTCATTTAAATCATCCATCCATAAAAAGGGATCAATATCCCAATTATATTGATGTAGTTAGTGTTTAGTAATGTAATGGTATATTATCCCGACCATTTGGATCATATTAGGTATCACTCGGGAGATCGTAGTAATAGTCTATTGAATAAACAATGTGGAGCCCCATGTCCAACACGATAGTAAGTTAATCAATCAGTTTGTTTATATTCATCCCAAACAATAAGGAATGATTAATAATCCTCCAATATATCTGAGATACAAGATCATAGCAATTATTTATGGGTAGCCCAATAATATAATATTCAATCACGTAGGATGAATAGCTAGATCCTATGATGTACATCTAGGAATACAAATAGTATTAAAACAATAAAAATTTTAGAAGTCAGATCCCAAGACATAATTATGGTAATCCCATGAAACAAATAGTAATATAGGAAACATCTAATGATGTACCTCTTGGAATGCCCAATCAAATATTGAATTACTACAATCTATTCATCCGAGAACTAGAAACCACCTCCTGAAATCATATCTTCATCAACAGTAACCCTGTAAATACATAAAAAATTTGTGATCATGGATGATTTTATACACCCACCACTACTACCAAAACATCAAAAATTTCATTTATGGTAAGGGTTATAAGGTGACCTTCACTACCATCTCCACACAAACCTAATATACTATCTCACTGATGAATAATCACTAGGGAACCAGTTGGGTCACCTAGGTCAATAAACTAAGGAATCCTTGTTGGAATTCTCATATCCCATACATAGGAGAAGTATTTAATCAAAGGATCTTTAGAAATAGTTATCTTCTGAAAGAATCATAATCATTATCCTTAAAATAAGTAATTATAGAGAGGCATTAGAAATGGGATTCTCTAGGTCAAACATAAGTAGAGGAATCATACTCAGGATATGAGGAATGTTATACATAGGAAGAGGAATCTAAAAAGGGATCCTTAGAAGGATAAAATAGGTAGTGTAGTTCTATAAGGGATTCCCTAGGTCAATATTTAAGTGAAATAATCTCATAAGGGAACCTATAATATATTAATATGTTATTGGAATAAAATATGGAATCGCTAGTTTAATAAGTAACCAAAGATATCATACAAAGGATCCTTGTAAATAGATGGTCTCATAGACTCCTTGGCCATATTAGCACACCACTAAAGGGATTAATTCTCATGAGAAACTATATATAAGCATCAGTGAAGGGGGATGGATCATCCCATACCTTAGGTCAAGGTTTCTCCCACGAGATATATCTGTACTCAATTACTAGTGGAAGAACAAATCAATTAATGCTCATTTTCCCCAAAATTATAACACCGTGTCTACAAATAACACCAATGGTTCCTCTATAATGATTAACATGAAACAAATTGATCAAAATAGACTACAGATGTGTCCAATTCATACATCAGGATTTAAAAGTAAGAAAACACTCAAAATGGTATCAATGTTGTAGTACACAATTTGTATATCCCATAACATAACATTTACCCTTTAATCCACCTAGGTCTTGTACTCTAGCTGGTCATTGAATGTAAAAACATGTTCTCAAACAATAAAAATGTACATGAAATGTACCCTACATTGGTTACCTTCTTTGGTGCCTCAGAAGAAATTACCATGAATTCGTCTTATCCATGTAATTTTACATGACCTATAGCCTCCCTAGGGATTGGCTATACACTTGACATAACCATGTACCCATGCACTGGAAATCAAGCTAGGTTCTCAACAACATGGACACATACTAGTACATAGAATGTTTTTCATAAACATGTCATAAAATTATAAAAATATCATATAACTATAATAGGAAGATCACATGGTATGTTTTCATGATCTAAATGCCACATGATTGGGATTTACGAATGGTAAAATGGTTATGATTTCACAAAACCCTATTTTTATCCCCAATGGCTATAGATCAACACTCAAGGGTTCATAATTAATATTCAATGGGTCATAAAACAATAAATTCATAAATATATTTGTATTTATGTAATAAAAATAAAAACAGCCTTCATTTGGGTATGATCTGCTGAATATCTATAATAATTCTATTTCCACTACATTTTTTGTATTTGAAAGAAACTGGGTTCACCAACCAGTTATTTTCAAGGGGATAGGTAGTGTACAATCATATACATCGGGTTTATACTACTAAGAATTATCCCATGGGTTTTTTTGGATAGGGAAACTCCCAATGGAACTCATATCCACGTCTACTCATGGAATTACATTCTAAATGCTAGTGTTCGTATGGGAACATAGACAACGATAATTAATAACTCTCTTTTTATAAGGGGATGGGATGTTGGGCTCATCACTAAATTTTTTGGGGAACTATTTAAAAATTAATCACTCTATTATAGATTGAATATATGTTCTTGAATCATTTTTAATTTTTGAAAATTTATCTCTGGATCACATTGTATTAACAATTCATAATGAATAATCCTGGTTCCATTATAATCTTCTCATATCTAGGGCTATCCATTGAAATTGTTGTTATTATATATCCATGTTTTTCTATCAATGGTACCCTTTTATGGATGTATTATTGATTATTTGGTCCCTCCTTAGGATGATTCTAGTTTACTCCATGTGTTGAGGTTCTCTGGTGTTTTCTACCATTAAGGGATATAAAAGATGTTTTCAAGTCAAGGTTGAACCCATAAGATGGGATTCCTACATATCCTCATCAGAGGAATCAGAAACCCCATAGTTCATTTCCACATAATAGGGGACATATCCTTTTTATGTCATGTAAAAATGATTGAACTATATAGTTAAACTCCATCCTGTAAGGAAGTCCATGATAAAGGTTCCTTGTCTATTTTTTTGCGGTTTTGATGCTGAGGTGACCCAAGGGACCCAAATATTTCATAGTCTCCAATATGGATATTACTATACCAAGAATCTGGACTAGAAAGAATTATGGTGAATTTTATTGATTATTTTTGACCTCATGGATTCTTCATATGTAACCCAATCAGTTGGGAATCAAGGCCCACATAGATCGGTATGTTGGGGCTTACTGATGTGCAGATGCCCATGAGGTTGGGGATTACACATCAATGCTTCCAATTTGAATTGATCTTTAGGGTTACATGTATAGATAAAGACCATGTGTTTGGGGCTCACTGTCAGTGGGATGCCTATATGAATTTTGGAATGGAATTACATCTATGAATAATGATAGTTTCATCTTGGGTCTGGTTGGGGATTAGACAATATTGGATGCCTAATAGACTCGGGACAATGCAGATGTCATGATCACTAATAAACTATATACCCTTGTGACTTATTATTTATGTAATAAACAATAGGAAGTAGTGGATATGAGTATCAAATGATTCATTAGGTCCATTGGGATCTTGTTACTAGATCCTGACGGCACAGAGTGAGGGGGGTTTGGGTTTCCCCATCTCCTCTTCTATTTTGGATGATTGGATACTCACATATTGTGCTCCAACTTGCTAAATCCTGGGATGTTTTAGAGGAGAAAGAATTCCACCACCCCCATGAAATTACAAGGTTATACTCCATGAGGGATTCTCGGATGGTCCCCATGGAAGAGATGAATATCAGGCACTAGAAATATTCAAATTGAAAATCCATTGGTTACGGTCAATCCCTAGAATGTAAAGTTTCACATGTGAACCTCCATTTTTTTTACAACCATTACCATGGGAGTGTAGACTTGAAAGTATTCCTAGGGTCTCCCTTTTTTTGATGTTACACATGTGAATCTTTTTCTATAGTTATATATACTCGAGGGGGGTGAAGATTTTACTGAAAATCTGATCAAAAATGTTAGGGGCTTTGGTAGAGGATCTAGATTGATTCCATTAGACTGGTTCGTGGAGGGGCCAATGTGGGGACTGATTATTTGATGAATTGTCTTTAAAAATAGTGGAGAGTATAACTCCCTAGGTTACCCCATTCATCCTAGTATTTTATTATACATAATGGTGTTCCCTCAGTGTAGAATATTTCTATGCATGTGTTGGTTCAATATTTGTAGTGTTGTGCTATGTGGACCTAGGCTCTTCTCAGGGAACCTGATTATACACAAGGTTAGGTTCCACCCACCTAGTGAGTTTCTATGATGGGCATGATTCCTCTCATGTAGAACTTTTCTATTCATGTTATGGTTCCACCCACGTAACATTTTTTTCTAAAGGATTCTTGCCCTCAAAGTGGTAATTCGTTTGTGACCCACCCAATGGTGTCCACAAAATGGTCATTATGTTTCTGGAAGGATGTAGAATTTATTATTTCATCCTTAATGTTATACATTGATTTTTTCCTGCTGGGAAATGAATGCTCTATCTTCTGATCCATTTTGGGATCTCCTTGTACAATTTCATTACATTCAACCCCTTCTCTAGATTACCCATAGGGATAAATTATCAAGGAATGGAGAGATTAGATACTGACATGGATGGTCGTACATGGTGGGTTGTGAGATTTATTGTTTGGGATCCCAAGGGGGACATCCTGAGATACGAATGGTTTCATTTAAGGGGGGTGAATTTTTTATGGGATGAAATCATTATCCAACCAAAAAATTTCTTTCTTCTTACTATTTGGGGCAACAGTACCAGCTCTTCCCATGAACAATTTCATTCACATGGATGATCATTTGGGGAAAAAAACATAGTCTGGGATGACTAATAATTGTGGTTTGTTTTGAGGGGGCCAACAATGTTTTATCTTCCTACAAACTATTTCACTCACAGGGTGCTCCATGAGGACCCAAAATTCTACACACAATGACATTCTTTCAAGTGATTTTCACCTCATGGGATCAGCCCGTACATATTGAATTCTTCCCCTTTGAACATTTATCTTTAAATTCTTCTTCTGTGTTTATTTATGACATTTTTCATGTTCATAGAATTTTATTCTACATGTCTTGGAAATTTTCATGACCTAAAAATTTCCCCCATTAGAATGGTCTCTATTCGATATGAAGAATAGGTATTTTGGATGATGTAGTTCACTTTCAAGGACTGAAATATCAGATAATGCTATGATATCATCATAATCCAAGGGACTTATCGAGTGTAGTTTTAATATTTCATGGGGTATATGTAAAACCATTTAAACATTGCATCATCTGTAACTACAATAATATTTTCCAAAGTCCACAATGGTTTATGGTTATTAGTCGCACCTTGGAATTTTCATTGCATTCCTTTTGTGTTTTTTTAAATAATATGTTTTTTTTCTTTTTAGTTTCATTTTTCTTGCTATTTTTTTCAAAACCCTAAAATTTGTATGTATATCGAGCTAGTACTAAAAATTTACAAAGGGAGACCTATTCGGGTTGTCCACATAGATATTTTTTCATCTCTTTTAATGTTATTGATAAAATATTTCTAAATGGAAAAATATGAACATTATTTAAGGTAAAACAGCTTTGACCATGAATTATGAGGATAAACTCAATAGGGATTATTGGACAAAATATCACAATATTCCTCAAACAAAAATTGGTGATTTTTGGAACCTGGTATTGAGATTTAGGAATCCGATAAATGATATGGGGAATGTACACTATGAGTAACTACCGGAATAGTTTGTAGCTTGATGAATTTGGGGCATACAAAAGTAAGAGAATCCTCCCCTAGAGATTAATTATTATTTTGTTAACATGCCTTTTGGGTGATTTTAGAGATCCAACGAGAAAATATTGTGTATAGTCAAACAATGGTGCCCATAGGACACTAATCCCCCATTTGAAATGACCATGCAATTGGTGAAATTAAAAAAATTATCATGACCATGAACGGTGTCTTATCATGATAATGTTGTCTGAAAATGGATGATGGAAACTATATCTGCACTAGACATGAATGTGAATATATTTATACATTAATTTGGATTGTGTAAAGGAGGGATGGAGCATGATACAGTTTAATTCAATTCCAGTAGGACATGAACTATGTATTTTAACATCTTATAGTAAGGAAATTCAAGGTTCACAATTTATGGTCGATTAGATATGGACGAGAGTGAAATGATTCTACCTTGCTCATGGTAAACTATCCATGAATATTAAATCATACTAAGGCATGATAGTGAATGGTTTTAATTTTCAATCATTAATTTTTTAATACAATGGGTTAAAGGGGATGAAAATGTATTTGGGGAATATAGATAAAGGGACAGCCTCTCAAGGGGATAAATGTTTCATAGGTTGATAGTCAATTTTATAGGCCACTTATGTGGAGCCAAGATAGACATTTTTTCGTTGTCAAATAAATTGGATACCAGAACACTAAACCAACATTTATTTTTGTATTGGAGGGTTATGGAGATCTCTACATTTCCAAGATTAGATTCTGGTTTATGAATTGAAAGTTCCTAAATATGAAAGGATATCATTATGTAAAAATTTCTCGGGAATGTGTAGACTAATTTCCCTTAAGAATGAATTACCCATATAACAAAATGATTTTTATTCAGTAAAATTAGGCATGAGATATATGGTCCAAAAATCAATACACATCTTGTGACAACAAGAATAAATCCATACATAGTTTTGGGAATCCCCCCCCCCCTCCCACACACACACATCGATCGATGTCTTACGTGGGAAATGAAAATTATATTTTGAACACGAGAACAAAAATAAGGTGATAGACTTTTTTGACCCTCCTACGATGATCTATATCATTTATTGGAGAGTGAGGGAAAATATTTTGTGTTAATATAAAGTTATAAGATCCATGTGTGGATACATATCATGTAAAAGTGAGAATATGTCCATACATAGATATTGTTCCAAAAACCGACCATGAATGTCTGACCAATATGTTATAAAGGGTATCCATTATTAAAATTTTATATAGAGATAAATAGTATTGTATATTGAGGTTTCACTATGTATCATTTGGTGGATGGAATCAAGACATATGTAGATCAAAATATCATATATATTTGTGTCATTTGACTAGGAATTCATTAATTTGGTTTATCATCATGCGACTAGGATGGAATGTGGTGTTTTATTTTTAGGGCATATGCCTCGAAAAAAAATCATCAAAATTATTAGTTATTTTTGTATCATGGGTATGATATTTTTTTACATGCCTTAGATGTGAGGGAGAATTAAATTTAAAACAATGATTCTAGGGTTTCCCGAATTAGGATAAATGATATGGAGGAACGATTCCAATGTGTATTGTGTTTATAAATTATTCCTCTAATTTGAATGATTTTTTTTTAGATAAAATACAATTTTTACGAAGTTTATATAAATCCAATTGGGGAATATTGTGCATAGTCAAAATAGGTGTCCTCAGGACACTGGCCCACCATTTTTTAAGAATGGGAGAAGATTGAGATGATACTAAATTTCCTAATTCAAAGAGAATTATTAATTCAAAAAAATATTCCATCTATGTTATAATCACTCATACCAGGATTAGGCATGTATTTTGAGAATCCGTGAATAGTCCTAACTCATATATAGGGGACATTTCTACTTCCATAATAGAACCTTGATAGAGGAACCCAAACATAGGATATCCAACATATCTCATTGTTGGAATATGGGATATTGGGAAAATTTATTATTATGCACTTGTATTAATCCATTATACAAGTTCTAGGTGTCACTATGCATCTCATCAAATGGAGAAGCATACCACACACATTTCTCGAGGAACTATACTCTTTAATTTCATGTTGAATGGAAATTCTCCATGCATTTTGATATCATTTTGTAAGGATATAGGATTCTATATGTGAAGAGAAAATATTGTAACTGAACCAGATATTAATGAATTGATTTTCACTATGTATCCTCTGATATCATGAATTATGTGATATATAATTATCTAACTGGAATTGACCATGCGATTTAATGTTATTCTGTAAAGAAATATGTTTTACCTTTTATGGTCTTACTGATTGGATCATGTAACCCTGGCATGGATTGATACATCATTATCATTTAGGGAATCACCTACCAAAATCCCAAATCCCTTGATCGATGGTCTCAGTGAGATAAAAAAGGGTTGTAAATGGTTTTTTACATCACACATAGGTGATAAAATAAAGGATATGTTCATTTTTAATTTATTGTTGTTGGAGAAGTGTGTAAAGTATGGGTTTCTGTATGTGTCTCATTATAGTGAGAATCAATCCACACATAATTCTGGGGGACCATTTAGGTTAACATGATGTGGTAAAAGTGACCGTGACTAGATTTGAAAGAGGAGTAAAGCTATAGTAGGACCGAAAATTAGAAATATGAGAATTTTTATGTATCCTATGGTGATAGTAATAATTCTGAACATTGTTCTGGGAAGATTCCATATTCATATCTAACCTGTACATAGGGAAGATGGAATTTTTTTTCCTATATTGTCGATATACCATGGAATTAATATTAGACCATCCCTATGTATCCTGCAATTATAAGAATCAATCCACAAATCATTCTAAATATTAAATCTCTAAAATGGATAGATATGTATGTATAGGATTGAAATTTTACCATTGATTATTTTATTGATGTTACTAGACACGAGATTGGAGATCTATTAATCATTATATATCATATGATAGCATGAACTAAGACACATATATTTCAAAACATGCTTCCCTAGACAGATCTGACTCATGTATAAGGAGTCTTTACTCTTATTGAAATGGTATTGTAAATAGGATATTCATTAGTGTACCCTACACTGTTGTAGTTTTTATGTGTGGGATGGAAAATTTCTTTTATTTCACTGGGCCAAAGACATGTGGTATGGGAATCACAACATATCACATAGAATGAGAACCAAGAAACATGTATTGCATGATGAACTATATAGTTTATTGTCTTGAATTATGATTATGGGTCTATCAATGTGAAATAAGAATCATTTTGGTTAGGCCCATGAATAGATATCCATGCATCACTAAATATCTGGCATGGGAGGAAATCCATACACATATATGTCCTATTGGAATACACCCTACATTGATCAAACCCAAATTTTCAAAGGGGTTTATTATTAATGTTTGGGTGGCTGGAACGTGATGTAAAATCTTGGAATAACTAAATATCCAATGAGGAGAGGAATCAAAACCTATGTAGTTCTTTGATACATCATGGTAGATGACTTATGGAGTAGGAATGTCCACCTAGTTGAGAATATTATTATTCTTCACAGTTTAATGTCATACAATGAGTAAATTGGTTCCATACAGTATATTATCTTGTGATATGGATGATGTAATATTTAGTTTAATATCATGTGATCATGATGATTATGTGTTGTAGTTATGGGAAGGATGATTTTTTTGACCAATGAGAATCATTATCCTGAAGTGAAAGTGGACTTAATGCCAACAGATGGTATGAAAATCATCATATGAATAGAGTGAAATTTGTAGTGTTCCCTGAGATATGAGGTCTACACATCACTTATATTATGTGATTGTAGGAATCAAGTCACACATAGTGCTTCAGAAAGTGACTCCATATATGGTTATAACTCTCATGTGGGGACATGGACATTTCATCAATATCTTCTACATGTCTTCATTATGTGTGTGATGAATTGTTGATTGAAATAATGATTCATGTTTACTTTAACATCATGCAATATGGATGTTAAGGTAATGATGTTTACTATTTTGTGACCCAAACAATGATGTTGTTCATCTTAAGGCCATGTGACAATGACCGACAATGTATTTTAACAATGTTCTATTGGGAAAATATACAATTAATTTTATCCGCATAGCATCAGGATGATTGGCTATATGATTAAAAGAAATAATTATATAGGAACCTTGCATTGGAGGGAGCTAGGGAAATCATTCCAACCATCGAAATTAGGGAATATTATCAATTGTTGTTTACATTGTGTATGGAATAGGGTCCCTCAATAATTATCTCCATAATTTTAGTTTTCTTTCTGATTATCAGCAATGTAATGAAAACCAACACCATCTCCCCATTGAGGAAAAAGAATGGGTGAATTTTTTTTTGAAAGGGCCATGAAATATGTGTTTCGTGGACTTCCATGTAATGAAATATATACAATATTTTCTCATAGAGTCTCTCAAATTCATCTCGCCATTTGTGGGTTTTCATATATATTGATAACTGATCACAGATATAAATGCGGAGTGCGAGAAAATGAACATCAATAAGAAGTTCTACCACTGTCGAATATAATAATGAGCATGGTGTTTCCTATGGGGAAATGTGGGTCGTAGTCTGATTAACCCCCAAGGAAGGTAGGATATTTTTCAGGGTTTATCCTCTTCAGTTGTCTTCTATGTTATATTTGATAAATTCTTGATGAAGGCCTCTATTTTTTTATTTGTGACTTCATGGTATGAGATGCGGGTTGGACATGAGGTAATACTCCTGATAATGTTTTTCCAATTCATCAGAATTAAAAATTGTGTTGTTTTCTATTAGTATTGTATAAGGGACCCCAAATATAATGATGATTTTGGATCTCATGAAGCTACAAATTTTCCTTTCCCCAACCTCTTTGAGTGGTATGGATTCATACAACGAATATAATATGTGAGATACAATGATACTTTACTTAAACTGCTTGGCCATTGCAGGAGGAAATGGACCAATGATGTCCATTCCCTATATGGAAAAGTGAAATGAGTACTTGGGTATCTGAAAAAACTATATGGGTAGGTGAATTAAGTTGGTGTGAACCTAAATGTAATGGAACTATTATGTGAATTTAATGGAGTCCAGTGTTAGAGTGGGGTAGTATTACCCATGCCATCCGATTTGGTGGGAAATCTCCTGTTTAGACCGGTAAGCTCCACAAGATACACTGTGAAGTTATTTACGTATAGTCGTACTATCTACAATATCAATATCTCTGCAAAGGATCCCATCAATTCTATTCACGTATAGTACATTTATATTATTTATGGAATCATATAGAAATATTTTACCTACTCTACATTGAATTTTTCTCTCCTGACTGTGTCTGTTGGGATCTCCCTCTTTATATGGTCATCCACAATGGGTTTCATCAAGCTGATGGTGGGACCATATGGATTGGTGATGGGACTAACACAGTTTATCTCTTCAATATTTTCATGAAATAATTTTGAGACCATCTGGTGGTGTGCAATGCTAAGGACGGTTTTGTCCTGTTCCAGATTAGTAGGAGTTGTTTTTGTATTCCTCATGGCATCTTCCTAGGTATTTTGAAACAATGGTACACACATCATTTTTGTATCAAACATGAATTCCACCAGTATTCCCTATATTTTGATTAGTATGGGTATCCTCTATTCATTTTTATGGAATAATCCTCATAGATCTTCTAGATGACCATTTCCAAATAAAATTTTTTCTTCATGTGATTCACTTGTTCATCAAGTTCAACCTCTATCGATCTACGAATATCTCATTATTCTTCTTCATTGTTCATGTACCATTATAAAATAATGACAGTTTAAAGTCAGATATCCATTATTGTTGATATGATTATGACTCCCATCCATACTTTTTTTATCCTTCGGTCCTTCGTCTTCATCCCTATCAAACTTCAAAAGAAACTATTGAAATATATTTCCCGTATATGTGGGTCCTCTTGAACATATAAAACATCTTCATCGAATAGTTTAGAATTCAATGAGGCCATTTCATATGATGGGTTCTCAACAAATATATATTCTATCACCTAAAATTTTTCCTCATTTAGAGATTACAACTAATTTTGAATCTAATATAAGTTGACCACCCACTATGGTAAACATTATATCAACATCAAACAACTGAAAATACATTTAACTGGAATGATATTGGTGACCAAATGAACCTCGTGATGTTGTTAGTTGTTCCATATCTTTTAAACTACAATGATTTGGTCCAGATTTATCTTATAAATATTGGAATATTGAGTCTCTGCGTTGATTGTGGGTCTAATGAGAAACCTAGTTCTTTTCATGTTAGATGTAGTTCATTTATGCGAGGAAGGAACCCAATGATCTCTTTACGTCTGACTCATAAAATTGAGCATCCATCATTCAATATGAGGCATCGTCACTAGTAGTTTTAGGATATAAATATTAATAATGTTGAATACCTCAAGAAAATCATCCTTCCACAGATATTTATCAACTTTTCTCATCAACCTGGTTAATGGAAATCATTTTCCTGAAAGTTGAATATGATGCACCGCATGATAGAAATGATTCCATGAAGTACTCTCAACACTCTGAGGTTGGGAGATGGTGACATTCCAAATATAGCCTTTGTTTTATATGTGTTAACATCGATTCCCCGATGGAGTATGAAGATGTTGAGGAATATTTCTATAGTAACAAAAAATTCACATATGAAGGGGTTTATTTTCATGATATGTTATCGTACATTATTGAAAACAGTTTCAAGATCTTCCTTGTGGTCTAAGCATTGTCAAGATTTGACAACCAGTTTTTCAACATAGCATTCTACAATAAATCCTAAGGAGGGGAGGAAGATGTGATGCATGGCCCATTGTTATGTAATGCTTCCATTTTTAAATCCAAAGGGAATTTCCTAATAAAAAAATACTCGATTTTCGGACTTGAAGGTGATATATCATTCATTGTGCCATTCCATTCACATTTTATTATATCTCAAATATCCATCCATGAAGGATATATCACAATGTTCGGCTATTTCATAGATCAATTGTTCTGTGATCAATAAGTGTAAAAAATAATTTGTGTAGTTTCAATTTAGATCCCTAAAATAAATGTATACTCTTATTTTTCACATTGTTCGTTTTGATGGTGACATTATTGGATAGAAATTTTGGATATTGAAACTCCAAAATGAAGGTATATTAGATAATTTCGTCAAACCCATCCTTAATTTTAGAAGTGTGTGTTAGGTGGATCCTACTAGATACTTTTTTATTTCCCCAATGGTTCTCTAGAAGGCCCAAGTGGTGACTGGAATCCTCAGGACTGATTCCCAAATATTTGATTTGTTAAAGATGAATAATTCAAGATGTTTTCTCAATAAATAGGTATATACATCTTTCTACCTAGAATACATGATTGTGATAGTCATGGGGGTCATTATTCTTCTTATGTATCAGGATTTATATCCTCAATCTCATCAATTGTGCAAGAAATTTCTTCCTCAATTGTTTGTTGGATTTTAAAAAGGTATTCCTCTTCCGCTTCTTCATCTTCTACTTCTATTTCATCTTTTTTAGATAAAGATTGAATGTAGTGTGATATATTATGAATATTGTGGAGATGAGATGATATTTTTTCATCCCTAAGATGAAGTACCTTCTTATATCTCAGCTTATATTGTGGTATTTCATTAAAAATATGGAGAGGATGGATTGAGATATGGGGAAGGAGTTTCATTTTCCAATTTTGGTGATGATACAACCTCTTATACCTTATCTTGTGAGGCATGGATTTACTGGATCTCTAGGGATGGAATGAAGGAATTTTCACCTGATCTTTCATCACCATCTTTTGAGTCATAAAACTATTCATCATTGATAGACTATGCGGTCATGACTAAAACAATAAATATTTCTGAATATGATCTTATATTTGGTCTCACATACTCAACCTGATTGATGGAAATGACACAATCATCACCACAATATTTTATCGGGTTGGATGGGAACATTTCTAGACTATTCAGATAGGTAACCCAACCAACACCCTCAATTAGGGGTTCCTTCATTTTCCTTGGAAATAATGTAGCAATTATTTAAGGTTACCCGTAGTATTGGAATGGGGTCTCATCGGTATGAAATGTCTAGATTTTTTCATGAATGATGTTCTTGACTTACTGATGGTACAAAGAGGGTATAACTGCGTGTTGATGAAATCAATGCTATCCTAAGAAGACAATGATGGTCATATCCAACCAACCCACCAGAAATTTTGAGTATACTAAGAGGTCGTTAAACTATACCTTGATCGTGATTTGGTCCAATATATTCTACACACTTTTTCATCTCCATATAGTGTTATAGTGGATGGTTCTTGGTTATCCTCATTGAACCCTTATTGGATAATTTTTCATACTGGAATGACAATGAAAGTAGATCTATTTTCAATAATAAAAATTTGTACATTGAAATCATTTATCATGCTGGATACATACAAGGATCTAATGTGTCCTTGTATAACAATACCATCATCTTGATCTATGAATAACATAACCATGTTACATTCTTCAAGATCAATATGATTATAATAGACCTCAGTAGAAAAAATCATAGCTTCAAACTCCTGATGGATTAGTAAAGGCTCAATGATTGCTTCCATGAGAACTTTTAAAACTCTCAGGACATCAAGGATTGATTGATTGGATGGTACGAAGAAAATATGACTATTGATGTCATAATAATGGTATAATGGAATCCTCTTCCCTTGTTGGAGATTCTCATAATCAAGTGATTTTGGGGTTTCAATATTTTAAATATTAAAATTATCCCTAGAAACATCATTTGGAGGTACTCTTATGCTCCATGAGTTGGGCCAGGTAGGTTTTCCTACATGTCATGGGTGATCTAACACATGTTATCAATCCTATTGATATTTCAGATTAATTAGTCAAGGGAGACATCTAGAATTAATTGTGGTATTTTATTTCTCCTATTAGACCAAATGACATGATATTTCGTGAGTTTCTAAGTTATTGACAATTTGAGAAGGGTTGTGGCTAGATGTATGGCTTATCGTTAAGCTAATCCTTCCCATGTATCCTCCACTCATGTAGCATACTCCTTCAGTTCCCCAAATGGATGTGGGGAACTCATGTTCATTTACATACACATTGTTAGAAAATGGATCCTTATGGTGAATTATATTAATGGATCCAATGATTAACTCACTATCTGATGAGGAATATATCATGATGGTCATTTTTAGTGGTTCTGCTTGGTTGGGTGGTGACGATGGGTTTGAATATGATGATATAATGTCAAAGCATGACAAATCCAAAATTTTACATGATGTAAAGTCCCATAAATTCCATATAATTTATTTTAAATTATTTTGGATTATTAAGAGTATGTGACTATTGACGGCGCTTGATTACCAGTCTCGATGTGCCAAGAATGGAATTTTAAACTTTTTTAATTTAACATTAGTAAACATGCAGTCAGCATTTTCTATCATTTCAAACAGTGATCAGATTAATGATTTGAGGGAACCGTTGCATCTACAAAGCCAGGATTCTCTTAAGGTGGGATTATCATCGACAATTATAGGTCGGGTGAAAAAATGAATTTTATGGATTTTTGATGATTAATAAACTGACATAAAATTGTTATTTTAAATTTCTGCCAACTGTTGAGAGGTAGTGGTGGGACTGCTGAGTTGTCAATTCAATTAATGACGTGACTCTACTGTTTTGTATCCACACCATTGATATTTAAATGGTTCATTCATTAATAAACCTCATTAATATTTCAATGCGTTAATCACCCTTCCACACTATTTATATGAGGATCAGGCATGGGTTTTTGAAATGTAAGTGAGGAAACTATGACGAAGTATCGTGACATCTTCCACCAACCATGAACGAAGCATAAGATGAAAACGATGGAGGAATAAATTTGGGATCAATGAACATAGATGGCTTCATCAAGTGTTGATTCTTCACCCAAAACCATGACATCTCCTCTGATTCCGAGGTAGGGGTTGTTTATGTTTTAATTCATGAGAATTTTTTTATTTTCTGTGTTCTTCAAACACATTATAAATCGCAGAAGTGTTGAATGATTTCAGTTTCTCTTTTATGATTTAATTAATACCCTTTTGATATGATTAAAATGTGGAGGGAGTGGGCCAATTGAACAAGGTTTGAAACTTCATCCACTTCAGTTTTGTTCATTTTCTTCATGAGAAAGGTTTGAAATCAATGACAACTCAAATCCAAGATCCACGTAGTGACGGAAGCAACCTGGGAGTCCCTTAGGTGCGTATGAAAGTGAAAACATGACACTAGAGGTCACTCGTTTCATGAAGAAAGATCCACCGATGTGGAACAAGTGACAGTGATAGTTGGTGTTGTCCGGTAGTGGTGGAAGCCAGTGTTGGATGGCTGCGGTGGCATCTGGTGGCTTTCATTTGGACATTGTGGAGGGAATCTATGGCATCGAGCCGCAGCAGTCAAAAGGGGTGGTCGGCCCTCTATCGGTCATGTCAGCGGAAAGCGGTTTGTCGTCAAGCGCTAGGGGAAGATTCATGTTTATGTGGACATGGGCCCCATGGGTCCCGCTGATATGGATGAGGCACCACATGAAGCCTTCGCTGCAAAGAAGATTGGATTTTATCCATTCAGGAATGGGGAGCGACCCCCCTCGCGCGGGCCACCCAGCTGGGGGTTGCGCCAGCCTGCGAGCAGGGCCCCCATGCATGCCGCGCCAAGCCATGGAAGGACGAGCCGGTCTATGGCCTAGCTAGTAGAGCCCACAGCCCATCCCACTGGGAATAACCTAGCTGGTTCGAGTCGGGATGGGTCAGGTCGGACCAGACCGAGACCCGTTTTCGGGAAAGATACGCTTAAAAGTATGTATCTCACAAACCAAATGTCAGTTTGATGAACCATTTCTGTCACTATAATCCTTAGAATGATAATGTCCTTTTGAGATACTCCACCTATGTTTTGGGGAAGGTTCCTGTATGACCATGTTTGATCATTCATGAATCCAACTGATCCCTCAGCACTAAAATTCTTATAACTCATAGATCGGGTGTTTGATTGATGTGTCATCTATCATGTTGGAACCCTTAAGACATGGAGGTCCTTGGGTTTATTCCTTTCGTGATCTTCGTGGAATTTGAAGCATGACCGATATCTTGAGGTGCAGAATCTACAAAATTCAATCAGACTGGGCTCAGGGAATCCTATGGCTTGTTGTGATTGAAGAGAGACCCTATGTGGATTTTCATCATAACGACCCTGTGTGGATCTCCATCATAGTGACCCTATGTAGATCAGTATCACAACGACCCTGTTTGGATCAGAATCATAGCAACCCTATGTGGATCAACATCATAGAGAATCTTTATAAATCATCATCATAGGGACCAAGTGTGGATCAGCATTCTAGCGACCCTCTGTGGATCAGCAGTGTGTGACCCGATGAGGAATAGCCAAGAGAATAATATAATGTAGCTTAAGAATAATCATCATTTATTATAATCTATGAGTTTTATACCGAGTGTGATCTTAGTCCTTTTCTTTGTGATTTTTTATTGATATAATTCCTTTTTGTTTTAATTTGTGGAATTTGGAGAGAACATCTGGGGTCTTGGGGTTCCTAATGTTTAATTTTATACTCACCCTAACATGGTCAGCGCTCGCACCTTGTTTTGTCTTGTGCATATGACGAACTGCTTGGCTGAGACATTAGTGAGACAAGACCAATTAGTACACAGAGGTGAATTGTTAATGTGGGTGTAGTAGAGGCATGTTGTACTTATCCTTCATGTGGGATCCTTGGTGGGTGATCTCAGGTGATGTTTTTTGTTGGAGTTGTATCTTTTTGATTGGGATGGTATTCCAGCCACATTACATTCAGTACATACTTTTATAGATATATTTTTACTATGTGGTTTCCATCTTGTCCTGTTCTTGGTCTCTGTGTTTTCAGGTTTAAAATAAATGCCTTCCCATTTTCTAGGATGTACCATTCTGGTGCTAGTCGCCAACCCCTATCTGATTGGGGTGATCTTGGGGTTGTCCCGACATGGGCCCTATGGGGAGGCTCGTGACAAAGTTGTATTAGAGGAGTCAGTTCTACCAAAGAACAAGTACTCTGATAATTCAAATAAAAAAATAGTATTTTGTGTTTTGAGTGTGGTTTTCAGTTCAGGGAGTCGAGTGTTCATCCGACAGCCGACATATCTATACACCAGGACACTGAATTCTGATTTCTGACCCAGTTCATTAAAAAACTAATTTCTTTTTCTCTGGAAATGTTTTAATTTTGATATCATTTGAGTAAGATCAAAATTTATACATTACTAGTAGTGGAACATTTTCTTATTTTCCGGATACCACCACATAGACATCCATCCTGTATTTTGGGGAGAGTTCACAATATTGGCCCACCGAGTGATGCAGATTCAGTGGAGGGACCTCTTACAGGGATAGAATCTTCAGGGGCTGCCCCAGCCACACCTCTACCAGTTGGGGAGTAATTTCCACTATCCCCCTTGGAAATTTGTTCGCATCAGCTGAAAGTGTTGTACGAGTTCCAACAGAATTGGCCTCTGAGGTTTCGAGGTGAGGGAGCTCATCCAGAAGTTGAGCACTATATAGAGGCTGTAGAATGAGTTTTTCACTTGTTTGAGACACCAGTAGAGGAGATTGTGATCCTAGATTCTAGAATCTTCTAGGGAACATTAGAGAGATGGTGGATTCTAACACTATAGTTACATGAATAGGAAACCCTCATCGAGACAGACCCTTAGAGACTCTTCAGGGCGAAGTTCATACAATTTTCACTACGCTCTTGGCATATTCAAGAGCCTCTACACTTACAACATGGCATCATTTCAGTATACCAGTACTCGACAAGGATTACTAACCTCTCACACTACTCCAATAGTATGGTACGAGACTCATTATTCCGGTCCCAGACCATTGACTCCAGTGAGAGATCAAAGGGTTCATGGTATCAATCAATATCCCGACGTAGGCTGGATTTCTTGAGTGATAATTATTAGTGAAGATATTTTTAGCTATGTTGGCACCGACGGTGAGAGCCATCAACGGAAAATAGGTAGATGAGTCATCTATAGTAGGCAGTAGGCATTTGACACAATGGCCCATGTGTATCCGACCTTTGGAAGGAGGACCCCTGGATGTAGGGTAGGAGGTGCAGAGCTCATATGGTAGAGTAGGCCAGCAGAAGAGTATATTGTGCTTCACGTGCGGCGTGTACGTCAATATGGATTCCGACTGTCTGAAATGTCGTACCGATGATCAAACGATGGTCTAGGGACCGCCAAGTAAGAGGTGGAGAATCAAGAGAGGATGTATTTATGTTAGAGAATGTGGAAGGGGAGTAGGCCGTGCACCAGGTGGTGGGTGGTGATTTGATTTCATACTGCCACCACCGCCAGGTTTTCCACCATGACCTCAGGGAGCAGGAAGAAAGTGACCATCTCAAATTTAGTTAGCAGAGGCCTATGACCACTAAGCTCCAAAGATAAATCAATTTATGATATATGTCTACTTGAATCTAGATTCAGTACTTATAGACACAGGTTCTAGTCTCAGTTTCATTTCAACATCCCTCATTTGGAGCTTGGATTTTCAGGTAGATAAATTGGCTCGATCCATAAGATTGGTGACTTCTACGATAGAGGATTCGATGATTACACACTCATTCTGGAAGTGTGACCTTACTCTTGGAGTCGAGAACATTGGCTGGGATCTCTTAGTAGCATCATCGAGGCCTTACGATGTCATCTTGGTTATGGAATGGTTATCCACGGTCCATGCTCTGATTGACTATATTAAGAGCAATGTGGGGTGTGACCATGAGGATGGAACCATGTTTTCCATAACCGGTGAGAAGGGACCCTTTTATTTTTAGTATGGACTCTCTTAGAGGAGGGTGAAACCGATCAATCATCAGTTTTCTAGCATTACTCTCAGAGAAGTTGATGTGAGGAGACGGATTTATCTTGTATTGGTGGACCAGAATGCTAATGTATTTCTTGATAATGTTCTGAAAATACCTCCTCAGAGAGAGTTATAAATCTATAATGACTTGTACTCTAGGACGACACCAATATCTACACAAGCATATAGGATGGATCCCATGGAGCTTCTTGAGTTCCGATTAATGTTAGAAGGCTATAATAGGAAGGGTTACATAAGGACTAGTGTTTTTCCATGGGAATTCCCCAATTTTGTTCTCCAAGAAAAAAGAAGGGAGTCTGAGGCTTTGTGTGGACTATCGATACCTAAATCATGAAACTGTGAAGAAAAAATATTCACTCCTAAGGATTGATGATCTCATCGACTAGATAAAGGGAGCTCGATGGATTTCAAAGACAGACGTCAGATCGTTCTATCATCAGCTCAGAGTATAATATTAGAACGTACTGATGATGACCATTAGAGGTCGGAATGGCCATTATTATTTCCTAGTAATGCACTTCAGTGTGACCAATTCTCTAACAGTTTTCAGGTTCTCCTGAGGAGGATCTTCCAGCCGTACCTCAATCACTTTGTGGAAGTATTCATTTATGACATCTATATAGACTCGGAGTCAGCGGGGGAGCGTGACACGCATCTACAGATAGTCCGGGATACACTCTAAAAGAACCATCTTTATGGAAATCTCTCGAATGGCTAGTTCTAGATATTGGAATCTCACTTCCTGGGGAACATAATATCGAAGGTTGGAGTTTCAATGGATCCTGAAAACATAGAGGCAGTGCTAGCATAAGAGCCACCCCAGTGTCTTACTAAGGTGCAGAGTTTCTTGAGATAGGATGGGTACTACCGGAGATTCATACCTGACTTTTCCAAAGTGGTGACACCCCTATCATCTTTGACAAAGAAGGGACAACACTTTCTATGTACGGAGTTATTCTATCAGATTTTTCAGGAGCTAGGGAAGAGACTGAGGATTGCCCCCATCTTGAGGTAACTAGAAGAGGGCGTTGGGTGTATAGTTTACGCTGAAGCCTTAGTGACCAGAATAGGTATTTTCCCTTTGCATGAGCGAGCAGTAATTGCCTACAACTCATGTCAGTTGAGACAGCATGAGTATAATTACACTACCCCTAACTTGGAGTTAGAATTTGTTGTTTTTGTGTTGAATCTGTGATGGTAATACTTGATGGGTGAACAGTTTATAGTCTACTCTGATCACAAGATTCTCATGTGAATTTTCTCATATAAGGACATGAACATATGAAATCAATTATTTCAAGGGTTTCCTACATTTATATGACACAGAGATAGTCTATAATCTTTGGAAGAAGAACGTGGTGGAAGAATCTCTCTGTAGGAGGTATTGTCCATAATTATTGAGTAATATAATAAAGTAGCTACCTACATTGCAGATCTCTTTCGTGGATAGTGATGGAGCATCTTACCTCTAGTAAATGAGTGTTACTCCACCACTCCTTCATCAAGTTATGGAGGTACATCTTGGGGATGTTGATTGTGAGGCCTGAAGTTCTCAGATATCCTCAGGACAGGCTCCTAATGGATTTTTAAGGTGTAGAGCATATCATTCTCTTCATAGGATGCACAATGGTACCTGTGACGCAACAAGAGTATGTGTTGATGGAGGTCCATACATCCCCTTTTGTGGTACATCATAGTGTATAAAATATGTTCTAGGACCTCTGGAATCAGTAATGGTGGATAAGGAATTATAAATCTATAGTGGAGTTCTTTTAACAATGCCTCACTTGTCAGAAAGTGAAGGCTGAGCATCGGGTACTAGCAGGCTTAGCTTAGCCTCCTGAGGTAATAGAGTAGATGTGGGATTGTATATCCATGGACTTCATGAAAGGGATACCATGTACATATTGGGGCCATTAATCCATCAGTATGATCATTGACTGACTAACCAAATCATCCCACTTCCTACCCATCTGAGAGCAGTGATCAGTAGAGAGCATGGGATTCCTCTACATATTGGAGATTTTATGGATTCACGAGGTTCCATATACAATATTCTTAGATCAAAATTCTTATTTTACATTCCACATGTGTACAAGATTTTAGGAGGAATTCATGACTCATCTATGTTTCAGAACCACCATCCATCATCAGAAAGATGGCTAAACGGAGCAGACCATACAGACACTAGAGGATATGCTTCATGCTTTTGTCCATGATTTTGGCAGTAGTTGGGAGGACCACGAACCACTGGTGGATTTATCGTACAGAAAAAGTTATCACTCCCCCATTAGCATGTCTCCATTAGAGGCCCTCCACGGGTGACCATGCAGATCACCACTATGTTGGACATACCCATGGGAGTCGGAACTTATGGGTCTAGAGTTGGTACAGGCTACCACAAAGAAGAATTAGATATTCTATGAGAGGATGAAGACTAGATCGAATAGATAGAAGTGTCATTCTTACTAGACATGGAGACCCTTCTATTTTGAGGAGGAAGACCATGTCTTCTAGGGGTCTCACCTTGATGAGGATTATAGAGGTTTGGACAGGGTGGAAGGCTTTCTCTGACGTCCATCAGACTTTTCCAAATCCTCAGCAGAGTAGGAGAGGAGGCATACCATCTATCTCTTCCCCCATAGATGAACTAGGTGCATAATGTTTTCTATGTGTCGTATATGGGGAGGTACGTGCATGATCCGTTGCAGAATATTGACTAGGGAGAACTGGACATCGATAATGGGGATACATTTTTGGAGTTCCTGATGAAGATAGAGGATTGAAATTAGCAGGTCCTTTATGGGCCGTCGATTCCACTGGTGTGAGTTTTTTTGAAGCACGAGAATCTCGAGGAGACCACATGGGAGTTTGAGGCTCAGATATCTACTCAGTACCCACCTTTTTTCACAATGTTTTGTTATTACATTTGGGGATGAAATATCCATTGGTGGGGAGAATAGAAAGATCAATAAATTCCATATCATATTATTTTAAAATTATATATAATTATTACGAGTCTGTGAAAATTGATGGTGCTTGATTCTGAGGACCAGTGTGCCCGGAACAAAATTTTTAACTTTTTAAAAGGTATCTTTAGAAAACATGTGGGTGGAATTTTCTATCTCATGAACTAGTTCTTAGATTTAAAATCTGAGGGCACCATTGAATCCACAGTGTCGAGATTCTCATATGAGAGGCTTAACTATGACTACAGTAGGTCGGGTGAAAAATTCAATTTTATGGATTCTTAATGAATTATAAACTAACATAAAATTGATATTTTTATTTTCTACCAATTTCTTGGGTGGTGGTGGTGGGACTGCTAAGTTTTCAAGACATTTAATGGCTTTACTCTTTATTTTTGTAACCATGCCCTTGAGAGTTAAGAGATTCATTCACTAATGGACCTCATTAATATTTTGATGCATTAATCACCCTTCCCCTCTGTTTAAATGAGTATCAGTCTTGGGTTTTTGACACAGAAGTCAGGAACCTGTGAGGACATACCGTATCTTCTTCCACTAATGATGTACAGATGGTTGGATAGAAAATTTGGAGGAATCGATCTGGGATAGGAAAACATCAACATATTCATCAAGTGTGGATTCTTCTTCCACAATAGTGATGTCTCCTCCAATTCTGAGGTAGGGTTAGATTATGTTTTGATTAATGAGAATTTTTTTCTTTTTCACATTATTGAAAATCATGATGAATTAAGGTAGTGTTGAATGGGTTTTTAGTTTACATTTGATGATTTAATTATTACCCGCTTGATATAATGCTAACTCAAAGGGCACGGGCCAAATGAACAAGGCACAGACACTCTTCCACTTATTTTTTGTCACATTATTCATGGGAAATATTCACACATGAAGGAAATGGAAATCCAGGAGCCACGCTGTAACGACAGTAACTTAGGATGCCCGTAGTAATGTTCTTAATGGAAAATGGACCACTATAGCTCACCGGGTGGCCTATGGAAGTTCCAATGGCAGTGACGGCGGTGCCAGAAGTTAGTCATCCATGATGGCAGTGGGCGGCATGTCATGGAGGGAAGCAATGTCATCAAGGCATGATAGTCTATAGGGGTGGTTGGCTCTCAGTTTGCTGCATTGGCGGATTGTGGCGCGCCGTCGTGTGTTGTGGTGAAGAGATGCGGCTTTAACGCCTCTGCAAAATGGACCCATACCCCCGTGGTTCTAGCTAATATGGATGTGGAACCACATGGAATCTCCATATTAATGTCATATGGAATTCATCTATTTAGTAAGGGAGAGTGACCCCCCTCACACAGGGCACCCACCTGGGGGTCATGCCGGCCAGTGGGTCGGGCCTCCCGACAGGTCGTGCCTAGACCTAACATGTCGGGCTGAGCTCGCAGACCATCCCTCCCGGCCCGGCCCAGCCTGTTCAGGTTGGACCCAGTCCAGGTCAGCCCAGGTCTGGCGGTTCTGGTTGGACAAACCCTGTCAGCTCGGATGCGGACCCATTTTCGGCCTAGATTGTCATAAAA
Source organism: Viscum album (assembly GCA_963277665.1). Classification (NCBI taxonomy): domain Eukaryota; kingdom Viridiplantae; phylum Streptophyta; class Magnoliopsida; order Santalales; family Viscaceae; genus Viscum; species Viscum album. Next base: position 1,702,872,220 of record OY728127.1, read on the forward strand.
ATTCATATATCAAAAACAAGATGTATGTTTGAAAAACCACATATGGTGTTGGAATCCTTGGAATGAGATTGTCCTTTTGAGATACCCATTTGAGTATTAGAGAAGGTTGGAGTATGACTAGGTTGGATGAATCTTGAGTCCAACCAATCCCTCAGCAAAAAAAAATATAACTCACAGACTGTGTGTCTGAATAACACATCGTTTATCAAGATGGAACCCTTACATCATAGTGATCATTTGGTTTACTCCATTGTGGACCTTCCTGGAAGTTGTGCTAAGACAGATATCATGGGGATTAGATACAACGGAACTCAAGTGCACTAGTGTTGGAAATCATGTTAATGGTTGTTAATTGAAGAGTGACCCAATGTGGATAAAAAACATAGCATCCATATGTGGATCAAGAACATAGATACCCTATGTGGATCAGAATCAGAGATACCCTTTTTGGATCAGCTTCCTAGCGACAATGTTTGGATCCTCATCATTGTGACTCTCTATGGATCACTATCATAGCTACCCTGTGTGGATCAACATCATAATGACCCTATGTGGATCACCATTCTAGCGACCCTATATGGATCTGTAGTTTGCGACCCGATGAGGACCATCCTTAGAGGGTCCTGTTGAGGATTAGTGAAATAAAACCCTGAGTGGATAGATAATGGAATAAATCCTCTATGTTTCAGTAGAGAAATATTTGAAACAAAAAAATGATGTATATTAAGAATAATAATATTTATTCCTCGTCTCTGATTTGTATACCTGGTTTGATCTGACTCATTTTCCTTGTAATTTTTTATTGAGATCATGATATGTTGTTTTCTTTTGTGGAATTCAGAGAGACATTTAGGGATCTTGAGTTCCCTACTAGATATTATTATACTCACCCATGCATGTTCTTCACCCGCTCCATGTTGTGTCTAGTGCATATGCCAAGAAGATTGGATGAGACATTAGGTATCCAAAACTAGGAACTACATAGAGATGACTTGTTTATGTGGAGATCTGTGTAGATGAGTTTTACCTACCCATCAGGTAGGATCCTTTTTTGGTGATCTCAGGTGCTATTTTCTATTTTAGTTTTATTTTTTTGGTTGGGATTTTATTCTGATCCCTTTAATTTTAGTACATATTTTTACTTCTTTATAGATTTACTACATAGTTTTCATCTTTTCGTGTTCTTGTTCTATGTGTTTTCTGGTTAAAATATAATGCCTTCCAATTTTCATGGATATTCCTTTCACGTTCTTGTCTCCAACCCCTGTCCTATGGAAGGATGTCTTAGGATAGTCATGACACGGGCCATGGGGGACGGGTCCTGACATGTGATGTAGGTTCATCATCCTCCACTTTCTCTCTACCTTTCCGATCAATCTTCTTTTAGAAAGGATTTATTTTGGTGTCTTGTGGGGCTTTTGGCATCGACTGTGTTGCTGCAGAAGCCACTACATGCATTGTTGTTTGTATAAAATGTCCTTAGAGAATACACTGATTTTGGGGGATTGTCTCCCAAGTCATCCAACTAAAATACTTATATTATGCCCTTTTAAAAACATATTTCTACTCACCTACTTCTTTGGGGGTAGTGTTTCAATCATATACCACATTTTTGAGTGGCCTTCCTAACGTTATTTTCCCAGAATCATACATTTTCTATATTTTTTACTTAAAGATGAACCATTATTGTATAGATTTCACTAATTAATGATGAAATAGGGAATAATCTGGATTTTCATTGAGAAAAACATAGTCTATCCTCATGGGATCTAGATGGAGGAATAAATTATAATAGTTCCTCAAAAATTGCCATGGACATGATCATCTCTTAGTGAATAAAATTTATTCCTCCACTCCATTAATTTATATATTTGAGGACCAAATCTCTCTTCCTAGTACTTGAAAATTTCTTTTGATGACTATGGGTACTATATGATAAGTTATAGGTTTCATAGTAGGATTATAAAATTAGTATAATTTTAGTGTGGCAGATACCACCTCAACTTCTCCTTCTCATTTCCCCAACACTAGATGGGTTATCTGGAAATTGAGTATAGTTCATTGGATAGATTATAATATTAACTGGGTAGTGGTAGAGAAATATAGAATCTGACCTATATATTTCACTGAGATTAGTGAAATTTGTAGCTCATCATGAAGTTTATCAATGTAGATAGAGAGCATATCCTCTAGGGGAGGCAGTATGTTCATGTAGTAGGTCCTTTCATTCCATATGACAATGAAACATGAGGATCTCTCAATATATCACTATATTCAATTCATGGGGTCAATTATCATTTAAGTTTCTAGTTTCAGATAAACATCATGACTAATTTTTGATGGATATCCCCCCATCCAATGATTGACCAATATGGAAAACTATTGTACCATACAAATGATGGCCCATCATTTGTTAATTAAATATATATATGTTTCACTTCTTCTTATCTCTTTTTTATTCCCATCATGGAATCACAATGGGATTTATATATCATTAGCTGTTATTATAGATAAAATGAACTTATGAAAATTAAAAACATATGACTCTTGTGTATTAGAGGTTGTGAGATGTTAGTCACCTAGTCTTGGTAATGTTATCATTCCAGATGAACTTGTGCACACCACTCCTATAGGACTTCTAATTGGGATGAAAAAAACATGATGGTTTCAATAATACCTTAATGAGTGTTCATTTGAATATGAGAATGGATTTCTGTGCCATTCGATAGGATCTTTTGTACCAGTTCATCCATTATTTAAGGATGATATCTGGTTAGGGAAATATTTAAGGGTATCTCAAAAATGTTTTCAGTATCCTTATTAATGGAGAAGAATATTTATATCCATACATGATCAGGTCTAGTTAAAGAAATGGTCCATTCATTATGTTGGTTGGATGTTTTGGACATACATCAATTTCAATGATAGATCACTAATTCTATGGTATATTTACTAGAACTATACATTGAGGCTCTTCTTAAGGACCATATTTGGTAGGAATAATTTTTCATATCAACTTATCATTTATTATCCCAAAAAAAATATTTTCCACATTGTTTTGGGTGAATCTTTCTATTAGAAAAGTGATATTTTTCTCATTAGGAGGAGGAGGCGTTTTGTATGTGGTTGTTCTATTATTCTTGTTATAGATTCACTGAGGAGTCTTTACATGATTAAAAGAGTGAGAACCAAAATGGAAGGATATTTTTTGGTTCCATGTATGCACACATTCATCACTTATGTCTGTGTGGGCCATGTTATATATGGAACCATCTCTTCCTTACACATATTTGTTTGAATCATTTCTGGTTCCATCTAGATGGTTGACGTCCACATTTTTTACCAATGAATAATGAATTCTAGGAATCATTCCAACTATCAGCTGATAAAAGGATTTCTTAATCCATAAGTTGGCCCTCTCTATTCCTTTTTAGAATCCTTATAGTGCTTCTTGGTGAAGGGTGATTCTGAGGGAACCTCATTGCATCCTAGTTGTACACCTCCATTTTGGAGGAATTGGTACATGATATGGGATGAAATGATAGACTATTCAAATTTCTATCACCCCTAAACTGGAATATACAGATATCTATTGATGGGGTGGTTGAGGTAAAAATTCCACCGGCCCTGTAGACTATGGTTTCTCCCATTATATTATTTTCATTCCACATTCTAGATTTTTTTGGACTTATAGGGGAATTTTGTGTAAAAAATATTCCCATCCCTATGAGAAGGGATTTATCAAATATTTTAGTGGACAATACTATAATAACTAATCTATTAACATCTCTCACCACTATTTGATAATGATCTATGTAAAATGATGGGTCTACATGTGAATGATTGGATTTCAAGGATATTTTAGACACATGATGTTTGGATTCTATTTATTGAGTCACCTTCTGAATTTTATCAGTTTTTGGTTTTAAGAGTTTTTATGGCATTCTCTCATTAGGACTGAGACTTTTTGTTTAATTTTGATTGATGATTCTTTTTTATTTTTATTTATTTACTGATAGGGTTTTTCCTTGATAGTATACATGGAATAAGGAAATTAGATATTTTTATTTCCTGTGTGACTTTATGAATGGGTTTTGGTGTGAAATTAAATGATCCAGCCTCCCCCAACCACAATAAGTGAACACCAGGAGGGGTGTTAAAAAATAGACAACACAGCTCATTCAATGCATTTTGGAATGTTGACTAATGTATTTTTCATCTCTCCTATGATCACAATTTCAACATTGACATATTGGATTCCAATTTTGTTTGATGAAGAATAAATCCTAATATTTTTATATTATATGTATACCCGTTGTAGGGAATTTATTATTCTTTCTGGTTGGAGATACTTGTCTAGAGATTCTGACGGATGTAGCGTATGCATTCTTCTAACAATGCCTCTTTAATTTCAAATTAACTATTAGATGATATCCCAATCATGAGTGGTATTTCATCACTGGAATATTGTCATCTCATGACAGACTTTTTTTATTCTACTCATAGGGAATAATCTACTTGATCTTTCCATCACAGGTACATTAGGACTATTTTTTCATGTAGTGGTGAGTGTATGAGTCTCATTGGTATGGGAATAGTGTGTGGGTGACTCAGAGGATGCGAATTTCCCTAGTACATATTATGGTTGATAAATGATATCTATTTTCATGTATAGGGAGTTTAACATGCCTGGCCCCATCTTTCTTAGAACCTCCAAATATAAAGTCTTTCACATATTTGACTCCTCATGGGGAGAACTATCTTGTTGAAATTAGATGTCATTGTGGGTAGGATATTCAAAATGAATTCAATCAGAGAGAGGACTACTATTATTGTTCAATTTCCAATTGGATGGAGTTTTATTACATCATATAACTTGGGAGGACCTTCATGGAAGATGACAATAATGGGTAGACCTTCTTACTGTTTGATCTTCTTTCGAGGAGAGATACAATGATTCCCATCAGGATATAATAGCTCATGATCAATTGTATTATGCACATGATGAAATGATTCATGGTATGTTCTATGGGGAGGACCTCTATAGCTTATGGTATTAATGTTGCAAGGAGGTCCTTAAAAACTATTATTAGCACATTTAAAATATGTTAATGGATCTACTGGATCTAGTGAGACCATTGATATTGGTTTGATTGCCTCAAGAAACTCATCTTCTAGTTTAGTATGGTAATGAGTCTCCTATTCTATTTCCAGTTTCCATTAGAGAAAAATCTTTTCTAATTTATACCTTATAGTTGAATGGGGCCACTTGTTGAAAGTGACAAGCTTCATTAATGGCATCTTGATAAAGTTCCTCATGTGGTGCTGCTGGGATATTCCATTAAGCATCAAAAAATTAAGCAAAGATATATTCATACCCTAGGGTTTCCAATGAATTTTACCAGTGAAGCCAGTTAATATAGGTATTTTTTCCTGATCCTATTTTACATATATCATGGAATAATGATTTTGAGCCTCAGTTATGGGAGTAGGGGTTCATGCACACTCATGAGTGACCACCCCTTGGTGTAAATGAATCCCACAACTTGAAGAGGTGGGGTTTTGGGTGAGAATATAATCCATTATCACTAATGAAATCCTTTCATGGAAGGTTTATATGATATATTCAGTAATTGATGGTTAAACCTCTATAGTTTCTAGGATGTTATGAGAAATATCCATGGATATAATGGAAATATATTCTCATTCTATTGTCCTATATGAATTGTGAGTCTACCCCTTATTTGATTCCAATATATGTCATCTATTTCCTCTATTTCTAACCTTATTTACATGATAGTATTGATGTGTTGTAGAAGGTATTTAAATTTTTTTATCGACTATCATTCTATTTCACTGATGGGATTGTTGTGCCTCTACAAGAATTTTAATCTCCCTATAATTAGACGCATTTTTTCCTAGTGGATCTTATATGGATGATAAGGTATTTTCTTCTTCTCATTTATTCCTCCATATATACATTGAGATATTTAATTTAATGAGATATAATATGTGTCTTCTCCTAGCCTTCCATTGCATTTTTAGTATAAGATTCTTTTTTACGAGCATGGATTTGTATCATCTTGTTCATTGTGGTATTTTTACGATAAGATTCATGAGAATGAGAAATAAAAAATATTTCCCCATATGTATCCACCATATTTACGTGGAAAAATAATTTAGAAGAAATAAAGATGATGTAATTTTCCTAATTGTTTGAAATTATCCCTCTATGAGCCGTGCTGGGACAAGGGTCTATTTAACATCAGCAAGGGACCATAGTGAAATATCCTCAAAATGGTGAGGATATTATGGATTATATTGTTGATATAGAAAATTGATATTAGAGACCCTCAGGAAGGACCCCTATGTTACATGGATGAATTATTCAGTGATGACTTCATTATATGTCATATGGTAATGGAGGAACCCATTAACACATTCTGTGGATTAGTTCTCGAAATGGTTTGAGATAGCTGTTGGGGATATTTAGTTTTATAACACCGACTATCACTAGATGGAATGTTGGTCTGACTCCATGTACCAGAGGGCCTATCAATCCACCGCTAGGGTTGGGATTTTACCATTATGGTTGTAATATAGGACAAATTATTTTGAAAAACAATGTTGATGTTGATGGATGGGTAATGGAATTCTTTTTTTGGGTTGAGGAATCAACTTGTGTAGTGGGTGATTCTTGGTTCTATTAATTTCTATGAGATTCCATTGATTTAAGTTGGTTTTAGTGAAGTAAAAATGAAATATATGGGATAAATACAGAAAAACCCCTCATTGAATTACCATATCATTATCACATACATAATTGATGGTCTCATTTTTACCTCTTCGAACATGGATGAAAAAGGGGCCAGACGTGATGTAACGCCTACACCTTGGTTAAGGATTCACTACTGGTTCACCATTTTTTTCTGATAGAAATCGAGTTTTCCATAGAGTTTGATTCATGGGGTTATGTTTTTATAATCATTTATGATGTGTTAGATACTTCATAATAGTCTCCAATTTGTTTTGTTAATGGAGCCATAATCCCCCAATAACAATAATATCAATGAAAACTCAATGAACTACTTTCTAAAGGCTTGTGTTCATTGGGGAACATGGTCAGTGACACTTATGATCTCACATTAGTCAAGTGTATGGGATGTTATGATCATAAAACTTCTTTGTAGAAACTATTTCATATTATGAGACTCTCTTATAGGTTTAATATATGTTTTTCAATCATTTTTTCATTCCAACATTTGTATACATGTATCACCCTTTAAATATAATCCATCCTGAATAATCCTGGGTCTAAAATCACCTTCATGAAATTGATGTTATCCATTTATAGGAATATTTTTATGTATCTATGTTTTTTCAAAAATGATATTCTATTAGGGATGGATTATAAATTATTTGATCCCTCAGTAGGATGATGCTGATTTAATCACTATGGTGAGACTCTCTTGAGTTTTTTTATATCTAGGTTGAAAATAATTGTTTTGATGCTACAATAGAACCCATAAAATGGGCATCCGACATCTCTTAATGAGAGGAATCAGAACACACATAGTTCAGTGCCACGTAATAGGGAACATCACCCTTAATGGTTGGGAAACAAAGACCAAACCATGAATGTTAATGTTAGGCCACAATATGACCAGAAAAAAGGTGACTAGTCATATTTTGGTGTGATACATTTGTTGAGGAGGCCTATGGTACCCATGAGATATGTAGTCTACCAGAAGGATATGAACCTACTGAGAATGTGACTCAGAGACCATTAAATTGAATTAGGGGGTAGGGTATTTCCTATGGTAGGATTCTTACATATCATAGTTTGTATAGAATCAACGCCCACATAATTTGGTATGTTGGGGATTACACCTGTTTGGATGCCCATGTGGTTAGTGATAATGCCTGGAAGTTTCCCATATTAATTGGGGATGGAGATTATACAACTAGAGAAGAACCATGTGTTTGGGGAATACACTTAGAGGGATGATCATTTGAACTATGTATGGTGATTTAATCTATGAAGAATGCCTATTTTAATTTGGTATGTTTGGGTCTTACACATTATAGGAGTTCCAATTGATTCGGGATGGTGGAAATGTCATAATCACCAATAAACTCTAAGATAATGTTAGTTATGCTTGGTGTGACAAACAGGAGGTTGTGGTGGATATAGAGATAAATTGATCAACTTTTTCTACAGTTCTATGTGATGTTGGAACCCAAAGGTATAGGAAGAGTTTTTTGAGTCTTTTAATCTCCGTTATTAATTTCATAGCCAGGACAGTCACATCTTGTGAAAAATCTAGATACATCTCTGGATGAAGAAGAGTAAAAAGTGAATTGTACCTATATAAATTTCTAGGGTCTACTCTAGGAGGGATTCCGTTATGTACCTCAGGGAATAGGGTAATGTCTTGCACTAAAAAATATCAATTTTATAGGAAAATGGTTCCCCTAAATCCATTTAATGAGGATGTTCATGTGAGAACCTCCAATGCTGGAACTCTAATTACCTTAGGAATTTATACATGGAATCAATACAAGGGCCCCCCTTGTTGAGGGGGTTACACATGTGACCCCACCTACCATGAGTATGTAGACATGATGGGGATCTTTTTTGTTCTAGAAAATCTTATCATTAATTTCAGGTGGATTTTGAAGGGGCTTTAGCCGGATGCCTTTAGACAAGATTGTAGTGGGGCTAAAGTGGGACACAATGAAATGATGAAATGGAGAGATGGGAGGTCGAGAATAGAATACCCTATAATGACCCATGTCAAGTAGAATGTTTTTATTATTTATAGGCTCCCTCATAATATCATTTTTCTATGTGCGTGAGCCTAGAATTCACGTAGAATTTTATATCAGGGACTTGGGATTTTCCAGCATAGCAGGTTGTTATGTGAAGCTAGGTTCAACTATGTAGCATGTAACTATTAGGGCTATGTACCACCTTCATAGCATTTTTATCTATGGGGAAGGGTTCTATAAATATATATTTCTCTATGTGGAGTGCTAAGATACAAAGGTTTCATCAATTTATACCATGGATAATGGAGTTTAAAAAATGGGTTTCTTGATTGCGGATGAATGGGAGATTTATTATTTCCTCTTCAATGCTATAAAAAATGTTTTTTCATTCTCATGATTGAATAATAGGTGTATTGGATATCATTCGAGACCCCCCTATAATATATGTCTTTCCCCCCCACTCTTGGATCCCCTCCTGGTTTTTTAGATGAATTGATGTAATGGATATTAGCATAGAGGTTCATTCATGGAGGGCCAAGGGGCGCCATTTTTGGGAGCTCGTAGGGGATTCCCTATACTTATAATGATCTCATTCAATAGGTTAGCTGAATTTGGGGGTGTAAAACACCTTTATATCCAATAAGGGGCAAGGTTACATCAATAGTTCTGGTTGTACCCTCCTATCCCATGAAACATTTTGTCAGGGTTGGCGATTTTTTTCTTCAGAGGAAATCATCATTTGACCCTAAAAATGTTAGTGGTTTATTTTTCATGTGTTGGTGATATCATCTGATCCCATTAACTATTTCATTCATGTGGTTCATCATGAGGACATAGAACACTGTTTAAAGCAACATACCATGAATCAATTTTTACCACGCAGGATCGAAAATTCTATTGGGGATTTCTACCAATTGAATAATTATATTCAAATTCTTCTTCTGGGTTTATTTCTACTATTTTTGATGTACATGGAAGTTTTTTTTCTCGAATGTGGAAATTTTAGGAAACAACAACTACACAACGATTCATCTCATCCCATGCTCTATAGTGACTCCTCTCTTCGTCACTATATATATATATACCTCTATATACATTTTCTCCCATGATCACATGAAACAAGAGCCTAAATAGGTAATTTTATTAAATCCAGGCGAAGGAGAAGAAACAATATATGCAAAAAAATATTTGAAAATGAAATGAAAAAGAAAAAGGGGTTCATCCCTCCCTGATTCCCAACGTGAGTTTACTCTTTGTATATGAAAAATTACCCATTCTGGACTCAATAGAGGAGGTGTAATCACAAATACATTAATCATTAAAATTCATATATCCTAATTTATTGGTGTAAATAAATTGATATTTAATTAATGATATATTAAATAATAACTATTCCACAATTATTTGAGTAGTTCAATATTCCACAAAACCTTCATACATGGGTTAAAACAATATTTCAAGACTAACATAGTGGGTATAAAGATTATCTAAAGAGATATTCTTAATAAATTAAATGTTTTACCCCTTACAAGAATTTGAAATAATATATTAAAATTTTTGATCAATTATTCATTCTAAAAAAACAATGTCACTTAGACAGTGGAAACCCTTTTAAAATGTCATGGATATGAAAATGTAACAAATCATATTTTCAAATAAAAAATTACATTCATAAATCGTGAAACAAAGAGGGAAATTTTGGAAGTAAATATTGAAACTCATAAAATAAACTTTTTATAACAAAATAATTCTATCATATAGAGGATTAATGATATGATTCCATGAATGAATATAAATGAAATCCCAAAATAAAGTATGATTGTAAAATAGATTCATACATCACTAGTATCATTTAAATTATGTCCCCTTGAAATAATAGAAATGAATTGAAACAATAATAAACATGAATAAATTGGTATTCATGTTAATTACATCAATATTTCATCATATTCATGACATTTAAGTCAATAGGTTCATAAAAACAATTATTTCTCAAAAGAATATAAATTTTGATGGAAAGAATTAAAAGAAAATATCATTGAAGGGGGAATTAACCAATCAAATAAATATATTTATAAAAAATAAATCCACATAAAAATGTATAAATAAACTATAAAATAATAAAAAATACTTACATACATAATCATATAATATCAAGTACACATAATAATTAAGATAACCCACTGAAAAGAAATTTGGTTATGAAACACTTTCCACTGGAAAATAATCATGTAAATCCCATATAAAAAATTATTGTATTGAAATGTAAAATACCAATAATTATGGACTATTCAAGATATAATAGTTTAAAGCATCATTATATGTGAGATATAAAATAAATTGGTTCATAACATTAAAATATGCCTCATTTAAACGAAATTTTGATGAAACCCCTTACCTCCCGATTTCCATTAGTTGAACAAGATTTAAACTCCTATATAATAATTTTAAGAATCGTATAAATTTATTCAAGAAATAAATTCATATTTAAAATTTCATATATCGTCCACTTTTATTTGGTAACTATATTTTTCTGTAATAGAAGAGGTCAAAACATAATTCTACATGTAATGAATATATAATTTATTCCATTGGGAAATTATGTCTAATGGAATATTTTGTGGGATCCATATGTTTAGAAATGAATATTTGGTTCTTATTTATTCATAATCTCATAGTATAGTATTTCACTTTGTTTTTCTCATAAAAATCCAATTTAACTAATCCATCCTCTGATACCAACTATATCGACCATTCTTTTTCTTATACTACAATTACATCATTTTAATGATAAACTACACAAAAACAAAAAACAAAAAAGATTAATAGGATTATTATCTTGGTAGATCTATTAAAAAACATATATTCTTGAATATAAAACAAAAAAATTATTTAATTCCTTCTTCTCTAGCTTCTTATTGGCCTTTGAATTATCCTTTGTGTAAGTAGTCCCATAAGGATATACATCAATAGAGGTGAGATAAATTCCCAATAGTATGATAGATAAGAACATGAAATAATATAATATGGTTTAATCATAAAAATTATTTGTCACGACCCGTCCTCGAGGCTCATGCCGTGACTACCCCAAACCCGCCTTCCAAAGGCCAGGGGCTGGCGACTAGTACCAAAGGTGTAAAATCCCGATAACTGGGAAGGAATTGCCTTTATTAAAGAAAACAAGCACCACAGAGTACAAGCGGAAGAAAAACACTAAGTACAAAAGAAAAGATGAAAAGTAAATGGGCCAGAATACAAACCCAAAAGAAAGTACGACTACAACTGAACAAGGTACAACCGCAAAAAGACAAACAGCTGGAAGTAGGAAGCAGCTCCTGGGTCGTCCTCCTCGGATCCTACCTGAAGGGTAGGTACAGATGGCGCAGCTCCTGGTTGTCCACCACGGATCCTACCTGAATGGTAGGTACAGATAGCCTCCTCCACACTCTCATCCGTCAACCTCCTCTGTGAGTCGTCACGTCGTGTAGCCCACCTCCGGGTACTGACTCGTCGTGTAGTCCACCTCTGGGTACTGACTCGTCGTGTAGTCCACCTCCGGGTACCGTCCAGTCCTTGAACACTCGGCCTCCATTAGCACTGCCTGTCGTCTGCAACCAACACAACGAGGTGCGGGCATAGCCCGTGCAGGGGTGAGTATAACGATACTCAGTAGGGACCCTGAGACCCTCAAGGTCTCACTAAACCAACAAGGATAACTACAAGAAGATCTCAACAGATAACCTCTACTTATATATATCCCCATACATATACTTAAGTTATCAAGTAACCCATCTCAATCATGGGGAAACACAAGGATTGTGAAATCAACAAATAACCACTACCCAGGTATATGCCCATACATATACCTAAGTTATCAGGTGACCCATCTCAATCATGAGGTAAACACAAAGGTCAAAAGTCTCAGCTCAAACCAGGATTTCCATTATCGAAACCGTAACTTCTGAAGAGCTCCGTCTCTGGAGTGTACAGTGGTCCTATCACGACTCCGAGGTACTGCTCACTAACATAAGACTGTTGTAGAACTCCACATATCGAGTACTGCGGGCCAGCTGCTACAACCAAGCGCTCTCCCATCGTGGGTCCGCTGCTACAACCAAGCGCTCCCATGTGCCGCTACAACCAAGAGCACCTCTGTCGTGGGTCTGCCGCTACAACCAAGCGCTCCCATGTGCCTCTACAACCAAGCGCACCTCTGTCGTGGGTCTGCCGCTACAACCAAGCGCTCTCATGTGCCGCTACAACCAAGCGCACCTCTATCGTGGGTCTACCGCTACAACCAAGCGCTCCCCTATGCCGCTACAAACAAGCACACCTCTGTAACACACCGAGTCGTTCGATCAGCAGTCGTCGGGTCTTAGTCAGCTACACGGTCTCCATATTCTGCTCGCTCGTCTTCGGGAGGGTTCGCTCCATGAGCTGCTGGTCGATATGACAAGTATCACAAAGTTCCACGAAGAAGTATCTCAAAGGACCGCCTCGTCATAGGGGTCTCAACGCAACAGACGGCTCGTTAATCGGACGTCCGGTCTGTGAGTTATTACCCTTTTGTCCTAGGGGCCCGGTTGGTTTTGTGAGCGAACCAATCCGGCCGTATCTCAACATTACCCCGAACTCCCATAGGGTATACTCACAGGGACCGTTTCTCAACGTGATCACCAACGCCACTGACGGTTCATCAAACGGACGTTCTGTCAGAAAGGTATCTGCTTTTCCGTTCTAGGGGCCCGGTTGGATTTCGGGTGCAATCCAACCCGGCCACTATCCAACTGCATCCAAATCTCGGGCGAAGGATGCCAAAAGTTCTGTATCGTCAAAAGGAACGCAACGCAAAAGACGGCGCGTCATTCGGACGCCCGGTCAGGAAGTTATTAGCTTTCTCGTTCCGGGGGCCCAGTTGGTTTTTTAAGTTAAAACCAACCCGACCACACTCCGACGGTATCCAAACCTCGAGCGGAGTAAGCGAAAAGATCTGTCTCACTTAGAGGAATTCAACAAAGCTAACGGCACATCAATCAGATGTCCGTAGCTCAAAATATGAGCGTTTCCGCTCCGAGGGTCCGGTTGGTTTCGTGTACAAACCAACCCGGTCGAACTCAAAGTACTCTGAAACCTTGACTGCGATATATCGAAACGACCGTATCGATCCAAGGATCACGTTTCCGCTGACGGCGCGTTGTTCGGAGGCCCGTAGCTCAAGTTAAAGGAATTTGACCGAAAATAGCTCGAAGACGGGGGGTCTGGGCCCGAGCCGACCCCGCCCGACCCCCCCCCCCCCCCCGGGTCGACCGAACCGAGTCGACCCGAACCGGGTCGACCCGACCCGGTCCTACCCGGCTGGCCCGGTCCGGTCCAGCCCGGGCGCGGCCTGGCTCGGCCGACCGGTCCGGCTCGGTTTGGTCGAGCGGCCGAGCGCGGAAGCTGCGGGGGCGCGCTGCCCCCGCGTGAGGAACCTGCGGCCCCGGTTGGGGTCGCCTTGCCAGCGGACGCGGCGGTCGGGCCGCGTCCCTCCACGGCTTCTGCGTGGCCGTGGAACCGTGTCACCACCGTGGCTTCGGCCGCAGCGGGTTTTGCCGATGGCGCGCCGGGCGCCGCCGCCGCCTGGCGGCCGGCCGCTGCCGGCCGCCGCCTCTGACCGCCGGCGCCGCCGTGGCGCGCCGACGTGAGTTTCCGCGGGCCACCGGACGCGCTCTGGTGGTCCGTTTTCTTTGCGGTCTTCACCAGTGGTCCCCCCGGGACCCAATCTTCACTGTGAGGCCCTCAAAATCACCTTGCACCCTCGTTTGTCGTCACCCGTCGATCCACACATCAATAAACAGTCTGCAGAGGGTTGTCGGGCCATGTTCGTTTGGCCCACACCCTCCGCGTAAGATAATAACAATGGAAGAAATTTATTCATCACATGAATACATAATCAAAAACAATTTTAATGAATTAAAATCGTTCTTATTATTCAGGTTCTTCACTTTGAACGGAAACATTCACGGAGTATAGAACATTCAAATAAAACCCCTACCTTGGGTATAAGCCGATCGGAAGGAGGCGTCGTCGTTCGAGGTTCGTCGCAGTATGGAGTCTCGAGGATGACGACGTCGAAGGGGGACGTCGGCGTTCGTCCGACTCGAGGGAAGGTGAAGCCGTCGTCGCTTGCTACCCGATTCCGCTTCCGAGCTTGTTCGTCGAACTCCAACAGATGATTGAAGATTTTGTTGCGGAGGGAGGAACGTCGCAGAAGAGGAAACATCGGCATCGCGGCACACGGCGTCA
This sequence comes from Viscum album, assembly GCA_963277665.1. Taxonomy (NCBI): domain Eukaryota; kingdom Viridiplantae; phylum Streptophyta; class Magnoliopsida; order Santalales; family Viscaceae; genus Viscum; species Viscum album. The sequence goes on from OY728127.1 coordinate 1,702,887,277, forward strand.
CGTCGTCGATTTCCGTGGTTTCAGCGTTCTTCGTCGGAGGTCGGAGCGTTCTTCACGTTCTTCGCGTTCTTCGCGCTCTTCGCGTTCTTTGCGTTCTTCGTCGAAGAACGAATAATTCTCTCTCTGCTCTCCTGAAGGTTTAACACAACACAAACCCCCTCAACCAAAATAAAATAAGTCTTCAAATAATTTTATTATCAAATTAAGAATTGAAAAACAAAAGATAAAAAATGACCCATTAATTCACATAATTAATTCAACGAAATAAACCGCCCAATTAATTCAACGACGAAAACCTCCCAATTAATTGGTGCGTTAATAAATTAAGAAAACGTGTCAGTTGACTTCAATAATGACGATTTTTCGTGGGTACGTTACTTAGTGGAAAAGAAACGGTGGGGTCGTGCAGGTCCCACCTCACAAATATCCTACCAAGAGGGTATGATATTTTTGGATAGCACCCTATCTGTAACAACTCCACTTAAGCAGCTTTAAGTGGCTTTCAGGTGGCTTCCAAGGGGCTTAAGTGAAATAAAATAAATTTTGTCATACAATTATTTTATTTCTTAACTTTAAGCCAAAAAATTAAAAACCACACCCGAGCAAACGCAACTCCGAAAGAGGCGTTTCTAAGCAATTACCGGCGCTGCGATTCCATCGGTGCCCTCAGAATTCGATTCCGAGCACTGGTTCAAAAGTTAGAAAAACCCGCTCGTCCGTTCACTAAACGTACCCGAGCCAAACTTCGAAAAATGATTCCGGGCACACCGGGCCTCGGAATCAGGTGCCGTCAGAAACTGAGTTCTTGTAAAATTCCGAATAAAATTAAGAAAAAAATTTCATTGGAATTTAAGGGTCTTTACATTATCAATATAACATATTCATATGATCATAATCATGAGAGTGAGTATTAAAAAAGAAGTGGAATGTGGAAATTAAAAAAAACATCATGTCTTAGTGGTCAAATTCTTCACATAGTTGTGAACAAATCTAGATTCATTTTCGCACATATATAATATTTCTCATTATGTTATTCACATTTCCCAAAGAATTTGAGAACTATATAATTCTGATCACACCCATAAAATTATTACATTTATATTTGGCTATATTATTCTAGGTGTACTTATCACAGCATAACATTTACATTACCATGAATTCCACATAGAACATATATCAATCATGAACATAAATAACCCATGGAATGGAATGGGTTTCACATCATATTAATATATTGATAAAAATTTTGTTACTAAATGAAATAGGGGATATCATACTTGATATAAGAATCATCAACCATGAGTTTGAATAAAAAGGGGTGTTTTGAAATAAGTTTTCATTTGGAAAACATTATGTTTGTCATAAACACTAGTTTAAAATATGTATATCACAAAAAATATATAAAAATGATGGGAAAATTATTTTTAAGGAATAACTATACTGAAATGAGTTGATAGAGGGAAACCCCAGTGAAAGATAGTTGGTTTTGATAAATCCCCTAACATTTAGTCCAAAATATTTCTACATGTTTATATACGGTATGATCACATTAGATTCATTAATTACAAATTAAAAAACATTTTATACATGAGTATTATTCATTATTATTTTATTATGTTCTTTTATATACCAATGGATGAGTTATAGAGTTTAAATTCGTTGTTCGAGAGTTTTCATTTTCAAAGTTTTCATGAGGAGTTCACATTTATTCATGAATGGAAGTTCATTTAGAGACAGAAAAACATCCATAATTTGTATTATATGTTTTTAATGATATTATAGAATTATAAATGATATTATGAAGTTTTAGGTAATATTTAATGTGGATGATTCATTATATAAATGTTAATTATGATTATTTTAGGTTAATTTTGGTGATTTCTTATCACAAAAAACATATTTGGTTTTATCATTTAATATTATGTGAAAAAGTTAGTTCTTGAACATAAAAGGGGTGAAAATATAAATTTTAATATCTTCATTCATTGTTTTAATGGATTTATAAATATCCATGAATTAATCTATCTAAAATTAAAGTTAATCTCCCATGATATCAGTAGATTGACACTTCACAGGCGACGATTTCATTTCTAAGATAAGAGAGAGAGAGAGAGAGAGAGAGAGAGAAAGGGAGGAGTTTAATGTTAGATATTACCTTAACATGATTTAATTATAGTATATGTAGTGTACATAATTTATCATGGATTTGGGAAAAAGTTACAGGGGGAGATAAGAAAAAAAATTGAAATTGAATCAACATTATAAGAAAAGATAAATGATTTACATCTTCAACTATCCTCTTGATATCCTCATCAAGGGACCTAGCATTGGTATTTTGATGTGAAAAAAATTTCTCCTAGAAGATAGGGAAGAACTTGGGATGAGTATTGGGCATAGTATTGGTAATACTAGATGATTTAGAAGTGTGATGAGAATGGGGTTAGAGGGGTGAAATTTATAGCGGAGGAGATGGGTGTTTTTCTATTTTTTAATTTATTATTTTATTATTTTTCTCTATACAAGAGATAGTGAGGATTCTAGTGATAAATAAAATAATTATTGAATGAAAGATAGAACCAATGGTCACTCAAATCATCCATGAATCAAATATGACTCGATAATTTATGTTTTTATCATTTATCATAAATTATATTGTTTTACTATTCTACAAAAAATTAACTATTTGGAAAAAAATCCAAAAAATCACCTCAACTATTTTTCAATTTTTAGAATTCAAAAATGAACTCCATTTTGAGAAAATAATTTTCTAAATATCAGAAAATTACTTTTTAATTAAATTAATATTTTATTTGGAAAATAAAAAATTTATAATTTTAACTAATTTTATAACACCATGAAAAATTACATAAGATCTCATTAAATTATCTTATAATAATAATACATAAAGATATTAATTTATGAAGACATTATGTGAACATAAATTTACTTATAAATTAATCATATTATTTAAAAGATTTATAAAAATACCAACAGTTAATTAGAAAATTTTAAAATATTTATTTACTTATAATATGATATAATTATATCATATGTTCACTTATAAAATGGAAACATTTTATTTATAATATAACTTTTATGATTATTATTCACTCGACTGATTTAAAATTCATAAGGGTCATATTACAATTCACTACTGTAGCAGTAATATTTATAATTGTATGTTAATATTCACCAAAAAATAATTTTTTCATATCAGACTCCAAATATATTACTGATCTTAACCATGTATGTCATATTTTAAAAATTTAGAACACATTAGATGAAAATTATGTTTAACGACAATGCTATAAAGGTCAAATATTATTTATTTCTTCATTTAAGAATGATGTGGAATTGAGTTTCCCTAAGTGATTTTATGTGACATAATTATAAGAAGGGAATATCCATTAATAAATTTTTTTGTCACTATTGATTTAGTGAAACATGAGGACAACTCGGAGCATGAATAAAATTTATGTAGATAACCAGAGAAATGATATTTCATTTAATATAGGTTATCATTTTTTTCTCAAAGAATATCTATAGAAATGTGTGATGTGTTTTGAAAAGATGGAGAAGTTGAGTCCAAGGTTAACTGAACCCTTTGAAATCATGGATAATGTTGTTCCAGTTTCATATAAATTGGATTAACCTCTTTTTTTATATCTAATACCCATTATTTTTCAATCTTCAATGTTAAGAATGTTTACGCTAGATCCACCTCATGTTTTTATTCTATATGTAGTTCAGTTGGATGATAATATTCCATATGAAAAACATCCTGTACAGATTCATGACAGTAGGGAACAAGTGATAGAAATAATTGTTATTCATTAGGTTAAGCTTTTGAAAAAAAATTTGTTGAAGAGGCAACATTGGAATCTAAACCTGATTTTTGGGAAAATACCTCAAATTTTTTGATAAGTTAATAAAATTGAAAGTACAAAATTTCAAAAATGGGGAAATAAAATAACAACTAATTTATTAATAAAATCTATTTTTAAATTAATATAACATATTTTATAACAATAATATAAATTTAAATATTACATTATGCTAAAAAATTAATTAAAAAATTAATTTTACCGTCTTCTGATGGAGAACGCATTTTAAACAAATATGTTGAAAATGTATATGTTATATTTGGAAAATAAAACCACTTTTTTATTATTTGGTATGTAAAAATAATTTTGATTGAATTTTTTGATTATTTTTGATAAATTTTATATTTTAAGGAATTGTGAAAAACAATGCATTTTAATTTGAAACTTTTAATCAAAAAAATTAATTACTTTTTAAAATTATACATATAAGTTGTTTTAAAGTATAATTATATTATTTTTTATCATTAAATTCAAATTAGATCCTTGGAATCAATTTCACATTGATATTGTACAAGAACACATGTCAATCTTTTGATGGGTTTAACATAAAAACAATTTCTCTCGTCTGGTCAAGGGGAACAATTTTTAATTAATTACTACTAATTATATTTTTTAAAATATTGAAAAATGGATCCATACTTGGAATTAGTGGGTAAAAATTATTTAAATAAGTTCCTTTTATTTTATTGATTTTATGAATTGTAACATTGGTGTTTTTTTATTTAACACACTTAAAGGTAAATTGGGTAAATTAGGGTAAAAAATAAAATTATAAGGGCAATAAAATTACCCTAAAACATTCCAAAATACTATTGGATTAATAAAATTGGTACCTTAATTCCTAAGGATATGTATTTACTCATTTAATGGAAACATGTAAATGAAAATAATTAAAATATAATTAAAATAAATGAAAGTGCCAAAATGTCACGCCATTATTTCTTATAATTATAATACATTTAATATAGATATAAACAATATATATCATCCATCATAAATAATATTTGTAAATATAAAATAATTCTATGAATAATTATATTTTTCTTTAAAATTTTAAGATTAAATAATTTCAATTAATGCTGACACAATAGTTATTCATTTATTATTTGATTGACATAAATATGAAAATTTCGATATAAAAAATATTAAAATAAATATGTATTAAATTTATAAATCACTCAACGAATTTTATAGTTGAATATTTAATATTATAAGTCTATTAAATTTTTTCATATTTATCACACTTTTTAGAATTTATTTAAATTCAATTAAATGAATATAGTAAAAATTGACACAATTGATATTTTATAAAAAAAAAATTATTAAATTATTCATAAATCCTAAAAAATTAATAACATAAAAATTATATATTATACCATCTAAATGTTCTTAAATATTCCATTTACAGATAATTTATTCCAAACATGTAAATCCAATATCCTTTAGAAATTTAAAATGTTTTTACAACAATTTAAATTAAAAATAATTAATTAATGTTAAAATTGATGGATAAGGTTGAAAAAAATATATAATTTTTTTGAGAGTATTTAGAGAAAAAATAATCTTAAAATTTAAATAACACAATATGGAGTCATTTGGAGATAATAATTTATTTATATAATTTAATATTCTATGATTTTCCAAGGATAACCCTCACCTCTCCAATAAAAGGAACACATTCTTCTATATTCCATAAAATTAAGAAACAATTTTTCATTCATTATCTTCCCAAAACCCTTAATATAATATCTACTCACTTTATAGTGGCATTATTATATGTAGAACACTCTACTAATATGTGTTATGGTTTCAATTAATGGAGACCCTTCGAATAAGATGTATCATTTTTTTGTGTTTCTATTTTAGTACTTCATCCAATTAATTAAAATATTATTCATCCAAGATGAAATCGTAAATAAAATATCACCACTATAATTATGTGATATTATTTTAATATTATCATCTATATCCATATCCAATTCTATCAAATCGTTATAGAATTTATTTTTCATGCGTACATGTGAACTATCACCTCCACAGACCGATATATTTTTTTTCCCTTAACAGTCTCTCATGAAAGGTTATAATTGTTAAATTAATGTTAATATGTGATGTTAATGAAATATTAATCATTATAGGATAATAAAATATCAATTATGTTATGGAATTCCATGTAGATAAATATTATAATGTTGTTCATGCACACTTGTGATCTATCACCTCCATAAAGAGATGTGAATGATTTTTATTCACCACATCACATGGATAGTATTTATATGTATATTTAAATGAATAAAATGATATATATGATTTTAATATCATTATGTAATTATAAAATACTACTTACCTTATTTTGATAACGACTAATGAAAAATGGAATAACGTTGATTATTTTTCATAAAAATACATAATGGTTTTATTTTAAAGTGAATTTGAAGTATAAAAATGGTAATAATTTCATGAATATTATTTTTAGGCTTATGGAATTTTTACCACATGGACTATAGACATCATAACATGTTCATTTTTCACTCAAGTACATAATATCAACAAAACGCCCAACATGAACTTAAATAATTATATAATTTCTAAATCAAGGTAATAAGTTATATAAAAGGAATAATTATCATTATAAATTTACTCTATAATTTAATAGTTAACCTACTTTTTATTTTGGAGTATAAAGAACACAAGTGATAAATCAGACTCTTGGTAAGTGACTTCATCTCAATCTCTTTCCATTAAGATGTATATCGATGTCATGCCCCTAATTTTGTTAAGGTTTATAAAAAAATATTTTACATATAATTTTATGAGTGTTTTTAAAATTTATTCATTCAATACTTATTGTTTTAAATTATCTTCAAATGAAAAAGCGAATGTTCTTTTAATATATACGTCAAAAAAAAATTTATGATGTCATGAACATTATTTGATATTTGGATACCTCTATTAGAATTAATGTTTTTAAAATAAAACATCATATATTTTTACCTTTTTTATGTATTTTGGTATTGAAAATGGTTTTGGAAATATATTTATTATTTTAATAGCATAAAATTATATTTATATTAAAAATGATTTTTTTGAGAAAAATGTGGAAAATTGAAATCTTTTAGGTGTTATGACTATTAAATGGTACATGGACATTTGATAGTGGTCAAATGATAAACAAAACATGGATGGATCCAAAATAATCCATTAATAATCTGTTACGTTATAACATCAAATACATTGTTTATGGAAGTCAACAGTATATATATTTGATTTATAAGAGTGAAATGAATGGAAGCCGACCACATGGTTATTCCATTATGTATAAATATGTACCAAGAAACCTTTATATGTTATATTTTAAATATATGTTTTTATGGTATTCATTTGGTTAAAAATGTGTAATCAATGAGATTATTTTAAAGTAAAGTATTTGTTACATCTTACGGATGGAAAATTTTATATTACGGTAATGTATTCATTGGCTTACATGTTTTCACAATGCTAATGGTTTTCCTTATTTGTGTATCCCATACAGATACTTTTATGATCATCCACTGTTTTAAATTTTTTTACCCATGATATAAGGGATAATAGCAGTAGAGATAGAATAATGGGAATATTGTGATGATTTGAAATGAAAAGAATCCATGTCTATTTTTTAAAATTTATTGTTTTATGAAGGAAATGGATTATATTTGGAAGTTTCCACTTTACATTTCTATGGTTTTGTTATGTATTAGTTAAGGACTAATTCTCTAAAGAACATTACCATAAAAGATCCCAAATGTGTGATAATGTAAAAATATTTACATAGATTATTATTATGAAATGTTTTGAGGTCGGGTCCTAATACAAATACTGTGGGTAAAGATATATATCACAAAAGATAAATTGGATTTTAATGGGGAGTATGACTATATCTACAAGGGACATTTTCCCCAGTGATAGTCTTGGGGTGAGCCTTGAATACAACTACGGTTTTGGTAGTGAACCTATTGTATAATAATAGTCTAGGAATATAGGACTGACTCATAAAGAAATGACTTGTTATGCTTATGTGTATTAAATAATTCCCCATCTTAGGATAAAGTTATTTTCTCAAGGATCATGTTACTTTTTTATTTATGTCTATTGAACATGAATGAGTAATTCCATGACAAAATATTATGATCTTTGACATATAGGGTATTCTTTTCCAATTTTATGTTCATGTTCTTATGCCCTTATACTCATGTTATTATTATGTAATCATTGAAATATACTTTTTATACCTTTATTGAGCATCTAAGGTCACACCATTATTATGTTTCCTTTCCCTAGGATTTTAAGTATGTTAGTAAGTATAATATGACAAAAATAGGTCTAGTTATTGTGAAATAAGTTAGAGATGAAGTGGATAATTTAAGAATAAGTTTTTTATGTTTCCATTTTTCAAAGGAAATATAAATTTATAATCCTCAAGTGCTTGTTTTTGTAATGTAACAAATATTCATATAAAAATATATAATATATATGTATGAAAATATTCGATCACTATAGTTGGTGTCATGGGATGTGTTTATTTAACGTGTAGAAACTTTTATGAGAAAACATTAGGAATAAATAAAAATACAGGGAAAAATGTTTTTATAATTATTATGAATGAACTAGGTTAGTCATACGGTATAAAAAAATATGTTTTCCTCTTCTAGATATAATATGAAATATTTTTTCATGATTATTGGGTTCCAACTATGATTATTGATTTATATATTTGTTTGTTTATTTCAGGAAATGGTTGGAACGCAGATGACTTTTCTGGAGGTATAATTATATATAAAGTGTAATGATTATATTCCTAGGAAACCAAATTTTATGGGTGGTGTAATTGATAATCATTCTTATATGCTCACACAAATTTCTGAGGCTACGAATAATTCTGTGATTCCAAATGATTAAAGGAGGTGACAATATATTGTTGAATCAAGGGAGATGAATCATCCACCATCATTTAGTGGAACTTTTGATCTAATATTTTCTAAATGATGGATCAAAATAATTGGTAAAATATTTTATTTTCATCAAAGTATGTGACATAAATATTTTTTCTAACTGTTTATTATTTTGATGGTGAAGAAGATAAATGGTGGAATATTATCAATAATATAAGGTAAGAAGATGAAATTTAATAAGTAGAATGGAATGAGTTTAAGGGGATATTCATTAGCAAGTAATTCCCTCATATTTCATATAAAATAGTTGATAAATAATTTATATAGATGATAAAAAATGAAAATTCCATTACTATAAGAATATCATTATAAATAATAACACATCATGATTCCTTCATGGGTATATTACTATATATTAAAAGACCTTTTTAACTATATGGTAAGGTTATAACAGGTATGCTGAGTAATATTCACTTTAGTTCATTCAAATTTTCCTCAAATTTACATTTCTAGAGTATCTTGTCTCCATTCAAAGTTAACATTGTCAAGGGATTATAAAATTAGTAGATATTATCCGCAAACTGTTTACAGTATCCTCTTAAACCAGGGAAAATATGGATCTTAGTGACCATGTTTGGTCTGTGATGACATTGAATGGACTATTTCATTGATCTATATATAGATATATTCATAGTTGAGATCATGTGTTCCAAAAATGAAACCATTTACAGCCAAATTCACTCCATATAGATTTTACATATAATTTCAAATTCCATAGGGTCTTCATTTCAATTCTAAAATGGTCTTAAATAAATTCCTTTAAACATGAGTAGATAAGAATATTCTATTGAAATACTACCATATACTATCCAAGTTAGTATCTAAAGACACTTTTCATTATATACCTGAATATTGAAGGGTCATTAGTAAAATTGAAAGGAATTGTTGTAAATTAATTATTTACATACCTTCTATGGACTAATGTTTTGGGTATTTACTACTTTTATCCCTCAAATGATGTTATCAAGAATGAATGTGAATCTTGTAAAAGTGTTGATATTCTTGTAATTTGTCAAAGAAGGCATCAATATGGGTAAGTGAATACGTGTTCTTGTTAATAATCATGTTTTACTCGTGATAACTAATTAATAGTCACACTGATCAATCATTATTTTTAACATATTTTCCTTTTGATCCCATCATTAACACACATGGATGAATGGTTCCATTGTCAATTTTTTCATTTCGTTTCTTCTTTGATTCTTGCAACTCCATTAGGGCATCTCAATGGGGATTTTATGAAATTTTTATGTTACTAGGTTTGAGCTCTATTAATAATTTAACATCATTTTTTGTGGAAGAATGGATAATTCTTCTATAAATACAACAAAAAAAATCCCAAAAAATAGAAATATAATTGAGTTCATGTTTCCCCCAAACCATTTGAGAAAAAAACCTCTTCTCAATGGAAATTAAGACTCATACAATGGATGTGGTATCTATTGAAATATAGTCCTATCATCACATTTATAGATGATCATTTGTTGGTTTTGAATATTAATCATGACTTCTCTTCATCAATAATGGATGTGCGATTTATATTGAGAATTCCGAACCATGACCAAGATGACATCAAATTCAACAAGATGATGAATTTTCAGATTATTGGGGACCACATTCCCAAAAATATAAACTAGAGAGGAATCATATAAATTAGATGTGGTCGTCATACCATTAGGTGTTTTCACTAGTAATTATACATCTAATTATTTGTGTGGAAACATTATACACTTTTAAAATTTATTATAAAATAATGAATGGGTCGATCCAGATTCAAATAAGACATTATTAATTCTAGTGTGGATTGTATTTTTACATTTAACCACATAATTATTATACCCATCGTCAAAAACATTTATTAAATGAAATTTCTCTTAATCCCTTATATTGATAGGGTTTTTATGTCAATAATAATCATTAAAAATTTGGTTTAGGCATGGATTATAATAATTATGATTCTTTTTACACGTGGAACAATGATCTGGGGAGGTAGATTCTATTCAACATTCCTTATATTCATTTTTTAAGTAACTTCTTCCAATCACATCATAAATCATTTTCACAGAAACCATCCACTGCAAACATAAAACCTTTTTTAGTCCCAAAAAAAAATCCACCAAGATAATTTCAACACATTTAGAATTAATGAAATATAATCCTCTTCTCTCTTTGGTTTTTATATTTTACTTTGTATGATATATTCATTTAATTCTTTAAAGAATTATATTTTTACATATGTTGAAATTTAATTTACACCTGGAAAGAACATTGAATAATCACTTCATAGCTACTTAATCCAATTATGTCTACTATTCATCAAAGAATTGATTTTAAGACACTTATGAATTGATCAACCATATATTCATGTTAGATGACAATACCATAATCATACCTCACAATTTTAACAAATTAGCCTTGTAGTTACCAACTGATTCTTAATATTATTTGTTTAACTCATGGAAATCCTTCTCCAACATTGTAAAAAGAATAAGAGAAAAGTACATATTGAAAAAATATGTTCTTGATATCATCCCAATCTAGGGAGTAAATTTCATCTTATTGCCTCATTTTTTTGATAAGATACCTCCATTAATATGCATCACCATAAAAACAATTGTGAAAAAATGACAGTTTCATATTCCAAAAAATTGAAAAATATAATTTAAATGGTATAGATATATTGTTGGGAAACTACTTAAACAACAGTTCCACTAAAGGAAGGTAGACTTTGTGTCATGAAGGACTCAATGGAAATTTTCTCCCTCCTTTGATCATTTTGAAATTTAAAATTATTAATATCTTAAGAAATATATAAGAGTTTAGAAATTATATTTTTTATCCCATACCCCATAATATTAAGATTATCTTGGGGAAAATCATTACATTGTCTATTTCACACAGCATTATCATGGTACCTTTGGGGTCTATCCATTGACTAGAAAAAAGAAATGTGTATAAAATATTATTCTTAAAGGGTAACAAAATTATCATGAAAATTCTCTTATTGGGTGTATAAATAATGACACCATGTTCTTTTATCTATGTAACCTTGGTTTTATCCTAGAATATTTATTCTCATCATCAATTTAAATATTTCATGATGTCTTGTATAGTGTTTTTGAAATTCAATATCATATCCCACAAGAGTGTAAAACCAAGTGTGATGCAAGGCATATTATCCGAAACTGATTCCTAAATAATTCTAGCTCAATACAGTGTTTTTGATGTCTTTAACCATATAAACATATTTTCAATAGACATATCCACTTGTATCTAGACATATATGTAATTTCAGTTAAATAACTCAATATATCCTTTGTCAAAATTAGTGGAAAATTTACTAAACATAAACTCATCTAAAGACAAATCATTAGGCATATCCATAGGGATGCCACTATGTTTTTACCATCCTAGATTTCAATGGTTATCTAAAATATTCTTTTTATACCAATTATAGATACCTTGGATATTAAAATATATATATATATATTACATCATATTCTGATCAATATTTTTTTAATTACATAAACATATGACTATGGAGAATAATATTTTTGTATCTTTGGAATCATATAAAAATAAACTATAGTATATAAGTGATCTATGTCATCCCCTACTATATTCCTAAAATCTAGAAATCATGAAATAAATTTCATAAAAATAACATATCTTCCAAACCTGGGGAAATTAATCATATGAAACGATAATCTCTGATGCACGGTGAGGGAAAAACAGGTATATATTTAATCATGACAAGAATATTAGGGTATGAGAACATGATAATAACATTAAAAAACCAATAACTATGTATCAAGGATCATATATATGAGTCAAGGAATAAATATTGGTTGTCACTAAGATATGAATCATATGTTAATCGTAGAATAAGAATCATTAGAGCATAATATTGAAATACAGCATAGAATTCACTAAATACACATAATCATATAAAATAATTTCCATATTGGTCAAGGATCACTTCTATGACCATCATAGTTGATAAATTACATTACTATACCATGTTCTGTCTACATTACTTCCATGTATTATGGGACCGAGTCCACTCCATGTTCAATACCAATCTTAATATACAAGGTTCACTGCCTTTTTCCTCCATGTCTGTCTCATGAGATATATATATCTTTACCTAATACGATTGGAGAGAGATATAGGTCCCAACCATCATAAACTAAAATCATACATATGTGTTCCATAAGATCATAAACATTAATCATATTATAACCAACGATATAAAATGTGTATCATAAAAATATCAGCGAATTTTATTTGATGTAAATGAGACATGTTTCATAATCATTTCATAATATTATAAAAATTGAAACATATAGATTTCTTAAGTGTTTAATCATGTTATAACCCATGGAAGACAAAAATTATTCCCAAACACAATTCCATAAATACATAATGATTTTAGAGAAATAACATTAATGGGATCCTTGGATCATATTCTATGTAAGGAAGAGGTAACATTAATTAACTCAATCTTAGAAGTAAAATAATTTGACTGATTTTTTAAAACATTTCTTGAGGAAGGTATCACATTTTATGTGTAAAAATATTTTTAAGACATAATAAGTATAAAAAAATTATTCGAAAAAAAAATAGTTACATATAAATGAATATTTTATGAAATGAATTTTCATGACATTTTTTCATGTTGAGCATATAAAACTGATGATTCATTTCACAGTTATGGAAAAATCCAAACATGCATTGATTTGTAAAATGAGATGATTAATTATTTAAAAAGGTATTAATAAAACTAAAAATATGGGATATAATCTATTTTAAATATAATAATATATAAATAAATCATTTTTAAAATATATTTAGAGAACATTTTTTATTCAAAATTATTTTATATAGAAGAGATAAATTGAATTAGGTTTTATTTATTATCATAAGTACAAAAGAGTAAAAATTGGTACCAATAATTAATGATACCATTATTAAACATAAGATAAGAATATTAATTTGAATTTTTTATTGGTAATTTATGATATATCTATATTGGGAACATAATCATAAATAATGTCAATAAATATTGAATTTGTAACATAAGAATATCACTGAATTCTTATCCTTGAATCTAAAACCCTTTGAAGTAAGAACATAAAAAGAAACACAATATTTCATGGTTATTAATTATTCAATAATATTCATTTTAAATTAGGATTAGTATACCCCTCATGAAATAATATTGGTTTCTAAAATAATTTACCTATTAATGAAGGCAGATTGAGAAAAAAATATCTTACAACATGAGTACATTTTGAATCATAATACCCATGAAATAATAACATCAATGAGAATGTTAAAATTAATTTAATGAGTTAAATTAATTATATATATTGTCATATGTATGTATATGATCCACCGAAAATGAGAATTTGGAGAATATGGAATAAATCTCTCAGAAACAAAATTCAAAAAATAAATATTCTTAATGAACACCTTGACTTCCATAATAATCCTTAAAAATTCGAGTTCACAAAATATAAAATTATAATAAGTCTATCATAGAACCATAATCATATATATAATACTATATAAAATTTTTTATGACCTATTATTACCTGTTAATTGACAATTCTATGTTAATGTTATATTTCAAGTAATAACATCTTTTCATGTAAATGTTTATTATTTATATTCTCCCCTCTTAAATAGATTATTATTTCATCTTATAATAAATTTATATAATTATGTAAACATAATATATTTTTAATAAATATTTTTATAGATTAATTTATTAAATTTTGTGATATAAAATAAAATATTCCATTCATGGAGATGGTGGGTCGTACATTTGTATGAACATTCTTTCCATTATTATGATATATGAATGAAAGAAAAGTAAATTATATATATATATATATATTTAAATATACATTTTATTTTATATAAATCTCATTTTTTATTAAAAATAGCCTTAATATATTCTATTTAAACAATGAATGAATCACATCACTTAATGAGGTTGTATTCTACCATACACCTGAATGATGTTATAATCTTTCCACAAAAATAAAAGAAATATATTATGTGTTTTATAAAAATTATTTAATAAAAATTATAATAAATAATTTATTTGATAATGTGATATATGAAAAAATATATTTATAATTATTTCAAACACTGAAAGGTGTTAATAGAAAAACAAATCAATTTTATTTGGTAGGTGGTAGTCTGTTGAACACTAAAACGATGATTGCATAACCCATTTAATGGAAATGTTTGTGTTTGTAGTTATTACCCTTAAAATAAAAAATATAATTATATTTAATATATTGATTTTATTATATATTCATCATATAAATATAATTTAGGTGGTTTGAGTAGTAAATAAAAAAAATTATTAACATTACCGCATCTTCAGGTATCACCTTTTGGTTTGCATTAAATGTCTTTATTGGATTGATTTTTTACTAGATCAATGAATCTTGTATGAGATTATATAATTGGAGAATTTATTTGGTAAAGTATATTCAAAAACAATTTTTTTTGAATGTGCGAAAGAAGGGGAATAGGTGGTGGCCCTTTATAATGGCGTTTCATAGAACTCATGTAATTTCCTTGGAATTTTGAAATTTAGAAAAAACAAGTTCATTAAAAAAGGCCCGAATATTAGTAAATTATTGATCCTATAAATGATAAGGTATATATATGTCCATAAAATTGGTATTAGACACTTTTTTTTCAATTTTTACATCTTATATTCTATTTGTATCAGCTAAGTAAACAAATTTATAGCTTGATTGATGTAATAAATTTTTATTTTTTCACTAATAAAATTGGTAAAATTCTATTTTTACCATATAATAAATTTTAAACTATTAATATTAAATACATGTAATCCATTTTTTAGTATTCTAAAAACATATTGGCCAAAATTAATTTTATATTAATCCTACATAGGGGATGAGAAACCGTGTGTTTAATTAAAAATTGATTAAAATATTTCAGTGTTTTAATATTATATTTCAATGTGAAATTAATTTATATTACCAAAAAAGAATTAATATATTTAAAATTCAACTAATTACACTTTAAAACAAAATTAAAATTTAATTTATTATTTTAATGAAATTAAATCAAAATGTTGTTTTAAATTAGAACCTATTATTTTTTTACTATTTAACAAAAAATGAAACATTAAAAAACCAAAAATTCATCATAAGAAAAAATTTACCTTATAAATTCATTAGATATGTTTACATTGTCAATAAATTTTTCCATAATTTTTAAAAAGGAATTTTATTAATGTTAACGTTAGAAATAAAAAAAATTAATTTTGAAAATAGTATTTTCAAACATATGATGAATTTTATGAATATAATGTATTTTTATCAATATTATTCAATTATGTAAAACCTATATAATTAATGATTAAAGATTACTTATTTATATATATTTCTATATATCATATTGGAAAGTTATAAAGGTCGAGTTTAAAAGACTATATTAATATTATGTCATGGTTCTGTTAAAAATCAGTGTAATGTGTTGTAGAAGATTACCATTTATAGTATGATGTGATATATAAATGAGGTTTGAAAGTATCACAAGCTGGATTGGGTTAAAAATTTAACATAATAAATCAATAAAATTAATTTAATTAAAAAATTATCTAATAAGAACTATGGTTATTTCATATTCTCAACAAGAACCATTTAGAAATATTCATAGAATTCATTTTTTAATTGAACTCCATATGTGTGACATTGTTATCCCATGAACCAACAAAGGACATAACATAGGGTCAATGAAATTCCTATAGAATCATAATCTCCTTCTAATATTGTTGACCATTCTTTGGATGGTTGGATATACACCAAAGAACATTTAATCCCAGTTCCCTTTTAAATACCCTACCAGAATCATGATGTAAAATAGGGATCCTTATTTAAATTAATACATTTTAGATCACCATGAGTCTTAATTATATCTTATATAAATATTTTACCATAATTTTAAATGTTGAAAGTCTAACTAATTAGAAAGAAATTGTATACCATCATCAATTGATCCACCATCACCCACACCCCATCAAATTTTTATGATTTATTTTATAATAATATCATTATTTCTATTGTGATATCATCCCAAACCCATTATATAATGGGAAAATAATTAAAAAAACATGTCATGCTGCTAATTATATGCCTTCACCTGTTGATAGAATAAAAATTATACCTTGATTCTCACTATCTCATTATTCGACCATGGACACTGATATTTTCTATAAAGATCATGATATATCAGAATAATGACATTATATAAAAATTATTTAAAATAATATGATTTCTTCATATTTTACACGTGAAAATCTTTTAGAACCATGATGTAGATTTGGACACGAATAACCTTTTTTCTTCAATGGGACAAATGTAATTGTGGCTATGTAGCATATATATTATACTATATAGTTTAACCCTCAATATCAGATAAACTACCTCCCTTGAGATGACCTAATACCATGGTTACAATGTCTAATCTTTGTATTAGATTACCAAAACCTTGAGACTCTTGAAAACACAGATCCTATTCAATGCAATTTTCCATTAGTCATCACTAAACAATAGAATCCCACATTCCCTCTAACTGCATATTCCTATTCATAAAAAATGCATCAACATTTCCCATTTCTAGAATGAATTCCAAATCCATGTATAATAACTATATATAAAAAATCCAATACCACCATCAATGGATCATCTCACACTATGATAAGATGTACTTCGCGCTCTTATAGTCCATAAATACAAAAAAAAATCACCCATTAGATAATTCATCCAAAATCATTGGGTGTATTCCACTATAAATAACTCTTTGTCATGGGTGGGAAATTTCTACTCATATGACATCAAATTTATAAAATCATGAAAATCCACTCAACCCTACATCATCATAACAAAATTAATAATAAATCTTAATTATTCCAAATAAATGATAAACTCTTTCACTGGATTTGGTTTATTTATTATTGGTGTTGAAGACGACATACACTTCAATTCCTAAAAACATGCTTTGAAAGCATCTAAACAGACGACTTTGCCCACAATCATAGATCGATTAGACATAGGAATATATAGATGAGATATTCCACCAATGATATATCAGTAATAGCATACTAAGTCCTAAAATCTCTAAATATAGAAGAATATATTGCGTTATTTTCAATATACAACGGATTTCAACTTCTCTAGGTCCACTAACACTCCAACCTCTGAGATAACATGACCTTGAAAGTGATATTTTCAATATAGATGTAAAATTAATTTATATTGGGGTCAAATCAGTCCACTCTCATAGTACCCATGATGATGTCAATATATTGGTCATGATCAACTCAACACTATCAGTACACTAATAACTCACTGATGCAAAGCACATAAATCTAATCCTGACATAGATCGACGGTCTGAATCATCAATTTTGTATATAAAAATAGTGTGTTTGTAATGGGAAACTAAATCATCCTAAAATTTTATAGGCCATATATTATTCTAAATTAAATGCACTATATTTCAGATAGGATCACCACCAACTAATGATTCCTTGAACTCATGTTAATATTAGGGAAATTTGGGTACCACACAACAGATAAAAAAGATCATCATTTCATGGGAAGGGATATAGGTTGTAGACCATGATATGGTCGAGTCTCATGTAGACCATAAAGAAGTAAAAGTTTCCATTTAAATTATTATAAAATAATATAGTATAACCATAATTTTAAGAACATGAATTAATGAATCCATTAGCTTACATATTTCGCAATTTCACCAACAAATATAAAATATCTATTGTTCTTATCCTATAATGTGTGATAGAAATATGTTCAAATCCTATAAATGCCTAGATATTGAACTCAATCTCCAAATATTGGGGTAACAAGATGAATTATTTATAAAAAATATTTATAAATATGTCTACTTCTTGAGGAAAATTACCCATCTATGTCTCGCCATCATCCAACATAATGGTTGCAACCTTTTCTATGAAACTATCAAATTATCGTTGAAGAAGTCATGTATAAATGTCACAAAAAACTATTAATGTTGATTGGTATCAAATTACTCATTTTGATATATTAATTTCACTCTTCTATGATCACAATTGATATGATACATGTATAAAAATGGTAAATTCATAATTATAATTAGATCAAATACAATCGTTTTTTGGATGAACATATCCCAAAATAATAAATGTAACCAGAAATCTCAAGACAACATGCCTTAAGAATTCATATAACATCATATAATACACTTAATGGTGTAGAAATGGACATAAAAATGAATAGGTACCCCACATCCAAACCCAATCCATGAAGACATTGGGATGATATTAAAGTTAGTGGATCCCCTCTATCAAAAAGAAAATAAAATATGGTAGTTTCAACTAAATTCATTTCCCGGACAGTGGAAAATCCCACATATAAACATGTTGGAGTATAGTACACAGACTATTTAAAAATCTACCATATTCCCAATTATCATGTATTAATCTATTTTGATTTTTGTTAATATTGATATATTAGTCCCAATCATAGAGTATCATGTCCTCTGTGTTGGCATGTATGTCTCGTCGAGCTCCAATTACCGATCTACTTAGGGGAAGTTGAGTCCATACAAGAAGCATGTTCGTTCCATGATCCTATACTAACTATTTAAATATGATAACTCCTATATAAACATTAGAGAAGGGACATAATATAGTAGGACAGAGACTCCACCAGCATGTGAGGACACAAATATCACTTGTGGAATGGCCTCCCATAATAGTTACAATAAACCTAGCCATTTCTTGTTATTTATTACCCCTACCCTAGATTATCTTCCAATTAGTTTTTTAACTATAGTTCTTGAAATGATCCTTCATGATACATGATAATGTGGTACCAGACTACCTAGTTGAAATCACATACATTCCACTCAAAGAATACCATAGGCTTTCTCCAGAAAAGATATTTTGAGTTAGGGTTTCTAAGAATTTGGATAGTAAAAATATGTTCATATGAAAAATTATTTCTTATCAATGAACCATTAAGAATAACTTCACCCCAAATACCTCATATGAATCCAATTTAGTAGTAAAACACTACAGGCCTATGAAACAACTTGAATAGTTTATCAATGGAATTATCTCATATGTATAGAGCAAGAACTCTTCATATCTCTCCCCACAAGGTATTCATGTAGAAATATTCTTGGATGATCATTTGGAAATTTTCCCATGTTAGTTCCTTAGGTTGATTACCCTAAAATAATATGTCGCACCAACAATTTATTTTTCTCTTCAAATGTACTACCAAATCTTCAAAATCATATCTTTGGGTTTCTCTAGTTGAATGACTAACATTTTTATAATCTCGGTCAAAACCTCTAATGCTTGGTGGACCCCATCCCTAGCAAACATAGGAGGGTTATATAGTTAAAACTATATTATAAGATCAGTCAAATATGGATTGATATAATTATTAAACCACTCTAGGGATTGACCCACTTGTAACTAACATTGAGATCATCATCATTTTTATCACCAAGAGTCACCTATTGATTCATCTCAGGTATCTAAGGGGTGTACTAGTCACCAATCTCATGCCACTCAACTTAAAGACAAAGATGTATAATTTTCTATACATGGGAGATCATCCTTTTTATTTCAAATGATTCATATCAAGGTTAAACATATAATCAAAATGTAAAATAGAAAAACATTTTCATTAAGAATATTTATTTCATAGCTTAACAAGTAATGTAACATGTTATAGCAGATCCATTGATTCATTTATTTAATATAATTTAGGGGGATTATTTTTATTATTTTGATTTTCAGATATATCTTATAGTTTAATTGTGTTCCTATAAATAAGAACTTGTGTCAAAATATTTTTCTATGTGTCTACCGTGATATAATAAAATAATCTGCATGCCATATCATCACATTTGTGAAATAAAATAAAACAATAACATCTCCAAATGAGTTCACCCAATGAAAAATAAATTCACAAATATAATCAATGACCACCTTGGATAGTAATACATTTACAAGGAACATGGGTTTTAACACACACATGGATTATCATCTCCCACACACAATCTCCTTGATAAGGCATGAAAAATAAAAGTATCCTATATACATTCCCAATATAGTAATGTAAAAAAAATTATGAACCTATAATATAAATTTTTGACATTCCAATCCCATTGATCCATTAGGTTACTAAGATCAGTCCCCATATAAACATAATTGCACCTCCCCATATGACAGAGCCCACGTACTAGCAGTGAGGGAATATGGTTTATTGTGGGGATATTGTACAATCTATATAATAATAATAAAAATAGTGGATAACATAATAAAAATTCAATATGAATAAAATCTAATAAATAAAACTCCTAATTACAATATAATCCCAACATATCAATCCACTCCATGTCATTCAATGTGCCATCAAAAATTCATTCTAATGTTTGTAAAACAAAAATAGAAAAATAAATAATCAATTTAAAACTCTCAAAAATGGCCATGAATACCATGGATTGTTTTATTCCCCCAATACATTTCCTTTATAATCAACCATAAGATCTATACCCCATTTTAAAACCTTCATTTATGATTTCTACCTAGCTAAAAAATAGTTTCAAGAATATGGATTTTTTAAAAATCTATATGATGACACAAATGGTGTATAAATTTAAATTATACTATAATATATTATGAAATAACATGATAATTGGTTAATTAATTATGATGTTAATGAAAATTTTCAAATAAAAATCGATGACTATTAATCTCTAGATTGACACCATGGGTATTCCAAAACCTCCCTCATCAGGATGTCAAAGGTTTCATTAATTCCCTATAATTATTATAATAACAAATGAATAACAAATTATTCCAAAATACTAAAAATCATGAATAAGATATTATCATATGTCTTCCCCAAATGCACTAAATAATTAAACATATTTACCTCAAGATTCCCCAAATCTTGCTCGTTTCCATCTGGCCTCACGCAACACATCCCATCCTCCAAGATAAACATGATACAATACATGTGACCTAGATTCAACACATATCATTTCATTTAACCCACAGTCATGATTTTAAAATATATCTCACTATCATGTATCATTCCAACATGAATCTCATCCTCAAGAACCAAGTAATATCCAATGCTTGTGAAGTCACATTGTATTCCAAACATGATTCATATTACATTTTTATCATATGAATTACTTGTTATTTTTCAAATCTTTCAATGAAAATAATTGTTTTAATATTTTGTATAATAAATTATCATTAAACAAATTATTATTTCCCAAATTATTATTCTATTCTAACATCAATCCATCATGCCCTTTTTAGAAATTTTCTATAAATTACCCATCCCAATTTTTTGCGTTCATAGTGAATTTTCAATTTAGGAGTTATGAATAATAATAACCAAATTCATAATTTGGTCTTACAATTTGAGTTCATGAACTACATTTTTAAATCCAAGATTATAAGTAGGAAAACCTCTCAAGTGGCCAAGAGTACTAATCTAAATCACTCTTAGAAGAAATATGGTTGAAGGGTGGTATAAGGATGAGAATTCAATCCAATATATAGGATTATAATTAATAGTGGACGTATTGATGGAATTATAACACAATCATTCATGTTGCACATTCTTGAGAAATACATCAGACTTTATAGGTTTTTTTAGACCGTCACTCTTGAGAAATTGTTGAAAAAAAGAAATCACATTCCTAGATACACATGAACAACCACGATCCTATAGAGAAAGTTTTTGATCCACAATGTAATGTTGATAAGATTAAAATCTACGATGAAAACCTGAAAAATGTACAAAATATAAAAACAATACATTAATTAAAGCCATATGTATCAATAAAAATATCAATGATATAGGTAAATGAGTTATATATACAAAACAAGCCTTAGAGAACCATTTATAATAAAAAAAATAATATATTAAGGATGAATTAGGGGGTTCATAATCCTAATAGAGGGTTTCCATTAGTAGATATAATATTTACACCTTTTAATTCCATCCCATCCTAAAACCACATTCTACTCAATAGCAACCAACAGCTATCTTGTGGTGTCATCTAGTGATTTTTCTCAACTAGGAACCCAAGAAACCAGTAAGTGGATTCCACCAGCTGACCGTTATTTTTTATATAGATTTTGTAATATAATTTATTTCCATATAATAGCCATTTGACAACACCAATTATCTAGTGGCACTATAACATCTCTAATGTTTTAATAAACTACTATACTCTACTTCCAAACATCATCCAAGCCCTTGTGCACCTCCATACACATAATTTAGGTCCATAATGGGCTCGAATGTGGGAAATTGTAACCGTTGAAAAAATATTATTTATAAATGTACCTATACAATTGATGTATCCTGCATTGTATTTCATTACATTCATAATGATGGATTTATTATAATTACTACATGTTTTCTTTTTTTATTCATCTAATTTCAATCCATGTTATGGGTTTTAAAATATTGTTAATTTGCATAAGTTAATCAAATAATAGAGGCGGTTCTTCTCTAATACATATTGTATTTAATGGAAAAGAATTTAATTATGGATGATTAAAATTAATAATTTACATACCAATAAACTCTATAAATGTATTATTAATTCCATTCTATTATTGATTAGCATCCGGGGATGATAACTTTGTTTTCTTTGTGGTTTAATGTGATTTTCTTTTTTATATAATAGTTATGATAGGAGATTAATTTTAAATCTAATTTAATGGAGAGATTTAAAATTAATTCAGATTAATATTGTGAAAATGTTATGATGTCAGCCTTATATGAATGGTAAAATTAATATATAATTAAAAATTAATCATCAGAGGAGAATCACGCTAGATATTTTTTTGGAATTTATCATGTAACTTATTGACACAATGATTTCTACAATATGATTTAATTTAAATGTTTTTGTTCATTTGACTTTTACAGCCCTGAAATATTGATATAATTTTTCTATAGATTCAAATACCTCAGAACCATTCATTACATATTTTATTTAATATTTTACTAAATTTAAATAATTAATAAAATTAGTTTATTGTAATCAATCAATTCTTATAGATTGAAATAAAATGATTTTAATCCATTACAGTTTAATTTTGAATGAGTTTCCATACCCTAATTTTTTTTATGCACCTGTCATATGATATTTTATAACATGGATTATGCCTTTTATAGATAAAAATTCTTTAATGAGGGAGAGAAATATTAGTGACCAACCATTAAAAACATAAATTTGTTATAAGAAAATCCTATTTACCCACTTCTAATGGAAGGATATTTTATAATGATACTAAATATTTTAATATTATAAATAATTTCACAAATACTATTCCATGCATAGTTGTATAAGATATTTATCCTCATTATTAATAAAAAAATTAATTTTATGATTTATCATGAATGTGAAGAGTAAATTTGAACATATTTATAAATACTTTTCCTAAATATAAGTAATTTTTATATTAGTTAATTTTAAAAAAGATATAATTTGTGTTATTTATCAAGACAATGTTGCAACAAAAAAATGAAGTAAAATTATGTCACCCCTAATATACCATGAAATGTTGTCATTATTGATTTTAATATGATTAATAACCCATATATGATAACGGACAAAACGAATTTTGATATAAATTCATATTCAGTTTTATTTTGGTATTCTAAAATCATGTCACCTATATGGTAGAATATTTTTAAGGATATTTGATTTAACTTATCGAATATAAAGAAAATTAATTTATCAAGTGAAATTTCTGAATTCGTTATTGAAGTCATACCTATGTCATATTACTAAACTAGAATTACACATTTAATATAGTGTAATACATCTCGAATAAATATAATATCTTTTGTGAATTATTGTTTGATAATAATTTTAATTTAATAAATGGTTTTATATGAATTTTCTTATTGTTATGATTTTTTGGTATTATTTTTTTAATCATCTCCCAAAAAATTGACCATTCAACATCACAAAGGATAAGGTTATTTATAAATATTGAAATAGGTAATGATGATATATAATCCATATATAATTTTTTTTGATAATAATGAATAAAAATGTGGGTTATTGAATGTTATATTTTTTTATATTCTATTGCGGATGGTTGTGTATCTCTATTGTGATATACAAACACATAAAAAATTATATTTTAGTGTAATTTTTATGTGGTGGTATGTGATTAGTAGTGGGTATTGTAGTTGTTTACCATAGTAGGAATGATATGAATTGACTTATGTGTTGGAATGATTGATTTTCTTATAGTGGGGGAAAATATATAATTTTTTGGTTGTGTTGGAGAACTATTTTGGGAATGTATCATATGAAAGAAATTTTTATGTTATATATTATGTTAACATATTGTTTCATGTGGTTCCCCATTCATCATTGGTATGTTGATCCATCCATAACAACGGCTCAGTTTGAGAGTTATCCATCATGTTATCAATTTTTATGTGTTTTCCTTATTGTAGTATGAAGGAAATTTTACGTGATCCATAAAATAAAATTTTTGATTGTGTAATGAATATTCCACATAAGTGGGTTTTCTATGGAAGGGGTCCTCTTAAAGGGTATAAATTTGGTTATGATGTCTCTGTTTTAGAAGTTCTTATTCTATTGGTTTTCATGAAAAAACATGGGAGTGGGAGTTTCATATGAAGGATCAATAACCCATGATATTTTGATTATTTTATATTAATTTATTAATAGAATCTGTTTTAACCTTATTCTTTATATGAGTTATACTCCCTTCAATGGGGGTTGGTTTGACATAAAAATGTGCTTAATTTCTATTATATTTGGATATATTCTTTTTTTGAAAGGAAATATATAAGAGGAATATCTTGAGATATAGTCTAGGAATCCTTTCCATTTTCCTTCATGGTTATATTTGGATTATTATGGATGAGAACTATTAGAGAGGTATCTGATGTAATGATTCAAGTTTCAAAAACCATTCCCTTTGTGTTTTTTCGAAGAATGGATGAGTCATGGGGGTGTTTGGCAGACTTCCCCCTTAAACAATTCTAATGTTGTCCTCATAGTAAGTTTACTGAACATATGGTTAGTAATTATGTTGGTGTGGTTGATCATGCCTTTGATTGGATGGTCTTGAAAAAAAAAATTGTTCTTATGGTAGGTCTATTAATTCATGGGGTATCAATGGTTTGTCATGTTTTCACATGGTTTATTCTTGTGATGGGTTGTCTAGTTAATGTGTAATCCATGATTTGACATGGGATTTCATGATTTTGTTCAGTGGTAGGTAATTTATTCCATATTCTCACATATTCTATAATTTATATGGTTGATACATTCTCATGTTTTGTTAGTTTTTTGATCAATTGATTACATCATGCAGTCTGTTGGATTCTTTAAATGGTCAAATGGTTTCTTATTTTGGAGAGTTTGTTCATTCTTGTGGCCATTTAGTACCTTCTTTCAGTCTGTTGATTTCATCATGTGGTTATTTTATTTATCCCTATCAAGTCAATCATTAATCACAGTCCATTGAATTTTTTTTGAAATTTTTTAGTTTTTTAAAATTCCAATTTCCATCTAGAATGGAGAATAACAATTTAATACAAAATATTCATTTAATGGACTATATAAATGTTTTACAATCTAACAATTTGGTATTTTAATTTAATATTTTATTCCATGACCCTAATGGATTTAAAATATAAATTACTATTTCGAATACAAATATACTATTAATGATATGTTAAAATTGGAGGCTAACCTTATTATTAATGAGTCTAATTATAGGATTTTTATATGCCATAAAAATTATAGGATTTCCTTAGTTTCAAAAATTCATGTTTTCTTTGTGTATGAAAATTTATATTCTCATTCATAAGATTTAGAAGTCATTTATCTTGATCCAAATAAAAATTTCTCAGTATTCTATAAATTTTTAACATCATTGTCTTAACTATATTTTCAACAATAGTGTGTAATGATTACGGTGACTATATCAGCATTATTTTCCACTATACTCAATTCAGCATGACTTGGGACATTTTATTGGATCCTTATTATAATTTCATTCATTATTTGTGCAACTAGAATCTTTTTGTAATCATGTGGTTCATTGGAATGGAATATCTAATTAGGATAATGATCTATATTAAATTTATTTATAGGGGGTGGGCGTCATTGAATGTGCTATATGATTCAATGTTATTTCTGACTATTTTACCTCAATAAAAATGACATTTAAAGCCATGTATATTTTAGAAACTATAAATAGTATACCCCTTTTGTGTATTTATAACCATTACTATGTAATTTTGTTTGAGGAAAAACATAAAAGTCTTAAAACATATATTCAGCTAAAAATTGGTTTCCCTTGTAAAGTTATATCTGTATGAAAATACTAATGCCAAAAAAATTGACATAATTTGAACTCCCCCCTAAATTATTTTTTGAAAAATATGTGGTTTTAAAATATTATATTATGTGTTTATAGTTTAAATTTTTTATCCTTATTGTTGTGTGGACTCTTTGGGTTTGTGTGATGATGGTTGGTCCAGTACAATTATGTGAGGTGTTTCTAGTAGAGAAAGGGTAGAGGTAGATATTTGGGGGTTGTGTTTACATACTTGGGTTATGATGCTGAATTGGGAATGGTATGTGATTTATTTTTGGTTTAGTGATGGGTTATTATGTGGTGCTTTAATGTAATAATCTGGTAGAGTTGGAATATGATGTGGTAAGTATGAAAGGGTAATGGATTGGGTGAGAATTTAATAAATGTGGGATGTAATTTATATTTTATGAATGGTTTAATGAAAAGAATAATTATTAATGGGATAATATTTTACGGAAATTAAATGTCGGTTTTCACATAAATAGCGGTATTAAAAAAATAATATTTAGTGTTTGTTAATGCAATAATATGGGAATATTGATGAATGGATAATTTAAATAATGAAAACAATGGGTTTTGTGTGGTTGTTCATTGGGTTGGGTTGCATCTAATTAGTGGAATGACGAGAGAGCTAATCTATAATGTTGTTGATGAATGTAAGAACGATGATGTTTTGATGTAAAAACTGTTTTTGGGCTTCTTTGATGTCTAGTTATATATATATATTAACTCATTTTCATATCACTTTTATATTCACCCCTCATACATAAAGTACTATTTTCCAACAACCAAATATTCTTGATGTGTTTTCCCTGATAGTCGAATTGTGAAGAGCATATGACTGATTACCCCCCAAGTCCTCACTCCTCGGTATTTGTATCTGAAAATGGGGTAGTTGGCATTAGATCAAATTACATGACCAAAAACTAGTTATGGATTATATATAATGAAATGATTTTATATTTAGTGAGGGTCATTATTTATATGAGGATGGAACAAGGTTGATGTGCTTAATGTTGTTGATGTTATTATTCCCTAGATGTGATGTTGTGGATTGTTTTGTGATGAAGAGGATGATGATATATTAATATTAATTGATATGTGGATGTGGTCTACTTCTATAATGAGAGTAATTATTATATTTGTATATGTCATAAAAAATTATATGATTTCCTTGGTTTGAGACATTCTTGTTTCCTTTGTTTATGAAAATTTAGATTCTCATTCTTAAGAATTGGGAGTCATTTATCTTGAGCCAAAGACTTCCGTATCAGTATTCTATGAATTTTTAACATCTTTTTTTTAAATATATTTTCTACAATAGTGTGTCGTGTTTATGGTGACTCTATCATCATTTTATTCCCTTGTACTCATTTTAGCATGTTTATGGACATATATTTTTGGGATCCATGTTATAAGTAAATTCATTATATGTGAAACTATAATCATTTGGTTTTCAAGTCGTTCATTCAAATAGAATAAATAATTAGGATAATTATCTAGATTAAATTGAATTAGAGGCTATGGGGTGTTATTGCTTGTTTTATATGTTTTAATGATACTTCTGATGGTTTTACCACAATGATGTTGTCATTCAATGACAGGTATATGGTAGAAACTATAAATGGTTCAGACCTATTATGTATTGATAACCATTACTATATATTTTTGTTTCAAAAAAATCATAAAATTCTTGAAACATATATTTAGCTAAAAATTTGTTTCATATGAAAAGCAAGAACTGTATGAAAATATCGAGGCTAAAAAAATTGATTTATTTTGAAATCCACCATAAATTATTTTTTGAAAACATGTGGTTTTAAAATATTAATTTAGGTTTTTCTTGTTTATTTTTTTCTTTATTGTATTGTGGACTCTTTAGGTTTGTGGGATGATCGTCGTTCCAGTTCAAATATTTTAGGTCCTTTCAGTATAGTAATGGTAGTGGTAGATATTAGGTGGTAGTGTTGAGATACTTGGGTTATGATGCTGAATTGGGAATGATATGTGTTTTTTGTTGTTTGGTGATGGGTTTTTATGTGGTACCTTATTGTAATAGTTTGGTGGAGTTGGAATATGAGGTGGTAATTATGAAAGGGAAATGGTTTGGGTGAGAATTTAATAAATGCCGGATTTAATATATATATATATATGGTTTAATGAAATGAATAATTATTAACAGGATAATTTTTTATTGAAATTAAATGATAGTTTTCGCTTCAAAGGTGGTATTCAAAAATGTTGTTTAATTTTTGTTAATGCAATAATATTGGGATATTGATGAATGAATATTTTAAATTATGAAAACAATGGGTTTTGTGTGGTTATTAATTGGGTAGGGTTGGATCTTGTTGGCGGATTGAAGACAGATCTAATCTATAAGGTTAATGATATAGTAAAAATGGTGATGTACTGATGTAAAACCTTTTTTAGGCTTTTGTGATGTCTTTTTATATATATATACTATCCTTTTAATATCAATTTTATATTCACCCCACAAACAACAAGTACTATCTACCAACAACCAAATGTTCTTGGTGCCTTTTCCCTAATAGTCTAATTGTGAGGAACAAATGACCGATTACCCCCACGTACTCACTCCTCCTTCAGTATTTGTATTTGAAAATGTGGTAGTTGGCAGTGGATCCAATTACATTAGTAAAAAATTATTATTTATTGTTTATAATGAAATGATTATATATGTAGTGGGGGTCATGCATGATAGTAGGATGGAACAAGTTTGATGTCCTTAACATTGTTGACGTTATTCTTCCCTATATGGGATGTTGTGGATGGATGTGTGAGTAAGAGGATGATGATATATAAATGTAAGTTGATATGTGGATATGGTCTAGTTAAAAAACAATATGTTGTTTAATGACCCCAAACCCATTACCCTAGAGTTGTTGATTACTTTATTACCATGGAGATTGATACAAGAAATGACATCCCAAATGTTATAATGCTCTCGAAGTCCTGGTAAACCAGTTAGACATATGAATATTACATATAGATGAATAAATAGAATATGAAAATGAATTATATTTAAGATCATAATTATTCCATGTAGCATTTCTGTACAAATCAATCAAAAAAAATTTCTAGAATTCTTAGTAAAGAATCATAATAAAGGGATCACATGGAATGCAACCAATTAATTATGTAAAATTTCATTACATGTAACATATAGTGGATATTTTACCATTTAGTTTAAGAGAAATTTGGAAAATATTTCAAAAATATATTAAAAATTATTATAATACACAAGAAAAGGATTTTTCAGGGGACCATACTATGTCATATACACTAAACCTCATAACCTAAGGACATACATCAAAGGAAAGTGGTGATCATGAGGCTTAGTGAGGAAATTAACAAGTGATACATGTGACATATGATCGTGATACATATTAATTAGAACATAAATTATATTGGTAAGTCATGTGAAATAAGAATATCATAATAATATATACAAGATTCGTAACATTTAAATCTGACTATAAAATTTAAAAGAGACACTCATAATCATATCCCCAGGGTGTGTCACCAAGATTTCATAATTAAATATTTCTATAGATATTCACTATGGTATTTTAAAAATTGTCTTCTAAAGAGATTAAATTATTTATCCAATGAATTAGAGTTCTATCAGGTTACACCCATCATATTTATTAATTAACTTGTACTTATCCTGTGCATTCACATGGCATGGTAAATTAATTATTATTATTAAATATTGAATACAAATTATCAATCATAATAATTCATATTTATATTGAAAATATATCATATAATATTGAAAAATTCATAATGAAGGAATAAATGTTTCTGAAATGGCTATGGATGTGGGATGTCAATCCAAAAAGAAGCATGTTTTCTTAATGAATGATTTGTCATGCCTTTGAACAATGATTAATATCAGCTATAATAAGATGTGCCATAAAATGTGTAAATAATATTCCTTCAACTACCATATCATTTCATCAACCTACAGGAACATCCCGGTGTTATCCTTACATAATAGTGGAATGTGTACTTAGTGATTAAAAATTATTTTACAAAACATGAAATAACATAGTTTAATGAACAATAAAAAATTATTGTGTTACCTTATGTGATTCATAGTCATTTTGACAAAATAACACTAATCCATACATCTTGATTCAATAAAAACTAGTTTATAAGTACTGGGATATAATTTTCCTAAAAATTTAAAAAAACCATCACATTATTTAGTAAATATAGATGAATTTCTTGTAAAATACAGACCAGTTAATAGTGGTTGTTTTCCATTATTTAAATATATGAATAAATTTATTATATTGAAAATTCAAAACACATAATAGTCTTACATATTGTTACATCAATTGGTGAACACAGCTAATGAACCTGTTTATTTCATTATAGAATACATTAAATGTAAAAATAGAGAGTTCATAATGGGGAAAATAATAGGAAATAATGAATCATGAAAATGATATTGTATCATTATAAATAATTTTAAAATATTAAATAGTTACCTTTCTAATGCATGACTCTAGACTACAGTGTAAACCATGGAATGTCCTTACATATAATCATTCTAATATAGATATATGAATGCCCAAGGTTTATTTTTTCACAATAAAAAATGAATTCATAAATATTTATCAATAATTTTCCTATTTATATTACTCAAAATGAAGAAGAAAAACTTCATTTTAATTTTCAATTCATGATAACAAATATAATAATGAAACTAATCATTAAGTATGCATGAAAACCTGAACTGACCCATTGAATCCTCTCAAGAGTTTTTTGTTGTTGGTTTTAAAGCTCACCTAAATATAGTCATGTAATAGGGAAGTAGAGGGGATTCCATATTTGTTTTCACTGATTGGATACATTCAGCCATGCCATGAACCATCAGCATAGTTCTTTTAACCACTTCAGAAGACCTATAAAATTGAAATTTAATTAAGAAATATATTTGAATGTAAATTGAATCTTGTTGTATAATGATAATCCACATCACTATTAAATTCTAATTTGAAGAAGTATAAATAATAAGTACATGTAGAATATGCAATGAAATATAAGTGCACGTGTTTCCAAAAATTAAAAAATTTCCATACTATATGAATGAAATCATCACAACTTGAGTTTGATGGGTGATCTTAATTGCTGAGACCATGAAATGTAATTAAATATTCGAACCAAGTGAGTATAGGATAGAATGTATAAAATCCAACATGAAAAATGAATGTGATGGAAACTAAATTCCTACCAATTTTGAAAAAGAAAATTTAGATTATAATATGCAGTTGAATTGCATGCATCGAAGAAGATAATAAAATAACCAACAACAGTATCATTAATAGTAGTAGTGTTTTGAATATCTAATATTTACAACAATTAAAAAATGAAACATCTTTAAATAAAGTGAAATTAAACTGTATGAATGTAATAGAAAACTAACCTTCATATTCTTGTAACCTGTATGATGAATGGATGTATATTTGATGATAGAAAAACAATATAAATTATGAAATGTATTAGAGTCCTCAGTACTAGAATACAAGTTCTGTTGAAATGTATGATGATACTACATGAATAGAATAAAGAGTTTTCTATAATAATAATATTTAATGATGGTTAGTCAAACAATTTAAAAACAAAAATATCAAACAGCTGAGAGGTGATGTGGATGAGGTCAACACCTAAACAACATTGGTGAATATGGGAAAATCATTGATAGGAAGGCTTGTATAGGAGGTGTCCACCTAAAAAAGGGTTGAATGACCCATCATAGATGAACCTTTTACATATAAAAAATTGAATAAAAAATTGAAGTGTACACTCTTATCCACTAGGAAAATAGTACCAGTTTACTCAATCCTTTTTCCAGAAAGAACTAAAGCAATAAAAACTCATCGACAATAATTTTTTCATACTGTGTAAGTAAATGTTCAGAATGATGTTTTTCAGCAATTAGAAGTCATTGATGTAAAGATATACCTAGAATCTGAATGTGATCTCATGATGGGGTTAGGTTACAGTCCAAGAAAGAGCACCAGAAAAGGACCTCGAAATAGCATCAATAAACACCTGTTTAAGCCAGTTGTGCTTCTCCAACTGCTCTGAAAACACTGAAACCTACAGATCATCATTCTCCATTTAAATATTTAATCATTAAATCTTCCAAAACAATTGAAAAATACCTTGAATGTGGCATGAAGACCGAGGAGGAATAGTAAATGGAGCATGCGGAGAGTACAAAGGAGCCAGAGGTGGAGGTGGAGTAGATAGAGCAGGCTGAGAGGACAGATGAAAAGAATATGGAGGTGGATGCTAAGATGTTGGCGGAGTAGGCAGAGGCAGAGTACCTAGACATGGAGCTCCCATAAACAGCACACCTGAATGTGGTAAGGGTTATCGAGGTGTGAGAGGTAGTAGAAGGGGTAGGCAAAAACTATAGGTGGTGCAGAGGTATGGAGGAGGAGAGACATGCAATGGGAACCGTTTGTGACTAGGTGGTTTGTGGGAGAAAAACAAAGCAATGGAACCCTAGGTGAGGAAGATCGTGAAGAATATACGGGAGGAGAAGCCTCGTGGGAACAGCCACGGGTACGCGAGAGGGGTGATGATTTTAGAGAGAGTAAGAGATTTTTTAGGCGAGGCGGAGGTGGAGTAAATGGAGTAGGCAGGGTGGACTGATGCAAAGCAGATGGAGGCAGATGCTGAGATGTAGGTGGAGTAGGCAGATGTGGATTACCCAGACATGGAGCTCCTGTAGATATCACACATGAATGTGGAAAGGGTTATCGAGGTGGGAGTGTTAATAGAAGGGGTAGGTGGAAACCATAGGTGGTGCAGTGGTATGCATGAGGAGAGGCATGCAATGGGAACATTATGTGACGAGGTGGATTTTGGGAGAATAATAATGCAATGCAACCCTAGGCGAGGAAGATCGTGAAGAATTTATGGGTGGAGAAGCCGCATGGGAATAGCCACAGGTATGCGAGAGGGGTGACAATTTTTTAGAGAGCAAGAGTTTTTTTATGTGATGTGGAAGCTTTAAAGGGTGACACGTAAGATGGACGAATTCATATTTAGTATATATAATTGTTATGAAATATATATATCATAATCAATCATTTCACTAATAGATAGTAGATAATAAAAAACTAGTTTCATATAAAAACCATGGCAAACAAATGTTTATAATGACATGACCATTATATAATTTTTAGCCCATGGAAAGAGAATACTCGATTATTATACACAAATACCCAAATAAAATAAATATTTTTTATAGGTAATTTAATACCCCTATAAAATAAAATGGTATTGGTATTAAAATAAAAAATAATAAATTTTAATGTAGGGAGTGAAATTTGATGAGTAAACCCATCAGTATGGCTGGTATAAAAAGTGATTTTAGAAATGGGAAATGTGATATGACAAGGGTATACAAATGATAAAACATATAATTGTTTTAAGGGTATATTTAAAAGTGAAATAACAGAATGTAACCATCACCTTTATAAGATATATACAAAAACTATAACTTGAATTGAGTAGAATAGAATAATAATTACCATACCTTAATGAATTACTCCTAAATCATGAGGAATGAAACCTTTGGGGATTGAAAAAACATTAAGGGGGATCATTTGGAGAAAAAATAAATTAATTTCATGGATCATATATTCAGAGTGAATGGAAATGGATAAATAGATTGGTATATATTTAAAAAGTGGAGGAATTTTTTAATAATTTCCAAATCTAGGACTTGGAAATCTAGGTTGTGGGAAAAGAAAAAATATTTTCATATCCATGGGGTTTTCCCTTGGTTTTAGATGTTTGGGTCATATTCTAAGAAATTTCAACCCACATTAATGAAGAATAATTCTTATTTCTTCCTTTACATTGATAATTAATCTTTCCACAGAGTAAGGTTTTTGTGATCAATGTTTCCATTTTTACAATCGAAAGACATTTAAAGTATTGGAAATTTATTAAAATATATTAAAACGCATAATATTGATAAAATAAAAAATTAGAGGTCTTGGATTGTGGTTAATTAATTATGACATCATTATGAAATAATTATGAAGTCGTTAAACATAATGAAAAACCAAAAATGTATTTTTTGTAGTCATGAAAAATAGTATATCAGATAATTCTAATAAACACACCCTAACCAAATTTTGATTTTATGAAATAAAAAATTATGTTTATTTTGTCAACATTGTTAAATAAATATGATAATTTAATCTTTTAAAAATAAAAACCGTAATTTAAAAAAAAGTGTTCTAAGATATATTCAAATTTATCACACTTTTACTCATGACATAATAAAATTATTTTTTCATTTATATGTAAATAAGCCTATTTGTAATGTACAAATTCTTTAAAATAAATATTATTCACAAAATCTTTGTTAATTTTTGAAATTTAAATATTTTTTGGAAATTATTATTTGTGTCTAAGAAATAAACTTATCAAATTTGTCTTAATTAGACAAATATTTTATAAACCAAAAATATTCATAAAATGGAATTGATGGAATAAAAATTTTAAATATACAATGGACCTTTTCATTTTTTAAATATGGTCTGGAAATGTAATCCAGTATAATTTTCATATATGACCAAAGTTTAATGTATTTTTAGATGATTTATTAATTAGGTTGCTCGTCTAACATCAACCGAGTGGTAATTTTAACTAACATGAACTTCTATCATAGTTGATTTAGAAAAATATTCACTTCGTGAGGCTCATCTTGGGCATAGTCCAGGGAAAACAATAGTGATTATACTTCCCTCCCATGTTTTGAAAAATGTGATTCATATGGAATGATTCTATCGGTTGATGGAATAGTTTCTCCATTATGAATTAATTTTAATTTTATTTTATATTTATCGGTATAATATTATTTTTTAAATGTATTATAATACATAACATATAAGAAACATTTATTCAGAAATTAATATCATTTCAAATATCAGTTTTTTAAAATTAACGCCCATTAAATAATTTCTTCCCCTAAATTTCAACATGTTCTGTCTGTTGAGAAATGGCGAGGGTACATTTCAATATTTTTTCCTCTAGTTCCTATTTTTACCCTTTGAAATTATAGCTCTTCCACAACACTTTGAATATTTTTGTATTCATGCTATACAGAACCTTTTATCAATGGTCCTAGATCTCCACTAGAGGCTCCTCAAAAGGGAGGTCATGTTCAAATTGTACTACCTCTAGATTCAGTACATGTGAGGGTTCAGGTATGTACATCCTCAAGTGAGATATGTAGAATACATCATGAACATGATAAATATTGGTGGATTCTTATATTCAAAGGAAACCATTTTCACCAACAATAAACTCTATGTGCCATCAATGATTTTCAGCATAGATCATCTTCTTACTATGAGTAGATTTTAGATTTTGATGGACGGAATGAACCTTATCTGTCATCACATGAACAAGATCATGCCATTGTATCTTTCACTCACTTAATTCAACTCAACATTCCATTTTTCTATATCTCATCCCATATTGAGCTTCATAGAGATCCAATTTAATACTCGGGTGGAAGTTGTTTTTTATAACTCAACTAATGGGAGGTATTGATCCCACACACCATTAAATATCATTTATAATGTTCTCACCCAATTACTTATGTTCTAAATATTCCTTTTTGATTATCCATCTGTTTGGGGATACAGGTTGTGTTAAAATTTATTTATATATTCAAATAATGATGATGACATCTCATGGATTTATATGTGATCCTTTTATCATGATCTGAAATGATAGAAAGTGTCACCCCATGAAACATCACCTCTTATGTTACTTAAATGGTTTATTTTTTATTCAAGAGATTAATCCTTCCAATTACTAATGAAATGGGCAGTCTTGGGGAGTAGACCAACAATAACCTATATCACAATGTTTCATTTGTATTTTCTTTAAAGTCACGTGATGAATCACATAGTGATATAGTCCCACTTCCATGTAGGTATGGGTTTTGGTTATAATACCCCTTTAAGAAGTTATCCCTCTACCTTCACTAGACTACATACTAAGTACCATGAATAATAGTCATAAATATCCTTTTTCATATTATTCCCCAAATAATGACTATGAAGGTCCCTATAGCATTTAGTGCCTCATGAATATATAGAAAATATATATCTATGATCTTCATCCATTATCCCCTTGTTTATTTTTAGGATATTTGGGACATAAATCCCTGTAAGAAATTCATGTATGCCTTCTTGATCAATATTAAACACCGGAAACTTCCCATTATTCATGGCCTCTATCTTCTTTAATAATAAAGGATCATCTATTTTATTGGAATTGATCTTCTATAGTAATGATTGTTCAGAAATAATTGGGGTTTGGGTTAATTATGTCGCTTCTAATATAGTTCCAATGTAAAATTTTACTATATCCTTGATAAAAATTTCTTTTTAAATCTTTGTTATATATATAACAACAAGGTCTTTCTTAATTAATGCATTAGTGGCACGATTTTCTCTCCAAGGGTGATAATGAAATGAACATCCATATAATTTAATAAGATCCAAATATCTCCTTGATCTCAGGATTAATTAATTTATCAAGAAAATATAATATAAAATTTGGTGGTCTGTGTATATATCACATTTCTCTACATAATGATTTTTCTTCAATATTTTTAGAGAAAAAATAAAATCAACTAGCTCAAGGTAATTCATAGGATAATTCATTTCATTAGAATTAAAATGGTTATATGTATAAATAAAAAATCATTTTTAGGAGGATTTCCCCATTACCATTGAGAGATGAATCGCTATAAATAACAAATCCTTCTCCAAAATAGTGTATATTTAACATAGGTGTAGTAACCTATAACTTCTTCAGTTTTTGGAACTTTTTTTCACTCTAATTTTATATGATGGCCTTAGATCCAATTCAAGATAACAAGGTTAGTGGATAATAAATTCATGAAAAATATTCCTAAAAAATTCTAATAATATCCTATTAAAACAAGGAATCTATAGATATAAGTTTTTTATGTAGAATGACTTAACTATTTTACTACTTCATCATTATAGGGTCAACTGAGATTCTATAATTAGGATAAATGTGACCAAATATTTCAAATTTTATAACCATAGTTCACAATTTCTTATTTTTACAAATAGCGTTTTCTTCATCATAGTTTTCATTATAACCCTTATACGATCCTCATTCTCCATAAGAAATTTATAATATATCTTAATTTAATAAATAATAACTACAAAAAATTATTATGGTAGTCCTTAATGAATCTATTCATCAAATCCATAAATATACCAAGAGCATTCTAAAAGATGAAGTGTATAACAAAAGACTCATAATGTGCATATCATGAACTGTAGAAAGTCTTTGTAATATCTTATTTCACCCCCCCCCCCATTTATGATAACCAAATCGAAGATTAGTGTTTTAAAAGAATTGAACACTATGAATATATTCAAATACATCATCATTCCTTGGGAGAGGGTAATTTGTATTTATTGTGATCCTATTAAGTTTCTTATAATAGATTCATATCCATTCTCATCTATCCTTATTCATCATAATAAAAATATTCTCTCCCTAGGGAGACA
The DNA here is from genome assembly GCA_963277665.1 of Viscum album. Lineage (NCBI taxonomy): Eukaryota > Viridiplantae > Streptophyta > Magnoliopsida > Santalales > Viscaceae > Viscum > Viscum album. The sequence goes on from OY728127.1 coordinate 1,702,926,256, forward strand.
CACATGGCTGGATAACTAAATTCTCCAAATGTTATTGAAGTTGTTTCATTAATTCATCTATCTCATCATTTTACATTATATATGGGGACTCATATATAATTTGGGATCTAGATTTGAGTTCAATAGAGAACTCTACCTCTATTTATGGGGGATGTCCAGATAATACCTCTAGAAATACGTAAATGTATTTTGAATGACGGGGACATTTTCTATCATTATGATTTCATTAAATTCCCCCTATTCACTGATCATATCAATATAGAAATCTATAATACGTTCATAATGACAAATATTTGGCTAAGATATCTCTACTTTTAAAATGAAGGTATTATTTTCATTCAATAATACGGAAATTTACTTTCTTCTGCTGGTGATCAAAGAAATATGCAATGAGATCATGTATATCCCTAGTATAGGGTCTAATTCCACAATTGAAATTACAACTAGACATGCGATTAGATTTTACTTGTCAAAGTTATTACATAATTTTTGATACACTTTTATGACCTGGTTTTATTTTCAGGGATTCCTGACTCATAAATCTACTTATAGATGTATAGGGATGGATTCTATATTAATTGTAGACATGGATGAGAAAAAGAATTTTTATAACCATAATAAAAAAATTCTTCCTGTCATTGAGAGAAAAATGATGGTACCCACCACCACATAATTGATAGCATGCACTTCATCCTTCATGATAGAAAATTCCAAACATTTCTCCATTGGAAAATAAAAAACATTATGAGGTTCTATATCAATTATTTTATGATTTTGTAAATTTATTGGGAATGTTCCCATGTTTTCCACACATGAAGCACTGAACATCAAATAGGTCCAGCACCATCTTACCTTTTTTATCTTTATTGTGATGTTTAGTCTTCAAATCAGCACGATAGTTCAGAGCTATAAATATAACACTACCACACTTTTAACATCTCCATACAAGAAAAATATGTTTCTTTAATGATTCTTTCCATATTTTCTACACGTGGGAACTTTAAAATTCCATCCACATAGTCCATTACAAATGGTCTTCCCTCATTTTGTTTCTATTTTTTTATTCTTTTTATTTGATTTTTGTGACCCCTATATCCCTATAAACTTTAATTCATCCTTCATAGAACTCCACCCTATCTTATCATATATTTCAAATTCCCTATTATCTATATTCCTATATAGATTGGGTCTCAATACATTGAATAATATATCACTCCTTCCATTGGGATCCATAACAAATATAGATGTTTATTGAGAAATTCATGTAATGTACATCTCATAGCTTACCTATGATTTATTTTCCTTTTGTATCAGCTCAAGTAATTCTTTTCCCATTTTTTTCTCATCTAACGAGGAAATTATTTATTTTAAATTATTCCCCTATACTCATCCAAGTCAATAACATCAATCTACATTATTGGTTTCATGTATTTAATTCGTGTCCATCACTGATCAGCTTACCCTTTTAATAGGTATACTTCAAGGGTGATGATGTCTTTCTTTGAGAATAAAAGTACAAAAAAGATATTTTCTACATAGCTTTTAAACTTTTTATAAATCAATGTGTTTGATTATCCACTTAAAAGGGTTTATGTTTATTAATAAAGGACTCATGGTATTGTTTTACTCTTCGACGTGAATCTAAACACATAACATCATTCACGTTATTATTCATAACCATATTTAGTTGACTTATAATCCTCTCTCTATTTTCCATTACATACCCCCTCAGATCACCGTTGGTGAATCATTCATTGCACTCATCATTTACATAGTTCTTCTAATTTCACTCCATTATGTTAAAAACTAAAACCATAGTGAGAATTATATTAGATTTATGAAGCTTATAATTCTAAATGGATTTTATGTCAAAAAAATCATGACTAAATATGATTTTTATCTATTCTAATAATTATTATTTTTTATTTCCTTCAAAATGTTTTATAAAAATATTGTGATTAACAAATGATATCCCCCTAGGAGTGTCAAACAAGGTGTGCAAGAATTCCCATTATCATGCAGACGTTCTAATTTGAGTCTAGCTCAAATTTTTGTTCTTGGTGTTATAATTAGGTATATTGGTACCAGAGCAACATCCACTTGTTCATATCCAAAAATATAATTATTTTTCTCAAAAACCACTTTTTTACTATTTCCCTAGAATACTAATAAAAAATCATAAATTTAAAATTTTCCATTAGGTAAAACTATGGATTTATCTTACTAATTTACAAAAATAAATAAACGTTCCTTTTATAAAAACTGTGGAATCCAACCTTTTTTTTATGTACACATTTCTTATATGAAATGATTAGATTCTAGAAAATTTGGAACATAATACAGAAAAATAAAACATTCATGTAATTCAATTGAGATGATTATTAATTGGTTAATCCTATGTTTCATTTAAGGGATCACATATAATAGGGAAATACATCAATGAAAATTTTTGATCATGAGGCCAAATAATTTAATAAAAAGAGGAAGGTACAACATATTTACTTAATATACGTCAATATGAACACGAATCATAATGATAATGCATGAGAAATAGGAATGTCATAATAATATGAAAATTAATCATAACATGGGAATGTGGCTTGAACATTTAAATTTGAAAATCATATTAATATCACCATAGTTTATCAATAAGGTTTCATATTTGAAAATTACCATGGTTCTTCTCCTAGGTATCATAAAACATGTAATCTATAGAGATTAATTTATTTCCCAACATATTAGAGTTCTATCAGAGAATTCCCTTATTATAAAATAATTAATTAATGTCATTTATTTCATTATTAATAATTTTATTAATAACCCATGGATAAAAAAAACGGGTATCTTGTCTATATCAGAGTGTACAAAAGCACTAACAATACATGATCATTATGTCATTTTTATCCCACAGAAAAAAAGTGTTGTTTTATTATGTGTAAATACATAAATAAAATAATTAATTTTTACATTGAGGTTAGTTCCCATAGTAAATTAATATGTATGGGTATTCAAAAAAGAGATAATCTCTTCAGTAGAGAGAGAAGTTTTTGGGGTAAAACTGACAACATGACAGGTAAAAAATGTGGTTTTTGAAATTGTTAAAATGATGGTTGTCATAGGTATCCCATTGATAAAATAAAATTTAGAATAAATGTTATGATGAAAATTTTAATAAGATAATGTAACCATTACATTAATAAGTCATATAAAAAATAGGTTTATTTAATTGAAGAGAAAAGAAGGTTAATTCCCTTACAAAAAATAGTTACTCCTAATTCTTAGTGAATGGATCCTTGGACAATTTAGGATAGTTTGGGTGGAATCCATGGGAGGATAAAATACTATAAATTTAAGGATGATGGATTAGGTATGTAATTAAAGGGATAAACGAGTTGATATTTATATCAAAAGTGGAGGATTTGTTTAATAATTTCCAAATATTTTCTGGGAAACTTAATATTTCCACAAAGTGATGTTTTTAAAATCATTGTTTCTATTTTTAACATTGAAATGGAATTTATAGGATTGTAAATGGAAAAATATATATCAAAATAATTGATATCAATATAATAACATATTTTCAATCTTTTATTGTGGTTAATTATTTATTACATAATTATTAATTAAATATGATTTCATTAAACATAATGAAAAATCCAAACTATATTTTTACTATTCATGAAATAATTATGTATTTTAAATATCTCCCTAAATCCTCCCTAACCGAATTTTGATGTGATTATTTCAAAAAGGATTTTTTATGACATTGTTTCTCTAAATATTATAATTTTAACATTTAAATATAAAAATACTTATTTATAAGAAATTTATTGGTTATAAGGCGTAGTCTAATTTCTGACACATAAAAAATTCAAAGGATATAGAAAAATTATTTTATTATAAATAATTAAATTATATATTTTATAACACACTATTTAATGAAAATAAATATTAATAAGAAAATAATTGTTTATTATAAAAAAAATTAACTTTTATTATAGTGAAATTTTTGTCTGAAAATTCAATTTATCCAATTCGACTCATTAAGATATTTATTTTATTATAAAAACTATTTTTAAAATGGAATCAATGAAAACAAAAATTATTTCTATAAAGGAATTGAAATTTATGTAACTATGTCTTGGACATTTAACCACTTATAACACCCATGTATGACAAAAAGGATAGGTGTGTGATGGTGATACATTTATTTCTCTTCTCATCTAACATTAACCATGTGGTGATTTCCACTAAGATGAACTTCTCCTATAGGATCATTCCTTCAAGAACCACTTATTAATGAATAGATTGGTCTTGGCAATTGGGAAACCATTGTGATGATACATCCCTCCCACGGTCTGACTTGTGGGATTTATATGACATGATTATAATGGTAGAATCCATATTTTCTCCTTCAATATTAATTATTATTTTATACAATTTTAAATAATTTAAAAATATTTTTTACATGTGTAATATTATATAATATATAACAAATATTTATTGAGAAAACAATAATTATTTAAAAAGTATGGGACATAATAGGTGATCACTAATGCATAGTAAAGGTATCAATATAAAAAAAGAAATAATGAATAAAAAAGGAATAATCAAAATGGGAATTGAAATATTATAAACATATTAAATTTAATAAAAACCTTGATCATGAATAATAACATGATATGAATTAATTACTTTCAAATATATTCAGATAAACTATCTGATGAGAAAAAAATTCATCCATGGATATCATAAAAAATAATATAATCCCATGGGAATCAATAACTAAATTCAGAATGACAGAATGGATAATTTCTTACATTCTAAAAGAACCATCAAGGCTTTATGATAAAACATCTGAAATAAGTTCAAGGTCGTGTGGAAACATATGTCTATAAATGGATTTGGCCTCATCCAAAACACAATCTAGTTGGTCTCATTAGACCATCTGATTGATTGAGGGGATACATAAATCCATAGACATCGCTTACTAATTCCAATTCAATCATCATATGAAATTGGTGAAACATAATCATCATAAAAAATCAAATCTGAAAACTGGCATATAAAATGATAATAATTTCCCAAATCAATAAATATAATCATCAACAATTCAGAGTAATATGGTTGTTGGTATCAATATAGTATATTCTTATTAAATTTGTTCATAAAACATCAAAATAAATAATATTTTTTGTAATAATAAAACATATCCTGAATCAGGTAAATGTAAAATAAAAAACATTTTTCTTTCTTGAATAGAAATTCAATAAAATTCCACTAAAAAATATTAAGGAAACCATCATTTTCATATTTATAATCCCATTTAAAAAATAAAATTCTCCATAATATTATAGAAAATATATTAATATAAAAACCCCTTTAAAATTTCAATGGATGTTTAAAAATAATTATTTTTCATGATGAAAAGAAATTCCATATATAAAAGGTATGTAAAAACAATTATTGCTTTCAAATTTTTTGTTAAACGTCCAAAAGTACCTCATTTTCAAATTAATTGGAATTTTCAAATTGATTATTTCTAAAGAAATCAATCACAGGTAAAAATTTTATCCTTAGATACATTTTATAATTTTTATTACTTTTTTTAAAACATTTTTATAAAACATGGATGTAGAAGAGAAAATCCTTTACGATTGAAAAGTGATTAAAAGTTGTATTTTCTAAAAATAAATTTCTACATAATTTTAAGTACCAAATATATGAAAATGGTAATATTACATATAAAATCATAGATAAATAGTGTATAAGAATATATATGAGTTTTATTAAATAAATACAAATTTTTTATTCTAATGGAAACTCAAAAATAAACAATCCGAAAAAATCGTGATATTGTAAATTCAATCGTTAACACATTGGTAACTTTTGAATTATAATCCAAATGAATAATATAAATTCACATTAAAAACTAAATATCATGAAGGTAATTATATAAATTATTTAATGTATCAAATAATTCAAATATACACCACACAAATTAAATAAGTGATGAATGTGGAATATGTATCATCAATGTAAGTGTGAGACAAGGAGCCTTACCTCAGAACCAATTTACTTCATACATATTTATAAATCCTATATAATAAATATATTTATATTATAAATCCAATAATGAACTATAGAAATATATTTCAATCTATATAATATTTAGTTATAGTATTTTTTTCCCATTTAATAACAAGTCAGTTTTGTGATCAGTATTTAAAGTGATAATTATATATTTTCCATGTGTATTTTGGTTTGGTAGCTTCAATATTTTTACATTGATCATTGTGAAATAATATAAAAATTTAATATAAGACAAGAAAATCATATTTTATCATTATATATGGACTTATAATTGGCTATAAAAGTTATATATTATAGAATGATTTACATCATTCATGGAGATGGTAGGTCATAGATACACAATAACATTGTTTCTTTTTTTCTGTATGATTGAACGTAAAAGTGGTTAATAATATTTTAACATTTAAAACCCATTAATTTATAAAAAATAACACCTATATTCCATAAAAATATCCATATTAACTTCCATTAAAAAAATGAATAACATATCACAATGCTATGTAACGGAGGTACTTCACACGTACACAATAGCAATGTTATTATTTTCAAAATATTTGATGGTAATAAAAAATATGTGATGTTATATTTAAATAATATTTTTTATTTCATAATTATAACAAAAATCCATTAATTTTATCTTTACTACCTTCCATTTAATGCATTATCGACAAACGAATCACATCGAATCGTGATTTGGTAGTCCATTGTACAGACAAAAGACGTTAATCTGTCCCACATAGACTGAAAATAAGAGGATATATAAGCAATCATAGTAAAATAAGTATAATCATTTTATAAATATTAGATATATGAGTAAAAATAATCATTATATCTATCCATCGAATGTAGTGCCATAAACAATTATTTCTGATTAGGAGGATGCATTCCATCAAAGACATGATTGATAGTTTCAATTTACATTTGATGGAAGTGGAGATAGATATGGGTTATTATAATAATATATTAAAATTTAATTATAAATGAGTAGTTTTTTATTATATTATCATAATTTATGAATATTTTATATAGGCGGAGAAATATATAGAATGATTATGAACAATAGAAATTTTACCTCTTCTTCGAATAATTATGTTTAATATTCTACCAAATAACATCCTGGGGGGGTTTATAAACGAATTTCATATAGCATATGGTTATATAAGTAAAGAAGTTATTTTTGAGGGGGTTTTCTAAACCAAATGGTATTGGATGTCTGACGATGGGAGGAGAGGTGGCAGTCGTTTACTAATTGGGGAGAGGTCGCAATTGAAATGTTTGATAATAAAAAAGTGATATGTATGTTTATATCATGAAAAAATTCTCAAAAAAGTTAATTATCAAACCATATAATAAATAAGGAATAAATATGACTAGAAAATAGGAATTATACATATTTTTTGTCAGTTTTAATCCTTTTTATTTGGAAAAATCACCATGTAAACCCGCTTTTACCTAAACCATAGAAATTAAATTTAACTGTTTTTGCTATTTATTATTGTAAATAATTTAGTGGAAATTTTAATATAATATTAATTATTTTTTAAAAAAACAAAAAAAACCATTTTTTCAAATTTCCAATAACATAATTTCTGTGTTTTAAATTAAAATTAATCCCATAAAAGCGATTAAATTCCATAATATAAATAATAGAATTTCATATGTTTATAAAATTTTAATATAAAAATTATATATACAATTGATTATAATTACATAAAATTAATTAATAAATATATATTGAAAAAAAATACAATTTTAAAACCATTTAAAAATAAATAAAATTAAATTATTTAAACAAAAATAAATTATTCAATTAAAACCAGTATATTTCAATACTCATTACAAAATTTTTCATTTTTGAAAATTATCAAAACATCACTCTAAGAAAATTTTGACATTCTAATTTCAAAAATTAATTTAAATTTGTAAAATATTTTTTCTACAATGAGCAAAAATAAATTTTGATGTATGTGCAAAATGTGGGACGAAACCACATTTTAGAAAATGCAGTTTATCAAAAAACACTTTTTTTAAAATTCAGATCATTGTTATTTATTTATATTAATTATATATCAATTGAATTTATTTTATACATGTGTAATCCATATAATATTCATAATTTATTTTATACTATTCAAATCTACCAATTTAACAGCATGGTTATACTGGTATATTATATTACATTTTGACTCGAGGTTTCATGTACCATAAACTATTTAAGAGATTAAATTTAAGAAATCTGTTTAACATGATGTTATTAAAATCAATGTTCTTATTTGGAAATATTTTGGTGTTACATTTTATCTCCCATTAAAAAATTTAATCCTCTCAATTTTACTGTGTTCTCAATAATCAAGAGTTTGGCATTTAAAAACACCATTGTTGGAAACCCACATCATAAAAAATGTTTAATAAAAAACATATCGATAAAATGTAATGGGATGTATAATTTTCATATATATTAAAATATTACAGTCTTTAAATGTAGTAAAAAATTTGTGGGATGGGAAGGTAAGGATGTGGATGAAATGAATAGATAATTTTAGATTGTAATATATATCATTTATAACAAGAAATAAAATGATCTAGAAAATTTAACAACCACAATGAAATAAATTATTATTGAATTAAATAACCAATAGATTCATCAAAATTGATGATTCTATGATAATTGTTTTTTCTTCAATATCCTTTTACTATTTTTCAGGATTTCCATTGGCATCTAGACTAAGAACATAAAAAACATACCTACTGGATATATTTCTATATCACAGACTCTATTTCATCCTTTTTTATTCTTCGAACAATTCCCAAATAATTTCATACTATAAAAATTGAATATCCAAAAATTTTTATTTTGGATTGATGCCATAGAATTAAGATTTATATGGCCATTTTATCCATAAATGAATGATAATTCTTCCTCCTATCTCGAGATGCTTCCCAAAACCAAAATTTTTAAAAAGAGTCATCCAATATAACACATTAATCACAAAACCTCAATAGTAACATCCAATGTTCTACATAACCATTTCCATATGTATTTAACCATAATATAATTTAAATACAAATAATTTCAAATTAACTAAAACATCACATAGGCTAGCCGTAAGGGATAAAACCGAGTTTACATTCAGTTTTAGAGTCATTCCATTTAGCCTTTCCAGAGGAAATGGGTTATCACCCAGAAAGTGAGATGTCCTTTTTTATAAAATAATATTGTTATATTTCATATAATTTTCCCATAATTATGATTAAGATCCTGAAAAATAAAATTTTTCATTCAATCAATTTTCTTGGGAATTAGTACCATTCAACATATGCATTCAAATCTTTAATGGAAGAAAAACATCAGTAAAATTATTATACATTTCATGATTCATATAACAAAAATCTCATTCATAAAATTACTTCGGAAATTTAATTCCTGAAGCCAAATACTCAATTATATTAATCATTAAATTTTGATTGTTTTAATTGCATAATAATGACCTTGATCAATTAGCTTATTAAAAGGTGTATTCACATAATGCTTGGGGAATTTAATTTTGTTTCTCCATATCTATTTATAGATGATACAATAAACATTATAGGTTTCCCCTTTACCCTTAAAATAAATATCACGATTCCTATTTCTCCACACATAAAGAGAACACCTTTTCTTTTTATGGATCTTCCAAGGAGTTTCCTCCCACAAAAATCACATGATAAAAAATCCATCATTCCAATCATCATTCCACCAGGAAGATTTTATAAACAATGAAATACCAAATATTTGGCCATAATATCATGAAATATAATGTGTAATTGAAAAACTAGTGATTCACATTACCTAAATTGAAAAATTTATGCACGACCAATCCTGTTGACCTAAACACATCTTCATTGGGAATGTTTTGAAATCATAAAAATATATTAAAATCAGTAATAATTGATTTTGAATAAAATACAAATTGATCCAAGTATATCTCATTGGTGAGTCAAACCAGGTTCATAGTATAGCCTATTTTCATGCACCACGGGATGATTGATTCGATGCCCCATGATCCCTCTTTAGTGACACTATGCTATATTCAACAACTCTAGAACCTCATTAACTTATTGGATCTTGAACAATATGTATATATGAAAGACCGTATAATTTATGCCTTATAAAAAAATTATAATCTTATCATGTAGCAAGTTATACCGTCAAATTCAGCTATATGATTATGTTTTCTTAATCTAGTTCCCAAGGAGTATTCTAAACATACTCTCATCACAACAACAAACAGTCCAACACCAATAGCCTAGATTTGGTGGGTCCATTTTTACAATAGCACTATATACAATAGATTAAATACCAGTGGACTAAATATTTTAATATTATTAGTAAACAGGATACATACATAAATTTCTCATAAAATTTAAAAAAGAAAATACAATAATTATTTTTTGTTAAGATCATATGTAATCCTTCTAGCCTCTCCATAAATAACAAAATGACAACGTTTATTAGAATCCAATGTAAAGGAAGTATAAGAAAGGGGTGAGTTCTAATGATCAATAAGGGAATTCATATAGTTGAAGTAATCATGGCTAAGTAGGGAATAATCAATCTAGAATGGAAAATAAATAATAAAATTCAATTAGATAAATAACCTGAACATTATGAATTATATGTAAGGAAAAAATTATTATCAAATAATTCTATTTGTATAATCTCATGAGTTATAAATACAATTATGGATATAAAAAAACAAATCACCAGTCCAACAATAAATGAATTCATAATGATGGAATGCATAATTTAGGACATCTAAAATATATCATTAATGATTTTCTCGATGAAATCTAAAATTATACTGAGGCCTTATTCCAATACATATATATAAATGGGTGATGCTTCCTCGAAAAACCTATCTTGTTTGTAGCGTTAGACATTCGAATCCCTCAAGGGGCTATAGAGGGCATCCCCTATCATTAACTTAGTCTAATGCATTCATCATCTTAAATGGGTGAATCAATATCACCAAAAAAATAATATTGAAGTCATACAAAATGATTGTACTTTCCATAATAAATATACATAATCAGAAACCATTTAGAGTAATATGTACCATTTTATTAAAAGTGTACATCATGATTCAAATTCATCATAAACCACCTTCTTACAGAATTAGGATGGTATTTGTAAAAGATATCCCTAATAGTGTATAAGTAGAATAATTTTTTCTGGTTGAATGATATAATGACCATAAAAATTCCATTATAAACATTGTTGAGTAAAATTTCCTTTTCATATTGGTAACCACACTTAAAAACAAAACATTTCAAAAAATATTTTGCAAAAAAAAATCATTGAAAAAAACCATATATACATGGAATTAAATTTTCCAAATAATGAGTGTTCATGAAGATGGGAAATTCTATACATGGTGAGTATGTTAATAAAAATTCTCCTATCGCAATTTTTGTAAAAAGGGGAAAATAAGCATTGATGGGAAAATGATAGTAAGATTCCATTCAAAATATTTTCTGAAAAATACATTAATTGTTAAAATGTTATTTAATAAATCATTTGAATAATATTTATAAAAATAAAAACATTTTAATAAAACAAGGACATAATGGAAAAAGGAATTTTGGTCTGAAAATTAATATAATGTTGCATCTTCTTAAAATCAGTTTCTCATTAATTTTAATTACCCAAGTGAGAAAAATGGTATTGTTACATGAAAACATCCAGAAAATTATAGGACAATAAAATAAATTTATTTTAAGAAATAAATAAAAAATAATCCCCCCAAAGGATTCAAAAAACTAATCAATCCAGAATATTGAAGATATTGTGAAATAAAACACTACCCCCATTGGAGATTATAGGATCGTAAGAACGATGATTGAAATAACATCAAATGAAGGTTGAAACCCCATTAAGAGAAATATATTATAGATATATCATATCAATGGATAAGTATATACACCACACAAATGAAATAAGTGTTTAATATGAAATGTGACTCACAAATGTAAACATAAGATGTGAAACCCTTACCTCAGGTCTTGTAGACTTCATAGGTGTTCATAACTCCTATAAAATAAATAGTGATATATTACAAATATATTAAAGAACCATACATAAATACTCCATATCATATAAAATTTACATATTTTATTTTAGTATGTGTATATCAACCACATCGTTCATTAAATATAATTTCGCAAGGAAGCAGTCCACTAGTAGTTAAGGTGGGGTGAAAATGATGTCGTCGAAGGCCGTCCCGCTCACAATAAGATTACAGTCATTTATTAAGGATCATATATGAAATAATAATGTGACGGGCTCCCTAGATCCCCTTTGTCTGCCAAGACAGCCACAACATATTTACATTCCCACCAAGTGTATTTGATCTCCATATTTTTATAAATGGACATCGGACACCTTCGGGTAAAATAGGAAATATCTGATGGAGGAATGGCCTTTCCACGCACTATATCATAAGCATTTTACTCCACTTCCATGAGCACAAAATTGAAAATTCTTCCGTGCATGAGTCCACTGTCCATCTCCCTCGTCTACCGATCTATAGAGCTGCCCTGCTCATTAAAAGAATAGAAGCCAAATATAACAGAACCTTCGATGTCACGCACCAGGCCTTCTCCTCTCAATTTTCAATAAATGCCGGAGCCATCCCCATTATGTTTCAGATCGACCGCTCGAGAACGCCGGGACACCCACCTACCCTGGATGTGCTAGTCCTACCGGTTAGTGGTAGCCTTTTTGGAATAAATCTGTAGATTGTTGTTCATGCTCCCCCACCAGGCAAGACACATGCAAGGTCTTCAATAAGGGCCATCACGCATACCTGGATCCTATGCAGCGAGTGCTGTTGGCCTTCCGGAACTTTATTTTGGGCATCCTAGATAACCCAGCAACCCGGGTTAAATACCATCCCCCGAGCAAATGTTTATGCCTCCCTCTGTCCCGCAGCCTGGGACCAGCTCACCCGAAAATCATCCATTGCAATGCCATGCCCCTCGACTCCCATGGAGATACTCGGGAAACCCCAAAGACCTCGAGCCCATTCCCCATCCAAAAATAAAATCCAGACTGTTTCTTTTCGGGGGTTGTGGAAACATCTATGCTGATGCCCCTCTTCTGAACATTGTCATCGGTAGTCCAGGCTTGATTTTTGAATCTCTAAACTTGGAAACTCATTTTTTGCGGGAACCTTATTACACAACAGATTTATCACCTAGATATCATTGCCGCTTTTAACATGTACCAAGCCATGAAAATCGCATCCAGAAATAACACCTTTGGAGGATCCCACAAACCCGCACATATCAGTTTTATTTACCAGGAAAATATCCGGAAAAAGAGATCATTGATGCTCATGGAGAGTTGTGTTAATAACGTGGGATGCTATGCGGGGTCTTCCAATGAGATCATTAGAGCTGGAACAAGGTAAAAACAAAGGCTAATTTGGGGGAGGAGTTTTTTTTAATGGGTTTAGGCTTAAAATTATTGGGGATATGGGTTCCAAAAACATGTCCTAACCCTATTTGGTGAGATATTTATGACCATAGTCATCTTTGGGTCGATTTTGGGACAGCATGGACAACTTTCTCAAACACCACTTCTAGTGGCACTAAAGTGACCCTTTGAAAACGGTCACTTGAAGTGGCCATTGGGCCTTTTTTTTCTCTGTCCTCTCTCCCACCCCCACATACAATTATGTATATTTATAATAAATATATAATTATAATATAATTATAAATATAATCATATATATATATGTGTGTATATATATTTACATATAAATAATAATGAAATTTATATTTATAAATATGTACTTAAGATTATATTTATAAATATCTAAATAAATATTTACTATAATCAATAGCTATATATATTATAAATATATTTAAACATAAATAAATCTAAGGAATTGTGATTATGTATTTATAAATATAATTTTCAATATATAATTATCAATAAGAATCTAATTATATGAATATATATTTAAAATTATCAAAAAATACTTATAATTATATATTTATTTATAAATTATTCATAAATAAATACATATTTATTTATTATTAACAATTATTAATTATTTATACTAATTAATTATACTCATTAAGTATTGATACTTATTAGTCATAGTAATTAATTAAAAATACTTATTAATAAATATAAATAATTAATATGTATAAAATAACAAGCGCCACATGAAGTGGGGCTTTGTGTTTATGTTTTTCTTGGCCGATTTAGTGTATGTTTTATTTATATGTTTAAATAAAAAATATATTTGTAATTATATAATTATAAACCTATCATTATAGATAAATATTTATAATTATATAAATATAAATATATTTACAAATATATATTTTTGAAAATATTGATACATTTATATTTAAAATTTATTTATAAATATATTTAATATTCATATGTAAATATATATATATATATAGACTGTAATTATAGTTAAACTTATATATTTATAATTACATATTTTTACATATATATATAATTTTAAATCTGTAATTACTGATCTATATTTATAGTGTTTTAAGTATTTATTTATAAATAAATTGGAAATATTTTTCAACATATAATAAATTGTTAATAACAACAGTATTATTTGAAAGCTTATAAATTTGAAATATTGTTAAACATATAATAAATAGTTAAAAATAAAAAGAATTTCATAAACAATGTTGACTTAAAAAAATTTATAAGCATTCAAATCCACCTACTTTAAACTTAAAAATGTTTCAAGTAAGTGTTTTTGGAAGATAATAAAATATAAAATATAAAAGGAATATAAATGAAACTTAAAACATGGATTAAACATATAAGAAATAGTTGAAAATAAAAAGAATTTTGTAAACAATGTTGATAAAAAACATTTATAAGCTTTCAAAGCCACCTACCTATAACATAAAAATGTTTCATGTATGTGACTTTGAAAGCCTATAAAATATAAACTATTTTTCCAATATAAATGAAACATAAAATATGGATTAAACATACAATAAATAGTTGAAAATAAAAAGTATTTTGTAAACAATGTTCATCACAAATAATTTATAAGCTTTCAAATCCACATATTTGAAACATAAAAATGTTTCAAATACATGACTTTGAAAGTATATAAAATATAAACTATAAGACGAATATAAATGAAACATAAATTATGGATTAAATATTTAATAAAGAGTTGAAGTTAAAAGAAATTCATAAACAATGCTGCTCAAAAATAATTTATAAGACTTCAAATACACCTACTTAAAAGATAAAAAATGTTTCAACAACGTGGCTTTGAAAGACTACAAAATATTAACTAAATATAAATAAAACATAAAATATGGATTAAAAATACACGAAATATTTAATAAGTAATTAGCTAATTAGTAATATATTAAACAATTATATCATTTTTTATTGTTTAATAATTAAGATGTCAATTATTAATATAATTATTAATTATACAATATTTAATTAGTTAATTAGTAATATTATTATTAATTATTTTTTGTCATTATAATTATTAATTATTAATGGTTAATTATTAATTATTTAAATACTAATTAGTAATTTACATTTATAGATATTTTTTCAAATATATAATTATAAATAAAAAATGACATCCAAAACATTTACTTGTCATAGTAAATATGTTTTCTAATATATACAACAAGACATATGAAACATCAACGACGATGCCCCCCGGTTCCACAACGCGACGTCTTGAATCTCACGTCCACTCCACGTCTGACATCTGTGTCGCTCTGGTATCCTAGTTGCAGGTTCCCCCTCTTCTGTTGCTTCTGGTGCCTCTAAAGGGTGATGTGTAGAGAACTGACCAAAACCAAGTGAGGAGGACAACCCAAAGTCATATAGGCGCCATATGGCTCTAAAGCTCCTATAAATGGTAGAAATATGGCACTGAAGAAGGACCCATCAGAAAAGGGGGCCACCATAATCTGTGTGACTGCACCCAAATCGATGTCCATAGTAATCTGCGGAGACGACATCTGTGGTATATAAGTGTCACCATGTTGTGACATATCATTAGTATGCTGGGCCGAATCCTCTCTCTGTGGTGCGGCGGCGTCTGCATTAGCTGCTCTCAGATGTCGATGTCGTCTCCTCTACCCCTCCTGATGTGCGCGTCTCTATCATCCAGCTGGCGACGGTGGTGGCGGTGCATCGTCCTCATCAAGCATAGTAGGGAAATCGTCATCCTCAGGAGCTTTGGAGAGAGGATATGGATTGGGATAATATTGTAGCTCCTCATCAAAAAAACTATCACGTATCAACAAGTGATGATCGAGGAGAGCCAACACATCCCGATAAACTACATCTCGCCTAATATATGCATCCTTTCGAGGCTCTGTGGTATGTGCAAGATGACTAATGGCCTCTACCTAAAAATTAAATAATATTCAAATTAATACCAAAAATCAGTTAAACAAAAATAATAACTCTTAGTAAACATACCAACTGTTGAATGCCAATTCCCGGACAGGTAAGATGCATGATGGCGTGACATCGATATCGGTCTGCATAATCCCCCTGAGCAGATAACTGACTGCATGTTGTGGTATATCCAAATGGAATGATACTAAATCTAGTACGCGTGTCCCACAACTCGATATAAGATGCATGAAATCCCCGCCAGTTTGTTTTTTTTCAGCCAGTAAGCACAATCGAATGTAAATCAGCAGGCTGTCCTGGTGGCATGGAGATATTCTATATAAAACTGAACTGACGCATGACCCGATCTGGCTGGTTCCACTCAATGATGTGGAAGTGGATGAGTGACACCACTGCAACACGATCTCCAACCCTAGTTGTCTAGTAAGGTGGAAGTGATGCGTAGACATGACCAGTATACGGAGGCCTTAAAACCTGAAATGTATACTCAAAAAATTAGTCATATATTAGCATGAAAATTTTACTGATATTATATTTAAATAACATAAAATAGTGATAACAAAACAAAATTGACTATTAAAAAGTATTGTTTAACTTACATATGCTGGAACCATGGAGTCGAATATCTATCGGAAGCTGTGCAGACTATGTCTCAGATTATGTGCATATATCTGAGACTGAATCCACCAGGTTAAAAAATATTAATATACTGTAAGTTTATAAAAAACAATAAAAAAGTAATAAATAACTAAAAGTAATAATGTAGACATACCATCATCCTCGAGGTCAATCCGAAAATAGCTCTGCTACAAGTGGTGCAATGGCTCGAGAAGCGATGCATGGAAAATGCTCCCAGGCCCACATCTGTACTCACACCATTCAACCTGCTATCTGATGTGAATACTCCTGACAACTGTTACAAAGTTATCTGCACAGATGTGCTAATACAGCAGACCCCCAATTGAATGTAGCTATTTGATCCAGATCCTCAAGTAATGGAAGGTACATCATGTGTACCAAAGCGGTAGAGTAGTCGATGCACAAGACACCTCCGAGCAGATGAAAAATGTATGCATGTGTGGGATGAATAAGCGTCTCCTCGTCTGAATCATCAGGAATGACGTCGAAATGCTGATCAAGCCACCACATGCGCAAGTGCAAACCTTGGAGAACATCTCTTGCGCCGACGACGTCAATGCCTATTAGTCTTTGTATGACTGCAGCCTAGTCACCACTACTGGCGCCCGTAACTGCATGTCCATGGATAGGTAACCCAATCATGTAGGTGAAATCCTATAATGTGATGGTCATCCTCCCCTCTGGATATGAAATTCGTGTTTCTTTGGCCGCCATCTCTCAACTAATGCAACAATCAAATGGTTATCAATGGTCTTGAAGTTTCCCATAGAGACTCCATAAAATACCTCATGTCTAAGGTATGAAAAATAACTATCGGGGGTGACTCGTGATAGAAATGATGTTCTCTTCTAATAGTAAAATGTCTGGCAGGTCGTCGCACCAACACATCATGCGACAGGTGCATCTCCTGGTCAGATAATAGTAGTTTCTCCATCTAAATTTACAAACAGTAAAACAGTAGTTTGATGAAAGATATGAAATTTAACATGTATGGTATGAAATTTATCATATAATGATTGAATTAAGAATAAACACATTGTGTATCTTATGTAGTCTCCCATGTTGGGGTGTTGGGGTGAAGATGTTCGGAGTCTACTTGCTTTTGTTTTGTGGCCATGGTAAGTTCATCTTTCATTATAATAGTCTGATAACATTTTCATTTCATAGTTCAAATGGTTTTGTATTTTTGAAAGTAAACCATTAGTTGGTTATCACTGCATGACTGGCTTTAAACAAACATCACCAACTCAAAAAAATGAAATCTTCCTGTATAAGAAAAAATTTCGGCGTGGTGTGCAGGTTTATTTAAATGCTGTATTTTGAACCTGCATACCACGCTGAAATGTATTCTTATACAGGTAGATTCCATTTTTAGTTGGTGTTTTTGTTTAATGCTACTCATGAAGTGTTGACAGTTAAACAAATAATGTCAATTGAAATCATGGTAACATTGATATTTTGGATTTTTTTTGAATGTATATAATAATTTGTATTTATGTAATTTTATTAACCAATGATTGAAATGTTTATAAAAAATAAGTACATTTTATAAAAGTTACCCTATATACAAATAAGAAAAATATGATTATAAATTGTCATAATGATAAAAATGATTACTTGTACAAACTTTTATAGAATCTGATAGAGTACATAATCATTTCAACCATTAGATGATTGCACAATGTGTCTAGGGAAAGGTGTCTTCGTATGACCGTCCTGACGGCATGCGATGCACCTTTGTCTAGATGGTTGTTCACTAGGCCAATCCATATCATTCTGAATATAAGTAGACTTTGGTCCCCCATTAGGTTTAATTCTAGTGTGGTTCGGTAGAAGCGTGGGTGTGCCATCAGAAAACAAAAAATTCTTATATTCCCCAATTGGCATCCACATAGTACTGTAGCAAGAGTTGATTCTCTCGAGCCGAAAAACAAGATCAATGAACTACTCCAAAGATACGTGTACATTATCACATGTTGTAATCACATGGTCGAAAGAATATCTATGTTCCTGAATGTTGCCACATTCATAGTAACGCTTCTCCAGTAAAATAACTCGCACACGACCATTACTACAAGCCACAATATCACCAAGCTCATCAATCTCAAATCGTTTCTCTAGATAATTAAATGTAGTTATAGGGTAAGTTGCAGCCTCATGAAGAACCATATCTGGCTCGCGCTTGAAATTGTGTCCATAGAGAATCCCTCTATTCAAGCCATCTTCAGCCTTCTTTCCTCATAAAAGAAAGTAATTTACACTACGGTAGAAGGTCTCCTGTACCAAACCTATAATTTAGATTTATGATAATAGAATAATATTATATTATAATTGTAGCTCATATAAGTAACATATAATCAAATATTCATATTTACCTGTGATAGGTAATTTTTGAACTCCCTTGAAAACTCCATTTATACATTCTACAATATTGGTCATCAAATTACCATATCTCCTCCCATCATCATGTGCCAACAACCATTTCTACTTTGGAAATAGAATCATGTAATCATACACTTCCAGATTCACTCTGTGAATATCTTGAAGATTCCATTCCATTCTTTGTTGTTGAGGCTCATATGCTACCAAACAAGAACTCATCTGAATAGATATAAAAATTATTATGACAATAAAATTCAAAACTAAAAAGGATGTTCATACTAATTATTAAGATTGGCTTCTTCATCGACTCATTTTTGAACTTATTTTACAATTTTCGGGTAGTGTGTTTAATATAGTATCAATGATGGGAATATGGTGGTCTCCGTGTAATTCCCTCAGACTGTACCGCCTCCTTGATTGCATGGTGTCGATTTGAAATAAGACAAAACTCATTCGCATCCGTAACAAACTCTCAGAGAGATGTTAAAAACCATCTCTAAGATGAGAAGTTCTCTTTATACACAATTACAAATGCCAAAGGTATAGGGGATCGATTTCCATCTTGTGTAGTGGAAATAAATAAAGTTACTATATACTTTCTATAGATAAATGTACCATCAATATGTATAAACTGCTTGCAATGTCTAAAATATTCCACAGAAGTTAAAAATGTCCAAAATAATCAACCAAACACAACCATTGAACAATTAAATTGGTTATGTTGGTCAACATATTCAATAGTATTTAATTGATATAACACTTCCTTATTGTGTCATACAAGATCCAATGTTGTGGTAAAACTTGATTACTATCACCCCAATCACCGTACTCTTTCACAATAGCCTTTTTTCTTGCTTCCCAAGCCTTCCGGTAAGATATTCGATACCCAAAAAGTTGATTGATTCGCTCCATCAATAGAACCACATGAACATCTTGACATGCTCTAATCATTTCAACATTAATAGTTGAAAAAAACTCAATATCTAATGATGTATGTTCTTGTGACATGATTGGGTTCACACAAGAGTGTGGAGTAAATATAGTGTTGCACCAACTGTGAAATGTGTTTTCAATTCTAGATCACAGATGAATTTAACAGTTCGATTAATATATGTCACAACGAATAAATTAGTTAGACCAATTTGAATCTCCTACAACATAAGAGTAATTAATTTCTATATGATATTGTTTTATCACATTTTTCATTGCTTCTTTTCTATCAAACTCTCTACCAATACACAGAACACTGTCATTTGACACTTGATTTGTACCACCAATGATTCTTGGAGATTCTTAACTATGAGTAATAGCTGACCAATCAAATTATGGAAAGTGATTCATTCCTTCATTCAACCATGAATCCAATAATGGAGGAAAGTTCAATGTTCAATGATTTTGAGGTTTAACCCACCATTGAACTTTCCCCTTCATATTCTTCTTCAAAATTGTCATAAACCTCAAAATTATTGACCAATGCATCTAAAGTATGTGTAGTACTATCCATTGAAACTGTAGCCAAGGGAAATGATGGAACAACAACATTTGCTGATGTAACTTCTTGATGTGTAGGATCATAAGACACAATCTTATGACATTGAGAGTATACAAATTCCAATGTCGATGGAACCTCCATTGTAGCTATAGAGACATACAACTCCATCATTTTATTCTCAAGTAGATACATAACCAATCAAAGTACATATTTCGAATCTTCATCACTATTTACCGGATAAGACACATGCCAAAACCTATCTATATATTGAAGATTTATGAATGTGATATACTCTATGACTTGATTCCTCTCCAGATTTAGCTTTCGATGAATTTTCCTTTGCACAGCTTCCAAAGTAGTATATCCTCCAAGAATCATAATAGCTTCTGGATGTATATTATAACTACATCCTTGATCTGTCTCCACTATTTTACCATTGCAATAAATATAGGCATCCATAATTTTTATCAAAAATAAACTATCGTTATTAATTAAATGTGATTAGAGAATAAAATTATGTATGCATGATTCTAGTAATTCAGGTTGGAATCCTAATCCCTCCACCAAATAAATATCTTCAAACCATATTGATGTGTAACTCTTTACACAACCCACAATTTTGTGTTACATACCCAAAAATAGTAGTCAAACATATTCATACATATCCACAGTCATTATATGTGTGAGGTTTATGAACATGTCTTGTAAAAGCATAGATTTTTATGAAATTGAAAAACTCCACATGAGTAATCCGGGAGTGAAATATAGCAAACCCCATTCACTTTCCTAGAAAAGGAAATCCTCCAAGAAAGTAGGTTGTCCAACCCAAATCCCCTATACCCAGGGACACTTTACTCAAGAGAGCATTCATTTCATGACAACTCTAACACTTAATATGAAAAAACATATTCAACTAATAAATTTAATTTCATAACATCAATTACCAACTGAGGTCAAGGTAGATGGCAAACAATATTCATTATAATACATAGAATATAATGCAAGGGTATATTATAGAATAAATATGTAACTACTTCACTAATTAATATAATTACTTTAATAATTAATATAACTATTTTTCTAATTAATATAACGACATCACTAATTAAAATAATTACTCCGCTAATTAATATAACTACTTCACTAATTAATTACCTGGTTGGATTTAATTAATTAACTAGTTAGATTATGTAATTTCCTAGCTAGATATAAGTAATTTTCTAGTTAAATTTAAGTAATTTTCTAGTAAGAGTTTAGTAATTTCCTAGTTAGATTTATGTAATAGCCAATCACATTTAATTAAGTGCCTAATCCTAATTAATTAAGTTCCTAATCAAATATAATTAAGTTCCTAATTAAATTTAATTAGTTTACTAACTATAATTATTAATGTGCCTAATTAGAATTAATTAAGTGCCTAATTAGTGTTAATTAATTCCCTAATTAGAATTAATTAATTCCCTAATCAGAGTTAATTAAGTGCATGATCACTGTTAATTAAGTGTCTAATCACATTTAATTAATTACATAAGAATATTTAATTATGTCCCTAATCAATGTTAATTATGTTCCAAATCAAATTTAATTAAGTGCCTAATCATTGTTAATTAAGTGTCTAATCACAGTTAATTAAGTGGCTAATCACAGTTAATTATGTGTCTAATCACATTTAATTATGTTCCTAATCATAGTTAATTATGTGCCTAATTATATTTAATTAGGTCCTAATAACAATTAATTTATTTCCTAATCACAGTTAATTAAGTACCCAATCATAGTTAATTAAGTGCCTAATCACAATAAATTAAGTGCCTAAGCACAATTAATTAAGTGCATAATCACAATTATTTAGTTGCCTAAGTACAATTAATTAAGTGCACAATCAAATTTAATAAAGTGCCTAATAACACTTAATTAGTTGAATAATCTCATTTAATTAGTTTCCTAATCACATTTAATTAGTTTCTTAAGGACAATTAATTACGTGTTTAACGATAATTAATTAAGTGCTTAACGATAATTAATTAACTGCTTAACAATAATTAATTGATTTCTTAACCATAATTAATAAATTTATTAATGATAATTCATTTAAATCTTATAATTAATTAATTACATACTTATAATTAATAAATAACTTTTTCATAATTATTTAATTACCTAATTAGCATTAATAAATTATTAAACTAAATTATAAAAAAACTACTACTATTTATAAAAATAATATAATAATTAAAAACAACTTCCATTAATTAAAAAAAATTCAATAAATAATAATATTAAATAAATTTAATTTAAGTATTACCTCAAATTTGCATAGAGGTGGATATGCGGGTAGAGAAACTGAAGTAGAGGGAGAGAGCTGTAGTAGAGAGAGAGTGTGAGGAAGTAATGGGAAGTGCGGAAGTGGTGGTGGGAAGTGAGGAAGTGGGGGGGGGGGGTGATGTTGGGGGGGGGGGGGGGTTTATAAACCTCAATATCATTGACCAATGCATCTAAAGTATGTGGTTGGATTTAATTAATTACCTAGTTAGATTATGTAATTTCCTAGTTAGATTTAAGTAATTTTCTAGTTAAATTTAAGTAAATTTCTAGTAAGAGTATAGTAATTTCCTAGTTAGATTTAAGTAATAGCCAATAACATTTAATTAAGATCCTAATCCTAATTAATTAAGTTCATAATCAAATATAATTAATTTCCTAATCAAATTTAATTAGTTTCCTAACTATAATTAGTAAAGTGCCTAATTATAATTAATTAAGTTCCTAATTAGAGTTAATTAATTCCCTAATTAGAATTAATTAATTCCCTAATCAGAGTTAATTAAGTGCATGATCACAGTTAATTAAGTGTCTAATCACATTTAATTAATTACATAAGAATATTTAATTATGTCCCTAATCAATGTTAATTAAGTTCCAAATCAAATTTAATTAAGTGCCTAATCATTGTTAATTAAGTGTCTAATCACAGTTAATTATGTGCCTAATTACATTTAATTAGGTCCTAATCAAAAATAATTTATTTCCTAATCACAATTAATTAAGTACCTAATCGTAGTTAATTAAGTGCCTAATCACAATAAATTAAGTGCCTAAGCACAATTAATTAAGTGCATAACCACAATTATTTAGTTGCCTAAGTACAATTAATTAAGTGAGAAATAAATTTTAATAAAGTTCCTAATAACAATTAATTAGTTGAATAATCGCATTTAATTAGTTTCCTAATCACATTTAATTAGTTTCCTAAGGACAATTAATTATGTGTTTAACGATAATTAATTAAGTGCTTAACGATAATTAAATAACTGCTTAACAATAATTAATTAATTTCTTAACCATAATTAATAAATTTATTAATGATAATTCATTTAATTCTTATAATTAATTAATTACATACTTATAATTAATAAATAACTTTTTTATAATTATTTAATTACCTAATTAGCATTAATAAATTATTAAACTACATTATAAAAAAACTACTACTATTTCTAAAAATAATATAATAATTAAAAAAACTTCCATGAATTAAAAAAATATTTCAATAAATAATAATATTAAATAAATTTAAATTTAGGATTACCTCAAATTTTCGTAGAGGTGGCTATGCGGGCAGAGAAACTGAAGTAGAGGGAGAGAGTTGTAGTAGAGAGAGAGTGTGAGGATGTAATGGGAAGTGCGGAAGTGGGGGTGGGAAGTGAGGAAGTGGGGGGGGGTGAAGTTGGGGGGGGGGATTTTATAAGCCTCTCCAAGCCTCGTATCCACATGAAGTGGCGCCAAGAGGCCAACAAAAAAGGGATTAGTGCAACTTGAAGTGGTGATATTCTACCAAAATTGTTCTAGTTCCACTTCAAGTGGCACTTTGACCCATTTCCCTAATTAAATATACCCTAATCCCATTTTATTAAATAAAACCTATATAGAAAATTGTTCCCAAAACAAAGTTTGATCGGCCCAGCAATCCTTCTAGTAATTGATATCACCTTTACCCACCACCCACCAGACATTATCCTCCATGAATTCCAGGAAATCAAAAATTCTTTTTTCGTTTTCTGAACATGTCCCAGTCCTATGATTCCATTTTTCCAATACACATCATAATGATGTCTCATGAAACTCCACAACATATTTTTCATTACAAATATCTCTCAATCCATTCTGTCTTCACTGTTAAAAAAATTGGCAAAGGAAGTGCCACATTTTTTCATCACTTTTGTAGCACTGATAAAGGGATTCTTTAACAGCGCTAGAAAAGTGCTGATAAAACCATAGTCCTATTTTATAAAATGTATTCACAATTCCCTTTTTTATCTTTAACTAAAATTCTTGTAGGAAAATACCCCTACGACAACTCCCCTTCCCCCCAATTTTATATTTTCCAGAACTCTACCGTTGTTAGCCCTAATCCACTGCTAGCCCTATTCTGCCACTCTTCTCTTTGCCGGACCTCTGTCGCCACTAGCCCTACTCCACCACATTCCCTACTCCACCACGAACCCTACTATTTATCCTCCCCCTCAAAACCCATCTGCGGATCATCTTCCCTACATAACCTACTTCCCCATCTCCCCACTGGACCGTACTCCTCGTAAACTATACATCATGTTTTTGGGAATCCATTCGACCAAGTTTCATTCTTTGCTTCCCATCTTTGATATTTGGTTATTTCTCCACTCATACTCATCTAATTCCTTTTATTTTTATTCTAATATTCCCAATGGTGGTTTATTTTGGTTTGGTTTTGGTGGTGTTTGGTGTTTGGGATACGTTTTTAGGTCACATTCTTTCAAAAATTCAATAAGTGATTAAATTTTAACCATGTGAATTGTTTATTACTTATATGTTTTTGTTACATTATTTTCAAGATTAAGATTATTCTAAACACTCTATTATAAATTTGATTAATGGATTGGAAAAAAGTGGTTGTTAGTTTTTTTGATCGATTTATGAATGATGGAAAGGGGTGATGAGGTGGTTGTGTTATTGGAGGGTCGGATGGTGATGATTTCATAAGAATATAATATTTTATAATGGATTATGAATTGGTTTTGTAGTTTATAAGTGTTGAGTAATATATTGTTCTTTTAGTGTGGAATTTTATCCCTTCGTGTGGGTAAGTTATTAAAATTTTTGGGTTAAATTTATTAGTTTTTATAGTTATACATGTTGAATCATTATCATGGTAAACTGTGCAGGAAGTAAAAAGAGGCATGGGATAGAGTTTTGTCAAATTTCAGTAGTAGGAGGTGTTTATTTTTATTTTCTATGTGTTGGGTACTATGTTTATGAATTGGCTAGAATCAATTGAGGATGGTTTTGAATTAATAAATATTCTAGCTCATTTATGGGTTTCAATATTTGTGGGAATGTTTTTAAGGGTGGCTTGAGGAGGATGGATAGAAAATCATATTCAGTCAATAGTGGTTTTAGGTAGAGTTTTATTTCCATGATATAGAAAAATGTGTGTATAAAGAATATCATGGAATTAAATTAAGATGGATATAGTGTACTTTCCCTTGGTATTCACATATGTGCATTGATGGTCTAGTTTCCAGAACACTTTTTTGATGAAAATATGAAATCCAATCATTTTGAGTCATCTTTAAGGTTAGAGATTATAAGGAAGGCTGCAAGTTTATGTTTGAGGTTTCAGTTGTAGATGAGGGATTGTGATGATGTTATCAAAAGTGGGTTTCTTCACATTTTTAGAAGGATAAATATGGTTCCTTGAGTTGTGGTCCTAATGGAATGGGGAATAAGGGAGTGATGAGATTTTCTTCATGTAGGGTGGGGATTATTCCCTATGGTTGAGTATCTCAAGGTGTACCATAAATGTATTGATGATATATTTCAACAGTGATGCAGTGGTGCATCAGTAGTATGAGTTCCCCATGATTCATGGTGTTTCTTGGTTTCAGTATTTTGTATCTTTATTTAGTCAGATGGTCAATTTTTAGTTGATGAAAATTTGGGATGTGGTGAGTTTGGTTTGAGAGTCTAGGCATGATTATTTACTGAGTTATTGACCTCATATGATTATTAACCAATCCCCTCTTTCAATTGATACTTAAAAATTCAGTTAAATTATTTTCAATGGAATTATTTCTCTCTTTTCCTTCAAATTACAGTGAAAATATATTTTTTATTGAGGTTGTTAGTGTGTTTTTCCAAATTCAATGATTCATAAGATAAAAAGGAATCATATTTATATTTTACATAAATGGTTGAGAATTTTTCTAATCTAAATGTCATGATTTTGGGAAAAAAATTATTTATAAAATTAATTTCACAATTTGTTTCAAAATTATGAATGGTATTACTAGTTAGTGAGCAGAGGTCTGAGTTTAGGATATGGATAGTAGATGTGATCCTTCTCCCTCATGTGTTAGTTTTTTAACACTAAGGGATTGTGGTTTATCCCTTTGTATGAGGATGTGATTTTTTATTGAATGGATTTAAGACGTGTCTGTGGACATTGGTTACAAGTTTGGGGAAGGTTAGAGAGTGTTATTGCATATATTCTAGATATTCATGATAGAATTTATGTTAACCAAACTAAATTTTCTATTTCATATATTAATTTTGTTAAAAAAACCTATTATATTCCATAGTAATTTTTGGTAAACATAGGTTATTTTTCTCCCCCACTAACCCCTTTGTGTTTAGAAATGTATCTATTATATTAGTTTTCTCATCAAAATTGTATCACTAATTTAATTTTATTTGAGTTTGGTCATCAGTTTTGGGATGTTTAATGTGATTGTTTTATTATGAATGATGTGGATGGTAAGGGTGGTAAAAAGAATGTTTAATGTCTTGATGTAAGGGTGGTGGGTTCTAGAACTATTAGTAAGGGGGTTGGAAATTATGTAGATTTCTATGGGGGGTCTATCCTGGTTTTTTTGATTTCGAAATCATTATTGGATATGGTTAGGCTCTATTAGTTTCTATTTTTATAAGAAAGTTGTTATCTTCTAATATATTTGGAAGTATTGTGCTGTTTATTTGAATAAAAAATATTAATATTTGAGAATCAAATAGGATGGAGATGAATAATTATTGGATGGATTCTAATCGATTGACAATATTGTATGAGAATGGAGTGAAAGAGTTAATATTGTTTGTAAAGGATCACGCAAAGGATCCTACTAAAATCCTTTTTCCATGTTTATGTAGTTTTTATTGAAGAAAAATTAATCCAGATGAGTTTGAAGAACATTTGATATGTCACAAAATAGACCACATTTAAAAATGATGGAATAAACATGGAGAAAAACTGAATGAAACTACTAGCTGGGATAAAACTACATATTATGGATCATCAGATATGATTAACAATATGGATAATGAAGAAGACGGTATGGAGGATGTTATTATAGATGTCAATGATGATGAAGATCATATTGAAGAAATGACAAGGACAGTTGAAGATGAATTCTGTGATTTCCCAAAATTGTTTTAGAAGATAAAGAGTTGTGAAAAGACACCACTGTATGCTGGTTACACTAAATATACAACATTGTCATCTATACTGAAGATGTATAAATTGTAATCAGGCAATAGATTGAGTGATGTCATTTTTACAGAACTACTTTCTCTCTTGAATGACATGGTCTCAGAAGATAATGAGATCCCAATCCAGACATTTGAAGTTAATTGAATGCTACGCTTGATGGGTATGATTTCAGAATGAATACATGCCTGCCCGAAAGACATTATATTGATTCGCAGGGATTACAAATCACTTATAGAATTCCTAAAGTGTGGTGCTTCCCAATATAAGAAAATGAATCCAGTCCTACGAATGTTTTATGGTACTCTCCAATCATTCCATGGTTTAGGCATCTATATGGAAGGGAAGAAACTGTAAGACAATTTTCGTGGAATGCAGATAAAAGAAATAATGTTTGGAAATTACATCACCCGGCCAACTCTCATCAATGGAAGCGAATTTATCATGAGTATCCTGAATTTGGAAATGAGTTGAGAATCCTCCATCTTGCATTATCTATAGATGGAGTGAATCCTTTTGGTTTTGAAACCAACACCCACAGTACAGGGCCTGTTATGTTGGTAAACAATCACTTTCCACCATGGTTATGCAAGAAACAGAAATCCATCATGTTATCTATGCTTATATCATGACAAAAATAACCAAGTAACGATATTGATGTTTATTTGCTCCTTTGATCAAGGATTAGATGTTATTGTGTGGTTCAGGTGTTATGTTTTATGATGCGTATGAATGTGAATAATTCACATTGAGAGCGATGTTGTATGGGACGATAAATGATTTCCCTGCTTATGCAAATTTTTCAGGTTATAGTAATAAAGGAACTCAAGGGTGTCCCATGTGCGGAGAAGATACAAAATCAATTATGTTGAAACATTCATCGAAATCGTTGTTTCTAGGACATTGTAGATTTCTACCTCATCGGCATAAGTATAGATCTTAGACGACATCATTTATTGGAAGTTCAGAAAAATGCACAACACAGTCTCCACTAATAGGTGATCAGTTGTTTGAGAAAGTAAAATATGTGAAAAATATATTTAGAAAACCATTTTCGAAAACCATAAGAAAATAATTTGGAAAAAGAGATCAGTTTTTTTTGAATTACCATACTAGAATTGTCTATATGTTAGACATTTTCTTGATGTGATGCATTTGGAAAAAAATCTATGTGACAGTTTTATTAGAATGATGTTGTATTCCCCTGGAAAAACAAAGGATGTAATTAAGTATTGTTTGAAAATGGTTGACTTGGGAATATGAGAAGAGTTGGCTCCCGTGAAGGGATAAAATCAAATGTTTTTTCCACCAGCTGCTTACACACTTTCCAGGGAGGAAAAATATCAGTTTTAGAACTTTTTCAATGATGTAAAGGTTGTAGAGGGGTATTTATCAAATATTAAGAAAATTGTGTCAATTAATGATTTGATGTTAAAAAGTTTGGAATAACATTACTTCCATGTTTTGATGCAAGATATAATTCCTACAGATTTGCGTTGCATTTTTCCCATGATTGTTCGTCATACGTTAACCAAACATTGTTTCTTTTTCAAAGTTATATGAAAAAAAAATTTAGACCCGACGAAATTTCTATCTATAGAATAAGAAACTTTCATCATATTATGTGAATTATAATTGCTCTTCCCACCCCCATTGATGGATATGATAGTTCATTTGACGTTTCACTTTGTGAGAGAGATTCAACATTGTGGTCCTATGCACCATAGATGGATGTACCCCGTTGAATGGTATTTGATGATTTTAAAAGGGTATGTCAAAAATCGATGTCTTCTAGAGGGTTGTATTGTGGAGAGATATATTTTTTGTGGAATTCATTGAATTCTGTACCGAATACTTATCTGATGTGGAAATAATTGGTCTCCCGAAATCTCATCACACTAGACACAATGAGGGTGAGGGATGTTTTGGAAGAGATGTTGTGATAATCAATATTATAGATCGGGGGAATATCCACATTTATGTTTTGCATAATTTTTGGGAGGTTTCTCCATATATTGAAACCCATAATGAAATTATTAGTCAGTTGAAACCATAAAGGGCTAAAAAATGGATATTAAATACACATAATCACCAGTTTATAGGATGGTTTTAGGACCATATTTTTAAAGAGTTAGCTGAAAATATGAATTCAATTTCATAATGACTTCGATGGCTTGTCACCAGACCAAATTTGTATGTATTATCTTATAATGGTTATGTAATTAATGGTTATACATTCTATACAGATGAAGATGAGGAAGATAGTACCATGGAAAATAGTGGAGATACGCATGTTGCTAAAGCGATGTGTGTTTCTGGAAGTAAGTATAGAAATCCAATTTATATGAACATGTCATACTTTGGCATTATCAATCAAATATGGGAGATAAACTATACGACATTGCAATTGATTATTTTTCAATGAAAATGGGTTGATAACAGAAGTGGTGTTAAAATAGATGAATTAGGATTTGTGAAATTTTATTTTAGTAAATAAGGGTACAAAGAGGAACAGTTTATAATGGCATCAAAAGCGGTACAAGTATTTTATGTTCCAGATCCTGCAAACCAAAGGTGTTCAATTGTTCTGTTATCATCCAAAACTACTAAAGGGTCAGATGAATATTCAATTGAGGACAATCCATATGGTGGTATATCAAAATAATTTCATAGCAGTCCCAATGTAGATGTTGTTTTTTATGTTAGAGGAGACCAAAATGAAGGGATTTGGATAATCAATATAGGTGTGAAATCCCATCAGCCTTTGAATAAAAGAAATAGAGTTCAATAAACCAGTTATATTTTTTGTGTAATATAGATCTTGTTATCTCATGTTATTATCATATCATTACTAAATTTACATAATCTAAATTACTTGTTCAACCCCTTTTGCAGATAATAAATTTTGCATGTTCTGGTGCTCCTAAACATGAGGCTGAACAGGTCTCTCAAGCTCTTGCTACTCATAGTGCCAAGCCACAACATGTTTGTGAACCCTTTTCTTCTCATAGTGTGGAGGTCCAACAACCATTGGCACATGTTGTTGCTAACATTTAAGATTAAATTATTGATGATGTTGATATCAACGAAATGGTCGGGGATGAAGGACCTATGTCGTAGAAAACACAGGTGTGTCATAGTTTGACGTTGTTAGCCAACGTTCATAAGGTGAAATGAAAAGACATCAATTTTGACTTTAGATGGAATGAACGAGGCCAACATGTGAATACCAACTAGGATATGTTTAGTAGTTACATTGGCATTGTCACTCGGAAATGTGTGCCGATTATCATAGATTCATGGAACCATGTTTTGTATGGGCTCAATGCTGTGATATGGGAAGAAATTACAGCAACATTATTATATTATTTCATTAATTTACTTGAAAATTAAATAATGAAACAATGTCTTACTCTTCTAAATCCCATAATGTGTAAATTTATATTATATGATTCATTTAAGAATTAGGTACTAAGGCTTTCAGGAAGGATTCATCAAGGTTTTCACACTATTTTAACAAAATTTCACAGGAAAGATTCCACATGTAATATAAACACACACCCACCCCTTGAATACCCTCACCTGATATCCCAAGAAGCTTGGGACGTATTTATTGGACGTCATGGGGATGAGAAGTTTTAGGTAAATTTTGGTTGATAATACTTTGTCTGAGGATACATGTATTCATCACTTTGATTGTAAATATTTAATTTATGAAACAACAACTCAGTACTAAAAATAAGGAATGTTCATCAAGAACAACATACCCCAATCCTAAAGCAAGGATGTGGTACGCTTCACGAGAAAAGAAAATGGTATTTATTTTAAATTTATAGAAATATTGTTCTGTGCTAAGAAACATCATCATAATTATATTTCTACATATAAATGTAGATTGATCTCTCATAAGTAACTGAAACTTCATTCCAATGTCAAGTGCCTTGAAAGGAGGCATGTATGAATAAGGAAAAGTAACTTGTAGATGAAAACACAGAAAAAGTGTGGGAAATATGTGTAAGTATGACACAATAAAAAGTTATATTATAAAATTATATTTCATAATAATAATTACTTATTTTTATATATCAAACAATCACAGGAAAGAACTACTCTTTTAGCAGAGGAAGAACTATTATCGACGGCTTTGAAGCGGCTAGATCAATATGGTTGTGCCAAAAGTGCAGGGTTTGGGGTGACACCTGGAGTACATATTGAGAAAAAAATCATAGAAATGAAGAAATGAAACAAATGAGAGAAATACTAGAAACTATTGATGAACGATTTCAATAGAAAGGAAATTGCTAGAATCATTATGGGTGGTAAGAAAGGAGAAGAAAAAACTTATGAACAACCAGCAAGTGAAGATCCCACCCCACCCCCACCAGCTTTGAGGTGAGCTATTCCCCTAAAAGAGTTGTCTTTTCCATGGTAATAAATATTCTAATAATTGTTCCCATGAAATGTGAATCAGAAAAACAAATATACATTTCCTGTACTGATCATCTGCAGGATGATAATGACTATGATTTATATTTATTAACACCTACCTATCAACTTGTAGTGAGGGTTATTGTGTTCAACATCATAGAAGACAAGCTGCATAATAGACCACTTACAACAGACCATCCGAAAGTGATGATTACTTTAGCTCAAGAGCCAAATGAATATCTACCTATTCAACATGATGATGATGATATTCATATTGTTGAAAAGGCTATTTTGACATTAATTATATGGACATCACAACTTTTATGAGTACATGTGGACAAAGATGTATTTATTTCAATTTATTTCAAGATAAAACTTTAACAATTAATGAAAAAAGGTCTAAAACAATGAATGTTATTATAGACAGATAAAGGGAAGGAGGTGAAAAGAAACGTGGGCTCAAAATCCTCTAAAGGATAGACCAACCAATCCAAAAGTTATATAGAATAAACATTAACACCACCTAGTCTCTATCCACATTTACTCCGATTGAATTCTCATGTGGATACGAAGCAAAAATGTCGTAGTGGTCATATAGTTTTGTTAAATGAATATATATGGAGAGGAAATTCAACATTTAGTTGATGTTGAAAATGTAAATGACATCCTTGAATATGGATGGCTAGGTGCCATAGTTTTAAATATATATTTGAGGTATGTTTTCAAGAGTTGAGTTTCGAAAAGCTGATATAATGTGCTAAATATGAAGAAATTCATTTTATATTATTGGAAGGAAAATATATAAAAAATAGATGAAGGAATTTCCCCATGAGACAAAAATTTGGACTCATTAGTCTTCATACCACATCATCACAATAAACAAAATTAGATCTATAAAAAATGGATGAAATAGTGAAAGGATTGCTGTAAACATTTGAAACCAAGATTATGGATGATATACTCTTTATAATACCAACCATACAAGGGTAAAATTATATGATTAATGCATATAAATTATATTTTTACTTATTTAATTAATTATTCCTTCTAGTGTTTCTAGGAAACATTGGATGCAAATTTCGATGAACTTGGATACTCCAAGGATTTATTTTCTAGATTCAATGCAAGGATATCAAACAAACGAACCACACATGATGGAGTTTGTGAATCTGTAAGACACTACATCCAACATTTTAGGTCTAAAAATCAAGTTATATAATTTATATTATCTTTTAGTAGGAATTATTTTATGATAGGGTGGTATATCAATATCATCTAAAAAAGGAATGAGGACAGGGGCTGAGCATAAGGAGGCCAGCAAGTACAATGTCTGGAAAAGTATTAGGGTATATGTAAAAATATTTCACTATCCAAACAAATATCAAAAAAAATTTCTTATTCTTCTAATGATAAATTTTTTTACAGTGTCCAAACCAAAAAAAGATAATTATTGCAGTTATTATGTTTGTAAATTTATAAGATAGATCGTCTTCCATCAACAAACTAGCATCCATAAAGAGGTATTTAAAAAAACAAATGGCTTATTTAAATTATTAATTATTTATTTATTTATATATTTTTTATTACTACTACAAATATAAAGAAACTCAGTTTCACAAGATGATATAGATTGGTTTAGAAATGATTGGGCGACATACCTAATGGAATTTTGTACACAAATAGCATGAAGATCAGACTCGGGGAGGTGTACAATTGGCATAAATTATTTAGAGGGGTTTGCAGAGATCAAAAGATGAATCATTGTTGTTTGTAAATGATCTTAGGAATATATTAATTGTTATTGAGTAAAACATCCATTCTTTAATGAGTCGTTTTTTCATTTTAACAGATTAAATGCACCAGCAACATACAAGAATGATGTACCACTTTTCTTTGGGATTTGGATAAGAAAAAGAAGTAAAATATCCAAAATACCATCATAGAACACATTCCCACTAAAATTCAAAGAAAATATGCATAAACTTATTCTCCCTAAATTTATTTCATTATGAGA
This sequence comes from Viscum album, assembly GCA_963277665.1. Classification (NCBI taxonomy): domain Eukaryota; kingdom Viridiplantae; phylum Streptophyta; class Magnoliopsida; order Santalales; family Viscaceae; genus Viscum; species Viscum album. Next base: position 1,702,961,252 of record OY728127.1, read on the forward strand.
ATCTATATTTAAAATGGATTCCCATATGTTGAACATTTTCATTTGTTGAAATTGTGTGTTTTCAGATTATCAATAATATGAAAAATACCATTGTTGGAACCTCCTTCTTCCACAGGGTCTCCCCCAACAAATCCACGTTTTCAATCTATCAAAATGATCCATTGGCATTTGTGACATGTATGAGTCAACCCCATCTCAATCTGAGGCACGTTGTAACCAATATCACTCAATGTTTCCTTTTTTTTTAATTTACATATTTTTATGTCAAAACAACTAATTACGTATGAAAAACCATCCAAACATATTCTAATTGGGTTTATATATTAGGATAATGATCCATTGGTCATTTGTGATGTGTATGAGTCATCCTCACCTCAATCATATGAATGGTGTGACCGATATCACTCAACGTGTCTCTCTTTTTTTAGATGGACATACTTTTTAGTGAAAACAACAACTAACAGAAGGAAAACCAACAAAACACAATCGTATTGTGTTGATACTTTAAGAAAAATTTTACATATGTCATGTGTGAAATTTATGAGTAATCCTTGCCTCAATTTGAGGCACGGTGTGGCTGGTATCACTGAAAGTGTCTCTCTTTTGTTTAAAATGGACATAATTTTAAGTGTAAACAACAAATGACATGAGAAAAAACAAATAAATGCATTTATCTAGTGTGTATACTTTAGGAGAATGATCTATGGGACATTGTTTACCTATATGTGTCAACACTGCCTCAATTTGAGGCACGGTGTGACTAGTATCACACAAAGTGTCTCTCTTTTGTTTAAAATGGACATAATATTAAGTGAAAACAACAACTAACATATTGAAAACTTACTGAACACATTCATAGTATGTTTATAATTTCGGAAAATTATCCATGGGTCATGTATGATGTGTAATAGTAAACCCCACTTCAATCTGAGGCATAGTGTGGCCAGTATCACATAAAGTGGCTCTCTTATGTTTAAAATGGATAAAATTTCATGTGAAAACAACAACTAACATATGGAAAACCGACCAAACACATTAGGGTTGTGTTTATACATTTCCCAATGATCCATGGGTGTTTTTTGATGTTTATGAGTCCACCAATCCTCAATCTGAGGCACAGTGTTACCGGTGTCACTCAATGTGTCTCTCTATTGTTTAAAATGGACTGAATTTTAAGTGAAAACAACAACTGACGAATGTAAAACCGACCAAACGGATTCAGATCAGGTTGATACATTAGGATAACGATCCATGGGAAATTTTGGATGTGTATTAGTCAAACCTGCCTCAATTCGAGGCATAGTGTGACCGGTATCACCCAAAGTGTCTCTCTTTTGTTTAAAATGGGCTTAATTTTTTTGTGAAAACAACAACTATCATACGGAAAACTGATCAAACGCATTAGAATTGTGTTCAAAAAATAGAAGAAAGATCCATGGGTCCTTTTAGACATGTAAGAGTAAATATTTCCTCAATATGAGGCACGGTGTGGTAGGTATCAGTCAAAGAGTCTTTCTTTTGTTTAAAATGGACAGAATATTAAGTGAAAACAATAACTGACGTACCGAAAACAGACCAAATGAATTCATATTGTATTGATACATTAAGATGACGATCCATGGTTAATTTGGGATGTTTATGAGTTAAAACGTTTTCAATCATAGGCATTTTGTGATCGGTATCACTCAAACTGTCTCTCTTTTGTTAAAAATGGACAAAATTTTAAGTGAAAAGAACAACAGACATACAGAAAACTGACCAAACATATTAGAATTGTGTATATACATTAGTGTGAAGATACATGGGTAATTTTTTATGTCTATGTGTTAACATAGCTTCAATACAAGGGATGGTGTGGCTGTTATCACCCATGTGTCTCTTTTTTTTTAAAGGACTGAATTTTAAGTGAAAACAACAACTGACATATGGAAAATAGACAAAACGCATTTGGATTGTGTTTATACTTTAGTAGAATGATAAATGGTTAATATTTTAGGCGTATAATTAATAACATCCTCCATCCAAGGAATAATTTATATGGAATCACTCAAAGTGTCTCTTTTTTTTTAAAATGGACCGAATTTTAAGTGAGAACAACAACTGACGTATGGAAAACCGACAAACACATTCAGATTCTATTGATATTTAAGAGAACGATCCTTGGTTCATTTATGAGTTCATGATTCAAACCCTCTTCAATATGAGGCATGGTTTGACCGGTATCAGTCAAAGTGTCTCTCTTTAGTTTATAATGGAAAACATTTATGCGAAAAAAACAATTAACATATAGAAAACTGACCAAACACATTCAGATTGTATTGATAATTTATGAAAATTATCCATGGGTCACGTGGGTCATGTAAAAGTAAACCTAGCCTCATTCCAAGGCATGGTGTGGCCTGTACCACTCAATGTGTATCTCTTTTGTTTAAAAGGGACAGAATTTTAAGTAAAAAACAATAACTAACATACGAAAAACAGACCAACCACATTTAGATTGTGTTGATAATTTCGGTCAACAATCCTTGGGTCATGTGGGACTTTTACATGTAAACCCTACCTCAATATGAGGCACATTTTAACTAGTATCACTCAGAGTGTCTCAATTATGTTTAAAATGTACAGAATTTTAAGTGAAAACAACAACTAAAGTACGAAAAACTGAACAAACACATTCATATTTATGTGATCATTTAGGAAAATGATCAATAGGTCATGTTTTCAATATAAGAGGAAAACCTACCTCATTAGAAGGCACAGTGTGGCTAGTATCACTCAATGTGTCTCGCTTTTGTTTAAAATGGAAAAAATGATAATTGAAAAAAAAACTGACGTATAGAAAACCAACCAAACGCACATAGATTGTGTTGATACATTAGGATAACGATACATTGTTCATTTTTGACGTTTAAGAGTCAACCGTACCTCAATATGAGGAACTGTGTGAGCAGAATCACTCCAAGTGCCTCCCTTTTGTTTAAAATGGACAAAATTTTAAGTGAAAACAACAACTGACATACAGAAAACCAACCGAACACATTTGGATTATGTTGATACATTAGTCCAAATATCCATCGGTCATGTGTGAATTTTACGATTCAACCCCACCCCAATAAAAGGCATGGTGTTTCTGGTATCACTCAATGTGTCTATTCTTTTGTTTAAAATGGACAAAAATTTAAGTGAAAACAACAACTATCATACGTAAAACTGACCAAACGCATTTGTATTGTGTTGATACTTTAGGCCAACTATCAATGGGTCATTTTTGATGTTTACGAGTCAACAAAACTATAATATGAGGCACAATGTGACCAATATCACTAAAAGTTTCCCTCTTTTGTTTAACATCGACATAAGTTTATGTGAAAACAACAACTAACATATAAAAAACAATCGAAAAGTCATTACCTATGACCTAAGGCACTTAGAAAAGCCTCATAAAGAACTAAGTAGTCAATAGATAATAAACCCCCATTAATAATTCATCACACAACCTAAATATAGACATATTTTCCTATAGTTCATTGTGAGGGATGAAAACAAAGAGGAAAAGGGAGAGGGAGAGGAACAAAATGGAAATAAAAAAGAATAGAGGATTTAAAACAGATAAATTTTCAAGATAAAGGTCTCTTAGACTAATTTTTGGGAAGGGGATGAGAGGAAATAGGTTTAAATCCCTTAAATTAGGCCATTTCAATGGAAACTTTCATTGTCTGGTTGGGATGTTATTCAAACTATTCACCAACTTTTAAGGATCCATTAGATAAGAAACCCTCTTCTCCACAGTTTGGACAAATAGTTAACTAACCGTGTTCCAATCGTTCAAAATGACTATGTTAAACTATAGATCCATACCATATGTTTTCTCCTAACCTTGAAAAACTTGTGTTCCTAACAACTCCCTCGAAAAGGTATGTTTCATGGTATTTACATTGAGTTATACAACCCATTATTTTCCTATGTATTAAAACAGTAAATGTTTAGAATGATTAAGAAACATCCCCATGAAAGTATACCCTCATGGGTTCTTCTAAATTGAGTCCCCCAATAAAAGCACTACGTGGCTACTAATCAAGAGTTTATGATAGAAAAAGAATAAGAATATATATCCCCTCCATTTATAATTTCTATAAATGCTGTGAAAAGAATAAAACAAACCATAACATAATGTCATCAATCACAAGAGCACATTTCCTTAAGTGTCCCATGAATAACCCAAATCCATCTACCATGAGGAATATAAAGGGGAAACACTATAAGTCCTAAGGAAACATTTCCCAAAATGAACTCAAAATCTATAATCAAATTCTTTATCCATGTCTGAGATGAATCTTATCCACAAAAAATAGAAGAATAACTCGCATGAATGCCTTAATCAAATTTTTCTTATTGTTTTGACACTGAACACTATAAATATATTTTATCTGAGGAAATGTAAGATATCATTTAGAAAAGATAGAATTTAATGGTACCTATTGATAATCATAATGAATAATTAGTACCTCACATTAGGTATGTATTTTTTGCATAGTTTGATCCCAAATTGACTACCACTTCAAATTTTATATATGTGAACTACTTGTTTGATATGATGATTTTTTGCAGGTCTTTTTTGGGTGTGCAACTAAAGAATTTTATGTTACATATGGTAGGGCATTTATCAATGCTAAAATAATAACTGATAAAGGGATCCTTTATCATCTCTAAATAAGAACAAATAAAGGGGCCCTATATTAGCACATTTTTAGTGTAGATAAGGCGCCCGTTATTAGTGATTTTTAGCGCTGATAAAGGGGACCCCCTATCAGCAGTGAGATTTACAACACTTTTTTAGTGCTATTAATGCCCGTTTTGAGCGCTGATTATGCCCATTTTTTGTAGTAGTGCTTCCATGACAAGCATGGTTTCCCTAACATCACGAAGTCATGAACCCCCTTAATCAATAGGTTTTGACATTCATCTCTAAGCATCCTAGTGACACAAACTAGAGTAATTATAATCCCAAATAAATCTTAATAGAATTTTCTCTAGATGATCAATTATCACTTTTACAACATTAATTATTGACAAAAAATGCCTAGGTATTGAGGATAAAATGATATTGACCAAATTGATGCGCCCATTGAAAGAGAGGAACCTATTTTTCCAATTGAAAATATATCCCATAATTTAGTTTAAAATTTTATCGAAATGAACCTTATTGATTATACCATTAGAGATGGGACAATCAAGGTATTGAAAGGGGAGTTGACAAGAATGTATTCACATCATATTTTGAAGAATGTTTCGTCACCCAAAGGAGAATATTTTGTTAATATAAACAATTCTCTTATCAAAATTAATCCTTTTATCACTGAGTCCACCATAAATATCTAAAAAAATTAAAAACCAACAATTGAATGTATCCTTCCATTAGTGAAGATCAAAAGATCATCAACAAACATCAGGGGAGAAATGATGTTCTACCACATTCTATATGTAATGGGGAAGATCAATCCCTACTTGAATCATCTATTTATATTCCTAGAGTGAGCCTTCTAGGAAATAATTAATAAACATGGCGTGATAGAATCATCTTTCCTAAGGCCCCAAACTACCTTAAAAATCCATAGCCTTTTCCCATGATGGATAATGAGATCCACGGTGATGAGAAGCATATGAATAGAACGTCACAAACACAATAACAAAACCCGTTGTCCCTCAAAATCTTGATAATTAATCACTACATGATTCGGTAATAATCATTATCCATATCAGCTTTATGTATTATGTTTGAACCCAGACTCTTCATGTCCAAGTCCACCACCATTTGATGAGAAATTCACACCACCCCTTGAATTCCCCTACCATAAATAATATTGTGCTACTCATTTGAAATAATTGTAGATACCAAAATAACCAATTAAATATTTATAATACCTCCCATGATTTTATGTTTGAATGTATAAAATAAAATCATACGATAATGGTTGATGGTGGTTGTTTGAGGAACCGTTATAATCAACACAAATCTATCAGCTCAAAATGCAATTAGTAGATCCCCCCTTTATAATAATCTCTATGTGCATCTTTGATGCGATCCTTGTTAATGTCCATGGTTTCCATGAAGAAAGAAACCAGAAAACCATCATCTTTGGGCACACAATCCTTCTTTAAATGTACAATTATCTAGTAAATATCCTCCAAATATTGTGGTTCCAGTATCTATTAATTCTCTCCATCGACCACTATATTATGAGTACATTGCATGAAATCCTCCCTGCTAAGGATATCTTCACCACAGCAGCCCAAATGACATTTAGGACCCACCAAAAGGCCCTCAAAATTATTTACTGTGATCCTCCCTAAAGCCTTTATGTCGTTGGTATTTGATCCATCCTAGAGATGCATATTGACTTTTTTAACTACCATCCTTTCATTGGTACACACCTTGAAGATGGTTGTGTTGCGATCCCCCTCCAACAAACATGTATTTCCAGACCTTTCCATGAATATCCTTTCAATCTAAAGCATATGTCAGTCAAACTTATTTGGCTTCTCCTTATGAATAATTAAATGATCAACATCCCAATTATTTTAAATCCTCTCTTATGTACTTTCAATCATGATTTGAAGAGGCTCTAATAGATAACTGTTCTTGGTCCTGTTTTTACACCCAATATTGAATCCCATTCGTCATTTGTTTGGGATAAGATAACTACCCAGAGTAGGCATCCTTAGACACTGGAAAGTTTCAAAATTTTGGACTATTTGGTGGGAACCCTCCATCCCAGTCTAGCTAAAAGCTTATGCTTGATAATATTATGTTCCATTTCATTAAGGATTCCACTAGACTATCATGGACAGATCGAAATATGGGAATATGATCAACCATAAGAATAGGGGAGGAATCCAAGCCCTAATTATTGGAAATGAATCTCTCCATATTGCACCATATACGACTTATACCATTATGTTTGTCACACTAGGTGTATCTTCAACCTATAAACCAAAGTTCCATCAGACTAGTAGACACCATAAACTGTCTATAATCCTCCATGGCTCTGTTAGAATGACCCACTCCTTCTCTTTTCACTGATGTTTCAATAATGACATTTAAATATCCTCCAAAGAACAATGGAAGACCTCTGATGTTGAAGTTGGAAATATATATCCACAACATTCCTCTTTGAACCACAACACATTTACCATAAACAAAGGTGAAATGAACTTCTAGTACTCCTAGATTGATATTAGTGGTAACATGTGTCTCAGAATAATCCATGCAATACACCATCACTACTTGATTCTATAAGATCCGGATATACTAGTTGATAATATCAGTCTAAAAAACTCCAGAAAAACCAAATATTTTGAAATAATGGATACCCATACCCCACTCTATTTTGTTTCCATCACTTCAACAATAATGTTGTGAAGAAATATCATCTCATTAAAGATGAAATAAATCTCTTCCCTCGCTAATAGTCCCCTAATAATCTAAAACATGATTGAAATCGTTGAAAAACAAGAGGAATTTCTTTTTAGAATGTAGAGTACCTTACAACCGCCCTTGTCTTTGCATTCATAATTTCACTACTCCCAGTGCGGGTAGTGATACCACAAAAGGAATGATTTTAGAGAATTGATTCACCCTCCTCTCTGTAACCAGATCCTCCCAAAAAAATATAATCTGAGTGAAGAAGTTTCAGCACCTCAAATTTATTATGTGAGCTCAATGAGGTCTCCCTAGAGCCATCTGTAACATCATCCATCACCATGTGGTTTGTGATCCATGGATGTAAGACATGTCGTGTCCCACTTGTATCCTATGCTAACAAAATCTCGAGGAGGGATGAGAGAACTAGTGAAGGACTAGGTCCTTTAACTGAAGATCCTAGGGGAATACAAAATCCATGCCTGCAAGTGACACCCATAACATGCAGCCAAGTTAGAGAAGCAGAGGATGGTACCTGGTGATCAAACATTCTAGGGGAAAAACCCAAAGAAAACAGTGAATAACTCGAAAGGAATCGTTTAGACATAACACCTTGGAGAAAGGAGAGTCTTTCTAACAAAGGCTAGATCCGGGAGCATCAATCAAAACATGTTTTCCCCATCGAGCACGTGCAATACATCCACCAATATTTTAAACATGGTCCCCATTGAAAACACCCATTTGGGACATGAGCTCACTAGAATGATCTCTTTGGAAGAGTGATCCAATGGAATGAGCTTTGGAACCACCTATTGAGTTCCATCCAATGGTGGTACAATACTCCCATTTGGAATGATCGGTGCCTTATGCATATTATTAAGGAAAATAGGCAGATGAACTGCACCCGAAACCACCACCCCACCATCAGATAGAGCATTGACCCTAGAATACCTATAGAACTCCCACAAGTGATATTTCCTGTAATAAAGAACATAGAAGAAAGGTAGATATTGGAAAAAAAATTATTTTCCACCATGAAATATCCTAACCACCTCTAACGATAACCTTTATTATGAGAGGCCTTTCAAAATCCAGTTCCATCGAAATCCTCACCAATGAGGTCGACTGGAGTCTTGGAGTATCCAAATTAGTGTAGCGGAATTTATGAAATGAATTACCCTCCGACTACCTCATTTAGGGATTTTGAAGAGGGATTGGTAAACCAGGGAGGATAACACACATTTCTACCTAGGTGCACTCTCTCCCAAAATGTGTGTCCCATGACCAGTTAGAAAGGGAGAACCACCATGAGAAAAAAAATCATCCATTCCTCGTCCAAGATTTGATAATGTAGTCCCATGAGAACATATGGATGAATATTTATATATAACAAAGACCAAATTATTTTGAATAAGTCCCCACATGTAACACCCCAATATTTCATAGTATGTTATCTCTTAAAAGTAATTCAATAACTTACGTTGCACGCAACACCGAGTTCAAGCACACCACGACTTTCCAAACTAGCAGTTCAAAAAACGGTTATGGATAGTATTAAATGCATTCATAATTTTTAATACTCCATATAATTTTAACATACATATTATGTGTTTCTTAGACATAATATAAGAACAAATTCAATTTTTCAGAAAAAAGGAAGTATTTGTTTTTGAAAATGCAATTTTAACACCTTTTAATGGAGAAAACTTTTTAAATAAAATATTTGACACTTTTATATCTTCAATTTTTCAAAATAAACATCTTATTTAGGATCAGGACATAAAAATTTAGTTATGATAAATTTTTGTTTTTTTTTCTGATAACCTTCATATTTTGGGGAATAGTGAAAAATACTATATTTTAATTGAAAACTACATTTTTAATTGAAATAATTTGTATTGATAAATTATTCATTTGAATGTTTTTTAAGTATAAATAGATTATATTTTTATCATTTAATACAATCTAGGTCATAATAAATAATTTCACTTTGAAATTGGATATAAACAAGTGTCAATCTTTTGATATATATTGTTTCTCAAAACACGCTATTTGGTTTGACAACGGGAATTATAATTAAATTAATTAAGGCAACATATATGTTTTGAATATGGTAAAATAGACATAATTTTCTAATTCAGAATATCAAATATAGATTAGGATGATTTTTTGGTATTTTTCTGAGAAACTTCAATTGTTGATGAATAGTGAAACCACATAGAAATAGTTAAAAAACTGACTTTTTCATTTTAATTAAATTTTACCACTTTTGTGAATTGAATTTAGAAAATCCAACATAAATTTTTGTTATTAGTAAGTAAAATGTGGCTCAATATGATTAATATAATTTTTGGTGGATAGTAACTTTTGACTTTTATTTACCGCGGTTAAATATAAATTGAGAAATTCAAGGAAAAAAAATATCATGATAACAAACAATTACCTTAACACTTGATATAACATTATTTTATGAGTCATTTACGACCATTTGCATCTTTGGGTTGAATTCGGGACCTCATGGAGCCACCTAATAGTGATAATGACACATTATTTTGATTAACATAAAGTAAAGACAAAAATGACATAAACAAATATCCTTATGTAAATTATTTTTTACATGGGGTTATATTTGTTATAATGTCGACTATAAATAATCATTGGAAATATAAAAGGATTTCCTACATCATGGTATTTTTTTTATAATTTTTAGACATCAATTAAATTAAATTTGTTATGACATAAAAAGGATGCAATATTTACCTAATTAATAAATGATTTAAATAAATAAGATTATAAATATTAAATTAACATACAAAACCTATCCAAATTTTTTTGGATGCATTTATTTAGACCATGAGTCATCTTATATTAGACCTTAATTAGTTTTTGACCTTTAGAAAATGAAAATAATTATATATAAAAATAATATTTTCACACTTTCCTAAAGAACCCCTCCTCCCATTATAAAAAGTCCTCACTTCTAACCCATTCCTCACACCTATCAAGCCCCTTGGATCGTCCAAAAACTCCCCAAGTAATCTCTAAATATCCCTATATTCCACTTAAAAGACTTACTATAGGCATAATTCACTTTAAGAAGTCCTTTTGGTTCAAACCAAAGGGAGTTACCTGAATTAAAGGTAACTGTTTCTCTTAAATTCATTTATTTTATTTTACTTCTCCAACAGCTAAAATATTTTCATTTCGTTAATTTATAACAAAACTAGTATCCTAAATATACTAGGATGTTTTAATTAGATGTATTCTAACTACACTTACACACACCTCTATCTAATGGGTAAAGAACATACTGTTTCTGTTGATGACAATCTAATGCCTCGTGAAACGATGATTGTTCAATTATCTCCTACATCCTCTTAAGGTGGACATTATGATGACACTATATTTATTTAGGATGTATATTATTTTAATGTTTTTTATGATTATGTATTTTTAATTTATATCATATGTTTATGATTTCCATTATGAGTAAATGCGATAATTTCATTTGAGGTAGTGCGGACTACCACCCCTCAAAGTGATATGACTCGTTCTTACCATACGTGGGTCCTATAAAGGATGGAGTTTTTAAAATTATATATGATATTTTACTATAATTATAATATAACTATCTATAATTATTTTTTCATTCTATTAAAATACAAAATTGAAATGAAAGTAGCGTTCATACGTACGTACGCCTTACCGTCTCTAAGAACAGTGCATTTCATTTAATTTCTCCAAATGTTATGTACTGTTATAATTATAAATATATACTGGATATATATGATATATATGATATCTAAATAATGAATATTATTCTGGAGGTAATGGAATCTTGACCACATGGACAACTTTTAATTATATGGTGTTCATTTTTTACTCAAGATCCAAATATCGACAAAATGAACATTATTAACATAAATGATTACATATTGTTTATAACTGAGAAATAAGTGATATAAAAGGAATAATAAACATGATAAAGGTTTATAAATCAATTATAAATTAACTTAAGTATATTATTTAGGAATAACCAAGAATAAACATGTCATGTCGTACACGAGGTAATGGGTTTCTTATCTCACTTTTAATTCCATGAGATGTCCATTGTTCGCCCCTTATTGCATGTGGTGTATTGTGTACTTCTATTTTATATATATTTTCATGATTATATTTATATTCATGGTATTTTGTGAATGATTTGGTGGTAATTAACTTTTTTCGATACAACTCAATTGATTACAATGTGGTAGGGGTTAATTTCACAATATCATTATTATCTGAGGTTGTTTTTACATAAGTATCTATTGGGATATATTTATTATCCATGTACATGTTTCACAAAAGAGATTTCAAGGGGATTATTTTTAAGGGACATTTTAATAAAACATTACTTTAAATGTCATAAATATTTATTCTTCAAAACCTTTATCATTAATTCCCATGTTTTCAAAATGTTTTTAAGGATTTATTTATATGGACATGAATGTTTTAAAATGTTTATTCCTTTAAAAAGATTCAATGTGGTATGGTACACTTTTATTGAAAACTATCTTTTAAATTACATCCTTTTTATGTCTTTTAAATGATTTTGTGAAAAAGGGATATTTCTTTCAATGATTTTTACTAATCATTTTCAACTATGTCAACATCCTTTATGGGATATTATTATTGATCGATGTTGATTAATTATGAATATTTCATATTATATAGAAGGTTTTGTGATATGTTTGACTGTGGATGAGTAATGTTTATCCCATTCATGGTTTATGGTTAATGTATTGAAATATCGTATGCTAGTTTTAAATATGAATGTTTATGTTATATTTCAACCTCTTCTTAAGATAAATGTGTTGGTCTAGTATTTTCCGGGTTGGGGACTGGTAAATGTAAGCCCTCTGGGTAGGGGTCTAGATATAGATTACCCTCCGGGTTGGTGTCCGGTTATAGAGGATCTCCGGGTTAGAGTCCGGTTATAGAGGCTCTCTGGGTTGAAGTCCAGTTATAGAGGCTCTCCAGGTTAGGGTCCGGTTATAGTTATCCCCTAGGTTCTGGCACGAGGCCTTGACACAGAAATTAATGTCCGACATTACGCATTCCATCATTATGAATGTGACTATTGATATTTCATGTGATTATTCTACTAGTATAATATCCATACGAGTATTTAAATGAAAATATTTTATTTTACCTTTGCTCTATTATGCTGAAGTTTATGTTTAAAAGGATTTTTTTAGTCTAATACATTGCCTTAAATGATTATTCTTATTTATAAAAGTTTTTGATATGTTGTTATCCTTACTGGTCATGTGAGCTCATCCCTTTCTTATGTTTTATTTTCCAAGGATCCTAATAAGTGTTTTATGTTTGAGATATAGGGTTATGCTAAGGGAAAAATAGAATTTTCAAAGGATTATTTTTTTTCTATGTTAGAAAGTGTAATATAATGTTCATTTATGTAATATGTTTTCCAAGACTGCTAAACTGATCCGTCATTCAAGACATGATTCCTTGTAAATAGCCAATATATTAAAATAATGCACCGACTCCCATAACTGTGGTAGGGGAATTACAGTTGGTATCAGAGGAAGCATAGCAATATTCTCGAAATAGATTTAGATAAACTATTATATGAGAACATTAACCTAAGATAGTCTTTAAGAGTTAGTTTATAAGAACTTTCTAGAATTTTGGAACTATAGATATTTTTTGAGTTTTCCAAGAATTAAATCCCTATCTGGATACAAGTAGGTAGAGGAGGCTCTGGCACATATGTACCTTGGGGTAAAACCCAAAAACACCGCTTCGAGCTAGAATCAAACTAGAACTGGTGCACGACAATAGGCCTTGCTGCACTCTTGGTTACAACACTCCTGGGGGACATGTTTAGTATAATTCACATTTTCATAACAAGCATTTAGGAAGGATTTATGAGTAAATAATTCCTTAAAGAAACCATTTTTATGATTAGGGATTATATCCATAAACTATTCAATTTATGTTAGGTATTTTATAAGTTTGGAATTATGAAATACGATTCATAAACTGACCTACTGTATTCCATTGTTTAGAAATGGCTCCTAGTAAAAGGAATGAGAATTCCAGCAATATATATGATTGAAAGATTAAGAATGATCATATATTTCATGGTATTAAGCCAACATTTAAATGGAAAATAGTCTCCCACATTTTTTCATCATAAGAAGAAATAATATCACGTGTTAATATGATCAGTAAATAATTCTATGAGTCATATGGATTTGAAGGGATGTAATAGAAGAAAAGGATGGAAGAATGAAAGATGGATAAAGAAAAGAGTGGAAATAAGGATTTTCCCATATGTGATAATTGTGGAAAGAATCACCTTAGTAAATTATTGAAGGGAATTGGATTGTGTTATATGTGTGGAGAAAAAGGACACAAATTACATGATTGAAAGGATAAGAAAAATGTTTCAAATGTACAATGCTTTATCTGCAAGGAGTTGGGACACTAGGAAAATCAATGTTCAAATCATCATAGTATGCAACAAATGATGATGATGGATAATAATAAAGTTATGATATTAGTACAGATTAATTGTATTGACTAGTGTTCTTATGTTGATTTTAAAAAATTATGTCATATGAGTATTGTATCAACGATTTACTAGTTATAATAATTATGTAGTAAATATGAATTGTACTACAGCACTATTTCACTATGTACTTGAGATTGTGTTGAACCATGAAATTTGACTCAATATCTGATTATTTTTTGTAAAATATATAGTTTAAGGAAAGGTAAACCATAATATGGTCCTGATACTAAGGGAGTGATTTTGGAATAAGAGATGGTTGATTTTGATAAATTATATTGGATATTAATGACTACCTTGGAACTGATTAATGATTTGTTTATTCCATCATTTTTGGAATATTAAAAAATGGATATAAAGAATATTTCTAGTATTTAAATGGAATATGGGAGCATGAATGTAATCAATAATGTTTTATGGTAATTCATTGTGTCACCATTTTTTAAAAGAATACATGATGAAGGTATTCATATGTTATTATGTCGAAAAAGAGATCTTCATTTTGTTTACCTTCCATATAAATTTTGGACTATGAGTTTGGATAGAAGTAGATTGGATAAAAATAACGGATTTAATGGATTATGTTTAACTGTTATAGTATTTATTATGATTATATTTGGAATATTATAATACTATATTTTTATAAAAAGGACAACTTTTAGCTCAAGAGATAACCCATCGCATCAGAAAAAGTTGTTGGAATTGAACCCACAACCAATGTGTGATAAGGATTTATGACCTACCACTAGCCTATATGATGTCAATGGTTATTATAAATTAGTTTTGTTTCATGTTATATAGTTAAATATAATATTTTTGAGTTCTATTATCTTTTGGGGTGAAAGATGAGATTGTTGTAGAAATTAGTTAACAGATGGAACTCTACATGTCATGTATATATATGTATATATATATATATGTGTGTGTGTGTGTGTGTGTGTGTATTTATTCTATGGTGAAGTTAATTCTTAAAACATAGTTAAGGAATATTAGAACCAACAATTTATTATCATAATACCTTCGGTTTTGTTGAACCGATGATATTCTAAATCATCTTACATTGATAGATTTGAGGCCCTAAATTTTATATTTTTTTGTGATTGATGACCTCAATCACTACCTATAAATATTTACATTTTTTCTCAATTATGTTTCTTTAATTTAAACCAATGTTTTCCTATTTCAAACCCTAACATGGTGGTGACTTTTTTATTTCCCTTTCCCTCTTATTAAGACTAAATTTTATTAACCCTTTTTCCAATGTGGGTTTTCCACAAAGGTATTTTCTATTTTCATCATCTTATTTTAGAAGAATAATTTCAAATTATGAGGAAGAAATTTATTGAAGGATGGTAGAATGTAACACCCAAATATTTCATATTATTTTACCTCTTTAATGTTATTCAATAACTTGCGCTACACGCAACAGTGAGTTCGAGCACATCACGACCTATCAAACTAGCCATCCCAAAAACGATTATGGATGATATTAACGGAATTTTGAATTTTATAGAATCCATATAATTTTAACATATATATTATGTGTTTCTTAGACATAATATAAGAACAAATTCAATTTTTTAGATAAAAGAAGTATTTTTTAGAAAATGCAATTTTGCCGCCTTTTAATGGAGAACCCTTTTTAAATCCAATATTTGAATCTTTTATATATCGAATTTAATAAAATAAACTTTTAATTTAGAATCGGGATATAAAAATTTAGTTTTGTTAAATTTTTTGTATTTTTACGATAACTTTCATATTTTGATTAATAATGAAAAATACTAAATTTTAATTAAAAACAACATTTTTAGTGAAAATAATTTATAGTTTTAATTTATGTATTTGAATGGTTTTGACGTATAATTAGATTATATTTTTATCATTTAATAAAATTTAGGTCATTATAATTAATTTAACTTTGAAATTGGATATAAACAAGTGTCAATCTTTTGAAAGATATTGTTTCTTAAAAACACGCTATTTGTTTTCACAACGGGAATTAATTTTAAATTAATTAATGAAACTTCTATGTTATGACTTTTATAAAATAGACATAATTTTAGAATTTGGAATATCAAATATATATTAGGATGAATTTTTTGTATTTTTCATGACAAAATTCAATTTTTGAAGAATAGTGAAACCACTTAGTAGTAGTAAAAAAAACCGACGTTTTCATTTAAATGAAATTTTACCGCTTCTGTCCATTGAATTTCGAAAATCTTACATATATGGTCATTGTTAGTAAGTAAAATGTGGTTCAATAAGATAGAAATAATTTTTTGTGAATAGTAACATTTTACATTTATTTTCCGCGGTTAAAGGTAAATATGGTAATTCAAGGTAAAAAGAATATCATTATAAAACCAAATTACGTTAACACATGTCCGAACCATATTGGACGAGTAATGGCTGACCATGGTCATTTTTGGGTGGATATTGGGACCTCATGGATTCACTTAAGAGTGAAAATGACACTTTGTTTCAATTAACATAATGTAAAGACATAAATGACACAAAAAAATATCTTTTCGTAAATTAATTTTTACATGGGTTTATATAAGTTTTCTTTTCGACAATAAAAATTATTTGGAAAGATAAAACGTTTTAATAAATTAGGGTATTCGTTTTATAATTTTTAAACATCATATAATTTAAATTATTTATGACACAAAAATGATGTAGTATTTACCCCATTAATAAATGATTTAAATAAATAAGATTATAAATATTAAAATAACATCCAAAACCAGTCCAATTCTTATTGGATAAATTTATTTTGACCATGAGTCATCTTATCTTTTACCTTAATTAGTTTTAGGCCTTTATAATCCGAAAATCATTATATAATAAAATAATATTTTCACACCGTCAAAAATAACCCCTCCTCCCACTTATAAAAAGTGTTCACTTATAACCCATTTCTCCCACATCTCAAGCCCATTGGATCGTCCAAACCCTACCCAAATAAGCTCTAAATATCCATCTATTCCTCCTAGAAGCCTTACCTTAGGCATAAGCCACTTCAATATGTCCTTTTGGTTGAATCCAAAGAGAGTTACCCGAATTAAAGGTTACAATTTCTCTTAAATTCATTTGTTTTATTTTACTTATCCAACCCCTAAAATAGTTTAATTTATATTTTTTATAACAAAACCAGTATCCTAAATATACTATAATGTTGGTATGCTAAGGATTATAACTATAGTTACACACACCTCCATCTGATAGGTAAAGAACATATTGTTTTTGTGGATGGAAAACTAATGCCTCACGAAACGATGATTGTTAAATTTTCTCCTACCACCTCTTATGGTATCCATTATGATGAAACATAATTTATATATGATATATTTTATGTTTATGTTTTATTTATTCTTCTTTATTTTTAATTTATATCATACCTTTTTGAATTCCATTACGACCAAACACGATAATTTCATTTGAGGGAGTGCGGACTATCACCCACTCAAAGTAATATGACTCGTTCTTACCACATGTGGGATATATACAGGATGGAGTTATTAAAATTATATATGAAATTATACTGTAATTATAATATAACTATTTATAATTATTTTTTAATTCAATTAAAATATGAAATAGAATTGAATGTAGAATTCATGCGTACGTACGGATTACTGTCTCCAGGAACTGGTCATTTCATTTCTTATCTCCAAATGTTATGCACTATTATAAATACATGTATATACTGGAAATATATGATATATATGATATCTAAATCATTAATATAATTCTGGAGATAATGACCTCTTGACCATTGGGACAACTTGTAATTCTAAGGCTTTCATTTTTGACTCAAGTACCAAATATCGACAAAATGACCATTATTAACATAATTGATTAAATATTGTTTATAACATGGTAATAAGTGATATAAAATAAATAATAAACATGAAAATGGTTCTTAATCAAGTATAAATTAACTTCATTTTTTTATTAAAGAATAACAAGGAACAAACAAGTCATGTCGGACATAAGGTAAGAGGTTTCTTATCTCACTTTTAATTCCATGAGATTTCCATTGTTCGCCATTTATTGAATGTGGTGTATTGGTGTACTTATATTTGATTAATATTATCATTATTTTATTTATATTCATGGTATTCTATGAATTATTTGGTGGTTATTAAATTTTGTTCATACGACTCGATTAATTACAACGTGGTAAAGGTTAATTTCATAATCTCTTTATTATCCGAGATTGTTTTTACGTTAGTATCTCCAGGGAAATATTTATTATACATGTACATGTTTCGTAAAAAAGATTTCAAAGGGATTATTTTGAAGATAATTTTTACTAAAACAACATTTAAATGTTTTAAAGATTTATTCTTCTAAACCTTCTTCATTAATGTCCATGTTTTCAAAATTTTTTTAAGGATTTACTTATATGGGCATGAATGTTTTCAAATATTAATTTCATTCAAAAGTTTAAAAGTGGTATGGGAAACATTGAATCAAAACTATATTTTAAATGAATTCCTTTATATGAAATTTAAATGATTTCATGAAAAAGGGATAGTTCTCTCAAATATTTTTACTATTCATATTCAACTATGTCAACATCCTTTATGGGATATTATTCTTGATCGATGTTGATTTATTATGAATATTTCATATTGTATTGAAGGTTTTATGATATGTTTGACTGTGGATGAGTTATTTTTTAGGCCATTCATGGTTTATGGTTAATATAATGAAATTTTTTAGGATAGTTTTAAATACAAATCTTTATGTTATATTTCAATCTCTTATTAAGATGAATGTGTTGGAAAAGTATGTTCTGTATTGGGGACTAGTAAAAGTAAGCCCTCCGGGTTAGGGTCCAGTTATAGTAGACCCTCTGGGTTGGTGTCCAGTTACAAAGGCTCTCCAGGTTGGATTCCTATTATAGAGGATATCCGAGTTGGATTCTAGTTACATATGCTCTCCGGTTTGGGGTCCAATATCAGATATCCCCTAGGTCCTAGCACGAGGCCTTGACACGGAAATTAATGTCTAGCATTATGCATTCCATCATTATGAAAGTTGATATTGATATTTCATGTGATTATTAGACTACTAGAATATCCATGTGAGTATGTAAATGTAATTATTTGATTTTATATTTGCAATATTATGCTGAAGTTTAATTTTAAAAGGCTTCTATTTTCATCTAATACATTGCCTTAAATTTTTATTCTTATTTATAAATGTTTCCTCTATATTGTTATCATTACTGAGCATCTGATCTCACCCCTTTCTTATGTTTTATTTTACTAGGATCCCAATAAGTGTTTTAAATTTGAGATACATGGTTATGCTATGGGAACAATGGAATTATCAATGGATTATTTTTTTGTATGTTAGAAAGTGTAATGTAACGTTAATTTATGTAATCTATTTTCCAAGACTGCTAAACTGATCAGTCTCTCGGGACATGATTACTTGTAATCATGCCAATATATTAAAATAATGCACCGACTCCCATTACTATGGTTGGTGAGTTTCACCGAAACCCATTAAAAGACATAACAAAATATGAGGTCTTTCCCGACCAAATTACATCAGTTCATAAGGGGGAAGTCTTTTGTACACATAATCTACAGTTTCATTTTATATTAGATAAATTTGGGGATTTATATATGCTATTACATTAAAATAATAAAATATCATAATATAGTATAAATTGTGTTTATTATTTAATCATATTTTAAAAATATTTGAAGGTGGTGGAAGAAGAAATTGAACAAATTACCTTTTAGGAATTTTTATTATTCTATAGAGAACAGACATATTTTTATAACTAAAGTATTCAAGGCTAGGGTTAATAATAAAAATAATTAATCTTGAGTGTGGGTATGTATGTAGGGAATATATAATGATAGGTCTTGGCTAACAAAAGTATTGTTGGATGTATTTTTGGGGATGAGGTGGTGACCTTCTATAATTGGGGAAATGACAAAAATGGATTTATTGAAAAGAAAGTGTGATAGCCACATTTTTATCATTCCAAAAGTAACAAAAATGGGACATTATATAATCATGGAATATATAATTTTTAAATATTAATATACAAGGGGAAAGAGAGATGTGATCCGTTTTGTAACAGTTATCTATATAGTTTAACCCCTGATGAACTCATTTTTTGCGTAATCAAAGTATTTGATTTTCACTATTTTTTATAATTTATTATGGTCAAAAATTAGGTTGAAATAATTTGATAATATTAATTATTTTGATTAAAAATATGGAATCCATTTTTTAAAATTTAATTCATAGAGGTAGAAAATCTTAATTACAATTTAATCACTCACAAGGGAAGATTAAATATGTTTCCAAAGAGAATTTCTTTAAGTATAACATGATTTAATATAAAAAATAAATATTTAATTTATTCCAATTGCTAAAATTGATAAATAAAAATATAATTGTACTAATTTTATGTTTAAATCAATTTAAAAAAATTAAATCTAAATTCAATTATAAAAAATCTTTTCAACCAATAGTAGTATGTTTCTTTATTCATTGAAAAAATAACCATTTAAATAGGTTTTGAAAACATAAATCTAATATAATTTTGACATGATAACATCAAAAAGTTATTTAATTTTCCACAATAAATATTATTAATGTTGTAAAAATTAGTTTTTGATTTTGAGCACAAAGCATTATGAAAATGAATTTTATAAAATTATAATATTTTTCAAATATTTTTTTGTCATTTAAATAATTCTTATATATTTATAATTAATATATTACCATAGAATTTAGTTTATATAGATGTAAAGATATTTTTTTTATATTTTTTTTGACTATTAATTATAGTAAATTTAACAAAAATGTTATAAAAGTATAATATATTATGGTTCATTTCAACACATTTTTCAATTAGAAAATGCTATAAAATATATTAAATTTATTGAAATATATTTGTTGGGTCACTATGAAACACATTATTATTATTCTAAAATCATGTGGTGTTACTCATTGCAACATATAGGAAGCTAGGTTAGGAAGCATTTTCCACTGACCCATATTAGAGACTGGTTGACATGTCGTGATGAGATAACATTTTTGTTTACATTGGATAGAGTTCCATATAGGATTATAATATTTTTATAGTAGTGACACAATCTATATCAGATACCACTGATATGTGAAGAATGGTGTACAAGGAAGGGATGATAGAACATGTTTCTTTTCATTGGAGAATGAGAGAAAAAAATTAGTGGGTAAGTAGATATGGATCCCCTTTATTGATGTCATCATGATATTATTTCACTACATTCTTGGACTAATTATTTAATAATTCATGGATCATTGGGATGGAATGATAAACTACCAATGTATATAATGGTTATGTTGGTTTTTCATTGGGGGACTACTATGTTCCTTTAACATTTTCATTAAATACACTGATTATTTTCCTTCTCAATATACATGTTATCCAAGACAAATTAATATATAAATAATATTTTATGTTTTCAGAAGGGTTATAAGGCCCATTCTAAGTATTAATGTTTTTGGAGAACAGATCCATTTAGGATCCTCTACCTTTGTTTTTTATTTTCAAATTTACATTATTTTATTTATTTTTCAAGTAGACATGGTTTAATAATCTAGACTCTTTTATTTTATGTGATGGATTTCATTTTTTTTCCTCCCACTTTATCTTTATCATATATTGAAGGTATTGAATTGCATTTTTTTTATAATCTTGGTGCTAGTCACTATCCTTTGGCCTAATAGTGGAAGGAGTAAGGGGTTACTCCCTCTCTTCACTACCAACCTATGATCAGTTCATGTAGATGCATCATTATAGAGACTATTATAAGATTACAAGAGTAAAATATATTCATGTCTAACTACTTTTCCTAGTAATTTATTTGATCATACTACTAATTATTTTTTTAGTATCATGATTTTATAAACATAATTTTGTAGTCAATTTTTAATATATATAATTATTTCAATGTATACACAACCTAATTCATTGATGAGTAAAGTGACTGTTTTTGTTCCCTGTTGATGATATAGGTTGATAGTCTTCTTGGACATGCTTGTGGACTTATAGACTATAGTTTACTATATTTTTAGTATGTATATAAACAACAGTATATGTTGTATGTTTATAGTTTATTTTTCCTATAATTTTTGTTGATAAGGCCTCTATACTGTAATTAACAATTAAATTTATTTGTACAAATGACATGTTTTATCTATAACCAATTTAACTCTAGTCATCATATAATTATATCCCTATTTTGATTAATTATTTATTATGGACAATTTTTATATGTTCAGATGCATATTATTGACACTAATTGATTTCATCTAATTGGGTTTTTATGTTCTTATAGTTTATCCAAAAATTTATTGTGAACATGTATTTATCAAGGAGAGATGGATATATTATTTCTATATCTAAACATCATACATATGGATGTTTCATGTAGGATCATATAGAGTATTTAGATTTTGATTATATTATTATTCATAGTAGATTAATCCTTCCCAAAGGGAATATCAATTCCTGCGATGCTATTCTCATACCCTTGCAGATCAAAGAGCATTATTTTGGTAAATGACACCTCAACTCACTTAATTTTTGGGTATTCATATTTGGGCCACTATAGATGGGGTGAGGGATTCATTGTGTAAGAATAGAAAAATATTGATAATTAAAATAATTACCATAAACATAAAATAAACTAGGCATGTATCTTATATATAATCTAATACCACAATTTTATTATAGTTTTAAATAATAAACATAATGATAAAAATTTATGAACATAAATCTACCATTCATTATATATATAGGGTCATATTATAATTGAGGATTTTAATAGAGTGTAATTATATTAAAAAAATACTATAATCATTGAAAAACATTGTGGATCATTAGAGTGTGTAAAATATATGATTAGATTAAATTACATGCCTTCTAAAGGCATTAAATTTCCATGTTTGAGTGTTGGTGGTTTTTTTGAGGAGGATCATGTAGAATAATATGGAGTTTACGTTGTAGTCATGATTTTATTGGAATTCATGATATTAAAGAGCGATTTAAATCATAAATTGGTATTTTCAGCTTCTATAACTGGTGGGTTTGTTGTATGTGTATGCTGGACGAGAAGATCATTAAAATAGTGGACATCGTAAAACTATAAATTATATTGTATGTTAATTATTTTTTCAAAAAAATGAATTTATGTGGAAACTGGATACCTGAGGAATTAAAAACCTAAACCAGTCTATTATATTATAACTGAAAAATCCCATTGAATTTATGCCGTAATTTTTTAATTTATGGTGTAATATGGGAATCTTCCATGTATTTTATTACCCTTGTCTAGTAGACCATATTTCATAATCAATCATAACTCATATAAATTTTATGAATACCCTAGGTAACATGTAAGGATATTCCATCCCCATATATTATAATCTGGTCCTTGGGTTCTTAAGGTTGTTCATCAGTGATCCGTGCTGAGTTATTCCCTCCTTTTCCTTATTTCCCTTCATTTTTCTTCCATGGATTCTATATGATGGTGTTGTTTCAGTTTGGGATTTTTTTTGGCTATGTATTTTTGATCCCTTGTTATGGACCTTGATATTATTTGGTTATTTAGGGAGTTTTGGTTTTCTAGGTCATTTATTCATTTCCCTATAGATAACAATGAGATTGTGAAGCTTCCTTCATATAGGGGCATCCTTATTATCTCTCTTTTACATGCTATGTGTGGAAATTTCGGGATTTTTCATACCATTATGTGGTTGTTAGGGGCCATCATAATGATTATATTTAATTTGAAATTTTAAAATTGGTGGGGATTGGAAGAATTCGCATTTTTTTACTGCATTTATGTTATTTTTGGTATTTTCACTTCATTTTTCCAATACTATGAATCCCAAATATTGTGATCCATGCATAAGTTGTACATAATATGTGTGTTTAACCCTTTCTATGTTATTCATTGATCACAAACTCGGTAGAAGGATATTTAAAAAATATATTTATATCAATGGGTTTCCCATGGAAAAAATTCTTTGTGATATAATACCATACTAAATAAAAAAGTAAAATGATGAAATATCATGAATAAATTACTGATGATGGGTTATGTTTCTCTTGTGCTAGATTTCATTTAATTATTCCCTTTTGTGTTGTGCATATTCTTGTTGTGATTGAGGTGAAGATATGTGATGTGATACAGTTGTTGGTTGGCATGAATGCAAAATGTGTTCTTTGGTGAGTTGGTTCACAATGGTTGTGGTGCATAGTGGTTATGGTGTAAAATTGTTATGGTGCCTTGTGGTTGAGCTTTGTAGTGGTTATTAAGTTTATTGGTAGTGGTTAATAGTGTTCATGGTGACCAATGGTTGTATTGGTGTGGTGGTTTTGATGCATTGTTGGTGATGAGAGATGTATTGGTTAATGTGGTGCGGGTGTGATGGTGGAAAGGGTGTTATGGTGATTGTTGATGTTAGACATTACAGTTATAGTGTGCTCCAGTTGGGTTAGTTTCTTATTTATAAATTTAATAAATACATATGATGAAAAAAATGAATAATTAAATGGGACAATAAATGAATAAATATTGGGTAGTACATTTTTTTGGGTAAATGGATGACATGATTTTAATAAATTAATGTTTTTATAAATGTGTAATAAAATAATTAGAGTGGTGAAACATGATGAGAAATGGAAAATGATGATTCTAATCATTGTGTAAATGTGTGGTTTTATACGGTGAATTTTTTATAGTAGTGTTGGCGGTTGTGATGGTGGAATCAATGAATTGTGGTGGTGTTGTAGTGTGTGATAATTCCATGGTTGTGAACCCATAGTTTGGGTATTATTTTCTCTCTCCATGCCATGTATTTTTTATATGTATAATCAATCACTTGAGGTGTATAAAAATGAAATATTAAAAGGTTCTAGGTTACAGGTGTTTTGTACAACATCAAGTATGGTGGTGATAAGAATGGATGTATACCCACAATTCTCATCTCTTCCTTTTGTATTGATGGACTTGGTGTCTTCCTGTGAAATGTGATTTGATCAACCTAGTGTCTAAATTTAGGATGTGATGTGGTTATGTAGTGATGTGATTTGAAATGTGGTGGATAGTCTTCTTTTTTAGATATAGATAACGGGTTTTATGTCATTTACATTCCCGATACTATAATTATATAGTAATATATTTAGGTGAATGTGATTCCCATGTATCTTCGTGATAAATATTGGGGAATTGTACCAAATAATAGAAAAAGATGATATACCGTTCTGGTGTGGGGTAGGTACATATTCATCCCAACCCAAACTATTGAAGCATGGTATGTGATTTGATATATATAGAAAGATTTTTAGCACATAAAAATTATGTTAGGGGTTGTGAGTCCAAAATTAATGTCAAATTAGTACTGGGTAACAATTATTTTAATTCTATAAATATTTTTTTATTATATTGGATGTGTGATATGGTATGTAATCTGAGGTGAGGTTCGGGTTAGTTGGCTAACCTATTTATTTTCTAATTAATTCTTCTTTTTAATTTACTATAGAATTGTCCTTATCTTTCCACATGATCACTTGAGACCATTGGTATGATCGTATTGAGTATATTTGTAAGCTCACTATATGTATATAATACTATTTTTCAGGTTCCTAGGAGGTCTTTAGGGCTCAATATAAACATTTCTTTCTTTGTTTGGATCTTTTGTTGAGTCACTAAATTATGAATTAACCATTTCATCCTTAGCTGGTGAGTTTTATTTGTATATGTTGACATAGTTCATTATTTATGGGATTTTTTTCATTTTAATATTATATTAAATTTTTGTATTTTTGGTTCCTTTTTATCCTCTCTCCTGATGCTATTTTCATTATACATTAATGTCTCCCAACCGGGATAATTTTATATCAGTTGTGCTTTTTGGAAACCTGATACTGACTAGAGGACAATCATAGGGGTTCAATATCACTCTTCCATCACTTCCAACCTAGGAAGGGTATATTTGGAGGGATTTTTTAATGATTGGAATGAAGTAGTGGTTTTGGTTGATATATATAGTGGAGTATGGTGTTATACATAATGTGGATTACATGGGTTGGTAGGGAAGTGGTGTTAGTTGATATACGTACATGATATAGGTAATGTATATTTTCATGGTTATGGAATTATAATCCCTCCATTATATAGTTCCTGAACTATGATCCTATCAAACAACCATGAGTGGTGGACCCATTTGCATCTTAGAGACCTTAGAGACATAAATTCAACAATATTAATTGTTATTGTGTCTTTTTTGAATTATTATAGGAAATAAAAATTAACCAATGTAATAAATATATGATAACATTTCAATATATCAGGATAAGAATTTTTTCAATGATTCTCTATAATTTATCATGGTTTTCATCATCAAGTGGTGCAGGTTGATTATGTTTAATATGATCGCCTAGTTTTCCATCACTGGGTTGAACCAAAAGAGGATGTTGAGGTTTAGTAAATGGATTTTCATGGCATTTGTAAAAAGTGTTTCAGAATGTATGATTGGTGCATCATTGATATAGAAATAGAGAACTGGTATAAAGATATATAAATATATATCCCTTTTAGTCTTATATAATAATGGTCTTAGTTCTATATGATTATTGTAGATATGAATTTATGGCTAGATATGTGTCTGTGGTGGATGTAGTTTCTTAATCACCATAAATTGGTATATTTTCTGTTTCCATTAATTCAAAAAGAATTCCATTTTTTAATTCCTATCATCAAATAACAAGTAATAATTTGTTTAATGATTTTATCTCCCACTATTATTCGATTTTGAGTGTACCAGATCTTTGGATTATATTCATGGATATTCTACCCCATTCCCATGATGTTTTTTCCAATGATGAGTCAAGAGTGTGCCATCTAGAGATGGATTTGTGCCTAGTGATCAAGTATGTGAATACCCAATTTATTTTCCCTATATATTTTGTGGTACATAAAAATTAGGTTATTTAAATGGAATTGGGTTTTTTTGGAGTTGATCTTTTGAGTGGATATAGTGGAATCTTGAGGAACCAGGGATCATGCACTAGGTTGTAGGTTTTTGGACATCAGGGTTCTGACAAGGGTGGCACTAACTATGGTTGTAATTTTATATTACTTCTGGGTAAAATGGATTTTAACTATACCTTGGAGTATTTTTATTTTCATTTTATATCTGTGGTACATGGAAACTACTAGGTTTAGTGTTTGACCTATTATAGAGGCTATTATTAGGTGTGTATTAAGGCCCCGTTTCAGTAGAAGCAGAAATTTTCCCAAAGTTAGTTTCATTACAATGGACCACAAATCCTTGTTTGGAATCCATTTATTAGTGTATATTGAATAGGGTGGACTGATGATGGTCCTAGTTAATTAGTAAATAGGATATATCATTGTCATGGATGTTTGTATTAGAGTTGAAATGAGATGGGCATGGTAATATTCACATGTTCAAAGCTGTAGTGCCAATAGAGCCATGAAATTTTCATGGAATGATTTGTTTATAATATACTCATTTGTATCTACCTTGTTTGATTTAGTGGCCTAAAACACCTTCATTCATCCTAATTTATTCTATTCTATTATTCTACCTTTGGAGAGACTTCTGGCCCCCTTGGTATTATTTATGCTAGTTAGATGTCATGATTTTTTATTTATGTGTGTTGGAGATGTAGGATAGTTATGGGGAATCACAAGCACATGAGATATTTATTATAGTTGAATATTTATCCGTATGATGTTACTTATTCCATGTATTGGATTTTTTCTATGTGTCCATCCATTGAATGTTTCAAAAAGAGAGTTTCATTTAATATTTTAGAGGTCCATTGAATGGGGTTTTTTGGGGACCAAAGATATATGATAGATTGATGGTGAGTGGAGCCCATTTATCCCCAGTTGGAAGATTTTTTAGTATAATATAAAATGGGTTGGGGGTTTTCCAATGGTTTTGGGGGATTTCTTTTATGTATTACCATATGAGGTTGTGGAACTACCCCAATGATGTGATTTTGAGTGTGGGATAATGTTTCAATCTGATGCATCAATAATATCGATGGCTCCTAAAAAAACACAAATAAAGATATGAGATTTGGTGTTTTAGGGGGATGATCTAATGAAGTGTTGTCTCATACAACCCAACAGATTTCTTTTTGTTCAACATTGTTGTTCTCTATGAATGTGGATGGTGGTTTGAGTTTGTGTGCTGACTACTGGAGGATGAATCATTTAACAGTTACGAATCATTAACCAATATTCATTTTGTGTCATGATTTCACAAGTGGGTGTGATACGTATTGGTTGTGGTGTGAAGTGGTATTATTGCATAGTGGTTTTGGATCATTATTGTTATACTACATACTGGTTGTAGTTGTTTTGTGGTTGTGATGTATGGTTGTTGTGATGAGATGTCTTGGTTGATGTGGTGTGGTGATGACTATTTATGTGGTGTTGTAATGATAGTTTATGTGAGTCATCCCAGTAGTGGTGTGTAATACATGAGTTAGATTCTTGGTATGAAATCTAATAAACATTGATTCCAAATGAAATAAAAGAATTAATGGGTAGTTAAATGAATGGATAATGTCATAGAAATTAAATTCTAGAAAATTTTTTAAATGGTTTGAATAAATGAAATGCTAGGAAAAAGCTAAATAAAATAAAGGGAGTATTATAAATTATTGAGAAATGGATAATGATGTTGTAATTAAAATTTTAAATGTATGTTTTATGGGATTTTTTCAATAATGGTGGAAGTGGTTGAGATGATTGAAGTGATGTGTGATGGAGGTGTTGTGGTTTGTGCTAGTGCTATGGTTATGAAAACAAAGGTTTTGTATTGTGAGTTATAAATATATCATATAGTTTATGTTATTTATATAATCATCCAAACTAAGATTGATATCCTTACCAACACAAAAAGATTATAGGTTTTGATTGTATTACCTGAATCAACGATGGTGGTTATATGGATGGATGGATACCCCCATTGTTCCCATTATTCCATCAATAGTTATGGATGATGTGTATTAAGTGAAATTTTATATTATTTCCTAGGATAATTTAGGATTTTTGTGATTTAATGAGTCACTGTTATGGTGTGACATGTGTTGGGGGTCTCATATGGTAGGAGACGTGCACATGGTTAATGTCCTTCATGTATTTGATGCCCTAAAAATCTAGTTATGTGATGAGATGTGATGTTCTATGTGTCACTTGGAATAAAGATGTGCAATTGTATTATATGTTGTAATTAAATTCTATACCTTATGAGGGTGGGGATAATAGGATGGTTCTGAACCCATATCTGTGATGCTTAATATCTAATTTGATATATATAGAAGTGCTGGGATCATAGGATGTTCACTTATAGGGAATGAGAGTGGAAAATGAGTGTGAATGTGGAATTGGGGGCCATGAATTGTACTTTTTTGATATAATGATTAAATAGTGGAGGAATGATTTGGTGATTGAACTGTGGGGAGATTGGTTTTTGTGATTTTACCTATTTTAGTTCATGATGGTTCTGATGATTTTTCACTAGTGAATTTTTATGCTCTATCCACATTCCTGCATTAGACATTGGGTATGATCCCACATAGAATACATGTATGACTACCCTACCAATATAAACCGATTATTATGGATTCTAGGAGGAATATGGGGTACAATATGGTCATTGATAGATTGGATTTGATGTTTGGTTGAGTCTCTATTATAGGAGATATATTTGTGCTAATTAAATGAAAACTTTTATGTATTTATGTGGAAATTTTTCATGCACTGTGGGGTGTTTTTATAGTTTCTTATATATTATATACAATATTTTTTTTGTTTTATATATAATACCGAAATTTTATTTTCTTTAGAGGTTAATGACTTTATCTAATGATATTTCTACCCCTTGGTGTCTGTCGCAAACTAGGGACAAATAGAAATAGGACAGAGGGGTCATTATCTCACATCCTTATCAACCTAGGGGGTATCTCTAGTTGGAGTGTGTCATAACACTATAAATATGTTTTATCTCATTTATTTGTTACCTAATAATAGATAAATCTAAAGAGACTATATATAAGAACAAATTAGGGGTGATGAGATGAATTTTTTTTAAAATTATTTATAGGGTATTTTTTATGTTTTCTAGAAACAATGATTTTGATCATACTATTTTATAAAAATAATAATAGTATTGGTTTATTCAATAAATTTTCTCGTTAGAATAATTGAATTTTTAAATATTGTCTATGTAATTTATTTTTATTTATTTAATGATACTAAGTATAATATGTGGTTTCTAACCACACTAAATACTTTTTAAAAAATTGAATAGTATAGTATACTTAAATTTTGAGTTGTTATAGTGACATTTCAATTATAATCACAAATATAGTTTTTAACACATTTGAACCAACTAAAATATATTTTGACATATATATATATATATATATTCTTGATTTATGGTGATAATGAAATAAAAATTAATATTATATCATGTTCATATTTAAGAATAAAAAATATGATGTATCAAATATTCATATTGTGGAACATAATTGGTATCAATTTATACTATTTTTAAAAGTAGGGGTTGGTTAACATTGTTTTTTTATGGTTTCGTACGTGATAATAGTTTTTCTCTCTTTATTTTTATTAATACATGTCCCATTAATGTCACTTTTTCATAATTTTATGTGTTTATTTTGAGAAATATATCATGGTGGATATTTTGTTTTCTATATTGATATTTAATTGGTATATGTCATTTTTTTGGTTGAAGAGATTACTATGTTACAAGTCTACTTCCATTTTTATCTTTTTTAGGGTCATGAATATTAGTGTACAGAAAAAATATATATCAATTTTTCCATAAAAATAAATTTAAAAATATAAATACATATTTTCAGGATTCACCACCACCACCACCTAAATGCTATTAAAACACTATATGAGACTATGAAATTGACTAAAAATCCCTTTGACAGAAAAGTGAAAAATATTCCTTGAATTATAAAAAATTATATTCCAAAACAAATGGTTGTATAATGATTTTGAAATCATATCATGATAGAATTTTCCTACAATTTATTAATATGTATAAAAAATATATCCATTTTTTGATACATTAAATGAATGTTTTCACTATTTAAAAAATAATAAATCTTTTTTATAAGTTTCATCTAAAACTAAAAATATTAAATAGTTAACACATAGTGAATATTATATTTCACTCTCTTTTCATAACATTTTATTAAAAAGGATTTAATAATTATTTATTTAAATACCATGGAAAGTGTTAACTTAAATAAAATAAAACCTAATATTTCATGGATCATATTGGAAAATAAAAAAAAAATCTTCTGAAATATTCATATAAAATGAATAATATATATATGGAGACAAATAAATTATTTTTAAAATTTTACTATATGAATTGAGAAAGAAAACTATAAATCAAACTTCTAAAAACATCATTGCGAAAAAATTAAAATCTAATGACCTTATACCACCCCAAGATTGTGTGAATTTATCCTTTTA
This sequence comes from Viscum album, assembly GCA_963277665.1. Classification (NCBI taxonomy): domain Eukaryota; kingdom Viridiplantae; phylum Streptophyta; class Magnoliopsida; order Santalales; family Viscaceae; genus Viscum; species Viscum album. The sequence goes on from OY728127.1 coordinate 1,702,992,846, forward strand.
AATTATATTTGATCTTTTCCATTTTTTTGACACAAAAAAATATTATTGATTTCATTACATGTGAAAATGTGTTTATATTTAATTATATGCTAAACTATGTTTGGATTTTTCTATATATAATACTATGTTTATATTTTATTTCCAAAAATGATGATTTCAAGAAAACATGTCATATAATTAATATATTATTATTTAATATGATATTAATCGCCTACCTTTTGGAATGATCAGTGTAAATAGAAATAAATAAATTATGAAAACAATTTTTACACATGAATTAATAAATTTAATTAATTAGTGAACATTTTATTTCAAATTAAAATAGAATCCCTTTGTAGATAAATGTAAATATTTCTCATAAAGAATATTTTTATGTGAACATGTGTGTATAATAACAATTAATAAACAATGTTACTTTTAGTTAATTATTTTTATGAAATATTTATATTATATTTTAAACCCAATTGTTAAAGTTCATCTTATTTTATTTCAAAAATATATAATAATTGATCCAAATTTATGTTAATATAATTTATTCTTCTAAAAAAATTATTATTGCATGTTTTAGCACTTATAATTTTTTTTTAAAAAAAATATAGTAAATAAAATTGATAAAAAGGAATTTTGTTTCTAAATCATAATTAAAAAAATTATATTTGGGTGAATTATTTGAATTTTCCTGAAATGTGTAATTTTTTTTAATATAGAAAATTACCAAATTTTAATTGAAAACATCCTTTTATTAAAATTATTTATAATTATAAATTATATTTTTAACTTTATTTAAAGTTAAATTAGTTAAATGTTATATTAATTAATTGAATATAGTTCATTATAACCAATTTCATATTTATTTTTCATATATAATCGTTTCCAAATTTTAAAAATAATATCTGTAAAAACAATTCTTTTTAATCACTTACGCAAGATTAATTGTTTTTAATTTTTTAAATTTAATTTATTTTTTTTGTATAAATTAATTAAATAATTATAATAATAATAATTTATTATGTTTAATATGGTCAACATACTTTTTTAACAAAAATCAATAGTGAATGTAGTAAAAATTAATTGTTGTTGTTATGGTAAAAATGGGTTTAAAAAAGGGGATTTAAATAAACATATAAGGGTAAATATAACCTATAAATTTAACTAAGAACTGATTTATGGAACTATTTCTTCCATCACACCTGAAATATTTGATAGTGGACCATTTGGGTCACTTTTTACATATAAAAAATGTCGCATTTCTCAATTAATTTTTGAAATTCCAAGTGTGTCCCCCCCCCCCCACATAAAAATGGACACTTCCCCTCGACAATAATTAAAATATAAAAACCTATTTGGTTCCGTCAATAACTGCCCAAATAAATTCAAAAAATCTATCAGTTCATTATATAATCATTTTTTTCCTAAATCCATCTTTTGATGTCTTTATTGTATACCCAAAGTGGATACCAAGAGAAGAGGAAATGTTCTTCATTAGTAGACTTCATTTTTTAATTTCTCAACCTCCACCAATTCCTTTGTACGACAAACTACCCCCTCAAGAACTGATGTCATTCATTTTTAAATTACCAAATACAGTGGTTCTAAATAATGATATATTTATTGTTAATATATTATATTTATGTTATGATTATTATTCCAGTTTAATAATATAACACATACCTTTATGTTTTCCATTTTTTTTGACAATATGATAACATCGCTTGTGTTTTGGGAAAACTACCTCCATACAAGTGATGTGATTTGTGCACAAAATATGTGGAAGGTAAATATAAATTAAATATTTATCATTATTAAATAATAATATATAAAATATTATTTCTTACCTATTCTGTCAATGAAAGAAGATAACACAGCTCGTGTACACGTGGACTACCACCTCCAGGAAGTGATGTTACTCCCTTTTCATGATAATAATACATGTATGATACGTATACCAATATTTAAATAAATTTGTTTTAGTTATATAATTATTAATATATAGATATAATATTTTACATATATCATTTCTATAATAATCATTGTCAGATGGAAAGGTTACTCATACGTACGTATGACCTACCGTCTCTATGATCGTAACATATTTCATTTCTAAAATCCATATTTATTTATGGCTATTAATTTAATATTTGATCTATAACTATGATAATTATTTAATTAATATTATTCCGCAATAGATGCATCCATGATCAAATTAAGAAGTTTGATCACTTTAAAATAAAACATATATGAGAAACAAAGAGGTTATTAATTGAAATGTGACTATAACACAACTTTTTTAATAAATAGAAAATAAATTTACATAGTAAATCATATATAGTATGATATATATGAATATGATTCTATAATATATTTATGTTAAACTTATATTAATTATAGATGAGGTTATAATGAGTACAATGGTGGGAACGACTTAAGGTAGGATATTTTCGTCCCACTTTTTACTTCTGTGAGACACATATCAAATTCACCATATATTTATCTTTTTTGGTGGATATATATCCAAAACTATATGTTGTTATGATACTCCTGAAAACTATTGAGGTCTAAATATACCCTTTAGGACCTCTATTTTATGGGGTTTATGGTTCAAAATTCAAGAAATCTGTAAGAGATTTTTCTCTAAATTTTCTTTCTTTTAGAGGTACATTATGTATTGAAATTATATTCCATATTGAGGTGTATATAATGAGCCATTGTAATGTAATATGATGAATTTATTCTTATTCATGATATTTTATGTTTGATTGTATGTTATTCTTTTATGTGGATTATGATTCAAATTTATCAATGTTGTAAGGATTTCATGTTACAATCTTATTGATCATCAAGATTATATATTATAATGTTTAAGATGATAAAATATTATGAAAAATATCTAATTAATTCTAAAAAAATATTTGCTTCATGGTTATTCGTGATTTATTCAATTAATGGAATCAATTTTATATGATTTGTTCCATAAATTTTTTAAGAGAATGGTCTTAATAAAATCATACCTTATTTATCTATTTTGTCAGAAACATATTATCCTCCAAAGAAATGTTTTCAAAAAATGATTGATTTTTTATATTATTCTATTATTATTTTAGTTGATATTTTACCAATTTTAATGAAAAAATCAATGGAATACACATGTCTTTTTCAAAAAGAATAATATTTTTTATTTTTCTAAAAATCTGAAAGTAAGATTATTTTTCATGTATACTGCATGAAATGGATTTTATAACATGTGGATTATTGATTTAATTGGATACACCATTATTGTTTTTCATGATTATTTTCAATGATATTTTTTCATCTAGGTTTGTTTCATAAAAAAATAATAATTTTAAAGGATACTTTCATAATGAAATGTTTTAAATAATCTTTAATATTTTTTATTTCTATGATGAAATACATTGGTGATACATATTCCATTACATGGATATGATACAAGGATACCATTCAAATTCATTCTCTGAATGGTTTATGTTATGATGGAATGATTTCCATGTAACCCAATTATCTTTTATGGGTTATACCAAAATGAAATTATTACGATCCCCACATCCTTTCATTGGTTATTTTATGATTAAATTAATATGAAACATTACATAATTTCATGAGTTATGATATTATGAAATGATTATGATACCCATTTCATTTTATTGATTTTGATATTATGCATTTATATAATCTTGTGGAACACATAAATATGGGATTCATTATGTGATTGATGATACCTATATCTCCCTCCAAATCATTGGGTATTGATTTATATCCATTGAGAATGAAATAACTAGAATAAGGAGTGAACATAGTTTAGTAAGAAATGACATGAATGTGGAGTGAACTAGGTTCAGTTTGACATGATCAAAATGGGATGTGAACATCGATTAGTTTGATACAACTAAAAAGGGAACTACTGGAAAATAGGTCTATACCCACGGTTTTGCAAAAAACCAAGGGTATAGGGTACCCCTATACCCACGATTTTCCAAAACCATGGGTATAGGGTTAGTACGTGAACCTATACCCACGGTTCTCCAAAATCGTGGGTATAGGTTATTTTCTGAAGACCTATACCCACGGTTTTGGATAACCGTGGGTATTGTGATTTTTTAAAGACCTATACCCAAGGTTCCCCAGAACCGTGGGTATATCTTATGGCGGGGAATGATAATTATGAAGGCCATGAAAAAATTTTTTATGGAAGATATTTTTTCACTGTTTATTTTAATATATGTATATAAATATAAATTTATGTACACAGAATTTTGGTAGCTTGGTTGGTCACTAGTTGAGGCGCGACCGTGAGACTGGGGTTCGAATCCCACAATTTTTAGTTTTTGAATTTAAATAAACAATGTGGATTATATTAATATATATACGTATATGTATATATACATAGAAATTGAAAATCGTAGCTCAGTTGGTCTGTTGGAGGTGCACGTCCGTGAGTCCCAGTGTGAGACGCGGGTTCGAAACCCTTTTCCTGCGTTTTCAGATTTTTTAGTACCCCACATGGATAAAATGAATATTTATTCACTGATGAATGATTATATAACAAAAACAATTCACATGATAGTTGGTTCCTTGGTGATGTGCATCTGTGAGGCGCATTAGTAGTGCGAGTTTAAATCCCAGCTACTGTGAATATTTTAAATATTAATACCCCACTACTTTCAAATCATGGGGTCTGTTGTGTGCCATGCTGGAACAGCCGTGATCCACACATTGACTCCCCAATACCCACGGTTCTCCAAAACTGTGGGTATATGTTGAGACCCCTATACCGACGTCGTTCCAGCCCATAGTTCCCAAAAGTGTAGGTATAGACTATTCCCATGGTTTTGGTGGCTATACCCACGGTTTTGAACTGTTCGTATAGGACGTTTTTTCCAGTAGTGAGGGAGTGAACTCAGTTTTTTAAGACAAGAATATAATGGGGATTGAACCTAATTCAATAATACATGCATAGAATAGAGAGTGAAGATGGATTGGTAAGAGAATTTTTCAATTATAATGAACTTGGGAGTAAACCTTAACTATTATAATTGATTAGGGAGTGAACCTATTCCAACATCATAACCTTGGAAATAATCCTTGACTAATATAGAAATGATTCTTTATAATTTTGTGTATTATAAAATTTCATGTGTTATGAAAATGTTATGCTGTTATGGATAATGGTAATTGATTTTCTTATCATTCATGTATTATGAACATCCATTTTTAATTCATGTATTTTTATTTTGATATTTGATATACACAATATGGTTTTTTCTTGTTATCTACATGTTCTCATACCCATATGTATAATTTACTCTTAATTATCTCCTTTGTTTACCCTTACTGATCATATCAGCTAATCCTTTATTATTTTCTCATTCCAAGGTTATGAATATATTTATTATGTATGATATTTTGATGAAGCCTGCTAGTTGGGAATGATTTAATAGGAGATGATATATCAAACTTATCGACCCTTATTTATGGTATTAGAGGAAATTTTTCATTATCCATTGGATACAAGGATGAGAAATCACTAGAGAGATCCCATGGGACATTTATACAGTTATCTTTGAGGATGTATCTGATTATATGTTTAAATATAATTCGAAATATAGAGAAATTTCTATTAATTTTGGTATGGATAGAGCAAGTATTTTCTAGGAAATTATATCCCCTTCTAGATACTACATGTTGATGATTCCCTGGAACTAATGTTCCTTGGGGTAACAACCCTTAAAAACCTATATTGAGATAGACTTGACTGGGAACTGGGGCACAATAATGGACCCCTCTACACACCTGGTAAGACACTCTTAGGGGAAAAAATATTAAATTCAAAAACACATTATGAAACCAGGGGATTAGATCCCACAACCAAGCCTTTTATAAAACTTAGTAAAAGGTTTGAAGCTCTTTCAGCAGGCATGTCGGAGGATGGAATGGTTGATAACGATGTTAAAGGGATGGATGGTGGTGAAAATAACTTCGAGGGTCTCCTTATTGAATGTATGGAGAAGACACCATTTTACATGGTTGTGGAAGAAACTCCTTCTGAGGATAGGTGTCTCCCCTTGACGGAGAGAAACACTCCAAATCAGGGGAAGCGAAATAACACTGGGTGGCCCGATTCTGATTTGAGGGAATGATCCGGGAGAGGAAAGGAGAACATTGGGGGAGGGAATGAAAATTTGAGTGCCCCTATTGGCCTCTCATTTAGTGAAATTGTTCAAAGTGGGAACCATATGATGACTGTAGGAGAAAATACATTTTCCGCTCTACCAATATGGAGATCATGGAAGGAATAATCTTATCTTCCACGACCGATGCGGACTAGGTCTTCCACTAAACAGAATAGTGAGGTGGTTCTTGATTTTAAAAAGGGCAGTGTGGTCCAGAAGGAAACCCTAGATATGCTTGCACTCAACCAGCTTCGGGACTGGGTACAAAGTGAAAACTTTTGGCAACACCCAGAGTGGCAATCAGCTACCAGAGAAGAAGACTCGTGCTTGGGGTGTGGAGATGACTATGGCTATTATGATGTGTAAATTTATGTTGGTCTGTGGTGTTTTAATTTTATTTTTCTCTTGTATGTGTTTATGGATGTATGTTGGGGTACCAGACACCCATAAACCGGATTTTATAAAACGAAAAAAATGATTTGCGGCGGTGGATCCCTACTATGATTATTACTTCATACAATATTCAAGTTAGTTATAGAAAATTGATAAGAATATAAGGAATCGTTTTTACATTGAAACTTTGGAAAATTATGTGAATATGGGAAACATTATTGGGTGATGAATAGAAATAATAATATTGTGGTTATTACTTATAATATATCAAAATATAAGATACAAAAATGATGTTTTGTAAGATTCCCAACAAATATACAATTTGAACTAGTGATTTATTGAAATTTTATATTATAGTGAATATATAGTAAAGAACATTATAATTCATACATGATATGAATTTGAGAAGAAAAAACTAAAGTTATATATCAAATTGAGGGGAAGATGACATCTGTGGGTTAAATAATGTTACTGAGTGAAAAAGTATAGAGGAATTAAATTTTGTATCAATGGATAACATGTCCATTATCCAAATCAATGCCCTGAATCAATAATTAACAATTATACTCAAGAAATACCTATTTCATTCCACTCATTAAAGTTGATAAAATGAAGTATTTATGTAATTGGATTCATGAATTATAAATTGTGAATTATATAATGGTTATTCATAATATTTTTTTCATTATGGATTTTAAATGATATGTTGAATGATATGAATGAACAAACAAAATTATTAAATTGAATGGTGATATTCAAGGAAAATACACGATTAAGGTAAATTTAACACATAATGTGTTCCTAATCACGAGATATTGATGTGGGTATAAAGAGATGACTGATTTGGATAGATAATATTGTAAAGTATTACTAACATTATAATTGATGATATATTTTTTGATAATGTTATTTGTGTTATCATTAAAGGAGTATACAACATTATTGGAACTGTGGAATAAATTAAATACTCAATTGTTTAATTAAAATAATGATGTAGAATGTTGTATTTCTATAATATTTTTTAATTCTATTTTTTTCAAGAGAATGGATGTTTAATATATTCATTGGATTGATATGTGACAATGAAGATAAAATTTATTGTTAATGGGGTGTTAATTATGGGTTGATTTTGGAAATTTATTAACCATATTTATTATATTTTGGATTTTAATCTTTTTAAATTTTCAAAATGACAACCATTTTGAAAATGGTTTTTTTTTTCAATTTTAGATGATGTTTTAAAGATTAACCTATTAATTAATCATATGTAATTATCCATTTTGGATAGCCCATGATACCTTATTTTTTATGATTACTAAAGACAAAAATTGTAAAGAACATGACCCCAGTAGCCCATAGAAAATTCCTAACTATATTAAATTGGTGCTATAAAGTAGTTTTGACATACCAAATGACCTATTAGGTATGTATATTTGGAAGAAAAGATAAAAATTTAAGTTTGACATTATAAATTGAAGGAAAAAACAACACAATAACTCCATTGGAAACATCCATAAACAACAACATTGTACCTCGAAGACATTCATAATATACATAACTACTTCCTAGGGAGAAATAAAACATGAGAACAGGGTGATATAAGATTTAAAGTATGGGTAAACAAGAAAGAAGAATCAATCTAAAATTTACAAAATAAGAAATTTCCAATAACTAAAACATAATCCATTAAAATCTAATCTTGGGAATAATATGGTTGTAATAAAAGATAAATAAATAATTACATATAAATAATCACATTAAACTTCACCCTGGATATTATACTAGTCGAATAGTAACATTATTTATCAATTACTAGTATCATTATGATGGAATTTATATTATAGGACATATGAAACATAACATTGATGCCTCATCCAAGACATCTATAAATAAATTGGTAAGGCCTCAGCCAAACCTATACATGTTTTTACTCTTGTTCCATACCAATGCATCAAAGGGATACAACGAGCCCTACCCATCACATACAACATAAAATACATTCATTATATGTAATGGGGGAAATATAATCACCATATTCATTCGTATATAATATTTCCTATAAAATCTTTATAACTTTCCCCAAATAGTAAACATAATCACCAACCATTCAATTTAATTTGGTGAATGTTATCAAGATAGCACATCCATAGTAAAACTGATCAACAAACATCTAACAAAATATTGTTTATGTTATCATAAAATATCAATCCAAATTAATCATATTATTCAATTTAGTGTGTTGGAATCGATGAATGTACCTTAACCAATCATCTAGGAATTCATTAGGGGGGTTCACTTTTTTACATTGGAAAGAAGAGTTTTATTGGATTTTTTTTTAATTGTCCTAAAATTATATTATGTTATTTATTTCCCATAAATGAAAGTGGAGTGAAAAATAAACTATATTTTTGGAATAAATGATTTCTATTTGAAGTGAAAAAGTGTAAAAAGGTAATTTTAGAAACTTTGGAAATAAACTGCTTGATTGTTATTTAAGAGAAAATATTAAAGAGACATTAAAAGAATAAAATGTGATAAATTTTTTATAAAAACATAAACTATAAGAGGTTCTATTCATGATAACATGACATATTTTAGAAAACTAATGATGGCTTAAAACAGATTATGGAGTTCACATGGAAATGGGTAAAAAATTGGGATGATAACATCAATTTGTCTTTCTTTTTGGGAAGAAATGGAAGGGAACCTTTTAAAATAATGTATTTCCCATAAATAAATGATTTAATTATCTAGATATATGATTTTAGAAAACATAAACAACATTTATAATAAGTATATAAAATCAATGAGGAATTTTACTAGGTTAAATTGAGAGAAAGCATAACTGAATGGAAAATGGATATTTGCATAAAATCCCATACCACTTTGCAAATAGTATAACTATATTCACTATAGAATTAATTATCATAAACCAAAACATTTAGTAACCTGAAGATAAATTGAAATTTTTTATGATAAATCAAAGGCAATTATAAATACACTATACAAAGAATATAGGGGTGAAAAATTCATATCTCACAGGATTAAAAGTGAGACAAGAAAACCATAACATTATGTATGAAAACATTATGCACATTTACATAAAGTCCTAGATAATAAAATTAGATTAAAAAATTATTTAAATTTTAAAAAATTAAATATTTATTCGATTTATTATAATTTTATTATGTTTATTTATGTATTTTTTGAGATATATAAGATTAGAATATGTCGTTCAGAAGTGTTCATTTCATTGGATTTTATGAATGGTGCACTTGTATATATATACAAAATATCTTGTGAAATAGGGATAGATATCCAGAATTTAATTTAAAATTTAATAATGAAAATTAATAATATTACATGGTTATAGAAATATCATTTTTTTAGGGGTGAGGAAGAAAAATTAGACAAGACATTAATGAAAATTGTTTAGATTATTTTTGCGGGTTTTGATCATCAGAAACTAGTTATGTTTCATTAATTGATATCTTATATATTTAATAGTTTTAGAGTATAAAATCAGTTGTAATATATATATGTTATAATATATTTTAATCACATAAATGGGTTTTTTGACAAGCTCTGAAGGAGGTAATGGATAATGAAAATGCATCGTCCAGGATGGTTGTAAATCAATACACCAGAGATGATATTATTATGTTTACAATAACATTGAGAAGTGAAGCGAATTGAAGATGTATTATAAATTAAAAAAATAAAATTCCATTATATATATGATACTGGATTTAACATTAATTTTTGGATAACGTATTCGAGGTACGTCTAAGAAAAGAAAAGAAATTGAAATAAAAATAAAGGAAAAATATGATGATTTTACCACTTAAATTTATTCTCCTTCAGAACCTGCTTCAAATGATTGGATTGTTCTCTTAGAGATACCAAAGAATCATAGTTGTGGGAAATATAATTGGGAAGTGTATTAGAAAATATTTATACAATCATCAATGCATAATATGTGTGAGGAGAAGAGGTGGGAAGGGTGTTATTTATAGTAGAGGAGAGGGGTGTTTTCTCATTATTTCATTCATTAGTTTGTTATATTGCCTCAAGGATATGATTAGATTTAGAATTATCAGTAAATATATTTAAATAATTACTAATAGTCAGATATTATAAGCTAAAATCATCCATAAATCATCTATGACTCAATAATTCATGTATTTAGCTTATATTGTAAATTACAATATTTCATGATTCATAAAATATTAAACTATTTTAAAAAGATTATAAAAATACCCTTAACATATTCTAAATGAGTTTAACTCAAAAATGAACTCAATTTTTTTAATATTATATTTTTAATATTTTAAATTTAATTTTTAATTAAATTAATCAATTAGTTGAAAAATACAAATTTGAAATTAAAATAGATTTTATAACTCATTAAAAAATTAATTAATTTCTCATAAAATTTTCTTCTAATCATAAGACCACAAAATATTTATTTATGATTCTATTTTAGGAAAATAAATTTTCTTATATAAAATTATATTAATTAAAAAATTGTATATAAACATTTATGTTTATAGAAAATATAGATTCTTAATTAATTATTTCTAGAACATTTATTTACATGTACTGTGATATAATTTTATAATATTACCATATATATGATGCCTAAATTTCATTTTCACTTTAATATATAAATTTCATATTTTATGGGTCATATTACCATTCATAATGGTCACATTACTATTCTAAATTTCATAATTATCGAAGACGAAAAATATTTAATATAAGGACTCGGCCTTAAACATTACATAATATTTAATTAAATGAATAATTCACATTGAGGATCTTTTAATGTTTAGTGTTTTAGAGAATTAGGACATAACTATTAAATATCAAAATATTACAAGGTAGAAATATCTATATAGTTTCCATTTTTTTAATAAAATAAAAAATCTTGAAAAAAAGAGTAATATCTAGTTCCATGTTTTAGACAACATGACTTTTACTTGATCCCATCCTTGAAATTATTCATCTTTAAGTCCTATGAAAACATTTCAAAAAATGGGATGAGCATAAAAAGCTCAGTAAGGGTTATAAAAAAAAGAATGAAAACATTTGTTCATAAATACATACAAAACATGAACTCTTTTACTTACCTCATGAAATCATAAGATTTATGAAAGACACATATAAATCATTAATAATAAAGTTAACTTGTGGCATCCATATCATACTTACATTTTAGCTATCACAACTACATAGGGAGTTACTTTGGAATACCCATCAATTCATATTCCCTAAATATATTAGGAGAAACATTCACGTTTACCTCTGTCACGTTACCCAATGCATTGGAGAGCTATCTCAGGGTCACCCGCCCTAGGTTTATCACAGAACCACCTGTATACGTAAATAATTCCCATGAACTATAACATGATCATAACACCTAACATAAGCATAAAGGAAAGATAAAATTTCGACATTGAAATAATAAAATAACATTTCATGATATTGAAATAATAAATCCATTTTAAAAACCATTTTCAATACCAAAATACATAAAAAGAGTATATGGTATTTATTTTTCCTTTTAAAAACATTCTGTCTTGTTAATGAAGCCAAAGATCAAATAATACTCGCGGCGGTGAAAAGGTCGTTGTCACCGCTTACGTGAAAAAAATTCCTTTTTTTCATTTAGTAAAACGCTTTGTATAAAATATATTACCATTGAATGAAATGAAAAGTAAAAGGTGTTTATACATCTTATAAAATAAAATCGTATATTAAAATACAATATCCCTCAATGAAAGGAGATTGAGACGAAGTCCCTTACCTCGCATCAGAATTGACTCGATCGTTCTTTAATCACCTGAATAATAATAAATTATTAATTTATACTTCATTATGATACTTTTTCATGTTTATTATTCCATTTATATCACTTGTTACCATGTTATAGACATTATGCAATCATTTAAGTTAATAACGTTCATTTTGTCATTATTTGGTACTTGAGTAAAAATTAACACCATATATTTACAATTTGTCAATGTGGTCAAAGGTTTATTATATCCAGAATGATATTCATGATTTTTATATCATATATATCATATATATCTAGTATATACATTTTTTATAATAGTACATAACATTTAGAGGTAAGAAATCAATGCACTGTTCATGAAGACGGTAAGCCGTACGTACGCATGATCTCTACATTCAGTTCAATTTCTTATTTTAATGAAAATAAAACATAATGATACATAGGTATAATATAATTCTGGTATAATATCATATATAATATCATTAACTCCATCCTTTATACATCCCACATAAGGCATTAACGAATCAAATCACTTTGAGGGGGCGGTAGTCTGCACTTCCTCAAATGAGATTATCATATTTATCCACAATGGAAACCATAATGGAATTCTATAAATGGGAATAATAGAAGGATAAAGAAAATAATAAATATAATATATATCATATATAAATATTGTACCATCATAATGGCCACCATTAGAGGCGGTAAGATGTAATTGAACAATCATCGTTTCGTGAGGCCTTAGTTTTCATTGCATAGAAACATTATGTTCTTCTTCCATTAAGATGGAGGTGTGTGTAAGTGTAGTTCTAATTAATATCATAAAAACGTCATAGTATATTTTGGATACTGGTTTTTTTACAAAATAAAGGAATAAAAAGATTTTAGGGGTTGGAGAAGTAAAATAAAATAAAACAATTTAAGAAATATTGTTACCCTTAATTTGGGTAACTCCCTTTGGTTTGAACCAAAGGACTTCTTGAAGTTCCTTATGCTTAAGGTGAGGCTTCTAAGAGTAGGAGAGGGATGTAGGGAGATTAATTGGGAAGAGTTTTGACGATCCAAATGCCTAGATAGGTTTGAGGAATTGGTTAGAAGTGGTCTCCTTTTATAAGGGCGAGGTGGGGCTCTTTAGGAAAGTGTGAAAACATTATTTTATTATATAATGATATTCGGTTTCTAAAGGACCAAAAATAATTATACTCGAATATAATATTACTAATGGTCAAAATAAAATCATCTAATCAGAATTGGACAATTTTTGGATAATATTTTAATCATTATAATCTTATTTATGTAAATTATTTATTAATGAGGTAAATGCTGCATCATTATTGTGTTATAAATAATTTAATTTATTCAATGTCTAAAAATTATAAGAAAAATAATATCAGGTTGAAAATCTTTATAACTATCCAATGAGTATTTATAGTCGAAAATATGACTTATATAACACCATATAAAAATTAATTTACTAAACGATATTTGTTATTGTCAATTTTGTCTTTTCATTAAATTAATTAATCTAAAGTGTCATTATCTATCATAAGTGTCTTCATTAGGTCCCAAATTCAACCCAAGGATTCCCAGGTTCTTCCACTACTCAAAAAATAAGTTTAGGACAAGTGTTAAGATAATTTTGAGTTATTATAGTATTCTTTTAACCTTGAATTACCGTATTTACCTTTAACCGCGGTAAATAAAAGTCAAAAGTTACTATTCACCAAAAATTATTTTCATCTTAATGATCCAAATTTTACTTGTTGATAACAACCATGTCTGTTGAATTTTTTAAATTCAATTCACAAAAGTGGTAAAATTTCATTTAAATGAAAAATTCATTTTTTTACTACCACCAAGTGGTGTCACTATTCATAAAAAATTGAAGTATTTCAGAAAAATACTAAAAATTCAGCCTAAGCTATCTTTAATATTCCGAATTCAAAAATGATGTCTATTTTTCAAAATTCAAAAAATATAAGTGGAATTATTTAATTTTAAAATCAATTTCTGTTATCAACACAGATAGCGTGTTTTTAAGAAACTATAACTATCAAAAGATTGATACTTGTTTATGTCCAATTTTAAAATGAAATTAATTCCAATGAACAAAATTGGATTAAATGGTAAAAATATATTTCAATTTCAGATTAAAACCAACTTAAAATATAATCTAATAATATAAATAAATTATATTAAAAGTCACTTTTGAATTAAAATACAGTATTTTTCACTATTCCTTAAAAAATGAACTTTATCAGAAAAATACCAAAAAATTTACCAAAGTAAAATTTGATGTCCCCTTCTAAAGAAGGATTATATTTGGTCAATTATAATGTATTAATGTGACCGAAACTATATTTAAATAGGGTTCTCCAATATAATGTTGTAAATCATCTTTTTAATGTAAATTATGCTAAAATTAGATTCATTCATTTTTTAAGCCTCTAAATTTTTATTGGATAATTGTAAATACATTTAACAATCATGAATAATCATATGGAAGTCAGTTTCATTCATTCCTTCCAATACAATGGCTACATGTTAACTATAATTTAAAATAATAATATTATATTATTAGTTTGCAACATAAGATTCCAATGAAACCCATTGTTGTGTATTGGGTATGCTATCGAAAATAGAAACCGCTTTAATGTAAAATTAATATTTAATTCATAAATATTAAAAAATATGAAATATGTCTTATTCTTCATTTACCTGGGATGTTACATTATTCCCCCCTTTTGGGAATTGCATCCTCGCAATTTTTATTCACTTATCAAAATAACTGGGGGTATTTATCCCTCATAGCATTTTCAGATTTCCACGTTGCCTCTTCAATCATATGGTTTTTCAACAAAACCATTACCTGGTGAATTACCTTATTCCGCAACACTTTCTCTCTACGGTCAAGAATCTGAACTGGTTGTTCTTCATAAAATATATTCTCTTCCAACTAAACTACCTCTGGGATCAAAACATGAGATGGATCTGGTATATACTTTATCAACATCAAAACTTGAAAAACATTTTGTACCTGGGATAAACATGGGGGTAAAGCCACTTTGTACACAACTGATCCAACTTTTTATAGAATTTCATAAGGTCCAATGAACCTCGGACTCAACTTTCCCTTCATAAAAAAACACATCAAATTTTTCCTTAGAGAAACATTGAGAAAGACATGATCACTTACCTCAAAGGAAAGATCCTTCCTCTGGTTATATGCATTAATTTTCTGTCTACTCTGAGCTGTTCTCATGTGCTTCTGAATCATCTGAACTTTTTCTGCCATCTCTTCTACCAATTCTGGTCCCATCAGCTTCCTTTCACCTACTTTATCCCAGAATGTTGGAGTTTGAAAATGATTTCCATATAATGCCTCAAATGCAGCCATCTGCAATATGGAATGAAATCTCTTATTATATGAAAATTCAACCAAATAAAGACGATGGTCCAAAATTCCCTTGTAATCCACTAAGAATGCACGTAAAATATCCTCCAAGGTCTGAATTGTTCTTTCTGACTGCCCATCTGATTGAGGATGAAAATCTAAACTAAAATTTAATTCAGTACCCAATGACTTCAGAAGGCCTTTCCAAAATATAGAAGTGAACCTGAGATCAAGATCAGATACAATGGAGAGGAGAAATCCATGCATCCTAACTATCTCTTTAACATACAACCAAGAAAGTTGATCTAGAGATAAAGTATCTCTAATAGGAAGGAAATGAAAAGATTTAGTCAATTGGTCAACTATAACCCAGATTGCATTATTACCTCGAGATGTCTTTGGTTATCCCACAAAAAGTCCATTGATATATTTTCCCACTTCCACTCTGGATCCATTAAAGGATGAATCATTCCTTTTCGTAATTGTCACTCTACTTTAACCTACTGAAAATTCAAACACTTCACAGTAAAATCAGCAAAATCTCTTTTCATTCCATCCCACCAGTAATACTTCTGAAGATCTCTGTACATCTTAGTACTGCCAGGATGAACTGAAAACGGAGAACTATGAGCTTAACATAACAAATAATTCATCAAATGTGAATCACAAGGCACACACAATCTCTTTCCAAATCTCAAAACAAAATAATTATCAATGTTAAAATCTGGAAACTTACCCTTCTGAGCCAACACAACCTTTTTTTGTAACTCATTGTCTTCCTTCTGCGCTTGCTTAATTCTATCTGATAGAGATCATTTCACTTAGACCTGAATCAAAACAGAATAAATTCCTACAACAAAAACTTCTATGCCAAAGTTCATCAAGTCAAAAACCAAAGGATCTCGTTCCAAACGTAACATGGTTAATGAAGTATTACTTTTTTGACTCAAAGCATCAGCCACTTCATTTTCATTCCCCAGATGATAATGGATCATGAAATCATAATACTTGACTAATTCCAACCATATCCTCTGTCTCATGTTCAATTATTTCTGAAGGAATATATAATTTAAACAATTGTGATCAGTATATATTCCACACGTTAATCCATACAAATGATGCCTCCAAATTTTTAAAGCACAAAAAAAGAGCAGCAAATTCCAAATCATGTGTATGGTAATTTAACTCACGTGGTTTAAATTGACGTGAAGCATAAGCAATTACCTGATCAATTTTCATTAGGACACAACCATGTCCTTTCAACAAAACATCATTGTAGATAACAAACTCACCATTTCTGGAAGGAAGTGAAAAAAATGGAGCATTCACCAATATTCTTTTCAATTCCTAAAAACTATCATCACATTATTTTATCCAGATGAACATAACTCCTTTTAGAGTTAACTTAATCATTAGACTAGATAACCGTGAAAAATTTTCAACAAAACTCTGGTAATAACCTGACAAACCAAGAAAACTATGGATCTTGGTTATATTTGTGGGTCTTGGCCATTCTTCAACAACTTTTTTTAGCTGGATCAATAGTTATTCCATGTTTTGAAACAATGTGACCAAGGAAAGAAATTGGTTGTAACCAAAACTCACACATGCTAAATTTCCCATAAAGTTTATTTTCTTTTAAGGTTTTCAAGAAAACCCTAAAATAACATTCATGTTCCCCATTACATTTGTAATAAACCAAAATATCGTCAATAAACACAACCACAAACTTATCCAAGAACTCACGGAAAATTCTATTCATAAGATCCCTGAATACAACAAGTGAATTGGTTTACCCAAAAGGCATAACTACAAATTCATCATGGCCATATCTAGTACGAAACGCGGACTTTGGAACATCTTAGTCTTTTACTTATAACAGATGGTACCCCGACCTCATGTCAGTCTTTGAAAAATACTGAGCTCCTTGGAGCTGATCAAACAAATCATCGATATAAGGAAAAGGATACTTATTATTAACAGTGATGTTATTAAATGCTCTATAATCAATGTAATGTCTCATTGAACCGTATTTATTTTTAACAAAAAATAATGAAGAACCCCATGGTGACGTGCTAGGTCGAATGAAACTTTTATCTAATAACTCTTGCAATTTCTTATTTAACGTGAAATGTTCAATTTGATCCATTCGATAAGGGGGGTTTGAAATTGGCTTAGCATCAGGAACTAAGTCAACAGTAAATTCAACTTCCTAATCATGTATAATACAAGGAAACTCATCAGAAAAAACATCATGGTACTCGTTTACTACTGGCATATCATTAATCTGAACAGTTCCATTGTTTTCATCAATATGTGCAATCTAACATTCATTTCCATCTTTTACCAATTTCTCATCATTGTGATATGTTATCAACAACAAGGGATCATTTTTGTATACAAACAAAAAATCATTCTAAAAATAAACCTCCTTAGCTCTGCAATCAATCTTATCATTATAAACAAAAATCCAATCTAATCCCAAAATAACATCAAACTCAACTTGAGGAAAAACAATAAGGTTTGCAGGTAGATTCTTTTTTCACACAAGGATATGAATGTTCTTAAGTTTTCTTTTTATCTCAAAATTTCCCCCAGGTGTTTTTACCATAATTTATATATTCATAAATTCATATGGAATTCCTAATTTACTAGAAAACTTTTCAGAAATGAAAGAGTGTGTAGACCCCGAATCAAAAAACACTTTTTCATAATATGAAAAAACAAACAGTGTACCTGATACAACATCATTTGATGGCCCAAAATCTGCTGATGTAGTTGCAAAGGATTTAGCCACCTCTTTCTCCTTGTAGTCTAGCTACTTTCCTTCGGTTTAGTTCTTTGTTGGACACTCATTTGCATAATGACCCATTTCATTTCACTTAAAACATTTTGCTGACTGTAAATCATATTTTGTCTTACCATTACCCTGATCTTTTTTTGCAATTACGAGCCTTATGTCCCATTTTACCACATAGGTAGCACTTACCATAATTCAAAAGACATTCCCCAACATTATTTTTAACACAATTTTCACAAACTGTAAACATAAGTTTTTTACCATCAGACTTTTTTGAAGAATTCTTCCCTTTTGTCTGCCACCCCGACCACCTCTTCTGTTGTTTGTCAAAGAATACCTGATCATCGGAAAACTCCATTTCCACCTTCTCCGCACAACGAAAAAGTTTTTTATAACTTTTGAACTCACGAGAAGCTACAGCCCTTAGATTCTTTGGCTTTAATACTGAGTAAAAACTGATGATTTTACTATCAAGATATTGTATAAAATGTGGAGCATACCATGCCAGTCGAGTGAATTTTTCTTCATATGCATCCACTGAGTCATCCTTTTCCTCAATTCATGTAATTGTTTTTCCATCCTAAGGTGAACTACCTTAGGAAAATATTTCTCATGAAATATACCTTTGAACTCATCCTAATGGAGAGAATTAATATCCTCACTATCCCTGATAATTTTTCACTATAGACCACCACTGATTAGCTTCGCCCTCAAAATGGTAAAAAGCAAGACTAACCTTTTAATGTTCTAAACAACCCAGGACATAAAAAATCTTCTCCAATTCTTTAATCCACCCTTAAGATTGAACAGGGTCAGATGATCCAATGAATGATGGGAGATGTTGCCTCATGAAATGCTCAACTACTGAAATGTTCCTCTATGGTTGATCTGGATGATCTCGTACATGGATACCACCACCATTTATAGCCTGATTCAACTGTGCCATCGCTACACCAAACTGTTTAGTTTCAATTCCAACCATCCCAGGTTGCTGATTTGGAAGGTTGTATTTCTCCTGATGTCGTCCCAACATAGCTGCCATGTTTCCTCTGCAGAAAACCATTCTGAACATAGAAACATCTTAGGCGAAGCTACATGGTAATATGGAAATGCTAAATGATGTAAATATTAACATAAATTAATTTATGGATATTACTTTAACAATACCCTAGATCTTAAAGTTTTCTAAACCAACCTCTGATACCAACTATAAGGACCCAACCATAAACATTACATAATATTGAATTTAATGAAAAATTCAAATTGAGTATATTATCAGGTTTATAGTTTTAGAGAATTAGGACATAACTATTACATCTCAAAATATTACAATGTAGACATATCTATATAGTTTACATTTTTTTCATAAAATAAAAACTCTTGAAAAAAGAGTCATGTCTAGTCCCATGTTTTAGACAACATGACTTTTCCTTGATCCCATGCTTGACCTTATTCATCATTAAATTCTGTGAAAACATTTTATAACTTCGGATGAGCATAAAAATATCAGTAAGGGTTATAAAACAAAGAATAAAAACATATGTTCATAAATACATACAAAACACAAACTCTTTGACTTACCTCATAAAATAATAATATATATGAAATACACATAGAAAACATTAATAATAAAGGTAACTTGTGGCATCCATATCATAATTACATTGTATCTTTCACAACTACATAGAGAGTTACTTTTGAATACCCATAACACAATATTCTCTAAATCTCTTAGGAGAAACATTCACATTTTCCTCCGTCATGTTACCCAATGCATTAGAGAGCTATCTCGGGCACACCCGCCCTAGGTTTATCATGGAACCACCCATATATGTAAATAATGACCAAGAACCATAACATGATCATAAAACATAACATAAGCATAAAGGAAAGATAAAATTTACACACTACAATAATAAAATATAATTTCAATATATTGAAATAATAAATCCATTGTAAAAATAATTTTCAATACCAAAATACATAAAAAGAGTATATGTTATTTATTTTTCTTTTTAAAAACATTCTGGCTTGTTAAGGAAGCCAAAGATCAAATAATACTCACAACGACGGAAAGGTTGTTTTCACCACTTACATTAAAAAACATTCCTTTTTGTCGTTCAGTAAAATTATTTGTATAAAAATATTCCCTTTGAATGAAATGAAAATTAAAAGGTGTTTATACAACTTATAAAAGAAAAACATGCATTAAAATACAATATGCCTCAATGAAAGGAGATTGAGACGAAGTCCCTTACCTCGCGTCTGACTTGACTTGATCATTTTTTAATCTCTTGAATAATAAAATAATGTTAATTTATAATTTCTTAAGAAACTTTTTAAATTTTATTATTCCTTTTATATCAAATATTACAATGTTATAAACATTATGTAATCATTTAAGTTAATAACGTTCATTTTGTCGATATTTGGTACTTGAGTAAAAATGATCACCTTATATTTACAAGATATCCATGTGCTCAAAGGTTCATTATATCCAGAATTATATTAATGATTTGGATATCATATATATCATATATTTTAAGTATATACATGTTTTTATAATAGTGTATAACATTTAGAGGTAAGAAATGAAATTCACCGTTCATGGAGACGGAAAGCCGTACGTACACATGAATGCTAATTTCATTTATATTTATTATTTTAATAGAAATAAAACATAATTATACATAGGTATGTTATAATTACCGTATAATATGATATATTATATCGTTTAATACTTCCTTTATACATCCCATATAAGGAATTAACGAATCAAATCACTTTGAGGGGGCGGTAGTTCGCACTTCCTCAAATGAGATTACCATATTTACCCACTATGAAAACCATAACGGCAGGCTATAAATGGGGAGTACAGAAGCATAAGGAATTAACAAACATAATAGATATCATATAAAAATGTAGTTCCATCATAATGGCCACCATGAGGGGTGGTAAGATGTACTTGAACAATCATCATTTCTTGAGGCCTTAGTTTGTCATCCACAGAAACATTATGTTCTTCACCCATTAGATGGAGGTGTGTGTAAGTGTAGTTAGAATTATTCTCATAATAACATCATTTTTTATTGAGTATACTTGTGTTGTTACAAAATAAAGGAATAAAAAGAGTTTAGGGATTGAATAAGTAAAATAAAAGAAAACAATTTAAGAGATATTGTTACCTTTTATTTGGGTAACTCCCTTTGCATTGAACCAAAGGACTTCTTGAAGTGCCTTCTGCCTAGAGTATGGCCTCTAAGAGGAGGAGAGGGATGTAGGGAGATTAATTGGGTAGATTTTGGGCGAGCCAAATGGCTTGATAGGTGCGAGGAATTGGTTAGAAGTGGTCTCTTTTTATAAGGGAGAGGAGGGGCTCTTTAGGAAAGTGTGAAAACATTATTTTATTATATAATGATATTTGGTTTATAAAGGTCCAAAAATCATTATAGTCAAATTTAGGATTACTAATGTTTAAAATAAAATCTTTCAATCAGAATTGGAAATTTTTTGGATAATATTTTAATCATTATAATCTTATTTATTTAAATCATTTATTAATGAGATAAATACGGCATCCTTATTGTGTCATAAATAATATAATTTATTCAATGTCTAAAAATTATAAAATTAATAATAACATGTTATAAATATTTTTATAATTCAAATGAATATTTATAATCTAAAATATGACTTATATAACACCATATAAAAATTAATTTACTAAATGATTTTTGTTATTTTCAATTTTGTCTTAACATTAAATTAATTAATCTAAAGTGTCATTATCTTTCATAAGTGGTTCCATGGGGTCCCAAAATCGACCCAAGGATGCCCATGGTCGGACTATACTCAACCAATAAGGTTAGGAAAAGTGTTAAGATAATTTTGAATTATTATAATATTTTTTTAACCTTGAATTACACTATTTACCTTTAACCGCGGTAAATAAAAGTAAAAAGTTACTATTCACCAAAAAATATTTTCATCTTAATGAACCAAATTTTAATTATTTATAATGACCATGTATGTTGTATTTTTTAAATTCAACTCACAGAAGTTGTAAAATTTCATTTAAATGAAAAAGTCAGTTTTTTTAACTACCACTAAGTGGTGTCACTATTCATCAAAAAATTGAAGTTTTTCAAAAAATACCAAAAATTCAGCCTAAGATATATTTGATATTCCAAATTAAAAAATGATTTCTATTTTTTCAAATTCAAAACATATAATTGGAATTAATTAATTTTAAAATTAATTCCCATTATCAAAACAAATCGCGTGTTTTTAAGAAACAATATCTACCAAAAGATTGATACTTGTTTATGTCCAATTTCAAAGTGAAATTAATTCCCATGACCAACATTGGACTAAATGGTAAAAATATATTTCAATTTCACTTTAAAACAAAATAAAAGGATAATCTAACTATATAAATAAATTATATTAAAAGTCACTTTTGAATTAAAATACAGTGTTTTCACTATTCGTTAAAAAACGATCTTTATCAGAAAAATAACCAAAAAAATTACCTAATGTAAAATTTGTTGTACCCATTTTATAGAAGAATTTTATTTGGTCAATAATAATGTATTAATGTGTCTAAAACTATATTTAAAGAGGGTTCTCTATTAAATGGCGGTAAATCGTCCTTTTAATGTATATTATGCTTAAAATTAGATTCATTCATATTTCAAGCCTCAAATATTTTATTGGATAAATGTAAATACATTTAACAATCATGTATAGTAATATTTTAGTTAGTTTAATTCATTCCCTCCAATACAACGGCTAGGAGTTCACAATAATTTAAAATAATAATATTATATTATTAGTTTGCACCGTAAGATTCCAAAGAAACCTCTTGTTGTGTATCGGGTACACTATCGAACATAGAAACCCATTTAATGTAAAATTAATATTTAATTCATATATATTAATAAATATGAAATATTTCTTATTCTTCATTTACCTGGGATGTTACACATAAAGAGACACACCAGATGATATTGGAGTGTTAAATTCATCCATCTTAATACAATTTATTCCTTGAATTTATATAATGCATCATAATTAAAAGATATGGGTACTTATTCATCATAAGATCCTTGGGAACCCACAATTCCTCTTAAATTTTATGATTTTTTACAAAATAACTTTACCACTAGAGTCTCCATATTCCTCAACACTTGTTCTCTAGTGTCCACAATTTAAATAGTATTTTCAATATAACAAAAAACCAGGATCCAATTCTATTACTTCATAGGTGAGGAAATTCTTTGGGTATGTAATATACTTCCTTAATTAAGATATGTTGATCAAATTGTGTAATTTATAAACGCTAGGATTCACCACCCAACGAAAATCCATATCTCCATTTCACTATATAATTTTAATGGTTTTATGTACATGGGGATCAATATCCTTTTCTTATATAACATTACAACACCGTTAAATGGAGGTACTTTTAGAAAAACATGATCTCCCACTTGAAAAACCAAATCCATTCATTGGTTGTTAGAATATATTTTTTTTAAACATTAAGATGCTTCGATATGGCTTTGAATAGTCTTTGCCTTTGAGGTTGTTTCCTCTACAAGTATCACACATTGGAAATTCCATTTTTTATTCTTACATTTATACATTCATTTCTCTACAACCTCATTCTTCTCTTGTTTTCCCTTAATTTCATAATATCTAACAAATTCATTCTATGTATCGATATCACATAATACTATATATTCGTATGAAGGGAAATTTTTGGATAATAGTTCCATTTGGTTGAAAGGTTTTTAACCAAAAAATAATAAATTAATCTAGATCCATGTAATATGTTTATATTCTTTAGAATTACTTTATAAACCTATAAATTTGGTTTCATACTTGTAATTTTTTTTATCCTATATATATCTTAGACTCCTGAAATTCCTCTCCATATCATTTTTCATTTCGTGAGGGAAATATTTCTATAGAGAAATTTCATTAAAATCATTCATTTCTAGTTTTGAAATTTAGTCCTCCAAATTTATGTTTTGAATAAAGAAACACCATTGATTAGAATATCCTAAAAGATGATAAAATTAAATTATAACATTTCCCCTTTTGTTACTTCCCAAAGAGAGTAATATCTTCTCTATGGATCTTATACACTACTCACATATAAATGGGTTTGTAGTCACTTTGAATTATGGAAGTTGTTGTCTCCAGAAGTGGTATAGCATTTGTCCTCCCCATTATGGATAATGATGCTCTATATAGGTAAGTTTATTATTCATAACCTCATTCAGATATCCATGTATAGTTATAAGATACTCAACTCCAGTTTCAGCTCCACCTCCAATATCCTTATCTGTAATAATAGGGAAATCCCTACGTTGGATAAACGTGTTGATACAATTTCCATTATTTCAACTAGATTCCATTTATTCAACATTTTATACACTAAATTAATTTATTAATCATAATGAATAATATTTATCTAGAAAACAACTTGAAATGAATAGAATAATTTAAGCAAAGGTAACCACATAATCATAAAAATGATTTCTCTAGGGACATATTTTATGTTAAATCCGACATAATGGATTGTAAAAAAATATGAATTACTCTTAGAATATACCGTTGGATTGAAAAACCAGGTTTCCCATGAGAACCATTTTGATAAAACATGTTTCTCCATGTAAATATTGCCACACGTTTTTAGAGTGGTTACATCCATATATATCTATGCCCAAATGAAGTCCACTTATATTATACTGAGATGGATTTATTTTTATATGATCCCACATAATATCTATATTATTGAAATTATATGATGTTCTTATATTCTTATCCTCCTTTTCCATCTTAGGGTTTTTCCTTATCCTATTTTTTCAAAATCTTGTTTCCATAGTTACTACTAAAATTTATCAGAAACAAATTATTAAGAACCTAAACTTAGTAACCCTGAGATAGTTCCCTACACTATTAAAATGGTAATATGAATATTTATCGACATCCCAATGGACCAAACAGTTTGGAATCTTTGGAAACCAGATAAATAAATAATTTTACATTGCAACTTGAATGGAAAAAACGTAGAAAATCCATTGGAAACATCCATAAACATCTAGATTATCCCCGAATGTCATTTATAATATTTGTATTAACATCATGGAGAAAAATTAAACATATGAAAGAGGTGAGATCATATTATTAGTAATGGTAAAAAATATAATTGAAGCTATCATAAACAAAAACAATAAGTATTGGTGAATAACTAAAATTGTAACGTCCGGGTTCCGGAAGCAACCCATTGGTGCCCCGTAATCAGTTGGTCACATGGCCTCATGCACATTTGACCGAGTGCCAGAGGCTACTGACTAGCAATAATAGACTTGGGTATAATAGTGGGGAAACTATTCCCTCATTGGCAGAGTAACACAATAGAAGATATACCATTATACAATAGCAAAAAAGAGTAAACATACAACAATGGTAACAGTGGAAGACTGAGATAAAGAAACAGCTATAGAATAAATATATATAAATGATGCATGATACATATATTCCTAAGAAATAATCCAAACAAGTCACATTGCTAAAAAAAATACTAAACCAATGTACAAAGGAAAACAGATTAACTCCTCATCATCATAATCCATAGCTTGGTCCCATGCTATCCAGATCCACAACAATAAATAACTCGAAGATGAAGGGAACTTGCCCTTATCTATACCTATGACAATATAGTCTATTTGGACCCAAAAGAAAGACCCAAACAGGTTGTGAGACAAAATCCTAGTTGGTAACCACCCAAAGATCTCTACCTAACAGTCAGTGAATATATGGCGGGAAAAAGCACAGAAAAAAGTAAACAGGAAAGTACTCAGCAGTAAACAATACACATTCCAAAAATCAAGAAACATCTAATCAAATCAGATAAAACAAACAGGTAACCCTCTGGGAAGTACTCACAACCTATCCCCTTTGTTCATACCTAGAAAAAGCAAGAAAAACTCTGGGAAGAATAAACAGTCTCATCCCTCTGGTTCAGCTAAAGTATAGACTCACTGAGGAAGCAGTCACTGTCAATTCCCCCTATAGTCTCATATCGGTATTGAAGTCATACTTGGGAAGCACTTACATTATATTCCCTATATTGGCCCGCATCTAAGAACTATAGACTCTCTGAGGAAACACTCATCTTCAATTCCCCCATTGGCCTCTCATCGTAAATTATAATGACACTCTGGAGAAGCCCTTACGTCCATTCTCCCTAAGGTCTATTACAATAGGTTCTCAAAGCCTTGTGTAAAAGATCATCAAGAATTGCATCACGTAACATCCAAAGTAGAACTCAAGAGCTACTAATCTAGAATTCTACAGCATAACAACATGTCAAAAAAAAAGAACACTCTATCCTACAACACTAGGCATGAAACTAGAAATATCCTAACAAGAAAAACTAGACCAAACAATCCTAAACAAGAAAAAAATTCATTGTTAATACATCCAAAGAATTTTTATTACCCTATTCTCAAACAATAACCTTTAATCAGGCATACAAGAAATGCAGACAAACAACATGGGAAAAATAGTAAACACACAATACCCCGTTCAAGGGTATTGGTGTAATTTTCACATAATATAGAAAGTCATTCTACACGAAGGCACAAACCACCTACCGTGGAATTAGTAGATCGATATACTTGAACCATGAGGCTTGAATCCCCTTAGAACACTGTTTATCTACGAAAACACATAAAACACTCAAGCCACGATAAAATGGAAAAGAGGAGAAATTGGAAAAAAATACTCAAGAATAAGTGAGAACTCACCGATGCGATTCCAACACAATAAATGTCGTTCTAATCAGAGGTCAGATGGATGTTCGGGATCTCAGAGAGACGTTGTGGTCTTATGGGTTCTCTTGGACGTAGACAACCTAGAAGAAGGTAGTTATATCCCTCAGATGCAACCCAGGTTCCTTTAATGAAAAAAACAAAATACACGGCATATACTATTAGAGTATATGGCATGTACTTGCCTTTTCCGTACTCCACTATAAGCGGGCTCCAAAAACCCTTACACGACCATGTGTGAGTCCCCTACACAACCAGCAAAAGGCCTTCAACGGTAAGGAAGTACACGGAATTTACTCATAAAGTACATGGTTTGTACCTAGAAATTTTTTAGGAATTTCTCTTTTCTCCAAAAAAATGTCCAGAAAGGAAAAATATACCTGAAAATAAGATCTGGGTTCTTACATACTTACCCCCTTAAAACAATTCGTCCCCAAATTTCCATAGAGAGGCATATAAGAAGAATCCTCGATCATCTCCGGCCACTGCGAGCGTACATTATCCTCCCTCTCCCAAGTCTTGTCCTATACTCGCCTGTGCTGCCATACCACCCTTACCAGAGGGACAGACCGATCAAGGATAACCTTAATAATATGATCGAAAATCCAAATAGGATGCTTCTAAAAAGATTCATCCAACTCCATCTAGACTTCCTCAGGTTGGAAAGCATGAGAAAAGTCTGAAAAGTAACTTCAGAGCTGCAAAACATGGAAGCAATCATGCATAGCCCGGTACACCTGAGGTAACTGCATCCGATGAGAAACCATCCCAACTCTCTCCAACACTTCAAACGGCCCTACATACCTCGGTTAAAGCTTACCATATCTCATGATCTTCTTGTGTCCCATCCCCAGTGTGACACATAGGAAAACCTGATCCCGGACCACAAACTCCAGTTGTCGTCTCTGCTGATCAGCATAAGACTTCTGAAGAGACTGTGCAGTAGCCATCCTCTTCCGAATCAACTCTATCTGCTCTGTGGTCTCCTGAAAAAAATGAGGACCCAGTAAAGATGCCTCTCCTACCTCCAGCCAACATATGGGTGATCAGCATGGCCTACCATACAAAGCCTCATAAGGTGCCATCCAAATAGTTTCTAGAAAACTGTAGTTGTAGGAAAACACCACAAGAGGAATATGCTTCACCCAAAAACCTCCAAAATCTAGAATGCATGATCAGAGCATATCCTCAATCACCTGAATCGTACGCTCGGACTGACCATATATCTAGGGATGTTAAGATGTACACAAATGTACATGTGTGAAAAAATCCTTTGGAATCCCCTACTATACCCAAGAAGTAAAACGAGCATCCCTGTCCGAAACAATGGTGTGTGTAACTCCTTGAAAATGTAAAATCTCAAGGATGTAAATCCATCCCGGCTAATCAATACTGATGGTCTCCTTGATTGGAACGAATTGAGAAACCATCATGAGTCTGCCAATGACAACCAAAACTGCGTCATTCCCTCAGGAAGACCGCAACAACCCTCTCACGAAATCCATCGCGATGTCGTTCCACTTCCACTAGAGAATCGGTAACTGCTACAAAACCCCACTGGTCACTGATACTTCACCTTCACCTGAAGAAAAGTGAAACACCTCATGGAGAAACCTGAAACTTTCCTCTTCATAATAGTCCACCAATTCTGAAGGTGTAGGTCATTATACATCTTGGTGATTCCAAGATGAACTTCCCAAACCGAGGAGTGAAAATCCCACATCAGCTCCTCGAGTATGTCTGCTGGAACCCATACATGCCACTAGAAATGCAAGATCAAATCCACACCTATGGGCCATCCAAGAACATGGTCCTCTCCTAACACGAATTCCCATTGGACTAGTCCTTCAGAATCTGATAGCTGCCTCATTCGAACCCGATCATGATGAGTAGAAGTAACAACTATAGAACATTGAAATGTCTACCCTTGTCTGTCATGAACCTCCAGATGAATCTAAAAGAATAGATCCATAAGATAACACTCACTAGTGGCCTCCTAAACTTCCTACATCTTAGTCCTCATACTCAACCCATCAGCCACTATGTCTCCCTTTCCTGGCGTATAGGAAAGTTAAATGTCAAAAGACTGAAAGTACTCAACCCAACTTTGTTGTCTCAAATTCAGATCACACTGAGTGAAGATTTACTTGAGAATCGTGTAGTCAGTGAAAACCACAAAGTACACTCCCAGAAGATAATTCCTCCAACATCATAAGGCATGAACAATAACTGCCAACTCCAGATCATGCGTCGGGTAATTCCTCTTGTGTTGCCTAAACTTTTGAGACTCGTACGCAATGACTCTGTCTCCCTGAATAACCACATCTCTTATCCCGATACTTGATGCATCACAATAAAAAGTGTAGCTCTTTCATGGTTTTGGAAAGACTAGTATCAGTGCTGAAGTCAACCTCCCTTTCATCTCTGAAATGGATGACTCACAAGAATCATACCATATGAAATTCACACCCTTCTAGTCCAGACCCGTTAGTGGTGCTACTAAGCATGAAAATTATCATATGAATCATCTGTAGTTTCCACCCATCCCTAGAAAACTCCGCACCTCAAATAAGTTTTTTGGCTACTCCCAGGAAACTATTGCTCTCACTTTCTCAGGGTCTATAAATAATCCTGTCTCTGAGATAACATGACCCAAGAAGTGAATCTAATCCATCCAAAAGTGGAATTTTGGGAGCATAGAATATAATAGTTTCTCTCTCTTTGTACTCAGAACAATCTCAAGATGTGTGTCATGGTCGTGTCGTGTGCGATAGTACACCAAGATATCGTCCTCTAAAACATGCATGATGGAATCCAATTATTGATGGAACACTCGATTCATGAGTTCCATGAAAATGGTAGGCCTGTTCGTGAGGCCAAATGGCATAACCATATACTCGTATAGACTATACCTACTCAGGAAGGCTGTGAGAGGTGTATTAGATGGCCTAACACACAAATGATGGTAACCAGACCTCATGTAAATCTTCAAGAACACTCAGGATCCTCGAAGATGATCAAAGAGATCATCAATCCTGGTCAAGGGATATCGGTTCTTGAACTTCAACTGGTTCAACTTCCTATAATCCACTCAATGTAAGAGGGTGTTATCTGACTTATTCAGAAACAAGACAGGTGAACCCCAAAAAGAGGTACTGGGTCAGATGAAACCCTTTTCCTACGACTCCTGTTACTGCTTCTTGAGCTCCTGCAACTCAGGTGTAGCCATTATAAAAGGAGGAATGGACACCGGTGATGCTTCTGGAACAAGTGAAATCGAAAATTCAACCTCTCACTCTGGAGGTAGACTTGAAAGTTTCTCTATAAAGACATCTGTGAAATGATCCACCACTGGAGGAAATTATAACTATGAAGTCCCCTGGTCATCTAGATATAAACTAGCAATCTGTTTTGTAACTCCTTCTAACCCATGATGCTCTGGACTCACTCTACTTTCCTGGACATCCCACTCACCCTTATGAATAAAAGATCCAACCTATAGTGATATGAAACATACCCTACGGTGATAAAAGTCAACAACTTCCTAGAAGGGAACTAGACAGTTCATTATGAGAATGAAATCATACCCTTTCATCTCTGGGACAAAGAGATCCCATAAGAAGTGACAACAACCAACCTCTAGAGGAAACTCCATGCACTAATTTACACTAGCTATTCTAGTCCCCAACGGATTTTCTAGCATCACGATATTAGCAGAAGAGATGATACATAGTCCACAACTCTCCATGACAGCAACAAATAAAAATCTATGGGAATCCCCTGTATTGAAAAGAGATAAAGATAAAACTAAGGCACCTATGATCATACCTCGAAATGTAGAAGGTCCAGGATCCTGATCTGGTTGGGTCTACTCCACTGCAAAGATCTGGCCTACTCCACAGCCCTGTGACCCTGCCTGACCACTCTGAGTATATCAACTCTTCCGTCGCTGAATGACTGGTGACTTACCACCACGGCCACGACCTCCACCTTTGCCTAACTAGTAGGAAGAACTCTAGTTCCCAGAATGGTGAGAAACTGGAAGCACTGGTCCCAAATGCGGAGTCATAGAAGAGCCCATGTCCCCAGCTTTCGGTGAGAAGATCTGACAGAAGCGCTAAAGGTGACCCATCTTGCTGCATGATCAGCACTCCACCTAGCCTCTCTGGCCCTGCAACCTCGTATTACCACTCTTCCCACACTGGTAGTATACCACCTAGATACTAGAAGATATGTCTCACCTCCTTAAATTACCACGCGAAGACTCCCTATGGAACTTCCTACTGTCATTAGGAGGAATAGTAACTTTGGAAGCAGAGCCTCCCTGGCTCACAACTCTAGAATCCCTTAGGTTGCACTCAATGATCAGCACCTGATTTACCATAGATGTGACACAAGTCAACTGGAAGTTGTTCACCTAGGAATGGATGTCGTACCTGAGACCATCCTCGAACTTCCTTGCCAGGAATAACCCATCTCTTCCTAAGAAGGGTTTAAAGCGCAGAAGCTTGGTGAATCATGAGGAATACTCTATAACAGAAAAAGTACCCTGCTCCAGAACTATAAACTCCCGGGCTCGGTCTGCCCTCAGGGTCTCTAAATAGAAGTAGTCATAGAAGATGTTATGGAACACCTAACACTCCATAACCTAATGAGGACCCTCCTATGAGATCACATCTCATCACCTCTTGGTGGAGTCCCGTAGCCTATTTGTAGCAAGCTTGACCCTCCTCTCAAGAGGAATTTCCATATGCTAGAATATCGTCAGCATGGATTCTAGTCATGACTCTGCACCCTGAGGTCCTCCTTCCCATGAAAAGGTGGGAGGATGTTGGTGCTAGAAAACCCTCGTGATGTCTTCCATAGACGTGGCAGGAGGCGGAGCTTCCTAAAAGGTCTTTATCATCCTCATTAATCCCTCTATGAACTGATCATCAACTCATGTGTTAGGTATAATGGCTGGTGCCAAGACTGGCACGATGGGAGGATCTGATGGAAGTCCATGATCAACCATATCTGGCGTCTGATCACTGTCTCGAAATAGGCATATAACTGAAGGACATCTCGATGTCATGAATCTTCAAGGTCAAACGCACACCTTAAATCAACATTATCAAGGACTGGAAACTAGGATCATAAGAAGGGAACAAGAGAAGGAAAACATTCACGTTTTACAAAATATGTCAACAAGGCATGTATAAGGACTACACGGCGTGTTCCCTTATGTCATTTACATGGGAATGTACTTCTACAAAACATGTCATGTAACACCCCAAACGGACGGCGTTTTATCCTAAAACACGACATGTACGAGAATCCTATTCCCCTACCTAAGTACTTCTACACGGTTAAGCCACACAACTCTCCAAAGTAAACACTACACGGCGTGTTCAAGGTAGACACGGTGTGTACTCAACAAGACTCACCTGGCCCATGTTGTTAGTGACATAACCTGTATACCTAGGTGACACAACATGACATGTTCCAAACGGACACTGTGTGTACTAATAATTCCCAACTAACTTTGTGGTTATCTACATGGCAGGATACATGGCTGGCACTACACGGCGTGTTCCAGGCGGAAACAGTGTGTATGAGAAAGGATGACACTGACTCGTGTTGTTTGTGACACGGCAGGGTACCTGGGTCATAATACACGACATGTTCAACTTGCCTTTCTCCATCCCATGTCTCCGCTCACATGGTCGGTGACATGGTTATAGAATATAAGGCGTGTACATAAAGTACACGGTGTGTACTCAAGAAAATTTGTTTTATCCCGAACTGAAGAACACATGGCGTGTACTTAACATTACATGGCATGTATTCTGGGTTTTTCTGGATAGTTAGCCTCAAGAAACTACTCCAGAGCCCAGAAAAAACTGAAACGAACTCTGAAAGTGCCATATTCTGATATGTGAGGTCCCATACTCCCCACGAATCAATGTTTCACATCTTTAACATGTTACAAACAAGGTAGAAAAGTCAACGATCCACCAAATTATGGTCCATGAGGGCCCATTACAACTCATGATCCAATTCTTGGCGTTCATTCAAATAAAACCTTACACAATCAATGCTCTAACAAGATGAAAATATTTTTATCAAGGCATCTATCACAACAACATGCGTATTCTACACAACATCTATCACAAAAACATGCAATTACTAATTCATCCTAGATGACATGGCAAGAATGAATGACATGTGATTTCTAGTAGGTACCAATATGATGCATGATATGGAATACCCACATCTCATCGGGTTGCGACATAAATATAACCTCAATAAAATTAATGGTTATAGTACATAATATTTGAATCACCCAACTGTGAAATCAAATCAAATATAAAATTGCAAACGAGAAAAATTTTAATAAATGAGGTAGGTTGGATTTTACCTGTACATGGGTTAGCTACTCCCAGGTACTGATTATTACAAAGTACCCATTCCGTCATATCCCTGGATAATGGCTCCAAATAGAAAGTCAAGGGAAAATAATTCTTTGGATACCACTTTTTAATGTCCCGGCTCTAGAAGCCACTAAGAGGCGCCCCATGACCGGTTGGTCACATGGCCTCAAGTGCATTTACTCGAATGCCAGAGGCTTCTGACTAGCAGTGAGGGCCTTCGGTGTGATATCGGGGAAAGTATGACCTCATTGGTAGAGTAACACAATAGAAGATAAACCAATATACAATAGATGAAAAAGTAAACATCCAACAAAGGTGATAGTGGATGACTGAGAAAAAGAAACAACTGGAGCATACATATATATAAATGATGCATGATACATACATGTCTAAGAAAGTATCCAAAAAAGTCAAAATGAAGAATACAGTACTAAGAAAAAGTAAAAAAGAAAATAGCTAAAGTCACCAGCATCACCATCCATAGCTTGGTCCCATACTCTCTAGATCCACAACAATCAATAACCTGAAGAAGGTGGGAGCTTCCACTTTTCTATACCTACAACTATATAATCTGTTTGGCCTCAAAAGCCTAAACCAAACAGGGTGTGAGTCAAAATCCCAATAGAAAACCACTCGAAGATTTGTGCCTAACAGTTAGTGAATATATGGCAGGTAAAAGTTCAGAAAGCAGTTTATAAAAAATGTACTCAGCAGTAAACAATCCACAGTCCAAAAATCAAGTAATAGATAATCAAAGCAGATAACACAAATAGGTAACCCTATGGGAAGTACTCACAGCCTATCCCCACTGGTCCTACCTGGACGAAGCAAGCAACCCTCTAGGAAGAACACACAGTCTCACCCCTCTGGTTCAGTTAATATATAGACTCTCTTAGGAAGAACTCACCGTCAATTCCCCCTATAGTCTCGTATTGGTACTGAAGGCATTATAGGGAAGCACTTATGTCACATTCCCACTTTGGCCCACGTTAAGGAACTAAAGACTCTATGAGGAAGTACTCAAAATCAATTCGACCTATGGTCTCATATCATTAATTATAAAGACACTATGGATAAGCCCTTACGTCTATTCTCTCTATGGTCTATTATACTTGGATCTCACTACCTAGTGTAAAAAATCAACAAGAATATCATCACGTAAGAACCAAAGTAAACCTGAAGAACTACTTGGCTAGAATTCTACAACATAAATACATGTCAGAAAAAGAACAATATATCCTACAACACTAGGCATGTAACTGGAAATAGCCTAACATGTAAAACTAGACCAAACAGTCATTAACAGGAAAAACATGAATGGGAAATACATCCAAAGAACAAAAAAATTACCCTATTCACAAACAACAACCTATACTCATCCATACAAGCAATTCATGCAAACAATAGGGGAAAAACTATAAACATGCAATACCCTGTTCAAGGGTATTGGTGGAATTTTCACATAACACACTATGAATTCATACAGAAAGGCACAAACCACCTAACATGGCATTAATAGATCAACATACTTGAACCACGAGGCTTGAATCCCCTTATAACTTTGTAGATCTATGAAAATGCATAAAACGCTCAACCCACGATAACTTGGAAAATGGATAAATTGGAAAATAAGACTCAAGCAGAAGAGAGAACTCACTGATGTGATTCAAACTCAATCAATGATGTTCAAATTAGAGGTCAGATGGAGGCTTGGGAGCTTGGAGAGATGTTTTGGACTTATGGGTTCTCTAGGACGAAGAAGACCTAGAGGAAGGTTGTTATGTCTGTTAGACACAACCTCGGTGCATTTAATGAAGAAAACAAAATACACAACATGTAATTTTGGAGTACATGGCGTGCAGTCGCATTTTCCATACTCAGCTTTAAGAGGCCTCCAAACACACTTACACGACCATGTGTAAGTCCCCTAAATGGCCAGCACAAGGCCTTCTATGGAAAGGAAGTACACGATGTTTACTCATAAAGTACATGATGTGTACTTATAAAATTTCCATAAATTCTTCTTTTCTCAAAAAAATGACCAGAATGGGAGAACATACCTGAAAAGAAGATCAATGTTCTTACAAAAACGCATTTCATTAAAACACAATCTAGAGCATTATATGAATGGAAAAATTCTGAATATATAATACCATATAAATATTCACATAAAACATCATCATGGATATTATACAAGTAAAATAATAACATGATTTATAAATTAAGAATATTATAATGAGGGAATACATAATATCAGACATCTGAAACATATATTCATACCATCAGCACATATATATAAAAATTAATGGTAAAGGCCTCAGGAAAACCCAAATTAGTTATGTCTCATAGACATATCTATGCATCGAGGGGATATAACAGGCCCCACCCTTCAATAACAAAGTCCAATAAATTTCTCATATGATTTGGGTGAAACATAATCGACATATACATTAATATTTAAACTATCATATTAAATTTTAATAACATTCCCCAAATAGTAAACATAATCACTAACTATTATGACTAATATGGTTAATGTTATCAAGATAGAACATCCACATCCAACTAATCCTATAAAATTTAATAAAACATAATAGATGATATCATAAAAAATCCCATTTTTGATGATGATTCAACACATGGTCTTGAAATAGATGAAAATACCATAAAAAATCATTGAGGAATGATTGAGATAAATTCCTTTTTTTTCTTTGGAATAAAGAGATTTTTTTGGAAAATAGTTTTTATTATACTAAAATAAGATTGTTGTAACACCCCAATATTTCATAGTACATTATCTATTCAATGTAATTAAATAAATTGTGCTACAGACAACACTAAGTTAAAGCAAACCACGCCTTACTAAATTAGCCGTTCAAAAAGTGGTTATGAATAATATTAACTGAATATCGAATTTTATATACTCCATATATTTTTAAAATCCATATTATGGGTTTCATAGACATTATATAAGATGAAATTCCTTTTTTTCAGATAAATGAAGTATTTTTCAAAAAAAATAAATTTTAACATCTTATAATGGAGATACCTTTTTAAAAACAATATTTGACCCTTTTATATATTCACTTTTATGAAACTAAATTTTTATTTAGAAACGGCACATAAAAATGTTGTTTGTAATTAGTTTTTGGTACTTTTATGATAACTTTCATATTTTGATGAATAGTGAAAATTTCTAAATTTTAATTGAAAATAAATTTTTTAATCAAAAGAATTTATAGAGTTAAATTATTTATTTTAATGGTTTGGAAGTATAATTAGATTATATTTTTTTTCAATTAATAAAATTCAGGTCATTATAAGTAACTTCACATTTAAATTTCACATAAACACATGTCAATCTTTTGATAGTTTTTACTTATAAAAATACCGCCGTTTGGTTTTGACAATAAGAATTAATTTTAAATTAATTAATACAATTTATATGAATTAAATTTGGTAAATTAAAATTCATTTTTGAATTTGGAAGATCAAAAATATCTTTGGGTTATTTTTTGGTATTTTTCTGAAAACTTATAATTTTTTATGAATAGTGAAAAACATTGCGTTATTATTTTGAACAGACTTTTTATTTAAATTATTATTTATTTTATTAAAATTTATTTAATGTCAATATAGATATATAATACCTATATAATTTCAATGTTATTCATTGGAGTAATTTTATAATAAAATTAGATGTATAATATTTTATTGATCGTTTTAACTTCTTTTATCCACCTTGTAGGCACATTTTCAAATTTGCATAATACACAATTTTATCAATTTTGTGAATTGAAAGGAAAAAATCAGAGTTAAATGGTTGAAATCAGTATGTAATATTTGGTTCAACAAGAGGAAAATATTTTTGGGTGAATATAAACTTTTGACTATTATTACCGTGATAAAAAGTAAATAGGGTAATTAAAGGTAAAAATGAAATTATATTTACCCTAAAACATGTCCTAATTTTTTTAGATAAGTGTATTTCAACCGAAACCAACTTTATAAATAAAATATGATCCTTTTGGTACATTGGGAGTAGATTAAGACATTTATTATTATTTTACTTAAAGAAGAGTTAAAAGTGTTAAATTCAATGTTTAATAACATAACCATTTTTAATATAGGGATATACATAAGATAATTTGGCTATAAATATTAATTATAAATATAAAAATATATAATATATTAAGGAATTTAATTTTTTATTATTATACATTAGATAATTTAATTTATTTATGACCCAATGACGAGGTAGTAATTACCACATTAACACATAATAAAAATAATTGATATTATAAATATTAAAATAAGTTTAAATTGAGACTTATGATGCATTAAACTAATTTTATAGGTTAATATGACATTTTAGGGTTCATAATAGCATTTTTCTGAATAAATTAAATTTCTATGACTTCTACAAAAACCAAATACAAAATAGTGTCAAAATTGACATAAATGAATTTTTAAAACCAATAGTATATTATAAAATGATATATTATTACTAAAAATATAAGGTTAGACCAAAAGACATGGATAAGGTAATATATATTAATAATGAACGTCTTGGGGTTATTTTTTCTTTTTATAGAATGTTTATTATCCATTTATTATAGTAATTAATGAATACATGGTAAAAGATAAACAATTTAACTAATAGATGAATAAAGAAGATAAGGTTAGTATTGTTACCTAAACCTATCTATAACTTATTTAATGAGATTATTTCATCCTATCCCCACATTATCCTCGAATTATATTATTTTAGAGAAATTAGATACCAAATATGATTGTATAATAAATAAATATTATATGTTTTCCTAAAGTTAGCATCACCTCTCTTATAAAAGGGTATGGCCCCTTCTCCCAAAATCACAGCTCCAAACCTATTTTTCATGGCCATAATCTGCTCCAATATCCTCTCAAAAACCCTCACATCATCATATAGTCCTTACTTATATCTGATTCTTATCTATGGACCCCTTTTGATCAAATAAAAAGGAAGCACCCAAAGAAGAGGTAATAATTTCATCACCTCTTTGAAATTTCTTTTCTTCTTCCACTTTCACTTTATTTTATATTTACATACCTAAATAAAAACTCTAGTACCTTCTACTTAAAAGTATTTTATTATAAATATGGTACAAACATACTCATTATTCTATCAATCCTATGAATGATAATGTCACCATGCGTGCGTACGTACGATATACCATCTCCACATCGTGGGGTAATTTTTTATTCAACACTATGTTATTTTGATGGATATAATGATGATTAATATTTTAATTAATAATGAAAATAACTTTTTAATTTACCTATAAAATTAATATACCATCCAATTCCACACCTTTTAATCATTATGAAAATGATATCATCACTCGTGTGTACGTACGGCTTACCGTCACCACGAATCGATGAGATTCATTTCAATGTTCACCATTCAATAATGATTATAAAAATATATATTATTAATATGTATGTAAAATATGACATAATTATTCTACTATATATATATATGTACATACATATATCTTTTTCAATTACTTCCGTTCAATACGATATGAAAACAGAAATAATGTCTAGGCATACTCACGGCGTACCGTCTCCGTAAACGGTGTTTTCTATTTAATATATCTATATATTATACATATATATATTCTAAATATATATATTATATATATAAATATATCATGTTTTATATTATGTAATTATTTAAATCAATATCTAAATGATATGATCAATAATAACAAGTTGAAACACAAACGATAAAGAAAGTGATTATTACCCAAAATATTAATTTATCATGGAAATAATTATTAAATGGGTAGTATAAAGTAATAAATGAATCATATATGATATACTATATATGAATATGGTTTTAGTATAATTTAATTATATACTCTGGTCATTATACATGAGGTTAAATGTATCCTCGACTAAAGGAATGTGTCATGTAAGGGTTAATTCCGTATTCTCATTATTTTCTGAGATTGTTATTGTGTAAGAATTTACTAGGACATTTTTATTATCCATGTCCATGTTTATAAAAATGTTTCACAAATGAATATATTAAGGTACTGTTGAAGATAATATTTTTCATGATCAGAATTTTAAATTTTGTAATGATTTATTTTTCAAAATTATTTTAAATTAATGTCCATGTATTAAAAATGATTTTATGGATATATTTATATGGACATGATTATTTTAAAATGTTAATTACATTAAAAGATTTCAATGTGGTATGGGACACATTTATTAAAAAATCTCTTTTAAATGACTTCCATTATATATGTCTGAATTTTAAATGATTTCACCAAAATTGATATTTTCGTGAAAGAGTTTTACTGATCATTTTCAACAATGTAAAAATACTTTACCAGATATTATTCTTGATTGAGGTTGATTTATTATCATATAATCATCCATATTTTATTGAATTAGTTATGATATGTTTGAATGTGGATGTGTTATTTTTATAGCATTCATGTTTTATGGTTAAATTACTTAAATTTTGTATGCTATTTTAATACGAATGTTTATGTTATATTTCATCATTTTCATATGAGGAATGAATTGGACATAGTAAGTGATAGGTAGAGCCCTCTGTATCTCTTCAATGAATCAGTATGTCTCATGAGACAAACTAGTGTGTTGGAATAAGTCATTGAAAATAAATTATTTGTAGTATCGGTAAGTGGCCTTTACTATGTGGAAATGATATTCGATGTTAGGCATTCCCTCATTATGAAATTAATTATTACATGTGACTATTATACTAGTAGAATATCCATGTGCATGTTTTTATGATAATGTTTTATTTATATTCTCCATATTATGTTCATATTTTTTTTTAAAAGACTGTTATTTATTACACATAATTCCTTAAAAGTTTATAGCTTCCGCTAAATTATTTACCCTTACTGAGAATCTGAGCTCACCTCATTATTATGATTTGTTTTCCCAGGATTCCAAGAAGTATACTATTATAGATATGGAGGGATAATCTAGAGGAATAATAGCATTCTCAAGGGATTATTTATGTTGTGTTTTATGTTTGAATGTGTAATGTAAATTTCATTTTTGTAATCAATTTTCCAAGACTACTAAACTGATCAGTCCTTCGGGACATGACTCACTGTAATCATGAAAATGTAATAAAATAAAGCACCAGCTCTGAGCTTTGGGGGTTGTGGAGTTACGGTTGGTATCATGGGATGTTTAGTACAAATCGTAGAAACATGATTTAGGAAAATATTATTAGATAACATTTCTCTAAGATAGAAATTGAGGATTAGTATAGAAGAACATCCTAGAATTTTGGTAATGTACATATTTTTTGTATTTTTTAAGAAATACATCCCTTTCTGGATACGAGGAGGTAGTGGTGGCTCTAGAAGAGATGTACCTAGGAGTGAATACTATGACAAGGAGTTTTGGGGGTGTCATAGGGTATCCAGGTACATGATAACAGGCCTTGCTGTACTCTTTGTTACGACAATCCCAAAGGATATGCGTAGGAAAATTCTTATTTTCTTTACAAGACATTATGAAGGATTTAAGA
The DNA here is from genome assembly GCA_963277665.1 of Viscum album. NCBI lineage: Eukaryota > Viridiplantae > Streptophyta > Magnoliopsida > Santalales > Viscaceae > Viscum > Viscum album. The sequence goes on from OY728127.1 coordinate 1,703,034,244, forward strand.
GTAAATACTTCCTCACAATTTTTTATTATTATAGATTATATTCATAATCTATTCAATTTTCATTTGGTGTTTTGAAAGTTTGTAATTATGAATTTCGATTCAAAAACAAACACAGTGTGTGCCATTTTATACAAATGGCACCCAATTGAAGGAATGCGAATTCCAACAATACACTTGATCCAAAGAGTAAGAAGGATCATTTCAATCATGGTATTAAAAAAACATTTAGAAGGTAAATAGTCTCCCATGTATTATATTCATATAAATAAATAGTATCTTATGTTAATAATATTATTAAATAATTCTCTGAGTCCTGTGGCATTGAAGGGAAGTTAAAGAAGAAAAGGATAGTAGAGAGAAAAAGGGATAAAGGGAAGTGGGGAAATAAGGATTTACCCATATGTGATTACTCTGGAAATAATCAAATTGGTAAATGGTTTAAGGGAATGGGAGTTTGTTATATGTGTAGAGAAAAAGGACACCATGCATGTGATTTCAATGGTTTGAAAAATGTTTCAAATGTATAATGATTCATCTATAAGGAGTTGGGACACTACAAGAATCAATATCCAAATCATCAATGTATTCCCCAAATGATTCAATTGTATAATAATAAAGTTATGATACTACCACAAATGTAGAGGAATGACTAGTGTTGTTATGTTATTATTAAAAAATTATTTAATTTGTTTGTGATATCAATGATATACTGGTTATATGAATTATTAAAATAAATAAGGATTGTACTGAAGTAATATCTCATTAGGGATATGAGATTGTCTGGCTCTATGAAAAGTGACTCAATAGAAAAGTAATCTTTTTAAAAAATACATGGTTGAAGGAAAGATAAAACTTAAAATGTTTATGATACTGAGGTAGTGATTTTGGAATAATATATGATAGACTTGGATAAATTATATTCGATATTCTTGGCTACTCTGAAACTAATTAATTGTATCTTTATTCCATTATTGTTGGAGTTTAAAAATTTTGGGATATAAGGAGTATATCCAGTGTACTATAATGAATAAGGGAGAATGAATGTAATCCATAAGTTTTATGGTAATTCAAGGTGTTATTGTGTTTTAAAATAATATATGGTAAAGGTATTCAGTAGTTATTTCATTGCAAAAAAATCATCATTTTCTTTACCATCCTTATAAATTTTAGACTATGAGTCTGGATAGAAGTATTTTGGATAAGTCCAATGGTTGGAATGGATTTATATGGACATTGGATAATATTTTTAAGGTTAAATAATTTCGTAAGATTATTTTTGGTTTGTTATAAAAAGGACAACCCATAGGTTGGGCGATAACCCATCGTGTGTGGCAAGGCCGCGTGACTTGAACCCACAACCGTAGGGCTTCAAAGCTGCATCACCTACCACTGCCCTACATGACATTATGGTTTTTATAATATAGAATTTTAAATATTCTATCCATTTAATTATTAATTCATTATTTTTGGAACCCTGTATGATTATGATTAATAGAATATTTTTGAATTCTATTACTGTTTGGAACGATATATGAGTTTGTGGTAAGAATTAGTTGAAGGATGAAACTGTACTTGTCATGTATATTTTTTTCCTATTATTCTATGAATAAATTAATTCTTAAACATTAGGGAAGGTATCATAATACCAAAAATCTATTATCCTAATACATTATGTTTTGTTGAACTGATGATATTTTAAATCATCATTTATTGATGGCTTTGAGGCCCTTAATTTTGCACATGTTTAGGATTGATGAACTCAATCACTCCCTATATATATTTGTTTTTTTATCCAATTATATGTGTCTAATTTCAACCAATGTTTTCCAAATCAGGGTCATAATTTGGTGGTGACATTTTCATTTCCCTTTCCCACTTATTAAGTCTAAATTTTATTAACCCCATTTTCTCTATTGGTTTTCCGCAAAGGTATCTGTCTATTTTTAACCATTTATTTTCTATTAAAATTTTCAAATTGAATGGAAGAAATTTCTTGAAATATGTGAGAATGTAACACCCCATTATTTCATAGTATGTTATCTCTTCAATGAAAATCAATAGCTTGCACTACACGTAACACTGACTTCTAGCGCACCATGACTAACCAAACTAGCTCATCAGAAAGTGGTTTTGAATAGTATTAACCAAATTTTGAGTTTTATATACTGGATATAATTTTAGAATCCATATTATGTGTTTCCTAGACATAATTTAAGAAAAAATTCATTGTTTTCAGATAAAAGAATTATTTTTATAAAAATGCAATTTTATCACCTTTTAATGGGGAACCCTTCTTAAAACATATATTTAACACTTTTACATATTCAATTTAATGGAATTAAATTCTTCTATAGAAGTAGGGCATAAATATTTAGTTTGGATATATTTTTTCTAATTTTCATATAACATTCATATTTTGATGAATATTGAAAAATACTATATTTTAATTGAAAACAACATTCTTAATAGAAATAATTTGTAGTGTTAAAATTATGAATTTTAATGGGTTGGAAGTATAATTAGACCATATTTCTGTCATTAAATACAATATAAGTCATTATAAGTAAATTCACTATTCAAATTGACATAAACACATGTCAATATTTTGATAGTTTTAACTTTTTAAAAACTCGTTTTTTGTTATTGACAACGGGAATTAATTTTAAATTATTTAACAAAACTGATTTCTTTTGATTTTTGTATAATTGAATTCATTTTTAAAATCAGAATATCAAATTTATCTTAGTGTCGAGTTTTGGTATTTTTTGAAAACATTCAATTTTTTTTGAACAGTGAAAAACACTACATTATTGTTTAAAACCATATGTTTATTTGAATAATTATTTATTTTCTTTAAATTTATTTTAAAGAAAAATAGATTTATAATACCTATATAATTTCAATGTAATTCATTGGAGTCATTTTATAATAAAATTATATCTATAAAATAATATTAATCTTTTTAACGACTTTTACCCAACTTCATGGCACATTTACAAATTTCTATAAAACATAATTTTACTGCTTCAGTAAATTGAATTTAAAAACCAGAGAGACACAGTTGACATCAGTATGTAAAATTTGTCTCAATAAGATGAATATAATATCTGGTAAATAGTAATTTTTGACTTTTATTTACTATAGTTAAAAGTAAATATTGTAATTAAAGGTAAAAAGATATTATAATTAACTTAACACATGTCATAATTATATTGTATAAGTTTATTCAGACAAAAAAACCCTAGGAATAAAATATGATCCTTTTGGTCCACATGGATTAGATTAGGACATTTATTATTATCTTACTTAAAAATTTGTTAAATTAAAAGTTTAATAAATAATTTTTTTTAATATGGTGTTATGCATAAGATCATTTCGACTATAAATATTCATTAGAAATATAAAAGGATTTAATATATCATTTTATTTTATTTATATTTTTTAAAATTTAAATAATTAAATTTATTTATGACATAATGATGATGTAGTAATTACCATATTAATGCAAGATTAAAATAATTGATATTATAAATATTAAAATAATTGTAAATTGAAATTTATGAAGGATTAAAATAATTTTACGGGATAATAAGAAATTTTTGGGTGGATTCAGTTAGTATTTTTCAAATAAATAATTTTTTTATGACTTTAACAAAAACTAAATACAAAATATTTTCAAAATTGACATAAATGCATTTTTAAAACAAATACTATATTTTTAAATTATATAATATTCCAAAAAAATATATGGTTCGGTAAATGGACTTATGTAAGGTTATATATATCAATAATGAACCACATGGGGTTCTCATGGATTTTTATAGTATGTTTATTAACAATTTATTATAATAATACAAGAATAAATGGTAAAAGTTAAACTATTTAACTAAGAGTTAAATCTAAAAGATAAGGTTATTATGGGGGAATAAAACTATCTATAACCTATTCTTTGAGGTTTTTTATACCTATAACATCCTTATCCTTGAATTAAATAATTTTGGAGTGATTAAAAACCGAATATGATTGTATAATAAAATAATATTTTGAGGTCTTTTTAAAATGACCCTCACCTCTCTTATAAAATGTACATCCCCTTTAGTCAAAATCACACCTCCAAATCCATTTCACTCAGCCAAACCACAGTAAAATACCCTCAAAACTACCATAAATTCATCATAGAGGCCTTAATTTTATCAAATTTAACCTAAAGTCCCCTACTTATCAAATCTAAAGGAAGCACCCAAAGAAGAGATAATAATTTCATCACCTATTTGAAAGTTCTTTTCTTCTCCCAATTTATCATTATTTATTATTTCCATACCAAAATAATAACTCCTTCACCTTCCACATACTCTGATGTTTTTATAAATATGGTTCAACCATACTCATTATTCTCTCCATCCTATGAATGATAATGTCACCATGTGTGCGTATGTACGACTTACCATCTCTACGTTGTTGTGTAATTTGTTATTCAACACTATGTTATTTAGATAGATATACTTCTGAGTAATATGTATATAAATAATGAAAATAACATTCTAATTTATCTGTAAAATTAATATACCATCTAATTCGACACCTTTCTATCTTTAATGAAATGATATCGTTGCTCGTGTGTACATAAGACTTACCATCACCGTGACGCGATGAGATTAATTTCCATTTTCACCATTCCATGATTATTATAAAATATATATTATTAATAATTATGTAATATATAAAAAATAATGATACTGGAGAGAGATATATATATATATATATAGGTACTTACATATATCTAATTCACTTACTTCCGTTCAATACGATATGAAAACAGAATCAACGTTTATGCGTACGTACGTCCACCCGTCTTTATAAACGATGTTTTCAATATCATATATCTATATATTATACATATTTATAATATAAATTAATTTTATATATAAATCATGTTTTATATTCTGGATGTATTTAAAACATGATCTAAATGATACGATCAAGAATAACAAGATAAAACAAGTACTATAAAGAAAGCAATTTTTACCTGAAATGTTAATTTAATATTGAAATCATTGTTAAATGGGTAGTATAAAGTCATAAATGAATCATTTATGAGATAATAAATATGAATATGGTTATGGTATAATTTAATAACAAACTAATATCATTATAAAAGCGGTTAAATGTACCCTCAACCAAAGGAAAGTGCAAGATATTTGTTAATTCCTCAATCTAATTATTACCCGATATTATTTATGTGTAAGTATTTACTGGGGAATTTTTATCATCCATTTACATGTTTCATAAAAAAGTTTAAAAAAATAATATTATAAGGTTGTTTTGAAGTGACTCTTTATCAATATCATCATTTAAATTTTTTGAATGATTTATTTTTGTAAATCATTTTTATTAATGTTCATGTAATAAAAATGATTTTAGGGATTTATTTATAAATAAAAAATTGTTTAAAAATGAAAATTCCTTTCAAAAGTTTCAAAGTGGTATGGGAAACATGGATTAAAGAAATATTTTTAATTGAATTATTTTATAAATGTTTTACTCTTAAATGATTTCACCAACATAGATATTTCTCTCAAAGAGTTTTACTAATCATTTTATACAATGTCAACATCCCTTACTAGATATTATTCTTGATTGAGTTTGATTTATTATAAAACAATCTAACATATTATATTTAATGAGTTATTATATGTTTGACTGTGGATATTTTATTTTAAAACCATTCATGTTTTATGGTGAAATTATTGACATTTCATATGACAGTTTTAATGAGAAAGTGTATGTTATGTTTCAACATTTTCATATGAGGAATGAATTGGACTTAGTAAGTGACTTGTGGAGCCCTCTATAGCTCATCGAAGAATTAGTGGGTCTAATGAGACAAAATACTGTCATCACACAAGGCTTTGACAAAATTTTATTGGTAGTTTTGGCATGAGGCCTTGACTATGTGGTGAGGATGTCCAGCGTTAGACATTCCCTCAATATGAAATTAATTGTTACATGTGATTATATGAAAAGTAGAATATCCATGTGCATGATTATAGTGTAATGTTTGGTTTATTTTTACCATATTCTGTTAATGTTTATTTTTAAAATTTTGTGGTATTTATTACACATCTTGTGTTAATTTTTTATATATTTCGCTAAATTATTTAACCTAACTGAGCATATGAGATCACCCATTTCTTATGTTTTGTTTTCCTAGGATTATAAGATGTGTATTATGTTTGATAGGTAGGGTAAACGAGGGGAATAAAGGATTTATCAATGGATTATTTATGTTGTGTTTTATGTCTTAATGTTTAATAGAACATTCATGTTTGTAAAGTATTTTCCAATTATACTAAACTGATCAGTCCTTCATGATTTGATTCCTTGTAATCATGCCAATGTATTAAAATAATGTACCGGCTATGTGCTTCTAGGGTCAAGGCGTTACAATTATAAAATTTATATCCCATTAAATAAAAGGTATAGATAAATAAGTTTAATTTTATGAATAAATTTTTTCAATTGGAGTGAAATAATTTAATAATATAATTTATGAAACCTTAGGAATGAGCCTATTAAGTGTAGTTTGAGGGAAAATAATAAATAGTCAGTTAAAAAGAGAAAAAGGTATAATTTTTTTACAAACCCTGAAATGAGAAATGATATTTAATCTTGATAAAATGAGTTATTTTTTAAAAAAATAAATTTTAATTAGAACATTTCATTTATTGAACTTGTAAATGGGTAAAATAAACTCGAAAGTTCCCTTAAATAGTTATTTCACTTCAGAAAGAATACAGAATGTAACCTCAAAAAATAATATATTTCCCATTAGATAAAGATGAATTGGTCTATATATATGAGTCAAGAACATATAGAAATAATTTTTAAAATTTATATAAAATATAAAATTAATTAAATTAGGGGTAATGGAGAGAAAGCATAACCTGAATGAAAAAAGGGTGATTTTGGTAGAATCCATTAATACATTGAAAACAATATAACTATATCCGCCATAAATTTGTTGATCATAAAATGAATCATTTAATACCATCAATATAAATATATTCATGATATGATACATCAATTGGAGGTACACATACACCGTATAGAAGAAATAATGGTGAATAAGAAATATCTCAGCGAAACAGAAGTGAGATGAGAAAAACCCTTATGATATATAATAAACCATTATGCACTTGTACATAACTCCATGGATAATGAAATTAGATTAATTAATAATTTAATTCATACCATTTTAAAAATTTATTTGATTGAGTATAATTTGACTAGGATTAGTTATGGCCATTTCGATGATTTCCAATATAAAATTTTGTCTTTCAAATGTGTTGGTACCCTTGGTTTTCACCAATGGTTCACTTGTATTAATGTACAAAAGATCATGTCAAATAGGATTAGATATCAAAACTTATGTTATATGTTATTAATGAAAATATAGAAGATTAAATGGTTATATAATTAATTTTTTTGGGTGATGGTGAATCATAAGTTAAAACGTTATTGATAATCATTTTGATTATTTTTGAGGTTATAGATCATCACAAACAAGAACTATTACAAAAGGCCATTAAATCAAAATTAATAGTCTATAATGAATATATAAAAGCACTGATATGGTGAGAAATGTAAAATGACCAAGACATTTTTCATAAATAAATATGCAGTGATAAAGGGGACATTTATCTGTGCTTTATAAAGTTCCGCTAATAGAATAATTTATCATCACTATTTAAGCATAGATAGATGCATTCTTTAAAACCACTTTTTGAAGCAATGATAATTTCATTCTTTATATGATATTTTAAAAGCATTAATAACAATGTGATTTATCAGAACATTCAAAATCGCTTATAAAATCCCATACTATAGTATATAGTAACAAAACACTATAACAACATTATAATGTGATTTTACAGCACACGGTAGCACCAAAAGAAACAAAAGCACCAGAAACACAATATATAGCAATAGAAACATGTCCTAATACATAATTAAAATTAAATGAAATTTAAAACACAAATACAGGAAAAAAACTCTTTTATAGGAATTCAAAATATTTCTTTATAATATTACATAAATTTGATTTATTACATACAATAAAAACCAATCCTAACTATCTATGTCTCCATGATTTCCATTGATATTCTTTGTAGAACTACAAAAACTACATGAACATCTTCAAATAAACAACCTAAAAGAGAATAAAAGAATACACATATATAAAAAAAGTATTATTTATGTAATAAAGAGAATGAATAAATTTATCATAAATATGAAACAGTACATTAATTATTTGGATAATAATTTTACAATCAAAACATCAGGATTACCTCTATGAGTGAGTATAGATAGCATCGTTTCTCTTTCTGAAAAGGCTTTGGAGGTAACATGAATGAAATTGATAAATTATCCACTATAGGGGTGAAAAGGTTTTAAGAGAGAAGAAGTATGAAAGTTAGAAAGATCACCCCTACACACAAAAATTATGAAACCATTATAAGAAAACAATTATAATGTGTCTAATTCTATAAATAAATAAATTAATCATAAATATGAAATAATACATTAATTCAAATTTATAACTATTTTACTGTGTAAACATCAATATTACATGTATGATTGATAAGAGGACACATATTTTATCTTCGGGAAAATGGTGTGGAGGAAACATGAAAAAAAGTGATAAATTAACCAAAACAGGATTAAAATATTTTATGGGAGAATGAGCATGAAAGTTGGACCGAGCACCCCAACTAGAAAAAAATAATCGACCAATATAAGAATATAATAATTATGTCATTAATACTAAAATAAAATGAATTAAAAAACATGAAACAATAAATTAATTCTATATAAAATAATTTTATTGTGAAAACATCATGATTACCTCTATGATTGACCATAGGCAGAGCCGTTTCTCTTCTTATAAAAGAAGTGGAGGTAACTAGAAAAAGAGTGATAAATGAACCATCGCATTGGTAAAATTAGTTTAAGGGAGGAAGAGCCTTGAATTTTTATAGAGAACCACAACTCGAACAATATAATGAACCTATATAAGAAAACAATTATTATGCGTTTAATAATAAAAATATATGAATTAAATATAAATATGAAACACCACATTAATTTTATGGAGAATGATTTTATTATGGAAAATCAAGATTCCATAACACTGCACAATCCAGTTACCTAGTTACATAGGATTCAATTTTATTTTTCCTCCATCATGTTTCACATTCACGTGTTACTGACACATCACATTTACACACCCAATCCATTCAAAACAAAGTTCATATAGTGCGACACTACATGCACACCCATACACCATTGGAAAATATAGACACACAAAATCATTTCACAAACATGACTCACACTTATTATGTATGTTAATAATTCATTTAAAAATGCTTTCCAAATAATCCCTAGAGGCACTAAGAGGCATTAAATAAAAAAAACACCGATATTCACCTAAAAATTCTACTTTTAAAATCAAACACACAACATAACAACATCGAACATAATTTGTATCACATATATAATTTTAAAAAATATATTAACTAATTTAAAATAACTCTTCCAATTAAAAAAAGAAGAGTTTACACAAATTTTCAACCACTTCCCATAGAAGTAACTTTTATAAAAAAATTTACACAACCTGAAATCATATTAAAAAAATGTGATTCATCCTTTATATTATTTTACAATTCTCATTAAAAAATGTACCACATGTTAAACCTGGTAAATTATGTCAATTTCATTTAAGATCATTAGTACAGACCTATCATCATTTATGTACCGTCGAAAACATTATTTTCTCCTTTAAAACAACCCAAAAAACCCTTCCACAGAACACTACACTAAAAAACACACACACAACATAGCCATTTTCTGTTACGAAACCCAAACCCAACTCAATGCACACAAAACCCTTATAAAATCCATTTTTCATCACACATATCATTTAATAAACCATTTCAATATCCCTAATTTAATTTCTAAAATAATTATTCATTATTTAGACACTTCAAAACTCATACTCAAAAGCACAAAAAAAGTAAAACATGTCCAAAATGATTCATTTCTGATCTGAAGAACTTTTCAACACACACACATCATAAGCACCCACAAAAACACATTTCACACTACTCAGGGAAATAATAGAACACATCACAACTTTTTTTAAAAAAAATCCTATATGGAAACATAAACATTATCTTCAGAATATTTATTTTCAACACAAATTCATGTCAAAATATTAAAAAATATTTTTTAATCACCTAAATGAACTATAGAGAATGTGAAAATTAATTGGGTTATCAAATTAAATTATGTTTAATTGTTTGGGCATTGAACCACCTACGTCAGGCAGAGAAATTTATGGAATTATCTGAGAAATACCATCCATATAGAAACCCCAATTGAAAACTAGTTTTTAGAAGAGATGTTCGTGAAGTTAGATCCCCAAAAATAGTCAATGTGTGGGATTCAAGATTCAATTTGCGAAGGAGTAATTCTAGAAATGGGTGGATTCCAAAAAAATCTCTAGATATCTCGACATGTTCTCAAGTAAATATGGGTTTTAAAATATATTAGGACACTTTTATCAGTTCTAACAAATAAGCGCTGAAAAATAGAACATTTATCAGCACTTATAACATATGCGTTGATAAAAGGACAATTTATGAAGTACTTTTTAGTGCTAATATAGTCATATCATTATCAATGCTAAAAATCATTGATAAAACTAATATTTAACGGAGCTAAAATTAGAGAACTGATGAATCCTCATCTGTAACAACATAGAAAAAGAGTTGACAAAGAAACTTCTATTAGTTCTTATTACTGAACCACTATTAATGGATATATAATTATAAATATAAATAAAAAATTATAAAAAATTATACACACTTAATATATATAGAGTAAATATATTACTTTTTAAAAAATTTAATTGTAATTTAATAATTATTTATTTCTAATTATAGAATCATTTTTTTAAAAATATTATTAATATAATAATATATATTTATATAATTAGACATATATATTTATTAAATAAATATAATTGAAAATATAATAAATATATTCATTGTTTAAATATATTTATTATAAATTTAATAATTATTTAAATATACATAATTATTTATTTTTAATTTTATAAAAACCTAAGAAAAAATATTTATTATTTATAATTATAAATATATAATTTTATAAATATAGTAATAGTACATTTATAAATATTTTTAATTTTAATTTTTTTTCAAATATATTTTTGACATTATTAATGATTATATCCCTTAATGTGCATGAATATATATTAAAATTTAGTGAAATTTAATAAATTAAGAATATGTATTCTTTAATAATATTTAAAAAATGGACAAGGTTGATGTCTGTGCATTGTATATAAAAATGAATTAATTACGTATATGTGAAATCCATATAACACACATTTTATATTTTTTAAATAGAAAAATCAGACGACATAAAATAATATGTCAAGTAATATGTTATTATAATCAATTTTCTTAATTCCTGTTAATTTTTTATTATAAAGAATTATTCAATAAACACTTCACTATTTAATTTAAAGCTCGTTAATATTTTTTAATATATAAATCAATTTTATATATGTTAATATATATCCTCATACATAATATATAAAATTTAATATAATTAATTATCATAATTATCAAAATACTAAAATGTTTCATAATTAATAATGTATAATCAATCTATTCATTATAATCAATAATCAATTATTTATAAAAATTTGAAATATTATTTAATGAGAAATTTTTTTATTGTTAATTTATATAATTTTGTCATTTTATTTATATATATATTAAACAGAATGAAAAATAAAGCAATGATAAAGGATACCCTTTATCATTGCTGAAATTAAATCCCTGATAATGGATACCATATATCAGTGAAAAAAATAAAACACTAATAAAGGATACCATATATCATTGCTAAAAATAATGTGCTTTAAAAGAATAGCATTATCATTTCAAAAAAAGAAATGATAAAGTTTTCCTTTATCATTGCTAAAAAATATTAGCTGATAAAATTTAAAATTTATCGTAGCATTATCATGCACTTATAAATTTTCCATTTATCAGTGTTTTGTTATAACACTGATAAAAAAAGTGCTATTAAAGGCATGTTTTGTAGTACTGTAGTTTTGTTTCATTACATAATATAATGTATATGTAATGGTTTCATAATAATATATAAGATGTAATACATTTATTATAATATAGATTATCAATAAATTGGTTCTATGACAATCTTTGAATGTGGTAATTAAAAATGGAAATGAATCATCCATTATGACGACAAATCAGCACATCACAGATAAAAATTTCATTTTTAGAAAAGAAGAAATAAGAGAATATGATTGATGATGGATATTCTATTAACATAATTAAATTATAGTATATATAATATACTGTTGTTATAATTCATGTTTTAATAGAGTAGGTGAGTAATTGATAAGAAAAGAAATGAAATTGAGAAGAAAAAAAAGAAAAAAGAAAATGGATTTTACCTCTTGAATTTAATCTCCTTTAGAATATCCTTAAGGGGATTTAGATTAGTCATCTTGTGGAATAATTGCTCATAAACGTGTGGAAGAGAATATGGTAGTGTATTTTCTAGTAATTGGAAATTATTCCTTTAATAAGAGGTGTGCAGAGAAGAGGTGGTGATAATAGGTTTTTATAGCGGATGATAGGGTTGTTTTCTCATTATTTTATTCAATAGTTTATTATTTTGGATAAGTAATTTAAATTGTTTGAGAATAATCACTAAATATATTAAATTCATGAAGTCTAGTTCATGATTAAGGGGATTTATCAACCATAAATCATCCACGACTCAATAATACATGCCATTAACCTATAACCTTAATTATTGTATTTCACTATTCACCAATCATTCAATAAATTTAGAAAAAATCCAAAATGTAACCTTAATAATTATTATAAATTTAGAATTCAAAAATTATCCCTATTTATTGAAAATAGTTTTCTAAATATTATAATGTTAATTATTAATTAAATCAATAATTTACTTGAAAATCCCAAATTTAAAATTATAAATGATTTTATAAAACTAAAAAAAATTGATTAAGTTGTAAAAAAATTATATTATAATGATCCGACAATTAAATATTAATTTTTGAATCTTTTTTATGATAATTAATATTATTTTATAAAATTATATTAATCATAAAATTGAAAATAAACATTTATGTTTAAAATGAATATCAACACATAATTAATAATTTCTAAATAATGTATTCACAGGTACTATGATATAGTTATATCATAGTACCATTTATAAGATGCCTATTTTCATTATACTTTAATAGGAAATGTTACTATTTTGTTGTTCTTATAAATATTTCTAACGGTCACATTACTATTCCAATCGTCATATTTAATTTCTTATCAATTTTTAAAACTCATTATTAGTTGAAGAATAAACAACTGAAGATTCAAAATTTTAAAAAATAAAAATCATAATATCTTAATGTGTTACAAATAGAATAAATTAAAATTATATTTTTGTATCTTATGATCTGTTAGTTGTTAAGTAATTATAAATTCACCATCATTTCATTGATTATGATATGAATTGGTAACTGATCTAGGAACAAAAAATGTGTGTGATGTTTCTTATGAATTGGAATGAAATCATGATAATGTATCATTTCATTAACATTATTCAACATTAGGGAAATGATATTAAAAATAAATTTTCACTTGTTATATTTTTTTATGATATCAATGAAAATTTTAAAATCTCTTTGATTTATGTTTTTTTTCATTAGCCTTATCTCAATCACCAACTTTCATGTAATCAATGATCTCAACCTCCTTATATAATTATTTATGATTTTCTTCTATATCCAAAACACCAATTCCCACTTATGTTCTTCAATGTAGGAACCAAGGTATGAGTCAAATTAGGTAACCATTATGTTTGAAGATTTCTTTTTTAATGGATGTTTTAATATTAATATGTATGATGAGGGTTTCTATGATATATTTTTCAAATGTTAAAATTTTATCCACATAGATGAATTTTGATGGTGATATTTTTTAGAGGGGGTTGAATGTAACACACAATGATTTTGTGAAATTATTATTTCTTTAATATTTATGAACATTTCTATATTTTTTGTTATAAGAAACAATAATTTTATCAGAGTAACAATTAGTAGCATAATTTTCATGATTTGATAACAACACTATGTTTGGCTTGGATTACAAACAATACATAGATTAACATGCATTACACATAACACATTGTCTAGATAAAATATCTGATACATGTAAAATATTAATATTTATTATGATATTTATTATCTAGCCCATATAATATTAGGTATGAATTGGAATAAATAAATTATTAAATTATGGTTTACAAATTTATTTATAAAAAAATCATTGGTTACCAATTAATTTTAAATGAAAATAAAAACCTTTTGAAAATAAAAAGAAATATTTCTATAAAATAATATGTTCTCCCTATACAAGTGGGAATTATGAAAATAAATTTACAAAATATCTTTTTGTGAAATATTTTATTGAAATTTATAGATCATATATTCAACCAAAATTTTAACATTCATATTATGTGTTTTCTATTAAATAAATAAAAATAAATCAAAATTTACACATATAAAGTGTATTTTAATAAAATTGAGGTTTTTTCGTAATTTTAAGAATTATAAAAAATTAATATTTTGAAACTTTTAGATTATTAATTTGAAAAAATATTACTTTTTAAATATTAATTTTTAATTAACATAGGGTTAATATTATTTATTTTTCTCAAAAGTGTCATTTTTTGATGAATAGTGAAAAATTCTAATTTTTAATTAAGAAATTCCTTTTCATTTAAATTTTTTATAAGGATAAAGTGTAATTTTAAGTGGTTTTAAAAAAATAGATTATGTTAATATCAAATTATTCTAATTTATTTCATTATAAATAATAATATATTGATTTTTTTTATAAACACATTTTAAGCATTTGAAAAGTTTATCTCTAAAAACTTGTATTCTCATCGCGCATGTGGGCTTAATTTTATATTAATATTTTTAAATTTTGTGAATTTAATTTTTAAAAATGGATTTAATATTTTTAGTCAAAATAATTTATTATTTAAAAATGGTTTAACATTGTTTCTGACTGAAATTAATTGTGAATGTTGTAAAAATTTAGTACTGTAATTATGATAAATATGTGTTTAATGAATAGTTAAACTGAAAAGATAAGGGTTAAAATATCATATAAAATTATCTAAAAACTATTTAAGTGCCATATTTTGACCATTAATTCTCTATGGATATATAATGATCAATTGTTTAACCTTTTTTAAAAATTAAAAACATAGGAAAACACAATTCATTTAAAAATTACCAAGTGTGTAATTTCCCCCATTTATAAAATGACACCCTCTCCCCAATTGTTCACATATTAACACTTCTTTTTTTGGCCCCTATGTGTCCAAATAAATTCCTAACATCCCAAAAATAATTCAATATGACTTGTTTGGGTGGAAATTCATTCTTGGAAGGATTTACTCCAATCACAAGGAGGATACCCAAGGAAGAGGCAATGTTCGAAAATTATAGTCTTTATTTTATTCATTTATCATCATTATTAAATTCATTTATTAAATTTGTTATATGATTTCATTATTATAATAAATATGCTATTAGCTTTTATAATATTTACATGACCTATAAACTTCCTCACTTCCATGTAATGGGTTTTGAATTCATTATTCATGCGTACGGTGGAGTACAACCATACGAACTGATGTCATTTGTTTTTGTAGTTACACATCTAATTGATTAATATAATTAATAACATATTAATAATATATATTATTTATAATATTTATATTCTTATATATTTATTATACCATACATAATTTTTTTATTTCCATTTTTTTGGAATTCAGTAATTTCGCTCATCTATACGACGCACTACCTCCTTACGAAGCAATGTGTTTCATTCACGCTTTACAATGAAGATGATAAGGGAAATGTAAATAATTATATGTGAAATAAATGAAATAATAATTATAATAATTAAATATTTATAATTTATAAAAATATTTGATATGATTTTCTTTCTTACCTTTTAACTCAATTAAAGATGATAATGTTGCTCATGTTTGTGTAGAATGCTACCATTAAAAAGAGACATGACACATTTTTTCATGACCAATAAAAATTTAATCTATATATATAAATATATTTAAATAAATAATTTTTTAATATTTTATTATAATTTCGAAAAAATAAGTCATTACATACCTTATTTCATTAATTATCATGGTAAAATGGAAGATAGTTATTTGTATGTATGACCTATTGTCTACATGATTGTAACGTACTATAATTTTCCAACCCATCATGAATTATTGGTATTAAAAGTGTATTATATATATTAATATTATAATTATTTAATAATTTTTATTATGTATTTTATGAAACCATCATCTTGTTAAGAATATATAAAATAAGTAATCAAAACATATATGAAAACAAAGAGGTTATTACCTGAAACATGACTATAACATTGGATTGTTCTAAATTTGGAAATAAAAGGACGTGAGTAAATCATATATGGTATTATGTATATAAAGTTTTAAAATATATTTATATTAACCATATATTTATAATATAAGAGGTGAGAACGAGTAAGTTGAAATTAAGACATAAGGTATGGGATTTCAGTCTCACTTTTTACTTCCATGAGACAATTTTCATATTTACTACATATTAAATTTATGTAGTGTAGATACATATCATGAATTAATATTATTAATATTATTCTATAAACTAATTGGATTTATAAAACAATTTTACAATTTCTCTTTTATGGGGTATACGATTCAAAAGATACATAATCGTTCAGACATTTTTTTCATGTTTTCCTTTCTTTCCGAGGAAAGTTATGTTGTGCACCTAAATTATTTCTTGAGGAATATATATATACACTATTAAATATAATATCATGAAATTATTCATCCTCAAGATATTTTATGTCTCATATTATGTTATTATTTCTTGTTTTTTATGATTCAATGTTACCAATGTGGTATGTATATCATGATATGGTCTCATTGTTTTCCAGGATTGCATATGATTATGAATTGATCAATAAATATAATAACACATATCTCAATAATTCCAATTATTTTTATTATCCTATGGTTATTCATGATTTATTCAAGCAATTTTTTCTATTTTTCCATCCTTTGGTACATAAAATGATTAAGAATATATTTTTAATTACATCTGACATTATATCTTTCTAAAGTAGGAAATCCTTTTTCTTACAAAATTTTATTTCGTAAAAATTATTTAAAAATTAATTTATTAATATATTAATATTTTTTTTAAGAAATAATTAAATATTTATTACTTGATTACAATATTTATCCAAATTTATCTTCAAATCATTTTTTGAAAAATTCCAATTTTGTTTTTACAAAAAATGTGAAAGGAGCCTTTATGTTAACAAATATAGCATGAATTTTTTTTTCTATAAATGATAACATCGGTTTTTGTTTCATATTCCTTATTAGGGATATGTTCCAAATATTCTATTCCTATTTTTAAATGAATGGTTTATTGTTTTATGGAACTAATTATGTTAAACATTTTTCCCTTTCACAGGTTATACCATGATGAAATGTATATAAAATAAGTTCTATTTCACATGAAATTATATGATAATGTTATTTTGAAGATGATATAAATTATATATGTTATGATATGATGAAATTTGGATGATATCCATTTAATTTCATGGTTTATGATATGAATAATTTTTATGATCATGTGGTAAACCAAAAATTAGTTTTTCTTTATGTCATCATTGGAACCTATATCACCAAACAAGGTATTTAGTGATGATTTATATCTCATGAGATAGACTTGGTTTGAATACTTAGTGAACCTAGTTAGTAATATATAATATGCATTGAGAGTTAACATGCTTTAATAAGAATGGATTATAATGTGGAGTGAACTCTGTTTAATAAGCGAAGACTGGAATGGAGATTGATCTCAATTCAGTAAGGTAGGATTAGAATGCAGAGTGAACCCTATTCAGTAAGGCATTGATATAACATGGAGTGAATCGATTTTTACTAGGCTTTTTTCCACTATGATGGTTTTAGGATTGATCCTTAACTACTATTATATTTTTTTGAGTAATCCATTCCAATATGATAGCCTTGGAAATTATCCTTGACTAATATGGAAATGATTTTTTTCTTATGTTTAATTTAAAAATTCATTATCTCATGCTAATTTAATTATATCAGGGAACACATTCTTTGATTTTTAAATGATTTATATCTAATGAACATGTAATATTTATTCCAGGATTTTATATTTAGATTTTTTATATTTAAATTATTGTTTTCAATTTTTATGATCATGTCCCTATACTCGTATGTTCATGTTAATCTTATTCACATACCTTGTTTACCGATACTGAATCCCTGAGATAACCTTTTATTATGTTACCATTACCATGTTTGTAATGATATATATGATGTATGATATTTGTAATATGTGTTCTAAGTGTGAAGAATGACATAGAGGATGTTGTTTTTCACTTATGGACTATTGTTTATATTTCAATGTTTCCAAATGAACTAAAATATTAAGTTCCTCAAGAGTGTGTTAGTGTAATAAAATTAATATTCATAAATAATGATGTGATATCTATGTATGATAATCTTGGGTCCCTATAGTCCATTACCCTATGAAATATTTTAAATGTACTCTATTTCAACTATCTAAATATTTTATCTCATTTATCTTCACTTATACAATTAAAATATACATCATCCAAAAAAACATAACAAAAAAATTACCATCCATCATTTTTCATCTCTTAATTCTTATCAACCCTATGTTTAGTTTAATATTCAAAATCAATTTAAAAATTATTTTTTTATATATGTTTATTTTTATATTATATAATACATGAAATCACTATAATATTTTATAATCGTGACCTATAACTATTATTATTATGTTATATATAAATTAATTATTTTCATTTTAGTTTTTGAACATTATGGTTTATACATGAAATCAAGTTTATATTCAATTTTTGAATAATTTTATAGTATTATATTATTTATTTTATCAAAAATAGACATTAACATCACACATAATGATTTTTGTTAGGATTAACAAAAATAATAAATAATATATTTTAGATGTTTTGATATATGACTTGTACTTAAAAAAACAAAACCAATTGGAAAGTGTTAATTATATTTTATCACATATATATAGATTATAGAGAACAATGAAATCAATAATATCATTATATAAAATTTTTAATTCATTAAATCATGTTATACTAGAAATTGTGGTGTTGAAGATGAGTGTTGTGGTTATCCAAATATCAACATAAAAAAATAACAACTATCAAAACATATTAAAAGTATAACATATGAAAAGAAAAAATGGAAAAAATATTATATTCATTAAATTTTTGGATAATTAAATTCGAAATTAAATTGAATCATTTTATAAAACGGATTCAATGTGATATTAAAATGATAAAATAAATTTTTATTTCATCATAGATAAAATTGCAATATTATCTATATAATGTTTGTGAAATGATTTAATATCTCACATTAAACTAAAATATTATTAATGTGATAAAAACATTACCCGTAATACAATTTTTAGAGAAATTAATTGTTTACCCAATTCATTCTCATAAGAGAATTATTAAAAGGAAAAATTAAAATTAAATTTATAGGGTTTATTAAGATTAAAATATTACAGGATTGATGGAATTAAAATTTTCCTAGATATAGAGATACATCACAAATCACATCTAGCAACATTCTTGTCCAAATTATCTTTCATCTACGTAAAAGTCATAAAATTTTATAGAATTTATTATGTAATTTATTCCAGAAAATTAAAAATTAAAAATAAATTATATTTAGTTCTTTTTCAATATTAAATGTATTTACTATAATTTAATGGCTACGAATAAGAATTAAGTTCCATAGGTATCACAAAAAAACCAAATTTTAACCAAATTTCTCCTTTAATCCTATTAGTAATTAATATATTGAATTTGTGTCAAAACATGAATGTAATTATATATCTAATTAAATGGGAACATATTTATTTTAAAATCATAATACATGTTTCTAATGTTATTAAATATCTAGATATGTTTTTCTGAATAAATATTAACAAATAGAAAAGCATGAGACTAATTTTTATATCAATATAATCGACCTTCATATAGTGAATACTAATACCAAATTTATAATGGTCCTAAAATCAAACAAAAATGATTTTTAACTGAATTCAAATAAGAAATTTTATATAATTATATTATTTCCATCAATATAGAATATTCAATGTAAAATTGTTTAAATTAAATGATCAATGACTATCATTTACATGACATATACTTGAAAAAATCATGACTGTTAGAATACCTGGTCAAAATTTTAATCCATTTTTTCTATGGTATAAGTAAATTTTTTACATTTAAATGTGAATAAAAAATATTTTATCCATCTTATATATTTATAAAATATCTATTTATAATGAAAATTAATAATCAATGTCCATAAAAAACTCATCTTATAAATGTTATACTAAAACATTCTTTTATCTAATATGTATTATTACGTTAAAACTAAATATCATAAATGGAATGATCATATATTCAACTATAAATTTGAATAATATATCAATTGAAAACATTGATAAGATATTAATTAATATATTAGTTGAAATATTTTTTATATTATCACAGTTCTTTATATTCATCATTTTACTCGTCTCATTTAAGTCATAATGGTGAAAGTATAAATATCCCATAATTACAAGTTTTACCAAAAATATTATGATACATTTATTTTAGATACTATTAGGTTTCTATCATTAGGGAAATATGTGACAAAATACTTAATAGTATATAACACATAACAGCACTTTCATACCCTAAAATAAGCTATTTTTTCCATAAAATATATTTTATAAACACATGTCATTATTCATTTAATAACAATACTATAAATTAAATTTTATAAACATAATAATTTATAATAATCTATAATCCCCAAAAATCATTAGAAAATATGAGATAGGTATATACATCATAGTAATGTGTACATAATTAGAAGAACTACTTTAGTCTAGGGATTTTCATAAAACACATGAAGATGAATATAGGGGTATATGAATAATATAGTAGGGTACATTAGTTCACATAAGACATAAAATTATTTTTAATAAAAAATGCAATTATTTCACTCATATTATGGTAATTCCAATAAGATCATATATAATATTCATTTTCGTTCATTATAAAAACAGAACAATATTTAACCTTTCTTAGAACTCTAAATTCATAACATATATATTCAGTAATAGTCACTCATTGTAGAATTACCTATTTGAATAATTCCAACCTCATTTATAAATAGAATAAATCATTATCCAAGAAATGTTTGTGCCATATACTAACATACCCCCCATCCCCATATATAATGTCCAGGAACCAATATATTAACAATTAAAATAAAATTTAAATTTAAATTCTTAAAAATAAGGAAAATTTTTTAACCTAATGAATCCAATAGAATGGGTTATAAAATTCCATGTTGAGAAGAAAATAAAATACCATATCATTTCAATTCTATGAAGAAAATAAGTACACAATATTTTAATAAGGGGTTTATAAAACGATTTAGTCATTATTCTATAATAGTATGGTATATCTATCCAAAAGAAAAGAATATTATTTTTTCAATGGATATCATAAAAAATAATAGATAAAATGAGAGGTTTAATTGATCAAAATGATATAATTAAGAATAAATCTATCTTTTCAATTTCATTGGAAATTATTTACATTGAAATTATATATAAATCAATATTTTATTAAATATTGAAATTTCAAAATATAAAACATATAGATATTTCTAAGGGGGATATAGAATTAAGAGAGCATAATATAATTAACCTCAGAAACTACTTTTTATTTTTAGGAACTGATACTCCTTTCTAGAAAACCAATGAGTGCTTCTAAGGTGATGAGTTAAGTGGATTTATAGGATTTTTTGGTATGCCAGTTCAAATGAAGGATCAGGTAGAGGGCTTCATAGGCCAAGAAGGATGAAGGTATAGAAAAAAACATATATCATGGTAGTTGTAATGTTATAAAGAGGAGGAAATACAATTGTTAGAAGGATTACTCCAACCGTCCTAGTCCAATAGAGAAATGATCAGCTAAAATATTTAGAACTACGGAAGTCGATGGTGACCCTACTATGAATGAAAAGCTAAAGGAGGTTCACATGAATATGGTCAGTGGAAGTTAAATTGTTAAAGATAGTGAATCTTAGGATCACGTCCATAAACAGATCATAGATTTCAGTAAAGAATATCTTTAGATGCATGGATTATCTTGGGTTTTTATAGGGAATTGTCTATTCCTTAGGGGATGATAGGAAATGAGGCTGATATGGTTGATGTGTCATGGGTTAAATGGTTGGACTGTATTGGGAAGTAGTTTTATAGGCCGAATAACAACCTTAGCATCTCCTTCTACACTCTGAGGAAGAGATACTAAAGAATTTATTGACTATTTATACATCTAATGAGGATACACAAAGGTTGAATAGGAGAACAATTCATGTGGGATCAAATAAATATCATTGTGATTGGATCAATAAGGAAAATATTTTTTTGACAAGAGACCTAATTGATAAAAATATTAATGTGGAGGAGTTATTTATTACTTTGAAAAAATTGACCTATCAATTTGAATACATTATCATAGGTGGACAACAAAAAAAGGTAGATAATCTCTCCTACAAATTATATACAAAGATTTCAAGAAGAGGGTTTTAGTTGGATTTAAATAAACTTTTAAAATTATATAGTGTCTTATATACATTGATAAACCTAGAGGTTTCACACATTTTCCATTATTTTTTTAATTATACATAAATAAAACCTAATAGTAAATCTTTTAGATTAAATATTGAGGTGATACTAATAAAAAATGGAAATTCAAATTTCTTAAATAATTTTATTATAATTCCATATAATATTTGAATAGAAAATAATAGAAGAGGCCACTTTGAAAAATAATGTAATTGGAAAAAAATATTAAATAAAAAAATTATGAAAAGAATATATAAATCCAAACAATTAGAAAAAATAAAATAAAAATATAATATGGGGAAATTATATAAAATTTTAGAATAATATAGTTAAAGAATAAAAATTATAACTTAATGAGATGATATTGAATCAAGATTAATCTTACCATGTATTATAAATACATTAATTATTTGATTCATCCCATAATGATATTGCTTATAATAAAATATTTTAGAATTCAGCTTCTGAGAGAATTCTAGATATTGCGTGAAAATATTCTATTTATATGAATTTGATGGTTTTTTAATTATAAAATAAAACAACAATTATTTCTCAGAATTTTCAAAATTGTGCCACTATTATATACAATAGTGATTGGATTTTTTTCAATAATTTATTCAAAAATTGATAAACAATGTGACTCTGAGTGGAACATTTATAATGAATTGATATGAGAATATTGGTTCATGAATATATTGTATACATGTATTATGATATATTTTTTAAATTTTTAATTACTTATAAATAATTATTCTTTTAAAATCCCATTTACAAGAAAATTTTTGATTTCAAAATTTATAATTAAAATTACATTTTAAGAAATGGTTTATTTCATTAAAACTATGATACTTTTTATTTATTATATAATAAACCACTTCATATATTATAAATAAAGCATTTTGAAATTTACAGTTGTTATACATTCATTGTGTCAATAAAATATAAGAATATTGAATAATTATCCTATTATACAAATATTTAATTAATTTATTCATATTAAAACATTAATATTATATATTTTTTATCACAATATTCAATTTTTAATATTTCTATTTCTCCTTCATATCATGACTTCATTTTGAATCAAGCATTTTTTAAAATATATGAATTATTTGAGAATTAACATAAATATCATGGAATATAACTTTTTAAAATTTAATTATATATATATATATAAATATAGTTAATAATTTATATACATAAAATATTTATTCTATTAACGCATATCATTCATCCCAATTAGTTAATTATTTTTTACATTTCCTATATTTCCCAAGGGTTGTATCTACAGTTTATGTGTATTTTTTGAGTTATATAGATATATAAATAAGTGTATATTTATATGATAATTTGAATTTTTAATCACTCCATATTTTATAATTCATTCAAGGGGTTTTTAGAATTTTCAATATCATTGTACATAAAAAAAATTAATATGTAGTATAATTATAATTGAATTAAAACTCTTTTTTTTAAATCGATATCAACATTGTTACTCATCCTCTGATCAAATTGAGTTCATCAATTGAAATTAATATTAATTTATTTATGTATATTTATATAAGTAAATAAACATTAAAATTAAATTATCATGATCTTTATGTCAATAATTTATTGTCATATATTTTAGGTTTTTTTAGAGTTCATAGTTTTTGAGAATGTAGTCATGATTGTTACAATAAAAACTGTATCAGACACTGTTGATAAATCCTGTTAGTTTGATTTTTTCTCATAATCTTGACTAATTAAAATAATTAATATTTTTAATTAATGGAAAATAATCATTAATTTAAACATTACTTATTCAATTCACTTCTTCTTACCTAAATTTGATGAAAATAAATTTAAAAATATTGGGTGAGCCCAAAAATATTTATTAGGGAAAAAAGAAAGAAAATTTCTATTCTTATAGAAACATGAAATATAATAATACATTTACATTTATCTTTAATTTTATTTTATAAAATTAAATAATACATTTAATGTTAAAGTGAACATAAACTTTTTTGTCATATAAAATTATAGAAACCCATAACAAGAAATTAAAACCCATTTTTGTCACATAGATCATGATATCTATAAAACAATTTCAAATAGTTTTTTAATTTAAATAAGAATACATATTAATTAGTGTATAATCATTAGAAGATAAATTTTATTAATATATAGGAACACCTATATTTGGAGGTATAATAGGCTCAGTAGATGCAATCAGGGTCGCCCCATTGTATAAGTTATAACAAACTCACCTAGAGTTATTTGTGATTCCCCAACATATTAGTCGTAATGGTACCACCTAAAACTATTTTGGGAAACCAATATCTCTTGTATAATTAAAAAGTATCGTAATAATATTAATACATTTTTATGATTTTAGTTTTGAAAAAACACTTTTAAATTCCTAATAAAATAAATTTTGGATATCAAAATACAATTTTATTTACAAATTTTTTTTAATACCACAATACCTTTCTCGTTTAGAAAATAATTTTCATAAAAAAAATAAAAAAGGAAAAAATATATTCATTGAATAAAACAAAATGGATTTTAAAGCAATATAAAAATCAAATAATTTTCATGTAAGTGAAAATATCATGTCACCATATACGTTAAGAATAAAACATTCCTTCTCTTTTATGTCATAAAGAGTATTATAAAACATATAAAAAGTTTCCCTTCTTAATCAAATTTGAAATAATGTAAAAGGGATAGAAATTATACATTATAAATATTTTACATAGATATTAAAATATTCAAAAAATCATTTTAACGATATGAACATTATAAAGGAAGAGTTGGAAAGAATACATTTAAAAATAAAATTTTAACCTAAATATTCCTCGTCACATAAGATAAATTTTACACATAAGGACCATTATATAATAGAATTAATAAAATTATTAAAAAAATTAATATATTAATCCATGATATAATATTTTAGAGATTCATTATATAAAACTCGTAAAATAATATTGGTTCATAACATTGAAATACACCTCAATGAAAGGAGATTTAATAAATGTTCCTTACCTTGAGTCCAACATGTCACATATTTTTTTATCATTGTAAAAAATAAAAATATTCTGTTTATTTTGTTTATTGGGAGTCATTTTTTTTACCTTTTTAACTTGTTATTTACTAATATAAAATTATTCAATCACTTATTCTTACATCAGATATTTCGATGATATGTGGCTCATGTGTCAAAAGTGACATTGGTAGGCTGACAATGGTCAAAGAGGTAATTATTTAAACATTCCTTAAAGAATAATATTGACATAATTATGATAATTATAATTATATAATAGTTTTTAAATTAATTAAAAATGATTGTTAAGAAAAATGAACAAACATTATGATCATGGTGAGAATATGTCATACATACACATGAGTAAGGTTTCCATTTTTTTAATGATCATTCTGGAACGAATGTATGTAACATTTATCAATATATAACAATAATTTTTTCATAAATAAAATATTATGTATCAATAAATACATATATATATATATATTTCCATTGATGGGATGATGAACAAAAGGAACTGCATCCATTCGAGGAGGTTGTTGTCCACACGTCCACAAACGACATTATAATTTTTTCCAGTAACTGAAAAGGTAAGAAAGAAAAAGATATATTGTATTTTAATAATGATACATTTTTCATTTATATATTATATATATCATTAATATCACGAATATTCCATATATTTAACATTATTACCATCCATCTAATGCATTTGTAAAAAACAAATCACATCACTTCGTGAGGAGTGAGTCCGTTGTACAGACATGATTCAATATCATATCCCCAATGAAAAGAAATGAAAAATGAAAAATATGATATAATTTTTTGTGCGGTATTATTATGTAATAAATATCATCTATTATCATTTGATCCATAATTGTACCCAACACTTATTTGTGGAATGGAAAAATAAATGAAATCATTTCGTGAGGTAATTTCTACCATACAAACTAATTATGATTTCATAACCTGTTTGTTGGCATATGGTAATGATTCAAATAATGAAATTAATTTAAAAAATATAAGTCCATTTTAGATACTGAGATTATTATGTAATCATTTTATAAGAATAATTCAATGTGGTTGATAAAGAGACAAAAATAAAATTCATGTTAATGAACATTGCATATTATTAGGGTAATTCCTTCGGGTTTGAACCAATGGAATTCCATGGTTGGATTTACAAAAATAAAGTCTTATTTATTTATTAGAATAGTTAGAGAAGTAATTTTTATGGAATAGACTATCCAAGTGTTTTTAAATCTGTAAAGTGAGGAGGAGAGGGGTGGCATTTTATATTTTTGTAAGAGGACAAGCATTGTATATTTGAAAAGAGTTGAGTTCTCCCATGTTTTTCATATGTCAAATGAGTTGAAATAAGACCATTAATAAAACATATATGCGGTAATTTTGACATATTTACATTATATAGTTTGTATTAATGTTTATAGGTAACTATTTCGATAATTTCTTTAGTTTAACCCATGGTAATCCAATTTTAACCATAACCATAGTAATTATGATTTTCAATATTCACTATTAATTTTGGTCAAAAATTAATTTCACAATATTAGAAATTATATATTATGGTGATTAAAAATATGGAAAACATTTTTAAAAATTCAATTCATAGAGTGTAACATTTTAATTAAATATTAGTCCTGCAGATGTTGGGAGACATTGGGTTTTTAAGAAAAATATTTTTTATGAGAATGTGATTCTATGTTTACACGATAAATGATAATAATAAATCTATAAAAAAAGTACAAAAAGAAAAAAATATTATCAATTAATGTATTTTAAAACATTCCCTACTAGGGGTCATTTTAATTAATTTAAATGCATAAACAATATCCTTTTCAAAATAACTTTTCAAAAAAAAAACTATTTCTAAACCCAAAAAGCAACATATACTAAAAACATTACAATGTATATTAAAAATGATCTTAGTGTATAAAATATAAATAAAATAGAAAATAGGATACATGAAATAATATTCAAAATACATTAATACCTTTAGATTAATTAATTTATTAAAATGAAAATACTTTTTACAAAAATCGGTATTTTTCAATATTCAATAAAAAGGAATTATTTTCAAAAAAATACCAAAAATTCACATAATATTAAATTTATTATTTAGATTTTAGGAATTAAAATAATTTTAAAAAATTAGATTTATAATAACTATAAAATTAAATTATAAAAAACCATAAAATAATATTTTATATTTAAAAAGAAATTATATTTGATAAAAAAAATATTACATAATATTTAAATAGCTAATATAAATATAAAAATATTATTAACCAATATGAAATTTATTTATTCTCTCATTGCATGGGTAGTTACATTCTTCCAACCTTTTAAAAATTTATTACTGTAAATTTTATTCACTTAATAAATAGTTGGGTCTATATTTCTGTCAAAAATATTTTAAATTCTGATTTTGCCTCTTCATTCAAATGGTTTTTCTGAAAAAAACATTAACCAGGTGAATCTACATATTCACAAGGTATTTAGATAAAAAATTCTGAACTAGATGTTATGTATAATAAATACTCCCTTCCAACTGATGTACTTGAGGTCTAAAAATAGATGATGAATTTGAAATATATTTTTGTAACATCAGAACAAGATATAGATCATGTACCAAGGAAAAACATAGAAGAACTTCCACTTTGTAGGAAACCAATTCATCATTCTTTAGGATTTTATACATTCCAATAAAACATGGACATAGAGTCACATTCTAAATAAAATGAATCAATCTTTTCCTTTGATAAAATTTTAGAAAGACATGATCACCTACCTCAAATGAAATATCTTTCCTCCGATTATCCACAAAAAACTTTCTACCTGCTCTATGTTATCATCATATATTGTTGAATGAAATACTCCTTATATTGAATTTCATATGATATCTTTATCCCCATTAACGTTTATTCCCCTAATTCATCCAAAAAATATGGTGTCTAATATCACATTATATATAATTCCTCAAATGGTGTCATCTGCATACCAGATTGAAATCAATTGTTATATAAAAATTTAACCAAATAAAGATGATGATCCCAACATCCCTAGTAATCCATTGATGAAGAACAATTAATATCATCCATGTTTTTAATTATCATTCAATACATTCTATCTTATTTAGGACAAAATTCTATAAAGAAATTTTATTCAGTACACATTGACATCTGATTTCCTTTCCCAAGATTTTATAAAAACCTAGGATCATGGTCTGATACAATGTAGATATGAACTCCATGTTACCTGACTAAATCCTTTAGATAGAGTTAAAATATTTTATATAATGAAATTTTATTTTAAATTGGAATGAAATTTTTATATTTATTTAATCAATAACCAATAAACCAAATCACATTATTACCTCCTTTTGTCCTTGGAAATTTCACCATGAAATTCGTGGATATATTTCCCCAATTCAAATGATGGACTGGAAAATTTTGAAGCATCCCCTTCAGTAATTTTCATTCCTTATTAAACATATGAAAATTCAAAAACATCATTGTAATGTTAGTAATATCTCCTCTCATTACATCCCAAAAGTAATACTCTTGAAATTCTCTATACATCTTAGTACTGCCCGTACGAATAGAAAATAGAGAGCTATGAGCTTCACTCAACAACACTTTCCACATATGGGAATTAAATTATATACAAAATAATTTTAGAAATATTAAAACATCGTCATTATCAATATTAAAATCAGTTAACTTACCAATATTATAGGATTATTGCTTTTTCTTCAAATATTGATCATCCTTCCTATCTTTCTTAATTATTTTTAACAATGTAGGATGCACTAAAACATTATTTAAAATAGATGATTTCCCTAAATCTAAAAATTTTAGGCAAAATTTTTCAAATAAGAAACCAGCGGATCACATTTCAAATGTAACATGGTTAATATAGACTTATTTTTTCAACCAAAACCTTCAACCATATGTTTTTCTTTTCTAGGTTGACAATGAATAGTGAAATCATAATCATTGACATGTTCCATCCACCATCGCTGAATAATGTTAAAATATTTCTAATTGAATATATAGTTCATAATTTTTGGATTTGTATATAAATAAATATTTTATACATATTAATGATGCCTCTAAAATATTAAAGTAAAAATTGAAACAATTAATTCCAAATCAGATTTAGGTTAATATAAATAATAAGGATTCACCTGATGTGAAGCCTATGAAATTACATGATCATTTTTCATTATGAAACAATCATGCCCTTTCAAATGAATAATCGTTATAGATAAAAAAATTCCATTAATGTAAGGAAGGTCCAAAACATAATCATTCACCAATAATCATTTTAGTTCACGAAAAAAATCCTGAAATTATTTTTTAGAGATGAATTTAAATAATTTAATAGTTAAAATAGTCAGTGGGATAGAAAACCAAGAAATGTTTTCATCAAAGAACATGTAGTAACCCTCTAATATGAGAAATCTATAAATCACGGTAATATTCGTGGTTCATTCCCATTCTTCAACAACTAATATTTTAGAAAGGTCAATAGTAATTCAATATTTTTATATAATATTTCCAACAATAGAAATTATTTACAACCAAAATTTAAACATCCAAAATTTCAAATATATTTTCTTCTCTTTTATGGTTTTCAAAGAATTACTTATGTGGGTTTCATTTGTTAGTGAATTTTATAATATACCAATATATCATAAAAAAACATAACCACAAACATGTCTAATAAACATTGAAAACACTATTAATATGATCCATATAAAAAGTAGGCGCATTAGTCAATCCAAATGGAAATGTTAAAAAATCATAATGCTAATATATAGTCTATAACTGTGTCTTTAGACTATTTACATCCTTCAATATCAATTTATGGCACCCTAATCTCTGGTCAACCATAAAAAAATATTTAGGTCCTGGAGCAGAAAAATCATTAATATGAGTTAATGAAACATATTCATAACAGTGATGTTATTCGAGACCTTATAATCTATTAAATGTGTCATTGAACCATATTTCTTATTAAAAATAAGTACAAGAGAATGCCATGGTGAAGTTATTGGTTAAACTAAACCATTATATATTATGTCCTATAATTTATTTATCTATTTAGAAAATTTAAATTGATCCATTTGATATGAGTGTATAGAATTTGGATTGCCATTTGTTACTAAGAAAATAATAAACTCAACTTCCTTGTTAGGAATATCACTAGGAAAATAATTAGAAAATACATCCATGTATTAATTTACTTCTGTAATATCACTAATTTGAATACTTTCATTATTTTTCATCAATCTATTCTTTCTAAAATTCATTTACAATATAATAAATTTATTATCTACATGGTCAGTTATCAAATCAATAAAATAATTGAAAAAAAAAATTCATAGTAATTAAATTTAAATTATCATGACAAACAGAAATACAATTATTACCAATAATGATATGAAAATATATTATGGCCAGTTCAATAATATTTTTGGAAATACCATCCCAATAAAAATATTGTGAGGATTTCTTTAATTCATTAATTTTTTAATATGTTGACCCAAAGGTTTCACCAAAAGTTATATCCTAATTTCATGAGTTTATTTTCCATATTTAAATTAAAATTTATCAAAAACTAGTGAATGTGATGATCCATATTCAAACATGGTATTTTTATAATTTGAATACATTTATAACATTCATGTCCCTACTTCTATTGATGGACCAACATAAATTGTAGTTGTATAAAACCACATCCCTATACATTTCTACTTCTGAACATTATTATTTTTATCCTTTTCAACTAACTATGTACATAATTAACATTATAATCCAACTCTTTAATACTAAAACACATTAATATTGGATGAAAATCAGTTACGAAATTGATTGTTTGTTCATAACACTTTTCTTTACTGTTTTTAGAATTATAACCAAACTAACTACACTAGAAACACTTACTTGGTCATATCTAACATTTTGTGAAATGTATTTTTCAGAACATGCATCATTTTGGGGGATTATGTTTTAGATTTTGATCTCGATTCTTATATACTTCGTTCAACCTTGACCTTTTTTTATTGTTTCCAACTCTTGCTATGTATGTGTCAGCAAACTCTAAGTCAATATTCTTATCACAAAGAACCACATTCTTATAAAATTTAAATTATAGTTTCGAGAAATATCTTCATATACATGGATTCAATTTTATATAAAATCTATTACTTTTACTCTCGTACTTCCAAAAACAATCCATCAAATTCATAGAAAATCAGGTATTTTTTTCTTCATTTACCGCTATAAAATCACCATATTTCTCACAAAATTATTTTTATTTTTAATAAAGTGTCAAAAATCATAGGGATATATTTTTCAATGATAATATCCTTGAATTTTTCCCATTCTAAGGAATTAAGATCATATTTCACTATGGTATTCTTAACCAAATTCCACAATTAATCAGCATCACCCTCAAAAGGATAACCAAAAAGATAACCTTTTTACATTCCAAAAAACCCATGTAACATCCTGAAATAGGAACAACTCAATGGTTCCCCTAGTCACTAACTCACACAACCTATGGTATGCATCCCCAATTACCAGAGTTTTCTGACTATCAGCAAGGGTCTAATATCGATAATGGGGGGACTAAACCTTCTTTTTATTAGAGTAATATGATAGTGTAAATAATAAAAATAATTAATTTATATGACATAAAAAAGATAATACTAGTATCATAAGATAACCAAATACTATGAATATAATATCAAAACTAAACAATAGATATTTCAAGCTAATTTATATGCTAAGTGTGAAAATTGAACACCAAAGAAAAGACACAAAAAAATTCCATGCGGATCAAAAACCACACCTGGTTTCATCATCTCTACTATATCTCAATTCCTCTATATATCATATATCATCTTCCCTTTTCCTTTACATAAAACAAGAATTCTATTCGGGTACCGATCTAGCAGTCTGACCAAGGTATGAGTTCAAGTAAGTAGTCCACCACCAACGATGTCTAAAATAATTTATACTAAAAATTTATTTTATGCGTTTGTATAAGTATATAATTACTATGCATAAGTAAATAGATAACACATTACAAAATAATTTTTATTTAACCACATAAAACCCCTTTGTACTCAATAACACCAAAACCTCAATATCCACTTCAACTCATGTGGGAGACTAAAATATACATGAGGGGTATCATATGTCAAAATACCATTATTACCATTATTTTTTTCAATTTACACCTGAAATCTACTTTTAACATTAATTTTTCCAAATCATATGAATTTCAACCTTACCATTCATAATAATAATTAATAGATGAATTAAATTATATATATTCATTGTTATTTATCATAAGAATGTCCTTATTTCCATTCATAATCATAATTAACACCTAAATTCCATAGTTACCATTCATTGATCTATAACTCATATGAATTCCCTTATAATAATTAACAATCACAATTCACATTTCAGTGTCCATGTTAACTTTAATTATCATAATTCACATATATCAAAACAAAAGCCTTATTAATCAAAAATTAATTAATCAAATTCAACATTTGGATATTCATATCATTCCCACTAATTAATTCAACAATTAATTAATCTTTTAATTCACATTACTAATTCATTAACTAGTTAAACACCAAAATAACCCAAATTAACCTCCCCTAATTAATCAACCGCATAAATTCCATTAATTATTTAACCAATTAAATTATCATTATTCACAAACTCAGTATTACAAAATTAATTCAAATTATAATTATTATATTCGGATTTTTATTATCCAATAAATAATTCAAATGTCAACTATTAAATTGACAACCTCAATATCACATAACTAATTCGACAATAATTTATATAAATTCATCTATCTTAGTATCTCATAATTAAAACAACAATAAATTATATCTAATAAAAAATATATATATCTTTTTATTAATTTAGAGATTAATTATCCAATGACTACAATCTCAATATCCCTAATCTTTAATTTTCATAAATTAGTTAATTAACAAAATTAATTAATTAAATTAGAAACTAAATTTCTAAAAATATAAAAAATTTAAAAAATTTCATACAATTAAGTATAATCAACACATTTATATTTAAATTATAATCCACCAATATCAATTTTTTTGATGAGAGATAACCTAATAGAAATCATCAGTTTGGATGGAAAACCTTTGTGGGGAACAATCTAGATCTGATACCTAAATCTAGGGAAAAAATGAGATCTACTAAGCAATATCATTATCCAAAAAGACTATATATAGATGGGTTATTTCTAGATATGGATCCAATAAAATAGAGGATAAAAACCTACAACTTGAATGATGGAAGAAAGATAGATCAAGTAGAATGGAACCACATACATGATGAGATGTAGAATTGAACACCAGAATTAGAATCACTAAAAATGGTGGACATACAACCTTCAAATCCCTCCATTACACTCTATAATTGAGAGAAATTAATTATGGGATGATCTAGGGAATTTATGGGGTATTATATTGGGGTTTTAGAAATATTTTAATAATTTTTAGGGGATTAAAATCATGTATGTATGGTTAGCATCTCGGGGCACATGGTTTACTCTAACTATGTGTGTTAACCATGTTATTATTCTAGAGGGGTTCATGGTTTCTCTTAATAGGGTGCATGGTATGAAAAATAATTCACCTACCATGTAAAACCACAGTGTCCAGGGTTTCATTATTTAAATGGCCAGACTCAATGGTTTTGGAAAACCCTACGCCAACCATGATCTTCATTCATTCTTCCATTTTTCTTAAAGATTCACCAAAACACACCACACGGTAAATACGAAATTAAAATCGCTCAATAAAATGAAAAAAACTACCTATAATGAGCATGATACATATCTTGAATGGTATAGGGTTCTAAAATCTCCCCTCATTATAACAATTCCCAGTTGTACTCCCAATCATCTATATGATTCTATGTCGAAATATTGGTCCACTAAGCCCTTATAACTATGTAACTATCCCATTTTCCTCCTAAAAATTACTATGATTCCAAAAATAAATGAAATAATGGTAATTTGTTTCCCATTGAAAAATTACTACTGTGATCCGACCCACACTTCAGATTCTCGGTAAATAATGCATCTATCTCTGTCTCAAAATCACCCCCATTGAGCACATAGAAAGGGCCAGGGATATTCCACATTATTTTTTCACTTGAAAAAATAATTCATAGTAATGTATCTATATTTAAGATCCAAACTATATTCCAGTAGCCCAATTTTCTACACAACCACAAATGGAGCAATGAAAATGGTCATCGACATGCCTTACCTTCATATCCTACATTGACCCAATATTGATGAAACTTGAAGGAATACATGATAACCCTATGTAAAATCCAGGGGTTGTTAAATATTATTTGAATAAAACTACTATATACTCTGTTCTATAGACATCATCTTTCGAATAAACTCTAAATGTTCCGATGTATCATGCATGATACTTGGTCTTAAAAACTCCAATTCACATGCCTCCATCCCGTAAAGAGGTGATAATCATGGACTACCATAATGATTCTCATATGGATACATATAAATAGATTCCCAACAACAATATTTATATGAAAACTTCAAATAACATGTTTCTTATTGGAAGACCCTCAAAAGTCTAGGAAACATGCCCACAACATATCCTCAAGCACCTGAATATTACCCTATGATATACCATCTATCTATGGGTGGAAATACAAACATAAAAAACCATTGTAATGGTTTACTTATGAAATACATTATAGAAAAATTATACAAAACATGAGTCATGATCTGAGAGAATTTTCCATGGAACCCCATGCAGACAGACTATCTCTCAAACATACAGTTCTCCAATATACACACTGAGAAAGTCTCTTATACCTATAAGAATTATGATACCTTAATCAGTCAGTCCACAATATCTTAAATAGAATAATTATTTTGAGGAATAATTAGTAGAAACCCCATATAATAC
This sequence comes from Viscum album, assembly GCA_963277665.1. NCBI lineage: Eukaryota > Viridiplantae > Streptophyta > Magnoliopsida > Santalales > Viscaceae > Viscum > Viscum album. The sequence continues at coordinate 1,703,070,313 of OY728127.1, forward strand.
ATCCCACTTCCATTCTATATTGGAAATTAGTTCTAGAAAATTGGAAGATAATTGATTCTCATCCTTCACATCCTAAAAATTGTTTCACCACGTCATGAACCCATATATTATCCTTTTCATTCCTTAGAACCAAATCTATCGACGTAGGTCATGGTACATTTAGATCACACTAAGATCCACCACCCCCAATTAGGAATGAAATTAACACAACATATCCTCTGTATACTCAATGGAACAACAACCCAATTCATGGAATATATGATCTCATCCTCATCCATGCTCTATTCAAAGTGGAATTCCCACATTCGAGGCATCACATTAAGTCCAAAAACTTCATATCCTCATAATTTTGATCCCTAATCCATTTGAAAAGTTTAGAATCTACTGTAACAGATAAGAGAGTCATCTTCTCCTATCACTCATAAGCCACAACATTCATTTCAGCTAGCTGGATCATCACCATCCACACAACACGGGATTACTCATATTTCTAGGTATGATTTTTCTTACTCAAATCATTAGCCACACTGTATCCCTTATTTGGTATATATGGTAGCTCAAAATAATAGAATTAATATAATCATCCCACCTCCACTACGAGAGATTTAAATACCATGGTGAAATGATAAAATTTAGGCTCTTGTGATCTGTAAACATAGAAAACTTTTCAGCCAATATAAAATTTCACCAACACTTCCAGGAATAAACCCCCATAGTTAACTTTATGTAGTGTTTTGTGTAGATCCATTGACAATGCCTCAACTAAAGATACTCGTACACTTGAACTCAATCACCCTACATCAAAGAAACTCCATGTTCAATCCTATAAAAATCACAAAACACCATATAGTCCTCACCAGGATTAGGTTGGATCAAGATCAGTGCCGATTTCCGGCACTTCATCCCCTCCTAAAAGGAATTATCACATGCTTCCATCCATTAAAAATTTATCGCATTCGTTGTCGTTATTGTATTATATAATGTTAAATGGGAAATTCATGGATGAATATCTGAAAATATACATCCATCCTCAGAAATATTTGTATATGAAACAAATTATCGTGCTTCTCCCATGATATCACAGCCAGATAATTTTCTAGTTTTACTAACACAACATAATGTGAGATTATTTTTTCCAGGAAGTGTACCTGATCAATACTAAACTGACACTTAGAATTGAATATAGCCCATGTTCTCTTAGTGACCTAAATATGATTTCATGTTTTTGGGAATGATATTCTTGAGTATTAGAGTACACCATGATTTTATCTATAAACACCAATTAAAACTGATCTAGGTATCGATGGAATATTATTTTTACAATGGATATAATCACATCTATTACATTCATCAACCAATATTTCTTTACAATGAACTCATATATGCTATAACTACTTCTAAAAGTTGTCATTGGTATATCATAAGTGAAAACTATCAACTGTGATACCTTGATCTAAATAATATGTTGATGAAGGCATAATATCCCCATACTTTTTCAAAAATATCATTGATACATGGGAGATGATACATGTTTGTCACAATCATTTGGTCTAACTTACATTAATCTACACACAAGCTAAAATCTGATCATCCTTCTTGTAAAAATAAACTGATGACCCCAATGAAACATGCTCGGTTGGATAAAACCCTTATCCTCCATCACCTCTTACTGAGTCTTGAGATCTTGCATCTCTATTTGTTCTATTCTGTATGGTTGAATTGAAACTGGATCAGACGCCGACATGTGCTTAATTGTAAATTTCACATCACTATCAGGTGGAATCCATGAGATGAATTTAGAAAACAAAACCTAAACACTTTCCATTAAGGGTTTAAATACATCATGTTTCAAACCAAAATAATTCAACAACAAAATAGTGTCTTTCTCTATGATCTCTCCTAGTTATTTAGTAAAGAGCACTACTCGGCCTACAAAGATATCCCAAATCTCATGATAAATGTACCCAACTCTTGGGGGAGGAAAAATTCCACTCTCCTCTGATAACAATATATATGGGATCAGTATTTTACTAACCATTCTATACCTCGAATTTGGTCGAATCCTAAAATTTCAGCATTTTAGAGATCCCATAGAGAATGACACTCTCCATCATCAAGATAACACATCATGCACAAGAAAATTTCATACGACCATACTACTTGAGTTGTGTCTATCGTCAACACCCCACTCAGGATCTCCAAAGACATTCTCAAACCTTTCAAATGTTTGAAATAAATAGGAAAGAGAGGAACTAGTATCAAATATGTTTATAACTAAATTATAGTCTACAAGAATATTACCTCTCACTATCAACAAACATACCTAGCTTTCCAAAAGTGTAGTATAAATTTAATTCAATTATCCAACCCATCATCCCTCTAATGAATTCTAAATCCCATGTCTTTCACTACTCTATTGGTACATGTGCTATTTCCCCGAAACACCATGTACACTACCACTACCTATGTGACCATTAGAACAATAACTTGAAGAATAGTACAATGTAGATGATCCAGTTCCATAACTATAGTTCTGTCGTGCTCCTCTTTTAATAACATTTGGCATGGATTCATGAAAAACCATAGTAGATGACCCAATATTCTACAGCCTTAGAAATATACCATTGGGGTGGTGAACTATCTGTGGAATGGTATAAAACTAGAAAACTGGTAAAATATAACTTGAGTATTATCTTGAGAAATTGATCCCATTATATGGGTACTCTATTTCCCACTACCTTAGAAAATGTTGTTTAATTGATGCTTCCAATTCATAGAATGCATACCTTTTTGTAATCTAGCAGTAACCACATTACCTACACTAGAATCCATTATTTGGTTCCCCTATATTTTGATATCATAATCCACCACCTCAATAAAATTATTTAATAGAAAGAGGTTAAATCGGGAATCAATGTCACATTTAATCTATTCCTGAGAATTCCTAGTGTATATGTCTCAAACCATTATAACATAAGAGAATATCACTAAAGATCTATAAATTGTCTAGAATAGACCATCATGAACATTCAACAGTATGTCAATGACATGAACATGGTTTTTCTCTATTACCTCATCATATCGGTGTAGAAGTTCTCCAAGAACATATCCATGACCTCATTCTAGAACATTCTATCATTATGTCCAGTCTAATTCGGATCATCCCAAAACTGTTTCAGTAATCCTAAAAACATATAAGAAGACAACATAACCCTCCTCTCAGTAAGATTCCTTAAATGTTCAATCATTGTATTAATGTGTTTTGTCCCAAAATCTGCTCCCTCCTGTCCACTATCTCCAATAAAAGTCCGAGGGTGGAGTAATTTGAACTCATGTATGAGTTCATAGATACTCCTCATAACTATCCTGGGGACACTTTTGATAAAAAGAATGAAGTGAGAAAGGTTTTATATTTTATTCTCTCCATCATCCTCACCTGGCATTAGAGGTTCCTTGGGTTCCACTACTGGTATATCACCTCCATCTATATTATCATTTCATCCTATCAATAAGAATTGTTGTAGAGGCATATATTTAAACATCCAAACACGCATATTAGAAAACATAACTATATATTATCATGTTTGATGATGTGGAAAATCACTACACATCAAAAAAAGTATTTTCTCAAAACCTCACCATGTGGTGAGAACTGAGGCAATATCCCTAACCTTAATAATCGTACACACTGATCATTGTAAATAATGGTAAAAACATTATCATATCATGTTTAACTTTTTTCATCCCTTTATTATAATTATTAATCAATTTCAATGTTTTTCATTTTCATTTTAGGAATAATTTTCATTTAAATTTCATAATAATGGAAAAATAGTTCAACTTAAATAATGAATCCATAACCAAATTTCCCATGTGTACCTAAAATGTTGCATGTAAAAATAATCATGAGTTCCTAAAATGATTCATGAGACTAAAATCACATTCCATACATGTCCATGATACAATTATATAAAATTTGTAGAAACAATAATCATATCACATTACAAGTGTGTCACTCCATGTGAAATAATATTTGACTTTAAAAAGAAACAGAAATATCTTTTATCCCACCATGCGCACTTGGGTTTCCCCAAATAAATGGGCTTACAACTCCCATGTACAATATCATAACCAGGCCCCATATCTTCAATGTCATGCATTTAACATTCAAAATTTGTATGCTAAAATAAAAAGAAAATATAACACCCATTATTCCTCTTTGTAAAGTATCGACCCAACTGCAACTCCCAATTACCCCAATCCAGTCTATAATGTGAAATCATGGTAGTCTCCCCGTAAAATGGAGTCTTATGACTAGTATAGTGATTCTAAAATTGATCATGGGGAGAATATAATATCCTTTTATTAGATTAATAAATCATAGAAAATAATTAAAATAGCTAAATTCCATGACATGAATAGGATAATACCAGTATCATAGGATTAAAAATACTTGAAATTCAATATCAAAATTTACTACAATATATTCCATCCTAATGTAAATATGAAAATTAAATATGGAACTCAAAAGTAAATACATTGTCAACTCACATGAGGATTTCGAACCACATATGTTTTCTTCATCACTACTCCATCGCTATTTAGAAATATTTCATTGATCCATTTCCCTTAACCTGTCATGAAAATGTGATGTCTATTCAGGAATTAATCACACATCTTGAGTAGGGATTGAGTAAAACTCATTAGGCCACCACCAATGGAATCTAAAACTATATCCATTCAAAAAATAATTTATTCAATTGTATAAATAAATTATTAAAATGAATATGTAAAAAGTTTACAAAATTCCAATCAATCGTTTTGGAAACATAAACCCCTAGGTTCTCATAGGTAACCATACATCAATATCCTCTTCAGATAATCCTGAGCCCGAAGTATCACTGATGGTTATCATATGTCAGAGTTCCATTTTTATCATTCCTTGTACCAATTAACACATGAATTCCCTTGTTACCATTAATTTTTAAAAATCATTTGAATGTTTCTGTTACCATTCATAATCACAATTAACACAAAAATTCCACTGTTATCATTAATTGTTCTACATCATATTGATGTCAATGTTACCATTCACAATCATAATTAACATGTGAAATCCATAGATACTATTCATTGTTATATCACTCAAATGAATGTCCAGGTTACCATTCATCATCACAATTCAATTTTGAATTTATATTATATCATTAATTATCATAATACAAAATATATATCACAAAAACACATTAATTAACTTAAAAATTAATTAAACAAATTAAAAAATTTGATATTCACATAATCCAATTATTTAATTAAATAGTTAATTAATATTTTCATTCCCATTACAAATTCAAAAATTTATGCATCACATAAATACACTTAATGAATCCCCATAATTAATTAAACAACTCAATTCCATTAATTAATTCACCAATTAATTATTTAATAATTAGAATCTCAGTATTCCATAACTAGATACATAAATAATTAATCCTTTTACATTCTAATTATCCTATAATCAATTAAAAAATATATTATTCAATTCACAACAACAATATCTCATTATTAATTCAACAATTTATTATCTCAAATCAATAATATTCTATAGGTCCCAGTTAATTAAATAAATAATTATCCCAAATCAAGTTTTCAATATCTCATAATTAATTAATTAATTAATTATACCAAATCAACAATTCCAATATCTTATAACTAACTAACTAATTAATTATCAGAGGTATATAATCACAATATCCCCAATAATAAATTTTCCTCAATTAATTAATTCCTGAAATAAATTAATTTATTCATAACTCATTTAAAAATAATAATATCAATTACAAAAATAAATATGAAAAATTTAAATCAAGACATTTGGATTTTATTTATAGACCACCTACCCCAATTCATTGATGAGTTTTTGCCCAACCGAAATCCAGAATTCTGAGGAAAAAATGACATATAACATGATCTCGATCCAAATCCTAATTCTGCGGTCTAGAGAAACTTGATCTCTTAATCCTAGATCTATATCCAAAAATCCTAGTCTATAATTGCCAAATATATATCTAGATCTAACAAAGAAGAAAATTAAAACCCACCAAAAAATGGGAGAAGAATTGGATACCAAATGGGAAGAAACCACTTTCGAAATGAGATGTTGATCTTCCATCTAGGCTTCAAATCCCCAGTAATAGAGGTGTGGCGAACTATAAATCCCTCATGGAGGCTCTAGAATTAATAATAATCACTTCTATGTAAAGATAGGGAGTCTGGGGGTATTTGATAGGGTATAATGACATATTTTAATAATTTATCGGCAATTAAAATCCCACAGACATTGTTTACATCATGGGGAGAATAGTTTCCCATAATAATGTGCCTTCAGAATTACACTATTATAGAGGGGTGCAAGGTTTTTTCTTATTGGTCTCTCAGTTTGATAAACTATGTTCCAACTACCTCAATCACCACTTTCTAGGGTGGCATGGTTGGTTATTCTAGGGGGTACAGTTAGCAAAAACTGTGTTCCAACCATGGAGTACCCTCTTTCTTCTAATTTTCATAATTTTTCCCCAGGACACAACCCATGGTAAAAACAAAAACAGTAATAAATAAAAGAAAAAAATGCTACATCTAATTGAGACTACAACATCTTCCAAAAAGGCTAGGGTTTTATATCCCGTGACATTACATATTTTCTTCCAGGGTATTGATTTACCCTTCATCCACCACAATGTCGAATGATCCACTAAATGATGTGAGATATTAAATTATGAAATAAAAAAAATACATCATGTTATATTGGGCTCCTCTAATGAATACACAACACCAACATTTATTGATAGCTTCATCTAATCCATTATTGAAAGAAATTGTGTTTTACAATTCCATCTAACCTAGGATACTGATTTGGAATGATGTTTTCATCTTAGTTCTTTCTAAATAAATCTTCAATGGGTCCCCTTTTGTAAACCATTCTAAATAAAAATATTTTAGATAGAGAAACATGTTAATCATTAAATAAAATATCCTTTTAACTTATACCAAATGCAAAATGATTCCTTGGAATCTAATTAACATTATAATGGCCCCTACATTTTACAAAACTATCTTATGATAGAATCTTTAAGTAACTAAATGTATAAATTATATAATCATGATTTTAATGTCATGAATTAAATCTATTATATTTTTGGATTTTTTAGGTATTTAGTTTTAGGCGACTAGGTTCAAAATCTTACATTGAAATACTATATAATAAATTGTGCACATTTTCAATCAGTGTCCATTTTCCCATAATTTAAAAGTATTAAAATAAATAATAATTTATCCCAATGAAAAATATTCCACAATTTCAACATGATCCAATATTATACATTACCCAACCATAAATCCTTTCAAAAACATTTTAATAATGACAAATTAGCATACCAATCATGGTAACTGTTTAAAAATTAAAGAATATTTTTTGCCACATAAAATCATGAAATATCATATAATGTCAACCATTATATTCATGTTCATTGGGCATGTGAAATAAAAAATTATATTGAATAACACACACTCTATTTTCTCTGATAAAACAACTAAAACCCATAATATGCAATTAAATACCCAATTTGGTAGCTTATAAAATCACATTAAAATACCCTTTTAAAACACTTTTAGTTTGAATAACCATTTGGAAAACATCTTGTATAATTATTATCTAATGAAAGGGAGTTTTATATAGGTCCACCGATCATTTAAGATATAATGGGACCAACCAACGCTGCCAGGGTCACCCCATCATGTAATGTATGACGACATCACTATACGCTATATAGCTTTCCCCATCATATAAGCTATAATTAGATCACACAGTTCTATATGGGCACACCCATTTCTTATGAATAATTATTAAGTACCATATAATGGAAAAATAGTTTTTATGCTTGACATTTTTAAAAAAAAATTTAAACTCATAAAGCAATTTCATTTTGAAGTGAAATATATAATATTTCTTAAAAGAAAATTTTCAATACCACAATACAAATTTATTTTGAAACTAAATCAGTACCAAATAAAAAAAATGGTTTAAAGGGTATTCATTTAATAAAATATGAAATATATTAATATAAAATAAAAATAATATAATTTTCATTGTTTTAGAAATGTAACTGTAAATGTGTATGTTATGTGTAGAACACTCCATTTGTTATTGGTCAAAATGTTCATTTTAAAGAATGTTTAAAGATTAATTTTTCAAAACCGCAGAAATATTGTTAAATATATATATAATTTAATTTATAAATATTAAATTTAGATATAAGAAATTTGACATAATAAAATAAAATACACTTCTATGTAAAAGGATTTGTTTGAAAAAACATTAGAAAATAATTTTTGTCATAGAAAAGTCCCTTATGGTATTTTAAATTTTTGACTCATGAGCCCCATGAAATTAGTGAATTTTAAAAATAATAAATACAATAATAATTTATTAATTAATGATATAAAATTTCTATGTGTATTTATGTACACCTCATAAAATAATTGAGGTTCATAACATGAAAATATACACTCCGGAAAGGATATTTACATGAAGTCCATTACCTTGAGTCTTACTTGCCACATGTGTCTTTTTAATCATAAATATTAATCTTTATTACATTAATTTTTGATTTTATAACATTATTTATTATTATTATTAGTCTTATTTCACTTATTATAATGTTATATAAAATTTCCAAACCACTTATACCTTAGTCATATGTTTCAACGATATTGGTCTTATCAGTCAAAAATGACTATTATACGCTACAAAATGGGAAAAGAGTTCATTATGTAAAAATATTAAGATAAATAATAAGGAAATTGTTAAAAAAAAGTAAATAAATTGATCTTTTAAAAATAATCAATAAATATGGTTATGAAAAATTAACTATCGTCACGATTGTGGATACGATAGGTTGTATATAAGAACGTGGAACATTTACATTTTTTAAAATGATCACTATAGATTGAAGGTATGTACCATTTATCTTTATATAATGTTATTAATAAAATAATCACTATATTATTTAATTATATATACATATAAATATATATATCATCCATGAGATTTTTTAATGAAAAAATTAATCACATCTATTCGAGCAGGCGATGGTCCACACGTCTACGAAAGACATTTTCATTTTTTCTAATCAGTTAAAAGTTAAGAATTAAAAAGTTATGTTATATTTATTAAATGATAAAAAATTCATTAATATCAAAATTATTTCATATATATCACAAATATTCATTATATTTACCCTTTTTACAATTCAGGTAATGTATTAGTGATAAATGGATCAGATCACTTTGTGAGGTGGTATTCCTCTATATGCATGAGAAACATTATCATATCCATATGAAATGGAATAAAAAAGGATATATATAATGTTATTACTCAGTATGAATAATTTTTTTTAAATATTATATTATCAACTAGAATACAAAACTGTGAAAGGTGGTAGTGAAAAAATGAATGATATCGTTTTGTGAGGTGGTAATCCTCTATACAGATGAATGGTGGTTTCTTAACCTACTCTATTGAATTGGGAAATGATTTATGATACTCCATTAGATAATAAAATTTAAATATATGTATTATAATAATGTTATTATATATTCATATATTAATTAAAATCGAATTGGGTGAGGAAAAAAAACAAATCACTTTAATATACGTTACATCTTCTTCGGCCACCCATGGTATGATTTATGCCCAATTTAAGGATTCTAGGTTGATAAGAGGGAATTGTATATGAGATTTTGTATGAAATAGACCGTAAAATTTTTTCATCTAATCTATGAGGAGGGGAGGGGATGAGTTTCCTATCATATGTGGGGGTTAGGACACACATGGTATTTTTGAACAGAATTAAGCGCTCCCAAAATTTACACATAACAGAAGTGTCAAACATGTACAATTATAAATTATTATCGGTGAAATAGATAAAATATGGACTGAATTTTTTTAGAAAATTTAATAGGTCATTTTTAACCTCATCATTTTAGATTAACCCTTGGTAAATCCATTTTACCTTAACCACGTTAATTATTATTTTTTCTATTTACCCTATTTATTTTGTTCACTAATTATGTAGAACATGTTAGAGATTATAAATTTTTTTGATTCTATATATTTAATAAATTTTTCAAAATTAAACTCACATTAGAGTAAAAATTGAATATTATATTAATTCTATGGATTCGATAAGGCATTGGGTTTTTAAAACGAGTATATTTTTAGAAAATAATGATATATAATAATTTTATAAAAAAATAATTATTATTATATGAATCTAAATTAATATTTAAAATATAATATATATAAAATTCTTTTAAATAATTCTAAAATATAGTTTATATTAATTAATAAAAGTTGGGAAACATTAAAATTTTTAATTCTATTTTTAGAATAATAAATTTTGAAACCCAAAAAAATATTCTAAATACCAATATTATTTTAGTTAAAAAGTTATCTTATAAATTTAATAAAAATAAATAATAATTTTTTTAGTTGGAATTAATTTTAAAATATACTGATACGTTTAGAATACTTAATTTATAAAATATAAATGAGTTTTTTTAAAAATATTTATTTTCAGTATTCATTAAAATATAAAAAATTCCTAAATAATAAGAAATAACATATGTAAATTTTAATAATATTATTAAACAAATTATAATTGTTTTATAAAATTATATGTCCAAAATTTGGAAACGTATCTTTTAAAAATATTTATAAGATAATAGTTTAGTTAAAACTATTTCATTTTGTTTAAAAATATATCTTAACATCTTAATAAGTAATATAAGCATTTCATTAAAAATAATTAATTGTTAAATAATTTAATCTCTAATTTCCTAGGCTATTTCAATTTTTTATTCCACAATTTTTTAAATTATTCTCACATAATTTATTGAATGATAGAAATATATTTATTAATAATTTTTTATGTTTGCTTATTATTGGAATTTTTTTTCCAAATAGAGTTTTACTCTATCACACAACCTCTAATATAATAAAATTTAGATATTAAAATTATAAATAATAATGATATATATCTAAAATAATATTATATATTGTATGTATTTATTAAATTTTGTAAAATAGTATATATACATTGCTAATATTGATTTATAGAGCATATATTGACCACAAACCCTGGTTTTGTTTTTTAATAATGGGAATTGAAAATTATGCATTAAGTTATTAGTAGGTAAATTCAAGTAATTAATTTAATAACATATAATTTATATCACTAAAACAACAAATTTAAATAAAATTTTATCACAAATATGATATTTTTGTTGATAATTTAATAAAAAATGTGACTATAAATCACTTTTAATGTTTACTATCACAACATATTTTTTATAAATTATTGAAAAAAATAAACTCCAAATAATTTTTGAAAATTTATACAACATATGAAATTATTTTTATTTCAATTTCTCTCTAATTATTACTCCTTAATGTTATATTTTTTAAAAAACAAAGTGGTTTAATGAAAATTATACATAACCCCAGTTTAAACTATTTACCAAAAATCATAATAAAAAACATCAAACATCTATTAATTGTACATATAACAATTTAAATTTTATAATAATTGAATTTATTTTTTAAAAAAATATTTATATTTCATGTCAAATAGTGATCAATATTAATATTTAATAACATTGATTAATTTTTTCTACTATAATAATAAGAAAAAATAGCAATATAAATTCATTTAATTAGTGTATATAACAATTTTTAATTTATCTAACAATTTAATAATTCATCATGTAGAGAAAAAAATAAATATTGTTAATAAATTATATTTAACCTTAATGAAAAGTAGCTCAAATATCATGGAATAAACATAATAATTTTATATTTAGAATTATTATTTAAATTATCATATAAAATCTATTATAATGTAAAAAATTACTTGAACAAATATAAATTCATAATAGTAATAATTTATAAAATATTGATTTAATACATTTTTATTAAATTAAATTTGGTTGTCAATGTTTTTTCTATTACTAAAATATATCGTCATAATTTTTAATCATTGATAGATAAGAAAAAAATCATAACATAAATCCAAAATTCAATATGGTCCAACTTTATATTCATTATTTTATTACCTTTATCAAAATAATCATGTCTACGATATTATGAACAACATGATTATGTCCAAGGTGAAATTTTCTTTGTCAATTATTATATAAGGTATGAGATTATGAAAAAAATATCGAAATAATTCTATATTCAATAAAAATATTAATGATATATGGAGGATTAGATGTTGTAATATTTTTTTTTCAAGTGATCAAATTATGTTTAATATATAAAATTATTTTACTTATCTATTGTAATAATAATAATAATTAAATCATCCAGAAGTGTTAAGAATATAGTTTAATATTATATTTCATTCCACCATGAAAAAAACACTATTAAAAATATAGTTAAACCATAAAATTAAATAATGTTATTATTTAAATACATAAAAATATATAAAATATCATATTAATCTAAAAAACACCTATAAATGTGTTCCACCTAGGTTTAGAAGAAAAAAATTTAAATCGAAAAGTTATCTATTCCATTCATAAATATTATTTATTGGATAATTTAGATTCTAACCATCATCTAAATCCAAAATTATTAGAGTTATATAACATAATATCCATTAATTTAAATTCAAACATAATATGAATTTTTAAAAATGTATATAATGTTATCCTAACTTATAAAACCTTTCAGATCATCCTAGGTTAAATTATTTTGTATCCTCGTATTTTTTTTTAAAACATAATGAAAAAAATAATCAAAACTAAAAAATTGTTAAATAATTCTTGTTAATTTATAGACACGTAAAATATATAATTATTTACAAAATATACTCTAAAATATTACAATGACCATATACACTAATAGAGTTAATTACATTTGCAGGAAATAAAATATTAACCACTAATGTAATCTATGTATTTTATGTAATTCCCAACCACATATATAATAACCCTAGATTTAATATAAACAAATTATCATATCATTTCCTAATACCATCCTAACCAATAATGTCATTTAAAACATCATTTAACATAAAAATTAATGACAAAAATGAAACCCTATCATAATTATGTTTTTTCATAAAAACATTACAATAATCTCATTCCAATGAACATTAGGTTAAGAGTTTTAGTGATATTATCTACATAACTCATAATAATTTATAACCCAAAATATATCCTTTCTACCCTGGTAAAATATATTTTTTCTATAAAATAGGTCCAATAAACATACACCCAATTCAATCAAAAAAACTCTTTTCCATTATTATTGACTTCCAAATCATTCCTAAATTTCACTAGTACCCTTAAAATAATTGAAATCATGGGATTATGACATTATGGTAATTTAGGGAAAAAAATATTAAACATGTAATTACCATTATTGGATGAAAACACATTTTGATGATTTTGGTTTACTTCAATTTGTATGTGGTCACATTAAACTCATATAATATCATAATCTTTTATTCAATCCAAAATTAGATTTTTATAATCACATTATAGTAAATGAAATTGGATCATTATGAAATATTAGATTTAAGAAAAAATAAAATTGAATAGTGATGTTCGTTTCCTATAAAATATTATTTAAATTTGTTATAATAACTCCTAATTACCATAAATGGAATAACCAATTTACTTAATTCCTACATTACATCTCTAGAGAATAAATTATTACCCTTTTTATTATGGGTATATATATATTTTTTGAACCTACCATCAAATAGAATTTTCTTTAACCATAACATTACTAAAAAAATATAAAGCCTTCTATTTCAATTGATAATCACTTGTGTCAAATTTGTCCTCATTTAATTAAATCGAATCAGTTTAACAATTATATTTTTAGTGTAAAATAAAATAGAACAACTTTATTAAACAATGAAGGAATGAATAATATAAAATTTTTACAATAACGCATTAAAATTATTGTATAATTTTAGGACAGTGTAATGTATAAAATATCCACAATAATGACCTATAAAGTTTTTTAATGATTTCATAGAATTTAATAGATAAATAAAACCTATCTTTTATTAATTGTTATTATTAAAAATGAATTTTTATTTCCACTTTGGAAACTTATAATGATAAAATTAATGATATTTAAAACCATAGTAATTGAAAAATTGAACTTTTAATGCATAAGGTAAACAAATATCACTATTCAGGATATATAAATTAGAGAGTATAATAATATTAACCTAGAAAAAATTGGGTATATATTTCCTGAAAATTTGATATGGAATATTGTACGAATAAAATGTATATGAAAACAGTTATAAATATAAATATGTAAATGAAAAAAATTAAATAAATCATTAGTATTGAGGAAAAGTAAACATTAAAAAGAACCCTTATAAAACATCATAACATGGGATATATGATTCAACAAAAAGAATATTATGAAATTAATATAAAACTTCTAAAAAAACATGGGTAATAAAACCTTCAAAAAATAAAAGTTTACAGTATAAAATATTATTTAATAATATAATTAGTGAATACATATTATATGTAAATGAATTAATATTCAGTAAATAATTATTTTACCTTAAAATATAGATTCATTTCAGTATTGGAAATTTTTATAGAGATAATATATATAACTGGACTTGTGAATCAATAAAAAGAGTTCTAATGATCAATATTGTTTGAATGTATTTTAGTTGAAATAATTTTATTTTTTTAGAAAACAATCTAACTATGACATATAGTTTGAAATTGGTTAAACCTAGCCCCTTTTAGAAATTATTATTGAATTATTTTAAATATACATTTATTATGGTTCATGGAATCTATTCTGAATAGTAAGTTACTGATATTTGGAAAATATATGATTTTTTGTTCCACATATTTAAATAAAACATGATATGGTATTATGATATTTTATTATTTAATAAATCACTAATATCATAAAATCACATTGTTATATATTTGAGGGATAATATATTATTTTTAGTTTAAACATATCTACAAAATATTAGAATTATTTTTTCAATTTTAAATGATTTCTAATAGTTAAAAAATATGAATCACTATAATTTCAGTAAGACATATTAATTTATATATTTTAAATCCCTGGTTTTGGGATTTTTATTCTGCATAATTACATAATTGATATTTCATAATAATTTTTCATAATTATAGTATTATATAATTTTAAAATAAAAATATAATATAAAATCACTAATCGTTCATCATTTATATCCATTTATACCATTTGAGAAATTATTTATTCCCATTTTTATAGTTATCCCATTTTAAAAAAATAATTTTTGACTATACAATCCCTATTTAATCATATGTATAATTATAACGTTATAAAATTTTACAAATTAATGTATCTAAATAAAACAAATTATTAATCATATTTACCATTTAAAAGTATCATTCGTATTATCCCTTCTTTTTCTTGTCCCATGCTCCATTAATTTTTACTTTTCTTATACTAAATAATCTATTTATCCATATTACATAAGAATATCCAATATTTCCTTTGAATTTTAATTAATTTATATTGTCTATAAAATATGAAATTGGATGATTTAGATATTTTACAATATATTCCATATATATCTAAATTATTTTTTGTAATACAACTGAATGGTTTATTAATAAGTAGTATAATTCCATATGAACTTATAATCTAATATTAAAAAGGATCATAAATGTGGAAATAAAAAATAATCTATTTGAATCCAAGTATTATGTAAAAAAATATATAAATATAAAGTATTTTAACTTGTTTCATAGACATCCAAAACCATAAATAACCATTATGTCATTTACAAAACAATGATTCCTAATGATCAATTAGAACATAAACACCTATCTTTAAACATAATGAAACTCTATCACTCAACATCTAACTAAATGGATTTTTTTTAAATTGTCAACAATAATGTTATATATGTCAGTTATTAAATAATACTATAGATATTTATCAATTGTTATAAAAAAATAGGGACTTACGTAATAATGTAATAAATTTCTATTTGAACTCAAACTCTAATTCATTTCAAGAATTATGAATGATAATGTGTCTCCAAAATTATATCATCAATAAATTTAAATAATGAATTATAAAATAATATTTGAATCATTAAGAACATTAATAGAGAAAATAGCATATGTGTTCTTTCATAACGATTTTTTAATCTAATAATTTCATCTAATATCACTCTTTCAATTTAGTATAATCAAATTAGTAAATTTTTTTAAACCAATAAATTATATTTAATTTTTTCATGATGATTGAAATTATAAATTTTTATTAAAAAAATATTTCTAAATTTAAGGAATGTAGAATTTTTAAATAAAAACTCCACATATATTAAAAATTATACTTTTCTAAAACATTATATATTTAAATAAAAAAATAAGACAATTATTTCATTAAAAATAGTATTTACTTATAAACATTTAATAATAATAAATGACATCATCAATCCACTCAATCAATATAAATATTTATTTATAAGATATTTAATAATTAAATAATTCATTAAATTGATCCAAATATGTACTGATATTAAGAAAATGAATTTCAACTTAAAATTAAAAATATTTGATATCATTAAGTAAACATAATGATTATAAATATTGAACTAGTATTTAATTTATTATATAAAATCTATAATTATATTCATTATATATTCAAAATATTGAAATCCATAACATGGATATAAATAATACAGAAAACTGTTATATTATAATTAAAATTCCTGAATTATTATATATTATTTGATATTGATATATACATAATTGTTATATTTTTACAATATAAGTTAAAATTAATCGTGATTTTCTATTCCTTTTCAGTTTAATATTCATTGTGATAAAATTCCTCAAATATCTTTCTAAAAAATATAATAGAAAATATTTTTAATCATTGTTGGAATGTGTGGTTTTTGTATATATAAATATAACAATGAATTTTAGGAAATAAATATTAGAACTTATAGTGGAAAGAAGTGGATAATATGATATTTAGTATTTCAAAAAATGTAGTTATGAAGATATATATTATAACAATATGAAAAAAGGTATATTATATAGATAATATATATTTGTCCTAAAAATTATGTAGTCATTATTATATGTATTTTTCAACCACAACTTTATGAAGTTGTTGATCATAGATTACGAGTGATCTTGTATTGGTTGTGATCTAACCCTAAATAACAAGAAGAGTGGACCTTGGGTGGTGTGTTAAAAATATAATTTTAATTATGAATGAGGTCTAATATTATTGATGAAAAAATATCAATGAGCTTCCCATACCCCTTGGGCACACCACACATTGGGGGAAACATGATATATTGTGTGTGTTATATTATCTTATACATTTTAGGGGTGAGTTGCATTGTGAAAGCATGTGAAAAAATGATCTTGGAAAATTAAATATTAGAAATATCCTAAAAATAATCAATATAATATATGAGTATATATATATAATATTTTAAGGGTTATATTAATTTAGATATATAAAATTTCTACAAGAATGTTTCATTGTGATTCAACACACCTGCACACCCATGAAAAAATCTATGAGGATAATTTTGAGGTTAACAATTCTTTTCACTATTATTATTGTCCATAAAACTAATTTACATTTTGAATAATATTTTACTGGGGTAATTGTCATAGATTTTCCAAATAGTAAGATTTATTAGAATAACATAGTCCCGTGAATTCAAATAACAACTCATTTAAACAAACTATTATGAAAATATATATAACAAAATGTAATTTGGATCCCCCAAATGTGGGGATACTATAAAGTGAATGTGATATTCAATTCTAGTACTATAAAATAAATTCAAGAAATCCTTAATCCTGTATAGTATTATTATTGACACTCTATTTATCTGTTAATACCCTTTATTGTGTAATAATTCCACAGTACCAACTCCAAGGTCACTCTATCTCTATCAAGGTTAGTCTTGTTTGTAATTTATATTTAACTACCCATAAATAAATAACTCAAAATCATTAATAATATATATCAGTAGTGTCATAAAAATACACCATAGATCACATGAGTTTTTGATATATCCCCAAAACTTCCTTCCCTCTACTGGTCAACCATCATTGATCTTATTCATTATCCTCCAATGATATATTGGTATGAATATTTCCCATCATCCATGGATATACCCATGAAACTCTAAATATTTATATTATATAAATGAAAATTTACAACATATCACATCTCACCATGGATCTTATGAATATACCTTATAATCATTTTTAAAGGATGTTCCTTAGATCATTGTCTAATTTAATAAAAAATTATCATAAAATTATTAAATCTGTTATTTAAGGAGATTCATTCCAACCATAATATAACATAAAATTTTTTCGACCAAAATATTTATTTTTCTTCAAATAGTTATTAATTATTTATATGTTAATTATTTCTATATATTTAAAATTAATATTATATTTATATTTTGATCACTCTATATTAATGGTTTTATGATAGAGATGTTTAGGTTCAAACTTCTATTGATCTGAGGATTATAGTTTTGACTAAAATTGTAGTGTTTTCCACCTGTCATACCATACAATCTATTGAGTTAAATTATAGGTTTTTATGGATGTGTTTATTATATATTAAAATTAAAATTTTCATTTTTCGTTTTTCGTTTTTCGTTTTTTACACAAACAAATTGTTGGGTAATTGTATCATACTAATATGTTTAAAAATTTAAATTTCGATGCAGGCATCAGATGTGTAAATGAAGTTAATGAAATAATTAATTCATATATGAAATTATTGAGATGTAAATAAGAAATTTTGATACAGACATACATATATATATACCCCTATAGAAGACTAGTTGTTAGATTTTAATCCGAAAGACCCTAACATGGGTAACCTGTTAAATCAAAGTGTGGTATATGACCTCACATTCCATTTACTATATGAAACTGGTTTTCAACAATAAATTAGGGACACTACTATGTATATATTAAAATATATCTATAGAATCATTAAATCCAATAATAAAAAATAAATATAACTATTAATCAATATATTAAATAATATTGTATATTTTATAAATGTGAACTATATAAATAACAAAACATTCCCAATATAACATACATATTTACTCAATTTAATGAGACACATATATGTTAGATTAACCCATAAGACATACAAATGAAAAAAAATGGGGATATTCTATAAAATTACAATAGTTTTTTCCCATGAATTTCCAACATCTCCACTCCAATATCATCTTTCTCAACCAACAAATAGTAGGTCCTTCCATTTCAATGTGTTTTTGTAGTAACATATTTTCATCTGATAAGGAGTGCATGAATGGTGTGAGTATATGGCCATATTGACACACTGGGATCCAACACACCCCAGTAGTAGGCCATGAGTACTACACCAAGATATCTTATAATTATCCTTCGGCTAATGATTAGCATCAAGTAGTATAATAAGACAATATGAAAGTATTTGGCATAGGAAAAACATTCATGGACACATATGTACACTGTATGATAAAAAATAGAAGCAGCAAAAAATCATATATATAAATAACTAAACAATTTATAACTCAATAACACAATAAAAAATTAAAGTGAATTAGTATATTGTAAAATACATAGATAAATTTATATTTCAAAAGTAAACATATTTTAATTCCTATGTTAATGGGATGATTATCCATGATAAATGTACTCTTATATTGATCTCCATCCAAAATAATCACCACCACCCGATTGAAAAATCATTCCCCATAAAGAGCCTTTAAACATCATCCAAAGTTAGTTCTAATCAATTTACCCAAATTCCACATCCCCTGTGAAAATATTTGAACATATGCATAGTCTTCGTAGACATAACATATAATGCCATAATTATCATGCCTGAATGAGTAAAAACATACTCAGTAATATTCCAGAAAACCATAAAGAGATAAATTGTAATATAAAAACCATTATATGTCTGAGTAACCAATATAAATACAAAAAAATTATCTTGATATGTTTTATGACTAGGAGTCTCAAGGATATGAGGATGTTCCATATCAACTCATATTTAACCCATAATGTTCCATATCTTAGGAGACACTATGCATTCTAGGATTTCCAAAAAAGGTCCACAATGTGTAAATTCATTAACCATTCATATTTCATATATTGAGGCAAAAACTAATAACATCATTCAATTCTAGAAATATTTATGAAAATCATATATTTAATATGAAAATCAGTTATTCATGTGATTACTAACCCCTACCATCATACAACCCAGGTTTGAGAAACCCACATCACAACCCAATAATTTTATTATAGGGAATGGGATTCATTATGAATAACATTGTAGATAATAATACCACACAATATATTAAGGATGTAATTTATCTTCATATAAATTTGAGAAGCACCTCAAGTAGCACAATGAGAACACATAATTTATAGGGGTATGAAACCACAATTGATGTGGATATATTCAATATCTATTAGTAATAATTGAACTCATGACTTTGCGAATAAGTCTTTGTAAAAAAGAGGGAGGTAATTGAATGCTTGAAAGATATTAGCATCACACCCATACAATATAACCAACCATACTATTCTATATTAATAAATTATCATATCCCACTGGACAAACGGTCTTAGATTACAAAAATACCATTCTATTACGGACGATTTTTGAAAAAATATAGGGGGAAAATTTCTTCAATTATAATTGAAATTTAACCGATGAGTTAAAAATAAAATATATGAAGGAATAACTGGGCCATCGAAAGGCCCCATAGACTTCCATTTGACACACATGGAGGGGCAAATCATCTCATCTTGGAATTTCACCCTTATGTTTGATGTTGATCATGGGAATGTTGTACTGATTTATATTGTGTTTATAGCTGCATCCCCCCCTAATGTTATCTTAGGATTATCCAAGCTACCCACCCACCCATCCACATGTCTCAACCCACACAAGTAATGCCTTGTTTTTTTAGACTAGTAGTGGAATGATCGGGTTAGTTAAAACACAATTCCCATCCTTTTCTATTTACCATTCATGTGAAATTATTGTAACCACATTATTGCCTGTGTATCAAAGGGATTGTGCGTCAACTATATACTTTCCATCCACCCTTCTTTCTAATAATACCGTTGAGGTTATCTCTATTAAATCCATAAACCTAGATGCTAGCCAATAATCTGGTGGTCTATCACAATTCATTGGGGGAACCAAATTAATTTAGCACCCCTAGTGACCCATGAGTGGTGCCTCCCCTAACTGTGCAATGATCAACCCCAAGATGCCTCCCCATTCCACTGATCCACACCAAGTACTGTCCTTACATCCTCCATAACCAATTGTTTCTTCCATTTTCATTATTTTCAAGAACCATCATTGCATCCCCTCAAACAATGAACTGGATATTCCCATCTCCCTCTTTAAACACATCACGGGTTAGTCTCACAACCTCAATATATAAGAGGGATCAAATAAAACTGAGGGTATAGGGATAGGTGAATATAGATTGAGATAAATTAAGATATAATAATCATATAATGTATTTCTTGATCACTCATTGATAAAATCATCATAAAAATTCAGGAAAAATTTTAGGCATCAAAATTCTAATGAAAATATCTCAATCACCAAAATTATAATTTGGTATCTATTAATAAATCAATTGTAGAATCACATAATCAAATATTTTGATAATGAAGATGAATTATATTCATTAAGAGATGATCATTCATCATGGTCATGGGATACAACTACAATATTAATTTCATTACATGGAATATTTAACATCAAATTATATATTTCTTCAAAATTAGATATACATGTTATTATAGTTGATTTTCCAATGTAATCAAATATTTAGTGATTATATGATTTTTAATTATATTTTCAGTTTATTTCACCACCATGTGAGTATGGAAATTTAGGAAATTAAATAAATAGAAAAATAAGTAAAATTTAAAATAAAATAATTTACTTCTATAAAAATGAATCTCTCATTGAAAATGGGTGTGATCACTTGTATTATCGATATCGATCTAAGATGAAGAGTTATTTAGTTTCACTAAATGTTGTCCCTCTATTGGGACTATCAAATCCATGGTTTCATATTACTAAACATATGATTTGGAGATGAATATGATTATATAGACATAGTTTCTATATTTATATATTTAGTGACACAATAATGTAATTAAAAATAATATAAAATTTTCCCTTTTCTAAATTATGAATTATTCCACCCATGATATGAAAAAAAAATTACACCTCCAATTCCAACAGAGGAACTACTATATATTATTGTATTTGAGCTTTTGTTATGTAAATTTAGAATATTTCACCAATTTAGATACTTAGACTCTAAGGAAAAATGAAATAATTCATGACAATAAAAAACCTGACTCATAACATCCCCCACACTGTAAAATATATTCAATATAAAAAATGAAAACAACTAATTATATTAATCATATGAAATAATAAAACAAACATTCATGGAAAACATCCCACTGTCTCTTGCATGTCCTTAATCATTGATGTTTTTATCTCAAATATTTCTATATATAGCATTTATTATGTATAGAACATTCTCTAAAAACATTTAAAATAAAATCTATTGCCCACCATGACACATAACTGTAATGAAAACATGAATCAACCCCATGAGTGTCATATTAATACTATTCTCCCAAAAAAATATTATAAATTTTGATCAACCAGATTTTCATAAATTAAACAATGAACCACTATAATTATACTCCTAATTTTTCATTTTCAATATTACACCTAGAATTATCACCTAACTACCCAACATTAAAGATATTTTTATATGGTTATTTATTTTGATCAATCCATCCATGTTTTAATACAACATAGAGTGTTTCATAATATTTTTTAGTAATATTGGATGATAATATATATTTTATGATATTTAATATCCACATTAACATGTTTTACATTTCTTTCTTAAAATGTAACTATCTCAATGTATCTATCTCATTATTCAAGTGAAAAAATGATCGTTCACCACATGTTGAATACAAAAACTTATGGGAATCCATTTATGAAATCATCCTTAAAAAATCATTCACCTACATTCCAATAAAAAATAATAATTTTCAAAAAAATTCGAAAAAATATGACAATGGAAACATTAGTAAAACTATAAATAATGTAATACTTCTCAATAAAACTTCCCTACACATAGAGTGGACCAATATACCATAATACATGTGGATAGTACAAAATGTATAGTTTTCCCAAATTTTTCATCTCTAGACTACAAGGTAATACCTTTCAAAGGTGCCAAAATCTACAAAATCCTACAAAAACCATCTCCTTAAAAATAAATAAATAGTTCCCATGTTTTGGTTACACACACAATGATACTATAGGTATTCTACATTGATAATTATGGTATATTAAGGTGTTATCCACTATGTATCATCATGATAATATTTTATACTTACTTAATGATAAGACCACTATCCACAAAGGAATTTTGGTTATATACTCCTCACTTTCATGAAAAACCATCAATGCCATCCGTTAAAAGTATTCATTCATACATGACCACTAAATTGACAACATCGTTATGGTCTTTACATACACACAGAATGGTTGTTTTGATACCACCAGTGATCTATGGTGAGAAATTAATCTACATTCACATATTAATTACCCATGAAACATGGATATCATTCACCTCATCCATTGTTTAGACACATAGTACTTTTCTAGAATCATCCACTACCACATCATTGTGGTTTCAATAAGATGTTTCCTAATTTAACTATTTTAACAACACATATATTAATCATTTATCAATGTATCTTGACCAGACCATAAAATGTTTTAAAATAAAATGGTACTACTTTTTAAAGGCTATAGAATTTCCTTAAATTCCAAATATGATCCCCAATAAATGGATACATGTGAAGATTACTTCCCAGATATGTATAAAATACACAATTGTTTTGATCATCCTTTGTATCCATCACATGAAATGTTATATTCAAAATAAAATCCAGTTTCTAAAATAGTTTACTATCAAGGTAATACAATGGGTCACCACTTAGAAGAATCTGTACATTCATCTATATCCACAAGGAGTTTATTTTAATAAAAATTGAATGACAACTTCTAATAAATTAATATTGAAGCTTCTATGATCTGATCAAATTATATATAAAGAACATGACTAAACTATGAATTTCAAACCCCAAACATGAATATGATTCATTCACCTAACATGAATGTTTGAGTAAAAAATTATCCATATCCATTGAAAATATATATTTTTAAGGGGTCTATCAAGGGTTCTTTCTGAACATCTAAATATTGAACAACAATATTTATGATATAAATGTCACACATGTTCCATCATGTAATAGTGTCTATGATGTGGGGAATAGAATTTTTCATTGAACTATATATTTTTATTACTAACCATTATCAACTATCATGCACATATTTCCAATGCTCTTCCAGTATACACACCACTTCTATCAAAAATTAATCCAAGGGTTTGTTAATAGCCTTGGTGTTGGAGTTGGTTTCCTGGAACAAACTTTTCAGATATTTATGATAACGTGTAATATTGTATTTTAAATTTGATACACTGCTTACTAATTCATTATTGTTCTTACGTGTGACAGATTATGTGGTAATATACTATGTATCACTCAAACTAAATGGTCATAGAAGTTATCTACTATGATGAGAACCTGAATTTTCTTTGAAACTATTCTTGATTATATGATCTATAAATGGATGATATCATTTGTGGGACACAAATTATAGAGGCTATCAGGGGTTCATACTCATTGTAAGTTAAGGAACCATCACTAGATATACTCCCTTGGTAATATCCACCAGTATATTATTAGAATGAGACCCTCGAGTTGGAAATCCACATTTATATGTGTCATTGGATGTTCCTATTTTTGTACATGCTTATTGGTCCTTAGATATTAATATTATTGATAATGAGTATTAAAAGTTGTTTAATTTTATGTATTTATGAAATTTGTTACAACAGATGGTTGTAGAGAGGTATGATAGGTTGGGTGCATCATGATTAATATTGCATTAATGATTAATGAAGGAATGGAATTTTCACTTTTATTATTTAACTTATGTTGATATTTTTTTGGAACCAATGTTTTTCATTGAAATAAATGGATTTTTTTTGTGATTGTTGTCAATCCACATTATATTGATCAATGAGTTTCCAATATAGCTGATCTTATTATACCAGGTAATAATAGTGTTGAAAAGGGGCACTGTTTCGTAGTAAATTTAAATTTTTTTTGTTCAAAATCCAGTTGAGGAATGGAGAATCATGAAATATGTTTTTATTCCATCAAGTCCTCATTAATATCACAAAGGAATTTGTTTTGTGAACACTGGGTTTTTAAAATGGTGAGATGTGAAGCATCGTCAAGTTGATATTGTTATCTATGATTATGAGAAATAGAGAACCATGAGTGTGTGATGGTTTGACAGAGATATTCAAGGAAATGAAAAATCTCAATGGAGTTTCATGAATTGAGGAGCATAGGGATGATGTTGTCAAAATATTTGAAAAATCATCTGGAGTTGGTGGAGCGTTAAGAATGGTCAAGACAATAAATATAATGCCACCCACTTGATTTTACCTAATAATAATTGGAGAAACTCTGAATAGATTTTATTTTGTGAATGATAAGGATATTCAATAATCTATTTTTCTGTATAAGCTTGAGCATCATGAAAATGATAGATTATTCTTAATTTATGCTAATTATTCTATGTAATGGGTGTATTTATAGTATGTGTATTGGATGATGACTTCACGTACTTCGTG
This sequence comes from Viscum album, assembly GCA_963277665.1. NCBI lineage: Eukaryota > Viridiplantae > Streptophyta > Magnoliopsida > Santalales > Viscaceae > Viscum > Viscum album. The sequence goes on from OY728127.1 coordinate 1,703,096,277, forward strand.
AAGGTATTTTTTTCTATGATGTTTGTTGTCTTTCTGTTGGATGGGATCTTCATGAAAGGATGTTTTGAGAATATGGGTTTTTGTGAATAGTGTATTCAAACTTCATCGGAATAGGTCAATGATGTATGTAGAGTCTCATGCTATTCAGGGAAAAAGACATTAATAACATTCTAGTGAAGAGACCTTCAAGTCGATAAATTGAGAGAGACATCACTGAAGGCAATGAGTAAGGGGGAGTCTATGGAAGTGATTTGAGTGACATTATTTTCATTTTCTATTGTCAATTAAATGCATTAATACTAGAATAGTATTATTTTTCCTTAACTATGGTATTCCACAACAAGTTAAGACTAGTGGATTAAGGTATGACTGAAACACATTTATCAAGTTCTCCATAGATTATCCCTTAGTGGTGAACTAATTAAAAATGATGTGTTGTCTCTTTTCATGTGATTGTTTGATTATTGAACATTAACATGATGTTTGTTTAATATTTTACTACCAATGTGGGAATAAGATCCGTCACCCTAGAAGTAATATTTGACAACCTAATTCACCCACACCCTCTTAGGGTGTTGTGGGGTCCTTAAGATATCTAAGTCCATTTAATGGAAATTGTATAACATAAAAAATCCATTTGAATGGTGTTCTATAGGAATTTTAAATTTATAAGATGTAAAAGATAGAGACATGAAGAACATAGGTCGATAGAATCATCATGTAACCTACTTGATTGGAGATATCTTGATAAAGGGATTATATTATAGAGTATGTTTCTATATGAGTTAATATGTTTTTGTGACATTAAATTTTTTAATGGGGTTTTTAGCATGTTTCTAGATGTTATAATTATATTTAGGAAGCCTTTACTAATACCATTGAGAATGTTTCATAGAGGTTCACATAATAGAGTGTTCACATAATCTCAGTTAACAAATATATTAAAATTTATTATTTTACAAGTTGATTAATTTTCATTCCTGAATGGCGTTTAATAAATATACATGTATGCATATAACATTTATTCCATCACCAGTAATTCCAAAAAATATTATGTGAGAAAAGTAATTAAAATCATTTATATTCTAATTAGTGAATATAATATTTTTTATTATTTTAAAATGTAGTGATATTTACTTAATGAATAAATTGTTTTAATTAATGTCCTAATAAAAAAGGTTGACGTATAGATCATCGAGTTTTAATGGTTCGGTGAGAAAAAATAACTATTGAATATTATTTGATTAAATAATATTCAATTTTGTTCGCAAGTTAATCACATGTTGAGAAATAATAATAAAAATATTATTATTTGGCATGAGGTTTTGCAAGGTTAGAATAAATAATTAAGGGAATTTTTGAAATCATTTTATATTAACCTTAGAAATATACCAACCCAATAATGATATTTTTTAATTATAAAAAATTCATTTTGATGGTAGTGAACAAAAATTCTTGATAATCCTATCATGCCCTTGATATCTCTATTCTCCAAGAATGCTCTGAAAAACGAAGATTCATATTCCTCGATAAGATCAAGGAGATCCCATTGGAAATGTTTCTTGAAGTGATAAAAGGAAGATGATAGAAGCACCAGTATCATCCATTATAGATCCTGATGATTCCTTCAAAGACATATGGAAATTCCCAAAACACATGCAGATCACTGCTAGAGGGAATATGCACTTTATTGCTATAAAACAATGATGGTTTAACAGATATCTGTCACTAGATTAATCAACAAAGAAATAATTCATTCATGATAATTATTAATTTAATTAAATTAATTATAAATATTTTGTCATAGTCGTCCCTCTAGTTATGGAGATACTACTATTTTTTAATTTCATTGATCTAATTCTGTAGATCATGATATTTATCATCATGTATTACTCAGATTGGTCGCCGATCATTAAAAACTGAATGTTGGGAACCACCTATTTCATGCTTCCACTGAGCCCATATCCTTAAAGTGTTGTTAGAGAAGCCACAAAATTAATTTTAATAATTTGATGAATTCTTTATTACTTATAAATTTGTGATTTAGTTTTTCAATTCACATTTAATCGTTTATTCCATCCAAATTGCAATATCTACTTATTCCTACTCTTTTTCTCATTGATCTAATAGAAACTATTAATTTTATGATTAAATTATAATTTTGGAACGCATCTAGAGGTGCGAATGAATCTAGCTGGTCAATATAGTAGTACTCTTCATGTAACTAGAGTTACATTCTGTGATGTTGTGTTTAGTGCACTAGGAGTTAATTTGGAAATTACTTCAACTGTGTGCACTAAATACCCATTATATATTTTATTATTAGACTATGTGTTTACTGTGACAATCTAGTGCATGTTTAGACATTATAAACATCTTGTAGGACACCTAAATAGTGTGTAGTCCCTTTGTGTCAAAGAGATTCCATGCATTTCAACATATTTCCTACCCAACAAATGACTATTTATTTTGGTGGATACACTAGATGTATAACATTGTACATGTCATGTAATCTTGTTTCCAATGTATGATTTACATGATGAGTCCCTAGGCATGTGCCTCAAATAGATAGTTAGAGATGTACACACCTTGTATCTCGACTGTACACACTATATACCCATACAAAATTTTACTGATTTAGAATTTATTTGTTGTATTCTATAAACCTGTAGGAAAGTTCTTATGTGTGGTCATTAAGATGATTGGATCCTCCAGATTATTTGTTTTAATATTTATATATATAAATTTTTAATTCATATTTGTGTAATTTTCATATATACGTTTGATTCATATTATAGTTTTTTACTCTACATGCATTGAAGCATAACATGTTACCAAAAAATTATGCAATTTATTTATTTATACACAAAATTAAAGTACATGATAATTTGTTTATTCCATAAATAAAAAAATTAAAACAAAATATTATTATAATACATGTTTGGTAGATTCTAGTGGGTATTCAGCATGATTCCTCTATGGAATATTTATTTACATGGTTAATTTAGAATAAATCTATTTATTTAAAAAAATTATAATGGATGTGAATACCAAGGATATTCGAATAATATTTAAGACAAAATAATTGGATAATTATATATAATAATTAATTATTTTGGGAAAGACTTATCTTAAGTAAAAATGATATGGAATTTATAACAAGTTTTATTAAATGCATAATTTATTGAATGTTTGTGCATGATCATCATCTAGACTAGACCTTTGTATGTGATCATTTACCTTTAATTTATTATTAAATTAAATTGTTTGCATGTGTTAATTATGTCCTCTTATTATGAAATTCCTACATTCCAATGGTTTCATTTATGTAAACCCCTTTCCCCCTCACATATGTTTGAGTAAAAGGAATATATAATGGATGGAGATCCCAAGCTAGTGGAGGCCCTACATGTTTTGACATAAGGCTCAACCAATCCAAGGAGATTCAAAGGTGGACAGATAGAAAGCTGTAACATGAACCATAATATGTTCAAATTGTTTTCCCTCAACTTCATGGTTATTTTATCAATTTCTAGATAAATTAACCATTAGCTTAATATCATTATGATACCACTTTATAATTTTATTTTTTTCATGATTCAGGGTTATTTAATTATGGATGTTTATCTCAATTTGACAATTTAATAAAATTAAAAAGCATGCATGATATAACTTGAATAAATAGACTTCTGCGTAAATATTTTCTATGACATGGTTTATCACATGAATAAATCCACTTAATATTTACATTCATGTAATAAAAATAATAAATGGAAAATTATGAATAATAGGATAAAATACCTCGATTATAAATTTTACGTCAGTATAGCCTCCAATTATTCTTTTAAAATTGAACCTTAGTTCAATGTGATTTAGAAACCAATGATGGGGTTGTTTTAATTATACAAGAATTCAAACATAAATTTTTTGTTTGACCTAACATAGTTCACAAAAAGGGTTAACATTCGAAACTAGTCTTGGTGTAACTAAGACACAGTGGTTGATGAAATCCAATATTAGATTTTGGGATTAGGGATTTCACTTAATAGATCAATGTACTATGAGTTAATCTAGATGGAATTTGAAATTACTAACTAAAACATATTTATTCATGATTAACCTATGTTTGGGTAATCAGAAGGGGAATATGGATCCATTCCACTACAATGTCAAAACAACATGATATTTAGAAGACAATAGTGAGGGAAATTGGGTTTCGATGAAATTATGATAGAATAATAATTAAATAATATATTTATTTGTCTAATGTTTATCATATAAGGTACTAAAAATCTAGTTCATCTTATATATAGAAAAAATAATATAAGGGTCTCAAAAATATCATTGTGATCCATACATGATATGGAAATCCTTCTCACCGTGACAAATTTTCATAAATGTAAAATTTGGTTATGTGTCAAACATCTGTATGAAATTAAATTATATTTACTAGAATAACCATTTCAAGTTAATATTATTAATGAGGAGAGTGATAAAGAGTTATGTCTCAATGAGAATCCTTTGAACAATGTTGCATATGTTCAATGTTTCATGTATTGATCCATGTCCAAAGATATTTTTATGAAAGATGGGGACATGGATTCATATAGCATGGTGTCTCACAATCCGGATCTATACCAGGAAAAAAATATAAGATATGTATGAGATCTCCAATTAATTGTTTACAACAAATATTAGAGAGTATGTGCCCGTGAGGCCTCATGTACTCATGTTTAATGGAAACATTGAATGCACAGACAATGTATGGATTAAATTCCCTGATGATTTGTGTATAGGTCTCATACATTCATCACTACTAATGAAATTATACGTCATTATTTTTAATTACTATATGGTAAAAAATAAGAAGATTTTATCATTACTTCTTACTTGAATAAGCCATGTGGTTAAGGATATGGGGTGTGTTAAAAATATAATCCATATTGTGAATAATAAAAGTAAGAACAAGTAAATGCGGAAGTACAATTAGAAATAGTTTAACGCTACAAGGAACAATACATCAAAGAAAATGAATATACATAGGTCAAGAAAGTAAAAGAAATATATATGATTGGCGTGAGGAATGTTGGTCCACAAGAAGAGGAACTACACCCAGAAGATAGGGGAAGCTAATATTTAATTCGTTATTGAGTGTATTTTTTCTATATCTACACATTGGCATTATATAAATCTTGTGGTTATAATAGCTATATCCAAATGCAGGAACCTTTTAGATTCGGAATGGTTTCTGGAGGAGTAGTGGATCAGAGGGGTCCTAATAATGTGAGGCTGGCTGCCCTGGCCATTGCTCACTGCCACCTTTCATTTCCATCAGGAAATATATAGGTTTTAAATATTTTTTTTTATGAACCTATGGTTTTAAAGATCATAATTTTTGGGTCATGCCAAGATATATATGGTTTTACATTTCATTTTTTGATGTAAATGTTGTTTCTTTTATAATGACAACATATGTAAGGGTATGACACATTTAAATTATGGTTTTATGTATTAAATTATGAAAATCAAGTGATGTAAATTGGAAAAAAATATTGTGTAAATGACTCATATAACACCCATATTTGGTATCACCATCATGTATATTTAAACAATATTCATTTTATAATGATCTGTCAAGATGGTTATTTTGATTATTTTGAGTTAAAACCACTTAACATTTGAAATATTTCTTTACAATTGATAATAACCAAACCACAAACTGTTGCATAGGTTAAATGGGATACAACGCTTCGAGGATATGTACACACTTATTTATTTGGGAATTTTCATATAGAATCATTTGGTGGATGTTCTTACTTCATAAATTTTAATAATTAATATAGAATAAATGGCTACATATAATTAATTAGGTATAAGTTTGATTCCTTTGAGAAATTCATGGAATTAAATAATGAAGTAGAGGAACCAATAGGTATGAATATAAATACGAATTGTCTAGATTGTGCTATTGAATATAATAACAAGGAGGTAATTTACATTTTACTAGAGATTGGGATTATATTTCATCTCACTCTACCTTATACACCATAGTGGAACAGTGTTACTGAAAGGATGAACCATACATTGTTAGATATTGTATGGTCGAAGATGTGTTATGCAGATCTTTTGTTATCCTTTTGGGGATATTCTTTGCAAGAAATTAGATACACATTAATGCATGTTCTAACTAAAGTAGAAAATGGAAATAGATTTGAGTTATAGAGTGGAAAAAACCCCTTTCTATCTGACAAACGTTTATGTGGCTGTGATTTGTTTTTATGGCCTTATTTGGAAGAAAACTATCTCCATGATGCAAAATGTGTATCATTATAGGGGATCACAAAGAAACAAGGTGATAAAACCTATAAAACCCCTCATACAATAAAGTTTTTTTCAATAGGAAATTTGTCTTTCAAAAGAGGGAGCACATCCCCAAAAAGGGTACTGGGAGAAACATTGACTTTGATGAAGTTGATGGTTAAAATACACATGATTTGGAATAGGAAAAAGTTTCATAGGTCCTCGTAGAAGTTTTTTTCTCAAACAAAAATACTACGTAGGATCATATGAGATGTAAGAGATCTATAGAAATATGATTTTGTAGTCATAAAAGATTGTGACTCGTTTTTTGTTAACAATGATAAATATATCTCTTATGAGGATGGAATATAAATAATCAAAGCTAAAATTTGGAAATAATCCATGAAATATAAAATGGATTCAATGTATTAGAACAAACATTGAGTTCGATTTTATGCACCTATTGATTTAAATACCATTGGATGAAATTGGGTATTCTTGAGTAAATTGAAGATGGAAGGTAAATTATATAACAATAAAGCATGGGTTAAAGATAAAGTGTTTAAACTACATCAAGGAATTGAATATGATGAATCCTTCCAACAATTTTACATGTTTAAATCCATTAGAATTATACTTTATACATCATCTTACCATGACTATGATATTTGAAAGAATTATTTTAAATATGAATTCCTTAATGGAAATATTCAAGAAGAAATCTGTATGACTCATCCAAAAGGTTTTGTGACTCTAGATGGTGCCAAAAGGATTTGAATGTTATATAGATCCATTTGTGGTTTGAAAAAACCATCCAGGTCCTAGACCATTTGATTTGATGATGCCGTAAAAGAATATTTATTAATTTAGAAGAATATTGGACATGTGTTTATATAAATTTTAATGGAAATGAAGATGTAATCATAATATTAAATATTAATGGCATATTACATATTGGAAATGACATACCATTCATACTCTATGTTATGGACTAGATAAATAAATGATTCTCCATGAATGAATTAGGGGAAATAGTATATATACTAGGGATCAAGATGATTCATGATATCTCTAAGAGGCTCCTTGTAATAAGTTAATGTATATATCCTGAACATAAGATAATGATACATTTTATGGAAAAATACCATAGGGGATTGGTTCTAGTGTCACATGGTTTATGTATTTGTTAGAAAATATTTCCCCAAACACAACTTGAGGAAGAGAGAATGGGTAAGATCTCATACACATCTACGATTGGATCAATCATTTATTCCATGTTATGTATAAGACATGAGGATTCCTATGCATTCAGAATTGCAGAAAGATATCAAGATGATCTATGTGTATAAAATATGATTTCTATCAGACCTATCCATAAGTATATGAAAAGAAATAATGATATTTTCCTTATTTACGAATGGGATGAGAGGATGAAAATCATGTGTTATAATGATTCTATTTTTGATAGATGCTAATGATTTGATATCACAGTCAGGATATCATTTTTGTATCAATTGATGAGCATTGAGATGGATGTTTTTAGGACATCTAGTTGTTGTTGATTCTATATTTTATTACGAGTATACAATGGATTTTGATGTATCCATAGAAGAAACCTGAATTTAGATCATTATTTATGATTTTTATGTTGTTCCTAGAAATAAAGCCCTTATAATATTATATATTGATAATACTATAGTGGTGGTTCTTTTTTAAGAACCATGATCAAACCCATGGAAAAATCACACACTCTATAATTATCACCTTTTGATTTATTTCAGTTATAGTGGGGAAGTTGAAGTTATAAGAGTCCAATGAATGAAATATGGTGTCCCCCTTAACTAATGTATTATATTAGAAGAAGAAAGAATATATTGTTAGTTCTATCTAGATAGAATGTTTTTATATGTTATATATATTTCAATTGGGTGTCTACTAGAAGAGATGGAATAGAACCAAATTATATGTACTTTATGATAACTTGTATTCATGATTTTAAATAATAATATATACATATCACATAATTATTGTACTTATTTGTGACATATTTTGTGACAAATTCCTACCAATAGCTTTCAAACTAAAAGGATATAGCGGTTCCCCAATATAATAAGAAACTAGAAGTTTTATTGATCTATTCTTGAATATATATTCTATAGTATAATGATATCATTAGAGGGATACAAATATTTTGTATATCATGGGGGGCGACTCTTTGAAATTTGAGTAACCTTCTGATGGTCTATACTCTTTGTAATATCCAGTAGGATATAATAAGAATGAGGCCCTCTAGTAGAAAATCCAAATTATTTTGTGTCATTGAATTTTCCTATCTATAGATGTGTATATTGTTCTTTAGAAATTATTTATAAATTTAATAAGTATTATGAGTCGCATACCATGATGTAATGACTAAAACTGTGAAAAAATATGTTCACAGTGATGTAGTATATGTTGGGTCTATGTGAAGTAATAATGTATTAATGAATAATGCAATAAATGTTGTGTCCATTTTTTTCATTAATATAATCTGATATTTTATTCTCTTTGTTTGAAATTAAAGTTCTTAAATATATCCATGGAAATAGTGTTCTATAGGAAAGTTCAATTACTAGAATGTCAAATAACGAGATATCGAGCACATACGTTGATTGCATGAGAATGAAACCTGCTTGATTTAAGATATCATGATATCAAGATTATATTATAATGCAAGGGTCTATATAAGGTAATATTTATTTCTGACATTAACTTCATTCAATTTGGGTTCAATGGAATATTGCTAAATGAAAATCATGGAAATTAGGGTGTTCTGCCTAATTCCACTAAGAAAGATGGCTAGAGGGGCACACACTAAATATATCTAGAATCCCAAGTAAATAATATATTTTTATTAATTATTTACAAGGTTAAATGCATATCATTATGAGTTGTGGATTAATAATTATTCGTGTATAGTTTATCACATTTTTTAGTCACTAGTTATTTGAGAGAATATAATATGAGTAGAATGTTTAATAAATTTTTATTTTATATTTGGTGAATATAAAATATTTTTATTGGAGATTAATGAAGTGATATTTGTTTAATAAATATATAGTTATTATTTAAGTAACAATTTATTTTTTGAATAATATAAAACTGATTTTAAATGGTCTAGCGAGAAATTTAATATAATTAATTTTATTTGATTAATTAAATTGTAATTTTATTTTCAAGTTAAGAGAATATTGAGAAATAATAATAATATTATTATTTTTTAATTGTGGATTTTTATGATTAAATATATAATTTAGGAAACATTTGAAATTATTTTTTTAAACCCCAACAATATATAATTATAGATATATTATTTTCTCAATAGAACTTATTTTTTGTTGGTTGTCCATAAAAATTTTAGAGAATCCACTTTGGAACAATAGGAACATCTTCTCCATGAACTCTCCCAAAAATATAGTGTAATCATCCCCAACAAGATTAAGAAGAATGATTTGGATATGGTTATTCAAGAATTCAAAGGAAGATGATCCATGTGTCCAGATCTATCGTACTGGCACACAAAGATTCCTTCATCGACATCAGAATATTCGCAGAACTTATGTGGGTCACCACTAAAGGGAATATACACTAGATTCCTATAAAAAAATATTTTTTAGTGTAGTAGTATCCCAAAATTATTTAACAAAGAAATTATTCCATTCAGGTAATTATTAATTTAATTAAATTTATTAAAAATAATATTTGGAGATGCTCCCATTATTGTAAACACTATAACTCTTTTCTGTTTTCATTGATCTAATTCTGTAGATCACATAATTTATCATCACATAGATCATGGATTCTTCATCGATCATGAAAAATAAATTTTAGGAACCAACCATCACCATCTTCTAATGCACACATATTATTCAATTACATCATAACCTCAACAATCACCATCTTTTTCTACAAAAATCACTTCCCAACCTATGTTGTTCCCTACAAGGAACTTATTGACCGTGTGGAAATATCTAACTCCAATGTTTTATTTAACATGTATATCCTTTTAAATTACTTATATATGTTTATTTTTTGAGATTATAATATTATCCCACATATAAAGATCATACCTACAAATATTAGTTAATTGAAAAATCCTACTCTGGGTATCTACCATAGGTGGAATTGTGTGAGAAGATTACAATTTCCCAATATTTTAACTTTTATAATAACTTCCAGAATCATTGTTCTATAGAAATTCCACTACACCTACTTTTTCGGTAATATCTCTTGAGGTGTAGGTCTTTTAATGCATACATGGATATCATCAAACTAAATTAAAGTGTGTAAATTATTCTAAAATAAAACACCATCTATAACAACGGATCAAATGTCAACTATTGTAGGGAAATTATAGTTAGTGTTTTAGAAAACATCTTCCCATAAATATTCATTGTGTCATATATAGAATTCAATAAATGGAACCCCATATAATTTTAAGATATCTAAACTAGACTATATTATGATCTTTTTTACTTTAGTGAGGCCCCTCCCACAAAATTATATAACATTCCTCGAAAACCATTGAGAATATTGTTATACAAACTAAAAAAGCATAATAATATTATAGGTAGTCACCTCCCCTTCATTGGAAGCTACAATATTCTATTTAATATATATCTACCCATAGAAAATTTAGAAGAGGAACTAACTCAATTACGATGAAGCATTATCTCCTAACCATTCCTCAGAAAACAAGTCACCCTACCTTGATAATTTAAAATGAGATGCCTAAACAAAGGAATATGCTCAATAATACCCATCCTTCACACACAAGATACATATCAGTGATATTCACCCTATCATAGATATCATAAACCCATAGTGGATTTAGGTTTTCTATATGGGATAAAATAGTAAGGGCATGAATGATCATGACAGAATGTTATTTGGTGCATGATCCAAATTTATTATACCCTCAAACGATATAATATATATACAGGTTGACTAACCATTTATCAGTACTTGGTTAAATTTATTCATTAACAGCCATACATATACTAGTATCCATGTTCTAATAAAAGAACATTACACCAATATAATTTGCCCCTAAATTACCAAACCATTAAATATATGGATGCAAAATCCAAACTCATATAACATGATAAAAAAGCTCTACTAAAATCCTAACATGACCCAACATATCATGGATAAATTGGGGGAACAGAAATATAGGTGTTCCAACCCAACTCACATACAATAGGAATATAGAATATGAGAAATTTATTTTGTCGATATTTCATATATTATGAGGAATTATCCTATATCAAACTGTAAGATACAAATATCTATAGTTAATTATTTAAGCCAAAAACCTGATAAAAATTATATAAATCATCAAAAAGAATATAAAAAATAATATGTTAAAAAATACAAGTGAAATATCATGTAAAAAATACTATAAGAAATATACAATTGAAAATTATCCAAATCTATATAGCCTGTAAATCTGAAAAGATTTTACTTTCTAAGAGTCCTTATAGATCAATTATTAGTTAAAATGGTCTTCACCACCATCATGAACCACTATGCTCCATCATTAACATCCAAGCCTCACCATTCCTTGATCCCAAATAATCCACATTAGCTACACATATAAAATAATATTTTATGAATATGTGTATTCTTTCCATAGGCACAACATGTGTGGGAATAGTTCTTCTATTAGAGTGAACACAAATATACTCTGTATGATTCCATTAAATCACAAAATATATATGAAAAAAATAGTCCAGAAAAAAAACTCAATTTTATTGAGTAACAAGAGAAATAAATAAATTTATAATATATTTGTAAACAACAACTTGTTTCCCCATTAATGTAATAATAGTACAAATCACCTCAAAACTAACCAATATAGGTTCCTATCTCACATGAAAATATGAATTATAGTTTTTTTGAAAGTCCCACAATCTATGATGTTGTTATTCATCAATAATTCCCATACTGAATAAAATAATAAAAAAATTCAAAATTAGAAAATTCCATCGAAAACCACACACATAGATTAAGAATATAAATTGGTCTAAATAATATTATCATCTTCCATAATATAAATAATATTTGCGAAAACCCATAACTGATGTAAGGAATCATAAAATATTAGACGTGTCAATTTTAGAAACACATAGTAGAAGAGAATATCAAAAAAATGATAGAGATTCAGGAAATGATGATAGAGGACCATTACCTCGAATATCAAAGAGCATTGATAAAATATATTGGGAATAAATAGGTGTGGTGGGAGGGAGGTATTATTATGATAATCATAATACAACAACTCATACCTCTTTAAACTGAACTCTATTGAAAATATGTTTGTACCTGACACCATGAATTATTTTTAATCACACCCAGACCCCCTCTTTTTTCTATTAATGAAAAATTCTTAAAGATAAGTCCCATCCTAAAAAATAGATTCATATAAGAAAATATACCTTGAAATAGTGATCAATATTGAAGTATACAAAGGACATACTATTTATTCCCTCAAATTAAATAGTTGACGAATGTTCATATAAAACACCACATTGGGGACAATGTGGGCCATGTAGTGTCCCCTATGAAATAGACTTGGAATTATAGGAAAGGCTATACACAAATAATTGACGTGTTTCCCCCAAGAGTGGGTAGTGTATAGGCAAATAATACCAATGTACAACAAGTGTTCAACACCCGCCAACTAGGCTAGTTCAGGTGGACTCAAGCTAGGTTAGTTTTCCACACAACCACATTGTGGGTATAGAAGATTCTGGTCTAGTCACACCAAATATTGTTTTGGGAAAGCCTTTCCGGTCACCACAAGAAATCTAGCCATGCCTAGTAGGCTATATTATTATAGGAAACCCTTCACCTGATCCTTGGAGGATTTGATAGTTGAGGCAGTGACCTAGCTTCCTCAAGTATTCACATATCACATTTCTAATCTATATAATCATTATGTTACTAATACCACCACACATAACTCCAACAGACTAAACCGAATCCTTTCTACTTTAGCATCATTACTTCCCCACCTCTGACTAATAAGTATTAATTCCTCCCCTATCAATGAATTCCATAGTCATCAATTCCCGAATAGATCATTTATACCACCCATGGGACCCCCAGTAAACTAATAGGCCTTTAATACCATCATTCATAAGTGATTCCAATTAAAAAAGCAACAGTTTTGAGTGATAGGGTGAGGGGAAAAGAGAAAAAATAAATAGATGGAGGGAATTTTGTCTTCTCCTGGCATTCTTTATTTTTCGTAGATGAAATCATCATAAAGTATAATGAAAATTTTATAGATGATGCTATGAAATTAAATTTTTCATATAGAAAGATCAAAATCTTTTATTCTACAATCATGAAATAATATAAATAACTAAATAAAATATAAAAATTTACAAGTAGTTAATTAAATTAATATATTATCCATTATTTTGGTAATGATGTTTCTTAGTTAAATTAATCTGCCTATTGGAATATTTAATATTTAATTCAATCATACACCAACATGAAACAACAAATTTATAATTTTTCTAATTCAAATGTATTAAAATATTTATCTATTACCACATTTGTAATTTTCAATCACATTTATTTTTCTATAAAGAGTGCATTTAAAATCCATCAGTGGAATTGAATTGACTTAAAAAAAATTAAAAAAATACCCTTGATGAAAATTGACCACTCATTGATGAAATTTTTTATTACGTCCATTATCATTGTCAATACTTGATGATGAATTCTCTTATTTCTCTAAATATGTTCCCTCCATTGAAAATTTCATATTCTAGGTCATATATGCTTATCCATATAATTTGTTTATATGAAGTAATATATATATAAATAATGTCTAGTTCTAGACATATAATAACATAGATATGTAATAATCAATCTAATAACATTTTATCTTCTTAAAATAATCGAATATTAAATCCCAAATAACCAAAATATATTATTTATATTGTGAAAAAAGCTATAAACCTCATAGGGTATAACAAAATTTCTATATGGATATATGATAAAAAAGTTTTCATTCGAGACTATATTTATGAAATTTAGTTGATATGACTAAAGTGTTTGCGAGTGGGATAAAAATAATATATGATACCTGATATATTATTTACATGGATTTATATCACTAAAAATAGTGCACATTATCATACCGGTTGAATCACCTCGTGTTATAATCAGTGGAACTAATATATATATATATATATATATATATATATATATATATATGTATATATATATATTAGGAAGAAAATACATCAATAAGGATTCCTACAAATTGACAAAGAATATTGTTTTTTAGGGGAGTATTATCCCTGACTATCATTCCACAATGTATTAGGAAACACCACATTAACACTATATTATCATGATGGAAGGTCCAAATATTTATGCCATTAGATGATAGAGAGATTGTTTCATGGAAAATGTCGAAATTTTTGTGGTATTAATTTTTTTTAATAAATATATTCTTGGTGTTAATTTTTCAAAACAATATAGAGGATTCACATTGGGTCATGGTTGAATTGGATATTTTATAATCGGTTTTATTGGGTGGATGCTACTGCGCACCAGCTATAGAGGCATATTACAATGAAAAACCATGGTTTATTATGTAAATTTTTCATTGACCACAAGCCATGATAATAGATTATTGATTAATTTTATTTAGACAATAATAGATAAACATTTGTCAAAAGAGTGTATTGAACCCTAAAAATAGGGCTACATTTTAAATTAAATGATAGGAATGTTTTAAATCCATGTTGTTTCCATTTTCAACATATGTTTAAGTTGCTGTATTTATGCAATAAATCCATTTTTTGGAACATATGTGTCAAATTCCCAGGGATTTTATTTGTTATTACTATATCATTTAATTTTTATTTCAGTATGATATACTACCAGAATTCCTATTCTTCCTTCCATTCTTAGTACATGGATCTAGCCCCTCAAGATATATCAATTTAGAGTTGGATATCTAAAGAATTTCCTGACACCAATTTTCTTCTTCATTCTAAAATCCTTTAAATACAATTTTATAATCATATTTATTATGATTGAATTGTATTTGGAATTTGTAGTTTGTGATCATGTATTTTATTGTTGATCTCTTTCCCCATTTTTCTTCATAATCATTTCCTATTGTGGGTGCTAATTTGATCTCCAATTAATGGTCTATGTTTTAATATAATTTTCCATTAATATATTGAATGATTTATTTGAAATGATAATTTCAATTATTTAGAAACCTGGAAAAGAGGCGATTGATATATGATTTGTAAAAGAGAATCTGAATTTTGAAAAACCAACATTTTCAATGGAATTGAAATTATTGGATGAACTATAGAAAAATGATCGACTTCTATAGAAATTGTTTTGAATAAATGATTTGACATTGATAGTACTGGAAAAAAGGTCTATACCCATGGTTTTGCAAAAAAAACCATGGGTATAGGGTACCCTTATTCCCACGGGTTTCCAAAACTGTGGGTATAGGGTAACCCTATGCCAACGGTTTTCAAGATCCGTAGGTATAAGGTACTTTCTGAAGACCTATACAGACGATTTTTCAAAATCGTGGGAATTGGAAATTTTTTTGAAGCCCTATACCCATGGTTATAGAGAACCATGGATATAACTTATGGTGGGGAATGAAAATTAGGCGGGACACAAAAAAAAATTGGTGGGAAATTTTTTTTTTCACGGTTTATTTTAATATATTTATATAAATATAAATTTATATATTCATTATTCCTGTAGCTTAGTTGGTAAATAGTGGAGGCGCGACCGTTAGACTAGTGTTCGAATCCAGTGGAATGCATTTTTGGAATTTAAGAGGATTAAATTAATATATATAAGCTGATGTTCGAATGAATATTAAAAATAATTTGCAGTCTATTTGGTGACTTGGTGGTGCGCGGCTATGAAGCCAAGCATTAGATGTGGGTTCGAATCGCCGCTCCAATGTTTTTTGTATTTTTAGTGGATTAAATTAATGTAATACATTGATTTATGGATACATACCAATAACAATGCTAGTTGGGTTGGTCCATTGTGGGGCGCTGGAGCGACGCATACCCAGAGGCGCGGGTTTGAAACCCCGAGGATCCTTTTTTTGAATACCGACGTCGATTATATTAATATATATCCTATGATATATGTATATCTACATATTAAAATCGCAGCTTGGTTGGTAGATTGGATTGCTTTAGGCGTAGTGTGTAGGTTTCATGCCCTGCTGGACACAATTGTTTTTAAATTGAATTGAATAGATTCCCCATAGTTTGAAAACCATGGTGTAAGTGCCCTGCTGACGCCGTTCCAGCCCACGGTTCCCAAAACCGTGGTTATATCCTATACCCACGGTTTTGGGGGCTATACCCAGGGTTTTGAACCATAAATATAGGCCATTTTTCCAGATAAATATAAATAATTTGAAAAGTTAAGAGCTGATTAAATCAAATGATTTAGTTTTGAATTTTTAAAGTTTTGTTCAAATATAAAAATTTGGCAATAATAATTTTAATTGAATTGGAATTATTGATTTTCAAATGATTGATTGATTGATTAATGAGAGAAGATTTGTGACCAGATAGTTAGTGGGTAATTAAGATACTAATTGTATGATATGATCCCATAACATTATATTAATGATGAAAAAACTAACATCAACATAATCCAATATGAATTTCTAGTATGGGGATTATAATATTTATAGCATGTTTCATGAGATGTGTTCCCACATTAATTAAATATCATTGATTGAGTAGAATTTGTATCCTATTACAAGGAACTAATTTATCAAATGTCAAATATCATGGTGGTATGAAATGATGAATTTGATGATAAATTCCATTGATTATTTATCTATTTCATTCAATAAATCATCTTTATAGATTTTTTATATATAAAATATTCATTTAATAATGTTTTAGAATATCATCCTATCTAATTTTACTAGAGAAGGATTTGTTAAAAATTCATAAATTTCATTTCATGAATTGATATAATTAAATTGAAATAATTATTTGTTTAATTGTTAATTAATTGAATATGAAACACTTGGGGAGAACCTACTGGTGGCTTTTTTCTCAACCTTACCTTTTCCATCTCAAATTTGTAGATAATCTTATGCATGGTCCGAGAAAAGGAAATGAGCTAGTTGTAAGAGGTGGATGTCCTTTATCCTTGTAACCCGTAGTAATTGAGGTGTGTATTGGACATTTGATCCCTTTGTTACAAGTGATATGTATGATATTTTATAGTATAAGATTATGTGTCATCAATAGAGATTCTATTTGGTTTTTCTTGCGTTCTTTATTCTGGTACGTTTACTCTTTGTAATTTCGAGAATACTGAATTTTTTATCTTACACTATTTTTTGGAAAATTCACTTCCTTATGTTTTTTGTATCTTGTTGGGTGATACTATGGAAACCATGATATTTTATTACACAATTAAACATAATTTGTTACATGAAATTCACATGATAAAACATAGAATATCAGGAGTTAGAGTGTATTTGGGGCTTAAGATCATTACATAACAACTTAAAACATGAAATACAACATCTTTATTGAAAACATCCCTTACATGACCACTACATTCTCTCATATGTAGCATTGCATGAGATAACCTGAGGAAATGCATAAGAAAAGGGAGAGATATAAAGCCTAGTAATGGAATAAACATTTTATAACATGAGAAGTGAAATACATGTGAAATAATAGGCATATCAACAGATAAAAATAGAATCATATACATAAAGGCATGATAAAGCATGATAATCATAACATGAAAATGTGGCAACAACACTTAACATTGAATTAGCAAGAGCCAAGGCTCATTGCACATGGATCATGAGTCAATTATCATTGCACATGAAGTATGACTAAATAATAGTTTCACATGAATTATCATGAGTAAACACCCATTTCACATTAAGTATCATGATACTATACTTTACCCAATGCATTGGAGTGCTATAAGGGCGCACCCTTCTTCAACATTTCATTTCATGCATAAGTGTGCGACATGGATCATATTACATGGATTAATAAAACATAATAATTTATTCCACGATAAAGGAATGTAGAATTAATGCATGAAACATTATTATCAATAAGTAAATCTTCTTAAAGGTGGATACCCTTGATAGATAAATGGGCATGGTATTCACTAAACAATGACATTGGCTTGGAAAATCGGTGCAATTTTGGAAGCATAACGGTGTGACGTAAGAATTCATAAAAAAGGATTAAGAGAGAGAAATGGGTGTCTCATCCAATTTTAATTAAATTTATAGTAATATGTCCATATAGATACATGTCCCAACAATTATAATGTAATTTAGAGTCATGATACAAAATAATTGCTTGAATGTAAAAGAGGAGAGAGAAATTCTTTTAAGAATTTCAGGAAAGAAACGGGTGTACATAGGAGACATTTAATGAGAGATAAAGGGGTATCCCGTTATAAAAAAATAAATATGAATGTATTGGGGAGGTGATAAACCACACCGCAACATTTATAATTAAAATTAAAAGGGTATAACAACATTAAAAAATTGGACAAAAATGAGAAACGAAGAAAAATGCTAACTTGGATGTGACTTCCAAAGGATTGAGAGAGGCTTGAGAGAGGATTATTGGGAGCATGGGACACCTTAAGAGGATTCTAGAGAGAATAGGTTAGAGGCCAGATGCACTCCAAAAGGTTTTAGTGAGGAGGAAGTGGGAGCTTGTGTGGGATTATATAGGAAAGGTGAGCGAATTATTTATGATCTAGGTTTGGGACACCTCACATTAAACTAATCCAAACCACAAACCAGCCAATGGTTTTTGACCATGGTTTTGGAAAATATAAGTGGAAAACAAAATTTTATAAGACCAATGTCCTAACTTCTTAAAATAATGAGTATTATTATGTGGAGGTTAGTCACACTCCCAAGGAAAACAATTTAAAAAGACAAGATGTTTAATAAGCCATGAAGGGTCTATTAATGCTTTTTAAAATAAGTCAAACAGACCCAAAACCACATTATTTTAATGTTAAAACATATATTTGTCGACCATAAATATTATAGTATTTTATTACATAACTATTGGGTCATTATGATGTCATAAAACTCATTATATATTTTAACGGTACTTAATTTTTACAAAAAAAATTGATTTTCTCCGAAAATTATGAAAAATTCACTGTTGGATAATAGCGATGTCCTGATTCCAGAAATAATATTTATTTTATATAAATAATTTTCTAAATATGTTAATTTTATTTTTTAAAATAAAAACCAACATTTATCGAAAATTCACATGTTTTGAAAAAAATGGCTTTTAAACCGTAACAAAAATTACAATTGCTTTCCTAAAATTATGTGATGATTTATATATAATAAAAATTAATTTAATAATAATAATAATATTTTATTAAAATATTATTTAATTCATAAATCCATTAATTCATCAAAATAGATTTTTTAGGTGAACATTAACTAAAAATACTATTTGATCTTTAAAAACTATTTACAAGGTAACAATAATAAAACAAAAGAATGTTCATTATTATATACAAAATTAATGTAATTTACCATAGTGACATGGTCTTGTTACATAACCCCTTGTAACACCCGCATAAGACTGAAGAGTAAGGTGTGCGATGGTGAAAGACTCTTAGGGTGGCTCAGATAACATTGCTCTGGTGGTAATCTATGTTAACATCAATTTCTCTCGCAGGCAGTCCCACTTGAGCTTTACATATTCAAGCTCATCATGGGAATTGTCAAGAGTAAAGACCAATGATGACACCTCCTTTCCAAGCACTGAAAAATGATCATCATATGGGGAACATCTACTAGATGAATCCATCGATTCCTTTGTCTGATTAAATTGGATTTGTTAAAGCCCTATATTTATACTAATTAGGTGATCAATGTTCAACGACCATATTATAAACGGTCACAATTATTAACATAAAACCAATGAGTTTGACATCTATTATCTTAAAAAACTAGGATTCCTTTTACCATAAGTTTCACCACCACCTGACTCCAAGTATCCTTCCATTTGATTTCCCTCCTGCTTTCCATCCTCCCACTCGTGACCCAATCAGGATCCCCCCCTCCCCACGCGCTCTCCCGACATCCCTCTAAATTCGGGTTCTTGGCTTCCGAATTCCATTGAGCATATGGATTCCTTCGACATTCCTCCCCTCATTTTTAGTAGCTCTGGTGATGGTAATCGGTCTTCCCGCCTGGAGGATGTGCAGCCTTCCAATCTGGTTTAGGGTTTCGTGGTACCAACATGATTTGACAAAAAACATCGATACACTCTGCCTCTTTTCAGTCACACCTCTCACATCACAATTCAGTTATAGGTGCGTTGTCAACTATTACTTCCATATCATGGTTTTGTTCTACCAAGTGGCTTCGATGAAGGTCAATGAAACAGTAGTCTGTCTCTTCGCTACATCGTCTGTATTGCTTCGTCCAGGTTCAAATTCTCTATATGTGAGCTCCTGTCATTGAATAGATGTTCAGATTACTCCATTCTACTATATGATGTCCAAATGACATCTTCTACTATTTATTTTCACTTATATGTTGTCTCATTTTTAACATCAGTATGAAACTACAATTCATGTATGGGAACCTTTTATTGTGTTACATTACATTCAGTTTGAAAATTTTCTTGTATATTTTCAGTCTAATTTATACCTGTTTCTTTGATGGTGATACAACTGTGGTTCATTGCAATAATAGGACAATGCTTTGAAAGGTTTAAATATTATTTACCCCCACTCTTTCATCCGTCTTCACTGTATAAATATTCCTCTATATCCATCCAAGGTATTAATTCTAACTGTTTTGGATATGTGTTCCCATGGTGCATTATTTTAATTGAAAATAACATTACACTTCTTATCTATAGTTACCTTTTAGTGGATTCTGTGACATTCAATTTGAAATTTTGATTTCATATTTTATGTGCAATCTTTATATGTTTCTTTGATGTTTGTATAAGTGTGGTTCCTTGCAATCAAATAATAGTGGTTATTTAGGTTTACATAATATTTAGTCATGATTCCATTTGTCCTCACTGCATAAGTATTTGTCAATATCCATTTAATGTATTCATTCAAACTAATTTATAAATGTGATCCTGTACAACATTGTTTTTAAGTCAAAATTCTATTTTCAAATGATTCAATTCTGTATAGAATATACATGCTTCTTTAATGTTAGTATAAGAGTTGTTTAGTAAAATTACAGGACAGTGCTTATAAATGGGTACCTCTTGCTACATGATATGACATTCAATTATGATATTTCATTGTATATTTTCTGTGTAATTTATATATGTTTGTTTGATGTTGTTATAACTGTGGTTCATTGAAAATAGAGTACAGTGCTTATTCAGGTTTACAAATTACTTAGTCACGATTCCATCCATCTTCACTGCAAAAATATTCCACAATATCCATCCAAGGTATTCATTCAAACCATTTTTCTGATGTGTTCCAGTACAACATTATTTTTATTTGAATATGTTATTTTCAAGTATATCATTTCTGTATAAAATAGACATGCTTCTTTCGTGTTGGTGTAAGTGGCATTCAGTAAAATCACAATACACTACCAATTTACATTTACATGATATATCATATAGAATTAAAACATGCATTATCCTTCAAATTTCTTATCAATATATTTTAAATTGAATGTACATACCCATAAAAATATTTTTGTTGCATTCTTAAACTTGACAATTCAACATAAAGACAACAAAAAAAGATGGAGACACTGTCATCATCGAGAGATGAAAGGTTTCAAAGGTGAATTTATATGAGAGAATGAAAAATAGGTACAATAGTGTTGTATTTAGTTGAAAACAATCCATACACTTACTGAATTATAGGTTTGTAACATTATAAGAAAATCACCCATGAGCTCCCATTAACTATGTTCTACTACAAAATTTGATTCTGTGTAATTTAATTCCAACTTGATCAGCGGAGAACACATACCACTTTCAACTATACCTACCAATGGTCAATAATTCTTCATTTTACCAACATTTTTAGATACAGTAAATATATTAAATGTGAATAATCTCATCTTCTTTACCCATTTTACTTTTGAACTGATAGTGGATCTAGATTATAGTTCTTCTTCACCAATTACTGTTAAAACAAGCCTTAGAAAAGGTTATAATAACAATATCAACTATACTTAAAGTATGTAATAGAGAAGTTCAATCTTAAATTACATCTAATCATTACACTTTTGTTCATGTTCTTTCTATTCCCCAATGGAGGATCATAAATTTCATTGTCACCTTTGTATTTGAACGATGAGTTATATTAAGCTGTCAAATAACAGTGACTAAATATATTTCTCTTACTATGTCGTAACAATGTATAATTTGTAAAATATTAACAATCGTTGACAGCTAATCATGGATGTGGATCTTCAATAATAAGATCTGTTCCCTATAGAAAGAGAAATCATATATCAGTATCTAATGAAGAAAATTATGGCCCCTCTAGTATCTACTCATTCAGCATATTTTTGTTAAAAAATTCATGTTTTGTCGTATATGTATTGAATAGTTAAACTATATTTTCATTACTTGTGATAGGTGTAATGATTGAGTGAAATATTCCCAATAACCCTTCTCATGACTCATTATCAGAGTAAGCACATTTCATGCCTTCAAATTCTTTTAAATTATCACATTGTGTAATTTTTTGCATATTATGTTTAAAACAAATATTGTTTTACTTCTTCGAATACTGGTAACGAAGCTTATTTTCCTGACATAAGTGTGTTGTATATTATAATCATGCTATATTCCTTTTTTGTATATATTGATATATATCTCCAATCATTCGGTATTTCAAAGTAATTTGGATGCATAATTTACACTTTAAAAATATTTGTCATCTGCATTGAGTCATGTCATTTCAGAAAGAGATGTAACAACTGGTGAAATCAATGCTGGATTTACTCATCGAAGAGACTATTCAGGTTTGACCTACTATATAATAATTTGTTACTATATAGGTATTTCATATGCATTTTCTTACTAACTATATAAAAATACTACTGCAGAATGAATGCAACTACATCACCTTGCGGAAAATGCAGGTCACGGTATTATTGTTACGTTTTGCTAGAATGTTATTCAAGTCATCGCATTTTAACACCACTTTGTACATGGATCTTCGTCAACAAGATCTGTGCCCGGTAGTAAGAGAAAGCATATATTAGCATCTAAGGAAGAAAAGTAGGACCCCTCTGGTATCTACTCCTTCAGTGTATTTTTGTGAATAGATTCATGTTTTGTCTCATATATATTGAATAGTTATACAATATTTGCATTACTTTTGATAGGTTTAATGACTGAGGGAAATATTCCCAATTACCCTTATCATGACTCATTATCATAATAAGCACATATCATTCCTTAAAATTTTTTTCAATCATCATAGAGTGTAATTTGTTTCATACTATGTATAAAACAGATATTGTTTTACTTATTCGTATACTGGTAACGAAGCTTATTTTCCTGATATAGGTGTGTTATATATTCTAAACATAATGTATTATTTTTTTGTATCTGTAGATATATATCTCCAATCCTTCGGTATTTGAAAGTAATTTGAATACATACTTTACACATTAAAAATATGTGCCATCTATATTGAGTCATGTCATTTTAGAAAAAGATGTAACAGCTGGTGAAATCAATGCTAGATTTACTCATCGAAGAGACTATTCAGGTTTGACCGACTATATAATAATTTGTTACTAAAAAGGTATTTTGTATGCATTTTCGTACTAAATAAATGAAAATACTGCTACATAATGAATGAAAATACTTCACCTTGCAAAAAATGTAGGTCACCTTATTATTTTTACCTTTTTCTAGAATGTTATTCATGTCATCAATGTTTATCACCACATTATAATGCCAAGTTTTTTAACACCATTCGTTTAACCATTGCAAAGAGACATTACCGAGAGCGCAACATATACCAAATCATGGGTTTTCTTTGGTGCTGTATTTTATATTTCTCTCATCAAACCAAATTATAGAACCACAATATTAGAAAACATTAGAGGTATCTACACTATTCAAATATTCTGCATGTGAGTAATGGTTAAATGAATGGTGTTCATAAACATGGAATTATAATGTGGTAAGGTATCTTTGCAATTACTACTGTCATGTCCTCCATAACATCAAACATTAGTCTTCAATAAAAATTCTGTAGAGGATAGAGCATTCTAGGAATATATTCATATTTACAATTATATGTTTACATTCACATCAATGAGTGATAAATTAACAGACAAGACAGAAAATAATGACTGATATGTTCTGTAGATATAAAAGGTAATATGATATTAGGTTATTGTATCTTCTAATTTATTTTATGTCATGTGCGTTAGTTTATTCTTCTTTTATTACATATCAACTATCACATGATGTATTTTAGTGCTGGTGGGAGAAGGGGCAGGGAAAGGGGGGGGCTAGTGGGGCCTGGTAGGAAAGGGGCTTGGTAGTGAGGAGGGGCCTGGTTGGGTTGGTGCTGGGCAGGAAGGAGGATTAGTTGGAAGGGGGAGCTTCTGGGATGCTATGGCCGCAGAGGATGATAAGGCCGGAGGGGAGGCAAGGGGTTAGGTAGGGGGCGGAGGGGAGGTGATGGGCATGGGTGGGGGTGGTGATGGGAAGGAGGGTGAGGAGTTGGAAGGGGGGATGTTCCTAGTGGGGGGTGGAGCTGGGCAGGAGGGACGAGCCTGTGTAATGTTTTCTAATCAAGTTTCTGCTTATTACCTTGGTGAATTAAATATATGGATGGTCATCATGCTTATGCATGTGGTGTTTTTTATATACAGGTTTTTTAACATTGATAGTGAAATATGTTCACTTCTCCATTAATTTTAGGATTCCCTTATTGTAACTTTTGTGTGCAGGTTCAATAGCAACTTGGGGTGGGGTGTATTGCAAGGAACTCCATACAAATATTCAAGGTACGTTATTATGTAATGTAATGCATTGTGTTTTTATTGGCTCATTATATGGTATTTATGAATGAAATTACACAACACATGAATATTTTCTATCTTAGACGTGATTTTTTGACAACAAAACCCAATATTATGAGGTTACTGGTGATACTCTCTTATGCATATTTCATATTTGAAAAAAGGTATTGCATTGTGTTATGGTTATTCAAAGGTAACAACATATAAACTATTCAGTACTCTGTGCTACATTTAATTAATTAACATGTATTTATGGTCTTGCAGGACTGCTACCACATAGCTAGACCTTAGGGATTTGATTTGGGTCTGTTTTCTGCACTATTTTTGTTTAGTTCATGTGTTGAGTCCATGTTGTGTTCTGTTTATGTTCAGTACCTATTTTGTGTTCATTTTTGTTATGTTTCAGTTCAAATCATCAAACTATCCTTACATCCATCATTTTATTCTTCTCAGAATGTTCTGCTTTATAGGTGACAATTTAGCACATAGTACAGGGAAGGGGAGGGAGGAGGAGGGGGGTGAGGAGTGGGGAGGAAAGGGTCAAAAATTTTTTTAGGAACTGGGTAGGGGAGGGGAGGGGAGGGGCCGGGTAGGATGGAGGGGAAGGGAGGATGATGTCAGGGGGTAGGGGGCTACTAGGGGAAGAGGATGGGCAGTGGGGAGGGGAAGGGAGGATGAGGGGAAGGGAGGGGAGTGGAGGGGAGGATGAGGGAAGGGGAGGGGGGGATGTGGGAAGGGGGAGGAGGCTGGGCAGGTTTGAGGTGAGGGGATGGGATGAGAGGATGAGGGCAGGGGGGAGGAGGATACTGGGGGAAGAGGATGGGCAGGGGGAGTGGTGGGGGAAGGGGTTGGGCTAGGGGGGCTGAGGTGGGAGGGGGATATGTTGGGATTGGGTGTGAGACAAGCAGAGGAAGTGGAAGCGGCCTGCTTGGGATGGTTCTGGGCAGGAGGGGGGATGAGTTGGAAGGGGGAGGTGCTGGGATGCGGTGGCAGAAGAGACTGTTATGGTGGGAGGGGAGGCAAGGGGTTGGGCAGAGGATGGAGGGGAGGGGATGGGCGTGGGTGGGGGTGGTGATGGGCAGGAGGGATGAGGATTTGGAAGGGGGGACGAGCCTTGTGGGGGTGGAGCTCGGCAGGGGGGACGGGCATGTGTAATGTTTTTTAATCAAGTTTCTGATTATTACCTTGGTAACTTAAATATATGGATGATCAACATGCATATGCATGTTGTTTTTGTTATATATAGGTTGTTTTATCACTGGTAGTTAAAGATGTTCACTTATCCATTAATTTTAGGATTCCCAAATTTTAACTTTTTTGTGCAGGTTCAATTGAAACTTTGGGTGGGGGTGTATTGTAAGGAACTGTATACAGATATTCAAGGAACATTCTTATGTAATTTAATTCATTACATTTTTATTGTCTCCTTGGATGGTTTATATGAATGACATTACACAACACATGATTATTGGCTATCTTAGAAATGATTTTTTTTACTACAAAACCCAATCCTGTGAGGTTATTGGTGATATTATCTTATGCATATTTCATATTTGAAAGAATGTATTGTAGTGTGTTATTTTTATTAAAAGGTAAAAACTTAAAAACTGTTTAGTACTGTATGCTATATTTAATTAATGTACATGTATTTATGACCATGTAGGACTGATACCACTTAGCTAGACCTTGGGGATTTGATTTGGGTCTATTTTCTACTCTGTTTCAGTTCAGTTCATGTATTTTGTCTATGTTGTGTTCGGTTTTAGTTCATTTCCTATGTTCGGTGAATTTTTTGTTATGATTCTGTTCAATTCATGAGACTTTCCTTACATCCAACATTTTATTCTGCTCAAAATTTTCTATTTTACAGGTGAAAATTTACCACAGGGTATTGGGAAATGGAGGGAGGAGGCGGGGGGACCAGGAGGGGGGAGGAAAGGGTCAGAATTTTTTTGGTTATAGGGTAGGGGAGGGGAGGGGAGGATGAGGGCATGGGGGAGGGAACTACTGGGGGAAGAGGTTGGGCAGGGGGGAGGGGAGGGGAGGGGGGTGAGGGTAGGGGAGGGGGATGCTGGTGGAAGAGGGTGGGTAGGGGGAGGGGAGGGGAGGGGAGTATGAGGGCACGAGGGAGGGGTCTGGGCAGGTTCGAGGGGAGGGGAGGGAAGGGGAGGATGAGGGAAGGCTGGAGGGGCTGGGCAGGTTCGACGGGAGGGGAGTGGAGGGGAGGAGATGATGAGGGTAGTAGGGAGGGGATACTAGTGGAAGAGGTTGGCCAGTGGGAGTGATGGGTGAAGGGGATGGGCATGGGGGAGGCTGAGGTGGGAGGGGGAGCTGCTGGGATTGGGTGGGAGACAAGAAGAGGAGGGGGAAGGGGAGGGGTTGAGCTGGGTAGTGGGTAGGAGGAGGTGCTGGAAAATTGGGGGGGGGGGTGACAAGCTGGCTAGATTAACCACTTTTACTATTTCAATTAGTAATGATTTTTCTATTATATCAATTAGTGGTGATATTTCATTTTCATATTAATAATTTTTTTAATTGAATTTTTATCAATATTATTTTCATAGATGACTACTGTAAAAAAATAAGCCATTTTTTATGACATGTTTTTTTCATTACATCACTACATTACCCAAACTTTTTTCATAGTAATATGTCTCATTTAGTCACATTAATGTTTAATAATATGTTGTAGGGATGAATATAACTATCAAAAAATATGTAAAACTGGTACACTACATCAATGATACATGGTAGTACTAAGAGGTTGTTGACTGCATATTTTGATGACAAGAATTGTAATCTGATCTGCACACCCACTGTTGTTGAAAATCATGGTTCCTGTAATTTTTTTCCAACATGTATCTGCAACTTAAAGTGTATTTATGTTCTATTATCATGATTAAATAACATTACATAGTTCTATTTCAAAGGTGACAAGAAAATCACAACTAATGTATGTTTCCAATTTCATGTTCTCTTACCATGGATATGTTTCACTATTTATCTATTTCAACTATCTCGATATTATATTTTCATTCTTCATTTCTATGAATAGATTTATAATTTCAATACAGTGTTTATTAATTTCCATTGATCACTTCTCATATTTCTAATGTATTTTGTAGTCCATATTTCATTTATGACACCGTGCATATGCACGAGTTATGTACTAGTTTAATATAAACATTTTACCTAAAGAGACATTTAATTAGATCAAGAGGGATTTCCATTAATGAATGTATGAGTCGTTACAATCTTCCCCCTTAAAAAATGTCACCCTCGAAATTTTCGTTTACCACACTAAAACATATGTTGGTAACTCTGCTTCATCATTTCCTCTGATTCCCACATTACTTATTCAAATTTTAGTTTCCCCACAACACCTTGACGAGGGGAATTGTATTATTTCGTTGAACTTTTTCTCTAAGATCTAATATCTTCACTAGTTTCTCCTCAACAGAAAAGAGTACATGTGAAGGGTCCGGTATGTACTTCCATAAGAGGGATAGATGAAAGACATCATGCACTTTGCCCATGGTAGGTAGAAGTTCTAGTCGATAGGCCACAACCCCGAGATGATTGGGAATATTAAAGGGGCTGATGTACCTTGGACATAACATCCCTTTCTTTCCAGACCTCATGACCTTCTTCCACAGAGATATGCGTAAAAATATAATGTGTCCATCTATAAACTCAAGGTCTCATCGACAGTTATCTGAATAACTCTTCTATCAACTCTGGGATACCTTGAAATGCTTTTGAATAGTTTTCACCTTCTCCACCATTTCTTCGACCATTTCTGGTCCACGAATCTTATTCTCACTAACCTTATCCCAACACTCCGGTGTTTTTCACCTTTTATCATAAAGGGATTCATATGGTTCCATTTGGATTATTGAGTGAAAATGTTATTATAAGGGAAGTCTACCAGAGAAAGATTTTGATCCCATCCTCCTTTAAAGTCTATTGAGCATGATCTCAAAATTTATTCAAGTGTTTGTATAGTCTGCTCAGATTGGCCATCAGTTTGAGGATGATAGGTCGTACTGATGTTCAGTTCAGTATTCATAGCATATTAAAAATCTTTCAAAAATTAGAGGTGAATCATGGGTCTCGATCAGACACAATAGATAGTGGTACTCCATGCAGCCATACCACTTCCCTGATATATATCTATGCTAGTAGATCCAATGAGAAATCCTCCCTAATAGAAATGAAATTTGAATCCTTTGTATGACGGTCCACCACAACCTAGATTGCATATTTTTCCCTTGGGTGTCTTTGGAAGTACGGAGAAAAATTCCTTGGTGATGTTCTAACATTTCCATTCTGGTATGGGAAATGGTTTCATCATCCCCTTAAACTTCTGCCTCTTTTCCTCCACATGCTGACAGACTATGCACTTTGATGTATATTCAACGTTCTCCGTATTCATATTAGCCCACCAATAATGCTCTCGAATATCTCGATACATCTTTCTGTTTCCTAGGTGAATAGAGAAATTTGAGCAATGTGCATCATCCCAAAGTTCCTTCTTCATCTCCAGACTTGATGGAACACATAGTCTATATCAAAATCTCACAAATTCCAACTTCAATAACATTAAAATATGAGGATTTATCTTTTTCGATAGCTTCTACTTTTTTTGAATTCCCACGTCATCTTTTGGAGCATCCTTTAACCTTTCCAAAAGTGACAGTTGAGTAATAATTTGGGAAAGGATTGATGATGTTCCCTTCATTATGATTATCGTGTCCACCTTCATCAAATCTATGAAGATTGGAACCTCTTCAACTCTCGTCAATGATAGAATCACTGGGTCCTTTCTATATAGGGAATCTTCCACCTTGTTCGCTTTCCCAGGGTGGTAATGGATTGCACAATCATAGTATTTCATTATATTTAACCATCTTCATTGGAGAATTCTCAACTCTTTCTGTGTGAATATATTCTAGAGGCATTTTTGGTCCGTATATATTTCACACTTCTCCCCAAAGAGATAAGCCACCACATTTTCAAAACGATGATCACTGCATCCAACTCGAGGTCTTGTGTTGGATAGTTCTATTCATGAAAATTCAATTGCCTTGATGCATAGGAGATTAACTTTTCATTTTTCATCAACACACATCCCAGACCCTTCTTCGAAGCATCACTAAATACCATAAAAAGTTCCCCACTTGTGGGTAATGTGAGAAAGGGAACTGGGATACGCCTCCTTTTCAGATCCATGATGCTTTCTTCACATTCATCACTCTAAGATAAACTTAACTCCATTCTGAGTTATCTTGGTAAGAGGTTTGGACAATGATGATAAATTTCCCACAAATCTTCAATAATATCTTGCTAACCCCAAGAAGATACAGATATTAGTTACCAATGTTGACCTTGTCCATCTCTCAATTGCATTTATACTGGTGGGATCCACAGATATACCATTTCTTGTGATGATATGACCCTAGAATGATACCTCCTTTAATAAGAACTCACACTTTCTGTACTTTTCATAGATCCACTCCTACCGCAAGGTCTCTAGTACAGTTCTCAGATGCTCCTCATGATCCTCCTTGGTTTTGGAGTATATCAAAATATAATCTATAAAGGCTACTACAAATTTTTCGAGGTAATCTCTAAATACTCTATTCATGAAGTCCATGAAGATTGTTGTATCAATAGTGAGTATAATTGGAATTACTATGAATTCATAGTGCCAGTAACTTGTACAAAAAGCAGTCTTGGGGATATATTCCTTCTTCACACTTACTTGATAATATCCTGACCGCAAATCCACCATGGAGATGTATTGTGCTCCACATAGCTGTAACATCCCAAGTAAGTAATGAATAATATATTTTCATATCTATGTCTATTTATGAATTAGATAGTGTTTTAGTGGCTTAAAATGTGAATAAATCCAATCTTAATCATATAATACTCTAATATTTTTAAAAGATTGTTATACCGCCTTTGAATGGAAAACCATTTTTAAATCTAACTTTTGAAAATTATATATTCTCTATTTTTCAAAATAGTCAATTTCTTCAAAATTTTGAAATTGAAATTTACTTTGGAAAAATTTTTGGTATTTTTCTGACAATGTTCATTTTAATGAATAGTGAAAAAGTCTGCATTTTACTTCAAAACTTCTTTTTCATTTAACATAATTGTATAGTTATATTTTCATTTTAATTGGTTTTAATGTGTAATTAGAATATATTTTTACCATTCAATTAAATGGTTGTAATAAGAATTAATTTCACTTTGAAATTGGACATAAAAAAGTGTCAATATTTTGATAGATATTGTTTCCTAAAAAATGATTTTTTTTGACAACGAGAATTATTTTTAAATTAATTAATGAAATTTTTGTGTTTGGAATTTGGTAATATGGATTCATTATTTGGAATCAGAAGGTCCAAATTATGTAATTAAGACTCTTTTTTTTTGGACATTATGAATAGTAACGACGAAAATTATCTTTAATTTTCATGATAAATTAGTAATTGGTTAGGTAAGGGTAATAAAATAATATCATAATAATATAAAATGACCCCAACATGTGTCCAAATTCTTTTTTTTGAGTCATGTACGACCATGTGAATATTTTTACCGAACTTGAGGGCTACTGGAGTCATATGTGTGTAATAGTGACATTTATGACCTTATTTTTTAAAAAGAAGAGAAATATAACAATGGTTTGTATATCGTAAGTATGATATATTAATTTTGTATAAATTAATGATCTCTTAGACTATAAATAGTCATTTTAAAGGTAAAAATATTTCCTACATCATGGTATATATTTTTTATAATTTTGAGACATTAAATAAATAAATTTATTTGTGACACGATGATGATTTAGTGATTACCTCATTAATGAAAGATTTAAATAAAATGAAAAGATAAGGTAACATAAAATACATAAACTTGTCTAAAACCTATTGTATATGTGGGTATCAAACCCTTATCAGATTGTCCTCAAAAATTATCATTGTTGGTCCTTTAAAATATGAAAATCATTTTATAATAGAGTATCATTTCAATACTATCCAAAAGTAACCCTCACACCTCTTATAAAAGGCCCCCAGCTCTACCCCATTACCCACACCTCTCAAGCCCTTAGCTCATCCAACCTCTACTCATATTATCTCTCCACATAACTCTATTACTCCTAGAAGCCTCACATTGGGCATAAGTCTTTCAAGTGAATCCTTTGGCTCAAATCAAAATGAGTTACCCGATTTAGAGGTAATGTTTTCTCTCGAGTCTCTTTCATTTATTTTCCTTATTCACTCACCACTATTTTCTTATTATTTGATCCCATAACAACAATAGTATCCTCAATATACTAGGATTTTGTTATGATAAGGATTCTACATACACATACACACACCCACGTCTAATGGTTAAAGAATATACTATTTCTATGGGTAGCGAATTACTACCTCACGAAACGATGATTGTTAAATATTCTTCTAACAGTATTCATGGTGGCCATTATGATGTCACTTTATTTATATATGATATATATGATATTTATTTTTTCTATATTCTTATTAATTTTATTTTTAAATCACATTGTTATGCTTTTCATGTAGTGGAACAACGATAATTTCATCTGAGGAAGTGTGGACTACCTCCCCATCAAGTGATGTGACTCGTTCATGAAAAAAATGGAATTTATAAAGAAGAAAATCACTTAAAATATGTTACCTATATAACATATATATTATACTGGAATTATAATACATATATGTCTAATTTATCTTTAATTCTTTCAATATGACATAGAAAGGGAGGTAGTGTTCATGTGTACGTACGACATACCGTCTCAATGAACGTTGCATTTCATTTTTTTATCTCCAAATGTTATGGAATAGTATAAAATGAATATATACTAGATATATATGATATTTAAATCATTAATACCATTTATTGTATGATGTACTTATAAGTAATGTGAAATTATTTTCAAACAAGTTCATTTTTTGACTCATGTACCGAACATCGACGAAATGTATGATATGTACTCACATAATTAACTAATTATTATAACATGATAATATGTGATATGAATTGAATAATAAACATTAAATTATGTCCTTATGCAATTATAAATTGACTTATTTTTATTACTCAGGATTATAAAGAAACGAATGAGAACAAGTCAGAGTTGAGGTAAGGGACTTTATCTCAATCTCCTTTCGTTGAGGCATAAATCAATTTATATATGAATTTATTTTATTAGTTGTATAATAAACCCTTTTGACTTTTAATTTCATTCAAATGGAATATTTTTACATGAAGAGTTTTACTAAACAACAAAAGGAATTTTTTTGTCTTACGTATGCGGAGACAACAACTTCTCCACCACCATGACCATTATTTGAGTTTTGGCTTCCTCTACAATCCATAAATCTTTTTTAGATGAAAAATAAACACCATGTTTTAATTTTCATTTGTTTTGGTATTTAAAATGATTTGGATAATTTTCTGATTTTATCAATGTGTTGTATTGATATATTGTGATTGAAATGTGGAATTGTTATGTTTGCATATGCATATTTTATGTTATATGATTATGTTATGGTTCATGGGAATTGTTTATGAATTCAAGAGGATACATGATAAACTAAGGGCGGGTGAGACCGAGACATCTCTCCAATTCATTTGGTAATGTGAAGGAGTTAAAATATATGGTTTCTCCGAAGATATTTAGGGAATATAATGTTATGGGTATTCCAAACCTAACCATGAGGGTTAATACCTATGTAAGAATGTTATGAATACCTAAAGTTACCTTTATGTCTTATGATTTCCATGAGTTATTCATAAATTTTATGATTTCATGAGGTATGTTAAAGTTATTATGTTTTATGAGTAAAGTATGATTTCATCGATTCATATGTATACATGGACGAATGTTTTCTTCCAATATTTTTATATCCATTACTGAGATTTTTATGCTCATCCCATGTTTTTGAAATGTTTTTCACAGGTCAAGGGAAAATTACATGATGTGATGATAGTGTCAAGGATGTGTCAAGAATGTATCCATGTTTTATTTTTAATATGTTTCCTTTGATGGGAAAAAATGAATATTGACTTTGATGTAACCACCTTGATTAAATGTGGAATGTAATGCATGATTTATGATCTAATTCACCAAAATTATAAACCTGAAAAGATACTCGATGTGTATTCTTGAAATGACTCAAGATTAAGTAATTTTTATGGAAGGGGCCTTATAGGTGGTATCAGAGGTCGGTTTAGATAACATTAGGAGTTAGAATTATATTAAATGATTATCCAAAAATATTTTTTTACATTATGGTCAAATTTAGAAGATATACCATTTGAAGATTACCATGTTGCTTCATCAAAGACATGTTTTTTCAGAATGGTTTTCCGTAGAGGAAATAGGGAAGCCATTCAAGGAAGGCAGATAGAAGGAAATGACCTTCCAAATAAGCATCCATAGATGGATGGAGTTAGAACTGAACAGTTTGTTGCAGTAACGGTGCAGTTGACTGAAGTGAGAAATGGTTGTGGTATCCATTCCCGAGATCAGCCATATCAACAACAGAGGAACATGTCAATGGTGGAACATTTCATGAGGAAACATCCCCCATCATTCAGAGGATCATCTGACTCTGTGATATATGAAGTGTGGATTAAGGAACTGATAAAGATTTGTGATGTCATGGGGTGTTTAGAAAATCAAAGGTTAGTCTTGCTATTTACCGTTTTGAGGGTGAAGCAGATCAGTGGTGGTTGATGGTTAAAAATATCAGGGACACTAATGAGATTGATGCACTTGACTAGGATTAATTCAAATGTATGTTTCTTGAGAAATATTTTCCTAAGGTTGTTCAACTTAATATGGAAAAAGAATTCTTGGAATTGAGGCAAGAGGATTACTCAATGGTTACTTATGAAGAAATATTCACACTATTGGCAAGGTATGCTCGAAATTTTATCGGAGTCCTTGATAGTAAAATCAATTTTTTACTCAGTATTAAATCCAACATATCAATGGGCATTATCTTTTAATGAGTTTAAATGTTATGAAAAGATTGTTCGATGTACTGAGAAGGTGAAAATGGAGTTTTCTT
Organism: Viscum album; assembly: GCA_963277665.1. Taxonomy (NCBI): domain Eukaryota; kingdom Viridiplantae; phylum Streptophyta; class Magnoliopsida; order Santalales; family Viscaceae; genus Viscum; species Viscum album. The sequence goes on from OY728127.1 coordinate 1,703,131,791, forward strand.
ATGGGAAAGTGTTCTATGAAAATCAATAGAAGAAGAGACTGAGGTTGTAGGATAAAGGGATGAATCCTTCAAAAAGGTTTGATGGTAAGAAAACTAATTTTGCAGTTTGTGATAAATGTGGTAAAAAGCATGCTGGGGAATCTCTTTTGAATTCTGTAAACTGCTTGTGATGTGGTAATATGGGACATAAGGCTCTTGATTACACAAAAAAAGAACATGGTAATGGTAAGACCAAATTTTATTTACAGTTAGTGAAGTGTTTCAACTGCAATGAGATGGGTCATTATGAAAATGAGTGTCCAACAAAGAGCTCGAATGATGGGAAGCAGTCCGATGATAAGTAGAATGGTGTGGTTAAATCCTTTCCAACTACTTCAACAGATTTTGGGCCATCAAATGAAGTGGTATCAGGTACTTTTTTTCAGAATATGCCAATGTGTTGTTTGATTTAGGGTCTACACATTCTTTCATCTCTGAAATTTTTTTCAGTAAATTAGGAATTCCATCTCAAGAAATGACTCATGAACATGTGGTAAAAACACTTGGGGGAAAATGTTGAGGCAAAAATAATTTATAATAATCTTCCTATACTTATCCATATAAAGAACCTACTTCAAATCCTTATTGTTTTACCTCTAGTAGAGTTTGATGTTATCCTGGGTATGGATTGACTCTCTATTTGACATACTAAGATTGACTGTAGAGCTAAAGAAGATTCTTTTCAGAAAGACTTTTAGTTTTTTTATAGGAATGAACCCTTAATGTTGATAACATATCAAGAGGCTGAGAAACTTGTAAAAGATGGAAATTAATGTTACCATGCACATATTGTTGAAAACAAAGGAACCGTTCAGATTATTGATGTGCCAGTGGTAAATGAGTATCCTAATGATTTTCCTGATGATTTTCCTGGAAAAATACCATATTGGGAAGTTGAATTTAATGTTTACTTAGTTCCTAATGCTAAGACAATTTCAAAACCCCCTTATCGAATGGCTCAAATTGAACTTTTAGAGTTGAAGGAGTAATTGCAATTTTTTTATAGAAAGGTTTCATTCGACCTAGCACATCACCATGGGGTGATCCTATCTTATTTGTTAAAAAGAATGATAGTTCAATGAGAATTTGAATTGATTATAGATCCTTGAATAAAATCACAATTAAGAACAAATAACCTTTTCCTCATATCAATGATTTGTTTGATCAGCTCTAGAGAGCTCAGTATTTTTCGAAGATTGACTTGAGACCGGGGAACCATCAGTTGAAGGTAAATGAAGGGAATATTCTAAATACCGCATTCTATACAAGATATGTCCATAATGAATTTATAGTTATGGCTTTTGGGTTAAATAATGAACCTACTGTATTCATGAACCTTATGAATAGAATTTTCGATGAGTTCTTGAATAAATTTTTGATTGTTTTCATTGATGATATTTTGGTTTTTTCTAAAAGTAAAAAGGGGCATCAAAGTCATTTAAGGATTATTTTGAAAACCTTAAATGAAATTAAATTGTAGGGTAAATTAAGTATGTGTGAGTTTTGGTTGCAAAAAAATTCTTTCCTTGTTCACAAAGTTTCTAAATATTGAATAACTGTAGATCCTTCAAAAACAAAGGTTGTTGAAGAATGGAAAAACCCAAAAATGTAACCAAGATTTTTATTTTTCTTGATTTGGAAGGCTATTACTAAAGGTTTTTTTTTAAAAAATTGCATGGATGTCCAGACCATTGACTAATCTAACTCGAAAGGGTGTTATCATTATCTAGACAAAATAATGCGATGATAGTTTTTTGGAATTGAATAGATGATTAGTGAATTCTCCAGTATTGGCACTACTTTCCAGTAATGGTGAGTTTGTTATCTATAGTGATGCTTCATTGAAAGGACTTGGTTGCTTCCTAATGTAGAAGTATGAGGTAATTAATTATGTTTCACATCAGTTGAAAACTAATGAGATAAATTACCATACACGTGATTTGGTATTAGCTACTATTGTTTTCGCATTAAAAAGTAGGAGACATCATTTGTATGCTATAATGTGTGAAATATATACTGATCACAAAAGATTAAAGTATATATTCACTCAAAAAGAGATTAACATGAGACCAAAAAGATGGATGGAATTAATCAAGGATTATGATTGCATGATTCACTACCACCCAAGGAAAGCAAATAAAGTGGAAGATGATTTGAGTCGAAAAAGTAATTCTTCATTACCCATGTTGCATTTGGAACATGATCCTTTGGATTTTATTTGAAGAAATTTGGCATAGAATTTGTTGGTATTGGAAGTTCTTCTGTTTTTCTTTAGGTATCAGTGAAATATTCTCTATCAAACAAAATTAAGAAAGAACAGAATCCAGACATTGATTTGTAGAAAAAGTTAGAGCTAGTTCAGAAGGGTATGTTACCTGAATTCAACATTGATAAAGATTGGGTTTTGAGATTTGGTAAGAGATTGTGTGTTCCTTTTGATTCCCAGTTGAAGAGAGACTTGTTATGTGAAGCTCATATTTATCCATTTTCAGTTTATCCAAATATTACTAAGATGTATATAGATCTTCGTGAGTATTACTCCTCAGATGGAATTATAATAGATATTAAAGACTTTATTGTGAAGTGTTTGACTTGACCACAGGTTAAAGAAGAGTGGCAGTTACCGAAAGTGATTCTTCATCCATTACCAGCGCTAGAGTGGAAATGGGAGAATATATCCATGGACTTCATTGTTGGATTACGAAAGAAACCTCGAGGTAATAATGCAATCTAGGTTATTATTCACCGCTTGACTAAATCTTCTCATTTCCTTGGTATACGAGATACTTTTTCCCCAGATCAACTTTCTCGATTGTATCTTAAAGAGATAGTCAGGTTACCAGGAGTTTCCTTCTCCATTGCATCTGATCAGGATCCCATGTTCACTTCTTACTTTTGGAAATTCCTTTAGAATTCGTTGGGTACTGAATTAAATTCTAGTACAACTTTTCATCCTCAATCAGATGGGTAGCCAGAATGAACAATTCAGACATTAGAGGATATGATACATGATTGTTCGATGGATTATCAGTGAAGTTGGGACCAACATCCTTCATTGGTTGAGATTTATTATAATAATAGTTTTCATTCCATTATACAGATGGCACAATTTGATGCATTATTTGGGAAGTAATGTCGAACTATAGCTTTTTGGGATAAAGTGGGTGAAAGGACGTTTATGGGACCATAATTGGTAGATGAGTTTGTAACACCCCGAGATTTTATGAAAAATATTATTTTTAATTTAATTAATGTCGTGTGTTGTACGCTACACCAAAAGGATCTTGCACAACATGCATCCTTGACTTGCCATGAATTACACGCAATCACGGCCTTCCTCGATAGCTTGCGTCGTACGCAATACCGAGTTTCACTAAACAATGATATGCTATTAAAATATTATTAAAACTAGCCGTTATGAATAGTAATAACCACTTTTTGAAATTTTTTAAATTTTATTTTTCAAAATGGACTTCATTTTTGGATTCGGAATATCAAAATTAGCTTAGGGTGAAATTTTGGTACGTTTCAGATAACTTTCATAATCTGATGAATAGTGAAAATTACTAAATTTTAATTAAAAACAACTTTTTTAATCAAAATAATTAACAGTGATAATTTATTAATTTGAGTGGTTTTTAATTATATTTAGAATATATTTTAACAATTGAATACAATGTTGGTCATTGGATGTAATTTCACATTTAAACCAATTATAAACAAGTTTCAATATTTTGATAGTTATTATCTCTTAAAAACGCTATTTGTTTTGATGATGGGAATTAATTTTTAAATTAGTTAATGTAACTGATATGTTATCAGTTTTATAAAATAGACATCATTTTTGAGTTCATAATGTCAAATATCGCTTAGGCCTAATTTTTTGGTTTTTTTCTGGAAACTTTAATTTTTTGATGAATAGTAAAACCACTAAGTGGTAGTTAAAAATACTAAATTTTTCATAAAACTTAATTTTACCACTTCTGTGAGTAGAATTGGGAAAATCCGAGAGACACGGTTAATATCAAGGACTAAAATGTGGTTCAATGAGATGAAAATAATTTTTGGTAAATAGTAACTTTTTTCTTTTTGTTACCACGGTTAAAAGTAAATAGGGTAATTAAGGGTAAAAGTGTTATTATTATTACCCTATCAAATGTCCTAATTCTATTTTATAAGTGTAATTCGACCAAAAACAACCTTCGGAATAAAATATGACCATTTAGGGCCACTTGGATTAGATTAGGACATTTATTATTAATTTATTTAAAGAAGGGTTAAAATAGTTAAAATCAATGTTTAATAACTAAATAATTTTTAATATAGGGTTATAAATAAGATAAATTCGACTATAAATATTAATTAGAAATATAAAAATATTTCCAACATAATGGTATTTTATTTGTAATTTTTAGACTTAAAATAATTTAATTTATTTGTGATACAATGATGATGCAGTAATTATCCTATTAATGAAATATTGACATAATTGATGTTATAAATACCCAAATAAATGTAATTTGAGACTTTATATGAATTACAATAATTTTATATGTTAATATGACATGTTATTATTGATTTAATTAATTTTTTTTGAACTAATCATTCTGTTATGATTTTCACAAAAATCAATTACCAAATAGTGTCAAAATTGACATAAAATAGTTTTTAAACAAATATTATATTATTAATTGTTATTATATTACTAAAAATCTAAGGTTCGGCCAAGATACTTATATCATGATAGGTTTATCATTAATGGACCACTTGGCGGACACATGGATGTATATGGTAAGTTTATTAACTATATAATATAAAAATACAAAGTGACATGGTAAATGTCAATCTAACTAACAAAGAGTTAAAACTAAAATATAAGGTTAGTATAAAGACCTAAACTTGTCTAAATTCTATTGGATGAGAGGATTTAAACCCATCCCTCCTTAGCTTAGAAATAAATCAATTTGGATCTATTTAAAACCGAATTTGGATTTATAATAAAATAATATTTTTAGTTATTCCAAAGGTGCCCCTCTCCTCCCTTATAAAAGGGAACCTCATCCCCCTCTTCCTCACAACACTTTTAGCCTTTAAGCTCAGACAAGCCTGGCAAAATTTTCTTCTCCACTTCTCTAGAAACATCCTAGAGGTACTGGTCTTCTTCAAAGACCAATTTTAGTGCCCTAAGAAGAGGACTCAAAGAGGCGCTTCAAAGAAGAGGTAATGTCCGTTACCGATTCTTTCAACTTTATTTCTTCTTCCACTTCTTCTTCTTTGGTTGTTTCATTATGAAGTAATAAAATAAGTATCACTCATATACTGATATGTTATTATAAGTATGAAACAACCCTATTTCACCATCTATCCATCGTATGGAAAACGAAATCACCGCGCGTGCGTACGTATGAAATACCGTCTCCACGCCGTGGTGTAATCTATTTTCCACCACCACCTTACATGGTTGGGTATAATGGTGTAAATAATAACTATATATTATTATTTTAAAGTTATATTGATTCTGAAATAGTATACATACACTCCAATACAGTCCCATGATCATGATAACGATATCATCGCTCGTGCGTACGTACGGACTACCGTCTCCACGACGCGATGAGATTCATTCTCCACGTTAACCATTCATGAATGATTACAAATTATATATAATAAGTAATAATGAAATATATGACATAATAATGATAGTGGATTTATGTGTATATATATGTATGTCATCTACTTAATTCCATTCATCTCAATAAGGAAACGAAAACAGCGTTCATGCGTACGTACGACCTACCGTCTCCATGAATGGTGTATTTCATTCCATTTACTGATTTATTATATAAATGTATATTCTGAAAATATATTATATATAAATCATGTTTTATATTCTGTAATTAAGTAATCATGATCTAAGTAATTACATGAATAATTACATGTCAAAACACGGATGACAAATGAAACAATTTTACCCAAAACGCTCTTTAACATGGAATTTACAAAAGAACGGGTAATATAAAGTCATAAGTGAACCATATATGATATCATAACAATGAGTATGATTCTTGAATAAGTAAATGACATTATTTAAATCATTATACAGGAGGTTCAGACACTTACGAAGCAAACTGGACCAAAGGTAAGGGATAATTTAACAATCTCATTTTTATCTCAGATTGTTTATTCGTAAGTATTTACTGGGGTCATCTTTATCATCCAAGACCATGTTTTCGAAAAATGGTTTCATGTATTTTTAATGTCCTTTTTACCCATTTTCTACTTTTACTACATGGTATGTAAGGAATCTTTCTTTTGTTTACATTACAAGGTACTTTTTGACTTTTCTGACAAAAGTACAAGAAGAATGTTTTTTAACATATACGGCATGAATGGATTTTTAAAAAAATTATATCCAAGAAGCTTACTTTACATGTTTTCATGTTTATTTTTAATCAACTTCTTTTAGTTTTAAAATTGAATGACATGTTAAGAAAGGAAAAAAAATTTAAAGTAGAAAGGATATTTTCCTCAAGAATGGAGTTCAAGTGTTTTATCAAAATTATTTTCCATATAAGATAATAAAGTGTTCTGTTTATATCCCTATTATTACATGGATTTGATTATGTTGTGATGGAAATATTTTTATGAATTCCTTTATCTTATATGAATTGTTTTATGATGTCACGATGTTTAAGATTCCCATTTTTATTACATGGGTTATGCAATGATGTATGATTTATGATTTTGTGGCACACATAAGAATGGTATCATTTTAAGATGTGTGGGACCTATATCTCCCTCCAATTCATTGGGTAAAGATTTTATATCTCATGAGATAGACATGGATGGAACGGTAGGTTATACCGATTCAGTGAAATAGGACTGGAATGAGGAGTGAACTCGGTTCAGAAAGGGACTTTGTCCACTAAGATAGTCTTGACAATGAGTCTTGACTAATAAGAAATGATTCTCTATGATTATGTGTGTATGCCACAAAGTTTCATGTTTTAAGTTATGATTATTGGGATTACATTTCACTACTATGATTTATCCCATGTTATGAAATTATGATCTCTTTTGTAGGTAAAGATTTCCAAAAGATATGTTCTTATGAATATTATGTGATTGATATTTCTTTTGTTTACCCTTACTGAGCATTTGAGATCACCCTTTTATGTTTTCTTTTCCCCAGGATATAAAGAAAGGATTTAGGTTTAAAAAATAAGAAGATCTTTATGGGACATTTTGAAGATCTTTCACCACGATTAGAAGATTATATTCTGAGTTTCCAAAGACACTAAACTATTACGGTCCTTGTGTGTGTGTTTTTGTTATTTACTAAGTATTCCGAATAAGTAATGTAATGTCCATGTATGTCAGGCTTCGGGACTCTACAGAGTAGGTAGAAAAAGTTCATTTTATTAAGAAACATGTGAGAATTTCTCAGATTAGGTAGAATTGTTATGTGGAAAATAGGAGGAAGGATCTCCTTTTTGAGGTAAGTGATCATGTATTCCTCAAAGTTTCATCATGGAAATGTGTGATGCGATTTGGTAAGAAGGGAAAGTTAAGTCCAAGGTTTATTGGACCATAAGAAATTTTGGAGAGAGATGGATTAGTTTCATATCATGTGGCTTTACCTCTGAGTTTATTTCAGGTACATAATGTTTTTTCATGTTTCAATGTTAAGGAAGTACATGCCAGATCCATCTCATTTTTGAGTCCAAAGGTAGTTGAGCAGGAAGAGAATATATCATATGTGGAACAACCGGTCCAGATTCTTGACCATAGGGATAATGTTTTGCGGAATAAGGTGATTCATCAAGTAATGTTTATATGAAAAAACCTTATAGTTGAAGAGGCCACATGGGAACTTGAAAATGTAATGAGTGATAAATACCCCAACTTATTCGATAAGTAAATAAATTACGGGGATGAAATTTCTTAACGGGGGAAGGATGTAACATCCCAAGTAAGTAAAGAATAATATATTTTCATATCTATGTCTATTTATGAATTATATAGTTTTTTATAGGCTTAAAATGAGAATAAATCTAATCTTAAGCATATAATACTCTAATAATTTTAAAAAATTGTTTTACAGCCTTTTGATGGAATACCATTTTTAAACCTAAATTTTGACAATTTTATATGTTCTATTTGTCAAAATAAACAATTTATTTATAATTTGGACATTTAAATTTACTTGGGGTAAATTCTTGGTATATTTCTGACAAAGTTCATTTTTAACGAATAGTGAAAAATACTGCATTTTACTTCAAAGATTCTTTTTCATTTAATTTAATTATATTGTTATATTATCTTATTAATTGGTTTTTTTTATGTAATTAGAATATATTTTTACCATTTAATTAAATGGTGGTCATTGTAATTAATTTCACTTTGAAATTGGACATAAACAAGTGTCAATCTTTTGATAGATATTGTTTCGTAAAAATAGGCTATTTTTTTGACAATGGGAATTATTTTTAAATTAATTACTGAAATTTTTGTGTTTCTAATTTGTTAAAATGGATTCCATATTTGGCATTATAAGGTTCAAATAATGTAATTAAGACTCTTTTGTTTTTGGACATTATGATTATTAACGACAGTAATTATCATTAATTATCGTTATTTATTAGTAATCTGGTAGTTAATGGTAATAAAATAATATCATAATAATATAAAATGACCCCAACATGTGTCCAAATCCTTTTTTTTGATTCATGTCCGACCATGTGAATATTGTTACAGAAATTGAGGGCTTATGGAGTCATATGTGTGTAATAGTGATATTTATGACATTATTTTTAAAAAAGAAGAGAAATATAACAACAGTATGTATATCGTATGTATGAAATATTAATTTTGTTTAAATAAAATATCTCTTAGACTATAAATAGTAATTGTAAAGGTAAAAATATTTCATAAATCATGGTATATTTTTTTTATAATCTTTAGACATTAAATAAATAAATTTATTTGTTACACCATGATGATGTAGTGATTACCTCATTAATGAACGATTTAAAAAAATGAAAAGATAAGGTAACATAAAAGACATAAAATTGTATGAAACCTATTTTATAGGTGGATTTAAAACCCTTATCACATTATCCTCAAAACTTATCATTTTTGTAACTTTAAAATCTGAAAATCATTTTATAATAAAGTAACATTTCAAGACTATCCAAAAGTGACCCTCCCACCTCTTAAAAAAGGCCCCCAGCTCTACCCCCTTACCCACACCTCTCAAGCCCTTGGCTCATCCAACCTCTACTCATATTATCTCTCCAAATAACTCTATTACTCCAAGGAGCCTCACATTGGGCATAATTCTTCCCAAGGAATCCTTTGGCACAAATCAAAAAGAGTTACCCGGTTTAGAGGTAATGTCTTCTCTCAAGTATCTTTATTATATTTTCCTTCTTCACTCCACACTATCTTATTATTATTTTATCCCATAATAACACCAGTATCCTTAATATAATAGAATTTTGTTATGATAATTATTCTACCTACACTTACACACACCCCCGTATAATAGTTAAAGAACATACTATTTATATGGGTGGTGAATTACTGCCTCACGAAACAATGATTGTTCAATCTTCTTTTAACACCATTCATGGTGACCAATATGATGTCACTGTATTTATATATGATATATATGGTATTTATTTTTTCTATATGCTTCTGATTTTTTTTAAATCACATCATTATGCTTTTAATGTTGTGGAACTGTGAAACTTTCATCTCAGGAATTGTGGACTACCGCCCCCTCAAGTGATATGTCTCGTTCATGCCAAACATGAAATTTATAAAGAATGTAATTAATGAACATATTTAACTATATAAAATTTATGTTATACTAAAATTATAATATATATATAGTTCTTAATTAGTTTTAATTCTTTTAATAATGAAAATAAATAAAAGTAGCGTTCATATGTACGTACGACCTACCGTCTCCATGAACAGTGCATTTCATTTTTCATCTCCAAATGTAATGGAATATTATAAAATGAATATAAACTAGATATATATGATATTTAAATCATTAATACCATTCTGGGGGTGATGTACTTATAACTACATGGGAAATTCTATTCAAACAAGTTCAATTTTGACTAATGTACCGAACATCGACAAAACGTATGATATGAACTCACATAATTAACTAATTAATATATCATGATAATATGTGATATGAATTGAATAGTAAACCTTAAATTAACTCATTAAGAAATTATAAATTGAAATAGTTTTGTTATTCAGGAATATAAAGAAACGAATGAGAACAAGTCGGACTTGAGGTAAGAGACATCGTCTCAATCTCCTTTCATTGAGGCATACTTCAATTTATATAAGACCTTCTTTTATTAGTTCTATAATAAAACTTTTTGACATTTAATTTCATTAAAATGGAATCTTTTTACACAAATAATTTTACTAAAAGGCAAAAGTAATTTTTTTGTCTTACGTATGCGGTGACAACAACTTCTCTGGCGCCGTGACCATTATTTGAGTTTCAGCTTCCTCTGCAAGAAATAACATTTTTTAAATGAAAAATAAATACCATGATTTAATTTTCTTTTATTTTGGTATTGAAAATTATGTTTACAATGTTTTTATTATATCACTTTGTTGTATTGGTATATTGTGATTGAAATGTGGAAATTTTATGTTTCCTTTATATATGTTTTATGTGATACAATTATGTTATGGTTCATGGGAATTTTTATGAAGTCGGGTGGTTCCATGATAATATAAGGGCAGGTGATCCCGATATAGCTCTCCAATGCATTGGGTTATGGGATGGATTTAAATTCTAAGGTTTCTCCAAATTGATTTAGGGAATATACTTTGATGGGTATTCCTAATGTAACAATGAGGGTTACTCCCTACGTAAGAATGTTACAAATGCCTCAAGTTGCCTTTATCTCTTATGATTTCTATGAGTTATTCATAAATATTATTATTTCATGAGGTTTGTTAATGTTCTTATTTTTTATGAGTAAATTATGATTTCATCTTTTCATATGTATACACAGACTAATGTTTTCCTTCCATATTTTTATGTCAATTACTGAGCTTTTAATGCTCATCCCATGTTTTTGAAATGTTTTTCACTGGTCAAGGGAAAACTACATGATATGATAATATTGTCGAGGAAGTGTCAACATAGAATCCATGTTTTATTATAAATATGTTTCTTTTAATGGAAAAAAATGAATACTAACTTTGATGTAACCACCTTTCTTAAATGTGGAATGCAATGATTAATTTATGATCTAATTCTCTAAAACTCTAAACCTAAAAAGATCCTCAATGTGTATTCTTGAAATAACTCAAGATTAAGTAATAATTAATGTTGGGGCCTTATAGTAGACGATTGAATAATCCATCCATTCATGGGAGAGGATACTTGTTCTTTATCATGATTTTGTTAAGCTTGCGATAGTAGATGAAAAGGTGCATTGACACATCTTTCTTCTTGACGAAGAGGACTAGTGCACCCCATGGTAAAGCACTTGGGCATATAAAACCTTTATGAAGATTCTCCTATAGTTGTTTCTTCAGATCCTCAAGATCCACAACATCCATTCTATATAGAGACTAGGATATTTGAAATTCCCCAGGTATAAGATCAATTGATAATTCAAAATCTCTTCTATGAGGAAGACTAGACAATTCCCAGAGAAACACTTCATCAAATTCCCTAACAATAGGAATGTCTTCTAGGATGGTTGTCTCCTTAGACTCAATAATCTGAGCAAGATACGTGTACTCATAGGGAATTAATATCCACGCATTAGATGATAGAGATAAAAATGATTCATCTTCCTCCTGGCATTCGTAATGAATTGGTGGTTGATTCTCCACATGGAGATTGATTTCCCTCTCATGAAAATTTATGTTTTCTCTATATAAGGATAGCCATCCCATGCCAAGAATTGCATTTAATTAGACCAGAGGGAATATGAAGAGGTTTTCTGGGAATTTTATTCCACATATTATGATATGGGAGGAGTTATATACATGGGATGCAATGATTGTCCCATTTTCCGTACTCACCGGCATCTTCACATCTATGATTTTTGGTTGTGTTTGGATTGTTCTACTAAACATTTGAGATATAAAAAATGTGTAGAAACTCAATCAAAATGTACGTTCTCTATTATTTAATGAATAACTATTATAACTGTCACCACTTCGTAGCTGGGGTTCACTTCTAAAGTAGTGATGGAAAAAGCACTCCCTTCCTGCCTTGGAGGTTGTTGGTTTCATCTAAAAACCCTTGGCATAGGGCACTAAATTGCAAGATGCTATGGTTCATTGTAGTTGTATCAATGAAAAACGCGTTGAGCTTCGAATAGAGCATTCCTATCCTCTATTGTAGCTGCAGGAATGTTTTTTGGTAGTTAACAACTATGTGTCCTCTTCCACACCTAAAGTATTTCCCCATCCCCGTCAGTTAATTTCTGGGGTGCTTCTTGTCGCACCATTGGAAAGTGGGGTGTTGGATCTTTTTAGCACCATTGGATTTATCAATCGGTCCCCTAGCATTAGTTTCCACCTTATAATTCTTATCACCATGATACCACTGAGATTATATGATCTCTATTTCGACTTTGAGGGAACATCAGACAATTTCCACATAGCTGGAGATGTTTCTGATTTCCAGCGCTTTCCACAGTGTAGGTTTCAGCCCACCAAAGAAGTGGTCAAACATGCATTTGGGGGTAATGACAAAGATGGAAGCGTATCATGCAATCCTTGTGAAGTTTTCCTCGTACGCTCCAATATATTCGTCCAATTTTTTCTTGATTGAATTAATTTAACTTTCCATCTTATGCCAGAGGGTGCACATAAAATATTTATCATAAAAAATCTTCTGGAAATCATTTCATTCCAATGCCTCGATATCCTCATCAGGCTTCTTATTTTTGTATCAACATCCACCATTGACCAGCTTCACCCTCCAAACAATAAGCATCCAGGAGAAAATTATTCTATTTAGATCATTGAAGTATGGAGAATATCTTTTCAATAGATTTGATCCATTGTTCAGCGATTGAGGGATCAGATGACCCATTAAAAGTAGGAGGCTTTTTTCTCATGAAGCTCTCGATATTGACTTTTACATTCTTAGGGGGGGTTGAATGTTATTCTTGACCAATGTTTCTATTCCAATATTGAGTTATATGAGACTAAATCATGACAAAGTTCACGATTCCTGCTCCCATTGGATTGAGAATCTCATTAGTATAGTCATTACATTCATCTTCACTTCGGTTGTTACCCGAGTCCTCCTATTATAGGGTATTTGCTGGAATAATAGGAAAGATAGGGGTAACACAAAAAGGGTAATAAAAGGAAAAAAATTACTTATAAATAAATTTTAATTCCTTAACATATGAATCTATTGGCCTCAGTCTATGTTATCCATGATCTACTTTCTAACATATATTCTTAGGAAATTTTTTTCCATAATAATGGATCCTAATAAGATTATGAATTCACCAAATCATATCCCCTGGGAGTGTCAAACCAAGAGTGCGGAAATGCTCATTTTTGTGCACCATTTCCCATTCAAGTAATGCTCAAAGCTGTGTTTTTTGGTTTTACCCCTTGGATACATCTGTGCCAGAGCCACCTCTACCTTCTCGTATCCAGAAATGGATGTATTTTCATGATAAACCACTTACTCAATAGTCACCAAATATTAAGGATGTTTTCATTATACATGGTCCTATCTTTAAGGCTTCACTAGGGATTTCTAATCTTAATCCCAAAAATAATTAGACTTATTCTCTGATACCAACTATGAAAACCCTGATCATTTATTACACAATTAAACATAATTTATTACATGAAAATCATTTGATACAACATAGAAGATCAAGAGGTCATAGTGTCTTTGGGGCATATGATCATTACAAAACAACATAAAACATGGAATACAACATCTTTATTGAAAACTCCCTTAATATGACCACAACATTCCCTCGTACGTAGCATTTAATGGGATAACCTGAGGACATGCATAAAGAAAAGGGTGAGCTATAAAGCCCATTAAGGGAATAAACATGGAATAACATGAGGAGTGAAATACATGTTAAAAAAGGCATATAAATATAAAACAAGAGAATTATATACATAAAGGCATGATAAATCATGATAATCATGGCATGGAAATTTGACAACAACACTTAACATGGAATTAGCATGAGCCATGGCTCATTGCACATGAAGAATGAGTAAATACCCATTGCACATGAAGCATGAGTAAAACCTCGTTGAAAATTAATTATCATGATTAAACACCCATTTCACATGACGTATCATGATACTATACTTTACCCAATGCATTGGAGTGCTACAAGGGCACACGTTTATTAAAAATTTCATTTCATGCATAAGTGTGCCACATGTATCATATATCATGGATTCATAAAACCTAATAATTTATTACATGATAAAGTAATGTGGAATTCATACATGAAACATTATAATCAATAAGTAAATGTGCATGATGGTGAATACCCTTGATAGAGAAATTGGCATGGTATTCAGTACACAATGACACTGGCTTGAAAAATCGGTGCAATTTCAGTAGTGTAACGATGTGACGTAAGAATTCATAAAAATGGTTGATGAGAGAGAAAAGAGTGTCTCATCATATTTACATGAAATTGATAGTAATGGATCATATAGATACATGTCCCAACAATTGTAATAGAATTTAGAGTCATGATACAATATAATTTATTGAATGTAAAAGAGGAGAGATAAATTCCTTTCGGAATTTCCACAAAGTAATGGGTGTACATGGGAGGAATTTAATTTGAGAGAAAGCGGTCTACCATCATTAAAACGTAAATAGGTAAGTATGGGGGAGGTTTTAAACCGTACCTCAAAATTTATAATTGAAATTAAAAGGGCATAACATCATTAAGAAAATTGGGAAAAAATGAGAAATGAAGAAAAACCCTAACATGGAAGTGGCTTCAAAAGGCTTGAGAGGTGCTTCATGGGAGATCAAGGAACCATGTGAAGATTATAGATAGAGGAGGGAAGAGGTTGGTCAAACTCAAAAGGCTTTGAGTGTGGAGGAAGTGAGAGCATGGGTGGGTTTATATTGGAAAGGTGAGGGAATTCATTATTATTTAGATTTGGGACACCTCACATTAAACTAATCCAAACCACAAACCAGCCCATGGTTTTGGTAATGGTTTTTGGAAAATGGAAGTGGAAAACAATATTTTATAAGGCCAAAGTCCTAACTTCTTAAAATAATGAGGATGCTTATGTGGAGGCGAGTCTGACTCCCAAGGAAAACAATTTGAAAATAAAATATGTTTAATAAGCCTTGATGGGTCATTTAATGCTTTGTAAAATAAGCCAAAAATACCCAAAACCACATTATTTTATTGGTAAGACAAATATTGAACGAACATAAAGCTTATATTATTTTATTATATCACTATTTTGTCATTATTATGTCATAAAAAACATTATATATTTAACCGGTATTCAATTTTTACCCAAAAATTTGACTGTCTCAAAAAATTATGAAAAACTCTCCATTGGATAATTTTGACTTCCTGATTCCTGAAATAATATTTATTTTATCTAAATAATTTTATAAATATATTAATTTTCACTTTTAATATAAAAATCGACATTTATTGAAATTTCACGGGTTTTTAAAAAAATGGATTTCAAACCACAACAAAAATTACAATTTCATTTATAAAATTATTTAATCATTTATATTTAATAAAAAAATAAATTTATTAATAATAATAATAATTTATTAAAATATTATTTATTGAAAAAATACATTACTTCATCAAAATAGATTTCCTAGTCGAAATTTAACTAAAAATACTATTTGAGCTTTAAAAACTATTTACAAGGTAACAATAATAAATTGAATGTATTTTCATTATTATATACAAAATAATGTAAAAAATCATAGTGTTATGGTCTTGTTACATAACCTCTTATAATATATGAATATGACCTAATAATAAGGTGTGTGATGGTGAAAGACTCTTGGGGTGGCTCAGATAACATTGCTCGGGTGGTAATCTCCATCAACTTCCATTTCTCTTATAGGAAGTCCCGCTATAGCCTAAAAAATTCTAGCTTAGATTGGGCTTAGTCAAGAGTGATGCCCAACGATGCCACCTCCTTTCAAAGCTCTCAAAAATGTTCTTGGTATGGGGAACATCTACTAGATGAGTCCATCGCTTCCTTTGTCTAGTTAAATTTAGTTTATTAAATCCCTATATTTATACTAATCTGGTGATCACTGTTCAACAACTATATTAGAAACGGTCACAATTCATCACATAATACCAAAGAAGTTTTCATTTTATATAAACATTTTACATAAAGAGACATTTAATTAGATCAAGAGGGATTTCCATTAATGAATGTTTGGGTCGTTGTAGCTACTCTCCATCTCATGGTGATCAAGAATTCCCATCCTGATTTGTGAACACGAAATGAGGTATCAACATAACTATGTATCCTAGCTAGTTCTAAACCAATTATCTCAAACTGGGCATTTCCACTTTAACACCTCAGGCCACTAGTTACTTCCAAGGCCCACCATTCTCATCCAACATACCATTTTATAATCCATAACTATCGTAGGATCTCAAGCATCTAAATAATTTTACAAAAACATAATTATTAAATTATGAAAATTTATAATTAACATTTTATTTAAATTAAATCTTCGAATATTTTCTATTATTTCTCCAGGAAGATCTAACATATTGAATGAACCATAAAATAGGTTTCTTACACTCCAATGTAATAACTATATTTATGTTACATAAATGAATTTTTAAATTAACCAATTCAATAGTCAATATAATCAATATAGAGAAAGCCTATAATAAAAGTATAACTATAGTCATAATGAAAAGGGTCATCAAGGGATTGAAGGTGTAAAATGTAGTGGGATCTGCTCTTTCTAAGAAGATATATATCCTCATTGTAAATAATTAATTTAACCATGACATGGTGAATTTTTTTTTGATCTAAACAAATCCTCTTCAGATTCAGTTACAATGAACAAAAAACAGTGATGGAGGGTGGAGGAATATCTTATAATCCAACATTGTCATGTCACAGCCACGATTTCCAACAGTGTTACTGAAATGAGTGCAGGGGAGATTCATCAATGAAACTCACATCCTCCCCACTATCCTAATGAAAGAAGACATGATCGATCATAGATTAAAATAGATAATAAGAACCTGACATTTTCAAAGAGTGAACCAAGGGTTCACAGTATGTGCTTTTGGTATATTTTTTTAATCCTCATTTCAAATCAGGAATCCATCCATGGGAATAGCCATGAATTTAATTCACACCTTAAATGGAAATTCATTTTGTGAATGAATTTGTAGTGAAATTTGGAGTAGCATGTGCCACCTATTCATCCTCTGGTTTTTTTCAGACCTGCTCATACACCATCCAAATCATAAACCGCATAAAATAACATTTTTTTCCTTTAAGAAAATTGACGTCTAATTTTGATTCATGTATTTTAAAAATACTCATCCACTGATGAAGAAATTTTTAATACCTAGTTAATTTTTGAACATCACAAGCATGGGTTCTTAGAATCCCCCTATCATGTAACATTTCATTCCCTAGAAACTTCATTAAGAATTTACTAGATGAATAGTACATACACTGGTTTCCTAACCCAGTTCAATGCATTTATTTTATCTCTAGGGATATGATAGAGATTTCATGGAGTGAATCTAATCATAAGGATTATTTTTTGCTAAAATGTGATCCAAAACTCATCACCACAACAGATCCCCTAGATGACACTCCACTATGATCATTTAGAAATTATAACAATTGTTTCATAGTCCAAATCATCTGTAGGTTCATGGTTCTTCACACTATAAGACTAAAATTTCAATAACCTATTTTGACCAATTATATTCCCCATCGCCCTAATAACATATCAAAACTTGTTCCCACCAGCCTCATGACCCACTCATAATGGTTTCCCTCTCAGCAAACCAATTATTGTTTGTACATCCACTAGATATTGTACCACATATGATCCCCTATTTGGACCAAGAATGGGGGAGAATCCACTTCCCATGGAGGGAGCTAGATTATTCGGACCATTCCTTAGAAGGTATGGCTAAACCATGGAATACTCACATCATACTAAAAATTACATTCCTAAACTATGCTACCAGCATCTTATTCTTCCCCAAAATTAATCCCAAAATGGTACCTTTATCTATTTTCATAAGAAGATTTACCAACTAAAATCATGTGAAAATAAATTAATCCACATGATAACCCCCCCCCCCCCCCCCCGCTCAACCATGACATAAAACATGACATCACATCTTGAAGAAAGAAACCAAAGTGGTTCACCACCTGAACAATGGAACAAAAATTTTTGTAACATGTTTCACCCAATGGACCATGAAATTAAATTAAGATTCACCCCTTGTTGTAAGGTATGAATCATGGATCACTGAAAAAGGTTTTCATGAAATAGGGATTTCCCCAAGGTCATTTTCACCAAATGGGGGTCCCCTATTGAATTTCATTCATTTAACACTAGCACAATGTGAAGATGATGTGAACATAACAAATCCATCCATGAACCCATCCAAAAATTATATCTGGTGATTTTATTGGCCCAGATAAATTGGACATTATAGCTTACCAGTGACTAAATTCCACCTTGATCATCCAATATCTAGTCTATCTAGGAATACGACACATCACAGTGGATGGTTATCCTCTAATAGCCAATGGTGGTCCCACCACCATATATATTTTTACACTACATGAGTCATGGAAATACCAATTGAGGTCACTCATCAAAAATAAAAATATGTTAATTAGATATCTTAGCATCAAGATGATTCTATAATAGAGTACTCTGGATGATTACCTTATATTGGGTAGTTGTCATCTCATGATTATGAGAAAACTAAGATGTTTTAAAAAAAATTAGTTCCAAATCCATTTAATGGACTTAGGGCTCCATACAGACATCTTTCTCACAAAATCCCTATCACCATGGCCCAAACAATTATAAATGGAACCCAAACTAATATAAACTGACATTTCCACCATATATAGTACACATATTCATGATTTCAACGAAAACTATTAGTGCTTACTCCCAAGACACCAGATCACAAATCTCCAATGGAATCACACATATCTAGTACTTTCCTAGAATATTGACAAACTAAAAACCCTGAATTTTATGCTTCAATTCAACAATTAATTGAACCCAAATCAAATCCCTTGATTCTTTAATCATGATCCTTTAATATAACCCTAATAACTCTAGGGTATTAACTTAGAAAAAATATAATGAATGACTATGATTTTTTTTAAAACACGATGGAACCTACCATATAACGACCCATACTTTCAATAAATGGTTATTAATTCAAAATTGAAGCATAATTATTACAACATATAACAAAACCGTGAAAGGACTGTATAGGTATAGTGTCTTTAGAAACTGGGAAACATAATCAACTGGTTCATAAAATCAACTACATTGTCTCTTGTTTATTTCATCATATCTAGAGTCCCTTTTGGAATATTCAACTTAATATCCTTCTTCTGGACATTGGGAAAATAAAACATACAAAAGGGTGAGATCAAATGCTCAGTAAGGGTAAACAAAATAAATATCGGTCATATCATATTCATAAGAACATAACATTTTGAAAAGCATATCCTGCAAAAAAGATCCTAACATGGGATAAATCATAGAAGTGAAATTTAATTCAAATAATCATAACATAAAACATGAATCTTTGTGTCATACACACATAATAATAGAAAATCATTTCTTAGTAGTCAAGACTCATTGCCAAGATTATCATAGCAGACAAAGTCCTTTTCTGAACCGAGTTCACTCCTCGTTTCAGCCCGGTTTCACTGAACCGGTTTAACCTGCCATTCCAGTCATGTCTATCTCATGAGATATAAATCTTCACCCAATGAATTGGAGGGATATATAGGTCCCACCCATCTCATAATGATACCATTCTAATGTGTGCCACAAATTCATAAACCATACATCATAGCATAACCCATGTAATAAAAATGAGATTCTTAAACATCGCGTCATCATAACATAATACATAAAAGGATATCATAAAAATAATTCCATCATAACATAATTAAATCAATATAAAATATAGATATAAATAGAACCCTATATTATCTTAGATGGAAAATAATTTTGATAAAACACTTGAAATCCATTCTTCAGGAAAATATCCTTTCTACTTCAAAAGCATTTTTCTTTCTTAACATGTCATATAATTTTGAACTAAAATAAGTTTATTAAAAATAAGCATGAAAACTTTTAACGGAAGCTTCATGGAAATAATGTTCTAAAAATCCATTCATTCCATATAAGTTAAAAAAACATTCTTCCCGTACTTTGGCTGGAAAAGTCAAAAATTACCTCATACGAAAAACGACAAAAGATTACTTCCATATCTTTTACTAAAAACTCACCAAAGATTAATATTGGATTTAAAAAATTCTAGGTGGATGGAAATAATATTACATATTGAGGAAACATGGATGTGGATGATAAATTTTCCCCAGTAAATTATGAAGTATAAACAATCTCATGTAAAAATGAGATTGTAATATTTTCCCTTACCTTAGGTCCAATTTGCTTAATAAGAGTCCAAACCTCCTGTATAATGATTTAAATAATGTCATTTACTTATTCCAGAATCATAATTATTTTTATGATATCATATACGGTCATATTATTAGCTTCTTAATAGTAATATTTCATTGCTACTTGTTATTCGGGTGTTTATTGCTTTATGTTGGTATGTGTGTTTTTTTGAATAAATTTTTATTCCAATTTTTAGGATATATACACCTCATTTAAATAATGGTATTATTTTAATATATATCATATTTATTAATTCAATTAATTTAAATATGAATTATGCAATGAAGATCATGTAGAACGAGTCGCATCACATCGTGGACACGATATTCCGTACGTACGCATGAGTGAAGATAACATTCTCATGAATGTGGAATTGTAATGATGTGTATGTATACTATTTCAGAATAAATATCACTTTACAATAATCATATATAGTCATTATTTACACCATTATACCCATCCATGTAAGGTGGTGGTGGAAAATAAATTACACCACGGTATGGAGACGGTATTCTGTACGTACACACGCACGGTGATTTCATATCCCGTAGGATTGATAGATGGTGAAATAGGGTTGTTTCATACTTATAATAACATATCAGTATATGAGTGATACTGATTTTATTACATCATAATGAAACAACTAAATATGAAGAAGTGGAAGAAGAAATAATGTTGAAAGAATCGGTAACGAACATTACCTCTTCTTTGAAGCGCCTCTTTGAGACCTCTTTTTAGGGCACTAAAATTGGTAATTGAAGAAGACCAGGACCTCTAAAATGTTTATAGGGAAGCGGAGAAGATAATTTGTCAGGGTTTGGCCGAGCTTGAAGGCTCAATGTGGTGTGAGGAAGAGATGGAGGAGGTTCCCTTTTATAAGGGAGGAGAGGGGCACCATAGGAAAACTTAAAATATTATTTTATCATAAAGTCATTTTCGGTTTTTAATAGCTCCAATTTGATTTATTTAGAAGATATGGTGGGTATGGGTCCATCTCCTCTCATCCAATATATTTTAGGCAAGTTTAGTGTTCTATTTTAACCTTATCATTAAGATTTAACTCTAAGTTAAATAATTTAACTTTTACCGTGTCTTTTTATTTTCTTACACTATATGGTTAATAAACATACAATAAAAAGCCAAAAGAACCCCAAGTTGTTTGTTATTAATATATATAACCATATATAAGTCATTTTTCCGAACCTCATATTTTTAGGAATAAAATAAAAATAAATAATATAATGGTTTTGTAAAAACTATTTTATGTCAATTTTGACACTATTTGGTAATTGATTTTTGTGAAAATCATAATAGAAATATTAGTTCGAAAAAAGTAAATTAGATAAATAATAACATGTCATATTAACCTAATAAATTATTTTAATTCATAAAAAGTCCTAAATTACAATTATTTGGGTATTTATAAAATCAATTATGTAAATATTTCTTTAATAATATAATTACTGCATCATCATTGTGTCATAAATAAATTAAATTATTTATAGTCTAAAATTACAAATAAAATACCATTATCTAGAAAATATTTTTATCTTTATAATTAATATTTATAGTAGAATTTATCTTATGTATTACCCTATATTAAAAATAATTTAGTTATTAAACATTGATTATAACTATTTTAACCCTTCTTTAAATAAATTAATAATAAATGTTCTAATCTAATCAAAGTGGGCCTAAATGGTCATATTTTATTCCTAATGTTTTTTTGGTCTAATTACTCTTATCCAATATAATTAGGACATTTTTAGGGTAATAATAATAACATATTTACCCTTAATTTCCCTATTTACTTTTAACCGTGGTAAAAAAAGTAAAAAGTTACTATTATCCAAAAATTATTTTCATCTCATTTAACCAAATTTTAGTCCTTGATATTAACCTTGTCTCTCGGATTTTTTAAATTCCACTCACAGAGGCGGAAAAATTATGTTTTATGTAAATTTTCAAATTCTCCTAGGAGGTGGGTAAGAGACGGTGAAAAGTTCAATAAAATTTTTGTATATCTAAAATTATTATAAAATGACTCCAATGAATTTCATTGAACATATATAGGTATTATATATCAATTTTGACCTAAAATAAATTTAAATAAAATAATTAATTATTTAAAAAAATTCCATTTTTAAATAGTAACCCAGTGTTTTCACTATTCATGAAAAATTGAAAGTTTTCAGAAAAATACCAAAATTTCACCCTAGGCTAATTTCAATATTCGGAATCCAAAAATGAATTCCTTTTTGAATGATAAAATTTAAAAAATTTCAAAAAGTGGGTATTACTATTCATAACGGCTAGTTTTAATAATATTTTAATAGCGTATCGTTGTTTAGTGAAACTTGGTATTGCGTACGACGCAAGCTATCGAGGAAGGTCGTGATATAGTGTAAAGCAAGCCAAGGTAGTTTTTTTTGTAGTGAAATATTTCTTTGATGATTTATAAAACATAAATACAAAATATTTCTCATAAAAATCTCGGGTGTTATATTCTACCCCCCTTAAAATGAATTTCTCCTTCGAAATTCGTCACTTTGTAACAAATAGATGAGGATACCTCTCCCTCATAATATCCTCAAGCTCCCATGTACATTATTCAAATTGGTGGTTCCTCCATAGAAAATTCACCAAGCGAGTGGTCCTGTTCCGTAGGACATTCTTGCTACGATCGAGAATCTCTATTGGTTGTTCTTCATAAGAAAGATCTTGCTCCAGCGGTACAACATCTGAGTTGAGTACATGTGAAGGATCAGGTTTGTACTCTCTCAAGAGAGATACATGGAACACATCATGAACTTGGGAGAGATTAGGTGGAAGTTCCAATTGGTAATCTACCTTCCCAACAAGATCCAGTATTTAGAAAGGACTGATATACCTAAGGCTCAGCTTTCCCTTCTTTCCAAATCTCATTACTCTCTTCCAAGGAGATATTCATAAGAACACTTTATCACCCACCTCTAACTCTAGGTCTTTTATTTGGTTGTTGGTATAACTTTTTTGTTGACTCTGAGATGCACTTATGTGTTGTCGAATAGATCATATCTTTTGTTCTATCTCATAAACAAGATCAGGTCCTAATAGCTTTCTTTCCCCAACATCATCCCAACAAGTTGGAGTCCTACATTTCTTTTCATAGAGAGCTTCATAAGGAGCCATCTGAATACTGGAGTTAAAGCTATTATTATAAGAAAATTACACCAATGGTTGGTGTTGATCCCAACCACCTTTGAAATCCATAGAGCAAGCTCTCAACATATCTTCTAGAGTTTGAATTATCCTCTCAGACTGATCATCTGTCTGAGGAAGATAAGCAGTGCAAAAACTCAACTCTGTATCCATAGTATGCTGAAGACATCCCCAAAACTTTGAGGTAAACCTCAGATCTCGATTAGATATAATGGAAAGTGTTACTCCATCCAATCTTACCACTTCCTCTACTTATATCCTGGTAAGATGATCCAGAGAGAAATCCTATCTAATAGAAATGAAGTGTGAAGACTTTGTAAGATGATCAACTACGACCCAGATAGCATTATTGCCTTTGGATGTTTTAGGATGTCCGGTGACAATGTCCATAGTGATGTTTTCCCATTTCCATTTTGGTATGGGTAATGGTTGTAACATCACCTTAGACTTATGTCTCTAAGCTTTAACTTGCTGACAAACCAAGCATCAAGAGACATATTCAGCAACATCTCATTTCATGCCATCCCACCAGAAGTACTCTTTCAGGTCCCTATAAATCTTCGCGCTTCCAGGATTAATAGAGAATGATGAACTATGAGCCTCATCCAGCAGCTCCTTATTTAATTCTGGTATGGGAGCAACACAAACCCGATTCCTAAACATTATTATCCCATCACAATGAAGGTTTAATTCAGGAATATTTCTCTCATTCTTTTGTAACTCTACATCTTCTTTATGCGCCTCTTTAATCTTTACATGTATAGATGGTTGTACATTCAATTGAGAAAGATACGATTTTTCCCCTTCCATTATAATTCCAAGATCCATCCTTTGTAAATCCAAAAATATTTGATCTTTTGTGATCCTCATAATGGATAAGATAGCATATTATTGTCAAATTAATGCATCTTCCACCTTGTTTTCTTTCCTAGGGTGGTAATGAATTGAGCAGTTGTAATCCTTAATCATCTCCAACCATATTCTTTGGAGAATATTCCGCTCCTTTTGTGCGAAAATATACTTTAAACTTTTATGATCAGTATAAATATCATACCATTCTCCATAGAGATAATTCCTCCTAATCTTTACTGCAATGATTACCTCAGCTAACTCCAAATCATGAGTTGGGTAATTTTTCTCATGGATTTTCAACTGTCGTGAGGCATAAGATATCACCATATCATTTTCCATAAGAACACACCCCATACCCTTCTTGGATGCATCACTATAGATCACAAACCTTTCTCCATTACAAGGGAGTGTGAGTACAGGTGCACTGGATAACTTTCTTTTCAACTCCTTGAAATTCTCTTCACATTCCTCTATCCAAACAAACATAACTCCTTTTCGAGTCAACCTGGTGAGTGTATTAGATAATCATGAAAAATCATTCACAAAACTTCAATAATATCCATCCAAACCAAGAAAACTTCGGATATCGGATACTGTTGTCGGTCTCGACAATATTTTGATAACCTCTGTTTTTGCTGGATCCACAAATATCCCATATTTTGAGATTATGTGACCCAAAAATGAAACATTTTAAAGCCAAAATTCACACTTGGTAAATTTGGCATAAAGCATCTCCTTTCACAGGGCCTTCAATATAATTCTCAAATGATCTTCATGTTCTTTCTTGCACTTTGAATAGACAAGAATATCATCTATAAAGACTAACACAAACTGATCAAGATAGTCTCTAAAGACTCTATTCATCAGATCCATGAAGATAGCAGGGGCATTAGTAAGACCAAATGGCATCACTATAAATTCATAGTGTCCATACCTTATACAAAAAGCCGTATTTGGCATATCCTCCATTTTGACCCTTAATTGACGATACCCTGAATGAAGATCAATCTTGGAAAAGTATTGAGCTGCACGTAGTTGGTCAAATAAGTCATCAATGCATGGGAGAGGATATTTGATCTTGATTGTGATCTTGTTATGTTCTCGATAATCCATGCAGAGTCTCATTGATCCATCTTTCTTCTCAACAAACATAACAGGTGCTCCCCATTGTGACGCACTTCGGCATATGAATCCCTTATCAAGATTCTCTTGGAGTTTCTTCTTCAATTCCTGAAACTCAATTCGGGCCATTCTATTAGGTGTCTTTGAAATAGGCAATGCACCCGGTATGAGTTCTATTGAAAACTCAACTTCACGATTTGGTGAAAGACCCGACAATTCCACTTGAAAGACATTGTCAAACTCCCGTACAATGGGAATATTCTTAATAGTGAGTGTCTCACCAACCATTTGAGATGAATAACCTTAATTTAGTGGAATAAAGACCCATAATATGGAAGAAATTTCCACTGGAAGGTTATGTACATCCTTGCATCGATAGATGATCATAGATTGATCTGGATTATGAAATGCGAATTCCCTTCTTTGGCAATTGATATGAGCTCCATATAAAGAAAGCCAATATATGCCAAGAATCACATCAAATTCCACTATAGGAAGGATCACAAGATTTTCAGTAGGCACTTTCCCACAAACTTAAATTGGAGAAGAATTATAAACTTTTGATGTGACTGTTGTGCCATTAGGGGTTGTCACAGTTAACTCAACTTATAATTTTTGAGGTAATATGGAAATACCCTTAGAAAATTTTTCAGAAATAAAAGAGTGGGTGGATCTAGAATAATATAAAACATTTTCTACATTAGAGTGGATGGTAAGTTTACCTTTTAACACTTCGTTATCATTCTCCACATCGTTGATAGAAATTGAATGTGACTTTCCTTTGTATTTGGCCTTAAGAGTTTGTTGACGTCGATCATCATCATCAACCCTTGGATTTAGGCATTGATTGGCATAATGCCCCATCTCATTACTCTTGAAACATTGAAGTGTAGTAGGTTTATTCTGTGTATACCTTCCTTTGTTTGCATCATTAGACATCTTTTTCCCATTATTTCGACATTCAATTTCCCGATGATCTTCTTTTCCACACTTATAACATTTTCTTGTCCCCTTAAGACAATTTCCTCCATGTTTCTTTCCACACTTTGATCATAAGGGAAAACACATCTTCTTTTCAGTGTGGTCTTTATATTTCCCTTTGAATTCCATTTTCCTCTTCTTATCAAACACATGTGACTGATATGTTACACCAATCTCTATCTCAACCTTGAGAGCACATCGATCAATTTCCTCATAGCTATTGAAGTCCCTTATGGCTAACTCCCTTCGAAGACATGTTTTTAAGCCACTAAAGAATCGATCGATCTTACTCTCAGGTTGGATTATAATTCCTGAAGCATACCTTACATGTCTTGTAAAATTTTATTCGTAGGTACCAATGGATTCATCATCCTTTTGATTCAGTTCAATAAACTCCTTCTCCATCTTTTTTTCGAAGAATACTAGCGAAATACATATTAAAAAATAAGTTTGTGAACTCGTACCATTCTATGGACTCAATTTCATCCCTTTGACTAGTATTCTTAATAATATTCCACCATTGATTAGAATCTCCTTCTAAACGATACACTACTAAGATGAATTTATCATGTTCAGAACATTGAAGAACTGAAAGTATCTTTTCCGTGGTACTGATCCATTGTTCAGCAACTAATGGATCAGAAGACCCGCTGAATGAAGGTGGATGCTGCCTCATGAAGGATTCAACAGAATGTTACTCCTCCCTTTGCTCGTTTGGAAGTCCTGCATGATTCATAGCTTGATAAAGTTATGTGATCATGGCTACAAGATTTTATATTCCAGCTCCCATAACGTTTGGTTTCTCAAGGGGACAATCATTTCATTGACCATCACATTCCGCATTAACATGGTTCCTTCGGGTTCCAGCCATTGACTAAAACCAAGATGAATAGTGTGAGAAACACTAATTATAATAGGAAAACCACATAATCAAGAAAAAAAATTCACTCTTAATGTCTTATCATAGGTTGTTCATGGCCATTTCTAAAACACTAAGATTGTGTTCTATGCCTAGACATATACTTAGGTTTCTTACTAAGGATTTCACATCCTAGTTTCAAAAGGTATACTATAACCTCCCTCTGATACCAACTATAACGACCCATACATTACATACATGGTTATTAATTCAGTATTGAATCATTATTATTAAAATATATAACAAAACCATGAATGGACCATATAGGTATAGTGTCTTTAAAAACTGGGAAACATAAACAACTGGTAAATAAAATCAACTACATTGTCTCCTGTTTATTTCATCATATCTAGAGTCCCTTTTTGGCATATCCTACTTAATATCCTTCTTCCTGACATGGGGAAAATAAAACATACAATAGGCTAAGCTCAAATTCTCAGTAAGGGTAATCAAAATAAATATCAATCATATCATATTCATAAGAACATAACATTTTGAAAATCACATCCTGCAAAAGTGACCATAACATGGGATAAATCATAGAAGTGAAATGTAATTCCAATAATCATAACATAAAACATGAATCATTTTGGCATACACACATAATCATATAAATTCATTTCTTATTAGTTAATACTCATTTCCAAGATTATCTTAGCGGACAAAGTCCTTTTCTGAACCGAGTTCACTCCTCTTTTCAGTCCTGTTTCACTGAACTGGTTTAACCTGACATTCCATCCATGTCTATCTCATGAGATATAAATCATTACCCAATGCATTGGAGGGAGATATAGGTCCCACCCATCTAATAATGATACCATTCTTATGTTTTCCACAAAATCATAAACCATACATCACAGCATAACCCATGTAATAAAAATGGGATTCTTAAACATCACGTAAACACAATATAATCCATAAAAGAATATCATAAAAATAATTCCATCATAACATAATCAAGTCAATATAATAATAGGGATATAAACATAAGCCTATATTGTCTTAGATGGAAAAAAATTTTGATAAAACACTTGAACTCCATTCTTGAGGAAAATATCTTTTCTACTTCAAAAACATTTTCCTTTCTTAACATGTCATATAATTTTGAACTAAAAGAAGTTGATTAAAAATAAACTTGAAAACTTTTAAAGATTCTTCATGGAAATAATTTTCTAAAAATCCATTCATGCTGTATAAGTTTTAAAAACATTCTTCCAATACTTTGGCCGGAAAAGTCAAAACGTACCGCGTAAAAAGAACGAAAAAAGTTTCCTTTCATATATTTTACTAAAAGCTACCTAAAGAGTAAAATTGGATTTAAAAAAAATTAGGTGGATGAAAATAATATTACATATTGAGGAAACATGGATTTGGATGATAAATATTCCCCAGTAAATTCTGATATATAAACAATCTCGGATAAAAATGAGATTGTGAGATTTTCCCTTACCTTATGTATGATTTGCTTCGTAAGTGTCTGAACCTCCTGTATAATGATTTAAATAATATCACTGACTTATTCCAGAATCATAATTATTTTTATGATATCATATATGGTCATATTTTTAGCTTCTTATTAGTAATATTTCATTGCTACTTGTTATTCGGGTGTTTATGGATTTATGTTCGTATGTTTGTTTTGTTGAATAAATTATTATTCCTCATTTTAGATTATAGAAACCTCATTTCTAGAATGGTATTAGTGTAATATATATCATATTTATTCATTCAATTCATTTATATTATCATTATGCAATGAAAATAATGTAATCGAGTCGCACCACATTGTGGAGATGGTATTCCGTACGTACGCATGTGCGATGATATCATTTCCATGATTTTGGAATTTTATTGGAGTGTATGTATACTATTTTAGAATCAATATTACTTTACAATAATCATATACACTCATTATTTACACCATTATACCCATCCAAGTAAGGTGGTGGTGGAAAATATTTTACACCACGGCGTGGAGACGGTATTCCGTACGTACGCACGCACGGTGATTTCGTTTTCTGTAGGACAGATAAATGGTGAAAAAGTGGTGTATCATACTTATAATAACATATCAATATATGAGTGATACAGATGTTATTACTTCATAATAAAAAAACTAAAGATAAGAAGTGTAAGAAGAAATAAAGTTGAAAGAATCGGAAACGGACGTTACATCTTCTTTAAAGCGCTTCTTTGAGACCTCCTTTTAGGGAACTACAATTGGTCTTTGAAGAAGACCCAGACCTATAAAATGTTTCTAGGGAAGTGGATAAGAGAATTTGGCAGGGTTTGGCCGAGCATGAAGGCTCAATGTGGTGTGAGGAAGAGAGGGAGGAGGTGTCCTTTTATAAGGGAGGAGAGGGGAACCATAGGAAAACTTAAAATATTATTTTATTATAAAGTCATATTCGGGTTTTAATAGCTCCAAATTGATTTATTTATAAGATAAGCTTGGGATGGGTCTATATCCTCTCATCTAATAAAATTTAGACAAGTTTAGGGTTCTATTTTAACTTTATCATTTAGATTTAACTCTAAGTTAAATAATTTAACTTTTACCGGGTCTTTTTGGTTTCTTACACTATATGGTTAATAAAATTACAATAACAAGACAAACGAACCCCAAGTTTTTTATTAATAATATATATAACCTTATCTAAGTCCTTTGGCCGATCCTTAGATTTTTAAGAATAAAATAACAATAAATAATATAAAATTTGTTTTAAAAACTATTTTATGTCAATTTTGACACTATTTGGTAATTGAATTTTGTGAAAATCATAACAGAACGATTAGTTCTAAAAAATTTAATTAAATCAATACTCACATGTCATATTAACCTATAAAATTATTTTAATTCATAAAAAGTCTCAAATTAAATTTATTTGGTTATTTATAACATCAATTATGTCAATATTTTATTAATAAGATAATTACTGCATCATCATTGTGTCATAAATAAATTAAATTATATATAGTCTAAAAATTACAAATAAAATACCATTATGTAGGAAATATTTTTAGATTTCTAATGAATATTAATAGTCGAATTTATCTTATGTATAACACTATATTAAAAATGATTTAGTTATTAAACCTTGATTTTAACTATTTTAACCCTTCTTTAAATAAATTAATGATAAATGTACTAATCTAATCCAAGTGCACCTAAATGGTCATATTTTATTCCAAATGTTGTTTTTTGTTGAATTACACTTATCCAATATAATTATGACATGTGTTAGGATAATAATAATAACATTTTCCCCTTAATTTCTCTATTTACTTTTAACCATGGTAAAAAAAGTAAAAAGTTACTATTCACCAAAAATTATTTTCATCTCATTGAACCACATTTTAAGCCTTAATATTCACCATGTCTCTCATATTTTCGAAATTCCACTCATAGAAGCGGTAAAATTATGTTTTCTGTAAATTTGCAAATTCTCCTAGGAGGTGGGTAAAAGAGGGTGAAAAGTTCAATAAAATTTTTATTATCAAAAATTATTATAAAATGACTCCAATGAATTCAATTGAACTTATATAGGTATTATGTATAAATTCTGACTTAAAATGAATTTAAATAAAATAAATAATTATTTAAATAAAAAGTCGGTTTTTAAATTATAACCCAAGGTTTTCACTATTCATAAAAAATTGAATGTTTTCAGAAAAATACCAAAATTTCACCCTATGCTAATTTCGATATTCTGAATCCAAAAATGATGTCCATTTTGAAAGATAAAATTTAAAAAATTTCAAAAATTGGGTATTACTATTCATAATGGTTAGTTTTAATAATATTTTAATAGCATATCGTTGTTTAGTGAAACTCGGTATTGCGTACGACACAAGCTATCAAGGAAGGTCGCGATTATGTGTAATGCAATCCAAACTAGTGTTGTGTGTAGTGAAAGATTTCATTGATGAATTATATAACGTAAAAACAACATATTTCTCATAAAAATCTCAGGTGTTACATATCATGTATCAAAATCACAAGAAAAAATCACCTCAACACCCAAGAATCCCCTCTGATGAGTCACCATAGTACAAACAAAAACACTAACTAACTAGTTTCCATGTCAATGATAAGGGCTTATAAGTCACACACACATCCCTACCAGTAATATCCCACATAAATCCACTTTGAATCAACACAAATTACACTATTTATTCTATCATAAGATCATTTATCTCATGAAAGAATGAATGCTCTTATCCATATGTCTCATGAAATAAACATGTCAATACATCCATCACGAGCTGGTCACAAAAAAAAAAGACATAAAAATACATTCCAATTACCTATAATGGTTCAATCACATAGGTGACAAGTTCCATATTGACACACCAAGGTCACAATACCCCACTACATGAGGGATGAATCATCATCTTCATTGTCGAGTATCTCACCATAGATCCACATGGCCTACAAAAATTTGGAATGCATATAAAACTCAAAAACTAGATTTCATATCCTTAATGCGTAAAATAGACCATGTGGGATCCATATAATCACTAAGAGGGGGAGGGTGAGTCAGTGATATGATTTTTTTTAAATTTACTTTCTTATGTAAAACAATTATCCCCTGTAAATGAATTGTGACTTTTTTGAATGAAAAATACTCAATGAAAACCACAGAAACACATGAATTTAAAAGGTTCATTACTCCATATGATTTTCATGCCCTTTTAATTGTTTGTAAGTAATCCAATAAAAAATATAATAGAAAATAATACTATTGGGAGGTTAAAATTAGTAAGAAATGCCCTTATACATTTGTAAAAATATGATAAATTAAATAGTTTATTTGATTCTTCATTAAAAAAATATGTAAATAGATATTATTAAATGTTTATAAACCTTTATAAATATGTTGAGAACATTTACATTATGATTCTTTAAAATATTAATTCTTTTTAATTTTTAATAAACATTCACTTTCATACCTATATGTTGTTAAAAACATCATGTATAAACATCATAATAAAATCACTCTATTCAACTATTTTTACTCCTCTATATGATTCATTGAGCCAAAAAACTCTAACTAATTAGTTTTATTTTTTTTATGTTCTATTGAATCCTAACCACGACTTCTCTTATCACATCTTCTGTCCAAAAAACATTCTATTATATTCTACCTTGAAACCTTTCATATAAATATCATTCTAGAGAAAAATTCCAAACTGATACATTATAATTGTACATTTTGAGCATGTGAACAGAGTCAGATTATATTGTACATCACCCCCTATATATAGGATCCCTAAAAATAGAAAAGGTGGGAACTAAAAATAATATTCATAATCAATGGAAAATTTTGAAATTCTAAACTCTTAATCAAATAATGTTTTTAAAAAACATAGAAAAACTCATTGAATATTCAAAAATCATTAATGAAACTCCATCACAAAATAATTATGAAAATATTATTTTCATTAGAAAATGTAGTTGGGAAAAATATATTTAAGAACATATACATATAAATTACTATTAATCATTCATATTCTATTGAAAAATTTAAAAAAAATTAAATTTAATGTATTCTCACACTAATTCTCCGATACAAATAAATTTTTCTACATCATCAATGTAACATTAATTGAATTTAGAACACTTCATAAACTATCTGTTAGAAACATTCAATCATATAAAATTTTCATTGAACATATTCTTCTACTCAACTAATCTTCAGTATGATGAAACTTTATCTGATGAAATTGAGAATACTATGAATTATAATTGTCAAACTAATCATATAATTAATCGACATCAATAATATTTCTTAATAGATAAATTTCTGTATCTCATTTGATGGACCAATTCTTATATTTAGTCTAGTAGATTAGTTCCTTCATCTGATCTGATTGACTGATGTTTTCATATCATTAGTTGGATCAATTTAGATATCTCATCTCATGGATATATATCTTTATCTCTCCTAATGGATGGGTGAATTTTTTAGGGATTGGTATCTTCATCTAGGATGATGGATATGTGTTTTCATGTTTTTCGTATCTAAAATCTCGTTCTTTTTTTATTTATATGAAGTATACAACACTATAAAAACTCATCATTTTTTACAAAAGGAACATATGGTGTTTTCCATCCAATCAGGTTTATCAAATTATATCCCTATCATGAACCACCTATAGTAAAAAACATTCAGATTATTTAGACATAATCAAATTGAAATGTCTAGTCTTCAAACAACATATGAGTCTAGTGCTTGATGATCTATTTTCCAACATCCATAAAATATAAAATTCATAGAAACAGAAGACATTATCATTTTAATTTATTATCAAAACTCCTTCTTTTTTCAAGACTTATTTTTTATTTTTAGAAGATTTAAATTAGTATAAAATCATCCTTTATAATGAATATATCCTCTAACTTTTTCAGTCTAGTAAATGTCCTTGGTTTGTTCAAGATGCTATATTTTGTAAAGATATGTACGAATACATGAGAACCCAGATAAAACTAATTGAAAACATTAAAAAAATTTCTTGCACAAAAAACTGATGTCCGATCATATTTTTTTGATAATCCTTCTTCTATCCACAAAAAAAAGTATGGTAATTTTTTCTGAAGGAATCTGAAGATAAAAATTCCATAAAATTTCATTCAAAAAACTCATCCATCCATAGAGGTACCTATAATATCCCCCTTATTTTTTTGTTTTCAACCATGATTTAAAAGTCACTGAAACTTTTGAAACTCATGTTCTAGATTATGTATAAAATATTCTATATTTGTGTCAGAAATCTCAACCTAGGAAATGAGAACAATTGAACCAAAAAACCATGATATCCAGAAGTTGTGACTTAGGAAATGACTTCTTGAACATCAAAATTTCCATGAAGTCAAAAAATAGAACTTTATTACTTCACTGTATAGATAATGTGTTTCTTATAAGAACTTTGACAAATAATTAATACAATTCACATATTTACATGCTAAGATCATAGATTACCCAAGTTAAAAACTCCCACTAAATATATTCTTTCATTAAAATGTGGGGCACATATCAATGGATATATTTATGAATAATAATTTTTTTCCACCTTGAATACATTGTCCCAAGAGAATTTGAGAGAGTTAATAGAAATATATACATAAAACTTGTAGTGAAGGTGGCATGATGCCAATGTTCAACCTCCATCTATAAAATGTTTTCTTTGTTAATGGTTCTTTGAGAATATTTGAAACATATTAATATTTACCAACATATTCCCACATGTGATCATAATTCTACACATTCTCATTGATGTAGGGATATTTGATATAAAGTTTCGTTGAATGATAATGTTTCACTCCATTTCTAATGATATATATTGATCTTTGATAATAATAACCCAATATTAGGGGTAACATTACATCATCTAGGAAATAATCGGAACGTGTCTTCAACCAAATCATTTGTGTGGCAGATTGAGTGGTAGAAATATATTCATTTTCCTCAAGGGTAAGAGTTTAATTAACCTGATTTTTTTTACAACTCAAAAAAAAATTCCCCTAAAAAACACCCCACCATATATAGATCTTCTGTCACCCACACATCCATCAAAATTGAAATTTATATTATAAAACCAATCAATGCTTCATAATCTCTCATATTTTATACCATTGTATTTTATTAAACTAATATGTATAATAATTTGTTTTCATACTAAAATATTATATTATTCTAGATCACTTTGGAATATTTCACATATTATAACAATTTATACAATATCAGGTCTTTAAGTAGTCAGATATAAAAAACATCCAATCAACATCTAAAATAACTTATAATTAACATCATTTCCTTATAATTTTTTATGCAAAATAGTTCCCACCAATTTTTTTTTTGTAAACTAGTGTTGAATTTTAATTTCAATATTTATTAAAAATCTCCTTAAAATAATTATCTTGACAATGATGAATAAATTTCTTCTTTAGTGACATTTTTATGCCTAGAAAATATTTCATTTCACCTTGAATGAAAAATTAGAATAACATTTCTTTATCATTAAAAAATAATCAAGAGTTACCTCATCATTAAATAAAAAATTAATATCATCAACATATACAATCAAAATGTGGGAAATATCTGATTTTCATTAATTTATATATTTATATATACTCATCCTTTATTAATGTTCTACGTTATTAAGCATGAATCTACTTTGGATTACCAGGATCACAAAGATTTTATTATCCTATAAAATTATTTGTTTATCATGCATACATTAATTTCATACTTTCAAATTAAAAAATCAAAAATTGGTTCAATATAAACCTCTTCATCATGTTCTCAATTAATAATAGCTGATTTCACATCCATCTACATATTTTGGTAACCTCATTTTGATGAAATAGAATAAAGGATTATAATCCCATCGTACAGCTAAACTAGAGTCAACATATCAAAAAAATAAAATCATACAACTTTTTACTAAAATTTTTAAACCAATCAAGATTTTTTTATTACCACATCACCATCTTCATTTAACTGGTCCTAAAACACCCACATCTTACCAATATTATTTTTTTATTTTTATGGGTAAAATTTCCCATGATTCATTCTTCTTAATATATTTTAAATATTCATTAAAATCATGAATCCAATACGAATGCTAAAAATATTCATTAACATATTTTGGCTCAACATTTGAACAAAAATATGTCTATGAAAGAAACTTTTATTTTCTTGTTGATTGAAAAATTTGTTGCTGGTCATAAATTATATTTAGTACATAATAATATTTCCCATTCCTAGGATGATATGTATGAGGTTCTTCCCTATCACTTGAATGAGCCGAGTTAGAATATTAAATTTTCTTTTCATCACAACTAATATAAATTTATTCAAGTTTCTCTACATTTCCTTTCTTATATTCCATATTTTAATGTTTTTTAGAAACATATTTAGTTTTTTCAAAAACTGTTAAATAATAAAAATGAATAAGCATCCATTTTTCTTAGTTTAATTGTATATAGCCTTTAATATTAAGACTATTACCAATAAAAATTCCAATGACACGTATTTGATATAATTTTACAAGAATTAAAATTTGGATTATAATGACATACAAACCCCTGAAAACCATAAGTGTTTCAATCATGGAGTTTCATTTCAGAATACTTCATAAGGAGGAATTTCATAACATCGTCTATAGAAACACTAATTTTGTATGTAATATTCTATATTCATCTTTTGCCTCCATAAATTCTGAGAAATGCCAAGTTCAATTA
Organism: Viscum album; assembly: GCA_963277665.1. NCBI lineage: Eukaryota > Viridiplantae > Streptophyta > Magnoliopsida > Santalales > Viscaceae > Viscum > Viscum album. The sequence goes on from OY728127.1 coordinate 1,703,168,892, forward strand.
ATATAGTACGCCCACTCCACCAAATAAATATTCAGTCTTTTAGAAATACCATTCTTCGTTTTTTGTATATTGTATACTAACGTCAAGAAAAATACAATGTTTTCAGCATTAATTCTAAATTCTTCATTTTTTCACCACCATTATTATTTTTCATCTATTTCAATGAATATCCGCTATCATTTTTAAATTTTATTCTAATTTTTTTAAAATGTATATCTTCATTATTTTTAAATACATAATACATGTAATGAATATAAAAGTATCAATGTAAAAAATAAATTAATTATCTCTTAATGTTTATTGTATTCTCATATTTATCTAAAACATATATCCCAACCTATTATTCAATGATTTTTTCTCTCAACCATTCATAAAACACCAATTTTTTATATCACTAACATCAAACAAGTTCCCATTTCTATGTTTCCCACTCATAACAACTATTTCATCTTCTACTCATTTCACCAAAAAAACATATTTTCTAAAAAACATTATTACCAGCATAAAACATTATGAATCACTTAATAAGTTATTTTTCAGACCATCAACATACAAGGCATTTTTTGTTTATTATTTCATCCCTAATAATATCAGATCTAATGTCATTGATTACAGGAGATTCATTAATTTTAAAATTTAATGCCCCTTCTTTAAATTTATTCACATTTTTCAAAAGAATGAAATCCACTTTCATATGTGAATAGAATCCCCTTTAAAAAATTTATGGTCATCCAAATTTTTTATATTTGAGAGAATTTTCAACAAAATGTTCTTCTTTATTTCACTAGTCTTACATAACATCCATCTTTTAATAATTGTAATATATTTTTGGTCAGTAACAAAACAAGACATAATTTTCAAGAGGTCTAGGATAATAACATCTTTCAAAATATATTCATAATGTTGGATTCAACATTTCACAATTATAACATTGTTACATTTCATTATTTTAGATGATTTACTCCCCCTCCAACTTTTCATCTATTTACATATGGGATAATTATAGTATTGATGCTTAAAAATATTTATATATAGATAAATCCACAACAATTATAGTAGTATCCATCAAATTAATATTTTCACCTATAACATCCATACAATCTATTTTTTTAATAATTTTTTTTAAAATTATCTAAATTTAAATAGAATGTAATTTTTCACCTTAGAATTTGGTTTATTATTCAACAATTTATTCTTCAACTTATTATTCTACCATACATTAATAGAAAAATCGATAACTTAAATAGTTTATTCAGACATTGGATGTTTTGAAATAATTAAATTTTGAACATTGTTCATTTTGGATACATAAATTATTATCTCAACATTAATAATCTAATGAGAAATTTTTTTATTGTCAATAAATTTAGATCTCAATTTTAGATCATTCTCTAGTTAAAAATTATAATTTTATTTACGAATTTCAAAAATATAGTATTTGAAACTCATAAACTCACTACTCAGTTTTAGGGAACTTTTATTGAAAATGTTCTAATTCTTCCTCTATCTCACTGTCAATATATCAAGTTGTTTATTAAGATTCATTTCATTTTAAAGATACTTTTTTTAATCATAAATATCTTCAATAAACTTATATTTATATTCAATAAAATATTCATTAATATTATTAGTAGTACATTCCACCTTCATCTTCTCGATTTCTCTATCATGTTTTTTGATCTTTTAGCGAATGTTTTTCAACATTATTTTCAATGAAAATTCTATATCAGTCACTTATTATGGTAAACTAATTATATAACCATGAAACTCTTCATCATTTTCTTTTTAAATTTTTTTTCTTCATTATAATTAGAGGATTATCAATTTTCAACTTCATAGTCATCATATTCATTATCCTCGAATAAAAAATTTCTCTTTTTGGACATAAATAATATTTTATTGTTTCGATTAGAATAAGCTGTAGACTTTTAAAAAAAATTCCTAGAAGAATTTATTGACATAATATAATCTTCATCACTTTCTTCTGCATCCATTCATCATAGAGATAATTTATCCATATGGTTAATATCACCATATACAAATCATTTTAGTTTTTACATCCCATTATAATTGTCTGTGCCTAATTTTTCATTTTTATCAAATAAGGAATATATTTTTTTTCATTACTATTACTAACCTAATGATCATTGTTGGTGTCATAAATTTATTCATATTTTAGTATCATCATAGATTTTCATTACATGAAAACGTTGAAATAAATTTCCTGATGAACTATTTTTTTCATTTCATAACATTCTATAATCTCATCTGAAATGATATATGTGTGTTGTGTAAGTCATAAAAATGTAGAGTTTTTTATCTCAATATTACAAATATGAAACCATTGCGTCAAAAGTTACCTGATAAATTCATAAGACCATCTCACAAGCAGTTTATATTTTTAGTTTTTAAATATAAAGTCTTACGGATCCTACAATACAATTAACCCCTGTGAAAAAGTCTCCAACATATTAATATTCACCCATTTTTAGATATTCATAGTTAAACCTATATATTGGTTAATTTTCCTTCTTCACTATCATATTTCCTACATAGATATATTTTTTACTTTTCCAAAAAACCAATGGTTTTTTCTACTCCCTTAATTCTATGAAATTTAATTTTATATAGTGATGAATGTATATAATTTTTGTACCATTGTTAATTGAATATATTTTTCTTATCAATAGATTCAATAAGAACATTTCATCATGGGGATGAAATCTATTTGTGATAGCCTTCTGAAAAATAGAACATTGGGACATAGATACAAAATAATTCTATATTTATATATATGATAGTTCCTGAAAAAATTAAAAACCCATTTTTTTCACACAATTCAAATTATCCATAGGTTCATATCTTCAAAATTTCACAAAGAGTTAACTAATGTAACCTTCTTCTGATACCATTTTTAAAGGTACATGCAAGATCAACTTAACAATTGGGATGGGAATGGGTAAATTAGTGACATATTTTTCATTTATCTTATATTTATTATAAAATAATCATATTCTCTTGTTAGATATTTATCACACTAAAAAAATCAACCATTGAGAAAAAAATAGTAGAAATCAATAATTTACAAGGTTTTCAATTCAATCAGTGCAGATATCACTTTTCATGGTTTGGAATTAATCCAATACACAAAATCCACAAGAAAACAATACTCTTTTGTGGTTATAGAAGATAATATATATCCCACAACATTCACAGTACTATTATCAATTCCACATTGCAACTTATTCAAGAACAAAATATATAAACATGATTTTGTAAAATTTTTAGTTACACTCAATAATAAAATCAGAACATTTTCAATATCTGTAATAAAAAAGCATTAACATGTTAATTTTACAAAAAAAATATATTCATTTTCTTACCCAGCGGTAGGTAAGAAAATAATATTTAGACATCATTAAAATTTTCTTAAGGATACTTATTCAGATTTCTCTTTATGATTCTTCAGTTTAGAAACATTTCAAATTCACCTCCGTAATTACATTGTCAAATATGGTGAATATTTACCATACCTTATTTGATCGAGTATTCCATCATTAAAACATCCCCTGAAATTCATGATGGAAACCTTGAACCAAATAACTTTATAGAAACCATTTTGAAACAAAAACACTAGTACTTTAGTTTTCATCATATGAACATTGTTATAGTAAATTTAACCTTCTCCACTTTATATAGGTTCAATAAAAATTGAAAAACAGGGATCTCAAAATAATTTCCTTGGTCAACGATAATTCATCAAACTAAACACCCATAAAATTAAATTTATTATAAAACATATCAGAATATATTGAATATTATTAACCTATCTACCAAACTCCTGCAAATCATTTTTCAAAAAAATTATATTCAAATAAATAAATTTAAGAAATAAATTTTGAATCATCTCAGTATGATGAAATATTCATCATTTGTCTTCTCTTGAAATATTTAAAGAAAATAAAAAAATAAAACCCAATCCATTTCACCAAGACAAATAAAAATATTTTACAACATCATTTCAAATTATAATATAATATGAACCCTTTAATAAATTTTCTATTGAAACATAAATATCTCTTTCATTTTAATCTACATTCATCATCCATTGAAAAGCTCCTTAGTTGTATGAAACTATTTCTAATTAAATTGTGAATCAACTTACTTATCATTTCTAAATAGATCATCTGATGAATCAGGATCAATCATATTTTATAATGGATTAGTATCCACATATCACCATATAGACCATTATTTTCCTGTCATATGATGGATCAATGTCAGCATTTCATTTAATATATCGATGAATGCACGTCATTCGAAGGATTGGTGTCATTATATTATCTAACATATTAGTGTATTCATCTCATTAAATGATTCAATATATTTATCTCATGTGAAGGATCAATGTATTCATCTCATCTAATAGATTGTTGTTTTAGTTTCTTCAACTCTAAAATTTCTACCCTATTAATATTTCTGCTAAATTTAGAATATTCAAAAAAACATAGTCTCTCAATAAAATGGAATATCTGATGATTCATGTCTGATTAGGTGCATTTGATTACTAGAATTATATTTACTATGTTAAATCAACAAAATTGAAATTCTATAAAAATCAACCAAATAAAAATTCTATTTTTCAAATAACTTCTGCATTTTGTTTTTCACAAAATGATGACCTGCATCTAGAAACATTATACTTCTTTAAACACCAGAAATTCATATTTTTCATTCTTATCCATTAATTTTATTATATCATCACTTCTTCATGACGATTATAACATTTTTATCATCATATCATTGTATATTTATTTTTCATTTTATTATATATTCATTGTTCAGTACAAATCCAAAGATAGTTCAACAAGATCCATTCTGAAAAGATAAGATAAAAATAATGACCACCTAGAAAATGTAATTAATAATTTAAAGATCAAATGATGGAATATTATATGATTTTTTTTTGATAATAACTGATTGATATTAATTCATCCAATCACCCATATTATGCGGGTTTATATTTCATAAAGGAAATAAAAGGAAACAATCAATCAAACACCATTAAAAAAACTCCTCCAGCCTAAATCCTCAAAATAATGTGAATCATGTATGCTTAATAGTATGAATGAGAATCATACATCCTTTCTTTTAGTAGTGTTAAAAAAATATCATAGACCAATTTGAAAAGAGCCAAGATCTTGATATTCATCATTAATCAAAAAATACAAAAAACATGTGCATCTCCCTAAGAGAAACCCAAATATAACTATAAAAATGAAAATAAAAACCACCTAAATATTAAATTACAATATATACTTCCCATAAGTATATATGTTCACGCTATACAATCATGTATTACATCAAATTATCCAACATATTCATAAATCTATATTCCAATACATCCCAAAATCCTAAGACAAATGGAAAATAAACAATTCTATAATACACCATTGTAACATCCCACCCTGGATCACTCGATATCTAGTCATCAAATTAATCTTCCACATGGCCTTAGGAACTCATCCCCATTTCCTTGTGGATACAAAATTGGAATGGGGTTCTAAGGTGGTTTTGTTAGGAGAATATTCCCCTTAAAATGTAATGTGTAATATAATAATAAATATAGTTATAAAATATTCCTAATTAAATAAATAGAGTACGCATAATCAATCCTTAATAAGTAATGAAAAATGAAATATAGTAAAGGCCCTAACAGCCATGATACAAAATCAATTTTACACCCCTTGGGAGACTCAAATATGCATAGAAGAATCAATGAAATAAAATATAAGGGATTTTCAATATCTATAAGATAAAACCTATTTTGTATCCTTGTAATAACTGAGCTATCATACTCAACTATTCCATTTCAGGCATCTACCAGTCCCATGACTATAACTATGTGAATATTATCTATAGTATCAAAGTGTAGTTTTATCCTAAGTATCCTATGAGTGAAAAAAACTAAAGGTAACCACCAATATGACTTCAAAAAATCTAACATATTTGTTGATATGTTTATGTTGCATTCAATGATAAAAAGTATGGCTCTAATAAATAATTATATTCCAATCAGCATATCCTCGACCCTACTCAACCATAAATTATTCATCCCAACGATACAATTACTTTTAGCATGTCACGATGGGAATTTCTCCCATGAAATAATGAGGGTCCCAAAATCCATTGAATCGGAAACCTATACTCATAAATCTAGGACCCCATCACCCAAAAACACTATCTTATAGTTCCAAGTACATAGTATCCAATGCTAAGATCACTATATCCAAGGAATCTGGTATCCAGATCTTAAATTCGAGAATGAGGCCCACTGTGGTCTAATCCAGGTTCCCCAAATATATGAAATCCTATATATAATTTATAAATGTTAGATCTTCAAATCCATGGATGCATGTAATAAATCACTAAAATATAGGGATGAATATCGCAATAGCCTAATATGAGAGATCCAAATCCATGTAATACTATGTTATAATTCATGAAACCGGGTTGAATCCCACATAATTCCTATATTTATTCTCTATATCGATGTTAGTTTGGTCATAGAGTCTCCTAATACAAGGCATCCCCTATGATGCTTGAGCCCAAAATCTATCATAGCTACAACACTGATATACTGCTCTGCACCAATTCCAAAAAATATCTATCTAAAAAATAGGGAATCAAATCATTATTACATGTCTCTTATCATAGAAGGAAAATATTAATAAATTATCCAAAATGAATCATGCTAGAAGATAATGAAAAGATGGATGGATGAATTCACACACCCATTATCCTTATCCATAGCCCATAAGGCATCCCATTCTAGTACCAGTATGAGGGAGGCACGCAAAACCATTGTACTTACACCAATTAGGGTCATTCATTAAATGTGTAACTTATTATGTACTCTTGATATTAATATAGAATATATACACTTTCTAGGTTCTCAATCTCAGTCGTAGTCTGATGTCAACATCTGATTACCTAGGATGTCAGGAGCCAGGACATCGTTGGTAGTGTAGACTAACATTACCAACTACACATTCTCTTTCCACATGGGAATTAGTCAAGATATTTTTGGTAGTCCATATTCATTATTAGGATCAGTTATGATTAGTATACTCACCCCAACCAAGTCTCGATCAACAAATGATCTATCCACCAAGGCCTGGTCAATCTGATTGAAGAAGTCTTCCCTTATGATCAACATCTCATCATCCCCAAATGGCTCACATTCCATAAGGTAGTTCTCTATAATCGTAATATACTATTCATGAAAAAATATTCTTGGTTTACAACCTCATCACATAAGACTTATTTAATTTAGTTGATGTCATAAAGGCCCACCTTCAGCGTTCAGGTGTAGATTTTTCATGTATATGTGAAGGTTTTTTTTAAAAACTCATAGTGTTTATATATTCCAATTTGGTTCGTTAAAATGTAATAAAAAATATATTTAATTGAATACATCATGAGTAATTTCCCTCCCAGGTGGTTATAAACATCAATAAGAGTGGCCTCTAATAGACTATCCTCGTAGAAAATATGTTATAATGTCCATCAATAGTCATAAGGTTCTAGAAAGAACTATCAGCATTAGTGGTTTTATGCAAGTGCATGTGTATTTTTTATCCCTTTTATATCCTTCATTTAATGTAGATATTTTCATTTAATTAATTCTTTTTTATTAAATTAAATAATCCTTTTAATAAAATAGGGTCTTACCTAAAGTATTGATCTCATGGATTTCCTAAAACCTAAAAAACAGAATAAAACCATAGGGACTATTTTTGAGATCACATATGTTGGGAAACAATATCACTAAATTCTGTTTTTGGGTGGAGTGTCTTTGTGAACATGTTAGATTTATTTGATAAAGGATAATATTAAATTGATGGGTGAAGAGTTAATGTGAATGTCAAAATTGATCACTCAAAGCATGAATGTTAGAACAAATCCTAATGAGAAAAAATGTCAGAACTGATAACATGGAGAATGAATCTCATAACTGATCAAACGAGATGATCGTGCAACCACATGATGTTTTAAGTGTTCATTATTAGTGCATGATTTTATAATAAATCATGTTAAGGATTAATTCAAAAACCTAATGATTGATAGAGGATATTGTGGAGAGATCATGAAATGAACTAAATTCATCACATGAGTTCTATAGGATCTCATAGAGAGAACATGTGAATAATTGGAAATAAAAATAGTAGATAATGATGGGGATATTTCACAGTCCATAGAAATCATTCTATGTGCATGGATGAACATGGATCAGGTGGATATATCACATGAATCACAAATTATTTTCATTATATCTCACAACATGATCATGTGAATCATGTTTTATTTTCATTTGATCACACAATGGGATCATGTGATACCCAAAAAGATAATAATAGAGATCACATGATGTTCTTGTGACATGCTTTAAGAGATCACATTAATCATTCACACATACCATGTAAGGATGATTTCTAATTTAGTGGAATGAATGGATAACTGGTATTTATAGAGTTACAGTGATTAATTCATGTTTATAAATACCTTTAACACATAGTTAATTGTATTATTTGTCTTATTAAATGATTTGATCCAGATAAAATTGTTTATCATGATTTTTTGAAGGATCTTGTGATAGAGTCTCATGATGGTGTTTCATGATGAAGAAACACATTCCAACTAATTAGTTGATGGTTATTCATATGATGGAATGGGTCATATTATTCTGGAGGAAGATCATAAAGTTGATTCTCAAGGATTTTTCTTGTGAATGGATGTATGTTCTAGGAATAGGTGGACCTGTTAATATCACATGATCCTCATGATTTATTTATGGTTCATAGAGAAAATATGTTATTCGATCGATTTTTAAAATGTCACTCCGAGTGATCGCATGATCCAGATAAACTATTACAGGTATTAGAGGGGATTATAATGATCTATGTGATCTATAGAAGTTCTCATATAGGTTTCTTATAGATAGATGTCACATAGGGGTATCACTGAGGGGTATTGTGTGTAAGAAAAAAATCTAAGAAGGAAATTCATTCACAATGGGGGTTCTCATATCATTGATGAAAAAGAGTATAAAGACACAAAAAAGTGTGATTCATATTTGAACTAATTTTCAAATTATTTTATAGGAGGGCTAGTGAGTTTATATTAGGAATGAGAGCAGTGGGATTTCTAATTTTAAATGGAAGTAAACCAAAAAGCGATAATGGGTTTGATCTGACCCATTGATTGGTAGTGAGAATTAATGATTTGGTAAATGTGTAAATATCCATTATATTCTTCATGGATGCAGATGATTGAGGGTGAAAATATTAAAATTATAGTTTCATATTAATGTGTTAATTGTCACTCACTATATGATATGGGATGGGGAGAGAATATATCTTTATTAACAATTAAAAAATATCCCAATATATAGTTTGTATAATATTCCAAACCTTGATTCATTCCTCCCCCATCTTAGGGAATTTTAAATAGTTTCACTAATAATTATTATCATATAAAAGGACTAATGTCAAAGTTTATCTGTTATAAGATGTGATGGAAGCTACTAATCATAATTGTATTTTTATCTTTCATTGAAACAATTTTCATATATGGAAAAATTAAATATAACAATACTTTTTATAATTTTTATATATGTGTTTAGAGATGCGATGAATGGTATCTCTTCCACTGTGGATAGTAATGATTTATATGATGCATATTGATTGGAGTATGATTCTTACTATAGAAGAATCAATTCATTATTAGAGCCTTATCCAAATCTATCTAAACTAAGGTAAGGCCATTTAGATCAAAAAAATACTTTGGTAATATTTTTAAATATATATAAATGATATTCAAAATTCCAAGAAACTAAATTGTATGATATATGGAACTAGTATTAGGACATGAGGGTGCACCCCAATGATATTTTTGATGAATTATTTGACCAATTACATTTTTTGTGGATGATATGAGACGCCTCCGAGATATTTTATAATATGTAATGATATTACAACACATATTAATATAAATTATTAATTAGTTCAATGTGAATGTTAACATTTTGGAATATAAATATCAAAATGATTTGAAAATTTATTGATTATGAAAAATGATTATCACATACTAGATATGAAATTATGGTAATGAGTCTGTCGTAAATGGTATGTCCAAATATGTGTCATTCATGACCATGACAAATCTAACAATATAAGATGGTCAGGGAGAATATGTTGGGGATTACATTATGTCATTCCTTTAATAAAATTTTATTATGGGAAAGTTAATCTATAATGGAAAACATCATCTCACTTGATTTTTATGTGGATAAGAAGTAAATATTGTGGAAAAGTGTCCCACAGATGTTCAATAAAATGATTCTGATATTAATGAAACTCTCAAAAAAAATTCTTCTTCATGTCAGAACTGTAAGAAAAATAAAAAAGTCTAAATTAATTAGGAAAAATAATATTTAATCATAGGAAGATGATAGTTCATATGAATGTGTTGAAAAATGATGGAATATTGTATGAATCATGTCAAAATTCGATGGTGGAAGTTGGGGGAAATTCTCAGACATTGGATTTAACTGACCATTATGAAGGAAAAGATGATGGAGGAGTTGGTATCTATATTGAATTAGAAGTATATCTTGGGGATATTTATTTTTTTAGAGACAAACAAGGAATTACAAAAGTTTGTTTAAGGATTAAAAACATTACATACATCATAAGAAAGAAAACAAAATTGAGATGAAGGTAGAAAATAAAAATCATTGTCTAAATATAGATGAAGTTAATCGAAATTAATTGAGTTGAAACTCAATGTAGGAGAACATTCCATGTTTACCAATTGATTTAATGATAAAATAAATGAGCAATACAAATGTATTTAATATGAAAAGGGGGATATAATCCAACATTAATTAAAGATAAATGATCAAGATTTATTCATTCCTTTAGATATTAAATTTTGAATGCAGGTCGAAAAGGTGATCAAAAGATGGAAATTTGAATCAGAAGGTCCAAAAAAACATTCAATAGAATATAATGATTTGAAAATTACACGTTATAATAAAATTATTTTATGGGAATTGATCACAAAATGAAATCGGTAATGGTTGATGTTTGACCACACACTCCCAATCTTAGGTTCATGACTGATTTTGGTATTGGTCCAAATAATAATATTCAATATATGAATTCATAAACAATGGTTCATTAATGATTCATAGGAATACACCATATATTAGGTTTTACTAATGTGGAATGATGGGTCATTATAAAAATACATTTTCTATAACCCATAGGCTTCCTCAATAATAAGATCATTAGAAACAACCAAATTGGTTTCGTTATGGCATGAATGTTGTTGACGTTAATTGTTTTTGTGTTGAGTATTATTGTGGAAATATATTTTTCATAAATATTGAAAAAATAATATTAATAAAAAAGATGTGATTAAATGTAGAAGGGATAATTAATTTAGATGATGATTCAAAATTAATTTCAATCTCTTTAATAATGAGGATGGACTGTCATACTCTATAGATGATTATGAAATTTTGTAAGAATAAAGTATGATGTCAATGACATGGATTAGAAAGAAAAGGTACAATAATGTACTTTTTTCACATTTCAATCAATTAATTTGATCATAATGGAATATTTATAATTCATAATGGAAATATCATTATTATGATATGGAATATGTATCTATTTACTGAGATGATATAAACAAATGAAGGTGTTGTATAATTTGATAATGATGAAGGCCTGAATATAATTGGTTAAGGAAAACTCGTGTTTAGTGGATAATTCATGGGATGTAATGATGTATTATTTTTTAATTTCTTAAATTAAATTTAATAAGACTTAATAAATTATGTGACTTTCAACAAGCGATAAAATACACCATGGAGTTATTTGATATCTTTGGAAAATATGGTAGAATGTTTCCCAAGGGTAGTGACCGAATGGGAATCTCTATCATGTTAATGGAGAGGAATACATTTTAGTTATATCAATGTAAGAATTGAATTGGTAGTTGAATTAATATCTAGGTCATCTGAGCTAATTTACTATTGGAAAATTTGGTGAAATGTGATTATGATTGAGATCTCCCTAAGTTATCATGTGATCAAACTATTAAATGATATTACTTCCATCAAGGTATTATTACTCAAAATCTGTATAATTTAAAAGATCAATGGTTGATGAGTGTTATTGAACTATTTAACATTAATGTGAGTATACCTATTTCACCAAAATAAAATGATGTGAAGAGATATTATATTATCTAAATTGATGATTTTTTAATAATGGCATGGGTTTCTTTTTTCATTGAAATGTATGAGGTTTTTATATTCATAACACCATAATTGAGGGAATTTGAAAAGATGATAGGTCTAAAAATTCTTATGTTTCAAACTTATAATGTAATATAGTTCAAAAATATTCATATAAATGATTATATGTGGAAACATGTGATAAAGAACAAAATTTAAATAGTAATATATCATTAGTATAATGGAGTTATAGAAAGAAGAAACCAATATATAAACAACATTACTTGAATTATTCTTTTTGAGAAAGATCATTTAATGAAATTTCAGAATAATGCAATACTAACATTAGTCTACAATTATAATAGTGACTTACTGTGTCCAATGTAATTGATGACGCTATAAGAACTAATGTGTGGACATAAACTAAAATTATAGTTTTTGAGATTATTTATAATTATGTTATTCATTATTAATTTGGAGAGAAATTAGGATGTGGTAATTTTATGGAGATGAGTGGATAACCTGAGGTTACCAATGAAAAATAAAAGAATACAAATTCCTCAATAAGAAACCATAAAATTTAATAGATATCTATGATGTTGTTATAGCGGAAAATGATCTGAAAATTCAAAAAAAACCCATGAATATTTTCGGAATGATATTTATGAAGAGATGAGCTAATGTGGGGCATTGCATGATCATGTGGTTGAATCTGAAGAATGTTTTATAGATAAGTAGAATAAACCTATTCCAAAACAAAACAATCGACCTAAAATTGATAAATGAAATTATCATTCGTCATCAGATATAACCCTTTTAGATAAGGAGTATGAGGACTCCACAACAAGATTAATTTTTATCACATGTATATCCAAAGTTTCTTGTAGAATCTTCAAGATATGGTAATTCAATTAAGAATATGAATTAATAAATTGATCGAATTTAAATAAATAACATGTTGAATATTATTTAAATAATGGAAAACAATATTTATATTTTGACCAAATGGGGTTTCCATAATAATATTAATGATGCTTGTATAATATTTCAAAAAAAATGATATTCTTGAGAGGGAAATTCCAAATTTATGTTATTGATGATAATAACACATTCCCCCCTTTTCCAAGGATGGATATATTTTGATTATTTATTTCCATAATGGTGAAAATTTATTGTTTTCCATATAGAAATGAAGATATATTTTCAACGTTTTTTAGAAAATGTGGATTATATTGATCATCAAGATGGTTTTGTAATCCATGAATAATATATAAATTTTTTTCAATTATAGAAGGCTCTATATGGGTTGAATTAGGTACCAAGAGCCTGGTAGTCATGACTTTATGAGTATCTGATAATGATCAGTTCACAATGTGCTAGAATTATTATATTATTTTTGTTAAGAATGAGAGTAAAAAATGGTTTAAGGTGGAAATTATTCTTAATGACTCAATATTTGGTGGATTTAATGAAGATTGATGATGATAATATTAAAATGTTATAAAATGTTATTTTTAAATGTAAATTATTAAATGGATGACATTTTTTGTTGGTTTATTGTTAACTTAAAGAAGACATGGAACATTTAATTATCAATAAAAATATCCATTGGATATTTTAAGAGTATTTGGATATGAGTATTCCATTGTGGGGAAATATTTTTTGGCTACCCAGTTGAATCTTTCATGATATGATGAAGGAAATGATATAAGTATAACTAAATACAAGAAGATTACTCGTATCCTATTGTATTTCATGACAACATTACTTTATATTTTTCTCCCTCATTTCAAGAATCATGGAATCAAAATAATAAAAAAATAATAGTCTAACATACTTGTATTAAATTGAATAATTCAATATATAATGGCATAAATAATTTTATTTACTATACAATAAAAAATAGCATCATCAGATATTGGGATAACCGATATTGAATAGGGTAGTTCTATTGATGATCAAAATTCAACATTAGGTAGTGTATAAATCGTCACGGTATATGCATTTGTTATATAAGAATTTTTTTTTCATTTTACTGAGCACCACAGAATCTGAATATTCATTGGCTACTCCACCATGAACTCAGTAATTATAGATTATGAAAAAGATTCAAGACATTAAAGTTGACATGATGTCTTTGATTGAAATACATTATTTTACAAAAAGTTCAATAAATCATATAAAAAATAACACATATCAGTCATGGTAAAATAAAATTGAAATCTGTTAAAATATAATTAAGTGGAAGGTGGAGTATGGTATTGTGAAATTGGAGTATGTTTCTACAAAATGACAGGTTTCTCATATTCTGAAAATGTCCATACCCAATGAATCATTTGAATGACATCAACTGGAAAATGGTTTCAAGTCAATTAAACACAAATTATCAGTATGTATGTGTTACCACCTCTCTATGTGGTGTTGATTTTCCCCTATGTTCTATTATGTTTTCTTTCTCATATTGCAAAATAAAAAGTAATAAACTTTTCATTCCATGAAAAAAGGGATGAAATGTATTAATCATGATTGGAGGAGAAGCTGGTAGGGGTTAAGTGAAATTTTGGGAGTTCATAATATGACTATACTAATCAAATTGAATCTATGAATAAGAATCATGAAATGGTTAGGAATTTGGGTTCAAGGTACATGTATTTGATATGTATAGTTAAGAATTTATTTTAATGATTGAACATTTTCTATATTTTTTTGTAGATAATGTTTCTAGTTTTTAGTTAGGGAATGAAAATATTCATTAATGAATATTTCATGTAACTATTCATTCTCTCAATTTCATTAACTCATGTGGTCTTAGTGTATGTCTTAATAATATCCTTGATAACTATAAGAGATTACAAAAGGGAAATGTTTTAAAAATTGTATGAATAGTCAACAAGAATGTTATGGTTGTCCTAAAGTTTTTTCAATAACACCAATGGGATTATTAATTTTCAAAAAATGCTATATATGGTGTTTTGGTATAGGTTGTGTTTTTGGAAATGTTTTAATGATATCGATTAAGGATGACTTCAAAATAAGGAATAATGAGTTAGTGTAAATGTTAGAACTAATCATGTTGATTGAGAAAGTTATAACTAAAAACTTGGTGGTAAAGTTTATGAACTAATCACATGGAGAGTAAATGTTAGATATGATCATGTTAAGGGATCACATAGTCTCATCATTTTTTAACATGGAATTTATATCACATGAAGTTCTAACAGACCTTGCGAATGATTCACATGATGCACAAAATGATTATTTGAGGATCATGTGGAGAAATCATGTGGAACACCAAATGAAATAACATGATTTTTATTGGTTCTCTCTCTGAAATCACATGAATAACAAGAATTTTTTTTGTTAATGACAATGTTATCTCATGTTCATTCATATTCACCTGAAGCACATGAAATCAAATTAATAATATTGTGAGATCATGTGACGGATGCCTAAAATACCATATATCATGTGAAGGGATCATGCAAGAAATGTTTGATTATTATTTGATAATGTGATGGTATCACATGATGTACCCGAAACAATGCTAGATATTTTGTGATGTACTTGTGACTTATGGAAGGAGATAATGCAAGGAAATCACATAGAGCATGTATGGGAAATTTTTGTCTTAGTAAAGGAATGGATACCCATAATTTTCTTGTTTAAGGGGCATCATATGTGACTATAAATACCCATAACCCAATTTTAAGAGTATTATATTTTATACTAACTGATTAGGTCATGAAAAATATGTTTCGCATTATAATCCGAAGGATTTTTTGAAACGGTCTCATGAATTTATTTTGTAGTGAAGAAATTAGTTTTCTACATTAGTAGAATGTGTTTCACAAAAAATAATGTGATCCTTGTAAAAAAATAATATCTCCTAATGGAGTATTGAGAAGGTATATTTTCATGCGATGAATCAATGGGAATAGGGGAAGATATTCATATCATGTGATCAACATGATTTATTGAATGACTTGTAGAGGAATCATGTAATATGTATGACATGTATATGGTATCATGGAGATATTAAATGATCCACATTATATGTTAAATGTATGTTAGAAAAATGATGTGATTTCTCTGATTTATAGAAGTTATATCCAAGGATTGTTCTGGAGGATTTATGAAATGTTATCCCATGAAGAGGTCTTGCGAAGGGATTTGGATATGGTTGACACACTGTAAGAGGAAAAATATTTGTAAAAGGTGGTTTTCTCGTCAGTTATGAAAAAATATTACAAACACATAAAAACTATGATTAAACTAAGATCTGATTTTTATGTGATTATCTTGGAGTTGTAGTGACTATACATCAGTTTTTATATATTAGTGATCTTTCTAATTATCGCACGTGGTAGTGTAGGAGGGGAAGTTATTATTATATAATTATTATATGGGAAGTGAGAATTATTGGATTTGGTATATCATAACATTACCATTATACAATCCTTGGATAGATCCTAATAAATGTGAACCTTGTATAATTTATTTTTTAGGTAATTTTTTTAATATTCATTCATTATGTGGTACAAAAAGGAGAGATTAGGGAGTCATGTCTAACATTAAAAAACAATCAATAGATAAAATATTTTTAATTAATAATATCATCAATCACCCACAATTGTGGTATTTTATAAATATGGGATAACAGCCTACCAAAAATTGAGATTTTACATATTTACTTTTAGGGACAGAAGTAGATATCTATGTCATCCATGCTTACCTTGAATTTATTTTTTCCAGAAAGACCCATCACAAATCCCTAAAACACTAACAAATTCAATAAAATCTTATTTATTTATAAATAAATATACATAATTGAAAAATTAATTAATGTCAATATCTTAATTTTTCATGATAACTGATTAAATCATTTAGATACCCTAAAACCACCAGAAACATGGTGTAGTCAACTACCACTGAATTATAATATTTTTTCAACACAGAATCATTAATTAAATCAACAAATTTAATAGACAATAAATTGATGTTAGTGAAAAAATAATATGGAACATTGAAAATGGAGTCATTCAACATTGGATCGATGTGAGAATATATGAAGTATTTTTCTATAGATCCCCTATTTCTGAGAAATTATAAATCCTTCATGTAAATGGAAAATTTCAATGTGATCTAGGGAAATCGTAATTTTTGACCATAAGGAAACTCTCCAAATTCATTGATAACAAGGGAGGAACACATAATATGGTTGGGGAAATCATACCCACCGATTCTATCAAATCACACTAAATAACACCAATATTGGTAATGATATTATGGAGGCAAACATTCTTCTATGATACTCCATTATGGACCATATTCTAGATGAATGAAGAGTAGGCCTTGAATCCTTATAAAAAAGTGAACACCAATAGGGAATAAAATAAGGGTTCACATAGTGATTTTTTGGGATATTTCCCGAAGACCATTTCCACACCTTGAAATCTCCTCAATCCACCTAATTAATCCCACTCACGCGATGAATGTACATTCACAAGGTGAATGTCTTGTTGGTGTTGTTTTCAGTAGCCAATGTCAAATGTTCCTCCTTGAGTTCTTGCTCAAACCCCTTCTACATCAACCAAAACATAATAAATGTCAAAAAATAAATTGTTTTTATTATTACAAACACATTACCCTATTTTTGATTCCTAAATTTGAAAACAAAATTTCAATAAATGGAGGAAATTCAATTCCCCGCCAAATTTTCAACCTACATAGACTTATAATCTTACAATAAGAATTTCATTTCATCATTTGTCAATGGATTTTCCATCCAAAAAAAATATTTTCATTAATTGAATCCACATTCACATAAACAAACAATACATATGAGTTTTAACATTCAGTTTGAAAATTTAGGCCCTCATACAAATTATTACTACCAGATTAACCCTTTGTTAGTGTGAATAGGGATAATTCTAAAATAAATATTTAAATTAAATAAATTATGTTTCTCTTATGATAATGTTCCCTATTTAGTAGGTACAATATTAAACATATGCTACATGATTTCAAAAACACCAAAATAATCATTGATTAATGATAAATTAATTAATAAAAAGAAGAAAAATATTTTGCATGGTTCACCACAAAGGGATACATCTATAGAGAACACACCATTGACATGTCTATGTGCCAATATCTATTAATCCTCACTAGTTATATGGGTATAATGTTTTATAATTGGTCAATCAGTTCTAACACAACTAAATTTACAAATTTTAGGTCTTGTACACTTGTTATCTAAGGTACAATACCTATTCTACACATCCACACACCACATTAGTGAATGATATTCCCAGGTTTATAGACATGTGGTAATCTTCTGGAGATTAATATGGTGATGTTTTATATAGTTTTATTACTTGACTCTTCAAACCTCGTAACTCCTAATGTGATGATATTTTTCCCTTATTCATAACACTTCTCTATTACTAAACCAAATGACATGAACAACTCAATGAGAGGATTATGTCTTTTTATTCCTAAAAAAATCCTCAAGAATGCTTCTTCTTCAGATAATGATAATTTTTCCTTAAAATCAACTTGTTTTCCTATGTAAAAATCAAATATAAATGATTCAATAATGAAATTTTATTGGGGATCACTTCAGCATTAACCATTATGTATCACTAGAATCTCTATACTTCTAATTACTTTGAGGAAAATATGATAAATTAATTAATTATTAGGGAACAAATAAAATTCATAATGTCTATGAGATATCCCTGAGAAAATGTCTGTTAATCAATGGACCCCTGGGTGCATGCTCCCTGAGTACAAGAACTATATGAAGAAGGGCCTTCACAACATGAACACTGAGCATATGATCCATAAGTATACTCTTAGTGTGTAAACCTATTATGTGATCACAATAATGAAACATTAAGAATAATACCACTGAGTGAATGAAACTAAAAATGAGACTGTATAGTGAATACAGCCAATGTTCCTATAATAGTTCCTAATATTTCATGATATCATATTCTCTATATGTATATTCTATCATTTTACACCTATCTACACACACTATGGAATAACTCATAATGTTTTATGTGATCGAGTAACACCAGAAGTGATCCTCATTCCTAATATAGCATCCTTAAAATCCTAACGTAAAATTTTTATGTGGATTAAATATTAATCTGAATAAAATATAAAATAAATGACCTGGTGGTATTTATTTATGATTTTCCACCAGCATATCTCTACAAATTTCAGGTGTTGGTCCATTCAACAACAACCTATATTTTCAGTTGACCCAACCTTACACCATGACATAATTATTCTCATGGGATTCCATGAAATTATATGAATGAAATATTCCATGAATTCTACTCTAGTAAATCATTTTTAGGTGAATCATTCATGGTTAATATTACAAAATAAAATGAGATCAACATCATTTCGTGTGAGAATCTCATTTTTCAATTCATAATACCTCCATGTGATTATGTTGTCTTCTGAAATCATAACACATTTCCTCCTGTATGGGTCATTTATAGAAAAATTATTTATCTATTTATAGTGTTCCTACTTTTATTCACATCACATGACACCATTACATTATTATATCAATTTTTTCACTCGTAAAATATATGTAAACAAGACACATATCAATTCAGAATTGTGTTTATACTTATTTCAATAATAATTTCTCTTCGTGAATCTGTTATTTTCCTAACATAAAATTTTTTAGGTTCTCCTAATAACATCATTGAATGAACATTTCACATGTTAAATCATTACATGATCCAATAAAACTTTTTCGATAACATTATCTTTTTAACCCTCAAGTGATCACATGTTGCCGTAATGATTATGTGATTTCATTTTAAAATCTATGTAGATTTTATCAAATAATATGGAAAGCATTCTAAAATCATATACAATTAAAAAAATTCGTTATTCATAAAAGATTATTCTTTTTACAACTATATTCTACTTATATATTATAATAACTCCCCAATTGAATTATTTTTTACAACTTCAGACCATCTTCTAATCAACAATTAAATAATAAACTATTATAAAGTCTTTAAAAAATCAATTAGGATCATTATAAATAGTTACACTATATATATTCTTACAGAACTCTAATTGAAAAAAATCATAGACAAAACATTAATATAGATTCATCAATTCTACAACAACATAATGATTTCATTTTATAATCCCAATATTTCTTATGTAATAGACTATTAATGATTATTATATTTTTATTTATTTATCTGATTTATGTCACTACAATATGAGTAAGGTAATAAAATCTTTATAGAAAATTGAAAATTGATTTAGACTCAAAACAATAAAAATTATCTCCTAGAAAATGTATTAATCATTGATGAAGTCTCTATTTAAATCAATTAGAATTGTGGATTCCCTATGGAAATTTCATCAATTTCACCCAATGTATTCCCTCCAATGGAACCCTATATTCCAAGGGTTAATGTGAAAAGACCTTTTATTTTGAGATAAATATGATTATATAATAATAGACATGTAATATCTTATTTATGTGTGGATTAATATTATTAATTTTTTTATAATGCAATTTATTAGTCCTCCCACGACATCCAAAAACTCAAGAAGTATTATGAGAATAAGATTTATACCACCCCTAGGATGAAACATATATTAATAACAAAATTGTAGTCTTGTTTCCCATAGGAAACAACATTGAAGAGATATAGGAATTTTATCTCAAATTCACAATTCCAGAGGATAAAAATAATGTATTATAATTATTTTATTACTTCCACAACCCTAAAATTCATGTAATTATATGCTAGATCTTCTTGAGAATGAGAACCCCATGAAATATTCCAATTAATCTATGAATATTTTTTCCAAGGTCATCCTCTATGATAAATTTATGGTTTAACACTAGGAATGATCTCATGACTATGAAACCAAAAATTTATTTTAAGACTCTACCTGAAAAAGCAGAGTCAGTAGAGTATAAAACCCATAAGTTTGTAAAAAAGATCAATTTACATTAATACACACACACACAGAGAGATATATATATATATTAATGAGGAATACCAGAACCCTGAAACCATGACCCTCTTCATAAAACATGATAATAACATTTATTGATTTTATGAAAATAAATGTGAATAATTTAAACCATCAAAAACATAGAATATCTAAATTTAAATGATTTTTTTTATAATTAAAATAAAATAATACAAAATAATTCAGATATGTTAAATGTGATTTCCACACTAATACATATCTTTTTAAATTCAATAATATTTCTTTAACAACTCCAATAAAATTAAACACACTTGAAACCATACTAGAAGCAAATAATTTATCACCATTTTTTCTAACACGGGGAAGGGAAACATAAGAACAATAGGATGAAACACTCAATAAGGGTAAATATAAGCATTATGAATTGAATGGTATTAGGGATCATAAGATTATATTAAGTGTATCATAAAATAAAAAAATGTGGAAGAGAATAAAATAAGAGAATTCATACCCATATAATCAATTATTATTAAACATGTGGCTATTAATAATTCTTTAATAAAAAATGTAACTGGAATCAATAATCCTGAGAAATGTGATATCATTCCTTATAAAGGAAAAAAATAATGTCCCGTGCCATATATAAATGAAAAATTTTGGTATCATTGAGAATTATCATTATGGAACCCTTACGAGTGGAATATGTAATACAAGAAACATCCAAAATAGTTCTCTAGGGAAAATAATTGTTACCTTGTGCATTAGTGTGATATAATAGACACACCAGTCATTTTTTTAAAACATTAACAACCATTCCAGGTTTATAATAAAGATACCATTATATGGTTTATAACATAACCACCAATCATTATAAACATTTTCCAAGATTTATAACAATAATGCATTATATATATCTTACAAGTAATCATAAAACTCAATGAAAAAAAAATTATTCCATTACTACCTTATTTAAGTAAGGGAAAATTAATGTGTTACGGAAAAAAAATATTTAAATAAATTCATAATCCATCTATATAATTTTTTAGGATAGTATCATATCAATATTTTCCCGATTTAATTTCAATAACATTATGTATTTTTATCTTCGGTGAAAAAAAATTCATTATAATTTTTTTACCACAATTTATGAGTTAAGTACACCTTCCACATTGAAATCAAAATTTGAAAACTAAAATTCCCAAAAATATTTTGAGAATACATTTAATTGAAAATAATAGTGGAAAATAATAAACAGACTATAAAATAAAATAATCCTAACGATTATAGGAAAACCTATTGATTACTGTAATGTTAAAAATAATCATTTGTTTCAATATTTTTTATAGGGAGTCTAGTGATACACTTGAAAAAAATGATAAAAATTTTCATTTTAAATCCATTGAAAATAAATATAAATAATATTTCAAATAAATATATAAGATAATATATTTTTAGAAAATAATATTCATTGAAAAATTTTAAAAAGGTTGATATGAATGGGAAATATTATTGATCTAAATAAATATACTAGACCAGTATCATATACATATAACAATAAGGATGTTTCATTAATCAATACATTATTAATGGAATCTAATCTTTTGAACCATATTAATAACTAGATTAAATTAAACGATACATGTTCAATGTAAAAATAATAAATTATTTCCCCCATTGTAACCCTACCCATAAGTAATAGCATCTGAAAAAAAAATTCTAGGATAAAATATTATTTAATGAGGGTAGATTGTAACATAAAAATAATTTAATAATTTAAAAAAATTATTTTTATATTTTTTTATAAATAAAAAAATGATGTTCAGTATATTAAAATTTTTTATATGTTCCTTTATTGATTTTTTATTAATTAATGATACATAAATTACTCTTATAATATTTGTATAGATCAAAAAAATATATTAATTTATAAGTAAAAATATTTTAATGAAATAAGATAAATTATAATATTCATTAGAAAAAATAATATTTTTATGAAGCACATAATTTAATATAACATGTGAATAAAAACAATTTTGAATGACTTATATACAAATATATTTTAACTATTTATAGAATCCCTTTTTGTACATATTATATAATTTATAAGTCCAAATAAATATTTCATAATTATATTGTAATTCTACCTTAATAATTTATATACATCCAATAACATATGAAAACATTAACAATTATTCACCCCAAAATCATTCATTTTTAACAAGACTATGTTATACCAAACAATAATATACGATAAATATTGTTACTTAATATGGTTTTTATTCTGAATTTTAATGGAAGAATTAATTTATATATAAATTTTGAAACATTTTTAATTTTAGTATGGAAAAGTTGTTTTTTTTAATATCCTAATTTATTTCAGGTGATTTTTATTTTTCTAAGAACTTTTATATTTAGGTGGATAATGAATAATACTGAATTCTAGTTCAGAACATTATTTTCATAAAATTTATTTATATAGTTCAATAATCATATTAATTTTTTTCAAAGTATAAATAGATAAATTTTATATCATTTTTAAAAATGAATCATTTTAATTAATTTTATAGTTAATTTAGATATAAAAACATAGAAATTGTTTGATCATTTTTACATTAAAACCCCACTTTTTCTTCTTCTCTATAGGATTAATGATAAATTAATTTAGGGAAATTTTGTGATTAGAAATTTAAAAAATGAATTTGATATATTGAATTGGAATATTTTAAAATTTTTAATATTTTTAACATATTTTTTAACTGAACTATTATTGAATTTAATTAAAATTAATTAAAACAACTAAGTTAAATATTTGGTTACTTAGTAGTTAAAATTTAATATTAAGAGCTTAAATAACCTATAAAATTCTCCAAATCAAATTTTAGGTATATTAATCGAACATATCACTTTATGTATATAATTTTTATCATTAATGGAGTCACATAATGTAAGGGACACTTCTCAACAGTTTTTACTATTTTATATTTACAAGAACAACACACCCCCTCCACTCTAAAATTGCATTCATCCTCCCCACTTCTTCAATCATATCAATCCAATTTTACATTTACAAATACATTGCAAAATAATCTCCCAAAAATCCTTCAGATCACCATGGAGGCATTATGTGGGATGAAATCCTACCAAGGAATTCTGTTGGTGTAAACTAAAATGAGTTACCTGAAAAATAAGTAACATTTTCTATTGTGAATTTGTGTTTTTTTATTTATACACCCCATAATTTATTATAATTATATTATTTTAAAATAAAAGAATTATCCTAGATATACTTAAATTTTATTATTTTATGGGTTACACTTAAAACTTCAATCACTTCCATCAAATGGATAATGAAATTATAGATTATGTACCCTAAACTACTTCTCGTGAAACGATGTCATATGTTTTTACCATACCACCTAACATAGCTAGGAATTATGATGAAATAACTATTATTATATGATATTTATGATATATATTTTGTCTTAGAACTTCATTAATTGTTATATAACTCATACATTCATGATTTACATTTAGTGTGAATACAATAACATCATTTGGGGACGTATGGACTACCGCCTCCTCGAAGTGATGTGATACAATCACACATTACATGGAATGTATTAATGATGGATTTAATTAAAAATATATAATATAAATAAAAACTATATGAAATTAATGAAATAATTAAATTTATAAATATATCATATATCATATTCCTTATTACCATTTCACACAATAAAAAATTGATAACATCATTCATGGATGTTTGGGGTACCACCTCCTCAACAAGATGTCATACCATTTAAATTATAAGAATTATATATGTATTTATATATGATTAAAAAATAATTAATTTCTGATATAATTATCATTATATATAGATAATTTTTCTTAACATCTTTCTATAACAATCACTCAAAAAACTGGATTGCTACTTATTCATATACACAATCCACCATCTCTAATATTGAAAAATTATTTCATTTTTCTGAACCGCCAATGATAATTTTTTTTAAAACTATAATGGATTTATGAATATGATAATTATTTCATTATTTTTACGTGGGATATGGTTATATAATTGAACTTTGACCATAGTTGACATACCCAATTCATTTTTTAAAAGTAAACCAAATATGGTCAAAACAATAGATCTAAAATTAATTGTTTAAATAGTTGTTTAAAACATTTTAATAAGTGAAATAAAAACCATTATTTACTGAAAAAAGTTTTAAATATAGTAAATAAAAAACATAATTTGTTTATTCATGTATATAAATACACATGTGACCATTCTGACTATAGGTAATAGATTTTGTATGAATATCATTTCATTGAGGCATTTCATTATGATACATGGCTTTATTCATATATAATGTGAATATATAGGAACCATGAAATTCTATATTGATATTTTATCTACTAACATGCTATAAATTTTTTTGTTATATGTAAGTCGTTTGTGGGGATTTTGTGTTAAACATCCAATTAGGTATGAGAAACAATGAATGTTTAAAGATATAATTTTTAAAATATTTGTATCCATGTAAATATTATTCATAAAATATATATTTTAATTTGTATTATGTGATTATAATTAAAATTTTATGTCTATTTTTAATTTCTTACCATTTTCTAAAAAATTTATCTTTTTACAAGTTTTATGTGTAATATTTTTCCAAACGAGAAAAGTAATGTTGTATTAATAAAGTACATGATGAAACGAAATCTCCCACCATCATGAAAATTATTTTATTTCTACCTTATTTTAAAATAATTAAGGTTTTAGTAAAAGAAATATAATATATATTTTTTTATTTTTCAAATAAAAATGGTTATTCCAAATAAAGGTGTATTTTGTATAAAAAATAGGACTTTGTATAGAAAATTGTACTTTAATATCTAAAAGTGATTTTCATATTGGTTTAATAGAGTAATTGAAAGATGAAATGTTTTTATTTCATTCCATGGTTCTTTTAGAAAATAAATTTTTTGTGTCCCTAGATAGTGTAAGGTTAGCCTATTTTATAATAAATGATGGGTGTGCCTAGATAAATCTCCAATTTGTTGGGTAATGATTATAATATTTAGATAATTTTATTTGAAGTTGAAAATATAGTTATTAAAATTTAAAAGGCTATTGTTACGGTTCATTAAAGGTTTAAAGAGATGATGTCTAAAGGTACCTACATGAATTTTCTATGATTGATAATGAGTTTTCAAGGATGTTCTTGATGCTGAAATGGTAAATAAATGATATTTATCATATAATGATTCTACAAATTAGGGATAAAATGAAATTATTTCAAGAAAGGGTTTTTCATTAGATTCCATTATTATCCATGGAGTAATGGTTTATAATTTTTTTTCCCTTACTGATCTTTTAATTTTCATCCCACATTTTTTATTGTTTTTCATAGCTGTTATTGATGAGTAAGGGATTAGAAGTGGTCCAATATAATGTTGTGAATTGTTTTCATTATATATATTATGAATTGATTTTTAGAAAAGGTTATATACGATGGAAAATTGATATTGTTTGAATGTTTCCACTTTTTATTATATGGTTGTTTCATGTATTAGATATGACCTAATTATCTAAAAATCTAAAACTAAAAAGACCTTCAATGTGAAAAAATTAAATTCCCGACTAAAACTAATGATAATTTAATGTTTATGGGTGATGAATTATTATTATTATTAGATTAATGGTTTATATAACATTGAATATTTGTTTGTCTGCATAAAAATTGGTTATGTTTCTTTGTTATTCTTTTAGAATGATCTATGATTTATAACATTTATGTTTAAAAATAAAATATAAGAGTTATAAATCCAACATTGAATTTATAAGAAAATTATAAAGCTTTAAGAATATATAATTGTAGTGTTTCTATGTTTCTATATTGTGAAAATAGGAATTCAAAATTTTTCATATGAAAATAAAAGAATTTATATGAAAAATATCTATTTATGGGGGGTAGAATGTAACAACGCAATAATTTATGCTTTTAATAAAAGTTTATTTATTAAATTATTTTTTAATTAAGACAAAAAATGGAAAAAATAATATAATATTTGATATATTTCTTTATTCATATTTTATTTTTTTGATAAATTAATGATTAAAATATTAAATGTATTATATTGGTATGTTTAAATAAAAAATATTAATTTCAAAGTAATATTATTTTAATGAAACATGATAAATTATA
Organism: Viscum album; assembly: GCA_963277665.1. Lineage (NCBI taxonomy): Eukaryota > Viridiplantae > Streptophyta > Magnoliopsida > Santalales > Viscaceae > Viscum > Viscum album. Next base: position 1,703,196,411 of record OY728127.1, read on the forward strand.
AAATTCTGTATAATAAATAAACATACATTTGAAAGATCTAATTTTAATTTTATATGTGAAGAAAAAGAATTTTATATGAATTCTATATAAAAACTATTCATGTGTTTAATGAATCTGTTTGTGAACTTATTATATAATTTATACTTAATAATTATTTCTAATTACTTTATTTTATTAATTTTATGTATCATATTATTTTCAAAATTAAAATATCTATTATCATTATTTTATTGATGATATAATTATTTTACTAATAATATATATTTGAAATTTTTAAAACCCATTATTGAAAAAATTAATAAACAATGATTTTTTGGAACATTTTTTAAAAAATTAATCAAATTGAAATTATAAAAAACTACTTAAAATGAAAATAATAATAATAATAATAATAATAATAATAATGTTTGGTTATATAAATTGAATTATTTAAGGATAGTAAAATGAAAAAAAAATTAATTACACTAAATTATAATTTATATAATTAATAATTGATTTCATATTATTTAATATATATATATATATATATATATATATGTATTTGAAAATAATACATTTTTTAAAAAAATTAAACAATAATAGACATAATAATAAAAATAAAACAAAATGAATAAAATTGGGGGGGGGAGGGGGGCTAGGTTTTGTATTCCTCCCTGATTCGATGATCTACCATCGACAACATGCCAGTCTAACATTCCCTCTTCACACCACTAGATTTTATCAAATGCCACTATTTCTCATTGTCGATGACACACCAGCACCATTGTGAACATTTTTCAAAGAACCCACTACATCCATTGTTTCTACCTCCACTATATTCAATAATCCATGAAAATCACTTAAAAATTCTTTGAGACTTCTCCCACAATCAATGCTAGTTGATCCATGTTTTCTTTTTTATCCTTTTAGTCCATGCAAAGGATAGTAGGGCCAATCGACATGCAGTTTTTTAAAGGGTAAATTTTTTAAAAAAAATATTTTCCTTATCTCAAAATATAGACCATTCATGTTCCTCTATTAATGAAGAATAATTTTCTTCATAGTATGCATAAATATAATCTTTTTACCAAAAACTAAAACCAATCATTGTTTTTAAAATTAAATCAGTAATTTTTTTAAACAATTCCTTAGGAAGAGGCTAACCAAACAACAAATATATATTCATATGGGTGTGTCTATTGACATTCATGGAAAACCCCACTAATTTGTTGAAAAAACCAAAGAATACCTTCTCCTCCTTTTCCCTATATTAAGACTTTTCTTCAAACAACCATCAAGCAGAAGAACACTTCCTCCTCTCAATTTGAAGCAGAAAGAAACTAATGTTTTTTCCAACATGTAAATGGACTTATTTGTTTTTAAAAACAAATATATATATATAGATATATATATATATGCGTGTGTGTGTGTGTGTGTATATATATATTTCGAATTTAATGTTTTATATGATATTAATCTAAACATGAAGCTTATATTTTTAGGTCGTTAAGTCATTATATATATCTGTGTGTGTGTATATATATTATTAAATTTTATGTTTTTTAAGCATATTTATAAATTAATTTTCATAATCTATGATTAATAACTTTAAAATTATATAATTATTTTAATGGTATAATTATATATATATGTAAGTTATATTATTCAAACATATGTACATATATGATTTATTCAATGTTCAACAACATATAACTTCTAAATTCATGTGTATAATTATGTACATATGTGTGCATATATATATACATATCTTCTAATTTATTATCTTTAAAACATATATGAACATAATTCTAATTTGGGAAAAGTTTTCAATGTATACTTATGTAAATGTTTTCATAAATATGATGTATGATTATACGTATATGTATACATTTATCACTATTATTTAATGATTTTAACAAATAATAAATTCATTTCAAATGATGTATCTTATCGAATTTGATACTTATTATGTTGATAAAAGAGGATTTTTTTTATTTTGAAATGAAAAATTTATAATTTTTTATTTGTTATATGGGATTATTTTATGAAAACAACCTTACATATACATATATCTCTAGTATTTTATGTGAATAAAAATGTACAATTTCAATTATTTTATATGAATGGTTTATATATTTACAGTAATATTGTATGTGTAAAATCATCAAGTTTATAATTTAATTAATGGTTATCTAATATTATTATTCAATGATTATTTATAAAATATAAATATTAACATTTTGTATCATTTTAATATAAAATGTATTTCATGAGTTAATGAATAAAACATTGAATTCATGAATGTTAATTATTACATTAATTAACAGTCCAATGCAATGTATAATTGTTTCGATTATTGGTTTTATCAATTATTGCGCGTTATTTCAAATAATATTTCATATTTATATATTTATATATTTAAATATTACTAAATATGGTTATTTAATGAAATTTTATGTTTTTATTGAAAACAATACATAGAAAAATATATATATATTTAAGTAAAGATCAATATATTTTTATTACAAAAATTGATGCTTGGACATCATAAAAATGAATGTAGATTTGGGAATGAACCCTTCATATAGAAAGTGTTTGGTCCCAAATATCCTTCAATTGTTGAAGTAACCTCGTTGTTTTGATTTCAAAATATTTCTTAATATTTCCTAAAAACTCACTAGATTATTTTTAAAGAATATTAAATTCCATAGGTATTTTAAAAAATAAATATAAATGTTTATAGATGAATATGAATTTTTAATGATTTGATATAAATTTCCAATGAATAATTTGTTTCCAAAATTATTATTAATTTTTTACAATGGAATTACTGTTTTCAAAGGCATTATAAAATATTCATATGATGAATTATATTTCAAAACCACAATAATGTTTTCAAATGAGTAATTATTTTCAAAATCCATTTTCAAAATCATATTTTCCATGGATTTCGAAAGGGATTTTCAAAAATCTATTATATTTTGAAAACTATTTGGAAATTTATTTTTTCATAATTATAAGTATTTTTAGTGGATTTTAAATTGTTTTCAAAATTTATTTATTTTCAAATTTATAATCAATATAATTTTGTTTAATGGTATTTTCAAAAGGTATAAGTGTTTGAAAGAGGATTGTCCCTAGAATTTTTAAAACCCACTTACTATGTAAATTTTTCTCATCTGTTGTTTTTATAAAATGTATTCATGAATAATTCAATGTTCGAGAGAGTTTAGCCCCAATAAAGAGCTAGTGTGTGAAAATTATTCATGCTACCTTTTTTAACATTGATATTTTATAAGACTAGTCTATTTCTTCGAAATCCAAGAGAAAAAAATAACCTATAATGTATATGATAGAATATGTTTTAGTTACATTATATAAATAAAAATATAGAAATTTTTTTACCGGATCCAAAATTTCGGGTCTGGGGATTCACAATAATTTATAATCTAATAAAATTTATTGGATTATTTATAATAAATATAAATAATTAAATTTTAAAATTAATGATAAATATAATTTTATATTATAAGTACTATAAATGAGAATATATTTTTCAATATTAATCAGTATTATTCTTTATTCATTAAAAATTAAATATTATCACAAAAATCTCAAAAATTTATTCTATGATAATTTTTACATTCTTAAATAGAAAATAAAATATATTTATAAAATATAATTTTTATTGTTTCAATAATTTTTTTAAATATTCTCTCACAAAAATATATAAAAACAGTTTTTAAAAGAAAAAAAAATTTCAAGCATAAAATTATTTTTCTAAAATATTGACTTATTTCTTCTTTGTATTAATCAACAGATTTTGTGACTATGAATATTATATATACTTCCAATTTTTCTAATACTATTCAATCCTAAATATTTAATTTTAATGTTTTGTCTATAACATTTGAATAATAATATTTCATGGTTCATGTAAGGACCTAAAGGGGCCTAGATACCCTAAGAGGATGGTGAATAAAAGTATGGATATTCTATTTCAAAATTCTTCTTTCCCCACAGGATCTTGTCCTCAATATTATAAGGGTCTCTGTGTTTTCACTTCTGATATTAAAGTTTATTAGGTTCTTTCCTTATTTATCTGATAATTATGCTTTGTATGAACTGTAGGGAAGCAAGAAGGGAGACACATAGATTTTTACTTGTTTCATCCTCGCTGGGATACATCCAAGAACCATAAAACGGTGATGTGTCGTTGTACCAAATGCACAGAAGCTTGTGACAATAATGAATAAAATGTTCGGACCAGATATTTTTTTCCCAAACTCACTGCCTTTACAAGGTTTATGGTCTTCTCCATTCATTCCCAAGGGTTGCCTCTATCTCTAGTTCATTTCCAGTGGAAGGGGTCACCTTCTTTCTCTTCCTTCGCTCACTACCCTTGGTTGGGATCCACTCACACTTTATAGACTTCTAGATCCCTTAATTATCACTGATGAATTAGGCATCGATAACTGTTGATAGATGATCAAATGACGTATAACATTCATCCACAGATGAATACCACTTTACCATAATAAAACTGGGTAACTGCAAACTGGTCACGCAACTTGTAAGAACCCAGATATCCATTTTATGTATTTTTTTCCATTATGGTCATTCTTCGAGAAAAGGGGAATTTCTAGAAATTTTCTTAGTACACGCCGTGTACCTTATGAGTACGTGTCGTGTACATCCATACTTCTAAATCCCTTGTGATGGCCGTATAGGGGACTCACACACAGCTGTGTAAGGGCGTTTGGAGGACTCTTAAAGAGGAGAATGAAAAATTTGAGTACACACTATGTACTATAAAAGTACGCGTCATGTATTTTGTTTTTTTCATTAAACACACAGGGGTCGCGTATGATGGACATAAAAACCTTCTTCTAGGTCTTCTTTTTCCGAGAGAACATGTATGGCCACGACTTCTCTATGAGCTCTAGATCCTCCATCTGACCTCCAATTCGACCACCGTTGATTGCGTTTTAATATCATCGGTGATATTACCCTTCTCCATGAGTCTTGTTTACCAATTTATCCTCTTTAACAAGTTATAATGGGTTGAGAATTATTTGAATTTTCAAAGATATAAAACGTTATAAGGGGATTCAAGCCTCATGGTTCAAGTATATTGTTCTCTTAATGCCAAGGTATATGGTTTGTGCCTTTCTGTAGAAATTATTTGAGTATTATGTGCAACTTCAACCAATACCCTTGAACGTGGTATTTTGTGTTTACTGTTTTTCCCCTGTTGTTTTCATTCTTCTCTTGTATGCCTGAGTAAGGGCTGTTGTTTGTGAGTAGGTTAATTTTTCAGTGCTTTGAATGTTTTTCCCATGCATGTTTTCCCTGTTTATGACCATTTGGTCTAGTTTTTCATGTTAGACTATTTCTAGATCTATTCCTAGTGTTGTAGAATGGAGTGTTCATTTTCTGACATGCTGTTATGCTGTAGAATTCTTTCCATGTAGTTCTTGAGGTTTACTTTGGCTGTTACGTGATGCTATTCTTGCAGATTTTTACAAAGGGCTGTGAGAAACTAGTGTAATACACAATTGAGAGAATGGACGTAAGGTCTTCTCCAGAGTGTCTTTATAATTTACGATGCGAGACAACATGTGGAATTGACATTGAGTGATTCCTCAGAGAGTCTGAAGTTCCTCGATGTAGGCCATAGTGAGAATGTGACGTATGTTCTCCCCTATAGTGCCTTTAGATCATATACGAGACTATATGGTGGAATTGATGGTGAGTACTTCCTCAAAGAGTTTATACTTTAGCTGAACTAGAGGTGTGAGACTATGTCTGCTTCCCAGAGGGTTGCTTTCTTATACTAGGAAGGACCAGAGGGGATAGGCTGTCAGTACTTCCAAGTGGGTTACCTATTTGTGTTATATGCACTGATTAGATGTTGCTTCATTTTTGGACTCTGAATTGTTTACTACGGAGTACTTTCTAATTTACTACTTTCTGTACTTTTACCTGCCATATATTCATTCACTATTAGGCACATATCATTGGGTGGTTTCCTAAGGGATTTTGTCTCACACCCTATTTTTATAACGCTTTTGGATCCAAATAGATTATATTTTTGCAGGTATAGATAAGGGATAGTGCCCTTCTACTTCATGTTCTTGATTGTTGTGGAGCTAGAGAGAATGATACCAAGCTATGTCTTGTGATACTGAAGAGTTTATCTTCATTCTGTTTCACTTTGGTTTAGCACTGTTGTATTCCAGCATTGTGACTTGTTTGGATGTTTTCCTAGACATATATGTATCATGAATCATTTATATATATCTGCTACGGTTGTTTCCTTTATTAGTATTCTGCTGTTACTGTGGTTTGGTATTTATTGCTTCTGCTATTGTATAATTGTTTAACTAGCATTTTGTTACTCTTCCAATGGGGGCATAGTTTTCCTGCTATCACACCCAAGGCCCTCGTTTCTAGTTATTAGCCTTTGGAGTTCGGGGAAATGCGCTTGATGCCAAGTGACCAACCTGGTATAGGGCGCCTCTGGGTGGCTTCTGAAACCAGGATGTTATAAAGTGGTATCAGAGGATGTTCTTTTTTCTTGACTTACAGTTTGGATCCTTTTTTAGTGACTGGAAGGAATGGGTACTTGGTAATAAATTGTGTCCCAGAGTAGCTAACCCATGTATAGTGAAAATCCAACCTACCTCGTTTATTGCAATTTTTTGGTTTGCTGTTTTACAATTGACTTTATTTCACCATTGGGTGATTCACATGTTTTTTACTGTTACCATTGATGTTATTGAGGTTCTATTTCTGTCGTAGCATGACGAGATGAGGGTATGTCATATCATGCATCATATTGGAACCTGTTAGAAATCACATGTCATGCATTCTTTCCATGTCAACTATGATGATTTAGCAATTTCATGTTATTGTGAAAGGTGTTTTGTAAAATATTCATTCTGATGTGATAGATTCATTGATAAAAATATCTTCTTATTTTTAGAGCATTGATTGTGTACGGTTTTATTTGAATATACACCAAGCTTTCGTTCGTGAGGTGTTATGGGCCCTCATGGACCGTAATTTGGTGGATAATTGACTTTTTTACCTTGTTTGTAACTTGTTAAAGATGCCAAAATCTAATTTTTCGGGATTATTGTCCCTCACGGATCAGAATTTGGGACTTTCAGTGTTCGTTTTAGTGTTTTCTGGGCCCCAGAGTAGTTTTTGAGGCTTACTGTCTGGAAAAACCTAAAAATACATGACGTATAGTTTTGACTACATGCCATGTGTTCTTCTATTCGGGAAGAAATAGTTTTTCTTATGTACACGCCATGTACATAATGTACATGCCTTGTAGTATCTAACCATGTCATATGATGTGTGGGTAGAGACACAGGATAGGGAAAAACTTGTGGGAACATGCCGTGTACCAGGTGTTTACACCGTGTAGGATAATCCAAGGATCCTGACAGTGAAACTAACAACATGGGTCAGTGTCATCCTTTCTCATAAACACTGTGTCTGCCTATAATATGTCGTGTAGTGTCAGCTGTGTAGTCTATCGTGTATTTATCACAAGGTTTGGTTGGGACATATTAGTACATGCCGTGTTCGTAGAGAACATGCCGTGTAGTGTGACCTAGGTACATAGGACATGTCATTAACAACACGGGCCAGGTGAAGCTTGTTGAGTACACACCATTCCTACCCAGAACACGCCGTGTTGTTTTGTTATAGGGGAGCTATGTGGCTTAATCGTGTAGAAGGACTCAGTCTGGGGGAAGAGGATTTAGGTACACGCTGTGTGTTAGGATAACACGTTGTCTGTTTGGGGTGTTACACGACCAGTTTTTGGAAGAAGTACACACACATGTAAATAACTTAAGGGGACATGTCGTGTAGTCCTTATACATGATGTGTAGTCATGTTTTGTAAAACATTAATTCCTTCCTTATCTTGTTCCATTTTTATGATCCTAGTTTCCAGTCCTTGATAATGTTGATCTAAGGTGTTCATTTTACCTTGAAGAGTTATGGCACCGAGATGTCCAACGGTTGTACGCTTTTTTCCAGACGGTGATCAGATGCCAGATATGGCTGATTTGGGACTTCCAGCAGATGCCCCATTCGTCCAAGTATTGCCACCATCCATTATACTAGACACATAAGCTGATGCTCTGTTCAGAGATGGACTTATAAGGATGATTAAGACCTTCCAAGGAGCTCCACCTCCAGCCACATCTATGGCAGATTTGATGTGGGTTTTCCAGCAGCAACATACTCCCACCTTTTTAGGGGAAGGTGGACCTCAGGATGTAGAGTGAAGGCTAGAATCCATGCTGATGATCTTCATGCATCTAGAGACACCTCCAGAGAGAATGGTCAAGGTCACTACCTATATTCTATGGGACTCCACCAAGATGTGGTGGGATGTGATCTCACAGGCGGGTCATTAGCAGGTTATGGCTTTGGAGGAGTTCCAGCGCATCTTTTATGACTACTTCAATCTGGAGACCTGGAGGGTAGACCGAGCCCACAATTTTATGATCCTGGAGCACTATACTCTTTTTTTATAGAGTATTCCTCACGCTTCACCACGCTTCAGTGATTTACACCCTTCCTTAGAGGAGATGGGTAATTCATAGCAAGGAAGTTTGAGGATGGTCTCAGGCACGACATTCGTTCCTAGATGAACATATTCAGGTTGACTTCTATCACATCTTTCATCAACCAGGCGCTGATCATAGAGCACAACCTGAGGTATTCTTGAGTTGTGAGCTAGGGTGACTCGGCATCTGGAGTTAGAATTCCTCCTACTGAATGTAGGAAGAAACGTAGGGACTCTTCGTGTGGTGATTCAAGTATGCGAGACACATCTTCTGGTAGCCAGGTGGTATGAAACCTATGTGGGAAGAGAGAGCATATGAGGCCATAGTTCCAAAGAGAACCAGTGGAGTGCTGATCATGTGACAAGATGGGTGACCATCAGCGCTTCTGTCAGATCATCTCACAAGAACCTGGTGATAGGGGCTATTCTATGACTCCACATTTGGGACCAGTGCCGCCAGTTTATCACCAGTTTTGGAAATGGAGATCTTTCGGTAGTTCTGGGTGATTTAAAGGTCATGTCCATGGTGGTCAGTCACAAATCTTTCAGTGACAACATAGTGGATCAACTCAGAGCGGTTAGGCAGGGTCACCGGGCCGTGGAGCAGGATAAACCTTTTCAATGGTGCATACCCAACCAGAGAAGGATCCCGAAACTTCTACTATTCGAGGTATGATCCTAGTTGCTCATTTTTATCTTCATCTCCTTTCGATACAGGGGATTCCCATAGCATTATATCTGTTTCTGTCGTGGAGAGTCTTGGGCTCTGTATCATCTATTCTGATGATATCTTGATGTTAAAAACTTAGTTGGGGACTAGAACAACTAGTGTACTTTAGTTCAAGGTTTTCCCTCTATAGGTTGGTGGGTTTCACTTCTTATGGTATCTCTATGTTATAGAGATGACAGGCTATGATGACATTCATAGAATGGACTGTTTGGTTCCCTTCCAGGCAGTCTTCGACTGTTATCACCGCATGGTGAGTTTCATATCACAAGAGGGGGGATATTTTATTTATAAGGGTGAGTGGGTTGTCTAGAAGAGTAGAGCAGGTCCAGAGCATCATGTATTAGGAGGAGTTACAACCAAAATTGCTATTATGTATTTTTATGACAAGGGGACTTCACATTTATACTTTCCTCTAGTGGTGGATTGTTTTAGGGATGTCTTTCCAAAGGACATTTCACCTTTTCCTCTCAAGCAAGAGGTTGAATTTTCGATTGATCTTTTTCCTGGAGCAGCACCAGTGTTCATTCCTCCTTATAGGATGGCTACACATGAGTTGTAGGATCTCAAGAAGCAGTTGGAGGTGTTGCAGGCAAAGGGTTTCCCCCGACCCAGTACCTCTCCTTGGGGTTCGCATGTCCTTTTTGCGAAGAAGGACGATAGGCACCCTTTGGATTTTTGTGGATTATTGGAAGTTGAACCAGTTGAAGGTCAAGAACCGATATCCCTTGCCTAGGATATATGATCTCTTTGATCTTCTTCGAGGAGCCTAGGTGTTCTCAAATACTGAATTTTGGTCCGGTTACCATCATTTGCGTGTTAGACCATCTGATATACCACTCATAGCCTTCCAGAGTAGGTATGGTCAATACGAGTATATGGTTATGCTGTTCGGCCTCACAAATGCACCAGAAGTTTTAATGGAACTGTTGAACCAAGTGTTCCATCCATACATGGATTCCTTTGTGGTTGTTTTCATGGATGACATCTTGGTGTACTCTCACACTCAAAACAACCATGACAAACATCATGAGATCATTCTTAGTACACTGAGAGAGCATCAGTTATATGCTAAGATCTCATAATGCTACTTTTTGATGGATCAGATTCACTTCTTAGGTCATGACATCTCAGAGATGGGAGTATCAGTAGACCTGGAGAAAGTGAGAGTAGTAGTTTCCTAGGAGAAACCTAAGAATGGGTTTGAGGTGCATTGTTTTCTAGGGCTGGCTGGATACTATAGACACCTCATACAAGACTTTTCATTCTTAGTAGCACCACTGATGGTTCTTAAAAATATGGGTGTGAAGTTCATATGGTCAGATTCTTGTGAGTCAACCATTCAGGATCTGAAAGGGAGGTTGACTTCCATAGTGAAAATTGTATTACTAGATCCAAGAAATAGATACACTATTTATTGTGATGCCTCGGGTATTGGGAAATTATCTGTACTTATTCATGGAGATTAAGTCATTTCATTTGGGTCTCTTCAGTTTGAGGCCACATGAGAGGAATTACCCAGCAATTGATCTAGAGTTGGCTGCTGTTGTTCATGCCTTGTGTTGTTGGAGACATTGTCTTCTGGGAGAGCACATTGTGGTTTTTATTAACCACAAGAGTCTCATGTATATCTTCACTCAGTGTGATCATAATTTGAGACAGTGAAGGTGGTTTGAGTACATTCCGCCTTTTGAATTTGATCTTGCCTATATACCAGGGAAAGGAAACACTATGGCTAATGCGTTGAGCAAGTGGACTTAGATGCTGGAAGTTAAGGAGGCCAATAGTTGGTGGAAGCTTATGTCTATGTTCTCTGAGATGCATCTGGAGGTGCACAACAGACAGGGGTAGACTTTTCTATATTCTGTAGTTGTTACCTCTACTCTTTTTGATTGAGTTTGAGTGAGGCATCTATCAAATTCTGAAGGCATACTCCTATAGGAATGTGTGTTAGGAGAGGACCTTGTTCCTGTATGGACCATAGGCAAGGATGAGATCATGTGTTTCTAGGGGCGCGTATGGTTTCCATCAGGCATAAGTGAGGAGATGATGTGGGATTTTCATTGCTCAGTTTGGATAGTTCATCCTGGCATCCCCAAGATGTATCATCATATACACTGTCAGTATTGGTGGAAAAGATTGTAGAGGGGCGTTTCTAGTTACGTCATGAGGTGTTACGCTTTTCAGTAGGTGAAGGAAGAGCATCAATGACCAGCTTGGATTTTGAAGAAGTTACCCATTCCCTAGTGGAAGTGGAATGACGTCGTGATAGATTTTATGATAGGGTTGCTGAGGTCTTCTCGAGGGAACGACGCAGTTTGGGTTGTAATTGACAAACTCACAAAGGTTTCTCACTTCTTTCTGATCAAGGAGAACATAAGAGTTTATGTGATGAGATGGTTTTACATCCGTGAGATTGTACTTCTACATAGAGATCCACACTCCATTGTTTGGGATAGGGATTCTTGTTTTACTTCTCTGGTCTGTCATGGACTTTATAAGGCCATGGGTACATATGTACTTTTGAGTATAGTTTAACATCCCCTGAAAGATGCCTAGTCCGAGTGTACGATTTAGGTGCTTGAGGATATGCTCCGTGCATGCATTCTGGATTTTAGAGGATCTTGGGGGAAAAAGATACCTCTTGTAGAGTTTTCCTACAATAATTGTTTTTATGAAACTATTCAGATGGAACCTTATGAGGCTTTGTATGGTAGGCCATGCCGGTCACCCTTATAATGGATGGAGGTAGGAGAGGAATCTTTGTTGGGAGCTCGTCTTTTTCAGGAGACTACAGAGCCGATAGTGTTGATTCCGAAGCAGATGGTTACTGCAAAGTCTCGTCAGAAGTCTTATGCTGGTCAGCAGAGATGACCTCAGGAGTTCGAGTTCGGGGATTGGGTTTTCATACGTGTCACACTAATATTGGGGCACATGAGGATTAGGACACAGGGTATGCTTTTTCCGAGGTACGTCGGGCCGTTTGAGGTGTTCGAGAGAGTTGGTTCAGTTGCCTATCAGTTGCAGATACCAAAGAGGTAGCAGGATATGCATGACGTCTTCCACATTTCTCAGCTCCGATGTCACTTTTCAGACCCATCTCATGCTTTCCAACCTAAGGAAGTTGATTTAGAGGTGGATGCATCATTTGAGGAGAATATAATCCGAATTGTCGATCGTAGTATGAAGGTTCTCTATGTCCGGTCTGTCCCTATGGTAAGGGGGAAATGGCAGCACGAGCGAGTATAGGACGAGACAAGGGAGAGGGAGGATAATGTACGATTGGAGTGGTTGGGGTTGTTTGGGGTTTCTACATCTACGCTGCTCTAGAAAAATTCGGGGATGAATTTCATTAAGGGGGGAAGTTTGTAAGAACCCAGATCTTATTTTCAGGTACTTTTTTCATTTTTGGTCATTCTTGGAGAAAAGGGGAATTTCTAGAAATTATCCAATTACACACCATATACATTATGAGTACACACTGTGTACTTCCATGAAGCTGAAGGAATTGTACTGTCCATGTAGGGGACTCACACACTGTCATGTAATGGTGTTTGGAGGCCGCTTAAACCTGAGTACGGAAAGGGAGAGTACATGTCGTGTACTCAAAATGTACATACTATGTGTTTTGTTTTTTTCATTAAACGCACCGGGGTCACGTCTGATGGACATGACAACCTTATTCTAGGTCGTCTTCTTCTAAGAGAACCCGTACGACCATGAATTCTCTCCGAGATCCCAAGCCTCCATACGATCTCCGATTGGAACACCATTGATTGCGTTGGAATCGCATCAGTGAGTTCTCTCTTCTCTTCTAGTCTTGTTTCCCAATTTCTCTTCTATTCCATGTTATCATGGGTTGTTCATTTTATATATTTTCGTAGATCTAAAATATTCTAAGAGGATATAAACCTCATGGTTTAATTATATTTATCTCCAAACACCAAGGTTGGTGGTTTGTGACTTTCGGTAGAATGTGACGTAAGTGCTTCCCTAGAGAGCCTTTTATACAAATACAAAAATGTTAAGGGAATTGACGGTGAGTGGTTCCTCTGAAATTATGTACTTTAGCTGAACCATAGGGGTGAGACAGTTTGTGCTTCCTAGAGGTTTTCTTACTTCTCCTAGGAAGGACCAGAGGGGATAGGCTGTGAGTACTTCCCATAGGGTTACATGTTTGTGTTATCTGCTTTGATTAGTTGTTGCATGATTTTTGGATTGTGGATTGTTTACAATTGAGTACTTTCCTATTTACTGCTTTATGTACTTTTACCTACCATATATTCACTGAAAGTTTGGAACAAATCTTCGAGAAGATTCCAACTGGGATTTTGTCACACACCCTATTGGGTCATGCTTTTGGGCCTAAACAAATTATATTGTTGCAGTTATAGATAAGGCCAAGAGCCCTTATACTTCAAGTTCTTGATTACTATTGAGTTGGAGATCATGGGACCAAAAATGGCTTGTGATGCTGAGGAGTTTATCTGATTTCTTTTGCACTTTGTTTTAGCACTGTTGTATTCCAATATTGTGACTTTTTTTGCTGTTTTCCCAGACATATATCTATCATTCATCATTTATATATATCTGCTCCAGTTGTTTCCTTTAACAGTCTTCCAATATTACAGTTGTTTGGTATTTACTGCTTCCTATATTTTATAATGGTTTATCTTCCTCTGTGTTACTCTGAATATGAGTGAATAGTTTCCCCGCTATCACACCCAAGGCCCTTTCTACTATTCAGCAGCCTCAGACATTTGGGGAAAGCGCTTGTGGCCATGTGACCAACCGGGTACGGGGCACCGTTAGGTGGCATCGAAAACTAGGATGTTACCCAACCCTTACTGTGTCATGCATGAAAATTTACTACCTTGAGTGCAAGAAATCACTTTTGTTGAAAAACACCCCTTGTGGGAAACATAAATCCTAATATCAACTCAATTATTTCATGCAACATTCATAGATGGCTTGAAACTCCCTTTTCTTGAAATTCATATGGGATATAGAGCCTGGATTTTCTCTATGAGTTGAGCTTCTTCGAACTAGGGGGTCACCTCATATTTATAAGCATCACTGACTCCTACATGGAAGAGTCACAATGTCACACAATATTCTCTTCATGAACGTGAATCCCCACTTTCCTTCGCATTAGGAGAGAAGGTTTCTTCCATGGAACGTCATCTTCCGTCAAAATTTCCTATTCATTTGCATGCTTCATGACTTATCCATTATTCTTCATTCTGATCACGAAACATGAATTTAAAGAATGTTTCCAAACCACCTCAGTTCCTATGCGCAACATCCTTGTCAAAAAACTTGTTTCCCCATTATCAAATTTTCAGACCTAAAAATTTGGAAAACACTGGAAAAAAATACCAATATAGATCTGTTCTTTTTGTTACTCCACCATATCATCCATTATTTTTTCAACATTCACTGTCAACATAGGTTTTCAACAATATCTCTATAACATGAAACCTCACTATTTTAAACCCCTTTATCAACAATTTGAACTTCGTGGTCTGTATTGTTAATAAACAAAACATGGAGGCCCTCTATGTCAACAAACACAATCATGTGAAAAATTCTTCAATGATTCCTTGAAATATTTTTCCCAATATTTCATTTAATCTAGGTGTTGTGGGTTTTTTCTCCAATGAAACATAGTTTTATTTTAAAATAACAATATATTACAATGAATTTATAATAAAAAAGTTACTGAATTATCTTACAAATATTATTACATAATTATTATCATTAATTAAAAAACTAACTGATTGTTGAAGAGGACTGTGGTTTTTATAAGATAAGGAGGACAATACATTAACATGAAAAAAATATTAAAATTTATTATTTGAATCACCACAGTTAGATCCTATAACCCTTTGAGATTAAAAAATAAATAGGATATCCTAGGGAATAGATAAACAAAATAGATGAGCTCTCAATCCCAATAAGTGAAATAGAATTATAATGAATCATAACATATGAACCAAATGAAATAAAATTATAAAATTAAAGGAAGGGATCATGAATGATCACAAAAATGAAATAAATAAACAATAATTCATCAAAAGATCTTGGAATCAGAGGAATGTTGAAACATAATGATATAGAACATCATAGGAATAAGAAAAGGATCTCAGAAGAGACATCATAACATGGTGGATAGAGTCACATATTATATTTTGTTTACTTCTGAATCCCATACATATCCTCTCATGGGATATAATCTTTATCTAATGAATTGATGTTATATATTGTTTCACCCATCATAAAATGAACTTTCATATGTTTAAAACATATGGGAATCAAGCAAAACAAAAATTAATAATAAATACCCATGTATGGTAATAGGTTACATATTATTTCACCAAGAATATTCAAAGGATATTGAATTATTTTTCGGAAGAGAATATACAATTTAAAATTTTGGAATCAATATTTGAATAAATAATCATAGGTGTCAAATATAGATATCATTTGATGAATCATTCCTAATGATAGCTATGCATTTTTATATATATATTGTAGAGATTTGACTATTCATACACAGGTATTACATCTTTGTGAATGAATATTCATTACATTACATAATGATCGATGCCAGAATCATGTATGCCTATTATCTTTTGGAAATCAAATATATATAACTCACTCATATGTGAACTAAATTATCTCCCATTAATTCATACATAAATATCAACTTTCATAGTCATATCATACTTAATAGAATTCTTCATAACAATGGGAATAAATTGATATGAAAAGTTGAGCTTAGATGATTTTTAGGTGTAAAAAAGGGAGATATCAATTATAACATTAATATAATAGAAGCATAAATTTATGAGAACATGGGAATAAAATTATTACCCTATAACTAACTTGTGGTAGATATTTGTCTGGATTCATGGAAAAAATCATTATAGTTCATAAGGCTTGAATCTTAATGGAATCAAAAAACATGATATGTAAGAGAATAACATGGTTATAAGAAAACATATTCTCATATACATATAAGAATATAAAAAAATTCCATTTAAAAATAAGGATCATATAAAATACGGTCATAATGGATGGGTTCACTCCACATTACTTCCCTACAATTATGGGACACTCTTGAGATTATCATAGTGGACAAAGTCTATTACTAAACTGTGTTCTCTCTCCATTTATATCATATTTTTCTCTAGAGATATATTTCATTACCCAATGAATATAAGGGTTATATAAATATAGCCCCACCCATAACATAATTAAAATTATATAGTTTTGTTTCAAAATATCATAAGAAATTGTCATAATATAACCCAAAAAAAATAAGTAGGTTTCAAAAATATTTCATAATGGAATAAATCATGTAAATGAAATAGGATTCGTAAATATTTTATCAATTCATCATTACATAACCCATAAAAAATTAGCATGTTTCATAATAATATTAACATCATAATAATAAACAATACGTGGATATTATTGTCATGACCAGTACCCAGGGCCCATGTCTTGACTACACCAAACCCACCTCTCAAAGGCCAGGGGCTAGCGACTAGTGCTGAATGCATCAACATACAAGTGGGAGGCATTTTGATAAGTAAATGTATGGACACACATGTCCAATAACATTACAAAAACTAAAAGGGAGAAAAATTATACCAAAACTTTTTCTTAGAACAATTACAATTGAAAACAAGGTGCCAGAAATCAAACTGGAAAAAAGAACTAAAAACAAAAAAGTAAAAAGGAACTTGGGTAGCCATACATTGAAACCCCCACATATTTGTAAGAGTAATGTAGAAATTGTAATCTAAATTAGTACGTCATGTCTTTAGGATCCTACTAGTTCGTTCTTGTTAGTAGGCCATGACGTCCTCCGTCAAAGTGTCGATTGTCTGCACCAGAAACAACACGTGCGGGAAAATCCCATTCATGGATGAGTAACAAAATACTCATTAGGGGACATAGAAACACAATGGAAAGACCCCAATGCATTCCTCAAAGAAAATCACGACGTACAAGCATGAATAAAGATCACGAATCACAATCACATAACTCAAGAAAGAGTCAGAAGACAAATCACTCAAGGTATACATATAGGGTAGTGATATAAGAATCATCAGTCACATCATTGAACACCTCATATTCTAGAGAACTCCTCCACTATGAGTATAGTGGCCATGCCAGGCCAAGAAAAAGAAACTTCCCACTATCCTTGGACTACTGATGTACACCTCCCCATCATGCCATATGTGTCTGCTAAGTCACACAGTCTCGCTCACACCATGGGCCTGAAAAGTCACACAGAGGTTCTTCCCACCTTATCCAAATGAGGTACTCTACCCCATAGTGTACCATGTGTCTTTTGAATCACATATTCACTCTCCCACCAAGGGCCTGCAATGTCACACATAGGTGCTTCCCACATGCCCATAGTCAAGTCACACAGAGTTGGTTGTTAACATTCTTCAGGTCTCATCCATCTATAGGGTTCCACACTTAGAGTGTATGGGATAACCACTCCGCAAGACAGAACTCCCATATAAACAACCATTAATGTCTCTTTAGATCATACCAAAAGATCCTCCCAATAGAGAGGGTCCCAATGTCACAGAAAACTTGTCAAATGGAAGCCTGATTTTCATGTTATTAGCATTTTGGTAATTAGGGTCCACTTGTGTCTGGGCCTAGTCTGACCCGATCAGACATACCCAGACTGGTGGTCCCATAATCCACGGGTTGATTTAACTACTCCGACCCGGAAAGTATTGGGTTAGGGTTGGTCTGTTCTGGTCCGGACTATGGGCCATGCCCAATGGGCCTCGTTGGACCCGTCCAAGTTTGGCCGAGGGTCCAGCCCGCCGGGTCGCCCGGTGACACAATCTCATCCGGCCCAACCTGTAGGGTGCGGGTTTGTGCCACTGGGTGAGGGACCAACCTGGACCACTAGGCATAATATTGGACCAAAACACTTTCTGGGTGAATGAACAACCATTTGATGCTCAACTACACATGCAGCCGGTGGTGTGCACATGGGATGTAGAAACCACCGCTCCCTCCCATCCTCTTTCTGAACACAGTCCATAATGAGTGGGAAGTTCCTCTTATACAGTTCTTGCATGGAACTGTGCCAACACCTGTCGCAACTAATGAGTTTCCACCACCCCTCCACCATAGTCGATCAACTACTGCTCTCCTGGACGAGTGACCGCAGCTCGCCAGTTTTCTTGGGTGGCCCTAACATAGGCCACCGCCTCCAAGAGATTCTAATAGGTGATGCTCCTCCACACAACTATGGAAATCTAGCCCTGACGTCCTAATTTCATCGCACACTGATGGAGGTTCTTCATCCCTCTGCTATATTCTACCACCATTGTTGCCGCTGCAGGACACCATAGTTTTTCCTATGGTCTGTTTCATGATCCTCCTACACCTACGAGCTCCAGAGGTTGTCATCATCACCACGATTGTATCAGATGTTCCTTTCTTCCATTTTAGACAATCCATTCAAAATGATCACACATGAAAAGGGTTTGGGCCTTGTCTGTGTCGACCCATGCCCTCCATATTAGCAGTTTTGAATCTAGTGGGGGTGGGGGTAGGGTGGGGGTGGGAAAGATGTTCATTCCATGATAATTCAATCCCTTATTAAACCCCAAAAAGGTACCATCCTGCAATAATGAGCGACCCACGGATTAACATATGCGTAGGTCGATCTGTATTCATCATTTAGAAATAAAGTATGGATAAGACTTAAAAATAAAACCCCTACCTCATTGACATTTGTTATTGTAGAGCTTCATCATTAAGGGTCTAAGAGGTCGATGAAATTCATCATTTTTTTAGGTACATTGAATTCAATGATGTCCCACTGGAATTCATTGTTCTTCATGAGGATGAAATAAATTAAATGTTCATTAGAGAACCCTCATAGTTTAATCCTCAATCCACTAATGCAACAAAATATTAAAAATAAAAAAAGTTTCAGTGTTTCTGTTACACTACAACATCACATCATTACACTGTTTCATTTAGGAAATAGGTTCGATGTTACGCATCATTAAATCACCATTAAATTTCTTGTTATGGATCCATTGAAGATATCCATTAATGAACATCATAGATTCCTCATCATACCACCGTATAGTTGCTGTTTCACTAGTCATTAGTTAGAAAATTACTAAAATAACATTTTATGTTATTTTATTATTTTTCTCGAAATTTCTGAAAATTAACATTTCCATTCATCCCATTCTAGGTGATGATAAATCCTTTCTTTCTGAATCCCAACATTGTGATTTCAACAATACCCTCATATTTTTTATCTGAGCTTTGGTTCAATGGTTTTAAAAACCCGATAGAAAGTTTACTAAACATAACATAAAAAAGTTTAAAATTATGTTCTTGGGTCAACGGGCTTCGGAATCATGTTCCTTTAGAGTGTTTAGTCTTGAAATAATTTGATATAATATAAATAAAATATTCACAAAAATTAATTGGCACCACATTCATCCCATAATAAGAATCTAATCCCTCGAAATCTGTAACAAAGGTTAATCAAACCAATTGTGGTACTATGCACGAATATGGGACTCCCACTCTCATATTCTCTCCTAGAGATTCTCATACTGCCACCAAATGTGCACAAGATGAATTTACCGGTCAAGCAGGACTAGCTCCTGTCGATCCCCTTTCTCTGCCGGGAACATTACAAACATTTCCCCATAGAAAATGTCCAACTCTACCCAGTCTATGATGTGTAATGGATATGACCGTATCTCCTCTATTAAAACATGTGGAAAACATAATTCACTTGTTTCCTTTATGGGTGATGAGATAGGTGGTTAACCGCCTCGGACGCTCTACTTAGGATCTGAAAAGTTCTAATGAACCTCGATGATAGCTTGCTGCCCTTGAAAAATCTATGCAATCCTTCTCTGGGTGAGATCCGAAGGAATAGATTGTTTCCCTCCTCAAACTCCAAGGTTCTATGCATCCTGTTAGTATACTATTTTCTTCCTATTATTTGAAATCCTCATATTCTCTTATTTGATCTGCACCATATCAATTCTAGTTTATACCATCTCTGGACCCATGAGAGATGACTCCCCGAGCTCTGTCAAGAATTGGGGTGATATGATAGTTCATCCATACAAGACCTCAAATAGTGACATGAAAATGTGGGTGTGATATCTATTGATGAATAAAAATTCCACCATTGACAGGTGGTCCTTCAAATTATAACCTAAATCCAGGACACAGTAATGAAGTATTTCCTCCATGGTCCTTATGGTTTGCTCCATCTCAACATCCCTTTGGGGATGAACGGTAGTTCTCAAGCACTCTAGTGTCCTGAACGCCTCTTTCAATCCCTTCCCCTACTGGGATGTAAATAATGCATCACAATTGAAGATGTTCTTTGAAGGAACCCCATTAAGCCACACTATATATTGGATGTAGAGGCACCCCAAGACCTCTACCGGTCCATGCTCACAGATGTGTATAAAGTGAGCCAACTTGGTGAGTCAGTCAATGGTCACCCATATAAAATTATGTCCTTTTTATGTATATGGGAACACCGTCATGATGTCCATTGATATATTGTTCCATTTCTAAATTGTTACCTCAAGTTGTTATGGAAATCCTACTAGAACCTGATGATCAGCCCTCACTGGCACACATGTGTGGCATCGTAATATAAACTCGGCCACTGCTTTCTTTATTCCTAGCCAGCTGTATAGACATTAAAGGTCCTGGTACATCTTCGGTTCTACAATATGTACTACCAAATGGGATTTATTGAACTCATAGACACATACTCTCTCAATTCCACTAGTACTATGGTTCATCCTCTGAAAAAGACGATGTTCTCCCCACCTATCAAAAATCCATTAGGAGAATTCTGTGTGGGTAACTAAGCATGTCGGCCTTGCATTCATCATCCACAATCTATGCCTCCCTGACATGCTATACAGGTGGGGAGGTAATAGTCATCGATTGAAGGTATGCTACTCCATCATCATCTATAAAGGATAACTACACAGTGGCTAGATTCTTTGTCGCCTCTCTCAGTAGTTGCAAATCGTTCCTCCTACTAAGCATGTCTACAATAAAATTCCCCATATTAAGAGTATAGACTATCTCAATGACATAGTACTTGAAGAACTCTAGACATCTTCGTTGTCTAAGGTTCATGTTCTCCTGCGAGAAGATATACTAGAGACTGTTGTGGTCGGAGTAAACTATAAACTACTCAACCATCATGTAGTGTCGCCACGTATTCAATGAAAATACCATTGATGCTAACTCTAGGTCATGAGTTGCATAGTTTTTCTCATGATGTCTCATCTTTCCTAAGTCTTAGGTGATCCACGCATGCTCCTACATCATGAAACAACCTAGAAGGGTCCCATATGCATCGCCAAAATCTATGTATTCAATTCCCTCCTCTAGTAGTCTCATGTTGGGGGAACTTATCAGACTCCACATATACTCATTAACACTCTAATCACATTTTTTCTCACATTAAGGTTTGTACCATCTTTTTCAAAGCAGATAAGGGTGCTGCCACATAGAAAAAAGTCATGCATGAACCTTCGATATTAACCAGCCAACCACAAGAAGCTTTGAACCTCAATTACTCTCCTGGGTAGCTCCCAATTAAGAATTTCCCCTATATTCTCTGGATCCACTGTAACTCTATCCTCTTAGAATATGTGTATCCGAAAGTGGTCCTCTTGTACCTAGAATTGGCACTTTGAGAGCATACGATAAATCTGGTTCTCTTGGTGTGTATCCCGGACTATCTACAGGTGTGTAGTCTCCTATGATACTAAGTACACCGAGATGTCTTAGATGAACACCATGACAAAAAAGTCACGGTATGGATCAAAAATCATATTCATGAAGCACATGGGCACTAATGGGGTGTTGAATATGCCAAAAGGCATCAACAAGAACTCATTGTGGCCATACCGACACCTGATGGCTATATTTGGTACCTCCTCATCGAGTACCTGATGATGGTGATAGCATGACCTAAGGTCTATCTTGGAGAACCATCTCACTCCATTCAGCTAATCAAAGTGTTCATCAGTTCTCATTAGTGGATACTTGTTCATCACGGTCACCTGGTTCAAGAACTAGAAGTCCACACACAACCTGAAACAACCATATTCCGTCATGGTAAAGAGGACAGGGGCATACTATAGTGAAACATTGGGCCTTACGAACCCCTTATCATGAAATTCCTACAATTGTGCCCTCAGCTCATGAACCACCATGGGAGTCATCTGATATGAGGGTGTGGATAACATTGTTGTCCTATGGTACATTTCGATGCAAAACTCTACCTCTATCCATGGAGTTAGTTCCATAACATCTTCAAGAAAGACATCCTCGTACTCATCCACCACTATAGGAATGTTTAGACTCCTCTCATCCACTACACTGAGGGTGATGCTATCAAATTAGTGAGTTATCGGTTGCACCATCCTCTGGGAAATTCTGTCTTGTGCTGCAAGACTATCCTTCTAACCGATGAATGAAAAAATGGTCCCATATTCATGGAAACAATGCATTTCATTCCTAAAAAAGTTGATCTAATCATGGACTATGTATAACTAGTCCATACGCAATATGACATCGTAAGGCATCGACCCTACTTCATTGAAATCCCATCGAAATATCTAGCCTCCTAGAGTATTCTCACACTACCAGTGCGAGTGTGTACCTGTTGAATACCTATTATAGGGGTATCTATCCATAAGGACCGAGCCTACGGATCTATCATAATCTCTGAGATTAAAAAAGATTTGTGGAAAGGAAAGAGTGACTAGAACCTATTTAAATATGAAATGTATATATGGTGGAGAAAAAATATATTGTACATCGGATCATCTCTGTAATGTCTTGGTCATAAGCCATTGAATCTTGAAGAAGACATCACCCCTATTCTCTATCTCCCTATGTTTAGGGTGGACCACCTGGGAGTGGTGGTGGTAGTACCTCAAACCGTCACCAAATGCCTATTGCTAGAACTGGTCTTCTGCCATTCTCACCACCCTATGAACCTCCTTGCTCCAACCTCTACCGATATCTTGGTGGTACGTTGACTATCATCTGGTCATATTCATAGTGGGTCATAGAGTTACGTGACATGTGTCCCTACCCACTGCATGCCAAGCAAAAACTATCTCTCGATTAACTCCCTCTAGTCTATGAGGCTTGCATAGTTGATCTTGAGCCATGAGGTCTTTCCCTGAAACACTTGACCTGCATGGGCCCTTATTTCAGATATCTGATACCTATATAAGATTCTTCCACTTGGGGTTATTTGTATCTCTATCTGTTACTTCTTGGTCTGCCAAAAATCACTCCAAAATAAAGGCTTTCTTGAGTACTCTATCATGAGTGGGGATGCTGAGACACACCTTCAATTCCCATATATCTCTTCTGAGTACCTTCTCAAAGGTCCCTTCCTTGAAGAAAGGGTCTTTCACCATGTATTTGGATTAGTGTGACCGGTCTATTAAACTTGTAGATTACTCAGCTACTGATAGACTACCTTATTTACATGAAGAAGCTCTGGGTTGCTCATAGAGTGCCTGGATGTGGGAAAAATATATGGGAAATGCTGCTCGAAGTTAGCACCAAAGACTGTAGCCTTATCATGAGTTTGAATCATCAGACTCCACCATCTCCGTGTCGATCCCCGAAAAAGGCTTGCAACGATGATCACCATCTGGTCTACCAGTGTCCTCACTAAGTGAAAGACCTACATCATTACATCTAGCTAGTCCTCAGAACCTGAGAATCTATCTCTCTGATGAAATGCAGAGGTCACTATCTCTGGAAATTGATTAGGGAATTTTGCATGCTCTCTTCCACAACCGGTACCAATGGTAGTAACTTCTGATCAATGGGTGGTGGAAACTTTGGTGCACCACCTGATGTGTCCATCTCAAGCATTGATCCTTGAATTGATGACTCGTCTCTAGGTGGGATGTTCATATGATAATGTATCGGGATCCTAGCTGGTCGTCCACATGGAGGCATCATGAGATTGATCATGATGTACCTCAGTCGGAATGTTATACTTGGAAATATGACTTTTAATCGAAAAGAACATAAAGAGACACCTATGAAAACAATGTTTTTGTATTTAGAGAAAAAAATCATTATTCAAGGTCATGGAATATGTATAAGTCATCCACCACACCGACACTAGACACCCCAAATCTAAAAGTCAGACTTGAAAAAACAGAACAATGTTTCCAAAAAAAACATACTCCTGCTCTTGGAGGTGGAACTGAATACCCTTTGATATCACTTTTTCATGACTCATCCCCTGGGTCCCATGCCATGACTACCCAAATCCCACCCCTAAAGGCCTGGGGGTGGCGACTAGCGCTGAAGGTGGCAACCATAAAATGGGAAGCAATTTCCTATGTATGTGTGTGCACACAAATTCCTAACCACATCCCACAAACTAAAAGGAAAATACAAGCATATTGAAACAAGTGCTAAGTATATGTACAACTAAAACCATGTGGGAAAGAAAACAAACTCAATAAAAAGAAAAGAAAATTGCAAGGTACAAAGGACCTCGGGTAGACGTCCACTAAAAACCCTACCTGATGGTAAGAATAGTGTAGTTTCTGGAAGCTGAAGTAGTATGTCATGTCCTCCAGATTCTACTAGACCTCACATGGTCCAAGGCCCCCATGTCCTTCATCGAAGCTTCAATAATCTACACCAGACACAACACATGCGGGCGAAGCCCAGGCAGAGGTGAGTAACAAAATTCCCATACGAGGACACAAAAACACAAAGTAAAGACCACAAATGAATCTTGAAAGCATAGTCTGAAGCACATTCAAAGAGAAAGTGAATGAATCATAAGAACAAATCTCAATCAAAAATCACAAGATAGCTCACACGAGGTATACATCTCGGGAAGTGAAAGAAGAATAATCGTTCATATCATAGAACAGCTAGTCTAGTGGAGAAATCCTCTACTATGAGTAATGTGGGCCTGATGGGTCCCCCTGAAGCCGCATCACACAAACCTTGTACAGCTGAGGTACACCTTGCCATCGCTTACCAGGGGTCTACCGAGTCAAACCGTCTCCCTCCCACTATGGGCCTGTAAATACAAACATAGGTGCTTCACACCATGGCCAACAGAGGTACTCTTTCCCATCGCGTACTATTGGTATGCTAAGTCACATAGCCTCACTCCCATAGTGGGCCTACAGAATCACATGGAGGTTCTTTCCCACTGGTCTATTGTTGAGTCACATTGAGTCATTTTCTAGCAGTCTTCAGGACCCAACCAACCACTCGGTTCTGTATGTATTCCACTTGGGAGAACGGAACCACAATTCATTTGTAATATATCATCTTTTTTATAGTGTATATAGATCATAACAAAATATCTCCCACATAGAGGGGGTACTAAAACCACAAACATCTCGTCAATAAGACACTCGGTTTCCATATTGATAGCATTTTAGTAATTCGGGTCTGGTTGTGCCTGATCCCGGACTGACCCGGTCTGACTGACTGGACCAACCTGGCCCTAGGGTCCCACAAACCCTTTTTTGATTCAGCTTACTGAACTAACTTAGTTTGGGTCAGGGTCTGTCCAATATGGTTTGGCTAGGGGTACATGCCCAATAGGCCTCACTGGAGCAGGCCCAGTTTGGCAGAGGGTCTAGCCCACCAAGTTACCCTGTGACTTGGTCACATCTAGATCGTACTGAAGGGTGCAGTTCTAGCATTTTTTGTGGGTTCAAACCACTGGCCTTTTGTCTGGACCACCGGCGTAGGACCGGCCTGGCCCTCCAACTAAAGCTTGGCCACATGTGCAGCTGGTGGTGTGCGCCCAAGATATGGAATCCACCGCCACATCCCCTCATCTATATGAACATGGACCACAAGAAGTGGGTCACGACCCATACACAGATCCCTCCTAGCGCTGCATCTTTCACAATCCACAATAGATGGGCATCGACCTCACCTCCACCACAGTCATGTGAACGCGGCTCGTGAGGTCGGATGTGCGGCTTGGACGGAGGCCACTGCCTCCACTTGGTGCCAGTCGACGCCTATACCCCATTCCGCCATGGCCAACTAGTTGTATTCTCTTGAAATTGTGCTGCACTGATGAGCAATCCACCTGCCTCTTTCGGTGGTTCCTTCTGGGGGCAACCAGAGTTGATCTGGTGGCCTATTTCTCAATCCGCCTATACCTAGGGGTATGTAGGGTGTCACCCTCACCATGATGATATCAGGTGAACCTTTCCATCATCATGGGAAATCTACTCACAATGAGAGCATAGGTGGAGTTTCTCATGCCTCATTTATGACAGGCCACACCCACTACATTATATTTATTAAAACCGGGGTGTTTGGGGAAGATGTCCAATCCATGATAATCCAATTTTATGTGGAACCCCAAAAGGGTATCCTCCTGTAAGAATGAGCAGACCGCAGATCAACGTATTCATGATTTGGTCTGTGTTCGTCATTTAGAAATAGATGACAAAGATTATTTCAAAATAAAATCCATACCTTGTTGATGTTTGTTTCCGTAGTGCTTCATCCAAAAGGGTCCATGAGGTTGATGGTTTTCGTTATTCATTGGGGTACATCGATGTTCATGATGTCCCACTACTGTTCGTAGTTATTTGGTGGGTTGTAAATCCATCAAAATTTTCTCAAATAATCCTCACAGTTTATCCTCATTCTAGCAATGTGTTAAACTATTAAAAAGAAAACATGTTGCAGTGTTTCTGTTATGATACGACGATGCGTTGTTACATTGTTTCAGTTATGAAATAGTGTCACTATTATGATTCATTAATGTTTCATTAAACTTATTGATAAAGATCTATAAATTAGATCCATTAATGTACATGTTGATGCCTCGTTGTTGTACCATAGCATCATCATTTCTCCACACGTCCATGAGAAAAGAAATAAAACAACTTTTTAATTAATTTTATTATTTTTCTTGTAAAGTATGATAATTATCATTTCTGTTAGGCCCTTGTAAGCCAAAGATATGTCATCTCTATGAGAATCCTAGTGTTTTGAGTTCATTAGTTCCACTGAATATTCAATCATATCAACATTTCAAATTTTATAAAAACATTCTCGCATGTTTTCTAAACGTACCATAAAAAAGTTTATAATTCAATTTTTGGCTCACTAGGCCTCGAAATCACGTGTCGTCAGAGCATGTACCATTTTAGTAATTCAATATAATTAAAAAAATACATGGTAATTATGAGAAAATAACATAATAATGATGGAATCATTATATCATATTCTTGGTAAATATTAGTTACCATCAAAGTATTCCATTTTTAAGGGATATTCCTTTTAATGATAAATCCGAACAATTAATGTGGAAAATATTCTTCTCACATTAAATTTACTTATATGATATATAAATATCTATACAATATTTAGGTAAATTTTTTAAATTTAAAATAACCTTTGACATAATAAATGGAATCTTCATATAAATGGTTGGTAATAACCTCATGAAATCATTTTCATACTGTTTATGATAAATGAAAACGATCCATTCATATATATTTTTTAAAATAAAAAAAGTAAATCATTCATTAATGATAAGAAGACTCATTTTAAAACATTTAATAAAAATCCCTAGTGATAATGGCTTTAAAAAATCACTAGATAAAATAAAATGTATTCTATAAAACATTCTTATAAAGCAATGACATTGAGGAGAAATGATAGAATAGATATATAATGTATGTTTTCTATTGATTTTTTTTCTATGGTGTAATTTAAGTGATTAAAAAAGAATGAAACCCATTTAATTTCAATAAATAAAAACAATAGAAGATAATTAAGTGGATACATTATACATAGACCATAACATTTCATCATCAGATCATAAAAAAGAACAATCTCAAAAAGTAATGAGATTGTTACAAAAAACTTGTACCCCTCTAGTAACTTTTAGAATCCTAAAACCTTTGAAATTGTGGCATCAAATGAAATATTGGATCTTTTATAAATATTTTATTAGTGATATAACATGTAAAATTGGAATTATATGCACCACCCAAAAGAAATTTGCATTGAATATGGCTTATGTCTCTCCAAAATAAAATGGAGTCTTGAAATCCCATATCTCTTTTAAGTCTTCCTTCATACATGTTCGAAAATCTATTATAATATATATATATATATATATATATATATTGTAAACATATTATATAGAACTAGTCATTAATATCACACCATATATTATTTACATAATAACATTTAACACTCATTCATAAACAATTTATTATTAAAATCACTATTCTTGATGAGGACTACTTCAATTTTCATGTATGTTTCAGTTCATCAGTTTTTTCCTTTGTAGTTTGATCCTACTTCCATATATTCATGATGTTAATAAGGATATAAATTTTATATATATTCAATATATATATATTCATATATAAAATTTAATATAGAAAAATGGATTACACCCATCATAGATATGGTTTGTCATATGTTCGCATAAACGATGTATTCACTTTTTGAAAGATGTATAAAATAATGGTAAATAAGAACTCCATTTTATAAAACAATTATTATTTTATATAATTCATATATATTCATTAAATCCATTATAATTACAATTCTTTTAAATCATAAATGAAAACAGAATCAAATCGCTTCCTGGTGGTGCTAGTCAACATGTATGCACGAGCAATGTTATCTTCTCTCAATTGGATTCAAATGTAACAAGGTAGATATGATAATATAATTCAAGAATAATTATTATGTAATTAATATCATATATAGACACTAAATTTAAAAATAATATCTATATATAATAATGATTATTGAAAATGAAATATATCTCTATGTGGTGATGGTACGTCGTACATACAAACAAGAGACTCATTCACTTCCAATTAAATTCGAAATATGGTGTATAATAGTGTTTTAATAATCATAATAACATTTCAATAAAATTTTGATCTTTAGCTTAATATTTTTGTGTTAAATATTTTATTATTGGATTTTTTAGAAGATGAAATGAATTTAATGAGTTCGGGTAGAAGGATTACATCATATTAAGTATGCCTACATTAGATACTCAGTTAAGGGTCCTAGGGATGTATGTTTTATTGAGGAAATGAAACTAAATAAGGCTTATAAGTATTTTTAAAGGTAATTTGTGATGTTTTTTTTCATTATATATGGCTCAATGTTGTGTAATGAAAGAAAATTAAGGGTGTCCTATTATAATACGGGAAAATTCCACACATGGAATATCCTAAAAATTTTAAATATAATAATGTCATTCACAATACACATGATTAAAATTAAGAATAATTCATTGAAAAAATGTTTTGGTCAAAATGATACTATAAAATGATATTAAGATAGATTTTTTGGTAATTTTAAACATTACTTTTTTTATTAACCACTTTTATAAACGTTTTTTTCCTGAACCTCTGTAACAACTATTTTAATTATAATGGTTTATGAATGTTACTATAAAAGGAAAAGGGACTCATAAATAGACAATATATGACATTTTAAACATAATACAATTTACTAGGTTAAAGAAAATGTTTTTCTGAATTAAAAATAATTTATTAAATTATTTTTTATTATAAAATATTATTAATGTAAATTTTCAGACTTCTCAATTAATTTGACTATAATGGAACAAAGATAGAGATAGAAATGAAATATTATATTTTGAAACAAAAATAATATACCATATGTATCTATGAAATTATTTTAAAATAGTAAATCAATTAAATAATATTACTTATAATATTTCTAATATCATTTGTTTTTTATATTGATTTATTAAATATGGGAGGTTTTTTAACGGTTTAAGGTAATTATCCATTCACTATAAATATGAAATAAATGAACATAAAAAAATATTTAACATTCAAATAAACATTTATAACTAAAATTATCATCTTTTTATAGTTTTGTACTGATTTGGGGGATATTAATGTCCAGAATGTGGTATTCTATTTTTATTCTTCTCATAAATTTTTATAAATGTCATATTCAAAGAAATATGTATCCTAGTGGGATTATATTCAGGAATTTGATGGAAATGGAATAAAAACACTTACATAATAGGATAATATAATGGTTTAAATTAATTCTAAATCCTTGTCTCACCATTTTTGTAAGAACGTGGTTCTTATTTTTGAGGTATGGGATTATTCTTTTCACTTTTCCTTAAGCATTTTTTAAAAAATATAGAAAATTGGGAAAAATCCTAAATTTTGGGACTACATGGTTTGTACTTCTCCACATGAAATGTACTTTGGCCATGTGGTATGAGTACACAGGGTGTGTATCAATGTTGGCGACGAAGGGTGTAAAAACTGACTACACACTGTGTAATGGATATTTACACGTCGTGTTGTCAATCGGCAGACAAATAGTAAGGCGGTGGTAGTAGCCGCTAGCGGAGTAGTAGTACACGCCGTGTAATCAGAGATACACACAATTTACACATGTCGATGAATGAACTGTGCAGTGGTGCTGCTAGGGGAACAGTTAAATGAGAAATGTACATGTCCTGTAGTCAATAATACACGCCATGTTGTTTTTTTCACTTAAATGGTAAGTAGCCACCCCTGTTCATGGGATTGGCTTAGAACCATAGGAAGGATTCGAGAGAGGAGGCCGGAACTTCGAGAATCTCCAGATCTTGTGTCAGGAATCCATTTTCCCCTTTGAAAAACTTGTTGGAACCGCACGGGTATGCCCTCCACCCTCCTTAAGCTGTTCTTGCCAATTATTCCTCTAGGGGAAGTTATTTTAGTTTCAACGATGTTTTATTTCATGTCAGATCTACGTCATTCTTGGATGATTCGAGGATCGTCGTTCACGTATACCGTTTAGGGGCGTTTAAGGTACGTGGCTTAGTGATTTAATTAAAACTGTTGTGCATTTTTGTGTATAGTTGAGCAACGAACCCATTTCGGGGTGTCGTGCGGCTGAGGCTCTAGCTATATTAAATACCTCTAATTGCATATCTAATTAAATGTGATAATAAATTGTTGTGTGGGATCACTATTTGGATCCAGGAAAACCCCAGGGGTGCGTTTCTCTGTTTAGTAGTTTGTCCTGGATACCTGAGCGTATGCCATGTTTAATTTGCGCATTACTTTTTCCATGAGAGGAATTGCATGTTAATTGCTTGTTTATATGTTGGTCATGGCCCGGTTACTTGTTTAGCCTGATGGTAGTGTTTTACCTAGCTTGTGGGTTGTGCATCTTTTAGCCTAAGGGAAACTTCTTCCGTGACTGTGGGCAATAGACACTATGCCTTAGGGAGACACTTCGTACACCTAAGGGCAATACCTATTATGCCTATGGGAAATTACATGCGGTTATGTTTCTGATTACCTGAGTGTAAGGGTTTGCGTTTCTGAGGACACTGACTATTTATGTAGAAATTCACTGTAGTTGTTTCCTTATGTTGAATGATTAAACGAATACTAAATTAGAAATATAACTAGTAAAGTTAGTTACTTTTGAGTACTTCTTAGTTTATTGCTTTTAATTTCACACACTACTATTGCATGTTTACACACAGTTGAGCACGGTCCTTTAGTGGGTGCCTTCTGGGATTTATTTCCCACACCATGTTTGGGTCATGTATTCAGCCCATACAGACTATGTTGCTGCAAGTATGGATAAGGAAAAGAGTCCCTATACAGGTACTTGATTGTTGCTGAGGAGTATGAGATCATGGGACCGAGCATAGGATCGCAATGCCGATGGCTGTTCTGTTTTTCATTTCTATACTTGTACATCAATTGTATTGTATTGTAGCGCAACATGTTTTGGTTGTTTTTATTGAATAGTGACATGCTGCATATTCATATATATATATGACTGTTGGTTTCCTTTTGCATCAGTTATGTATATTTTACTTCTTTTCCTGTTGTTATATGTTTTGTTCTTGTGTTCCGCTATGCTACACTTTGAAAAACGAGGGAATAGTTTCCCCGCTATTAGACCTGGGCCCTCACTACTAGTCGGAAGCATATGGCGTTTGGGGAAATGCGCTTAAGGTCATGTGACCAACCTAGTTCGGGGCACCCGTTGAGTGGAACCCAGGCCCAGGACATTAGAAAGTGTTATCAAAAGAGTTATTTTCTTTGACATACTATTTGGAGACTTAGTCAGGGATAAGATGTAAAAGTTAGTTGGTAATAAGTTGTGCCCGAGAGTAGCTAACCCATGTACATGGAAAAGCCAGTCTACCTCGGTAATTGCAATGTTTCAGATTTTCAAAAAAATTACATTTGACTTGATTCAACTGTTGGGTGACACACTTGTGATTGTGTTGTTTATATTTTATCCATGGGTTCTATTTAGGTGAAACCCGATGATATGAGGGTATTCCATCTCATGAATAATTTAGGCACATACTAGAAATCACAAGCCATGTATAGTTCCTTACGATGTAGGTGCATTAGAAATTTCATGTTGTTGTGATAGTCGTTGTGATAGAAAAGCATGATGTTGTGAGAGATTCTTTGATAAATACCTACTGTGTGATAGGGTATTTTTGTGTGATATTGTTGATAGAATGGATTCCAAACATTGGTATTTGGGGAGTATGGTCGCTCATTGACCGTAATTTAGTGGATCTTTGACTGTTTTTCTTGTTATTACACATATTTAAATTCAAACATTGAGTTGTGGGGATTATGGGCCCTCACGAGTCTGAATTTTGCACTTAGGTGTTGTTTTTCGGTATTTACCGGGTTCTGGAGTAGTATCTATGCCTTACCGTCCGGAAATCCCAGGATACACACCGTGTAGTTCCTCGGACACAGGCCGTGTGTTCTTCTTTTCAGGAAGAAAAGAAAACATATTAAGTACACTTCATGTACCTTAATTACACACCGTGTAGTCTCTTCATGTGTCCTTGACCATGTGGGAAGGGACACGGGGAAGGGAAAAGCTTGGGGAGAGCATGTCGTGTACCTGACGTACATTCCATATAGTGTTGACTTGGAGTCCGGCCGTGTAACTAACAACATGGGTCGGGGGAATATTTTTGTACACGCCGTTTCAATGGTGAACACGCCAGGTAGTCTAACCAGGGTACACAGCCGTGTAATTAACAAACACGGGTTTGTGTTACCTCTTCTTGAACATGTCGTGTACCTAAGGGACAAGGGGTGTAGTCCTAACCGGTGAGAGTCTGTGTGGACTTAGCCATGTGGCTCGGGAAATGGGGTGGTGTACATGCCATAGGCGTGTGTCACATGTCGTGTGGTTTTTGCCGAGTAGAAGGCCGTATCATAAATGACACGGGAAGTTGTAAAATTACACCATACACGTCGTGTAGATTATATACACACTGTGTAGTTTTGTTCAATGGGAGTCATGTGGCATTTACATGTAGAAGGACCTGGGCGGGGGAAGAGAAGTCACGTACACGCCGTCTAGTCAGTATACATGCCGTGTAGTCTTATTGTATCATGTTCCCCGTTTGGTCCTTTCATTTCAGTCTATGATGATCTTGATCTAAGGTGTGCATTTGACCTTTTAGAGTCATGACGCCAAGACGACCACGCGTTGTTCTCCAGGAGAGCGACAACGATTACACTCCAGAGATGGTGGGCCATGGGCTACTAGTGGATCCTCCAGTAGAGCCATATGTAGCACCAGCCGTTATACCGGACACAGGCATGGATCCATAGTTCCATGAAGGATTTATACGGCTCATGCAGACCTTTCAGGGAGCACCGTCGGCTGCCACATCTATGGCTGAGCTGACTCGTATATTCCAGCGGCAACATCTGCCTATGTTTTCAAGGGATGGCAGACCACAGGTTGCAGGGTCCTGGCTGGGGTCTATGCAGACTATCTTCAAGAATCCTAAGATGCCTCTAGGGATGAGTGTCAAGATCGGGACTTATATGCTGCGTTATTCTACCAAGAGGTGCCGGGTTTTACCACTCAGTCAGAGCATCACCGAGACATGGAGTGAGAATATTTTATGTCTATCTTCTATGACTTCTTCTTTACAGAGACGGTGAGGGAAGATAGATCTCAAGAGTTCATGAATCTGCATTAGGGATCTCTATCGGTGATGGATTATTCTGCTCATTTCTCCGAGCTTCAGCATTTTGCAGTCGTTCTGGTGGGTGATGAGACATTGAGAGCCAAGCACTTTGAGGATGGTCTCTGATATTACATTGGATAACTGGTGAATGTTTTCAGGTTGCCTTCAATACATGCTATTGTGAACCAGGCGCTGATTACATAGAGGAACCTATGAGAAGATAATGGTGCAGGCCATGGCGGTTCGACACCAGTTTCTGGAACTATTTCTACCAGTAAGAGGAAGCGACATATAACTTTCTCTCATGGTGGCAGTACCAGCCAGGCAGTTTCTTCAGGTGGTCAAGTTAGGTGGTAACCGTGTGGAAAAGAGGGGCAGAATAGGCCTCAGTGCCCGCGTGACCCAGTAGAATGCCGAGCTTGCAGCAAGACAGGTTATCTGAAGTGCTTTTGCAGGGCATTTCTACCATTGGCTAGTGAGAGTGGTTTTTTACAGACTCTATGTGCGGGAGAAGGACCCACAACTTCATACCAGTCGGGAAACTGGTATACATCAGGGCATGCAGGCATGGATGGTGGTTGTGGCTATGGTATCCATACACCAGGATCTCAGAGGCAGCAAGGCGACGTAGCTCAGGGTATCCAGGCTGTGTCACAGGGCAATGGAACTGGACATGCATATGCAGTGCAACAAACCCAACATGTGTAGGATCACAGACCTTCTACTATCAGAGGTACTATTCTAGTAGCTTCTATTTTTTATTCAGTACTTTTTGATTTGTGCGCTACACATAGTTTCATATCTGTACCCATTGTGGAGATCCTTGGGCTCTCTGTTTTTTTCCCTTATATTGTTATGACTGTATACAGTCTGTTGGGAACAAGAACTGTTGGTGTGCGTCAGTGCAAGGAGTTCCCCATTGAAGTTGATGGGTGTCACTTTCTTTGGGACATCTATGTCGTATAGATGACTATCTCTGATGTCATCCTCGGGATGGACTAGTTGGATACCTTTCAAGCCTTTGTAGATTTCTATCATCGCATGGTGAGATTCACGTCACCAGCGGGTAGAAAGTTTCTATAAAAAGGTGAATGGGATGTTCAGGTGAGTCGAGCTGGACCAGAGCATTATGGGCGGGGTGGAGTCACAACCCAGATTGCGAGTTTATATCTGGATGATCTGGGGGCTTGTCAGATGGTTTTCCATCCAGTGGTTGATCATTTCAGGGATGTATTACCAAATGCATTTTTGGGTCTACCTCCAGAGGGTGAGGTGTATTTCTCTATTGAGCTAGTACTAGGAGAAACACCAATATCCATTCCTCATTATACGATGGATACACCTATGTTACAGGAGCTCAAGAGGTATTTAGAGGAGTTACAGGAGAAGGGTTTCATCCAACCCGGTACTTCTCCTTGGGGTTCGCCAGTCCTTTTTTCAAAAAAGGCAGATAGTACCCTCAGACTCTACGTGGATTATCGGAAGCTGAACCAGTTGAAAATTAAGAGCTGATATCCCTTGCCGAGGATTGATGATATTATTGTTCAATATTATGGAGCACGAGTGTTCTCAAATATTGACCTGAGATCATGATATCATCAACTATGCATGAGACCCTTGGATATCCGACTTTCAACTTTTCAGACCAGATATGGTCTATTTGAGTACTTTTTTATGCCGTTCAGACTCACAAACGTGCTGGCAGTTTTCACGGTTATGATGAATAATGTGTTCCATCCTTATCTATATTCTTTCATGGTAGTATTCGTGGATGATATCTTGGTGTACTCTTACACTCGACATGACCATGCCACCCATCTTGATATCGTATTGAGTACATTGAGAGAGAAGAAGCTATATGATAAACTCTCAATGTTCCACTTTTGGATAAACCATATTTACTTCTTGGGTCATATCATATCAGAGTCAGGAGTTTCCGTGGAACCAGAGAAGGTGAGAGTAGTAGTTTCTTGGGAGCATCCTAAGAACGTGTTTGAGATACAGAGTTTATTAGGGTTGGATGGTTACTACAGATTCTTCATCTAGGACTTCTCCCGCTTAGCAGCGCCATTGATGGGTTTGACTAAGAAGGGTGTGAAGTTCTTTTGGTCGGAAGCATGTGAGATAGCCTTTCAGGACCTGAAAGGATGGTTGACATCAGCACCAGTCCTGATACTCCCAGAGCAAGGGAAGAGTTATACAGTTTACTGTGGTGCATCAGGTATTGGGATGGGAGTAGTGTTGATGCTTTTTGATCGAGTTGTTGCGTACGGTTCTCGGCAGTTGAGGCCACTTGAGAGGAATTACCCGACATATGACCTTGAGTTGGCTGCAGTTGTTCATGCGTTACACTGTTGGAGACATTATCTCTTGGGATAACATTTCATAGTTTTCACCGACCAAAAAAGTCTAAAGTATAACTTTACTCAGTGTGACTTGAATCTGAGGCTGCGAAGGTGGGTTGAATACCTTCAGTCCTTCGACATTGAGATTGTATATACACCATGTAAAATTAATGCAGTAGCTAATGCACTGAGCAGGAAGACTCAGGTATAGGCGGTGCAGGAGGCCAGTATTGAGTGGCAGCTCATGGCTTTGTTCTCTGAGATACATCTGGAGGGGCACGATAGTCAGGGGAAGACCTATCGTTCATCTTTAGCTCTGAATTCTACCCTCTTGGATAGAGTGAGGGTGAGATAGCTATCTGATTCGGATGTCCTAGTTCAACAGGAGTCTGTGGCAAGTGAGGACCCTCCTCCTAGGTGGACGATAGGCGATGGTGAGGTGTTTTGTTTCCATGGATGAGTATGGGTTCCAGGGGATATATGTGAGGATATAATGCGGGAGTTTCATTATTTAGCTTGGGCTGTTCATCCCGGAGGTAACAAGATGTACCGTGACTTGAGATGTCAGTACTGGTGGCCGGGTATAAAGAGAGAAGTAACTGGTTTTGTTATGAGATGTTCCACCTGTTAGGAGGTGAAGGCATATCATCAGAGGCCAGCCAAATTGTTGCAGCAGTTACCCATTCCAGAGTTGAAATGGGAGGATGTTGCGATGGACTTCTTGACAGGGTTTCTGAGGTCACCTCGAGAAAATGAAGTCATGTGGGTCATTATGGATAGACTCCCGAAGGTAGCTCATTTTTTGATGATCAAGGAGACATCTAGTGTTGACGAGATCGAAAGGATGTATATATGAGAGTTCATACATCATTATGGGTTCCCTCATTCTATTTATTCAGATAGGGATTCCCATTTTATGTCTTGTTTCAGACAGATTTTTCATAGGGCATTGGGTACAGAGGTGCTTCTGATCACAACTTACCACCCTCATACCGATGGCCAATTAGATTGTATGATACAGGTGCTTGAGAACATACTGCGTGCATGCATCCTAGACATTGGGGGATCATGGGAGAATCACATACCCCTGGTCGAGTTTTTCTATAATAATATTTTTTAGGAAACAATCATGATGGAACCTACGAGGATTTATACAGTAGGTCATGCCGATCACCCTAGTGCTGGTTAGAGGCAGGTGAGGTAGCTTTACTAGGACCACGTCTCGTGCAGGATACTTTTGAGAAGGTCCAGTTGATTCAGAAGTGGATGGATACTACACAATCACGTCATAAATCTTATGTTGATTGCCGCAGACGACCCTTGGAGTTCGCGGTCGGGGATCAGGTCTTCTTGCATGTTTCACCGAGGTTGGGACATAGGTGGATCAGGAGCAAGGTAAAATTTCACCAAGGTATGTGGGTCCATTTGAGATTCTGGAAAGAGTTGGATCGGTTGCCTATCAGTTGCAGTTACAACAGAGGTATCGGTCCATGCATGACATCTTCCATGTATCTCAATTGCGCCGTTATCATTCAGACCGGTATTTCAGCCCGAAGAGGTTGAGCTTCAGATAGATGTGTTCCTTGAGAAGCATTTGATTCATATCGTGGATAGGAGCATGAAGGTTCTCTGGGCCCGGTCAGTTCCTCTCGTACGGGTACTATGGCAGCATGGCCGAGTGCAGGACGAAACCTAGGAGCAGGAGACCGATGTACGTTCTCAGTGTCCAGAGTTGTTCACGGATTTATGATCGCCACCCATTGAAGGGAAATTTAGGGAAGAATTTCTTTAAGAGGGGGATGTTTGTAAGAACCCGGTTTTTATTTTTGAGGTTCGAGTTTCTTCTTTTCCCTTTTCCTTAACTGTTTTTGAGAAAATAAGGAAAATAGAGAAAAATCCTAAATTATGGGACTACACGCCATGTACTTTTCCACATGTTGTGTACTTTGGATGTGAGGGATGATTGTACAGGCTATGTATCTATATCGGTGACGAATGGTGTAAAAAAAAAAGACTACAAGCCGTGTAATAGATATTTACACGCATTGTAGTCAGTCGACAGGAAAATAATAAGGCAGTGGCCGCAGTCGCCAGCAGAGCAGAAGTACACGCCATGTAATTAGAGATACATGTCGTGTACTCATGTTGACAGATGAACAGTGTGGCGGTGTCTCCAGAGGAATAGTTAAATGAGAAAAGTACAGGTTGTGTAGTCAATATTACACACTGTGTATTTTGTTTGTTTTTCGATTAAATGGGAAGTATCCAACCTTGTTCACAAGATTGGATTAGAACCAGAGGGAGTCAGTAGAGGAGCCCGGTCCTTCGAGGATCTCCTGATCATGCGTCGAGAATCCGTTTTCACCTCTGACAATCTCCTTGGAATAGCACTGGTAAGACTTCCACTCTCCTTAATCATTTCTTTCCAATTCTTCCCCTAAGGGAAGTTATTTGAGTTTGAACAAGGTTTTATTTCATGTCAGATCTATGTCATTCTTGGATAATTCGAGGATCGTAGTTCATGTATACCATTCAGGGGCGTTTATGTTCGGTGGATTAGTGTTTTCATTCCCTCTACTGTGTGTTTTTGTGTACCGTTGAGCAACGAACCCATGTTGGGGTGTCGGGCAGCTGAGGACCTAGCTGTATTAAATAACTAAAATTGCATAGGTAATTAAATGTGATAATAAATTATTGTGTGGGATCACTGCTTGGATCCAGGACCACCTAAGGGGTGTGTTCCTCTATTTAACCATTTTTTCAGGATACCTGAGGGCATGCCATGTTTAATTTGGGAATTACGTTTTCCTTGGGAGGAATTGCATGTGAAATTCTTGTTTATATGTTGGGCATGGCCCAGTTACTTTTTTAGCCCGAGGGAAGTGTTTTATATAGCCTGAGGGCAGTGCATCATTTAGCCTGAGGGAAACTTCTTCCATGCCTATGGGAAATAGACTCTATGCCTGAGGGTGACACTTCATATGCCTGAGGGAAATATCTGTTATACTTGTGGTCAATTACATGCGGGTTATGTTTCTGATTACCTGAGGTTAAGGGTTTGCGTGTTTGAGGTCACTGAACGCTTAAATTGAAATTCACTATGGTGGTTTCCTTATATTGAATGGTTAAATGAATTATAAAATGGAAATATAACTAGTAATGTTAGTTAATTTTGAGTACTTATTAGTTTTTTTCATTTACTTTCGCACACTGCTGTTGCATGTTTACACACAGTTGAGCACGGGCCTTTGGTGGTTGATTACTAGGATTTATATCTCACACCATGTTTGGGTCATGTCTTTGGCCCAAACAGACTATGTTGCAGCAGGTATGGATAAGAGAAAGAGTCTCTATACTGGTCCTTGATTGTTACTGAGCACTATGAGAGCATGGGATCGAGCATAGGCTCGTGATGCCACTGGCAGTTCTGTTTTTCTTTTATGTACTTGTACTTCAGTTTTATTGTATTACAGTGTAATATGGTTTGGCTATTTTTATAGAATAGTGACATGATGCATCTTCATATATATATGACTGTTGGTTTTCTTTTACATCAGTTATGTATGTTTTACTTCTTCTGCTGTTATTATATGTTTTGTTCTTGTGTTCCGCTGTTCTACACATTGACAAAAACATTATCATTAATGGGAATGGTTTAGAAGAATACATCTTCAAAACATTCACAATTATGATTTATTAAAATATTACTTTAAAAATAATTCCATTGAAAAAACTTTTATGAAACATGGACATGTGTAATATATATTCCCTATTAGATATTTACGTAAAAACATCCTCAGATAATAATGAGATTGTGAAATTAACCCTTACATTGTACTTTGCTGGGGTTGAGTGTACATTAATCTCCTATATAATAGTTAAGTAAATGTTATTGACATATACAAGAACCACATACATAAATATGATATCATGTATGATCTTCTAATATTTATTTTTTAATAATATTTTAGTAGTATGATCGTTTTTGGTGTTAACTGATTTTTTTTCCTTTATAAGCTTGGTTATGGAAGCCATTTTTCTTATGAATATGATGTATTTGATTCATATCCAGAATTATATTATTTTCTTAAACATTATTTTTAATCATGAAATGAAAATTATTCTTGAATGATTATGATGAGGAATGAATATCATCGTGTTCGTGGAGATGGTAATCCGTTCGTACACACGAGCGACAGTTTGATTATATTGATGGTGAAATCGTATGTAATTGGATGGTATATCATATAAAAAGAATCATTTACATGTTATATTTATTATTTACATTAGTTATACTCATTATTATACCCATACAAAAAATAAAGGGTTTGAACAACAAACTACACCACGACGTGGAGATGGTAAGCCGTACGTACACACGTATGGTGACTTTGGCATTTATAGGATGAATAGAATAACGAATATGGTTGAACCATATGTATAATAACAGAACTGTATGTAGAAGGTAATAGAGTTATTATTCTGGTATGTAAAAAACAAAGAAAGATGATGTGGAATAAGAAAAAAACTAGATAAAGGGTGGTGAAATTATTACCTCTTCTTCAGGTGTTTCCTTTTGAGTTGATATAAAGGGATCCATAGGATGGATTTATGATCAATGTAAAGACTCTAGATTTATTTTAGTGAAATTGGGAAGATATTTTGGCATGGGACGACTGAGGAAAATGGCTTTGGATGTGTAATCTTGGGAGAAGGAGAATTTTCTTTTTATAAGAGGGGTGAGGGTTACATTAGGAAATGATTAAAATATTAATTTATTAGACAATCATATTCAGTTTAATATTTCTCCAAATAAATTTATTTTGGGACAATGGTGGTTATCGGTCGAAATCCTCTCAACCAATAGGTTTTAATCATGTTTAGGTTACCATTATAACCTTATCTATTAGATTTAACTCATTGATAAATAATATAACATTTACGGTGTCTTCTTGTACACTTACACTATATGGTTAATAAACATACAATAAAATTCCAAGAGATCTTAATGAGGTTTATTGATTTAATATATAATATTATTTAATCCCTTTGGTTGATCCTTAGTTTTTTAGGAATATTATATCAACCAATAATATAATATTATTTAAAAAATTAATAAATGTCAATTTTGACACTATTTGTTATTATGTTTGTGTGAAAGTCATAACAACCTTATCACTTCAAAAAAATTATCTAAACAGCCCAAATATGTCATATTAACCTATAAAATTATTTTAATTAATCATAAGTCCCATATTACATTTATTTAGATATTTATAATATCAATTATTTTAATACTTCATTAATAAAGTAATTACTGCATCATCATTATGTCATAAATAAATGAAATTATATAATGTATAAAATTTATAAATAAAATATAATTATGTAGGAAATATTTCTATATTTCTAATTAATATTTAAAGTCGAATTTATATCATGTTTATACCTTTATTAAAAAATGGTATAGTTATTAAACATTGAGTTTAATACTTTTAACTCTTTTTTAAATAAAATTAAAATAAATGTTTTAATCTAATCCATGTGGATCAAAGATGATCATATTTTATTCCTGAAGTTTTTTTTGTTCAAATTACACTTATCCAATAGAATTGGGACATGTGCCATGGTAAATATAATATCATTTTTACCTTTAATTACCCAATTTACATTTAGTCATGGTACTACTCACCAAACATTATTTTCAACTTATTGAACCTCATTTTACATAATTATGTCAACTGTTTCTCTCAAATTTTTTGAAAATCAACTTTCAGAAGTGGTAAAATTAGGTTTTATCTAAAATTTCAAATTCTCATAGAAGGTGGGATAAAAATCATTAAAAAGCCCAATACAATTTTATACATCTAATTTTATTATAAAATGACTCCAATGAATTACATTGAACTTATATAGGTATTATAAATCTATTTTTACATTTTAAAAATTAAAAAATATAAATAATTATTTAAATAATAAGTTGGTTTAAAATAATAACACAGCGTTTTATACTATTCATCAGAAATTGAATGTTTTTAGAAAAAATATGAAAAAATTGACCCAAATCTTATTTTTGATATTATGAGTTGATAGTTGAAGTATGTTTTAAAAAATTCAAAACATATAAGTATCATTTATTAATGTAAAATTATTTCCCGTAGTTAAAACCAAAAATCAGGTTTTTAAACAGTAAAAACGATCAAAAGATGGACTTCTGTTCATGTCAAATTTAAATGTGAAATTACATATAATGACCTAAATTTTATTAAATGATAAAAATATAATATAATGATACTTCCAAACCATTCAAATGTATAATTTATCACTATAAATTATATTTATTAAAAAGGTAGTTTTGAATAAAAATTTTGTTTTATAAACTATTCACGCAAATATGAAAGTCTTCAAAAAAACAGCAATAATTTATTGAAACAAAATTTTTATTTCCCGATTATAAGTAAGAAGATTATTTTTTCAAATTTAATATATAAAAGTGTAAAATATTTTATTTAAAAAAGGGTTCCCTATTAAAAGGTGGTAAAATTGTATTTTCCGAAAAATACTTCCTTTATTTGAAAAAAATGATTTTTTTTATTATATTATGTCTAAGATACAGATAATATGGATGTAAAATTTTATATAGAATATATAAAATTCTAAATTCAGATAATAGTATTCATAACCACTTTTGAACATGTAGTTTGGTAAGTCATAGTGCATTCGAACTCAGTGTTGGGTGAAGCACAAGTTATTGAATTACTTTGAAGAAATAACTTACCATGAAATCTTGGGGTGTTAAATTATCCC
This sequence comes from Viscum album, assembly GCA_963277665.1. NCBI lineage: Eukaryota > Viridiplantae > Streptophyta > Magnoliopsida > Santalales > Viscaceae > Viscum > Viscum album. Next base: position 1,703,239,975 of record OY728127.1, read on the forward strand.
CACTTTAAAAAAATTGGGTCATCACAATTTTAAATTGATATTCAAAAATAAATGGTTAAAAATGGAAGAATAATTTTTTGGAAAACCCACATCCAACATTGGGTTAATAAAATTTAATCTTAATAAGAGAGAATCGGAAATGGAAAATTCACCCCCAAATTATAAACTCGATTATGAGAACATAAGGGGAAATTAAGGACACATAAATGGAGTTAGATTGTATGTATTTATTTAGAGTGATTGAGGACATCAATCAAAAGAACGTGTAATATATAGAGCCTCAAATCCTTCAATCTATGGTGATTCAAAATATCGTCGGTTCAACAAAACATAATGTATTAAGAAAACACATTTTTGGTTTTAAGATACCTTTTCTAATGTTTAAGAATTAATTTATTCATAGAAATAGAGGAAAAAAATACCTGACAAGTTGAGAATCATCCTCTAACTAATACCTACCACAAACTAATCTACTCCAAAAGATATTAGAACTGAAAAATATTATATTTATCTTAATCGAATAGGGTTCCAAAAATAATTAATTTATTATTCATTTGTTAGAATATTTAAAAAATCACTATATTAAACAAACTAGGACATCATGTAGGTATGTGGAATGTGATGCACCCTTGTCGTCCTTCAGTTGTGGGTTAATGTATCACGGCCTTGCCGAACGTGACAAGTTGTCACCCAACCTACGAGTTTTCCTTTTTATAAAAATCCGAAAATAATATTAAAAAATGATTTAACATTAAAAAATTTATCTAATGTAAAACAGAATCCATTCCAACCTTTAGACTTATCCAAAATAACTCTATCCTAATTCATAGTACAAAATTTATAAGCAAGGTAAACACAATGAAGATCGTTATTGACATGTAATAACATGAGAATTCCTTCATCATTTATTCTTTTAATACACAATAACTCCCTGAAATACCAAAAAACCATTTTTATTACATTCATGCTCTTTTATTCCTTATTGTAAACTATATATACTCCATATAACCAAAAATGTTTCAAACTAAAATAATGATGGAATGTCAAAATCATTAATTAGTTTCAAGGTAGTCAAGATTATCCAATATAATTTATCCAGATCAATCATAAATTATTCCAAAATCACTACCTTAGTATTAGAACCATATTATTTTTTATCTTTCTATTAACCATATATTTTCCAAAAATATTAACTTGTTATTAAGTTAATTTTCCTGTTTCCACACAATCTCATTTCCTTAATGAAATAGTACAGCAGGGCAATCCTTATATACTCTATAATTCATATATCATGTACATCATTAATACAATACTCAAATGACACAATAGTTTAATAACAATATAATAACTTTAATAATTCCTCATCATATTTGGTAGTATCATAATTTGATTATTATCCAATAGCATCATTTGGGGTATACTATGAGGATTTGGACATTGATTCACGTAGTGTCGCAACTCCTTCAAGATGAAGCATTAAATATTTGAAACCTTTTTCTTACCCTTAAAATTGAGTACATGGTGTCCTTTTTCTCCACTCACATAACAAACACTCATTCCATTTATGCATTTACTGAGGTGATTATTTCACAGTTATCACATATGAGAAAATATTTCATTCCCCTCTACCCTTTATCGATCTTTCTCTCTTACATTATTTTATTCTCTTGCTTCCCTTCAATGTCATAGGACTCAGAGAATTATTTACTTATGTTATTTTAACATGATACTATTTCATCATTTGATGATAATATGTGGGAGACTATTTCCCTTCTTAATATTGTCTTAATACCATGAAGTATATGATCTATCTTAATCTTTGGATCAAGTGTATTGCTGGAGTTCTCATTCCTTCTAATATTAACCATTCCTAATATGTGGCATACAATAGGTTAGTTTATGAATTGAAATGTATAATTACAAAATTGTAAAATACCGAACATAAATTGAAAAGATTATTTATATAATCTATAATAATAAAAAATATTCTTTAAGGAAGTATTTACTCATAAATCCTTAATAATGGATTTTAATGAAAATGTGAATTATCCTAAGAATATCTCCTGGGAGTGTTGTAAACAAGATTGAAGTAAGTCCTGTTGTCGTGTACCCAGATACCCCGAGCCCAAAACTCTTTTTCAGAGTTTTCACTCCTAGGTACATCTATACCATGGTTTCCTCTACCTGGTCATATACAGACCGAGATGTACTACTTGGGAAATACACATAATCTCTACATTACCAAAATTATAGGATGTTTTTATATACTAATCCTCAATGTATATCTTAGGGTAATATTTTCTAATAAGATTTTATCAAAATCTAAGTTCTATGCTTAATACTAAAATTCCTCTAATAGAAACTATACTACCCTGACCCCAGTTACCCAATGTTAGTGCATTATTAAATATCATTGGCTGAATCCCAATGAAACATGTCCTGAATGACCGATAAGTTTAGTAGTTTGGAAAATATATTACATACATGAACATTACATTATACATTAGAATATAAAACACAACATAAATGATCCTTTGAGAAAGCCATTAATCCACTAGCTTAACCCTGTTTATCAATCATTAACCACTTCTGGGAATCTTGGGAAAATAAAACATAAGAATGGGGTGAGCTCAAATCCTCAGTAAGGATAACAATATAGAGGAAACTTTCATAAATAATCACAAACATTTAAGGAAATGTATAATACTAAAAAAACATTTAAACTAAAACATCATCATAATTTGGAAAAGATAAATCAAATAATTACATTTACTTATTTAAATGGATATTCTTCTTGTCGAATAATCACCTGTAATATTAATAGTCAATTTCATGATGATGGAATGTATAATATCAGACTTTATAACCACATAGTCAAGACCTTGTGTCAAGACTACAAATAATATTTTTTCAATGCCTTGTTCCAAGATACTATTCTGTCTCACTAGACCTACAAATGTATCGAGGAGCTATAGTAGGCTCCACCCATCAAATACTAAGTCAAATGCATTACTCATAGGAAAGGTTGAAGCATAACATAATCATTTGTATTACAACTAGCATATGAAATGTTAAACCATTAACCTTAAACCACGAATTTTATAAAAATAACATATACACAGTAAAAAATATCACAAAACCTTCAATACAATATGTAAGATTAGTATCATAATAAATCAAATTCGATGAAGAATAATATCCTGTAAAAGATTTTGACATAGTTGAAAATGATCAGTAAAAATCTTTTAGGGAAATATCCCTTTTACATGAAAACATTTAAAATTCACATAATTTACAAAGGATATATTTTTAATGATTGTTTTGAATTAATGTGTCACATAACACTTTGAACCTTTCTAATGGAATTAACATTTTAAATCATTCATGTATATATAAATAAATCCTTAAAACCATTTTTAAAACATGGATATTAATGAGAAAAGTTAAGAAGAATAAATCTTTATGACATTTAAAATGATGTTTTAATAAAAGAGTCCCTTAAAAATATTCCCTTTGAATGTTATTTTATGAAATGTGGACATTGATAATAAATATGTCCTAGTAGATACTTAAGTAAAAACAACCTTGGATAATAAAGAGATTGTGAAATTTACTATTACCATGTACTTTTATTTGGTCGAGGGTACGTTAGAATCCTATATAATTGTTAAATCATTGTTATTAAATTATAAGAGAACCAAATACATAAATATGATATCATATATTATATTCAAATATTGATTTGTTAATAATATTTTAGTAGTATTATTGTTTCAGGTGTTAACCGATCTATTTTCTTTTATATACTTAGTTACATAGGCAATTTTTGTTATGGATAAGATGTTATTTATTCATATCCAAAATGATATTATGTTCCTAAACATTAATTTTTATCATAAAATAAAAACAATACTTGAATGATTATGATGGAGAATGAATCTCATCGCGTTCGGGGAGACTGTAATCTGTACGTACGCACGAGTGAAAATATCATTATATTGATGTTGAAATTGTATGTAATTGGATGGTATATTATATTTACAGAATAATAAAAATTTTATATTTATTATTTACATCATATAAACTCATTATTATACCAATCAAAATAATTATGTATTGGAATAACAAACTGCCCCACGATGTGGAGACGGTAAGCAGTACGTACAGACATATGGTGACATGGTCATTTATAAGATGGATAAAATAAAAAATATAGTTATACATTATTTATAATAACAATAAAATATTTAGGAGGTATATGAGATATTATTTCTTTATGGAAACAACAATGAAAGAGGAAGTGGAAGAAGAAGATATCTTGAAAGAGGGTGGTGAAATTATTATCTCTTCTTCGGGTGTTTTCTATTCAGTTGATCAGAAAAGATCCTTAGGTGGTATTTATGATCAAAGTAAAGACTCATGGTTTATTTGAGTGAAATAGGGAGGATATTTATGGAGGTTTTTACCAAGACAAATGGCTTTGGAGGTTTGATCTTGAGAGTAGGGGAACTTCCCTTTTATAAGAGGGGTGAGGGTCAATTTAGGAAAAGATTAAAATATTTAATTATTCTAAAATCATATTAAGATTATAATGGCTCAAATAAATTAATTTCGAGACTTAGGTGGCTATGGTTCTAAATAATTTCAAATAATGGGTTATATAAATTTTTATGGTTCCATTTTATCCTTATCGTTACGATTTAACTCTTAGTTTAATAGTTTACCTTTTACCGTGTCTTCTTGTATTATTACACTATATAGTTAATAAAAATACTATAAACTTCCAATAGAATATAAAGTGGTTAATAAATGAATTATATAATATTATTTAAGCCCTTTTTACAAGCCTTATATTTTTAGTGTCATTATATCAACCAATAATGTAGTATTTGTTTTAAAAATTAATTTATCTCAATTTTTTCACTATTTGGTATTTTATTTTTGTAAAAGTCATAACATCCTTATAACTTAGATAAAAATGTATATAATCAACCCATAAATGTTATAATATCCTATAAAATAAGTGAAATTCATCAGTAGTCTCAATTTAGATTTATTTTTATATTTATAATATCAATTATTTTAATATTTCATTAATAAGGTAATTTCTTCATCATTATTGTGACATAAGTAAATTAAATTATTTAATGTCAAAAAATTATAAAAAAATTCCATTATTCATGAAATTTTTTTATATTTATAATGAATATTTATAGTTGAATTTATATTGTGTGTAACCCTATATTCAAAATTGTTTAGTTAATAAACATTGAATTTAAAAAATTTAAATCTTCTTCAAATAAAATAATAATAAAAGTATTAATCTAATAAAAGTGGATAAAAGGGGGTAATATTTTATTCCTAAGGTTTTTTTGGGTCGTTTGACACTTATCCAATAGAATTAGGACATGTGTTAGGGTAATTATAATATCATTTTTACCCTTAATTACCCTATTTACTTTTATCCGTGGTAAATAAAAGTCCAAAGTTACTATTATACAGTAATTATTTTCATTTTATTGAACCAAATTTTACTTACTGATATAAAAAATGTCAATCATATTTTTGAAATTCAACTCACAGAACTGGTAAAATTATGTTTTATGCAAATTTTTAAATACTCCGAGAAGGTGGGTAAAAAATGTTTAAAAGATCAAAAAAATTTATACATCTAATTTTATTATAAAATGACCCCAATAAAATAAATCAAACTTATATAGGTGTTATAAATTTATTATGACTTAAATTTAGTTTAAATAAAATAAATAATTATTTAAATAAAAAGTGTGTTTTAAATAATAAAACAGTATTTTAATTATTCATAAAAAGTTGAATGTTTTTAGAAAAATACCAAAAAATAACCCAAAGATAATTTTGATATTCTGAATAAAAAATGATTTCTGTTTTATGAAATTCAAAACATTGAAGTTTCATTTATTAATTTAAAAATAATTCCAGTTGTCAAAATCAAAAAGCGGGTTTTTGAAAAGTGAAAACTATCAAAAAATTGACAAGTGTTGTTATAAAATTTAAATTTTAAATTTCATATAATGATCTACATAGTATTAAATGATAAAAATATAATCTAATTATACATTCAAATAATTCATATTTATAAATGAAAAATATAAATTATTTTTATTAAAAATTCTGTTTTCAAAAAAAAATTAGTAATTTTCACTATTCACCCAAATTTAAATGTCATTAGAAAAACACCAAAAATTTATCAAAACTATTTTTTATGTCCAAATTGTAAAGAATAATTTTATTTTTTCATATTGAAAATATAAAAGTGTCATGTATTTTATTTAAAAAAAGTTCTCAATTAAAAGGTGGTAAAATTTCATTTTCTGAAAAATATTTCATGTATAAAAAAATGAATTTTTTATTATATTATGTATAAGATAAATAGAATATGGATGGTTAAATTTATATGGAATATATAAAATTCAAAATTTAGAAATCACTATTAATATTTCTTTTGAAGAGGTATTTTCATAAGTCGTGAGACGCTCGAACTCGGTGTTGTGTGTAGCGCATGTTATTGAATTACTTTGTAGAAATAACGTACTACGAAATCATGGGGGTGTTACATTTGTATTGGACATAAATTTAATCTTTACTTTATTTAGTCATAAAATCATCAGTCATTCCTTTCCTGTGGAGAAATAATAAATTACATAATATAATATTGAGAAACCCCTCTCCCCTTCACTCTAAATACCACCCCTCACAACCTCAATTATTCACATCTCTCAAGATTCACGCCTTTACCAAATTTGGTGAAAAAATCATCCCTATCAACTAGAAAATGTCCATGATTTTATTTTCTCATCTTAATACCGTTCCTAGGTTTGTTGTTGTGGATCTTGGGAGGTGAATTCCAGGGGAAATTCTTCTTTCTCTTTTCTTTCAATTTCCTTTCAAATTTCATTTATTTTCCTCTCTTATCCTCATATTATTTTATCCAAATGTCATTATAACTCCAATATGATTGATATACTAGTATTTTATCTAGTTAATGGAATATTATTCATTTTACTACTCCATTTCTCTCTCTCCATCTCTCTTTGTTTATATAAATAAAAGTGTTTTGAGTAATGTGTTAATTGACCTACATCATGGGAGATGCACTTCTGTTTTCATTCAATGCCTACAAGGTTGTTAATAAATCCATTAAATGGTTAAAAAATATTTTAATATTTATATTGGGAAAACTTTTATTTCCTAGAAATATATTTTATACATAATACTAAATGATAAAACAAAACATGTTCATTGTGATCCAACAAATCGCCCAAATTGACATAAAATGATAATAATTATATTTTAACTCAACATTAAAACTCATGGTACAAAACCAAATTCATTATAAGATCATTTATAATACTGTAATTTTCTTAATAACATGTAATTGAAATTATGGATATTTATCCACGATTTACATGAACTTTTATCCACGCGTACAAGTGAACCATTCATGAACACTAAGAGAAAGAACAGACCACAAAAATATATTTATACACTATAACTCATACAAAGAGTATAAAAGAACATAAAAAATCCATAATGAATCTTACAGATGTATTAAAGTTCCTATAGATGTTAATTAATTAATATTATTGCATTTTGTAGGACATTAATGTGATGAATGTGTTTGGACATAAGGTAAAGGTAATTCTTGAACCGTGCATTCTATCATTGGGGTTTCATTATTTAGATACATTTTAAGTATTATTATTACGTTAAAATAATATATTAATCATTATCTTACCATTTATGGGATATACATGTTTTCCAGTAGAGTTAATTTTAAACGCAATGTTTTCCAAATCAACTCTTTTGTCGAAAACATACTGTTTACTTATAACTCATGGTTGATGTTTCTTGTATCAACTATGTTATTACCACTTTAATTTGGAAACCCAATGATTATGAATTTATGATATATTAAGTTATAGTCATTTCTTTACATGGGTTTTTATGTTCAATATTAATATGGGTTCTATGTGTCATGCATGATAATTTAAATGTTATGATGTGACTGGTCCACATGGTATTATATAGTTCAATGAAAATGTTATGATGTGATTAGGGGGCCCTGAATTATATAGGGATCCAATTGATAGGGTAATATGATGAATCTCATGAGTTATGGTGAGATATGTGTTAACATGATTATACATTTTACCCTACTATGTGTGGTAGTTATCAACGAAGACATAATGTATCGATTTTATTCATTTCCACTTTTCAAGACTTTTTTAAATTATTCATATAATGTTTATTATCCTATTAATATGTTATGATTAAAATTATTACTCTCACACCATGTTGTATTGTCTAATGTTCATATCCCCTTACTTTGATTTTATCTCAACCCCTTTTGATATATATCCCTAGGTGATTACATGTACATAGGAGAACCCACATTCTAATAAGAAGCTATAAAACAAGTAATTAAATAAATAATTTTCTTTTATATTGTAATAGTTATATATGTTCCTATATTTCCCAAGAAAATGAAACTTTGGAACATTGTGGTGTAATTTTATTATGTTTTTTATAATTCAAATAATATATATGTAATGTTAGAAAAGAAGGGTCGCTACAGTTTGTATTAGAGGCACAGTTTAGTTAATTTGGGAATTAGTGTTAGAGAACTATAGTGAAAACAGTAGTATGAGACTACATATATGTAAGTAAACAAGAATATTTTCTAAATGTAGTGATCCCATAAGATATTATTTTACTGTTAATTTCACACATTATATAATTACATATTACCTATTGACATATGTTTTGTTCTAACCATTTATATTTTAGAAAATCATTATAACCAACAGAATACATTCCAAAACCCATGTGAGGGATAATTTAGGGATTTCCCAAATGACTCCCCCGATGAATTTGGAGGTGGAGTTAAAAGCATCAGGGAGATTCATACCCAACTATCTCAGGTTATGAATAATAACCTGAATAATGTGGAATATCCTCCTTCATCTGAAAGGGCGAAACTGGATATTGACTGATTTATGCAGCAATCACCACCATAATTTAGCAATCTTTTGATACACTAGTTGCAGAATAATTATTCAACTCAATGGAGAATATCGTTTTTGGGATTAATTTTTTTATGATAGAGACGTTTAATCATGCAATTTATCATCTCAATGGAGAGGTCCACCAATGGTAGGATTATATTAATAACACCAAACCGAGAGATGAAATTGAAGAGAATGAGTGGGAAGACTATATGATAATGATTCTTAACAATTATTTATAACTAAATCTTCATACAGATATAGAGAAAGAATTCAAAGAGCTAAAGAAAAATGAAGTAGAATTTGTCATGTCCTATAAGGAAAATTTCACAAGACATTATTTGAATGATTCAGGATTTTTTATCGATAGTGACAAGAAAAATTGATATATTCCTTAGTGTATTATAACCACACCATCTAAGGGATCTTGTAATTTGAGAAATCGGAAGTTATGAAGCTTTTTTTGATGTGATCTCAATGTGGAGGTGTTTGGCGAATGGCCCCATGGATATAGAGATAAGAAATGAAAGATGGAGTTTCAGGATAGAGGATCTAATGAGAATGGTGGAATGAAAATTCAACCACCCACATGTTAAAATTTTTGGAAGAAGCATCTTTAGAACTACCTCAATGGGATGAGGAAATGCTTCATGTTTGGGAGATAAGGCCACTATGATCAAGAGTGTAAAAAATACATGAGAAGGTACTAGAATGTGGTAGTTGAAATGGAGCACTATCCATGGTCCTATGCTACAACTATCTAGAGTAAGTGAACTTTAATATCTAGTTCACTAAACCTCATGTCCTCGCGTGTAATCTGTATCAGCAGCCACCCATGCGAATGGAACAAGGGAAGTCTAATTCCATCACTAATATAAAATTGGAATATGAAAATGAAATTATACAATATGAAATTCCTTTTCACTCAATAATTAAAAAGTCTTATTTAATTCAAGTTCTATGTATTCCAATATATCCCCATATTTTCAAGAACTATTCAATTGTTTTCCCGATACGTTGAAGTAAAATATCTGTAAAAAACCAAGTGGTGCAGTAATTTAAACCAACTTTTTGACTCTTCTTCTGTTCGTGTATGTTGAAATATTTCCCCATCAAATCTCATAATACTTCCCATGGAGATATTCAACATTATAATGTGAATTTATTGGAACTCATTATATGGAGCACATATCAATTGTTGGGAAATGAAAATATATTTTTATAGTCCAAACAATCCCAAGAACCTCTAAAAATGCATAGAGGACCATGAATATCGTTTAGAATATCCTTCAATAATGTGGGTGTGTGTTCCCTATAAAGAAGAATACCTCTCTCAAGAGGTTTAGTCAAAGGAACATGTCAACCTTTCAAAAATTATCATCATATGGGAATACTGTGATGTATTTCTAAAGAGTTAACCAGACTAACCCCATATCATGAGGTAGAGTTCATCCTATATCTCAAACCAAGAGATAATCCTTTTTCAAAGTGTCTCTATAATATGGGTCCAATAGAACTAGGGGTGTTATAGAAGGGGATTCCAGGGAATTTGGAAAAAAATATTCATACACCCTAGTGAATCACCTTGGGGTGCATCAATTATTTTTTTGAAGAAGAATGATGGATCTTTGTGTCAGTGTATATATTTTTGGGAACTCTACAAGATCACCATAAAAAATGTATCATCTTTAATGGATTGGACAATTTTTCCATAATTTAGGATATTCTCATTAATTATCATAGGTGGATATTCGTTTTTGATATCATTAGATAAAGGCAATGAAGGAATATATATAGAAAATTCTTTCCAAACAATGTATGGGCACTATGAGCTTCTGGTGATGCCATTTGGACATAATAATTCCCCTTGAAAACTTCATGAATTTTTTAAATTGAGTCTTTAGACATTACCTCTACAAATTGATAGCAGTGTTTATTAATGATATTCAAATATACACCAACAGAAAGGATCAACAGAAAAAACATACAAGACATGTGTTGGTGACATTTAGCAATGTGTTGTCATACGTCATGTTCATAAAGTGTGACTTTTTGACAATGCAAGTAACATCCTTGGGAAATTTGATCACAAGTAAGAGAATTTTGGTGGACCGTTCAAAAAAAGGTGATTGATGAATGGACCAAACACTCTAATGTACAATGAAATCCATAGTTTTATTGGATTATCATGGTACTAATGATGTATTGTGATAATATTCTCATGATTTTCAAGATAACTAACTAAGTGAACATTGAAATGGGTAATGTATTCTTGGATTTAAGAATTTGTGGAATACTTCAAGGAGAAAAAGGTTAGTATGATCACTATATTTGTACTCACATTACTAAAAAGTGGATAATTTTTTTGATATAAAGGTACTATTCAAATAAATTATTGGGTTGTATACTAATGATAAATGTTTATATGATTTCATATGCCTCAGAGAAGTTAACGATACTTGATTAAAAATATCGAATTCATGGTCTAGATCTAGAAGCTATGATATTTTCCATGAAACTATTGCAACATAAACTCTATGGTGAGATTTTTGAAATATATTTCGGTCCCAAGATCCGAAAGTATATATTCAAATAAATTGAGCTCAACATTCATCAAAGGAGATGGATAGGGCTAATAAAATACTTTGATTTATCTATTCACTATCATCTTCAAAAGGCAAACAATGTAGTTGATGATCTGGGCATAAAAGAACCTGTTTCCCTATCCATGATGTACATTGAGAAAGAATATTATCTTCACAGATAAGAAAATAATGTATATGGAATTCATAACTTTAAGGAATACATCCGACCATGCCTAAATTATATCCCAACCATGAATGTAATACAATATTAATGATTAAAACAAGGATGATCTTGAGTTACAAAAAAGGTGATTGTAGAAATGGAAGGTATGCTGCAAGAGTTCAAAATTGATAATGATGGTATGATTCAGTTTGGAACAATGCTTTATGTGCCTTTATCACCCGGGATAAAGATTGATGTATAGTAAAATTCACATTGCTCTACATTCTCTATCCATCCTGGTAGCACAAAGACGTATCATGATCTTTGAGAACACATCTGGTGGGATAAAATGATAAAAGAGAGAGCGTAATATATTTCATGGTACATGATACGTATTTATGTTAAATAATAGAGGAAGAAGAAAAATGGGATGTTCCAACTATTTCCTATACCCTTTTGGAAATGGAATAATGTCCCTATGCTCTTTGTCATGTGTCTCCCAATGATATCCAAAAGAAATAATTTGATATGGGTTTTGGTGGACTGAGTCACCCAGACTGCTCTCTTTACTGCTATTCAGAAAGATCTATAACTTGAACTACATGTAATGATATATGTAAAGGAAGTGGGGAGACTGTATGGGGTTCCCCTATCAACTTCTTATGATCATGATCCATGGGTCACATCCAAATTTTGGAGGAGTCTTAATTATTCATTGAGTAATGAATTGAATTTCATAATCGCCTATCACTCCTAAACTGATTGACATTATAAAAGGAAAATACTGATGCTTGAAAATATTCTAATATCCTGATCTTTAGAGTTAAAAGGTGTATTGTATCAGAATCTACAGTTGGTTAAGTTCTAATAAAACAATAACAACTACTCAAGTATTTAGATGACTCCATGTGATGTTTTGTATGGAATGTAATGTACAGCTCCATCATGTTGGGATGAATTTGGAGAAAGAAATCTATGCTGGTCTTGATCTTGGTCAAGAGATGATAGAGAAGGTGGAAGTCATAAAACACCATATCAATGCTACTTAGGGTCAGAAAAATATATATATTCTCACAACCATAAAAGGGAATTGTATGTTGATGTATGAGATAATGTCTTCCTTCGAATAACTTAATATAAGGGAGTCCTGTTGTAAAGAATGAATGGGATGTTAAGCCCAATGAACATTATACCAGTTGAGATCCTTATCCACATAGGAAATATTGACTATTTTCTTACACTTAAATGAAATATGGCTCAACATCATGATGTGTTTCATGTATCAATTATATGAAAGTACATACTAGATCCCTCACATGTACTAAACCTAGAGGTGGTACAGCTGGAAGATGATCAATCCTATAAGGAGTAACCATTAAATATTTTGGACCTGAGATATATGGTTCTATAAACCATAACTAACCACATTGTAAAAGTGTTTTTTAGGAACTATAAGTATGATGAAAAAACTTAGTAATAGAAGGAGGTGATGACTGAGAATTACCTGCACCTTTTTTGTGAAATTAAATTTTATTGTTGAAATTTTAATAGGGGAAGAATTTAATGACTAGAACATTTATCATTGAAATTTATCCAATATAATAGTAACTTCATATAGTAGAATCAAATAAAACAAATTTAGGAAAAACAATTTCACATCATGCTTAAATTACTAATAAATTTTATGTGACCTTTAAAAATAATTTTTCTACATATTCGATTTGAATTTTGAAAATCTATTATACAAAATTGCGATCAGTATGATGTTGGAGTCTGATAGGGAAAAAATATTTTATGTGAATTATAACATAACCTTTTGAACAATAATGTGAACACTATGAATAGTAAACCGGCCATGTGAAAAGGAACATGACCAATAATCATGTAAATAAAATTTATCCATCATGTAAATGATAATAAGATATGATTATATTAATTTGTGGGAAATTTTGTAATTAATAAATATTTAATGATTAATTTAAAATCTAAAAGAATATTTACATTCATAAAATGTGTTCATAAACAATTATTTTTATCTCTATGGATTAAATACTAATTTAATGGGACCTCAATTAATTTTTCAATGTTTTAGGAATACAACTTTAAATTTATAGTTTTTTTATGTAAATTATGAATTTATTGAAAAATTGAACTACCCAAATTTAATAAATTAAGTTCATAAAATGGAGTTCATTTTCTGATTTTACATGTCTAAAAATTATTAGGGTTAGGTTTTAGGATTATTCAAAAATGCATGAATTTTTAGTGGATAGTGAAATTCGATAATTTACAAAACAAGTTAAATAAAGGAATTTGTGCATCATTCATGAATCATGGATGATGTAAATAGATATTGTTTAGAAATAACATTATTTAATTTCTATTTTAAGTCATGGAATCATCCATATTTTTTCTCTTATGGATAAATAATAAATTAATTAATATAATATTGAGAACATCACTCTCACCTCCACTATAAATACAATCGCTTATAACCTCATTTCCTCAAACATCTAAATCTTCAATCCTTTTTCAAATTCTTCTCAGAGATCTTCTCTATCCCCTACCCCATATCCATGAGTTCTTTTATCATAAAAAGTCCATGCCTATGTCCCTTAAGTAGGATATCTAGAGGAGAAATGAAATTGTAATTCCTTTATCTATTTTCGTTCAATTTCCTTTAAAAATTTAATTCCTTTCGTCTATTATTCACATCTTATCTTTTCCAAATGTAATGATATCTATAGTATTGATATATAATATTATTCTATCATGTTATTGGAATATTATTCAATATATTCCCCCATTACATTTATGTGTTTATAAAAATGAAATTGATGCCTCTAATATGTTAATTTACCTACATCATTGGTGATGCACTACCATTCTCCCTCAACTCAATCAAGGATGTAAATAAAAACATTAAATATGGGAAAATATATTCTAATATGTATTTTTAACCCCTTTTATGTTCTGGAAACAACTTATATATATAATATTAAATGAAAAAACAAAATATGTACATTGTCGTCCCAAAACTGGACAAATTAACCTAGAACGATCATCATAATATTTAATCTAATGATTCATCATCACGGTATATAACAAAATTAATTATAAGATAATATAGAAATCTATAATATCATTAATATCATGGGAAAGTAGGTTTAAAAAGGGATCGAGATAAACTTCTTTACGAAAAATCCTAAATTACAAAACAAAGGGATATATGGGATTTCTATACAGGGGATGGGATACCAGTATCATTTGGTATTTCTCATCTAAAATATAACACCAATCAAAGATTAATAAATACGTTTTATTAAATTCAATTGGACCCAAACCATGATATTACTAAACCATGACATGTTTTCAAAACTTCTTTCAACCCAATCAATAAATACTATTCATTTTAATTCTTCTTTCTTCAAAACAAGTAAATAATTATTTTGTTCATCTCTTTCCCTAATTTAATGAAAATAAATATTTTCAAAACATAAATAAACTAATTTTTCTGTCTTTGTGGACCGATCTTGACATTCTAAAATACTCATTTTAATTAATTAATTATCATTGCTGTGATTTTATAAATTTTATATTTTTCGTAGACTCATAGAGAATTAATAAAGATCTATGGTCTTTTCAATAATCATGAAAAATAATATTTTGATGTTGAAATCAGGACAACTTATCTAAAATATATCACACCATAGGTTTGGACTATTTCATCCGTGATCATACCCAAAACATTATGTTGTTATCCCATATATATAACTATACCAAGGGTTCTCAGTAATTTTTCTCATTGTAATATCAAATGTTAATGATACCTTTATAAGTTATAAACTATTGTGACCCATACTTTTCACTAATCTATATAACCTGTTATTAAATGATTATTCATTATATAAAATAATGATCCATGTTAAAATAATTTATTTCTAGTTTATTTTGAATAATAAATACACAGAAAAAGGATCATAAGTGATCTACATCATCTCTCACTTTGGTTTTTATAACTATCACCATTCATGGATGTGAAATATTTTAAACCATTCTTAATAACCTGGAAGAAGGAAACATAATAAATTTTGATCATTGATGAATGGTATGAGTAACCAATGAAGATATCAATTATCAATTAAAAAAGACAATTCAAAAAGAGTATGAGAATTAGTGCATAATAATTGAAAACAATTCCACATATATTATAGACCATAATATTCAGTAAAGGTTGAATGTGTATGTTTTTGTTTTGCATCAATCATAGAGGAATAAAATAACAAGATCAATGACTGCATAAAATTGGAATATGAAAAATGTTTATGGCATAAACATAAGGATATATAATCATTCCCCTATTAATTATGTCTATCATAAAATAATAATATTTTGTATTGGGTTAAATCCCCATTTTATCATAGAATTCATTTATTATATTTAAGAATACCATAGTAAAAAAAATACAATACTAAACTAGGTTCACTCCCTATTCTGGTAAAATTTATCACATAATATATCCATCTTTAAAAAATGAATTTGTGTTATATGTAACATAGGTCCTAGTCATCAGAAATTATAAATTATAATTATGTTATTCAATAGATCATATTAAATTCATCAGTTCATAACCTCTAAAATTGAAAATATATTCATAATAATTTCTACAACGTATAACATTTTTAAAATAAACAAGTTTCACAGACATTTCATTAATTAATCATCTCATAATCCATAGAAAATGAATGGGTTTCATTATCATATATTTATCATAACCATAAACTATCTAGATAATGTATAAGGATGGTTTAATTATACCCTTTCCATGTTAATGAATAATTATAATAAAGGGATTCCATCATATAAAGAAAATTACTTTTAGAAGTTCACATGGAAAAATTGATGATTAAAATATCATTTAATTATTGAAATAATATTTTAAAACAAAAATGACCCCAATATTAGAGAAAAATTACAATGACCTAATATTAGGAATTTAGTAGTGGAGACCTCAAATCAAATAGTGGTCATGATGTTGTGAAATTCTGCTCATTCCATGTATATTAATAGAAAACATTCCATTCAAACTTTTATAGATAAAGTAACTATGTACATTATCTGGATAATAAGTAGAATATTACATTTAAATAATTTTCTTTAAAATTAAACATGTATAAAAATTTCATTAAATTTTTATTATGTAATAATAATAACATTATTGAAAACATTTTTAGAAAACATGGAAACATAAGAGAATATATTTTTCACTAATAATAGAAATAAATTTATTTTTCCTTAAATTAATTATTGGAATCCTATTTTCATTAAAAGTGGAAATGAAAGGAAAACAATTAATTTAAAATACATAAAGTGTAGAATAAAATTTATATTATTTCTGATCAGTGGAATAAAATATATCATCATTAAATGTTAAACATAATCAATACAAATAAATTATTATATTTTTCTTTAAATGTATAACACTATGTTACCTTTTTGAATCGTAATACCCTTGAAATAATAACATAGTATTATAAATTAAAAATAATCATAATAATGAGCTTGGGGAAATAACATCATTTTCTGGTATGTGCCCCAAAAAATGAAATTGTTGGTTAATTTGGCTTATGTCTCCCAGAAATATATTTGAGACTAGAAAACCATTACCTCTAATTCAAATTCTAATATACATATTCCAGAATCCAATATTTTAAATATATATTTATTATAATTATATTATAGAAACATAATCATATATATCATGACATATATTTTGTACTTATAACCATATTCCACCAGTTAATAATTATTCCTTAAAAATATATTTTTCCTATTTATAACAACTTTTTTTTCTTATATGTTTTAGTTAGGTAGTTTTATTCCTCATACATTGATGATGGATACATAATATCATTAAATTTACTAATTAAATATATTTATTATTATATCTATGTTTATTTATTCAGATTTTTCCAAAAATATATAGTTATAGAAATGAATTATATCGTTCTTAGAGATATAAACTCGTAGGTAAGTATGAATGATTTTTTAATTTATGAATGATGGAAAAAAGAAAATATAAATAATAATTAATCAGTCACAAATAAATATTATATTTATTTAATTAATAAATATTCCATAATTACTTCCTTATTATCATCCATCTATGTTGTAAATGAAAAATTGATCACACCCATACGTGGAAGTGGTCGTCAATAGGTACGCCCGAACGACATTATTATTTTCTAAAGGATTGGATTGTAAGAAGGTAGATATGATATTATAATTACATTATTATGATTTTATAATAAATATATTATGTAGACTTTAAACATATCACAATAAACATCCATAAATTATGGTGATGAAAAATGAATTTTATCACTAAATAGAGGTGGAAATCTGAAAGTATGCATCTGTGAAACTATCAATATAAAATTGAAAGGAAAGAGGGAGGATAATGGTTATTTAATAATTGTAATAAAATTTATCAATATTCATGACAATGATGTTTTAACTTCGGATAAATATTATATGATTATTGGAGGTATACAAAAATATTAATTGAAATAGTTCGGGTATAATTATTACCTCTTCTTTGGTTTCCTTCCGTTATATCCTTTATTAACAGGACATAAAATTGTATTTTTGGAATAAAAATACATGTAGAAATTGTATAAATAATATTATAATGGAATATATCAGGTTATGGTTAATCTATAACACTCTTTTTTTAAAATATAGAGAAAGGATGGGTGTCATTTTATAATGTAGGTAGAGTACACAAGTTGAATTTATTAAAATTTAAAAATATAATAAAGTAATTAAAAATCAATTTTTTTTGAAAATTTCTTTGTTTTAGAAGAGGTACAATATTTTTTGAAAAAATATAATCAAATAAATTTAATATGTGTTTTTTTCTTCATTTTAATCATTTTCAATTTTATTAACCTCATTATTAATTAGTTTTTATTATAAATGTGGTAACAACTATTTTAATAGTATAGGGTTAAGAATATTACCATAAATGGAAAAGTGACTCATAAATGGTATGTAAATGATATGTTAAACAATATTCTATTCAATTAGATAATTATAATTTTTTAAACCATTTAATAAAAAATTTGTTATTATAAAATATCATTAATGTCAATTTGGAAAGTATTCATTTGATTTGAATTTAATGGAAGCATGAAAAATATAGAATTAAAATATAATATTTTCACACATTAAAAATATTCAATATGTATCTATGAAATCATTGTAACATTATAATTACATTCAATTTTATTACATTAAGTATTTTAGAAATATTTTATTTTATTTTTCATTTAGTTGAATAAATATATTGTTTTAATTGAATTGAAATTTTTGATCAAAATTAAATAACATAAAATTATAAATAAATTTATTTATTTAAATTAAATATTTAATATTTTAAATAAAAATATATTTATGTAATTATCTTCTTTTTATCCTTATATAAAAATTAACGAGATATTAATGTCAAGAGAGTGACATTTTGTATTTATTTTTTCCGAAATTTATATAAAGGTCATATTCGATGAAATATGGAACCATGTGGGCATACATCAAATATTTTTATGGAATCATCCAAAAAAACTAATCCGATAATATAATTAATGTTTTATATAAATTTTAAATCATTATCCCAATGTTTTGATAATATTATACACATTTTACCTTTAAAGGGTGACCAAAAATTTATTACTGTTACTATTCATATAGACCATAAACATAGAAGAACTATATAATTTTTTTTATATATTCATTCATGATCCTGAATCCATTTTTCCTGATTCAATTTACATTACTAATAAAAAATCATTTAACCATTAGTAAGAAAAATTTTATCAAATTATTTTTTAGAAAAATTCATTTTATGCATACAACAATATTTATTCATATCAAACCCCAAAAAAAATTAAAATAAATCTTACAATTTTATTGAACATGTCATATGTATATTTAATTAAATTATTTCACCAATCATGATCTTTAAAACCCTTTGATTCAGTATCATCCCTAATTTTGGTTTATCATCTTGGCATTGGAAGTTCTCTTGAGACATAAAGATTTTAGATAAATTTTTTGAGTTTTATGTTGTTTTTTATCTATTCTATTGTTTTGGGTGCATGATTAATACGTAACCATGTTCCCTCCTTCCATTGAATCACTTTTTAGTTCATTTTTAACTTTCAAAGTCTTATTTTCATGGATTGCACAATTTTTGATCCATACCATGTGGCTCCCAGGAGAAACCATGTTGGTATTGGTTGTTCGTGTTCCTGAGTGAATGGTCATAGAATTTTTATTCCAAACCATGGAGAATGAATGTGCATGGATATATATTTTTTGACAAAAATATGTCAGATAGTTTGGTTAGTATTTACCAAACTGAACCACCCAAACATTTTGGTTTCCAATGTAACATGTATGGTCTGCACAAATGGTTCATGAATTCCCCCAAGAGTGTGGCCAAGCCAGGAGTTGGGCCCATGTTCAATAAATGTGTGAAATTTTCTATCTTCCCATATTCTATTTTAAACACAAAATGCCTCATCTCCCCACATTAGGCTCATGCAACCCTATGGTGGATTCTCCCTTCCTAATCAAGCGTCCCATATTCGATCCATGGTTATTCTTTGCATATTCATCAATTTTATAGGGTGATTATTTATGTTATTATCCTCCCCTGTTCCTATTCTTCCTTGTTTTCCCTTTTATTTTTAGTTCCTTTTATTCTATGGTCTCTTTGTTCTATGATTCATGATACATTGGATTACAATTAAGTTTTTTCCCTTATTTAGGTTCAACATGGTTGTTTGTGCCTTCTTGGATACCTGTGTAGTAGTTTCAGGTAGTCATTGTCAAAGATCCCGAGGTTTTATTCTTTTTTCATTTTTCATTAAACTAAAAAACAATGACTTCATGCCTTCTTCACTTATCATTAATTCTAATTTGTGATTTGTGTTTTTTTAATGATTCTTTATGTGAATTGAAGTGAAATCATTCGTGTGTTAAATTTTCAGAATTGTTTTCTTAATAATTTCACACCAATTGTTTGTTGAATATTTAAGATGGAATTTCAATGCAATTTGTGGTATATAAAGAGTTGTTGTGATTGGTAAATGTTTTTTTCTTCCTCAAATTAATTTTAAAAGGTTTTGGATTCATAAATGCGGTGATTGATATTTTTTTGAAATCTATTGACTCTAAAAGTTTTCTTAGGGACTATTTGGAACATTCATAATTTGGTCTCCTCTAAAACTAACCTTGGGATTGATCTCCTAAATTGATGTATGATAATGGGAAAGGTAGGTCTGTGGTATGGGACATCCCTCATGTGTTGATGGTTTGAATTAATGGGTATCATTATTGGAGTGAATTGGGGGGGGGGGATTCATGGTTTTGTGGATTATAATTATGATTTTTATATGGTTTATTAATTGGGATCTACCAAATATTATAAATTAAATGGGAACCTATCATATCTACCAAATTATCTATAAATATTTTCTTTAAAATGTTTATATTAAGCTATGGATAGATTCTTTTATTTATGAACTAGGTATGCTTTGGTATTGTTCACCTTTATTAGTCTTGGTAGTGTATGTCTGAGAATTTGGGATGGTTAATATCAATGGGTTAGAATCACCTATGGGGATAATCTAGTTACACTATATTCTATTTTATCACATTCAATCTGAGGTTTTCCCATGTTATATAGAACTCATTTATTTATAGTGGAAAATTCAAGTTCCTGGTTTGGTTTGATTACTGAATAGTTCTTTTCCATTTACCTTGTTATGTGATTGTTTATCCTTCTCTCTTGCATTGTGTATATCATTGATAAAATTGGAATTTTTTTTTAAAATGATTCATGGAAAATATATTTGAAATGTTGACACAATATTTCCCATTATAAATTAATATAAAAATCTTTCCCTCACTTTCATTAAAATTATAAACCATCCTCCTTAGAATAAGAAACATGTTTTGAATTAAAAGTGAAGTGAAATTTGACTTCCAATAAAAAGAAAATGTTTGAAAAACTAAGAATATATATGATATGTTTCATACCGCAAATTGATGGATATTTTATTTAAAGGATTTTTCTGGGAATATATTTTTTAGACACGCCAACTTTGTTTAATAATCACAACTATACCTCCATATCATTTTTAGTAATACGTTATGGTTCCAGATTGGTCGTGATCCACATTGGTGATGGTGGTTTGGGAACGATGAGTGACCAATAAGATCAAAAGGGGTTCGTTGGTAATCAAGCATAGATGGTTATTTAATGGTTTTATTTTTATTATTTGGGAAGATGTTGTTTGGTTTCCTCATTTAATTATTTATTTCTCATTGGGACACCATTTTTATTTTAGATGATTTTGTTATTTTATCATTGTATAAATAATTCCCTCAATTAATCATTAATTCCCATGGCAATTTTCGCAAGATCAATATGATCAGGAAAGACTCCTCGTTCATTTCGCTGGCATGATTAGTGACCGATTTTGGGTCAAACCCAGTTGGTTCATGATAAAATAGTATTAGATCAGAGGTAATTCATAGGACTTATCATTTAGAGCGCCACTTGTTATTTGGGATATCTTGTTAGATGGGGTAGGACTATCAATACATTAGGGTTAAATATGAAGATGTTTCTGGCTCACACATTCTACGTATGACCTTGGGTTACCATGGGAAGTAGTGTATTGCCTAGATTTTTTTGTTTTTGGCTTGATTGGCATTTTAGGAAGAAAACTATAAGTTTTGATAATGGTTTAAATTAGATATCTAGGTCTATAATTCCATCTAGAGAACATGAACATGGTCTCGAGAGACTACCCATGATGATGACATGATTGGCATACGACCAACACCCATATGTTCATGTCACCAATCCACACATGTTTCTTCCTTAATTATCATGTTGTCATTAATATTTTAATTTATATAATACTTAATAATAAGTATTTCAATTGTTGAAAACAAATTTCACGCTACAGTGTTTTGATTTTTGAAGTTTTTGGATCCTCTTTTGGGTGTGATATGGTGTCACAAGGACTGGCCAATCCGTTGACCCTCCCCTGCCAAAGGGGGAGGGATGCGATGGATTCATATTTTATTTTCCTTCTCTCCCTTACATTTTATTTTCATCCTACACCATACTATGGTTAATCTCTATTTTCTCTAGTATTGAGTTGTCCCCAAAGTTTCCCAACATTTTCATTGGATCCCCTTCATATCCAATTTCCCTCATTGGGTTTTCCGAAGCTTCATCTGTGCACAAAAATACTTTGGTTGTTCAATATGGTTCTTGGAGGAATATATTGGATATAGTAGATAGATTCATCAACACACATTTGGGGCTTCCCCATCGAATGGTGTTTGGTATACTCAACTCTCAGCAAATGATGGTTCTCTTTTCCTCTGATGAAGATATAGCTCTCATGTTATCCGATGGTTCACACTCATTTAATAACAATTATTTCATCCTTATTCACTGGTCCTTCGATTTGAAGATAATGAGTTACCCATATAAAATTGAAATTTTGTTCCAAATTCCATGTTTTCCACTATCTTTCAAAAGTCCTTTCATTCTTTAGATTATAGAAAATCTGGAGGGACATTTCCTGGTTGATGACTTTAGGAGCCAAGTAGTCATTCAACCTATTGATCCTCAAATCATTGTAGAGGTCCAAATTTCATAACCTCATTTTTATTTACTCTAGATTTATATAGGAGTATTATATAGGATTAAAGAGATGGTTGTTAATGATTCATTGACTCATTAATACTCCAACATTTCACAGGATGACAATATCATTGTAGTGGATCGCCCATGTAGAACCCCAACCCCATATTTTGTGGGTGGAATTACATCTATCCTACTCTTCATATGAAGTGAGTATCACTAGAATCATCAATCCATGTACTCATCAAGGGATTTTCCCCAACTCCAAACTAGGGTGGTTTTTGGATTTACATGCACCATCCTCCACATTGTGAGGGAGACTCTACTATTTTAAGTAGTTACAAAACACATGTACTAGAACCTTGATGATCTTTCTAGTGTAGTACATGACCCTGATAATTGGATCATTACATTATCCCACCGCATTTCCATTCATTCCATCATCCATACAAGGTCATGGACTTATGTGTGTCCAAAAAATGTATG
Source organism: Viscum album (assembly GCA_963277665.1). Taxonomy (NCBI): domain Eukaryota; kingdom Viridiplantae; phylum Streptophyta; class Magnoliopsida; order Santalales; family Viscaceae; genus Viscum; species Viscum album. The sequence continues at coordinate 1,703,263,984 of OY728127.1, forward strand.
CTTTTAGCAAACCAGATACTATCCATCTACAAGGGGACACTGCTTCCTCATCATTGGTGTCATAGTCCACCCACGCTATCTGGTTCACAAACCATTGTGGTTCAATGACACTATTTAGGTTAGAAAAAACCTCCACAAGACCCACCCTACATATTGGCATCTCTACCTATGACATCTCATGATAAATACCATATCTATCATTTCACCCATCCAATGACACCACAAGACTCTACTCCCACCACCAATGTATAACTAATATAATTCAGAAAACACCATTAGGATCATTACCTGTGACACCTCTACTCATGGGCAGAGCATCTCATCACATCGGTTCTCTTCTGCGTCGCCCCAACCGAATATTCAACAGGTGTGGTTTATCCATATTTATCTTCATATGAAGATAGGTTCACTAGTTTAATCATTCCATGGACACAATAAGATATTGGATCTAACTCCCAACCAGGGTTGTGTTGGGAATGACATGCACCATCCCCCATATTATTAGGGAAACTATCTTCTCTTTAATATAGATAAACCATAAAAAACACAACCATGATGTTCTTACTAGGGTGGGATGCGACCCCCATGATTGCATCATGAAATCCTACTACCTACAAGGACACATATCCCTGAAATGTCTTCATTGAGGTAATTATATACATGTTTTGAATTTGTTAAATGTGGTATCCTTGATACAAAATGAGTCTGTCAATGAGTAGGAGTTTGACAATTCTCAGGAGACTTCAGCCTATGTGGTAGATGTTCTTCCCATATATTGTGCAAGGTTATATGTCTCTGAGGAAAATCCTTTAGTCACTGTGGTGATTGCGAATCCTAAAATATATCAAAATTAGGTGATACATATGGATTCTAAACTATGAGTAGAGGTTGTTTTTATTGATTTTTGTGTGATTTGGTTTCCAGGGAAACATCAATGTAGATTTAGGGAGGACTAGGATAGAATGATGGGATTTTTTTGGTTTTGAGAAGCTACTTAAGTAATTCTCATTCATTCATTTATTTTTTGAGATCTATTTTCAATTCAAACTCTCGCAAAAGAATTGGAAAAGTTATAGTTACGGGAAACATTCCTCAAAACCAATTTATTGTGCCCAATATTAGAGAGTTACCCCAATTTGATGAATGGTTTTTTGTGGTAGAAGGATATAAATAAAATAGTTTATTACATGGTAGGATTGAGGAAAAATGAGTGGATAATGAATCTATCTCAAAATCATGATCCTTGAATCTAGAAGAAGTAGATCCCATGGAATAGTATCTTCAGTCCTCTTAAAATATAAAAAACAGAACATTATGGATTCAGATGGTTTTATTTTTCATATGCAGATGCCACAGATTTGAAGGACTACTATAATTTTCCTAGTCCTCCTATTATAAGGTCCTCATGAGCCAACGAGCCTGTACCCAAGTGGTAAAGGTTCCTGCTTGGCATCAAAAAGACCCGGGTTCAAATTCAGGCAGGAATGAATTGTAGAGTTACTATAGCAGGGCACTGTAGTAGTGGTGGAACTATATCGGCGGCAGCACTATAGCGGCAGAGGAACTGTTGCAGAATAATATAGCGGCGTATGGGTACTGTAGCTGCGCAGGGTACTGTAGCAGTACTATTCAAAGAGGGTCCTTTGGGCCAAAAAATGGAATTTCAAGCCTTGTATTCGGGCCACATGGACTTGGGACTTCGGGCTATGTATTGAGTCTCCCTCTACCCTATAAGAGGGATTTGCTTTAATAATAAATTGCAGCTTCAGCCCCAGCCTTTAAAAAAAATAAGGTCCTCATGAAAAGGTAACCCCCCCCCCCCTTATCGAATGGTATTGTCAAAAAACATAATAGTAAGGTAACAGATTCTACTCTTCAAGTCAAAATTGGAGCTGATGAGTTGATTGTTATAGAAACATAGGAAATAACCACCTTTAATATGATGAATATAGAAAATGAGGTCATTGACTCCGACTACACACATTATATTATTATGGACTTGAATAAAAAATGACAGAGGATTCTTTCTTGATCAAGTTATCTAAGGATGATGCTCATATAATTATTGAAATACCAATACAGATTGATGAAAAATTCCCATTTAATTATAAATATAGTAGGATCTTTATATTTGGTATCAACAAAGGATTAAACGTATAGAGGATCATGTGTAGAATTGGGACATGATGGCTTTTAACAATGAGGATCTCAATAATGAATGTCCAAAAATGGGGGTCACCTCTATGGAATTCCATTTATTTAAGGTAAATATTTCTAAATACATTTTTTAATAGAAAGATAATTTCTTATGAGGTTTTAATTTCACTATATTTTTATCTTTTCTGGTTTACCACTTTGTCAGTAATAGTGATTTTGAAATAATTTTTTTATTTTTTTTCTTTTTATATTTGAAAATGATAGATGATTTTTTATATTTATTTAATGTATTTTTTGGAAATATATTTTTAAATAAAATGATTTTTTATGAAATAAGGTTCATCTAAAGATAAGGGAAATGGTCTGAACATGATGATTTGGATTTTATATGTAATTATTTATATTTTTCTTTTTTAACTATGAAAATTGGAGTGTAAAGTTATAAAATAATTATCAATGTGGTAGTTAGTGGGTATTCAATATATGTTCTATGAATTTTTTGGGTCATTATTTTATTTGGTGCCTTTCTAGAGGGGTGTTTTCTTTGGAGTTGAATTTGATTATGTTTGGTTTCATTCTGTTGAGTATTCAAACCCACCATAGATTTTATGGTCATTCAAGGTGTATCTATTGGTAGTTTACCATTTGTAGACCCTATTTTAGATCAAATTAAATACATCATTCTCATGTTTAGAAAGGAAAATCCTTCTGTCTTTTATGTTAAGAGGATCCTTTTTTGTAATATTGTGGATGTGTAAAATCTAAAGGATGCTTGATTTAATCGAGTTTTATGAGTCTTTGGAGGTTATGTTCATTACATTCATTCTCAAAAGTCCATGTTAGAAGTGGTGGAATTTATTTTTTAAGACCAACAATCAGGAAAGGTTTTTTTGGAAATTCCAAATGTCTTTTTTTATTTGACAATTTTTCAATAATGTTGTCAAGCTAATGAAGGAGATAGAGACATGATACCTTCTGCAATGTGATTGATCATTGTTGGAGTTCGTTTCTCAGTTTAGGGGTCTAACTAATTATATATTAGTGTTTTTTGGGATGAATATTTGATATATTGGATTTTAAATAATGTTATTCATCCAAATATGTAGCTGATGATGTCTGAATCTTGTTTGGCTTACTTTAATGATGTGGTGAGGAATATTTTTTGGTTTGAATATATGTTAGTAGGAGTTCTAAAGGTGTCCAATCATAAATCCACTGGAAGATGTGAAGATAATTCCTTTAAGGAAGTTGGAAGTGACATGTATTGGGTTTTTCAAGTGGGGGAATTCAGAGGCCATCAGATCATTTGTAATCTTCTTATGGGAATGTGGACCTAATGAATCATCATTGTGGTGGAATGGGTCACAAAAAACATCAGGTTTGAATAATCCATATAAATTCTATATATATGGAAGTCTTGTCCATGTGAAACAATTTTTTTCATGGTGTTTCCAAGATTTTATGTTGAACTAGGTCAACCCCTTCAATAGACACACCATAACATTTATAAGAGTATTTTGTGGGTATGGTCCCTATCTAATGTCCCTTTTTTATGTAAATGTTTATTTTTTATGGTGGTTGTGTATTATGGTCTTGTATTTAGTTCTATCTTGGGAATGGATGTTTTGAGCCTTTTTTATGTTCTATGTTTTAATAGAAGTTACATTGTTGAATTATGAATCATTTTATAATGGTTTGGAGCATGTTTTATCATGTGTCTCATTCCCATAATTGATTACATTCTAGGATTGTTTTAGGTTTCCTCTCTTTCTGGGTTTTGTGATGATGTGTACTGTTGTTTGGGCATATGGATAGAATTATAAAATTGTGTGGAGTCTACCGTATCCTCCCTTGATGATTTATGTGTGAACATATTCCAATATTGTTCTTTATATATTATCCACTGCAGAATTATTAGGTAGTTTCTCAGTCTTTTATGGTTAAATATTATTCTGTTTTTATTGTACCTTTCTGTACACTGGGATATTGGAGTAAGAACGATGGCTTTAGTTATGTTAATGTGTTTGGCCAATGGAAATGTGATTTCCTTAATCCATCAGGAACTGGGTTAATTCCAATGTATTTTTATGGGTAGGAATATATCTTTTTTTCTAGTGAAACTCAAAACCTTATTTGACTTTATGAGATAAACCATGCATGTGGGTGAATATTTTTCATTTAAGCAATCAACATGAGTCATTAATGATTTTGGTGGGAAGATAGTGTAATGGTGGGGAGGTCATTCACACCATGTTTTTATTTTATTCCATTATTCTTGTTTATAATTTTTTCATTGTTTGTGCGCTTGAGATTTGGTTTATTTTTACTAAAATTATGAGTATCAAGCTATGTTTTCTCTATTTCATTGTTTGGTCACACATTTTAGGGTTAACATTAATTCCTCATCGAACGGAGTCTCTTATTTTTCCATTTTAAAATTGTGTAGTTTGAGTTGTATGAGTAATGCATGGTTGGATCCAAAATATGTGGATCCCAAAATAAAACCAAATGGTCTTGTGTGTATTTGGTCAAGGTCGCATTACTTGAAAATGGTTTGACCAAACTTTGTAAAATTCATGAGCATGGATCTGTATTTTTTGATATAATAAAGTAACATGGTAGGAACAAGGTTTCCCAAACCAGGTATACAAACTACACAATTATCTAGTGTGTCCCAAATGGGGCACATTGTTGGTGAATTATTTCCCAAATTGCGTGGTCAGGCCATGTGCATGGGCCAATTTTCCTTAATAATGTGAAATTGTTTTCTACCCTTCTCATATTTTAACCCAAAAAATGCCTCCCCTCACCCTCATTATGCTCATTCAACCCTAGGGATGAATCATCCTTCTTCCCCAAGACTCCCCTCCTTCTTCCATAGTGAATCTATGTGTATTATTCATAGTTTTTAAGTGATTCCTCAATGTATTCTCCACCTATATTCTACCACTTCATTCTTCTTCCATTTTTATTTTAGTACCTCTTCATCCACAGCCTCTTGGGGAGAGGGATCATGTTTCATGTGGGTTAAATTATTATTTTTTTCATCCTAAATGTTTTCTTGGATGTTCATTTTATCTTGTACTGTTGGAGAAGATATGGGTTTCTACGGTCGAAACACTTATTGTTTTTGGTAGATTTACCTTTTAAATGGACCATTAAACTAAAGAAGCATTGATTTCATGTCTTTTTCACTCTTATATAATATTAATTAGTGATGTATGATTTTTATAAAATCTATTATTTATAAAATTAATTGAAATCATCCAAGAATTGAATTAAATGGAATGGTTTTATTAATCTTTTCACAGCAAGTGTATGTCAAAATTTGTACTTGGAATATAAAAGTTATTTATGGTTCATAAAGAATTGTTTGTCTTTGTAAATTTATCTTGTTTTATAAAATGGATTTATAAAGGGTATTGGATTCATAAATTTTTTTTATCACTTTGGATTTTTTTTCACTCCTATGTTGGTTGAGGCATTTTTGAAACCATTATTAATTAATTTTCTATTGAAAACTCTAGTGGGATAGATCTCTTTCCTTTATAAAGTATATCAGGAATGTGAGGTTCTTATAATGGGACATTTCTCATATATTGATGGTTTGAATATAAGGTTTTCTTCTTTGGGGTGACACAAGGGTGATTCTTGGCTGTGTGGATTATTTTCAAGATTTGTATATATTTTCATTTTGGATAACCCCACTTTAGAAATGAGAAGGGATCATGGAATAAGTATCATATTATTCATAAATATTTTCTATAGTAGTTTAGATTACAATTCATCCAGTGTCCCTTACTATGGATCTTTCTCAATATTTGGATTGTGCCCCTCTATAATACAAAATATTGTAATCCATATAATTTCATTTAGTTGATGATATTGGTTGATCCATGCCTGTGTGATAAATAAGATTTATAATATTATAGACTACCCCTTGAGCTTCAAGGTATTACAATGATCTCTAGAACCCATTTACCTATGGAAGGTAATTTAGGTTCCATGGATTTTTTGGTTACTCGATCATGATCTATATACTTCCCTTTTTATGTGATTATTTCTCCTATTATCTGGCATGTTATGCCACTTTGATAATAGTGGAGAAAATTGTGTTTAAAATGTTTCATGGATATTTTTTATAGTTTTTAAACTATTTTTTCATTTCTAAATTAAACAATCCTTCCATTTTCTCTCACTCTCGATCATTTGAATTTTAAATCCTCCACCTTGGAAAAAGAAACATGTTTTTATGGAAATGGGAAATGCACCGAGATTGGTTTGTTTGTGAAAATAAATAAAAACCTATGTTGTTAAATATTTAATTTAAAAATTGAAATAGATGAATATTTTCATTAAAGGGAATTCATTAGGAATAGATTGTCTTCTCACAAATACTGGGTTTTGATACTAATGCATGTACCCCTCTTTTCATGAGTACTAGGGGATGGTTATTTCTTGGTCTTGATCACCATGTGATATATTTTTTTTTGGAAATGAAGAGTGACTCATGGGGTAAAATGGTGGTTTATTGGTCATCTAGTTTGTTTTTTTATGTTCTTTTCTATTGTATATTCAGTTTTGATATAGAAATTTTTAGGTAGATTCGATTATTTTTTTATTTTTCATTATGATTATCTCTTTATTATTGATGAATTAGTACTATTATATTGGGATAAATCATTAACTAGGTATTTGTTTTATCCCCATGTCACTTGATGCCAGCCTAAGAGAATTGGTAATAACTCATGGGACTTATTCTAGTCTGGATAGGGTGATGGTTTGGGGTCTTCATAAGATGGTTCGTGAAATAATGAAAGTAATTTATTAAATAAATCAAAATCTACAAAAAAATATTTTCATATAAAAGAATCATTTTTCAATTAAAATGATAAATATATTCATTTATATTGAATTTAATAAAAATGAATTTATTTTATACACTTATAAACCGTATGTTTTTCAAATGTTAGATAGTATTATTCATAACCTCTAATATCACAGATATATTAAAAATTTAATGTATTACACATCATTTAGATTCGTGGTTGTGTGTACCAAATGATAATAGAGAAATTAATGTTATTTAAAAGGTAATATACAATAAAACCATGGGGTGTAAATAATATGAACCATTAAAATAATGTTTTTGTAGAATGGGTTTATGACTTTTAAAGACGTCAGGAATATATAATTTTCATTGAAACCAGAGGAAATCCAATAAGATAAAACATAAAATAGTTATGATTTAATGAAAAAAGAAATTTTAATAAGACTTTAGCTGATTGATTAATGAATTTATTAAGGGGTAAAAAATGTCCCCTTTAACATGTTAGATTCAATGAATATAGTCAGATTCCAAATATTAATGCCTATATAACCCTGAAAAATACATGAAAAATAATACAGGGATCTATATTTATATTATACCATCATATATATAATTTTAAACTCATTCCTTAATTTATGTAGGATGATAATGTGAGTAAAAAAATGGAATATCCTAGAAAATAATTTATTTAAGGTAATTACATTACCCCATGTTTGAATATATTATATACATTCAATTACCATTCGGAATAATAAAATTTTATTTACTATATAATTGATTTAGAAAATAATTCAAATATATTTCATTTATTATGAATCATTTATGTATGTTTAAATTTATTTAATTGATATAATATTACTATTTTTACTATCCCATGTTCATTCCAATCATGGTTCATATGTCACATTACCTATGTATAATTTTGGATTTTCAATATAAAATGGTTCTATCACTCCAAAAGTGTAATGAAATGATTTTATTTTATTTTATTTTATTTTTTAATAGATCAATAAGATTAATTTTATTAAAAAGACACATGATTCCTAATGATTACATCCATCATTGTATGGATAATTTTTATTGGTAAATATTCTATCTATGATTAACATACTTGTTGTTGTTTAACAATATGAAAATTTATTCATTCCATAATATTGAAAAATTAATAATATACTAATTTAGATAATTTTCCACAATAATTCATGTATTAATACTATTCTTGAAGATTTTATTCATAAACAATGTTTATTTTACAAGATAGTGGTGGAGTGATGACAATGTAAACAACGATTACATTTTCTTAATGAATTGGAAATAGTGCAGATAATTTATATAACATTTACATAATAAAAATAAATTTATCTAGATATATAGAAGAAATTTTTAAATGTCTTTTTAAAGAAGTGATGCGGTGGTATACATAAATAATATTAATGGATAGTTTGATTATGAACATTAATAATTTTGAGATCCTCTATCGAATGACCCCGTAATAAAAACTGGTAAAGTATTTTGGTATGACCAAAACTCCATGGATTTGGGTAGAGGGTTGGGAAGAGGTAATGACTAAATATGGGAAAGATAATATGTATCAGATGTGTGGTAGAGAATGGGTGTTATTTATAATGAGATAAAAGGTTTTTGGATGTAATATTGATTAGTTTTTTTTCTCAAGAAATTATAAATTTTCAATTTTTATTACTATATAACGTAATTAGTGCAATTTTTTAGCATTTGGGTTTCCACATTATTGATGAATTAATGATTTATGTATCTTTATTATATTAAAAAAAACTATTTTTCCCTATTCTACAATAACTCAACTACTTTAGAATAATATTACACCCTAAGAATTATTAGAATTTTAGATTTAAAATTTAAATACATTTTAAGAGAATTTTTTTACATATATTGAATTTATTTTTTAAAATAATATCATTATTTATTTGAAATATAGTTTTTTTAATATTATGATCCAATATATTTCCATTTAAATGATTAAATATGATCCCATAACATTATACTATCATTATAATAAATCATATTATTGTTTTAATTTTGTTTATGAAAATAAGAATACGTTCATTTTTTTAATTACTATAATAATACAAATAAAACATTAATGCTTTACAAAAATAAAAATATATAATTTATCATTTTTAAAATATTTATAGATAACTAATATGATATAAATTAATAATAGTTTCATTTCATAGGATACCTAATTAATATATGACATTTCTAATTGTGAATATACTATCCTAAGAGTCGGGTTACTATTCCAAACGCTAAGATTTATATTCTAATGGTCATATTGAAATTTCAATGATCAGATTTGTAATGGAAATATGTGTTCCCTACATAATATAAATAATTCATAATTCATTAATTATTAATACATGTATATTTTATATCAAGGTCATACATAAACATTTATTTTCAAAATATAATCCAATCTACTAATATTATGATTCATTTATACTGTGGTATTCGTGCATGCGTTCTTTTAGGGGATTGAGAAGATAAAAATATTCATATTATTGTTACCTTATTTTAAATATTTGATTCAATTGTAATGTTTGGAATTATATATAATATATATTTACTCTAAATGTTATGTTCAACTAAATATAATAAAATTTTATTAGTTCAATAATGTTTTGCGTGTTCTTTATATAATACCACATTCTATAATATAACACAATTATATAATCCGAAAGGAAATTCCATTAATATAATTATAGGACATTAAATTCTTCCCCCATTAATAAATTACCACCTTAAAGTATTATTTCACCATGAATATGAAAACAGATGTGGTTAATTATACTTCTTTACTTCCTATGGTTCCCATGTTTCCTCCTCATAGTCATGGTTCTTCTATTGTATGTTTACTGTGTATGTAGAATTGTATTATTGAAAATTTCATCTTATGAAAATGGTAATCATTAATATATCCTCTTAAAAGGGATAATAGTTTCTTATTATCTCCTCCTGATTCAATAAATGTGTGTAATTTGGTATGTAATTCCTCTAGATCGATATTATGAACACGTTTTGTACTGTATGAGGGGATAATTGGAATCCTAGTTGATAATAAATGGTTCTGATATGATAAATAATCCCAAATGGGTAGATTTATATGGGAAAGAACATTAACTTATTCATAAATCATAAGACTTTATTTTTTAATGATATATATAGGAACACATTTTCTCCTACCTCAAAATATAGGTATATATAAAGGTTATCAATATAGCTTATTTATTAACACTAAGATGTCATTATGTGATAATAAATAGTCCTGACAACTTATACTATTTATTCAAAAATTTGAAGACTTATAATCATGTGATCACCGACTTCATCATAACATGTTCGTGTACTACGTCTCTTCCAAAATATGTCTTTTTATATAGTCATTTGTATGCTTGATTAGGAGATTTTATTAAAATAGAAACAGACTAGAATAGTATAATGATCACATCCTCCATTAAATTCTTTCAAACATGATCTCAAATTACCTTCATGTTTTGGGATACTATTCTCATATTTTTAACATTTTTATTGTGGGAAAACAATAATAAATCTAAACTCATTGTTTATATCATTATTGAACATTTTCAATAAATATAATGTAAACCTCATATATGGGTCAGATTTAATTGATATTGGTCTTCCATGAAACCTCACCACTTAACTAACCTAGATCAAGACATGTTGTTCAGGATTGATATCCAATAGAACTAAAATTAAGTAAGTAACATATTTATTTATATGTGCTACAATCCATATGGAATTATTTTTATGGATGTTTTTCTGAAAGACCCATGAAAAAATAATTATTAATGTTTCCAATTTATGTTTATGTCTATTACATTACTACATAATTACCATAAACTTTTCACACTATTACATCAATTTTTTAATTTAAAAAAACATTTATATATATTCAACAAAATCCCTCTTCATATTGTCCCACAAATAATTCAATCAGAGATATTGATGCATCATTTTTGATCTCTAGGTTAATATAAAATATTGAACTATGTTAATTATTTAACTACTCATTAATTATCATTGACTTTTTTGGTACAAATATTCATAAAAATACTCAAAAAATTCCTTATTCATTAATTTTGTATTCTATGAAATTTTCTTTTTTTGTATAGCATTCACCTTCTCCTATATCTCCAAATCATCGATTTTATTTTCATTTATGTTTTCTAGAATGGATGGTTGAACATTCATTTGAGAAAGTTAGGATGTTTTCCCTTACACTATGTGGTCTATGGACATCCTTTTCATGTCCATAAAAATATTAACGATCCCAATACTCATCATGGATAACATTATAATATTTATTTCAACTTATAGATTCACAAAATTTATTAACCTAATCAAGATAATAATTGATTATTCATTAATTATCATTTATTTTTTGTAACCGTCATCTTTGGATAATATTGGGATTATTATGTGTTAATTAATACATTTTTCACATATTATTAATATATGTTTCACATATCTCCCCACATTGATAATTCTTCCATATCTTCAATGGGGAACCCACTTAATCAATTTTTAGAGAATGTGTGGTAAATTTTTTTCTATTGAAAATTCATCATTATTAAGGTATTGTTAATAAAATTTCCAATTTTATTAGTAGATAACCAAATTCCATCATTGAATATTCATTTTGTATAAAAAGGAGTTCTATTCATTAGAGTAGTGTATGTAATTGTGAAATTTCAAACCTTCTTGTGAATTCCATGAATATGTATTCATATTAATTGGTCTAGATACACATAACTCCTTTAAAATTTAGCTTAGTTATAAGGTTATAAAATAATGAGAACATCCTAATAAGTTATTGACAGTTCCAATATAATTCAATGAATCTTTTGATATCTATTACATATTATTTTCTATAACACTCATCAATATCCATTATCATCAAATGATCTGTAGATATCTTTTTTGATACAGATAAAATTCCACAAGAATGATTCCAACATAATTTAAAACTTGGATTTTATACTCTTATAATATATATTTTCATATAATAATGTCTTTATCAAATCAATTATGTTATCCTCATGATACGATTTGATTTCTATAAACATTAGAATGTGATTTATAGATATTGACACAATTTGGTAAAAGAATTTTCTAACTTCTCTAATTATTTAATTAAAGAAAATTTATATAAAATTATTTATTCGAAAGAGAATCAGTATGATCGGATTTTTTAAACCACATGTTCAAAATTTATTTTGGGATATTACATTCTTTGTTATTGTTATTTTTTAGTATCTCAACCATAGGTCCATCATTGAAAAATATTTCTCCTCATATTATTTATTAGATATTTCATTAATCCTTGGTATATGATACATATGATTTTCATTGTTTTATTTATTTCAAAGTAATCAATATACATTATAATTGAATCATAATTCCTTTTGAAGAAAACAACTCACACAACCTTTGGTGAATCACCCACAAATATAGAGACAATGACTAGATTCCCTTATAACTACCTCATCAATTCATCCAATTTGGTGGGAGTTATTTTATAAAATTCAATGATATGTAAAGTTTATCGAAAATAATATAAATATATAACAAAGCATATAATTCATGTGACTGAACATGAAACACATCTAGGAATAAATTAGTATTTTGAATCACAATGGATATGTACACATGTAGGATTATCTCTTTTTAGTCAATCAATTGATCTAAATATTCTATCTCAAAAAGTAATAATAACCATGATTGGAAATAAGATTAAAAATTATATTTACCCTACTCCATTCACCTCTATATTATATATTGATGATTAATTATATGGTTAATTATTATCTCTCTTGGTTGTTTATATGATATTTATATAAGGACATCCAGTCCATTTGTACTATGAAATCATATTACACTAAATAAAGTATGACCATAATTTTGTGCAATAATATTCCCAAAAAATTGATAAGGGGAGGATTTATATACTTTTGATGCAATAATTTATATAATTTAAATTATCATATATAACTAAAACAAAAAAAATTGATGTCTTATTTGAATAGTTATACTAAAATTGTATGATATGAAATGTTATGTAGAACTATAATCCAATAATGGGTTTATTGTTTATGAATGGATAATGTGTGAAACATTCTCTAATTAACTCAGGTTATAGTAAATTTAACTATAAAAAATAATCATTGGTATGAGAATAAATATTTTAAAAAAATATGTAAATTGAAACTGGGAATATAGATGTAATATTTCAAAAAGAAAATATAGAACTCCCAGTTTCAGGTATATGACCATATATTTATATATTTGACATATATATAATATTTGGGTTATGATTATTATGGTTTATATATTTTTTCATAAACTGGAGTCTTTTATAGAGGTTCTCATTTTGATCAAGAGTAGTAGAAACAAAGTGATACCTCAATGAAACCATGTAATGGTAGACAATCAGTATTAGGTTGGACCACGTTTGGAATATGGTTTGGTAAAAACATGAGAATTGCCTGAATAAATTATTATGTTTCATATATTATGGAAAAACATGTTTTGAACATTTTCTGTCAACTGTGTGAGCCAACTGTGCGAGGTGTGGTTTGAGAAAGTTGCACATTCACATTTAGCATACGGTTTGTCTAGTTGTTCTCTCTAACCTAATGTTGTAAAATTTTTGATCCAAAAAATGTTGATCAAAATTGGATGAACTTATAAATAAGATATTTATCTATATAACTCCTATTATCATAATTCATTTTCCCTCCACTTCTATATAGTAATTCTAATTGATTCAGTAGAATGGTTTTGGTAATCCAAATTGTTTTAGGGATCTAGATTCACTAGTATGTGCTTGCTCATCAATATTACTCATAGATACCTTCTTCCCCTCTATTATATAACAACATAACTTGTCCTTATATGATATATATATATAATTTATCTTTGGAGTCTTGAGGTGATAATGTTGAACTAGTATATGGGAACAATATCTCAGTTCAGATCTCGAAGAAATAAGCCTAATTATTAAAGATATTTTTCCATTCTTTGTTTTCCCCCATGATTGATTTTTTGGAGGATTATATATCAATTCCAATTGATTATTTCTATAAGTATTGAATGAAAAATTTTTATATTGATTTTATATTTTGATAAATAATTATATGAATTGATGGGAAACTCTTTAGTGGTGTTTTCTTAGATATTATGGAAATTTTTTGGTTCTACGGAATGATCAGTTGGTTTAGGATATTTAAATGATGTTTTTAGAATTATAAATTGATAATAAATCAATTAAAGTAGTTTTTGGAATTATTTGAATGTGAAGAAATGATTTTATCAAAATGGTTTCACCTGATTTGAGCATAATGGTTGGGAATGAGTTTAAAGGGATGGACAATGGTTATGAAGTTCCACCATTAAATGGAATGAGTTTGAAAGAGAAGTTAGAAATTCAATGGTAACACCATCAATGTTTTTTTCTAATTTTTGTAATGTTTATAAATTGAAATAATATACCAAATCCCAAATTGAGTTATGAGTTACAAATTTTTTCATATTCCTTTAAAAATAATTGTGATGACTTGTTGATGACTATATAGGAAAAATGAATTTTTTATAAACTATTTTCATTTAATGAACTATAAAATTAAATGTAATAAAAAGTTTTATCATATTGGAATGATATTGGAAATAATTTGTCTAAACAAACATATTATTATAATCATCCCATTCTTAGTCACTATGGTGAATTATTAGATGTTAAATATCACAAAAGAGGTAAAGGAATGGTATCTTAGTTCATTAGTGATGATTATTGATACCTTGAGATGAGATTATGGAGATTGATCTTGGAGAAAGTTGGGAGTTTCTTTTTGGTATCTTTGGTTTATTTGGGGGTTTTAATCCTTTAGTTCATTTTCTTAGGCCATGTTAAATTCTCACAAACATTGATACTTTTTTCTGGATTGGTTTTATATTCGATTTTTTTATACGCATGATTCACTTATTGGTTTGGTTAAATTTAGTTTACATGTTTTCTTATTTTATCATTAAATTTAAAATCATACACTATTTTTTAAAGATGACCTTTGAAATTATTTCCATCCTTTATTGTATTTAGGATTTCCACTAATACTATTAACACCCACTTCCTTTTCCCAAGCCAATGATTTACGGGTGGGATACTCTAATTGGTATCAGTTTTTTCAATAGTTATGCACCCATTAACATGTTCTTGTGTTTTTTTGGTATAAATGTAATTGATTTTCAAAATATGAATTGTAGTTCATAAAAAGTATTATCAAACATATTTATGATTAGCATCATGTTATAAGGGAGTTTGGGTACATGAGTTATTTGAGACACATCTAAGAGTTCCCACCACTTCAATATGTGGTTAGATGATGAGAAGTACTTGAACTACATTGTGAGTAATGACTTCCCACATCGAGTAAATAATTCATTTGATATATAGATTATGATTTTTAGAAAAAGGGTTGATCTTTGAAAGTATTTCAAAATAGTTTAATTTAATTTTTTTTAATGTCTAAATTTTTAAATTTTGGAAATCATTTTTTGTGATATGTCAGGTGCGGTAAATTTGAAATTTTTATGAATTCAGTATTAATAATGTGATACCAAACATAGTGTGTTTTAGTAATATAGTATGGAACCAGATATGAATTGATGAAACCATCCTAAAGAGGCTTCTAAGAATTCGGTTGCACATTAAATATAATTGAATGAACAGTTAGTCTAAAATGTTATCTGGGATTCTAATGCAATTGATAAAAGAATCATAATAGAAGATACAAAGAAATTGGATCTTTTATTTCAGCTCTAAATGTATAATCCACCCATAATTTTATGGGATTATGAACTGGAAAAAATTTTTTTTGGATATGTATGATGAATTGAAAAATTAATATCATTGGATCACTATTTGATTTAAATATAAATTTGGAAAATTATATGAGTTATGATCTAGCACTGCAATAGTGGCATTTGGATGTTTAGGATAAATTGAATAAATGAATTTTTTGGATGGATGTTGAATATTTTTTCAAGAAAAAATGTTTCCTCACATTTTTATAATTTCTAAAACAACTAATTTCTTCAATTAGAAGAATAAGAACCACAAACTGACATAGTATGAATAAAAATTTATTAATTTAGTCTATTTTACAACAATTAGTTTTTAATTTGTATCATTTAAATCACCTTTTATTGAATTGGGGTTGAGGGTATTTATTCTCTCAAAGGTTGTCCTCTTTTTTATATAGTTTAATATATAGATGGTGAACATAGAACTGGTAAAAAATGTATAAATATTGAAATATGATTACAGGATTAAATTTGACATCATTGGGAACTGGTGGGAACTCTAATGCTAGGAATATGTAAATGACTGAAAACTATTTCCATGGTGGTGGTTGTACTCAGAATCAGACAATGGGATTAGTGAATATTCCTCTTAAACTAAAGGGTAATATATGATGTTTTAATATGGTTCCCAAGATAACATAATGTGATATTGTACATACCCATCCAGAAAATATAACAATTTCAATAATATGTTATATCTAGAAGATTATTATCACATTTCTTTTAATTATAATGCTCATGACACATATAATGATTCCCAATAGTCGTATACTTCTACTAGAATAGTTCAATAAAATCTTTATCATCATCATAAAAGAGAGAGCCTAGGTGAATATAAGAACACCATGACTCATCAATAATTTTAATCTCAACATGGTAACAATGACCAAAGTACATCGTGTAATAAATTCTAAAATTCGCAATAAATTCCATTGTATGGTCAATCTAGTACATCGATAGAAAGAGGTGTGATTATTTTGAATTATTCTTTTATGCATGATTTGTCCGATATATGAACTTCACAATCATTCATTTCTACTCATGTAGTAGATAATACAGGTTTACCTGATGGGATAACACCATATTTTTGAAACATAAACTCATCTTATCCAATGAGAATTTAAGGATTCTTGGGGAGAAGAATGTTCTATAAAAGTAAATGGGGATGAATTAATTATGTATTTATAATTTTTTTAGATGGATTTATATGAATTAATACTTTTTATAGATATTTTTACAATGTTCAACAATCACATCCAATGTTATACCTAATGGGTCAGTTTTACAAATCTATATGGCTTCAAGATTCTCTTTAGAGGAGAACATGTTGTGAATGCAAGGGTCGTATGTCTGTCAGAATTAGTGGTTAGACCAAACATATACCATTTTGAAGCATTAACCATTGAATCATTGTATGAAATTTTGAATAGAAGGTTACCAACAATTATTGTTACATTTTTGGATGTTCTTCCTGGTAATTTCTAAGGGTTTCCACCCAAATGATATATGTACAATACTATTGATCTATTAAATGAAAAAAAATCCTTTATGACATTCATAATATATAATTGATTAAATATAATTAATATGATTTAAATTCCTATAGGAAAATTTAGTAATCAAAGTGCACATTTTCCCTAGTATTTCACTGGGGGAAATAGTAGTTTTTCTTTTCAAAAATGAAGATAGGGCTCTAGGGATTTGTATGTATTATAGTAATTTTTTGATAAAGTGTTAGTATCATCTTCCATGAATTGATTAAATTTTATAAAAAATTAGGGGGGCCTAGTAAATTAATTAAATTGACATGAATTCTAGATATCACTATTTATAGGTCCAAACGGAGGATATGTAGAAGATAGATTTCATAACTATATATGGTTAATACGAATATGTGGTTTTTTATTTTTGTATTACAAATGAATTAACTTTATTTATATAAATTTTGAATTATATATTTCAAATGTATCTGTATAATTTTTGGAAGTGTTTATGGATAACAAACAAATATATTCCCGAAAATATGTTGAGAATGAGAAACACTTTGTGATGGTGTTGATTATCTATATCAAGCATGCCCTTTATTACATAATTAAACATGATTTATTACATAAAATTTAACTTAATACAAATATGAGGATCGATAGGTGTAGTTTCATTGGAAAATAGTGACATTACATAACATCTTGTAACTTAAAATACAACCTCATTATTGAAAACTTTGTTTACATGACCACAACATTCCTTCATCCTTAGCTTTGAAAGGGATAACCTGAGGACATGAATAAGAAAATGGTGAGACATAAAGACCCTTGAGGGATTAAAAAATATATAACCTGAAGAATATATTACATGTTATGAAACAGACATATCCATGTATAATAAGAGAAACATGAACATAAAAGCATGATATATCAAGATTATAATAACATTGAAATGTGGCATCAACATTTAACTTGATATTAGAATGAGCCAAGGAAAAATTTACATATAGCATGAGTAAAACCTCACTAAACATTAATTATCAAGATTAAATGATCATTTCACTTGATTTATTGGGATAAAAATCTTTACCCAATGCAATGGAGCACTATCAGGGCGCACCATTATTAATAATTTCATTTTCGGCATAAAGTGAGCCACATAGATCAAACAACATGGATTCATTAAACATCATAATTTATTACATGAATAAGATATGTGAAATACATACATAAATTCCCTAAATAAAGAAGTACAAGTCCATAATGGTGAATAAAATTTATAGATAAATGGGTATGGTACTACCTTCCATGATAATTTTGTCATGAAAATTTTGGTATAACATCGATAGTATAACAACGTCAAATAGAAATAATAAAATGGGTTGATGAGATAGAAAGGGGTGTCTCATAATTTATACATGGAATGGGCAGTAATTAGGTCATGGAATAGAATATCACATCATATGTAATGTGATTTATATGCATAATATAAAATAAATTCCTGAATGTAAATGAGGAAAGAAAAAACCCATACAGTATTTCAACATAGTAACAGATGTAAATGGGAAAAATTAATGTGAGAGAGAGGGGTATCTCATCATTAAAACATAAGGAGGGATGTATTAGGGAGATGTGAAATCATACCTCAACATTTTTAATTAAATATAAAATGTTATAACATCATAGTGAAGTTTAGAAAAAAATGAGAAATGAAGAAATACCTTACATGGAAGTGTGATCCCAAAAACATGGGAGTGGCTTGAGAGAGGTTTCTTGGGAGATTAGCGGTCCATGTGAGGATTCAAGAGAGTGGAGGGTAGGGGTTGGTCTATCTACAATGGTTTTGACTGAATATTAGTGGGAGATTATGTGCATTTATATAGGAAGGGAGAAGAAATTATTTATTATATAGGTTTTGGACACCACACATTAAACTAATCAAACCCACAAACAATCCCATGGTTTTATACCACAGTTTTTAAAAAAGAGGATTGGAAGAAATTATTTTATATTCCCAATGTATGAACATCTTAAAATATTTGATTTCCTTATGTGGAGGTGGGCCACACTCTAAAGTAAATCATTTTAAAAAAAGCTAAAATGTTTTATAAGTCTTGGAGGGTTCACTAAAGCTTTGTAAAATAAATTAAAAAACCTAAAATCAAATTTTCATAATGGTAAAACATATATTGTCCGAAAATCCAATTTATAGTATTTTATTACATCAATATTTGGACATTATGATGTTATAAACGGTATTATTTAATTAAATGATATTTAATTTTTACCCAAAAATTCACATGTCTCCGAAAATAATGAAATCATAATCGTAGGATAATTTAATGTCTGGATTCCAAAAAATATATACATTTTATCTAAATAATTTTATAAATATGTGAATTCTTACTTTAAACTTAAAAACCAACATTTATAAAAAATTACTGGGTTTGGACAGAAATGGCATTCAATCCATAATAAAAATTAATACTGTGTTCATAAAAAATTATTCAATCATTTATATATAATAAAAAATAATTTCTTAATAATATATCATTAAAATATTATATAATTAAAATATTTATTATTTTGTAAAAATATATTACTTAGTGGAATATTAAATAAAAATACTATTTTTTATTTAAAATGATTTACAATGTATTATGAATTCATATTATATATAAAAATAATAATGTACATAATCATAGTGCTAGGGTATTTCTACATAACCCCATATAACTCTAACATAAGACTAAAGGGTAAGTTGTGTGATGGTGACATACTCTTGGGGTTGATCAAATAACATCGAAAATGTGTTAATCTCTATAAACTTCCACTTCTACCATAGAAGGTCTCATCTGAGCATTAAATGGTGAAGCTCATCTTGGGATGTGTCAATAGAGAATCACAGTGACACCACCTCCTTTCCATGTTCTGAAAAATGGGATTTTAATGGAGAAATTATACTTGATGAGGCTATCACTTCCTTTATCTTAGTAAATTGGATTTGTTAAAATCATATATTTATAACAATCATGTGATCGTTGTTTAATGGATATATTTGCATGGGGATAAAAAAATTTAACAGTATTTTGAAATCCATAAAACTATGGAAGTTCATATTTTTTATAACTATTTTATGCAATAAGAAATTTAATTAGATCAAGATTAATTTTCATTTATAAATGTGTGGGTCGTTACAATATTCCCCACATATGAAATTTCACCCTTGAAATTTCATTTTCCAACTCTAAATAACATTATGGTAACTATGCTTCATCAATCCTTTGATTCCCATGTTGCTTCTTCAAACTTGTGGTTTCACCACAACACCTTAATGAGGGTCATTATCTTATTTCATATAATTTTTTTCCTACAATCTATTATCATCACCATCTTCACTTCATAGGAGTGGCCATTATCCTATGGTACCATCGTTGGATTGAGTACATGCAATGGGTCCGATTTGTACATCCTCAAGAGTGATACTTGGAATACATCATGAACATGAGATTGGTTCGGTGGGAGTATTGGTCAATAAGCCACTTCTCCATTATGATCAAGGATCTCAAAAGGGCCGGTGGACCTTGGACTAAGGTTTACCTTCTTCCCAATTAACAGAACTGTCTTCTACGAAAATATGCATAAGAATACCATGTACCTAACATCAAACTCTTGGTCTTCTCAACGATTATCGGCATAGATCTTTTGTCGACTTTGAGCAGCATTAATGTGTAATTGGATGGTCATAACCTTCTCCACCATTTTTTCAAAAATTTATAGAGCTAAGAGTTTTCTCTCCCCAACGTCATCCCTACATGTTAGTATTTTTAACATCTTCCCATACAGGGCTTCATAAAGAGCCATTTAGATACTTGAGTGTAAACTATTTTTTTATGATGACTCAAATATAGGATGTTGTAGATCCCTCCCTCCTTTGAAATCCACTTAAAATTATCTCAACATGTAGTCAAGTGTTTGGATAGTCCACTTAGATTGGAAATCAGTTTGAGGATGACAAGTTGTACTGAAGTTCAACTCAGTATTCTGACCATGTTCAACAGTCTTCCAAAACATAAGGGTGAATCATGGATCTCGATCATATACAATATAAAGTGGAACTCCATATATCGTTACCAATTCTTTGATATATATCTGTGCCATTTGATCCAATGAAAATCCACTCTAATTGCAATGAAATGTGCAGTCTTTGTAAAATGATCCACAACAACCCAAACAACATTGTTTCATTTGGATGTCTTTAGAAGTCCATTGACCAAGTCCATGGTGATGTTTTCCCTATTCCATGATGGTATGGGTATTGGTTGCATCATCCCCTTGTACTTATTACTCTCATCCTTCACTTGATGACATACCATGAACTTTTATGTATACTCAGTGATATCCTTCTTCATGTTGTCCCACCAATAATTTCTTAGAGACCTCGATACATATTTCTGTTTCCATGGTGAATAGAGTACATTGAACTATTTCTATCATCCAAAAGGTCTTTCTTTAACTCTTTATTTGATGGAACACGTAGTTATGAACCAAATTTCACAATTCCCTCTTCATTAACATTTAACTCGGTGGATTTCCCTTTTCTGATAATTTCCCAATTCTTCTGAATTACCACATCATCCTTTTGAAAATCCTTTAACCATTCCAAAATATATTGATGAGGAATAATTTGTGATTTGATTCATAAGGTTCCTTTATTTATGATTTCCATGTCCATCTTCATTAAATCTAAGAATGGTGGATCCTTTTCAATTCGTATCAATGACAGATTCAGTAGGTTCTTTCTACATAGATAATCTTCCACCTTGTTCACTTTCTTAGGAAGGTAATGGATTGAGAATTCATAGACATTGATTTGATCTAACCATATTCGTTGGTGCATATTCAACTCTTGGTGTGTGAATATATACTTGAGACTATTGTTATCTGTATATATTTGACACTTCTCCCCAAAGAGGTAATGTCGCCATATTTTCAATGTGAATATTACTGCAGCCAACTCTTGGTCATGTGTTGGATATTTTTTATCATGAAAAATTTATTTATTTGAATCCTTGGCAATGAATTTTTTCATTTTTCCTCAACACACATCCCAGTCCTTTCTTTGAAGCATCAATAAATACCAAAATAATTTCTCCTCTTCTGGGTAGTGTGAGCATGAGAACATTGATAAGCCTCCTCTTCATCTACTTGAACATATCATTGTATTTATTAATCTAATAAGACGTTACTCCCTTCTGAGTTATCATAGTAAGACGATTGGAAAATCATGTAAAATTTCTCACAAATTTGAGATAGTATCCAGATAACACTAGGAATCTATAGATATCCATTTCCAACGATGTCCTAAATCGTCGCTCAAATGCTGCTATCTTGGATGGATCCAAAAATATCTCATTGTATGTAATGAGTTGACCCAAGAATGAGACCTCCTTCTACCAGAACTCACATTTGTTGTACATTTCATAGAGATTCCCTTTTTTTGAAGATCTCTAGTGCAGTGCCTAGTTGCTCCTCATTCTCCTCATTGGTTTTGGAGTATATTAGAATACAATCTATAAAAACTAGCACCGAATTTTTAAGATAATCTATAAGGAATATATTAATCATGTACATGAATATTTCTAGAGAATTAGTTTGTCTAAAATAAATTAATAGGGATTCATATTTCTTGTATATTGTACAAAATTTAGTCTTGGGATATCCTCCTTCTTCACCTTTACTTGGTAATATCCCAACCGAAAATCCACCATGGATAATAATTGTGCTCCACGTTGTTGATCGAACATGTTATCAATTATATGAAGAGGATACTTGTTCTTATTGTGATTTTTTTTGAGCTCATGATAATCAATTCAAAGGAACATTTACCCATCCATCTCCTCGACGAAGAAGACATCTTCACCCAATGGTGATGCACATTGGAGTACAAACCCTTTATCTAGATTGTCCTGTAGTTGTTTCATCAGCTCCTCATGCTCCATAATAGCCATTAAATACAGAGTCCTTGATATTGGAAACACCCAATTTATAATATCAATCGGGAATTAATCATCTCTTCAAGGAGGATGACCAGGAATTCTTTGGGAAACAATACTTCATATTACCTCACTGTAGGCATGTCTTTAAGGTTGTTTTCTTCTATAGACTCAATCATTTGAGAGGGATACTAATGATAATATGGTAGTAATATCCACAATTAATATGATTGTGATAAAGAAGAAACATCATGTTCCTTTCACTTAAACAGAATTAGGGGTCACTTTTCCATATAGAGATTGATTTCCCTCACATGGAATTTTATGTTGGATATTTATAATGAAATCCAATACATGCCAATAATAGCATCAAATTATAGTATAGGGAGTATGGAGAGGTTTTCTAGGAATTTTAATCAATGTATTATGGTAGAGGTGGAGTTATATTCATTGTATGCAATGATTTCTCCATTTTCCATTATCACCAACATCTTTACTTCTGAGATATGTGGTGGTGTTGGAATTATTCTTCTAAGCGTCAGTGATATAAAAGAATGCATTTAACAAGAATCAAAAAGTACGTATTCTGTTCATTAATGAATAACCATCCAACCTATCAACCCTTTTTTCAGGGATTACATAGTGATTGTGATGGAAAAATCTCTCACTTGCTGCTTGGGAGGTTGTTGGTTTTCTCCCAAAACCATTTTCTTGTGGAACTGGTTTTTAAAGTACACTAGTTCTGTAATGTCCCATATTTTTTCATGTGTTATTTTAATATTATATGGGAATTATTTTGAGACCAGGATCTGAGACGACATGCAGTTCCAAGGCCCGGTGAGCCTGGGGAAAATGATTGAATTTAATTTAATAATTAAATTATGTGCGCATTCAGTTTTCCTGAAAAAGTGGAATAACACCCGAACGGGTGCTCGGATTAGAAATATGAGGGCACCATTGTATTCAGAACAATGATTTTACCTTAGGCGAGGCCTAACTTCGGCCGGTGTAGGATGGTGGTGAAATCTGGTTTTTGGACGCAACAATAATAAAATATTTAATAAAAAAATATTTTATTCCTGCAATAAGATCTTTTAAAATCTTATATATTTATGCTCTTTAAAAAGAGGCTTGCATCGGGTTCCAGGGTTACAACCCAATAACCCTGAAAACCCTTGGGGGCCCTGGTGGTTTTGGAGGAAACCCCCAATGCGGTGGCGGCGACATTCTTGATGGATTTCAGGGATGACGATGCGGCGAGCGGTTCTTTGCCGAAAAACACAGTGAATCCTGGTAGGATGTTGTGGTAATTTTAATTCTTCCCCATTTTTTATTTTTTCAATGAACACAGACTAATCGACGAACAGATTAGCCCGCGGATCAATCGTTCTTTTGGGATGGGCTTTTGGGGGTATTTTTGGAGATATGATTCTTGTAAATTGTTTGGTTGTGTTCAACCATTTAATGGTGATGAACCACGATCGACACGAACATCGATCGAGGTTTGTCCCTCTCGATTTTTTGTGTGTTCTTCCCCAAATTCTTGCGTTCTTCGTGAGCGTTCTTCGCGTTCTTCATGGGGTGATGAACAACGGATCATTGCGCGTCCGTTCTGTGATGCAACGATCTCATATTGAAGGATCATCACTGTAGCGGTATTGTGGAGGTGCGATGACGGTTTCGACAGACGGATCGAAGTGGATCGCAAGAAATCATTCTTCAGACGATTTCCACTCGGATGGCCAGAATTGGATTTTGGAGTCGATTGAAGGCCTGAATCCCATGAATTCGGCTTCAAGAGGACGAGGCGACCCTGCATCTGGAGTTTCATGGAAAAAGTATAATAAAACGAAGATCCGAAGGATCGGCCGAAGCGCGGGGAAGAAGACGCCATTTCTGAAAAAATCCCAACTACACACCGTGTAGTATGGGATACACGGCATGTGTTTGTCGGTAGGGTTACTCGGTGTGTGCTCTGGGAGTACATATACACGAGAAGGATACACGACCACAGACACGCCGTGTATACCCCTCCCCGGCCAGACCCAGCCAGATACACGGGGTACCTTGTGTACTGGTACACGGGCATGCGACACGGACATGGGCAGAGACCGTGTACGGGCACATGGCCGGCATACACGGAGCGAACCCAGACGCTCGAACACGGCGTGTGATTTTATTCCACACAATGTGTAGTTGTTTTCTATCCAGCAAAGCTGAAGGACACGAGCCGCCTACATGGTAGTACTCGTTCTCAAGGAACACAACGGGTACTTTTCTACATGCCGTGTAGTTTGGGTTTTCACGGTATGAGCGGAAGACACGGGCCATTTACATGGGTAGTACTCGGGGTCATGGAACACGGCGTGTAACCATAATACACGCCGTGTAATAAATTCTTCAAGGCTTGATCCACATGCCTTCTGTTACTTGTACTAGTTCTTAGGGTTCGTACCCTTGGTAATTCCATGAATGTTATGGTATCAATTCCATTATACAGGAGTATGATCCCTTTAGTAGAACTTCCTGATTAGAGTTGTTGTAATCTCCTCCATGAGACTTAGAGTCGGATCCACTATTCATTCCTGGAACCCTAGGTAGAGTTCTTGGTATCAACATGACCAACATTAACAGGGCACCGATCCTCTTCTTAGCAGAATAGCTCAGACTGAGTTTTCGGAGTCACCCCATGACTTGTTTGTGACCCTCATCTGAGCATATTGTTCCCAAGGTACATGTGGAGTGTGTTCTCCCGGAACGAGTACTTCATATCTCTCTATTTAGACCTACGAGTGTGTTCTCCCGATAGTAAGCATAGTGGGATCATCGGGATGGATCTAGTGGCGGTATCGCGATGGTCATTTGTGTATGAGTATATCTGGATATTCTTGTTATATGTTCCGTAGACATATACTATATAGATCTGACTGTACCTTTTCTTTGTGGTATTTTTCCATCTTTGGATTTCGGGGTGTCCTATAGGGTATTGTTATACTCACCCCTGTACGGGCTTTTCCCGCACGTGTCATGTCTTGTGCAGACGAGCGAGCCTTTGACATGATTCTAAGCGGACCAGGATCGGAGGATGCTCAGTGAGATCAGACAGGCCGAGGTGTGTTCCTTCGGCGGCTGATTGTAGTCCTAGTACCTTTCTCTATAGGTTGGACTTGTTGCAGACTTTCTTTTGGTGGGCTTGTATATTGGCCCAGGGTTTTACATTACTGTACTTTACTTCGCTGTCGTACTCTGTTGGTTGAGTTTTAGTGTATGCATGCATATTTTCCTTTTATTAGTTTTTACTTTTCATCTTTGTGGGCTTGGAGATGTGTGTGCGTGTGTACAGGTTTATAAGAAATACCTCCCATGTTAGTAGTATTCCTACTCGGTGCTAGTCACCAGCCCTTGGCCTATTAGAAGAGGGATTGGGGAGTTATGGCTCGGGCCCCACTAGGACCGGACGTGACAGAGTGGTATCAGAGGTGGTCGGATCTATTTTAGGACCAAGAGTCCATGAGTTGGTTTGGGGGAAACAGTGTTAAGTGTTTCGAGTTCAGCTCTCAGGACAGGGACCCTAGTGTTGGTGCGGCAGATGACGTCTCCATACACCAGGGCTTTGATAACTTGCTTTTCGACTCGGAACATGAAAACACTTGTTTCATGGGGAAAAATAACAGTACATGCATCATATAATAATGTGTTGTCGTTTCCATGTCCTTCTTGAGTCAGCTCTCCATATATACTCACTGACTGTGATAGATATTGTTTCTTAAACAGGATGCCTCTACGATGCGCACCCGCTAGAATCTGGAAGCTCGATCATGAGGATGACCCCCTCTGTGATAAAGCTTCGATACAGGGACCAGACTCCCCAGTTCTACCACCAGGTGGCGTGCCAGTTCTTCCACCACCTATGGGGTAGTGTTTAGCGCTTGCTCTACCAGTGGAGGAGGAGCGAAGGCTGAGCGCCCTCCACGAGTTTCAGAGATAGAGACCCCTCAGGTTTCGAGGTGACCTGACCCTCAGGCGGAAGAGGACTGGCTTTAGGCGGTGACCAGGGTCTTCTGCTTAGTCAGGACACCAGCAGACCAGATGGTGATCCTGGCACCGAGCCTTCTCCAGGGCTCGGCAGGGCGATGGTGGAGTTTGGTCATCCAGACTCACGACGAAGCGACTCTTGCATTGTCATAGTTTGAGAATCTCATCAAAGAGGATTTTTCACCAGTTACCCTGAGAGCAGTACGTATACAGGAGAATCTTCAGCTCAAGTAGGGTACCATGTCTGTGGCTGACTATTCGTAGAGGTTTACCGACCTCTCACGATACTCGATGGATATGGTCAGAGATCAGTACTTCAGAGCTCATACATTTGAGTGGGGTTTGTGCCGAGATATCCGAGCTATAATCATCCCTATGAGCATTCCTACTTATGATGGGGTGATTGAGCGGGCTTTGGTGTCAAGAGCTTCCTGGCAGAGCAGGGACAGCCGACAATGGTCAGTATTGGGCGAGCTAGAGAAAAGACCTCAGCGGCAGGGATCCGATGATAGGGGCCCAGTCATGGGAGACGTTTCTAGAGGAGATATCAGGATAGGGGATCAGTCATACATGGTTTACAGGGCGCTTCTATCTAGCCTCGAGAGAGGCGATGTTACTCATGTGACGGTATGGGACATCTCTCTTGATATTGTCCAACCCGTCGTGCTACTGACACGGGATTAGTGGATGGACCCCCTAAGGTAGAGACAACCTGTGGAGCAGGAAGATCCACGAGGCGGCAGACGTGGCAGAGGATCTGGGAGAGCAGCTGGAGGTGGTCGGCCTTTCGACCCTTTACCACCACCACCCCCAGGAGGTTTACCCCAGGCTCAGGGAGCTGGTGGACAGTGGCAGGGACAGCTGTAGGTGGTAGAGGCTTATGACCCAGGTACTTCTAGAATGATTAGAGGTACTATCATTGTCTTTTAAAATTTGTTTGTCGTATTGATAGACACAGGTGCTATTCATTCCTTTCTGGCTGATTATCTTGTTCGAGACCATGAGATTCCAGTTGAGCTGTTGACTCCACCCTTACACTTAGAAACACTGACTGGATAATATTCAGAGATCACACACCATTGCTGGCAGTGTGACCTGACCCTTGGATGTGAGAGTTTTGGTTGGAACCTCTTGGTTTTAGCGTCGAGGCCTTATGATGTCATTCGTGGCATGTATTGGTTATCCATAGTTCATGCCCTGATTGATTGTTTTAGGTGAAGGGTGTAGTGTGTCCGCCGTGATGGAATGATGTTCTCTTTTTTCGGTGAAAGAGAGACCCAAGCAGCATAGGATGTACTCGTGCATAGGAGGGAACAACAGATTTCACATTAGTTGGCTAGCCTATCCCTTGATGTGGGAGATGTTATGAGTTTCCAGTTTCCAGCAGTGGTGGCTGAATATGAGAATGTCTTTCCGGAGGATGTCCCCAGGCTACCTCCCCACCGGGAGATAGATTTCTGCATTGATTTGCAACCCAGGACGACCTCGATATCAGCATAAGCTTATCGGATGGCTCCTACAGGGCTTCATGAGCAGAGGATGTAGCTGGATGACTTGCAGAAGAAGGTCTTTGTAAGACCCAGTGTTTCACCCTGGGCAGCCCCAGTGCTGTTTTCCATGAAGGTGGACGGGAGCTTGAGGCTATGTGTGGATTACCTGTGGTTAAATCAGATGACCATGAAGAACTAGTATACACTACCGAGGATCGATGACCTCTTCAACTAGTTGAGAGGGGAATGATTCTTCTCAAAGGTTGATCTATGATCAGGCTATCACCAGTTGCGATTACGGGAGGAGGATATACCGAATACGAAATTCAGATATCGCTACAGTCACTATGAGTACTTGGTGATTCCCTTCGGTGTGACAATCGCCCCAGATGTGTTCATGGAACTCATGAATTGGATTTTTCAGCCCTATCTAGACCGTTTTGTAGTGGTCTTCATCGATGATATCCTTGTGTTCTCTGCATCCGAGGATGAGCATGCGAGAAACCTAAGGATGGTTCTGAACACACTTCGAGAGCACCAGTTATATAGGAAACTCTCGAAGTGTCATTTCTGGTTACAGGAGGTCCACTTTCTGGGGCAAGTTATCTCAGCGGATTGTGTAACAGTGGACCCAGCAAAGGTGGAGGAAGTGCTTGCATGGGAGCCACCCTGGAGCGTGACGGAGGTGCGGAGTTTCCTTGCGTTGGTAGGCTACTATCGGAGATTCATCCATCATTTCTCCAAGATTGCAGCACGCATGACAGCTTTGACCCGAAAGGGACAGACTTTCGTGTGGACCAGGAAATTCCAGCAGGCTTTCCAGTAGTTGAGACAGAGTTTGACGAGTGCCCCGATCTTGAGATTGCCGTAGGAGGGTGTTGAGTACGTAGTGTTCTGCAATGCATCAAGAACTGGGCTTGGTTGTGTCATGATGCAGAGGCAAGCGGTGATTGCCTATGGCTCACGTCATTTGAGGCCACATGAGCAGAACTACGTGACCCATGATCTTGAGTTGGCAGCGGTAGTCTTCGCATTGAATATGTGGCAACACTACCTGATGGGGGAAAAGTTTACCTTCTACTCTGATCACAAGAGTCTCAGATATATCATTTCTCAAAAGGATCTGAAGTTGAGACAGAGGCGATGGCTTGAGTTCCTCATTGATTACGACTTTGAAATCATTTATACTCCTGGGAAGGGGAACGTGGTGGAAGATGCTCTCACTAGGAAATCCAGTTCGCAGTTGTTGGATGAGGCGACAAGGCAGCTGGACTCTTTGCAGTTGTCCATCGTGGATAGAGATGAGGGAGGTTACCTTAAGTAGATGGTTGTTACCCCTCCACTCTGACAACGAGTCAGGGAAGCACAGCAGGAGGATACTAGCTGTGAGACTCTACGTGCTCAGATATCCACAAGTGATGATGCTGATGGATTTTCAGAAGGAGGGGAGAACGTTGTCCTTTTCAGAGGGCGGACGGTAGTACCAATGACGTTGCGGGAGGAGGTTCTGATGGAGTTCCATATATCCCCTTTGGTGGTGCATCCAGTCGTGGCAATGATGTACCAGGACCTCCGACGTCAGTTCTAGTGGCCATGGATGATGAAGTGTGTGGAAGAGTTTGTTTCTCGGTGCCTTCCTTGTCAGCAAGTAAAGGCTGAGCACCAGGTTTCAGCAGGTTTGACTCATCCCCTTGAGGTGCCAGAGTGGAAGTGGGACAGGATATCCATGTTCTTCGTGATGGGTTTAACACGTACGTCCAGGGGACACGATTCCATCTGGGTGGTCATTGATCAACTCACCTAGTCGGCCCACTTCCTAGACATACGGGAGCCGAGTTCAGTAGAGATCTTGGGACGCCTCTATGTGCAGGAGATAGTTCGGCTTCATGGAGTACCATCCATGATCATCTCTGAATGTGATGCTCATTTCACATCTCGGTTGTCGAAGGGATTGTAGGATACTTTTGGGACTCAATTACGCTTGAGCACATGGTTTCATCCCCAGACAGATGGCCAGACAGAGCGGACCATCCAGGTCCTGGAGGATATGCTACGAGCTTCCATTTTTGACTTCGATCATAGCTGGGAGTATCACCTACCACTGGTAGAATTTTATTATAACAATAGTTATCATTCCACTATTGGTATGGAACCATTAGAGGCTATATACGGGTGACCTTGCAGGTCACCACATTGCTGGACTGACCTGGGAGAGGTAGCACTCATGGGCCCAGAGATAGTGAGAGCTACTATAGAGAAGGTTTAGGTCATCCAGGAGCGAATGAAGACTGCATAGAGTCGGAAGAAGTCATATGCCGATAGGAGGTGGAGGCCCCTGGAGTTCGAGGAGGGAGATCATGTGTTTCTTTGGGTGTCACCTCAATGGGGATTGCGGAGATTTTGCTGAGGGGGAAAGCTATCTCCCAAGTTTGTTGTACCTTTTCAGATTTTGAGTAGAGTTGGCGGGGTGGCATATCGGTTGGCTCTACCCCCTTAGATGGACCGGGTGCACAACGTCTTCCATGTGTCGCAGCTACGGAGGTACGTGCATGATCCATCGCACGTCATCGACTGAGGAGAGCTAGAAATCGACGATGGA
This sequence comes from Viscum album, assembly GCA_963277665.1. Taxonomy (NCBI): domain Eukaryota; kingdom Viridiplantae; phylum Streptophyta; class Magnoliopsida; order Santalales; family Viscaceae; genus Viscum; species Viscum album. The sequence goes on from OY728127.1 coordinate 1,703,295,495, forward strand.
GCGACCTTTACTGAGTACCCAGCAGAGATCGAGGATCGGCAGGAGAAGATCCTTCATGGACGATATATTCCATTGGTGCATGTTCGGTGGCAGCACAAGAATCTCCAGGAGAGCACGTGGTAGAGGGAGGATCAGATTCACGTGCGGTACCCACATCTTTTTGAGTAGCCCTTTTTTTGGCTTTTCGGAGACGTAAAATCCCTAAAGTGGGTGTTATGTAATGTCCCAGATTTTTTCATGTATTATTTTAATATTATATGGGATTTATTTCGAGCCCAGGATTTGAGACGGTGTGTAGTTCTGAGGCCCGGTGAGCCTAGGTCAAATGATTGAATTTAATTTAATAATTAAATTATAATCGTGTGTAGTTTTCCTGAAAAATTGGAATAAATCCTGAACGGGTTCTCGGATTAGAAATATGAGGGCACCTTTGCGTTCAGAGCATCAATTTTACCTTAGGTGAGGCCTAAATTCGGCAGGCGCAGGTAGGTGGTGAAATCTGGTTTTTGGACGCAAAAGTAATAAAATATTTAATAAAAAAATATTTTATTCCTACAATAAGATCTTTTAAAATATTATATCATTATCCTCTTTAAAAAGAGACTTGCGCCAGGGTCCAGGGTTACAACCCCATAAACTTGAAAACCCTTGGCAGCCCTCGTGGTTCTGGAAAAATCCCCCAATATGGAGGCGGTGACGTTCTTGACGGATTTCGGCGACGACGACGCGACGAGCGGATCTTCACCGAAAAATGCAGTGAATACAGGTAGGATGTTGTTGGGATTTTAATTCTTCCCCATTTTTTATTTCCTCGATGAACGTGGACTAATCCACGAATAGATTAGCCCGCGGATCGATTGTTCTTGCGGGATGGGCCTTTGCAGGGATTTTTTCGGATTTGATTCTTGTAAATTGTTTGGTTTCATTCAACCTTCTAATGGTGACGAACCATGATTGACACGAACATCGATCAAGGTTCGTACCTCTCGATTTGTTGTGTGTTCTTCCCTAAATTCTTGTGTTCTTCGTGAGCGTTCTTCACAGGGCGATGAACAACGGATCATTGCACGTCCGTTCTGCGATGCAACGATCCCAAATTGAAGGATCATCACCGTAGAGGTCTTGTTGAGGTGCGACGACGGTTTTGGCGGAAGGATCAAAGCTTATCGGATGAAATCGTTCTTCGGACGATTTCCGATCAGATGGCCAGAATAGGATTTTGGAGCTGGTTGAAGGCCTAAAACCCATGGATTCGTCTTCATGAGGACGAGGCGACCCTACATCTGGAGTTTCACAGCAAACGGACGAGAAAATGAAGATCCGAAGGATCAACCGAAGTACGGGGAAGAAGACGTCGTTTCTAGAAAAATCTCGACTACACGCCATGTAGTATAGGAAACACAGCGTGTGTTCATTGGTAGGGTTACCCTGCATGTAATCCAGGAGTACATGAACACGGGCAGGATACACATCCACAGACACGCCGTGTATACCCCTCCCCGGCTAGACTCGGCCAGATACACGGGCAGGCGACCCGGACAGGGGCATACACCGTGTATGGGAACATGTCCATAATACACGGAGCGAGCCCAGGTGCTTGAACACGGCGTGTGATTTTCATCCACATGCTGGGTAGTTGATTTATATCCAGCAAAGCCAAAGGACACTGGCTGTTTACACGGGAGTACTCATGGTCAAGGATCACGACGTGTACTTTTCTACACGCCATGTAGTTTGGTTTTGCACGGCTTGAGCGGAGGACACATGCCATTTACACGGGCAGTACCTGGGGTGAAGGAACATGGTGTGTTACCATACTACACACCGTGTAATAAATGCTTCATGGATTTAGCCACTTGCCTTCTGTGACTTAGTCTAGTTCTTAGGGTTCGTACCCTTGGTAATTCCCTGAAAGTTCTGGTATCAATTCCTTTATACAGGAGTATGATCCCTTTAGTGGGACATCCTGAATAGAGTTGTTGGAATCCCCATTATGAGACTTATATTCGGATCCTCTATTCATTCCTGGATCCCTAGGTAGAGTTCTTGGAATCGACGTGACAATCATTACCCGGGCGCCAATCCTCTGCTTAGCGGATTAGCTCAGACTGAGTTATCAGAATCACCACATGACTTCGCTGTGATCCTCATCTGAGTATCTTGTTCCCATGGTACTTGTGGACTGTTTTCTACTAGAACAAGTACTTCGTATCTCTCTCTTCAGACCTAGGAGTGTGTTCTCCTATTAGTAAGCTTAGTGGGATCATCGAGCTGGAACTAGTGGCGGTATCGCGAAGGTCGTTTGTGTTTGATTATATCTGGATATTCCTGTTACATGTTCCATAGACATATACTGTGTAAAGATGACTGTAACTTTTCTTTGTGGTATTTTTCCATTGTGGTTTTCGGGGTTTCCTACTTGGTATTGTTATACTCACCCCTGCATGGGCTTTGCCTGCACGTGTCGTGTCTTGTACAGACGAGCGAGCCTTTGACATGATTCCAGGCAGACTAGGACCAGACGATGCTCAATGATATCAGACCGGCCGAGGTGTGTTCCTTCAGCGGCAGATTGCAGTCCTAGTAGCTTTCTCTACAGGTTGGACTTCCTGCAGACTTTCTTTTGGCAGGATTGTACTTTGGCCCAGGGTTTTACTTTACTTTACCTCACTTCCCTGTCGTACTCTCTTGGTTGGGTTTTAGTGCATGCATGAATCTTTTCCTTTTAGTAGTTTTACTTTTCAGCTTTTCAGGCTTGGAGATGTGTGTGCATGTGTACAGGTTTATAGGCAATGCCTCCCATGTTAGTAGCATTCCTACTCAGTTCTAGTCACCAGCCCCTGGCCTATTGGAGGCGGGCTTGGGGAGTTGCATCTCGGGCCCCACTGGGACGAGTCATGACAAGTTCATTGCAGTTATAGCAATGAGTAATGCATTTATGTAAAATAGAGTGTTCCTCCATTCTACCACAATCATAGGGTTCTCTTGTCGGTAGTTAATGGTCTGGTTCCCTTCTCATCCACACCTAAATCATTTCCTCATCACCATTAGGCAATTTACTGGGTGCTTCTTTCTGCACCATTGGCAAGTGGAGTGCGTTATTTTCATACCACCATTGGATTTATCTATAGAACAATAATAATTAATGTCCACCTTATGCTTCATATCCCCATGATGCCCCTGAGATTTTTCGATCTCTATTTCCACCTTGAGGGCACATCAGACAATTTCCTCATAGTTCTTAATGTCAGGGATCTCTAGGAAATTAGGTTTTCGAGGTTTTATCCCACCAAAGAAGTGGTCAACCTATTATTTTGGTGTAATGACAAAGCCAAAGGCATATTATCCAAGCATTGTGAAGTTATCCACCTACACTCTGATGGATTCGTCATCTTCTTTCATGAGGGCTATGAAGTCCCTTTCCATCTTATGTCGAAGGGTGCGAGGAAAATATTATTTGAAAACATTTTCTGGAAATCCTTCCATTCAAACACCTCGATCTCTTCCAAAGTCTTGGTAATTTTTATCAATGTCCAGGATTAATCAACATCACCATCCATATTATAAGAAGCTAGAAGAACCTTCTCTTGTTCAGAAGATTGAAGGATGGAGAAGATCTTTTAAATGGAGTTGATCCATTGTTCAACAATTGATGGATCACATGACACATTAAAATTACGAGGCCATTGTCTCGTGAATCTCTCGATTGTGACCTGTTCGTTCTTAAGGGTGTTGAACATTCCTGTAGAACCATGTTTCTATTCATAACATGAGTTATCTGAGAATTTATAAGGACTATTTTAGAGATTCCCACTCCTATCGGATTGAGCATCTCATTAGAACAGTCATCACATTAATCCTTTCATCAGTTGTTAGCCAGAGTCCTCCTTTTACTGGCCATTGGATGGAATAAAAGGAAAGTTAGGGGTAGCACATAAAGAGTAATGAAAATACAAAAAGCGTATGACATATAAATTAAATATATTTACTTAACATATGATATTATAGGATTCACTCTAATTTATCCATGATATACTTCCCAAAAAATATTCTTAGGGGTTATTTTTTCCCTTAACAATGGTTTTTTCTATGATTATAAAAATATTATAGAATATCCCCCAGGAGTGTCATAACAAAGAGTGTAGCAAGGCACGTCTTCATGCACCAGTTCCATTTTGAGTCTTGCTCATTGTGGTGTTTTTGGGTTTTACCCCTAGATGCATCTGTTCCAGAGTCGCCTCTACCAGTATATATCCAGACAGGGATGCATTTTATTAACAAACCACTTATTCAATACTCCCCAAAATTTAGTATTGTTATTATTATACTACATATTATCCCTATGGATTTCCCTAGGGTTTTCAAATCATAATCCAAAAATAACTAAACTTATCCTTTGATACCAAATATAACAACCCGTCTCTTTATTAAACACTTACAAATGATTTTTTACATAAAATTTCACATCAAACAACTATGAGGATCAAGAGGTCTAGTGTATTGTTAAATTAGGAACATTACAGAATAGCCTAGAACATAAAACATAATGTCATTATTGAAAACAACTTTTACAGGACCACAACATTCTTTTATACATAGCATTGCATGGGATATCCGGAGGATATAAATAAGGGAAGGGTGAGCTATAAAGCCAGGTGAGGGAGTAATGAAGGTATAACATGATTAAAATAGTACATGTTAGGATATTGGAATATCAATGGATCATAAGAGATTCATGAACATATAAAGTCATGATATAGCATGATTGTCATAACTTGGAAATGTGGCATGAACATTAACAAGATATTAGCATGAACTAAGTCTCATTACATATGGAGCATGTGTAAACACTCACTACGGTTGAATTAACATGAGTAAACCCTCATTTCACTTGACTTATAATGATTCTAATAATTACCCAATTCATTTAAGTGATATCACGACATACCATTCTTAATCATTTCTATTCATGCATTAGTGTTTCACATAGATCATACAACATTGATTAATTAAACATCATAACTTATTCCGAAAATAATATACAAGGAATCTATAAGTTCATTTCCTCAATCTGACTATACATGTGCATAAAGGGGAATACCCTTGATAGAGAAATGGGTATGGTATTCACTTACACAATAATTTTGGCATGGAAATTTTGGTGTAACTTCAGCATCATAATGACATCAAATAGAAATCGTAAAATGGGTTGATGGGAGAAAAGGGGGTATATCATCATTTATAAATGGAAAGGAAATTAAGGGGGTCATTTGTCATAATATCCCCACATATGTAATGGAATTTAGATTCATATTATAAAATAATTTCATGAATGTAAATGAGGAAAGAGAAAACCATTACTGAATTTCCACTTATTAAAGAGTGTAAATGGGAGGCATTAATGGGATATAAAGGGGTATATCATCATTAAAACATAGGGAGGGAAGTATGGCATAGGTTCTGAATAATATGAAATCATTATTAATTTATTTTAAAAGGTTATAAGAATACAATGAAATTGAGACAAAATTGAGAAAGGAATAAATCCCTTATGTGGAAGTGTGATCCCATACTCTTGGCAGAGGCTTGAGAGATGATTAATGGGATATTCGGGAGCCTTGTGAGGATTAAAGAGAGAGAAGGGTAGAGTTTGGTCGAGCTACAAAAGTTTTTAGTGAATAGAAGTGGGAGCATGGGAGGGTTTATATACGAAAAGAGATGGGACTCATTATTATTTAGGGTTTGTACACCAAAAATTAAACTAATCAAAATCACAAGCAAAACCATGGATTTTTACCATGGTGTTTAAAAAAGGGGAGTGGAAAACCATATTTTTATATGGAAAATGGCTGAAGTTATTATAATGTTTGGCATGATTATTTGGAGGTGAGTCACACTCTCAAGGAAATCAATTTAAAATTTTAAAATGTTTTATATGTATTGGATGGTCCACTATGGCACCATAAAATTAATCAAAAAAATCTAAAATCAATTTTTTTTCCAAATAAAACATGTATTGGCCAATGAAAAAAATTTATAGTATTTTATTACATCACTATTGGGTATTTATGAAGTCATTAAACACATTATATATTTAAACGATATTTAATTTTTACCCAAAAATTCGACTATCTCAAGAAATTTGGAAAAATTCACTATTTGATAACATTGATATCCAAATTCCAAAAAATAATAATCATTTTATCTAAATATTTTTCTAAATATATGAATTTTTACTTTTTAAATAAAAACTGACATTTATACAAAAATCATGGGTTTTGTCAAAAACATCTTTCGAACCATAATAAAAATTACAACTCCTTTCAAAAAAAATTAGACAATCATTTATATTTAGTAAAAATTAATTTATTAATAATAAGTCAAAAAAATATTATTTAGTTAAAAATTTCATTAATTCAACAAAATATATTTCTCAATAGAATATTATCGAAAAATACTACTCTTACATTAAAAACTATTTACGGTGTAAAATTAATGTCTATTCTCTATACATAAATTATGTACATAAACATAGTGAAAATGTATTTTTACATAACCTCTTATAACAACCGCATAAGTCTGAAGGGTATGGTGTGTGATGGTGACTAACTATTTGGGTGGCTCGCATAACATCGCTCGGGTGGTAATCTCTAACAACTTCTACTTCTCACGTAAGAGGGTCCATTCGAGATTAATGTGTTGAAGCTCAGCTTGGGCTCGGTCAAGAGAGAATCCCATTAACACCACCCCATTTCCATGATCTGAAAAATGGGATTCATACAGAGTAATTCTATTTGATGAGTCCATCACTTCCTTTATCTTTGTAAATTTGATTTGTTAAATCCCTATATTTATACTAGTCATGTTATTGTTGTTCAACGACAATATTAGCAATAATAATAATTCTTAATAGTATTTTGAAATCCATAAAACCATGTAAGTTCATATTTTATATAAAATTTTTTCATAAAAATATATTTAATTAGATCAACAAAAAATCTCATATATAAAAGTTTTGGTCGTTATAGTATCTGATGGGGTCATCATATATATTCCAAACATTCAATGTGTGATTTTGGTATATAATAATTACATTTCATTGGAGTGTTTTTCTTATATACACTTGTTTCTATGTATCTAGGAATGATAGAGTTTGTGATCTCCTGGAAACATCAAATTAATGTCTTCTAGATATGTAGTTTCCCTGGAATGGCTTGTTATTATCGATCTTTTTTTCATGAATTTTCATGACTATCATTAAAAATAATATCTTTTATAAGGAATGATGATCCATTATAATTAATAAATTAATTCCATAAGTCTTTTCAAGATCATATTGTTCACCTTAAATGATCATCGATCATGAAATTTATTGAATCTGGATATGACTATGTGGTATATTTTGATTCTTTGAGATTTGGTCAGGGGTGTGGCCTCATGCAGGTAGATCATTTTTTCAGTTATGTATTATGAAATTTATGTTTTCATGTTAATAACTATGAAACTCATGCTTTATAATTATTTTATGTGTAATATTCATTGAATGCATGAAATCATCACATATTTGGTGGGAAATTTAGAGTTTTTAGGAGTTAATATGATATCAAAAAATATTTTTTGACAAATTGAATTGAAAATGAGAAAAAATATACATATGGAGTATCTATAAATAAAGAAAATTGAAATAATTTATACATGGGTTAAAGGTATCTATGTTTTTGATGCCTTAATAATAACATCATGTAGTCATTTCGTAAATAACGCTTCATATCAATCTCATCAAATGTTGGTGATAATGAACATGCACTTGGACTGTAAGGACAAATGTAGTGTTTTAGTTTACATTTCAGTTTCTTTCATTCTATAATTGGTTAATAAGGCTTAATAGTCACTTAAATATAATACTAAATGTGTTTATTTGATGTCAATACTCAATGGTGGGGATAATATTAAAGGATGATAGCTTGAAAGATTAATAGTGTTGTGGTTTTGAGATCATATAGCTATACCATTTTATTTTTATGAAAATATACATCATGAATATCACCATTCAATATAAGTTGTACATCCATGAATACAAATGATTTATAGATAATTGAAATAAAAAAATTTGTGGGATATCATGTAAGGAATATTGGTTGTGTTTGTTTTGAGATTCCTAACCTATCAACAGGTTATGGGAAAATAACCACCACGTAGTAGGTATGAAACAATATTTTTTATTTTATGTGAGGCAATGGGAGTAGATATCCCATGATTCTTTGACATGTTTACAATGATATGTTCATTAACAATATTCCATAAGCGTTATTATGGATCTCATCATAGAGTGGGCTAATTTTATCCTTATTTGTAAATAATATTTGATGGAGGACATTTCTGACATGTTTATGGATTGTTTTTTGGAAATCCTTACAACAATCCATTATGACTAAATTGATTATGTAAATGGTTTAACAATCTCAAAATATATGGTAATTAATAATACGATTCAAAGGTTAGGGGAAATTATTTGGGATTCTGTAATTAATTTTGATATCACATTGGATGGAAACATACAATTATTAGAGTCCTCAGAAAACAACTTTTATCAGGCCTCGAAACCTAATACTCATTTTCATGCATTGAATAGGAGATAATTTCGTTGTCCAGTATGTTTTTTTGAAATAGTAGAGACATAATTGGTTGGGATAATACTTGTGCAAGATACAATTGGGAATATTCAGCATATATGAAATAATATTGATATCGAACAATGTCATTAGAAATCATTTGTAGATCATGGTCGATGACAATTGTTGATTGAGATGAATGATCATGTGTTCTTGAAAATATCCTTAAGGAATCAGAATAATCATATTTAAAATCATGTAATGTTATCTACCCAATACATAGTCCCTTTTGAGATAATTTATCGGATTGGTGAGGAGGCATATTTTTTGGATTTTTTGACAATGTTCTGTTTAGTGCATAATCTATTTCATGTATCTCTCATGAAAAGGTATAATGATAATATCGAACACATAATTTAATGGGATCACATCAGCAATGATCCAAATTAAATATTGGGTTATTCTTCCGTAGTGATCGAGATATGAAATAGAATGTATTTTTATAGTAAAGAATCAGTCTAGTGTGGGTTTTAGGGAAACTAGTTCAGGTTCAGGAGGATATATAGGGGAGTGGAATAGAAATATTTAAGTGGTTTCTATAACTCTCACATAATAATAATGGTTTTCTATATCATTAGTATGAAAACATCAATTATGGGGAAAATTTAACACCCCCACTTTCATGTATATGACTATATGTTTAGGTATTATATATATATATATATTGGTCAGGATAAGTTTTAGGTGGTTCAACATATATTTTTCACACATTGGATGTGTTTCTGGAGTTTTATGTTTTTGTAATGTTTAGTATAATCTATGCATAACCTTCTGGAAACTAGGTATGGATAGATAGTAAATACTGGTATAGTGCATGGTAGGTGCATAATTTTCCCAATCAATATATTTTCCTATATAAAATGGATTACATTGAAATTGTGGGAAAATTAATAGTTGCGACATGGTTTTTCTAACAGAGTATGCCTACCATTAGTGATGTGGTTTGAGATAGTATCTCATTCACAGTTGGTGCATAGTATTTCTACAGTGAACCCTGATAATGCACCCAGAAATTTTAAATCAAATTTTTTTGGATCTAATACATTTTATAAATATATTCACTCATATTTATTATAATACTAACATAAAATCAATTTTATTTCCGCCCATGGAATGGGAGCTGATTACCATTGATCTAAGAGTTTGGTTTTGGTGATCCAATGTCTGCTAGAAATATATATTCATAGGTAAGTTCCCATTATTCAATAATATTCATAGATATATTCATATCCACTAGTATGCAACAATTGATATATTTCGTAAATGATATATATATGATTTATCAAGGGATTCTTGATAATACTTATTTAATTTTTTAATAATAACAAGATCTATGATTGAATCTATATGATCTTTTTCAGGTTGATGAATTTGTAGTTTTCTTCATCATTTTCACCATTGTTTGAGAGGTATTTGGATTCTCCCTTTATTCCACTTTATTATAACATGATGAGGTGGACTAAAATTGATTTAATTTCATGAAACTGATGTTAAATACTTTTGTGATTTTATGGAATTTTCTTTAATCTTGTTTTTAAGGAAATTTTGGAAAATTGTTGGTTGTGAGGAATGTGTTTTTGGATCATGATTTTGAAATTATGGATTTAAAATAATTTTTTCATTTTGAATAAGTTAATTATTCTTTAAATTAATTTATCATGAATAAGTGGTTTTATTGAAATGGGTTAACATGATTTTGTAATAATTGTGGAAATGAGTTTTAATGAGATTGATAATGGAAATTTATTGCCATAATTAAATGGGAATTATATAGAAGTGATGTTACACCATCAATGGTAACAAAAATATTGTGTTTGTGTGTGTGGTGTGGGTATGAGTGGACAGGGAAAATTATATTCCAAATCCAAAAATGGTAAATGGGTTAAAGGAATCGTTTATGTATTCCACGAAAAATTATTATTACATATTTTGATGTATACCATGGAAATAAATATTTATTTATTATTTATAAACTGTATTAATTGCTAAATATATTTAATAAAATGTTTTAATAGGTTGTGTCATGGTGGCAAGGGTTTGTAAGTTATAGTCAGTAAATCCGATTGTGTTTTATACTCTCCCCTTTCCTAGGAACTATAGTTCATTTCAAAATTTTATATACTAAGACACATGTAAAAGAATGTTATCGTAGTTCATTACTGATTCTTCATGATACCCTGGGTTGGTCATGTGACGGTGGAGGTTGGAGGATATGGGTATTTTTTGGTTGTTTTCTATGGTTTATGTGAATTTTTTTTATCTTATTCATCTTTTAGTTATGTTACCATTATCCCTATTATACTATGATATTTTACATTGTATTGGTTTTGGATTATCATGTTTTTTTATAGTCATGTATCATATTATTTTTTGGTTGGTTATGTTTACCATTGTATGGATTTTTTTATCACTAAAGAGAAAATCATCACACAATTTTTTATGATTCCATTTGAATTTATTTCTATCCTCTTCTATCTCGGTGAAGTCAGGTAAAGATAACAACACCATCATCATCTTTCTAGGCTAATGGGTTAGGGGGTTGGATGTTACATTTCATGTATATCCTAACTTATTAGTAGAAATTATTTAATATCATTTATCATGGAAAAATATCGTTTTAGGATTTCTAGAATTAAAATCTAATAAATTATTTCATAATGGATCAAAAATAATTTCATTAGTTTCAATAACATGTCCCCCATGTGTTCCAAAGAATGTATGAAAAAAAGTAAATTTTACATGAACTATGAACATGCCATTTTAGTTCCTTATGAGCCCTTTAATCGTAATAACCCTAGGGTAAATATGTGCTAGATCCATATCCACGTGTAGTATTTATATTGGGATATCATTTTTTTGGTACTACTATCACTAAAAATTAACAAATACTTAGTATGTTTTCATATACATATAATTATCCATAGGTTTTTTAAAATTTGATTTTTTACCTAATACAAAACAATATCTATACCATTCTCTTATACAAACTATTGTGACTCTAGATGCTTCCACAAATTTTTACATGTTTTTAACTAAAAAATCCACAAAACACATCAAGAATATAGATGCCCGGTGTCTTAGGATGACTTGTTACATAGAACAACCATAATATATTAAAATTTATATTTATATAAACAACATTTGTGACCTTCTAAGTACATTTAATATTCCAAAATAACATACGATAAAAAGGGAAATCATGTTGAGAATAGGGAGATATAAATAATATCAAGGAAATAAGTAAAGAAACAACCCAAATCAAATGATTCAAATGGTAAAAAATGATGAACTAAAATACAAGTATCAGGTTGTTGATATTGAAGAAATAAATAATAAAGATGAAATCATATAATTATATAATCATTTGAATGTGGAAACATCATAATACATTCCGTCATAACCATAATTTAAGTCTCATTATTGAGAAAAAACTACATGGTAGATAAAGTAACATTATTGATTAGGTTAATATCATAATCACGGTGAATTAATATAATGAGATATAAACACTAAAAAATATATTGTAGCGTTATCGGGGAACATCCATCATATCATATAAATTCATAATTGTACAACATTATGAAATAATACATAAGTCTCATGAATAAGAAATACCCTTGTAATACAACGAGTTATGTAATCATGGATCACAAATATTCAAAGGATTTTTACAAATCATACTATTTAATTATGGATTTAAATATTATTGACATTTATATTTGAACCATTAATCTTATCTCTAAAAGAAAAAAAATAATTGAAGAAAAAATTTAGATAATTTTGTATGGAAATTATCCATTGAATCGATGTTTTAAGGAATACTAAAAATACTTTTAAATAATGAATAAATAGATGATCTTATTTGAAATTAGAGGAAAAATAAAATGGAAATTCTTAAAATAGTTCTTATTTTATGATATTTTTAATTGGTAAAATACATCAAAATAGTGCTAAATAAATCTATTAGGGGATAGAATTATCCACTTAATTAGGTTTGATTTCAATGTAGGTATTGAGAAAATAATTATTCTATGTATTTTAACCCACCAAAAAAATTAAGAATAAGATAGGTATATATTTATAAAATCATATATATAATTTTTAATAACAATGTAATGATTAATAGGGAGATATTGTGAATAAGGGTAAAAATTTAATAACATAATGATAAGAGGATGGTATTAAGAGTTCTCTTAAGTCTCGTTTGGATTAAATTTTCTCTTTCACTTAACAACATAATTAATCAAATTATAATTATTAAATAAATTATTTTAAACACCCCATAAAATATATCTAATTTTTTTTTACAATATTATTTTAGTTTAGTTACCTTTAATTATGCTATCATATTTTTATACCTTCCAAAATTCAATAATATCATTGTTTTAAGGCCTCATAACAAATGATTAATTATGGATAGTCTTTATAAAAATGATCCATAACTCTATAAGTATGATGAAATGAGGTTCATGTTTTTTAAGAGTTTAAATGGTTGTATAATTCCATTTTGGTTAGTAATACACACATGTTATGAAGATTTATTATTATTATTATTATTATACAGTTTATTCAATTTGTATATTTTTCAGACTATGATGAACATACAAGGTTTTATTTAACCAAAAGTCCATTTATCCAATCCAAAATACTATATATATATAATATATACTAATTTAAATAAATTTTACAATATTTTATTTTTTAAAACCATATATGAATGTTATTGTGAAAAATGAAGAACATTTTTTGGAGGTAATGATATAACAATAATGTGAAAAACATTTTTAATTTTTAGTGAAATGAGAATATATTTCAAAATTTACAATTTATTAACAAAATACAATTATTTTATATTTATTATATATGTGTTATTATTACAAATTTGGTTAATGAAATTAGAATGTGGTAAAATAAGAGATGATTAAAGGAATGTTCAATTAAGAGAATTCCCTCATTGGATGTACACTATTGAGAAAAACCTTAAGACTCCTTTGTATGGTAATTTTTTAAGACCATAACGCATTAGTTTGGGGAGATTTTTGGGATAATATTAAAGATGAATATAGGAAACCTATTAAGATTATAATGTATGGGGCGAATTGGTGTTAAGTGGTGGTATTTATAAGGGAAGAAGAGTTGTTGTTTTGTATAATATTTATTTGTTAATTTTTTTTCAAAAGAATACTCATAGTGTATATTATTTTGATTATATATAGTAATTAGTGAAATTGTTTTTCAGGTAATTTTTTATTACAAGGGAAATTAAACACTAATTCATGTATTTTTCTTCTACAGAAATATTACATATATTTATGTATTCAAGGTTCATTAAAAATAAATATATTTTTGGAAAATATCAAGAATTTACCAATAAAATGTATTGATTTGTACATTCAAAAACCAAATCCATTATATAAAAATTATTCTCTAAATATGATATTTTTCCTTAATAAAAAAGTTATCCTCATTTTTGAGAAACAATAATAATTTTTATATAATTATCAAATTTATGGACCCTTAAAAAATTATTTATAGCTTCAATAAATAATATAGTCATTATAATACAACCAGGTATTGTTTTATAAAACCATAGTACTGATATATGATTCCTTACATTTTTTACTAATTATTAAAAACATATTTCATTAAATAATGAAACACAAATTTTATAATTTTCAAAAAATATATTTATATATAAGATTATATAAATTTTATATATTTTATATTCCAATATAACCAAATATTAAGCTACACTATTTTAGAAGAGTATGGAAATTATTAATTATAGTTGGTTTACAATTGTAATAATCAGATTTATAATCTCCATATATATTCAATAGATTCTTTAAAAATATCATATTTTATTCATTCATTCAATATATTTTAATGTCAAAGAAATATATATTTTCATTTTATAAAATAATACTTTATAAATAATATTATATTTTATAGATAAAATGTTATTCATGAGTGGGATCATTCTATATAATCGCTTATATGTAAATATTTATATAATAGTTTTCTTGTTTTCTATTTTTCCCATTGTACTATTTATTATTTTATTTAGTATTTTTATTCGTTAAATACTTTGTCTATGTAAATATAATCAAATTTTTTCTTATCATGTGGTGTTTGTGAATTATATAATATTATATTTCTAAATATGACACATTTCTATAATAAAATGGGAAATTCATTGATAAAATTTTCGGTTTTCAAATAAATGATAAATATATATATAATAAACATATATCCATGTCATGTAATCATGTGTTACCCATAAAAAATGATTCTAATCCATACCTTCTTTATCTAATTACAATGGAGGTATTAACCATGTATTTTTGAAAATTAATATACAACATGATAGAAAATAAGATGCAATAATACCTACCATGTATATTATGAGCATTCATGTAATAGGAATTACTTAGTCATGTCTACACCCTTAGTAAATTACAAAAAAGGTTCAATGTTATTTGTTTAAAACATTATATCTAAATATAATATATAAGTAAACACATATAATCTTCCAATACACCTCATGTATCCCATCATTGGAAATAACCATGAATTAGGTATTAGGGATAACTGAAAGTATTCCTTCATCCAGATATAGTATGCATGTGCATCTGAAACATGATTTGTGTTGAATACTTTATCACTGCTTAGAAATATACAACATGTATGACAAATAATTCTTCACCAAAACCCAACCAAATACCAAAAGTGTATACTAATTTATTAAAATAAATAATGGGTACCAAAAATCCATGTTGAAAATCAATTATAAGGCTTAAATACCCCTTGGAATGAATCCATCAGGAAACCAATTATCCCCAAAAAAAGATAAATCTATTTTCAATCACACATAACATTTTTCATCTTTAGGGGAAAAAAAGATTATACATATGATAATTTGTCCTCAAACATGATGAAATCCGTTAATAAATCATTGATATTAAGAATGATATTTTCTAACCCAAATAATTCCCCCAAAATCCCTAGTTTGATAATATTTTAAAAAGTGGATTACAAATTCAAAAATCCAAACAATTTCGATTACCTTAGGTAGAAATATAGAGAAACTATCACAATAAATAATTGAATTTTTTTATCTCCTTATGTTGTTGGGGACATCTACAAATAGTAAGTGGTGTCTATACACTCACTCATACAACCCAAATTCAATGGATTATATTGTATAAATATAAAAACATCAATGGATAATAAGGATAACATATCTATTATCATATTGAATAATATTATTAATGGGAATTGAATGATTCTATAAATTAAAATTAAAAAATAAATAAGCATTGAGAATTCAAATAATTTAGTTACATGAGATATAGGAAAATTATTATTGGAGGAAATACAAAATCAAAAATTACATTGGATTTGTCATACCTAAAAATGTGGAATAGAACTAAAGAGAATGGATTCTAGAAAAAATTGAAACATGGTGAGTTCTTGGTGGAAAATAAAGAGATCATATAGAATTTTCATTATTGTTGGGTCAAATAAAGATATATGAGATATTAAAATCAAATTTGGAATGAAAATACCAAAAATTTGTTGATATTAGATGTATTAAAACCATTTGGTACATGGTCAACCAATACCAAGTATCTAATTCCCTAAAAAAATGACATAAAATGATAAATGATTATATGGTGGGTCTCTAGGGGATACTACAATAAGTTTTATAATTAGGTAGTAGGTACGTTAACACCAGGTATCCAAATTGTCTTATAAAACATTTTAGTAGTTGGAACCTAGTTCTGAAAATTCAATCCACCATAACCAACTAACACCCTAAACTCATTAATAAAAAAATAAAAAGTTTAACATAGAAACTAATTTGAATAAATTAACAAATAATTATGAGGGCCACTATAAACTACGAACATTGTTTTTAAAATTCCAATGAAATATCCTTATGTCTTTCATCAAGCAATATTTCACAGAAACACCTCATGTTGGATTCTTCCTCTAAAATACCCTCTAGACCATGCACATCATTCCACAACACACAAACTAAAATCAAATAATTTATTTGATGAAACGTATCACTCAAATTAATGGGTTTTACCTTTAACTCCTTAAATGATTCAACATCCACTAATTATTTATCCATTCTATCAACCACATGTGTATGTTAAAATTCATTACTATATAGTAGCAACACGTGATATGCATAATCCATTACATGACGTCTCAATGTACTTTTTTGTCGATAAAAAAGGATACAATCATTTTTCATGGTATCAAATGGGACAAAAACACCTAGAATGGTTTCCCATTTCATCCACAATAAGTAAGGGACCATATGCATCCATACATGTAAGAATGCATGATCACCCATAATTAACTCCTAGTTCCATCAACTTTATTTATCTTATGATAACCACATTAGATGAGTTTAGATTGTTGAAATATTAATCAATTTCACCATACATGTGATTTCATATGGTAGGATAAGTTTAATGATCACTAACTCAACATATTTTAAAAACTGCATATGTGAGTGGCATCATTACAATAAAATTCCTTAATGATATCCATCTATATAAAATTTTGATATAAATTATTGTATGAAATCCCTACTAGTTATATATTATCATTACATTCCCCATAAAATTATATAAAATAATACATTGGTAAATATTTTAATTTCTAGATTATCATCTCTTACTGATCATATATATTTACGTGGTCAGTAATACCAAGCTTTGTCTAAGTTCCCAAAACTATTTATATCCCCTATATGAATTTAGATATAAAAAATGCATCTTGATCTAATATACTTCTCAAGAAAATAAATTATATATTTATATTATCTCATATATATATAACTTATATATCCCTTCAATTGGTATGGTCTATCAAATAATAAATAAATTATAATGTATCATCATTCAACAAAATATAACATATAAAAAATATTTACACATCATTATTTTATGTATTATGGGGATGAAGTTCATGTTCACCTAAAACCACATAATTTTTTCACAATAAATGTCTTAATAAGTACTTCTAGTCACTAGTAATCTATCTTCACCATCATTCAATTAGAAAAAAATAATAAAAAATGTTGTGTCCCTTCTTACTCTAGGTTACTAATTGCAGCAGCTAATACCTTGTAATATAGTAGTTGTTTTGGATTTACTATCCAATTATATGTATGAATTCTCCTTATAAAATAATTCTTCATAAAAATAGAGAATACCACCATTAAATTATCATTGAGAAAATTATTCTCACTATAGATTCATCTAATGATTTTCTATACATCACAGAGCCTATCCCTCATCACAAAAAATTATAATCTTACGTTTGAATGACATTCAATTAATCCCCAGTTAATAAAATGAAATCTATAGGAACAAAAGACACAACATTATTCCTATCAATAATAACCAAATTCAATTCCACATATAGGATAATTAAGAATAATTCCTCATTTTTTCCTAAACCACTAAATCTTGCATCTTCTTTAAAAGGGAATCTCCCATGACATTTCCTTTCCTCCTAGAATATTAATTAAATCAAAATAAAATTTCATATGTTACTCCAAAAAATCAATATAGAACATTATTATATCTATTTGTGAGAATACATATCTCAATCTCTTGTATTCCATGAACATTATGTATATCTCATCATAGAGATAATGGAAAAAACATTTCGATGAATAATCCTTAATAGTTATATCTTTGTCATGGGTGGGTTATAAAAATGCATGTTTGTATAGCTAATAATATCAATATGATGTAATCATGTGCTCATAAATAAGTGTATCTCATAATACAACTCTTGGGGAATCCCAAAATATATTTTAAGCCTTTCAATGAAACTTAATGATCTGTATGGGTGAATATGTAATCCTTCTAATCAAATCGTGAAATTGGGAATCATACTAATTATATCATTTGAATTTAAACCCATTCTTGGTCAATCCCATAATAGTAAAAATTAATAGGAATAAATCTTGAATGAATCATCTAAACTACCCATCTAGAATCCGGTAAAATCTATTGAGATCACAATTTTTATGAATCTCATTATTTCATTGCCTGGAATTTTTCTAGATCAAAAAACAATTCAACCATAAACAATATTTTTTTAAGAAAACACCTATCGGGAATCAATTATTAGAACATAAGGGGTAAAATGATAATGATTATGTGATTAAAGTCTACTAAATACAATCTCTATCTACTCCTATAAGAATTGATATGTCATAAAATATAATAAAATATCATAGATGGTTTCCAAGATTATGGAATCATAGTATGGATTGAAAATATAGTTCATTGGATTTATAAACACTACCATTGATTTTGTAATATCTATTAGAATAACTATACACTCATATAGAACATTACATAGTTTAAATATCATTTTTTCATATCTATTATCCATAATATAGTTGATTATATATTGATTAATATAAAATATTAGAGAACCATTTAGATACCTCAAACTATTTGAAGAGACAATATGTCCCTGGAAGTTGAAATGAAATCATTAAAATAAAATCATTTTGTAATTGATAATCTCTGGATAATAATAGTTTTTCATGCATTCAAGGATGATAAGACTCATAACCCAAATTACAGCTTCTTGAAGATATAAAACACTTCACATCATAGTCCTTATACAATATCTTTATATGAGTCATCTTATTTAGATCCACTAATAAATTTGTTAACAATATGGATTCAGTGGAGAATATAAGTTATATAATAAGCTGTATCTCCTACTTGGGAACAAAACATAAGAAATAATAAATGAATTTATCATATATGTGGTCCATTAAAGGAGTAAAATTATCTCAAACAACCCCTTAAATTTTTGTGAAATCATTCCTTACCATCAATTTGTATATCTCTCCCAATTTACAAAATCAGGTCTATATTAACATATTTGACCGCCTCATTCTATTATTCATATATGTTCATCTTCCATAAATTTATTGAATATCATGATGATTATTATCAATAAAAAAATCTAATATCTTTGTCATCTACTGTTTATAAAAATAAATTTTTCCACTAGTTATATAAATAATAAAGAAATCAAAAGAGTTATTGTAACCCAAAATAACCATGTATGACTTATGGAGTCTCCTAGAAATATATAATAACATCATTAGAGGTTTATCTAGAGTAAAAATTAAGTAAATAATCTCAAGTAAAATCTTAAATAATATACCAAATTATTAATTATAAATGAATGGGTACCTATGGAATCAAAATCAACATCAGTTAATATAAAAGAATAAAAAATCATACCTTTAACTATAAATAATCTATTAACATATTATATAGAATAAGGTAAAAAAGAAAAAATAATTTATTTACCTGATCTTAAATCCTTCCCCCTATATATTTGAAAACCCTGTGGTAGTTTCCCCATATTTTCCGATTTTTATTATCCATGAGATACTTGAACCCACTCATTTATTTTCTTCCAATATAAAACCCAACAATTAAACATCTAGGGACCAATTTATCATGATTAAGAATCATTGTGTATGCCCCAAGACTCATATTGAATCCTTTAAACTTATCCACCTAAAATATAATTATATTATCTTCATTAAATTATAGACATAACACTTGGATCAATCAGAAAGGATGTACTTTATTTCAAATCCTCCCACACTAATATCACATCACTAATGGTTCATTTTTGATGGATGAAAAATGATTCACGACACAAACATTCCAAACACACAATTCTAGATAACATATCCTCTTGTTTCCACTTCATTCCACAAAAAAGGATACAACTAGTGTCACTATATGTAACACCACACAGACCACTATTGAATGTAAAATTTAATTATCTATAACGATCGATAAAACCCACTCATGAGTGAGTTCCATGTGATTTTACTTAAAATAAAATATTATATTGTGAAACCTTATTTTGGTGCTTGAGGAATAAAAATTACCTGACTAAATTCTTATTAATTTTGAGCTTTATTACATGATAATAATGGAGAAAATATATATAGGTTAGAAAACTAAGGGAATAATCAACCACGAAAATTTATCTATAATAAATCTTTATAAACTCCTATTATTAATTATAAATCAGTGACACTTCTAATAACTTAACAGAGATGATGTCCAACAAAACCACCCATCGAATTCCCTCATACCTCCTGACCTTTATAATCACCCTATTTATTCTATTAGTGGGTCCCTAATGAATGAAAATAGGCAGTTTATCCAATTTAACCTCAGTTATATAAACCTATTCCAAAATAATATAGATCATATTGATCTATAATTTGGAATCTAGAGAACCAATATTTATCTGAGTGGCCAAATGATACTACATCTGAATGTATTGTGAAAAGTATCATATAGTATCCCTATTTCATGGTATACCTCCAATTTACACTAGAATTCGTTGATGTACCCATTATTAAATAGGTGACATGATTAATATTTATAATAACCCACATAGTATGAAATACTCATCCCTCCTAATAATTTTGATGTATAGAAAGTGTATTATCAATATCGAAAACATCCACAACTCTGGCCTAGTGAATCTCTAAGGGACATCATCATGGAAATATATCCTTAAATCCAATCATAGGGATTTAGAAGCATTTCCATGAAATATAAAAAGAGGAAAATGCCTAATATTTGGTATTTATAAAATTATGTCACTATAAAACTTTCCTGCTAAAGAAACACATCATACCTACTGACTAGATCCACATGCACACACTAAGGGTTCACTATGAGGGAAAATGGGTAACTATTACCCAACACATAACAATAGCCTAAGCTAATATCACATGAAAAAACTCATATACCATAATTATAAGAATGAGTTTATAACAATATTAATTTATTCACCCCATGACATTATTTATTTTATGAAACCAATAATATATTCTTGAAAACATTAACTATGTTATCATTGGAATTTAATTAATTAAATTATATTTTGAGAACCATTTTGAAATCACATATATGTAAAAAATTTCATGTGGAAATGTGATTCAAAATGTTTTATTAACTCAAGTGTAGTCTCCACATTAAGATAAGTAAAATTTAATAAAACATAACGTTATAAATAAAAATATGAAAAATTATTCAAATTATTACTAGAAAACCCATTAACATCAATCCCACTACACCACAAACATTATTGTTCACTATTACAGTGACGAATAGAAATACATATACCTTTTATTCAAAGTTCCAAACATCAACCAACTTTCTAAAATACTGTAAAACATTATATATATAGAAAAGGGGTCTTTGGTGCCATTTTGAGTCATGCAATACTTGGTTTCCTAGTTTGATATAGAGTACTACACATCATCATCCATGATTGGGAATTCAAAAAATATTTTCAAAGAGTTATGAGTTTCGATATCATACCATTGAATAAATATTTGTTTTTTAACATTCCATAAAATAATAACAAAATACAAATAACAAATTATTAAAAAATTATAATATTTGAAAATGTTTTCATGCAAACCATAAAATAACATCACATGTAACAACAAAATAATTTGATGACAACATTCATCGTCAGTCAATAGAATGAACCAAACTTATGGTAGATGAATAAATTGGGGAGACAAAATATTGAAAATAAGGATTTTTTTATAAAATTATATTAGAAAAATTCATTTTATTGTATTTACCTCTAAGAAATATAAATTTATGCTCAAACACCCAGCATAGTGGAATTCACTTCCCTAGATCATAAAAAATGAAATAAATTCTTTGAATAAAGTTCATATGTAATGTCTTAGTATATAAACCTATATAATATATCCATAGAGACAATAAAATTAATCAAATAATATATAAAAATACATGTAGTGGATAATAAATATATAACCATGTATTTTCATTATGTATTACCCAATATTCCCTGAAACCCAACCTTGTAAACATTGGCCACTTCAGGTGGAAGGAGAGACCATGTAACTATAAAACATATATATATATATATTTAATAACATTATATGACAATCAATATTTCTCCCAAAATATTTATTGAGAATTTATTAATGGTTATGAACGAATCATATCCAATTAAATAAGATCAATCAAAAAAATGTTGTATTATGACACATTTTCTTCCCCATGTATTGATAAATATTGAATAAATAAATTATAATCATAATGAGAGCATAATATTAACTAAAATTTCAGGAAATAATAAGCTACATAGTTCCAAATATCAATACATGTTTCCCTATATGTTAAAAAAAATAAGTTCATTTAAATTGTGTAGAATGCATAATCATGTCTCACTTATAAGGAAAGTATAATATAATTTCCAAAAAAGTAAATATAATATTTAGTACCTTTAACCAAATTATCAATATTTTATTAAAAAATATCCAACTTTTAGCACTACCAAATCTACAGTTTCCACCTAAAACATAATTAGAAATTTTGGAAGTTATTTTGAACATTGGATATTGTTTGTTTTCCACTTATCCAATTACTGGGTTGTTTTTGGAAACCATCTTCTTCTATGGGATTTCCCCTATAACACTATTTATGTATAATTGCCTTTATTACTCATTAATTAGTTCATATTAGACTCTTATCCATTTTAGACCAAATTAAAATGTTTTACCTCATCAGAACATAACCTCAATGTTTATTTCATTGTTTATAGGCAAGATCATGATGGTGGCCAGTGTTGTGGTTGTAACATATGTCATATTTATTAGAGACCACATATTTTTATTATGTCCCTTTCATCATAAACCATTGATAATATTTCTACAATGACATAGTCATTTTGGATGATTTATTATCTTTATACTAGGTTTTTAAAGTGGGTGATGGTATGTCTGGGGTTTTTCTATTTTTTGGTTTCATATTTATGATCATAAAATATTGGTGGTATGATATCCTAGAATATTTGTTATTACAAGATAATTTGGATATATGAATGTGTATCCTATAATAATTTTCTTCTGTGTTAATCCCCACATGTGTTGTTATTTTATTCATTATTTTAAAACATATAATAAGGAATATGTGAGACATGTATAACCATACATATCACAGTGGAGGAGTTATTTTGTTTCAAAAATACACATAATGAGGTATTAAGGTTATTATAGATTTGGTGATGAGGTCAATATGAGTAGATCATTGATCATAATTTTATTTCATTCATCATGTATCCTAGATTTTAATGAGGATATTTGATTAATTTTCTTGGTGTTTTTAATTATGTGTATTACATTTTAATCAAATTCATTATAGTGATGTTCTATAATGGTAATGACTTTATGGTATAAAATATAGGTCACTGATGGTGATCACTTTATTATTATTATCCTAAATAGATTATCTGATAAGAAACCGTTTCTTTTGATATAAAATGAAATTTATAGTTTAAACATGTTTTGTAGGGCATTGAGGATTCAGGGTTTGAAGGGTAAGTAGATGCTCTAGTAGTCTAGGTGACTGCAATTAGTCAATGAGAGAGGTTGAGTTAGATAGTATCTCTTCTATTATAAGTCACTAGTTTGGAACATAGTAGTGGATTTTCATTTTTTGGTGAACGTGATTGATATAATACTTTGCTTTTACAGTGATTTTATGCAAAAAAATCATTTTCTATGTGATCCCACCAAAACAATATGTTAGACATTTAGTCAAAAAATCATTAAGTGGATATAATATTAATTACTCAATATAAATCCATTCCATAAAACAATTTAGAGATAAATTATAAGATTTATTTTTTTCCATGAAATCATGATCCCTACCTGTCACATTTCTTGGATACCCCTTATTAAGGCTCCATAAATAATATCATTCATTATAAAACAATGTTCTTTTTCCCTTTTTTCATATCAAATAACCTCCACAATATAAATAATCCATATATCCTACACTCCATATATTCTAATATCACACATGAAGGATGGATATAACCATTATTAAATAAAATAAAATCACTTTCATATACCAAAATAAACCAAAAAACACAATATTATAACTCACCTACCATAGTGGACATCCCATGTATAATCTACCAAATTATTTTACCCATGGGTACTAGAATATAGAAAACCATGCAATAACTCCAAGATGATGTTATTATATATTAAAACTAACAACTATATCCAATAATATTATAAAGGATGAATAAAAACATAGTCAAATGATCCACATGAAATTGTAGTTTATGTATGACAATAAAAACATCATAAAATGAAAGGGAATTTATATCATAACCTAAACAAGAAATAATATTGAATGGGATTTACTTACTCAATGTAAAACAATTTAAACTAGAAGAAAATAAAAAAAATACCAATAATTCATGTTGTTTAAATTGTGTGGGAAGAAAATTGAATGAAATCCGTAATAAGAAAATATGGTGTTGTAGTCATACCTAAAGTGGACGAACAAAAATATAATAGATATGTTTTCACACCAAATAAATCATACTATTTTACTATTATAATATTATGGATTATTATATGAATTTTCATTCATACTAGATTGAATATATGTTGTTAGATATGCTAAAACATGATTTAATGGGAAAATTTATAAATTAATATATAATATTAGATTCAACCTGACCACCATTTACTCAGACCTCCCTACATAGGGTATTTGGAGCCCTAACAACCATTTAATTTCATATTGACGACCTCGTTCAGCCACCACAAAAGGTAAAATGGGATTCAAAGGGCCACTGCCTGTGGATTTGTTTCCAACTACCCATTGCCATTATAAAAGGTCTTTGGTATCTCTTATTACTATAATTCAACTTTTGGGCCTCGTTTCTCCATATCTGATATATCACCAACACCTGAGGTAAGGTACCAACCCTAGTATCCCAATGATAGTGAATTATTTTATTACTTTTAATGATTAGAATAAATCCATATCCTAATGTAACAAATAGGTTAGTAGTTTTGGAATGTAAGATTCAATCATAATTTCATCATTACAACTTGAAATAAAATAAATATGGGAAAATACATATAACTACCAAATTATCCCTCAATTAATACATAATATTCCTCTTCAAAACCAAGGGACTAATATCTTATGAAAGTTGTATTCTTAGATGTATAGTAATGGTATTTAATACAATGGATGTTGTCATAAAAAAACTCAAGGCATGGTTAACAAATAAAAACACATGCCTATAAAAATATATTTGAGCATAATATAGAAGTATTTAATACTAGTTAAATATGTCGATTTAAATGATCATAAAAGAATAATAGATAACCATTGATATTATAGAATTATATTGACAATATGGTTTATCAATTACTAATACAATAATGTTGGAATTCATAATGTCATACATTTAAAACATATTTTCAATGCATCGACCAGGGCGTCTGAAAATAATATGCCAAGGCCTCGGCCAAGACCCAAATTTTTTTGACTCATGAGACCTACTTATGAATAAAGTAGTTCTATAGGCCCCCACACATCACTTTATAAGTAATATTCATTCATCATATGAAATTAGATAAATATAAACATTAGAAACATATGAAATCACTTTCCACAATTTTCACACATAACAAAAACCATTCTATGTATTATTGTGAATGATATCAAGATAGCGCATCCAAACTAAAACTGAGAAAAAACCATTTAATACAATATTTTAGATGATAAAAATTGTATATTAACCTCAATAAGACATAATATTCTATATAGGTGTCGAAATAGATAAAAATAGTATAATATAATCATCGAGGATTTTTATGAGAGAAATACACTTTTACATTGAATAGAAGAGTTTTGTTGAAAACAATTTGAATAATGCTATAAATGGACTGATTTATAAATTACATGATGAAATAATTTTATTTAAAAAAATTTATGGCCTATAAACTATAGAGTGAACTTGAAAATATGTAATAATATGAGAAATTCCCCTCAATCTGGCATGTTTATCAGGAAGGATTGAGAAAGGTATTTATAAAAAAAAAATCTCCACCTAAAATAAAGATTAATTATTATTTTTACACATATATAAATAATTAAAACAGAATTTATGAGGATTAAATATGAATAATTAATATATTAATTTTTATTAATGGATACAAATAGTTTCCCGAAATAAAATGGGTGTTCAGTTCAAGAATCCTTCCCTTGTGTATGAATATGTTCTACAATTGAGCTTAATATCCTATATAATCAAATTAAAAACTCTAATTATTTAATTAAGATCCTTATTTACATGTATTATTATTATTTATAATTTTCTAAATTTCATTTATGGCCTTTTGGAGAGTTTTAGTATTCAAATTTATCGCCGAGGAGTGTTCATTTCCTTTGATTTCCTTATCTATATAATTGTATATGATAATGGAAGTTCATGTGGAATGGGTATAATTCTCAATAATTTAATTTTTTTGATATTTATGAACACATAGTACTGTGAATTTTTATACATATAATATAGTTATATTGTACTATTATGTATTATTAGACATAATATTTATTGATAATTGTTTATATTTTTACGGCGGTTTTGTGATCACAATAAAGTAGATTTGTGCTATAATTTAATATCATATATGCATTATGGTTCCAGAATCATTAAAAATGATATAATAAATATTTTTTAATCTGGTAAAACTATAAAAATTGGTTAATTATAAGACTTGAAGAATAAACTGAAGAATAAAACTTCATCGTTTATAAAGGTTGTAAATCAGCACCTCTCAAACAATGATTTTGTTTTTAGAATAAAACAGAGAGAGAGTAAGGATATTGATGAAATATCATTAATTAACATGATATAATTCCATTATAAATATGATCATTGATTATAAATGATCCTATCGATATAGTATGTGTGGATATATTTATAAAATAAGGAACTTATTAGAAATTAAAAGGAAAAAGGAAGAGGATTTTACCTCTTGAGTACTCTTCTTTGACAACCATTTTAAGGGAAGTGATTTGGGACAATTAGGAAGACTGAAAGCATTGAGATGTATGGAGAGACTATGAAATATTATTTTTTGAGTACCTTTTTAGCCTTCCGGGCTTAGATGAGTGAAGTGAAGAGGGGTGAGGGGTGGTTTTATAGTGGAAGAGAGGAGTGTTTTTTTGAATTTCATAATAATAATTTTATTATTTTTCTCAAGACATGAGAAAGTTTTTCATTATAGTGACTAAAAAAATTAATAGGGGAATTTCCCCTCAAACCAATGGAAATTTATATCATCCATGGCTCATGAATGATGCAGAGATTCCATTATTTATCAAATTTCATAAATTATCAAATTTCATTATTTTTATAAAATTCAATTATATCAGAAAAATATGAAAACAATCATTGTGACCCTTCATAGATGTGTATAATTAAAAAAAATTAACTCCATTTTATCAAAAATAATTTTCAAAATTTGATATTTTTATCTTTTAATATAAAATCATTATTTACATGAAAACCCCAAACTTTAACATTAAAATTGATTTTATAATACACTCAAAAATTAATTGAGTTATCCTAAAATTATCCTAATATCATAGGACAAAAAAATATTTATTTAGGAATATATATGTTGAGAATTAATTTTATTTTAAATAAATATTATAAAGTTAATATTGTAATTAAATATTTATTATTCACAAAAATATCAATGCAAAATTATTTATTTTTAAAACACTCACTCTCATTTATATACTACCTAATTTTTTTATTCATTAATGGGGAAGGTTCCTATTCTTAAGGGTAAATTTCTAGTAACATGGTTATGTTACTATTCATGAGCATAAGTTATTATTCACCACAATTATAAGTTGATCTATTTTGACTATATATATCTTATAGATTTCAACCGTGTATATCAGCTTTTCAAAATTAAAAAAATCGGATAATTATGTTTAGATTCTATGTTATAAATATCTCCTATAATGAAGTGTTTGTTTCTAAAGGTATTATTTTTGCGTACATTCTATATTAAATTTATACATAGGTCTTACATTCTTCCCCCCTTACAAAATTCTTATCTACAAAATTACCTGAATTTTACATCAAAAAAATATTTTGATTGGTATTCATCTTATGCTCCCAAGGCTCCCACGTTACCTATTTAATTTTATGATTTTTCCAATGTTCATTTACTAATTTATTCATTCGATTCCTCAACACTTGTTCTTTAGTGTACAAAATCTAGATATCCACGACACAATAAGATAATTTTGGTATCAATTTTATCCCGTTATAAATGAGTATATGTGTTGGGTCTAGCATGTACGTTCTCATTAATGAGATATTGAACACATTGAGTACCTCAAAAAGGATAGGTGCCATTATGAAATTATAAGCCAAATCTCTAATTCTCTCCATAGTTTCGAAAAGACTAATGTACCAGGGGTGTAGTGTATGGTTCATCCCAAATATTATAAAAATGATCCATAAAGATACATTTAAGAAACAATTTATACCATTTCAAATTATAAATCCCTCCATAAATTATCTTTATATCTCTATTATCTTCTTTGAGCTGCTTTGATATCGGTTTGAATAGTCCTTATATTTTCTATTGTTTCCTTCACAATATCTCGTCCCAAAATCATCCTTTCACAAACGTCATCTTAACATATTTGTGGACAACAACTCTTTCCATACAATAATTCATATGTTTCCATTTGAATAACTAAATTTAAAATATTATTGCAGGGAAACTCCCAAAAAGTTAAGTATTAATCCCAAATTCCTAAGAAATCATGTTTTCATGATCTCAACATATCTCCAAATGTTTGGGTTATACATTCTGATTTCTTTTCAGATTGATTGTGATTATATGTACTCAATCGAAGCTCAGTATCCAAAGATGTTTGAATAAATTTCAATAATTTCAATGTGAATCATGGATCATTATCAGACACATTTGAGAGAGGTGCTCCATGACTTTTCAAAAATTCATGGATAATGAGTCATGAAAGGTTCTCTATTGGGAAATCCTCCCTTATAGCCCGGAAATGTATATATTTCATATTTCGATCTATAATTACCCATATTTCACTATTCTTTCGTGTATATTTTTTTATTCCAAAGAAAAATCCATAGTGATTTTATCCCATTATCATCTAAGAATTGGTAGATGTTTCATGAATCCCTTAGGATATTTTTGTTTAGCCTTAAATTTTTGAATGATTAATCATATTGATACAAAATTAGCAATTTCCTACTCCATGTTAACCCAAAATAAATGTATCTTCAAATATCTATACATTTTAGTACTACCAGAGTGTATATAGGAATTAGAGCTATGTAAATCACCCAATAAATCCCTTTTCACCTAGGGTATAGAGGAACTCATAGCCTCTTCCCATATATCAATATTTCTTATTCAAACACAAAGTCATCCATCTTCCCAAAAATCAAACATTTAATTTCCATTTTAAGATTCTCATCATCAGAATGGGATGTTTTAATTCTTTCCTATAATGATGGTTGGAAAATAAATCGAAAAGGTAATTATATTTCACCTTCGTTGATAATTCCCATATCCATCTTTACTAGATCCATGAATATAAGACCACTTTCCATCATAGTTTATTAAAAACACCATGATCATTCCTAGTCAATGCATCAACTACCTTAGTTTACTATATTGGATGGTAGTGTATGAAAAAAACTTAATCCATGAGTAGCACAATCCATCACATTTTCTTCATGTTGAGTTCATATTGTGAGAAGATATATTTTATACTCTTGTGATCCATATATATCTCACAACATTCTCCATAGAGACAGTGTCTCTGTATATTCAATGTAGAGATTAAATCTTCTAACTCAATATCATGATTTGGATAGTTCTTTTCATGAATGTTCAACTGCCTTGATGGATATGCAATATGTCCATAATTCTATATATGGAAACAACCATGTTATTTATATAATGAATCACTTTACATCATAAATCCACCATATCTAGATAGTAGTGTTATTATCAAAGAATTCAATAATATCCACAAAAATTCCTAAAACAATTCTCCACATTGTTTTCCCCATATTAACATAACCCCTTTACACGTATTCTTGGACAATAGGTTGGAAAAAATAGTGATGTTCTGAATAAAACATTGATAAAAACAATCTGACCTAATAAAACTAAGTACCACAATTATGTTCGTTGGAGTAGGCCATTCTAAAATATACTTTTTCATTGCAGGATAAACAATGATTATATCCTAAGATAAATATATGTCCATGAAAGAAAAATTATGGTAGAAAAAATTCACATTTTCTAATCTTCCCATATAATTCATTTCTTCTATGATTCTTTAATATAATGCACATGTGATTCTCATGATCTTCATATCTTTTAGAGTAAACATTTATATCATCATTAAATAAAAAAATAAAGTCTTAAAGATATTCCTTGAAAAATCTATTCATTATATACACGAAAATATATGGTGCATTAGTTAGTCCAAAAGGAATTACTATAAACTCATAATTCCCATAATAGGTTCCGAATTTTTCTTTGGAATATCATCCTTCCTCAAACAAAACTGGAGTTATATAGATTGAAGGTCAATCATAGAAAATATCGGGCTCTATGAAGTTTATCGAATAAATCATTAATTCATGGTGTGGGGTAATTTCTCTTTATTTTTATTTCATTGATTTTCCTATAGTTAATGCACGACGTCAATTATACATCATTCTTAGTGAAAAAGTGAACATGGGGTCCTCATGGAGAAATACTAGGTCTGATAAATCCATTAAAAATAAATTATTATAATTGTTTCTTTTGTTCTAATAATTCCATTTTGGTAATTATATAAGGCTTCTTTGATATAGGCCATGCACTAGGAATTAAGTGAATAGTGGAAATCAATTTCCCACTATAGAAGAAGTCCAAGTAAATCCACTAGGAGTATATATTTGTATTATTTTACAATAGATATATCATAAATTTTAATATTTCTTTCAACACTCATAGATATTAAGTTCTTATCCTCCCAATAATTATATTTAGTAATGTTACTATGGGTGGATCATGATAAGAATAAAATGGTGATGTTTCTTCTCAACAAATAATGGATTCAATACCTTAATCACAAATCATATTTTCCTTTTTCTTGTAATATTAAATAACATCATATTTTTAAATCCAATCCATGACATGTATTTTGTCAATGTATACCATAGGTATGATGATAAAATCAGCAGATAAAACATATTTCTATTCGATAATGTGGACAACCTGAAAAATCATTGTTGCAATGAGATATCCTTTAGCGGTTTTATGGAAAACTCCATTGTTAAAAAGAATTTTAAAAATATAAATTTTAATGAAATATAAGAATATATAAGGGAATTCGAGGATCAATAATCAAATATATCATTTTCTATATTTTAGGACACTATTATAGTACCTGCCAATAAATCATTAGGAACTTCAGAATTAGCAGGTTTGGTCCTATATGAATGGCCTTTATCACTTTGGCTTTAATGGGGAATGATTCCTTGACACATAGGACAATCATTGGTTTAATGTCCCTTGTCTTTTCAATTTTAACATTGATCATTAGTAAATTCTATATTTCCCTTGAAATCTCGAGATTGGTGGCCTATACCTCCACATTTTTAATAGACTCCATTTCCTTTTAAGAAGGGTATAGTTTCTTTTATTCAAAAAGTATCACATCTGTGTAAACTCGCCTTTTTATTCTTCCCTATACTTAGTCTTTCCCCTACCAACCTCTTCTTCTCTGTCTTTCTATTATGGTAATAATACAAAGAGAATTCTTTCTCTATCATGATTATAGATTACACTATATCTTTATATGATGAAATTTTTTGTGAAACCAGTTCCCTTTAGTTGAATGGTTTTAAACCATAAAATAATATATCAATCATTCTCCTTCGATTATGAATCTATACTAATACATGCCCTTATATCCTTGTGATGTTATCTCCATACATTGAAACATTCTCATTATTTTTTCCTCTAATTTTGAAAATTACTTTCCATATCATCTCATAGTTCACATGGAATGTATTTATATAATAAAATTTCCATAAAATTCCTCCATTCCATATTATAAATATCTTTCTCCTTCTTTTTGTTTTGATGTATTGACCACCATAGACCTGAATATCCTATTAAATGATAAACATACATAACAAAATTATCCCTTTCATTACTTCCCAAATCGAGGAATATATTCCCCATGGAACTTATATACTACTCTTCTAAAAAAGGGATTGTAGTACGATTAATTTTTGGAGACTGTTGTCTCAAAATGTACCCTAATATTGCACTTCCACATTACAGTTTAGTGTACTCCATACAGGTAAAGAGGTTTTTCTTAACCTGGGTCAGATTTACTAGTATACTTATATTTTTCACAGCACTAGTCAGAGCTCTAGTACTGACATCATTATCTTGAAATGGGTATCAATCACTACTTGGGATACATACATTCATGCAGTTTATATTCCATTAACTAGGATCTATTTCTAATGAAGTAGTACAATAGATTAGGTTATGAATCATACTGTATAATATAACTAGAAAAATAAATAACATAAATTAAAATCATATCCATAGATTATCACATAATCATAAACCTTGTTTATTTAAGGAAAATTTACTTTTAAATCCATTATAATGGAATGTAAAGTAGATGTGTATTATCATAAGTATAACACCCGGGAGTTCCAATCATGTTTGAAACACCATTATAGAGTTTGTACTCCTAGGTAAATTTGTGCCAGAACCACATACATTTGTTATATCTATTCTAGGATGACTTTTCTAGGAATATTCACATAATCTGTTCCATGAAAATATTATAGGATGTTCATGTATGTTTATCTTCAATGTTTATCTTAGGGGTTTTTCCCTAATATATATTTCCTAAATCATGATTCCATGTGTTCTACTAAACATCATCTAATAAAAAATGTAAGGACCCAAACGTAGTATCCCAGAGTTAGTGCATTATTTTATTACATTTTAATGATTATAGAAAATTAATACCCTCAAGGAATTAGTAGTTTAGTTGTTTTTTGAATAAAACAAACAAACATATGTTTAACATTACAACATGAAATGAAATAGATAATGAAAATCCCTATGAATCCTAAATTATCCCTTCAATGTATTCAAAATATTCATCTTCACAAACTAGGGGAAATAAAACATAAGATTGGGGTGAGCTCAAATACTCATTAAGGGTAAGTAATTCATTGGATGTTATTATAAAAATAAACAATAGGAATATTGAACCACTAAAAACAGTTGACATTAATAATATACTTGAGCATAATGTAAATTAAATGAACATGATTAAATATGGAAATGTAAATGATAATAAGAGAATAAATCATATCTATTTCATATATTCTAGTCAAATGATCACATGGTGTATCAATAAATAAAACCATAATGAGGGAATACAAAATGTCGGATATCGGAAATGTATTGTTAAGGCCTCAGCCAAGACTTCTGAAAAATGTTGGGTAATGCCTCAGCCAAGATACATTTTCATTTTTTCATGTGAGAAATTCGGATGAATAAAGGTTCTATAGATGGCCCCACCCATCACATTCTCAATAAATTTTATCAATTATATGAAATGGGATAATCATAAACAAAATGAACATTTAAAATATCTTTCCCCAATCTGTACGCAAAACTCTAACCATTCTGAGTAGTAGGGTGAGTGATATCAAAATAACACATCAAAAATCAAACTAATAATAAACCCTTTACTATATTATGTTTTATTATAAACATGATATACTAATCCCAATAAGACATAAAAATAGTGGTTTTAGAAATAGATAGAAATATTATAATAAATTCATTGAGGAATTTTTGAGAGAAATACACATTCAAGTTGAAAATAAGTTGTCTTTTCGAAATACAATTTCATAAAATGAGAAATTATCTATTATAGTTTTTCATGAAATCATTTATTGTATAATTAAAATTATTGTGGTTTAAAACTGATTATAGAGTCCACATGAAAACAGGTTATAGTTTGATAAGTTCCCTAGAATATGGTCTTTTTATCCAGATCAATTGGAATGGTCATTATAAAAAAATTAACACCCCATAAAATAATGATGGATTATGATTGATAAAAATATATAGAAAATTAACATTTAATTTATGTGGAGTAAATAAGAACAATTATTATTTTAATTGAGATTATGTGAGATAATGAGTAACCTAAAAGAAAATTGATGTTTGGGAACAAAACTGTTATCGTGTGCCCGAATGTGTTCTGCACTTGAGATTAACCACATGTATTATCAAATTAAATCCATTAATTACTCAATTTAGAACATTATATAAATGTTTTTTATTCAGGATAATATCACTAAGTTCATTTATGGACTTTGGATGAGATCTAATATACCAATTTATTTATCTGGAGCGTTAGTTTCCTTAGTTTTCTGGATCGGTATAATTGTAAATGATAATGGATGTTAATGTGAAATAGGTATAATTATCCAGAATTTATATTATATGATATTGATGTACATAATGTATTGTAATATTTTATACATATAATTTTGTTATATTGTATGATTATGAACAATTAGATAAAACATTTGGTGGTAATCATTTAGATATTACGATGGTTTTTGGATCACAACAAACTTTTATTATTATGTTATTTAATATCATGTATAAATTTTGGTTCCAAAATCAATACAAAAGATAAAATTAATATTTTATAATCTGGTTCAACCATAATAATTGTATCATTATCAGCCATTAAGAAGAAATTAAAAAAAATCATCGTCTAGGAAAGATGTAAATCGACACCACTGGGATGAAGATTTTGTTTTTAAAACGAAGTAGACAAAGTAAGGATATCGATGATGGATATTTCATTAAAATGATATAATTATAAAATATATATGGTATTTTATTTACTATTATTAGTTAGACTAAGGAGGTTAGGTGAATATAATAAATGAAGGAAATTAGAATAAATTAGAAAAAAATGATGGGGATTTTACCTCTTCAGTACTCCCCCATGAGAACCTCCTTAATGGAAGTTGTTTTGGTATTTTGGAAAGACCAAGATCTCCTAGATGGGGGTATAAAATTTAGAAGATTATTGTGTTAGAACAATGTGATGATTTTACGCTTATAGGAGTGAATATAAGGTGGAGGAGGGAGTGGTTTTTATAGTGTAGGAGAGGAGCGATGTTTGAATATTTTATTCATTATTTTATTATTTTCCCATGAAAATCAATGGATTTAGAATATTTTGATAGAAATTGTAATATTTTCATTCTAGTTCAATCCAATGTTCATTTTCCTCTTAAATGACTCAATCATGATGTAGAAATTCATTCATTTAGCATATTTCATAAAATATCATATTTCACTATTCACAAAAAATTCATGTATTATAGAAAAATCCAAAAAATGCACCATAAAAGATTTATGATGTGAAGAATTCATAAATGAACTAAATTTTATCAAAATAATTTTCTAAATAATATATATTTATTAATTTTTATATAAAATAATTATTTACTTAAATAATACATATTTAAAATTTATACTTGATTTTATAATAAATTCAAAAATTAATGAGGTCTCATAAAATAACCATAAAATATTATGACCACTAAAAATTAATTGAGGAATAAATTTTATGAAAATGATTTTTCTAATTAAATTATTTAATTTATAATTGTAATTAAATATTTATTACACCTGAAAATAAATATACTTAATAATTTATTTTTAAAATATTGTCTCTCACTTATATGATGACTAAATTTTATATATACATACATGGTTGATGACCTTATTTATAACTGTACATTACTATTCATAAGGGTTATTTTCTATTCATAATGATAGGTTACAATTCACCAAAAATGATAGTTGATCTTAACAAACTCTAACTATCTTACAGATGAAAACAATGGATGTCATTTTTTCATAATTTAAAAAACAGATGAGTTGAAATTATATTTAACGATATGTTATAACTATATCCTATAACAATGTGTTTTTTATCAGGGGCCCAGTGGTGCATGCATTCTATAAAAAATGTATTTTTAATTCCTTGTGGTGTGATACCTGATCCCACCGAAAAGCTTCTATAATTAGACATCAGGAATCATTTTTATGAAAAACATTATAGAGTACACAAAAACTTATGTGGTTCGTTACACATCTTATATAAGAAAATATGAAGAGATAAATTATTTGTTATGGATAATCATTATAGTTTGGATCCTATGAATTATCGTTTCTAGTAATTTTTTTATGTTACATCATATTTTTTGGGAATCCATATCAAATTATAAAATTTAGTTGTTACATAGAAATTTTAGCCTTAATACTAGGTATGTGAATAATTTTAGATATATATATCTGATGAATTTTATAAAGTGGGAATCTATATAACTATAAAAATGTTTTATATAATATAATTGGAATTATTATCAACATAAATAGTATTATTTTATAAAGTATTAGAATGTGAACTAAAAATATATTAAAATATTTATCATACATAATGTATATATATGTTTTTTGGGGTCAATATGATTTTGGTAATTTTTTAATAAAATTCCTTTTCGTATATTTGGTAAAACCTGACACCTCACCTATAAATGAATTTAATTATTGATGTCATGGAATTAAGACCATAAATCAAATTATGATTTATTATATATTTATATTATAACATGATAAAATTTCTCAATTTCATGGAGAATAAAATTGATCCCCTATAATTAATTGTAATATAATACAACTTTCATCGCTCTAACACATGTGTACCAGATAATAGTTGTGCATAATCCAATTTTTTTTGGTAAATAGAATAAAAAATAAAGATCATAATATAAGGGTTATGTGAATATATATTTTAAAAAAGATAAATCACTCTCATATTTGAGAAATGAATATATGAACTACATCTGCAATGATCATTATTAATGGAACTAGAATGTTGTTACTATGTTATTTAAAGAAAATGAAAATTTATATTTCTTAAATTTATATAAAATAATGTCATTTCATTATTTATTGAGATCATGAATTATTTTATATAGGGGAAATAATTTTTTATATAATTTAAAATATTTAAGATATTTTTATGTCCTATATATAGATAATTTATTATAATTTAATTTAAACAATTATTATGTCAATGAATCAAATAATAACTACTTTTATAGTTATTTCCTTTTATATGGGAATGAGAAACACATAAAACACATAATAAATATGGTTTGATAAATAATTTGACTTTGAACTACTTGATATATGCCATAATATTTTATTACGAAAAAATATAAAGGAATCATTTACTAAAAAGGTGAAATAGTTTTTGAGAGATTTTATGTAATAAATTTAGTAGTATATTTGATATTGAATATATAAAATACTATTACTTATAAGTACTTTATATATTTAAACAATGATTTTATTTACTATAGTGAAGTTTTTCTTATTTATAACAAGTTCTAAATATTATAAATGATTAAATTTTTCAAAAAACAATCTAAAAATAAATATAATATGATTATTAAAATAATTTGATCAAATTGATGTGAAAATTAATTATTTCTATATATTATTAATCATTTGGAGGATCATGCAATTATTTTATAAAAAACATCCCTAGGTATTCCTCAATATACTTCTGTATCTAAATGGAGGAAATATACCTTTTTATAGATGAATCTATCAATATTGATTAAATATAACATTCCTATACCTTAATAGGTAATTTTTCATGGAATGGAATATTTCAAATTCGATAGTATTCCAAACGAGTCATCTATAAATATTTCATATGATATATGGGCATTGAAGTATCAAAATTTGTATTTATTGAGTTTTTATGGATTTAATGATTTTTAAGTTTAATATTTGAGATAAACATTTCCTTAAATTTTAAATGATTATATTTGATTCATATCCTACTGAACAAATGTGTTAATATTTTTATATCCTATAAGATAATTGTGTTTTCATTACACATTATAAATTATATCATTAAAAATATTTTTTCACACAAGAAATCAATTATAAAAAACCCAATATTATTTAAATTAATGAATGATAAATTGGAATAGTTTATGAAATGAAATACAACATGGTTCTATAAAGAGTATATATATCTAACCATAAATAATATCAAAATAACCTAAACATGTGGTAGTATTTATGAAGATCCTATAAAATTTAGATTTTTATATGAACTAATGATGATATTTACTTCATAAATTATGAAAATTTATCCAATCAATATTTTACCTAGAGTTCCAATTTTGGATAATGGTTATAGGCTATGAATTATGACATGGAATCTATATACATGAATCATGTTAAGACATTATAAAAACATCATTACTTATTATATGAAAACATTTTATGTTCATTTCTCTAAATAAATCTTACATGGACTATACCTTATCTACCTATAAATCACCCTAGGTAGAAAATAGTTATAAAATAATTCTTGTATTTTTATATCATAAATATTTTTTTTCATTGTTTATGATAAATTTAATTTAAATTATTTCCAATGGTATATTATTATGATAATAAAAATTAATGCATATGTTCAAAGATGTTATTCCTTTATTAAAATTTCACAAGGGATATGCATATGGAAAATTGGATGGTTTTTTTCATTCATATATTATATCTATGGAATGAAATTAGCAAGGGATTATTTATTGATTAATTAAATATTCATTTAATTAAAATATATTTTTTTATAATGAAATAAAAGAAATTTGTTTCATACAAAATAGTAATTAATATTATTTATATTATAATATTAGTAGGATGCATGTTGTATTTATCATATTATATGTTGATGGAATACTTCTTATATTAAATGGTATTTCAGCATTGATATCTATAAATTAATTTTTAGGAAAATTATTGTCAACCAAATACATGGGTAAGGATTTTTATTTAGAAAATTTAATATATATAAAAATTGATTCAAGATAATTCTTTTTTGGAGTTATGAATATATTTATCTGCAATGTGATAATGAGGATTTTCATGGAGGACTCCAAGAATGTGTATTTACTATGGATGTATGTTGTGTTATTTACCCATTATGATTGAATATATATATATATATATAATTAAAATGATTTCATTTGATTCTATACCCTTTAGTAACAAGATTAAAAATATTTATCTGGTCATATACTCTTATGTCCCATATACAATGAGAATTCATAAATGATATCAATAAAACCCCATGAGATTTACTAGATGATGTTAATAAATATATAATTTATTTATGATTTTATATGGGTTTATTCATGATCATTAGAGGTGAGGAACAACTCATGATTAATTGATAAACCGGTGGATGTTTTAAAATTAAAAAATCATACAGAAGATGTTACTATGAAATTGTATATCTCTTCAATATTTGTGTCACAAACTGAAAGAGATATAAACCTAAAATGGAATATTACTTTAAAAAATAAGTTAAGCTATACAACTAATAAAATTATTCAATATAATTTATTTTTTTAATATGATTTTTAATGAACTAAAGGATTTTTCATAAATATCCTGAATGATATAGTTATTTTTATGACAATGAAAGATCTAACATAGTGGTTATAGAGCCCCCATCTCACTAAAGGATAGAAAACATTATTTTCGTTTGATATCTCAATATAGAAATCTTTGATGTTGGTGATTTACTATTTTTTATCTAGATAAAATGTGTAACATATGATATACATTTAGATAACTAATAAGGAATAAAATAATTGACAGAAATTTGAAATCTATAAGTATACAATGTGATGTACTGTATTTGGTTTTTTAATAATCCCATGACAATTTTTTGTGATGTATGTCATTGTATTATTAAATTTCATGTTGTTTTATTATTAAGTGAAATATTAACTCTATAATTTATTCGCATGGGATTAATTTATTATATTATATTTTAATGGTAATTAACATATATTAAAAAATATTTGGATTTCCCATGATAAATTATTATCATGGAAAATTATGATTTATGATATTATGGTGTGATTTGAATTAGTAGGGAATATCATAGATAAAAAAATTAACACAAGTGAGAAAATGTTATGTTTTTATACAATATATGACTAAAGTATATTTCTAGGAATGAGATATATGTTAAAATTTAAATACACAAGTATTCATATATTAAATTAATCCCCATTAATTTTTTTTTTACAAAGAATACAATATATAAATAAAAATATTGAAATATTTCATATAACAATATTGAGGATTCACTAATCATGGCATAGCTGGGTATGCTTGGAATCAAGTACACTGTATTTAATATAATTTTAATACTTTGAATAATGTAGGATTGGTATTAATTGTGGTCTTATGATTAAATTTCATTGAGAAAAATAATTTCCTAGCATAATTAAGTGACATATGATATACGCTTCTATATGGATGAATTCCATGTGGCTTATTCAAGATTTGAAAATATATTTCAAGATAATATATATTGTATAATTTATCTAATATGAGAAATAATTTAGATCTCTTTGTTATAATTGATAACATCTATAATGGAATTACATGAGTCTCCATTTCAGTTATATTGAAATATCAATTCGATTTGTTTATATATAATTTTCAACATTTAAAGGATATCACATCATATCCATTTTCATAATGAGTTTTATTAACACATTCCTAAATTATCCTCTCATTTTTTTTAATGTATTAGTATTTGTTAATCATTTTAATTTTTTAAAAGATACCACAGGTTTAAACATGAGGATATGGAATAAGGATTTATTATGTTATAAGTTGTTAGTTTCTAATAATACAATTTATGATAGTTATATATAATTTATTTTATATTCTTTCATATTATATATTGGGATGGTTCCAGCTATTTAGGTAATATTATTTAATGATGGAGATTAAATTATTTCTGCATTAAATATATAAATTTTTGGTATTCATAAGTGTTACTTCACATCCTATCTTATGAGAGATCAGTTTTATTTATATAAGATATAATAGGTACAATGTTTAAATCATTCTATATTACTTATCGATAACATTTGTTTATACATCATGTGATTATATACTTATTAAAATATGATATTTGAATAGTTGAAAACTCACTTTGGATAAACTGAAAAAAAAAATTATTTTTAAAAACATAAAAGTATAAAATGTTTTGGAATGTTTTGAAAAAATAAGAAAATAAAAATGATGAAATTGTCAATTACGGTGATTAAATGATTTTTAGGATAAATTAACCTTTACATATGTTATTAAATATCAATTACAATTTTCAGTCACTCCTTCTTTTATGATTTATTTATTATTCTTAATTTGGTTTGATTGATGGATTATCAGGGATATAGGGAACTTTTTATGGTATTTGTTACAAAAGATAGGGACTTATTTTTATTTGAAAAATTGAGTCTTGTTATAAATGTTTTCATTGTCTTTATGGGTTCTCCCAAATTTTAGTGAATGTTCCGGGTCATTTGGTGTTTTTGTGATGGAAACAGGACTATTTTCTACCCTATGGGATATTACACACTCTTTAAATAGAATAAATGTAATGTAATGGTGTATAGTTATATTCGATGAAAGAGGGTCTGGGTGAGAATAGCATACAAAATGTTTACAAGGTTCACAGTTTGTAATCGAAAACATTGGGTATTTTTACAAAAAGGGGATGCTTTATTCATCTATTCTATTCTTTTGAAATACATGTAGTGAAAATGGATGAAGAACTATGTAAATATCATCAATTATGGGTTTTAGGTGACATAAGAGTGATTTTAATTTTATTCATCCATGAATCCTCCCTCTCATAACCCAAATCTCACCATATTTGATTTCATGTGATTTCCTCCCTTTTAGATTTCTTCCTTTGATGATCAATGATCTGTGTTTTAATGGTTCCCCTCAATGAGTATCCTTTCATTCATTTTATTTGTTACTTTGGTCACATATAAAACATTCGTTGTAGTTTGGATTTATATTTTTTATTAGATATTCTCTTCTATCAATACTTTGATGTTTCATGTCATTCCTTGACTTTTCAAGACCGATCTCATAGTTCCCAATCAACATTATTAAAGTTGTCTATGTCTATACCATTTTGATGTCTCTCATTCTATAAAATCAGATCATATGGTTAATTTATAATTTTTCTAGATAAATTTCATTCGGTAGTAGATAAAAGTTTTGTGATATTCGATTTCAATGGTTTTCATGCAAAGGAAAATGTTTTCGAAAGATGGTTTTCCTTGGAAATAATTTTTCATCATTCGAGGATGGGTTTTCAAACACCAATGTAGATTGGATTAGAATTATAAAATATTTTTTTAATTGTGAGAAAGGTGTTAAGATTTTTTTTTTTAAATAGTCACATTTAGATTTTTGGGTGTATCATGAAATAGTCACAGGTATCCTTTTTATGTTTGGATTCACTATGAGGTAACACTTAGGATATTAGTTGATTGTGGATGTACTCAATATTGGTTGGATATAATGTAATTATAGTTTGGTAACTTTAGTGTCTAGTTCATAATCTCATTGGTTGGGGCCCAATATGAAGTTCTAGTTAATTTATCATTACTTATTGAATGAGTATTTTTATACTGGATAGTTTCTCACTTGTTTTTATATGTTGTTGTATCACAAGATATATCACGATGGTATTCCATTGATCTATATTTTAATTCACACCTTTTGATGCATGGATATGAATTCCTATTTTATCGTGTATACTTTTAATATTTCTATTTTGGGAATATGAATTTTATATTTAAAAACCCAAGGTAATGTTATTAATATATGGTTTTGTACTTATGAAATTTAATTAAAAAACTCTTTTCTTTAAAAAATTGGAATTTTTAATTATTATCATTGGTCCATGTATAAAATCTATTGTGGTATCCAACTAGGACTTGTACTCATATCCAATTTGTACCTTAGATGGTTGTATATGTTTTATTATAGAAAAAATGTTAATGGAAAGGAATCCTGTTGGATTTTTTCTTCAATTTATGTCTTTTTCCTATATTTGGCTTGGGGTTTATGTGATTTTATGTCACATAGATATTTGTTGACTTTATTTATTCATACATAATAGTTTGACCAATTTTTTATATATTTTATGGATGTTGATATACCATTAAATTCTATATATTACTCTGGTTTTATGTCTTATTTTTTATATTAGATACATTTTTTTCTAACATCACCTCAACATGTTACATCCAACTCGAGTTTAAGTCTTGGTGGAATAAGATTATACTATTACCATTTCATATCAGGGCTTTCTTAGCCTAATTAATGTTTAATATCTAGATTTTATTCATGTGTCTTCGGTATATATGATTTAGGATCATCAAAATTATGATAGTAGGTGTCGAAATGGGCCATATAAAGCTTACTACTATGACTGAGTCCTATATACCATGGGTGTTCAGTGATATTTACCAGGTTTATACTTGAGGTTTGGGGTCATTTTAATGTACTATATGTGATGATTATACAAATTTCCTAATTCATTTTTAAATGACATTCGTGGATGTAATTATTAATATCATTACATTTTTTAAAATAATTGTATTAAATAATTAAACTGGTATTAATATATTTCAATGTGATCATGATTTAATTTTTTTTCCTTATTATTAGAAAATCAATCTAATAATATATCCCCTAAAAATGAATTACGAAACAATAGGACAACATCTATTGGTGAATCCATCAGTGGACGCTTCTTTTGTTGAAGTTTTAACCTGCACTATTTTGAATCAGGGTGAAGTGGGTGTTTGGAACCGAATACATGTTTAGGATCAGTGATATATTTTTACAATGAAACATCCACCTGTCATCCTGGGTGATAAAGGACCATAGTAATCTGAGGTGTATATTGACATGATTGAGAGAATCTACACTTTCATTTAGACACTTGAGGACCTGAATGTGGCAAGTTCCACATATGTTATTGAGGGATCAGAAAGGATATAGTGGGATTTAATTATTCATGCTATGTTTCATGAGGAAATTAACCAGATATGTTCAAGAATATATATAA
Source organism: Viscum album (assembly GCA_963277665.1). Classification (NCBI taxonomy): domain Eukaryota; kingdom Viridiplantae; phylum Streptophyta; class Magnoliopsida; order Santalales; family Viscaceae; genus Viscum; species Viscum album. The sequence goes on from OY728127.1 coordinate 1,703,340,265, forward strand.
TCCATAGTCATAAATGGATATATTATATGTAGAAATGACCCTGTTGTTTCTGATATTGCAGTAAGTGGTGAAGATCATTCTTGATTATTCCACCTATTTTGTATAGTTGGTGCATCTATCACAAGAGTTTTTCACTAAGGATTAACTAATCCCTAAAAATTTGAGTTAGTAATGATGTATGATATTAGGCCTATGTTTATTCTCATACAAATTTTGATCATTATGGTGGTAGTGGAAAAAATCCTTCATTTGTGAGGTTTATATAGTTGGAAATATATGATTGGTTGGAGCTTCAGTTGGTGCAGTTATTAGCCAATGTGTATCTTTTGGCAAGAAAAACAAGAAAAAAGATGTTTACCTATCTTCATGACTAGTTTAGGGGGATTCATTTGGAGAAATATCATGTTTTTTGATAACTTTGTGGATGGCATAGTCATACCCAGAAAAATTGTAAGGAGGCTCCCAAGACATGTAATTTTTTGTGAAAATATATATAGGTGAAATGCATTTCTGACTACATATCCTAGTGAAGTAATGTAGGGTTCACATACAGAAAGGGTTATTAGGTTCATCAAGATACATCCATGGATGGTGGGATCTATCTTTAGGCTATAGATGATGTACACGAGGCTTTGAAATCTCATGGTGGAGACGATACCAGATGTCATTGTGGAGTGAATTATGAAAAAGAGGAATCTAAATTATGGACAAACTACAGTAAGAGGTAAAATGTTTATTTTATCATATATGTTGTTAGCTTTGTATCATACATGTGATACACATTATTTTATATCATTAAATTTATTTCATTTTTTGTGATTGAATTTGGAAAATATATTTTACTTTTTGTATATTTCCATTCAATTGGGAAGGTGGTCCGACCAGTGTTTTATGTGTCATGTGTACCAAGTGACAATAGACGACATTGAGGTGGAATGTGAAATTTTAGTTCCTGAAATTGACATATTTGATTTTATTATCATAATGGATTTAATGATTCCTAATAACTCATAGGGAGATCGTTATCACTATCTACTAGAAATCATAACTTCAGATGGGGTCTGTCTTGTATTTAACGATGACTAGGGCTCTAGATTGATAATGGGAGGGCCTGCTATTTCATTTTATGTGGTAATCTCAGTTGAGATGTCATAAATTATTCAAGATGAAGATAAACCTTATTTGGATGGACAACTACTTATAGTGTAGTGTGTGTACCAAATTTTATTTCAAGATGATTTTTCTTTTTCACAGCTATGGAGAGAGGTAGAGTGTCATATATCTATACTCCATGATGTGATTCCCATTTCTATTCCATCTTATTAAATGGAAACTACTATTATGGTGGAATGTATGGTCCAACCTGAGGATCGTGAGGCTAAAGGATTATTACTTCCAAGGAGGTCACCATGATATAATCTAGTCCACAATTACATAAATTAAAATAATACACTAATACCATTATTTGACTATTAAATTTTGATTTGGGTAACTGTTAAGAACAAATATAATTTTCCATCAAATAATGGCTTTTTGATCAGCTTCAAGGGCCATGTTGGATTTAAAGGATTACCATTTAGTCAGGGATCCACCCATTTAGGGTACGGCATGAGGATATTACTAATACATCATTTCATATCCATTATGGACATTATGACTTTATGGTTGTTCCATTTGGAATGAATAATGCTCCTTTAGTGTCTATGGATTTGATAGACCATATATATCATCATTTGTTGGACTCTTTTCTTATTCTGTTCATGGATGATATTTTTGTGTACTCCATGATATAGGGAGAGCATAGAGACCATTTGGGTGGAATTCATTGAATATTTAATTATGAATTATTATATGGTATGTATCCCAAATGATAGTATTAGATATGAAACGTGAAATTTATAGGTCATGTGATTACTAAGTGGGGCATGTTAGAGGATCCGAATAAGATACATGATGTTATGTCATGGTAGTATCCTAGAATTTTGTTTCAGATCTGAAACATATTGGGATTGGCGTGTTACTATGGATGACTTATTAAGCATTAATTCAAAATCATGTCATTGATAACTACATTTAACCAATAATGTTTTCAATAGGATGACAAGTGTCATGTATATCTTTAAGATCTAAATATAAGGTTGTCTTCATAACTATTTTCGATTCTTCCAAAACTGAGTTCGGGTTACTATGTTTTCTGTGATTCTTCGGCTACATGTTTGGTATGTGTCTTGTCGTAGGGAAATAAATTGGCAGCCTATGTCTCATTCCAGTTATTCAAAAATGAGAGGAACTACCCTACTCCTAATCTTTATTTCATGGTGGTTATGAATGCACAAAAAATTGGATGAAACTATCTCTTTGCAGACTAGTTTACTATTTATTATTATTATATGTGCCTATAATATTATTTTAATAAAAATTTCTGATCTTCAAGAAGATTCATAGGGTATATTACATTAATATGTTTCATATTTATATTATGTAAAGAACAAGAAAATAAATGCATGTTTTGATATTTTGAGAAGTAATTTAATGACACAAGGCATGATTGAATACATGTAAGAGTGTCCTCTGATGAATTTACTTTCTCATATAAAATTGGGAGAAAATCATGTTGTTGGAGAGGTTTTATTATTTTTTATAAAATCATAATCAACTTTTGATGAGTGATTTTGGCATTAAAATGTGATGAACACCAAGTGAAATTACCTGGATGAAATCCATTATGGCAGGGAGACCTCAAGTGAGTGGTATTAAACTCTCAGTGATTCATTGGGAATCAATGCTCTGCAGGTTGTTCTATTTTCCCTATGGTAGATGTTTATAGGCATTGTAAATTGGTCATGTTGGTAAGTCAACCCTGGGGATACTAAAATGTTTCCTGACATGAGAGGTTATTATATGTGGTTGTGGATGATGAGTTCAATTTTTTATTTTCTATTAAAGTGAATTATATGCCAGATAATTATGGTGAAACACCAAATATCTATGGGATTATTTCCACACTTACCCATTCTTCTTTGAAATTAGGATGAGAGATGTACGGATTTTTGTTGTATTCTCAATGAAATATTAGTTGGAAGGATTTGATTTCGTTGATCATTGATATTCTCATGAAATAATGTCATTTAATTCTTATAAAGGAGACATAAATGGTGGAATATCATGGGTACTTTTATATCTTAGTGATTGTGTGGATTTATGGGGTTCCCTCTACTGTTGTATTGGAATGGGACATGGGGCATACATCTATGTTATGGAATGATTTTCAAGAGGAGATGGGTCCTAATGTTATATTGATCAAGGATTATCATCAACATATATATGGATATAAATATAGGACTATATATGTTCCTAATGATAGAAATCAGGCTTGTGTGCTCAATTTCATTTGATATCGGGAAATGAATTTTCCACTGGTCAAATATTCCTATAATAATAGTTATGAGGCTTCAATAAATATGGATCCCATCAAGTCACAATATTGGATTCCTTGTAGGTATCTGTTTTCTTGGAACAATAGGGAGAGAGGTCCTTGATTATGTCGAGTATTGTTTAGGAGGAAATTGATATGGCGCAATTTATCTAAAAGATATTGATCCCATTACATAGTCCCCAAATATCCTATGTGGACAATAGGTGATGGGATCTAGAATTTGTGATTAGTGATCTTGGTATATATAGTGTTTCACCATTCATGGGACATCAACAGTTGGGTAAATAAGGAAAGATGGTTCTGAGTTTTTAGCCCTTTTTAAATTAATGGATGACTGGAAAAAGGTGGCCTACTCATTCGATTTTTTTGTCTCATTTGATTTTAATTTAGGATGTAATTCATATTTATTAGGTGATGAGGTATATACAATATACTTCCCATGTGATTTCATTATATGACGTTGATCATGAGGCCAAACCCTCTTTGTTTGATAATACTATTCAGATTATATATCACTAAGAAAAGGTACTTCATTCTAAATTGATTTGGTTGGTCTTGTTACTGAGGAGGTGTCGAGGAATATTCATGAGATATGGGAATAGAATTTTTGATGAGGTGGTAGTGGCCTATAATTTTGTAGTCTATAAATAAGAGGGATTTATGGGTGTATAAATAATTTATAGTTGGGACATTGCGACAACCCATTTTCGTTTTAATGAACTCCATTGTTTATGCTTTGTTTAACATCCTTGTCTTGGTGCATTTCTAGGCTTCTCAACGATAGAGAAACCTTACAGCAGAAAATAACATAATACTAAATTATATATTTTTATTTTAATTAATGGAAGAAGGGTATAAATTTTTTTATGTATTTGATGTGTTATCCCCATGTTCGATGAATTTCCCAGCTTTTTTGGCGTTTTGTCTAGAAATTGGTATTTTTGTAGTCTTTGGGGTGATTACATTTCATGTAAAGGGATTACATTACTTTTAATGGTTTCAATGAAGATGTTATTTGTCATGATTAGGGTGTGAATGGTTTACACTCTATGTAATGGGATCATGTTAGGTAATGGTAAAAAATATTTTTTTATAAAAATTTGATTCATCTTTTGAGATTCCAACCATTATCAAATACCTAACATGAAATGAGAATACACCCCATTTGAAAAACAAAAAATGTTCTTTTTGGGGCATCATATGAGTGATTTTATTTTCATTAAACTATACAGCCTCATTTTGTCAAGATAGAGATTACCCTATGTGATTTTGGGGGATTCCCTCCATTCTAGATCACTTTTCAGGTGATTGGTCATCATGGTTATTATGATTTACCTCTCCATATAAGTGATACATCTTATTAATATTCTGTTTTTTCATAGATACTTTGTTTACTTCTGTTGATATTTTGTTTAAAGTCCAAATGATATTTTTTATCAATCCATTGTAGTTTCATGTCATGCATTACATTTTAATAGATAATCTTGAAGTTTGCAAAAAACATTATCAAAGAAAGCTTGGTTTATATCTATTTTTAGTATGTGTTTATATAAAATGGGATAATTTGTTGAATAAGATATTGTACTTGATAAATACATTTTTGTTTTCTCTATGAATTGATGTTATATTTTCATTAAATGTTTTATTTTCAATGATATGGTTTCCACAGAGTGTTTTTTCTTTGAAATTAGGTTTACATTATTAGTGTAGGTTTTTTCAAACATCAAAGAAGAATGGCATGTTGTTGAAAACGTTTAATGAAAATTTATTCATGGTTTTTAGATGTATTTTGGAAATTGGAACATTATGATCCAAGGGTGTGTTAGGAAATATATATCATTATAATTAGTGTCTATGGAACCACTACAATGTAACCAATATGATATTGATTGACTGTAGCATGAATATATATATTTTTTACCCAATACTATGCTTATTTAAGCCTAATAGTTTATACTAAATATTCCCATAGTCTAGGGAATGTATAAGGTTATTGGTAATTTATGGGTGTTTATAAAATTATTTTGCTATCATGGATTGTTGTTCATAGGTATTTATATGTTGTTGTATCATATGACAATGAATGATGGTATTTCAGATATATGTTTTTACTTTCATTACATATGATTAATGAATATGATTTTCTATTTTTTCACTTCAACATATAATATTTAGAGTTTTAGAAAATAAATGTATTTTATAATAAATAAATGATAAAATGTTATATAAATAGATTTGGACTTATGAAAATTATTTGTAAAAATCATTAAAAGAACATGAACTGTGGAATTCTTATTATTAGACATTGTATAGACTTTATTTTGTTAACCTATAGGATATTTTCTCACAGACTATATTTTATTTTAGTCTTTATATAATTTATTGTGGGATATATGTAATGGGAATGGAATATTATTAAATGTCAACTTATCCTTTGGTATATTCCTGCATTTTGGGTTGTATTGGAGGTGAATATTGGTCACATAGAAACTTATTGGTCCATCTTTATTCATATATTATAGTTTTTTCTAGTTTTTAATTGATTATATGGATATCGTTGTACCTTATTCTTCCACATAGGGATCTAGTTGTTTTTCTAGATTTGTTATATTCAGAACGTGTTCTGTTTTCATTCCTCACCTCACAATGTGGATGCTAGAATATGTGTATGATTGGTCTGACAATGGTTGTTCTATTCCACATACACAATGTTATGATATATAATTAATTAGTGATTTATCATTCATTTTGTATTTTATAAATGGAAAAATATTAAAACTTTTCTTCTAATGAAAATCAAATATTTTCCACATATATCGATAGATTTTATAGTAGGATCATCACATTTATAAGAAAGAACTAATTAGTTATTGTTATGTGATAATCGTAAAATACCAAGTAAAAATGGTTGGATATTATTTTAAATTTAAACAAGCTATTTTATTCTTATTTATTATTGGATGAATTATCTTGTATTATTGAATTCCTTGTTTCCACGAATATTTGACATTTTTATTGTCAATGAAGCCCATTAATGGGAATAATAAAAAAAATTATGATATGTTTTATTTATTAAATAAATATGTAGTTTTTGTAATTATGGGAAAATTAACAGATTAAATACTTCTTTTTTAGTTATAAAATGTTAAAATTAGATGTTATTAATTATTAGAGTAATAGATGAGAAAAGAAAAGTTTAATTTTTTGTTATTATCCTAGTTTATTTCTATTTATTTTGTAAAACTAAAAATATATTATCAATTCAATATAATGTTTTATTTATTTATGGAAAAAGTAAACATAGACACGCACATATAAATACCAATTTTTTAAGATATTATACTCAAAATAATGATGTTTCTCTTGAGATTATTTATATAAGAGATTCATAAAAATTAATTTCATAAAAATAAATTACTCAGTGATATTTTATATTTATAAAATGTGATTTTGTATATTTTATATTTTAATATAATTTATTATAAATATTTTGAGTATATTAAAGGCTTATAGGAATGTCTTTTAGTTCATTTCCTGATATATTATATAGTTTTTTATTTTTATATAGTAAAAATTTTTAATTTCAACTATATATATCATAATGTTTTGATAAATGAGATGAATATTTTTTAAAAATTAATCTATTATTCACCATACATTGATTTTTCTGTATAAATAGATAAAATATCAACAAAATCAATTGATTGTGTTCTTTTATATAAGGATTTATCCTATGGGTTAAAATTTGATTTTTATTATACACTACAGATTAATTAATATTTATTATAATTTTCCTCTTGTTTTAAATGATTAAAAAAATTATTGATTTTTTTAATAATACATTAGAAACCAAATTATCATTTACCTTGAGAGGGTTATATTCCTTAATTCATTATTGATAACATAATGAACAAAATACATAATTCATTATAGTCATGTAGATAATATTAAAAATGAGGAAATAAGTAAACATTTTATCTACTAGTATTTGATCAACATTTAATGCTGATCTTGCTAAATTTTATTAGAAGATAGTAAATAATATGGTAATAAAATTATTATTTATATTCTAGAATGATCTATAGTAGATAACTATTTTGAAATTCTAGATTCACTATATACAAAAAAATCACCTAAACTATAGTTATTTTCTTTTTTGTTATATCTATACTAGATATAAGTGGTCACATTCTAATGTAATTAAATGTTTAATAGTAAATTTAAACTAAAAACACATATTATTCTTATATTATATAGGAAATTTAATAACATGGAATTTTTATCTCATGTATAATAAATATAATTCATAATATCACATTTCTAATCATAAGGATATATATATCTATATATATATATAAGATGAGATAAAATGATTAGTAATGGATATATACAATCAATACTATCATGGTAAAATTAGTATACTCAAAATTGAATTGTAGATAAAAAACATTCCATCAAATAAATAAACTATGTTCAATGAGAATTCATTTCTAATATGAACATAGAAAATAATGGATAGTGTAAAATGTATCCATAATAAAGGAAATGTATAATTCTATACCTTCATGATCAATACCTCTCAATTAATACATTATAAATCGTAGTTCTCTTTCACTTTACAAATATAATATCATTCCCTCAATGACTCTCAACCAGGACATTATCATCGTATGGATATGCATACATCAAATACCCAACTATTAATGGATGATCTTACAATATCCTCATATACATCATGCCAAAAAATATTCTCCATGAGACATGTATATCAATCATGGTATTATCTATAACAACACCCCACCCATCACTTAAATGATATATTTATTACATTTATTTTAAATTTTCAATAAAATTAAATCTAAAAATGTCTTATAATTCAATGATTATCCAAATTGAACTAGGAATACAGAAAATAAATATTTCATTAACAAAAATTATTATATGAATGAATGAATATATTTTTATTTTATTAAATCCCCAATAAAATCAATGGGGGTTGTAAACTTTGAAAATACCTCTAAAATATTGCTAAAATTTTTCTGATTGAAACTTCAATTTTCACCTTGAAAGCGCATATTAAAATATAATAAATTCCCAAATATTAAAAAAGTTAATTGGAATATAATATTTGATATTTAATGGAAGAATAAATTAATTTAGTGGTCATAATAGTGGGAAAAAATTTCATTTCATGTAAATGAAAATAAGGATTCCTTATTCATTTATAGTAAAAAGTGAAAAATTCATCATTAAAAAATGAAAATAATTTTCCTTTTAATATTTTTTAAAAAATAAAAACACTGAAAAAAGAAATTTAAACAATCATAGGGAATTATTAAAAAAATTAGGAAATTTATTTGAAAACATTGATATGGAAGATATATATTTTATAAGTAATAGGAAATAATGGCCCAACTTCAAAAATAAATTCTCAGTAATTTTATGTTCTCATGAAAAAATATGGTTCTATTATATGAAAATACCTTGAATAAATATAGGATATGTAATTTAAATTATTTTATTATATATGTTTCTTATAATTTTCCTCAATGGAAATCCAATCACAGTCTACCCTGATGTAAAATGAGATCATTAAAGAAATACATTTGCCCATCATCTTCTTTTTTGTTATTAACCCCATGAATGAAATGAAATTAAATGAAACAATAAATGAAATGAATAAAAGTTCATTTTGGAAATAAAATATAAAAGGGATAGTGTATAAACAATATTAGAGAAATAATCTTCAATATATGGAATGTGTCTCATGGAAAAAAAATTCAGATGAGAAAACCCTAACTACAACACTAACATTTCTTGTAATTTCATTTAACCTCCAATATAATATATTTTTATTTATTAATGATACGTAGAATAAATGTATAAAAATCTTTTATTTCATATAAGATATATTTATAAAATTTTATGACCACTTTTATTTCAATGTGTCATTATTATTATTATTATTATTATTATTATTATTATTATTATTATTATATTTGTTAAGTAATTCATTTTACTGTATCTTTTGATTATGTAGTTTTGTTCCTTGCATATAGATCATGGTTTTAATTTTTAGATAATAATATTAATGATAAAAGTATCATATATATCAAATATATATATATATATATATATCCCTAAAATATAGAGATGGAAAAATTAATTAGAACGTTTATAGAGACAGTAGGTCATACCTATGAAAAAAAGTTATCACTTTTTGATAGATGTATTAAAAGAAAGTATAATTATAAATAAAAATTAAATGATAATTATTAGAACATATTTATAATATATATTAATTAAATATATCTATATAACCATCCATGAATAGAGGATATGTGGAAAGGATCTTATCACATCATGGAGGTGGTAGACCACATGTATGCATGAGTGGAATTCTAATTTTCTAATGGATTGAATGGTTAGAATTTAGTGGTTATATTATCATAATATATGATTAATTATTACAATTATATCATATATATTTATTGGATCTATATTTTTAACCACCATAATAATGTGGTGAGGAAAATTGAATAAATATACTATATAGAGACGGTAAGTCGTACGGTTGGAAGAACATTGTTTTCTCTTTTTAGAGGATTCAATATAGTTATCAAATGGTTTCTTCATAATCTAATAAAGAAATAATTATATTTATAAAAGTATAGTTATTATTTTATGATGGTTACAATATATATAGAAAATGTTTATGAAGAAATAAAAAAGGCAGAGTTCGTAAAGATGATTATAAACTCTATGGAAGAGTTCAATTAGATCTGTTTTTATGACCACTAGATTGGTATTTTATGACTACCATCCCTAAAAATAATGGAAATATATGATCAAAATATAATTTTTTATTGTTATTTTGATCTAGTTTTCTCAATAAGTTGTATAGAAAATAGTGAAGTGGTTTCCTTTTATAAATTAAGCGAGTAACCCTCATGTAATTACATAATGTATTATCTTCATATAAATTAATTTACATAGAAAAAAACTATAAATTGATATAATTTGAATATAATATGATAATGAGTCTAAATAATCTCATAAAATAAATTTTTTAAAAGTTTTAATTATTTTTTATCAATATATGGTAGTTTAGACCTCATGTTAACTCTATTGATTATTATCTTGTTAATAATGTTTTTTACACTTTTGGGTCAAGGAATATAATTATCATATGTAATGTAACATTGAAATGGAAAATGTATGAAATAATAAACCATATATAACTTACAGAGATGATGATAATATTTTATGAATTTTTATACATTTAATTAAATATTATTTATTATAAAATATCCTTATTTTCATTTTTGGAAATACATGATATATTATAATATTATTTGTGAATAACTCATTTAAAATAGTTCCAAAATTACATGGATTATAATATTATTAATAATTATTATTAATATATTCATCAAATAATATATTAATGGGTTTATATGTAATTATAATCCTTATCATTTCTTTAAACCCCTTGTTTATCTGATTTTTTCCTTAATAATGAAAATGAATTTTTCAATATTAACAGGTTATAATTTTACATATAAGATAATAAAATGGATAATAAATTGAAAAGAGGGGTAATTTTTGATCCATTATAATCGAAACTTTATGTCTTCTTATTTTTTATAAATTTTTAATAATGTAATTATATATTATTTTAGATAAAATATTAACAATTAAATTTTTCACACTAGTCATACAATTTGAAATTAAATTCATCATGATAGTTATAGAATTAAAATATAATACTTTTAAACATCCTAAAATGTAATTATTTATCAAAAATTTATTTGGGAAAAAAATATCCAATATTTTATTACTTTTAATATTTCCCAAATCATTTATTTTATTTTTCTATTAATTGAATAACTATTCTATCATCATTAAATAAGGATTAATTATTATTATTCAATAAATAAACATTTTAAGTAAATTTATATCATAACAATATTTAATATATCATATAATAATTTATAAATAAATTTACTTCCTTTTTATACTTATTAAAAAATTATATAGGCATTAAATTGAAGAGAGTGGCCATTTGTAATTTTTATTTATTAAATTATTATAAATTTCATTATCAGGGGAACTAGAAAATTCCATATATTTGAATTTTTTTGGTATTTAGTAATATATATTCCATAAAAGTAAATAAAGGAAAATGTTTGGTTGATTTTGGGTCGATATCTCATTCTTTTAGCCGTGTTTTTTTTTTTTGATTTTACCCTTTATGAGGTGATAAATATTTACTAGGATTTCAATTAATAATGGGAAAAATAAAAGAGACCTATTTAAAAACATTTAACCTCTTGATTTCAATTATGGATCTAATTGTTAATATTAAATAATTATATGTGATATAAATAAAATTTAATATTAATTCATAAATACAATAAGAATAATGTTTTAGAAAAATTACATTTTAATCATAAAAGTTAACTTAAAAATCATGAATATTGTTTATTCATGTTGAATTATTTTTGATTTTCTAAATAAAATTGTTAATTTAAACCTTTTAATACAAAATTAAAAAAATAATGAGACATTTAAATTATTTATTTAATGAAACAATTTACAGTATTTTAAATATATATATTTTTCAATATTTATTTAAAAATCAATCATTTGAAAGAGAAATAAAAAATAGCACTGATCTAGATTTGATATTATGACTTTTAAAATAATATAATTTTTATAGAATTTAATATCTAATTTTTTTAATAATTAATTATAATATTGAAACACAAAATTCTATTATTTATTTTTGAAGAAAACATATTTTAGAATAATATAGAAACTTTACTAAAAATGTTTACATATATATTATGCTCTAACTAATACCTTCTAATTAAGTAAAACATATATATAAATATATATCATTATTTGGTTAATCATATTCATGCCCATCAATTTAGTGGCTGTGTTATTATATATCATTGTTCATTTTATGTTCGATGCTGCAAGTGAAGAAAACTATTGAATACTTATAATTTATTAAATAAATATATCATGTAAAAAAAAAATTTATTACATTCTAACCTCCTTAAATAATTTTGTCTATAACAATTTTTATCTTTGTAAATAAAATTTTTAAAATTTTTAAATTCCTTTTTTGAACCAACATATTAAAATAGGGTAATAAAATGATCTTTGAAATGGGAATGCTAGAAAACACTATAATTACCTAAAATATCACATATTAATGTTCCTATATAAGGATATCAACAATGGATGTTAATATATATAAATTGAAGAGAACAAATATCTAAGGAATAATTGTGGGTGATATAGAGCATTGCCATGAAAAAATTAATGACCACAAAACAATAATTTATGGAGGGGTTAAAAGATCATTATTTCATTGGAAATAATGAAAAATAGACAACAATATTATTTCAATTTCATTATCTTAATGTTGATGTACCATTTTATTGTCAATATAGAGAACATAAGAAAATATAATTATTCTAATTATTTCTATTCCATGTGTAAATTTTATTGGTTTGGATGAGCATTGATTGATTCTAATTCATCTTATACACTAAAAAATCAATTTTCAAGGATAAATTTTCATGCATGAAGTAATAAAATTAACATACAATGGATTATAAGATCCATAAAAATAACAATTCATCAGCTCATTCTATAAATATTTACCAAAACCAAAATAGTTATAAGAAATTATCCTATATGGATATTTTTAAAATGTTAATCTATAAAACCAAAATAATAACCCCATATATAAACATAATACATTACATAAATATGTAATATTCAAAATCTTCCTAAATATGTCTGAATAAATTCAAAATAAAAAATCCCAAAAATTTGATAATGCTTTTAAAGATAATTATTATCATTTATAAACGGACTACAAAAATATTCTTGTAATCCCACATAAAAATATTTTTATTACATTGATCATATAGTCTCTTAAAAAATGATACTAGGAAGAGTCACTATAAAACCCAAACAGAATCATAAATGCTTCCGAAAAGTAACTTTATTCTTATTCCAAAAATAAAATCTCATTCTATTGAATATATTAAACAATTCCAAAAATATGGAAAACCACTTTTTCAACAAATCAATAATTATTTACAAGGTCACCAATACTATCCAATGTACATCATTAATTTTAACCATTTCATAATACCAATTAAACACTATTAACTTAATATTAAAAGTACATTAGTTTTTATTTTCCCATAATTACTTTTCTTTGAAAATTTAACCTTAATATTATATAATTTTTCTTGGTTCTCAATAAATTCAACATAAGATTTGAAATCCTTATATAAAAAGTATTATATAAAAATATATATATCATTCTAGATTATTATAAATATAATATAATAATTATAAAAATAATATTTTCCAATAAAGACACAATAAATATAGAGACCCAATCTTAATAGACATGGATATTACATTATATTAGATTAATATTCCGAAATTACAGAACGTATGTGTTCTGGGACAATAATAGTCTTGTTTCATGGTAAAAATGAAACACAATCTTATAACTTAATGAAATATGTTAATTTTTTTCACACATTGATATTCCCATTTAGTAAATATACATAAAATCATAATTCATAACTTGATGAAAGCAAGCATAAGAAAGAGTATTTTATATGATCAGTAAGGGTAAATAAAGGGGGTACATTTGCATTACTTCAGCACAAGGATATAAGAATAAGAAAAAAACATTTAAGATCATATCTTGCGTATCAATGATCATATAATAGAGTCATTGAATAAATATTGACAACTCATAATACCTGATTCATAAGGTAATTAATAGCATGATCCAATACTTCATATCATTTAATGACCCGTACTAGTGAGGCCCTCGTCGAGACTCCCTAAGCCTGCCTCCAACAGTCATAGGATGGAGACCAACACCAAGTAAGAATATAACTAAATTGTGAGACCATAGAATAAATACATGTACACATGAAAAAATATCCAAGCCTATACAATGTGGAAATGTAAAAAATTTGAATAACCATGGAGGAACAAATTTATATTCCACAAACAAAGTATGACAGAAAATATAGCATAATCAATAGGGCCTAATACAATCCCACCCAAAAGTAACTATAAAACCAGTCTAATAATAGTCTAATGCTGGGTCTGATGTCATAAGATTGAAGGAAAACCTCATGATATATCTAGACTCACTATGAACTATCTAGTACAGGTCCATCTAGGAATATATGAAAGGGATAATCATCTGCACAGGACATGACATGTGCGGGAAAAGACAATTCATGTGTAAGTATATAAATACATAGTAGGACAACCTAAAAACCTAAAATAATAAAAAAAATGTAAATACAAAAATATCTATATAGGAATATGTCTATAGTAAACATAACAATAATATCCATATATTGACAACAAATACATACAGTCTAATGGTAATCCACAACCATAGTATACCTGCATAGGATTCCAGATCGAAGATTTCACAAATCCCTCATACAGGAAAACACACACCTGAGTCTGATATCATAAAATAAATTCATATGAGTGGTAGTGTTCATTTAGTATAACATATGATGTTCATATCAATGTTTGAAGAGATATAATACACAGATGAGGATCACTCCCAAGTCTATGGGGTGATACCATCAATCAGAATCTAGATTCACCCATTTAGTTGAAGATTGACATTTATACACCTCTTGTCATGATGATACAAATAAAACCTCTTAGGGAATGAAGATGAATATAGTATATCACTCCAATACCCTCATAGGAATTCCAATTACTCAATCTAATTATTCATCCTAATCGGATCATTGTCCAAGGTGTAGGTAACGATTCCAAACTAAACAATATCGAAAGGATTTGGTGGAAACACCATATTGGAACATTTAAAATAAATAGAGTGAAATGGATCCAAGAATTGTAAAAACTATTAACCAACATGTAGTTGGAGTCATGCATCATATCCCATTATCCCAAATAATTCCCTTATAAATGGACCATGTCTTCAATCCATGTCTGTCTAGTAGTATATGGCATGTAGGATTCCAATGTAATCTACCCATGTTCCATCAAACGTCTTTAGCCCAATTACATATTCCCATGTACCAGTACAAATATTTTCATGTGTACTCGTTCCATATCATGTCCATGAAGGGCAGTACACAATTTACCCCAACCCATGAACTCCAATTCATATTTGTACCCTATGACATATAATCCTAGTCACCTGGGAGTCAACACATGACATGTGAAGGGGAGACACACCGTGTGATACATAAAATTTTATTAAACCCTAGTCACCTATAGGAAGGACCCACATAACATTTAATATTGGATTATATTCCATGTAGATTTGGATTTTCAAGAATCACCGATCTGCAACCAACACGCCTTCTCTACAACTATAGCCTCTGATCCGGTCATGTCTCTCCTAGAAAATCAGGATTCAAGACAAAAAACTATATATCACTAATATATGATATATGGGTCCTAGATCAACAAGGAAACAAAATTATCCATCATTATTCATTAAATTCCAATGAACACGAAAATTGGGTATCTACAACGTCTGATCCTCTTCTATCTCCATTATATCATCACTATCATGTTGTATCAATCCTATAGTTTGGATTTCATATCATCGCATGAAGAAATGAGTAAAAAATAATTGATTGATCATAATATGTTAATCAATGGTCCAAATGAAGAATGACCATGAGAAATGATGTACCGGTGGGAGACAATCATAAAAATAAATGATAGGAATAGACCTCGATCGGGGAACATGTCAATCTCAATTCATTTTAATAAGAATAAAAAAGAATAAATCATCTAATTAAGGTAATTCACAAAAAATTAGACCAAAAACTTCTCATCCCACAAATATGGATGAAGATTGGATCAATCTACTGGTTAAATGATCCTTTTCATTATAGGAATCTATAATGGGGAATGGAAAATAATCAAACAACCACCCTACCACAATTTTGATCAAGCAATGATGATGAATGATGTGATGTTTTGGTCATTTTGTGAGATAAATCAACTCATTTACATGTTGATATTTAATCCATGATATGATCATCATTCACCAATGGGATATCCTCTAATGTCTCTTATCAATTTTTTGGGTTATGTGGATGACCCTATGAATTTTCCTTAAGTAGATATTTCTTGATGGAAGTTAGGTCATTTCGTTATTATAAAAAATAAAATAATGTATTTACATATTTTATACCTTTTACTCCTATAATGAAATTTCTATAAACAACCCAAGTTAAGTTATGTAAATCCACATATAGGGTAAACCCCATATTCTAAACACAATGATGAACTTGAATTTTTTATCCAGAAACCCATTTTGAATTTATTATAGTTTTTTAGTAAAATTGTGGAAAACTAATATATAAAAATTATAATATTTTTCAAAAATTGATTCCTAGAACACTATACCTCCGAAACGCATGACCTCTTTGTGCCTGGTCTTTAAAATAATCCATATAATATTAAGAAAAATTGTACAGTTAAATTCCAAGTCATTAAATTCAAACCACCATTTGGATTTGCAACCTAGAAAAGACAAAACATGTGATACATAAGGAAATATTGGTATTGATCATGAATATATGCCTCCTAACAACAAGTCCTCTCACATAGATTCATGTGAAGACCTAGACACACAATGAAGGAATTGGTCACCCACAATGGAATCTATCACACTAATCCAAAATCTATATTAGGTACTCAGGAAAAGTATATTCATTCTCGATATCTTGATTTCCCCAGTTGATAAATTCTGATGGGGATTTCACATATCTCTATATTTACAACATATGTAATACATCATGTACCTGGTCTAACTACAGAGGGAGAGATAAGAGGTACTCCACCTTTTTTTCTCTATGAATTATCTAGAATGGGCCAAAGAACATCAACGATTGTTTTCCACCCTGGAAAAATCTCTGTAATCAAATTCAATGTGAAATTTGTATGAAAACATGGTCTCCATACTAAAACTCTTATGGACACCATCATATGTGAGTATAATAATTTTGATATATTTTTTTAGTCTTCATCTACATCTCGATTACTTGTACCTTCCCGATAGTAGCTCACACCAAATCTGGATGCATGCCTGGTAGTTCTCCTGGGACAATCTGAAAAAAGGGGAGACCTATATGGTCTCCCACAATAAAATATGTATGGTTCCATACTTATGGTTGAATGGACGTTATTTTCGTTAGAAAACACCAACAATGGTAGGTGATCCTCTCCAAAATGGCCAATGTCCCAAATGTGATCTCACACCATGTCCTCGAGAACATGAATGGTTCTCTTAGTCTGGCCATCCATATGGGTTTGAAACACATTTATTAAGTGTAAATAGGGATAAAATTCATCCAGAAATCCTTTACACAACTAGGATATAAAGAAATCATCATAGTCAGAAAATATCATTGATGGAACTAAGTGTAGTCAGACTATCTTCAGAACATTGAGGCATCCAAGGATCTCAATTAAACCCTACTCCCAAATTTCTATGAATTGTCCTGACATTGTGTGTTAGTCTATTATCAACTAGTTGAAATCTTTTCCCATATATATAAATGGTAAACTTGTCATGAATTCCATGGATTTCCAATCCTAATTCCACTCTAGAACATCATTTATTTTTTATAGACCCCCTAGAACATTGTGCTTAGCATTCAGTTACAGAAAAGTAAGGAATCGAGAGAGAAACTCTAAAACAAACTTCTTCATCCCTCTCTACTGAAAGTGTTCCCATTGGTTTTAGTACATCTTTTATAAAACTGGATATACCGCCAAAGTAGATTTATGAAACATTCCCATTAACTCCTCCTAGAATTGCAATGGTACCTTCACACATCCTATGAAAATAATGACACACATCCCATCATTATAAAATCTATCATGGTCATGGACCAAGATAAATTATTAGGTAGGGTCTCATAATTGGTATCCCCTAGCTACGCCTCCATTACTTCCTACAAAATAGAAGGGTTAACAAAAATTGACTGGAGTTATACTATTCAAGCTCCATCTACATAGGAAAACTACAACATGGTTAACTTATACGATGCTTCTTTCAGAAACTAGGAATAGGATCTCCTGGTGATGGAATTTTGTACCATGTCCCCTTCTCAAGAGTATTGAAAATTTTGATGTAATAATCCCTGAGGAACTCCATCAATCATCTCTAGTGTTACACATGCACACATATACAATCCTATACATTGTTGATAAGAAAAATGGCACTTATCTAACCACATGGAAGGATACCATTTTCATGTCAAAGATGTAATGGGTGCTGATACTCTAGAATAATTTGGTATGAATCTCTAATAATATCCTACCCTCCCATGGATACTTTATACCTTGATCATACTTTTGGGTGGTTCCCAAACTGATACCGCACCAAGCATATCTGGGAAAATTTTTACACCATCCACTAAGATACCATGTCCTAAATAGTGGACAACCTTAATCCAGAACTGGTACTTCAAGAGATTTATATAAAGTTAGTGTTCTCGGAGTACGTCCCAAAATTTTCCTATGTGAATCTCATTCTCCTCCACATACGTTGACTATAAAATTATATAATCGATAAAGGATACCAAAAACGATATAAAAAGTATTAATGATATAGTTAATGGGTCACATGGACACTTTTGGGGAATTTTTATGCCAAAGGGAATCACTACGTACTCATAGTTAATGTAATGAAATATTGATGTCTTCTTCGACATATCCTCATTATGTTCTCACAACTGGTGAAAACGTACGATTTGGTCAACCATTGAGAACCATAATTCCCCTCATATCTGATCAAATAAGTCATTGATCCTCAGTATTTGATACATTATATTCACAATTTACTAGTTTAATCTCTAGTATTCCACACACAACCTCAATCCCTCAAAAACCTTCTATGAAAACAATACTCAGGCTACCTAGGTGGAAACAATATGCCTATCAAATCCATCCCTCCACATTTCCTCCAACATCACACTTGTATGAAAATTTTTATATGATCCATATGATATGATGACATTGAAATCAGTGGAATCACATGGTTTATATCAATTAATAAGTATATATCATTAAAGGGATGTTATCTTGGAACATCCTAATGGAAGACATCATCATACTCCACTACCACTATAGGAAACATGGAATTCATAACATCCACTACACCAAGGGTTAGTCTAGGATACTCATCAGTAATTTTTTGTACCATCCTATGTATGAGTTTATAACACATTTCATGGGTTTCATTTTTATCAACAGATGAAAACGTGGTTCTTTCACTCTAGATACTCCAAATCATTTTCCTAAAATAGAAAATTTAGGAGTGAATTGTTGATAACATTTTTATACAATGATTGTAATAATAAGGCCTCTAAACTGATACCAATATATTAAAAAAATATCACCTCTAAAAGTTATGGAAAACTATCTCAACATGTTCATGATCACTATGTA
Organism: Viscum album; assembly: GCA_963277665.1. Lineage (NCBI taxonomy): Eukaryota > Viridiplantae > Streptophyta > Magnoliopsida > Santalales > Viscaceae > Viscum > Viscum album. The sequence continues at coordinate 1,703,360,228 of OY728127.1, forward strand.
TTCTCCCATAGGAGTCTCCAAGCATAAAGGTCGAGCTAAGAGTTCAATCAAACTATCTACGTATCATTTGAGGTATGTGTGAATAATGGAATGAAAAGAACATTTTTCTATCACAACTATAGATAATATATTAAATAAAAAATCATACCTAAAATCATTCATAGAGCATATTTATCATACATTTTTACTAGATACACCTTTTCCTACCCGTATTGTCATGCTCCCTAAGCCTAGTGTGGGCCTCTAAGGGGTGTAAGTGGTAACAAGTAAATCTATTGACCACATCATACCGATCACTCATCATCTCAACCATGTATTAATCTATATAACATGACTACTCCTACATCTACCTATGCTTTGGCGTCCCATCTACGGCCTCTTGGTGAGTTGTATGGTGGTTCAGCATTCTAAAGAAAGTTGTATCCTCCAATCACATGAATAGAACCACCAATATATTTGTTGACTATACCAATCATAAGTTCCCCAAATCATAGAACCTATATCATGGAAAATACTTTAAAATCTTGTCAAATCTAGAGGTCATTTATGTTTATGCAAACTCCCTACTGTTGAGGTATCTAAATCATATTTTCCACTACCAACAATGACTTGATATTTCCTTTTGGGAATGACATTATCAACCACCATGGATGTCTCTTGCACCCAATCATAGGTAAAAATGAATATAGGGATATACCTATCAATATTGTCTCTATATAGACCACATTAGATCTTCCGATCCCTAAAGTATTCATCTTGAACCATATATATCGAGTATCTGGAGAGATTGGTGAACCTTGATGAATACTCAATTACTAGTGTGTTTCCTTAATATGGTATCAAAAGATCCTGCATATGTACAACCCTTATCATATCTGGTGAGAAATCCTCTCTAAAAATGAACTCATATTTTGACCATGATAGTGTCTCCCCATTGGATTATTAGGTCAATAATCCCCATCATAGACTTACTGAGCCACAAAGAAGACTCTCTACCAGGACTATCATCTGATATGTTGGTGTCCTGAACAGATTGGAATCTTAGGTCACCACCTAAATCCAGTCCTAAGATATCTTTATGTCAGGATCACCTAAGAACCAGAGGCGTATCTATATTTGAAACTCATGATGCTTGATCAGCATGTTAACCTCATCCTCTAGTACTACGTGTACCTCTAACTGCTCCATATGGGGTGATATAGCTGATGCACCACCTGGATGTAACACATTTTTCAATTGGTACCCATATCGATTCCTCATTTCTTAGTGTATCATCTTTGTGATCATGATGTTGAAAAAAATCAGGTATACAACATGAAGAAATCCTCAAACTAGACAATATATACCATAGTTAATGAGTAGATCTAGAGAGTTGAATCATGAAGGAGATACAATCCACAACCCATTGCTATATGATGTATGTACTCTTGTTTTCCTTGAACCTAGTGTTATCTTCTATTTAGACAAAAAGAAGGTGATCACTTTCCTAGTGTATTTATTCATCAGTCATTTCACCAACACTATAGTACCTTACCTAAAATTCAAGCATGAAATTGTTAAAACTGTTTCTCTAATCCAATCTCACAGACTCTCATCCCTAAGGTAGAACTGATGACCTCTAATAACACTTTGTCATGAAACATCCATGTGGTGAATGTGCTACTACTCCTCAATCCTGTCTCTAGTAGGCTAGGGGATGGATACTAGTGTCCAGTGTTCATACCACTAGCCTGGGATACCATAGCCTATGTAACTACACATGCACACACAAACATCTCCATGAATATATAATGCTTAAATGTAAAAACAACTAAACATCCATGCATGCATGCATCTAAATCCCACAACTATAGTACAAAAGGAAGTATTGTAAAGTAAACATGGCTAAATAAATGCCCCCAAAAAGAGTCTACAGAACAAGATAAACCATAAAGTAAAACTAGTACTACTAACAAAATACCAAAGGATCACACATCAGTTTTTTCGGTCTCACAAAGCACAGTCTAGTCCTGGTCTATCTAGGACTCTTTCAAATGGTCGATCATCTGCACATGACATGTCACATAGGTGAAAATACCATGTATGGGTGAGTAAAAAATTACTCTCCAGGACACCCTGAGAACCATAAAACATATAAAAATTTAATTCAATCTCTTGTACTGTGTTATATGTCTATATAAAATTTAAAAATAATATCCAGAAATAATCAACAAATACACACATTCTAAAGGTAAGTCACACTTTTAGTTCCTCATCATATGACTCCAGCACAAATATTACAGATAACTCTCATCCTGGAGAACAAAATATTGGGTATTATTTCACAAATGATATATGTATAAGAGACAGTGATCATTAGTTATTGTCATAGCATGTACACATCAAGGTCTGAAGAGATTTGAAACATATATGAGGTTCACTCCAAAGGCCATGTGGCAATTGCAAAAAAATCAACATAGATTAACCCAAAATGTAGAGGATCAATAATTGTATACATTTGATCATGATAGTACATTTAAATCCATATAGGTCAGGAAGGTGAATAATTGATCTCACTCTGGGACTCACTGAGGGATTGCAACGACTCAATCCTGTAATTCATGCTTATGGGTTCATTGTCCTAGGTGTAGCAGTTGATTTCATACTAACCTCCCATGAATGGAAAAGGGAAACGTACCCTAATGAATCTTTTCCATGATATACAGAAAAATGGGATCCAATATATGCATAAAAGTGTACATAGTTTGTATAAGGATTCACACAATATGTCTCTTAACCCCTTATCCTTCCCAGTTAAATGCCCCATTTCATCATGAAATGTCCCTGTGGAAGTAAAAAATATGTTGGCCTCCTGTGTAGTATACTCATGTTGTAGTAATCTACATCTGCTCGTGTACTTGCACCAATATAGAAATACATGTCTTTGCCTATGTAGTTAGTCCATGATGTGTTTTTATAGGATAGTACACGACATGCTCAGAAAAGTGTACTGTAACTAATGTTCATGGACCATCCGTAGTACATGCCGAGTCTACAGGGAGAGACCAAAAACCATGTGATAAGGATCACATACCACGTGATACATAACTTTCTCTGAAACCCATTCCAATTCTAGGAGGCACCCACAAGTTGTGTAATCCCAGATTATATGTTTTTTGGATCTGGATTTTTTATAATCCTAGATCTGCAATCCGTGCATCTTCTCTACTACAACAGCCTTTGATCTGGTCATTCCTCACCCAAAACACTGTAAAACAGTCCCAAATGAACCTAACCATCACCTATAATTAAATTTAAGGACTTTGATAGGCTCAGAAATCATATAATTATTCATTCATCATTGAGGGATGAAGAACATGAAATTTAGGTATCTATGTCATTTTATGGGGTTCTATCTCAATCGTTGCAGAACCATCATGTGGTGATGAACCCAACTCTATGACTTTGTATTTTTTTTCCATGAAAGGTGTGTGCGTTGATCAGTTGATTATATTTATACACTCAACGGACCAAATTAAGAACACACACAATGAATGATGAACCATGAGAGTAAATTATAGGAATAAGTGAGGGAAACCATCCTCGATCGATCTTCGTTTCAATCCCAAATCATTTTCTTGATAATAACAACAAAAAAAATCACAAAATGAAAGTAATTATCCCAAAATCACTCCAAAATAAACCCATCCCACATATATGCATGATCTATAAATAAATCTGTTGGTCGATTATTCCATGTTCATCATAGAAATCATTAATGTTGAAATGAAAGAATTCAAACAATGAAACTACCTAGATTAAGATCAATCAATGATGATGAATGACGCTACATCATTATAATTTAGAGAGATCCTTAAATTATATTGGCTATCAATCCATTATCCTTGATCTGGTTGTCTTTTTCCAATGAGGCCTCCTCCAATATCTCCAATGAATCTGGTTAATTCATATGGTTATGTAGCTAAACATTCAAATTCTCCATATTCCTTTATTTAAAGAGGGATGTTTGTTTGTTGCATCATAAAACAAACCCAAATTTAATTACTTTTTTTATCAATTTTATGCTCAAGATAAATTTTCCAAAAACTACTAATGCCGACTAAATTTGTTTTACACTTAATAAAGAACCTGTATTCTGAACTCAAAGGGGCACTTGTATTTTTGAACTGGACACCCCTTTAGAAGTTGTTCCACTTTTTCCGTAAAAATGTGCATGAGTTCTATATATTTTTTATAGTTAAAGCATTTATCCTGTGAAAAATAGGCCTCAAAATCAAAAGACTTCATAGTTCCTAGTATCATAAATAATCCATAGAATATCCCAAAATAATATATGGAAAATATGAGTCATTAAATAATATAAGAAAAATACATTGAATTGTGGCATACACATAACGATAGAAAATCATATGTCAAGGACTCCAGAAAATGCCATAATAACATATTATTCTTGGATTAATAACACATTTACCTGTTGTGGGGTTGGACTAACAACCCATGTACTCTCTTATTTTTGATGTATTACGCTATAAACATTGTACCATCTTGTTTATGGGCATGGGATACAACACACGTAAACTATTGTTTATGGGATTAGTCTAAAACCTATGTATGGTATTATTTTTAGCCTTGGGATACAACCCTTGGACCCTCTTCTTTATGGTATTATGCCACAACCCATATATCCTCTTGTTTATGGTATTTTGATACAACCAATGTGGTCACACCCTAAGATTTTGAAAATTAATATTTTTCTTGAATTAATTTATCTTTTCAGATATTTTTTTCATTTCAAAAGACATTGGAAATATTTTTATATATTTATTTTTTATAACATTATTTAAAACATTACATCCACATTCAATATAAACATGGATTGTGATACACAAAATAAAAACGTGGATTTGACTACATGCAACACCAACATGGTGTTCGATGCATGCAACACTTATTTTCTATGAAAAATATATATATATATATAACTAATTAAATGAGATAATTGTAACATAAAAATTAAAAATTGTAATAGGAATTTTAATGACATCATTCCAAAATTTGTTTATAATTGTTTTATATGCTTAAAATGTAAAAATAATGACGAATATGATTTTTGGTAAAGCCCTTTTCTGTTAAAAATATAGTTCTATTGAATGAATTGATTATAATAATTATAGTAATTTTAGAAAAAATTGTTAATTTTATTTGTTAAAATAAAATTCATTTCCGAATTCAGAACGTCAAAATTAGACTAGTGTGAAATTTTGGGATTCTTCTATGAAACACGATTTTTTTGATAAATAGTAAAAAAAACTTCATTTTTGTTAAAAACAATAACAACCCAATTAATTTAAAATAAATTTGATGTTGAATGCATGAAACACTGAGTTACTATAGAACAACACTTTTTATAACCTTGGTAATTAACATAATTTTTCCACATCTTTGATTTTAATTTTGAAAAACTAACAAACACGATTGCGTTCAGGGTGATATATGGATTCTAATAGAATCAACTTAAATTTTGTTGAATATTAATGTACCATTATGAATAGTAAAGTATTCATATGAATAGAAATTTGAACCTTGTGATTAGTAACCTCATTCATGATTATTTAAATAAAATTAAGGTACCTTATCAAGGAAGCAGAAGATTTTATAAATTATTAATTTTGTATTCTAATTTTTGAAATTGATAAATATTTATTTACTATTTTAAAATAATAATCTAATTCATTTTCGTAAAATTGGTTACTGAATAAATTTTTTTTTCCTATAATGTTTTGAATAATTAAATAATACATAGTAAATTTTCTAGGTATTATAAAATTAGTTTTGGTTTTAAAACTGTAATTTTTCTGTAAATAATGATTTTAAATAAAAGATAAATTTCTCATATTTAGAAATATATTTTGATAAAATTAATTCCACTTTATCATTATAAATTTTGAACAATGTCTATGGTGAATTTTATTGTATTTTTTTGAAATTTTTGAATACTGAAATATGATAATTTAATTATATGTATATATATATATTATGGTTTCAATATATTATTCCATACATAATGGATAATTTAAGAAATAATTAGTGTTAAATATAATGCACATATTTCTATTATTGGTCATAATAATCAATATTATTGTTTTTCATGAGAAAAATAATAAAATAATGAATATAATTATCAAATACCCCTCCTCATCTCCACTATAAAACCCCATTTACTTCCTCTTCTAATCACTCCTCTCAAGACTTGTTCCCTATATAAATTCTTCCAAAATACCCTTCTAAGAACCTTATCCACACCCAATATCTTTTGGACTCATAAAAAGTCTAAAACATGTCTCTAAGAGAGGATCTCAAGGAAGATATACTAAAGACGTAAGTTTGGATTTTCAATTCATTTATTTCCATGTTCCTTTTTTTATTTTATATTATAACCTGCTTTCATAAAAATGTTATGATATCTCCAGTAAAGTATATGTACTATAATTTATTTATTATAATATAATAAATCATAATCATCTCTCTTTTTCGTTTATTTTATATTATAAATGAAAACACCAAACGAGATGTGTTAATTTATCACATACATGGCGATGAGATTTCAATTTTTATTAGCATATTAAATACTCACCATGAAACCATATTGATGGTATATACAAAATATAATCAATGTATTATACATTATTTAGTTTATGGAATCTTTTTTTACACATGAAATTAATTTATAAATCATAACGAGTTTGTTGTGATCAAAACCCACCTATTCACCCAAACAATTTTTAGTAATGTTTAATATAATGATTCATCTTCATTGGAAAGAACCAATCAAATTCTATTAACATGTATTATTATGGTTTTTCACTAATAAAATAAAACTTCTATTCTATGCCACCATTACCATTCTGGATGTTTATAAAAACATGAATATGAGTAAAACGATCAAGAAAACCATGGACTAAAATGATCTAAAAATGAAATTGAATCTATTAACCCATAAAAATTTCATGAATGAACCTAATAAGGATATAATAATAAAATTAAATATATAGGTGGTTTAAGAAATAATAATTAATGAACCTAAATTTTATTATTGGGGTCATTAGGATCAAGTGAAGAACTCCATCAATATAAGGGAATGATGATTCCTCATCTCACATCCGTTTTGGTGAGATATTTATTATTCACTACTATTACAAGGTTATTGTGTATGTATACTATCAATTTCTATATCATATCATTAATATCATTATTTTTATGGTATTATATTTATCATATGATGATTATTAATTTTGGGGCATGCAAATTAATTTACTACAAAGTGATAAGGGTTTTCCACCTGAACCTCCATTTTCATTCGAGTTAATTTTATTGTCTACACACCTCAATCGATTTATTATGTATTATTATTTAATAATCTTAAATTTAGTTTGATAGTTCTATATATGTTTACAAACATGAAACCTTTTTAATTTTATGGTTATTTACACATTTTAAAATGAACATTCAAAATTCATTCCAAAATAGATGCTCCGTTGAGGGAATTTATCAAAGATTAACCTATTTTAATTGGCACACTATATTATGTTTTTAGAAACTATTATTTTCATAAAAAAACTCATTTTATTATGAAATATGTAACTTAATTCACTTCTTGTTTTATGAAATTGTTTTTCCCAAATTACTATTCTTTTTATGGTAAATGGTATTTATCACAAAAATTTCTCAATGATTTTTTATATGTATTTCTCCTATTTTAACACTCTTTTTGATTATTTTATTTAAAATGTTTTAATGTTTAATTATATAATCAACCATGTTTTATTGAATAATTTATGGTGATTTGTGTGGTGGATATTATTTCTTAATACCATTCTCTACATTACTCTAAATATCTTGTTTTTATGTTTAATATTCAGAGGGCGTTATTTACATTTCATAAGTTATTTTAAATAAGGATGTATATCATTTTTTGTTTATCCCCATTAATAAGAAGAGCTAATCTGACTTATTATGTGATGGGTGGGGAATTCTATATCCCCTCAATTTATTTTTAGCACTCGCAAGACTAATATATATGGACATGGTCGAGACCTTGCCCAATTATTTAGATATAGTTTTAGATGAGGCATTAATATTTTTTAGAGGTCTTGGCTGAGGAAATGGAACTATGTTTTTAAAATATTGGAATATACATTTACATCATTATGAATCAATAAATTCATATTCCATGTGTATATTCTCCTATAATTATACCCATTATTTTTATTTACTATAGAAATGTTTACTCAATTAATTTACCATCCATAATGTGTATAAGTTATTTATTTTTAAAGGAATGTGTTTTCAATTATACACCATGACTAATGATTATTTTTTTGATATCTTCTACAGTATTCTTCTTCTTTTAAAGCATCCTATCTCTCTCTTTTTTATGTGTCATTTTTACAGGAAATGAAGAGGTTTTAAATGAAAGACTTGTAGGGATAATATTAGAGTGGTGGATGTTCTGAATGGAACATTTATGTTTTTTTCATTTCATGTTGTAATGTTGAACTTATGTATGTATATGGATTTTATATCTCTACTATTCTATTTGTTCCTTCAGGATACAACATTATTTTAATCATTCCAATTTATTGTAATGAGGAACCTACTCTAGGCAACTCGAGTCGGGTCTTTACAGTTGGTATCAGAGTATTTTTACTAAAAAAAATGGAACCATGATTTTGAAAATGTATATAAAAAATACTCTAATATAGTTATCAGGATAAGTATACAATAATATCCTTGAATTTTGGTAAGGAATAGATTATATGGATATTTCTAGAAAATACATCCATTTAGGGATTCAATAAACTGATGTGGTTCTAGCACAGATATACCAAGGTGTCAATACTCTGAAAAGAAATTTCATGCTTGACCAAGGGTATCCTAGTACAAGATAACCATCATTAATATTCCCCTAGTTTTACACTCATTGGGGATATGATTTGGATAATTCACATTTTCATTACAAGCCATAATGAAGGATTAAATGTAAATTTTTCCTCCAAGAACCCATGTTTAGGATTATGGGATTATCTATGCATTAGATTGAAATTTATGATAATTATTTTTTCTATGCACAGATATTACACTTTCTTTCATATCATAATCAAATATATTCCATTATTTTGAAATGGTTCCTAGTGGACAGAATGGGAACTGCATGAACGCATGTATCCCATTTTAGGATTTCCCTCCAATGCAAGATAATTACGTTGACTTAGGAGTTGCGACTAGTGCAAAGAAACATATAACTATACCGGGGAAGCTTACTCATGTTAGAAACAATAACTTAACCTATAGGGAGCATCCCGATCCATAATATAATGGAGCTATGTAGGATCCCTTTATGTGAAAACAATGTCCATCATTTAATTGTACAATATTCCAGTTCATTGAGGACCAATGGATAATCTCCATAGAAAAGATATTTCTTTATTTAGTATTTAACAAAATAGAGAATTTGTTTATCTAAATTTGTCATCTATAAAGAGATTCTGATCAATGGTGGTCACTAATTCAAAACAAAAAGGATGGTTGAATATAAAATATAGAATGAAGTGAATTTAATGAACTTTTCATAGGGAAAAAAATTATTTTTGAACATTGACCTTATGTGAAAAGGTATATTCTAAATTTGAGGATAAAGTAACATAAGAATTTTTCAAAGCATGAATCAAAATTTTCATGGAAATAAAAGAACGATATGGACTATGTAAGTAATTCAACGAGAAATATTGATAGATTATTTGATGTTATAAAGCCTTCCATTCAATGGGAACTCATCTGCCAAACATTCTCATCATACGAAGACATAATCTCATGTGCTATCAATACAAGAAATTATTTCTCTAAGCCTTAGGAAATTAAATTAAAGTAATAGAATAATATGGATGATGAAAACTATAAAAAGGAAATAAAGTAATGGGGAAGAAGGGTAGTGTTTGTTTTCCACCCTCTTATAATTGGAAAATGAAACACCATACATCATGATTAAAAGGAAAAGGGTTGTGCTATAGTTGTGGACATAAAGGCCATCATTCTAGTGATTTCACGGGGAAGAATAAAGATATTAATATTCAATACTATAAGTTTAGTTAGATGGGACATCATGATAATGATTTTCCAATGAGTAAAGGAAATATGCAACAAAATGGCCAAGGGAGTTGGGACAAGCATATATGATCACCACTAAAGTAATTGAAGTTCATAATGATGAGGTTAAAGGTACACTAATGATTTATTCAAACATATTTAGTGATTTATTTGATTCTAGGTCTTTTTATTCTTTTATATGTACCAAGTTTACGAAGAAAATTGGATATTTCATATTTTATTTAATAAAGGATTTTTCAGGCAAAACTCATAATTGATGAATCATTTCAATGAATATTTATCATGTAGTCCCCATTATGGAATATAAATGTTCATTATCTGTTCAATTTATATTCATACCCATTATTTACATTGATATAATCCTTGGTATGGATTGGATTTTGATTCATAATGTGAAAATATATTGCAAGAAGAAGGAGGATACAATTTTTTGAGAATGATGTAGAATCCCTTATCTTTTGGGTAGGAACGTCAACATCTGGATCTTACCTAGATCCACACTAGTATCTCTAAATAATGAAATTCATGGTGAGGATGATAATGAAATATATATGGGTGAGGAATGAAATATTCCAATTTAGTATGTACCTATTGTGAATGAATATATTGATGTTCTTATAGAGAATTTCTATAGATATCCTATAGAGCGAGAATTTTAATTCTATATTGATTTAATTCTTTGTTCAATACCACCATCATAGACTCCTTATATAATAGAAACTATGGAATTACTGAAGCTTAAGAAACAACTATATAAATTGAGTGATGAAGGATTTATTCACCCCGATGTCTCTTTTTGGGAAGCCTCAATTCTATATATTATGAAGAATGATGGATCTATGATGTCACGACCCATACTCAGGGCCCGTGCTGTGACTACCCCAAGCCCGCCTTCCATAGGCTAGGGGCTGGCGACAAGCACCAAAGGCGTAAATCCCGTTAAAAGGGGAAGGTATTTTCTTTATAAAAGTAAACAAACACAACAGAGTAGGAAAGTGATGTATGCACTTAGTAAAACTGAGTAAAAATTATGTCTTGTAAAGTAAATGGGCCAGTATAAAAACCCAACTGAAAGTACAATACAACTGGGAAAGAAAGTACAACAATAGTAATGTAAAGCCGAAACCACTATGTCGACCTATGGGAATACCACCTGAAGGTTGGGTACATATAGTCTCATCAGCACCTCAGGTCTATACGTCCTCTCCATGTACGTCTCGCCAGGTGGTCCAACCCTGGATACCATCCAGATCCACAAGCCTCAACCATGATCAGTGTTGTCCATTGTCTGCAATAAAGACAACGTAGTGCAGGCATTTCCCATGTAGCAGTGAGAATAATGATACTCAGTAGGGACCTCGAGACCCCTGACGGTCTCCCAGAATCCACAAAGGATAAACCACAAAGGAAAGATACAAACATGAAGTATAAACTAAATCTACTTTGGTATATTCCCATACATATACCTATGTCATCAATCTTAGTTCGACTCCAGCATTCGAGCCAAAGCACAATCCGGTCCACATAGGAAAGAAGTCAATCACATCAATGATAATGATTGAAAGACAAGACTCAGCTCACACATGTATACTAATCATGATGAGGGGTGGAGATGATTAGATGTAGCCTCTGAATTATCTCCTTTACCGAACCCACATAGGATCCTAGTATAGAATTCGTCGCTACAGAACCCATGTAAGATCCAAGTATAGTAACCATCGTTGTCAAACCCACGTAGGATCCAAGTATAGTCGTAATCAATGTCGAACCCATGGAGGATCCAAGTACAGTATTTCTCCTACTGAACCCACATAGGATCCAAGTACAGTCGTCTTAGTCATCGAACCCACGGAGGATCCCAACATGATAGTTGTCGCGGTCGCAGCCATCTCTATGGTTCATGTACATAGCGTACTCGATTTCGGGAGGGTCTGCTCCTCGAGTAAGGGGTCGAAACATCAACTATCACGAAGTCCTGATTTGATGTATCCAAATGTTCTGTCTCCTCAAAAGGAACCCAATGCAATAGACAGCGCGTTAATCGGACACCCGATCTGAGAAATATTGGATTTTCTCTTCCAGGGGCCTGGTTGGAAATATACTCATTCCAAAACTGGATGTTCTTCAATGATGCCCAAAACTCACTTAGATTATCGAAAAATTACCGCCTCGTATAAAGGATCCCAGTTCTGCAAGCGGCGAATCGACCAGATGCGTGGTCATTAAGTTATTCAAATTTAAGTGAATAACGAGCTCGGCCTATTAAGACCAGTGGGCTAGCGGGTCGGGTCACCCAGTTGTAGTGGGCCCGACTCAGTAGGGGTGTCGGACCGACCCAAAGATTTGTTTGACCCGACCTGAGCGGCTTAGCCAAGCCTGAAGAGGACTTAGACTGGCCCTGCAGGGCGCGGCATGGCTCGACAGGGCACGGCCCAAATGGATCAGCCCGAAGGCCAAGCGGTCCAAGGAGAGGGGGAGCGGCCCCCCGGCTGCCCAAACCAGAGGCTCCAAGAGGGGACTCCTTCCCTAACTATCCGGCTATGCAGGTCGGACTTCTGGAGTAGGAGGCTTGCTCGGGCGGGCCGTGGGTTCTCCATAATGGCGCCCTCCTGGTGCTGCGGCTCCCCTCCGCCTGGCCCGCTGACGGGCCGACCGGTTCTTCCGTCAAAGCGGCCCACTCAGGCGGGCCGTGGTCTTCCGCAGAACGGTGTCATGGGGCGCCGTAGTTTCTCCATTCGTCCCAGCCGGCTATGTTCATACGGTTCTTCCTCGGTCGAGCAGCCCGCAGTTGTGGGCCATGGTTCCTCCATATGCAGTCGGCGTGTGGTCGACTCCATCGATCATCATTGCTTCCCGATTCCAAATAAGACAAGGAACGACAGAGGGTTGTCGGACCGTGTTTTTTTTTCCCACACCCTCTGCATTAGGCGGTAACAATCAGCCAAGAATGATCAATTTAATACAACAAGAACGTTGGAGTAATTTATTTAAAATAAATTAATAAAAACCCCTACCTCGAATTATGTTTGTAGTAGACAAGATTCGTGGATGACGGTGTTATTTATAACATCATCAGAGTGCACTCGAAGAAGAATTGGTGTCTCCTCTCTTGTCATGGAGAAGATAAATGAAGGATTGTCGTTCTTCGTCGTAGGATTGGTGTTCTTCAATAAAGGAGAAACTCTCCTCTTCTTTCCCAAAATCTCCCTCTCAAATATTTCCCCCAACACAACAAGTCCAACCCAATTAAAATAAGGCTTACACTTATTTTAAATATACTTTCCAAGCAATCTAAATTAAAAATTCAAAACACATAACTAATGGAGATGGGAAGGTGAAGAGATTTCATAAATATGGGAGAGTTGTCAACATTGAACAAGGGAGTTTAATGGGGGTTCATGAGAGTTATGGGAAGTTCAATGGTTTAGGTCACGTGTGGGCCCCACCCCATACATATCCTCTCATGTGAGGTTATGTGGGTGTGGTCCCCACCTCTAACTCCCCTTGGGAGGAAATAACCAACAATGATAAAAATAAAATTTTGCTACACCAATTTAATTTATTTTAATCTAATTTTCCAAATATTAATTCTCAACCTGCTATAAATGCAACTACGGTAAAGGTCCCCTTAAGCAATTGCCGGCGCAAAGAGTTCATCGGGGACCTCATATTTCAATTCCAAGAACTAGTTCAAAAGATAGAAAAACCCACTCGTTCGTTTAATTAATGTACCTGAGCTAAACATCAGAAATTGATTCCAAGCACACCGAGGCTCCGAATCAAGTGCTATCAGAAGCCAGAGACTCGTAAAATTCAAAATTATTTAATAAAAAACATTCCATGAAATTTTGGGTTCTTTACATTACTCCCACCTTAGGGATTTACATCCCCATAAAGATGCAATATAAACTAGTGAAACAAATGAGGGTACTGAGCACGCATCTGAGCCTCTCCCTCCCATGTTCTCTCCTGGAGGTTCCCGTGCTGCCAACGAATGCACACCAGAAAAATCGACCATCCATGAAGGACATGATCTTGATGATCCTTGATCTCCACCAGGAACTCCATGAATGTATCCCCATCATTGATGTCCAGCTCCCCATTATCAATGATGCGGGCCGGGTCGTGCACGTATCTCCTTAGCTGAGATAGGTGGAAAACGCCATACACCCAGTGTAACAGAGGTGGAAGGGCTAGGTGATAAGGCACCTTGCCTACTATACTAGGGACCTTGAAAGGCCTGATAAACGTTGGAGATAACATTCTACCCCAGCCAAATCTCCATAATCCACGTTGAGGTGAGACCCGGAAGAAAATGTGGTCACCATCCTTGAACTCCAGTGGTCTCTGTCTCCTATCAGCATATGACTTCTGTCTACTCCTTGCAGTCCTCATCCGCTCCTGGATGATCTGTACCTTCTCTGTCATAGCATGAACCATCTCTGGTCCTATAAGTGCTGGCTCCCCGAGGTCAATCCATCACAGAGGTGATCTGCAAGGTAATTCATATAGTGCCTCTTATGGTTCCATCCCTATGGTGGAGTGGTAGATGTTTTTGTAATCAATCTCAACCAAGGGTAGGGGATCCTCCCAGCTGTGACCAAATTCAAGGACACATGCACAAGGCATGTTCTCGAGATTCTGAATGGTTCTTTCCGTCTGGTCATCCGTATGAGGATGAAAGGCAGTTCTCAGGCGTAACTGCATCTCAAATGCCTCATGAAACCCCTTCCAAAGCCGGGAAGTAAAGAGAGCGTCTCGATCAGAGACGATAGATGATGTCACAAAATGAAGTTATATGATCTTTTGAACATAGAGGCATCTCATGCTCTCTATTGATCCCTACTCTTTGATCGTATGGAAGTGAGCCAACATGATGAGTCGGTATATGATCACCCATATGGAGTCGTGTCCTCTGGAATTACGTGGAAGCCCCATCACAAAATCCATCGATATAACTTCCCACTTCCACTCCGGAACCTCTAAGGGTTGTACCAAGCCTACTGGTACCTGGTGCTCCACCTTCACTTGTTGGCAAGTGAGGCATCGTAAAACGAACTCTTCTACAACCTTCTACATACTCGGACACAAATTCTATCGTCTGAGGTCCTGGTATATCTTCTCCACTAGAGGATGTACCTATAGATGTGTAACATCCCCAAATGATAAAGGGTTAAATGACTAAATGATATGACTCATGTCAACAAGGTGCACCTTCCTTTTTGGGAGCCTACCTGATTAGAACACCACAGTTAAGCGTACTTGGCCTGGAGTAGTGATCAGGACGGGTGACCTCCTGGGAAGTTTCCCAGGGTGTATGTGAGTGAGGAAAAAGCATAATGGAAAGGACAAGTGTTGGCCTGTGGGGACAATCATTAGTCAGATGACCCGTTCAGGCATGTGGGTGGACCATAGGGTGGTCCCCACATGTCTGCGGGGCATCTGGTGGTACCTAGTGGGCCAGGACCCGACGTCCATGTTAAGGCGGGGTTGTAGTGGTGTCACCGGGACCCGGTTGTCACATTTGGTATCAGAGGAGGAACCCAACCTTAAGTGCATGGTGCACTGCCTGGGGTGAGATGTATGGCCCACAACGAGGGTGTTGTGCTCTAAAGGGGGGGGGTGATTGTAAAATCCCCAAATGATAAAGGGTTAAATGACTAAATAATATGACTCATGTCAACAAGGTTCACCTTCCTTTTCGGGATCCTGCCTGATTAGAACTCCATAGTTAAGCATACTTGGCCTGGAGTAGTGATCAGGATGGGTGACCTCCTGGGAAGTTTCCTAGGGTGAGTGTGAGTGAGGAAAAAGCACACTGGAAAGTACAAGTGTTGGCTTGCGGGGACAATCATTAATCAGATGACCCGTTTAGGCATGTGGGTGGACACTAGGGTGGACCCCACGTGTCTGCGGGGCAACTGGTGGTACCTAGTTGGCCAGGACCCGACGACCATGTTAAGGTGGGGTTGTTGTTGTGTCACCGGGACCCGGTTGTCATAAGATGAGAAGTGTGAAACTCCCTAAGCACATCCTCCTATAGTGAAACTGGTACCATGGTACATCCCTTGAAGGGGATGACATGTTCTCCTCCTTTAGAGAATCTATCAGGTGCCTGCCCTATGGAAATCTTATCACGTCGCATCTCACAGTAAACATCCCCATGTTGTGCCTCTCTTACCCAATGAAGTAGTGTAGAAGTAACTAGAGTGACTGTTGAAATGATGCACCATATCTATCCAAGAAGGATATCTGCAAAGTGTCTAACTGATCTGTCGCCTCTCCAAGTATCTGAATTCCCGATCTCCTGCTGAGAGCATCAACTACTACATTCCCCTTCCCAGTAGTATAGAAAATCTCCAAGTCATAGAACTGGAGGAACTCGAGCCATCGCAACAGTCTCAGTTTTAGGTCCTTCTGGAAGAAAATGTACCTGACACTCTGGTAGACAGAATAGACTGTATTGCACTCAACCATCAGATAGTGCTACCACATCCTTAAGGAGAAAACCACTTATTCAAACTCTAGGTCATGGGAAGCATAGTTTTCCTTTAGTTTCCTCAACTGCCATGAACCATGGGCGATCACCACCCGCTCCTGCATCAGGACACCCCGAAGTCTGGTCCCTGATATGTCACAGTAAACCATGTACCCAAAATCCTCCTCTGGTAGCCTCAAAATGCGCACATTGTTCAATCATTGTCTCCACTCACAGAAGCTCTTTTGGCATCCATTTGACCACATGAAGGGTTTACCCTTATTCTTCAAAGATGAAAGTGGTTTTGTAACTTTGGAGAAGTCTGGCACAAATCACTAATAGTACCCATCTAGACCTAGGAAACTCCGCACCTCAATCACGCTCCTAGGTGGCTCCCAATCAAGTACTGCCTCGATCTTTGCATGATCCACCAAAAATCCCACCTCCGAGATGACGTGACCTAAGAAGTGAACCTCTAAAATCTAAAACTATCACTTCAAGAGATTACCATAAATCTGGTTCTCTTAGAGTGTTTCCAATACAACCCGCAAGTAGTAGGTGTGCTCCTCCTCAATGGCCAAGTAAATCAGTATGTCGTCGATGAGGACTACAAAAAAACGATCGAGGTAAGGCTAGAATATCCTATTCATGAGACTCATGAACACTGCTGGTGAGTTGGTTTCACTGAAGGGAATAACCAAGAACTCGTAGTGTCCATTCCGACACGTGAAGGTCATCTTCTGCACATCCTCGTCTTGATCTCTGAGCTGATGATAGCTTGACATGAGGTCTATCTGCAAGAACCATCATGCTCCCTTTAGCTGATCAAAGAGTTCTTCAATCATCGGGAGTGGATACTTGTTCTTCATGGTCACATGATTCAGGTGATGGTATTCGACACACAGTCATAAGCTCCCATCCACCTTCTTAGATAATAAAATCGAAGAATACTAGGGTGAAACAATGGGTCAGATGAATCCCTTTCCCTGAAAGTCCTCTAGCTGTACATGTAGGTCACAAATCTCGAAGGGTGCCATTCAATATGATGGAGTAGATATCGATGCTACCCTGGGGTACAAGTCAATGTTTAAATCTACCTCTCTATGAGGAGGTAGACCAAGAACATATTCATGAAAAAACGTCCGCATACTGATCCACCAGAATAGGAAAACTCGGACTCCTCACATCAACCACTCCTAGGATGAGACTAGCCCACTGATGTGTGACCGGATACCCTCTCCTCTGCGTAAGTCCATCATGCGCTGCAAAGGCTTCCTTCTCACTTGTGAAGGTGAACCTGCTCCCATCTATGCGGACACACCACACTTTGCGCCTAATGCAATTAATCTGAGCATGGACTGTAGACAACTAGTCCATACCCAAGATGGCATCATAAGGCCTCGACGCTACTACAAAAAGATCCTAGCCGAAGATATCTCCTCATATAGTATGCTCACACTGCTAGAACCCGTGCGTAATCATCGATTCTTCGCCCGTAGGGGTATCTAGCCGTAAGGATTGAGTCAATGACTATGTCGGAATCTCAGAGATCCGAACAAGGGAATCAACAATAAAATAATGAATCCCTCTTGTGTCTATAAGAATAGCAGTAATGGTGGAGTAGACACAGATAGTACCTCGAATCATCTCAGGTGCGTCGTAGTTGTAGGCATCAATTGTGTGGATCTGGGCCTGCCCTTGTCTTCCAGATCCATGTGGTCAGGGCGGTCCTCCTGGTGGTGGTGGTGGTAGAGCCTTGAAGAATCATCCACCAACCTCTGGTTGTCCAGATCCTCTACCTCGTCCTCCTGCTCACTGCGGACCGCCACGGTCGAACCTCTGCCTCTACCTAGGAGGTCCCTCTACTGTCTGATGCTCATCTGCATGGAAGTTCGGGCATTCATGAGTCATGTGGCCCTACCTGCCGCATGCATAGCATTGCTTTCCCCTCGTATAGCTAGCTCATCTTTTTGTGCCCCGCACATCCGAACCAGTATCCTGAGGCCTCCCACCAGATGGCATGGTCCACTTAGACCTCTGTGGCATCTATCTTCTTCCAGGTACCTAAGACTCTACTACGTGTCACCTTGTGGTCGGTCTCGCTGGTGGCACTGGCTCAGTAGGATAGCTCTCCTCAAGAAGGGCTCACTCCAGTACTCCTTCCTACGTTCGAATGTTGATGGAGATTATCAAAGCACTGATCTCATGCCTCAGTCCCTACTCAATGTTCCGGGCCCTGAAGAATTGGTCTCGTACCATGTACGTGGATTAGCGAAAGAGGTCGTTAAATCTCATCAAGTATTGGGCTAATCTCATGCTTCCCTGCCGCAGATGTAGTAACTCATGGATGCGCACCGCACTGAGGGTGGATGGAACAAACTTTGAGCAGAAGGGGTTCTCGAAGTCCGTCCAAAGTAGTTATGCCTAATCATGCACCTAGAGAATCATGATCCACCATCTACCTACTAATTTGTGGAGAAGACTCACGAAAAGGATCACCATAAGGTCCGTTGGTGTCCCTACCAATCTGAAGACTCTGAATATAGCTTCCGGCCAATCCTCGGCTACCTGAGGGTCCATCTGTCCATGGAACCAGGTCAGCCTCTGTCGCTGAAACTCGTGCAACGCACTCAGGAGGCGTGCAATCTCTTATGCTGGGGCTAGTGGAATCGGTGGCTCAGTGGGTAGGGGTATCGCTGGTGTCTCCGCTATAATGGGGCCCTACACCAATGCCTCGTTGCTCGATGGGATGCCATCTGGTACGTGACACGAAACCCTAGATGGATTCCTTCGTGAACAGGTGTGCCACAGTCAAACAATATACCTGGTGAGCTGAAAAAATGTAATCACAAAGAAAACTTTTGAAACAAACATACAATCAGTGTTTTCGAGAACTGAGTCAGAAATCATATGTCAGTGTCCTAGTGTATGGATACGTCAGACGCCACAATATCATTAGACTCCCTGGACTAAAAACCACACTCAATACTCTTAACACTATTGATTCATAGAGAAGAAATTATCAGAGTCACGAGTTCTACAGCAGAACTGACTCCTCTAATACCAATTTGTCACGACCCGTCCTCGGGGCCCATGTCGTGACTACCCCAAGCCCGCCTTCCATAGTCCAGGGGCTGGCGACTAGCACTAAAGGCATAAATCTTGGTAAGAAGGGAAGTAATTTCCTTTATAAAAGTAAACAAACAGAATAGAGTACGCAAGTGAAGTAATCACTAAGTAAAAATGAGTACAAAAGTAAGTGCCGAAAAGTAAATGGGACAGTATACAAACCCAACTGAATGTATAGTACAACCGAGAATGAAATTACAATAGCAATAAAGTAAAGAGGCAACCAATGAGTTGTCATATGGGAATCCCACCAGATGGGTGGGTACAGATAGTATCGTCGGTACGTCAGGTCCGTTCGTCTGCTCTGTGTAGGTCCCACCAGGTGGTCCACCTCCGGATACCATCCAACTCCACAAGCCTCAACCATGATCAGTGTTGTCAGACATCTGTAACAAACACAACGTAGTGCAGGAATTTCACATGCAGGGGTGAGTATAACGATACTCAGTAAGGATCCTGAGACCCCTGAAGGTCTCCATGAATCCACAAAGGATAAACCACAAAGGATAAACCAAAAAGGAATGAAAAAAACAAGAAGTATCAACCAACTCTACTTAGGTATGTGCCCATACATATACCGAAGTAATAAATATCTATTCTGTTCCATCTTCTGAGCCCAAGAACAATATGGTCCACACATGAAAGAAGTCAATCACATCAATGATAATGAATGAAAGACAATACTCAGCTCACAAAGATATACTACTCACGAAGAGGGGGGGAGATGATTAGATGTAGCGTCTGAATCAACTCCTTTGCCGAACCCTTGTAGGATCCAAGTACAGAAGTCGTCGCTGCCGAACCCACATAATATCCATGTACAATAAGCATCGCTGCCGAACCCACGTAGGATCCAAGTACAGTCGTCATCGCTACCAAACCCACGGAGGATCCGAGTACAGTCTTCCTCATAGCCGATCCCACATAGGATCTACGTAAAGTCGTCTTCGTCATCGAACCCACGGAGTATCCCAACACGGTAGTCATCATAGTCGCAGCCAGCTCTTGGGTTCACGCACACAACATACATGATTTCAGGAGGGTCTGCTCCTCGAGTAAGGTGTTGATACATCAACTGTCATGAAGTCCTGAGTTAATGTATCCTGAAGTTCCATCTTGTAAAAAGGAACCCAACATGATAGATGGTGTGTCAATTGTACGCCTGGTTTGAGAGATATTGGCTTTTCAGTTCCATGGTCCTGGTTGGAATTATACTCGTTCCAAACCCATCTGTCTTCCAAAGATGCCCAAATCTCAC
This sequence comes from Viscum album, assembly GCA_963277665.1. NCBI lineage: Eukaryota > Viridiplantae > Streptophyta > Magnoliopsida > Santalales > Viscaceae > Viscum > Viscum album. The sequence goes on from OY728127.1 coordinate 1,703,381,257, forward strand.
TTAGTGTATCTCAAAAGGACCACCTTATCCAAAGGATCATAGTACCACTGACATCGCGTCGATTGGATGCGCAGTCTTTAAGTTATTCACGTTTAAGTGAATAATGGGCCAGGCCCGTTAAGCCTAGAGGGATGGCGGGTCAAGTCACCCAGTTATGGTGGGCCCGACCTCGTTGGGGTGTCAGAACTGCCCGATGATTCGTGCGACCAGGCCTGAGGGGTGTGGCCCAGCCTGGCTTGGCCCGGATCGTCCTGGCCTGGCTGGGAGCGACCCGGCAGGCTCGGCCAGCTGGCCGAGTAGTCCACGGGGGTGGGGGTGGCCCCCCGGCTGCCTGAACCAGCGGTGCCAAGCTGCGCCGCCCTCCATAACTGGCCAGCTAGGCTAGCCAGCCTTCTGGTGCAAGCGGCCCACATGGGCAGGCCGCAGGTTCTCCAGTGTGTTGCCCTCCTAGCGTCGCGACTCCACTCCGCCCGGCCGGTCGACGGGCCAGCCAGTTCTTCCACCGAAGTGGCCCGCTCGAATGGGCCGCATTCTTCCGCAGCACGACGTCATTGGGCCCTATAGTTTCTCCCTTCGGCACGACCGGTTCTTCATCAAATGAGGGGTTCGCGGTTACGGGCCGCAGTTCATCCACATGCGGTCGGCACGCAGCTTCCACCTACGATCGTTGCCACTTCTCGATTCCAAACCAGACAAGGAACAACAGTGGGTCGTTAGGCCGTGTTTTTTTAGCCCGCACCCTCTAAGTTATGCGATAATAATTGTCCAAAGATGTTCACTTGAATAAAACAAGAACGGTGGAAAAATTTATTTTAAATAAATTAAGCAAACCCCCTACCTCAAATAAAGTTCGCAGTGGACAAGCGTCGTGGATGACGGTGTCGTTTCCGTCATTGTCGGAGTGCACCCGAAGAAGAATTGGTGTCTCCTCTCTTGTCGTGGAGAAGATAAAAGAAGGCACGTTGTTCTTCATCGGAGGATTGGTGTTCTTCAGAAAAGGAGAAACTCTCCTCTCCTTTCACAAGATCTCTCTCTCAAATATTTCCCACAACAAAACAAGTACAACCAAATTAAAATAAGGCTTCCCCTTATTTTAATTAAACATTCCAAGAATTCAAATTTCAAAATTCAAAAAACATTATTAATCTAGAGTGGAAGGTGAATTGATTTCATAAATATGCTAGAGTTCTAAACATTATACATGGGAGTTTATTTAGGGTTTATGAAAGTTATAGGAAGTTCAAGGGGTTAGGTCACCTGTGGGCCCAACCCCACAAATATCCTCTCATGTGAGGTTATATGGGTGTGTTCCCCACATCTAACTCCCCTTGGGAGGAAATAACCACCAGCCATAAAAATAAAATTGTTCTACACTAATTTTATTTATTTTAATATAATTTCCCAAATATTAATTCTCAACCCGCTTAAAACGCAACTTCGGTAAAGGTCCCCATAAGAAATTACCAGTACTGTGAGTTCATCGGTGCCCTCAAATTTCAATTCTGAGCACTGGTTCAAAAGATAGATAAACCTAATCATTAGTTTACTAAACGTACCCGATCTGAACTACAGAAATTGATTCCATGCATACCGGGCCTAGGAATCAAGTACCATCAGAAGCCACAGACTCGTAAAATTCCGAAGTATTTATGAATAAAATATCCTTGAAATTTCTGGGTCTTTAAATATGAGGTTGTGCATTGAATATAGGGAGATAAATGCTATAATAATAATGAACATGTATCCCATTAATATCACAGAAGATTTTTTTGATCAACATCATGGAGACCATTATTTTTCAAAGATTTAACTTTGATCTAGATATCATCAATTGTGATTAAGAAGGAAGATATTGGAAAGACATCATTTAGAACCAGGTATGGGAATTATGAGTTTACAGTAATTCATTTTGGAAAAACTAATTAACAATCTATATTCATCGATATAATGAATAGAGTTTTCATGGAATCTATTGAAGTCTTTATGGTGGTATTTATTGATGATATCTTATTATAATTCAAAATCAATGAAGATTATGAAAATCAAATGTGCACTATTTTGAAGACTCATAGAATAAATGAATTATATGGGATGTTTGGAAATTGTGATTTTTGGATTCAATCAACTTCCTCTCTTGGACAAATTTTCTCTAAGAAAGAAATATCTATTGATCATATGATGACAAAGGAGGGGAAATAGTGGCCTACTACAACTAACATAACTGAGGTATATTGATTTATTTGTTTAGAAGGATTTCATCAATGTTTTGTTCATAACATCACCTATTTGGAAAACCCAATGAACAAGATTACAAGTATTATTGTTAACATCACAAGGATAAAATAATGTGAGGAATTTTTTAAATAATTTAAAGGGAGATTACTCAATACTCTAATCCTGAATCTACTTTTGGGTAATGATAGATTTATGATATATAGTGATTCATCAATGAAAGGACATGGTTTTTTCCATATTCAGAATAATAGATTTATTGCCTATGCATCAAGGCAGTTAATAGTTAATGAACAAAACTATCCTACACATTATCGTGAGTTAGAAGTTATAATCACTTCTCACAAGATATGGTGACAATATATCTATGGAGATAGATCTCAGATACATATAGTTAATAAGAGAATGAAATATATATTCTAATAAGAAGATCTCAACATGATGAAAATGTGATGGCTTGAACTACTCAAATATTTTGATTGTTCAATACATTGCCACTGTTGAAAGGAAAATAAGATATACGATTCGTTGAACATGAGGGATCATGGTGTCCAAAACAAAATGAGGATTGAAAGGGAACCTCTGTTTATGGTAATAGTAAATATGTATATGGGAATTATCAACGAAGTTGAAACATCACTAAATTTTCATTTGGTCAACCAACAATCTTTGTGGCAATGGATTAAAACTTCTCAGTCCAATGAAGAGAATCATAAAAGGAAAATTGAAGGTTTGAATGATGGGATGTTGGATGACATCATGTGTGAAGATTAAATTCTATAATTTGGGAAGATATATGTGTTCCCACTATACGCAAGAAGAAATGGGAGTTATTGGATGATTAATGTAGTTATAATTTCCCAATAAAACATGATATAAATAAAATGTATGATGATTTGATGTAAAATATCAGTGTTGACAACATGATGTGGGAAATTTCTGATTATTTATCTGGATGCTTAGTTTTTCAATATGTGAATGCTGAAAGGAAACATACAAGAGGATTCATGCATCCTCTACCAATTACTACATGGATATGGGATGACATAACCAAGTATTGTTTCACTGTATTAACAAATAATCCATGGAATTTTGATGCAATATGTGTAATTGTTGATCGAATTAGGAAATATTAACATTTTCTCACTATAAGGAAGGATTTTCCACTAGTGAGCCTAACGAGACTCTATATCAATTACGTTTTGAGACTTGAGAAACTCTACCAATTTTTTCTGATCATGATCAACTATTTACATAGAAATTTTAGAAAAGTGTTAAAAAAATAGGCATACTGAGTTTTGAATGAGTATTGATTATCACCCTCAAACTAATGGCAAATGAGAGAGGATGATTGAAACCATATGATACATTTTGGAAACATTTTTACTTGAATTTCAAGGTTAATGAGATCAATATTTACCTTTTGTGGATATTTACAACAATATTAGTTTCCATTCATAAATTAAAATGGAGCCATAAGAAGAGTAATACAGAAATATATGTCATATAATATCTTTTTTGGATGACGTTGGAGAAAGGAAGCTAGTGGTCTCAGTGAATTTGGAGGAAACAACATCAATGGTTAATACTATTAAAACCTGTATCAAAGCAGATCTATTTTGGAAAAAGAGATATGTTGATAACATAATGAAGAAATATAAATTTCACATAGGAAATTATGTTTTCCTGGAGAGATATCTGTTGATAGATGTTATATGTTTGGGGAAGAAAGGGAAACTAATCCTTTGGTATATTGGACCTTTTGAAATCCTAAAGAGAATTGGAGTCTTTTTATGTCGTTTAGATATTCCACCAATCCTCTGTAATGTAAAAAAAAATCAATGTCAGTTTTTTTTTGAAAGTATTTTCCAGACACAACACATGTCCACAATTCTAAAGGAATATATCTCTCATTTTATGAAGAGACGATCTAGATTCTAGACACTAAATAACATGTGTTGAGGAATCAGACAACAGTATTGGTAAATATACTTTGGAAAAATCATAAAATCGAAGAGGCAACATGGGAGCCTGAGGATATTATGATTAAGAACAACCTAACACTTTTTTTGTGGTATCATTCTGTGAATTTTGAAGATGAAGTTTCTGTAGGAAGGGAAGAATGTAACACCCCACGAATTTGAAAATAAATTTATTATTTAATCCATGAAATATTGAGTCTATACAAAGAATCACTAGTTAAAACATATCATATAAACATGATTTTTTCCTCATGTGATTTGATTTTCAAAAAACTGACATAAATGGTTGTGTTCATGGTGATATTAGGAGAGTGATAGAATAAAATTACATTTTGGTGAATAGTAATTTAACATTAAAAATTGTAATTTAACCTTTTGAATAGTAATATGACCATTATTAATTGTAACATGACCCATGATTGTATAAATAAAATTTAGGCACCAAATAAATGAAGTATAACATTTTATAAATTATTAATTAAGTATTTAAATTTTTTGTAATTAATAAATATTTAATTACGATTTTAAATTAATAAATTAATTCAATTTCATGAAATGGTTTATTAAATAAATATTTGCTTGTCCTTTGTATTTTGAATAATTTAATAAGACCCTAGATAATTTTTCCCAGTATTATAAAATTAGTTTTGGTTTTAAAACATTATTTGTTGAGTAAATAATGTTTCTAATTATAAAAAATTTTATCATGTCATGAAAATTATTTTGATAAATGGATTCCATTTTTGGATTCTATATGTCAAGAAATGTCTGTGGGGAATTTTTTTTATTTTTCATGATATTGGAATTCTTAGTGAATTTTAAAATACAGTAATTTACGGTATATATACATTATAGTTTAAATAAATTATTTTGTACATCCAAGCTGATCTAAGAAACCATTATTGAAAACTCACATGCATGTATTAAAATTAATTTTCACAATAATAAATACCATTTCATGACTTTAGAAAAATAATAATATAATTAATAATATGATTAAAAATCACTCCTCTCCTCTACTATAAACCAATCCCTTCACTTCCTCCTCTCTTCACTCCTCTCAAGCCTTTTTCACTATCTAAATTCTTCCTGAATCTCCTTGCAAGATCCTTCCCCAAGTACAGAATTCCTTTGTATCATAAAAAGTACAAAATATCTCCCATAAAGATTCTCTCAATGAATATATACTCAATATCTAATTTCCTATTTCCATTCTTTTATTTTAAAGTTCCATTAATTTCATTTCTATTCATACAACCTTTCATGCAAATGTTATGATATCTCCAGTAACATACATGTACTCTATTGTTTTTAAGATAATTTCATAATTATTCATCATCTATTCTTTCAACTTATTTTATATTAGAAATGAAAATAGTATCAGAGATGTTCTAATCTAGCACATTTATGGACGATAATTTTTCAATTTATATTATCGTCTTCAATTATGGTCATGAAAACATTTCCATGGATAAAAATATATAATGTATGTATTAAAATTTATTTATGTTTCTGGAATATTTTTTTACATAGGATATTAATTTATAAATGGGAATGAGTTCAATGTGATCAAAAACTTCCTATTAACTCAAATATCTATTATTAATGTTTTACGTAATAATTCATCATAACTAATAATATACCAACCAATTATAATACTATTTATTCTTATGGTAGTTCTCTAATAATGTATAACTTCTATTCTAGACGACCATTATCATTCTATATGTTTATCTCTACATGAATATATGTAAATTGTTCATGAAAACGAAGGAAGAAAATGCACCCAAATAATGAAATTGAATTTCTTAACCCATAAAAAGGATAAGAATAAAAATAATGAGGTTGATATAAATAAATTAAATATAGAGTATATTATAGAATTATTAATTAATGAACATAAATTTAATTATTCGAGTCATTAAGATCATGTGATGAACAACATCGAATTTTATGTAAGGGGTTTTCTCATCTCACTTCCATTTTTGGGAGATATTTTTTATTCAATACTATTACATGATTATGGTGTATATATTCTTACAATTTATGTATCAGAAAATGAATCTATTTATTTTCATTTTATTTAATTTTTCATTTTATGATTATTTATTTTGGCGAATACGAATCTATTGATTACAAATTAGTATGATTTTTCCACCAGAACCTCCATTTTCATTCTGGTTACATTTTTTTCCAACATACCTCAACATAATTATGAATTATTATTATTTACTCCCCATAAATTCTATGATAGTGTTCTATATATGTTTATTAACCATAATCCATTTTTATTTTATGTGGAGTTCCGTGTTTTAAAATGAACCTTCATCATTCTTTCTGATATACAAGATTGATTCAATGGATCTTATCAAATTTTCAACAATTTTCAGGGGAACTATATAATATGTTTTTGGAATACACTATTAAAAAACACATTTTTTTAGAAAAATTATTTAATTAACTTCATTTATTACACATATATCTTTTCTAAAGAACTCTTCTTTTCAAAGTGAAGGGTATTTACCTCATAAATTACTCAATGTTTTTATAAGTATATTTTCACCTATTTTAAAACTCTTATTGATTGTTATGTTTAAATGGGGTTAATGTTTTACAATATCATCCACTATATTGTCATGAATTGTGTTTGATTATTTTTATAGTGGATTTTCATTATTGATACAATTCACCAAATTTCTGTGAATGGTTAGTTTTTATTTTTACACTTCGGGTAAGTTATTTATCTTTCATATGATAATTTCAATATGAATATATATTTTGTTTTTGTTTATACCCTTTAATAATAATAATTCATTGGAATTATTATGTGATGGGTGGGGCATGATATTTTCCCTCGATGAATCTGTATGTCTCATCAAAAAAATAGATATGGACTTGCCTGAGGCCTTTCCCATTTTTTAGATTTGTTTTTGGTCGAGGACTTAATGAATTTTGGATTTATTATTTGAGGTATTATAATAATATTTAAGAATGTCCTTTATATGAATTTCCATAATTATGTAGCTAGATATTCATAGTTCATGTGTTAATTCAACTAGTAAAATACCCATGATTGGGTTTTATTATGGCAATGTTTACCCAAATAATATTACAGTCATAATGTGTTCAGGTTTATTATTTTTAAGCGCATGTGTTTTAAATTATTCACCATACCTACTGATTTTGTTTATGATATCTTCCACTGTATTTTTTACCCTTACTGGGCATCTGAGCTCACCCCATCTTAGGTTTCATTTTTCCGATGACATGAATAGGCATATTAGGATTGATTAGCATGGATAATCGTATAGTAGTGAATGTTCCCAATTGAACTTCTATATTGGTTTTCAATTAGAGTTTTAATACTGAAAAAATGATTGTTTCTGGAATTCTAAATCTACTAAACTATCTATTCCTTCATGATACTATGTTCTTTTAATCATTGAAATTTAATATAATAAGTCACCGGCTCCATGAAACTGGGGTCTAGTATTTAAAAAAAATACCTTTTGAATATTTATTTATTAATGCTAAATGGGTTATTAAATATTTAATAAGGTAAAATTAGATAAATAATACATATATTAATTAAATTTAATTAATTATAACCAATTTTTCATTTAATCTTAATATCAAATCTTATCAATCATTAAAAAAATTCCGTACATTAAAAACATGTTATTTCATCACTTCTACAGGATTAGAACTGATATTAATTTTTAATATTCTATAATTTTAATTTCAAAAATAGAACATAAACCATTTTATTCATTCTAATATTATAATTATAATAAGAAATTATTAATATTTTACCAAAATTATTAGTAAAAGTGATTAAAATTAACCAAAGATGTTAAGGATTGATTAAGTTTAATTTTGATATAAACCTTAAAAATCATGTCCAAAATGACCTATAAACATATCCATCACCCATTCTATGTCAATAGTTCAGCCATAAACCTTCCATTATAGTGTTTTCTGGGTTTTTAAGTAATTTTTTAGGTATGAACATCCAAAAACCTAACTTGTTTCTAAACATTCATACTGATTCCTTATACCTCCCTATAAATGGCCACCACCTCAACCAATTCTTCACAACTCTCAAACAATTTATGTTCTTCCATTATATAATAATTTATCCTACCAAAAATTATTCCATCAAACATGAATAAAAAATTTGGGATAAAATTTTAACATGTAATATTTGGGCACAAACCAAAATGAGTTACCCAATTTAGAAGTAAGGTCTCTTCTCAAACTCTTTCCTTTTATTTTTCTTCTCCACCCACCCACTATATGTTATCCATTGTTGTTTGAAAAAAAATAGTATCCAAAATATACTAGGATATTTTTATTAAATGGATCGTAACTAAACATACACACACCTCCATCTAATGGATATTGAACATACAGTCTCTGCGTACGGTGAACTACTATCTCATGAAATAATGACTGTTCATTTATAATTTACCTCTAATAATAGTAGTGATTATGATGGAAACTATATATATATATATATATTTCATATATTATATTTAAAATGAATTTAATCTTTTTTATTACATTTATAAAACACATCTCTTTACTTTCTATATACTGTTAATATAATAATCTCTTTTGATAAAGATTGGACTACCACCTCTTCAAAGTGATGTTATTCGTTCACACACCACATTTAATGTATAAAATATGGTTTTAAGGAAAATATATTATATATATGAAATTTTAATGATATGGGATATATTATATATATATAAATATCATTTAATTACTTTCTATCAATACGATAATAATGAATGAAACAACAGTCATGTATACGTACGACTTACAGTTTCTATGAATGGAGTATTGAATTTTGTACTCCTATATTATATTAATTATTATAATACACATATAATGTTTATACATGATATTTATATTATTTTTTATGTTCCGGAACCATGATATAAGTATAAGGACCAACGATATAATAAATTAAGACACATGCATAGAACAAAGCGAATATTACCCGAAGTGAAACCATAACATAGGATCGTTATCAAGTGGGTAATATAAGGTCATAATAAAAACATAAATGGTAATATATATAATAATATGATTCTTTGATATATTTATAATAAACATATATATAATAAATAGAAATATGGATTGAGTATGGAGAGATTCAAGACATCAAGTAAAAGGATTTTATCTCACATTTATTTTCCATGAGATACATTTTAGGTTCTCCACTCTTTCCTTTTGTGTGGTATATGTAGTAAAAATGATTGTATTATAATTATCATATATTAAAAATTTCCAGTATTCACATATTCATTTTATGATCCTTCTTTCATGGGGTTTATGTTAAAAAAGATACCAAATCGATAAAAAATTTCTCAATTTTCCTTCTTTGAGACTCATGTTTTTTTATGAACCTAAATACTTTTTTGATGTGTATATACATATATTTTACATTTCTCATCACAAATCTACTTATTTTCCTGATATATTAAGAATTATGTAATTTTATTTTATTTCTTTAATAGTATGATCTCATGTCACCATGTAATAAGTGTATATAGAGACAATATCATCAGTTTTCATGATTGTTTATGTTTATTATTACATTTATGAAATATTATGACACATATCCTATGAATATTCATGATTTTCTTTATCCTCTGTTTATTCCAGATATCCACATGTGTTAGTACCATTTTTACACTTTTGTAACTTAAGACAATATTTTTATGTAAAATTATCCCATCTCTTTTTTCATTTAGAAATCTATAATATTTAAAACCCATGTTTTCATATGTGTTTTGAAAATTTATTTCAAAAATCCCTGAAGATCATTTACATGGAAACATATTTTGAAAAATATTTTATTGTTTTCAAAGTTTTCTTTATTTTTTTTGAATTATTTTAAGAGAAATTTTTTCCAAAACGTTTTATGTAAAAGAATATTATATCAAAAAATAAAGGATATTTTTTCATTATATTATTTGAAAATATTTTTCAAAATTATTTTCCTTCTAAGATAACATTTTTTGGGGTTAATCATACCATAATGGTGAAATTATTCAATGTTTAAATTCATATTTTTTCTATTGATGGATTATGATTTGATGTCATGATGTTTATGAACCATGTTTCTATTCTACGTGTTATATGATTTTGACATCCGATTCATTAAATGGGTCTTGATAAAAAGATTATGAATGATATATCTTTCTATACATTATTATATGTTTACTTTTCTATGATTCCCATTTAATTTCATGGGTTATTGAGTGATTAATTATGATCTTGTGTCACAAATATATTTGATTTAATTATGTGACGGGTGGGACCTATATCTCCCTCCAATTCATTAGGTAAAGATTTATATATCATGAGATTAAATAGGTCTATAATGAGAGGTAGCCAGATTAGAAATACATGGCTAGAACAACTATCACTTGGTCTAGTAATACAGGTCTAGAATATGGGTCACCAAGTTTATTAGTTGAATATTTCCACTAACATGGTCTTGTTAGAGATGCCTTTGATACAGTTGAATTAAGTATATGATCATGTGTTTCCAAAATTCCATTTCTTATTCCTAGTTAATGATTACATGTACAATTATATTTGTTTCATTATTGTTCATTTCACATGAACTTCCAATAATTATTCCAGGATCATTGATATGCGGAGTATGATCATCTATTTTAATGATCACATTATCATACCCTTTGGATTATGTTTATGCTTACATGTCTCCCTTATTTTCCATTACTAATAATTTGAGATCAAACATTTCTATTTTTCCTACCCCAAGTTGTGAAGATATGTATTATGTTTGAGGTGTCTAAATATGGTGGTAGTCGTAAAGAAACTAGTGGGAGATAATGTAGAACACATATACATTGGTGTTTATTTTTTATATGTTTCCAAAGGAACTATACCAACAATGGTCTTCGGGAATTGATTTTTATAATGTTTAACTATTCCACAAAAGATATGTAATGTTAATATTTTTAATTAATTGGCCACTATAGATTTAATATTAGTAAAGGTATAGTTATCCTTTAGAAACTATGATGGGAAAACCTTAGTGATATCCCTAGGTATATTTATATTTATATGTATATGGATTTGTCTAAGGATATGTATAAGAATGAGTTTACATTTAGGAAACATTCATTGAATTTTGGTAAAGGTTATAGTTACTGGTATCCAAAAAATACATCCCTTTATAAATAATATAAGTGGATGTGGATCTAACACATATGTACCTAGGTGTATAAACTATGACAAGATGTTCCAGGATTGATGTGGGGTAACCTAGTACATTAAAATGGGTCTTTCTACAAACATGGTTTGAAACCACCAGGTTATATACATCGTGAATTCACAAACTCTTCAGAATCCATCATGACAGATTTATATATAGGTTATCAATGAATAACGGTTGATAATCCCAAGGTATCATAAAATATTAATGTTGACATGATTTAGAAATGATATAATAAATTTTATTCATTAAAATGTGTTGTTATTCTATGATATGTAATGGTCACACTATGCTTCTAGTTTTAGTCAATGAAGGGAACCAAAAGGAACTAGATTAATGTTTAATTTGATAGAAGATATATTGATGACCAGTCATGTGGGATGATCACTAGAGTGATATGCCTCCTGAAAATTCCAAATTAATTTTCATGAAAAATGATTCAAAATGTTTACCTTAACTAACTCTCAGACACACCATATCAGAGACAGAAGGAGTTTCCGGATTGTTTGGGTATTAGAGACCATTAAAGAAGGTGATAAGGTTTCTATTGTCTCAATAATGTGGAATGATTCACAAGAGTAATGTCTTAGAGGAACAAGAAGGTGTTTTGACTATGGAAATAAAGTACACAAAGTATGTGATTACAATGGAGAAATGAAGATATTGGTTAATGAAATGGATGGTAATTTTTTCCTCTCTAAGTTTCAATTGAAGGTTAAGTGTTTTAGGAATGGGTAAAATGGGCATTATGAAACACAATGTCCTAAGAAGAATGTTCAAAAAGATAATAATAAATTTAGTGTGGGTAATGGTTACATTACTAATAAAGATAATACTACAGATGAAATGTGAAAGTAAAAAAAATTTATTGTTAATTTATTAAGGATGAAGAACTCAATGTATATATGTCATTATATTAAAAAATTATGGATGATGAAAAACTAGAAGGATTGTTCCACTTATGTTTCTTACATAGTATTTTCATGTTTATGTTGAATGTTCCCTCTGGGGTGGTTAATTATTTTAATGACAAGATTTTATTTTGACTACGTGAAGGTAACCCTTAATATGTTCATTATGATATGATAATGATATATGGATAATGATACAAGGGATATATATAAGTAAATTGGACAATATTGATTATCTTGAAAATATGTATGTACTTGTTTATAGGTGTTTTGTACTACCACTAAGGAATTTTACTACATTTTTGGATTTAAGGTGTAAATACAATATACATTGTAATGAGGAATCATGCATGTTTTCTAAATGGATTTATGGTAATTCAGTATTTTACCATGTTTCATGAAAAAATATGATGAGGAGATTCACATCATTGGAATCAGACCACAATGTGATACTTTTTTTATACAAAGGAATCAATGATAATCTATTTTCATGAATCTTACTAATGTTTTGAATTTTTCTTCCTCCATAAGTGTTATAATGATAAACGTTCGTGAAATTTTTATGTAATACATCAGATGAATTATTTTACTCCTATGTTTGTGTTGATGACTGGGGTAAAATGGATAATTAGTGATCATCTGTACTTCATGGATGTACATAATATATATTATATTAGTCTGTTTTGAAGAAATGACATCATGTGTGTCGGGTAACAACTAATCATGTCTGACAAGGTCATAGGTCTAGAACCCATGACCGAAGAAAGATAATGGTTCCATACCTAACATAGGCCTCCATGATGTACAAGTTAACGTATTATTATTTTTAATTAAAAAATATTTATGATTAACTATTACTTTTACTTTTTACATTTTTAGATTAATTCATGTTTTTAAGAGATAAATAGTTTTAATTTTTATTTTCTGAATGGCCAAATGATCCATTTAAAGGAAATTTTAGTGCTCTATTTATCAAAGATAAATTTTAGAAATTATTTACATTAGGTAATGGATGTAATATAAAATTTTTAAATCACAACCCAAGAATGAAATTTTATTTATAGAAATTTTTCAATAATATCTCAATGTTTTGAAAGTGATTAAAAAAATGTTTTCCTAACACCTTAATTTATATTCTATTGATGGACTCTTAAATCGTCATAGATTTCTAACATTGAGGCCCTCAAAAATTATTTGATCATTCAATTTTTTGTGATTGACGACCTCAATCATTCCCTATAAATATTTATGTTTTTCCTCTATGTCCACTCTTCACACCCAACCTGTGATCTCCTACGTGGAACCCCAATAATATGTTACATTGGGATATAGTTATGCTTCCAAATTTCTATTTTTAAGGGAAGTTTTAATATCTATTTTTTCAATGTGGATTTTTATAAATGAAAATTTCAACTATTAAACCATTGATAACACAAATAAATTTTGAGGGGGAAATTAATTTAAATGGGATATAATATAACACATGAAGATTTTGAGAAATATTATTTTTGGAATTAATTTATCTTTTCAATATTTTTTCCATTTCACATGACACTGGAAACAGAACAATATATATATATATATATATTAAAAAACAATTTCAAACATTCCATTCACATCAAATACCAACATTTATTTAACTGCATCAAATACCATCTTTGTTTAAACTACAAGAAATAATGACTTGGCGTATGACGCACAAAACATTGATTTTCTATAAAACATATTTTTATGTATGTATAATTAATTAAATGAGATAATGATGACCTAAAAAATGAAACATAGTAATTGGAAATGTAATAGATACATTCCGAATATTTTATATAATTGTTTTATATAATTAAAAAATATTGATAATGAAATATAATATTTTTGGTAAAATCCATCTACGTTTAAAATATCATTCCCTTGAATAAACCAATTTTAATAATTAATGTAATTTTAGGCACATTTAAAATTTTAATTTTATAAAATAAACTTCATATTTTATATTAGAATTTATAAATTAGCCTAGAATGAATTTTTGTGTTTTTTCTAAGAAACATTCTTTTTTGATGAATTATCAATAAAATTGTTTTTTATTTAAAAACTACCTTTTTCAAATAAATTATTAATGCTAATTTATATTGAAAATATGTTTTAAAGAAAAATTATATAAATATTTCAACTTTTAAAAAAATTTAAATCATTAGAAATAATTTCACTTTTAAACTGAATATAACATCTTAAGAATCTTTTGATGTTTTTCATACATTAAAACGACATTATTTTGTATCATCTGCAACGATTAGAACTAATATTAATTTTTCCATTTTTATGATTTCAGATTTAAATATCTGAAATAAAAAATTGTAGTCAGTATAATATTTAAATTATAATAATAACAAGTTATTGTTTTACAAAAATGATTTATAAAGGTGATTAAAATAAATCACATCAATTAAGGCCGAATTATGCTTAATTAGGGACAATACATTAACATTAAGGACCAAAATGGCCTATGAAATTGTAAAAAACCCATTTATTAATAATATAATTCATAAAACATTAAATATTATTTTTTTAGTTTCATATTATTTTTTTAAGTAATAACAAGTGCAAACCTAACTTGTTTCAAAAAATTAGAAGTGAGTCATTTTCTTTCCCTATAAATGTCCACCAACTCTACCCTTTATTAACACCTATAAAACAAGTTAATATCATACATTAACATCCTAGGTAACCTCTAAATTTTTTTAAAATCATCTATGGAGCCTCTGTTTTGGATGAAAGCATTTCATGGAAGCCTTTTAGCACAAACCAAAAGGAGTTTCCAGGTTTAGAGGTAACCTATTCTCTCAAACTGCTTCCATTTATTTTCATTATCCACCACTACAATATATTTGTAACATTATTATGTTAAAAAACCAGGATTATCCATACAATTTTATTTTTTATGAAAATATTATGACCTACACTTACTCATACCTCCATCTAATGGATGTTGAACATTCCGTTTCTGTGTACGGTTGACTACTACCTCACTAAAGGATGATAGTTCATTTCTCCATTACCAGAAATCATGGAGGACAATATGTTATAAAATAAGATTATATATTTCATATATTATATTTAATATTATATTTAATCCTCTATAATCCTTTTAAAACACAAAAATATTTACTTTATGTTTTGTGCTAATATGATAATCTCTTCTGAGGAAGTGTGGACTACAGCCCCCTCAAAGTTGTATAATTCCTTCACACACCACATAGAATGTATTAAGTATGGATTAAATGAAAATATATTATATATATGATATATTAATTATTCTATAATAAATATATATATATCATTAACATAAATTTTTTAAATACGATAATAAAGACAGAACCAACATTCATGCATGTGTATGGCTTACTGTCTCCATGAATGTTGTATTACATATTGTAATACTATATTATATTGATTATTATAATTAAAATAAAATTTATATAAGTAATATTTATTTTATTTTATTTGTTATAGAATCATGATATAAATATTACGACCAATGATATAACAAATTAAGACACATGCGAAGAACAAAGAGAATACTACCTGAAGTGAAACCTTAACATAACATCATTAACAAGTGGGTAATATAATTTCATAATAAAACCATATATGGTAATTTATATAAGAATATTATTCTTTATAATATGTATAATAAACAAATATTTATTATAGAGAAATATTTTAAGAGTGTGGGGGGATACAAGACACAAGTTTAGGGGATTTCTTCTCACAATTAATTTCCGTGAGATATATGCTTTATCTGCCAATCTTTCTTTTTTTGGTGTAAATACTAGCCCTGATTTTATTCTATGTATAATATAATTCCATTTTTGGGTATTCAAATTTACATTTTATTATCCTTATTTCTTGTTTGTTATGTTCCAACAGTTACAAAATAGATAAACAAGTTGTATCTTAATTTTTATTCCCTGAGAGAAATGTTTTCTTATGCACATAAATTCATTTTTGTGGTGTATACAGATCAATTTTAAAATTTTCATCATTAATATACATATTTTAATGATATATTATATTTAATTTTTTTTCTTACATGGAGATTATGATCCCAATACAACATGTTATAATATCTTATTGAGACAATCTCATCGCTTTTTGAGATTATTTATGTTTATGCATATTTTAATGAAATATTAGGATCCATCTAATAAAAAAATTCACGATTTTTATTCTCCTATGTTTATTCCTAGTATAATCTTGATTTAGTAATATCTATTCAAACTTTGTTACTTATGATAAATTTTTATATAAAACATGAATATCCCTTTCTTCGGTCGAAAATTTATTTTATTAAAAAACATTGATCCCAAGAATGATTGTAAAATGGATTTTAAAATATTATTGAATATAATTTACCAAAAAAAATATTTTAGAAATTATATATTTTCTTAAAAGACTCTTTTATATGTTTTTAATGTTAATTTAGAAGAATTTTTTTTTCAAAATTTATTATGTTATTAAAGGAATTTTTCATAGAATAATCGATATATTCCTCAAGAATTTTTAATTCGAATGATCAATCAAATTATTTCTAATATATGGTAACATCAATTTGTGATACTAATGCCTTTATGGTGAAATTATTTATAATTTCCATTTATATTCTTTCTTTAAATGGAATATTTTTGGATGGAATTATGTTTATAAATCTTGTTCCTCTTCCATGGGTTATATGATTTTGAAACCCACTTCTTTTCCTGGGTTTTAATAAAATGATTATGAAACCTATCTATTTAAATAGGTTATGATATGATTACATGTTTATGATACCCATTTCAATTCCTGGGTTATGGTATGATTAGTAATAATTTTTTGGCACAAGTGTGTATGATTTCATTATGTAATGAGTGCGACTTATAACTCCCCATAATGCATTGGTTAATGATTTATATAAAATTAGATAAAAAATAATAGAAAAAGTTTTTCTATGTTCAGTAATACATGGATTAAATAAAGCATACAATGTTCAATAATATAGGAATGGAATGATGGTCTCTTTGTCCAGTAATACTGGGTTAGACTGTGGGTTACCTTGTTCAATAAAGGACTTTGTCCACTAAGATGGTATTGGAAGTGAATACTTGGATAATATGGAAATATTTGTATGTTTTTTTGTTTCCAAAATTCTATGTATTATTCTTATTTTATGGTTTCATGGCCTATTATCCTTATTTCATTATGTTTCATGTCTTATTAACTTCCTATCATTATTCCATGATCTTTGATATGCATGGTATTATATTATTTTTTCAATATCACATTTTCATACCCTTATACTCATGTTCATTCTAACATGTCTACCTTGTTAACCCTTATTTAGAATTTTATCTCACCACTTTTTATGTTTCCTTCCCTAGGTTATAAAGATATTTATTTTTTCTGAGATGTCTGAGAAGGGTTATAGTGAAGAAGAACCATGTGGGAGATAATGTAGGTCCCTTATGTATCAGTGATTATGTATTACATGTTTTTAAAGGAAATGTACCAGTTATTGTCTTTGGGAATATATTTTTATAATGATTAAGTAATCCAAAAATGCTTGGTAATTTTATTGTTTTAAAAGGGGGGTTTTATAAATATACCATCTGATTATATATAACAGTTTCCATTACAGAATTCATTGGAGTGAGACATTTCTCCCACCAGTCTAAAAATAAAATCATACATGCATGTGACACAAGATAATAAAACATTCATTAAATCATGAATCATAAAAATATATGGGTTCCATAAACATCATTTCATTATACATGTAATGAAATGTGTATAATTAAAAATTAATTATCTCACTGTATATATGATAGATAGAAGTTTGATCTTAATTTCATCGTAGATTATCCCATGAAGAAAAGCATGATATGTAAGTATTTATCAAGGAATTGCATGTGGAAGATAAATAGGCATCATAAACTACATGTTATCAATATCATAAACCATTCAGAGAATGAATACGAACATAATCCTTAGATCATAATTTATGCAAGGGAAATGTATAATCAAAAGAAGTTATATTTGATGTAAAACAACATTTAGTGATGATTTAAATAATTTATTGATGAGAATATCCCTTCCACTTTTAAAAACTATTATTCTTCCATTAAATATTTATAAAAACATTTTCCATGAAAATAACATTGAAAAAATTCATAAGAGGAATTGAAAACAATTTTAAAAGTTAATAAACAAAAAAATCCATTGAATCCATTTCTATGATATGGAGCTTGATGGATCATTTGAAAACATTTTTTATGAAATTTTTACAAAACATTGCTTGTGATGAGAAAATTTTCCAACCAAAGAGAGGAACAACATCAGATATTATTAAAAACATTTTTTTAATTATAATTGATTCCATAAAGTGAAAAATGGTACCATTATATAATGATATGAAGAATATACATAGGATATGAAAAACCATTATTGTATTTAATAGATGGGTCACATGATTTTTAAAATGGAATTATAATCATAAAGAAACATGATAAATGAGGATATTGTAGCAATAAATGGTTACCATATTGGTAATATTGAATCACAATCCATATTAAATAATAACATTAAATGAAAGCAAATACATCCTGAAAATTAATATATTCCTGATATATCATGGCATAGGGTGGTATATACAACTCATAGAAGAATATAGAAGCGCAACATCGCATGGTTCATAGGGAACGAAAACTTATGACCATATTACATTATTGATTTGGTAACTATTGAACCATAAACCAAATGAAAGGGAGATCAGAAGATGGATATGTAAATAACCATAAATTAAATTATAGTAAACATTGAATTAATTCATGAGATTTACATACATCACACAAAATAAATGAGTTGTGAATAAGGCATTGGACTCGAAGAAATAAAAGTGAGATGATAAAACAGTAACCTTCAGTACTAAATTTATTTGAACATTTTCAAACATAATTTATTATAAATATAAATATATTAAAAGTCAAACACATCAAAAAATAATTATATATCGAGAAATATATGATTTTATAATGACTATATGTAACTCATTTATTAAATATTCCATGTGAATCTTATATTTCGGATAATAAATACATTGTTATTTGTTTATGTTTTGGTTTGTAATTCATTATCATATTACTTATATAGCGGTTTACATGTGTAAATAATTTATTGAATGACATTAATATCATGTATATTAATTATATATGTATTTATAATAATCTATAATATATATAAATATAAAATGGAATACGTTGTTCAAGGAGATGGTAGGTCATACATATTCTGGATTGTTGTTTCTGTTTTCTTGTCATATTAAAAGAATGAAGTTAAATGAAATATATGAATATATATTATAATTTCTGTAGAATTTTTATTCCATAAAAATAATATAATTTTACTAAACCTGTTATAAATTTTATTTAAATTATTAATGAATCACATCACTCTGACGACGCGGTAGTCCACTTATCCAGAAACAAAGTAATCGTCTTCCCACAAAATGGGAAACAAGAAGGTATGTGTTAAATAATAATTCCGTTAATGTAAATATATTTCAAAATGAGAGATATATATATATATAATAATAATAATTTATTTCATTATTTTCATTATTGATTAGTGGTAATGGTAGAACAACCAACATCGGTTTTTGAGATGATATTCCCCCATATAATGGAATAATGACTGCTTATCCCATTTTGTGGAAGTGTGTCTGAATGTATGTAGTAAAATTAACATAACAATTTTCATTATATTTAACATAATAAGGATATTATATAATAATATAATAATATCAATTTATGGGGATGGAAAAATAAATAAAAATGATGCTCATGTTGAGGAATGTTACCTCTTCTTTGGGTAACACTTTTTTGTTTTTAACAAAGAGCTTGTCTGGTTGGATATAACCCAAAATGAAGGATTCTAGGATTAAGGTATAATATTTTAACATATAATAAGATAGGGTTCTGTGGATCCAAATATCTTGAGTTGTGTGAGTATTGGGGAATATTTTTTGTCTTTTTATATAATTGTAAAATGAAACAGTTGGTATTTTAAAATGAATTTTGTACTCCCCATGTTTTAGTTATTACCAAATGGTGAAACTGTAAACATATAGATAAAAATAATTTAAATGGAATTAAAAGGTTTAGATAATTGCTTTTAGACAATTATAGGGTCATATATAGATATTATTTTCAATGAGTGGCTATTAATTATGCTTTTTTTACTGGAGTCACAATAATTATTTTTAATTAATGTAAAAAACGTTTTTTGGAAAAAACATATTTGAATTGAAAATAAATTATAAATTTTTCTTATTAAAATAACAGAAATAATTTTCTTATATTATAATAACATATATGGAAGAAATAAATTGAAAATTAACACTGTATATAGAATGATAAGATGGGTTTTAAAAGAGAAAAATATCAAATGATTGAAATGATTTTATTTAAAATTTAAATTTGAAATTTGTTTTAATGAACTAAATATGAAGTTATGATATATCATTTATCTAATTATAATTTATAAAAATTAAAATATAATCTAACTATATAAATATATTAGACGAACATCATTTTTCAACTAAAATTTTGTGTTTTTCATTATTCATCAAAAAATGAAATATTTTGGCAAATTATTAATAATTTACCCTAACATAATTTTAAAATTACTAATAAAAAATTTAATTTATTTTTTCAAATATATATTATAAATGTGTCAGAATTTATATTTAATATAGGTTCTCTGGTGAATGGTAGAAAAATTGCCTTTTTGAAAAATAGATCTTTTTATTCCAAAAATTAGACATTTTCCTATTATATACCTATAAAATTTATTTGACAAGTGTCCAAAACATTTATTGAATGATTAATATATATATTTTTATGAAAAACATTCATAAAATATGGTTTGTATAATTTATTGATATAAAATGTTTTTGTATACAGAAAAATTGTTTTCCTAGAAAATAAATTTCCTTATTTTCAAATAGTTATGATTTTATTTCTAACTAACTAAAAATGAAAGGATTATTTTTATATACATGTCTAAAAAATATTTTCTCAATTTATTTAATATGACACATAATATAATTTCTTATGGCTATGTGATAACAATAATAACTTTTCAGAAACAATAATAATAGTATATTATATTTTCGTAAATATGATCCTTGCATGGTGTGTGTGATATCGAATGGAAACTTCATTGTGTGTAACACAATCCGAAGATACAATTTTATTTTCTATAATCTAATATAAGTGTTTCATTTACTGAATTATTAAATTTTTATTTCATGAAATACTATCTAATTGTAGTGTTATCATATAATAGAAGTTATATTCCATGATTTGTGAAGATGAGAGTGTTGAAAAGATTAAATTATTTCAAAAAATATATTTACCAAAAACTAATGGATTTAAATTATACCCCATAAAAATTAATTTATCCATTTAAATATTTCTACATTATCAATGATTTAATACTTGAATATTCCATTCTTAAAAACCACCATTATACAAATGAATACTAAAACATCCTTTAAAAAATGAAAGTTGGAAACTTAATGGTTAGCCAATGTAACACTTAATAGGGTTTCAACATATGAGTATATATGTGGAATTGTAAGACATAGAAATGGAATTAAAATCTAAATATCATGTTCGAATGGAGAGTGATAGAGTACTTGGTCATGAGAAAGTTAACGGTCACAGAGCTAAAAAAACAAGGATGATCTAAGGGGCCATTTGATTAATTTGAAATAAAGGTACAATGATGACATTTTTTGTTTCAAGTTCATTTTCCTATAGTAGAAGTTTAATCATAAGATTATATACATAATTTATTTCAGCACAATATTTTAATTTTTGTACCTTTACTAATTTCCTCTTCATACCTTATTAAGAACATGAAGGTGAATTTTTTATCCCTCAATCACTAACAGATCATAAGATCTATAATGGATGATAAGTTATTTCGTTTTTCTTTAGTTAAAATTCATAGAAAAATGGATATCATAGGTTATAAAATGTGTATAAATCCGTATTTGGTGATATAACAGATTTATCCCTAAAAATCATCTGACATTTAGAATAAACCATTCAATAAATTATTAACCTTATAACCCTTCTGAATTTTTGATGTAGAGAACATTAGAAATATTTAAAATAAATTTCATCAAAATATCTAAACATTTATCCCTTATATGTAAAAAAGTATATCATAATTGTAAGATATCAACCATGTGAATACCATTATCATGTATTGTCTTAAAATAAGGTAATAACATAATTTTCCCTAAATACTTATAGAAAACGTACACGACTCCAAAAGTTAATTGACCCATTATTTCATAAATAGGCTCTTATATTATTAAAAAACATCATTTGAAATGTTGGTATTATATTTAAACTTCTAGAATAATAATTTGATTTCATTTATCAAAAATTCACTATAGAGAGAAAATTAATGTTTAGAATCATAACAAGTTTTACTAAATGATAGACATAAAAATATTAAAGGAAATTATTTTTACAAAATACCTCACGAAATTCCCCCATAATAGAGTTAAATAACTATCATGATTCATAGAATCCATTTTCCATTAATATAAATCAACTTTTTCCATTTCCTTTAGTGGTTACTGGCATCGACAACAATTATTATCCCATGGATTTAAACATATAGAATTAAAATGTCTAAAATCCCCTCAAATGAAATAATTTTGTGTGGTAGGTGCATTTTGAAAATATTTCTCATTATTCAATTCATTTGAAAACTATTTTATTCAATTTTAATTTCATATACTCATTGTCATTCCATTACACTCTTAAAAAAATTATTTTTCCCATTAAGTTAATATCCTCAATGTTTTATCCCACCCATTGATCATAAAGAACAAATCAAAATTTCTCTTTTTGGTTCTTATATTATCTTTCAAATTATATTTTTCTATTCTTATAAAAAAAATGAGGCTGATACATAACCCTAACCTCCATTTACCCATTAATAGCTCATTAAACAAACTGTTCATAGCATTTTAATTCCCTTATAGTAACTCCCTCCTATTATTTGATTTTAAGACATTGAAAAATCAGTCAAGATTTCATTCAGGATGAATGGTAATACCTAAAGAGTGCCTCATAGGTCTTGTAAAATCTTCATCTAAGGCACTTATAGATTCATAATCATAGTTTTTATGCTCTAGGAATAGATTATTCATCATTGTTTTATGAATAAGAGGTAATTAAGTACTAAATAATAACCCCTTTTACAATTCTTATTCCTTATATTCTATTTCTTCTTGTTACCTTGAGTTCTTAATATGGTACCACCACTGATATGATTCATCTTCCAAGCGATAAACAACCAAAATTAATTTTTAATGCTTTGAATACTGAAGAATGGAAAATATATTTTTACATTACTAATCCATTTTTTAGAATCTAGTGGATACGTAGAACCACAAAAAATATTTGGATATTTCATCAAGAAAGAATCAATAGAATGTTTTCCCTCCTTTTATTTTTTGTAAGTTCAACATGATTGGAAGCATGGGAAAGGTGTGTGGTCATAGAAAATATTTTCTCCATTCCTTATCCATTTAAATTTGGTGTCTTAGGAGGACAATAAATGCATTATCCATTTCATTAATAATTAACACATTTCTTTTGGGTTATTTCCATTCACTAAAACAAATATTTATATCCTAAGAAAAACATATCATAATGGAAAAACCATATTCATCAAATAGTGACTATTGTTTTTCATTATCTTGGCCCATTATTTTAAATGTATGACAAATTCGTCTTATCATACATTTTTTATAATCATCATGTATTTAAATTCTTTATTTTGGTAGAAAGTGTTTGTGAATTCCGAAAGAATATGTAAGAACCCGGTTCTTATTTTTGAGATATGGGTTTCTTCTTTTCACTTTTCTTTAAGTGTTTTTGAGAAAATAAGGAAAATGGGAAAAGTCACATATTTTTGGACTACACACCATGTACTTTTCCACACACCGTGTTCTTTGGCCATGTGTGATGAGTACACAGGGTGTGTAGCCATGTGGACGACGAAGGTGTAAAAACCGACTACACTCCATGTAATGGGTATTTACATACCGTTTAGTTAGTCGGTAGGTGAATAGTAAGGTGTTGGATGCAGCCACCAGCTGAGAAACAGTATATGTCGTGTGATCAGGTTTCACACGCTGTGTATTCATGTCGATGGATGAATATTGCCACGCTGGTGAGAAGCTGCCGATGGAATAGTTTAAAATGAAAAGTACATGCGGTGTACTTGAGATGTACACACCGTGTTGTTTGTTTTTTGCATAAAATTTACTGTAGCATCCCTTGTTCATATAAAAGGCTTAGAACCAAAGGAAGGAGTCAGGAGAGATAGTTGGACATTCGAGAAGCTCCAGATCAAGTATCAGGAATCTATTTTCTGCCCCATTGATCTACCTGGAACCGCCCGAGTGAGTTCTTCCTCCTCCTCACATAGTTCTTACCAATTATTTCTTGACGGAATGTTATTTGAGTTTGAATGGGGTTTTATTTGACCTCAGATCTATGTTATTCTTGGATGATTCGAGGATCGTCATTCGTGTATATCATTCAGGGGCGTTTAAGGTAAGTGGATTGGTGTTTAAATTCCAATTGTTGTTCATTTTTGTGTACCGTTGAGCTATGAGGCCATGTTGGGGTGTCTTCTGGCTGAGGCCTTGGCGGTTTTGAACACCTATAATTGTATAGTTAATAAAATGTGATATTAAACTATTGTTTGGGATCACTTCTTGGATCCAAGACCACCGTGGGGGGTGTGTTACATTGTTTATCCATTTGGCCAGGATACCCGAGGGTATGCCGTGTTTAATTTGCACATTAATTTTTCCTTGATAGAAATTTCATGGGAATTGCTTGTAATATGTTGGTCCTGGCCCGGTTACTTTTTTAGCTCGAGGACAGTGTTTTACTTAGCCTGAGGGTAGGTCATCTTTTAGCTTGAGGGCAAGTTCATCCGTGCCTGTGGGTGATAGACTCTATGCCTGAGGACAACAATTTGTACACCTGAGGGAAATATATGGTATGACTGTGGGCAATTACATGAGGGTTATGATTCTGATTACATGAGGGTAATGGTTTGCGTGTTTGAGGACACTGACTATTTACATAGAAATTCACTGTGGTGGTTTCTTTATAATGAACTGTTAAATGAATATTAAAATGGAAATATAACATGTAAAGCTAGTTATTTTTGAGTACAAATTATTTTATTTCATTTAATTTTACACCTTGTTGTTGCATGTGTACACATAGTTGAGCACGTGCCTTTAGTGGGTGCCTACTGGGAATTATTTCTTACTCCCTTTTTGGGTCATCTCTCGGCCCAAACAAATTACATTTCTACAGGTGTGGATAAGGGAAAGGGTCCATATACAAGTACTTGATTGCTGCTGAAGAGTAGCGGAGCATGAGACTGGGCTTAGTCTCGCAATACTACCAGTTGTTTGGTTTTGTTTTGTTGTAATATGTATTGTACTATATTGTATTGTTGTGTAACATGTTATAGCTGTTTTCTTATAACTTGAGGCATGTTTCATCGTTATATATAACTGTTGGTTATCTTTTACTGCAGTTTTTTATTTGTGTATGGTTTATTGCTTCCGCTGTTGTTGTATGTTATATCTGGTATTCCGTTGTGCTACACTTGGACAAATGAGGGCATAGTTTCCCCACTATCAGACCTGGGCCCTTGCTGCTAGTTGGAAGCCTCTACCGTTTGGGGAAAGGCGCTTGAGGTCATGTGACCAACCGGGTTTAAGGCATCCATTATGTGGCACCCGGATCCGGCACGTTACAAAGTGGTATCAGAGGGGTTCGTTTCTTTGACAAACTATTTGGAGCCTTAGTCCGGGATAAGACCAAAATGGTAGTTCGTAATAAGCTATTCCCAGGCATAGCTAACCCATGTATAGGGAAAAGTCAGTCTACCTCGTATTTTTTTTTCAATTCTTCTGATTTTGTAAATTTTACGGTTGAATTGATTTTCACTTTTGGGTGACTCACTTGGTATTGTGTTTTTAATATGTTATCCATGGGTTTTATTCAGTTGAAACTAAATGAGATGAGGGTATTCCATCTCATGCATCATTTAGGAATATGCTAGAAATATCATGCCATGCATAGTTTCGTGCCATGTTGGCACATTAGAAATTGCATGCTATTGTGATAGTCATTTTGCTAGAAAAAACATGTCATTGTGATAACTGATTTGATAAATACCTGCTATGTGATACGGTATGTTTGTGTGAGGCATTGATAGAATGGACATCAAACTTTGGTTTTTGGGGAGTATGGGCCCTCATTGACTGGAATTTGGTGGATCAATGACTGTTTATCTTGTTATAA
Source organism: Viscum album (assembly GCA_963277665.1). Lineage (NCBI taxonomy): Eukaryota > Viridiplantae > Streptophyta > Magnoliopsida > Santalales > Viscaceae > Viscum > Viscum album. The sequence continues at coordinate 1,703,408,099 of OY728127.1, forward strand.
CATATATAAGATGCCAACCATTTATTCGTGGGGAGTATAGGCCCTCACATATTGGAATTTTACCCTTAGGTTTTGTTTTCAGAAGTTTCTGGGTTTCGGAGTTGTATTTGAGCTTTACTGACTGGAAAACCCAGGGTACACACTGTGTAATTCCTCAGACACATGTCGTGTGTTCTTCTGTTCGGGAAGAAAATTAAATTTTTTAAGTACACGCCGTGTACCCTCACTACAAGCCGTGTAGTCTCTTCCCATGTCATGGACCATGTGGGCAGGGATATGGGGATGGGAAAAGATTTGGGGGAACCTGTCGTGTACCTAATGTACACCTTATGTATTGATGACCTAGAGACTTCATGTGTAACTAACAACATGGACAAAGGAGACCTTAATACATACATGCTGTGTCGATTATGGAACACACCGTGTAGTCTAACATGGGATCCGGCCATGTAACAAACAACACGGGTCAGTGTAATCCTTTCGTGTACACTCTGTGTGTATATGAAACAAGTCGTGTAGTGTGAGCCGTGTATACGGCTCTGAAAAAAATAACACGGGTCGGCGGAGCACGTCTAGTCCACGTCGTGTGCCTAAGGGACACGTCGTGTAGTCTTGTCCAAGGAAAGTCCTTGTGGACTTAGCCGTGTGGCTGGGAAACGCGGTGGTGTAAACACCATGTGCGGTTGTAACACGCCATGTAGTATCAAGCCGAGTAGTTGGCCTTATCATGAACGACATGGGCAATTGGAAAATTACATCATACACGTCGTGTAGATTATATACACACCTTGTAGTTTTTTTCAATGGGAGTCGTGTGGCTTAGCCGTGTAGAAGGACCCAGGTAGGGGAAGAGAAGTCAGGTACACACCGTGTAGTCAGTATACACGCAGTGTAATCTTGTTGTGCAATCTTGATTTCCTTCTTCCTCCTTTTCCCCTTTTGCTCCCTTCATTTCAGACTGTGATAATATTGATCTATGTTGTGCATTCGACCTTGAAGAGTCATGACACCAAGACGACCATGCATTATTCACCAGGAGAGCGGCAACGATTACACTCCAGAGTTGGTGGGCCATGGGAAACCTATGGATCCTCCAGCAAAGCCAAATGCGGCGCAAACCATTATACTGGAAACAGGTGCGTATGCGCAGTTCCGTGAAGGCTTTATGCTGTTCATGCAGACCTTTTAGGGAGAACCGTCGGCTGCCACATCTGTGGCTGAGCAGACTCATATATTCCAGCAGTAGCATTCGCATACGTTTTCATGGTATGGAGGACCACAGGCTTTAGAGTCTTGGCTTGGGTCTATGAAGACTATCTTCGAGCATCTTGAGACACCTCCAGGGCGGAGGGTCAAGCTCGCGACTTATATGCTGTGTGATTCCGCCAAGAGGTAGTGGGATGTAACCACTCAGTCAGAGCATCAAAGAGACATGACGTGGGAAGATTGTTAGATAGCCTTTTATGACTTTTTCGTCCCAGAGATGCTATGGGCATATAGAGCTCGAGAGTTCATGAATCTACAGCAGGGCTCTATATAGGTGATGGATTATTCATCTTGTTTCCCCATGATTCTGTGTTTTGCACCCGTCTTTGTGTGTGATGAGACGTTGAGTGCCAAACGCTTTGAGGATGGTCTTCGATATGACATCTGAGCACTGGTGAATGTTTCCTGGTTTCCTTCAGTACATGATATTGTGAACCATTCACTGATTACAGAGAGGAACCTGTGGGAAGCTAGTGGTGCAGTCCAGGGCGGTTCGACACCAGTTTCTGGTACTATATCTGCTGGTAAGAGGAAGCGACGTATAGATTTCTCTCACGGTGACAGTACCGACCAGGAAGTTTTTTTAGGTTTCCAAGTCAGCTGCTACCAATGTGGTATAGAGGGGCACAAGAGACCGTAGTGTCCACTTAATCTCGTGGAGTTCTGATCTTGCGGCAAGATGGGTCATCTGCAGCACTTTTGCAGTGTGTTTCTACCAGTTGATATTGATAGGGGTTCTGTATAGACTCCGTGTATGGGAGAAGGACCACCAGCTTCATTCTAGTTGGGAAACTAGAATACGTCAAGACATGCAGTCCGGGACGGTGGTCATGGTCGTGGTGGCCAGACACCAGGATCTCAGAGGCAGCAGGGCAGGACAGCTCTGGGTAGCCAGGCTGTGTCGCAGGGCCGCGATAGTTGGTAGGCATGTGCAGTGCAACAGACCCAACAAGAGAAGGATCCGAGACTTTCTACTGTCAGAGGTACTATTCTAGTAGCTTCTGTATTATCTTCAATACTTTTTGATATGGGTGATACACATAGCTTTATATTTATACCCATTGTGGAGAGCCTTTGGCTCTGTGTTTCTTCTTCTTCTACTGTTATGATGCTAGAAACTCTGTCAGGGACTATAACGGCTATTGAGAATCAGTGTAAGGAGTGCCCACATGAGGTTGGTGGGTGTCACATTCTTTGGGACCTCTATGTCTTAGATATGAAGAGCTATTATGTCATTCACGGAATGAACTGGTTGGTTCCATTTCATGCCCCTGTAGATTTCTATCATCGTAGGGTGAGTTTCACGTCACTAGAAGGTGGAGATTTTCTTTACAAAGGTGAATGGGATGTTCATACGAGTTGTGCTGGACCAGAGCATTATGGGCGAGGTGGATTCATAGCCCATATTTCATGTTTATATCTAGATGATCAGGGGACTTGTTAGTAGTATTTCCCTCCTGTGGTTGATCATTTTAGGGACGTTTTCCCTGATGACTTTTCGGGTCTACCTCTAAAGAGAGAGGTGGATTTCTCTATTGAGCTTGTTCCAGGAGCAGCACCAGTGTCCATTACTCCTTATAGGATGGCCATGCCTGAGTTGTAGGAGCTCAAGAGGCAGTTAGAGGAGTTACAATAAAAGTGTTTCATTCGACCCAGTACTTATCCTTGGGGTTCTCCTGTCCTTTTTTGCGATGAAGGAGGATGGTACCCTCAGACTCTATATTGATTATCGGAAGATGAACTAGTTGACGGTTAAGAATTGATATCCCTTGCTGACGATTGATGATCTTTTTGATCAACTTCGTGGAGCATGAGTGTTCTCGAATATTGACTTGAGATTGGGATATCATCAGTTACACATTACACCATTGGATATACCGCTTACAACTTTTCGGTGCAGATATGGTCTATAAGAGTACTTGGTGATGTCGTTTGGACACAAGATTGCGCCAGTAGTTTTCATGGCTCCGATGAATCAATTGTTCCATCCATATCTGGATTTTTTTGTGGTAGTATTCATGGATGATATCTTGGCGTACACTCTCACTCGACATGACCATGACACCCATCATGAGATCGTGCTGAGTACACTCGGAGAGCATTAGCTATATGCTATGCTCTCAAAGTGCCACTTTTGGATGGACCAGATTCACTTCCAAGGTCATATCATCTTAGAGGAAGGACTTGTCGTGGACCCAGAGAAGGTGAGAGAAGTAGTTTCCTGGGGGAATCCTAAGAACGTGTTTTAGATTCGGAGTTTCATGGGGCTGGCTAGTTACTACTCATGCTTCATCAAGGACTTCTCCCGCTTAGCAGCGCTGTTGACAGGTTTGACTATGAAGGGTGTGAAGTTCCATTGGTCGGAATATTGTGAGATAGCCTTTCAGGATCTGAAATGAAGGTTGGCATCAACACCTATCCTGATACTTCAAGTGCAAGAGAATAGCTATATATTTCACTGTAATGCATCAGGTATTGGGCTGGGAGTAGTGTTGATGTTGGGTGATCAAGTTGTTGCATACGGTTCGTGGCGATTGAGGCCAAATGAGAGGAATTACCTGATGCATGATATCGAGATGGATGTAGTTTTTCATCTGTTGCGCTGTCGGAGACATGATCTCTTGGGAGAGAATTTTGTGGTTTTTACAGACCACAAGAGTCTCAAGTATTTCTTTACTCATCGTGACTTGAATCTTAGGGAGAGAAGGTGGGTCGAATACCATCAATCCTTTGATTTTGAGCATTCCTATACACCTGGTAAAGGTAATGCAGTAGATGATGCACTGAGTATAAGGACTCAGATAGAGGCAGTGCAGGAGGCCAGTGGTGAGTGGCAGCTGATGAATTTGTTCTATGAGATGCATTTGGAGGTTCACGACAGTGAGAGGCAAACCTATCTTTCATCTTTAGCTGTGAAATATACCCTCCTGGATAGAGTGAGGATGAGATAACTATCTGATTTAGAAGACCTAGTTCTATGAGAGTCAGTGGTAAGTGGGGACCCTCCTCCTAGGTGGACGATAGACTATGATGATGTACTTTGTTTCCATGGACGAGTATGGGTTCCAGGGGATATACGCGGCGAGTTGATGTTGGATTTTCATGGTTCAGCTTGGGAAATTCATCCAGGAGATACCAAGATGTACCGTGACTTGAGATGTCAGTACTGGTGGCCGGGTATGAAGAGATAAGTAGTTGGTTTTGTTACGAGATGTTCCACGTGTCAGCAGGTGAAGGCAGAGCATCAGAGGCAAGCCGGACTGTTACTTCAGTTACCCATTGCAGAGTGGAAATTGGATGATCTCATGATGGACTTCGTGACTTGGTTTTCAAGTTCATCTCGAGGCAATGATATCGTGTGGGTCGTTTTGTATAGACATACGAAGGTAGATCAATTTTTACTGACTAAGGATACCTTCAGTGTTGATGATCTCGGGAAGCTGTATATCAGAGAGGTCATATGTCTTCATGGGTTTACTCGTTCTATCATTTCTGATAGGGACGCCCTCTTTACATCTCGTTTCTAGCAGTGTTTTCAGAGGGCACTGGTTACACAACTGCTTCTATGCACAGCATACCACCCTCAGACCGATGGTCAGACAGAGTATACGATACAGGTGCTAAAGGACATGTTGCGCGCATGCGTCCTTGAATTTTGGGGATCTGAGATAAGCATATACCCTTAGTCGAGTTTGCCTATAATAATAGTTTTCAGGAAACTATTGAGATGGCACCTTATGAAAGTTTATACGGTAGGCCATGCTGATCACCCTTGTGCTGGTTAGAATCAGGTGAGGAAGCTTTACTGGGACCACGTCTCATGCTGGAGACTTTTGAGCTGGTCCAGTTGTTTTGGAAGCGGATGGCTACTGCACTGTCTCGTCAAAAATCTTATGTTGATCGTCGTAGATGACCCTTAGAGTTCGTGTTCGGGGATCAAGTTTTCTTGCGTGTTTCACCGTGGTTGGGAGACAGGATGATCAGGAGATAGGGTAAACTTTCCATAAGGTATGTGGGGATATATGATATTCTGGAAAGAGTCGGATCAGTTTCCTATTATTTTTAGTTACCGCAGAGGTACTTGTCCATGAATGACATCTTCCATGTATCTTAGTTGTGCTGTTACCATTCAGACCAGTCTCATGTCTTTCATCCTGGAGAGGTTGAGCTTTAGATAGCTGCGTCCTTTGAGGAGCATCTGATTCGTATCGTGGATTGGAGCACGAAGGTTCTCTGAGGCCGGGCAGTTCCTCTTGTACGAATGCTATGGAAGCATGGCCGAGTGCAGGACGAAACCTTGGAGCGGGAGACCGATGTACAAGATAAGTGGCCAGAGTTGTTCTGGGATTTATCTTCACCACCCTTGGAAGAGAAATTTGGGGACAAATTTCTTTAAGGGGGGAAGTTTGTAAGAACACGGTTCTTATTTTTGAGGTACGCGTTTCTTATTTTCTCTTTGCATTAAGTGTTTTTGAGAAAATAAGGAAAATGGGAAAAATCCTAAATTTTAGGACTACACACCGTGTACTTTTCCACACACCCTGTACTTTGGCCATGTGGGATGAGTACACAGGGTGTGTATCCATGTGGACGACGAAGGTTTAAAAACTAAAAACACGCCATGTAGTGGGTATTTACACACCGTGTAGTCTGTCGGCATGTGAATAATAAGGTGGTGGAAGCAACCACCAGCTGAGCAAAAGTACACCCCATGTACTCAGGTTTCACACACCGTGTACTCATGTCGATGGATGAACAGTTCCATACTGGTGAGAAGCCTCCAAAGGAACAATTAAAAATGAAAAGTACACACCGTGTAATTGAGATGTGCACGTCGTGTAGTTTGTTTTTTGGCTTAAAATAGGTAGTAGCCTCCCCTATTCATAGGGAATGATTAGAACCGGAGGAAGGAGTTGGTAGAGAGGGCCACACCTTCTAGGAGCTCTAGATTGAGTACCGGGAATCCATTTTCTACACCGTCGATCTCCCTAGAACCACACAGGTTAGTTATTCCTCCTTATTGCATAGTTCTTACCAACTCTTTCATGAGGGAAAGTTATTTAAGTTTGAATGGGGTTTTCTTTCACCTCAGATCTATGTTGTTCTTGGAACATTCGAGGATCGTCGTTCGCATATACCATTTAGGGGCGTTTAAGGTAGGTGTCTTGGTGTTTAAATTTTAACTGTTGTGCATTTTTGTGTACCGTTGAGCTACAAGCCCATGTTTGGGTGTCGTGTGGCCGAGGCCTTGGATGTTTTGAAAACCTATAATTGTATAGGTAAATAAATGTGATAATAAATAGTTTTTTGGGATCACTACTTGGATCCAAGACCACCCCTAGGGGTGGGTTCCTATGTTTAGACATTTGGCCAGGATACATAAGGGTATTCCATGTTTAATTTGAGCATTCCATTTTCCTTGAGAGGAATTTCATGTGAATTTCTTGTGATATACTGGGCATGACCCGGTTACTTGTTTAGCCCGAGGGCATTGTTTTACTTTGCCAGAGGGAAGTGCATCTTTTATCCTGAAGGAAACTTCTTTTGTGCCTGTGGGTGATAGACTTTGTTCTTGAGGGCAACACATTGTTCGCCTGAGGGAAATATCTGTTAAGACTCTAGGAAATTACCTTTGGGACACATTTTCTATTACTTGAGGGTAAGGGTTTTTCTGTCTGAGGATACTAACTATTTACATAGAAATTCAATGTGGTGGTTTCCCTATAATAAATGATTGATTGAATATTAAAATTTCAATATAACTGGTAAATATAGTTATTTTTTAGTACATCTTAGTTTATTGAATTTAATTTTGCACACTGTTTTTGCATGTGTACAGACAGTTGAGCATGGGACTTTGGTGGGTTCCTATTAGGAATTATTTCTCACACTATATTTGGGTCATGTATTCATCCCAAACAGATTACATTTCTGAAGTTGTGGATAAGGGCAAGGGTCCCTATACAAGTACTTGATTGCTGCTAAGGGGTAGTGGAGCATGGGATTGGGATTAGGCTCATGATGATACCAGTTATTTGGTTTTGTTTTGATGTACTTTGTATTGTACTGTACTGTATTATTGTGTAACATGTTCTGGCTATTTTCTTAGAACTTGAGGCATGTTTCATCGTTATATATAACTATTGGTAATCTTTTAATGCAGTTGTTTATGTGTGTGTGGTTTATTTCTTCCGCTGTTGTTTTACGTTTTATCTGGTATTCCGACGCGCTACACTTTGACAAATGAGGGCATAGTTTCCCCACTATATGACATGGGCCCTAGCTGCTAGTCGGCAACCTTTGGCATTTTGGAAAATGTGCCTAATTTCATGGGTCCAATCGGGTTCGGGGAACCCGTTGAGTGGAACCTGGATCCGGGACGTTACAAAATATCTCTCAAGTGTATCAAACCTGGTGTCCAGAAAGGCCCATTTTGTGCACCAGTCACTAATTGAATCGATCTCAATATATTTTTTTTGGGGGTTCTACACCAATATACATATATTCTTACTTAAAATAAATTTTTAGAATCTAGAAAGGTATATATTCAGTGGAAACAACTTGATATATCCTTTACCAAAATTCCAGGATATTTTTATATACATAACTCATTTGTAGGATTATCATTAGCTAAATCCCTATACATATACATATAAGAATTCCTAGGGGTATAATTAATGTTTTACTATCCTATTTTACCATGTTTGACTAAACATTTCCTTTGAATCCAAATATAGTGACCCAAGCATAACATGTATAGAAAATATAACATTTTAGATGAATATTCATCACATTAAAAATACATACCCTAGGAATATAATAGTTTAGTTCCATTGGAATCATGGAACATTATAATCTAACTTGTTAAAATATCATGAATGTCAAACACATTGACCATCCCTTATTGTACTTCTACTATAAATCATTCTTCATAACATGGGAAAATGATAAAAAATTAAGGGTGATATCAGATGCTCAGAGGGGTTAAATAATGTGAACCCGTATAAATAACATGATCATAAGGGTACGAGAAAATTATAATGGAATTTGGAAAATGTAAATGACATATCAAAGCTAATATAAATGATTCGTGGAATAATGATTGGAAATTTATAAGACCACAATTATATGGGAATCGACAACATAACTCATTAATGATGAATATAGGAATAAGACATGTAATTATCGAATACATATAAGGATGGAAGATATTTATTCAAGGATACCTGCCAATAAATTCATAACATGTTAGGGTTGGACTAATCTCCAATTTATATATTACTGGATCGGGCTAGCTATGCATGCACCCATATGTTTTCAGGATTGGGCTACAAACCACATACCTCTTGTTTACAGATTTGGGACACAACCCTATTACCCTATTGTATAAGGGTCTGGGGTACAACATGTGTACCCACTTATTTATAGGATGGGGATATATCCTATGTACTATATTGTTTACAGTCCTTAGAAACATCTTATGTACCCTCTTGATTATGAGCATGGGATATAAACTTTATACCCTCAAATATCATAAACATTTTCACATCACTCAATTATCTTGAGGGAGATATAGGCCGTTCCATTTATATAATAAAATCACATATGCATTTACCCCATGGTAATAAAATATTTTTCATATCATGCCCCATTAAACGTTATGGTTCCCATAAAAAATTATAATAACACAAGAAATTAAATGGGAATATTTATCATTTCTATATATCATAACTTATGTAAAAGAGATAGGTTTAATAATCATTTAATCATAGAATACCTCATGAAAATAAGCTATTTTAATAATAATTTATCATTTTATAACAACTGGAAGTGAAATGGGTTTTATAAGAAACATATCCTCAAATCATAAACATTTAATATATTAAAAAAAGTAATATTCTTGGTTCATAAACATAGTAAGGAATATTTAATATCAATATATATTATCTTATTTGGAAAATAATTGTGAAATTTCATTTTAAACATTTAATAAAGAATATGTCATTTCCACATGGGAAAATTATTTCTGAAACAAAAAATATTTTTGAAAAAATGTTTCATAAAAAATAACCATGATAACTTATAAATGAATATTTGAACCAAATTAAACACTTTAAAACATAAAAAATATATTTTAAATATATTCCCATGAAAATGATCATATGTAATCATATGATGAAATTTATGAAAACATTTTTAGAGAACATTTTTTTATAACAAAAAAAATTCTTATTGAAGAGAAAAATATTATTTGGTTTTATTAAAATAATTCTGAATTATTATAAGTTAAAAAAGTGGAAAAATAGTATCATTACATAAATATAAAATTAATAACCACTAAAAAATAGTATTAATGAAAACTTCTAAGATATGGTTCATAATATTTCATAAATGTAAGAATAATCATAAACAAACCTAATACAAAATTAGATTTAAGCACTAAAATATTAACATTTTGGTAACATTAAATCATAATCTTCATTAATTAATTACATTACATGAAGTATATAATTTGATTAAAATAATTAAATTCATTATATAACATTTATATGGTTGGTATATACACCTCATAGATGAATATAGGTGCATAACTTTGTGTGCGTCTCAAAGAAAGAAATTTTGAGGCACAATTATGTTACCAATTTGGTATCTTTTGAACCAAAAACCCCATTAAAGGGTGATTATAATATAGATATGTATATACTATAAATTTATGGATAATAATAATAGAACAAATTAATGTGTATTGTATACACCATATAAATTAATGGAGTGGTCAATAAGGAAAAATCTCATAGAAATAAATCTTATATGGGAAAACACTTACCTTAACTCATGATATTCTTTGTAAATGTTCAAACAACTTGTATAATAACACATCCACAAAAAAATAACTATTTCCCAAAAAATGGAAAGAATGAAGTTATGTGTTATATAATAATTCCATAAGTGGAAATAAATCATATGTATGATATATCTCATTTAAAAACATATTGTATATTATTATTTTTGATATTGATATGTGGTATTGGAAGAACAGATGACTTTGTTTAATGAGATAATAGTCTTCCACACACATGAATAAAGATTTGTAAATAAATTTTATGGATGTGAGTGAGTGTAGGTCACATACATAACATAACATCAAATGAGTATATTTATTATACTATGGTTATTACATAATAATATTTAACTAAATATTTCTGTGGTTAGAGAAAGAAATAAAAATAGTTCTTGTTGAAGTATATTACCTCTTCTTTGGGTAACACCTATTTGTTTTCATTAAAGGGATTAAATGGCTGGATTTTTTATGGAATAGAGGATTATAGGATAAATCAATGGATTTTGGGTTTAGATTTTGATTGGTATTGGTTGATACAAATGGATTCATAGATATAATGAAAAGGTAAAAGGTGGCATCCTTTTATAAGTAGGGAAAAGGACAAAATTGTTATTTTTAAAATGAATTGTGTGATCCCCACTTTTTTATTATCCCCAACATTATAAAAGAGAGATATTTATATGTGTAATGGTATAAATATATCTGCAGATTAATATTTAGAGAATTTTAGGTTTATTTTTACTGCTTATTTTTTAACATGAGTCGTTAATTAAGTCATTTTTACCTTAGTCTCTATAATTAAATGTAATTATTCTCACTAATATTATTGGTAAAAAACCTATATTGACAATAATTAATATTAATAATTATAATGATTCCAAATATGAAATCATTTTTTTCATAGTTATAATCGCATATGTTTCATATATTAATTTATAATTAATCTTCTACATGGGATAATAAGATATGTTTATAATGTGAAAAAACTAAAAAGTTTGAATTTTTTTATTACCATTTTTAATGTGAAATTGGTTCAGATTATCTAAATTTTATCAATTTATATACAATTATTCTATATATTCTTCAAAAAAATTAATATATAACTCATATATATTAATAATTTAGATGAAAATTAATTTAAAAAAACATTTTATTCTTTTTCAATATTCCATAAAAATGAAATATTTCTGAAAAATGTCCATAATCTAACCTATGATATTTTTGAAATTCCACATTAAAAAATGATGTTTATTTTTCTACAAAGAATTTATAAAATTTGGAAAAATTTTATTTAATAAAGGTTTGTTATTCATTGGTAGCAAATTGTCCTTTTTAAAAAATACATCATTTTATTCATAAAATTGGATTTCGTCTTATCTTATACCGAACAAATCTTTTAGTTAAGTGTCCAAAAGTTTGATTTATAATATAATATATATATTTTACTAAAAATCATATTAATTGGTTTTATAAATTTATTGATATAAAATAGGTTTTTATATGGGAAAGTAATTTTCTTAGAAAATTAATTTCATTATTTTCATATAGTTCTTACTTTCATTTCTAACTTATTTATAAACAAAGTATAGATTTTAAAAACATTTTTAAATCATATTTCGAATGTTTTATTAATATTATTCATATATTATATTATTATTTCATGATCGAGACAGCAAAAATATTTTAATAACAATATTGACAGTTTAATGTATTTCAGTAAAAGTAGGCCTTACATGTAACAAAATCTGTCAAATGGACTCAGAATGTTGTATAACAAATGAAAAAGTCAGTATTATATTTACCACAAGCTGATCTATATGTTTTTTGTACTAAAATATATACATTTTTTGTGTGAAACAAAATCCAAACCTAGTTCATTCATATTAGATAAGATATATCTAATGTTGCATGAAATCCAGAGTATTGAAATAAATAAATAAATTAACCAAATATATCAATAATTCTTAGGTCGTTACATAAAATCATCAATATTTTCACATAATTGACTATCATAAAATTAGTGATACTATATTATATGACTGAATCCATATATTTTGGAATTTAATAGTTTAATACCATCATTCCACTTAAATTATAAATTTAAGTATAAATGGTTCCTCAACATAATATTCACATAATTCCATATAAATGTTTTTCCCCTAGAATTACTTTCACTTTGACATTTATAATCACACAAAAATAATCATTCGATTATTTTGAGTGGTTATCCTAAGTTCTCCAATACACATTCATTGCTTGATTGAAAGTGAAAATTCTTTTCTTCATGGTAAATATGACATGAACATCAATAAAATTTCACCTCTATTATTTTTATGTTGTAGGAAAGTAACCAATGTTTATGTTGTTAATAATATATTTTGATATCTAGTTAAGAACAACGAATAAATTATCATTTAATCAATTCCTATATAACATGACATTATAAATTTTTAGTAAATCACACACCAAACACCATAAAATTATTACATGATATTACAGAATCATATTATACCTAATTACAACTTTATATGTCTCATGACAAATGTCGATAAATAAATGTGATATTTAAAACTAGGTCCCACCAATCACATTCATATCAAATGAATTCAATTTATTTTTAATTTTTAATATACTTCATTCTAAAAAATACAATAATTCAATTATTATAAATATTTAATTAAGAATAAGAAGCACAAAAATTTCATAAAATTAAAAAATACAACGAATGAATAATGATAGTATCATAGGATAATATCCCCATCAACAATAGTGTTGTTTTCATAGTTGATAATTACCATAAATATAACTAAATAAATGCTACATGAAAATACACTTTTCTAATTGAAATCACATATTAAAATATAATATAATCTAAAATATTAATGTGGATATACTATTTGACCATACATTTGAAATATTTTAAGTTATGAATCCATCTATTAAGAATTCAGAATGTTTATAAATTATATTCATATTGTGTAATTTAATGACAATCTTCCTTTTATTTATTTAGAATAATTTCTAAAGTAAATCATTCAAAAATTGAGAATAAAATTTATTTTAATTTTCTAAAGAAATCATGACTATAAATGTCTGTAAGAAATTATAGGTGAATATTAAAAATATTCTTGAAATTATTTTTATAAAACATTTACATGGATAAAAAATGTTTTCAACTAAAACGGTTATAATGTTTCATTTATAATAAAAACAATTCTCTATGTTATTATGTATCCAAGAAACCAAAATGGTTTTTTTACCCGAATAATTAATGAATAAACATAAGAGAATAAAATGAAAGTGTTTTATGAGATAATTAAAATTTAACTGTTCTCATTGGATACTAAAAAATAATCAATCCTGCAAATAAATAAATCTATTAACAAAACCCATTAGAGCTTTGGAATCATTTGAATAATGATCCCCATGAATGAAATATAATAAAATTAATAAATAAATAAAATTAATATAATGAGAATATTTATTAAACATACCAAATGAAACGTGTATACACCACATGAAATAATCAAGTGCGGAATATGGAATGTGTCTTTTGGAAACAAAAGTGAGATGACAAAACCATTACATTATGTTCAAAATTCGTCGTTTTTTATTTTTACCTCCTATATAATAAATTCATATTTTTTATAAAAACATCGTATAACCATAAATGTTCTATAATGTCATATATATTATCTATTTATCACATTATACCACTATATTGATGAAAATTTATTATTATTATTATCATTATTATTATTATTATTATTCCATTTGATCACTCTTTAATTATACATGTTTTTTTGGATTTTGTAGTTTTAGTCCGGTTGTATTGATCATTTTTTCACTACAAATATAATTTCATTAATTATATTAATATAAAAAATATCTAATATATATATATGTATATATATATTCATCCCTAAACATTTGATATATACATATGAATTACACAGTTGATTGAGATGGTAAGTCATACATACACATGAACATTGTTTTCACTTTTTGACAAATGGAACGAAAGAAATATAAATAAAAGTTCAACTTTATATCATTATAGTTATATCATATTTATTTTATAAATTAATTAAATCTATCCTTATTTCCACACATTTAAATAATTAATGAATTGTGTATTTGAATTATTTATGGAGGTGGTAGTCCATAAGTATGCATTAACAATGTTATTGTTTACCAACGAATGGGAAGGTATAAAGGTATATATGATTTTCTATTTCAAAAACAATAATTTTATTATAAATATAATATATATTCACTAGAAATATAACTATAAACATCCAAATAAAATGGTTTTGAAAAAATAATTACACGAATATGTGGAGATGGAATGTCATACGTATACACAAGTGAATATTTTTTATTTTCATTGGATAGATAAGAGGTAAAAAGGATGTAAAATAGTCATAATATCATCCATGTTTATTTATGATACTATTTTTATTAGTTTTCAATTGGAATAACATATTTAGAATATGTAGAAGAAGAAATTAACTTGGTAGAGTCATTAAGGATGACGACCTCTTCATTGGTAGACCTCTTTTAGATCCCATAGTAGGGACCTATAAAATGTTATTTTAAGAATAAATCCACATATATTTCACTCATAGATAAGTTTATAATATATATTTTGGGGTTTTTGAGATATTACTTCCATGATGGTGTATAGAATGAATGAATGGGTGTCCTTTTATAATTGAGTGCAAGGGATCTACTCTAATTACAAATAATATTAAATTAATATATATTTATATTCATTGATAAATTTCTCCAAACTGATATAATAATAATATATTATGATTATGAGTATAGAATAAAATTAGGACAATTTTTGGTAATTTTATTACCCTTATCTTTTGTTTTTAACACCATATTAACCATTTTGACAAAAATCATGATAATAATGTTTTTAAAGAATTGGGGATCAAGAATGTCAAATGATATAAAAAATGATATACAAAGGATTAATTGATGATATGTAAAACAAAATAACATTTCACTGGGTGTATAAATTTTTTTATTAATTATAAATCAATTAATAAATCAATTTTTATTATAAAATATCATTGATGTAATTTTTGGAGTTAAAAAGTATTATAATATGATAATCTTATATAATATTTCAATTTATTAAATAAATAAATTTATTTAATTATATGTATTATATGGTCTTAATATATTCATATAATAAAATTTTTATTATTTTTTATAACATTTTAATCCTTTTCTTTTGGTTTAACCTCTAGATTATTCGATTTTTACCTCAGCTATTATATTGAATTCTTCAATAAAAAAGTGAAATATTTTTACATATATGTTATAAATTGGATCATAAATGAAAGGAGAATTTAATTTTATACCATTTGTAAAAAAAATCATCTGAAATATTTTAATATTTTTTATCAAGTACAATAATATTTTATTTAAAGTAAAATATTATTATTGTAATTTTTGAAACTATTAATTCAATTAGACATTAATATCATCAGGTTAGTTATGGACTTCAAATATAAAACCTGAACATATCCCTAAAATTGAATATTTATCTATAATATTCTATAATATAATAATTCATCCAAATTATAATACATTTTATATTTTTTATATAATTTATTTACTTTTTCTAGTAATAGAATAAAAAAGTGTCTCCATTATGTAATAATTTAATTTAATAAGTCAATTATGAAAAATTATAAATATATTACGTCACACCCCGACCACAAATGCCTGTTGTTTTTATTTGATTTTTATTTTTTTATTTTATTTTTATCTCTCGGTCCCGCGAGTTTGGACAGAGTTGGGTTTGGGTCCGGATTTAAATTTTTGAAGCTCTGGTGGTTTTCGGTGGGTCTCAGACCAATGCCCAGTCACCAGACTGCTAGTAGTCATCGCGCATTCGGTCCGGATAGGTGCACGGTCTCCGCACCGCTAGCGCCGATCGTGCGCTTGGTCCTGGAGACGGCGTAGTTGGCCGATTATTATAATAATAATTATTGTTATTATTAATATTGTTGCTATTATTATTATTGGATTAGTATTATTATTATTATTATTATTATTATTATTATTATTATTTTATTTTATTTATTTACTTGTTTATTCTTCTTCATTATCTTTTACTTTTTTTCTCTTCCTCTTCTTTGTTGTTCTTCCACGCGGGTGGCCCCTCCCCACTTTATTTTTTTTCTTTCTTTCTCTCTTCTCCCGTGCGACCTGGACACCCTGTTCCCCAGCCCGCGCCTGCATCCCCCCTCCTCTGGTTATCCCTTCTACCTCCTGCCTTGCACAACACCACCCCTAGGCCCCAGCTCCTCCCTCAGCCTCCCTGCATGCGCGCCCCTCATACCGCAGCAGCCTCCCACGCACCAGTAGCCAGCCCTTGCGACATGGGAGTAACCCGAACCCCAACGTCACGCCGCTCCTACTGCCCGTCGTCCGTGTACAACACCCCCACCCAGTTCCCCTCCTACAGCAGCTTCCCCGGCCGACCCCTGCTATTGTTTTCCGTCCCTGTCCAGCGCGCCTACAGCCCGCCTCCTGCCCCCTCGCACGACAGCTGCGACACCCTCGGCTCGTCCTATCTGCAGCACCTCTGCTAAAACCTTTCCACCGCACCTCTGTAGCACCCAGCCACCCCTGTCCGCGGGCGTCTCCTGCTTCCACCGCACAGCAGTCGGGCATGTGACCCGACCCATTTTCTTACTCCTGGCGCTGCACCTCATCCTCCCTGCTCACCTAATGCCTGCAATCCCTCATGCAGATCGTGATCCAGCTCCTGGATTCTTGTATGCGGCACCCAACCACCTCGGATCCATGTCCGGCTCACTCTCAGTCTGCATCGCCAGCCGCACCTCGCCCCAGCCGCGTGCCAACAGCCTTCCATCCCACTGGTCCGGCCTCCGCACTTGCAGCCGGTCCACTCCGCCAGCTTCCCCGTTGTGCGCCCTCTGCAACCCCCTTCTTATGCGTCCTGCTCACCCACTACCCGTCCCCTTGCTGCGTTTGAGCGGCCTGCCAATGACCTTCCCTCCTTGGACCTCCCTGCTCCAGCCAATCGGTAGCCAGAAACCCTCCACTTCTGATCTCCGCAACCCTCCTATTATGTCCTTTCCAGCCGCTGTCCGCCTAGGGCTACCCCGCACCCTTCGACCGCCGTCTCTGACTGGTGGGACCTCTTCACATCCGTCGCACAACTTTGACCAGCTCTTACCCTCCTGTCATGTGCCTTTCGACCCGTCGCGTTCCCTCTGACTAGTCGCAAACCCTTCCCATCGATTGCCTCGCATTGCAGCTGTCTGTCGACCCTTACCGCACCCCCTGGTCAGACCGCGTCCAGCTGCGCGCCTTCTGTTGTTCCGGCGCGACGCCCTCTGGCGGTCCGTTTCTTGTCACAGCCCCCCCCCCCCCCGATGGGTATACCCTATTATTTTATTCCCATTTCATATTTATATTTGAAATACATATATATATATGACTTGGGTTGATTAGAGTGTTTATTAATTAATTTTTATTTGGGTTGGCTTGATGTTCTAGGACCCACGCGGGGCGTTTCTAAGTGAGCACCATCGCCGCACTTTGTTTCTGAGGTTGCGACGTCGTCACGCCTGTATCCGAGTGAGCGCCGCCATCTCGCCTGCTTCCGAGTGAGTGTTGTCTTGCATGATTCTAATTGAGCTCCGTCGTCGCACTTGTTTCCACATGAGCGTTGTCGTCGCGCATGTTCCCGAGTGAGCGCCGTCGTCGCGCCTTGGTCATGAGGTAGGTCTCCCACGGCACTCACCTTTAAATTTAGAATTTATTAATTGCTTGATGTTTTATTGATTTTAACAAATATAAAATAATATATGATAATTAATTGTTAAATGATTATTTGTTGTAAAAAGAGCCGTTTATTTTATACCGAACTCTTGAAATATTTTCCTGGCGAGCAGACAACCAGTAGTGAAAGAATGACAGTTTGTCCTTTAAACATAATTTACGGAATTTCAAATTTGGTTCTGTTTTTAAAGATAAACGATTTCTTCAGAACAAGTGTTTCAAGTTTTCTTGAGAAATAAGGTTTTTCTTTAAAATTGGTGAAGGCCAGTTTGGCACTTTAATAAAATAAATTATTTTGGAAAACCCACTCAGGGGTGACTTTTGGTGTGTGTTGATTGTGTGAGTTGTATGTGATGTTTGTGCATCGTGACTGTTTTATTTACATTGTGGACGCACCCCTATGTATTGCATGTGTTGACATGGGAACCTGTCATAGTGAGTGAATCTTCTGAGAACGATTGCTGCACTAGTTTAGAGTACGCACTGGCTAGTGGCCCCGTAGCAGGGGAATAATGAGTTATTTCTGCTATGGGGATTGGGCCCCTCGGTTAGTCCATGGAGGACTCTTTCGGGCATTAGGGCGTTATGACGCCATCGAGTTAGGGCATGCCTTCACGATGAGTCAGATGTATAGTAAGTTCTGGATTGTTCACGATCTCCTAGGTTCGACCCTTATTTCCTTTATTGTGTATTTGTCTGTGGTGGACAATCGAGAGGTCTAGTTTGGTTTCTGGCCTATGTGAGCCACTTTTCCCTTTGCCCTTGGTGTGTGTTGTGTTCTACGTGTTGTTTTCCTTTGATTAATCACTGGAGTCTAGATTTATAAATTGTTCGTAGAAAAATGTATTAAAAATGAAATCTATTTATTCTTTTCAAACATTAATCTTGTTTTTAACTTAAAAAGGGCAAGGGAATGATACTTGTTTTAGAAATGGAAGTGTGTGTATGTGAAAACCAATATTTTGTATATTTAGTTCAAACAAGTAATTGGTAAATTTCTTTATTTAAAGGTAGTGCATTTGTAATAGATATCGGGATAGCCTACTGAGTTTTAATACTCACGCCTATAGTTTTTTTTTCTGTTTTTACTGTTTGTGCAGGTTACAGCTTGGGTGCGTTCTCCTTGGGTGACATTTGGTCATGAGTTGGAGAGTGACCCACGAGGTCACACAGGGATAGTGGTTGTCTCTTTCAGTTATTTTAGATTTCTTTTGTTCTTGATAGTTACTTTACTTTGTTAATTTATTTTGCGATGCTCTGTTTATTTTCTGCTACTTTAATTATTTATTTTTATTGGGTGAAATCGTTCCCAGTTGCTCACCGTTGATGCCTTGGCACTTGTCACCAGCCCGGGAGGATCGGGAATGCCTCTCGGTATGAAGGGATATGCCGGGAGTTAAGGCGTTATGACTCCATCGAGTTAGTTCATGCCTTTAGGATGATTCAGATGTATAGTACGTTCTGGATTGTTCATGATCTCCTAGGTTCGACCCATGTTTCCTTTAGTGTGTATTTGTGTGTGGTGGACAATCAAGAGGTCTAGTTCGGTTTCTGGCCTATGTACACCACTTTTCCCTTTTCCCTTGGTGTGTGTTGTGTGCTACGTGTGTTTTTCCATTGATTAATCACTAAATTCTAGATTTAAAAATAGTTCGTAGAAAAATGTTTTAAAAATGAAATGTATTTATTCCTTTCAAACTGTAAACATTTTTTTAAATTAAAAAGGGCAAGGTAATGATACATGTTTTAGAAATGGAAGTGCATTTGTGTGAAAACCAATATTTTATATATTAAGTTCAAACTTGTAATTGGTAAATTTCTTTATTTAAATTTAGTGCATTGGGAATAGATATCGGGCTTGCCTACTGAGTTTTAATACTCACACCTATAGTTTTTTTTTTGTTTTTAGTGTTTGTTCCGGTTACAGATTGGGTGCGTTCGCCTTGGGTTACATTTGGTCGTGAGTTAGAGAGTGACCCGTGAGGTCACCAGGGGATAGTGGTTGTCTCTTTCGGTTAGTTTTGATTTCATTTGTTTTTGTTAGTTACATTACTTTGCTTATTTATTTTGCGCTGCTATGTTTATTTTTTTCAACTTTAATTATTTATTTTTATTGGGCGAAATCGTTCCCACTTTCACATTGTTGATGTCTTGGCGCTTGTCGCCAGCCCGGGAGGATCGGGAACGCCTCTCGGGTCATGTCGCAGACCGGCTCGGGTGACCGGTTCAGGGTTGACCCGGGTTGGTTCGTGACAAAATTGTATCAAAGGAGGTTGGAACCTTATCAGACCTCTCTTTTCAGAGTGCCCTATGTTATTTGGGATGTCTGGTAGAAGAAGATTAGAACTATCGGGGCTGAGGAGGTATGTTGCGGGTTGGTTCTTGATCACCACCGCCCGTGACGAGACCTGAGTTTTCATGGGTAGTCTGGGCTTTGAGTCTTTTGACTTTGATTGTTTTGGTTTGAGGGATGATAATGAAGGCGAACTGGTTCAGGTTGTGGCCTCACATGGGTTGCTGACCCATGTGGAGTCTAAATGTCCAGTTCAAGGTCCTTTTAGTGATATACCATACTTGGGATATGGCTCACCACCATGTCGCCGAGTTAGGCATACGCACTAGTTCCACGTTACGGTGGTTTGTTGTTGGTTGTGTATCATTTTGAACTCGGTGGATGTGTGTGTGTGTGTTGAAAATGAAATCGATTTCGAAATGAAAAAAAGCGGTTTCTTCGAAATTGTTTCTGAAATTAGTAAAGTGGGTTTTCGATGCGAATATGTATTGGTTTGGAAAAACATGGTATGTGTTTAGATTTGGTAAGGAGAAGAAGTGTTTGAACCTTGGAACTCCTTATGGAGGGTCAAACGAGCATGGGTATGTATGGAAAGTGCGTGGGGGCACTTGTTCACGGATGCTGTGAGTGGGATTGAATAAACGCACATGTGACGGTTCATAAGGTTCCATAGGTGAGTTTTTTTAAAATTGTAAAGAGATAATGGTTTTGGAAAAGTGATTTTCTCCCTTGTGTTGTATATGTTTGAATTATGGGCCTATTGACCTTGGCTTGTGTTGTTGACTTGATTGTGTTTTGGATTGATGCTGGTTTCGATGATGTTGTTTTCATGTTGTTTTGAGTTTGCCACCCAGAAAGCCTCCAAAGGTTGTCAATGAGTTATGCTCAGTTATCAGTTCTTTTTTTTTGTGTTGCTTGCTTTTCGTCGTAATCAAAGTCTTTTAGATGTAGTTGTATTGTTCTAATAGATTGTGTGTCTTCAGGTTGTTGGGAACTCCCATGATAGTTAAGGTTCGTACCGCCCTAGAATTGTTTGAGGGTTCAGTTCTGGGTTAGTAATGATGAAATGTCTCATCGTTGTTAGAGTTTTGGGTGTGATTAACGGTGGTCAACTTTCGTGAAGGTTCGCCACCAGGAACGAGGTGCGGTCCGGTGGCACCTGTCTCCAAGAAATCATCCCCGTCGGCACCAACTCCTAGTTCATCAGACTACTCACTTGTGCGCCACCAGCATGGCCTGTCCAAACATTCTTAGTCATCATGTTGCATCCCTTTTAAAATGTACAACCATTGTGGTTGTTCGAATCATTGAATGGAAGGATTTAGAGAACAGAAGATGGATATTCCTGATTGTGAGGCAAGAGATGCTTCAACTATCAGGGCCCCAGCCACAAGTCTCGGGGTGAAGCTCGCGTGCAGTCAAGAGTTGCCAAGGGTGTGTGGAACCTCGATCTAGATAATGACTTCATCTTTGGAATGGAAATATCCAAAATTTCCCCTGTTCTATCCTCATCGCTGTCGTGATATCATCCTTTGTCGCGGTTGCGTGATGAGCTCTTTTCCCCACAAACCAAGCAGTCTTCTCTACCCTCAGTGTGGTTTTTAAGTAGTTTGGTCTCTTTAAATGGTGTGGGCCCATGAATAAATAGAACTGTTCTAATTTTGAGTTGGTCTCAGGTGTGTCCGTTAGGGAGATGTTCTTTTTGTGAATTTTTTGGGAGGTGTTGAGTTTATTTCTCATCCTCAAGTTTCCGGATTGTTTCGTATCAAACTTTTCGTCAAGTCTCAGTTGTGTTGTTCGGTACATGTTGGGAAAAAGAATGAGTTTGGTTTGGGAGTTCCCCTGTTCCCCCCCGGGGGGATGGTTTGTTCGGGTTTCAAGGGTTTTTGTATTAGTAAATTCTTGTGGTGGAGAGAACTCTCTCATGCTCTCCCCTCAATCTCGAGCAGTGGTTTTTCTTGATTTGGTCGGGTGTGACGTTTGATGAGAATGGTTACCCCAAAACTTTTGGTTCTCTATGATTTTGTCTTAGAATAAACACAAGTTGTGTCAACTGTTGGCTTGGTGACTTTCTGGTAGCAGAAAGTATCTGTGGTGGGGAGAATTGTCACACCCCGACCATGAATGCCTGTTGTTTTTATTTTTATTTTATTTTATTTTATTTATTTTTTTCTCTCGGTCCCGTGAGTTTGGACAGAGTTGGGTTGGGTCCGGATTTAAATTTTTGAAGCTCTGGTGGTTTTCGGTGGGACTCAAACTAGTGTGTAGTCACCGCACTACTAGCAGTCATCGCACATTCGGTCTGGGTTGGTGCACAGTCTCTGCACCGCTAACGCTGATCGTGCACTCGGTCATGGAGACTTCGTAGTTGGCCGATTATTATAATAATAATTATTGTTATTATTATTATTATTATTATAATTATTTTATTTTATTTATTTACTTGTTTAATCTTATTCATTAACTTTTACTTTTTTTCCTCTTCCTCTTCTTTGATGTTCTTCCACACGGGTGTCCCTCCCCAATTTCTTTTTTTTTTCATTCTTTCTCTCTTCTCCCATGCGACCCAGACACCCTGTTCCCCAGACCACACCTGCATCCCCCCTCCTCTGGTTCTCCCCTCCGCCTTCTGCCTTGCGCAACACAACCCCTAGGCCCCAGCTCCTCCCTCAGCCTCCCTGCATGCGCGCCCCTCATACCGCAGCAGCCTCCCGCGCACCAGCAGCCAGCCCTTGCGACATGGAAGTAACCCTACCCCCAACGCCACGCCGCTCCTGCTGCCCGTCGTCCGCATACAGCACCCCCACACAGTTCCCATCTTGCAGTAGCTTCCCCGGCCGACCCCTACTATTGTTTTCCGTCCCTGTCCAGCGCACCTACAGCTCGCCTCCTGCTCCCTCACACGACATCTGTGACACCCTCGGCTCGTCTGATCTGCAGCACCTCCACCAACACCTCTCCACCACACCTCTGCAGCGCCCCAACCACCCATGTCCGCGGGCATCTCCTGCTTCCGCCGCACAACAGCCAGACATTCGACCCGACACCCTCTCCTACTCCTGGCGCTGCACATCATCCTCCCTACTCACCTCCTTCCTGCTATTCCTCATGCAGATCGTGATCCAGCTCTTGGATTCTTGTATGCGGCACCCAACCACCTCGGATCCCTGTCCGGATCACTCTCAATCCACATCACCAGCGGCACCTCGCCCCAGTCGCGTGTCAGCAGCCTGCCATCCCTCTTGTCCGGCCTCCGCGCTTGGAGCCGGTCCGCTCCGCCAGCCGCCCCGTTGTGCGCCCTCTACAACCCCCTTCTTATGCTTCCTTCTCACCCACTACTCGTCCCCTTACTGTGTTCGAGTGGCCCGCCAACGACCTTCCCTCCTTGTACCTCCCTGCTCCAGCCAATCGGCAGCCGACAACCCTCCACTCCCGATCACCGAAACCCTCCTATTATGTCCTCACCAGCCGCTGTCCGCCTTGGGCTACCCCGCACCCCTCGACCGCCGTCTCTGACTAGTGGGACCTCTTCTCAGCCGTCACACAACTTTGACCAGCTCGTACCCTCTTGTCATGTGACTTTCGACCCGTTGCGTACCATCTGACTAGTTGCAAACCCTTTCCATCGAACGCCTCGCATCGCTGCTGTCTGGCGTCCCTTGTCGCACCCCCTGGTCAGACCGCGTCCAGCTGTGCGCCTTCCATTGTTCCGGCGCGACGCCCTCCGGCGGCCTGTTTCATGTCGCAGCCCCCCCGATGGGTATACCCTATTATGTTATGCCCGTTTGATATTTATATTTGAAATACATATATATATATATATATTCCTTGGGTTGATTAGAGTTTTTATTAATTAATTTTTATTTGGGTTGGCTTGACGTTCTAGGACCCGCGCGGGACGTTTCTGAGTGAGCACCATCGCCTTGCATTGTTTCTGAGGTTTCGTCATCGGCGCGCCTGTCTCCGAGTGAGCGTCTTCTTCTCGCCTGCTTTCGAGTGAGCATTGTCTTGCCTAATTCCGAGTGAGCGCCATCGTCACACTTGTTTCCACGTAAGCGTCGTCATCGCGCTTGTTTCCGAGTGAGCGCCATCGGCGCGCCTTGGTCTTGAGGTAGGTCTCCCATGACACTCACCTTTAAATTTAGAATTTCTTAATTTCTTGATGTTTTATTGATTTTAATAAATAGAAAATAATATAAGATAATTAATTGTTAAATGATTATTTGTTGTAAAAAGATCCAATTATTTTATACCGAACTCTTGAAATATTTTCTTAGGGAGCAGACACCCAGTAGTGAAAGAATGATAGTTTGGCCTTTAAAAATAATTTACAGAATTTAAAATGTGGTTCTGGTTTTTATGATAAATGATTTTTTCAGAACAAGTGTTTCGAGTTTTCTTGAGAAATAAGGTTTTTCTTTAAAACTGGTGAAGGCCCGTTTGGCACTTTAATAAAATAAATTATTTTGGAAAACCCACTCAGGGGTAACTTTTGGTGTGCATTGATTGTGTGAGCTGTATGTGATGTTTGTGCATCGTGACTGTTTGATTTACATTGTGGACGCACCCCTGTGTATTTCATGCGTTGACATGTGAACCTGGTATAGTGAGTGAATCTTCTGAGAACGATTACTGCACTAGTTTAGATTACGCACTGGCTAGTGGCCCCATAGTAGGGGAATACTGCGTTATTGCTGCTATGGGGATTGGCCCCCTCAGTTAGGCCATGCAGGGAAATGCCGGGCGTTAGGGAATTATGATGCCATCGAGTTAGGGCATGCCTTCAGGATGAGTCAGATGTATAGTACGTTCTGGATTGTTCACGATCTCCTAGGTTCGACCCATGTTTCTTTTAGTGCGTATTTGTGTGTGGTGGACAATCGAGAGGTCTAGTTCGGCTGCTGGCCAATGTGCGCCACTTTTCCCTTTTCTCTTAGTGTGTGTTGTGTGATACGTGTGGTTTTCCTTTGATTAATCACTGAAGTCTATATTTCTAAATTTTTTGTAGAAAACTGTTTTAAAAATGAAATGTATTTATTCCTTTCAAGTATTAAACTTGTTTGTAAATTAAAAAGGGTATGAGACTGATACTTGTTTTAGAAATGGAAGTGTGTGTGTGTGAAAACCAATATTTTTTATATTTAGTTCAAACCTTTAATTGGTAAATTTATTTATTTAAAGATAGTTCATTGGGAATAGATATCGGGCTAGCCTACTGAGTTTTAATACTCACGCCTATAGTTTTTTTTTTCTGTTTTTAGTGTTTGTGCAGGTTAGAGCTTGGGTGCATTTGCCTTGGGTCACATTTGGTCGTGTGTTAGAGAGTGACCCGCGAGGTCACACGGGGATAGTGGTTGTCTCTTTCGGTTAGTTTTGATTTCTTTTGTTCTTGTTAGTTACTTTACTTTGTTTATTTATTTTGCACTGCTCTGTTTATTTTCTGCTGCTTTAATTATTTATTTTTATTGGGAGAAATCGTTCCCACTTGCTCACTGTTGATGCCTTGGTGCTTGTCGCTATCCCAGGAGGATCAGGAACGCCTCTCGGGTCATGTCGCGGACCGGCTCGGGTGACCGGTTCAGGGTTGACCCGGGTTGGTTCGTGACATATTACAAGGAGAAAAAAATAATTCCACATTAAATTAAACATTTGTAATCTAAAATAAAATACTTTAATCGTAATGGGAATAATTAGATATATTAATGTTAACATATTTACATTTTAGTATTTTCTACATAAAAAACAATACAATTTTTATTACCAAGTGAATATTGCATGATAATTCCATATATTAGAATTTGGTGTGTATATGATTTAATTTATTACATAATTTTAATTTAATTAAATTAATTTACTGATTTTGATACCATATCTTGTTGTCATAACATTGTTCTACCCATTTTTCCTTTATTGTGGGGACAAATATTTATGCCAATCACTAATCAAAAAGGAGAAAATAAAAGGTCCCTATTTGAAAATATTTAAACTCATGATTCCAAATATGGTATCAGTTCTTCAATATTAAGTCTCAATAACATTAAAAAAAAATTAAACATAAATATGTTAAACACAAAAAAACAGTTTTCAGAAAAATGTGCATTAATGCATAAAATTTATCTTATATAAAAATCAAAAATAATTATTATGAAATTGTAATTAGTGAAATTTTTATAAAAAAAATATATAATATGTTACTCTAGGAAAAAATAAAAATAATTATTTGACAATTAAATTATATTGTTTAATTAAAAGAAATGACATTATTTGAAAAATATATAGTTTCACAATTCACTGAAAAATCAATCTTTTCAGAAAAAATCCAAAATTTAATCCTAAGTTATTTTTTATATAATGAATTAAAAATGAAGTAATTTTTATCAAATTCATTTTCAAATTAGGGTAAAATTTAAATATAATATGCACACAATATATTCAAAAAAATGATTTTTTGATGAAAACAAATTTATGAAACCTAAAATATCATTACTAAAAATTGACTATGTATATGTTATGAATTAATTAAAACATTTTAATTTAGTAATAAATCTATTTATATAGTTCATAATGTGGTTAATCCTATTAATTCCCATCAATTTAATGAGTATTATTTAATATATCATTCTTCTTATTAACCGCAGTTTTCTATATCAATCAAGTTATCGGGCACATTCAATATATTTAATGAGAAATATATTCTAAAATATCATCATGATAAATGTACATAAAAAATCCCTAGCCTTAACCATGTATAATTATTAGATAAAAAATAAGTGGAATTATTTTATGTTAACTAGACAATAGATTTTTACACTCATGATGACATATTTATGTCATGTTTGGATGGGAATGAGAAAGTTTGTTGTCATAATAATTTTATTGGTATTTTTATTATTCAAACGAAGAAAAGTATTTATATTTATAATAATTTTTGGATTATTATAAAATCATGAGTTATGTATTAATTTTTTTATACTTTTTTTCTTACAAATATAAAGGTTTAAAAATTATCACAATGAACCATGGTTATGATAGAGTTCATTTAAAAGGGTTTTTAACTAATGAATAGAGAGTATGATAATATATAATTCCTAGAAATGTATGGATTGTGTCTTTAAATAAATCATAAACCATCAAATTTTTCTAGTTACAATTTTGAGTCTAAATAATATTTCATGAATAGATTTATATAATAAGAAACTTTCTGTATAATATATTAATTATTATATTATAAATTTTAATATGAATTAAATCACATATAATGATATATTGTTATATTATATCAATTTATTTTATATTTAATTTATAAACTTAAATATTTTTGGTATCAAGAAATCACCTGAATTTTATATGGTTCATTCCATGTAATATATAATTTTAGACAACTTATAAATCCATAGAAGATTTTTTTTCTAATAATATAGATTTAATTTGAAGCATTAATGTGTTAATCATCAATTTTAATAATGATTAAAATTATATATAATTAAAAAAAATTGGGGACTGGGATCATATAATCTTAGAAATGAATTATTTTTTTATACTCATTCATTAAAAATGTATTAAAAAATTATTAATTAATTTCTCAAATCATGATAAATATTAGTTTGAGTTACACCATGTTGAAGAATTAATTTTTTATCAATTTTCAATTAACTAGGAGGAGATACTTTAATATTGCGGGGTTGATGACTGATAATAATAATACATTTATATATTCCATAACAATTATAGAAAAAATATAAGCAAGATATCATTAGTTTTTACTAAGGGATCACAATTTACCAAAGAAGCTTATGATCAGCTATAAAAGTTGTGGGACTTTATTTATGTTTAGTATACACTTATTAGTTCATTTTATAGGATAAAATTTTCATGATTTTATTATTCTTTTATGTTTAAAAATTATTATGTAAATTAAATATCATTATTTGTGCCAAAATGAAATTCTAGTTATGGATTGAAAAATATTTAAATATATGAAAACTGTGATTTAAAATATAATATATGAAATGGAGAATCAAAATGGTGATATCAATTTATATATAATATTTTTTCATAACATTGGTATTTCTTAAATTTAACCATAGCCTATAGTATAATGAAATTAAATATTATATATATTGTTAAGTGATATTCGACGATTTCTCAACCTAAAACTAAAAACCAACTAATAGTTTCATTATAATGATATAACTATGAAAATTAGGGTTTCAAACATTATTTCTAGCATCGAACAAAGCATGTAGTATAAGAACTTGTGATGTGTGTAAAACAATGACTAATATTCTTATTCAGTTAGCTAGTGATATATGAGTTTATAACCTAAATTATATAATTAATCATTATATATAATGAAGTAACTATAATATATTTTTCAGAATTTTTCTATTATTATAATATTAATATATATCGCTAACGTCATGTTTTCTTATCATTTTCTACAATATAAAAAAAATGAATTTACCTCTAAAAAATATAAAAATTATCATTATTAATTAACATTGTATTTAAATATAACATAAAATGAAATCATTATAATAAAAATATTTATATTTAATAATTTATATTATGTGGTAAAACTGACCTGGATACCCTCTCATGATCTTAACCGACCCGAACATCCCCATACTCAAAGGGAATTATCGACCCCCAAGGGTGATGACAATCAATCAGGCATCAACAAAAATGAGAGGAAATCACTTTTCTGAATATGATTAAAAAACTCTGAAATAGGTAATTATACATAGATGAAAGAATAAATAATAATGTAATATACAAGAAATATATTTCATATCAAAATGGAAACAACATAAGTAATATAATAAAAATGTTCTTAAATAACTACAAATTAATAAGTCCAACAAAAAAAAGGAATAATTCAATGAAAATACTTACACTATGTTATAGCCTTTAATAACCCCCCATATCTCAGCACTAGCTTCCTAGACACAGCTTGCATAAATATTCATTCCACACTATGGTACCATTCTTTACATGAATTGAAATATACAACAAGGTCTATGCATTATTGAATGAGAGAACATTGTCAGAGAAAAATATACATAGTTTGATCCTACTAATGTGTTCCATGCCATGTCTATATAAATCAATTCAATCAATTCACAACATTAAATAAAAATAGAATGATAATCAGTTAAATTACTTTTATGTCCAAATCATGGTAAATTTTATCCCAATTCTCCATATTTCAAAAAATCAAGATAAATTTTTTTTTAAAAATATTAAATATATAATTTTAGTAAAAAATCATATAACAAGAAATATCATATCAAATACAAATGATTCAAAATAAAATGAAATGTAAAATTATGGAAAGAACCACAATAGGTTAGGTTAGCTAGGAAAATATACCTAATATAAAAAACTTGTACATAAAGTGTCTAGATATATGCAATAAATCTAAATGGTACAAGAACATCTCTAGGAATTAAACCTCCCAACCTGTCTAGAAGGCCCATAGAAAATTGGGCCTAAGTAGTATAAGATTCCCCTATGAGAGAACCCATAACGGTATCAATATAAAAGGCTTACTATTACTCATTCCACCTGCTTACAAAAGACATACTCTAACAGCTTATAACCATTTCTCCTGAATCTTGAGATAAAATCATAATTTCCACCATTATATAATTGAATCCTATATCCATTACACAATTTCATCCATTCAAAACATTAAAAGTCGAATGAAATTTTGGATCATGTTAAAATTAAAGGTCCTTTATAATTATAGTTATTTAGTATTAGGATTAACTCTTACAAAGAATATATAATTAAACAACTTGTTTATAATGATCTACACCATCTTCATATTTTTTTAACATATACAACCATTCTTATATAAATTCTACATAATTCTTTTATTAAAAACATTTTGAAATGGAAACACAATAAATGGTGAACTCAGAAGCATAGTAAGGGTAAGAAATAGAGAAATTAAAGACTAAATAAGTATAACACGAGGATAAGGTCATATAAAAAGGACCTAATATTTGAAAATTGTATCCTATATATTATATATCATAATATTGATTCATGGAATAATTCTTGGTATTTCGAAAGACATGAATCATAATGGGATCACAGAACATGATCCATGAGACCATATCATTGCATAAATCATTGAATTTTTATATAAAAAAATTATATTAAATTATTTCCTTAGAAGTAAAATATAATTTCCAAGACTACCATAATTAAATGAGTTTACTCCATAAACCATTATAAATGTGTAGGTTCACAAATAAAAATATCATGTTGGAAAACTTCCCTTACCGAACTAGGTTAACTCCCTTTTTTACTCCTATTATTCACATGATATGTCATTCGTAGCCTAATGAATTGGAGGGACATATATTTCCCACTCATCTTGTCATTAAAAAAACCAATGTCCATGGTTATGACATAACCATTATCACATAATCGAAATAATACAAATTAATTTCATATGATCATCAGACATTCATAATACCAGAAACAATGAAAAGAATTTGGTTTTATAAAAATATCATCATCTCATAACATGTGGAAAATAAATATTTTTAATAACCATTTCATGAAATCATTAAAGCATGACCTATAGAAAAAAAAGTGGGTTTTATAAACAATTTATTGTTCTATAACATGTGGATGATAAAACCGATTCATTAAAAAAAATTACCATAAATATAAACCATAAAAAAGAAGGAATATAAATGTTATCAATGGATTTTATCAGAAGTAAATCATATGTAACATTTAAGGATAATATATTAAATTGAAAAATATTTTTAAATATAACATGGAATATTTCGTGACTAAAATAACATCTCAATTTTAAAATATATTTTTTAATTCGTAAATATATAAAAGAAAAATTTTCACTGAAATTAAACTAATATATATATAAATATTTATTCAAATAATTTAGGTTACATGATAGTGGACAATTTCAATCATACATGATATGTTAAAAAAATCGATCCATATTTTTTGATTGAAAAGTCACAAAGTTCCACACATAGAAAATAAAAAAAATCAATTGAACATATTTATTAAAATTAAGAACATTGGTAATAATTATTTTAAAAAATTATTGGATAATATTAAGAAAGAATTTTTTTAAATCATTTTTCAAATAAAAGGAAATGGAAGAGTAATATTTTCTAGTTGTGATATAAATAATGACATACAATTATGATATTATGAAATAAACTATTACATATTTGGTATCTTTTGAATCATAATAACCATTAAATAAAGAATAATATATAATTACAACATAATTTCCATTATATGAATCATATAATTCATTAATTGGTAGTATATAAAACACACACAAAAACAAGTGGTATATATGTCATATGTCCCATAGGAATAAATGTGAGATTAAAATAGTTTACCGTGATTCCAAATCACCATGTATTCTCTTTATTTTCCTAAAAAATAATAAGAGGATAATTATATACATTATTTAATCATTTCTTAAGGTTACTTATTCAATTCCACTCAATAATAACCATATATTATCAGTAGTTATATCATTTTTGTTCACCTCAGATGTGTTAATCATATTTGGCACATATATCCAAAATGACCTCTATAGGCTGACTATGTTCTATGAGATAATTATACCATCATCTCCAAAATAATAATCATGAAATTATTATTATTTTATCACATCAATAATAATTTTAAATCTACCCATTTAATTAGGCCATGAAAAATGAACTATGTTACAATCATAGAGAGGGTATGTCGTATATATGCATGTGTAATGTATCCATTTTTAGACAATAATTATGGATAGAAGGTAAATATTATCTTCCTATTATTGAATGATAATAATTTAATATTTAACATATTGTTTCTTTATATATATATATATATATATCATCCAGGTGATGTGGTGATTTAAAATTAATTTCGTCGCTTTGTGCAATGGTAGTCTACAAACATGCATGAACAAAATTATCCTTTTCTTATCCCTGGAAAGTATGAAGGTAAATGATATATTAAATATTAATAAACATAATTTTTTCATAAATATCATATATATATATATATATTAATTTCATCATTACAAATAGTCTTGATAGGTGATTATGGAAATAAAATTAAATCAGTTTGCGTGTGAAAATATAGTATACAAGTTAATAATGGTTTGGTTTCATATTTTATGCAAGTGGAGATGGATATAGGTATTTATATTAATGTTAAAAAAATTAAATTATATAAATAATACAGTTTTTCTAATTTTATAATGGTTTAATATGATTTTAGGGAGGTGTAATAAGAAATTAGAATAAATGAAGCAGGTGAAAACTTTAAAAAAACAATGGATAACCTCCTTAAATTAACTCATTTTGGCATATAAGATTGATTTTATACATAATATAATCCCACTATTGAGGGGGTACTGACTATAGGAGGGAATTTTGTTAGGTAATTTTCACACTCATTTTTTCATGATCTGAATTCTAATATAGTTCGATGGTAATTCTAATCATTTTCATGGGTTACAGGTGTGATGGGTGTTGAGTTTTGAATCGCTTCCTTTCTATTTTTTCATGTTTTTTCATTGGTTAATTTGATATTTTTTTGGAGAAATTAGTAAATATTTGTCTTGGTAGTACCCTGGACACTGTTGGTGCATGATTTGATAAAAGGTGTGGTCGACCCTATGTAACCATGCGGAAAGTAAAGAACCTATCGCACAGTTTACGCATGACTGGGAAACCCATACCATGTAATCATTTGGTCGATCCATCCATGGGAAGTGGATACCGCATAGTTGTAACACATTTTGGAAAACCATGAAGCTTAATCATTCACCTAGACTAAAAATAATATTTTAGGGATTCCCAAGATTACCTCTTTTGGATTTTTAACCCAAATCATTTTTTCCCTCTCCCATGGGGCACATTCGATCCTAGGATGGATATATC
Organism: Viscum album; assembly: GCA_963277665.1. Taxonomy (NCBI): domain Eukaryota; kingdom Viridiplantae; phylum Streptophyta; class Magnoliopsida; order Santalales; family Viscaceae; genus Viscum; species Viscum album. Next base: position 1,703,441,280 of record OY728127.1, read on the forward strand.
AACTACATATAGCCTCCAACCACATTCTTGGGAGATTTATAGTGGAGATATTAAAGATTTTGGTATGATATCTCAAGGTGAACCCCGCATATCAGCCCCCTCTTTCAACAACACTCATTCAGTATTATTTTTAAGTTCTCCCTCAGTAATATTGACATAGGGTTATGATTTTCTTTAGATTATATTGGGGAATTTTTCTCATTGATTGGCTCCCTTCATATATCTTTGAGTTTTGAACCCTAATGGATTGTTTTTATTGGTGCGTTGCCATTGCGCTATAGATCAGAGGTAGGTTTTCCTATTCCCATTCATTTTAAATTTAATAATCATGAGTTTCATTATTTTTTCACCTTATTTGATTAATAAATATCAATATATTATCCTTGGTTTAACTAATCAATGTGAAAATTATTTTTTCATAAATTTTTTTATAATAAATTGAATTATTGTGTTAAATAACACTCAATAAGGGCTTGAAAAATTCCTATTTTGATTTTATGTGTAATTTATGATTTAAGAATCATGTATCAGTTTTTTGAATTTATTGTTATTATGAAACATGAGGTATTGGGTTCCTTATATGGGTACCCCAAATGGTTTAGGGTTTTATAAACAATGGGGAGTGGATTTTACCGGTTCTTGGCATCAGTTTCCAATAAATGGTAAGTTTGACACTTTTATAAGAAATTGATTTCCATTAAAGTGTAGTTTGAATATTTTAAGAGGATTTTTAAAATCATTTTGAAATGGAATGGGGTGTGTTTTCAACAATTTATTAAATGTTTATTTTGAATCATTGGTAAATATTGTTTTTGTGAAATGCATAAAGGCATGTTTGGAAACTCTATTAAAATGATAAAAGGGCTTATTCTAAAAACAATTGTTGGATGTTTCTGATTCATTTTATACATGTAATGGATGCGATATCCTGATTATGTAATCCATGAGATCCATTATCAGAGTTCCTCATATGGGACTCCATTTCATTTATTTATTCTATGGAAACAGATGGGCCCTAGGGGTGACTCGGGGTGAGGCATGTTGTTTGACTATTATTATTAAATGATTTGGATTAGATATATGGTTGGAATCATTTGGAGTACCCCATATATACATGATACAAGATAACATGGAATAATAAGAGAATTTTCGATAATTAATGTTGCTCTAGATTGATTATTCACTAGTTGGTGGCCAATAGTATGTGGATATATTGTAATTTATTTCTATGGGATTTCACTATATTTTTTCCTAAGTAATGTTAGTATAGAGTGTTTGGGAAGTTTTTGATTTCAGCATGTGTGGAATACTACAAAAGATAGGTATCATGTATTAGTAGGTTCTAGATTATTCGTTATTTCATTTTTTGACCTAATAATTTTATCACATAGCTACTTTTAGTGATGTTTGAGATACAATCATGATAATTTCTATTTCCCTTTTTATATGATAATTATTGTTCATTCTTGTGTGGTGTTTCATTGAATATGATGTGTTGATTTAGAAATGGTTTATTAAAAATTTTAATAAAGAAAACTTGTTATCTACTTTTTTCATGTTGAAAATATAAGCATCAAGTTCCCCTTGAAATTATTTTTGTCTCGCTATGGGTAAAGAACCTGGTTTTGAAATGAAAAAGGAAAATGGTTTATAGTTTTTTTAAGTAAAATGTGTTGAAAAGATTACTTTTATATATTTTATTTCAAAATTGAAGTTGGTCTGTATTTTATTTCAAAGGAAGTGCATTAAGAAATAGATTATTGTGATAGCCTACTCAGTTTTTAAACTAATGCCTATTGTTATATTCTAGTTTACCCTTTTGATAGTTTAGTTTGACTTTGATTTCCTTGTGATATTAGTGACCATTTTTTTGGAGAGTGACCCACATGGTCACATAGATATCACATACTCATTAGGTTTAGTTGGTCGTGTTGGGTTGTCATGTGGCAATTTCATAATTTTTATAAAATATATTTAGTTCATTTTTATTTATATTGAAAATTTTTATTCATCTATCCCCCATTTATTTTCATTATTATTTATTAGGTGAAATCATTATCCTGTGTACTCTATTGATTCCTTACACTTGTTTCCAGCCCATAGGGATCGGGAACACCTCCCAGGCCATGCCCCAAATATATTAGACACTATGATGATTATGATCATAATTAACTCATATAATAACAATTAGGAATCTTTTTAGGTAACATAATTGTTATTATTATTTATATTTGTAACCAAAATTACATGATTTAATCCACATTGTGGTAATAAATATTATTATGGTAACTATTCATATTGTTCAAAAAATAAATGTCCCTATTATAAAAATCAGGACCAATTGTTTTCAAATATAAATCCATTTATCAAAATTAAAATAATATATAATGCAGAATCTAATTAAAATTTTTACCGAAAGAACTCACTAAAAGGGGTTTTTTGAAAAAATTCTCTTTTTAAATATAAAATGAAATTATATTAAATTTATTTATAAAATAAATTAAGAAAAATTAATAGTAATATTTGAAATTAAAATTATGTAGTTATATTTCAAAAATATACTAAAACATTATTTTACCATGTAAATACATTAATATAAAATTTATATTTCAATAAAAATAAATATTTTTAATAATAATTTTAAAAAAATTATTTTTAAAAAAAATTTAAAAAATAAATCCTACAAATATTTTGACAGGTAGATTTGGAAAATGAAATTCTATTTTATTTAATTAAATTTTCTAAAACTAAACATATATATTAATAGTCACTCATAAAAATAAATAAAATACCTTTTTTGATAAAAAAGTATTTTTGGAATAATTATACGAAATTACCAAAATTATTCGTTCTAATATAGAATGAATTAAATAATATATTACAAAGGATAATTAGCATTATGTATTTTGTATTTATATTAACACGATTCACTGGGACATATTTAACGACATGGTTATAATGTTCACATTTAAATAATAATATTTAATTCTTTGTTTAAGCACGATATTTCATATCATGTAAACTATATATATTGTTTTTAAATTCAATCAAAATTTAACTTCCCATATTCTAAGGATTCCAAACTGGTTTATCAAAACCATTATTTGGAAACCATTAAAAAATAAATTTCATAAATCCTTTAAAATATTATTTCAATTACCAAAACATGGGGGCCACGACTATTATAAAAAAAATATATTCAAAAACACAATTAAATCATACTTATTCATTTAAAAAAATCTTAAACCAATGGAATTGGGTTAATAAATCATAGGATTGATATGGAACCATATACCACAATATTATGTTGCGTCTGCCCGCAACGAGATCCAATAACATTGAACAATGGAAAGGTAACAACAAAGGTCCTATAAAAAATACATTCATCTATTAATCAATTAGATTAGAAAATTGATCAGAATAGAATATATATATTACATAACTAATTAAAAATAAATGTTTCACCATAACCAACATAATAGTCAACCTTTAGAAGAAGATGACATAGTGGATCTAGAATGAATCAGGAGAATAAAAACCATAAGAATAAGGAATCCAAGTAAGTAGAACAATGATACATCTGAAATAAATGGCAATGAAGAAGGTTAAATATCAATTACATAGAGAGAAGAAGAAAATAATAAAGATCAATAATCAAATGAAATAATCTAGAAGGGGAAGAGATTCTAAAAATCACTTGTGTTAGTTCCTAGGTCCCATGAGAGAAGGATATATCCAAAAGATAATAAAATGAGACGTCATTAACATCAAAACCTCTAGGATACAAAGAATACCTAATTTGAATCACAGGTGCATGAAATAACATCCAATAAATCCATATACACTAAAAAATGCTTCACCTAGTTTAAAAAATGGATCAAACAAATCACGATGTGAAATGGTGTCACAATTTCTAAATATATCATGATCTGAACCAGTTCACCATATCATCAATTTATCGTATTCTTGTCGAGTAAAAATTTCATGATGTGAAACATCAAGCAGAAATTTTCTGAAGAAACAACTATAAAATTCATCATGTTTATCCTAGATCCTAAATAACATACTCTTAATCCTTTTTCAAATTTATACATTGAAAATATTAATTCCAACAAAAAAACATCCCCAAAGTTTTTTTATATTTCCAAAGAAAATGATATATATCCTCAGATTCCCCAAATTGCATCCAAATAATGTATGAAATGAAAATATTGATGAGAAATACATTATAGACGGTAATGGAAAATTAAAAACTCCTTGTCATAAGAATTAACATCCCTTGTAAGTATATTGGATGAATTGCATATGGTAACTGGTGAGTCCCTTTCTCCCCCATAGAAAAAACATACTCATATTTCTCATTAGAATATATTCAATATCTATATAATACTATCACCAGTGTAATCTACTTTCCATGTATGAATTTTACCTGAGAATTAGCAATATCTATCGTCTACTTTACAACCAAAATGCTTGAATCTAAATATAACGCCCCGACCCCAGATACCCAAAGTCAGGGAATTATTACATAACATTGGCATGATCACAAGGAAAACATGTCCCAATAAACCGATCAGTTTAGTATTATTGAAAACATGATTCATACATAAGGTCAACTTTACAACTTGAAAAGAAATAAAACACGAATTTATTCCATTATAATCATCCAAGCCTCTTAGATTATGCCTACATGTCTCTCTTAACTAACTTATTAATATAATGGGAAAATGAAACATAAGAAAGGGGTGAGATCAAATGCTCAGTAAGGGTAACCAATACAGAGGAAGATGACATAAATATTAGGCATCATGAATAATTGAAAACACATGACTCTTCAAATAATAATCATTAACAGTTTTATGACAAGAATATGAGCTCTATAAATAATTCCATAATAAAACATAGTCATTGGTATTCTACTAGTCGAATAGCCACATAAACCATCAATATTATTTTCATAATGAGGGAATGTATAATTTCGATATTCTGAAACATTTTTTCAAGGCCTCGGCCAAGTAATCGTAAAATTATTAAGGCCTCGGCCAAAAACATATATCAAATTGGAAAATGCCTCATACAATTCCACATATAGTTTCCTCATGAGACCTACAAATGCATCGAGGAGCTATAACGGGCTCCACCCATCACTTACTAAGTCCAATAAATTCCTCATATGAAAAGGTTGAATTATAACATACTCATTTGTTTTAAAACTAGCATACGAAATGTAAATACATTAACCGTAAACCATAAATGGTATAATAATAACACATCCATAGACATACATATCAAAAAATCATCAATAAAATATAGACGATTTGAATCATAATGAATCTACTTCAAACATGTATAAAATCCATCAAAGGATTTTTACATAGATGAAATAAAAAATATTTGTGATAAATATCTCTTTATTTTTTTCAATGATTTAATGTTAAATAATTATAAAAGTAAACATTTATTTTTAAAATATTCTTATAAGATTTTTAGGTAAGCTTTTAATATGTTATAATGGTGGATAATAACTGCACCCGCCATATAAGTTAAAAAAGTCATTTTTACCTTAATTTTGTGGAAAAGGTCTTAATGTACTTTTATTGGAAAATGACCAAAAGATTATGTTCAAAAAATATAAGTTAAAATAAGGGAATAAATGAATTTAACCCATTGTTTATTAAATAGTAAAAATGTTTTGAAATACATTTTTAAGAAATACGGATGTGGATGATAAAGAGGAGCTAGTAGATACTTACGGAAAAACAACCTCGGATAATAAAGAGACTGTGAAATTAACGCTTAACTTGTACTTTTCCTTGGTGAAGGGTACGTTAACATACTGTATAGTAGTTAAATAAATGTTATTAAATTATAAAAGAACTATATACAAAAATATGATATCATATATGATGTTCTAATATTGTTTTGTTAATAATATTTTAGTATTATCGTCGTTTTTGGGTGTTAACTGATTCATTTTCCTTTATATGTTTTGTTATATAAGATATTTTTGTTATGGATAGGATGTATTTGATTTATATCCATATTTATATTGAGTTCTAAACATTATTTTTAATCATAAAATGAAAAATATTCTTGAATGGATACGATGGGGAATGAATCTCATCGTGTTCGTGGAGATAGTAATCCGTACGTACACCCAAGTGACAATATCATTTTTTTAGAATAAAATAGTATATAATTGGATTGTATATCATATATAAAGAATAATTTTCATGTTATATTTATTATTTACATCAATTATACATAATTATTATAACCATCCAAATAATAATGTGCTTAATAAGAACTACACCACGACGTGGAGACAGTAAGCCCTACGTACGCACGTATGGTGACATGTCATTCAAAGGATAGATAAAATAATCAATATGGTTGTACCATATTTATAATAAAATAAAATTATATAGATGATATAGGAGTTATTATTTTAGAATGTAAACAACAAAGAATGAAGAAGTGGAAGGAAAAACTTGAAAGAGGTGATGGAATATTTACCTCTTCTTTGGGTTCTTCTATTGGATTTGATCAAAAGGGCTCCTTAGGTTGAATTTATAACTAAATTATAGAATCTAAGATGAATGGATAATAGTTTAGAGGATTTTTGCTCAGGTTTTGGCCTAGAAAATGGCTTTGAGGTAGTTAATTTGAGAGAAGGGGAAGTGCCCTTTTATAAGATGTGTGAGGGGAACCTTAGGAAAAGATTGAAATATTATTTTATAATAAAATCAGTTTCGGTTTCTAATGGATCCAAAATGATTTACATCAAGCCTAAGGTGTGGATGGGTCAAAACAATTCAACCAATAATATTTAGAGAGGTTTGGGTCGCTATATTAACCTTATCGTTTAGATTTAACTATTAGTTAATTAGTTTGACATTTACCGTGTCTTTTTGTATTTTTATATTATATAGTTAATAAACATACTATAAAATTCCAAGAGAACCTGAAGTGGTTCATTAATGACATATATAATATTATTTAAGTCCTTTGGCCGAACCTTATATTTTGAGGAATAGAATATCAATTAATAATATATTATTTGTTTTAAAAAACCTTTTATGTCAATTTTGATACTATTTGCAATTTTGTTTCTGAAAAATTAATAACAGCATTATTACTTCAAACAAAATTCCTCTCATCAACTCTAAAATTTCATTTCATTCTATAAAATTCGTAGAAATCATAAAAATTCTCAAATTATATTTATCTTGATATTTATAATATCAATTATTTTTATATTTCATTAATATGGTAATTACTGCTTCCTAATTGTGTGATAAATAAATTAAATTATTTAATTTATAAAAATTATATATAAAATACCAGTATGTAAGAAATATATTTATATTTTAAATTAATATTTATAGTTGAATTTATATTGTGTGTAAACCTATATTAAAAAGGTTTGAGTTATTAATCTTTGAATTTAACTCATTTAACTCTTCTTTAAATGAAATAATAATAAATGTCTGAATCTAATACAAGTAGACCAAAGAGGTTCATATATGACTCCTAAGGTTGTTTTAGTCGAATTATTATTATCCCATAGAATTAGGACATGTGTTAGGGTAATAATAATATCATTTTACACTTAATAACCCTATTACTTTTAACCATGGTAAATAAAAGTAAAAAATATACTATTCACAAAAAATTATTTTCATCTTATTGAACCAAATTTTACTTACTGATATTAACCATGTCTCTGAAAGTTTTTAAATTCAACACACAGACACGGTAAAATTATGTTTTATACAAATTTGGAAATGCTCGTAGTAGGTGGGTAAAAGACGGCAAAAAGTTCGATTAAATTTATATATCTAAACTCATTATAAAATGATCCAATGAATTAAATTGAACATATATATGTATTACGTACCAATTTTGGCCACAAATAAATTAAAATAAATAAATAATTTTTTAAATAAAAAGTCGGTTTTTATCTATAACTCAGTGTTCTCAATATTCATAAAAAATTTAACATTTTCAAAAAAATAACACAAATTCATCCTAAGCTAATTTCGATATTCCAAATCCAATAATGAAGTCCATTTTGAAGAATTAAATTTGTAAAATTTCAAAAAGTGGGTATTACTATTCATAACTACTAGTTTGATTGGTCATGGTGTGTTAGAATCCCGAAATTTTGTATAATGAAAGATATTGAATTATTCAAAGGGAAACACACCGTAGAAGCTTGGGCTGTTACACTAAATGAATCTATTCCCAGCTCATATTGTGGGAAGGAATATAAAGGTATTTCCTATTCTGATATATGTGGAAATAATCATGTATACAAATCAATGTAAAATGAAATTTCAAGTGAAAGGAAACCTTCCCAAAACATTTTCTAACCTTAAATGATCAAATATATCTCGAACGCAACATTAAATATTTTCTAATATGATAGTGACCCAACCAAGGAGAAAAATTCAAGAAATACAGGGTCATTAATGGAAAACACAAAAGTATGATGATGACGATATATATATGGGTTATTTTATCATTTAGATATATTTAGATTCCAATTTATGTCATTAATACTCACTGATTACTCCATAATAATACTTGATCCTACAAGAGAGGCCTCCACCAGCTCTACCCAATAAAAAGGAAACCTGCATATGAAACTATAAAAATCATCCAAAGGATAAATTCTAATTGATGAATGTTAAATTTTATTATAAGAAAGTACTACCAAACCCATATTTTTATCCCACGATCCAAAAAAATATTAGATGTGTGAATGGGGCATATCCTTCAGGATCTGAATGGAATGCTCGATTTAGAAATCTATCTTTTGATGATAGGTTGTAGTCAATATCAATTGAATACCCATAACCTCATGTATAATAATCTTGTAACGTTATGTAAACATTAGATACTTGTTAGAAATAAAGGCTATTGGAACCCTAGGTAATATAAAACCTACTGAAAAAATAACATAACTAATAATTTAACTATAGTAGTGTCCTTAATCAGAATTAATTGAGAAGACTCTGTCAAATGATTGATCACCACCCATATAACATTCCTCCCTTTTGGGTACATGGTAATCCCACAAAAAAATACATGGACACCTCTTTCTGTTCCCAAATCAGCACTTGAAGTGGCTACAGGAAACTAGATTATTTTAGAAGCTATGGATTTTTCTATTGGCTGGTCCAATAGTGACACATAATCTAAAATGTCATTCATCCCACCCAACCACATGAATAATAATCTCATGTTATAGTACATATTCATAGTTTAAGGATGAATGACCCATGTATAAAAATTATAGATAAAGAATATTGAACTCTTCACAGTTGTTAGGACAAATAACTAATCCAAAAAATATTGAATAACATCAAATGTGAGAGACCAACCAGAATAGTTCCTCCACCACATTGTGTCTCTAAAATTACATTTACTTAATTGTACAACTACTGACCAAACATTATACACTCATAGATTTATGATGATAACTGAACACTAGTTAGATCCATACATTAAATAACATCCCAAGTATCTAGGTGCAGCTAAGAGAGGAGTCCATTAATCTTCTACTCTTCCTTCGATTTCATAATATCATGAGATCATAGATTCCTTCTAAGAGAATATTAAATGACATTCACCATCCCTGGGGTACATGAAATATATATGTCATACATCTGTAAGTATTCCATCCACCTTGTCTTCTAGAGATTCAAGACTTTCTTAGAAATGATATATCTCGAACACATATGGTTATGAAAGAATATGATCCTATCCCAAAAAATATAGTTCTTCCATCATTTATGTTCACATATAAATATAGGAAGGATTAAATCATTATTTTATTAATTCATCTCATAAGGGTAAATGAGGAAATATTATTAATCCATCAAATGCTCATCCTACAAATGAATTCATCCCAGACCCACAAAAAACATCATTGAAACCCACATAACCATTCTAGGGAACTGGAAAGATCATAATAGAATATGATTGCATATGTTTTATCACATAATCTAAATAATAATGAATATATTAATCCAAATTAATTTCACACCTTTTATAGTAAGTGATTTCAAAGGTGAACCCATATTTCCTGAAATCCTTGGTGAATCACCGGTAGTATCCTGCAAGACCATGGAAGCTCCAAATCATAAAAACATTATGTGGATCTTCCTTTGAAAAGACGAACTTAACCTTTTCATTCTCAATAGATTATCCATGAAATGAAATGATGTGATGCATGAACATCACTTCATGGATCCCAAAATTGAATTTAAAAATATTTTCAAACAAACATTGAATCATTGGGATCTTTAAAAAAAATCAAATAATGCTAATTCTCACATTCAGATCTAGAATAATCCATAATATCAACCATAAACACTACCAAAAATATTCTAATATAATAATGGAATTTTGGATTTAAAAAATCCACGAAAAAATGAGAATGAGGTACATCAAAATGTGGAAAAGATATTTTTTTAGGATATACATTCTCCTAAATTCTTCATCATTATATGAAACTCCAAAAATGTGGGATGATTATTATGCGATAGATTATCAATATTCAAAAACTAAATTTCCCAATTTCACTTGTCAAAAAAATCACCCAGCAATGGAAAAGAATATGTATAGTGATCTTTTTCCCAATTAACCTTTTAATTTTCATCTTAGAATGTGATTAAACTATATTCAATATTAGAAAGAAATTAGGGTCCTACAATGGTGATACACTATGGAAAAAACTATTTAACCATTATATCATCCAAACTAATATTGATCTCTTTCAACATGGAATTTTCCTGATGATAAGATGGTATTGAAATCATCTATATATCTATTATAATATCAATCATAAACATTACCTCTCTATTTGGAGGAAGACCTGATAAATAATCTTGAAAAATGTCCAGAAAATAACAAAAAATTGTCGGAATTTCAATAATGGATGAACCATCATAAGGCTAAACTACAAAAGAATACAAAAATCTCCTATGACTTGGGTGGGAAAGTCCTAGAGCACCCTTACATAGATCCCAATCTCCCAGAAACACCCAATATCTCCCATTATCTACATTAAATGAGAAACCCTTCCATTAAAATGTATCCTCAGAAAAATGTGTGGTAATATAATCAATCCCAGTGATGTTTTCAAATAGATCTAGATCAAGATTATAGAAATATCGAACTGATTCTGCATATGCTATCAATATGAAAAAAAATGAAAATTAAACCCCATCACTGTGTTCATTCTAATATATGTCTCTAAGTCTATTAAAAAGATAATAATTCCATAGGAAGATTAATCATATCCACAAAACATCATATATATTGGATTTGGAGGAACCGATATCGAAAAAACAAGTTGCTAATGAATATAAAATAATGATGATACCCATCACTATCATTGGACATGAATCAATATCCATTATAAAGACATCCATTTTGTTTTTGTGCGTCACTCATGAGGCTTGTGGATATATCCCAATAGTATTTTATTAATATAGTACCACCATAGTAGAATTTGGAACTGATGATCATTGAACAAAATATGGTTTCAACATAGTCTGATATAATTTATTTATTTAAGCATGGCGTTTATGACGATTACACATCTTTATTGGTGTGAAACAAGAATGCTGGAAGATTCTTTCCATGCCACACTAATATCATGTCAGGGGTACACTAATCGATGAAATTGAAGGTGGATAGCAGGATTTCTTCTTACAACCAGACCAACTATTATGATGGTCAGGAATGTGCTTATTCCTCTAAGGTGTACCACTAATGCTTCCACTTGGAGGATTAAAAGTGGTATAATAACCAACCTTTCCATTTAAATTTACCTCCACCATCATTACCTTGTCTACTCTCTCCATATAGATAGAAAGCCTCAGTATAAAAACCACCAATATGATATTTGATTGGAAGAATCCATATTCTTAGGATCCTTCATCTAATGATTCTTTAATTCCTCTAGAAAAAATCAATCCATCTCTATGAACTGTTGGGTTATGATGACACAAAACCCTCTACCTAATTTATCGAGACGAACTCCGGAGACAATGATTTTCCCAAAAAAATTAAGAACAATTATGATAGAGGTGGGACTTGAAACCCTTCTAGTCCAAGTCCACATGTATATCCTCCCACACCATGGAATCCAACCATATCTTAAATGGACCCTCAATTCTAAATTCCACACATTTTACCTAAATATTCTCATATTAATCTTTTTATTTGAATATATAATCAATCGTCTCTATTCAATCCTCCACCTCTTCAGATTCAATCCTACCCCTAAAAGATGGCATCTTATCACATGGGAAAATCCATGATTGATCAATCATGCAACATCACTAATTTTTACATCAAAATCATCATTTGGGAAATGATGTACATTTGTTCAGTAGATAGAACTGCCCAAATGATAGATTTGATAACACTAAAACCTAGAGGTTGATTCTCTAGTTGAGAATCCACTGCACCCACTTGAGTAACCCAAGGGACACCTCTAAGAGGAATAATACTACACTGTGAAGTATAATAAATAATTAGAGAATAGGGATATATTAGTTAATACTTGGAAAACATATGAAAAAATTGATATTATGTTCAAACAAAAAGAACATGGGATAGAAATCCCAATATCACTTGGTAACATGAGCCTCATCAAATCCAATGATTGAGGTGCATTGACCGAAACCAACATATAATATTCCAAAAGTCCTATATCCATTAATCCATTTTTGCATAAACAATAATGTCCTCCTCTAATAGTGAACAATGATGAAATTGACCCACATACCCTCACAAACAGGTACCCGAACCAAACAGTCACATACCCATGGGGTCTCCCCGATCACCATGAGATGGAGACTAGCATCCAAGCATAAAAAACCAAAGGTAATGATTTCGACCAACATGAAGTAGATAATATGAAATATATTTATATATATACATGATGAGAAGAAAGTATATATTAGTAAATAATAAATATATTTAATAACAAAAAGAGAAGATAATATCTGATTGAAATAAAATGTAATTAACACAAATAGATGCTCAAAGTGAGACCAAGTAAAACTCCAACCATATCACCACTAGCTACCCTAACACATCTGATTGAATCGTCACCACCTGAATATGGAACCATGACTTTGCCAACAATGAAATACATAACAATTTCTATCAACTACCAAAGGTGTGGCCAGGGTGTGAGATAAACATCCACAGTAGGATCCCACATTGTATTTCCAAATCATTTCTCTATTCATAAATCCAAAAAAATTCAATGTTAAATAAATAATGGAATGATAATCAGTAAGACGGTTGTTATTTCAAAATCATTGTATAACATTTACCCTTTTCCTAATTTGACAACAATATATGTAATGTAGTTTAGAATAATTTCATGAACATCAATGCTATCAATGAAAATAACTCATCATATATCATATCATTACCAAATAAGTCTAAACCAAATCAGAAGATGCAGCATTACATGGATAACAGCAGATCAAGATAAGTAAGAAACTCCTAAAAATCATAGACAAAAGTGAACATAATATATAGATATCTATTAATTAAATTTATATAACTTAGGAAGACCCAAACAATTTAATCTCCAATCAATTATATGTCGTACCTAAAACATTGAGCCTATGGAGTAGAGAAACAAACCATGAGTGAACTCTTAAAATTATCAATAGATGATGCCAATTACTACACCTTCCCATAAATTACCCATGGATTCCCATATGAAACATTTCCCTAACCATTTCATAGAATCCATTATTTAAAAAACATTTCATTAAGCCATTTCATAATTCCTTGAAAATAATTTACAATTTTCAAAAACATGGTCAAAAACATTTTTTCTCAAAAACTCATTTCCCTGTACACAATTCAATTATACAAATTTATTACTATTTTTTTTAAACCAGAGTAATATAGTTTTTCCAACAGAGGAGATATGTGGAACCAACTAACACAAAATCTTAATGCATATGATGAAAATTGTATTCACTAAAGTGTAATAATGATAATACATCAACATATTCCCTTTAATAAATCATTATATCGTAGAATAAATTCAAAATTCAATGTTTTAGGAATATAATATACACAATAGGTACTTCACAAATATATATTGCTGCACCAAAACAAAAAATGTGGTCAGTCTCTAGATAAATATCATCCGTCAAATCTAGAAAAGGAAAACAGAATCAACACCACTAGAACAAGTGATCAGAAAACATAGCGTAACGGTGATCCTGTAACAAACTACAATTAATAAGTATACATATCACTAACTCCTATAGACCCAATGAAACAAAAACATGGTCAATAAATGAATGAAATAATCTAGAGGTAGTGGAGATACCAAAAATTTATGGTGAGAGTCACTACGTCTTGGGAGATAGGGTTATATCCAAATGAAAATTAAATCATTCTAAGAACACATAAAAGACTATAGGCTCAAAATATTACATAATGTGAATCCCATGTTAGATACAGGGATTCCAAGATATAAAAATTCACTGAAAAAGAGTAAATAACGATTAATGATACATCGATCAACATTTTAATGACTTGAAAGAGTCTCACGATATATAAAAATTTCATACTCTGAACTCTTTCACAACATTATCGTAGAAATAGATTCATTCCAAATAAAAAATTCATAGAGTGAATCTCTCTAGTATGTGGATTATAAAAATTAATTTGAGAAATCCCCCCATTCAACTTGTACCCTAAAGGACATACTCTTGACAATTTTTCACATTAATACCAAAACATTAAAAATTTGAAAAATCATGTTTCCCTTAACAATATGCCTTTTTCTTCAACAAAGGCTCTCAATCTTGGAAGGCCCCAAACTCACCAAAACCTAGGGAAATGAAAATAGAAATGATAAATATAACGACCCATACTTTACATACATTGTTAATACTTCAAAATTGAAGCATTATTATTACAAAATATAACAAAACCACGAAAGGACCATATAGGTATAGTGTCTTTAGAAACTGGGAAACATAAACAACTGGTTCATAAAGCATCAACATTGCCTCCCACTTATTTCATCAAATATAGAGTCCCTTTTTGGAATATCCTACTTAATAACCTTCTTCCTGATCTGGGGAAAGAAAACATACAAAAGGGTGAGCTCAAATGCTCAGTAAGGGTAAACAAAAGAAATATCAATCACATCGTATACACAAGCACATAACTTTTGGAAATATTAACATGAAAAAGAGATCATAATTTCATAACATGGGATAAATCATGGCAGTGAAATGTAATCACAATAATCATAACTTAAAACATGAAACTTTTTGGCATACACACATAATCATAGAGAATCATTTCTTGTTAGTCAAGACTCATTTCCAAGACTATCTTAGTGGAAAAAGTCCTTTTCTGAACCGAGTCACCCTCGTTTCAGTCCTGTTTCACTGAACCGGTATAACCTACCATTCCAGCCATGTCTATCTCATGAGATATAAAATCATTACCCAATGCATTCGAGGGAGATATAGGTCCCACCCATCTCATAATGAAACCATTCTTATGTGTGCCACAAAAATCATAAATCATACATCATTACATAACCCATGTAATAAAAATGGGAATCTTAAACATCATGACATCATAAAACAATTCATATACGATAAAGGAATTCATAAAAATAATTCCATCACAACATAATCAAATCAATGTAATAATAGGGATAAAAACTGAACCCTTTATTATCTTAGATGGAAAATAATTTTGATAAAACACATGAACTTCATTCTTGAGGAAAATATCCTTTCTACTTCAAAAACACTTTTCCTTTCTTAACATGTCATACAATTTTAAACTAAAAGAAGTTGATTAAAAATAAACTTGAAAACTTGTAAAGTAAGATTCTTGGAAATAATGTTTTAAAAATCCATTCATGCCGTATAAGTTAAAAAAACATTCTTCGTACTTTTGTCGGAAAAGTCAAAAAGTACCTCGTACGAAAAACGACAAAATATTCCGTTCATATCTTTTACTAAAAACTCACCGAAGGGAAAATTTTGATTTAAACAATTATAGGTGGATGGAAATAATATTACATATTGAGGAAACATGGATGTGGATGATAAAATACACCCTAGTAAATGCCAAAGTATAAACAATCTCGGACAAAAATGAGATTGTGATATTTCCCTTACCTTAGGTCCGACTTGCTTTGTAAGTGTCCGAACCTCTTGTATAATGATTTAAATAATGTTTTTGACTTATTCCAGAATCATACTTATTTTTATGATATCATATATGGTCATATTCATAGCTTCTTAGTAATAATATTTCATTGCTACTTGTTATTCGGGTGTTTATAACTTTTTGTTCTTATGCGTGTTTTGTCGAATAAATTCTTATTCTTTTCTTTAGGTAACAGATACCTCATTTCCAGAATGGTATTAGTGTAATATATATCATATTCATTCATTCAATTCATTTATATAATCATTATGAAATGAAGATCATATAGAACGAGTCGCATCACATCGTGGAGACGGTATTCCGTACGTACGCACGAGTGATGATATCGTTCCTATGATCGTGGAATTGTATTGGAGTATATGTATACTATTTCAGAATCAATATCACATTATAATAGTCATATATAGTCATTATTTACACCATTATACCCATCCAAGTAAGGTGGTGGTGGAAAATAGATTACACCACGGCGTGGAGACGGTATTCTGTACGTACGCACGCGCGGTGATTTCTTTTTCCGTTGGATGGATAGATGGTGAAAAAGGGTTGTTTCATACTTATAATAACATATCAGTATATGAGTGATACTGATGTTATTACTTCATAATGAAACAACTGAAGAAGAATAAGTGGAAGAAGAAATAAAGATGAAAGAATCGGTAACGGGCATTACCTCTTCTTTGAAGTGCTTCTTTGAGACCTTCTTTTAGGGCACTAAAATTGGTCTTTGAAGAATACCAGAACCTCTAGGATGTCTCTAGGAAATTTTATAGGAGAAAGTGGTAGGTGTTGGCCGAGCTTGAAGGCTCAAAGTGGTTTGAGGAAGAGGGGGAGGAGGTGCCCTTTTATAAGGGAGGAGAGGGGCACCTTTGGAATAACTAAAAATATTATTTTATTATAAAGTCAAGTTCGGTTTTAAATAGATCAAAATTGATATATTTCAAAGATAAGGTGGGGATGGGTAGAAATCCTCTAATCCAATAGAATTTAGACAAGTTTAGGTTCCTATTTTAACCTTATCATTTAGATTTAACATTAAGTTAAATAATTTTACTTTTACCATGTCTTCTTGTGTTCTTATACTATAAGGTTAATAAACTTACTATAAGCAGCCAAACGAACCCCAAGTTGTTTATTATTAATATATATAACCTTATCTAAGTAATTTGGCCTAACCTTATATTTTTATGAACAAAATAACAATTACCAATATAATATTTGTTTTAGAAACTATTTTATGTCAATTTTGACACTATTTAGTAATTTATTTTTGTGAAAATAATAACAGAATTATTAGTTCGAACCAAGTTAATTAAATCAATAATAACATGTCATATTAACCTAGAAAATTAGTGGGATTCATAAAAAGTCTCAAATTACATTTATTTTGGTGTTTATAACATCAATTATTTCAATATTTCATTAATAAGATAATTACTACATCATCATTGTGTCATAACTAAATTAAATTATTTAATGTATTAAAATTACAACTAAAATACCATTATGTAGGAAATCTTTGTAGCTTTCTAATGAATATTTCTAGTCGAATTTATCTTATTTATAACCCCATATTAAAAATTATTTACTTATTAAACATTTATTTTAACTATTTTAACCCTTCTTTAAATAAATTAATAATAAATGTCCTAATCTAATCCAAGTAGGCCTAAATGGTCATATTTTATTCCTAAGTTTGTTTTTGGTCGAATTAAACTTATCCAATAGAATTAAGACATGTGTTAGGGTAATAAAAATATCATCTTTACCCTTAATTACCCTATTTACTTTTTACCGTGGTAAAAAAAGTAAAAAGTTACTATTCACCAAAAAATTATTTTCAACTCATTGAACCACATTTTTCTTACTGACATCAACCGTGTCTCTCGGATTTTTAAAATCCCACTCACAGAAGCGGTAAAATTAAGTTTTATGAAAAATTCAGTTTTTTAACTACCACTTAGTGGTTTCACTATTCATCAAAAATTGAATGTTTTCAGAAAAATACCAAAATTTCACCCTAGGCTAATTTCGATATTCCGAATCCAAAAATGAAGTCCATTTTGAAAAATAAAATTTATAAAATTTCATAAAGTGGTTATTACTATTCATAACGTCTAGTTTTAATAATATTTTAATAGCATATCGTTGTTTAGTGAAACTCGGTATTGCGTACGATGCAAGCTATCGAGGAAGGTCGTGATTTCGTGTAAAGAAAGCCAAGAAAGTGTTGTGTAGAAAAAGATTCCTTTGATTATTTATATAACATAAAATTCTCGGGTGTTACAATAAAGTTGTGAGCGTGGTTAACAGGATGTATCATTCTATTTTAATTTTAAATTACAATTATTATCTCACTATTTTAATTAATTTTACTTCAATGAATTCATCGGGGTGCTAACATACTTTTTTTTGCCTCCCCTGGTGTGGCCCTCATTCATGTAATGGTTTCACCTCCTCTAGTGGGGTTTCCCCACATTCAAAATTTATAAATAAGGGATTCCTCTTCTACTATGGTTGATGATGTTGGCTCCCTAATTAAAATGGTGTGATGCGATATTGGTTCCTTCCTCTATGTATATAACTATAAAGCCATTTTTGTAGTCTCTGTCTCACTCATAGATTTATGGAATGTACATGGATATCAGTCCATACACATTTCTTTCATTGACACTGGTTAATTATGATTCTTCTTAAACAATATAGAAACTGCCTATGGTCTGATTTTGTGGAGACATTGGACATCTATAGTCAAATATGAATGGTCAATCTGTTGGAAAATTATTAAATTCCACCCCTTTAAAAGTTATGTGCATATAATTTTTTACGAATAATAGGTATTGAACCCATGTTATACTGTGTTCTTCATGTAAAATCTATTTGTATGGGAGTAAGGGATCTGAGTCTCATTGGTAAATGATTATGATGTTCATCAAATGATATAGGTATTAAAATGTATCAAGTGAGGATAGAGGTTAATGGTCTTGTAGTGATATGATCATAGGTTTAAGATCTTGTACTGACATTTACCATGCATTCTTATCTTGTATTAGGAATAATATGGGTAATTATCACATGGTAATTCCATGGTATAGTGGTGAATAGATGTTTTGTATGTGCGGTTGAGTGTCTTCTAGGGGAAATTATCACACATCTGAGTTATCAAATTCTATGGGGAAGAAAGGAATATTCAATTGTAGTGTTGGGGAATTGGGATTGAACATAATTGAGGCATTATATATAACATGTTATGAGATATAGATCAAACCCCATGTAGTCCATGTGTATTTTTTATGGTTATGTGAAATTATCATTTAGTGTATTTAACATCATGTAGTAAGTAATCTTGTTCAGTGAAAGAAACAAAAATAAGGTTTGATGGGGGTAAGAATAGTATATTGATAGAGGATGGGGATAATCTAATTATTTTCATATAAGCCACGTTATATATGTCACATATGGTATGACTGTAGTTTATGGCCATGCACTGAGGGAATTTTTTCACAGTATAATACCATGAAACTGGGTAATTGCCTTGTAGATTTATAATTCACAACTATTACAAGGATGTATTTTAGTTTAATGTCTTGAAGATCGAGTTTTAACAGAGATTACACTAGGGTCTTCTAATTCCCCATCAAGGTTTTTGGAGAGGACACAATACTGGCCATCAATGAATGGAAATGCATGTGGTTTCCCATGATGATGGAACTACTTGGTAATCCTGAAGGGATCCCGATGTTAGGGTCCTAATGTATGGGAGAATGTGGTGAAAATTTATCAAAGATATTTTTGTAGAAAAGGTCCAGGATATTGGGTTAACAACATCATATTTTCATTTTATTGAGGCTGGTGTAAAATCTTCTTAAATTGGTGTGGGGACCTTAAGCAATTTCCATTCACTCAACATTGTCTAGATAATTATGGGATTTACATGGGAAAAGATAGATTATGTCACACAATATTGGACTTTTTTGTAGCTGTGATGTTAAAAAACCATGCAATATATCATATTAATGGGATTGTATTTCTATTGCATGGGTTCACACAACATTTTCTTTTATAGAAAACATGGGTTTTCATGAATGAAATTAATCTTTTTTGAACCATTATTGTCATCAAATAATGTTTCATGAGTTGATCTAAAACATAATAAAAAAATTTAGGGAATATTTGATTGTTTTCACACATTATCTGAACCTGTATGAATCCCAGGGAAGGATTGAGTTTTGTGAGTTCAAGGAATATTATTTAGTGAATGATAGATAAACACTTTACCTTCTAGAGGACTGTACTATATTATGAGATATATTTTTTGATTATTTGGGTTTCCATATGACATCTCATGAAAATTTATCTATTCCATGAAACCAGAAGATGATTAATGAAATAATTTGTGGAGAACCTCACATTCCTTATACATTGGTGGATGGTTATATAGAGAAGCGATTTTATGTCGCATTTCTAGAGAACATGGCTAGTGCACCAAAATTGGGAGTTATGTGAAAAATATCAAACATAAGTTTCTACATTCCCTTTTCATAAGTGATTTCCCCGCAACTGATCATGGGGGAAAATTAAATATCACCATTCATAAGAAATTCACTTGAGCACCAAGCCTGAGATATTCCAACAATAAAAATATGTTGTGCACACTCGATACCTTATATCTTGGATGATCCTCCTAGATGATCATCATCACTATTATAGGAAAAAAATAAATTTTTGACTTTTTGGATAAAAGTTATTTTAAAAAATTCCCCTTCCCCACAGAATTGGACTTGATGAAGAATCGTAGTGTTGAATTATGATGATAACAATGATCATTGTGCAATTTCTCATCATTTAATGCAACTCTTATGTCAGGTCATGAATCATTGTTTATTAAACTTGAAAAAATCGGGGGGGGGGGGATTCCTGTAAATAGTATTAGGTGGACTTTTATGGTCACTTGACATCCATGAACATAAATCTCTCACATGTGAATACAACTCATACACTTTCATGAACTCTATTTCTCTTATTCCAGGAAATTCAATCCACTACCCTTCTATGAAAAAAACCCACAAAATAGATATAATTGTCATGATTTTTTTAAAATAGACATAAAATAAATGAAAATGGTGTATTATGTGAAACTAAATCATTGGAATTATATTGAGAGAGAGAAATAATATAACAATTCAAAAATGGTCAAAAAAGAAGCTCATATTATTGACATTATAGATGATACTATTAAAATAGATAAAATTTTCAGTAATAATGAAATACCATGGTCTGAGGGAATATTTTCTAATAGTAGGGAATATTTTGATATATTGTAAAAGAACATAGAGGATATCTAAAACGGAAAAATATTACTCATTGCAATGGAATAATATTGGGTGATGTATATATCTCAATCATTGAGACTGTTATGATTTGGTTCTTATTCTCCAAACAATATAAAAAATTATATATGGAACATAACAACTTAATTTCACTCTCTTAAAGAAAGGGATGCTAGTTCTGACTACATTTTTAATGGTAAGACAACGTTAATCACTAGGGAACAAATAGTGTATGAGTAGCTACCCCCAAATATTGTGAGCAAAATCCATCAAAACATTTTGAACAACTTGATGTGTTCTTATGAGGACTAAGACATATCGTGTGAAAGTTTCACGGATGAAAAAGTTTTTTAATAATAGGTATGATTTATATATTAAGATTACATGGTTATGGTCTGTTATATTGGAATATATGTGGCCATGGGTGTGTCCTAATTTCATGTTTATCATTATCTATAACTACTTTCATATCAATGTAACCGATGGTCCCTAAATATAATCACATTTTACCTTAATTATTGGGAAGTGGGGATACTTGTGTGGACCATGAACCATTCACGAAATTTTACACTAATAAGTATCCAATATGATTAGTTCTTTTTAGTACCAATTCCCTACAAGGTTTATGACCATGTGTTGGAAACATTGAATATTTTTATTTAATTAAATGACACTGATTCTATAGAATCACCCTACCATCCACCTAGAAATAAAATTAATGAAATGGATCATAATTTTCTATAGCATCCCAATAATTTATTTTTTAGGGTGTAGAAAGATGCTCCCTGAATACCAACACCAAAGGACTCTAATATCAAATTTGATAATACTAAAAGAGGGACAATGTCTGAAATGGGGATAAAAAATGATGGTGTGGCTCCTAGAGATCTTGTACACAATGTTTTTGGCCACTTTTCTATGTGGGTTTTTATTTCTAGTAAAATATTCCTACATTGGTCTATGGATTGAGACTATAGTGATGGCCACAGTCATGGAATCTAGAAGCTGGGTAAACATTGGTGTCTTGGACATAGCCTTCACGTATAACCAACAAGGGAATATTGTTAGGGGGAATGAACTTGTGTCGATGATTTCATTTCAATATCTATATTTATGGATCATATTTCATTTTTGGTAGAATTATTTTCCGAATTTCATTTCCCATCCCACTTGAATGATTCTCATTTTCCTTCCCACCTAAACATCCTCGATGTTTGATCAATGATTCCCATTGTGGTTTGGGTGTTTTCAAGTGATAGAAATTTCTATAACATCCAATTATGAACCTTCACATCCATTTTTAAAATAATGGTTAACATCCTGGCAGTGTAATTAGATAATAGAGAGTATATCTAATCCTTCCTAGGTAGGGTGTTTTATGCACTGAACAATGAGAACACCTATTGTGAACCACTTACCATAATCACATTTCGCAGAAAAATTCATGTGCATCCATTAACCAGTGATGTTAGTTTCCATATTGTATTGTCTATAAAAACACCGTTGTGTCATTCATTAGTATTGGTGGATGTTTTACATTTGTTTTTCTAAGGAGGTGATAATCTTATCATCATTAAATCATTATCCCTATATCAACAAGAATTATTCCAATAAATCAGTGACAACATAATATTTTGTTCTAATGTGGAAATAGATGCAGTGTGTTTAACCCTTTTATGAGCCAAATTATAAATATTTTTTAGGTAGTTAATCTCTATAGAGTACATTATTAACAATAAGGACAACTTAGAAAAATCAACGGGAGGGTATTATGTGGCTTCAACCCCACCAACGTCAATAAGGACATATAGAGTTGGAAGATATAGTAGTAGTGAGATCTCTAGAAGAGGAAATAAGAAAATGGGAAAAGAACAATAGTATTATCCATCTTGTAATAGGAGTATACAATGAATAATTCATTCCATCTAGTGCCAGTGATTGAAGAAGAAATCTACATCAAACTCAGGGGTGAATGGGTAATGATTTTGGGTTCCTAGACATCAAAGAACATATGGTAAATTCTCACCCATGGGAGAATTGAGTTAATGGTTCATGGGAATTAGATAAATATAGGTATGGGGGATTTCAATTAATTTAATGAGTACCTAGTAGATATGGAAGATCTATCGTGATGGAATTTGGAGGGAGTGCATAACACTACTAGAAGCCAAAAGAAGTGACATTAGTTGAAGAACCTCCCCATGAGATTTCATCTCATGAAATATCATCCCAATTCAATAGGGTGTGGAGTTTCAGGGCTATGATAATTAAAATTCATTTACTTATAAGAGTGGAAAGGAGGCCCCTATGGTTGATTATACGATTGATCTCCTTTTGGTAAGGTAGTTCCAAGAAAAAGCATTTGATATAACCTTTTGGTGTTATATTCTTTTTTTTTTGTTTCTAACCATTGTGTTTTACTCCGGTTGTGATTGTCAGTAGAGGTCTATGAATCCACAAATAATGGTTGGGGGAGTTATTTCATGGATACTAGGGATCCATATTTTATTTCCTACTTCAGAAGTCTCGGTGGCGGAGGTGTCTAGGGGAGACTTTGTGGAATTCTCCATAATCTCTTGACCTCCTAATCACCTATAGGGGGCCACTATGAAATTCTATCATTTTCTCATTTTAATGATATTTTATGTCAAATGGGATTGATGATTATACATATCCCTATGGATACACTAGGTAAACCATGGATTCCACTTAACAATGTTTCATTTCTTCTATTTTTTATTTCATAATCTTTTTGTATTTGAAAGATTTTTTATCCCATTCACCTCCTAGTATTGTGTCGCTAGAGAACCATTTCTAGGCCGTGGGGGTGCTTACTACTTTGGAGCAGTCACTAATGGTAGTATTCCCCCAACATACTATACACCTAGAGATATTGGTTGTGGGCATCATCCACTCTTTATGTAGTTGTTGATGGGATGATTGAAATTGTCATCACCATTTCCCTCACATCATATTGGTTTCAGCTAACATATACAAAATTTATCATACAATTTTTTCACACCCTGACCTATTGTTTATTTTATTTTATAATTTTTATTGACTTTTAAAATTTGGTTGGGGTTCGGGTTGAGTCCCAGATGAAAACAACTTTTGATTCATGTTAAAAACTGTGTGTTTTTCTTCTGACGTCGCTAAGCACTCGGGCAGAGTGCGTATTGAGTTGACGTTGCTGTGCACCCGGGCAGAGAGCATTTTGAGTTCACATTTTTGGGTGTCCGGGAAGAGTGTGTTTTGAGTTGAAATTGTTGAGCACCCGGGCAGAGCGTGTTTTGGATACCCCATGTAGAGCCGCTTAGACATCAGCACGATCCACCTGCTTGCGGAAAATTAAAATGTGTAAAGTTGTGATTTATTTATTGTGTTATTTAAAATTTTAATTGCTGTTAATGATTTTATAATTAAAAAAAAGAAATGAAGAATTATTATCGTTATTATTATTATTATTATTATCAGGTTAGTAAAAGTTAATTATTAATACAGTTAAGATGCTTAATTATTATTAGTGATATTATTATTATAGTTTAAATTTATTAATATTATTATTATTTACTTGTGTATTATTATTAAAACTATTATTATTCATTCCTTATTAATTTTATATGTAGAAATTTTATTAGGGGTTAATGTTAACTTTGTTTTATTTATTTTCTTTTGAATTATTTTTATTTTTATTTCATTTTTTTCATCATTCTATTTAACCCTAGTGGTCTCCCCTTTTTTATTCCCACTCCTCTTGCGTCCAATCAGTGCCACCACCCTCTAGCCTCCTCCTTCTCCCCCACGGCGTGAGGTGAATCCACAGCATTGCACCAAGACCTAGGCACCCTTCACCCCTCCTCCCGCATCCAGGCAGCGCCGCCACCTCCTAGCCGCCTCCTTCTCCCCCACGGCGTGAGGTCCCATCCGCGGCGTTGCACCCAGACCCAGGCACCCTTCACCCCTCCTTCACATGGCATGTACCCAGCCCCGTCTGCATTCACCCCTCCTACTTTCAGCTGCCACCTCACCTCGACCCCCAGTCTCGGCCTTGCGTGCACCCAGCCTCGCCCTCCGCCTACCTACCTCAATCGCCTCCAGTGGCCCTCCCTGCCATGGATTTCCCAGAAACGTGCTCCACCACTCATGGCTTCCTGTCAGTGCCCCTCCGATTTCACCTCTTGTTGTGCAAGCCTCCTGCGCCTTCCCGCACCACCGGTTGTGCGACCTCCACTGGTGCCCCCCCCCCCCCTCCATCGATCGTGGCACCCTCAGCCCCTACTCTTGGCTCTACTGTGCTCCCTCCTTCCCCAAGCCGACGCGTCCCAGTTTCCTCCTACCGCTTCGGTTGCACAACTCTAGCTCGACCCCTGCCTGCACCCTTCTCTTTCCCCAACACGCTTCTCCGCTATTCGTCCCTCTCCAGGCCGACCACTGCCCTACCCCTCCACACCGCTCTGTCCTGCTTCCCATGATCGCGTATCCTATCAACTGGCAGAACCCTCCATACAGTAGCCCGAACCAGAATGGCAGCACCCTCCCATGTCCGCTCCCACTTTGGCAGTGATGACCCGCCTTGCCTCCTCCCTTCCGGTCATGTGCCTTTTGGTTGCGCTCCTCCCAACCCACCACACGCCACCGCTTCAAATTGAAAGGTATTCGAATTCATGTATGATTTAATATTATTTAGTATTAATTAATTTCTTTTAGTTTTGAGTATCTATATTTTAAAATGAATTATGAGGTATATTGTATAATTTTATTTGGTTAACATTTTCCAATATATTATTGATTTGGCATAATTTTTTATTAATTAGTGTGGTGCGAAGTTTAGTTTTGAAGGAACTTAGTTTTCATTTTATACTGTGTAGCCCTCTCCTATGAATTATTATGCATTTTGATGAAACCTAGTTTCATGCTGTTTAATAGCTTTTATTATATATTTTTTACTGTACAAGTAGTGCTTGTTCTGATATGGTGTGTTACAGGTGCATGTTTTATTATAAAAGGTGGTTTAAAAAATAGTGTTAATGTTGCGAGTTGTGTTTTGAAAAAAAAACATGTCGATCTGGTTATTTTGTGATGATTGTTCATTGGGATTGTTTTATGTCCATGTTTATGTGTTTTTAGTTGTGCGTTTTTTGCAGCGCATTGGCAAGGCAATTCCATGAAATTGCGATCGTCAGCCTGTGTGTGCTTGTGCGCCTTCTCGAGGTGTGTCGCGTTATTGTTTTTCGACTACGAGTCAAGGTAGGTCCTCCACTGCACTCACCATTAGATTTAGAATTTATTAATTACTTGATGTTTTATTAATTTTAATAAATATAAAATAATAAAAGATAATTAATTTTTAAATGATTATTGTGTGTCAAAAGAGCCGTTTATTTTATACATGACTCCCAGAATATTTTCATTAAGAACTAACACCCCCTAGTGAAAGAATACCATTTTGGTCTTTAAACATAATTCAAGGAATTTCCAATGTGGTTTTGGTTTTAAAGACATATGATTTCTTCTGAATAAGTGTTTCGGTTTTTCATGAGAAACGTGGTTTTTCTTTAAAGTTAGTAAAGGCCCGTTTGGGAATTTAATGAAATAAACTATTTTGGAAAAACCCACTTGGGGGTTACTAATGGGTGATCTTTGGTGTGCTTTTATTGGGTGAGTTGGGTGTGATATTTGTGTATCGTGACTGATTGATTTACATTGTGGACGCACCCCTTTTTATTATATGTGTTGACATGGGTACCTGGCATAGTGAGTGAATCTTCTGAGAATGATCGATGCACTAGTTTTTATTACACACTAGATAGTGGCCCCATAGTAGGGAAATACTGATTTATTGCTGCTATGGGTATTGGGCCCCTCGGTTAGGCCATGCAGGGCTACACTGGCCATTAGGCCATTATGATGTCATCGTGTTAGAGAATGCTTTCAGGATGAGTCATATGTATAGTACGTTCTGGATTGTCCACGATCTCCTAGATTCGGTCCATGTTTCTTTTTGCGTTTATTTGTATGTGTCGGATGATTGAGAGGTCTAGTTCGGTAGTTTTCCCCTATGTGCCACTTTTTCTATTTCCCTTAGTGTGTGTTGCGTGTTGTATGGTTTTCCTTTTTGGCTAATAACTGATGTTTTGGATTTCTAAATGGTTCGAAAGAAAATGTTTTAAAAAGAAATATACATATTCTTTTCAAACATTAAACTTGTCTTTAAATTAGAAATCGCAATGGGCTGATACATGTTAGAGAAATGTAAGTGTCTGTGGAAACAAATATTTTATATAATTTAGTTCAAACCTGAAATTGGAAAATTATTCATTTTATGGTAGTTCTTTGGAAAAAGATATCGGGATATTGTAATGAGTTTTAATACTCGCACATATAGTTCTTTTCTATTTTTAGTGTTTCTGCAGGATACAACATGAGTGCGCTCGCCTTAGGCGACGCTTGACCGTTGAGTTGGAGGGTGACCCTCAGGGTCACACGGGGTTAGTTCGGTCTTCGAGTTTGGTTATAATTTCTCTCTTTTGTTCCTGTTTAGTAATTATACATGGTTTATTTATTCTTCCTTGCTCTGTATTATTTCTACTGCTTTATTTGTTTATATTGTGAAAAACTGTTCCCACAACCTCTGTTTATGCCCTGGCGCTTGTCGCCAGCCTGGGAGGATTGGAAATGCCTCTCGGGCCATGTCACGGACCAGCTCAGGTGACCAGTTCAGGGTCGACCTGGGTTGGTTCGTGAAAAAATGTTATCAGACGTAGGTTGGCTCTTGAGCGGAACTTGTTTTTCAGAGCACCCATTGTTATTTGGGTTTGTCATGATAGAAGGAGTATAATTATTGGGACATGAGGCGTTCGTACAAGAAGGACGCCATGAACCCTTTCTCAATCTGAACCTCAGGTTACCATGTGATGTTCGGGTTGTTGGTTTCCTTTGATTGTTGTGAATTGTTTTGTGTTCGGAAATTTAATGGGAGCCAGGGAAGTGACCTCTGTAACACCCCTAGATTTTATGAAAAATATTATTTTAATTTCATTAATGTCTTGTGTTGTATTCTACACCAAGATTACCTTGCGCTATACACAACACCGTATTAGCTTGCAGTATACGTAACACTATTCTCGGATCGTGTTACACACAATTTTGATAATAGTTATTCTACGCAACATTGGGTATATACATATATATATATATATTCAATGTATAAATGAAATATGGTTGGATTCTGTTATACGAAACAACGAAGGATTCTTTCACAACCCTGACTTGGCTTGCATGACACGCAATCGCGACCTTCCTCGATAGCGTGTGTTGTACACAATACCGGGTTTTAATAAAGAATGTTATATTATTATAATATTGTCATGAACTAGCCATTATGAATAGTATTTACTAAATTTTGAATTTTATAACATTATTATTCATCTTACACATTTCTAGAACATGGTATAAGAACAAAATAATTTTTTCGGGTAAAATATGTATTTTTCAAAAAATGCAGTTTTGCCGCCTTTTGATGGCGCACCCACTTTAAATATAGTTTTTGACATGTTTATAAGTTCAATTTGACAAAATAAAATTATTCTTTGGAATCATGAAATAAAAATTTACTTTGGATAAATTTTTCATATTATTCTGGTAACTTTCACATTTTAATGAATAGTAAAAACACGCTATATTTTAATTAAAAACAACTTTTTTCATTGTAATATCTTATGTGGTTAAATTATAATATTGAATGGTTTTAAATTATAAATAGAATATATTTTTACCATTTAATATAATGTATGTCATTAGCATTGATTTTACCTTGAATTCGTAGGTTAAATCAATTCAAACTTTTGCAATGTTTTAAACAAAAACATGTTTTTATTCGACAACGGGATTAATTTTAATTTAATTTCTACAACTTCTGTGTATTTAATTTTAAAAAATGGATTCCATATTTGGAATCAGTGTGTCCAAATTATGTTAATAGACTACTTTTTATTTTTGGGAATTATGAATAGTAACTACGGTAAATTTTATTTACCATAGTTAAAGGTAAATCGGGTAATTAAGGGTAAATATAATATTTTAAAATTACCCTAAAAAATGTCAAAAATCCTATTGGATGACTAAAAGTCGACCCATATTACCTAAGGGTCGGATTAGATTAATTTAATTAAATTTTTTCAATGAAAATAATTTAATTATTATTAAAACCAAAGAATGTGACAACATGTCACTTTCTTAAATCTTATAAGTATAATAATTTTAATCTACTGATAAACTTCATGAAACTTCTAACATGAATAGTATCCAGAAATCTAATACAATTATCTATATCATAGAAATTTATTTATAATTTTTAGGGATTAAATATTTATCATTTATTATGACACATAGATGATGCAGTAAATGTCTTATTAATGAAATATTGACATAATTGATGTTATAAATGCCCAAATAAATGTAATTTGAGACTTTTTATGACTTACACTAATTTTCTAGGTTAATATGACATGTTATTGTTTATTTAAGTAACTTGGTTTGAACTTATCATTCTGTTATGAATTTCATAAAAATCATATACCAAATAGTGTCAAAATTGACATAAAATAGTTTTTAAAACAAATATTATATTATTAATTGTTATTTTATTCCTAAAAATCTAAGGTTCGGCCAAATGACTTAGATAAGATTATATATATTAATAATAAACAACTTGGGGTTCTTTTTTCTTGATATAGTAAGTTTATTAACCATATAGTATAAGAAAACAAAATGACAAGGTAAAAGTTAAATTATTTAACTTAGAGTTAAATCTAATTGATAAGGGTAAAATAATAACCTAAACTTGTCTAAATCCTATTGGATGAGAGTATTTCGACCCATCCCCACCTTATCCTCTAAATAAATCAATTTGGATCTATTTAAAACCGAACTTGACTTTATTATAAAATAATATTTTTACTTATTCCAAAGGTGCCCCTCTCCTCCCTTATAAAAGGGCACCTCCTCCCTCTCTTCCTCACACAACTTTGAGCATTCAAGCTCGGCCAAACCCTACCAAATTCTCTTCTCCACTTCCCTAGAAACATTCTAGAGTTTTTGGTCTTCCTCAAAGACCAATTTTAGTGCCCAAAGAGGAGGTCTCAAAGAGGCGCTTCAAAGAAGAGGTAATTTCCGTTACCGATTCTTTTACCTTTATTTCTTCTTCCACTTATTCTTCTTAGGTTGTTTCATTATGAAGTAATAACATCAGTATAAATCATATACGGATATGTTATTATAAGTATGAAACAATCCTATTTCACCAATCTATCCATCCTACGGAAAACGAAATCACCGCGCGTGCGTACGTACGGAATACCGTCTCCACGCCGTGGTGAAATCTATTTTCCACCACCACCTTACTTGGATGGGTACAATGGTGTAAATAATAACTATATATGATTATTATAAAGTGATATTTATACTGAAATAGTATACATACACTTCAACACAAGTTCACGAACATGAGAATGATATCATCGCTCGTGCGTACGTACGGACTACCGTCTCCACGACGCGATGAGATTCATTCTCCATGATAACCATTTAAGAATGATTATAAAGTATATATAAGAAATAATAATGAAATATATTACATTATAAAGCTACTGGATTTATGTGTAAATATATGTATGTCATCTACTTAATTCCATTCAATTCAATAAGGAAACGAAAACAGCGTTCATGCGTACGAACGGTCTACCGTCTCCATGAACGGTGTATTTCTTTCCATTAACTGATTTATTATATATATTTATATTCTGAATATACATATATATATATATCATGTTTTATATTCTGGAATTAAGTAATCATATAAATAATTACAAGTCAAAACACGGACAAAAAATGAAACAATTTTACCCAAAACGCTCTTTAACATGGAATTTACAAAAGAACGGGTAATATAAAGTCATAAGTGAATCATATATGATATCATAACAATGAATATGATTCTGGAATAACTCAATAACATTATTTAAATCATTATACAGGAGGTTCGGACACTTACAAAGCAAGTCGGACCTAAGGTAAGGGAAATATCACAATCTCACTTTTATCCGAGATTGTTTTTACTTTGGTAATTACTGGGGTGTATTTTATCATCCACATCCATGTTTACTCAATATGTAATATTTATATCCTTCTACAATAGTTTATATCCAATTTTACCCTTCGGTGATTTTTTAGTAAAAGATATGAAAGAAATCTGTTGTCGTTTTTCATACGAGGTACTTTTTTGACTTTTCCGACAAAAGTACGAAGAATGTTCTTTTTAACTTATACGGCATGAATGGATTTTTAAAACATTATTTCAGAGAAGCTTCCTTTACAAGTTTTCATGTTTATTTTTAATCAAATTCTTTTAGTTTATAATTTTACGACATGTTAAGAAAGGAAAAGTGTTTTTGAAGCAGAAAGGATATTTTCCTCAAGAATGGAGTTCAAGTGTTTTATCAAAATTATTTTCCATCTAAGATAATAAAGGGTTATGTTTTTATCCCTATTATTACATTTATTTGATTATGTTGTGATGGAATTATATTTTTATGAATTCCTTTATCTTATATGAATTGTTTTATGATGTCACGATGTTTAAGATTCCCATTTTTATTACATGGGTTATGAAATGGTTTATGATTTTGTGGCACACATAAGAATGGAATCATTATGATATGGGTGGGACCTATATCTCCCTCCAATGCATTGGGTAAAGATTTTATATCTCATGAGATAGACATGGATAGAACGGTAGGTTATACCGGTTCAGTGAAACAGGGCTGGAACGAGGGTGACTCGGTTCAGAAAGGGACTTTGTCCACTAAGATAGTCTTGGCAATGAGTCTTGACTAACAAGAAATGATTCTCTATGATTATGTGTGTATGCCACAAAGTTTAATGTTTTAAGTTATGATTATTGTGATTACATTTCACTGCCATGAGTTATTCCATGTTATGAAATTATGATCTATTTTACAGGTTAAGATTTCCAAAAGTTATGTTCTTATGTATATGATGTGATTGATATTTCTTTTGTTTACCCTTACTGAGAATTTGAGCTCACCCTTTCATGTTTTCTTTTCCCCAGAACATAAGGAAAGGTTTTAGGTATAAAAAAAGGAAGATCTTTATGGGAGATGTTGAAGATCTTTCACCAGGATTAGAAGATTATATTCCGAGTTTCCAAAGACACTAAACTATTACGATCCTTGTGTGTGTGTTTTTGTTATGTACTAAATATTCCGCAAAAGTAATGTAATGTCCATGTACGTCAGGCATAGGGACTCTACAGTTGGTATCAGAGGCAAAGGAGGTAGGAATGTATCTGATCCTTGGGAACTCTCACATGTGAGCGTTGGACGAAGCATGGCTCTCCGCCCAAGGGCTTCATGAGGAAATGGCTGCCACTGGGGATGGTGGTGTGTCCCGCCCAGGGGGTGTAGCCGCCCATGGAGTGCCCTGATAGGTATCAATTTTAGTCCACTGGAAGTAATTCTAGACCGCTATAGTTGGTATTAGAGGAAAGGTTTAGTCAACCTTTGGAAACTAGGATGTGAGAACGTTAGTGAGATCCCTAGAGATATTTCTAAGGTATGACTAGTGATGTATCTAAGGATAAGTATACATATAGGTTATAGTCCTAGAATTGCGCTAAGAATATTATAATTTAACCAAAGATGTTAGATATTGAAGTTACTCCCCCTTTATTATGATTTTTTCCTCTCACACTATTCTTTTTGGGTTTTAGAAAATGGCTGGAAACAAGATGATTCACGATAATGGAGGATATGATGGACAATGGAATGATATTATTCATTAGCAACCAAATGAAATGGGATTTGGAGGTCCAAACATCATTATTATGCCGAATCAGAAATCTCATAATATGATCAATAATGTAAAATTTGGTAAGTTTCCTGACTCGGCTAATAAGAGAAAGATGGAGTTTCATGATGATCATAGAGGAAAGAAAGTTCAATTTCCCCTATGTAAATCATGTGGGAAGAGGCATCAAGGAGAATGTTTCAAAGGAACTGGAAGATGGTTTGGGTGTGGAAGAGAAGGACACAAAGCCAGTAAGTGCAAAGGAAAAGGTTCAATTAACACCAGGGATGAGGATAATGGTATTGATACAACATCAACAATGGTTAAATGTTTTAAATGTGGAATGTACGGGCATTATGCCAACCAATTCCCTAAGGTAAAGTCTCATGAAGAGAATCAGTATGGTCATATGGGTAGTATTTATGTGGATGATGATGAAGAGACTACAAATGATATGTGAGATGAAATAATTGTTGAAGCTCTGTCAATGGTTTAAGAATTTAGTGGAATGATTAAATGTTTATCACGTGTAATGATGTATAAGTAATCTCATGGTACTATGGAATAAAGAGACATCTAAGGATTGTTACACTATTTTCTTTCCTTGAGTTTTGAAAATGTACGATTAATGTTATCAGTATCCATGAAAGGTTATTCAGATATTTTTGGAATGTAGATGATATGTGCATAATGAAGGGAAAATGAGAAAACGAAATGTTTAACAGTATTCATGAGATCATGATTGATATAATGACTAAGTGATATAATGGTTTGAGTATAAATAATTTTTAGGATTTTGGTTTATGGAAAGTGTTAACTTTTAACTTCATTCATGTTTTCACTAAGGTTCAATGGGTATTCAAGAGAATACATGATTAAGGCCTTTGAATGTTTGGAATGTGACCAACAAAACATATCTTATGACATATGGGGATCAACGATGGTATTAAATCTCTGGTAATCGTTTTCACTATATTATGAGGGTGAACTGCAGTATTATGGATAAGCCTAAAGATTGGAATTAATTATGTTGGACATAAGTTAGTATTGTTTAAGGATATAACTTTTGATATTATTTATGTAGTTTTAGAAAAAGGACAACCTGTAGGATGGGCGACAACCCATCGCGTCGGACAAGGCCGTGGGAATCGAACCCACAACCGAAGTGCGACTGGCCTTTATCGCCTACCACTGGCCTACAGGAAGTCCCTGTTTAGTAGAAACTAGTTTTATTTTATTAAGAAGTATGATATATGAAGTATAAGTTATTTTTTTTGAAACCATATACAATTAATCTAACCATAATATGGACTTATAACTTTTTCTAACCTTTTGTTTGAAAGGGATGGAATGACCCATAATTCTATCACATGATCTGCTAACACATCACGAATAACAAATTCAACTTCATTTCTTTAAGGGATGAAGTGGAAAATGTTCAATTCACAAACAACAATGAGATTGTACCAAAATCATGCAAGTATTTCTTTTAATTCATCAACTTTAGGGAAATGATCTTGAAAACCAAAAATGTTTTCCTAGTTCCCTTATATCCGATTAATCAGATGATACCTTAGATCATCACAAATTTATGGATTTGTGATTGTTGGATTTTCCATAGCCATGTTCTCTACCACTCTCCACCAGAACATGATGGTTATATTTTTCTTCCATATCCATATTTTCACCTATGTGGAAACCCAGTGATTAGTTTATTTGGGTAACCGTTACGTTTCATAATTTTGTTTTTAAAGATTGGTTTTGTTATTCCTGTTTACGATGTGGGTTTCTATTAATGAAACTTTCAAATAGTAAACCATTTATAATCCCAAAGAATTTCGAGGACGAAATTCATTTTAAGGGGGGTAGAATGTAACACCCCTAGATTTTATGAAAAATATTCTTTTAATTTCATTAATGTCTTGTGTTGTATTCTACACCAAGATTACCTTGCGCTATACACAACACCGTATTAGCTTGCAGTATACGCAACACTATTCTCGGATCGTGTTACACACAATTTTGATAATAGTCATTCTATGAAACATTGAGTATATATATATATATATTATATGTATAAATTAAATATGGTTGGATTCTGTTATACGAAACAACGAAGGATTCTTTCACAACATGCAACCCTGACTTGGCTTTCATGACACGCAATCATGACCTTCCTCAATAGCGTGTGTTGTACGCAATACCAGATTTTAATAAACAATGTTATATTATTATAATATTGTCATGAACTAGCAGTTATGAATAGTATTTACTAAATTTTGAATTTTATAACATTATTATTCATCTTACACATTTCTAGAACATGGAATAAGAACAAAATAAAGTTTTCGGGTAAAATAAGTATTTTTCAAAAAATGCAGTTTTGCCGCCTTTTGATGGCGCACCCACTTTAAATCTAGTTTTTGACATGTTTATAAGTTCAATTTTACAAAATAAAATTCTTCTTTGGAATCAAGAAATAAAAATTTACATTGGATAAATTTTTCATATTATTCTAGTAACTTTCACATTTTAATGAATAGTAAAAACACGCTATATTTTAATTAAAAACAACTTTTTTCATCGTAATATCTTATGTGGTTAAATTATAATATTGAATGGTTTTAAAGTATAAATAGAATATATATTTACCATTTAATATAATGTATGTCATTAGCATTGATTTTAACTTGAATTCGTAGGTTAAATCAATTCAATCTTTTGCAATGTTTTAAACAAAAACCCGTTTTTATTCGACAACGAGATTAATTTTAATTTAATTTCTGCAACTTCTGTGTATTGAATTTTAAAAAATGGATTCCATATTTGGAATCAGTGGGTCCAAAATATTTTAATAGGCTACTTTTTATTTTTGGGAATTATGAATAGTAACTACGGTAAATTTTATTTACCATAGTTAAAGGTAAATCGGGTAATTAAGGGTAAATATAATATTTTAAAATTACCCTAAAAAATGTCAAAAATCCTATTGGACGACTAAAAGTCGACCCATATCACCTATGGGTCGGATTAGATTCATTTAATTAAATTTTTTCAATGAAAATAATTTAATTATTATTAAAACCAAAGAATGTGACAACATGTCACTTTCTTAAATCTTATAAGTACAATAATTTTAATCTAGTGATAGACTTCATGAAACTTCGAAAATGAATAGTCTCCAGAAATCTAATACAAATATCTATATCATAGAAATTTATTTAGAATTTTTAGGGATTAAATAATTATCATTTATTATGACACATAGATGATGCAGTAATTGTCTTATTAATGAAATATTGACATAATTGATGTTATAAATGCCCAAATAAATGTAATTTGAGACTTTTTAGGACTTACACTAATTTTATAGGTTAATATGACATGTTATTGTTGATTTAAGTAACTTGGTTCGAACTTATCATTCTGTTATGAATTTCATAAAAATCATATACCAAATAGTGTCAAAATTGACGTAAAATAGTTTTTAAAACAAATATTATATTATTAATTGTTATTTTATTCCTAAAAATCTAAGGTTCGGCCAAATGACTTAGATAAGAATATATATATTAATAATAAACAACTTGGGGTTCTTTTGGCTTGATATAGTAAGTTTATTAACCATATAGTATAAGAAAACAAAATGACACGATAAAAGTTAAATTATTTAACTTAGAGTTAAATCTAATTGATAAGGGTAAAATAATAACCTTAACTTGTCTAAATCCTATTGGATGAGAGTATTTCGACCCATCCCCACCTTATCCTCTAAATAAATCATTTTGGATCTATTTAAAAACGAACTTGACTTTATAATAAAATAATATTTTTAGTTATTCCAAAGGTGGCCCTTTCCTCCCTTATAAAAGGGCACCTCCTCCCTCTCTTCCTCACACAACTTTGAGCCTTCAAGCTCGGCCAACCCCTGAAAAATTCTCTTCTACACTTCCCTAGCAACATACTAGAGGTTCTGGGCTTCCTCAAAGACCAATTTTAGTTCCCTAAGAGGAGGTCTCAAAGAGGCGCTTCAAAGAAGAGGTAATTTCCGTTACCGATTCTTTCACCTTTATTTCTTCTTCCACTTCTTCTTCTTAGGTTGTTTCATTATGAAGTAATAACATCAGTATCAATCATATACTAATATGTTATTATAAGTATGAAACAATCCTATTTCACCAATCTATCCATCCTACGGAAAAAGAAATCACCGCGTGTGCGTACGTACGGAATACCGTCTCCACGCCGTGGTGAAATCTATTTTCCACCACCACCTTACTTGGATGGGTAAAATGGTATAAATAATAACTATATATGATTATTATAAAGTGATATTGATACTGAAATAGTATACATACACTTCAACACAAGTTCACGAACATGAGAATGATATCATCGCTCGTGCGTACGTACGGACTACCGTCTCCACGACGCGATGAGATTCATTATCCATGTTAACCATTTAAGAATGATTATAAAGTATATATAAGAAATAATAATGAAATATATGACATTATAAAGCTACTGGATTTATGTGTAAATATATGTATGTCATCTACTTAATTCCATTCAATTCAATAAGGAAAAGAAAACAGCGTTCATGCGTACGAACGGTCTACCGTCTCCATGAACGGTGTATTTATTCCCATTAACTGATTTATTATATACATGTATATTCTGAATATATATATATAAATCATGTTTTATATTCTGGAATTAAGTAATCATATGAATAATTACAAGTCAAAACACGGACGAAAAATGAAACAATTTTACCCAAAACGCTCTTTAACATGGAATTTACAAAAGAACGGGTAATATAAAGTCATAAGTGAACCATATATGATATCATAACAATGAATATGATTCTGGAATAAGTAAATAACATTATTAAAATCATTATACAGGATGTTCAGACACTTACAAAGCAAGTCGGACCTAAGGTAAGGGAAATATCACAATCTCACTTTTATCCGAGATTGTTTTTGCTTTGGTAATTATTGGGGTGTATTTTATCATCCACATCCATGTTTCCTCAATATGTAATATTTATATCCTTCTAAAATAGTTTATATCCAATTTTACCCTTCGGTTATTTTTTAGTAAAAGATATGAAAGGAATCTTTTGTCATTTTTCATACGAGGTACTTTTTTGACTTTTCCGACAAAAGTACGAAAAATGTTTTTTTTAACTTATACGGCATGAATGGATTTTTAAAACATTATTTCAAAGAAGCTTCCTTTACAAGTTTTCAAGTTTATTTTTAATCAACTTCTTTTAGTTTATAATTTTATGACATGTTAAGAAAGGAAAAGTGTTTTTGAAGCAGAAAGGATATTTTCCTCAAGAATGGAGTTCAAGTGTTTGATCAAAATTATTTTCCATCTAAGAGAATAAAGGGTTTTGTTTTTATCCCTATTATTACATTTATTTGATTATGTTATGATGGAATTATATTTTTATGAATTCCTTTATCTTATATGAATTGTTTTATGATGTCACGATGTTTAAGATTCCTATTTTTATTACATGGGTTATGAAATGGTTTATGATTTTGTGTCACACATAAGAATGGTATCATTATGAGATGGGTGGGACCTATATCTCCCTCCAATTCATTGGGTAAAGATTTTATATCTCATGAGATAGACATGGATGGAACGGTAGGTTATACCGGTTCAGTGAAACAGGACTGGAACGAGGGTGACTCAGTTCAGAAAGGGACTTTGTCCACTATGGTAGTTTTGGAAATGAGTCTTGACTAACAAGAAATGATTCTCTATGATTATGTGTGTATGCCACAATGTTTAATGTTTTAAGTTATGATTATTGTGATTACATTTCACTGCCATGAGTTATTACAGGTTATGAAATTATGATCTCTTTTATAGGTTAAGATTTCCAAAAGTTATGTGCTTATGTATATGATGTGATTGACATTTCTTTTGTTTACCCTTACTGAGCATTTGAGCTCACCCTTTCATGTTTTCTTTTCCCCAGTATATACGGAAAGGTTTTAGGTATAAAAAAAAGGAAGATCTTTATGGGAGATGTTGAAGATCTTTCACCAGGATTAGAAGATTATATTCCGAGTTTCCAAAGACACTAAACTATTACGATCCTTGTGTGTGTGTTTTTGTTATGTACTAAATATTCCGCAAAAGTAATGTAATGTCCATGTACGTCAAGCTTCGGGACTCTACAACCTCTGTGAGATCTCATAGTCTGGAAAGCTATGTGGAGCCAGAGACATTACCCTAGAGTGCTCCCTGTGATGGTGGCATGACTGGTGTACGACCGCAAACCATAAGTCCGAGTCACCAATTTCCACTAGTTTCTCCTTCTGGTTTGTCTGGGTCTTTACATTTAAGATTTTTTTTGTAATGTTTTATTTTAGAAATTGTGAAAGGTTGAAATTGAAATAGAAATGACCATGTTTTGATTATGTTTTTGTTTCCTTTTTTCCTTAGTGTTCACCCCCATGCCAGTTTGATGGATGTCGAAGGTGAAACTTCGGGTGGGGCGCCCCTAGAAAATCCTCCAGTTGATCATCCTATAGACAATGTTCTGGAGTTTTTGAAGTTCAGCCATCCTATCTTTTATGTACAAGCAGAGCCTCTTAAGGAAGAGGAGTGGTTGAAGAAGATTGAGAGGTTGTTCAGTTTCGTTGGGTTTCCAGAGTCTATAATGGTGAAGTTGGCTGCATTTATCCTTAAAGGCCCAAAATGGAAATGGTGGAAGTCCGTGTATCGGAATAAGCCTCGGTAAGGTCTAACATGGTATTTTTTCAAGTCATCGTTTATCCAACAACACTTCTCTGAGTTTATGAAGATGAGGAAGAGGATGGAGTTGTGTTCTCTTCAGTAGGGCATTGAATTGGTACTGGAATTCTATCGACGATTCGTAGATCTAGTTCTGTATGATCCATGTTTTGTTGAAAATGATCCCAAAAAGGCTCAACAATTTGAGTCTGGACTCCAACCTGAGCAGTGATCGAAAGTGGAAGAGCTCAACCTAACCACCTTATTGGATGTTGTGGGGAAAGACTTTTTGGCTGAAGCTGGGTATGCAAGAGGACTTGAGGTGGTGAATCCTCCATTATTGGGAAGCAGTGCAGAGGATGGTGAAAATAAGAATGAGAAGCGACCTGATGCTAGTGGAGCTAGTAGAGGAATCAAGAGGCCTCTAGACATTCAGTCTTCTTTTCCACAGTGCAATGTCATGATCTATCACCAGTGTGGTAGGTAGGGTCATAAGAAGCCGACGTGTCCGAGTGCTCTGAGACCCTGCCACACCTGTGGACGTTTGGGTCACTTGCAGTGATTATGTAGCTGTGTTTCCAAAAAGCACGCTGAAGTTAGATTTGTCTCATCAACGGTCACCTCAGACCTTCAGCAGGAGTAAGGAAATGTTTGGGGATCAATTTGAGGTTTTTCTCTTTGTAGTATTTTTTTGGGCATAGTAATCATCTCCTGTAGCGTTATTCAGGGTTTCTTTTCTTTCAGTTGTAAGAATTGTTGTGGTTGAACCTCTTTAAAACATTTATTTTATTGGAATTGTGTTTGGTGATGTTCTGGTTTGTGTGTTATGTTTGGGAATTTCTAAAGCCTGACTATGAGGCAGGATATGTTTCGATCATCGTTACTCTAGCCATAGGCCCCGGAGTGAAGCTGGCGTGTAGTCAGGAGGACCCTAATGGTGGAAAAAAGGTCATTGGTTTCATCTTGTTCTTTAGTGCGTCATCGGTTGTGCTCTTCTGAAGGTGTGATGTTGTTAGTGTAGTGATGACGGTAGTTTTGAGACTCTATCAGTTGGGTCCTCCCCTCCCCCCTAGCGTTGTGGTGGGGTTTCTGGTCTGTGTGGAAAGTTATTAAGTTTGTTTGATATCATCCGTTCTTATGGTGGGGAGAGACACAGTGGGTCTCGTAGTGTTACACCGAAACTAATTTAGGGTTATCTTGATCTTTATGGTGGGGAGTCTGTTCGGGCATCCATGTGTCAGTATCAGAGTTTTGTTTCATGTTTTGTTTGGTGGTGGTTGGTCTCATGTGGAACCACCTAATCTTGAGTTTTCCCTCTCGAGTATACGTCGATATTTTAGTACCCCCAACGGTTTTGTTGGATTAAGATTATATGTATATGTCTCGTAGGTTATTAAGTTCATTTGATACTTGGTTGAGATAAATAGTTTGGGTTTTTCATGGTGATGATTAAGGTGATCTTTTTTGAAGGATAAGTTTCATGTCATGGGTGTTTGGTGTTCGTTTGGATCGATCAACCTGAGATGCTTAAACTTTTGAGGGTTGGTGAAACTTAAGGAGTTTCATCATTGGGTCTTGATATTATAGTGGCTTTAGGGGGGCAGAAATCATTGTGGCGGGGAGAATTGTCACACCTCGACCTATCGTTTAATTTATTTTATAATTTTTATTTAGTTTTAAAATTTTGTTGGGGTTCGGGTTGTGTCCCCGATGGAAACTTTTTTTTGATTCGTGTTAAAAACTGCATGTTTTTCAGCTGACGTCACTGACCACCCGGGCAGAGCACATTTTGAGTTGTCATTGCTGAGCACTCAGGCAAAGAGAATTTTGAGTTGACGTTGCTGAGCGCCCGGGCAAAGTGTGTTTTGAGACGACATTACTGAGCATCCGGGCTGAGCGCGTTTTGGATACCCCGCGTGGCGCTACTTAGACATTGGCACGATCCACCTGCCTGCAGAAAATTAATATGGGTAAAGTTGTGATTTATTTATTGTGTTATTTAAAATTTTAATTATTGTTAATGATTTTATATTTAATGAAAATAAACGTTGAATTATTATCGTTATTAGTATTATTATTATTATTATTATGTTAGTAAAAGTTATTTTTTATTACAATTGAGATGTTTAATTATTATTAGTGTTATTATTATTATAGTTTAAATTTATTATTATTATTATTATTTAATTCTGTATTATTATTACAAATATTATTATTCTTTCCTTATTAATTTTTTTGTAGTACTTATATTAGGGGTTAATGTTAACATTGTTTTATTTAATTTATTTTGTATTATTTTTATTTCTATTTATTTTTCTTCTTCTTTCTCTCTAACCCTAACGAACTCCCCTTTTTTTCTTCCCCCTCCTCTAGTGTCCCAGCAGCGCCGCCACCCCCTAGATTCCTTCTTCTTCCCCACGGCGCGACGTGACATCCACGGTGTTGCACCTAGACCCAGGCACCCTTCACCCCTCCTCTGGCATCCAGGCAGCGCCGCCACCCCCTAGCCACCTCTATCTCCCCCACAACATGACTTTCCATCCGCGGTGTTGAACCTAGACCCAGGAACCCTTCCCCCCTCCTTCACGCGGCATGTACCCAACCCCAACCCCATCCACGTTCACCCCTCCGACATTCCGCTGCCGCCTCACCCCGACCCCCAGTCCCGGCCCTGCGCGCACCTAGCCTCACACTCCACCTACTAACCTCAGTCGCCTCCAGCTTCACTCCCTGCAATGGATTTCCCAGAAATGTCCTCACCCACCCACGACCTCCTGTCAGCACCCCTCCGCTTTCACCTCTTGTTGTGCAAGCATCCTGCGCCATCCCGCACCACCGGTTGTGCGACCTCCACCGGTGCCCCCCATGTCCAGCCGATTGCGGCGCCCCCAACCCCTACTCTTGGCTCTGTTTTTCTACCTCCTTCCCAGAGCTGACGAGCCCTGGTTTCCTCCTACTGCTTCGGTCATACAATGCTAGCCTGACCCCTACCTGTACCCTTCTCCTTCCCTCACTCGCTGCTCCACTCTCTATCCCTCTCCAGGTCGACCCCTGACCAACCCCTCCACACTGCTCTGCCATGCTTTCAACTATCACATATCTTATCTCTTGACAGAACCCTCTTTGCAGTAGCCCCGACCAGAATGGGAATGCCCTCCCATTTCTGCTCCCTCTTTGGCAGTGATGACCCGCCTTGCCTCCTCCCTTCCGGTCATGCGCCTTTTGGTTGCACACCTCCCGACCAACCACACGCCACCCCTTCAAATTTAGAGGTATTCAAATTATTATATGATTTAATTTTATTTAGTATTAATTAATTGCATTTAGTTTGGAGCATCTATATTTTAAAAGGAATTATGTGGTATTTAGGATAATTTTATTTGGTTAATTGTTTCAATTAAATTATTGATTTGGCATAATTTTTAATTAATTTGTGTGGTGTGATGTTTAGTTTTGAAGGAAGTAAGTTTTCAATTTATACTTTGTAGCCTTCTCATGGGAATTATGATGCATTTTTTTTGAAACCATGTTGCATGATTTTTAATATCTTTTATTATTTTATTTTTACTATGTAAGTAGCGTGTGTTCTGATATGGTGTGTTGCGGGTGCATGTTTAATTGTAAAAGGTGGTTTAGAAAATAGTGTTAATGTTGGGAGATGTGTTTTGAAAAAAAAAACATTTCGATCTGGTTATTTTGTGCTGATTGTTCATTGGGATTGTTTTATGTCCATGTCTATATGTTTTTAGTTGTGTTTTTGTTGCAGTGCATTGGCGAGGTAATTCCAAAAAATTGCGATCGTCAGCCTGCGCGTGCTTGTGCGCCCGCTCGAGGCGTTTCGCGTCATCGTGTTTTGACTACGAGTAAAGGTTGGTCCCCAACTGCACTCACCTTTAGATTTAGAATTTATTAATTTCTTGATGTTTTATTAATTTTAATAATAGAAAATAATATAGGATAATTAATTTGTAAATGATTATTGGTTGTAAAAAGAGCCATTTATTTTAAACTTGACACCAGGAATATTTTCTTGACGAACGGACAACAACTAGTGAAAGAATGCCAGTTTGGCCTTTAAATATAATTCAAGGAATTTCAAATGTGGTTCCAGTTTTAAAGAAAAATTATTTCGTCTGAACAAGTGTTTCGGTTTTTCTTGACATATGAGG
The DNA here is from genome assembly GCA_963277665.1 of Viscum album. NCBI lineage: Eukaryota > Viridiplantae > Streptophyta > Magnoliopsida > Santalales > Viscaceae > Viscum > Viscum album. The sequence continues at coordinate 1,703,485,666 of OY728127.1, forward strand.
TTTTTCATTAAATTTGGTGAAGGACCGTTTGGCACATTAATGAAATAAACTATTTTGGAAAAACTCACTAGGGAGTTATTAAGGGGTGATCGTTGGTGTGCTTTGATTGCGTGAGTTGTGTGTGATATTTTTGCATCATGACTGATTGATTTACATTGTGGACGTACCCCTTTTTATTGTATGTATTGACATCGGATCCTGGTATAGTGAGTGAATCTTCTGAGAACGATTGCTGCAATATTTTAGATTATGCACTGGCTAGTGGCCCCATAGTAGGGGAATACCAAGTTATTTCTGATATGGGGATTGGGCCCATCAGTTAGGCCATGCAGGGATATACTGAGCATTAGGGCGTTATGAATTCATCGAGTTAGAGCATGCTTTCAGGATAAGTCACATGTATAGTACGTTCTGGATTGTTCACCATCTCCTTTGTTCGGCCCATGTTTCTTTTAGTGTATATTTGTATGTGGCGGATGATTGAGAGGTCTAGTTCGGTAGTTGGCCCCTATGTGCCACTTTTTTCATTTCCATTAGTGTGTGTTGTGTGATGTATGGTTTTAATTTTTGGCTAATAACTGAAGATTGGGATTTCTAAATGGTTCGCAGAAAACGTTTTAAAAATAAATATACCTATTCCTTTCAAACGTTAAACTTGATTTTAAATTAAAAAGGGAAATAGGCTAATACATGTTTTAGAAATGTAAGTGTGTGTGGAAAACAATATTTTAAATAATTTAGTTCAAACCTGAAATTGTTAAATTCTTCATTTAATGGTAGTGCTTTGGGAATAGATATCGAGCTATCTTACTGAGTTTTAATTCTCACGCCTATAGTTATTTTTTGTTTTTAATGTTTGTGCAGGATAAAACTTGAGTGCCTCGCCTTGGGCGATGCTTCACCGTTGAGTTGGATAGTGACCCGCGGGGTCACACGGGGTTAGTTCGCATGTCGAGTTTGGTTAGAATTACTTTCTTTTGTTCCTGTGTAGTCATTTTACTTGGTTTTTTTATTCTGTGTCACTTTATATTATTACTGCAGCATTATTTAATTTTTTTTGGGAAAAATCGTTCCCATAACCTCTGTTAATGCCCTGGAGCTTGTCGCCAGCCCGGGAAGATCAGGAACTTCTCTCAGTCCATGTCGTGGACTGGCTCGGGTGACCAGTTCAGGGTCGACTAGGGTTGGTTCGTGACAAATTATATTATTAAACTATCCTCTTTTCCCCAATTGATAACTATTCTTGTGTGGGAACATAGAAAAAAATTATTCATGAGGGTCTGGGGCTCTGGAACTTGTACCAGTGGGTGGGAAAATCTTGAAGGGGTCAACTATACATGTGGAACTATCCCAATTCTAGGAGATGAAATATTTACTAGTGGATATAGTTGGTGTTCTGGTGGAACCATTTGTTCATGGGGTATTTTCTATTGGTGATGGGTCATGAAAAGTCGATATCCTACTAAAAATGGAGCCTAGACCATATGAGAGGATATCTGGGGTGGACCCCGCTGATGATGTTCTTTTAGAATTACCTGAGTACATGCCTATTCCACCCAATGACTTGAAAAATTATATGTTCCATACCCTTAGGGTAAACATGTTTTTTAGTGGATTTCATGTAGGAATGTACATAATTTCAAAAATCACACCACATTTGTAGACCATGTAGGCCAGATTATATCCCTCCACCAATAGTTGTATAACCAAGAGACTGACTGGAGGACTCCAACACATTTCACGTGTTTTCCAAATACTTCCACACCGAGAAGGTGTGAATGTAATGTTGATTGTTTCATGTAACTTAGTGAATGAAACATTTTGAAGGAATTAATTCTATTAGGAAAGGTGAAGATGTCATCAGATCAGATAATGGAGTAGGCCCACCAAAACGAGGTTGTCATCATAGCCATAGTACTCATTATCAACCATGTAAGGCAATAGTCAATGTTATTCAACATTTATGGGGAATGAGAAAAATAATTATAGGATGAATTAATAATTGAATAGGGTCTAGTGATAATAAGGGACAATTAGTTTCTAATTATGTCTTAAGTGGATAAGGTGGATATTTTATGGAGAAATTTTCTCTAGAGGCCTCCAATAAGTGGTCAGATGAGATTAGGAAATACCTTTCTTAGGTAGATCCCTAGGTGCATTTCCTATTGTTTGGTGTGTATTTATTATAATAATAAATAGGTCCATTCTTGTAGATGAACATACATAATGATTTATTTGAAAATTAGTATTTCTCAATTAATTCATTTTATATATATTAATTTTTAAATACATCTAATTGACATTAAAAATAAAAAAACTATAATCCAATAATCACAGGATTCATTCTCAGTGTGATAAATAAGAGAAAATAATAAGAAAAATCACTTACATGAATGTGTGTGATGAGAACTAAACCTTTTGGTTCAGAATGATCCATATGACACTAGTAGTGTCAGAACATGGTGAAAATTGTGAGTGTGAATTTGGGTAGTCGACATTCATTTTTAATGTACACAGTAGCATAAGTAACATTAAACTGAGGGAATTAGATTCATTAAAAATTTATGGGAAGATCAGGTATTTGAATCAAGGCATCCATAAAAAGAAATATAAAGAGGGGAGAAAGGGTGAATCAAAATGAAAAATGACCCTAAATGAAATGTAGCTCCAACCATCATACTTCCAATATGGGGGACATAAAAATCTAGGTTGACCATATAAAACTTTCAAAACAAGGGACCTATCAAATAGTAATAGAAATTCCATCAAGGTATTTTCCTAAGATTATATGATATAATGTTTTTAAAAATAAAATTTCCATTGTTGGATACCATTTAGACGTTGAGTTTGGTTAGGATCCAAGTCATTGAAAACCCAAATCATTGGGGATATTTGAGGAGTAGTGTGGATAGATTGAAACACTCAAGGAAATATTCCACCATGTATCTGAGCACATTGAGTGGGAATATCAACCTGAAAAAAAGATAGAATCACCTTCCTAGGGGATAGAAATCAAGGTCTCCAAATTAAAGTTGAGGAATTAAAGTTGTGTGTGTAATTTCCATGACTTGGTGCTACCCCAAGTGACTGATATGGTTGGCTACGTGACCTTATACATGTATATCTATATGCCAATGGATTTTGACTAGACTAGAGGGTCCAATAAATATTTTGGGGAGACTATACCCTCTAGTAAGAGTTGAAATTTAACATATAAATAATCAAATTTTAGTAGAAATAATTGGAACAAGATGAATAAAATATATTACTTCCAAAAATAGAAAATTAGATGCTGAATAAATCCATGTATTAAAAGAATAATGTAATGAATTAATAAATGTGAATAAATGTCATGAATAATTTTATAAAAATAAAATAATATGATTGATCAAATAAAATATGTAAATCACTTTTCTAAACCACCTATCGGCTGTGTCTCTATGATCAAACCCATTTAGTATGCTACATATAAACTATAGGGTCCCATTCCATTGTCCAAACCTACATCCATGAATTCTATATGAGTACTTAATAGTGGCTCATCCAGGCTGTGAGTAGAAATCAGAAGGTCAGCACCATCATCTCTAAAAAAATTCATTCTAAGAGATAATGGGTATGTAACATAATGATAAACAGTGTACTAATTTAATAAATTAATATTCAACATGAATTATTACATCTTGAACCTCAGGATATTGAATAAAACCTAAGGGAAGCCAGAACTACTACAACACCATCTAATTATCTCTATCTATTGGTAGATCCTCTTGCATCAGGACCGATAACCCAAATCAGTGGAAGATTCTCTCAATGAGGATGAATTGTTAATAACTTGTAAAAAAATGTCCTCAACCTGCATGATTTCTAGAATCTCACCCTTCGGGATCAAGGAACTCTCCATCTTGTTCTCATACATCCCATATAATCATATATAGTACCCTCATGCCTCAAGTACCTTTGTGACTTTTTCTCAGGTAGTATAGAAAATCATGATCGATGCCCTTAAGCATCCAAAATATACATGATTCTTATCCAGTCAAACACAATATGCCAATAGCATCAAACCTCATGAATCATTTACATAAATATAATATAAACTTAGAAAATCAATAAAAAATCACAATGATAGTATCAAGCATACCATAATTATAATCATAAGACACCATAATTAATTAATCAAATTATCATCTATCTAATAAAAATTAGCTAAGGGTATTCTTCCACATGAAATAACACATATTTATTATTATAACAATTAAAAAGATTAATCCAACAATCCTTCCAAATGTTCCAACATATTTTTGTTGTACCCCTGGATATCCTGTGTAGTCACACATATCTTATATATTATATATAATTTTATCAGAGATAATGGTATTTAGTATAGACCACCCACCTTATACCTAATATCATCCACACATCAAAAATTGGGGTATGATTTGGTTTAGTTTAATAGGAAACAAATAGAACGAAAACGACCTAAAATACATGAATTATATATTGATAAAAATATTATTAAAACAAATAACAATTTTTTCATTTGATAATTTCATTGTATTACTTTATAACTATCATTGATAATATCATATAATTATTATATAATTAATCAATGTAATAATTATTATTTAATGTTAGTTTCATCAATCTATTTCCTGATAAATTTTTATAATCCCATGAAATTATAATTTTCATAATATTATAAAAATATCTCGATAATTTGAAGAAATTATCATTTTATAAATCATCATATTTATAAGATGTTTAAATTCAAACAAATATTTCATGTTAATTTATTTAAACCTATTATTTGATTGTCTTGAAATATATAAACATAAATTATCATTTGAAAAAAAATATAACCTTATAATATTAAAAAAATCCTTTTTTATTTTTGTTTTTATCATTTAGAAATATTATTGAATAAAATAAGGGAAAATATATAATAAAATAAAATCACAACAAAAAGAATAAGAACCCTATTAAAAAAGTTCACCAGGAGGTCTACACAATGCCAGTCTTAGAGGGAGAACAGAAAAAACCTTGGCCTTACCCAGCGTACATATGAGGTCGTTCACACTCAACTAGATCTACTCTAAAAACAACAATTTATCAGTTTATATTGAAATATAAAACCATTTTTTCATAAAAACCCCAATTTAAAACTCAACATTTGGTGTCTATTTCAACTGATTGTTGATGGATGCCTTATTTAACTCATCCCTAAATGAGGTTTCAGTTCCATTAGAGTCAAAACAATCCAAAATAAATATTCCACGATTCTTCGAAGGTCAAAAAATGTCTAATATTACATTTGGGGAAAATTGAATAGTTATTCTATTTTGTTAATTATTTAAATTAATATATTTAATTTATTCATCAAATAAGTAAAATTTAAGCACTAAAATTACAAATATGTTCATTGAATATAAAAATTATACCCCACCAAGGCTAAACCCACCATTCTAGACTCAATTGTTGTCCTAGATTTCTGATATGACGCATGATTTCTGAGATATTAATTATCTTCAAAATAATAATAAATAAATATTATTTAATAATATTCTCTCATGGGTGATGTGTCCAAACGTGCAATGCCAACATATGTCATGCCCAAACTAGGGAAAAATTTGTCTTCAAGACCTTTCAAGGGTCTCATATTTCACATATGAAAATCCATTCTGGAGTTATTAAATTATATTGAATAAATTATCCTTTATTAATAAAATATTTTTTAATAATTTTATTTTGCACTCACAAAATCTTTATCGACGTCAAAATCTAACACAAACTCTACATATGACTTCTTAAAATATTTTATTAAATAGTCCAATGTGGTAATTGGGAATTTACTCATATGAAAGGCATTTAACAATAAAATTTATGTTAATTCACTGATAAATTATTTTTTCACTCAAAGTGTTCATAATTTAAGAAATTTGGTATTTATTATATTAAATAAAATTATAATGTTAAGAAAAATGGAAGGAACTGAAAGGAAAACATTCCTAGAAAATCAGTGGGACCTTACAACCTCCCCACCATATAACAGCTCATCCCTGAGCTTCTCCATGAATCACTTTGGGGTATTTGTGAACATGTTTTGCCACTGTGATCACACATCACTATATCTCTCCCTAGTATCCTCTTGAAAATGTCTATACTTCCACAGTATTCATATTAGAGGCACGGTATTTCCCAAGAGTTTCTTCCCACTATGGTATATAATATGTAAATTATTCTCCTCAAAGGATGCATTTACACAAATTCCAACATCCTCAATGTAGATCACATAAGAAAGGTAATAAATATTTATTTGAAGATAAGACATGTAAAACATATCATGCATGGAACTGTAGAACTAGAGAAGGGCTAAATGGTATGCCACTAGACTGACCCTTTCCACAATCTCAAAAGACCAAAAAACTGAGGTCCGTGATTCCCATGTTTGATAATACTACGTTTCCATATTCTAGGTGACACCTTATAAAAATCGTGATGACCAACCTCACAATATTGATGTATTATCCATTGATAAGTATATTATTTCTATCAGAATTGTGGAGTCTCTAACTTCATTTTGATCATATAAACCTACTCAGCAATTTCCTACATGAGACTAGGTCTAACAAGTTTTTCATATCCTACCTCCAACCAATAAAGAGGTGAATTACATGACCTGCCTTAAAAGGTCTCTAAAGGATCCATTTAGATCAATGCCTAGAATATGTTATTATTGGAAAACTCCATGAGTTGTAATTGATACTCCCATGATACTCCTAAATCCAAAACACAGGCTTATAAAAAATCATCCAAAATCCGAATAGTCCACTCAAATTGACCATCATTCTATGGTTGGTAGTATATACTCAAAGAACCTATGATCCAAAGTCCAACTGGAATGGGAATATGTGTTAACAACCCCACAAGTGTATGGTGCTCTGCCTTCACATATTAATAGGTGAAACAACTCGCTACAAAGCCCCCTATCACCCTTTTCATCACTGGAAAAAAGTAATTTCTATGGATATTATGAGACATCTTTTTGAAAAAATGATGTATTTACTAGGTAGAAGTATGAAACGTTGTCATCAAAATCTCATGCAAGCCCCTAGGAACCCATACTTATCCATGACAATGAACTGAATTTTCACTACCAAAAAAACATCTCGATGGTGGATCCCAACAATATAATATATCTCTCAAAACTAATCCATTTTGATCAGATAACTGCTATATCTTTATTTGTTCAAGAAGCATGGGTATAACTAATATTGAAGTTATAGTAACTCATCCCTATGAATCATGAAAATAAATATGCATATCTGAAAGGAATACCATCAGCTACCACGAATTAGTGGATTCCCATAATGCACATGTCTATGTCTTCTAGCGCATGGAGTCAAAAACATCATTTCCCTTTCAAGGTGTATAAGACAGATCGACGTCTAATGATTGAAGAAACTCAACCCAACTCCTCTGAAGAAGGTTCAGGTCTCACTACGAAAAGATATTCCTATGTCTCTTGTAGTCTGTGTACACCACAAAACATTCACCCAAAATATTCTGTCTCAAAAAATTTAGGTCATGTACTACATAATATAACACTATATCAATAATTCCTCTCATGAGGTCTCAGCAATCTAGATCTATATGTATCCACATGGCCACTATGCATTAGAACTGCTCCCAGTCCAACATTGGATGCATCAAAATACATGATATACTCTTTTTTGGACTCTAGTACAGTGAGGATATATGATGAGATTAGCATACCCTTTATCATTTGGAAATCACCCTCATTCTCATCTGACCGAAAAAACATCACCCCTTTCTTGGACATCCTAGACATTAGTACGTCCCGATGAGACACTTATTAGATGAAGCATCAGTAGTAAACATCTAGACCATGTAATATCCAAATCATGAAGACATTTTGGGTCACTCCAAATATACCTTGGCTGAAATGTTATTTAGGTCCACTAAATCTCTAGCCTCTAAGATAAAATGTATTAATAGGTGAGTTATATTAATCAAGAAATAAAATTTAAATAGATCGGCATAAATATGATGCACTATTAGTGTACTCATGATGATTTCATAATATTGGGAATTATCATCTATTGAATAGGATTACACTAATATTTCATCTGAAAAAACCAAAAAAGGATCCTATAAAGGATTCATAATAAAATTAATCAAGTCCTTGGAAACATTGGGTGCATTTTTCAGACCAAATTGCAGCACTATGAACTCATAAAAGCCTTAAAATCTCTTATAGTAGAATGAGGTATGTATATTGACCTCACCCTAAACTGGTTCTACCTAGACCTCACGTTGATCTTTGAGAAAATAATATCACATCTCATCTAATCGAAGATATCATCAATGTGTGGAAGGAGATATCAGTTCTTCACTATCATCTATTTCAGTCTCCAATAATATGAAAATAAGTTCGAAGTACTATCTTCCTTAATGTAAAATAGGACTGGAATGCCCCAAAAAGATGCACCATGTTTTACGAAACCCTGTTCATCTAGATCTTTCAACTGATCATTAAATTAATGATGTTATGCTGGTTCTATCCTTTATGGAGGAATATTAACGGGATCAACTCTTGGAACCAAGTATATCATGATATCATTCTCTTGAACTAGTGGTAATATGGAATATTCTTTTAGAAAGACGACCTGAAATTTTTTCACAACTGGAGAAAAAGTATCACAATTCATTACACCATCATCAAGGGAATGAATTTTTGGATGAGCCTTTAGACAATACAATTTTTACTAAATTGGTTCTGCATGACTAGTTTGAATATCCAACCCACCTTCGTGAGTATAGATACCTCCATCTAGAGATTGAAAGGTAAATCTCCTCCTATAATAGTCAATGTGAGGCTAATATAGAATTATACAATCTATACCAATAATCAAATAGAATAATGTCTTTTATAGTTCTAAAATATCCCAGAAGATATGATATCCTTTAATTTTAGAAGAAAATTCCTAACAGCACCTGATATCATATGACCACACTCCAAGAGGTGTATCAATAGTCCTAACCCCATATATTATATCCAAAGAAAAACCCAAACTAATTAAAATGAGAGAATACATAAATTAATACATTACTCCTGCATCAACTAAAATGCAAGATAAGGTACATGATACATGAATTGTACCTCAAATTGTAGATGGTCCAACATCAAAACCAGTCAGATTAAACTATATAGCATAAATATGCCATGCTCCTCTACCCTAGGCTCCAATATGACTCCCTTGTGATATTTCCTATATGTGGAATTGATGCTCTGGCACTAGGGTAACATGACCCTGCCTCATCATGAATGACAATTGTAACTCCATCTACTAGTATGTTGATGGTTAGCCGATCCCCATAATGACTTAAGTTCCAATCTCGATCCACTTCCTCCACACTTCTCTGGAGATATCCCACAAAACATCTGATGAATACCCATCATTCCACATACAAGACACATCACTCTAGGGTGAGGACACTACAGGATCTTATGGACCATACTTCCACACTAAAATCACTACATCTATCAATGGTCTTTAGGAGGATATCCACACCCATATCAGGTTATCCTTCCTCTTATTTCGCAATAAATATCTTAGAGGCAATTCAATGCACTAGTAGAAGAATTCTAGAATTTCCCTAAATATATTGTTCTTCCAAAACTTTGGAACTCTCCCATATTCTCTTACATGATGAGATCCTAATTCATAACATCCAAAAGGCTAGTAAAATGGAATACATTCACTTGTGACCTGATCTCATAACAATATCCATCTTGGAAACGTCTCACCCATCAACTGTTAAGGATGTAGCATTTCACTATTGGCCTGTGATGTGTTTGGAATAGTCCATCAATGAAAAGTATTCATGTGTCAGGTGCATGAACTCATAGGCCTTATCATCCTTCATGTATCAAGATATAAGTGTATTTTGAACATCATCTCACATTTCATATAGGTTAAGTCCTCTTACTGCCTGTAATTATCTAGAATTTCCCACCAACTCTTTGTAGGTAGAAAAATCATTTATTCTACCAACTTCACCATCCACTATGTGGGTGTCCAAGTGTACTAAATGATTATCTAGACAAAGTAAATAAAAAATATTGGTTTCCAAGGGGCCTCCTCCCTCAGTTATTATCAGTGGATGTTATAAATTTAACTCCATCATCATCTACAGGATCAATTTTACTGTGTGAACAGTCTCCCTCTCTATAGATCACATGACCCTTATGAAGTTGTCCCAATGTTGAAAATAAATATGATCCTTATGAACCACAGGATGTTCTAGTTCAAAAACATTAGGTAAATTATCATTTATTTTCCCATTATGTTGAAATAGAATATTACTAGGGCAATTTTATCTACAAAAAAAAGACACACCTAAGAAAAATAGATAGAAAAAATGTCAACCCAATATTTGGTTTCAATAGATAATAACTAACGCATGGTCCCATTAGATACTGATTACACATGAATTGGAATTACATATCATTTCCCATATTAGACTCATTCTTCAATCATAAAAAATAGGAATCTCACTTCACAGTTTATACCAAATTGTATAAAAATAAATAATTGTGTCACTAAATTAAATGGTTCATTTTAATATATATCCCTATGTTCCTATCATGATACATGAAAAATAAAATGGCACAGTACTCGGTAATGAGTATAAATCTCATGAAATAATAACATCACACCACATGTGAAGAACACTATGTGAAATAAAATAAAACTGTAACAATAAATCATAAAAAAAAAAATCCAATACCAGGGAACTCAGATTTTCCACTTTACAAGGGTTACCTTCTCCCATGTAAAAACTCAATACCATGTCTTGACATATCCTAGTCCTCCTTCTACCACTAATACATTTTATTTAATTACATAATTTTAATGAACCTCCCTTTGATACCACTTTGTAACCTACATGACCTGTTACTCCCTCAAGTGACCGTGTTAGTTGGCTATGTGACCTCAAGACCATCTCTATGTATTCCAGAGTCTACAGACGAGCATCGATTGTCTAATGAATATAGTGGGGAGACTAGATTATTTTTAAAGAGTTGTAACAAAAATATTACATAATCTCAGAGTAGTGGAAATAATAAAATCAATATGAATAAATAATCAGATATCCAAAAATGAGAATGGTACAAGTTGAATAAATCCATGTAATAAAATAAAAATATAATGGATAACTGAACGTGTATAAAGGATATGATGATTTTCACAAATATAAAGTAATTATCTACCTAGAATAAAAACTCCAAAACACCTGTCGGTACCCCATGTGATCCCTTTTTCACTCTCCAGCACATTTAGTTTGAAAAAAAATATTCTACAAGTTCCCTTTCCCTTGTCCAAACCTTTATCCATGAAAGTTTTCTTTGTACCAAATAGTGACCCATCCATGGCGTGAGTATAACTCATTAGGTCGACATCACCATGTATAAGTTAATCCAATCTCAGATATATAGTGAATGGAAAATAGCTACAAACAATGTCCTAATTAATAAATTATTATTGTAAATGAAATAAAATCATTTAAACAACATGTTATGGAAAAACACCCATGGCCAGCCAAACCTACATTATCCCCCTACTGGTTATCCCTATCTATGTGTATATCCTCTTACATCAGGTCAAATCACCAAAATTAGTGGAATATTCTCCTAAAAAGGATGAATTGTTAATGTCACATCATTAACAAATGGCCTCTGCCTACATGATTTCTAGAATCTCTCCCTCAGGAATCATGTGACTATGCATATGGTCCTTAGAAATCCCATATAATCATATTTATCTTCTATCATTCCTCACGAATCTATGTGAATTTAACTCATGTGTTATGGGAAATCATGTACCAATTCCTCAAGAATCTACAATAATCATTATTTGTATATTGTAAAAACTCAACATTCCATCAGCATCAAACACTCAGGTATCAATTACATAAATATAATATAATGTAAAATGTTATCCAAGAAAAAAATAAAATTACCAATATCAATCATACCAGATGTATGATCATAAGACAACATGATTAATTAATCAAATTATCATCTATCTAATCAAAATTAGAAAAAGGTGATTCTTCCTCAACAAATCACTCAAATTTATTATTATGTCAATTCATAATTTTATGCAACCAAACATTAAAATTATCCAATTTATTTTGGTCGTGCCCATGGTTTTACGACGTAATCACACATATCACGTATACGATAAATAATTTTTTCAGGTAAAAATGGATTTAGTTTATAACAATGATCATATACCAATGATGATAAACATGTCAAAAAACAAAGTATTTTTCTGTATGGTTCGAGATGAATCAATGAGACTGAAAAAATTCATATAAATTGAGTGTTTTCCACTGGTAAAAATAATATAATTACATCCTATGAAATATTCATGTGATAATTTCATAGTATTATTTTATAATAATCTTTAATATTTTATCAGAATTATTCTTTTACAAATTAGTGTAATGAAAATATCATTTTACAAATCGTAATATTTATCACATGATAAAAGTCACAAAAAATGAATGTCAATTTATGTAAAACTATCTTTTCATAATCCAAAAACAAATAAACTGAAATTATTATTTAAAAAAAAAGTATGATTATCATTTTTTTGAAACAAACCAGTTTCTCTTTATCTTTTAATTATTTTAAATGAATTCATTAATAAAACTGGGGAAATAGATAATTAAAAAAATAAAAAAATAAATTAGAATAACAACCCCATTTAGTCATGCACTAAATGGGTCTCATAGCAGGAGGTTCATATACCATTTTTCTTGGGGGAATAAGAGAAAAAAACACCATCCCTACCCTAGGTCATCCGAGTTCATTCACAGTCAACCAAATCTACTTTGATAAAAAATTATAGATCTTTTTATATTAGAATCTCAAACCACGTGACCATAAACTTCTCTAAATAATAAAACTTAAATTTGTGTAAATTTCAACTAATTTTTGAGGGAAAAATGATTTAAATCACCCATAAATGAAATTAAATGAATCTTTCTGGTCACAATGATCCAAAATGAGGCTTCTATGATTCTTGGGTGGTCAAAAATAGCCAAAATCATGTTTTGAATAAGAAACATGATTAGTTCCTCTCATATATTAATCATTTAAATTAATTATTTAATTTAAAAATTAAATAAATATACATTAATTGGTGACCTTACCAATACATCCATTGAATAGAAAAATTATTCGTAGCCTAGGGTATACCACCAATTTTTGAACTAATACAGGTTTTATAATTTTCATAGAACCCAAAATTTGTGAGATATTAATTATCTAAAAATAAATAAATAGATATAATATAATAATATTATCTCATGAGAGAGGATTCTATACATATGATACCTTCTTATATCAAACCCTTCATATGATAAAAATCATGTTCTGGATCTATCGGAGGTCTCATATTTCTCAAATGACACACTATTTTTGAGTTATTCAATTATAATGAATAAATTTTACTCACGTATTAAAATATTTTTAATATTTTTATTTTGAAATCTCTGAGGATTTACAGGCCTCGAAATCACACATTATCTCCGAGTCCAATATCAAAAAACTTTAATTGAATATTCCAAAGTTATAATTGGGATTTTTCCCTTATGCATCACCATTACAGAAAAAATTATTTTAATTTTATAAGAAGTTATTTTTCCCATTACGACACTTATAATTTATAAAATGTTTTTTATTATCATTATAAAAAACTAAATGTTAAAAAGATGAAAGAAAATAAAATGAAAATATTCATGGAAATGTGTGAGATATTATTATATGGTATGTGACTAGCATAGAAGGGGGTAATAATCTATCATCTTAGTTCCAAATCTGTATTCATTTTTATATAATTTGATGAATACCGAAGTTGCATTGATAAAAATCTTGTGGAAAGGACACTAAACATGATGAATAACATAATAAAATAAGGATGATCAGTTGTAAATTTTATCTTTATGTGGCTATGATATACATATGATAGTTTAAATTTGATGAAAATGACATTTGAGCTGATTTATTTAACATCCTGTCTATCGAACTGTCAGGATGTATGATAGATGAACATAGAGAAAACTACCATATGGAGGACTTAATTAATGAGTGGATAATGGATCAATGGTTTGGATCTAAAATTTTATTTAACCAATCTATATATCAATCATAAACATGTTTTTAGGGCTTGGTCGTGAGTCCCATGGGTATTACACCATTTCTATTTTCACCCTTAGTTTTCCCATGACACAAAGATGTATTAGAGAGGGAAAGAATAAATTTTTCACAAAAATCCTTTATAAGTTATTAATCTTTCATATGTATGTTCCACATTCCTGGGGATGTTTGGGGTCATGAAAATTGGACCACATGGTCATACATTTAAGAGAATATTTGTGAAATACTTCACCCAATTTATTTTCATGATGCATAGAATAAGGGTTCTAGTATAAGGTCATATAACAAAGATAATTTAGAGAAATATTTATGTTAGAGATTTCAACATAATCCCGATGTGAGGAGATACCTTGAGGCCAAGTATCACACAAGTTCCCACAAAATTATTGTCATAATTAATACACCACCTATGTAGGAGCATCACATGAAATTTTTATAAATTAAGCAAAAAACATCTAGAGTGGAATTAGTGGTTCCAATTTGAGGTATATGAGAGGTGAGGTATTTTTTATGGTCTCAAAATAGGATATATAGGAATTGATATATATCCTACTAAATAAGTTATTCAAGGACACATAGTTTCATAACATGGGGTCATATAGGACTAGCACAAAAATGGGAGGTCCCCCCATGCGAGGACTAAGAAGTATATTCCTTGGAATTATTTTTATCATATGGTATTTTAATATCATTACATGATGATAGGTATAAATAGGGATTATATCAATCAAACATCTCAAGAATACGTTACACATTGTTTAAGGTCAGGATTGTTGGACTAAAGAAAGAAACTTCTATAAGGTTTTGTTTGGTTAATCGATTTAATCCCATTGTGAATAGAAAACTGAGTCATTCTATTTCCATGATATTATTTTTGGGAAAATATTAGAATTTATTAAGTTCATTATTATTAGACCAATTATTAGTGTGATATGGATCTTCCGGATAGTTATTGGTGTAATATTCATAAAAAGAGGGTTGGGGTCCGAATGGTAGATAAAATACTCTCATGTTATTATGTTATTTATGATCAGGCCATAGATATATGTGAAGGAACCCGGAACACACTGAGAGGGGAGGGTTGAATCAGGGTGTCAAATTTTTCTTTTTAAAGTTGTGTACTTTATTCCCATGTTGGGAGGAACATGATAAATCTGTCAAACCAAATAAATACGGGAGATTACACATCACTTGTACAATGTTAACAGAAAAGGGCTACATCAAAGGATCATACACCGATAGTGTATCAATTATACCTAAATCCACTAATAATCACTAGATTTAGGAATACATGATTTGGTCATAGTCACTCCGTTCCAGGAACACTACCTTTACAAAGGTTCAGGGATCACTCAATGCATCCCTTATGTCACTTCCTTTGACTCCCCCTAGCTCACTACTTTGAGAGAAGTCAAAATTAGTTTATCGACATGACTGTCCATTTAATATATTTGAATTGAAGTCTTTGTATCTCTTCCACATGAGTCATTGCTTGTATCAAGTTCCTGAATTGATGCACTTGAAACCGATGAAATATTAAACTAGGTATTCAGAACATGTATTCAACATATACTAGTAATTGCAAACAACACCTACCATATGGCGGGAGATTAAATTTTTTTGCACGAAACATTTACACAAATGAAACCTTTACATGAAAAATCACCTTGTTTCACACAACATCCACTTTTCTACGCAACTACAATTTTTCCGTGAAACTAGAAATTTTACATGAAACAACAACTTTTATGTGCAACACAAAATTTTACGTGCAGTCCATATTTTACATGTAGAAACTTTTCGCGAAACTTTTACATGCATCAAAACTCTGCTCATCAGTATGTCTTTAATTGTTCTTAATGAGGGGGTTACCTCTTATTTATAGTCACCGCCAACCCCCTCGTGCAACAACCCTCTATGCGTGCACAACTCCTTCTCTGCGTGCAATGCTTTTCCTGTAAGAACCATTTTTCACACACATCTCCAGATTTTCTATCCACCTGATTCATTTTCATTTTTTAGTGTTCTGATCTTGAAACATCTATTGCCCAAAAAAACACCATCATTTTTTCACTATTGAGCGCAAACCCATTTTTACGTGCAATCTATGTTTTTCGCGCACACTATAATATTTCATACAGCACATTCCTTTTACATTTTTTGATGCCCTGATCCTAAAACAAGCCTTATGCATAGGTTTTCAGAACTCCTAATTTTTTTTACCAACTTCCTTTTCTAATCACCCAATTCTCCATTTTTTGATTTTCAAGCCCAAAAATTTTCCAAACACAAGGAAATGATGTCACCTTCAATAATGTTGCATTCATGAACTGTATGATCCATTTCCTGGAAAACATTCTGAACTTCCAATAAGGATTGAAAACAACCACAAATTAAACTCCATTTCTGGTAGAGAAAATTCATGGTTCCTACAGTATGTTCTATGATTCACTTCATATCCCATGGGTCAATGAATTTTGAGATGCCTAGTTCTATAGGGTGACATGGTGGGATACCAATGGAATTAATAGAGGGGAATATCCTCTTGGGTAAGGATGAGAAGTTGATGCTGTATTTTATAAAAAAATAGAGGATGATGTTGGATATCAGTTTAAGTTCATTCACAGAGGACTAAATTTGGCACTAATATATCAATTTTATAGATCCTGCACTAGAGGGTTCACTATATGTTTATGGCCTTATATATTGGCACATGGGAGATACTACCAGTTCAACGACATGATTCTTGGACTAGTATTATTACCACATAAAGGTTATAAATCATAGAACTTAGCTATCATTATAATTAAAATTATGCGACAAGGAAGATGGGTGTGACATTTTAATGACATATAGATTTATCTAGAGATTTGGACATAGATTAAGGTCATATTACTCAAACCAAAATTATGCTAGTTCTAGTATAACTTCTTAGAGCTCATAATAAATATGTTGTGACATAAAATGTTAAATTTTTTGTGCATCTCAATAGTTCATGGATAAATTTAACCATGTCTCTACAGCCCATATGAGAAAATATCGATGTGATAAATTATTAGTGGTGAGGAAATACCCTGGTCATAAGGGATATCATTATAGGGGAACAGTTTTGAACTGATAATTTCCCTATAATAATTAATTGATGGGTGATCATGAATGAATGCACAAGGTGATGACACAATGTTTTTTGAAACTAAACTATAATAAATTGTGTGGGAAAGGGAGGAAAATCTGTATTTTCATGATCATTAATGAAAAAGTTGGGTACCAATAGGTTTGGAATGACTGATCATCCTGTTCAAATCATAGGTTCCACAATAATAATGATCAAGAATTTGGTGAGGAAATTTAATATCATCCATATACAATTTTTGAAACATGGGAACCTAAATATATACCTAGGGAAAAATTTATGTGTGTGACCTAATTGAGAAGTGGGATAGTTTATCAAGGAACTATTTCTATTATGAGACATGTTCATATTGGGAGGGAGACAAGGATACAAACATAGGAAACTTTCAAGTGAGGATGTGAAAATATTTGGATATCGTTGGGTGTTAAACTCTCCAAGGGATATTCCTCCCTGAATTAGTTTTGTCTAGATTTCTATATCAAAATGTGAGGTTTGGATATGTTCCAAATGGATAAATCCCTAAAAGTATGTTAGGGGTGTTTTAGGGCCAATAGATGACTTATGTGTGGTGCTACATATCCAATTTGGAATATGAATAAACTTGTATGTAGTTCTGTAGTGTGGTATTGTATATGATCCACACTGAATGGGAGGAATACTCCCTATTGAGGACCTAATGTATCATGTTGTTTTATGTCATGTGATGCACATGTGGAAGATGATATTTAACATCTTATATCTACAAAATTAGATATAAAATTATATTCTATATGTTATGGATGTGTGGATACTATAGATGAAGGTCGTTTTGAATTGACAATGGTGCTGTTGAGTTTAACATCGTGTGGCTAGGACATTTTCCAATTGTTTAACTATATTTGATAGAGACAATTTCATCGTGTTAAGACATGTTAGTAAGAGTATTCTGTATAGTTTTATGTCATGTGACTTGGATATTGTCTTTCACTTTTATAACATGCACCCAAAACATAGGGAATTGTAGTTTAAATCTATACAACAATGAATAATAATACGAATGTTAATGTGAGGTACCACTTGGAGAGCATGGTGTCAGTGGGAGGTGTGATGCATTCCCCATCAAGTTTTATCAATCAGTTTATAGAATCTGAGTATAAATTATAAATTATGTATGTTCCATCATATATATGTCCTAGTATTATGGGATTCTTCCTATGTATTAGTGGCATACTCAGATCACTAACAATGTCTCCATGAATGATGGTGTACAAGATAAAGTTTTTTTTTAAATTCATATTCCCAACAATACTATTGTATTTCCCAGTTAAGAGGTAGATATATAAATATTTTATTATGGGAAACCATCTCAGCCTTATAGAATTAAGCAATATTTTTTTAATTCTATTTGTCAAAAAATTACCATGTGAAGTGATATAAACTAAACTTCTATAGGTATAATTTCATCTTCCCTATAAATCACAGATTATGCAGTAACCTTTTTGTATTTTTTTCATCTTTATCAGATAATCCTATAGGAAATTGTGTATAATATTTATAAAAATCATATTTTTCTATCCCACCATCTATTGTAGGATGTTGGAAAGTATTTATTTAAATATTATTTGATCATTCCAATCACCATTAGGTAATACTGGAAGGTGTGGTTGGACATGATGATATACTTGGAATACATCTATTTTATCTTGTATGATCAAATTTGGGTGTCGTTATCTATGAGGAAAGTTTTAGGATTCCTGAACTAATGGATGATGTGGGACATTCCAAAATCAATCACTAACATGGTCTTGAATTCATTTAGAGGAATAGCTTCTACCAACTTTTAGAAAAAGACTTTCATAGTCAACATAATCCTACATTTTCATGTTTTCATTGGTTTGTTAGGGCCCACATTACTGAGACCCATATTGTAATGGGCAAAGTGTTCCTAGTGTTATCGAGAAGATCTAGTGGATAATTCTTGAATTTATCCTAGATTTGGAATTAATGAAACTTCTTAGTGACTCCAAAGTAGTCTTGATCAATGGTGGGTCAGGAATACCCAAATCAACAAATTTGGTTGGAGAGTATAAACCGGGCATGATAGACTCCTTGACCTAGTAGGGACTTCATTCATAATATGAGGAACTCCATTTCTATTTATAAAATAGAGATAGAATAATTTAAAATAATACATGTACAGTGTGTTCTCTAGGATGAGTCAACCAATGCATTATAATTTTAATTTATGTTGATGGGTTCACTCATTCATTTCTCGGACTGATGGGAGAGTTTTTTATAGGGACACACAATGATGGAGTCATCCAATTGAGAAATTATTTGAATATCATGGAATATTAGGTCAATCTTGTAGTAGTATTAGTATCCAATATATTTAGTAGTTGTTCCTCATCATATGAAGTGACTAGGAAGATGACATTGTAATGTACTATGTATATGAACAATTAGTCATGGTAGGGATCATCGAGGGACAAGGAAGTATTTCCAGGGCCTCATCATTATCATTATGTGATCATATTACATGGGATACATTTGGATAGGAAGGAAATAGGTCCATAAACATGTGAGTCCTCTCTAACATGGGGATATCTTTTTATTGTAGTGTAAATGGTCAAAATTAATCTATATGATTACTAGCTCAGAGTCTCCCTTCAAATGAAAAAATGGGAAAAATCATGAGGGTTAACTCTAGACCAGTTATAAGAACATGATACAAAGCCTCATGACTGGTGTATTCTTCAGAAAACTAGATTGAGTATGGAAATACATCATTTCTTGAATTCATGAAGACAATCTTAAGGCCCATCCTATCGTGTTCTGGGTTTTTGATCCTTTACCTAGTGGGGCACTATGAAGCAACATCGAAGTGAATCTTCCAAAATTATGTGTCATAATCCATGGAGAGGATGGCCTCATATGGGATGTAGACATCCGTGGGTAGTTCCTTAGGGTTTGGTTACAGGAAAATGTAATCATCTAGTTCGTTTGCATTAAAAGAATATCAGGGGGAAACCGTATTGTCAAATTGCTATATATTTACATCCAAACATGAAAATTATCGCATTCAAAGGGGGTATTTTACTATTTTTAATAGCAGATCGACACAAGACACCAACTGTATATTCTAGTACTGAAGGTAGTTCCACAACTACTAACTACTATGTACGAGGTGATGAAACTCTTCCCGATAAGAGAAATTTTTTCTCTATGTGAGGTTTCATGCTACAAAGGATGTAAAATCTATATTTACTACCTTATTTATACATTTGAAATATAAGGGACCCCATATTCCATTATACAGAGGTCGTACAAAGGACAAAAGGATTTCCCAGTCCTAATAGCATAAGGACCAAAGACTGTAGTAGATATCTCCTGATAACATTGAAAATAGTCTAGGAATATTCATCATATTAGTATGAGGATTATTTGATCATAATCCTTGAAAATTTCTTATATTTACAATCCAAATTCACAATGAATCATTATAAATATTATCAGTGGCTTGAGGACCCATGAGACTCATAGTGATTTCTTGTTGTAGGCATATGGTTCATATAAATAATCATTTTTGGATTGATCTCGAAGCTTTTCTACCTGGTGATAAATAAGAATAAATTTACATAAGTGTGCATGAATTTAAATTTTGGGTGTTCATCATCAGTATATGGGAGAAAAATAAGTCAAACACTTTCTCTAGGTCATTGAGATATCCCTTGAATTGGTGGTATTTTATGACCAAATTATCCATATTGTAGTCGACTTATTCCTTGAGGAGTGGACTGATTTTATGGTTTATGTTAATTTTGTAGGTTTTCCTATCATTGAACAAAAAAATAGAATTAGTCAATAGTAGATGGATACATGAGTTGCCCTAAATGATATTGAATCTCCATATTTAGGTCTCGACTAGATATTATTAATCACAATATACCCATCCATTGAAGAAATATACATGAAACAGGTTGTCATGTCAATGAGTAACTCTATTCCCATAAGGGGAAATTCATCCTTTGTTCAATGGTGGTTGTGGTCCCAGAATTTGTTAAAGACTCCAAAAAATACTTTCTTGAACCTTATTGGGATAATGTCTACTAACCAATTTTTTAATTGGGCTTCCATGATGATTTGTTCCTTGATATTCCATTAATCATGCGTCTCATCAATTGAACCATTAGATGGGTGAATCTTTTGGGAATATTTTTTATCCCATTATGGCTCATTCATAGGAACATATGACGAAAAAATACATGTATTTCACCTTATTCATTTCATGTATCATTTGGAGAATTTGTCATAGTGTTGATTTAGGAAATCCATATACGAATACTACTCCATCATATACATATATATATTTATTATTTTTAGCCCCTGAACTTTTTTACTCTCGAGATTCTCCAGGTTCTACTCGTAAATAGTATTGGAGAAACCAAATTCAAAGGTATGAGGGGTCCATCGATGTCATATTAATTATCTGAAACATTAGCATTGGAGTAATGTGGAGGATACCCACAATATTAACACAGAAGGGTGGTAGTATCATGTGTTTTGTTTGGGAAAGGATATTTTTTGGGAGATTTATAATCTTTGGAGACCATAGTGTTGAATGATGGGGATTGAATACCATGTGGTTTCCTAGTACTATTTTGATAATTGGTGTCATAAAAATGATGATAGGTTGAAATGCATTAATTTAGTACTATTTTCTATAACATTGAATATTTTTTTTCATATGGCCACGTGGTGAACTTATATATATTCAATTGGAGTATGACTTTCTTATCACAAATATGCATGTCATGTGTAGGAATATGAAGTGATATATGAGAATTATTTTTTCATGGGGACTAAAAAGTATCCTCCATGATCTGAAGACTTCGGATCCAACTAATGTATTGGAAAGATGAATTTTTCTTTCAAATCCATGAACAAATCAAATGTTGCGGATGTCAGATCTTTGGTGGTGTTGAAATACTCGACCCCATCCATCTTGTGAGGCTTCCCCACCAATATTTAGTACTGAAAATCTATATATCAACAATAAAAGTTGATTGAGTGAGTTGAATAACCCAGAAGTACACCTAAACAACAGATGGGGTAGTTTTTTAGGAACTGATGGTATGATGAGGGGACCAGTGCATGAAAATGTAGCATGGACAATCCAAACAAGTAATTATTGGTCATATCCTTTGTGACATCCAGAAAAATGGTTCTTTATACTATGTTAAAAATTTTAATCTTAATCCAAATCATTCCATGGGGGTTTTAAAGCCTCTCCTCATTCAACTAAAGTATATGGTTAGAGGGAATCATGTATTATTTCATGATCCCCAGATTTTGGATAACTAATTATGGGATGAGATAGATCATTGTTCTAGTTTCTAGAAAAAAGTTATATATCTCTAGGTCATTGTCATATCCTATGATATAATTCAATCATATATTCCACTTAATAGTGTCTCCCCCATCTTCTTCAAAGAATAAAAGGATGGATAAATATTAATTGATATAATGTTCCTCTTAATTATCGGGCGCATTAGAAGCTCCTCATACACAATATAGAGGGATCATCTGGGCCTGAATGAGGGCCTCATTAATTAATATTGTAATAGTATTTTTTCATGGATATATAGACTCATAATTATACTTGTATGGTGATTCATCAAATCCATCTTTTTATCAAGGGTTATATTTTTTCTATCCAATACATGCTATATAATAGTGATTATAGTGGGTGGATGTTTGCTACTCCCTATCTTCCACTATTTATATGATATTATATGATGGGAAATATATTGTTGAGATAATTCCTTTTTGGATCTCACATATATCTAGGATGGTGTGACTGGAACACATGATCAATAAATTTGGTTATTTAAAGAGGTGTAATCGACAATGTGGCCCAACGTGGGTTGTTCAGACTGATCCAGCCATTAGGATTTTTTTACATCAAACACAGAAATAAAATTCATATCAAAATAACTAGAGATGACATTTTTCTAATAGAATAGATCCATCCATTCTTTTTATGGTGTCAGTTAGAGGTTCCTGATGGGTCCATGTGGTATTCCACATAAATGATTACTATGGAATCATCCATTAGCCAAATAGTATTCTTGGAACAATACTTATGTTCATATTTAGTGGAATATTCCATCATGGTATGGACTCTATAGGATTATCAAAATTTTAATTTGGGGAATGATGTAATCGATAGTGCATTCTAGTTTTGGAACCTATTCTGGAATTTTATATTCTCAGTTTTATCAATGTTGTTTCTTCTGAGACATTGATGTTTACGAGGTAAATGTTCTAATCTATGGAGGTATGGAAACCATAGTGGTTTTTAGCCTGCCAAAGGATCATGAATAACACCATGGGCATGATGGACTGCCTTTTGAGTTATCCAGTTGTTTCACTTTTTTTTACCATATCTTAGAACCTACTTCCATTCATTAGATTCATCATCATAACTATTCGGGGTGGGGGAGAAATATGTAACCATTTTTGGGATATCACCCAACTCAAAAAATACATAGTCCAACTATTCATGGATGTAACAATTCAAAATTTATAACTACATGATGTTATATGATAATTATTTCAAAAACCTGTTCTTCTTAGCTTCATCAAGTTGTATGTATTCTCGTAACATGGCGGTGTTCTTATCCATCACAAAGATGATGAACCCAATGAACTATGTATCCTTGATGGAGTAGAAAATGTTCTTAAATTCCAATATGGTAGTTTTGGGTTCCTCACTATGACTAATGTCTTGGTAAGAGATCTCATATCCTATATTTGATTGGAAATTATATTCATGGTGAGGCAGGTTAAATAGATGTTCCTAAAGGTTGAACAAATTAGGGCCTCCAGTATATAAAAAATATCTACATATTCCTATAATTTTCATTATTTTTTATAAGTAAGAGGGAAGGGAAATTATAATTTATTGAACCAATAAAATGATACTTCTATATTCAAAAATATTTTGGCGAACTACCCAAATTTTCCACTGTATATCTGGGATATGGTGGTATGATACTACTCTTCTCAAAAATTATCCATGCACAACCCTAACTAAAATGAGTCCCTTCCATCTAAATATGATTTCATAATGTCTCTCATCGTACCTATACATTTTTATTAGGATGATATAAATTCTGGTTTTGTTCAAGGTGGATATAAACTAGGATAAGAACTAACTATAATGACCCCATCATTCAGCAATACATCAGGGCAGCAGCTGACTTCACTACATGAAAGTTTTCTGTTGAAGGATTATATGAAATACCAAATCATTGAAGCATAATTCTCTTCTAGATTATATATCGTTAGGCCACATTATGAGGGAATGCATGCCAGATGTTGCAAGAGATCTCACATTCCATTGAATGGGGAGAAACATCGACTACCGGTCTTTGGGAGATGACAAACTTCGTCCTCCCTTTCTAGATAAATCATCCCATAAAGTGATATTGATATATAATATATTTCTAATGTTCTTATTCAACATGATAATAGAATCTATCTTTTCAACTTAGTGAGGTTTTTTATTCTCCAGTGTGTTGACCCACTTTCCAGATCAAGAGGGGAATCAATCACAGTCCTATGGTGGGAAATCATACTAATAAAATGGGGTGGTTGGGCCATTCCATGGTAATTTTTCACACCCACCACCATCTACCCTAATTATTAAAATGGTATCAATATCCTCTATCCATGGGTCCAAACCATGATGGACTGTATGTTTTCTTTAAGGTGGGGTATGGTCCCCCAAACATTTTCTCTCTATGGTCATTTTCAGCGATCAACTTGGTGGAGATCCAATTTTAGCACTCATGATCATATTTTGAAATGGCCATCAATGAATCTAAATAAGTCTTGGATGTATCCATAAATATAATAAAAACATTAAAAATTTCCCTTCCATTATCGAGGTGTCTACATGATGGAGGCAATGCCTACTTGGGAACCATTAGAGGACTAATGTTTATCTATTATAATTAGTATTAGAAAATATTTATATATATATATAATATTTTGTCTCCATATCGAGAGGTTTATCATTATATTCCAACATTTCATTGACCCAATTTCCATGATCATCAATGGGATTGATCATGATTATGTTCATGATGGTGTAATTTTGATGTTAATTTTCCCTATTATCCAACAACTAAGCGTAATGATCCCATTGTAACCACATATGGGGATAGAATGGTTTGAAATAACACTATTTATAGCCTATGATATTTATATGTTTAGATTCATATTTTATGACTCATTGAAGAATGGTGAGTTTCCAAATGTAGGACTGCTAAAAACATAGGTTGTACCCATATGAGTGAGTGTGTTAGACTACCAGGAGTGTGGAATTTTAAACCATCTAGAACTGTTGATGTAAGGCGATGAAATACTCATGGATTCTACTATAGTACAAAATGAAATTATTTTGGAGGTTTAGTATCTCCCAGATATTATGGTATAGGTAGGTTGTACATATAATAGTGAGGAACTCAAAAAAGATGAATCATATTATTGTGGGTTGCTATAAAATGATTGATATTTGATCGGTGGAGAGGAACTTAGAAAATCCTTCCTCATACACATCATCCAGAGGAATTCTAGTTCCTGATATCCATAATATCCAATTATTTATATTCAAGAAATGTTGGGTGGATATGGCATAGTCCTACTATGTTGATGATTTTTTGGAAGAAATTGAGTCAAATGGTTCATTTTTACCTGGGACATCAGAGTGTATTTTGGAGGTGGGTAAAAATTCATGAGCACATCCATATACAATGGGGGTATCCATTACCTAATTTTGACGAGGAAGGGAATTATTATTCTATTGTTTAGTCAATAATTCACCATAATTAGTGGGTTCCAATCAAGATCCTAATTTCTCCAATAAATCTATGATAGTGGTTGAGAGGTGGTAAAATGATTGTGGAAATTACGGTTTCATGTATAGTCACTAGATGTAAAAATTATTTCAGACCCATGTATATAATTTTTTATGAATCATGGAAGCTTATCAAACTCATCCTTGGGGATGGATAACATCAACTGATGGACCATTGTTCTAGTTTATCATGCTATCGGGAGGGCCTCTATAGTAAAATTATTCATCAAGTTGTTTTCCATGATAGTTTTTGGTGGAATCCATGATGGACGGTAAACCCAACTATCATTGTGGGTGGATTAGGTATTAACCAAAGAGGGTGAAGAATAACCATGAAGAATTATATGAAGGGGAATGATGTGCTTTTCTACTAGTGTATGTGGCCATTTGAGTCGGCAGAGTGGCTTCCAATTGTGAAGGGTTGGTAACATTCCCACATCCTCGGTGCCAACTATTGTGGACCTGGTTTGGCCTAGCATGGACATGATCAACCATCTTTCCAGCCTATGGATCAATTCATCAATATCATTATCGTTGAGGGGAAGCCCCCATAGTTGTATCTTGGGAATTTATTTCAATATTTGTGACCCGTACATTGCTAAAATCATTAGCATATGGATTTAGTCATTAGAATGTTCTGATGAAAGGCTCATAAAATGGTTTGTGGTCATGACCAAGGGGATTTTCCACCCACATACCCTTGAGGGAAGCTGTTCCAGATTATTTTTGATGCTTCTAGATCATGTTTAGACATATCCCTTATTGGGATGAACCATTCTAATCAATAGAAATGAACTATGGAATTGATTATCCACCTTTGGATCAGTTCATAGTGGGATATGGGAGACAATTCCTAGTAACCTCATGAGTGGTGGTTGTCATTGTAGGATAATCGTTATGTGCTATCAACACACCATATGTTCTATTTATCCCTTTCTATTTAATGTAGGTCATCAATCATTTACCGTTTTTTAATTACTTGGGGGGTATATGTTCAAATCATCATAGAACACCTGATGGTCAAAATTACCAATGTTCCTGTAATTAATTACCTTTACAAGTTTGAGGAGGGATCTATGTTGATGATGTCTAAGACTAGGTATTCCCAACATTCATCACTGTCTATTTTCTATAGGATATCATTCTCATGTTTTGAACACCATTTTTTATCATTCATGATTCCAATATTATGGATTTGGTGATTTCCAAATCTGGAGGTGCTCATTATTACTCATATTTGAACCATTGAAGGAATAATGTTCATTGTCAAGGTCACCATGTTTTTTGTTTCATTCATCCAGGGCATGAATTTAGGTGGTGATACACTTTTCTTTTCCTCTCCTTGATTGGTTCCCATCCTTGGGATGGTTTCACCTCCTATAGTGGTATTTACCCATATTTATATATTCCAATGGAAGGAGGTATCTTCCACTATGGTTAATGATGTTGGCCCCTTGGTTGGAATATTTGAAGGGATTTCGGTTCTTTCATTCATGGATTCCCCCTTAGATAACGCTTCCATGTATTCTTCTCCCTCATTAATTTGAATCATGTTATTGAATCTCATACTCAGTTCCCTATAGAGGTGGGAAATGATTATATATGTTTGTTTAAACATTATAGGGTTATTAATTATTGTTTCATATGTTTGTGATGATGTTCACATATATGATTCTATTAACATTAGTTGTGTTCAAAATAAATGAAATTATTCCAATATAAAATTATATTTAATGTTATGAATGAGGAATATTTGGTGTAGAACCAAAAGAATATCATTTACATCATAGGCACAATCATTCTCTCAGAATAAGGCATTGGAGGCTCTTTGACATTATAATCACATGTTCATCGCTAGAGGTAGGGAGTATGATGTATTAGGTGGGGTCAGATTTTTTAGATAGATTGTAGATTCAGTCATTGAATTAATGTCTTTTGAGGATGTTTCCTACAAAAACGTTTCCCTGACTAGGTAGGATGTGGGTTAAAATGACATGCTGGCACAAAGGTCTAGTGAGAACTTTTGGATCGGTAGGTGAAGTTGAGTGTGTTATCAATGGAAACAATCCCACTTAGGAGAGGAAACATCCATGAGGGAAGATGTGATGATTTTATGGTGGTGTTGGGGTATTATGATTGTACATTACAGAGCTTTCCTATATTACCTATAAAGTGGTCGGAATCAAGATCAAAACAGTTCCATTGAACATTTTATGGTCTTGTGACAATACTAGTCTATATTGTGTAACATCATATGGTAATGATGCTTGTTTCGTGAATGGAGGGACAGTAAGTGATTGTTTTGTGACTATGCATATGATATTATGAGAGTATTGGGGTTCTATGGTTCATGTTAAATGTGGAATACAAAGGCTTTCACCTAGGGTATGGCAACAATTTATCATCATATAATGATGATATGGTCATGTAGTTTGACACTGTCTGACTAGGATGTTGTTGTGTAGTTTAGCATCATACTACTAAGAAATTGTGGCTATATCGTTTACTATCTTTCAACTCAATCATTTATGGGTATTACACAAGGGGATGCTCATTCCATGTCCAAAATTTGGGAGAGGAATATTTAGAAGTATCTATCATTGATTGAAAAAGGGATGGTTTTTATTGATGATGTACTCTCTTTAGTATCACTTGTGGATCACAATGTTAGGGATCCTATGCATAGGTGAAAAAGGAAACAAAAATATTCAGGTCATGATTGTTATAATACTACATCACTAGAGGGTTGATGTTACATGTTCCACTAGGGTATGGTTTCGTAAAAAAATGATTTGACATTACATGTTTTTCACCTTTGGCTTGTGCACAAAACTAGAGAGTTGTGTGAGAGGGATCAATGTTTCATGAAATCATTCCCCTTTGTTTTGATGTTATTTAAATAACATGGGTATCCTAGAATAGTTGACATCACCCTTCATGTATAAGTTATTTTTCATGAAAAATACTTAATTGCACGCAATGTCTCAAAGATGATCACAATTGATCCCTTGTACTCGAATTGGCCTCCGAAGATGAGTTGTGTGCAAGTTTAAAGAAAATCATATTTTTTGAAGGTTGAGTAAATTTTTTGATGAAAACTATAATTTTTCTGAATTGTTTCATATAAGTTATAATGTATGATTATAACTAGTTTTACCGAAATTAATGATTTATATGATATAATTCTAAAATATATTTCTATATATAATTTTTTATATTTTATTATTAAATTGAATTGAATTTTCTGATATATCAAGGCAATTTATCAACAAATAGTGGGAAAATGTGTTAATCATCTCACTGTTGGAGTGGCATAAGATTTTTAATTAAAATTAGGTATTTACATATTAAAAAATATATTATTTTGAGATATATTTTGGTTTCATGTGATTATAATACATTACATGAAAATATTTTCATTTATAAAAAAACATGTTATATGTAAGGATCTGTTTTCCATATTATATATATACTTTTAAAACATTTACATCATATATTTTATTAGTTTTATAATAGTTATTCATTAAAATTAATAAAATTGGTATATTTGGATTTAGATATGAAATTATTATGTTAAATAGTCAGAATAATTCATACATATATGGAGTTAGTTAGATATATATAGGAAATTGTGAGATCTTTAAATAAACCATTTGAATTAAATAGTATTAAATTCCTTTGAATATATACATCATGCAATACATCAATCATTCATTATGGGTAGAAGTTATAGTTAAATGTAAATGAATTATATTTATGAATGCATAGATGATATACTCAACGATAAATGTTTTTAACTATATCATCTATAATTATTGGGTTTAACACGGCTATTTTCTATAAAAACAATGAGATTTAGGAAATAAATAAATCATATAATATATAATTATTTATTTTGAGGATTAATATTCGTAAACTTTTGGTAATTATTTTTATAAATTCTTTCATTTATAATGGTTTAGTTCTATTTATGTAAATTATTTTTTAAATGCATTACTCATTTTAATTTAAAAGATACATTTCATGATTTTATGATTTCTTTTTGATAAAAAAATTAATTAATTTTTTATTCATTAAATCAAATAATTATTAGTATTTATTTTAAGAATTTTGATGAAAATATTGATTTCTTAATGAATACAAAAAAATTTGTTGTTTTTAGAAATTATCATTTGATTTCCTAAAATAAATTTATTTAATAGTTCTATTACATTATTCTTTTTATTTTAATATAATATAACACCCATTTGATTGAAAATAATTTAAATAATTATATTGGAATAAATATTATATACGATTCGACTCTATTTTCATTTTAATTCCAAAAAACATAAATTTCTAAAAAAAATCATTATGTTTAGAGATTTTAAAATAAAGACCGTTTCTCCAAATTACTAAAATTGAATCATTAATTGTTGTTTAAATATATGGAAATATTTTATAAATTTTTTTATTGCTGTCAATTTCACTATTCTTCACTACAAATATTATACATAGTAAACATGTGTCAGTATGGTAGAGAGTAAATCAAGATAATTAAGTAAAAAACTAAGTGATAAGGTTCAAAAAATAATATTAATTATATTTTTATTATGGAACATAGATGCATATCAAGTTTTTTTTATATAATTAAGAATCTAATATCCCAGGATTAAGATATTAAAATATTTTATTTTTACAAAAAATTCAACATGCCAGTCCCCTAATGTATAAATGGTATCTCATCTCCTCAATTCCTTAATTGTTTTGAACACTATATCTCCCAAAATCTTGAACCAAAATAATCACCAAAATCCATCCTTACATAATAGAGTTAATTTTCTTCTAAAAATAATTATACTATAAGGATTAAGGTGTAATATAATGAGAGATATATGAGGGGATAATATAAGTAAGGATAGGCTAAATTCATGACTATTTCTTCTTAATTTTCATTAAAATATATGTCAACTATAATAAAACTATTAAATATCTATCATAAATATATAGTAATATTATTATTATTTTGGTACAACACATTTTTAATTGTTTTTTTATATTATGATAAATAAAAACATTGCTCGTGTGTTTATATGGACTACTTCCTATACAATGTGATGTGTTTTTTCTAACAAAATAAGTTCATCAAAATTGATTAAATTATGAAGAAATTATAATATATTATATTAAATACTTGTTTATAATTTTGATAAATTATTATTATACACACCTTTAAATCCTTTACATACATTATAAAATGATAACATCACTCTTGGGTAGGTTTAAATTACTACCTCCACTGTATTGTGAATAATTTTTAATATTCACATTATAAGGAAGGAAAAATGGTTAAAAATAATTAATAAATATTTAAATTATTTTATATTTTTTATTCACAAAAATAAAAATATTACATTGATTATTTATATTCCCCCAACACAAAAATGATAATGTATATCATGTGTCAGTGCAAACTTCAATTTCCCTGAAAATACATGGTTGATTTCTCCAGATCTCATAATGTAGTTGCATTTAATAGTGTTTCTTATATATAAATAAGATAAATATAAAATTTTTATGATTATTTAGAAATTGTAACCATAAACTATTTTACCCAGTTCAACACACCAGTATTATTTTCTTGCTAAAATACCAACGACCATAAAATTTCAAATATAAACACAACCATTTTAGTAACTAAATAAAACAGTTTCATAAATTTATAAAGGATTATTAATAATTAAATTAACATTAAAAATGTTATTATGAATTTTTGAAACTAATATAATTATTTTATTCAAGAGTTAGGTAACATAGCAATCAACATGGTACTTTTGGTATGTGATTTATCATCTCAAATTTCTTTATATGATACTTATTCCATTTTCACCACATTTTTTTTATTCTATAATTTATATACATTCATAAGTATTTATTTAATTATTAATATAATTAAATTATTGTTTTCTAAAAATACATTTTTATTTTATCCTTTAGGGATATTTTTCTAGAAAATATATCATTGTGGTAGAGATTTTCCATGAAAATATTAATTTAAATATTTCATAAAAACTCACCTCCTTGTCTATGGTTCAATAAATATTTCAACAATAATTTTATTTATGATTCAAATGATACTAATGTTCAATTTAAAATATATTTTAGCTTTTTAATCATGTTTAAAATAATTATACATTTTAAAATTTTCTATATGATTTATTTTCTACTTTTTGAAAAAGTACCACATAAATGTTTTATTTCATATATACATCTTGGTTGTATTTTAATTCCATCAAAGCCCCTATTCTTTTTCAAGAGTCATATACAATATAAAAATGGTATTAAATGAAAATCATAATCCATAAATTGTAGTATTTTTTTTCATTTTTATGTGACTTATGTGAAATATGATATTTCTCATTAGGATTTTGAGAAAATGTAATATGTACTATTTATGTGTTCTAATGATTATTTCAAAGAATTTATGATAAAATTGTGAATTTAAATAAATTTTTGCTTCATGATATTGTTCATTAGATTTATATATTATTAAAAGTAAACCCGATTTAGATTATGATTTTGCATGATCTGAATATATATAAATCAAACGCATTGGGTTGTGAATGGTAATTGAAGGGGGAAATTGGGGAGATAATAGTGTAGGTTACTTCTATATAGTTAACAAGGATTCGATTATTCTAACATGGGTTAAAAAATAATGAACAATGTTTAAGAATATAAATCTATAATATATTTCTAATATGATTTTCTGAAATAAAAGTATTCTTATGGAAATCCTATGATTTCTTAAAGTAAGGAATGAATAAATGTGATTTATTTTTTTCAAAGGAATGGCTTCATGAGATACCCCATACCTCAATATACAATCATTGTTTTTTGTTATTATTTATAATTGATTTAAGGGTTTTATATGGCCTAGGATTTATTTTCACTTGTGTAAATATTTTATTTTTGTGGTTAATGTTTTATTTTGAAAAATGTATATTTCATAAATTGTTTTCATGTCTTAATAGGACCAATAAAATTCCATTATTTTTATACAGTTATTAAGAATTGTTTATCTCATATAACATTTTCAAATGTGTTTATATGATTTATGGTTGAGTAAAATAATTATCATGGTACACATTTATGATATAGTGACCTGTCTTAAAGGATGAAAAAGCTTCTTGATGGAAACATAGTTGAAAACATGAAGATATTTTTTTTTCGAAAAAAAATTATACAATTAGAAACTAACATACCATCCTAGAGTACCATCTGAATTAATATCTGAACCATTTGGACAATGGCCCGAATTCAATAAATGATCTATATGGGCTGGCAATTAGTGCCTAAGCATCATGAAATAAACATTAGGAACTATTTCCCCCAAAAAATAAATATAAATCAGAATGGCGCTATGAACATAATAAAAATATATCAATGCTACAATACCAACCAGTTCAGGTAGGGTGTGATCTACATATCCAAACATGATTTCACCAATGAGTGTATATAATTTCTTTATATGTTATTCTAGATATTATAAAACAGAGTGTAATAAAAGTTTAAACATATCAAAATTTCATAATAGCAAATAAAATCATATGTATTAGATTTCTTTGATCATAAAACATAATTTTATATAATTCTATAAAAAATTGGGAATATAAGTAGAATTCAATATATTCTATTATTTTGAAACCAACCCTTTTCATTAAAAACATCAAACCCATTTCACAAGAAAATGTCTAATAAATAATGACATACGGGCATGCACCTACAATCAATGAGATATAAAAGAGTAAATAGAATAGAATAAAATTATTTTTAATTATTATATTATCAATCCGGAAACAAAATGAATCAAGAAAGTAAAATCTAGTTCCATGTATTGATAAAGAACACATTTATATATCCAGTATCATGTATTAGGATTTCAGGGTTATAACTAATATATGATATTGATTCCACCAAAATCTAGAAAATAAAAAAAATACCAAATGACCATTTTTTATCATCAAGTAATCATGGGTCTCAAGAAAACCATGTCTATGGACCACACATAAACTAGGGTCACATACGTAGCCTAAATGGATTATATTATATAATGATACACTAGTCAACAAATGATTCCAATAGTGAAGCATAAATCTAGTCTATCTCATCCAACTATCCAAGATTCCATGACCAGTCTAAGGGGGCGAGTGAGGAAATCAAGTAACATGGTTCATAAAGGGTATCATCATTTTTTACAATATGGTCTCATTTCCTCATCATTTCATTTTATTCCCACTAACTATATGGAATAGAATATTCAATTTCTCAATATCCATCAGTGGGATGTGTATGTATCTGGTATATAAAATCATGGAAATATAAGTTATAAGATCATTATGAAGTTCCAAAAATTCAATCAATAATTATTAATTTCATATAAAATCATTTATTTCAAATTAAAATTTAAAGGGATAACAATTACCACATCATTTCAAAAATATTTATCAAAATAAAAAAATTAAAAAAAGGCATTACATTCATGAAATCCCAAAGGCATTAAATATATAGATTCCCATTTAAAAATTCTTTATGTCTTCTCAAAATGGGACTTAACCATTCTCCATTGAAAAAATCACTCATTTAAATTCAGCCAATAACAACCATTTATAAATGAGTAGAAAATCATACAAAAATCCCATTTTCATATCGTAAATAAATGAATTGGAAAGCATGTGGAAGACACTAAGTAAATTTTCTTATATTATTCGAGTCAATTAATATCAAATTATAAGTAAATAATAAGCTAAATCCCCCTAATTTCACCTAAACGTATTTTAAAAAACACATTAAAAAACAACACAGACATGGAATTCAGAAATTATAAATCACTAAGAGGAATCATAATCACAATAAATTATGTCATTCGACATTAAATTCATAAATAATAGGATAAAATTATAATTTATTAAGAAATCAATGATCAAAACATCTGATAAATACATTAATAAGAATAAGTTCATGTCCATGAGTAAACATGAAATACTTAATTACATGATGACAAAAAAGCATAGAAAAAATTACATGGAATTATGGGATCAAACGGAAGTGAATATGATATGAGTTTCCTATAATAGAGAACACTAATTCAATGAATATAGATTATTAGAGTGGAAAAAAGATACACTATAATCATAATTTGTTATCATCTATTCTAGGTGAAATGATTCCCAATTATTCCATAACCATTAAGTGTAATGGATAAAATGAAGAAGGGTGATTGATGACCATAAATATAAAGACATACTATAATTGTGTTTCTACTTCAAATTAATCTTCAATTGAATTAGATTTGATATATAGAGATAAAAAATCATATAATATTCGCCCATGGATTGTGATGGTAAGGATCCATTCATGGTGAAAGGGAGAACAAAATAAATGGGGGTTTTGGGGTGTATTTAACATTCTACCTCGTTGCTGACCACATCTAGAAACTTCACCAGCATTCCAGTAGACCTCACTATCTAGCCAATAGTTAGAGTATAAAATTTTTAATCCATCTCTAGTGAAATTGTAACACTCCAAGCTTCTACCGTACGCTTCTCTTTGAATAATGCGATAGCGTGAGTTGTACGCAACATCGAGTTCTAACACACCACAACCAATCAAACTAGCCGTTATGAATAGTAATACCTAATTTTTGAAATTATATATTTTTTATATTTCAAAATGGA
This sequence comes from Viscum album, assembly GCA_963277665.1. NCBI lineage: Eukaryota > Viridiplantae > Streptophyta > Magnoliopsida > Santalales > Viscaceae > Viscum > Viscum album. The sequence continues at coordinate 1,703,521,671 of OY728127.1, forward strand.
CTTCATTTTGGATTCAGAATATTGAAATTATCCTAAGTTGATTTTTTTGTATTTTTCTGAGAACTTCCAATTTTTAGGAATAGTGAAAAATACTTAAAAACAACTTTTTTAATCAAAATAATTTATAGTGATGAATTATATTATTGAGTGGTTTTAAAGAATAATTAGAATATATTTTTACCATTTAATTCAATGGTGTTCATTATAATTAATTTCACTTTGAAATTGGACATAAACAATTATCAATCTTTTGATATATATTGTTTCTTAAAAACACGCTATTTGTTGTGACAACGGGAATTAATTATAAAATTAATTAATTCAAATTATATGTTTGGAATTTTGTAAAATAAACATCATTTTTGAATTCGGAATATCAATTATAGCTTAGGGTGAAATTTTGGCATTGTTCTGAAAAACTTTAATTGTTGATGAATAGTGAAACTACTAAGTGGTAGTTAAAAAACTGAATTTTTCATAAAACATAATTTTACCGCTTCTGTGAATGGAATTTCGAAAATCCGAGATACACAGTTAATATCAAGAAGTAAAATGTGGTTCAATGAGATGAAAATAATTTTTGGGGAATAATAACTTTTTACTTTTCTTTACTAAGGTTAAAAGTAAAATAGGGTAATTAAGGGTAAAAATGATATTAATATTACCCGAAAACATGTCCTAATTCTATTGGACAAGTGTATATCGACCAAAAACAACCTTAGGAATAAAATATTATCATTTAGGTCAACTTGGATTAGATTAGGACATTTATTATTATTTAAATCAAAGAAGAGTTAAAAGAGTTAAAATCAAAGTTTATTTACTAAAACATTTTTAATATAGAGTTATACATAAGATAAATTCGATTGTAAATATTAATTAGAAGGATAGTAAGATTTAATACATAATTATATTTTATTTATAATTTTTAGACTTTAAACAATTTAATTTATTTATGACACAATGATGATGCAGTAATTACCATAATTGTGAAAAATTAAAATAATTGATATTATAAATTCAACAAATAAATATAATTTGAGACTTTTAATGAATTAAAATAATTTTATAGGATAATATGACATGTTAGGATTGATTTAATTAACTTTGGTCGAAGTAATCATTCTGTTATGAGTTTCACAAAAATCAATTATTGAATAGTGTCAAAATTGACATAAAAGAGTTTTTAAAAAAAATATTATATTATTAATTGATATTAAATTTCTAAAAATCTACGGTTCGGCCAAGAGACTTATATCATGATAGGTTTATCATTAATGGACCACTTGGGGTCGCTTGGATGTATATGGTATGTTTATTAACCATATAATATAAAAATACGAAGAGACATTGTAAAAGTGAAACTAATTAACTTAGAGTTAATACTTAAAGATAAGGTTAATATAGTAACCCAAACCTGTCTAAATTCTATTGGTTGAATGGTTTTAGACCTATCCTCACCTTAAACTTTGAATAATCAACTTTGTAGCCATCAAAAACCGAATATGAATTTATTATAAATTAATATTTCTAGCTTTTTCAAAGGTTCCCCTCACCCCTCTTATAAAAAGGCACTCCTCCTTCTCATTTCTTCACACATTCAAAGCTTTTTGGTTCAGCCAAAATCTGCCCAAATACTCTCCCAACTTCCCTCACTACAACTTAGAGGCCTTATTTTGATCAGAAAGCCAACCTAATGATCCCTTTTGATCAAATCAAAAGGAAGAACTCGAAAAAAGAGGTAATGATTTCACCACCCTTTTCCAAGTTCCTTTCTTCTTCCACTTCTTCTTTCTTTTTTATTTCCATTATAAAATAATAACTCCAGTATATTATATATACTGTAATGTTATTATAAATATGGTACATCCATATTCAGTATTCTATCCACCTTTTTAATAACATGTCACCATACGTGCGTATGTACGGCTTATTGTCTCCATGTCGTGGTGTAATTGTTATTCAATATATTATTATTTGGATGGGTATAATAATGATTTGTAAATCATGTAAATATTAAATATAACATTATAATGATTCTGTATATATGATATACTATCAACTTATATATTATTTTAATATCAAAATAATGATATTGTCGCTCGTGCGTACGTACGGACTACCGTCTCCACGAACGCGATGAGATTCATTCTCCATCGTATCCATTCAAGTATAATTATCATTTTCTTATTTAAAAATGATTTTTAAGGACGTGATATCATTCGGGATATGAATAATATACAACCTATCCATTATAAACATGGATTAGGTAACAAAACATATAAAAGAAAACGAGTATGTTAACACCTGAAACAACGATAATACTAAGATATTATTAAAAAAGCAATGATAAAAGATAACATATGATATCATATGAATTCATATGATTCTTGTATAATTTAATAAAAATTATTTCACTATTATACAGGAGGTTAACCTACCCCAACCAAGGAAAAGTACAAGGTAAGGGTTATTTCCCAATCTCTTCATTATCCGAGGTTGTTTATACCTAATAATCTACTGGGATCTCTTTATCATCCACATCCATGTTTCTTAAAAATGTATTTCAAAACATTTTTACTATTTACAAGAATATGGGTTAAAGTCATTTATACCCTTGTTTGACTTTTTATAAGAGGTTTATAAAGGAATCCTTCCGTCGTTTTCCAAACAAGGTGCTTTTTAACCTTTTCAACAAAATTAAGGTAAGAATGTTTTTTAGCTTATACGATGGGTGCAGCTATTTTCTAACGTTATAAAATCGTCAAATCTTCCCTTACAAACTTATAATAATACTTTCAAAGAAAATTTTTATTTTATAAATATATGACTCTTAAATGATTTCAAAAATATAAAGAGATATTTCTCTAAAAAGAGTTTTGATTTCATCTATGTCAACATCATTTGATGGATTTTATGCTTATTTGTAGTTGATTTATTATGATACAAAACTTCTATATTGTATTGAAGGTTTTGTGATATGTTTGACTGTGGATGTGCTATTTTTATACCATTCATAGTTTAAGATGAATGTATTGACACTTCGTATGCTAGTTTTAATACGAATGTTTATGTCATGTTTAAACCTTTTCATATGGGATTGCATTGGACTTAATATGTGACGGGTAGAGCCCGCTATAGCTCCTAGATGAATCGGTAGGTCTCATGAGACAAACTAGTGTCTTGGCACAAGGCCTTGAAAAAATCTTATTTGTAGTCTTGGCACAAGGCCTTGGATATGTGGTTATGATAGTCTGGCATTATGCATTCCATCATTATGAAAGTGGTTATTGATATTGCATGTGATTATTCGATTAGTAGAATATCCATGTGAATAATTAAATGGAATTATTTCATATTACTTTTTTCCATACTATGTTGAAGTTCAAGTTTAAAAGGCTTTTGTTTTAGTTATACATTGCCTTAAATGTTTATTCTTATTTTTGAAAGTTTCTTCTATATTGTTATCCTTACTGGGCATTTGAGCTCACCCCTTTTCCGTGTTTTATTTTTCCCAAGATGTGAAGAAGTAAGTTATGAATGACCTGTAGGGATAGTATGTGGGGATATGAGTGTGGAATATGGAGACTATGTTGTTGTAGTAGTTTTTCACTTTGTGATGTAATGTAAAACTTTATGAATATATCTAGTATTTCCAAGGCTACTAAACCAATCAGTCTTTCCAGATTTGATATTTCTTGTGATCATGCCAATGTAATGTAATAATGCACCGACTCTGGGTAACTAGGGTCGGGGTGTTACAGTTGGTATCATAGGACGTTTAGTGCAAACCTTGGAAGCTATATTAAGATAAACTCTGATTAGAGCACGTAGACCTAAGATGAACTTTGAGGATTTTTATAGAAGAACATCCTAGAATTTCGGTATTGTGGAGATTTTGTGAGTTTTCTGAGCAATACATCCCTGTCTAGATACGAGCAGGTAGAGGCGGCTCTGGCACAGATGTACCTACGGGTAAAACCCGAAAAACACCGCTTTGATCTAGACTCGAACGGGAACTGGTGCACGACAACGGGCCTTGCTGCACTCTTGGTTACGACACTCCCGGGGGATATGGTTAGGATAACTCTCATTTTATTTACAAATCATTATGAAGTGTTTATTAGTATATACTTACTCAAAGAAAACATTTTTATGATTATGGATTATATCCATAAATAGTTCAATTTATGTTAAGTTTTTTATAAGTATGGGATTTTGTATTTTGATTCATAAACTGATCTAGTTTATGCCATTGTTTAGAAATGGAACCTAGTGGAAGAAATGGAAACCATATCAATGCACGCACTCCATGTAGAGATTGCCCTCCTGCTCAAGATAATTATAGTGGAGCTGGTGATGCAACTGGTGCCGATCAGCTAATCACCATACTGGGACAACTCACTCAGGTTATGAATAATAACCTTACCCGTATGGAGCACCCTGATCCGCAGCATGGAGGATCAATGTTAGATCGATTAATGATCCAACAAACACCAATGTTCAATGGGAGTAAAAATCCCTTAGTAGCTGAGCAATGGATAAATTCCCTAGAGAAAATATTTCAGGCTTTGGGGAGTAGTGAAATTGAAAAAGTTATCATTTCAGTTTACCGCCTCACTGGAGATGTTGATCAATGGTGGTAATTGATTCAAAATACTAAGGAAGATGATGAAGTATCAAATATGGAATGGAGGGAGTTCAAAGATCTGTTTTTAGAAAAAATACTTTCCTTGCGACCATCGAGCAGATATGGAAAGGCAATTTCTGAGTCTGAGACAGAAGGAGGATGAGAATGTCGCAATGTAAGAGGCCAAAATTACAAGGTTAGCAAGGTATGCTGGAGATTATATACGTAACCCAAGAAGTAAGATTGATCATTTCTTTGATGGGTTAAAACCATTTCTCCATCGAGCATTAGTCTTATAATCCTTCTCGTCGTACGAAGACATTGTCTCATGTGCTATCAAGACTGAAAAGGAATTCTCTAAGTCTTATGACTTTAAAGAAAATCAAGAGAAGAAGTGACCTACTGATCAATCTGGGAATGGAAATAAGGGGAATAAGGGAATGGTTGAATATCCATCTTGTGGTAAATGTGGGAAGAAACACCCCGGTACTTGCTTGAAGGGAATGGGAGTCTGTTACAAGTGTGGTGAAAAAGGCCACCAAGCTCGTGATTGCAAGGGGAAGAAGGAAGCCACCAATGATCAGTGCTAAAATTTCAGGGAGATGGGGCATTATGCAAACAAATTTCCTAAGCGTTAGGAGAACTTACCTCAGAAAAGGCCAAGGGATCAATTCCAAGCATATGCTATCACTACTGCAGAGGTAGAAGCTCTGAAAGACATGGTGGCAGGTAATTTAATGGTTTCCTCAAGTTTAGAAAATGAATTATTTGATTATGGATCATCGCATTGTTTCATATCATCCCATTTTGCTAAGAAAATTAGATATTTCCAATTTGATTTAACAAGGGAGTTTTCAGTTAAAACTCCTAAGGTAAGTATCATTGCAACAATGTTTTGGGAATCAGTCCCCATTAGAGCACATAAATGTTCTTTATCTGTTGTTCTCATCGTCATACCTATGATTGAGTTCGATATAATCATCGTTATGGACTGGCTTTCGGACTATGATGTGAAGATTTATTGTAAGGATAAAGAGGTTATGATTCATGATGATAATGATAAGGAACACCTTATCTTTAGAGTAGAATCATCACCACCTAATTCTTATTTAGATCCACCCCCAGTAGCTCAACTAAATTCAATTATTGGGGAGGAAGAGAATGAAATGACTGTGGGTGAGGAAAGGAATGTTCAAATAGAAGATGTACCTATTGTGATAGAATTTGTAGATGTATTTCCGGAAGATTTACCTGGACATCCTCCAGAACGAGAAGTTGAGTTTTCCATTGATTTAATTCCTGTATCAAGGCCTATATCAAAGACCCCTTTTAGAATGGCCACTTTAAAATTAGTTGAACTAAAGAAACAACTATAGGAATTGAGTAATAAGGTATTTATTCTCCCTAGTGTTTCTCCATGGGGAGCCCTTGTTCTTTTTGTTAAAAAGAAAGACAGATCTATGAGGTTATGTATCGACTACAAGGAGATCAATGCTATAAAAATAAAGATAAAATATCCCCTACCTCGCATTGATGATTTATTTGACCAACTGCATGGAGATCAATACTTTTCAAAGATTGACCTTCGATCTGGATACCATCAGTTGTGTGTGAAGAAGGAAGACATTCCGAATATAGCATTTCGAACCAGGTATGGGAATTATGAGTTTACTGTAATTCCTTTTGGATTGACTAATGCACCCTCTGTATTCATGGATCTGATGACTAGAGTTTTCAAGGAGTATCTCGATGAATTTGTGGTGGTATTTATTGATGATATATTGGTATACTCCAAAATCTACAAAGATCATGAAAATCACTTGCGCATTATCCTGAAGACTCTGAGAAGACATGAATTATATGGGAAGTTTATCAAGTGTGAATTTTGGCATCATGAGATTTCTTTTCTTGGCCATATTTTCTCCAAAGATGGAATATCTGTTGATCCTTCTAAGACCAAGGCAATCCAATAATGTCCAGAACCTACGAGTATAACTGAGGTACGTAGTTTTATTGGTTTAGCCAGATATTATCGATGATTTGTCCAGAATTTTTCCCGATTGGCTAACCCATTAACAAAGCTCACATGTAAAGGGGATAAATTAGTTTGGACAAAATAGTGTGAATAATGTTTCGAAGAACTGAATAGAATATTAGTCAATTCTCATATTTTGACTCTACCATCGGGGAATGATGGGTTCGTTATTTATAGTGATGCATCGAAAAAGGACTTGGTTGTGTCCTTATACAGAATGATAGGGTTATTGCCTATGCATCACGACAATTGAAAATTCATGAACAATACTATCCTACTCATGATCTCGAGTTAGCAGATGTGATATTTTCTTTGAAGATATGGAGGCACTACCTCTATGGTGAAAAATGTGAGATTTATACTGATCACAAGAGTCTGAAGTATATTTTCTCACAAAAATAACTCAACATGAGGCAAAGGAGATGGCTTGAATTACTCAAGGATTATGATTGCACGATACACTACCACCCGGGGAAGGAAAACAGGGTGGAAGATGCTTTGAGAAGAAAAGACCATGGAGTTTTGAACAATATGAGAATTTAAAGGGATCCAATTTTCATGGATCTAGTGAATATGGACATGGGAATAACCAGGGAAGGCGAAACATCAATTCTTTTTCAAATGGTTGCCAAACCATCTTTACTAGAAAGGATTAAGAGTTCTCAGACCGATGATGAAGAATTTAAAAAGAAGATTAACGATGTGAATGATGGGAGATTTAGAGACTTTGTGTATGAAGATGGAATTTTGAAATTCAGGAAGAGACTTTGTGTTCCCGATTTACCTGATCTAAAAAGGGAATTGTTGGATGATGCTCATAGTTCCAATTTCTATATACATACTGGGAGCACCAAAATGTATAGAGATTTGAAGGAACATTTTTGGTGGGACAACATGAAGAGAGAGATTGCTGATTTTGTGTCAAGATGTATGGTTTTTCAACAAGTGAAAGCTGGAAGGCAACATCCTGGAGGAGTCATGCAACCTCTTCCCATACCTGAGTGGAAATGGGGCAATATTACGATGGACTTTGTCATGGGACTACCAAAGAATCCTAGAAGGAACGATGAAATATGGGTTATTGTTGATTGTCTTACCAATTCATCACATTTTCTTGCTATAAGAGAAGATCTACCACTGGAACGTCAAGCAAGACTATATATTAATGAAGTTGTGAGACTTCATGGAGTACCCCTATCGATTTTTTCTGATTGTGTTCCCAGTTTTACTTCAAGATTCTAGAAGGGTTTTCAGAAATCCCTGGATAATGAACTTAATTTGAGCACTTCCTACCACCCTCAAACGGATGCACAATCAGAACGAGCTATTGAAACCTTAGAAGACATGTTGAGATCCTTCTCAGTTGACTTTCAGGGTATGTGGGATCAATATTTACGTCTGGTATAATTTTCCTAAAACAATATCTTCTATTCGAGTATTCAGATGGAACCATATGAAGCGTTATACAGAAAGAGATGTCGTACACCAACCTGTTGGGATGACGTTGGTGAAAGAAAACTTGTAGGCCCATAACTGGTGGAGGAAACGATGGAAAAGGTGAAGGTAATCCAAAATCACATCAAAGAAGCTCAAAGTAGGCAGAAGAGCTATGCCGATAATCGAAGGAATGATTTGGAATTTCAAGTCGGTGACCATGTTTTCCTGAAGGTATCTCCATGGAAGGGAGTCATACATTTTGGTAAGAAAGGTAAATTGAGTCCCAGGTACATCGGAAATTTCGAAATTCTAGAATGAATTGGGGTTGTAGCTTACCAATTGGCAATGCCGCCAACTCTCTCCAAAGTTCACAATCTGTTCCACGTATCTCTGTTGAGGAAATACATGCCTGAACCAATGCATGTACTCACCTATGAAGAATTAGAACTGGAACATGATCTGTCCTATTGTGAAGAGCCCGTCAAGATTCTTGATACGAGAGAACAAGTACTGAGAAACCAGACGGCGCGTCTGGTAAAAGTTTGGTGGAGAAACCATAAGATGGAAGAGGCAACGTGGGAACCCGAGGAACTTATGATGAAAAACCACCTGAGTATTTTCATGTGATAAGTATTCTTGAAATTTCTAGGAAGAAATTATTTGAAGGAGGAGAGAATGTAACACCCCATGCTTCTACGGTACGCTTCTCTTTGAATAATGTGATAGCATGTGTTGTACACAACATCGAGTTCTAACACACCACAACCAATCAAACTAGCCATTATGAATAGTAATACCTAATTTTTAAAATTATATATATTTTATATTTCAAAATGGACTTCATTTTTGGATTCGGAATATCGAAATTATCCTATGTTGAATTTTTTGTATCTTTCTGAGAACTTCCAATTTTTATGAATAGTGAAAAATACTTAAAGAAAACTTTTTTAATCAAAATAATTTATAGTGATAAATTATATTATTGCATGGTTTTAAATCATAATTAGAATATATTTTTACCATTTTATCCAATGGTGTTCATTTGAATTAATTTCACTTTGAAATTGGACATAAACAATTATCAATCTTTTGATATATATTGTTTCTTAAAAACACGCTATTTGTTGTGACAGTGGGAATTAATTATAAAATTAATTAATGAAACTTATATGTTTGGAATTTTTTAAAATAAACATCATTTTTTAATTCGGAATATCAATTATATCTTAGGGTGAAATTTTGGCATTGTTCTGAAAAACATCAATTTTTGATGAATAGTGAAACTACTAAGTGGTAGTTATAAAACTGAATTTTTCATAAAACTTAATTTTACCTCTTCTGTGAAAGAAATTTCGAAAATCTGAGAGACACGGTTAATATCAAGAAGTAAAATGTGGTTCAATGATATGAAAATAATTTTTGGTCAATAGTAACTTTTTACTTTTATTTACCACGGTTAAAAGTAAAATAGGGTAATTAAAGGTAAAAATGATATTAATATTACCCTAACATGTGTCCTAATTCTATTGGACAAGTGTATCTCGACCAAAAACAACATTAGAATAAAATATTATCATTTAGGTACACTTGGATTAGATTAGGATATTTATTATTATTTAATTCAAAGAAGAGTTAAAAGAGTTAAAATCATAGTTTATTTACTAAAACATTTTTAATATAGGGTTATACATAAGATAAATTCAATTATAAATATTCATTAGAAATCTAATAATATTTAATACATAATTATATTTTATTTATAATTTTTAGACTTTAAATAATTTAATTTATTTATGACACAATGATGATGTAGTAATTACCATAATTGTGAAAAATTAAAATAATTGATATTATAAATTCCCAAATAAATATAATTTTAGACTTTTAATGAATGAAAATAATTTTATAGGATAATATGACATGTTATAATTGATTTAATTAACTTTTTTCGAAGTAATCATTCTGTTATGAGTTTCACAAAAATCAATTATTGAATAGTGTCAAAATTGACATAAAAGAGTTTTTGAAAAAAATATTATATTATTAATTGATATTAAATTTCTAAAAATCTAAGGTTAGTCCAGGAGACTTATATCATGATAGTTTCATCAATAATGGACCACTTGGGGGTCTTTTGGATGTATATGGTAAGTTTATTAACCATGTAATAAAAAAATACAAAGAGACATTGTAAAAGTGAAACTAATTAACTTAGAGTTAATACTTAAAGATAAGGTTAATATAGTAACCCAAAACTGTCTAAATTCTATTGGTTGAATGGTTTTAGACCAATCCTCACCTTAACCTTTTAATAATCAACTTTGTAGCCATTAGAAACCGAATATGAATTTATTATAAATTATTATTTCTAGCTTTTCCAAAGGTGCCCCTCACCCCTCTTATAAAAAGGCACTCCTCCTTCTCATTTCATCACACCTTTAAAGCCTTTTGGTTCTGCCAACCTCTGCCCAAATACTCTCCCAACATCCCTCAATACAACCTAGAGGCCTTAGTTTGATCATAAAGACATCCTAAGGAGCCCTTTTGATCAAATCAAAAGGAAGAACTCGAAGAAGAGGTAATGATTTCACCACCCTTTTCCAAGTTCCTTTCTTCTTCCACTTCTTCTTTATTTTTATTACCATTATAAAATAATAACTCCAGTATCTTATATATACTTTGATGTTATTATAAATATTGTACAACCATATTCATTATTCTATCCACCCTTTGAATAACATGTCACCATACGTGCGTACGTACGGCTTACCGTCTCCACGTCATGGTGCAATTGTTATTCAATATATTATTATTTGGATGGGTATAATAATGATGTTTAACTCATGTAAATAATAAATATAACATGATAATGATTCTGTATATATGATATACTATCAGATTATATATTATTTTAATATCAAAAGAATGATATTGTCGCTCGTGCGTACGTACGGACTACGGTCTCCACGAATGCGATGAGATTCATTCTCCATCGTATCCATTCAAGTATAATTATCATTTGATGATTTAAAAATTATGTTTAAGGACTTGATAAAATTCTGGATATGAATAATATACAACCTATCCATTATAAACAAGGCTTACGTAACAAAACATATAAAAGAAAACGAGTAAGTTAACACTCGAAACAATGATAATACTAAGATATTATTAACAAAGCAATATTAAAAGATCATATATGATATCAAATGAATGCATATGATTCTTGTATAATTTAATAACAATTATTTCACTATTATACAGGAGGTTAACCTACCCCAACCAAGTAAAATTACAAGGTAAGGGTTATTTCACAATCTCTTCATTATCCGAGGTTGTTTATACGTAATAATCTACTGGGATCTCTTTATCATCCACATCCATGTTTCTTAAAAATGTATTTCAAAACATTTTTACTATTTACAACAATATGGGTTAAAGTCATTTATACCCTTGTTTGACGTTTTATAAGAGGTTTATAAAGGAATCTTTCCGTCGTTTTCCAAACAAGGTGCTTTTTAACCTTTTCGACAAAATTAATGTAAGAATGTTTTTTTAACTTAGACGACGGGTGCGACTATTTTCCGCCATTATAAAATCTTCGAAGCTTCCCTTACAAGATTATAAGAATATTTTCAAAGAAAATGTTTATTTTATAAATATATGACTCTTAAATGATTTCAAAAATTGAAAGAGATATTTCTCTAAAAAGAGTTTTGATTTCATCTATGTCAACATCCTTTGATGGATTTTATGCTTATTTGTAGTTGATTTATTATGATACCAAACTTCTATATTGTATTGTAGGTTTTGTGATATGTTTGACTGTGGATGTGATATTTTTATACCATTCATAGTTTATGATGAAAGTATTGACATTTCGTATGCTAGTTTTAATACGAATGTTTATGTCATGTTTAAACCTTTTCATATGGGAATACATTGGAGTTAATATGTGACGGGTGGAGCCCGCTATAGCTCCTAGATGCATCGGTAGGTCTCATGAGACAAACTAGTGTCTTGGTACAAGGCCTTGACAAAATCTTATTTGTAGTCTTGGCACGAGGCCTTGGCTATGTGGTTATGATAGTCTGGAATTATGCATTCCATCATTATGAAAGTGGTTATTGATATTGCATGTGATTATTAGATTAGTACAATATCCATGTGAATAAGTAAATGGCATTATTTCATTTTAATTTTTCCATACTATGTTAAAGTTCAAGTTTTAAAGGATTTTGTTTTAGTTATACATTGCCTTATATGTTTATTCTTATTTTTGAATGTTTCCGCTCTATTGTTATCCTTACTGGGCATTTGAGATCACCCCTTTTCTATGTTTTATTTTTCCCAGGATGTGAAGAAGTAAGTTATGAATGACCTGTAGGGATAGTATGTGGGGATATGAGTGTGGATTATGGAGACTATGTTATTGTAGTAGTTTTTCACTTTGTGATGTAATGTAAAACTTTATGAATATATCTAGTGTTTCCAAGGCTACTAAACCAATCGGTCTTTCGAGATATGATCTTTCTTGTGATCATGCCAATGTAATGTAATAATGCACTGACTCTGGGTAACTAGGGTCGGGGCGTTACATAAATGGTATGTTGGTGGATAACACTTGATAGGCATGTGGATCAGATTCATTTTTGTAGATTTTTTCAATCCAAAATGATTTCTAGTCACCCTCATAATCTTTTCAATTAACCACATACAATCTCACAAGATAGAAGTCCATGTAAAAACATTAATCAATTCTTTATGCCATCCTCTAACCCATTATACTACCTAAAAACATCACTATAGATGATAATGTTGATTAAAGAAAAATATGGATGTAATAATTTTCCCCACCATATATCATTTTATCTCCAAAAATATTCTAGACCATAATTATAGAAAACAATATACAATACGACTTCCATGCTCTTCCTTTCACAAGGGAAGTCCATGAAATATAGGAATCCTCCTCAAAGGAAAATCTATCGGACACATACTTCAGTAAAAAAATGATAATCATTCCAAATAACCATTAAATATAATAATAAAATATCATTAATAATCTTCAAATGACACAATGACATCACCATGAAATTAAAAAAATAGGTATGTAAAGCAGATCATTCATAGGTCTCTTCAACATTTAATGATTCACTAATATGGTGGAACATTATAATGAAAACTCCAATGAAATCGGTCGTTTATCCAAATAATAGACCTCTGTCAATGATTCAACAATCCAACAGAGGGGAATACTAGTTTAAACTATTCTTAACATAATAATGTACTAAAAAATAATCTAGGATTTCTAATAATAGAGTCCCATCCCAAAATGATCTCATTGAATCATAACCTATAACCGAAGATTTATTTCAATATTAAGAAATCCAATTATCCTTTTTACTCATGTCTGTACCCAAATTCTATTAATTCCCAACCAGAAAGAGGGTGAACAAAAATGTTATTGCACAAATGGCAGAAAATATCAAAAAATGAGAGATCATTAAACGTAAAAATATTAATCACTAACAAAAAAAGGAATAAATGAGTGGATACCAAAAAACGGTGATCCCAAATAATATAAAATATCATCCACAAAAATACATTTCATGAAGGTAATTGAAATGAATTTTAATGAAATAAAACCATAAAATCTTCGGTTTCCTGAATAAATTTTATCATTAATCAAATATATAAAAAAATAATCTATTTGTTGAAAACAATCTAAAATGAAGGTTAAAATTCACGAGTTCACATATATAATGAGATAAAACTTGATTTCGAGGAAAAACACATGGTCTCCAAGATAAAATCATAAAAGAGAAAATGTCAATCCACAAGAGATATCCGAATAAAAATAGTCACTAAGATCCAATGATATAAATCAATGAAAACATCAACGGTCTCTATTCGGATATCATGATCAACAACCTAAATAGGCATTAAATACCATTGGAAACACATGAATTGTGTGAAAAGATACAATATGAGTCATATGTATAGATCACTATTAAATATATTCCTATTTTGTTCCATATTTAGTGTCTAAAACGCCTAAAAACATCACCCTTCATTATCTATGCATACAAAACCTTTTAAGGTAACCCAGGTGGCCATACCAATCATAAAATTTCAGATCATTTAAACACTACATCATAAAATGACAATGTTCCCTAGACATGAAACACATGAGATTCCCCTTCATTCAGCAATAATAGTTCCCATTTTCAACAAAAATATATTATTCACCATATTAGAAATCATCACCTAATCCAACCATCGATGAGGCATTATAAACATTCAATCACTTTTCTAGCTCAAAATCAAATGATAAATCCCTTAAATTCACAATAAAAAAATATGGTTGATTGACTACATGTATGAATCTTCCATGTTCTGAAATAAGACATATTTTAAAATATATTTCCTTAAGAGAGTTAATTACAAAAAACTCAATTTGGAATCACACAAAATAATGAAAATTCATGGTATACTCCCTAGCTTAATATTCCCCTATATTGTGATACATTTTATAATAAACATTATACTACTTTTATTCCTCAGATTATTTCCACTAAAATAAGTCTAACTTATTTATTTCCATGGAAATTCATTCCTATAGATGGTGGTCAATCATAACATCCCACCACTAACATCTAGGTCCATTAAATATTTAGTTGATAAACTTAACACATCAACACAAGTAGATTATTGAGAGAATCAATGATTCATTAAACATCCTCATGAAACATTACCACCTAAAAAGATCCTCACACACGTATCTAAGAATGGGTTTGATGTCCATGAAGACCAGTATGGATTCTAAATATTTTAATGTGTCTAGTTCCACAAATCCATTATATGTATGGGAAGAGTCTTAATCATTAGATGACTCTTTCGAAAAACATGATGGACATATTCTATGTTCATACCAAAAAGAGAAAATTGTATCATTATTTTAAAATATTATGAAGAATATTTCAAAACATAATGAGAAAATATAATTAAATCAATAATAAGGAAAACCCCATAGAAGAAACCCACAAACCAAAATATTTCACATGAATCCCCAATCAACTTTTTATGAAAACATCATGTGTTGAAACAAAAAATATTTCCCAATATAAAAACCAATACACTTTACATTAAAAACATGAAATCATGATTTAAATTATTCTAATTTAAAATTATTTAAATAGTTAATGAAAAATATTCCACTATTTAAAAACATTAATCCAAATTTACATGTTCAAAACCATATCATTTTAAATCCATTTAAAATAATAAAATTATGATAAAAAATTTTCCTTTATAATATCTCATAAAAGTCATTAAATATTATTTTTAAAATCAAATCATTTTATAAAACATATAATTTTGATTCTAAAAAATAGAATATTAAATGAAGTGTTTTTTAATATTAATATTTTTTTAACAAAGGATTGAAAATCATCACCTAAGGGATTAAATCAAAACTATCAAACATGAAAATAATATAAACCACAACCATGATAGTTCAATCAATAACAATAAACATCTAAAATACCTCACATATGTGATGAATTTTTGAAATAAAATAGAAAAATTGTCATGTTCAATATTAGTGTATGAATATTTATGTATTGGAAGGATGGGATGGTAGACCACCCACCAACCTTACAACATGTTCTAGATTGACTTCATGTTCGACCAAAATGGTTCTTTAGGGTTTACCATACCAGAACGCACTAGGAAGCTTAAACCATCTAATTTTTGAAAATATGTTGTTCATAATAGATTTTAAATATAAAACATTGACTAATATAGAATCCAAATCTATTCAACATGATGAAAAAAATAACTCAAAATTAATTATCTAATCCCAACATTCCCTGCTTACTAAAGCCTCATTGTGAATGGTGGTGATCAAGCCCTTATTTGGGAATAACATATTGTGTGACTAAATGTTTCTATTCTCATTTTTACCATAAATCCTTGAAAATAATTAACATAAGGGAATCTATATAAAGACCATTTTTGGAACAAAACTCCCTTGAGAAAATTTGTATTATACTAATCTAGAATAAAATCAATACTGATATCCAAATCATTTCACCACTAGCAAGAAGGGAGTTCCCAATCTTGATGGATTAGAAAATATCAAATAGGAATACTAAAATAAATATTGGGAATGATTTTTCTAAAAAAATATAATTCAAATTACACGAAAAAAATAAAGATATAAAAAAATATTTCACCCTCAATGAGATATAAGGATAGGATAATAAAATTATACGAAAAGATTGTAGAAAAACCTACCAAAACCCATATCATGGTTGTCCCAATCATCCCTCAATATCCCTTGTAAACTACCACGACCAAACAAAATAGAAAATATCCACAAGAATTAAAATATAACATAAGACCATTATATCAAAAAATGAAGGCTGCAAACACAAAATTTTACAAGCATGGTGTGTGCTATAAATCCTTTTAGGATTGCACTGCAGACTCTATAAATATATTTCATAAGGTAATAGAAATATTCTAAAAATGTATAGTAATAAGAGGGTATAAGGATTTATATTTTATAATAATAAATTAAATCAATCCATGTCATATTTCCCCATGGATGAGTTTGAAATAGAATTTAAAACATTTCAGAATCATTTTGTGAACCAGTGATGAAAGAATGAATTCCATCATTTAAAAGTATAAATATTTCAAGAAAAAATTTAATACCATTTGAGGAGAAAATGATTGCTAAAATAGGTGATATATTCATGTAGTACATATCAATGATCTTAATGATAGATAATACAATAGAATCAAGGTGTATCTGATAAATTATATGAATAATTTTTAATTTTAATAATTCATGATGGGAAAATCCATGTTATTAGATTCACAAAGAACACAATAATATATTATGTAAATTTTTTGAGTATTTCATATGTATGACCTATATATGATAGTAATTCCACCATAATATTTCTTAATAAAAAATCATTATTCATAAGTGAGCATAAATCATTTTAAAACATGTCCTAGGAAAATTATTTCCATGCACAATAGTTGTGAAAGTCGCACGTACGTATCCTAAACCATTCATATTCTCTATAAATCCCAATATTGGTGTCTAAATCTTCCAAAAAGCATAAATCATTCTCATCTCATTCAACTACACATGACCCAATTACCAATCAAATTAGTTGGGAAAATAAATCAAGTCATATGGACCTCAAATAGGATCCTCGCTAGTTATAATATAATACCATGCCATAAAACATTCATCACATTCATAGTTGACATCAAATTATCTACCCAACACCATCAATGTAAATAAAACCTTTCTCAAAAAATATTAATTGGAATCATAAGAATCATAAATAAAAATCTAGTGATTCTCACAAAATATTATCATCACAATGTTTCAAATTAAAATTCATGAATCATTAATTTCAAAAAATATACTTTGTATTAAATCAAAATAGAAAAGGGTAGTCATACTCACATAATTTCACAAATTATTTTCTATATGAAAAACCTTCAAATAAAAAATAATTTCATTCAGGACAACCCCAAGTTATTCAAAATGGATATTCAATGATAAATATTTCTTGGTGTCATATCAAAACATGGTTATAAAACCATTCACTTATGAATAAATCACACATTTAAAATAATTAGATAACCCCCAATTATATATAATAAGAAAATTATTTAAATCTTGTCTATGTTATTTTGTTAATAATATCATTTCACACCATGTGGAAAATATTAAATTAATTATTCTATTTATCAAATTCAAGGAATTTCACTTAAGAAATAAAAACCAAGCCTATGTACTCACATTCATCAAAACACCATTTGAAAATATCTTTTAAAATATATCAAACAAACATGTAATTTAAAAATTATAAATAAATGATTAGAATCAAGATAATAATTAATTCTCATTATTTCATGTTCAAATAATTTTTATGTGGATAAAAGAACCAATCATAAGGTAATTATATATCAATATTGGTAAAATATATAATCAAAAGAATAAAATATTTTATATTAATTCTAATGAAATTTTGAATCATAAGGTGAAAGAAAATAAAATAAACCCAAATTTTAATTTCAAGGATCAAACAACAAAAAGTTTGAGGTGGGTCACCTCCAATTAAGAATATCAAATCAAGGAAGGATATTCTCAAATTAGGTGATATTTGATCCTATAATTTAAATTTATCATCATGTATTCTAGATAAAAAAATTCCCAATATATCCATTACACCTATGAATAAATTTTTAATAGAAGAAGGGAGATCAATGAACCTGAAGAGAATGTCATATTAGAAGTTCCTTACTAGTCCAATCATTACTTCAATCCTACAAGATATGTTTTCATTAGATTGAAAATAACATAATAATCTCCCATGGTCCATGAGGTCATGTTTTTTTATTTAAAATATAATATATAACAAATAATTTTTTTGTATTGTCTTTACCATGCCATGATGATTCAATCTCGCATGTAGTGACAGTACTGGCTAGAAATTGGTTATAAAATAAATGATGTTACCCTCATCAAGACACATACAAATTCACAAGCTATAAGTCCATATAAGAAATATAATTTTATAATTCATTCATACTATTTCCACTCATGAGAACATAAAATATAACTATGGAGCATTCGATTGATGAACAAAAATTTGGGATGGTATAGTAGAAGTTTTCACTTTTTTATGTAATGTTTTTTCCTAATTTTATAATACACTAATCCAAAACAATATTTTAAATGTAAGAAGGTATGGCCCCTATTATAAACAATTTAATTATGTGTTGAATAAAGAACATTTTGTTACAATATCTATCAATAAAAGGAGGAATTTTCTTTATACGTTTGGATAAGGTTAAAAGAAAATTTATAGAGACTCTAATTTATGGTAATATTTTCATGATATTTTTTTGATCATTTCCTTGTTTCATGAATTAATACAGGTCTATTTATATTAAAATTTCATAGATAAAACAAGGAGGTTGAATTATGATGGAATATAGAGGATAATAACATACATAATTGAAAATATATAACTATTGTAACAAAGTAGTTTTTGGTAGTTTTGACTTAGTATATGTGGGATATTAATAGTGTAACCAATAAAAAAGAGAACCTGAAGTCTTGGTCTATTATAATGTTAATAGTTCCAAATTTTATGAAATAGAACCCTCGTGAATTTGGTCCTTCTTTAGACTTTATAAAATATGATAGATTTATGATTAATATAAAAATTATATTTCATGCTATCGCATGTAAATTAAATATATTTAAAATTATTTCCATTTATTATCTTGAGGTAAAATCTATTCAATAGTGGTCTCTGATTAAAAATATTGATGAAAAAATTGAGATTGATTCCATTGAGTATATAGAATTTAATGATCATTTCAATGAAAATTATTTTCCTAAGATTCTTTTATATATAATAAAAATACAATTTATGGAGTAAAATTAAAAGTATGATCAATCATTCATTTATTATGAGGAAAATATTACCAAATAGAAGATGTATACCAAACTTATTTTTTGACAACGAGATTTAAATTGAAAGATTTTACATTCTTTTAAGACAATATTCATTAAAATAGTTTTTGTCTATTGAATTTAATAGTCAAGAGGATGTTATTATTTTTGATGAGAAATTTGAGATGGAGTTCTCCAACACATTTAAACTTCTTTATAAAATAATTAATATGAATTCAAGGTGGAAGGAAACCTATTTTTATTCATCCAAATTATTTTTAGGTAATCTAATATAATTTGATAAATGGTGAAATGGGTATTTCAATAAATAATTTTAAGGCTAAGGAATGTGTTTTTTATGCATTATGATATTATATTTTCCCAGAAACTATATGTTAAATATTTCTAATTTTACTATTAAGGAAAAATAAATAATTATATAGAAGTGTGATGTATATGTTTTCCTGATTTGGGTCACCAAGATAATTTATTTCAAATGTTAGATATTCCTATTTATAAACATCAATAAGGAAGGAAGAAATGTATGTCAATGAATTTTTTTAAAGCTACAGAATTTGATGGACTATAAAAGATTGTGGTGATTGGAATCAGAATATTTTATTCATATTATTTTTATTTAATATTTTATTCAATCTCCACACATTATTTTATTTGTGAGAAATTTTCATGTAATTAGAAAATATAGTTTCATTAAATGATTTCAGAACATTTATTAATAACATAGGTTTTAGTATATAGGTAATAAGAATTTATAGAAATTTTTAAATTATCATCAGTATATTAGTTTTCTTATAATCTTTGTTACCTTTCCCATTTTATAATTTAATGATAATATTGAAACATATGGGATATCAATTTATTATGTTTGTGTATATTTTATATATAAATAAATATAATTTAATTTTCTCTGTGATTTTAAATTAAAATATAATAATGAGTTCTTAAATTTTTTAATATTTCACAATGTTATGAGACTGATTCATTTTGGGATGGAATGTTATCTTGAACATGTTTTTATGGAACTAAACTATTCAAATTATTTATTTTCTAGTAGTTAAAGATTATATGGATGTATTTCCTAATGAATTTATGTATTTTTCACTATATGAGAGGTTTAGTTTACAATTGATTTAGGGAATAATGCTAATATATTTTGAAATCCTAACTATCAAATGTCTTCAACTATGTTATTATAACATAAAATTTATATACATTAGTTTCTCGAAAAATGTTTTATCCACCCTAGATATTGTCCTTGGGAAGCCATATTCTGTTTTATATTATGAAGGAAGGTTCCATTATATAATTAATTGATTATAGGGAAATCAATAACATCACTTTTAAGAAAATTTATCAATTCACCCATGTCAATGACTTGTTTAATCTACTATAGGTGTATATTATTTATCTAGGATTCGTCTCACATATGGGTATCACCAGTTAAAGGTAATTGATGTGGATGTTCTGTGTAATTAATTTATCACTATGTAAGTTCATTATGAGTTTTTTGTTATTCAATTTTGGTTAAAAATATAGCAACACAATTTAAATATATTATAAAGAGTTTGTTTCGTGAGTAGTTGGATACTATTGTGGTTGTTTATATTATTATAATTAACATATATTCTAAAATATATAAAAATTGTGGGAAACTCATAGGTTTTGTTTTTCCAATTTTAAAATGAATATTTTATATAGAATATGTAGTAAATGTGAATTATGGATGTAATAGACTTATTTTCATGTGAATATTGTTTCTTTAGTTGGAATAACTATTGGTATTTCATAAAAAAACAATTGACGAATGGATAACTCCTATAAATGTAACTAATATTCTCTTATTTTGGATTAGTGGGTTACAACTGATGATTTGTTGAAAAATTTTCTTGGATATCTATCATAATTTCTTAATTGTAAAAGGATTAAACATCATCTTGAAAAAGTAATGTTATTAATGATTTCATAAATTTAATGGAAAATTTGTTAATGTAGAAAAATTATATATTAGACCAATAATTGATGAATGTCACAGTTACATTTATTCTTCTTTTATATTTCATTGTTGTATGTGATGAAAAATTATCTGATTGTTGAGTATGAATCTCACCGATTAAAACTATATGACCATAATTTCCCTACACATTTCATTGAGATAATCATAGTATTATTGATCTGTAAGTCATGATGTATCATTTATATGATTTGAAATATGAAATATATACTAAACATAAATGATTAGCCATTATATTCACCCAAAAAGAGTTGAATATAAATTAGTAAAAATTGGATGAAATGATTCTGGATAATAATGACACAATTCCATATCATACACATTATGAAAAAGGGGAATATGATGCCTTAATTTGGAATTATAATTATTCCTTAACTATTTTATTACTAAAACATGTTTCTCTAAAAAAATA
This sequence comes from Viscum album, assembly GCA_963277665.1. Lineage (NCBI taxonomy): Eukaryota > Viridiplantae > Streptophyta > Magnoliopsida > Santalales > Viscaceae > Viscum > Viscum album. The sequence continues at coordinate 1,703,543,717 of OY728127.1, forward strand.
TAATTAATTATTCTATGAAATGTTTCTATGTAAAAGCACATTATATATTTTATTTGGTATCAGTGACATCATATTTGTAAAAAAGAGTTATGTAGTCTCAGAAGTATGTACTTAGTTTTCAAAAAATAGTAGAATCAATCAATAATGGTATGCTTACTGGTTTAAATATTGATGAAGGAGGTGTAATTATATTTTTTAAGTGTTTATGTGTGACATGTGATTCCGAATTGAATAAGGAATTATTAATTGAATCTTAAAGATCACATTTTTGATACTTGTATATCTATTATATATATTTATATCCAAATATTATTAGTGGGATGTTATAGAAAAAAATATTACTAATTTTACAATGTAATTTTTTAATTTTATATAGTTTCAAACAGATTGATAACTGTTGAAGGGAATTATTCATCCTTTCAATGTGACTGAAAGCATACGGCGGAAAATATATATGTATTTTATATTACGATTAAAAAAAATGAAGGTAACAATTTGATTTGTGTTTTTTGGATACCATTTAACAAAATTAATGAACGGTAATCTTGATGAAGATACTATGCCATTAGATCGAGTTGATAGAATTTATCATAAACATATAATCATATTTCATGGAGTCCCTCTATGTATTATATCTGAACATGATTATGAATTTTCATCAAATTTTTGAACATAATATCAAAAATATTTGGGTTAGGTGTCACAGCTCGTCCCCCAGGGCCTGTGTTGTGACTACCCCAAGACCGCCTTCCATAGGCCATGGGCTAGTGACTAGCACCATAAATGAATTTCCCAAAAAGGGACGACATTCCTTTAATACTATACACACACCCCCCCAACAACATAAAATCACAATGAAAGAGGTAAAATAGTATACCACTAAACCAAATCTCAGTGCATGTACAATTTAAGGTAAGTGGGCGATAATACTAACCCAATAAAGAATTGAAAATAGTAATGTAAACAAAGGAATATATAATGCAGATCGGTGTAAAATTCCACCTAATCATGAGTGTAGTGAAGCTACTTGATTCCTATGTAGTATGTCCTTTATGAATAGTTCTATTAGGCCCTACAAATTCCTAGGCCACCATGTCCACCATCGTAGCATTTTCATGTCCTGTCCTCTAGAGCACATATGTCGAAACGTGGATCCGCTGCACCAAACACAACACATGTCGGAGAAGCCCATGCTGGGGTATGTATAACAATACTAATTAGGGACCCTGAGACTCATGGTGGTCTCTTAGTAATCCAGGAAGGGAAACATCAAAAAGAAAATACCATAGAGGTAATACCACCAAGAAATACCTCAACCAAAAAAAACAATGTAAAATAAACAGCTCACATTAGGTATAAATTAAGTATATAAATAATGATGATTGTTCGTAAAACTATACCATCATATTCAGTTGAGAGTATATACTACAGATTCAAACAGAATTGTTAAGTGCTTACCCCAAAGGATTGCTAGGTGAAGACCCACATAGGATCCCTAGGTGGCGTTCCATAGAGGATCGCTAGGTGCTGAACCACAGAGGATTTCTAGGTGCGGACACATAGAGGATTCCTCGATGCTGAACCATAGAGAATCTTGGTGCTGACAAATAGAGTATTTCTAGGTGTTGACCCATGCAGGATAGCTATTCTTTCTTCATGTCATAGTCAGCCACCAGAATCCTGCTGTTAACATGAATGATTTTCATAAGATCAAATACGCAAGCCATCAAATATATCTCAATCTCAATGAATCCCAACATAGAATAACCCCAAATGATTACCTCTTCATAAGGTTCCCAATGTAATTTACGGCACATCGATTAGACGTCTGATCTAAAAGTAATATGAATTTTTGTAAAAATGAACTAGTAAGATTCGGGTTGGATCCAACCCAGCCATACTCCATCAATGAAAAATCTCAAATGGAATATATTAAATGAAACTCCTCATCTCAATGATCCTTGTACCACATTAGTTGCGTCAATCGGACGCTGAGTCTTCATGTAATGATCATTTTAGTGAAATTGTGCCGCTCAGGTCAGGGTCCGGTCTATCCCCATCACACCGCCAAAACTAGACCTGACTGTAGGACATAGGGACACACTGAGGGGGGAGGGGTGAATCAGGGTGTAAATTTATTCTTTTAAAAACAAGAATCTTTTTCCCATGATGGTAGGAAATTGTTAAACCTATAATACTGATGGGAACAGAATGAAAAACCACTGTAAGAAAAGAGACCACACAACACATTTACATGGTTCGCCACTATGGGATACATCCAAGGAGCATATGCCAACATGATTCTGGTCATCCCTAATTCCACTAAACTTCACTAGTTGGAGATTTTAATTTTTGGTTATAGTCACACTGTCCCAAGCACAATACCATTACAAAATTTCGTGGAATTATCACTGCATCCCTCAAGTAACTCCCGTTGATTCCCCCTGGATCACTGCCTTTGGTGAAGACCCACTCAGTTTATAGACATGAAGGTCTCTTCAATTGATTTTCATTGAAGTATTTTTATCTACTCAACATGATACTATACTTGCATTAATGTCCTGAATTTATGCTCTTGACCACACAGAACCACTAAACCAGATAAACTCAATCTTTAAATAGGTTACACTAATGATTTCATGTAGCTCCGACCCTTTTAAAACATGTTCTCACTTTTGCGCACAATACATGATTTTCATGCAGAAAAATATTTCACACAACTTCATCTTTATACGGACAACCTCTCCTTTTTCACACAGCATCAAATTTTTCTTGCAGCTCCGAATTTTTTCGTGCAGCTCGAACATTTTCACACAGCTCAAACTTTTTAACGTAGCTCAGACTTTTTTGCGCAGCTAAGACTTTTTCGCGCAGCTTGGTCTTTTTCACATAGCTCGGAATTTATCGCACAACTCAGAATTTTTCACCCAGCTTAGACTTTTTCACGCACCTCCCTTTAAGAAAACCTTTTATGTGCATCAGACCTCGAATCTTCTCTAAGTATTCAACTATACAGAATGAGGGGGGTCACCACTTATTTATAGGCATCGCTGACCCCTGAGTGAAAAACCCATCTTGGTGTGAAAAAATTCTCATTATGCACACAATACATTTTGCGCAGGAACCATTTTTCACGCACAGCTCCATGATTTTCAAGCATCCCATGCCTTTTCCATTTTCCGACATTCTGATTCTAAAAAACCACCTTCACAAAAAATACCTCTCCACTATTTCATGCACCACACTCTTTTTCACACACATCTCTATTTTTCGGGAACATCTCCCTTATTTCGTGAACCACTTCAACTTTTTTAACACCTCCTCTTGCTAACAACCTACGTCTTGATTTTCTGATTGGCAATTCCAAGAAATTGGAAAACACTATAGAGCAATGTCACCTTCAATAGTTTTGTCTGCATGAAATGTATGATCACATTACTGGGAAACATTCTGAACATCCAAAGAGGAACGAAAAAAAATAAAAACCATACTCCAATTCTTGCATAGAACATCCACGGTTCCAACACTGACCTTGTCTGGGGGTCTGGCGTGGGTCTCGTATGGGTCTAGCCCAGCTGGCCCATTGGGCATGCAGGTCCGGCTTGGTATGATGGTTCCATACTGGGGGCTGGTCCGACCCACTAGCGGAGCTAGTCCGACTGGTAGGGATGTGATAGACAACCACATCTGGCCTCCCTCTCAGCCCGTAGTTGATTTGGGGTGGTGTCCTTATCGCGATCAAGCTTCTAAGGGGGCACCACACATCCACTTAGGCTGACCCACCATTTAACATGCAGGCAGATTGGATCTGCGTGCCTCCAACGCGCCTGAGCAGGATACTCCTCCACACGGTGTGGGCAGGAATTCCACCTTCCACTTCCTGTGTCCACCATCACAATCATCGGCGCACCAGTGGTATGTTCGACATGCCAACAAAATCGCTGTAGTGGTTAACATATCGATCTTTTTGCGTCTACGGAATCTCTAGGCCATCACTTTTGTTGTGGCAACATTAAAATCATGTTGTCTCTAACTCAAGAAATCATTCATGGATAATACATAATAAATATCCCTAGATGAGGGTCTGGGAATTTTTCGTGTCATCTCGCGTTGTCCACAATAAAGTCTAAAAATGGGGGGAGGTATTAATCCACATAGCATGGGTAAAACGCTGATTCCAACATCAGTAAAATATCTCCCTGCAAAAAGAAGTGATTATCAGATAAACCCATTTGATGGTTGATCCACGTTTGCCGTTAATCCTCAATAACAAGTATTAAATGATCAAAAACATATACTTCATAAAACCATACTTGTCTATGATCAATGTCGAAGCGTTCTTCCTCGAGGTTTCGTGATGTCGTCGTCTCTTCCAGCTTTGTTCTTCATGTCATGTGAAAGATAATGAAGTCTCATCGACATTCATCATTGTTCATTAGAAAGAAATTTTATTAGAGGTTCATTAGAGGATCCTTCCTATTAATCCTCATCCCACCAGTGCATCAAACAATTTAATGTAAAACATGTCGCATCGTTTCACTTATGATACAATGTCTCATTGTTACGATATTTCATTTATGAAATAGCATCACTGTTATGCTTCATTTAAGGTGTTATTATGAAACATTATATGATCCATTAATGATTCTCATTATTGTGCCTCATTGCTACCTCAAAACTACGTTGCAGCATCGCCGTCCTTCAGCCAATGGTAAGAAAAAGTAAAATAATTCCTTTAAATTATTTTAGTATTTTTCCCAAAAATTCATAAAACAAAAATTTTCCACTCGGCCCTTGCTGGCCGAATATAATCCATTAATAAAATATTCCTAGAATTCTATGTTCAACAGTGTCCTCATATTGTTTTATCTATGCACCGATTCAAAAGTTATAAAATCCTTCTAACATTTTTATTGAACACGTACCTTAAAAAAGATAAAAAAATTACATTCACCATCGACCCGCACAAATTGAGTATAGGCACCATCTAAAGGAAACACACCCCCACGATCTCAATGTTTCTCTCATATTATCTAAAGGGTTACTATTTATGAGTTATAATGATTTTGAAAAATAATAATTGTTACTTAATTATTTTATTTATGGCCAACAAATAACATCATTATTTATCCCACACAATCAAATGTTAGGATCTTCCTTATGAATGAATACCCTCATGTGTTTAGTAGTGGTTTCAAATTTTCTATCCCATTCACTGTCATTGAGTTATAAACATTTGAAAAATAAATATAATTTTATTTAATTATTTTAGTTATGGTTATTCCATTTTTGTGTTTTCTCACTAGAGGCATACGCTGACTAATATTAAGTTGCGCCCAGGGTAAAACGACCACCCTGAACGTAATGGTGCCCTTGTATTTCTGATCTGAGAACTCATTTAAGAGTTATTACACTTTTACAATAAAACCACTCATGGTATCTATTTAAAAAAAATATTTTTCGATAGATTATTATGGGAACTTGAGGCCTCAGAATAGCATGTCATCTTAGTTCCTAGTCCCGAAATAATTACTTGTATATAATAAAATTACACTAAAATTATGGGACATTTATTTCTCCCCACTATAGGGATTTACATCCCCGAAATACAAAACTATGAAAAAATAATCAAATCGGGGTAATGAGTAGGAATCCGAGCCTCCCACTCCCATGTTCTCTCCTGAAGATTCTCATGATGCCAATGAACATGCACTAGAGGAACTGTCATTCCATGAAGGACCCACTAATATCAATCCTCAATCTCCATTGGGAACTCCGCAAACCTCACCACATCATCAATGCCCATAAAACCATAGTCGATGACATATGATGTATCATTTAAGTACCTACTAAGCTGAAACACATGAAAAGAACCAATAATCGGGTGCATCTGTGGTGAAAAATCTAGGAGTTACAACACCTCACCAACACCATGCAGAAACTGAAAAGTTCTTATAGTCCTATGAGAAAACATGACGCCATAATCCAAACACTACAATACTTGTCGGGGTGCCACCCAAGGAAAGCATGGCCCCCCTCCCCACGTACCAAGTGTATCCATATCCTACAATCCCTTCCACAACTAGGATGTAAAGCGTGCATCATAGTCTGAGATGATCATAGAAAGAACCTCGTGAAGGCACACTATCCCATGGATGTAGAGGCATACCAATCCCTCTACTAATCTCTACTCTCGGATGGTTAGTAAGTGAGCCAACATGGTGAGTTGGCCAATGATCACCAAGATAAAATCGTGGCCCTGGGATGTGCATGGAAACCCCATCATAATGTCCAAGGATATTCCTTCTCACTTCCATTTTTATACCTCAAGTGGTTGTTCTAGGACTCATAAGACCTATGTCTTGGAATTCAATTGTTAAGAAGTGATGTATCGTAAAATGAACTCTACCACAACTACCTTTGTCCTCGGCCACCAATACTAATGTGAGGTGTCCTAGAATATCTTCACCACACCTTGAAGTACCACCAATGGGGATGTATGAAACTCCCTCAACACATCCTCCCATTACGTCACAATTAGTACAATGTGTCCTATGAAAAGGATGTTGTGGTCCCCACCTATTGAAAATCCATCAAGAGACCATTTTGAGGACAGCTAAGCATGGCGGGCCTCGATGTCAACATATAAAAGTTGTTCCTTCCTAATTCACTGTCTGAGTGGGGGTGTAACAGTCCTCGACTGATGGTAGGTTTCTCCATCATCACCCACAAAGGATATCGTCATTGCATTGAGTTTCTTTTTCACCTGACAAAGAAGCTGTAAACCATAACGCCAAATGAGTACATCTACCACGAAGTTCCCCTTTCTATCAGTATTGACTATCTCAAAGTCATAGTCCTAGAGTAACTCCATCCATCATCATTCTCTCAACATATAAAAATCTTATGGGAACCTTTCCTTCCACGTGAAATTCTACCCATTTTTACTGATTGAGGTTCCCATCGACCATTTTGTAGTGGTTACACATTCTCCATCGACCCTTGGTTAAAGTGTAGGTAATCCACACATAACCTTGAACAGTGGGACTTACTAATCCATTCCTCTAATGGTCCCCCACCTATGACCCCATCTTTATAATCTCTTTGAAATCCCTTTGATAAAATGATACTGATATAGGCTTCATCTAGTGGTTTAGAATGATATAGGAAGTCCCTCCACCTATAGGAAGGTAACCCTAGAGACCACTTCTAAATGGACATTCCTGCACTCCACCTATACTATTGGGAACTGAAAACTCAAAACATTTTCTTCCATTAGGGTAAGGTTGGATGACTCAAGAGGGATTGGATACACCCTCATATGTAGAAGTTTATGCTGCATGGGTTTCCTTTTTCATTGACCAAGTAAAACCCCATTCCAATTCTACAAATATAAAACATCATTTTTTCAAAAACATACAATATGACACTGAACTGTGGATGACAATTTCATACCCAAACTAACATCATATGGATTTGAAGCTTCCAACATGAGGTTCCTAATGAAACACTATCCTCAAGGGTTAGATCAAAATGTCTTAATAAGTGTGATTATCATGTCTTCTCCCATAGGTATCTCCAGACATAAGTATCGGTTAAACAGTATAACCAGAAACATTAGGTATTTAATAATATTCATGATAAGAAGGAATAATTAGTACATATGTCAGTTAATTTGGATGATATTATTAGACATAGACCATACCTCATATAATTTTTTGAGCCCATGTGTCATGCTCCTTGACTGTATGGAGCTACTCTCTTCCCGTTTCCTCAAGCTCCCCGAGCCTAGTGGGGACCACATTGGGGTTCTGGTGGTAACATATCAAAATATATACCAAATCTTTCTTCTCTGAAAACTCATCTTCCATGTTTTCTCTCCTGAAGATTCATCTGTCCCTATAACTTCCTCTTCCCTAAATATTTAACACATCCATGTCTGAGAGACTAACATCAGTTTCTTGATTTCCCACTGCTGACATTCACTGGATGTATCTTCATAGACAACAAACATTAAAAATCAAAGGATCATTATATCACCTAAACATAACTAGGAATTCATATATGAATAGTGATAGCTTAGATGTCCCTAGACACATCTTTCACGAAGGTATGAGCCCTGAAGAATTGGTTGTAGCATATTCATCAAGTGCCTGGAATTGTCAGTACACCTCGATGAATACATATCTATCAACATGTCATCATACAGAAGATGTAGAAGCTCTTGTTAACACATAACCAATTTCTTTTTTTGGAAAGATACCCCTTCCCTGAGATTGGTTCTCATGCTATGTCCATGGAAAAGTCACCTCTTTGTAAGATTGGGGTAATAAAAACACTTCCATCTCCTTGGTGAGCCATGTAGAAGGATCACTCTGAAGACCATAATCTGATATAATGGTTCCCTTGATAGTTGGAAACTCAGTCACCACCTCAAGCCAGTCCTTAGCCACTTGTGAGTTGGTCTTTAATTGGATCCTAATGGGTCTCTATTTGTGAAACTAGTGTAAGGCACTAATCCTACACACATCCTCTATTGGTAGTGCTGGTAGTAGCTTCTGACCAACATATAGTGATATCCTTGAAACACATCCTGAAGGTACCATCTCTGGCCACCATCCTTGTACTGAAGCCTCAACACTCTTTTGACCAACCTCATTTTCACAAAATAGAATATTTTATGGTTATCCACATGGGGGCATATTGATAGAGAACCATGATGAACCACGGTAAAAAGTGTTTACCTCTTGAGATGGATTTTATTCCAAATAACATCATTGTACACTTATGCAACCAATGTTTTCATTTATATAGCCGAAAAAAAGAATTCATGGTTCGGTTGTATGGATATGTCGGTCATTGCACCAACACTGGACACCCTGAATCTGAATGTAGAACTCGCCACACTTAACACTTTTTCTCCAAAACAAAACAATAGACTCTTGGTCTTTGTGGTAGGACTGACCACCCTATTATACCACTTTTTCATGACTCGTCCCTCAGGGCCCGTCTGTGACAACCCCATGCCTTCCTTCTATAGGCCATGGGCTGGTGACTAGCATAGGAAAGTCATATCCCAAAAAGGGAAGGCATTGAATTTAATCATGTACACACACATGCCCAACCACATCCCAACACACTAAAAGGGGAAAACATTATACCACTAAAAAAAGCTGAGTGCAAGTACAAGTGAATGTAAGTGGGCTTGAATAAAAACCCAACAAGGAACTGAAAATAGTAATGTAAAAAAAGTAAACTCTGATTTCCATTCTCATAAAATCCCACATGATCATGAGAGTAGTGAATCTAATGGATGCTAAATTAGTATGTCATGAATGCCCAGTCCTAATGAGACCCACCTTTTGTTAGGCCAACATGTCCACCATCGTAGCGTCTAACAGTGCCATTCCCCTGAGAACCTCTATCGAAACATATATCATCTATACCAGACACAAAATGTTTAGGAGAAACCCATTCAGGAGTGAGTATAACAATAATCTGTAGGGACACCAAGACCCCCTGAGGTCTCTCAGAAATAAAAGAAGGGAAACACCATAAAAAACAATAGGGGTATTACCAAAAAGAAAGACATCAACGCATAACATAAAGTAAAAGATGCATCTCACACCACGTATAACATAAGTACAGAAATAATGATAATTAGTCGTAATGCTAGATTATCTTATTCAGTCGAGAGGCTACATTACAAATTTCCACATGATACATAAGTGCTGACCCACAGAGGATAGCTAAATGCAGACCCAGAGATGATCTCTAGGTGCCAACCCATAGAGTATCTCTAGGTGATAACACACATGGGATCTCAATGTTCTTACCAATAGCGGATCACTAGCTGCTGAGCCATACAAGATCACTATTCATTCTTCACCTTAGAGCCAGCCACCAGATTCATGCACATAGAACGCTTGATTATGGGAGCATCTGATCTAGAATCCATCAGCTGTATCTCAACCTACATTAAGTCTCACACATAATAACTCCAATGTTCTTTATCGTCGTAAGGTTCCCAACTCAATATATAGTGTGTTGATCGGATGTCCGGACTATTTTTTATGGGCATTTTTATAAAAGGGGTCTGGTTGGATTCGAGTCTGATCGAACTTGGACTCCTCTAAATTCATCAAAAAAATCATGAAGAGTTAATCGAATGGACCACCTATTAGCAAGGGTCCTCTCACCATAGACAGTCCATAAATTGGATGCTTCGTCTTCCAGTTATGACCATATCTGTGAAATGGGGCATGTCGGGTCCATGTCCGGTCCGACCTGGTCGAACCAACCCGACCCAACCTGAAACTATCCAGGGTTACGATGTGGGTCCCGTATGGGTATTCCCCAGATAACCTATATGGATCATGGGTCCGGCATGGTAGGACGTGTCCGGTCTGGGGGCGGGTCTGACCCATCTTCGCGGGTCCATCCGGCTAGGCGTGTTCGGCCCTCTGGGACGATATGGTCTACCTAGCCCGAAAGCTATTGACAATTGAGTTTGACCTCCCCACTACCCCATGGTCGATACAGGTGGTCTCCTTTCCTAGTTCATGTGACCGCAGCGACACCACGTGCCATGTCTAGCTGGCCGGCCGTTTCGCATGCATGTGGACTGGGTCTCCATGCCTCTTGCGCGCCCATGCATCACGAGTGGGTTGCTCCTCCATGTGGTGCTGACAAGCACTATGCCAGATGTACCATTGATAGGACCTCAGAGTCTCTCTAATGGTCTATTTCTCGAGCCTCTTATTTGTATGAAATCTCAAGGCCATCTTCTTTGCTGTGATGGCCTCAAACTCACTTTGTCGTCGTCACAAGAAATAATCCATTAGGAACGCACAATAAACATCCCTAGAGGAGAGTTTGGGCCTTGTTCGTGTCATCTCAGGCCCTCTATAAGAAAATAATAACAAGGGGGAAGGTATCTTCCACATAGTAAGAGTAAAAACTCGATTCAAACCCCTGGACAATATCCCCCCCAAGAACGAGTGATTCCCAGATCAACTCGTTAGTCGGTTGATCAGTGTTAATCATTAATTCTCTAGAACAAGGAAGAAATCCCCAAAAACATAGAATGCATAAACCTTTACTTTTTGAAATTCGATGTTGAAGCACTCATCCTTGAGCTTTCTTGATTTCGACATCACTTCCCGCTCCATTCTTCAAGGCACGTCAAAGACAATGAAGTCTCACCTGCATTCTTTGTTCTTCATTGGAGAGGAATTTCACTGGATCTTCATCAAATGATCATTTCCAATAAATCCTCATCCCACCAACAAATCAAAAAATTAATAAGAAAACATGTCACTTTGTTTTATTTACAATGCAACATTGCATCTTAAATTTTTTTCATTTATGAAATAGAATCATTTTTATGATTCCTTTATTTCATTGTTACTTGGGGTGATATAGGCCATTAATGAGCATCCTTAATGCATATAATCTCCTCCTTGTCACAACACCGCATCGTCTCCAACCACTTTCCATCGGTGATAAATGAAATGAAATAATTCCTTTAAATTATTTTATTATTTTTCTCAAAATGTATGAAAAGATAAATTTTTGGAAATGCCCTTTCTTTCCAAAGTTAAGGAATATCTACGCAAATCTCGGCATTCTGAGTTCAATGGTGCCCTCAAATTTTTGATGGGACTACTGGTTCAAAGGATATAGAATGACGATTTCACATTAACTATAGGTACCTTATAAACTGTTCAAAATTTAACATTCACCCTCAACATGTGATAGTCGAAGTAAGGAACTTCTTAAGGGGAACATGCCACCAATATCTCAACATTACTCACTGATTTTCAATCTGAGTTACCATTTAGGAGTTATAAGGATTTGGAATTAAAATAATTGTTACTTACTTATTTTATTTATGACCAAAAACCAAATTTCACTATTCACCTACGCCACCAAATGTCAGGATCTTTCTAAAGAAATAATTCTATCAAGAGTTCAATGGTGGTTTCAGATTTTTAATCTGAGTCATCATTTTAGAGTAATAAACATTAGAACAATTAAATAATTTTATATAATTTTTTTATTTACGGCTATGCAATTTTCAGGTTTTTTCACTAGAGGATTGTGCCTGTAAGAACCCCGTTCTTATTCTTGAGGTACAAGTTTATTATTTTCCATTTTCCTTATGTGACTTTGAGAAAACATGGGAAATGTGAGAAAAATAAGAAATTTATGGGTACATGTTGTATACTTTTACCACACGCAGTGTACTTTGGCCTTGTGGGATGAGTATATAGGGCTTGTTGGCACGCTAGCGATTAAGGGTGTAAAAACTAACTACACACCATGTACATAGTATTACACGTTGTCTAATCAGTTGGAAAGTGAATATTAATGCAGTTGAATTAGTATCCAAAGGAATGATAGTACATGCCCTGTATTTAGTAATACACATTGTGCAATTAGTCGGCAGATGAACAGTAAGGCAGTGAAGAGTTGCCGCCAGTGACTAGTTAAAAAGAAAGTACATGTGGTGTACATATGATTTTTTGTTAAAAACAGGAAGTAGCCTCCTCATTAGGTAGAGGAGGCAGAAAAATCAATACGAGAACTATTAGAGGAGGCCGAGTATTAGAGGATCTCCCGAACGCTCACTTAGATTCTGATTCTTCCACCGACGATCTTGTTTGAACCACGCGGGTAAGGTCTTCCCTACTCCTGAGTCTTTCCTTCTAATTCATTCCCTAAGGGATGTTATTTGGGTTTGAAAGGGAAAATTATTATGTCAGATCTACGCCATTATTGGTTGTTTCGAGAGGCACCTTTCACGTATATCGATCAGAGGAGATCGAGGTAGGTGGTATTGTGTATATTTCCAACTGTCGAGTTGATTTTTGGGAACCGTTGTGCTATGACCCCATGTTCAGGGGGTTGTTGAGCTGAAGCCTTGAATTTTAAGATACATACACATTCATAGGTAATCTAATTAATAATGTGTAAAATGCTTTTTTGGATCGTTTCATTGATCAGAATCCACCCCGAGGGTGCGTTTCCCTTTTTTATCCTTTTGGCCAGGATACCGATGGGTATGCTGTGATTATAGCATGTTTTGAGTTGTCTTGAGATGAAACATATATAAATTGCATTCTTATGCGTTGGGATCTTCCCGGTAACATGGTTTTCCCATGGAATATCTAAGGGTAGTGTTTCATTTAGCCTCAGGGAAACATTCCTTACGCATGTGGGAAGTAGGTTTCCTGCCTGAGGGTGAAATCCCATATGACTGAGGGAAATATTCGTTATTCTTGAAGTATTTCACCTAAGGGATTCATATATTCTTGTATGAGGGTAAGGAATTGAATGTATGAGGACAATTTTACTTGAATATTCATTTTTGTTAGTTTCTTCGGTTGTACCTACCATGATAAAGCACATGCATGGTATTATTGTCATCTTTTACCTGTTAGATTGTCTATTGTGGTTTCTACTATGGCCCTGGTATAAGATATTGTCTATTGAGGTTGACTCTCGGAAAAAATAGAATTAAATTATATTGAATTGATAAATAATTATAAAAATGGTAATGTAATTTGTAGGAATAGTTACTTTTGAGTACTTCCTAGTTTACTGCATTTCATTATTGCACATTGTTGTGGAAAATTTTCACTGACAGTTGAGCATAGGACTTTGGTGGTTGTTTACTGAGATTTATTTCTCACACACTGTTTGAGTCATGTATTAGGCCCAAATAGATTGTATTGTTGTAGGTGTCGATAAGGGTAAGGGTCCCTATACAGGTACATGATTGTTGCAGAGGAGTATGAGATCATGGGACCGAGCTTAGGCTTGTGATGTTGCTGGGTTCCTGTTGCACTATTATGGTTTTGTTTTTATGTATTTATACCTTGGCCTATATTGTATTAGATTTTAGTGTATCCTGCTCTGGAAACATTCTTATAATTAGAGACATACTACATCATCATATATATGACATCGGGTTATCTTTTAGTTCATTTTCGTTTTCCATTTCATCTCAACATTGTTTACTGCTTCCGTTTTTGTATTCTATATTTATTTCTACTATGCTACACATTGAAAAATGAGGTCATAGTTTCCCCACTATCAGTCATTGGACTTCACTGCTAGTTGACATCCTCTGGTGTTTGGGGAGATGATTTTGAGGTCATGTGACCAACCGGGTTCAATGAACCCGTTCTGTGGCACCCAAATCCTGGATGTAAAAATAAGTGGTATCAGAGGAATTTTTTTTTCTTTGAAAAATAGTTTGGAGCATATAGTCAGGGATAAGATAGAATTATAATTTGGAAATAAATTATGACTGGGAGTAGCTAACCAGTGTATAGGGAAAATCCAATCTACCTCATTTTATTGCAATTTTTCCTAGTTTTTCAATTTTACAGTTGATTGATTTTCACCTTTGAGGGATGCAATTGAGTTGTGATATTTATTTTTTTATAATGGGTTCTATTTAGTCGCAGGCTAATGAGATTATTGTATTCCATCTCATTAATCATTTAGGATCATGTTAGAATCATATACCATGCATAGTTTCCATGCCATTTAGGTGCATTATAAATATAATGTTGTTGTGATAGAGGTTGTGATAGAAAATTCATGCTTTTGTGATAAGGTACCATGATGGATATTCCTACTGTTGATAGGGTATTGGTACACGTTATGGTTGGGTTTATGGATGCTAAACATTAGTTCCTGAGAAGTATGGGCTCTCTTGGACCAGAATTTAGCAGATCATGATCCAGATTTTTTTTTTCATTTTTTACTATAATGTGAAAGGTCGGGTGCCAAACATTGGTTATTGGGGAGTACGGGCCCCCACGGGTCGGAATTTGGCATACTGACGCTTGAAGTTAATGAAAAAGGGGCTCTGGAGTAGTCTCTGAGGTGTACTGTCTAGAAAAACCCTGAATACACGTCGTGTATTTCTATGAACGCACGCCATGTACTATTCAGTTTTGGATGAAATGAAAATAAAAATATGCACATGCCATTTACCATATGTACATATAGTGTAGTCTCTAACCGTGTCATGGGCCGTGTGGGTAGAGACATAGGATAGAGATGTTCTTAAGGGAACACCACATGTACTGATTGTACACACCTTGTCGGCTTGACCCTGTGTCCCCCCGTGTAACTAACAACACAGATGAAGGAATATTAACTTATACATTCTATGTAAATTCAGAACATTTCATTTAATTTAATCTTGGGACCCGGCCATGTAGCTAACAACACAGGTAGATGTTATCCTTTCCCTTACACGCGGTGTCCGTATGGAATAAGCCGTGTAGTGTGAGCCATGTATCTAGTCGTGTCATGAATAACACGGGTGGATGAAGCTCGTCAAGTACATGTCATGTACCTATGGGATAGGACGTGTAGTCACGACCAATGAGAGACCGTGTGGACTTGGCCATGTTTCTTGGGAGATGGGGTGGTGTAGAAACTGAGTGCGGCTGTAACCCGCCGAGTACCTATGGCTGTGACACCCCTTGGTCGACATCAGAACACGACCATGTAAGGGATTAAGGGTACACACCGTATATAATTTATAAATGATGTTTAGTCTATTTTTTCTAGTTAATGTGGTTCTAGTTTACCTTTTCATTGTCGCTATTAAATAGACAATAGAAATGTGAACAATAAACTAAGGGGTGTGTTTGACCTTGTAGATTCATGCCGCCAAGACCACCATGAGTTATTCTCCAAGAAAGTGACGATGATTATAATCCAAACATGGTAGGCCATGGGTTTCAAATTGATCCTCCAGCAGTTTCAGATGCAGCGCCATCCTTTATACAGGACGCATGCATAGATGCACAGTTCTGTGAGGGCTTCATACGGTTTATGCAGACCTTCCAGGGAGCACCACTGGTTGCCACATCTATGGAAGAGCTGACATGTATATTCCAGCTGCATCATCTACCTACACTTTCAGGGAATAGAAGACCATAGGCTGCAGAGTCATGGCAGGGTTCTATGAAGATGATCTTTGAGCACCTGGAGACACCTCTGAGAAGAGGGTAATGCTCTCTACATACATGTTGCATGATTCCTCCAAGAGATGATGGGATGTTACCACCCAGATCGAGCATCACATTGACATGGTGTGGGAAGATTTTCATTTAGTCTTCTTTGAATTTCTCTTTCCAGAGATGCTAAGGGCAGATCGATCTTGAGAGATCAATTATATGCAGCAGGGCTCCATGTCAATGATGGATTATTCATCCCGCTTCACCGAGCTACTGAATTTTTCACCTGCTCTGGTGTGTGATGGGATGTTGAGAGTTAGACGCTTTGAGTATGGTCTATGATATGACATCCGAACACTGGTGAATGTTTTCAGGTTTTCTACAATGCATGCTATTGTCAACATGGCATTGATTACTAAGCGAAACTTGCAGGAAGCTAGTGGTGCATACCAGGAAGGTTCAGAACCTATCTTTTGTAATATTTCTACTCTCAAGAGGAAGAGGAAGATAAATTTCTCTTATGGTGGTAGTAATAGCATATATAATTCTTCAGGTGGCTAGGTAATGTGCTACCAGTCATGTAAAGAGGGGAACAATAGACCTCAGTGTCCAAGTTACCCAGTGGAGTGCCGATATTGCATAAATACGGGTCATCTATAGTGTTTTTGAAGGGTGTTTCCACCACTAACTAATGACAGGGAATATGTGAAGACTTTGCCTGCAAGAGCAGGGACAGAATATTATTATTAGTCAGGGAATTGGTATACATCAGGATGTTCAGGCCGAGGTGGTGGTCGTGGCCATGGTAGCCAGACACCAGGATCTCAGAGACAACAGGGTGGGTCATCTTAGGGTAGCCAGGCTATGTCGCAGGGTTGCGGCACTAGGCAGACATATGCAGTGCAACATACCCAATAGGAGTAGGATCCCAGACCTTCCACTGTCAGAGGTACTATTCTAGTTGTATCCGTTTTTTCATATGTACTTTTCAATACTGGTGCTACACATAGCTTAATATATCTACCCATTGTGGAGATCCATGGGATATGTGTTTCTTCTTCTTCTGATATCATGATGCTATACACTCCGTTGGGAATTAGAATTACATGTCTGCTTCAGTGCAAGGAGTTCCCCCTAGAGGTTGGTGGTTGTCACTTTCTATGGGACCTCTATGTCTTAGAGATGACGACCTATGATTTAATTCTCGAGATGGACTGGTTGGTACCCTTTCAAGAATTTGTAGATTGATATTGTTGTAGGGTGAGTTTCATGACACCAGAGGGGGGACAGTTTCTATATATGTGTGAATGGGATGTCCAGGTGAGCCGAGATGGACCCAAGTATCGTGGGTGAGGTGGAGTGATAGCTTAGATTGTGAGTTTATATTTGGATGACCAGTTAATTTTTTTGAAGGATTTCCCTATAGTGGTTAATTATTTCGGGGATGTATTCTCGAACTACTTGTTAGGTCTACCTCCAGAGTGAGCGGTGGATTTCCCAATTGACCTTGTGCAAAGAACGACACCTGTGTCCATTCTTCCTTATAGTTTGGCTACAATAGAATTGAAAGAGATCGAGAGGCAGTTAGAGGGGTTGCATGAAAAGGGTTTCATCAGACCCAGTACTTCTCCATTGGGTTTTCCTATATAGTTTATGAAGAATGCGCATGATACCCTCAGACTCTATGTGGATTATCATAAATTGAACCAGTTGATGGTAAAGAACCGATAACCCTATGTGAGGATTGTTGTTCTTTTTTATCAACTTTCAAGAGAACGAGTGTTCTCTAAGATTTAATTGAGATTCGGATATCATCAGTTTCACGTTAGACCATATGACATACCACTAATATACTTTCATAGTAGATATGGTCTATACAAGTATATAGTCATGCCATTCTAACTCATAAATGCGCCAGCTGTTTTCATGGCTCTGATGAATTGTGTGTTCCACCCATATCTGGATTATTTTGTGGTAGTCTTCATGGATAATATCATGGTGTACTCTCACACTCAACTTGATGATGCCACCCATCTTGAGATCATTCTGAGTACACTGATAGAGAATCAGTTATATGCTAAGCTCTCAAAGTAACACTTTTGGATGTACCAGATTCACTTCCTGGGTCTTATTATCTCAGAGTAAGGAATGAAGTTGAACCAGAGAAGGTGAGAGAAATAGATTCTAGGGATCAGTCTAAGAACTTATTAGAAATATAGAGTTTCTTGGGGCTCGCTGGTTACTACATGCACTTTATACAGGACTTCTCCTACTTAGCAACACTGTTGACAGGTTTGACTAAGAAGGGTATGTAATTCATTTGGCCAAAAGCTTGCGAGACAGCCTTCTAGGGGCTGTAGGGAAGGTTGACATCCGAACCAGTCTTGATACTTCTAGAGGAAGGGAGGATATCAACAGTTTACTATGATGCATAATGTATTAGATTGAGAGCACTGTTGATGTAGGGAGATCGAGTAGTTTCTTACAGGTCTTGGTAATTGATTCCACATGAGAGGGATTTCCCGACTCATGATCCCTAGTTGGTTGCAGTTGTTCATGTGTTACGCTGTTGGATACATTATCTCTAGGGAGATCATTTTGCGGTTTTTACAGAATAAAAAAGTCTTAAATACATCTTTACCAATCGTGACTTGAATTTGAGACAACAAAGGTGGGTTGAATACCATCAATCCTTTGAATTTGAGCTTGCCTATACACCTGGTAAGGGTAACGTAGTGGATGATGCACTAGGTAGGAGGACTCAGATACAGGGAGTGAAGGAGGCCATTAGTGAGTGGAAGCTTATGGAATTGTTCTCTAAGATGCATTGGGAGGGTCACAATAGTCAGGGGCGAGCCTATCTTTCATCCTTAGTTGTGACCTATACCCTCCTAGATAGAGTCAGGAGAAGACATCTATCAGATTCATAAGGCTGAGTTCTACGGGGGTTGGTGGCAAGTGAGGACCCTCCTTCTGGTTGGACAATAGGTGATGATGAAGTACTGCGTATCCATGGACTAGTGTGCATTCAGGGTGATATATGTGAGTAGTTGATGTTGGAATTTTATGATTCATCTTGGGTAGTACATCTTGGTGTTATAATAATGTACCGTTACTTGAGGTGTCGGTATTGGTGTCCAGGTATGAAAACGGAAGTCACTGGTTTTGTTACGAGATGTTCCACCTATCATCAGGTGAAGGTGGAGCATCAGAGGCTAGCCTAACTTTTACAACAGTTACCCATTCCGTAGTGGAAATGGGATGATGTCACGAAGGACTTCATGAGTGGGTTTTTGAGGTCACCTTGAGGCAATGATGTCATATGGGCAGTTGTGGATAAACTTACGAAGGTAGATAACTTTTTTGATGATCAAGGAAATCGCCAGTGTTCACGAGCTCAGGAAGTTGTATATCTAAGAGGTAGTATATCATCATTTGGTCCATATTTCTATCCTTTCAGATAGGGATTCTTGTTTTACGTCTCGTCTCTGGAAGAGTTTTCAAAGGGCACATGGTACACAGGTGCTTCTAAGAACATCTTACCACCCTCAGATCGATGGCCAGTCAGAGTGTACAATACAAGTGCTAGAGGAGATGTTGCGTGCATGCATCCTGGACTTTGGGGGCTCTTGGGAGAAGCATATACCCCATGTCGATTTTTCCTACAATAATAGTTTTCAGGAAACTATTAAGATGGAACCTTACGAGGCTATATATGGTAGGCCATGATGATCAAAATTGTGCTAGTTTGAGTTAGGGGAGGGAGATTTACTGGGACAACGTATCATGTAGGAGACTTCAGAGCAGGTCCAGTTGATTCATAAATGATTGGATATTGCACAGTCTCGTCAGAAATCTTATGTTGATCGCCGCAGATGACCCTTGGAGTTTGTGGTTGGGGATGAGGTTTTCTAGCGTGTTTCACTAAGGTTGGGACACATGTGGATCAGGAGAAAGGGTAAACATTCACCAAGGTATGTATGGACGTTTGGGATTTTGGAGAGAGTCAGTCTGATTCCCTATTAGTTGTAGTTACCACATAGGTATCGGGCCATGCATGACGACATCCACGTATCTCTACTGCGCCATTATCACGCAGACTTGCCTCATGTTTTTTAGTCTGAGGAGGTTGAAATTCAGGTTGATGCCTCCTTTTAGGATCATCTGATTCGTATTTTTTATAGGAGAATGAAGGTTCTCCGAGGTCGTTCAGTTCCTCTCATACGGGTGCAATGGAAGCCTGGCCGAGTGCAAAATGAAACCTGGGAGTGGGAAATAGATGTACATGCTCAGTGTCCATAGTTTTTCTCACCATTATCTTCACCACCATTGGAAGAAAAATTTGGGGATGAATTGATTTTAAGGGGGAATTTTGTAAGATCGTGGTTCTTATTCATCAGTAATAGGTTTCTTCTTTTCCATTTTCCTTAGGTGTTTTTGTGAATAAAAGGTAATTTTTTGAAAAATCCCAAATTTATGGGTACAAACCGTGTACTTTGGCCATGTCGGATGAGTATATATGGCGTATACTCATCTAAGTGATTAAGAGTATAAAAACTAACTACATGTCATGTACTTAGTATTACATGCTGTGTAATTAGTTGGTAAGTGAACAATAAGGTGGTTGAATTAGCCACAAGAGGAATGATGGTACATGCTGTGAACATAGTAATAAACACCGTGTAATCAGTCAGAAGAGGAACCGTAAGGCGGTGAAGAGTTTCCACCAGTGAATAGTTAAAAAGAGAGTACATGCCGTGAACATGAGATTACATGCAGTGTAGTTATGTTTTTTCGTTAAAAACAGGCAGTTGCCTCCTCATTCGGCAGTGGAGGAAGAAAACTAGATAGGAGCACTGAGAGAGGAGTTTGAGGCTTGGAGGACCTCCCGAACACTCACCAAGATTATGATTCTTCCACCGATGATCTTTTTTGAACTTCATGGGTATGGTCTTCCCTCTCCCTGAGTCTTTCCTTCCAATTATTTCCTTAAGGGATGTTATTTGGGTTTTAACGGGAAAATGTTTATCTTAGATATATACAGTTCATGGTTGTTTTGGGAGGCATGTTTCATGTATATCGATCAGAGGAGATTGAGTTAGGTGGTCTGGTGTTTATTTCCAACCGTCATGTTGAATTTGGGTACCATTGTGCTACACACCCATTTTTGGGGTGTCGTAGGGATGATTCCTTGACTATTAATATACCTATACTTGTATAGGTAATCTAATGAATAAGGTGTAAATTGCTGTTTTGGATCTTTGATTTTATCTGAAGCCACCCTGAGGGTGCGTTTCCCTAGTGTAGTCGTTTGTCCAGGATACCCATGGGTAAGACTTGATTATTGCATGTTTTTAGTTTTCTTGAGAGGAAATATATATAAATTACTTTCATATGTGTTGGTCTTGGCTTTGTTACTTGCTTTTCCCATGGAATGTCTGAGGGTAGTGTTTCGTTTAACCTAAGGGAAACATTCCTTATGCCTATGTGTGGTAACTTCCATGCCTGAGGGCGATATATCATATCCCTGGGGGTATTATTTGTTATTCCTGAGGGTAGTAACCAGAGGGCATCATTTCCGCTTTCATGAGGGTAAGGAATTGCATATATGAGGACAATTTTTACTTTAATATTAACTATGGTGAGTTTCTTAAGTTGTACATACCATGCTAAAGCACTGTCTTGGTATTATTGTAATATTTTACATGTTATATAGCTTGTTGTGGTTTTTGTTGTGGCACTGGTATAGGAGATTATCAGTCGAGGCCGAGTATCGGGAATCATAAAATTCAATTATATTTAATTGTTAAATAATTATTAAAATGGTAATGTAATTGGTAGGAATAGATACCTTTGAGTACTTCCTGGTTTACTAAATTTCATTATTTCACACTATTGTGGAACATTTTCACTTACAGTTGGGAACAAGCCTTTTCTGGTTGCCAATTGGAATTTATTTCTCACACTATGTTTGGGTCATGTCTTGGGCCCAAACAGATTATATTGCTGCATGTGTTGATAAGGGAAAGGGTCCCTATAGAGGTACATGATTTTTGCAGAGGAGTAGGAGAGCAAGGGACCGAGCATAGGCTTGCGATGCTGCTGGGTTCCAATTTCACTATTTTGGTTCTGTTTTTCTATACTTGTTCCTTGTTATGTACTGTATTAGATTGCATTGCATCATATTTTGGCTACTTTCTTTGAATTAGAGACATACTAAATCATTGTATATATTACTTTGGGATATCTTTTACCTCAGTTTTGTTTTCCAATTCAGCTCGATATTGTTTACTGATTTTGTTTTTGTATGCTATATTTATTTCCGCTATGCTAAACTTTGACAAATGAAGGCATAGTTTCCCCACTATCAGTCCTGGGGCCTCACTGCTCTTCGGAAGCCTCTGGCATTTAGGGAAATGTGCTCGATGTCATGTGACCGACGGGGTTTGAGGCACTTGTTATGTGGCACCCGAATCTGGGATGTTAAATTCCAACTATACTTAAGTCATTCCTAATGTAAACTAGCCATCCTAAATGCAAAGGTGCCCTCATATTTTTGATCTGGGCACCCATTTATGAGTTATTTTACTTTTTCAAAAAAACCTCTATCGCATTCTATGTAAAGCGTAATTTTTTTGATGGATCATTACAGGCTCTCTGGACCTCATAATTGCATGTCGTTTTAGTGACTACTCTAAAAAAAATTTCATGTAAATAAATAAATTACATCTTAATTATTGGACAATACATTTAGAATTTTTTTGGTTTTAAAATTCTATCCACATTATGATGGATAGTTGGAATGAATACTTAATAATTTGGAATATATTCTTTAAGATTTATATTTTTATTATCATGGAATTTTAGTTCATCATCTTTTATTATGAATATCTTATTATAATAAATATTTTCATTATTATATATATAGAACATTTTATGGCATTATGTGCGATGTTGTGTGGAAGTATATCATGTTGGGAAAATGTTGGTGAAGGAACTGGTTTGGGAATAAAATTGTAGATAATTTAATAATGATTTAGCCCCCATGATACCATATTATAGTAGGCTAAATATTTATGAAGATCACATGAGGAATGATCTCCCATTTGATGTAAGTGAACATGTTTTTTTTAAAATATCTCAATTGAAAAGTTTTATGTTTTTTTCATAAAGGGTAATTTAATGTTTTGTTATATTAGTCCTAATATAATCACAAAAAATGCGTGACTGGATAAATATATTTTAAATGTACCATCTATTTTATCATAGACACTTGACATTTGTTTATTTCTATGCTAATAATGTATATACCAGACACATATTTTGTTTTAAGCCTTGAATTTCAATAGTTAGTATAAAATATTTCATAGGAAGAAATTTTCATTCAAATAATATATCATAGATAAAATATAATATGACATATTTTTATTCACCATGTAATTTTTTGGGAGTATCAATTTCATGAAGATAGAATATGGGAATTGGTAAATTTAATGGGGGGAAAACACCACCACTTGTTTATTTAATGGAAAAAAATGAGAGGAAATAATTTATTAAGGGGGAATAATGCGACAACATAAGTAATACTTGAAATAAATCAATATTATTATGTAGAAATTTTTATTTTATGAATTTATATTCATTATTATTTTATGAAAAATTTTAAAAATGTTTTATGCAGAAAAAATGAAAATGTTTAATTTTACTAAATTTTTTTCCTGGAAATATATGGGTTTTTAATAATTTTGATTATTGATATATGTTATTTAATATTATAAAAATAATTACATTTTTGAGTCAAAATATCCAATATAAAAGATGATAATTGATTTCAATTTTTCTGAAAATAATTATTTTTGGGAAAAGAATGAAAATGTCAATTTTTACAAAACTATCATTTCTTTGAATTATATAAAGTGGTTTAGAAGTATCATTACATTTTTTATTTATTTTAAATATGAAATAAGATACAATTATTGAAACATAATGTAATGAATCTCAGAAGAATCTACATTTTATTTTGTTCTAGTATAAGATATTTTTTTAATTAAAAATGATATTTTATAAAAATTATTAGTCATTGTGTTTTGAACACTAATACTAATTATAATTTATTCCCCCAAAAAATTGAATACTAATAATTTTATTTGAAATTATTAATCCTATGGTAACAAAAAATAAATTATTTTAATTTTATTATTAATCCTTATGAATAGTAACCATGGTAAAAATATGTCACCACTATATTGGGTAAGTCAAATTAATTATTGTATAAACTATGTGATTATACAATGAATTGAAATATTACTTAATATTATATAATTATTTTTCCACCTATATCACCTTACATTCAAAATTTGATATATTTTCATCAATATTTCAATGACTGTGTATTTTTAATATTTGATGGTTATGAAAAACTAAAAGTGTGCCACTCCCATCACATATAAATGAGGACCTCCTATAATGCTGTTCTTTCACATTTTGAGAACTATTATTTCGATAATCCTTTTCCAACCCTCAATTAAAACACTTTTTTTTTCTATATTTTTGTGTTTCTAAAATTACTAATACATGAAAGAATAAGGTTTAATTCAAATCGGTATATCTATGGTGTGTTCTAAGTCATAACTATCCTATATTTGGTTTACTTATACATATATCTCATTCAAATATTCTTCAACCATCATGAAATAATAACAAAAAAATATTATATATAATTAAATTTTATTATGATTATTTTATTACCCATTTAAATCACCTTTTCCATCATAAAAGAAACGAAATCCCCATTTGTATGTACATGTGAACTACCACCTCCACAAATCAATGAATTTTGTTTTCATCACCAAATTATATTGCTAGTAATAAAAATAGAAAAAATTTATTATTTTTGATGTCTATGACATAGTTATAATTTTTTTTAAATTAATATATTATATATGTTCTCCCCCTTTCCATCTAATGGTTTTTGATTATGTTATTTATGTGTATGTGGGGAATACCACCACTATGAAGTGATATGATTCATTTTTCATCTTCAACTAATCAATATAGTCAAACTGATGGATCCTTGAATAATTATGGAATTTATAAAAAATTTGTTATTATTTAAAAGAAAAAATATTTTTACGAAATTTTCTGTCCACCTACAGGAAAAATTTTAAAGTCTTTAATCTATACATGCCGGCTACCATTTCAATTAATTGACATGGTACATTTTTCATGTCATAAATTCATATTTAATTTTATTAGTGGATAATATATATATATATGTGTGTGTGTGTGTGTGTGTGTGACAAATTTATAATTTTTAGGAATCTGAGAGAGGGGTGAATCAGGGTGTTAACTTTTTCTCTAGTTTATTAGATCTTTTTCCCACATTAGTTGGAACATAATTAACACTGTGTGATGGATATATGCATTAATTAAAAAATTAAAATGAAAAATGACAACACAACCTTTTTAGCATTATAATCATCCCGTAATCTCCCCCCTTCACATGAATTCATGAGACGAGGCATGTTGTCATTACATAACTCTTCTCTTTCTTTTATTTCTTCACATGTTCACCCAAAATTTTCACACTTTCATTAAATGTCTTCACATATGCATTCAGGAATACCAATTCTCTCAACATTTTAATTAATATTAGTTCACAAATTCACACACATGCTGCCATGATTTTATTCAAATGAAGAGTGCATGTAGGTATGCACTTTCATTTTTCTTCCTCTAAAGTGGACACCCAAAATTTTATTTAGTTCATTTAAATTATAATTTTCATGTATATTTTTATTCATGAATCTTTTTCAAAACCTGAATAGGGGTATTCCACTATTCAGTTTATGATTTCACACATGAGAGTCACAAATATTGCATACGATTTTCAAGTACATCATGTATGTGATCCCCACTTGTTCTTTAAGGACACTCGCTACCTAAGATTTATTATGGTTTGTATGTTTTTCCCTTTTTTCACCCCAAGGGTATGAAGATCCTCTTTGCAATGAATTTTCAAGCCTCATACAAATACTACGATGGTTCACAAATTATCCTTTCTCTAACGATGTGTGGGCTTCCCTTGCACACAATGTGAGGACCACTTTCGTGTACCAAGTGGTATGTAGTTTTAATGGTTAACGGGACAACGTCTTCGCAAAACCAAAACGGCACACGATACCATTTCCTCAAGAACCAAGAATGGTTTGTGGGAACTCCCTTCATGAACCTTGGATAGTTCATGGGTCCCCCCCTCCCCCCCTCGTGTACCAAAGTGTTACTAGGTCCACTTCTTTGCGAACCCGAAGGGTACGCATGACCTTGTATTCACGAACCAGAAGTGGTTCGCGATTTTTTTTCTTCGAGAACTAGAATGTTACGCTGGATAGAATTCAAGAAACCTGAAATGTTCATAGATCATGAGTTCCCATTCTTGAATTGCATGATTGGTTAAACTCTGTATCTCTGAATAGGGGCTCTCAAAGGGTTGGGAGAAGAATCCCTTCTCGAATCGGTGAGTCTCTTCTTATAAGAAGCAATCAGATCATTCCACATCCAAATTCCTCAGGATATTGCAAAAAGAACATGGTTTTGAAATCATCAAATCATGGTAGTGAAATACACCATATTTCATGGTTGTTTCAGATTTCATGTTGTAATATTCCTCATGTGTATGAAAAGAGGTATGCATGTATATATCCTCTCCTTGTTTTCTTAACACGGAACGACCTCCGAAAACATTTCTTGCCTCAGCCAGTGTTCACACATTTTTATTTCGATGCATGCATAAAAACATATTTGAATTCATGGTATCATGTTGGTTAGAAGATGCTCAGGTAGTGGGTTTTCTCTTCTATAATGGCAAGAGAATAGATCATGGAGGTTCAATTGCTTCTCTGACACACTGGATTGCATCGGGTGGCTAGAGTTTTAAGACGAACCTCATTTTAATATCGGACGGCTATAATTCAACCTCATTTAGCATGAAGATGGTGAGAGGCTCAGATTTAATCCTAGTATGTGGGATGCGATGTTTGGATAGGATCTTTAGTGAGATGAGATGGACGGTCTGGGTTACATCCACATTTATAAAACATTGTCCCACATCTAAATTTCAGGATGTATTCTTGTGGTTTATCCACCAAGATGCGGTATAAGTGTCTCAAATTAATCCTCCTCCCTCCATGGTACCACCCCATACTGTGTTCACCATGAAGGAACACTCTTAGCGGCCACTCTTCACTTCAGGCACACTCCTAGCGCCCATAGGGCACGGGTTCCCCAATGTGTGGCACTTATGGGTTAATACATTGTCCACGCACTCCCGGCCATCAACAGGCTATCCTTGAGGGCTTCTCTCAAGCATGGTTGAACCCTCGGGCCCTGCATGTTCTTTGTGTGAGGACCTCATCTGGCCTCAATGTATGACCCCTTCTTTTGGTTGGAGAATTCATATAAATAAAATAACTACTTAGTTTACAACTAAGTGGTTACAAATATAAAATTCCAAACCACCATTCCAAACCTCCTCCACAAACTCTTCTTATCCTTATCATTTACTACATCCAAATAACACTCCAACCATATTTTTCTATTGTAGACAATGTATCACTCAGGATACTCATATATGAAACTTAGTATCATGTTAAACCAATGCCTGGTTTCCATTCTTCATTTTACTTGGGATAGTTCCTTCCTTCATTTTTCTAATCATTGACATCCATTGACACTCATTGAAAATAAATAAAATCTTCATATACTAAGTGGTCCCAACAATCTCCCCCTTTGTGCTTATTGTCAATACATCAATGATCTCTAATGTGATTATGTCAGTGTCAAAATTAGAGTCCTCTATCCACTCTTTCCATTTCACTTTTCAACTTTCAATTCACATTCTATCCCCTTATTGACATGAAATTATATGTTTATGGTAGAGAGGGTATCTATCCATACCTATGAAATTTTCCAATAAATAATTACACTCTTAGTCTTCTTGAGCAATGATTGGCGTATAAAATAAGTGGATTTTATATAGACAACAATGTTGTCCATTATCCCCTGATCATGATACCTCATACAATGAGAACTCATGAAATTTTCTTCAAGGCCCTTTCCTATTTCATTCCAGGATGAGGGTAATAAATTTTATATGAGATTATAAACCTATAAACCCATTTAAATTGAAATGATCCCCATAAAATCTTTATAGTAATTGAATTTAATTCCAAATGAAGTTGATACTTATTGTGATAATAAATCTGAATGATTCTTCATGTGTCTTCCTGTCAAGGTAACACATCTCATTTTCTTCCCCGGAGTGATTTCTTCACCTTCAATCCCCTATTAGATTAGTACAACATATAAAGTGTTAAGGGAATAAGGTGGATCCTCCTGGATTCTTTAATATGAATTGGATGGTTGAGATTATTTTTTCAACCAAGATACTCTGTATTCTCCACTCCTCACACTTTCACATTTGATTTTAAGTTTTGACTTTGGTTTTGTGGATCTCAATATTTATTCCATTTCATTGTGTTTTAGTATTCTTTCTTCTATATCTTTCAATGCACGTGAATCTCCTTGTACAACTTTCTTCTTCTTAAGGAATTCTTCTAGGCGGGAATTAATGAACTAAAATTCTAAACAGTGCGCCCAACTCCGTTGAACATCACACATTGGACATATCAATCATCTTGTGGAATCTTTTATTTTCTTTTTCACTATCCTTATCTTGTGCATCTCTTTTCATTCTCATTATTTCTAAGTCTTCAAGAAAGATAATTAATTTTCCATTGGGAACAACGGTTTTATGTTTGGATTTTCCACGTGGACTCTTCAGAGTGTCAACAATTTTAGGAATTATTTTGGATGTAAAACTCTTCAAATTCATGGATTTTGAATCAAAGGACTTATCACGTTTCCTTCTTGGAGTATTATTAGGAGACATCTCTTTTACATTATTTTTCTAATTTCTTCCCCCGATGTCTTTTTCTCTCTTAGATGGCTTCCTTGGTCTTCATATCTTATCATCTCTTGATATGTGTTGAGATACGCATGCTCCATTCTTGTTACCACTCCCGTTGCATACATCATAGATGTTTTCGAGCATTCAAAATCTATTTTCAGTATACATATGCTTTTGAATATGTTGATGTTTCTTCTTCTTCTTTTGCATTATCCCTTTGGAAATAGGCTTTCTATGTGATTATTCATTTAAAGGATTGTACAAACAATCTAGCGCACAATTACCAAATCCATTGAAACACCAATATTGACCCACAAATATTATCTTCATAATGTCTTTGGTATAAGGTTGTTTGGATTTATTATTAATTTTATGTTCTCTTTTTTAGAAGTTATCTTCCATATTCTTCTTCATTTCTACTCTATCCATGGTGGTAGATTTATTCTCTTCACCATTCCTCATCCATAATTGTTTAAAATATTTCTTCTAATATGCACTATTAGTAGAATCATCTTTTGAAACAATAGTAAAAGTTTTTATGGATGGTGCCTTCACTTTCTTAGCTTCTTGTCACAAATCAATGATTTAATTCATGATCTACTTATCACATGTTTGTGGTCTTTTGGATTTAGAATACGCCCAATAAGCATTGAATACTAGTAGCAATTGTTTCAATATTTTGGGAAGTCTCAATATGTGTCTTCTCTAGATCGGTCAACTAGGCCTCCAATTTCAGACATTACATATTGAGTATGATCTTCTGATCTTCAATCATGATATTCATCCCATAAAATGTTTTTTTCAATCATTCATACCCATCTTCATGCATCTTTATACTAAGTTGTAACAAAGAGTCATGCTCTTTGTTCTTCTTCGATGTTTCTTTCTTATTTAGAGCCTTGACAGTAGTTACCTTTTTAAGCTCATCTTTAAATGCATTGATCTTTTCTTCTAGATTCTCATTAACTCCATATTTCACTTCAAGGGATTCAATATACCTGGATAACTTAGAAAAAATTGATACATTATTTACAAGTACTTTTTCCATATTATCATCATATCTTCCCAGCCGAGTGATCTCAGGATGCATACATTGAAATATTATACAAATTACAGCAACTCTTTCTTTCAGAATAACATGAAGATATCTTCTTAGTTTCTCATGATCACCTATAAATGAGATAGAAGTGTCTTCCTTTCCTCTTGTAGAAACATGAGCCACCTGCTATTTACATTCCTAGCATGATATTTCATCATTATAGGATGGTGATGGAGAACAAGACACTGCATCTTCTTTGGTCATGAGAGACTTGTTCAACTACTTCTCCTCTTAATTTTTTATATTCATCATGGTCTTGTTGGGTAAATATTTCCTCTCGGAGATAACTGACCTTTCATCAACATAACTCTTCATTTATTACTCATGAAACAAAATTCAGATCCACTTCTTAATAGAATTACTGAGGTGTATCGAACATACGTAATCCTTTTTCTTTGATACCAATTGTAGGACCCAAGATCACTCTAAGAGGGGGGTTGAGTTAGGGTGTCAACTTTTTCTTTCATTTATTGGATCTTTTTCTCATGTTGGTGGGAACATAATTAACAATTTATTATGTATATGTGCAATAATTAGAACATTAAAATACAATAGGACAACAAAACACTTTTACATGGTTCTCCACAAAGGGATATGTCCAAGGATCATACACCAGAAGGTTTAAGGTCTTACATAATTACACTATTCTTCAGTATGTGTGGATTACATGGTCCTGGTATAGTAAATATGTACTAGGCACAAAGCCTTTAAAAAAGTTCCTAGATATCTCACTGCTTCCCTCGGATCTCTTCTATTGACTCCCCCTGTCTTACTACATTAGAGAGGTCACACTTAGTTTATGAACGTGAATGTCCCATCAATGGATAGGCATTAATATATTTGTCTCATTTTCATCATGATACATTGCTTGAATAGAAGTGCATAGTTGATGATCTTCAACATTAAATCTTCTATTCTAGTTCAACAACCATATAAACTAATACTTCTTATTCTTTTTGTCCAGAATCACAAATTCTTTTGTGACTGTTAAAACATTGAAACACTGCACACTAAGAAACATCAGAATCATCCCTTCTTCTTCGTTCATCACATGTATGTATGAGACCATGCATGTATTATTTAGATAAACTCTTATCTTTCTTTTATTTTTTCACTCATTCACCCACGTTTTTGTCTCTTTCATAGAATGTCTTTATATATGAAAGAAACCATACAAATTTTATCCTCTATTTAATTATTCTTTCTTCACAAATGCATGCACATGCTGCCCTGATTTTATTCAAATGAAGAGTGCATGTATGTATGCAATTTCATTTTTCTTCTTCTTAATTTCACGCCCAAAACCATATTTAGTTCATTCAAATTATAGGTGTCATGTATATGTTTATTCGTTAATCTTGTTCAAAAAATGAATGGGGGTAGTCCACTACTTGGTTTATTCTTCCACACGTGGGAGTCTCAAATCGTGCAATTGATTTTCATGTGTATCATGTATGTGATCCACACTTTTCCATTTATCACACTCACTTCCTCAGATCTATTATTGTTTTTATGTTTTTCCCATTTGTATTTCACCCTGAGGGATTGAGTTTTTCGTTGCACAAAATTTATAAGCCTCCTTCACAAACCAAGATGGTTTGCGGCTCCTCCATACACTATAGATGTGTGAGTTTTCCTTGAACAAGAAGTGAAGACATCCTTTGAATGCACAGAGGTATGCAATTCTGTTTGTTCACAAGCCCTCCTCTCCACAAAACCAAAATGTTATGTGGTGATATTTCTTCATGGTCCATTAGTGGTATGTGGGAACTCCCTTCATGAACGTAGGATAGGTTTTAGGTCTCCCCACACCCTCGCGTACCACAGTGGTAAACGGTTCACTAATTTGCCAACCTGAAAGGTGCGAGGGACCGTCTCTTCATGAACCAGAAGTGGTTCATGGTTTTTCTTCTTTGAGAACTAGAACGAAATGTGGGATGACTTCAAGAATCCAAAACGGTTTTTGGATCGTGCATGCCACTTCTAGAATTTGAAGATTAGAGAATGTATGTATCTCTGAACAGTAGATCTCAAAGGCTTCAGAGTAGCAGCCCTTCTCAAATTGGAGAGTCTCTTCTTATAAGAAGAGATCAGATCATTCCACTTCGAAAATCCTCATGATATTGCATGAAGATTGTTTTTTTGAAATCTTTAAATCACAGTAGTGAAATACAACACATTTCTCAGTGGTTTTTTATTTCTAGTTGTGATCCTCCTAATGTATTTGTAAAGAGGTATTCATGAATATCTCCTCTCCTTGAGTGTTCAACATGGCAAAACCTCTGGAAACTTAGTTAGCCTTGTCCAATCATTGTTCTTCCTTTTTTCAATTCATGCATGCCAACATCATTGCATGCATGGTATTTTGTTTCTCAAATGATGATCATGCAGTGGGTATACTCTTCTATAATGGTTGGAGAGTTGATCATGGTGGATTGGTTTCCTCTTGGATGCACTGGTTCATGTCAGGTTGACATAGGTTGAAGAGGACCCTCAGTCAAAGATCAGACGACTCCGATTCAACCACACGTGGCGTGAGGATGATGATAAGCTCAAATTATATCGGTGTGTATGGGATGGGATGTGTGACTGAGATATTCAGAGAGATCAGATGGACGGTCAGGATTACGTCAGAGTTTTTTAAAACCATGACCCACATCAAAACACCGTGATTTTTTCTTGTGGTTTATCAACCAATTCGTGGAAGCAGTGACTTAGTTTACTCCTCCCCCACACGGAACGACCTTGTACCTTGTTCACCCTATAGGCGCACTCTTATCACCCACTCTCCTCTTCAAGCGTGCTCCTAGTGCCCACACTGCATGAATTCACCACTGTGCGGCACCTATGGGATTATACACGGCCCGCGCAAACCCTACCTCTATCCGGCTAGCCTTAACGACTTCTCTCAAGCACGATTGACACTTCGTGTCCCACATGTTCTTTAGGTGAGGGCTTCTACTAGCCTCCATGTATGGCCCCTTATTTTTTTTGGTAAATACTTATAAATAAATTAACTACTTAGTGAAAAACTAAATTTTTACAAATATAAAATTCCAATCCACGATTCTAAACATTGTCCACAACCTCTTCTTCTCCTTCTATTTTTCTATTTCCAAAAAACAATCCAACCATCCTTAACTATTTTGGACAACATATCACCCTTGATACACATATATGATTCTTTGGACCAAGCTTAACGAACATTTGGGTTCCATTATTTATTTTACTTGGGTGATTTCATTCCTTTATTTTGTTCATCATTGACATCCATTGACACTCATTGACTAAAAAATACAATCTTCACATACTCTGTTGCCCCAACAATAACCCTAAAGAATAAAATGTTTTAAACAAGAAATTAATAATTTTAATAACTAAATAACATATTCCAATAAATGATATGAATGTAGATAAAATAATTAAATCAAATTTTTAATAAAAATTTTGAAATTATGAAATCAATATAAATTATTTATTTAGGAGTAACATAACATATATATATGGTCATTTATGTAATGAATTTCTCATAATTAATCCATTCCATAGAGACTCATTCAATTTTAAACGCATGTATCCTTTTTGGTTTCTATACATAATTATAATTTTATTTTATCATTAATTTCTAGAAATTATATTGTAATACAAATATTTTCCATATTTAGTCAATTAGTAGTCATTTTATTTAAATAGTATCCAATTTGGTAAGTTATATTGCATTAAAATGTCATATTAAATGTTTTAAATACTTTCCAGTCCATATCAATGTTCTTTTAAATATTTAAATAATATTTTTAGGCTTCCATGATTCTAAATTTTGTGTTCTATAATATTTTAAATTCGTTATGAGGTTTTTGAAATGGATTATTTTTAATGGTCTCTGTATGGATCAATTTCAATGTTTTAAAAAACTTTAAAAGAGTTATTCATATAATATATAAAAATTATAAAAAATTTCCCACTATCATTGTCTTTATTATTTATATTTCTCCATCCTCATGATTACAATGTTTTTTATCGAATATCATATTCCTTATCTTTTATGTTGTATTCACTTTTAATATCTTTCCAAGAAACTTAATATTTTTCTTTATGATTATGTGAAAAATGAATATAGTATTATGTGTTTAATTGATTTTTGAATGTGTTTTGGGATGAATAAATTAATATATTAAATCATTTTCTTCTTACATATATTCATGGGTGAGTCTGATATATCTCATGAAGATGGGCGAAACTCGTATATTTTTTCCAATGCATAGAGAAATGAATAGTATTTGAATGAAAAAAATGTTTCAAAAACATGGAATGTTACTCCTCTATAATTAATTGCGAATTAATTATTCTTAACATTAAATAAATTTCCAAAAATGGTTTATAAATATTATTCTCAATGATACAGATTTTATTCTTTCAAGAAGAATATTTTTTCAAGGAAATCATTTTATTTCAAGAGGTAATGAAATGTTAAAGTAGAACAGTTTTTATTTCGAAGGAATGAATTCATGAGTTTCTGCACGACTCTTGATACCTTTATGGCTATACTAATGCTTTATAATGGGTTTCAAGTGATTTCCATGATAAAAAATTTATTTTCACTTTTGGTAATGTTTTATTTATGTCCCAATGATTTATTTCAAAAAATATAGATGTCATCATTGGTTTTCATTTTATCACATCAATTATAGGATTATTTTATTTATATAGTCCTTAATATAATTTCAAACTATCTAAAGATATGTAGAATCTTTACCAACATTTGGATCTCTATTTCGGTCACACATTTTAAATCAATAAAATGTTCCATGAATGAAATAGGTGTGTAAATAGAAATCTCCTCTTTTGGGTAAAAATATATTCTTTGTTAATGTGTTGAAATTTTTATATAATTTTATTCCATAATTCTATAACATTGTAATCCTTGAAAATTCAATAAATATTGGATGGTGAAACCATTGTATTAAATATTTTAATTATTGGTTGAATAAGTCCTGAGTCATTATAGTTATTTATAAATGTTAACTACCCAATGAAATTCAGTGAAATAATTAATAATATAAATATTGGAAATATATGGTAATATTAAAATAATTAATGTTATATATAATATAATGAGAATTATTATTTATGTAAAATGTGGAAAATATAGAGGAATTAGAATGTTGTATTTAAATTTACTGAAATATAGATCATTTCATATTAAAAATATAGAATGTATAGAGTTAGCATTTTAGTGAGAGTATATTCAATAAACATCCTTATTGGATGCTTCTATAGAACATGATTCTCACCCAAAAAATATATTCTATTATAGTATTGAATGACATTAAACATAATAATTATGACATTTAATCTATTCACGGTATGTTTTATGACCTTTTAAGTTTATTTTCTAACATGGGAATTGATCACTCTAAAAAAATATGTGTCATAAAAATAATGAATTCAATATTATAGAAATCATTTTATTAATTTTGAACCAAATAATTTAGATATTATTTGTACATCACACATATGTTTTGTAATGTGTTGAATTTAAAGTACGTGATAAATAGATAAGGGGGGAGTAGATATTATTATATTCAATGTAATATGGGGTTTCCATTAGAATTCAGAATATATGATCTACATAAATCAACTAGCTTACTTTTATATTTAAAAATGGTAATTATTTTTTTTGCAATAAATAGAAATTTAATTTGTATTAATTATTTTAATATGAAAATATATTGATTTTTATTAAAAATAAAAAATAACTTATACAAAAGTGTAATTAATATTCATTGGATACAAATCAAAGACGTAAAATCCAATATATAATATTAAAAATAAAAATACCATAATTTTAAATTAAAGATTGTTTTTTATTTTCCCCGATATAAGAGGAATAATAAAAACATCAAAAAGCATAAAATGTATATTTTATGAAAATATTGATTATTATAAATTATATATATATATATAATATTTTTTTAAAGAGTTGACATTTATAACCCAATCTTAAGGATCTAAACATGGCTTTTGTAAAGATATATGCACATTACTTGATCACTACATATAGAATCTAGTGTTGAAGGATCAAATTATATTATCTAAGAATGATTATCTATGAAAATAAACGAACCAAAAGGAACAAATATTTTTCAAAAAATATATTTTATAATGAAACCATGTAAAACATATATATGTTAACATATTTATTTTCTATAAATCTAAAGAAACAAGAAAATATGTTGGAATACATGCTTCCATTATTTTATTGAGACCCATCTAATTGAAAATACACTGCCAAATCTATAATTGATCAATAGCTCCCCACTACTAGACAATGATGTCTTACTTTTATTATTATTAAAAAACATATCAACATGTTCACTAATGTGAAAAAAAATTAAGAGTATACCCATATTTATATTCCCTTCAACATCTCCAATATTTTATTCCTTCGATAAAAATGGACAAAAATGAAATACCAATTAACAATAATATATTCAAACACATTTTATATGAGGTCAGATTTAATGATCTCATTTTTACTCTAAAATATAATAAATCAAATTCAAAACCATTATTATTTTCGAAATATATATTAATAGAAAAATAATAATTTCATCCAATCATACTAAATTATACAATTTAAATATGAAAATCACACTAGGTTGACTCCATATTTTTCTTAATAACACCTTCAAACATCCCATTTCTAGAAATTCATAATGAAATTCCCATAAAATTAATTTCCTTATTAAAAATAATATTAATTTATATTTTCTAAAAAATAAAGGAATTTATATCAATATTTCAAACATTAATAAATATTTGTTAGAAAATATTAATGTTTTCACTCACTCATTCATCAATTCATGCCATATCATAACCCATTCTACAAAAAATAATCATATTCTTCTATCTGATCCAGCACCCAACCATTCTCACAAAAACCCCAATGGGAATTACTAACCCAGGAGATGATATAAAGTATAAGGGAATCATGAAATAGTCCCCGGGAATTATATCATAACCTTTAAAATATATATATAAATATTGGAAATAAATAATTAAACCCGAAAAGACTAATAAATACTGAATAAACATCTAAATATGATATTTTAGATTTAAATATACATATGTTGAAAATTTAATGAAATAAAACGGAATTGATGTTAAATAAAACCAACTGATGTGGTCATTACAAAACATCCTTAAGATTCACTAAATGATTGTTTAAACCCTCCAAATGAATTCCAGGTAAATCATGGCCACACTATATCTCTTAATACAACCTCCCATTGAACAACATACAAAAAATCACAATTGAAAACACCCCCAATTCAGCAATGAGATGTAAAATAAAAATTATAGGTGTGATCTATATACCATATTATGTCACCAACCACTAAATCTATAAAATTAATTTCCTGAAAAATTAATTTTTAGTTGGAAAATAAAAAAATTGTTTCTAAGATAAAATATCTTGATGTTAAAACTAACAAAAAGAAAATTTTTATTCTTAATAACCAATGAATAAATCACCTCAAAAAAACAATCCAAATTGGGTGTAAAATTTTACTTTAAAACCTGCACATTGTATTAAATTTTTCATTCATAACATTAATTTAATGAAAAATAAAGTCGTTGTTGGTTAAAATAAAATCAATTTTCAACTTTCCCATCAAGAAAAACCTAAATATATTTGAAAAAAAAATCTTTTCAAATTTATATATCACCATTTATACCCATTATATAGAAAAAACATTTCAATAAAACCAAAACCACTGTTCTATTTTACTTCATTCAAAACCTTTAAGAAAATACCTTTTTAAAACATTTCATATGTAAGATATAATATATGTTTTAAATAATAATCATCGACAAGGACCTTGATATCAACGTATCATGTAAATAAGAAAAAAAACTAATTTAGTAGTGTTAATAATAATATAAAAATAAGTCAACACAATAATGGTAGAGAGAGATATCCCCTACGATATAATAAATGGATCCAACTATCAGGAGTAACACACATGTACTATAACAATATAAATAAATTGAGGATGAAGAACCTAGAACATAACTAGTGATCTTAGTAAATTACGGTTCTACTATTGAACTAACCTGGCTCCACCGTGATCATCAAGATTAATAGAAACCATATACCACAATTAATTATCCTGGAGACATGGAAACATCTTGTTATATCAAACAATTTAAACAATAATCTTAAACTAATAATCAAAGTCTCTACACTTGTGGTTTCACGTACATACTTATCATATTATCATCATTTTATTTTCATTACATCACTAAAAAGGGGTGAAAATGAAATTAAACACATTATCCACACATGAAACAAATCATGGAATCAAAAATAAACCTCACCTCTCCCCACACACACTCATGAAATGATCCCTTATATCTACCACATAGTCTCTACATATAATAAGATCCACCAACTAATGGAAAAATACTAAAGAGTCACAATGTGGGTCTCAAAATATTCCTGAAAATAAATTTTTAATATGATTCTAAATAGGCCATTTTGAAATGATTTCGTATTTCAAGACAACTCGCACTATTGAAAATATTAGTTCAATACTACCTTGACAAAAAAGTATTATGTAATTTCATGAACCCAAATTAAAAATTCACAATAACATTATAAACACATCTTAGATTTTCTAAGTAATCCTCAAAATTAAAAATTAAATTTACACATCCAATACACCCCTTTTCCTATAAATCATCCTATAAGAGAACTCAAAACATTTTATTTTGAAACCATTCTGTGTTAGCAACCCTTTAAATCACAAATCAATGTCAATAATCCCTATATAAAATATTTAATCCCTTCACATGAAACATTGGAATTTATTGAAATATTTTTCTTTGAATCCTTCTCATGTAAATGGTTGAAAACCATTTTAAATTAACTTTGGTCCTTCATGGGGCACATACACAACAATATTTTAAATGAAAATTATTTTGGTATACTCAAGAACAATTTTTTAAATAAATATTGTGCTACATCATAAAAACACATAATTGTAATCAATTATAAATTATTAAAACGTAATCAACATTAATGTAAAAAAGAAATACAAATCCATATTAATTCCTTCTCAATTTCTAACAACCAATCCGTACAATATTTGAGTCACCCTATCCCAAATTTTGTTCCCCACAACTTCTAGTGGCCAATATAGAAACTAAAATAAGGCTGATAGAATAAAGGGAAAATGGAAGGTGAAAAAATGTATGTTGAATTCCATGAAATATACACCAATATTAGGAAAGATAACATTAAAATTAAGGGATTATTGGTCTGAGATACCATAGAATCAACCCATTCCCCAAACAAACTATTCAGAGAAAAAAGTGAAGGATTAGGGGTTAAAATATGTGGTAAATGTAGTTGTGGCCACCATAATTGAATTTGGTCAGATCATATGGTTTGGACACATGATTTTCCAAACCATGTGACAACAATGAATGGGAAACTTTATATAACAAAAGTGTTCACATAGATTAGGATGCATGGTATCTTCTAATTTTGAGCTAAACGTGCATGTTACCTTCACACCCAAACCATGTAAAAAAATTTCATATGTGAATCTGTAATCAATGATTAAATTTTAAAAAACATTCCCAATGGAATTATTATGGTCCCCAAAAATATCCTAAAATCTATTTACGAGTTACCCTAACTGTGTGGGATAATATTGTGCACCTTGTATAAAATCAAGGATTAATGATACATGTATCATAAAAAAACACTCAATAACATAAAATAAAATCTATATTTATAGGTTGGCTGCCACAATTCTGAAGGAACCCAAGACACCGTGAGTGGGGAGGGTTGAATCATTGTGACAAATTTTTCATTTAATGTGATGGATCTCGTTCCCATGTTGTTAGGAAATTGTTGAACATGTATGATGAATACGATTAGAAAGAAAACATTCACATGAACAGAGAAGACACAACACATTTTACTTGGTTCACCACTAAGGGCTACATCCAAGGAGCATACGCCGACAAGTTTTTGGACGTACCAAATTCCACTAATCTTCTCTAGTTGTGGATTAAAATGGTTTCAGAACAATCACTATGTCCCAAGCTCACTCCTTTTACAAAAGTTCAGGGATAGCTCAATGTGTCCCTCGGGTCACTCTCGTTGACTCCCACTGGCTCACTGCCTTTGGTGAAGTCCCTCTCAGATTATAGACATGATGGTCTCTTCATCATTGGAAAAAAATTCATCCTCTTTTGAATGTATATGCTCTAATGAAGTTAAACTTTCACTCGAATACTAATCCCACTTTGCACCGGAGGTATCAGGCAATCTTCCAGTTTTCGTGAAACTCTAAAAGGACCGGCATACAACAACCTCACCTGGTGCGCTTCTCCAAGACTGGCGCGCAAGTTTCAAGAATGGCGCACAAGTCACTTGCGTAGTACAAAATCGGCGTGCAGGTGACACCAACCCAATTGCGCGACACTGCCTCTTTCAACTCCAAACATGTGCGACGCTGGGCCATTGATTCCCAAACTACCTTGGTCATGCAACTAACAACCGGCGTGCAGGATCTACTTGTGCGACCCAACTACCACTTGCATGATGAGAGATAGAAAAATCTATACATCTTGAACTAAGTTTAAAATGATGAGGGGTGGTCCTCTATTTATATGAAAGTTGGACCCCCTGTGCGGTGGTGCGCAAGTGTCCTCACGGTGTGCAAGTCCTGGCTCGTAGCTCCAACTGCCCTCACCTCTGTCACGCTACTCACTTGCGCGAACACACCAATACATGCACGACCAACTTTACATTGCCATATTTTAATGTTCTGATCATGAAGAACAACTGGCATGCATGTTTCCAAACTTCCTAGGCATCAGTGTGCAAGTCCATTTCTCGGCCCGCAGGTCACTTGCACGACCAGTCGCAAACTTGCGCATCCCTGATCCCTTTTCCATTTTTCCATGTTCGGATTTGATGAACATATGGCCTGAAAGTTTCCACTCCTTCAATTACACGGCGCACAAGACTCTTTTCCAAATACACTTTTCTCCATTGGTCTATTTTTAGGCCCAAAATTTGGCAAACACTGGGAAACGACACCACCTTCAATACTATTGTCTGCATGAACTGTGTAATCACATTGCTGGTACACATTCTGAACTTTAACTGAGGATTGAAAAAAAACAAAAACCATACTCCAATTCATGCATATAAGTTCATGGTTCCATCAATCTCCCCCATTGGGTTTGTTGGAAATCATAACATAAATTCAATAGATTCACATCCATGGGAAAACCAAAACGCAAGAATCAACTTATCCAATACTCTAAGTCTACGTGAGAAATTCTTGGTGTAGAAAATAAAAGAGGAAGCTTGAATTCAGTTCCAGTGTTTTGTGATTCTCAATGATGCCCAAGAAGCATTACATGTCCAATGTATTCCGTCTCATCCTTCTCATCCAATCAGTGACACTAAATTTGCATCGTGTCATTGGAGTATTACATGACTGAACATTCCTGAATTTATTCCTTTATCCCCCATTGACAATAAACCCAAAGACCGGTAATTTGTTCAATGTTCAGCTCAAACCATACTCCCCCTGGATAGTATCTCTCCCACAAACCTGCATCACATCCATAAA
Organism: Viscum album; assembly: GCA_963277665.1. NCBI lineage: Eukaryota > Viridiplantae > Streptophyta > Magnoliopsida > Santalales > Viscaceae > Viscum > Viscum album. Next base: position 1,703,585,432 of record OY728127.1, read on the forward strand.
CAGATAAAAACAGTTATCATAATCAGGGAGAGGGGAATTTTGTATCCTCCTTATGCACTGGGAGGTGGCCGAACACCAAGGATTAACCGATGCTTCTCAGACACAGCCGCTGAATGTGGCTTAGTCAGGATATCAGCCACTTTCTTATCAGTTCCCACATGGTCCATTATAATCACTCCCTGCTCAACTTTTTCTTTAATAAAGTGATACCTGATTTCAATATGTTTTGTATGAGAATGTTGAACATGATTTTTTGTAAGATAAATTACACTCTTGTTATCACAGTAAATTACTATTGGTTGTTTCACCTCATCACCAATATCTGTTAGTTGTTTCTTTATCCATAGCAGTTGAGTGCATGATTTTGTGGCGGAGATATACTCATCTTCAGCAGTACTAAGAGATGTACTTTCTTGTTTCTTGCTCAACCAACCAACAAATTTCTGCACAATATAGAAGGATCCACCACTAGTGGACTTTCTGTCTACTACATCACCAGCCCAGTCAGCATTAGAAAACGCTGTTAATTCACTGTCCCTGATTGCAGAAAAAAATTACCAGAAGTTACGTCTACCTTGAATTTACTTCATGACTCTCTTTACTACAGCCATATATTCCCCCTCTGGATTACTCTGAAAGCGGGCCACATGTCATGTGGCAATGAAAATATCTAGCTGTGTCGCTGTTAGGTACAGTTGGATCCCAATGATCCTCCAGTACATGGTGGGATCAATAGAGGCCCTATCCTCATGCTTTCCAAGTTTAGTACCAACTGCAATCGGAGTTGACATTGGTTTGGAGTATTGCATATTAAAATTCTTTAGCAGCACTATTGCATACTTTTCCTGGGAAATGGAAGTGTATTTATTCTTTTGATTCACCTGCATCCCCAAGAAATATTTGAGCTTCCCAATCATAGACATGTCAAATTCTGATTTCATGTGGTTGGAAACTTCATCCACTAATTTCTTCCCGCTTCCACCAAATATTCTTTCATCAACGTAGACTAGAACCACAGATTTATCTCTTGGAGAATTCTTCAAATAGAGATTATGATCTACTCCTACTCTTTTTAATTCATTCTTCTTGAGATATGAATCCAGCCATGAGTACAATGGCCGTGGTGCCTGCTTGAAACCATATAGAGCTTTCTTCATTTTTCATACCTTTGTTTAATCAGAACCTAAAACGAAACCAACTAGTTGTTCAATGTAGACTTCTTCATCTAGTACGCCATTCATGAAAGGTGTCATGAAATCCATTTGATATACTTTATATCCTCTTTGGAGTGCCATGGAAAGGAAAAGCCTGATTGACACCAGTCTAGCCACTAGAGCAATGGTTTCTTCAATATCAATGCCTTCAATCTGGGTGTATCCTTTACATACTAGTCGTGCCTTGTTTCTGATGACACTTCCATGCTCATCAAACATATTTTTGAAGATCCATTTGGTACCAATCACAGTGTAACCTTCGGGTCTCTGGACAAGATCCCATGTCTTATTCTTGTCAATCTGATCTAATTCTTCATTCATGGTTTTCACCCATGAATCATCCTTTTCAGCTTCTTCAAGTGAGGATGGATCCAAAACTGAAAGAAATGTAGATTGCGTGTTATTCCTCATCCTTATTTTTTGAGTTGGTGCACTCCTGTCCCCAAATATATTGGTTGGATCAATCTCATCTCTTCGATTTATCTGGTGAGGTTCTGTTTCATTTTATTCATCCATATTTTCTGCATCAGATTCTTTTTCGGAGTCACCATCATGATGTGACTACTGAGTGTTTTTTACAACTTCCTCTATTTCTGCAATTGAATTTTCTCCACATTCACATTCTTCCTCACTTTCTATCACATCAGCATATGACGTCCTTGAAGCATTTGTGGTTTTCTCTTTAACTATCATAACACCACTACTTTCCAAAATCCTTCCTAAATGCTGGTTGAAACATTTGTAAGCTTTTCTATTCATTAGATACCCAAGAAAAATTCCTTCACCAATATTGTCTCCAAACATCCATTGATTTCCTTATTTATTCCGGATGAAACATTTGCTTCCAAAAACAAGAAATTATTTCAACGAAGGCTTCCTTCCATGCCAAAATTCGTATAGTGTCTTTGTTTCTCCCATATAAAGAACTGTTCGATTCTGAATGTACACTGCAGCTTCAATAGCTTCCTTCCAGTATTGGCGAGAGATACCACTCTCAATTAGCATAGTCCTGGAAATATTGTTGACCTGTCAATTTTGACACTCATCAACTCCATTTTTCTGTGGAGTTCTCACAATAGCTACCTCATAATGTATTCCATGTTTTTCTAGGTAATATTCAAACTCAATGGATGTGTATTCTCCTCCATTGTCAGATAGCATGACTATTATTGTTCATCCAGTATCATTCTCAGCAATCCGGTGATTAGTTTGCATGCAATCAAGTACTTGTCACTTCCTTTGAATCACCATTAAACAATCCATTCTACTAAAATCATCAATGAAAAGGACGAAGTAACTTTCTCCATAGGTTCTAGAAACATTTATTGGGCCACATACATCTGTATGAATGAGATCATGAAGATGCAATTCCCTTTTCTTCTTTGGCCGATATGAGCTATAGACCAACTTCCCATTAATGAAAGCATCACAAGACTTATCCCAATCACATTTAAGAATGGGGATATCCATGATTATTTTCAGATTAGAAATATTTTCCATGTATTCTTGGTTAATGTGCCCTAGCCTCCGATGCCACAAATTGTTTTCTTCTTCAATAGACAAATTGCAGGAGTTCACTTTTCTATCAGCATGGTATAAGTTCCCAACGGTTCTATGGCCTTTCATAATAGAATACCCTATTTTTTTCATTATAGTGCAGCCTTTTTGATTGAAGGTTACTACGAGCCCTGAGTTATAGTGTTGACTTACACTTAGGAGATTGTGACATAGACCGTCCACAAATGATCTTCAGTCTTCTTCAACTCTCCGTTGGCGAGAGCAGTATTCCCACTACCTTTAATCCTCAAAACACCATTATTAACAAACCGTACACTTCCATCAACCATATTTTCAATGTTATTCAAAAGGTCATCATTTCCCATCATATGGGAAGAGAATACACTATCAGGGATCTAGGTGCTATTGCACTTTGTAGCTTTGAGGAAAACTTCTGCAAGATTGGATTTCTCGATCTTCTTCTTTTCATTCCATGAGATATTGGATTGAGCATAGGAAACTGATGGCCTTTTAATACATTCTTCCACATAAACTGATTCTTCATACCCATAAACTTCTTCCAGAGGAGAAAAACTATTTGTGTGAATAACACCATTAGGAGAGTGAAAGCTGGCCAGTCTTTGAGAGATGCATAAATTCCACTTGTCGTACCTCTGCCTGCAATACAAAGCTTTATGGCCAAAGTTAGAACAATGAAAATAGTAACCACATAAGCTATTTAATCTATAAGATGGAGGATATGAAATAGTCCTTCTTTGTTAACTTCCCATATCTTCTCCATTCATGTTTCTCCTATTCTCTTCACATTATGACATGTTATGGCCCAAATAACCACAAAACTGACACTTCATGAGAGGAAATGTCTTTTCACTTGAATTTCTCCCCATGACTTCTTCCTTGGGAGAATAATTGAACAGTCTATCATTTCTGAATGTTTTAGGACAATTTTCAGTTCTTCTCTTAGTTTGAATTGGGGGTTTCTTTTCCATCATTTCAGGAAATGTTTCAGCATGGCCAACTCTCATCTTTTCTTTCTTTCGACTCTCTTTACTTCCAGCAGTTGATGTCTCAGCTTCATATCCAATTCCACTCTTTCCCATGCAAGCAGGTATTTGATCACATAATCTTTTTCCAACCCCATCTGAACCACACTTGGCTCTAGAAAGTAATTCTACATCTGAAAATCATCAAAAATTATTTTTTTCTTGCCTTCATTTGTGGTTGATTGACATTCAATTTTACTTTTAAGAGTAACAACTTCTTCCTCAAGTCCCTCAACAGTCTGGGACTTCTCTTCCAGTCTGAATGAACGGTCATTTATGAATTTTTTTGTTCTTAAATTCTACGATTTAGTTCCACAACGTCATCTACATTTTCAAGGATTGAAGACTGAACTCTCACTAGATATTCTAGTCGTTCAATTTATGACTCATGCTCATCAACATATTCTGATGATTCTTCCACCATTTCTTTCCATTTATTGCATCTCTTATATTTGTTTCAATCTTGGAAAAAGAATCTTTAATTTGAGTCTTTGAATCACCATTATACATAGTATGATTATCTCTACCATTATTTATTGAGGGTTCTGACTTATCAACGGTAGCCATCGTGGAAGCATGCTTTCCTGTTTTAAATTCGGGTTCTTCTTCAACACATAATTCAGTATCCGCATCTTCCTCTTCACAGAAAAAACTCCTCCTCTGCATTTTCATTATAGATTTTATGTCTCTTATTTTGAAAATCCTTTTTCGAGGTTCTTGATGTTTTCATCTTCATTATCTATATCAATGATTTTTCTTTAACCCTAAGAGGCAATGTGACCAACTTTTCCACAACAAAAGCATGCGAGAGGTAACTTCCCCTTGAATTTATCTTTTCCCTTTTGGAACTTCATTGAAATGAGTGAAATTATTTTTTTTCTTTGTCATATTCACCGCTACAATCTTTTGAAACATTCAATTCATCTATGGCCTTGAACACCATTTCCATGCTCACACGAGTCGTAGTGTCTTCTGGTTTGACACTCATTTCATATGCTACCATGCTATTCAGTAGATCATGCAGAGAATGTTTAGAAATATCTCTTTCCTCAAGGGCTGACACCTTTGAATTTTCCAGGGGTGGAAGTATTCTTAATATTTTATTTAGAATATCAATGTCTTTGATTTCCTCTTCTAGGACCTAATTTCTCCAACTACATCAGTGATTCTATTAAAGAAGGAGTCTGTATTCTCATCAAGATGTATCTTAAAATCACCGAACCTATTGTGCATCACTTGTAGTTTCGCCTCCTTCACTTTTCTATCTCCATCAAAAATATTTTCAAGTTTATCCCACATAGATTTTGCTGAGGTGAAATTCATCACCTTTAGGTAGATCTGATCAGAAAGTGCTTCGGTGAGTGCATTTTTTTTCTTTAGCACATGCATCAAGAATTTTCCTATCTGTGTCAGTGATAGCCATGCATGTTGGATCAGTGACTTGTATTCCTTGCACAGTAGAGAATAGAACTTCAATTCCAAGAGATATTATATGAGATCTCATTCTGTTCTTCTAGGTATGGAAATTAATTCCATCGATGTGAGGGACTCCCAGGACATAGATTAAATTCTCCATAATGACAAAGTACAGATTCAACACCAACAACCTGTACCATCCGATACAACTTGAAGGACCCCAGGACACCCTGATAGGGGAGGGGTGAATCATGGTGACAACATTTTCTTTTAATGTGATGGATATTATTCCCACATTGGTAGGAACATGTCAAACCTATATGATGAATATGATCTGAAAGCAAACATTCACATGCACAAATAAGATACAACACTTTCTACTTGGTTCACTATTAAGGGCTACGACCAAGGAGAATGCGCCGACATGTTTTCAGTCATACCAAATTCCAATAATCTTCACTATCTATGGATTATAAAGTTTTGGGAACAGTCACTCTTTCCCAGGATCATTTCCTTTACAAAAGTTCATGGATAACTCACTGCATCCCTCGGGTAACTCCCATTGACTCCCCCTGGATCACTGCCTTTGGTGAAGTCCCACTCAGTTTATAGACGTAAAGGTCTCTTCATCATTGAAAAATAATTCATCCTCTATTTCATGTACATGATCTATTGAAGTCCAAATTTCACTCGTATACTAATCCCACATTGCATAGGATGTATCAGGCAGTCTTCAAGTTTTCATGCAACTTCAAAAGGACCGGTTTACAACAACCTCACTTGGAACGCTTCTCTAAGACCGACAAGCAAGTTTCAAGAATGATGTGCAAGTCACTTTCATGGTAAAAAATCTGTGCGCAGGTGACACCAACCCACTTGTGCGACACTGCCTCTTTCAACTCCAAACATGCGAGACGTTGTGCCTTTGATTCCCAAACTACCTTGGTCGCGCAGCCAACAACCGACCCGCAACCTCTACTTGCGCGACCCAACTACCACTTCCGCGACCCAACCACTTGCGTGACCAGAGCTATAAAAATCTCTAAGTCTTGAACTCCTTTTAAAATGAGGAGGTGTGTTCCTCTATTTATAGGAAAACTGGACCCCCTGCGTGGTGGCGCACATGTGTCCTCACAGCGTGCAAGTCCCAACACACAGCTCCAACCGCCCTCACCTCTGTCATGCTACTCACTTGCATGAACACACCAATACTTGCAAGACCTACTTTACTTAGCCATATTTTGAAGTGCTGATCATGAAGAACATTCAGCGTGCAAGTTTCCAATCCTCCTAGGAATCAGCGCACAAGTCCTTTTATCGGCGCGTAGGTCACATCCGTGACCAACCCAAAACTTGCGCGACCCTTATCCTTTATCCCTTTTTCCATGTTCTGATTTTGAAAAACATATGGCGCGAATGTTTCCACTCTATCAAGTACACGACACACAATTCCATTTTCCAAAAACACTTATCCCCATTTGTTGATTTTTAGGCCAAAAAATATGGCAAACACTGGGAAATGGCGCCACCTTCAATATTATTGTCTGCGTGAACTGTATGATCACTTTGCTGGTACACATTCTGAACATCCATAGATAATTGACATAAAACACAAACCATACTCCAATTAATGAATAGAAGACCATGGTTCTAAAAAAATTCTCCATACCATTATTTTTTTACCATATAATATTTTTTTTAAAATTAATGAACAAGAGAAAATGAAAACAATTTTTGTCTTTGATGAATTCCCATAGATTAACTTAATGAATAATGGGCCACAAAACTACAATTATCCCTCATCTAAAAGTTAAATAATTTGGAATCATGGTGAATCCTAAATATAAAATATAAATACTACAATATTCTCCAACATATATATATATATATATGTAATTAAAATATCTATGAATGTGGTAATTTATTATATGTATCCCCACAATTATTAATTAATAAAGAGTAATGGACAAACAATAATATATTTTAAAGAAAAAGTGCACTTCCTGAATCCAAAAAATCCCCCTACATATCCAATGTCTATTAGTAAATTTATCTAACATAATCTAGAAAAAAATAAAAAACTCAGATCCACTGGGGTGGTACTTAAATGAGAAACATCCAAATGGAGTATAATGCAAGTAAACTAAATCCAAAAAATCCAAATACAATGGAGAAAATAATGGGAGAGATGCCTCATTGATATGTGACTTTGTTATAATATTTTCTCATATCTTAACCAAAAAGAAAAAATTGATAACAATGTCCTACACCATAAACGATAAAAAACGAACACCACTGAGTTTCATGGAATGAAATATACAAAATAAGAACCAAAATTAAGAGAAACCAAAATATCTCTCTAAGAAATTAGATGTAAAAGATTTCCCCTATCCAGAACAGCTCTAAACTAATTGAATATAAATATAAAAAAGACCCTCACAAGAAAAATCACAACATAAAAAAATACAATTAACATGAATAAAACATCACGATATTGACACTCCATCAATATCAGACATCTATAACCTCAATTAAAAAATCATCCAAATATACACAATCACCCATATTTGGAGCTAAAATAATTGTCTCCATGAAAGTAAATTCTCATCAATCATTTTATCTAACCAATCATCATATGATAAATCTCATGACCTATAAGACCGCCTAAAAAAATTACTAGAAAAACACTTCCTTTAATAAACACAATACAAACCACTATGAAGATAAGACCACATGTCTCTCAATTTCGTGCCTAGTTAGTCTTAAAACCAAAAATTAGTAAAAACCATAATGATAAATACTCAATATTTATATAAAATAATTTTTAATGGAATTTTGGGAAAATATAAGTCATCAATCCAACATGTTCTCATACCTATAATCCTTTTAAAAAATCCATGAACAATTAATGTAAGAAATAATAATATTTGGTACACTAAAACTAGACCATCTCCCTAAAAAATATTCCTCTTTTAAACCACATTATCCTTTAAAAAGATTCATCATACTCAACCTAATATAGAACAACCATTTTTAGGTAAACTAATCCAGTATAAATTTTATACCAAATTTATTAATGATTTATAAATCCATTTCATAATTTTATACCAATTCCCAATCTAAAATTGATTATTTCAAACATTTCTAAATAGTACACTTTAAAAATAATAACCCTTATAATACCCCCAATATAATTTATTCTATTTTAATAATAACCAAATAATAGTTTGGAAGAAAACAACTTCCTGATTTCAAGATTAAACCAAAATTTATAACTGAAAAAAACAAATTATTCAACTTTTTAGGAACACTACATGGATAAAAAACCCAAAAAAGTGCAAGATCTGCTTTTTGAAACATACCATATCCATTTCAGCATTAGAAAAACAATGTTAAATTTATTATAAAATCAATTTCCCATAAAACCACCCATAAAAACAATTTGAATTTAAAAATAACCATACCAATTTTAAAACAAAAACCATACACACTTTCAAATTAAATCATCCACTTTGAAAAATATTGTATCCATTTTCAAAAAATACATAAGTCCTTAATTAAAACTGAAAATATTATTCTCATGAAATCTCAATTTCATACATTAAATTCATTTCCTTATAGTATTAAAATAAATCAAACATGTTCAGATTACAAATTAAAACTTAATCTCCTCACATTATCACATAACATGACCTACCATAATCTGTTTTCATTTTTTACTACCCATTTTTGTAAATTAATTTATCTATTGATATGAATTTAAAATAAACATTGATGTAAAACAATGCTCGAAATTTATATATGTTATATCGCGTTGATCCAATCATGAATTCGTTATCAAAACATGTATGGAATCAAGTGCTTATTTTCTAAATAGTTTGTCCGGCCCTAAAATCCAACCTCAAAACATGATTTTCACTCTTGTCTCCATCAAAATGTTCCATATATGACCCTAATAATTATCATGATTTTTTAATGATGATGAATGCATAACCCTTAAAAAAAGTTAAAATATTGAACCATATTAAATCAAAATTTCAGACTACACAAGGAAAAATGATGCTCTGAATGAAAATAGCTCAAGACACACATCTTGGACCTGCCTATTGAGTCCCAAAAACCATATCCACAAAAACAAAACTTCATAAATAATATGTTAGAGATCAACTACTAGAATAATAGGCATTTTCAGCTTAATAAATAGTCAGCTACCGATGGAAGTTACTATTGATAGTATTAACAATCTCCAATGAAGGGCTCTAATACTGGAAAGAAATGTGTTGGATTTTTACCACCCACATCGATGTCTTCCTTAATTCTGCCGATGAACCTCCCTTTCTGACCCCTTATAACAGTTGATATCATCTTTCACCCTCAATCACCCCCATCATCACCCCCTTCATCTCTTATTTCCCTTTCTTCACCCACCGACAAACCCATCAGCCCACATATGTTGGACTAACAGCTTTTAAAAAACTCAACGTTGTGCCTCTCCCTTACTCTGGCCACAAATCTTCATCCATGTTCACTGGATAGACCTTTAGGCCCATCATATCTCATCCCCTTATCCCCCAAATTTTCCTGCTCTCACCCAATGCACCCTCAACATGAAAAATCAAGTGGGATATTTAGGGGCCTCCAGTGGTGGTCGTTGTTGATCAATAGTGACCAAGAAACTCTGACTGTGGGAAATTGTAACATGGAGGTATCTATTAGCCGTTAACAACCAGTTTTGGTGATCACTAATGTCCATATTTATATAAGTGATCCTAGTGCATAGTCCTATTAATAACCTTGGTTATAAAACTATATATAATGAATGGTATGGGATGATATCTGACCATGCACAAAACCTGGCCTGTAAGTAATGTGATGGATATTCTAGATTCCCATGGGTTGGAAGCTTGTTCCATGGAATCTGAAAAAAAAAACCTAGTAATTACTTTAACATATTAAAATATTTTTTATAAATTGAATAAAATAATTAATAAATAAACCGTCGATTATTTAACTAGAATTAACATCTAAACATTCTTTTAAAAATAATATGTTTTTGAATTTTCAAATGAAACAAATACAAAATAATATAGTGATAAATAAAAAATGCCCTTGTTTTCCAAAAAAACATTCCCAAATAAAACCATATGTAAGCCCAAACCCTAAAAATAAAATCTATATTGATCATGGACACACACCATATCACGATTCTCCCTCCCACTGAACTAATAAATAGGGAGCATAAGGGGGATGACCCCTATATAGTTAATTATAGTAATAGAAAAATTAGAAGCATGATCTATAATCCATATTAGCTATCCACCCTGAAGCCTATACAATAAAATTTAATAACTTTAAACAAAATTTAATTAGAATATAAATTTAAAATTAGTTTAAACCTTATCATCCACTAGGAAAACAAATAAAAATAGGTTCTAAATTCATTCCATAGTCCAAGGAATCACACCCTTTAAGTAAACTAGTCCTATTAAGCCTAAAAAGTACATTAAAACCTATAGAATTATTTAATAACATTTTCAAAAAAATTCATGAAAAATATAATTATGAAGATATCCTTTTCAAAAAAACTCTTTTTTCTTATTCAAACATTCCAACCACTATTTTGAGAAAAAAATTTCAAATTTAAGGATCACATTTATAAACTATGATAAAATAACCACATCTGAGGAAAATAATATAACACATATTTTATTCATTCAAGATAACTTAAAAAATTTCTGTTTGGATCATTCAAAAAGTAATTCAAAATACATTTAGGATAGAATGAATAATATATATACCATGATTTTATTATCATAAGATAATTAAAATCACACATCCAATGTAATGGTTCTAATAATATATAATATATTGTAATATAATAATGTGGAGAATGGAAAGCAATAAGGGATCCTAAATTGATCATAGGGTCATGAGAAACAACCCAATTCTCTAGTAATTATGAACATAATAAGACAAGAGGATCCTTTGTTGGCATAACTAAACATGTTATGTCTCAAGAGTCCTACTGAAATAATTAATCTCAAAGAAGATTATAAATATCTATAGATTCTCTAGCCCCTTATTAAATAACTAGATCCAATAAAAACATATTATTTCTCCTTCAGTATAAAAAATTACAATACCTGAGTCATAACATGATTTACACTAGATATTTCACTCATAAAAGTCAGCTATTATATTCCTTGGATTCCCATGAAATCAACAAAAAATAAGGAGAGCATGGAATCAACAAAATGAGAAACACATGCATCAATTAAGTTGATTATAAATAATCCACCACTCACCTCCAATTCCCCTACATGTAAAAACCACATATATCAACCAATTTATCTCTACCTATACAAATCACCACTAAAGTAGATAATTTCAAGAAGAAAAAATCATGTATAACAACATTCAGTAGGAATTTTTTGGAATATTTCAAATAGTACATTTTCAAATGATCAAGGGATAAAAATAAATATAACACCATTTCAATTACCATATCAAAATACACTTGAGAATAAATTATTAAGACATTTATTAAGAAACATATGGAAATCCTAACTCAACTTATTTTGTTTTTGTGATTTTCAATGTCATCATAATGTTTGAAAATTAAAATCAGCCATAGAACATGCCCTATTTGAAATCAAGAAACACATTAAAAACATGAAATTTATAGTATAGAATCATTCATTATATAACCCAAAAATAATATAAAGCAATTTTCAACCACCCCTTAAAAAATGAAATACCTCAAATTTGATAGATCGTCATTTTCAAAAATTCCTGGAATGGAATCCAATTTCATGTCATGGGTGAAAAACATTTTAAATCATATTTAGTACATTATAAGTAAAACAAGAGAGTATAATTTAAAATAAATTCATTTTTATAATAATAAATAACCATATCTTAAAATGTGATTTGATGGAATATAGAGACCTACCATGAATGAAGTGAAATTGAGTTATAGTTTTTCTCCTTCCATGATGGAAACTCAACCGAAAACAATATTTCCTTAATAATCTCTATTAATAAAAACCCACACTAATAATGTCAAAATAAACCCGATTTTTCTAACTGTGGACTCCATTTTTTAGGGGAGAAAGATAAATAATAATGAAAGTATCAACGAAGAATGAATGGACATGAATTGAGGGATGAGAACATGATGGGAACCAGCTGTACATAAGAGAGACCATATAGAATGGAATTATATATTTCTACATGAATCTATATAAAATATTTTATATTTATATTATTACATGTATGTATAATATTATAATTGATCCATGCTGGGTATATGAATTTTCTAAACCTATTTTCTATATGAGTATGTTTTATTTGTTTATTCACGGGGATTTAGTATTCTTCTATCACATTTTTATGGGAGGTTATGGGGATGGTCCTAAAATGTATAGACGTTTTTTAACCCTATCTAATGATAATATATTTTCTAGTCCATAGGAGATAGTTACTAAAAGTTAAAGGTGTTACTATCTTGGATGGTTTTATTATGTTTTTTTGGGAATTTCTCATCTCTATATAGTTATTTTTAGGTATATTATAATAGTTACAACTTATGTATAATACTTCATTGACATATTGTTATATATTATTCATTTATAGGTGGGGAGGATTTATGGTATTACATATTGTATATTATTAGTTGATCATAAATAAATGGGAAATTACACAAATTTTTGATAATATACACTCAATTATATTCACCAACCCTTGGCCTAATCGGGGAGGGATTCAGGTTTTATCATCTCTCTATTCATTTTCAACATAAGTGGGGCATGAGTAGAGGGTGATCATGACATACTGGTAAAAAAGATGATATTAGATAGATTTCATTGATTTTTGATAAATTAAATAGTGATGATGCCTGGTTTAGAAGATAAATTGCATCAAATTACCACTAAGTATAACTACATCCCAATGATGGAAAAGTAAAACAACCAGACCACTATATATAACAACTGAGTATAATTAAAACATAAATTCAAATGGTCTATAATACAATCCCAACAGAAGACTAACAGAAAAATAGGAATGTACAAAAGAAACTCTAGAAATTCATCCGCTGAAGCCCTCACAAGATGTGTAATTTCAGAGTAGCTGCAGGAAGCCGTAGAAGTATACCATTCCCGATATGTCTCCCTGGGAACCATAGTTTCCGGGGCCACCAAATCCTCGATCAATGTTTCAGACATTTGCACCGGACACAACACGTGCAGGAAAATCCCATGTAGGGGTGAGTAATAGTATACTATGTAGGGACACCAAAAAAACAAGGAAATACCACAATGATATCTAGAAAAAACCAAAATGCATGATCATGAATCAAGACCACAAATTATCATCACAAGTAAAGACAACTCACATCAGTTATATTCTAGAGTATGAATGTAGGACCATTAGTCACATCATCGAACACCATGGGTTGCTGGAGAACTCCTATTCAATAAGTATAGTGGGCCTATTGGGTCACACAGAAGCTACTTCCAACATAGCATAGAATGATTTGGTACTCATCTCGGATGAGTACACAGGGTATGTTAGTTCACAAAGAATCTTCTCCCCAGTGTGGGCATGTCGGATCACACATAAGAGACTTCATACCTATGGTCATACAGAGGTACTCCTCCTGTCGGGTATTGTGGGTATGTAGGGTCACACAAAAGCCACTCCCCACCATGGTCCAACCGGGTCACACAGAAGCCTCTACCCACTACGACATAGTATCTTATCCACATAGGGTCACTAGTCAATAGAATTTTGTTGTCAGCCAACCATAGGGTTTCTGCACGTTGCACACTTGTTCTCAGGAGAACTACTCCCCAAGACATCATTGACAATAGACTTCCATTAAAACCTTTATATATGATTCCAAAATTTCCTCTTCATTTCAAGGGTTAAAACACCTCAAACAGCTCGTCAATCGGATGCCATGTTTTCCTGATATCATCATTTTTTCATAAAGGGGCCGACTGGGACTAGTTCTGGTCCGACCTGGTCAGACCGACCCTACCCGATTCCATTGACCCGGCCCCAACAATGCCCTTCTAGGGTCTATCATAGTCCAACACATTGGTCTGTGTGCTAGGAACATCCTGATGGGGAAGGCCTAGTCAGATGAGGTGGGTCTGACCTACTAGGGCGGCTCGTGCCCTACTCGGTCCGCCATAAGAGTGTCTGTTCTGCCAGGTCGGGACGTGGATGGTAGCCGCATCCGTCTCCCAATCACCCTGTGGGTCATCCGTAGGGCTGAATCTCCATAGAGGTTTACTACTACACATCCATCCAATCCTATCATCCAGACTCCCCACATGTGGTTAATCATCTATGTGCTCATGAAATGCATGGACCGCTTCTGTGGGCCACTCCATCGATGGAGCCGAGGAGCCACCTCTCTTCAATCAATCGGAGGCACTTCCCACTGTGGTGTGTCCTGAGCCAGTCATGGAAGCCACCTTCATAATTCTGTCATGGCATGCCGCCACCCACCCACGACCACTCTTTCCTGTTACTGGAACCACTGGTAGCACATGCGCATCGTAAGGTCCTTCTATAGTCCACCAGTTCCCCATAGGTGGTCCGTTCTTTATACTGATTGCGTATGTATCCTCTGTGGAGTTTGGAATTCCCTGCAAAGACATTTAATCCTCCATGAATCCCCTTTTGAATGCTCATTCATGAAGAACAGACATGTTTAGGGGATTGGGACTTGTTTTTTCGGCACACTCACTCTGCATTAGAGTTATAAAATAGGGGAGGATTGGGGATGATGTTCTATCAATCACAAAGACTAAATCTCGAAATAAAATCCTCAAGAAAAAAAGGCACCATCCCATATCGATGAATGATTCACGGGTCAACCTGTTCGTGGTTTCACCTGTGTTCATCTACATAAAAAAATGAATGTGGAAATGAAAACACTCAAACATCCTCTACCTCGATCGATGTTCGTAATTGAATTTCTCTTCCATCAAGGATTCAAGCACTGTTTGTGTTCATCGCATCATGATCTAGTTCTTCCTAAGGCATCGAAATTTATAGAGATCATATCAGCATTCATCATTAGTCATTGGAGGTAATCCTTTTCATAGGTTTTTTAGAGAATTTTCATGATTTAAATCTCAAAATTCCAATGAGTTAACCCATTAAAATAAAACATGTCGCAGTGTTTCTGTTACGATGCGACATCGGGTCATTTTGTTTTTTCATTTATGAAACACCATATCTTTTACACTTCGATTAAATGACACTATGTATCTTCCATTAATGTCCCTCATGAACAACCCATGGTGCCAACGTCCATCACTCATTATTGTGTTAAGAATAATAAATTGAATTATTAATTTATTTTACTATTTTCAGAAAATTCAAAAAACTAACATTTTTGTCCGACATTATATGGTCTAATTTATTTCTTTTCAAGGTAAATCCATGCATTTAGAGTTCAATGGTACCCTCATATTTTCTATATGATCATTAGTTCAAAAGATAAAAAACCGTACAGTCACATTTACTAAAATGGAAATAAAAAAAGCTCAATATTCTATACTGGGCTCACCGGGCCTTGGAATCACATGCCGCCAAAGAATGTGGTCTTGAAATAAGTCTATATAATTTAAAAATTGCATGGAAAATCTAGGATATTACATAAAGCCTTTAAGTTATAATAAGTGTATTTGAGTGTGAATATGGCTACCTCACAAACATTGTTAGAAAATGAATAATGAAACAAATTCATCAAGAAACATTGCTACGATCTTCCAAAACTGTATTAGATCTCATTAAATGTTCAAAAATAAATAATAAATAAACATGATTACCATCACAGAACATGGATATATCACAAAATCACTAGATCTATTAATCTATGAGATTGAGTAATTTTAAATCTATCTAAAATGAATAAGAATAGACATTTACCAAGGATTCTGGGACTCCCACATACAAATAATATCCTGTGAATTTTACCTAGATAAAGAGGATGGGTCTCCACTTCAAATGAGTGTGGAGGAAAACATGTTAGGGTTATACTAAGGGAAAATAATGTGTTTAGGGTCTTAACATGATTAGATCCATAAAATCCAGATCCAATTTTTAGTGCATGATGGATTAGGTGCAGAGTAAGGGAATGTAAAGGAAATCCATGTTCCATCCACTACCTCTAAACACCCCTCACATGGTTCAATAACATGGTTAGAAAAGGCATGACCCAATAGTTCTCATATCCTCTTTTAAAAAAAATCATTATTTCACCTATATTTCCACTAGTTTTTGCAAAACTGTGCTCCATCCTGGTGAACCATGTTTTTTTGGACAATTTCATAGAGGTTTTTAATGGTTTCTACACACCAAACTCAAACCATGGACCTGCAAAAAATATCCCTAAATCGTTTCAAAAATCCTCAAAAAAATACAAAAAAATATTCTATCAATGGTATGTGTATATAATGTACAAAAATAAATGATTAACAACCTGAAATGAGGGGTAATAAATTCTCCTCAACATTGTAATTTCTATTTTTTGAATGTTGAATCCAATTGTTGGCCAAAAATAGCCATGGCCATCGGTTGACCATTTGCTTTTCTCATTCCCACGTTTCATCCATAATAAAACCATGTATCGATAAATCCATAATTAGAATAATTATTTTCAAAAAAATAGACATTCTATTTCATATCCACAATCCATACTAGAATATGAAACAATGTAGAATCCATATATAGGTCCTTGTGATCCCTTTATATCACATTTTTAGCATCAGGGCAATAATTTTCAACTGAGATACATGAAACACATTTTTCACTGAACTAAACCTTGGTGGAAAATATTACAGATATTCTATCTCAACACCTCATTCTATTATCTCAAATGGGCATATGAATGTAGGATATAATATGCCATAATTCCCAAATTAGTGATTCCCAATCCATAGATTGATTGTCAAGAACACATGATAACTCATTATGAATGATAACAGTCATAGATGATGATAATCATTTGATTTCTAAATTCTTTGAGTCGTCTCCATCCTATTTCAAATCAACTGAATCTTATTTGTTATCTTTTTCAAAAGGCATGGTCCAACTAGTGATGTGTAACCTGTTTCCACCCAACAAATTAGATAATGAAAAGGACTCCCATACAATGATAAAAATCGATCCATATATATCATGTCATGATAATTATTGTTATATTATAGCACATATAATGGTATGTGTTCCACCCATGAGCCAAAAAAAATACAATAGAAAATACCTAAGTATGTCTTTGAGCATTTCTATCTTCCTTTTAGACTATCCATACATATGAGGTTGATACATCATGATCATAGCCAACCGAGTCCCCAAGGATTTCAATAAGGATTTCCAGAAATGAGACATAACCCTAGGGTATTTTTTGGTACTATTTAAACTACAATTTCATTCCTGAACACCAATTATCTGATATAGATTTTAGAATATTCCACCAACATATGAGATTCCTGAATAATGATGAAATCGTATGACATAGGGTGGTGATACAGTACCAACCATATGGAATCATGTTTCAATACCGTCCTTGTGAGACCTGTAAAAACAATACATCTATCTTCTACCATTTCAAAACAATAATATATAATGATTGCAACATACCTACTTGTAACTGGTATTCATCCTTAACCTGCTGATAGGTGAGGTATCACATAACCAACTCAACCACCTTTTTTCCATTCATCCACCATCAAAACATTTCATTCATTTCTTTATACCTATTCTATATTCTAGGATGAAAAACCCATCATTAAGAGTGTTAATCATGATGAATTTTTTTATGAACAACCTATGGTACAACCATATAATCATGCAACAAAAAAAATTAAACTCCAATCTAGCTTCTATCCCTCAATGGTCTCCCCACCACTATGTTTTGACCTCAACACAAAACATTATGAATAAAATTTCATTTCCTCTTTAAACATAATGTATAAATTAGGAAAAAAATGTAACTATAAAGAAAAACACAACATTACCATGGTCCTAATAATCCATGTTCTTGTCGTCTAACACTGACATCAATACCCACTTCTCTTATGCCTATTTTTCAACTAACCATATGAATTTATTCTTAATGAATCATCCACTAAGTTTCCTTTACCTAATGTATACTTCAATTCAATTCCATATTTTTGGTGATATTCCATCCATATTCTTTCTCGTATATTAAAATATTTTTGTGTGAAACTGTGTCTCTAGTTCATGTAATCTGTAAACAGTTTAAATTTCTCACCAAAGAGTCAATGATTCCATTTTTTCAAAGTGTGGACTACAATAGCTTATTCCAAATCTTGCTTTGGATAGTTATTCTCATGAAACTAAAACTATTCTGATCCATATGAAATAATATGATGTACTTATATTATAAAACCTCCCAAACCAGATCCAAAATTATCACAATCAACCACATACACCTGATCTTATTGCAATGATATGATGATTAGTGATAATATAAGGAGAAAGTTTTTTTCATGAAAAGACATTGGATTCATCATTCCAATAAATGGAACATTATTATTTTTCAAAGATGTAATTGGTGAAGCTAGTCATGAAAATTACTAAACAAAGTATTATTAATAACCTTTTAAGACAAGGAAAATGAATTTCCAATAGTCATTCATTTGATTTATCTAAAATATTAAAAACATTATATTTTATAGATCCACATAAACACAAAATTCAGAAATAACTTTTTCATGGAAATATACCTCTTCTATCCATATTCAAATGTTGATAATTTGGAATAAATAAAATGACCCCGCATGAATCCCAACATTTTCTCCAAGTGTTTCTCATGATCATCCCTTTTACATAAATTCTCGAATATGTCTTCCATAAACATCACCAAAAAATAACCCAAATACATTAGAAATATATGATTCATAAATTTCTGAATGATTGATGGATCTTTTTAAAAATTAAAAGTAATAACCTTATACACATAATGGCTATATCTACTCTTGAATGATGTATTTGGAATATCCCGAATTCATACATGGAATTGGTGATATCCCAATTGCATGTCAATTATATTGAACCATTGGGGATATTCCCAGTTTATTTAACATTTCACCAATATATTGATGATAATTCTTATTATTTTTCAAAAAATGCATAATATTAAGTTAATCTAAAAAATGATGACTAGTTTCATCTTCCCTTTTTACTAATAAAATGCTACCCATAGAGACACACTAGGATGAATTAACCATTTTTTTACGCTTCACTCTAAAGATTAAGTTCGCATAATTATTTTGGCACTATATGGTATGTGAAAAGTGAGATAGGTCTGGTCCTATCTAAGAAAACAATAATAAACCCTACTTATCTTGTGAGAGGAAACCTTGAGATGTTTTATAGAAAAATATCTAAAAACTAATAAATAGTTTTTGTGAAACCGCTATTCCATATCTCATATAACAATACCAAATCTAATACAGCCACATGGTATGAGATCATTCCAATTTCAGGTTCTAACAAGATTGATGCACTAGCATTTATATTCTTCTCTCCTCTAAAGAGATGCACAATTAAATCCACATTCCTAAAACTAAACCTTCCTGTATAATATTTAATGTGATCATTATTCCTTTTCGACCAACACATACACAATATTGACTCATATAAATCCATCTAAATAACATAAAAATATTATCTCAATTCATATCCATCATTTCATATTAAACATTATTTTCACATAAAAGCTTGACATTCTCATTGATCAATATTTTTTTGATGTTTTTAAAACAAAATGAAACATCAAAAAATTTAAATCCAAAATACCCACTACATTAAACGGGATTCACCCATATAATTTTTTTATATCGGTATATTTCAAAAGAATCGTAGCTCTCGTCGTAGATTGGTCATATTTATTAACCATGATCACATTCTCATATCTATACCACTTCTCACTCACTATAAATTATTCATTATTTAACTATTGATATTTCCCTTTCTGAGGAGTCAAGGTATTCAATGATTCACCATGGCTAGATCAGTTTTACTAATTATAAATATTCAGTTTCACTATCCCCGTCAAATTATATAACATTTATGAAACTTGAGGTGTGTCCAAAGAAACCAAAATTGGATAACTAAGATGATAGGGTTTATTATGTCCCATATTATATCAGTTGTATCATGCTCTATGTGGGACTATTCAATCTAGTGTTGGGCGATCAAAATATTTGTACTGAAAACATCCAACATTACCCATTGTTTTTGGAGGAGGGTTCATTGATCTAGATGTATAAATATAATTTATACTCCCACCATATATATATGTGTCCCTCTTCATATTATTTATATCATAATATTTCCCATCATTATCCATTGGTATGAGCATGGTTCCTCTACCCATAGTTTTTGAGATTTATCTTTCAACCACCATCTCCATATAATCTATTTAAAAAAAATTACAAATCCTTTCGTGAATATATATCTATAACTGTGATTCCAAAATATTTCCCATTAAGGATTCACTAAAAAAACCTTCTGAGAAAATCAGATATAATTTATAAATTAATCCATGTACTCTTTCACTAAGAGATTATTTTTCTTCTATCATAAAATTTCCATAATTTGTGAAATTAATAATCTATGAAGATAGATTTGTTTTTTCATATATTATTTAAAATCCTCCCTTCAAAATAATTTGTTTAATTTAGCTTTATCATCTAAATCCCACCATTACTATGCAATAATCTCTCTCATGTACGTCATAAACATGACTTACATATCAGTAGGTGTTCCATGGAAGTCAATGATATGATTTATCCTATTATATCCTCTCTCTACTTTCCCCAGTTCTAAATATCAATGAGTGATGGATGGATTATATTTATTAAAATGAAAAAAATGATCCACTATCTGATTTCAATCCCTTCAACTCCCTCTATCCACATCATCAAAATCTTATAAATTAAACCTAACTAGTTTGTTGGTTCACATGTGGCTTTGGTGTAACCAAATTCTCACCAACCTCTTTTAGTTGGGTTATTCTATTCCAAACTAGTTTCATTTTCTATAACCATAAGAAAATACCATTTAGTATCACTCTATAGAAATCTTATGTATTATAAATTCCAAATTTACCACATCACTCATATAAAAAAAAGTGATTTCCAAAATCCAACAATTTTTTTTAAAATATTTTTGAAAATCCCATCATGCCTTTGATAATAAATCATTTATTATAAAACCAAAATGAAGAACATTTAATAGTCTCAAATTTAAAAACAATTTCAAAACATTGTAAAAATTAACTATTTTGTTCCAAATCACAAATCACTACTCAAAATGGATCTTGTAGTCCTAATGGTAATGTCATTTCTATCAATAAATTACATGGTCTACTCATCTTCTAAATGCATGATGATGATGTATGAACTCTAAAAAGTTTCTAAAAACACACATAAACCAAAACTATATAATATATTTAAGATAAGTATAACATGGTTAGCTACACCCCTTTTTGATATAGATTTCATGTCCTAATGATCCTACTACTTTCCAGAATCAAAACACAAGGACTAATCCAAAATTATTTTTTATCCCCACGATCAATGTATTAATACATTTTAAAAAATAAAATATAGATCGGCCTATACTAATACCATTTGAAACATTTTTCACATCACCATTAGATTTGGAAGGAGGTCATATATTCGATATCCATATATTGAATCCCCAACGCACTAAATGGTAAAAATAAATGCACAGAGATTCATATTAAATTCGGGGAAGATATTCACTTAGAAAAAAACCACCAAAATAAGTATAAAATAAAACAAAGAAATATAACTCAAATTAATAAAAACTATGAAAAATACCAATTACATACAAGAACTATATTAGATTAAAATGTGTTTGAAAACCCAAACAAAGCTTGAAGACTCCGATGACATAAACTCTACATGTCCCAATATTCTTCAAGATCCAATTCAATTATCCATTCACAATGTATCCTGAATCATCACTATATAAAAGATATAATTTTCCATTACAATTTTCCTAAAAATAAATTTCATCAAATTAACCAATGTTACCAATAAAAGGGTGAGTATAAAACTGTATATATTTTCTATGAATAACTTTCCAACTCACACAACTAGGATATAACATGTTACACATTTATATAAAACCATTTTCATATAAACATTTTAAACAAAGTTTCTGTCAATTAAGAATACAATTTTAATCATAAAATATTTCCTTTAACTGAAACCAAAAAAATCATTTGAACCATTTCTAAAATCCATTTGGAATATCATATTCATTTCACACTACTACACATCCACACTTGCATGAGAATGTGAATGTTCCCTATGCATGAGAGGTCTCTTTTCAATATAACAAGTCATCACATGATAACCATGTATCAGGTTCCCAATGGTATCAAACACCCTATATAGGTTCATCTCTCTATACCCCAATAATATACACCCCATATATAGGGCCACCTAAATGAAATGAACACACCCAAATCATTTATGCCAAATTCCATATCAAACAAACCATTTCAAAAAATTCCAATTTTTTTTTATTTTGATGGAAAATATATATCAAACCATTTAAATTAATCAAAATAAATCCATATATGAAATAGACATTTTAAAATAATGAAGCAATAACTAATGAAAACTAACAGTTTTCCCTAATTCAAAATACGATCAGAAAAGATGGTTTTTATCTTTTCACATCAATTTCAAAATTCAAATAAAAAAATTCAATATATTTGAAGTATGTCCATCATCTAAAAATAATAGAATTTTATGGTGAATCCATATTCCTCACTAACATATGCAAAAAATTAATAATTATTCAAATTAATAAACAATATTGGATTTGGTTATCCAAAAGCGCCTTAGATATTTTTTTCTATCATCAAAACAATAATAAATCCACTGGATTGGAATAAAATGTCCTGGATATGTCTCCAATATACATGATCAATGTATCCAAGTGATGTAATAAGAATAAATATAAGGTAAAAACCATGAATATACACTTAACAAGGAATCCATGCATCTAATACACTATTAATCACAAAGATATTTCTCGTGGATCAAGATGATGGGTCTCCACATTCTTTGAGATGAGGGGAAAACATGTTAGTTTAAAAATAATGTAAAAAGGGGGGGTTTAATGGATAAAATATTTTAGATCCACAAAATATAGATCTAATTTTAGACATTTTAGAGTTTAGGTAAACAATTAGGAAAAGTGTGTTGAAATTGTATGTCTGCCACTCCCTCTAAACACCCATCAAATGGTTGGCACACATATTTAGTAAAAAATATTCTATACCAGATTTTGACACTCTATTCCAAAAATCATGGTTTCAATTAGGTTTCCACATAGTTTTTCCAAACCATATTTGAATCGTGCTCTACCCCAGGGAACAATGTGTTCACTTATACGCTTTCTCGTAGGTGTTTCGAGGGTTCTTTTAATCGTGAGCAAATAGTGAACCACCATAATGCCTTATAAATATTAAAAAATACTATCAAACCATCCAAAACATAATCTAGTATAATTATATACATAAAATAAATATAAGATGGTTCAATTACCTAAAATGGGGGTGTTACATGATGTTTAAGTTACTCGTGATGTTTTGAATGGTTCACCTATTATCCACTCTAGAAGTAAAAATATATTATTTTATTTATATTATAGAAACTCATTCATTGTTAATAAATTTATAAGGGTACAATATTACCATCTTAGATATTAGATGTTTAGTTGGAAGTGAATGATATTAATAGTTGGATGATTTCATCTCTTGTATTTAACTCATATCTGATAGATGTTTGTGATATTATGATTCATTAAAGTCATATTATTCTTCTGATAGTTGGATTTTATTAAATTGTGGTCAGGTATTGGATCACTTAGTATAGATACGAAATAATTTTTCATTAAATAGCAGTGTCATTTAATATTCCAAGACAACCTACAATAGTCTATTGGTGTGATGATGAACCAGAAATCCAAATGGAAATTTGTTCATTAAAATGAATTTTTAACCTATATAAGAGGTATATTTTTCTAAGATGATTGTGAATATTAGAAAAACTGAATATATTTCTATTGTAAGGGAGTTTATATATGTGGTTCTAGAATATATTCCATGTCTTCCCTCAAATCATAAATATTACTTTTCAATAGAAATCTAACATGGTGTTGCATCTATTTAACAATATCCATGTATAATATCCTTGGTTGAGTTTCAATAACTGATAAAAACAATAGGATAATCTGGAAAATGGATTAATTCATTACAGTGATTCAACATGGGGTGTAGTATTTCATTTTATTAACATTAAATATGGGTCAATGAATATTTTTATTAACTATCATGGACATGAAAAAATAACCACTAAAAACAAGTATTATATATCACGTATCAATGATTTGTTAGATAAATTATAAGAGGTCTATATTTTTCCAAGACTTATATTTTTTATATATATTATTAGATATATTTCAAGATGTAAGATATAATGAAGACAACCTTGTCTGTGTGGTGTGGACATTATGAATT
This sequence comes from Viscum album, assembly GCA_963277665.1. Classification (NCBI taxonomy): domain Eukaryota; kingdom Viridiplantae; phylum Streptophyta; class Magnoliopsida; order Santalales; family Viscaceae; genus Viscum; species Viscum album. Next base: position 1,703,610,238 of record OY728127.1, read on the forward strand.
TATATTAATGCCAGTATAACATACCAATTATCCTATTATTGACACATAATTGATGAATAGAGCCAACAGATATTACATTGATTAGATTTTGTAATTATGTATGGTCATAATCTTATATATTAAATGACTATGTAATTCGATGAATAACATTTCATGGCTATAATGATGAATCTAAGGAAAGAGATGATATTTTCCAATTTTAGATATTCTGAATTTTCAATTTAAAAATTCACAGTCATGGGTCATATAATTTCATGTGATGGAATACCAGGGGATCCACTAAAGATTTAAGTCAATGGAAAATGTCTTAGACCATCCATGGTAATCATGATATCTAGTTTCTATGGGATTGATAGATACTAATGATGGATTTTGATATATTATTAATGACTATCTAACCCACTCTCCCCATTAAGTGGGATGGGGTTAAGTTGTAGAATACATATGGAAGTGAGGATAAATTCAATAAAATTAAAATAAGCTTAGATGACATGAATGTGCATAAAATAATTTGTAGTGGAGAAGAATTTATATTATATAGTGATTCATAAAAAATATACTGTAATGTTTCCTTATATTGAATTATATGGTGAAAACATATGCCTCTACAAAATTAAAAATTCATGATTGTAATTACCTAACACAAGATTTGGATATCAAAGTGGTAATTTTATCATTGAATATATAATTTTATTATATATATGGTTAATTATTTAATATATATATAATATTAAATGTTGGAAGTATATATTTATAGATAATTAGTTAAAAAAAGTGTATGATCATTTTTGGATTTCAAAAAAGTGTATAATTTCACAATACGTTTCCACCCTTGGAAGATGAACAAGGTGGCTGCTGATCTATGTTGGAAAGACCATTGATGTATTTCATGATAATGATAGAAAGTGTAACACTATAATATTTTATGAAATATTTTCTTACATCAAATAATATATTTGTTAAATTTTTTGTTCAACACATGACCGCATTTATCATTTATTACATGAAAAACTAATATAGGATATCTTTACATAAAACACTATATTGAAACCAAACAAGGAATACTATTAATTAATAATTATTTAATATGATAGGGATCACCAAGATATTATAATGGAAGATATAAATTTTATTAATTAAATTATAATAATAAATGGCTTACATGCACATATATAAAATTAATTCATTGGGGATCAATTAATTAGAAATGAAAATAAAAACTATCATAAACTAAGGGAAAAGTATTTATTGAAAAATTATTTCAATGAAGAAAAATGTATTTTGTATAAATAAATGAAACAAATAAATATTGTTGAATATTTTAATCGACATTTATATGATATATATTCAATCAAATGTTTTAATATTCATTTGATGTGTTTTGTAAAAAATAAACAAGATTAAATCTGAATTTTTACTTTAAAACCTTTTTTTCTAATTTTTTTTAATTATATTCAGAACAATAATTTTAAAAAAATCACCATTTATAAATTTTAATTCAAATAATATTATTTATTGAAATAAAAATGTTAAATTTATATTAGGGTTATGTTTTGTGAAATTTATTATAGGATAAATTTTAGGATGAATTGTGTCCAATACAGGTTTTTATTAAGAATTTTCATTTATTTATGAGTTTTTTAAACAAACTATTTCAATATATTTTTAAAAGTAATATCTATAAAATTATAAATATATTTATCTAATTTATTTCATTTAAATAAATTTCATTTTTGATTTTGATATAAAAACTTATTAAGCATTTAATCATTTTCTCTTTGCAAAAATGTATTCCAGTCCCATTTGCTGGTTTAATTTTAAATAAAAATTTGCCATTTATAAAAATAAAATTTAAAATAATGGATTTTATATGTAGAATAATAATAATTTATATTTTATAATTATTTAAAATTATTTTTTGATCATTATAAATATTAAAAGCGGTAAAAATTAATTATCGTGTTTAAGGTGAAAATGGGTTTATATATGGGCTAAAATAATAATATAAGGGTAAATAGTGACTTAAATAATATAAAACTACCATTGTATTGAAGAATTTATACATTATATATTCTTGTATTGACAATTTACAATTTTTTGTCATTATGACATGTGAATAATTTTGGTACATTTTTTAATTTTAACATTAAAATATCACCCCATCCCTCAACAATAAAATTCCACCTCCTCTCCTCTCCACTTCACAACTCCAAAATAATTTTTTCAGAAATAAACCGACCAATTAACTTCCTTAATTGCCTAATATATTTATATATGAATTATTTTGGACCAAAATCAAATATAGGTATCTTTTTCGTGAAAGATGAATGAACTTTTCCGAAGAAAATGTAACATCCCTAACCGAGTGATTTATTTTATTTCATTCAACAAATAATTATTTTATTATTAAAAAATTATTATATAATAATATTAGTAACTTGAATATACTTATTATGATAATTTAATAACATAAATATTTATCCTTATAAATCAAATTGGTTAGGAAATCCTCCTTCATGTACGATGAACTACTACATCATGAACTGATGTTATTTGTTCTCCATCACAACATATCTTGGATGGATATGATAATTAATTTTATTTTTATAGATTATTATTATTATTATATTTTATGGATCTATAATTGTAACATACAAGGTAAATAAGGAACAATACATTTTCATATTTATTTTTATTTTTGAATTAAAAATTAATTTTACTTTAATGAATACGAAATGTTTTATGGCTTACCTGATACACAACAATGGGTTTGTTTGAAATCTTACATTCCACACTAAAAAAAATAATATTATTTTAAATGGTAGTTAGATCCTAAATATTGTATTAGATGGAATGAATATAACTAACTATAATATGATTATAGAATTTAGTTAAATGTTTTTACATTTATCCAATAAAAGGTAGTGGCTTAAAATGTGAATGAATCCAATTTGAAGCACAAGTACTCCAATATTCTTTAAGAGGTCAATTTACCACCATTTAATGGGGAACCCTTTTTAAATATAGTTATTTACACCTTTATATGTAATATTTTATAAAAAAAATCCTTCTTTATAATCAGAACATAAAAATTTACTTTGGGTAAATTTTTTTATTTTTCTGATAAAGTTTATTTTTAACGAATACTGAAAATACTGTATTTTAATTCAAAACCACATTTTAATAAAATTTATTTATAAGGATAGATTATTTTTTTATTTGGGTTAAATTGTTAATTATGTTTTTAATATTTAATCTAATTTTGGCCATTAGAAGTAATTTCACTTTGAAATTGGACATAAATAAGTGTCAATCTTTTGATACTTTTTATATCTAAAAAGAACTTCTTTTTTTTGGATAGTGGGAATTAATTTTAAATTAATTTCTGGCACTTATTTTTGAATTTCGAAAAATTAATTCTATATTTGGAATTAGGTGATCAATATTTTGTAAATATGTATCTTTTAATTAAAAAAATTATGAATATTTACTTCAGTAAAAAATTTACTTAACATGGTTAAAGGGTAAATCTGGTAATAAGGGTAAAAAAATATTATTATAATAAACTAAAATTAACCTAAAATGTCTCCTAATTGTATTGTATGATACATTACCGACAATGGTCATCCTTCGGTCGATTTTGAGACCCCATGGAGCCACATGGGAGTGATAATGATGCTTTATTTTAAGTAAGTTATTGTAAAGGAAAAATGACAGAGACAAATATCTTTTAGTAAATCAATGTTTACATGGGATTATATAAGTTATCTCTTAGAATATAAATATTAATTTTAATTATAAAAATATTCCCTATATAATTGTATATTTTTTATAATTTTTAGACGTCAAATAAATAAAATTATTTATGACACAATAATGATGCAGGGTTTTCCACATTAATGAATGTTTTAAAAAAATTAGATTATAAATACTATAAAAATATCCAAACCCTATACCATTACTTTTGGATGATTTTATTTTCCAAATGATTTATCTTATCTTTGAATTTAATTATTTGTTGACATTTTTAAACTGAACAAATGTTTGTAATAAAATAATTGTTTCAATAAATTCCTAAAGAGCCCCCCTCCCCCTTATAAAAGGACACCACTTCAAACCCATTCCTCACACCTCTCAAGCCCCTTGGATTGTCCAAACTATTCCAAAATAATCTACCCACATCCATATTCTCCTCCAAGAGTCCTTACCTATGTCATAAATAACTTCATATAAACCTTTTGTTTCAAACTAAAGGGAGATACCTGATTTAAAGGTAACAAATTATTTTAAGTTCTTCTCTTTAATTTTACTTATCCAAACCCCTAAAAACATTTTATTCATTTATATTAGAACAACAATATTATCGTAAATATACCAGGTTTTCTTTATGATAATGATTCTAACTACACTTATACATACCTCCATCTAATGGGAAAAGTGCATACTATTTTTATGGAATGCGAACTACTGCCTCACGAAACGATGATTGTTCAATTATCTCCAAATGCCTCTCATGGTGGCCATTATGAAGTCTCTATAATTATATGTGATATATATTATATTTATATTCTCTCTATGATTCTTTATTTTTCATTTATATCATTCCTTCATTGTTTTAATTAAGGTTAAATGCGATAATTTCATTTGAGGATGTGCGGACTACCACCCCCTCAAAGTGATATGACTCATTAATGCCTTATGTGGGAAATGTAAAGGATGGAGTTAATAAAAATATATATGATATTATACTATAATTATAATATACCTATATATAATTATGTTTTCAGTCAATAGAAATGAAAGTAGTGTTTATGCGTACATATGGCTTACCGTCTCCATTAATGGTGGATTTCATTTCTTATCTCCAAATGTTATGTAATATTATAAATACATATATATATACTATTTTTATATGATATATATGATATCTAAATCATGAATATAATTCTATTGATAATGGAATTTTGACCACATGAACAATTTATAATTATAACGAATTAATTTTAACTCCTTTTCCGAACATCGAAAAATTGTTCGATATGAAATCAAATAATTAACTAATTGTTATTGAAAGGTAATAAGTGATATAAAAGGAATAATAAAATTCAAAAATGTACTTAATCAAGTAGAAAATAACTATGTTTATTATTCATAAAATTAATGAATGAAGGGGTCAAGTTGGACACCAGGTAAAGGAATTTTATAACCTAATTTCTATTCTTTGGGTTGATCTTATCTTTCTTGTTTATGTCATTAATTGATAATGTTATAAATTAATTTATAATTATTTTAATGTATTTATAATTTATTTATTTGTGATTATATTTATAACACCTAATATATTTATTTTATTTACAAAATGATCTTTTTAAGGGACTTTGTCACGATCTCCCTTCATGGAGGCATATTTTCTTTTATACATGACTTTATTTTATAAGTTATATTAAAAACTGTTGCTTTTCATTTCATTGAAATGGAATATTTTTCTACGAGGCATTTTACAAAATGAAACAAAAAATAATGTTTTAATGTAAGCAGTTACAACATCCTTTTTTGTCGTAGTGATTATTATTTGATCTTTGGCTTCCTTAACAAGCCATACTGTTTTTAAAATGAAAATAAATACCATATAGTCTTTTTGTATTTTGGTATTGAAAAGTGTTTTTATATTTAATTTTTTATGAAAATATATTATAATGATATATTGCTATTGAAATGTTGATATTTTATTTTTCCTTTATATTTTTAATGTGTTATAATTTTATAATGGTACGTAGAAATTTGACGGGTGGCTATGTGATAAACCAAATTACGGGTGGTGCGGTGATAAACAAGGATGGGTGGTTATGTTATATCCTCCAATACATTGTGTATGGAAGTCGGTCATAAGGCAATTCCATTTAGTGATATGTGTGGAAGTTGACCGTATAGTTATTCCATGTAAGTCTGTTTAAGTCCCAAGTTACCATTATATGTTATATATCATTTTTATGGGTTTTATGGTAATATTATGGTTATAAAATTGAATGAAATTATCTTTTATTCCATGAAGAATATTTTTTACATTTTAAAGGGGAAATGTAACACCCGAGACTTTTATGTTATATAAATCATCAAAGGAATCTTTTTCTACACAACACTTTCTTGGCTTGCTTTACACGCAATCGCGACCTTCCTCGATAGCTTGCGTCGTACGCAATACCGAGTTTCACTAAACAACAATATGCTATTAAAACTAGCCGTTATGAATAGTAATAACCACTTTTTGAAATTTTATAAATTTTATTTTCAAAAATGGACTTCATTTTTGGACTCAGAATATCGAAATTAGCCTAGGGTGAAATTTTGGTATTTTTCTGAAAACTTTCAATTTTTGATGAATAGTGAAACCACTAAGTGGTAGGTTAAAAACTGAATTTTGCATAAAACTTAATTTTACCGCTTCTGTGAATGGAATTTCAAAAATCCGAGAGACACGGTTAATATCAAGGACTAAAATGTGGTTCAATGAGATGAAAATAATTTTTTGGTGAATAGTAACTTTTTACTATTTTTACCGCGGTTAATAGTAAATAGGGTAACTAAGGGTAATTATGATATTAATATTACCCTAACACATGTCCTAATTCTATTGGACAAGTGTAATTCGACCAAAAACAAACTTAGGAATAAAATATGACCATTTAGGCCCACTTGGATTAGATTAGGACATTTATTATTAATTTATTTAAAGAAGGGTTAAAATAGTTAAAATCAAAGTTTAATAAGTAAATAATTTTTAATATAGGGTTATACATAAGATAAATTAGATTGTAAATATTCATTAGAAAGCTAAAAAGATTTCCTACATGATGGTATTTTATTTGTAATTTTTAGACATCAAATAATTTAATTTATTTATGACACAAAGATGATGCAGTAATTATCTTATTAATGAAATATTGACAAAATTGATAATATAAATACCAAAATAAATGTAATTTGAGACTTTTTATGAATTCCACTAATTTTCTAGGTTACTATGATATATTAGTATTGATTTAATCAACTTGGTTCGAACATATAATTCTGTTATGACTTTGACAAAAATCATATATCAAATAGTGTCAAAATTGACACAAAATAGTTTTTAAATCAAATATTATATTATTAATTGTTATTTTATTCCTAAAAATCTAAGGTTCGGCCAAATGACTTAGATAAGGATATATATTTTAATAATAAACAATTTGGGGTTCGTTTGGCATGTTATAGTAAGTGTATTAACCATATAGTGAAAGAAAACAAAAAGTCATGGTAAAAGTTAAATTATTTAACTTAGAGTTAAATCTAATTGATAAGGTTAAAATAATACCCTAAACTTGTCTAAATTATATTGGTTGATAGTATTTCGACCCATCCCCACTTTGGCTTCGAAATAAGACCCTTTGGAACCATTATAAACCGATTTTGACTTTAATATAAAATAATATTTTGAGATATTCCTAAGGTGCCCCTCTCCTCCCTTATAAAAGGGCACCTCCTCCCCCTCCTCCTCACACCAATTTGAGCACTCAAGCTCGGCCAACCCCTGCCATTTTCCCTTCTCCACTTCCCTAGAATAATCCTAGAGGTCCTGGTCTTCTCCAAAGACCAATCTTAGTTCCTTAAGTGGAGGATTCAAAAAGGCGTCCCAAAGAAGAGGTAATATCCATTACCGATCTTTTCAATTTATTTCTTCTTCAACTTCTTCTTCTTTAGTTGTTTAATGATAAAGTAATAACATCAGTATTACTTACATACTGATATGTTATTATAAATATGAAACAACCCTAATTCACCTTCTATCCATCCTACGGAAAAATGAAATCACCGCGCGTGCGTACGTACGGAATACCGTCTCCACGCCGTGGTGTAATCTATTTTCCACCATCACCTTACAAGGATGGGTATAATGGTGTAATCAGTAACTATATATGATTATTATTAAGTAATATTGATACTGAAATAATATATATATACTCCAATACAATTCCACGATCATAGGAACGATATCATCACTCGTGCGTACGTACGGAATACCGTCTCCACGATGTGATGCGACTCGTTCTACATGATCTTCATTTCATAATGATTATATAAATGAATTGAATGAATGAATATGGTATATAATACACTAATACCATTCTGGAAATGAATTATCTATAACCTAAAGATAAGAATAAGAATTTATTCGACAAAACACGCATAAGAACAAAAAGTTATAAAGACCCGAGTAACAAGTAACAATGAAATATTACTAACAAGAAGCTAATAATATGACCATATATGATCTCATATCAATATGTATGATTCTGGAATAAGTCAATAACATTATTTAAACCATTATACAGGAGCTTCGGACACGAACAAAGCAAATCGGACCTAAGGTAAGGGAAATATCACAATCTCATTTTTATCCGAGATTGTTTATTCGTAAGTATTTACTGGGGTGTATTTTATCATCCACATCCATGTTCCCTCAATATGTAATATTGTTTCCATCCACTTGCAATAGTTTAAATCCAATTTTACCCTTAGGTGAGTTTTTAGTAAAGAATATGAAAGGAATCTTTTGTCGTTTTTTTCCGTACGAGGTACTTTTTTGACTTTTCCGACAAAAGTACGAAGAATGTTTTTTTTAACTTATACGGCATGAATGGATTTTTAAAACATTACATCAAAGAAGCTTCCTTTACAAGTTTTCAAGTTTATTTTTAATCAACTTCTTTTATTTTAAAGTTGTATGACATGTTATGAAAGGAAAAATATTTTTGAAGAAGAAAGGATATTTTCCTCAAGAATTCAATTCAAGTGTTTTATCAAAATTATTTTCCATCTAAGATAATAAAGGGTTCTGTTTCTATCCATATTTTTACATTGGTTTGACTATGTTGTGATGGAATTATGTTTATGAATTCCTTTATCATATATGAATTGATTTATGATTTCATGATGTTTCAAGAATCCCATTTTTGTTACATGTGTTATGCGATGATGCATGTTTTATGATTATGTGGCACACATAAGAAAGGATTCATTATAAGATGGGTGGGACCTATATCTCCCTCCAATGCATTGGGTAATGATTTTATATCTCATGAGATAGACATGGCTGGAACGGAAGGTTATTTCGGTTCAGTGATACAGGACTGAAACGAGGAGTGAACTCGGTTCAGAAAGGGACTTTGTCCACTAAGATAGTCTTGGCAATGAGTCATGACTAACAAGAAATGATTTTCCATGATTATGTGTGCATGCCACAAAGTTTCAAGTTTTATGTTATGATTTTGGGGATCTCATTTTCACTTCTATGATTTATTCCATGTTAAGATATTATGATCTCTTTTGCAGGTTTTGATTTTCAAAAAGATATGATATGATTTTTATTTCCTTTATTTTCCCTTGCTGAGCATTTGAGCTCACCCTTTTATGTTTTCTTTTCCCCAGGTCAGGAAGATGGATATTAAGTAGAATATGCTAAAAGGGACCCTAGATATGATGAAATAAATGGGAGACACTGTAGAAGATTTATGAACCAGTTGTTTATGTTTCCCAGTTTCTAAAGACACTATACCTATACGGTCCTTTGTGGTTTTGTCATATGTTGTAATAAGTGTGATTCAATTTTGAAGTATTAACAATGTATGTAAAGTGTGGGTCGTTATAGGAAAAGTATTACTTATGATAGGGTATTCATGGTTTACCTGTTGTTTTAAAAAACATATAGTTAAGCTTCTTTTGGTATCCCTTACTGAACTTTTTATGATCATTCCATGTTTTTGAAATGTTTTTCATATGAAATAAAGAGGAGTAGGGTCAAGGATGGGATCATGGAAAAGTCATGTTGTCTAAAACATTGAACTAGACATGAATATTTATTTCAAAGAGTTTTTATTTGATGAAAAAAATGGAAACTAAGTAGAAATGTATACATTGTAATTTTATAGATGAAATTTATTATTTATGGCCTAACACTCTAAAACTCTAAACCTGAAAAGATCCTTAGTGTGAATTATTCATTTACTTCAATATTATGTAATGTTTTAAGGCTGATTCTTCATATTTGATATCATAGGTCTATTTGAAATACTTTAGGAGTTCCGATATTGTTAAATTAATATCCATAAAATAATTTATGATAAAACTAAAATGATATAGCATTTACAGATTATCATGTATCATTGCCTACGATATTTCTTATGTTCAGAATGGTTTTTCATATAGGTAACAAAGAAGTAGTGATGGGAGGGCATACTGAGGGAAATGACTTTCAAAATCGGCATCCTCACATTGCCAGAATCAAAATTAAACAGTTTGATGCAGTGATGGCACAGTTTACTCAGGTGAAAATGGTGGTTGTGTTTATCGATTATGTTTTGGTTTATTCTAAAAGTAAATAGGAACATGAAAGTAATTTAACGGTTTAATTTAATACCTTAAAAAAGAAACTATATGGAAATTCAACTAGAGTGAGTTTTTGATAAAACAAATTTCTATCCTTGGTAACATTTTTTCAAAAAATGGAAAAACTATTGATCCTGCTAAATAAAAAGTTGTTAAATAAATGGCCAAGACCCACAATTATAACTGAGATCCGTAGTTTTCTTAGTGTATTAGGTTATTACTAGAGGTTTGTTGAGAATTTTTCATGGTTATCTCATCCAATAAATTTGTTAACCCAAAATGGTGTTAAGTTCATCTGAAAAAAAGAATGTGATGATTGTTTTCTGGAATTGATAAAAATATTGGTGAATGCTTCAGATTTTGCACTGCCTTCTAGAGATAGTGAGTTTTTTAAATACAATGACGCTTCGTTGATAGGAATTGGTTTGTTCCTTATGCAGAATGATCAGGTAATTTCTTATGCTTCATGTCAATTGAATCCTCATGGGTTAAATTACTGTACAAAACATTTGGAATCAGATGATATTTTCTTTTCATTAAAAATGTGGAGGCAACACCTGTATAGAGTAAAATGTGAAATATATACTAACAACAAAAGATTGAAATATATATTCACTGAGAAGGAATTGATCATGAGACAGGGGAGATGGCAAGAATTAATCAAGGATTGTGATTTCATGATCCATTACCATCTGGGAAAGGAAAATAAAATGGCTGATTCTTTGAGTCGAAAATGTAATGCTACATTATCCATGCTACAATTGGAGTGAGATCCTTCATTTTTTAGATTTGATGAACTTTTGTATAGATGTTTTTGGTGTAGGAAATTTCACTATTTTGTTTCAGGTGTAAGTGAAATCATCTCGATCAGATAGAATAATTCTAGGGCCGAAAGAAGATAGTGAGTTACAACATAAGGTAGAATTGGTTCAGAAGAGTATGTTTCCTGAATTTAACATTTATAGTGATTGGGTTTTGTGGTTTGGGAAAAGATTATATGTGCCTTGTAATTCATAGTTGATGTATGAGTTGTCATGTGATGCTTATAGTTCTCCATTTTCAGTTCATCCTGGCAGTACTAAGATGTATAGAGATATTCGAGAGTATTACTGGGGGATGGAAGGAAAAGTGATATTGTTGACATTTCTGTGAAGTGTTTGAATTTTAAACATGTTAAAGTCGAGTGGAAGTTACTGAAAATAATGCTTCATTATTTACTGGTAAAAGAGGGAAAATGGGAATATATATCAATGTACTTCGTTGTGTGATTACCGGAAACATCTCAAGGTAAAAAATGCAATATGGGATATTGTTGTTCTGTTTACGAAATTTATTTATTTTCTTCCTATTCAAGATAATCTGTCTCTAGATAATATTTATAGTATATATGTTAAAGAGATAGTCAGGTTTCCTAGTGTTCCCCTCTTCATTATATCTGATCGTGATTGAAAATTTACTTATAACTTTTAGAAAGGGCTTTAGAAGTAATTAGGTACTGAAATAAATTTTAGTTCAGCATTTCATCCTCAATCAGATTTGCAGTCAGAACAAAAAATTCAGACCATGGAGGATATGTTATGTGATTGTTCACTAGATTACTAGGGATGTTGGGACCATCATCTTTCTTTGGTTGAATTTTCTTATTATATCAGTTTTTATTCAAGTATATAGATGGATCAATTTGAGGCATTATAAAGGAAATGATGTCGAAATATTGATTTTGGGGACGAATTAGGTGAACATAAACTGATAGGACAATAATTATTAGAAAAGATGGCATGAAAAGTTCAGTTGATTCATAAGAACATGAGAACAGCTCATAGCGGGCAGAAAAGTTATGCAGAAAACTGGATGAAGGATCTTTCTTTTGAGGTAGGTGATCATGCCTTTCTCAGATTTTCACCATGGAAAAGTGTAATGAATTTTGGAAATAAGGGAAAGTGGAGTATGAGGTTCATTGGACCCTATGAAATCATAGAGAAGGTATGATTAGTTTCATACTGAGTGACTTTACCTCCATGTTCATCCCAGGTACCCAATTGTTTTCATGTTTCAATGTTGAGAATGTATATTGCATATCCATCTCATGTTTTGAGCCCATAGGTAGTTCAGTTAGAAGAGAATCTCTCTTATGAGGAACAAAGAGTTTAGATTATTCACTAAAGAGAGAAAGTTTTGTGGAACAAGGTAATTCATCATGTAATGGTTTTGTGGAAAAACAATATGGTTGAAGAGACAATGTGGGAATCTGAAAATGCTATGAGGGATAAATACCCCCACTTATTTTATAAATGAATAAAAATTGTGAGGAAAAAATTTCTAAAAGGAGGGAAGGATTCAATATCCCAGGTAAATAAAAAATATTAAACATTCAGATTTATTAATATTTGTGAATAAAATTTTAATTTTACTTTAAAGAGGATGTTATGTTAGATGGCTCACCCGATACGCAACAATATGTTTCCTTGAAATCTTACATTGTACACAAATAATATAATAATATTATTTTAAATGGAAGTTAATGGCTAGCCTTTGTATTGGGGGGATTGAATATAAATAACTAAAATATGATTATACATATTTTTAAAATGTTTTTATATTTATCCAATAATATTTAGAGGCATTAAATGGGAATGAATCCAATTTTAAGCACGAATACTCTAATATTCTTCAAAAGGTTGATTTAACAAATTTTAATGGAGAAACCTTTTTAAATCTATTTTTTTTATTTTTCATATTTTTTATTTAAAAAAATAATATCCTTAATTAGAATATGGACTTAAAAATTTACATTGTGTAAATTGTTTGGTATTTTTTTTTGATAAAGTTCTTTTTTAACAAATAGTGAAAAATATTGTATTTTAATTCAAAACTTCCTTTTAATCTAATTTATTTATAAGTTTATATTATGTTTTTAATAAGTATTAAATTGTAATTATATTATTTTTTACTATTTAATCCAATGATGGTCATTGGATGTAATTTCATTTTGAAATTGGACAAAATTAAATGTTCATCTTTTGATAGTTATTATTTCATAAAAACACTCCTTTTGTTTTTCCAAAGGGAATTAATTTTAAATTAATTTCTACCACTTTTTTGTTTTAAATTTTAAAAAATTTATTCCATATATGGAATCAGGTGGTCTAGATTGTGTAAATAGGTAATGTTTATTTTTAGACCTTATGAATATTTAATTCAGTAAAAACATTATTTACTATGGTTAAAGGAAAAATATGGTAAATAAGGGTAAACAAATATTATTATAATAATAAAAAATAACACTAACATGTGACCTAATCCTATTGGTTGATACATTTCCAACCATGGTCATCCTTGGTCCTATTTTGGGACCCCATGGAGCCACTTGGGTGTGATAATGACACAATTTTTAAATTATATTAATGTAATGGCAAAAATGACATAATCAAATATCTTTTAGTAAATAAATTTTTACATGGGGTTATATAATTTATATCTTCATCTATAAATATTAATTTGAAATAAAAATATATTTCCTATGTCGGGGTATTTTTTTATAATTTTTGGACATAATAAAAAAAAATATTTTTTACACAGTAATGATGCAGTGTTTACATCATTAATGAATGATTCAAATAAACATGATTATAAAAACTAAAAAAATATCCCAAACCTATCCAATTATTATTGGATAATTTTATTTCTAATATGAGTCATCTTATCTTCGACTTTAATTATTTTTGGACCTTTTCAAACCAATGATAAGTTTATAATAAAATAATTGTTTCAAATATACCTAAAGAGCCCCTCCTCCCCCTTATAAAAGGGCTCCACTTCAAACCCATTCCTCACACCTCTCAAGCCCCTTGTCTCATCAAACCTCTGCCTAATTAATATCCTCAAATACCTCTCCTCCCCCTAGAATCATTACCGTAGTAAAAAGTTACATCATGTAAACCATTGGGTTCAAACCAAAGGGAGATACCCGATTTAATGGTAACGTCTTCTTTTAAGTTGTTTTCTTTTATTTTACTTCTCCACCCCCACCCCACTAAACTGTTCATATTCATTAAATTTATTACAAAAAAAGAATCCTCAAAATATTAGGTTGTTGTTATGATAAGTATTCAAACTACACTTATACACTTATCCATCTAATGGGTAAATAACATATTATTTCTGTGGATGACAAACTACTGCCTCAGGAAATGATGATTGCTCAATTATCTCCAACAACCTCTCAAGGATGCCATTATGATGGAACTATATTTATATTTGATATATATTATATTTATATTGTCTATATTATTTTTTATTTTTCATTTATATCATATCTTTTTGGTTTCCATTATGGGTAAATGCGATAATTTCATTTGAGGAAGAGCGGACTACCACCACCTAAACGTGATATGACTAATTCATTCCTTGTGTGGGGAATATAAAGGATGTATTTAATGAAATTATATATTATATTATAATGGAGTTATAATGTAACTATGTATAATTATGTTTTCATTCCATTAAAATATGAAATATAAATTAAAGTAGTTCCCATGCGTACATATGGCTTACCGTCTCCATGAATGGTGCATTTCATTTACTATCTCCAAATGTTATGTACTGTTCAAAATTCATATATATACTGGATATATATATATGATATATTTGACATATAAATCATTAATATCATTATGTTGAAAATGGAATTTCGACCACATCAATAATTTTTAAATATTACAAATTCATTTTAACTCAAATTCTGAACATCGACAAAATGCCTGATATGAACTCAAATAATTAAATAATTTTTATAGAAATGTAATAAGTGGTATAAAAGGAATAGTAAACTTGGAAAAGGTTCTTAATCAAGTATAAATTATATAATTTTAATTATTCAAGATATTTACAAATGAAGTGGTCAAGTCGGACACGAAGTAAGGGATCTTTTTAACACAATTTTTGTTCATTGGGTTGATCATCTCTTTCTTGTTTATGTCATTCTTTGATTATGTGAGAAATTAATTTTTATATCTTTTTGTATTTTTATAAATTAATTATTTGTTCCTATATTAAATACACATAATAAATCTGTTTTATTTACAAAATGATCTTTGTAAGGGACTTCATCTCAATCTCCTTTCATTGAGGCATATTTTGTTTTATATGTTAATTTATTTTATATGGTATGTAAAGAACTTTAGCTTATCATTTCATTCAAAGGGAATAATTTTCTAGGAGGCGTTTTACGAAATTACAAAAAATAATGTTTTAACGTAATTGGTGATAATGATATTTTCTTCCGCCGCGAGTATTATTTGATATTATTCTTCCTTGAAAATCTTTAATGTTTTCATAAAGAAAATAAATACCATATACTGTTTTACGTATTTTGGTTTTGAAATTTGATTTGAATGTTGATTTTTTTGAAAATATATTTAAATTATATATTGTGACTGAAATTTTGAAATTTTATCTTTCCTTTATATTTGTTTTATGTGTTATGATTTTATAAATGTACATGGGCAGTTGACGGGTGGTTACATGATAAATCAAAAGATGGGTGGTGTTGTGATAAACTAGGATGAATGGTTACGTTATAACCTCTAATGCATTGGTTATGGAAGTAAGTCGTACGACTATTCCATTTAGTGATATGTGTGGAAGTTGACCGTATGGTTATTCCATTTTAGAATGTTTATGTCCCATGTTACCTTTGTATGTTATATTTTTTTTTTGGGTTTTATGGTAATATTAAGGTTAAAAAATGTGATAAAATGATATTTTATTCATTTAAGAGTATTTAATAATTCATAAATGTGAAATGTATTAATTATGATAGGGTATTCAGGTTATACTTTTTGTTTTGAAAAACTAACTGTTTTCTTTCTTTGTGTGTCCCTTACTGAGCTTTTTATGCTCATCTAATGTTTTTGAAATGTTTTTCACTGGACATAAAGTTGAATAGGATCAAAGATGGGATCAAGGGAAAGTCGTGCTATCTAAAACATGGAACTAGACATGACACTTTTTTTCAAAGAGTTTTTATTTTATGATAAAAATGTAAACTGAGATGAAGTGTATACTTTGTATTTTTGGAGATGAAATGTAATAGTTATGGCCTAACTCTTTAAAACTATAAACCTGAAAAGATCCTCAATGTGAATTATTCATTTAATTAAATATTATGTAATGTTTTTTGGATGTTTCCTTATAATAATGGTGATATACCATGTTACTTATTACCATACATTCGGTGGGAATTCATTAACAATGTTCATGTTTACAACGGAATACTGCCTCATGAAGTGATTTTATTTTATCAATTATTAAATGAATAGTTATAATGATGTTTTTAATAAAAATATGTTAAATGTATTAAAAAATTCATTATTATTAAAATATATTATTTTAATTTCTTTATTTCTTTATTCTAGGAAGATTAAAATAAATATTATGCATAAAAACAAACCATTTTTCCATAAACTATTTATTTCATTTTCAATCTCTAATATTAATGGATCACTATATATAAATATGAAATGAATATATATTTTTTTCAATCATGGTTAAAATTTTGGATATGGTAGAACGATGATGAAATTAATAGGTCCAAATAAATCTAAAAAAAGAACAAAGAAGTTATTTTTTTAAATTTTACTTTAACATGGAATGGTTAAAAAAGGGTAAAAAGGTTCATAAGTAAAAAATATATTTTCTGATATACATAATTATGGTTATTCAATAAATTTATAATAACCTTATATTTTTTATATAGTTGGTTCTAATGTTTACAATAGAATTTGTGACTTATGGTAAGGGATTCTCGTCTCACATTTTTACATATATGAATCACATACCATATTCATTTCCTATTTCTTATATATAGTTTATATAAAACCTTCGAATGTATTTTATGATCTTTCATGTAAAAATTATTTTTATTTACATAGCAATTTTAGGGTATCTATTTCATTGGATTTAAAATACAGATGTTTCCAAAGATGTAAATGTTTTATTATACAATCTCATCATTTATCATGAATTTTTATATTTAAGATTGAAATAGAGAAATAATCAGATCCATCTATCATGAAACTCATATAATTTTTTATAATATATTTTTTTCATTATAATACAAGATTTACCTTCATTTTACTCTCATTATATACTTAATAGTTTGAAATAATGTATTTTTAATAAATCATCCTTATTTCTCTCTTCGGTTGAAAATTCATTTTTTCTAAAATCATGCTTTCATTAAAAAATCCTTTTATTTTTTTTATGATGAATTTATACACATTTATGACATTTTAAAAAACGTTTCTGAAAGAATATATATTTTTCATTCCAAATAATTTTAGTTTGAATTTGATCCAAAATATAAAAGTAATATTTATTTTAATGTGTATGGTATCAATGTTGTTGCCAATCATCATGACCTGATAATTGTTTAAATGAATCCCATATAACATTAAAATATTATTTTAAATGAAAAGGGTTTCAATTTTTTTTAAAAAAGGGTTTTTTCAAAATGGAATGGATATTTTCAAGAAATTATTTTAATGATTTTAATGCATAATTTATAATATTCCAATGATATTTTTAATGAAAATTTTTATGAAATTTTTTTATCTTTTAAATTGAAATTATTATATCATAAAGGAATTATTCCTTAATAAAATTTCAAAGTAATCTTTCAAAATCATTTTCCATCAATGATTCAATCTGTTGATGTTGTTGTGCTTTACATGGTATAAGATTTAACAATACAATCATTATTCAATATCTGAAAAGTTAGTGGTCATGATGATGAAATTTTTATCAAAACCATTTTCATGGATTATTATTTCGTAAATTGGTGAAATGTTTATGAAACTAGTTTCTTTACTTATGTTTGGAGGTGACGATATTATGAATGTTTTATGATATTGTGGCACACATTATTATTGTTTTCATTATGAAATGGGTGGGACCTATATGTACCTCCTATAAACTAGGTATGTATTTCTATGTAATGTGTTAACAATGGGAAACATTTCAATGTGTTGGATCCACTATGGGAAATCGGTGCATCCTAATTCATAAAGGGAATGAAGTGAATCCATATCAATACTGGGAAACTATTGACAATACCTGATACAAAATGTTGATGGTATTGGTAGATAACCATGACATGTGAATTGATTTTTTCAATAATAATGATGGTTCGACAAATTATATAAATGATATTATTATTGAAGATATATTTATGATGATTTTTCACTCATATGGGCCATGTTTATGAATTGAATGTTTCCTGACATGAATAAAATTTATGATATATTTTAGGTTGGGTATAAACATCATAAGTTATGTTCATGAACATATATCCTTATGATTACCTTTTTATTTGTATGGTCATAGATGGACACCTCCAATTATTACAAAAACATATCATTTGAGCTCACCCATTCTAAAATTTCCTTCCATATGTTATGAAGAATGATTTACGAATAGAATTTCAAAAAATAGATCTATGTAAAAATTTTCTTTTGGGATGTTTGTAATCTCAACTACTAAATATGATTACTATTGTTCTAGTCAACAATATAAAAAATATATAGTCTTTTGGTGTGTGATTATAAAATGTATTTATTATTCTTCTAAAAAGATGTCATATTTATATATAATAGTTTGGGTCCCTATAGTAGGTATCGATTAATATGTGTCTTCAATATTGGGATATTTGGATAATAAAATTTATATTTAGGTCTTTAGGAATGTGACCCATAATATTTATTTTTATATTTCTAAAGATATATGTAATGATAAGTATAAGGATTATTCTATTTAATGATCCTTGAATTTTGTGGAATGATATATAATATATAAATTATGAACATGAATTCTTGTTTAGATACTCCATGTTGATGTGAATTTGGTACATAGGTACCCAGGGTCAATAATTTTTAAAAGGAAGCCTGGATCTAAACACAATCGTTACATAGTGCGTGACATTGGGCCTTGTTATAAAACTTGTTTGACATGCTTGGGGGATTTCATTTTTAAATTCACAATAAATTTAAAAACCATAAGAATGGATTTATAAATATATCATGAAGATAAATGGATAATCTTATTGATTAATATATTAAGAACAAGGTTTTAATATTTTTACCTCTTATAAATGATTTATCTAGATTTTTTGGTTATCCACTATTAATAGTTATTCTCACACTATGAATTTTGGTTTAACTCAATGTATATTACCCAAAAGAACCATGTTAATTCTGAGTGTGAAAGCCAATGAAATTATTTTACAATAATACTACAAAATTTTATGAGATCTGAAATGAAAAATACTATTAATAAGATCACAAAACATTAAAAGTTATGAATAATGTTGATCATCCAAAAAAAGTAATTAATGAGAAAATGTTATTTTATTTCTTTTAAGAGTAATTGACCATATTTTTTTAGTGGTTTCACTAGTCAACTAGTTTTTGATTAATATATTGATACCAACAAAAAGTTGTTTTCCATTTTTCAGTGTTCAGAGCATTAAAATTAATTTTCTATATTTATTATTTGGAAGGTGAATCATATTATTGGTGGACTAAAATTTAAAAAACAATGGAATAAAGTGTAACTAATTTATTGAATAGGGGTAGATTATGGTAGTATCTCTTTTATATTTCTTCCCTTGTATTCTAATAACAATGGTAGAGAAGGAATTCCATGAGCTTAAAAATGAATTTATTAATGTATTGGTACCTATGAATATAAGTTTACAATACCTTCAAGGTATGGTTAATGATAATCCTCAAAAGTAATATTGATATATTATTTGGTGGAATAAAGCAAATACAGTGAATGGAACTATCAAAAATAATCATTTAGTGGCCATGAATAATTTTTTTGATGCGAACTAAAGGTAGAAATAGAAATTCTATATTCACATCATACCTATGGTTTTGATTATAAATGGTACATTTAATTTCAAGAAACCATAATTTACTTAATCAAAATCGTTCCATATGCATGCTATAAATATTTGAATATGAATCATGCAAATTGATATAATGGAACTTGGATGTTATTTAAATATGGAATTGAATTTCATAAATCCAATAAATTTAAAAATGTGATTAATGGTGTGGTTAATGTGACGGTGGAGTAGGGGACTCCAACTAATGCACCACTCACACTCCAATTTATCAAGGGAATGAATTTTGGGAGATATGTGAATCAATAAAACAATCTAGTGGATAATGTTGATGATAATCCACAAAAACAATTCAAGATAGAGGAAAAAGGGGAAATCTATCAAAATTGCAATGAATGATATGAATCATGATAATTATGGTTCACATATCCTCAACTCCTATTTTTGGAATCTCATATTTTATTTTGTATGAATGATTCTAATGAAAATCATATTGTTCATCCTTTAGTGAAATTTAAATTGATTATCTCCCATTATATACTTTCTAGAATAATTATACCACAATTGATATTCTCTCAGTACATGGACAAATCCATGCTTCCAATTAAAATATTATTGTATAATATAAGAATATATATATGTAATAAAGGGTAAATAATCTTTTGGATGTTTTTTATCCTTGAAATATTATCATAAAATATATGAATAGTGTCCCGGGTTAATGAGATTATGGTTGATAATGAGTTCAATGCCATTGATACCCTATTTTAGGTTATATTTGACGGATGATTATCTAAATTAAGGATATTTTAAGATGCATTTATGGAAATGAACCCCATTGGATTTGTATTTGTTTTAGTGAAATTTTTTTTAAGAGGAATTCCTTTTAAAATATTGGATATGTGATTAATGGTACCGGTAACCTTTATGATTTTACTTATTTTTTATTTAGAGGTAATTATGTGCTGTATTTGATCACCTTATAAAGTCATCACGCTTTGTAACTATAAGGTAATATTTATCTACTAATATTATTTCGAAATATATATCATATAAGTGGTATGGTTGAATGGAGTACTATTTTAAATTATGTCTAATCAGGTTCTAAATATTACATTGATGTTCATGTGAAGTCTTCAGCATGATCATGATACATAATAGAAATTCAGTAGTGTGTATCAGACTACAAGAAATGGCCAGTCATAGATAAAAATTCAAACGATAAAAGATATGATAATATCTGTTTCAATGGATTTAAATTGTGTTTTTGATCAAGACCATCCTATATTTATGTTTTCAGATAAAAATAAAAATTTAATCAAGAATTCATATCACTTATTATGAATCCCTTTATAAAAATAAGGTTAAAATTCCTAAATATAGGAATGATGTTGTATCAATAAATTTTTAAGGAAGTAATATATATGATGATATGGAAGATAATGTTATATATATTTTTTGACATGTAATAATAGAATAATGTTGATATAAATGTTATCCTGATAACCTTCTCTGTGATGTAAAATTTTAAATTAGTGAGAAGGTGTTTTTAATAATTTTAATTTAAATAATGAAGGGTAGAATGTGTCATATGTATATCGATCCCATTGAAATTTTTTTATCATATAATTTCAACATATTATCAGTTGTTTCTTACAATAAACATATCTCAGGTTCATGATGTGTAGTTTTTATGTCTCTTGATGAAGTAAGTACTTGTTTTTTCACATGTAATGAACCTAGAGGTCTTCTAACAATAGTATACAAATTCTTATGAGGAACAACTATGGGGACTATGTATTCTATACAGAATAACTAATAAATAGGAAAACTCATATCGTTAATTTTTTTGTGTAACCACTAACTTGTTATGTTATGTGGGAACAATTGGATTCAAAGAGGATGAAGTAACCTCAATTTTCGGTACCAAAGTGACATATTTCGACAGAAAAATCGATTTTATGGAAGGATTAATGTCAAAAAATGATATTTTTTATATAATATTTTCAAATTAAGTTAATAAATTATATATATTTTATCACATAAAAAACTGAATTCATCTTGCATTACACACACTACAATGTTTATCTTGTGATATACTCTATACCGAGTATAATCAAAATGAGACATACTATTATATTATTATTATATGATATGATAATTATCTTTTACAAATTGGAATGTTTGGTATGAATATAATTAACTAAATTTTTCAAAGACATGTTTTAAACATGTAAAAAAATATCTTTATTGGTGAACAAAAATTTGAAATTAAAATAAAAACTATTAAGAAATAATGAAATCTTTTCCATTAGTGAACAATTTTAATAAAATTTATATATTCTTTACTATTATTTTTAATATTCATCTTATTCAAATTTTAGTAAACATATAAGAATACATACATTTTTTCACTTAAATTATATTTTTCTATGAAGAATTATTTTCTTATTTTGTGAACATATCTTCAAATTTATTTTTAAAACTATTATCGAATTTATTTTACAAAGTGAATTTTTTTTTTGCAATAATCATGTTAAAACTATAAAAGGCTGAATATCAAGTAATTTTATAGTAATTTAATGTTTTCAATGAATCATGAAAAATAATAGTGTTCATTATGAATTATAATTTATTTTTTTTAATTTAAAAAATCAATTTTTTTAGATATTGTTTTAAATGAATTTTTTTTTTTGAATTATATATATTTTAATCCAATTAAGTTTATCAGACTAAATTTCATAATGAATTATGATATCAAAATTTATTAATCCTTTGAACATCTTCTATTTGAATACCTAATTTCTCATCCCATTAATGTGTTTATTTTTAAATTAAAATTTTACACATCTATTTATGAAATATGAATAAATTGATTCTATAAATTATATCATAACAATTTATATTTCCATATATTGTAAACATAATTTTTGAAAATTATGAACAATATAATTAGTGAAATTTTTTTATCGTGGTTAAGGTGAAAAAGGGATTACCGGAGGGATATACTAAATAATATGGGTTAATAATGGTCCAAAATAGGTCCAAAACCCTTTTTATTTAAATATTTTTCCTTATATCTTCAATTATATATAATTGACCATTTTTTATCATTTTATTATGTGAAAACCATTTGTAAAACATTTTATTCTCAAAAAATAAAAGTGTGTCACTCACCTCATTTATAAAATGCAACCCCCTCTAATATCCACCTCACACATAAAAACCCATTTGGCTATAAAAAAACTAATTCATAATATCTTCCATGAATATATCACCTAATTCTAGAAGCCTTATTTTGATCATAAATCAATTTTAATAATCCTTATAGTGAGGAACAACGAAGTTGTCCGAATAAGATGTTATGTCCCAAAATGAGCATTTTATTTTATTTCTTCGTCAACCACCTTCAATTATTGTTAATATAAGAATATATAAAAACATAATATTTTTTAATATGAAGATATGTTATTATGATAGATTAATATCCCAAATCATTATCCTCTTCCATCAAATGGTCTTTGAAATCATAATACATGTATGACGGACTACCACCTCACAACTGATGTAATTTGTTTTCGATCACCCCCAATCACGAATTGATATAATGATAAATTAACTAATTTTATATGATAATTTTTATAATATTATTTTTCTTTACTCATGATATTTAATGTTGTTCTTACCAAATATTCTATGTGGATACATTTACATAATTCGTGTGTATAGTGGACAACTGCCTTCGATGATATCTTGTTTGTTCACACATTCTAGTAAATGTAATAATAATGGTTTTAATGTAAATATATGAATTAGGTGACCAAAAAGAATTATAAAATGTTAGTATATTATTTAAATTTAATTATTTCCTTATATCATGATAATGGTTACCACATTCCTGGATACATGCGGCCTATTGTCTCTATGAACGATGTATTAAATTTTATATCTCTATATTTTATTGATCTCCATAAATAAATAAATATATATATATAATATTGTTAGGTCAAAATGGTCCTAGATACCCAGATCTGGGGGGTGAATCAGGGCATGGATATTATTTTTAAATTATTCCTACCCCACTAGACCATGACCACTTTGTTATAAGGGTCACATTGTTCGCACTTAAGTGTTAATTATGATTTTATTATTTCCTACTATATTTTAATATGGTGAGTTGAATGAAATATAGAAAATAAATCACTAGGAAAAAATGATTTTTAAGTGGTTCCACCTGAATAGGCTATATCCAAGAAGCACACAATGATGATTTAATGATTGTACCACATTCACTAAGGGTCATTGAAAAACAAATGGTCCAAGATAAGTATCATTTATTCATTTGATAACTACCTTCACATGATTTAGGGTATACAAACTTCATTCATATGGGTCACTCCCTATGTATCTATCTCTTGTTCACTATCATTGGAAAGGATCAACATATTCCTTTTCCTTTAGTCAATACTCATGGGATAGATCCACTCATAGTTTATAGACATATATCTCTATATATTATATCTTATGAATACATACATTGGTGTAATTGAATGATCTTGGGAATTTAAACTTTCATCAAATTGATGAACACTATTTTCCCACATGTATAATGAGTAACATCAAACATTCATTCTACTCGTAGGGGTCTTGTGTGCTTCCTTAATGCCTTATGTTCCACATATTCATTTTTCTCTAAAAAAAATATTGGGATCCACTTTTACTTGTTCAAAACTCAGTAATTGCACGTAACTCCTTTCAGTATCAGAACTCCTCTTCTTACTTGTAACTCCCTTCTGGCACGCAAACTCTAATAAGCTACGCACTACGTGTCCACAAGTCACATCCTATGCACGATTCACTTTTTCCTCGATTACAAAAATTTGTGTGATTTATAGATTGAGGTTTCTCTAATTATTGATAATACTCAAATAAGGGTGGTATCCACCAATTTATAGGATTTTTTTACTGTGCGTGCAAATCATGAAACATTTAATAAGCACGCTTGTCTCACTCATGAAAGTCTCATTGACACAGACACTCCTCTAATGTAGCACCATAACATAATGAAAATTATTTACTTTTCTATATTTTGATGTAGTGTCCCTGAAAAATATCTTTCACATAACTTCCAAACCCACCTAAACTCTTCTACACTCCATAGATTACCAAAAACGCATTTCACCATTCTCCAATTTTTGGAACAAAACAATTTGGAAACTATTTTCAAATTGTGCCCCCTTGTACATAATATCTTTTTATCCCATCCTGATAATCTATTCCTTTATCATGGTTCTTTTTCAACATAGTTTTTCAAAAATATCTCCAGATCTCCATAACTAACCATTGAAACCATCTTTGTTAACAAACACTATCATACCAAAATTACATCAATGTTTCCTTGAGGGATTTTTCCCCAAAAAAATATTTGATATTTGTATCATGGATAAAAAAAATTAGTGATGAAGCAATCTTGATCAATAATAGATGACTAAAAATAAAAAAATAGAAAAATGCATGAAAAACAAATAAGTTACGTCCTAAAGAATTACATTAACATGGAATTGTTAGTAAATTTTTAATAAAATACCATAAGTAATTCCTATATTGTAATATATATATAATTATGTTTTTGGTAATTAATATATAATAATTATATATTTATTATATACGAGGGTTTAATGTGTATGATTAAGGTTGATACTTATGGTAATGGATTATTTTTTCACTTTTTAATCCATAGAGACACATGCCATATTCACCACCTATTTCATTTATATGGGGTATATAGATCCGATGAATATATATTATGATTCGTCACCTTAAAATTATTTTTATTTAAATAACCATTTTTCTATCTCTTTTTCAGCTGGTTCATGATATGAAACATACTTGAGTGGTAAGTGGTTTATATTTCTTCTTCTGATGGTGACATTTTATGATACATCTATCATTAAATACATGAAACATATCCTCCGCTATGTGTGTAAAAATAATTCATGGTTTCCCTTCATTTTCCACTCTTTATATACTAAATATTTTATATGATTGATTTATTAATAAAAATCATCTTCATTTCAATCATTATTAATAAATCATTTTTCTTAAAAAATAATGTTTTCTAAAATCATTTTCAATCTTATTTATAACTCCCCTAGTTTATTTATTAAAGACATTTGACCCATGTTTGACCATTTGAAAAAGTATAGGAATATTCTTTTTTGTTTTCCAAAAAAATTTCCCATTTGGATTTTACCAATAAGTGATAAAATATTAGTTTTAAAATGTAAAATATATATGATTTTTCTTATAATCATGACCAAATCCTTATCTAAAAGATTCATTTATATATGTAAAAGGTTATTTTAAAATAAACGGATTTAAAAATTA
This sequence comes from Viscum album, assembly GCA_963277665.1. Classification (NCBI taxonomy): domain Eukaryota; kingdom Viridiplantae; phylum Streptophyta; class Magnoliopsida; order Santalales; family Viscaceae; genus Viscum; species Viscum album. The sequence continues at coordinate 1,703,636,957 of OY728127.1, forward strand.
GTTTTCAAATTTTTATTTTAAAAAATATATTTTCAAAATTGAATGGATTTTTTTTCAAGAAATTTTATAAATGATTTTAATGAATCCTTTATAAGATTCCATTATTTTTTAATTAAAAGGAAATCAATAATTATTTACATTTAAAAAAAACAATTTGGAGATGTTAAATTCCGCCTGAAATGTTCCTTGTTTTCCTTAAAAAAAATTTCATATTAGATAACATCCTTAGATGTCACTTATTCTTTACTAGGGATATGATTGAATGATGCAATTAATTTTCACTCTCTAGATGTTTAGTTTTTCTATTGAATTATGTAACCCATTTATTATTCATGGTTATTAAATAGTGAATAGTTGAAATGTTTGTGAAAACTATTTTATTTAAAAAGCTTATTATGTGATGATATGATGAATTTTTATGATATATTTGTACACATAAGTATGATTTTTTTTATGATATGGGTGGAAATTATTCCAACATTCAATAAACTATATAAAGAATTATGTCTCATTATACATCAATGGGAATAAATTCTCTATTCATGAAACATTATGTGGAAAAGGTGCATCCTACTCCAATTTGGGAAATATGAGCATCCTGATCGACTATTGGGAAATTGGTGCATCCTTACCCACTATGTGAAATAAGCGTTCCCTGATGCAATAGAGGAAATAGGTGCCTATCGTTACACATTTGGAAATAGGTTATAAGTTCTAATGCACTATGTTAATGGAATTAATATTGATATTTGATATATGAAATGGGTTTTTCTAAATTTATAATGGTTCAAAACGTTTATGAAACGTTATAATCGGTAATGATTGATTTTTGATGAGTTCTCACACTTATATACCATATTTTTTGAAATAATATTGTTTTATGATAGGAATCATGTTTGATATCTATGATATATTGGGTTTAAAAATACTAGGTTATTTTCATTATCACATACCCTTTTTCTGAAAATAAGATTTGATTTTATCTTTGGTTGGTGTATCCAATGTTAATCCACACTACTAATGATATCTCACCCTTTATAATATTTCCTTCATTGGGATATGAAGAATGGTTTCTGTAGAGTATGGCTATGTTGAGTAATATGTGTGAAGATAATTTGGGTCATATTAATGATCTTTTATGAAATTAAAATATTTTATTCCAGTATCTAGTGATACTAAACTATTATGGTCCTTGGGAATGTGTTTATGATATATATTGAATATTAATCTAATAATAGGTGAAACATTATTTATAAAATCCAAGGTAGTTATAGAAGGAGATCTAATATTTATGAATTTTTTAATATATACATTAAAATAATGAGAAAATGGTATATATATATTATGATCATCAGATGAATTTTAATCCATCTATCTAAGAGAGTGTTAAGAAAGCATTGAATAATGTTTTTGAATTATATATTAAGCTGTGAAATGCAATTATTTCCACCATGATCATGATAGAATTATCTGTTTAAAGAACCAAGTATGTGTCCCATAAATACTAAATTTTAATAAGGATATATTTGATAATGTACACATTTTATCATTATATATTCAAATAGAATGTACAAGGATGAATAGTGATTTAAAAGATTATTTCTTGTGGTCTAACATGAAAATGGATATCATAGAGTATGTATCATGATGCCTGGTGTGTGAGTAATTTATGTCTAAGGGTAATTAGTATAATGGGGTCGTAAAAACATTACCCCTAAAATAAATTATATTGTAAAAAATTAATATATATTTAATTATCAGACTCACAAAAACATAAAAATGGAATTATTTTATTTGGGTTCTAGTCAATCACCAAACAAAATCAGTTCATTTTCCATATTTAAAAATAATTTTCTATTGATAATCTTGATCAGTTTACATATAGTATTTTATGATACTTCATGGACTAACAGTCTTATAAGCATCTGATTTAAATCTGAGATTAAAATTTTGTTTTGAAAAACATCAATGGGATATGGATATAGAAGTGTGTTTCAGTATTACTTATCATCCTTAGATAGATTTTCAGTGTAATAAGGGCACCAAAACACTTGACGAAAAATTGTGATCATTCTCTATAGATTCTGATGTTTAATGGGATCAATGCCATCATATGTTAGAATTATCATAAATTAATAACTTTCATATGAGTATTCTGATGGATCCTTCTAAATCCCCCTATATAATGAATTATTGATCATTAAACTAGTCCAATGAATTTAGAGATATAATTTCATTAGAATATGATATATATATATATATGCAAGTTGGGGTAAGGTTATAACCATTCAATACAACATACAGTAAACTCAGAGTCGATAAAATGTTATATTGAAAATCACTGGTGAGATATAGAGTTTGATGTTAGGGGAATGTATTCTTATCAATATCTCCCTGGAATAAGTTTATCATATTTTGAAAGAAGTTAAAGTAGATTCATTTTTATACTACCCCCTTTGAAATTATTAATATTAATTAGATGGTATTTTATCTCTTTGTGGGTCCACCTAATCCAACTCATGATCATGATGTGTTCTAGTTATCTCTCTTGATGAAGAACATTCCCAATCTATCACATGTACATAAATCAATGTTCATACCACTTGAAAAATATCTATCATTAATGGAATAAATATTGGAGATTCTAGATTATATGTTGAATGTTTTAAGAAACAATACCACTGATATACTTAATGTTGTGTGTAAAAATAAAAAATTGTGGAATCTATGTTAGAACATGTTGATGTGATTAGGAAGATGGATCCTTTGTTTTTTGTATTGGAGTGTTGTATTTGAAAGTGATAAAAACATATATGTGAGCTATATTGTAACAAAACAATATTTTTTGTTATATTTCTCTTTAAATAATTTTAATTTCTTTTACATATTGTTATACATGCTACAAAATGTTTTAACAAACCATGAAAATTAATTAAAATTTCATTTTATAATAATCATCACATAGTCATTAGATTAGTGGGTATGAATATTACTAACTGATTTATGATGTATCATTTTAATTTTATTATTTAATTTAAATTTATTGTATAACTGTTAGGAAATAATTTTATTATTTTGAGGAAAGCCATTTTTGTTTTAATAATATGTTTTCTTCCAAAATTATTTTTATTGAATTTTGTGCATCATTATATTCTATAAATTTATCCAATCTTAGAAAATTATTTTATAAAATATATATGTTTTTTATTTAATAATTTCAATACTATGTTATTTTTATTTTTTTGGATTTTTCTAAAATTACTTTACTCAGTGAATAGTAAAAAACATAGAAATTTGTAAAACTTACTCTTTTTTCTTCAAATAAATTAATATAAAACTATCATTATATTTTTCATTAATAATTAATGTGATATAAAATGAATTTTATTTTAAACAATTTAACTATTTCCTATAGGTTCAATATTATAAATTGTTTTTATATAAGTCATTTTTTTGTATAAAATACATTTTCCTTGAAAACTATTTTTCAAAATATTTTTCCTTCTTATTTTTAAATTAATTAATTAATCATATATAATATTAATTTTTTAATATATATTCAATATTTGGAATTATGTTGTTTCAATATAGTAAATATTCCAATTTTATTTTTAAATATCATGAATAGTATAATTTGTAAAATTTATCACCTTAGTAACAGTCACATTGTGTAATTATGAAAATAACTAAAGTGATTAACATTAAAATTAATTAAAAATATTAAATTTATCTTATTGGAAGAGTATAATTCTTCCATGATCATATATTATTTATAATGATAATATTTTTATTCCATTTATCTATGATATTGATCTATAAAGTATTACTGTAAATGATATAGTAAAAAATTGGAACTCTCTTGCTTTAGACATATATAATATTTTTTAGGGATAAAAACTAATTATGTTAACTTAAAAAATATCTTTTAAAATATGAAAAATGTTTTATTATCATGTGGATTTATTTTTAATTTTTAATTATTAAATAATTATCTCAAATACTTCTATAAGACGACACTGTAATTGTACAAAGAGTACAAAAATTAAGTAAATTATTTCAAAATGTTATAACAAATATTTTATAAGATTTATGGTTTCCCTTAAAAATTAGAGATAAATATTAAATAATATTTCATTAATGGTTTATATTATAATTAAATCCAAATTCTGATTAGATTAATGTTAAATTAAATTAGTTGAGTAAAAATAATTTAATTACATTTTATTATAAAAAAAATTAATTAAATAATTTAAAATTAATAAAAATAAAATATTTTGAAAAGATATTTGGATATGGTTTAAAATATCATATTTAGTCCATTTATGTGTCACTTTTCCTTTTATAGATACTTTCTTAACTCTTAATGAGTAAAAAATAGTTTTTTCACAGTAATCATAAATTGGGTTATTGGGATATAGAACTAAGAAATAAGGGTAATAATATATCAAAGACAAGTTAGAAATTTATTTAATCAGAGGATTTAAACTAATAATATAATTATATTATTTTTATTTCAATTTTTATTCATTTTTCAATGAAAAATAACTTATATTAATTATATAATTTCAGACATTACAAGTGTGCCCTGCCCCTCAAATAAAAAAGGACACCACTTCTCCATTTTCCTTACAAATTTTCGAGAATCATATAACTAAAAACCCAGTAATAATTATATTTCCAAATTATATATGAAATATTTATAGGTTATTTTCATATTAAAATACTATTTCTCTGATTATTATGAAGGGATCTTAAAGAATATTATCATAAAAGATGTAATAATCTATATCGACACATTCGAGATTATTTATTATTATACATCCTCTAAATATATTTTATTTATACTAAAAAATCCAGTATAATAAGGATAATAATATGTCATTATGATTATGTAAATTTCATTTTCAATCACATTTCCTTCCATTCAAATACACTACCATAGCTCATCTATACACAATGATTATTATCACCGTGTAGCGATGCAATTCATATTTCATAATCACAATACATAAATGGTCATATAGAAAGAAGTTATTAATATATATTATATTTTATAAACAATTATTCATATATATTTAAAATGCCTTCTTATCCTCCGATCTATTGTAAAATGTCACGACCCGTCCTCGGGGCCCATGCCATGACTACCCCAAGCCCGCCTTCCATAGGCCAGGGGTTGGAGACTAGCACCAAAGGCGTAAATCCCGATAACTGGGACGACATTTCCTTTATAAAAGTAAACAAAACACCACAGAGAACAAGAGGAAGTAAAACACTAAGTACAAAGAGAAGTACTGAAAGGTAAAAAAGGGCCAGAATACAATCCCAAATGAAAGTACAACTACAACTGAACAAAGTACAACAGAAAAAGAAAACAGCTGGAAGAACGGAAGCGGCTACTAGGTCGTCCACCTCGGATCCAACCTGGAGGGTAGGTACAGATGGCACAGCTCCTGGATCGTCCACCAAGGATCCTACCTGAAGGGTAGGTACAGATAGCCTCCACAATGCTCTCACCTGTCAACCTCCTCCGAGTGTCGTCTTGCCGTGAATTCCACCTCCGGATACTGACGCGTCGTGTAGTCCACCTCCGGGTACTGACTCGTCGTGTAGTCCACCTCGGGGTACCGTTCAGTCCTCAAACAGGCGGCCTCCGTCAGCACTGCCCGTCGTCTGCAACCAACACAACGAGGTGCAGGCATAGCCCGTGCAGGGGTGAGTATAATGATACTCAGTAGGGACCCCGAGACCCTCAAGGTCTCACTAAAACCAACAAGGATGACCAAAAAGAAGATCTCAATAGATAAACTCTACCTAGGCATATTCCCATACATATACCTAAGTTATCAAGTAATCCATCTCAATCACGAGGAAACACAACGATTATGAAATCACTGGATAACCACTACCTAGGTGTATTACCATACATATACCTATGATATCAAGTGACCCATCTCAATCAAGAGGTGAACACATAGGTCATAGACTCAGCTCAAACCAGGATTTTCATTATCAAAATCGTAACTGCTAAAGAGCCCCGTCTCTGGAGTGTACAGTGGTCCTATCACGACTCCGAGGTACTGCTCAATAACCTAATACTATTGAGGTACTCCTCCTGTTGAGTACCTTGGGCCAGCCACCCAAACACAATAGTGCTTCCCACCGGGGTATGCCACCCAAACACAGTAGTGCACACCCTCTTGAAGCCTGCAGAGGTACTCTCCGGATGAGTACTGCATGTCTGCACTGTCACACAGGTAGTGCTCTGTCCGCCATGGGTCTAGACCTCACAAATTAGTGCTCCATCCACTGGACTAGTCGACTCACTCCAAGTCAAGTCGGTCAAGCAGTCTTCAGGTCTCAGTCGTCTACACGGTCTCTGTACTCCGCATGCTGATCTCTGGGAGGGTCCTCCCCACGAGCTACAGGTCAATACCCCATTTATCTCAAAGTACCATGAAGAAGTATCTCAAAGGACCGCTTCGTCATAGGGGTCTCAATGCAATAGACGGTGTGTCAATCGGACGCCCGGTCTGTGAGTTATTAGCCTTTTCGTCTCAGTGGCCCGCTTGGTTTCGTGAGAGAACCAACCCATCCGTATCACAACTGTGCCCCGAAATCTCATAGGGTATACTCATAGGGACCGTTTCTCAACGTGATCACCAACGCCGCTGACGGTTCATCAAACGAACGTCTTGTCTGAAAGATATCATCTTTTTTGTTGCAAGGGCCCGGTTGGATTTCGGGTACAATCCAACCCGGACACTATCCAAAAGCATCCAAACCTCGAGCGGAGTAAGACAAAAGTTCCGCCTCATCAAGTGAAAATCAACGATACAAATGACGCGTCAATCAGACGCCCGGTCTGTGAGTTATTGGCTTTTTCGTTCCATGGGCCCGGTTGGTTTTGTGAGAAAAAGAACCCGACCGCACACCGACGACATCCAAACCTCGAGCAGAGTAAGACAAAAGTTCCGTCTCATCAAGACAAATCCAACAAAGTGGAAAACACGTCAATCAAACATCGGAAGCTCAAGTTACGAGCGTTTCCGCTCAGAGGGCCCGGTTGGTTTCGTGTACGAACCAACCCGGCCGAACCCAAAGTATTCTGAAACCTCGAGTGCGTTATACCGAAATGACCGTCTCGATCCAAGGGTCGCATCTCTGCTGACGGCGCATCGATCAGAGGTATAAAGCTCAAGATATGAGCGAAAAAACAGTGAGGGGTCCGAAAACAGTGGGTCTGGGCCCGGACCGACCCGACGCAACCCCCCTGGGCCGGCCCGAACCGGGTCGACCTGACCCGGGTCCGACCCAGATGGGCGCATCCCGGCCCGGCCAGGGCGGCTCGGCGCTGGCCGAGCGGCCGTGCTGAAGGAGCCGCTGCCCCCACGCGGGGATTTTCTGTGTCACCTGACGCGGCGCAAGGCCGCGTCCCTTCCCCGCGGCCCCGCGCGGCCGTGGGACCGGCCCTCGCCGTCGTGGCTTCATCCATGGCGGATTCTTCCGGCGGCACGCCGATGGGGGCTTCTGCGGACCACCGGACGTGCTTCGGTTGTCCAATTCGCCTGCGGTCTTCGCCAGAGATCATCCCGGGACCCGACCTTCACTGCATAGCCTTCAAAACGCCTTCGCGGCCTGCCTCACCATCGTCCGTCGATCTGCACTTCGATAACAAAACGCGGGGTCTTCAAATCACCTCCTCGGCCCCGACACCCCCCGCGGTTTTGTTCGGCCCCAACGGCGCGGCGCGAAGGCGCCGCGCCTCTTCACCGCGTTCTTTATTCTCATTTCCGCGTAGTGCAATGGGACCGCGCTGCCTTTCACATGCCACAACAAACTCAAACAACAAGGGGGGAAGGGGGGTCGGCCGTGTTCGTGCGGTCCGACCTACCCCCGTTAGTATGATAACAGGCGACTCAAAATGAAACCAAGAAAGGTGACAGATGAGATCATGATCAATAGTTAAAATAAGCCCCCACAATTTCCCGAAACAAAAATATTCCCAACCCGTAGGGAAAACGTTCACGGATCAATTAGATAATAAGTTGATACGTGTTCTTAGTTTTCTTTAGAATGAAAGAATCATGGGAATAAAATCATTATCAAACATAATTCCCTACCTCAAGCATTGTCGTCGAATGCGAGTTCGTCGTGGAATTAACCGTCGCGGAAGAAAAGGATTGTCGCGGAAGAAACGCCGTGAAAGGAGCATCGCGGAAGAAGCGTCGGTGACGTCGCGGTACACAGCATCTCGTCGTCGATCTCCGAGGGTTTGGCGTTCTTCATCGGAGGTCGGAGCGTTCTTCGCGTTCTTTGCGTTCTTCGTGTTCTTCGTCGAAGAAGAACGCTTTCCTCCAAATCCTCTCCACGCCAGAAGTTCCAACAAAAATAAAATAATAGTTATCTTATTTTATTAACGCAAATGACACCTTTGAATTTGAAAAGAAAAGAAATGAACAATTAATTCAAAGAATTAATTGTAACAATTTTACTGAACAATTAATGAGGTGTTTCTTAACCAGAAAAATGCACGGTTGACTTTCATTAAAGAGGGGGGTTGAGGGTGCGTTACTTAGAAGGAAAGAAATGGTGGGGCTCGTGTGGGCCCCACCTCACAAATATCCTACTATGTGGGTAGGATATTTTGGGTTCCACCCTATCTGCTTAACCTAGCTTAAGTGGCTTTTAAGGGGGTTTAAGTGAAATAAAATAAAGTTGTCGCACCACATTATTTTATTTCTTAACTTAAACCCAAAACTTAATAACCACACCCGAGAAAACACAACTCCAGAAAAGGCATTTCTAAGAAAATACCGGCGCTACGATTCCATCGGTGCCCTCAGAATTCGATTCCGAGCATTGGTTCAAAATTTAGAAATACCCGCTCGTTCGTTCATTGAACGTACCCAAGCTGAACTTCGGAAATTAATTCTAGGCACACCGGGCCTCAGAATCAGGCGTCGTCAGAAACTGCGTTCTTGTAAAATCCCAAAGAAAATTTAGAAAAAAAACATCCCTTCAATTTTACGGGTCTTTACATTACTCCCACCCCAGGGCTTTATGTCTTCGTAAAGCTTAAACATAAACTAGGGATACAAAAGCAGTAATGAGAACGCATCTAATCCTACCACTCTCATGTGCTCACCTAGAGGTTCCCGTAATGCTATTGAAAGTGCTCCTGAAGAATCGACAGTCCTCATAGGACCCGCTCCTGGTGATCCTCGATCCCCACTGGAACCTCTGTGAAAGACACCCCATCTCCATTGTCCTTCTCCCCATGGTCGATGATATGTGAAGGGTCAAGCACGTATCTCCTCAGTTGAGATACGTGGAAGTCGTCGTGTACCTGGTGCAACTGAGGTGGATGGGTCACGCGGTAAACCACCTGACCTACCCATCTGAGGACCTAAGAAGGTCCGCTGAACCTCGGAGATAACTTGTCGCCGTGGCCAAATCTCCGTAAACCTCATCGAGGTGAGACCTATATAAGGACGTGATCATCATCCTCGATCTCTAGAGGTCTCTAATTCCTATTAGAACTGAAACTCAAAACGACTGCTGCCACGAGGGTATGTTTGACCAACTCAAGAGTGATCGGTCACACCCTCATGTGCATGAGTTTATCCTGTGCTTCCTGGGGTTTCCTTTTTCACCGACCAAGGAAAACCCTTTCTGACATCGTAGATAAACCACAACCTTTTTTCCTAATACCATCTATCTGTATATGAACTGTGATTGCCCTGTCCATACTCAAACCAACGTCGTAAGGCCTCGACGCTTCCACCAAGAGATTCCAACTGAAACTATCTCCCCGAGGGTCTGACCACACCATCGACGTAAGTGTGATTATCGAGTCTTCTCCCAAGGTATCTCCAGACGTGAGGGTCAAGTCTACAACTTACCGGAAACTCTAGGTCTGGGACAATATTTGTGGAAGGAAGGAATGATTTGTATCAACGTCTATTACTATGATATCTAGTAGTGAACACAGACTGTCCCTCGAATCATTATTAGAGCCATTGGGTCACTCTCCCTGACCGCATGCAGCTACTCTCTTCCCCTGCCCTCCAGCTCCCTGAGCCTGGCAGGGACAACTATGGCGGGTGGTTGTAGCATGTTAAAACGTACACCACCACATGCTGCTCTACTAGCTCTGCATCCACGTCTGCTGCTTCACAGACTAATCTCTCCTTAAAGATTCCACTTATTCAAACATTTAACATGCTCAAGTCTCTATGACTGGCGCCGATTTCCTTTTTCTTACCGCATTGTGCAGTTTTCATCCACTCCTGGATGATCTGCACCTTCTTTGCCTACGATCTGAAAGAGATGCTAAAATTTCTCCTTTGCCGAAAAGAGAAACTCGGTCTCATACCCTGGATGAACCACGCCCATTGCCTAATACAGTAAATCCTGACATGAATGATGCATTCATGTCATGGATGACGTCATAAGGCCTCAATGTAACTACCAAGAGATCCAACTGTCACTCTCGCCTCCAAGGGTCGAGTCACACTATCTACATCAGTGTGAGGTCACTGGGGCTCCTCTAGTAGAAATCTCAAAAGTGAGGGTCATGTAAACAGTTTTAACCGGGACCACTCAGTATCAACCAAACAAAAGGACAGGAAAGAAAACAACAGATAGATTAGTGTATTTTATTATTGTAGCTCATAGTAAAAAGACACGAATACAACAAAAACATGGAACTAGAATTTCAAGGGACGTATCCACTTGTTCTGCTCCTGTCCACCTGATCCCGGAGCTCTACTGCCTTGTCCACTGCTCGGATGATGCTCAAGCACTCGTCGCTGCTTCTGCCTCGGTGGCTCCTCCAATGCCTGTGGATCGACAGTGCGGGGGGTCGGACTGTCACGTGCCAGGTGACCCTTCCTGCCGCATTCATAACACTTCCTAATCCTCGTATGGCTGGCTCTGACCCCACCCTGGGTGCCGCGCACCACCGATCCTAAAATACGATATCGCCCAACTGCTGGTCTGGTCCTCCTGAACCTCTGCATCATCTTTCTACTTCCCACAGATGACTCGGCTACAGATCGAAAAACATGTGGCAAAGGCAGAAACTCCTGAACACGCTCGAGGTGTAGATATACTGGCACATACTCCACCCTAAAGAAGGTCTCGATGTCTTCCCATGCGAAGGTAATCCCGTCGCAAAACTGGAAGAAGTGGCTCCACCACCTGCCTACTGCTACCTGAAGAAGGCTGGCAGCAAAGATCACCACGATGTCTGCCGGCGTCCCCACTAGCCTGAAGTCTCTCACCACAGCCTCTAGCCAATCCTCAGCCGCCTGCGGGTCCGTCTCTCCTCGGAACCTGGGTGGCCTCTGGCGCTGGAACTCGTGTAGCGCGCTGAAGTGGCGTGCATCGCCTACTGCTGGGGCTAGTGGCATCGGTGGCCCAACGTATGGTAGTACCACTGGTGCCTCCGCTGTTGCCTCAACTGTAAGAGGGTCATGTACCGAAGCCTCGTCGCTCGGCAGGATATCAGTACGCACATCCCTCTAGGATCTAGCTGGTCGTCCGTGAAAAGGCATCCTGAAAGAAACAACGTGACACGATCAAACGATTTATACCTGGTGAGCTGACCTGGTTTGAGATGACTTTTAAAAACTTCTGGAAACACACACGCAATCAGTGTTTTCGTGCACAAAGTTGGAAATCAGTTGTCAGGGTCTTGGTGTATGGATACGTCGGCCGCCCGCACCAACACTGGAATCCCTGAACTGAAGACCACACTCGGTACCCTTAACACTATTGCTTCACAGAAAGAATATATCAGAGTTATAAGTTATGCGGTAGAACTGAATCCTCTGATACAAATTTGTCACGACCCGTCCTCGGGGCCCGTGCCATGACTACCCCATGCCCGCATTCCATACGCGAGGGGCTGGCGACTAACACCAGATGCGTAAATCCCGATAACTGGGAAGGCATTTCCTTTATAAAATTAAACAAAACACCATGGAGTACAAGCGGAAGTAAAACACTAAGTACAAAGAGAAGTGATGAAAGGTAAAAAAGGGCTAGAATACAAACCCAAATGAATGTACAACTACAACTGAACAAAGTACAATAGAAAAAGCAACAGCTGGAAGAACGGATGCAGCTTCTGGGTCGTCCACCTCGGATCCTACCTGGAGGGTAGGTACAGATGATACTGCTCCTGGATCGTCCACCACGGATCCTACCTGAAGGGTAGGTAGAGATAGCCTCCACAACGCTCTCACCGGTCAACCTCCTCCGTGTGTCATCTTGCCGTGAAGTCCACCTCCGGATACTGACGCATCGTGTAGTCCACCTCCGGGTACTGACTCGTCGTGTAGTCCACCTCCGGGTACCGTCCAGTCCTCGAACACTCGGCCTCTGTCAGCACTGCCCGTCTTCTGCAACCAACACAACAAGGTGCGTGAATATCCCGTTCAGGGGTGAGTATAACGATACTCAATAGGGACCCTGAGACCCTCAAGGTATCACTAAAACCCACAAGGATAACCACAAAGAAGATCTCAATAGATAACATCTACTTAGGAATATGCCCTTACATATACCTAAGTTATCAAGTAACCCATCTCAATCATGAGGAAACACAAAGATTATGAAATCAACAGATAACCACTACCCAGGTATATGCCCATACATATACCTAAGTTATCAAGTGACCCATCTCAATCAAGATGTAAACACATAGGACATAGACTCAGCTCAAAACAAGATTTTCATTATCGAAACTGTAACTGCTGAAGAGCCCCGTCTCTGGAGTGTACAGTGGTTCTGTCAAGACTCCGAGGTACTGCTCACTAACCTAAGACTGCTGAGATACTCCTCATGTCGAGTACCACGAGCCAGCCACCCAAACACAGTAGTGCTTCCCGCCGGGGTATGCCACCCAAACACAGTAGTGCACATCCCCTAGTAACCTACAGAGGTACTCTTCGGACGAGTACCGTGGGTCTGCACTGTCACACAGGTAGTGCTCCATCCTCCATGGGTCTGCACCTCACAAAGTAGTGCTCCATCCACTAGGCTAGTCGACTCACTCCAAGTCGAGTCGGTCAAGAAGTCTTCAGGTCTCAGTCGGGTACACGGTCTCCATACTCTGCACGCTCGTCTTTGGGAGGGTCCGCTCCACGAGCTACAGGTCGATACTCCAAGTATCTCAAAGTCCCATGAAGAAGTATCTGAAAGGACCGCCTCGTCAGAGGGGTCTCAACGCAACAGACGACGCGTCAATCAGACGCCCGGTCTGTGAGTTATTAGCCTTTTCATCACAGGGGCCCGGTTGGTTTCATGAGCGAACCAACCCGACCATATCTCAATTGTGCCCCAAACTCTCAAAGGGTATAATAATAGGTACCTTTTCTCAACGTGATCACAAACGTCGCGGACGATTCATCAAACGAACGTCCGATATGAATGATATCAGCTTTTCCGTTCCAAGGGCCCTGTTGTATTTTGGGTACAATCCAACCCAGCCACTACCCAACAACATCCAAACCTCGAGTGGAGTAAGCCAAAACTTCTGTCTCATCAAGAGGAAATCAACGAGATAGACGACACGTCAATCGGATGCCCGGTCTGTGAGTTATTGGCTTTTTCGTTCCAGGGGCCCGGTTGGTTTCGTGAGCGAACCAACCCGACCGCACTCCGACGACTTCCAAACCTCGTGCAGAGTAAGCCAAAAGTTCCGTCTCATGAATAGGAATCCAACAAAGTTGATGACACGTCAATCGAACGTTCAGAGCTCATGTTACGAGTGTTTCCACTCTGAGGGCCCGGTTGGTTTCGTGTACGAACCAACCCGGCCGAACCCAAAGTATTCTGAAACCTTT